>CM031240.1:476542701-479380201 GCA_018340775.1 Taxus wallichiana var. yunnanensis | reverse complement strand
TCATTCAAAGGTGTCTAGATCATCCTCACTTAACTACACCATCTATTGAAGAAATAATATGCGAGAGGATCTACATATCAAATATAAAACATGGAGAATACAAATAATTATGTATTTTCATATCCATTTTTGATCACAAGACTTCAAAATCTTTTACGTTAATCCAAGACACTACAACTACCCCTTCAAGCCAAAAGTAGAACATGCACCGAAAATTAATTTTAAGGTACAATTGGATCTTTAAAGTTTGTAAGATGATATGAACATGTGATTTGGATTAAAAATCATATAATTTTTACCGTAAAACATCATTCTATTCTCCTCAGGGTAAAAACACACTCCCAGTGTTGTTAAATTGAGTTAGCAGGATGACATTATCAAATGAAAAAACATGAGCACAATTTTTAAGCCTATGTGTCCCTTTCACTTTTTCAAAGGCGAAAAGTTACATGAAGGAAAAAAATTGCATTCCCCCATAAATTTAGTCAATTTGGTCACCAAACAACTTGGAGTGTTAGAAGGTGTGTGTGATTATTTAAAGTTCCCGAGTTCCCCTTCTCATGAGTTGTAGATGCTTGGTGCATTTTGGAGGATGGTGTGTCACCTTAAACTTCTACCCAAGGTTCAAAGGGACATGGGGGACACAAAATCACGCTCCCTCATGTATTTAGTTTCCTGCATCACTTAAGTGACAACTTGAGGTAATAAAAACATGGTAAATTTTCTCCCATTCAAACTTAGCCCCTCTCTCATGTTCCCAAGACCCATGACATAGTTTAGGAGGATAAGTGTCCCATTTAAATTATACCCAAGGTTCAAAATGAAATGGAGGACATAAAATTTCACTCCTCTATGAGGTCTCTCTCCCCACAACTTGCAAATCACCACTTTCTCCCCTAGGAAGCTATAAAATTACATATTGCTCAAAACACTTTCCCTCTCCTCATGTTTCCATGAACCATGCAAAAAAAAAAATCAGGTGTTGATGTCCCCTTAAATTTTATCAATATAAAAATTTACATGGGATAAATGATAATGCACTCCTCCCTCTCCCATTCATCCTCCTGGACATGTGAAAGACCATATTGCAAACCCATAGAAACCATTTTCAATAGGTTTCATCTCCCTCACACTACAACACAACCGTCCACTTGTCAACATCAGGTGTAAATCACACTTAGTTTATACTCTTTTCCCTTTTCACCTCTATTTTCACGTAAATGTGCAACATGAAAATTTTTAACTTTCAAACATGATAACTTATCCAAAATTGAAATTTTTTCCCTGAATATTCCCAAAATCCTCCTAAGAACTTCTCTAGATCAGTTTTCCCTCTATCTCGTGCCTCCCCCATGCTAAAATTTCTCATCTATGTTATTATAACCTTTACCAATTGTTTGAAAAATGAAAACAAGTTCATGAAGTTCTTCTAATTCAGTATTTCTCAAGGTAGTTTTCTCGACGAACCTAGAAAGGCTATTTTTAGCCTTTCTAGACAGAACCCGCATCCTCTGAAGCATATTTGAAGGCCCAAATTCATCAGGAAATGATATTTAGGAGCTAAGATCATTATGAAAATGATTTAGGAATATTTAGGGAATATTTGGAGGTTTAGGAACACTTTCAGGTAAAGTTAGTTTTGAAGGTGAATGAGCTTGCACTTCAAAAAGCACTTGAGCTTCGAAGATGATTTTGGGAGCTCCGGAATGAGTTGGAGGTAAAAAAATATACCATTAGAAATCTAATTCAATTCTCTAAATTATGGTGCTTTCATATTTTTCACAAGACAAAGGCACTTCTTTCCACATTCCATTTTTAGCATGAACACCTTGTGGTCTTAAGAAAAAGGCTATTTTTATGGAGTTTCAGGAATAATTAGATCATGGGACCCATCCCGATATTCTCAAAAGGATTTTTTTATTAAAAATAATATAGATAAGTTTCAAAAATACCTCCTAGAGCTCTGAAAACTTCATCTTCAAGCTCTCTCTCAAGGTACGCTCTCACAATTAGAAATGTTTTCTCGATACCACATGTTGATACAAAGACACCAAGGCACACATTTTTATCCCTTCCATTCCATCCCAAGGGGATAATGGGGAAAAATGTTCCCAACCACCGATTGAGCTTACGGAACCATCACATTACCTTAGGAAGCCTCAGTAAGCTCTTCTCACCGGTTTTCTAGCCCCCGCCTCGTGTAACCACAACCCGCCACTTGTCATCATGAGGATGAGGTGAAATTTTTTTCCCTTTCGTCCCTTTACAAGGGGACAATGAGGTAAAAAAATGCACCCTCCTCCTTGCTTCCACATGGTCCATCACATGACCCAAACTCATCCCCTAAGTGTAAAAAACAAACTCTTCTAAGGAAAGGAAGGTTATTGTTGTGAATAGGTGATTGTAGTGTTCACACCCAATAATTAGAGTAGTTCAACATTCAATATAGAGGAAATAAATAATTAATCTATTAGTGAGAAAAATGAAACCCACACAACCACATAGTTCTCTCGAGGTCCATTCATTGAAGATGCAAAACTCTTTTTAATCATTATGCTTAAAAAGTGCACATAAGAGAGAAAATAGAGAGAATGAAAGGGGAAAGGAAATGGAAGAAATGTAGCTTTATTTCATGTGTTGGTGATACAAATTTCAACACCCAAATCATAATCCATTATTGCTACAACATAGATGTTATCAAAATCTAGCATTTTCAAGATCCCTTGGAATGGAGAAGCCATCCCAATTTATAGAAATGTGAATTGACCTCTCATCTCCCCCACATGAATCTTCATGTTCTTATTCCACTTGTGACCTTTCAATTTCCCTTAGAAGAGAAAAATTAAGTATTTCTCTTATAATTTTGAGAAAATAATTTTACAATTTACAAATATGTCACTTAAGTGAATAGGAAAAATACAATGATTACGCTCAACGAAGAATTATAAAGGGGGAGATAAGGGGAGAAGGAATGAGAGATGAGGAGATAGGAGAAATGATCCAAAGCATGGATGGGGATGCCACCACTGTTGAAAAATATCTTCTCTGAAGAAGTTTAAGATGGAAATTCGACCCATGATGACCCTCCACACTAATGCATCGATGAAAATCTCCACCGAAGACCACTTTGAAAACCTTTCCCCATTTGAAAACTCTTAAAATGATGAACCTTTGTCGTAATGCTAGGAAACACCGAGGAGAGGAGTGATGAGCACCTAAGAAGTAGACTAGTGATAATATTGGAAGATGACTCCCCTTATTAGTAATATTATTTTGATCCTTGAGACACTATCACAACTTCATTATCAATCATTCACATGAGAGAAATTGGATGCATTTTGTTCACACAGTCATGATTTTTATTCCGCCACTGTGGGAGCACTGACAATGGGTGAAACAAGAGACAAGAACCTTCCGATCATGGATCAAGTAAATAATAATGAAATCAAAACTAATGTCTTCCACATTTTTATCATGCACCTAATGTGAAATGAACTAAAATGGCCTTTAATACTAAATTGGTAATTTTCTCATTTTGACATTCTTCGCTCGCCTTATTAGGGAATGTGGGAATTGATTTGAAACAGGAGAGGAGATCCCATGAATGTCAAGACCATTTTAGGATTGGGAGAGGACTGAAATGTGACCACTTTTAGCTCATTATACCCATTTACTATTTTTAGAATATTCACCATTATGGTCCCATTTATCCAATTTTTGTCATTTTTATCAATCTAGACACTTTTGAGTGTCTCGATCACGAGGAATGAACTAAGGAGTATGAATGCAAAATTTTCTTAGACTTACTATTTTTAGGAGGTTCTTTTATATAGAATTAATAAAATAGAAATGGGTCCTCCTAGTGTTGGATTTAAATGAAACCACTTGCAGAAGTTCACATGATTTGTTTCGAAGCTCTACTCCAATTTTCATGTGATTCTATCCATTTGGAACATTGGGAAGTGAAGAGGTACCTCACTTCCCTTTCACTAATGTGTCATGGCAGCCAATAATGGATTCCTTGATATTTTTAGAAATTTTTCATTACTACCTCAAATTGCGATGAAATTGTCTTTATCAAAATAGGTTTTTCTTTTGGACTTTGTGTTTAAATTTTTAGCTCAATCCATCCGCTTGGAATGATGGGAAATTGAAAAAATGAAAGATAGGGCATAAAACAAGGGTTTATTCCATAAATAATATAGGGCATAATTTAATATGTTGTCACTTTCTTCTTGAAGTCGTTTATAAAATAGGAATATTGCAAAAAATATCACTTTGATTTGTTTACCGGATTATGAGATATGAATTTTTCATTGATTTCGGGAGAAAAGTACCTCGAGAAAAAAACATAGGCATGGATTCTTGATAAATGCATATTTCGTGAATATTTTTCCACAGTGATCATGAGAACATGGAGGAAAAATGGAAGGAAGAAAAATGGAGGAAATATTTCGGAGAAATTTCGGTAGCATTTCTAGGATTTTTCGTGCATATGGAGGAGGAGCTTCGGAAAAACTATCTTCTAGTTTTTAATTACTTCATGGCAGAGGGGCACATTTTTTTCCTCATTTTCTCCTTGGAAAATGGAAAAAAAGGGACAAAAATATGCACCTTATCCTTATGAGGAAAGGTGGTGATCATGCATTTGTTGACATATGAGCTTCTCTCCTTCACCCCTCATCGTTGTTATTTCTTCCCTTATACCCCATACAAGCAATTTTCCACAGGTTCACTGGAGTGTTCCTATGTGATCCCTAGCCTATTTGGCTAACCTAAAATTTTTAGATAGGATTATATTAGTTTATATTCAATAATGGGAGTTGCACCATTCAATGCAGAGGAGAGTAGCCCCGTGAACATTGGTGGAAACCTCTAATTTTTCATATCGACAAATTTTCTCACCAACAACCTCTTTTCCCCTATGTTTTAAGGTGAAACCACACTCAAAATATCCTTCCATCCTAGATTAAATTTTTGAGTCAAATGTAAGTTAAAATTTACATATTTGAATGAAATAACTCTAAAGCTAAAACACTTTTAAAAATTACATTTCAATAGTTGTGTGTTTTCCCCTAAAACTCCATTTTCTCCCAAAGTGATGTTGTTGAAATTTTAAAGAACCCCTAAGCTCCAAAACTTACAAGTTTACTCATATCTCACAATTTTTGCACTCGATCTTTGCGAAAAATCACCAAGGTGCACTCCTCTAAAAACACCTTCAAATTGATCAGAAAAGAAAAAACCATTGATGGTCTATATAATTTTCAGTAGCTAGAAGAAATTTGTAAACCCTGGAGTTACCTTTTCATATCTATGGAATTCTGGGAAATAAAATTCCTGTAAAATTGTAGTACAAGGTCTTGAGACAAAACCTAATATTTTGAGACAAGTTTTGTTCCATTCTGAAACCTAAAATGCCTCCATTTAAAAATAATAAGTCATTTTAGGTTCCCTGTGTCTAAATCTAGTAAGTTTTCAATATAGTAAACATTCATTTTCCATGTTACTCCCTACAAGTAAAAATCATCAAAAGGTGACAATTCTGAAAACTTACTAAAAACAACCATCCTAGATAGGACTTGTTAAAAATAAAAAGTCTTATAAATCATCTCAATTCACTTGTATAAGTTCAAATTTTTCCTATTTCATTATTTTTTCCATCATGAAGGTCAAGTATTCAATTTTGGAACCAATCTCAACACTAATCATTGAATACCCCAATGTGGGGGAAAATGATGTCACCCACATGTAATTGGAAGACCTAAAATCTAGAATGTTGAACAAGCCACGAGGGACGGTGGAGGAAAGGATACTCTCAAGTAGACTATTTAGAGAATGAGTCCACCCATTATTTTTTCAGAGCATTAAACTTGTTCTCGCATGTACGAAGATTGTAACCACAATGTTTTGGTTCAACTAGGAGGTTAGAGATAAAGAGTTTCAGTTGGAGCATTCTCTCAAGATTCATCAAAAGCATGATCTTCATCAATAGAGGATCCCTCGTCTCTAGATTTTCACTTCTCTTTCCACTCCCAACTCTCTATCATTATATTTCTTCATTGGGAATGTACTTTTCACTCTTTCATCTTATTCACTTAAGTGGCCTTATGTTGCATTGTAAAAGTTCCATTTTCAAAAATACGAAAAGGACTTAATTTCATTGCTAAGGAATTTGATAGGTTATAAGTGGTAGTGAGATGAAAATTTGCATGGGGGAGAGCAAGAGAAATTTTTGTAAGCTATAAATTGGGATGGCTTCTCCATTCCAAGGGGTTAACATTTGTTGATTGTTGTTAGTTTTTGGCCTTTGTATCACTACTAATGCAAGAAATAAAGCTAGATTTCTTCTATCTCTTTTCCTATGTTTTTCTACTCTATCTACTTTCCAAATTTTCAAGCATTTCAATCTTATACAACCAAGATGGAACTTTTGTCTTTGATTAATGAATCCATAGAACTTTGTGTCTTTGATTTATTATTATTTTTATTATTACACGATTCATTTATTTTATTGAATGTGGACCTACTCTGCTAATGTGTGTGAAATATATAATTCTACTCACAACATTAACCCCCTCTCCATTTTCACATCTACTCTTTACCTCTCTTCAAAGAAAATTCCTCCCTTGTACACTATACAAGTAGTTTTCCACAGATTTAATGGAGTGTTCATTTGTGATCCATGTCCTAACATCCACACAAAAGTTCTAATTAGTTTGCAGTCAATAAATGGGAGCTTCCCCATACCCAAGAAGGAGTATTCTAGCCTCATGGCCATTGGTGAAAACCACTAATCTTTCCTACAGCAAATTATTTCACCAACGTGAGTCATATTCTCCTTTGGAATGTGAGCATATGCATTACTGACTAAATATTCTTAGGCATTTTAAGGTTGGTATCTAACCAATACAAGATTCCTATAGAGTCTTATCTTCTAATAAAATGATGGTGATCAATTCACTAGGTAACAAGAATTGATCACTACTTCAGCCCAAAATGTTTTCTCCAAGCATTCATCATTAAGTATACTCAAGACTATGTCCATCAACATTATATTCATCCACCGTACAACTCAATTTTGTTGAGGTATGTATAAATTTTACCTTTTTATTTAAATTTTCCACTACTTGTATAATTCTTCAAACTCCTTATCTATGTAAAATAATTTGATCTTATTATCCTTATGGTTGTCCACAAGTGCTTTGAACTCCTTAATTTATTTAAAACTTTAGGCTTCTTCTCGATTAAATTATATTTAAGTTTCAATGCAAAACTCATCTATGAATAATACATAGTACAAATATTTCCTAAGTAATGGGAAATTTATTTTTTCAAACACATCATTATGTACTACCTTTGATATCCCTTTACCATTCATAGCACTTTTGTAAAAATGTGATTGTATATACATTTCATATACACATACCCATTGAAATCAAATTATCGATTCTACCAATGAAACCTTCTATCATTCCCTTATATTGTAGTGATTAGAGAATTTTCCCACTAAAACTACCTAAAATTTAATTCCAAATCATAGCATTCTATTCCAAAATCATGTTAGGTTTCACATGAACCTAATTAGCCTCTTAAAAATTAATGTTGTAAGCATTAATAGTTATACTCACATTCATTTTGAACAACAATATAGTGTGCATTTATCTTGATAGTACCATTATATAATGAATCACTTTTGGCCATAATTTTCGAAATACATATACACTCTACAATCACACATCATTCTTATGATAACTATATTTCTCATAGTACATGATATATGTGCAGAACTCCATGGAGTTACTTAATCCTCCCATCTTGGAATTTTGGCTTCAATTTTCCTTAACCCATAATCTAGTGAGTGGATTCATGTCCTATAAATAAATTACCACCATCATATTTAAAAAATCAATCCCTATAGTAAATTACATGATTGATGTTATGAATTCAATCAACCAAGATTCATTATATACATGTGCACTCAAAGTTATGAATTACACATCTTCATTATCACCAAAGAACCATTTCTAACTTGAACACAGATTTTTTAGTGGTTTTACCTTATCCACCTTTAATTTATAGTAATTAAAACTATTTTTCTATAGTTTTAGTGTTTCTTCAAATAAGGTATCTCTGGACTCTTATATCTAGATCTAGACTTCACACATTTCCTTTAATCTTTATTTACCTTTTTTATGTCTTCTAATTCACGAATAATCACCTTGGTCATGTATGTATGTATGTATGTATGTATGTATGCATGCATGCATGCATGTATGTATGTATGTATGTATGTATGTATGTATGTATGTATGTATGTATGCATGTATGTATGTATGTATGTATGTATGTATGTATGTATGCATGTGTATGTATGTATGTATGTATGTATGTATGTATGTATGTATGTATGTATGTGTGAATGTATGTATGTATGAGATGATGTATTAGTGATGGTCATCACTATATTATCCCAAGAAACTGGAAAAGAACATAAAAGTGTAATGCACCTAGCTTCATCATCCATATTTATATCCACATATAATAATTAACTAACCAAATTATTTAAAGCGTTAAATTTATTAGTAATGATTCACAATCATTCACTCTTAATGAATATAGATTCCTTCGTATGAATAGTTTGTTGACTAAAATATTTTATTGTTACAATGTTCCCAACTTATAAAATAAACTATATGTTGTCTTTTCATCATATACATTTACTAACATTGAATCTAATAGGAAATTATTATAATTCTTTTATCCTTCTTATTCTTTCTTATCCCACTCTTCTTATTTCATCTCATTAGGTCTATATTGTTATACAATAACCCACCGATAGATATCTTGTAGTCACAAAATCATGCACTTTAGGCATTATTTAGCCCAATCTCATACTACTATTTAGAAGGTTATTAAGTGAAGAAAGTACTAATTAATCCCACCTTTTGGCCATCTTGTTTTACTTTTTATTTTGTCATTCGCGCACATTTTTACATACATTCCCATCTATTTCAGAATTTTCCCATCATTTTAGCCTAAATCGGGCACCCATGCCTATATTGGGTGCCCCAAGGTGCCATGGTCCACACAGGGTGCCCCGATCCTTATTTTACTTTTTCCTGCCTCTTTTTGGATCTTTCTATCTGGTTTTCATCCTTATCTTTTTCCTATTCATCCATGTCATAATTAATTACGAAATTAGATCAAGATAACCCTATAAATATAAATTTATGAGACCATAATGAGGGTCCTAGTGTCACTTACTAATCTCACTCCATCTATATTTGCATCCACCGCATCACTTGCATCTACATAGTTCCATGCACCAATTCTAGGAGATCTGCATCAACACACACAACATAGGGGGGATTCTATAATATTTTATGCACACATGCTATTACATTTTCTACATTTATTTATTACTCGTTACTTCCCAAAGTGTGAGTAGCACGAGAGAATGTAGGGCACGACATACACACACACAAGAACTACATTTGGGTCTTAAATGTAGTTCAATGCTCAGATTAGTAAGCCCACTATTGTGGCAACTGAGTTTAGTCCAACCCATTCATTTTGTATCTTTTATTTTAGGATTTTGATACTTCTTTGTCTTTTGTAGGTCATTCCTTCATCCTATATTATTCACTTCATTTATCGTAGCTCAGTAGATCCAGTTTGACAAACAGGGAATATTTCAGAGTATCTTGTAACACTGAAAGAACCAGATTATGAGCTTTTATAGGGACCAGGGTGCCTATTTTATCATACCAGGTACCCCGAGGTGCCCCAAGTACCCTCCCGCACGCTCCAATATATTCAAATCCTCCATATCCGGCCTATATGGGACCTTTGTCAGACATCATCCATGCTTCTGGAATCTACAATCAAACCTACGACACCTTACAATAGTCTTCAGTAATCAACTAAGTCATTTCCTTTTACATCTTTGCATACTTAGGGTTTTATTTCATTTAGCATAATTATTTAAAGTTATTCCATATTGTTCTAGTGCATTTTACAACGTATTAGTCCTCCTATATTAGATTAACTATTGTTATACTTTCTCATAGTTTAGTTAATTTTAGTTAATCATATCCATATATATATCTTCCATTTTAAGTTTTTGTAGCTCAAAGCTTTGACTATTGAACTTGTCAATCTCTATTCTCATACTTCCTAACATATATTTATACACAACATTTTTAATAGTATATAGAGACTCCCTTAATAAAAACCTATTATATACCCTAAGGAATCTTACATAACTCTATACCATGATATAATACCATGTGTTGGTAATAAATTATATCTATTACTAGTAATTTAACAAAGAAAAATTGTTTACCATGTATTTAATGAGCATATAAAGATATCATACAAGTTAGCCATGGAATTATCCTAGCAAAAATCCTTATGGTGAAAATGGTAGCATCGTAGTATTTCTTATTTTATTAAATTTAACTCAAATTACAAATACAAAAAGAGTGCCTTTAAGGAACTATAAAATAATCCCAAATTCCACACAATTATAAAGTACAACTAAAATACTTATATTGTATATTTAGGTTTTATTGATATATATTACATGGTAATATTTTATGGGATTAGAAAACCCCATCAATCATGATTATTTTTATCAATACGTAAGGGTTGTTGGGCCCATTACCCATTTTATAAATATTAAAAAGTGTGTACATAGTTGTGCGAAACATATCATTAAGAGTACCAATAAAGGAAGCTTTATAACATCCACCACAAAAATCAATCTTAAACATCGTATCATACAACATGAAAAATCTATCTTAACATCTTTTGCATCAGTTTTTATTTCTTCAGTGGAATTATTTCAAAAATGAATAAAATAGTAGATGAAGTAAAAAAATCCATATCCTAGTATAAAATTCTTTTTCAATTGATAGTATCCTTACATAGATATTTTCCACATTACCTTCTCGAGACAACATCGCTTATATAATGATCCTTCATTCTTCCCACTTAGTACTTTAATTTAAACTCAATTATGCACATAAGGTAGAAATATCCAAAGGTAGTAAGGGTGGATCATCATACTTTCCATAGTATCTAAAAGCTCCTTCAAAATCCATCCAAATATTCATTTTTTCTTCTCTATCTATAAAATTTCCTCCCAATAAGTTCATGAGAGGCCACCAAAAAGGAACTTGGAATGTTAGACCTAACTATCTAACCTCTTATTGATTCATTTCTCTAATATAAAGTGATAATGTTACCCAAGTTTGCACCCCATGCAAATTGGCTAACTTGTAAAATTCGAGACTTGGGTAGTTTGATGAATTCTTGAAGAGAAAGTTGGAGAAAATGGTGTGTTTCATATTTTAGAGCTGGCGGAGGAACCAAATGTAATGTGGTAGCATGTTTGAATGCTAACAGACGGTAGCATGTTTGAATGCTAACATTTGATAGCATGTTTAAAATGTTAACTTGAATGACATGCCATCGACACACTAGGTTAAAATGCTACTAGTTGACACCAAACCAACATGTTATCGGCCAACACCAGATCGACATGATACCATTTGACACTAGGTTGACATGTTACCGACACTGCACCGAAATGCTACTAACTCGAAAATAGGTTAAAATGCTACCACCAACATGCTACTCGGTCGACACATCTTCAACATTAAAGAATACGATTTCAAGTTATCTCAACAACCAGCTTTTAATGAGGTATGGATCCCATTCCTTCTCCTGCAGTAAAAAGTACCATTAGGAAATGGATTCGTAAGGTCACCCATGCCTCTTTTCATAAATTTAATGTATCTTCTAGGTTTTTTTAAAGGTATATCCGAGTTTCTCTCTTCTATATATTGTTAAAACCTCTCATTTGTAAGGGGGTGTTCTAAATTATAAAGGAACTCACAAAAATTTCCTAAGTAGTTATGAGTCACAAGCCTCAAATTTGGGCAACAGAGTAGGGTGATTGTTTCCTTCTTCCTCCATTATAATGATATGTGCATCTACTTAAAGAAATAAAATACTTATTTTGTGGCTATCATTCAGCTCTAACTAGGTGTTTCATTGCAATTCCTTTCCTTTTCACTGCACTACAAGTATAGTGTGCATGTTTTATTATCCTTGTAGGGTTTGAATCTATTGTGGTCCATGAAAATGGTGATATGAATTTTGTTTTGGAATTTTGTACTCATGTGTGCCCTCTCGTTCTTCATTTTCTTCTTATTTTCACTCATTTAAGAGTGTCTTTGTCATTATTCTTGGTGCTATCACCTCTTTAGTTTAGGATTTTTGTTTCATGCATCTCCTTCTCACCCTAGTCCCTTGGAATCATAGAGTAGAGTTAGATAGTTGCATTTCATTTCCTAGGAGTAGTTTAACATTAGGAATAGGTAAAGGAACCAGCATTCTCTGGAGGTTTGTCTCAGTTCAAGTCCCACAACTTGGAGACAGTCCCATGTTTCCTTAAATCCCTAGATCATTCTGATTTGGGATGGGTACAATTTTGAGCTCCAATAGTTTTGGCACACTCGGTGGGACTTGAATTGAAATCTTTATTTTTAGTATTTTGCTAAGTTTTGGTGTGTAACTTATTAAATTCTAGACTTTGGAGGCTTTTTCTCTGCACATCCGGTGACTCCAATGTTCATATCAAATGGTTTCAGTTATCAAAGTGCTCTGGCCAAGAGAAGAATTCGACAAGGTCAAAAGTAGAAGAAGAAGGAGATTTTAAATATTTATAATTGTCACCAAGGAGAATAACAAGAGGTAGAGCAGTTCGGAGATCACCATTACCACCAAATATGACTCTTTATACTCCATCTATTGGTAGGCCTTTATTTTTTTCTTCTATAATTTTAAGACCTACTGCATTCATGGAAGCACATAGGAATTTACCCTTTATTAATTTCACTATTGGAAGTTGTCTTGCTCTTAATGCATAACATGAGATAACATGTGAGTTGCACTCAAAAATATTCCATACTTTACTAGTGAGAAACAAGTTACCCCTATTAAGCATATTCAAGATGTTGCAAATGTTGTTTTTTCATCTATTTACAGAAGATGATGTAGGAGTTCAGCTATTAGCTTCTTCACTCAAAGGTAAATCACTCTAATGGTACAAAATCTTGAGACTTGCCTCTATTACCAATTGGGATGGACTTGGTACTACACTTTGCAATCAGTTTGGGGAAAAAGTAGACAACATTTCCTTGTTAGAATAATTGACAACTTTTAATAGAACTCCCAATGAGCTCATGGTGGACTTCAATTTCAAATTTCAGAGGACATGGGACAAAATTCCAACTCTCTTAAGACCGACTCCACAAGGTGATTTTCTTTACTTCTTAAGAGCATTGAATTTTGATATTGTTGTTATGATACAATATATGGGTGTTATTCAGTTACTTGATGCCTATCCAATAGCCATTAGGGCTGAGAATTTTCTAATACAAGTTGGAAAAATATCCCCTAGGATGCCTATGCCTTTGTTCCCTGAATTGCCTCAAGTTCTCGCAACCTACCATTGCTCCCATTCCCGAGAAAAGTTCCCAATCTGCTCCTTCCACATCCTATTCTCCTTAAAATAAAAAGGATGATGATGAAATGAAGGCCTTGATCATAAATTTTTCAAACAAAGTTATATCCTTGAAAAACAACAAGCCCAATCTTATAGAAATTATCCTAACTAAGGACAATATTCTAACCAAGGATTTAATTAAGGTTACCAACCCTATAGAAATCAATACCCTAACCAAATATATGGGAAGAATCAACAAAATGATAGGTGGAAAGGTCAAAATGCACCTCTTCCACTTCAAACAGTTTCTCCTACTCAGTCACTTCTTGTTGTTAGCTCAAGTCAAGCATTGGTTCCAGTGCAAAACAATGTGATACAAGAAATAGAATGGTGTTTCCCATGCAATCAACCACATAATCAGTTTGTTTGTCCAAGTGCATTGCAAGATCAGACCTTTATGATTCAAAATTATTCCAATCAGCAAGAGCCATGTATGGAATCAGCCAATCCTAATGTGGAAGGAGTTCAAGAAGTCAATTCAGATACTAATATTGTGTTCTTTGGAATGATGACTTCTGTGTAATGAATCAAGTAGTGGGAAGTTCCAATAAGCCTCTTACTCATGTTTCTGATAACACAAGGTTCAAGAGGAGAATGTTGGATTCTCAACCTTCATCTTCTCCTAATCAAGGCAACACTATCAACAAGGAAAAGGAGGTTGAGATAGATGCATATAAAAACATATTTCCCGAGGTTCCTAAAGAAACATGTTTTAGAAAAAGGAGTTGTTTCTCAACCAAATTTGATGTACCAATGTTGCAGCAATCAAGGAAAGATAATATTATACCTCAAATGCACAAGTCCATGGGCCTTCCTTTCAACATTATTGAGAAGATGAAGAAAATAAATGTTAATGTGACAATGTGGGATGCTCTGGCTATTCTATCACAAAGGGATCTCTTACATGAAGCTCTTAAGCAACTTTATCAAGTTGATCCGGTTTTTCAAAAGACTCATGTTGTTGTCAACTTGTGCCAAGAAAAGGAAGAGCGGGTGAGAAAAGTTGTAAAGACCCCACCCTTTTATATGTCTTTAATTGTGGGAAAACATTTGGTTCATAATTACATGATTGATTCAGGGGCTAGTACTTCTGTAATGCCCAAAAGGATTTTTGATATCCTAGGTCTCAAGTACAACCCTATTTCTAAAGGTGTCTTGAACTTTATGGTTTAATAGTTAGTGTCCTAGGATTGATCAAAGAGCTTGGGTTAACCCTTCATACTTGCCCAAGTCTGACTATAACTCATGATATATCAGTAATTGACTTTCCTCCCATGTTTTCCATTTGCTTATCAAGATATTTCACTGCCAAAGTAGGTGGCTACTTATCTTCATATTGGACTCATATGCTCCTAAGGACTAGATATGGTACAAGATTTACAATACAAGTTGAGCCTATATTTTCTTACCATATTGAGTCTTATGATCCCACTCCTCTCCAATCAAATTGTCTTATACAAGAAAAACATGAACAAGAATTAGTTTCAAAAGATCATCCTATTCCTCCTTCAATACCTGATCTTTTATTAGATGAATGGGACAAGGAACATTATGAGTTTGATCCTTATGACATAACCTTAGAAACTGGACTTGGAACATACTACATTCTTGAAGAAGAGTCTACTTTACCTGCACCACTCAAGAAAGAAAATGATAATGCTTCGGGACTGTGGAAAATGTTATTTGATGGCTCTAGAAGCATAAATGGAGTTGGGGCAGGTGTTGTATTAATTTCTTCAAAGGAACAAGAAATTTTCTTTGCCCATAGATCACGGTTTACATGTTCTAAAAATGTAGCTTTGAGTATGAGGCATTAGTGTATGGTCTTCTAACTTCTGAAAAGAGACAGATAAAAACATTACAAATATTTGGGTATACTGAATTGGTCATCCTCCAAGTTATAGGTAAGTGTGCCACCAAGAATAAGCTTTTAAAAGATTATAAAAATAGAGTTTGGGATCTTCAAGAGAGTTTTGAATATCTTAATCTACTAGTGGTGCCTAGAAAATTGAACAAATAAGCAAACCAGATGACAACCCTTGGTTCATAACTCTCACATGCTAAGGATCTTGTTAAAGACAATATGCAACACATCAAGGTAGTGATCAGACCATCCATTCTAGACAATGAAACCAGTTGGCAAATATTTGACAAAAATAAATATATTATTCAATTTATCCAGGATGAAGATGAATTCTCTTCAAGAATACAATCTGACACAGTATGACAACTATGGTGATAAAATTATTCAGCTGAAGACAAACAATTTTCCAAAAGGATTGGTCACCTAGGAGAATATTTTCAATTTTGATGATGAATTCATAGGTGAAGAGAAGAACATAACAACAAGGAAAGATAACTGACAACCAGTCAACATTGCATGTGGCAAGGAACTTTTGCTTGAAAGGTATGTGATGAAAATGAGAAGCAAGCTTTTATTTCCTTGTGTCAAAAATTCAATGATGTATTCTCATGGGATTATGAATACCTTAAAGGGTTTGATCCAAACATTATCCAACATTCCATTGATATTGATCCTAATGTCAAGTCAATTAGACAAAAGCAAAGACCAGTTAATCCCAAGATAGAGCCCCTCATGAGGAAGGAATTATCCAAACTGATTGTGTGATGCCCTAAGAATTTCACTCGCAAAAATGACTAAGTTAGAGGTGGAAAAATTATGGAATTTTTTTGTTTATTTTTAGAAGGAATTAATCGGAAACAAATTTAAATTTTACGTTATAAGTTGGTTACTACGCATCGCTGGTGCATGATGGCACTAGGGTTCTCACACTAGCGAGTTATATGCATATGCGTTGAAACGATAAATGGTTAAGTTGGAAGACCCATTAACCATGCAAATATACCGATTCTCATGGTAGACTACTAATGGTTACAAGTAGTTCTCGCCAAGGTACTATCAATAAGTCGTATAAAAACTATTATGTTTTCGCAACGGATAAGTACTTTAGGTCTTATATAAGACACATGACCTCCAATAAATAGCACAAAATCAATGGTACGTTAGTTACTTTAAACAACTCTATTATATGTTTGGCCTCATGGCCATTCGTAAGTCTATTGCATTATTTTATTAATCGAAGGGTCATCAAGGGTTCCAAGGAGTAACTTACTCTAATAATATAAATCATTTTTATTTATTTGAAGGTATTAACTTATAATAATTATTATTATTATATTATATGAAATTCATCATGTATATAAGTGTCTTTGTCTCAAAGGAAGTAAATAAGACTTACCCAAACAATTAGGTATATTATAGTCTATACTAATATTAGCACCTTAGTTATATCTAGAGTAATAAAACCTATTAATTAAATACAACTATTACTCTTCTATCAAAATGAATTAAGTTTGTTAAACAATAGTACCATTATACTTAAGTTACAAATAGTGCCTAATCCCACATTAAAATTATAGTTACTATTTAGAATAATATAGACCCATTTATAAATAAGGTCACCTATCAATCAATTTGTCATATTGACCAAAAGGAGGAGGAGGATTCAATTTGACCCTTAGATTGGGCTAATCCTCACCCTAGGATCTAGGGTAGGTGGAAAAACCCTAAGTTTCCTATATTCACTCCTCAACTATATTCTCTTCCTCATTTTCATCTCATTTCTTGTTTGGTTTTCTAGATATTTCCTCTATCTTATTTTCTTGTGCAAGTTTAATGATGGTTCAAAAAAATTATGAAGGGTGGATATCAATTAAAGGGATATATGTGCCATGAGATCTAAATTACAAAAATATTTACACCCCATTTCTTCACTCATTTATACATCAATATGACCCTTCAACTTCCTATGACTATTCATCTTCCTAAGACTATTCAACTTCAACTTTCAATGTCTATTCAAATTCTTATGACTATTCAACTTTCAGTTACTATTAAACTTTGTTAGCACATATAAAAATATTTTTAGATTACATAATACATAGAAACAAATTAAATTATTTAATTTTTACCCTACTTCCCCTGCACGAATTTTGTTGTCTTTTCCCAAGACACAACAATCCAACTCCGTCATAATGCATTTGGTATCTACTTGTACCTACTACTTTCCACTATTACATTAATTTTTGGTCACTTACTATTCCACACGGTAGTTTACGGTTCATATGGCCACTTCCAATTCACATGTTAACTCCGCATTCAATTTGTATTTTTCTAGTATTGTGTCCAAGTGCTTTTTCTCCAAATTCATCCTACGTCCAAGTGATTTTTCCTTGGCTACTGTTTGATTTCTTCATCCACCCTACTGATTGCTAACTATTATACATCCATACAAACATCGGATGTATTTATAATTTCTAGAATTGCAAACAATTTCCTTCTCTATTTGGATCTCTTCCAATATGTGACATCCTTAACCATTGTTCTATTTTATTTATGCATGTTATTAGCCAATCAAGTACAAATTATATTATATATGAGAAATTGTTCTATTTTATTTATACAAATTATACATGACACATATACAAATCTTTATAGATTGCATAGCATGTTATTAGCTAATTAGTATTTAATTATCCAATATGATTATTGTGTAGCATGTTGTTAGTAGGATACATGTTATTACCCAATATTATTATTTAATTTGTATCCTACTATCAACATGCCACACAATTATCATATTGGGTTTTTCATAATAAATGTGGTCAACCTATGGTGTGCATAATATTTTACTTATTCATTTAATAATCTCTAAATTGTTTATTGGTAGGGTTAGTCGGCCTATTAGTATTGTGTAGTCCCCGCATCCTAATTTAGGTATATATATATAAGGGTCTATGTGAGTTTTTATCATCATATTATCAATTATGATCTTATTTAAGGATTTTGAAGGTTTATCCCTAAAAATAAATTAATCATATATTTTAGTACTTTACCCTTAATTTCACTTATATTATGTGTATGTTTTATTATTATTTTATTTACAACTTAATGTTGTAAAGGTGTTTGTGTCATCTATTAAATTCTGATCTATTATTGTAATATAGTAAGTTCATTACAATCTTGCACACCTCTCATCTTCCAAAATTTCTCAAAAATGAAGTAGTTCTCCAAGATTATATAACCCATCATAAAGAACCAATGTGTAAAATATTATTGCTAGTATGTTATCCATTATCTTCCTTTGAGATGTTCCCAGCCTCCGTACCTTTATTATGAACTCCTCCTTGTGTGCCTTAGTTTCGCACATCCTTTACCACCTGGTATTTTCACACCTCTTTTTCACCTTGGTTTTTCACACCTCGTGTAGTTCCTTAAGTGTACACTCATTGAAGATTTAACCCTTGCAAAACCAGTTCAATATTTTCTATTTTTCGCATCAATATAATTGGTATATTATGTGAACTCACTATAGATATTTTAACTTAATTTTTGCTCTTTGATATCCTTTCACTCATAGCCTCTACAACTCTTTATCCAATTGTATAGTATTTCAAGTGTTAGGGTTGTGGAGCTATATTATACACAATAAGCATGCATTACATGTGGCTAGTTTACATAAGTAACCAAAGCATCAATCAACATATTAACCGCCATCGGTCGGTAGATGAACCACCATTGATCGGGGTAACCGGCGCAGGTTACCTACACATGAAATTTTATATTTAACTCACAAGAATTTAATCTAGCTTTTGTTTTAAAGCTGATTTAAAGGTTGTAAATGCATAGCTAAGGTGCCCTAAGTTTTTCTAAGCTTATATAAGCTAGAAAACTAGGGTTAGAACATAAGTAATGACAAAAGATAAGAATTGAGATATCCTTGGTTGAAAGGATGAAGAAGAAGAAGAAGAAAAAGTAGATTTCATGAAGACAGGAGCTTTCATAGAGAGAATTTGAACATAAGGAAAGTGCAGGTACACTGTTAGTGAGAAGATGGTATTATCTTCTACTGTATTTACTTTTGTATTGTTTAGTCTCATGTAATGGCTTGCATAGTATGCAAAGCACTTAGTGTTTCTTCTTGTTAGATCCACAGGTTGTTGTGAGATCTTGTTATTGCTCATTCTTGTAGATCCACATGTTGTGAGATCTTTTATTACAGATCCATGAGATTATATTGTATTGTTGATCCATAGGAATCTAGTATTGGAGAGGAAGTTGTCTTCATGTTTACACAGGTTGATATAGTGCTAGAGGAGAGACTTACTTCTCATTGCATGGTTACATTTACACATTGGTAGACCCTTCTAGAGGTCTTATTTGTATATTCACAATATAGTGAGAGCTTGGTTACACAGTGGCAGATGCAGGCTACCTTCAAGTATGTGATATCTTGTTGTGTTTTAGAGGCACGATTGTAGTGCACTCAGGTAGATCCGGTTAGAGATATGGAGGAGACAAAGTTGGTGGTATGGAGGCACGTTTTAGTGTACTCAGCAGATCTAGTTGGAGATCTGGAGGAGGAGATACTCTTGTAGAGATACATGTACTCTTGTGCAAAAGAATTGGTTTGTAATCTCTTGTTATATTATATATATGAGATCTTTATCTTTGGTGGATGTAGCCCACATTGGGTGAACCACAAGTACATGTTGTGTTATGTGTGTGTACTTTTGTGTGATTTGGATTATTCTTGTTTATACTTCCACTATTGTAGATTTTGTGGGGATTGTTAGATCCGTATTTGCATGTTTTGGATTTGATATTCTATAGTTACAAATGTTTCCACATAGACCCATCCCCAATAACTAGTATTAGAGCTTAGATAGCTTGGTTATTTTAGAATAAGGTTTTGCTTCAATATATTGTTAGTGGTTTACTAACAGGTGGATGAGAGTAGGGTTTGTTTTTCCTGATAAGAAGATCACAAGAAGAGATTCAATCTCAAGTGGGAGATGGAAGAGTAACATTACTAGAAATTACAATGACCGGTGTCGCTTAAGTTACAACTGGTGTCGAGAGGGTAACCGTGGTCGGTTACAAGGTGACCATGGTCGATTCTTTGGGTAACCTGGTTTTAAACAGAAAATCACAGATCTAAATAAGTGAAGAGATATATGTAATTTATCTTGTTTTTGGAGGTGTCCCTAGTTCTTAGAGGCATAAGCATGGTAGTCAGATTGCAGATCTGGTTATTGAGGTATGGTTTTATCTTGGTTTTGTAGTGTATGGTTTAATTGCACATGCATGGTTTTGGATTACAGATCTAGATAGAGAAAATGAGCATGTATGCATCCTTGGTGCAATTAGATGCATGGGGCTTCATGAGAGGTTATCGCACAAAACAAAGATGGGGCTTCTCGAGAGAGGCAAGTTCTTTAGTTGAAGATGCGGGTTAGTATCTTGGTCTTGGTAAGGTGAGGTATTTTACCTTGATGTAATTTATTGCATGGTTTATTGTTGTAGTGGTTTTGTATGATTTGGATGCTTCTTGAAATGACTGGCTCAACTCAACTATCGGCTTTGGTCAAAGTAGGCACCTAGTGTGGTGTTTTATGCCAAATTGTGTGGCGTTGGGTTCGTTCTAGTAGCATTGACATTGGTCTGAGAACCGAGGTCGGTCACAGAGGAACCCAGGATCGCTCGGTAATCGTATTCGGTTAGGAGATGACTGTGGTAGGTCTCTGTGGCAACTTATCTCAGTACAGGGTTTTTGCAGCAGGAGCGGCAAATGGTTTTTGTCTGGTTTGGAGGATCAAGTTTCTTGCATTGAATTTACATGGAAGATACAATGTAGATCACTTCATGGTCTAGATCAAAAAGAGGGTAGAGTTGGCTCAGTTACTCCATTGAGACTTTGAATCAGGTATCTCTATATGATTCATGTTTTATTTCTTTCATTTGGAGAAACTGATATTATGTTTGGATAGTGTTCATAGATTTACATCATGCCTTTTTTGGTGTTGTTTGACTTTTATTTCCCAAGGTTGTGAGGAAACTTGAGGACAAGGATTTTCTAGTCTAAGGATGTCATCCTAAATGAAAAGTCATGATTAGAAACAGTTGCAAGTAACAAGAGATCTTGAGTACACATGGATGGAAAGAAAGTGATTCACCTACTTCACAAGAAGTCCAAACTTTTGTGATGTAGAAGTATTCTCAAAGAAGAAAGGGAATCAATTTTATAGTTCTTTTATTTTGTTTTATTTCTCACTGACATATTAGCTTTTGAACTTGGTATTAGAGGCGGTGGATAGGATTTCATGTTCAGTGGGAGCAAGCCATGGTTGTTGGCATTGCGGGATTGGATACATGATACAAGTTGGTTTTGGAGGGAAGTCACCAACTTTACTTGGTATTTTGAGTTTACTACTTTTTGATGTCACTACTAGTTTATTTTTTTTGGTACCTAGATATATCTTGAGGAAGGCAATTGATGGTTGATTCAGATTGGTTTTAAATGATAGAGCAATTTTTAGAGTATGAAGGGTGAAAAAGGAGAAAATATACAAGTTACAAAGACCGGTGTCGGTTAGGGTTAACCATGGTCAGTCATTTGGTAACCTTGGTCGTTCAGGCAGTGATCGGGTTTGGTTAGGAAACCATGGTTGGTTTGGTCATAGGTTTGACAACAGTGTTTAGTTACCATTTTTGGATGGTGCCCTTATTTTTCTTTCATCCTGGTTGATTTTGATGACATGTTTGTTGGTATTTGCACTCGGTATTAGTGGCATGGTTTAGCATGGATTATTGACATTGATGAGCACATGATTCATATTCAGCTTTGGAGTTATTTGGTGGCATACTTGGAGCTTCTTGAGAGCCTGGAGATATGAATGGATGTACATGGTGAGTTTGTACATGTGGATAGATTATTTTTATGAGTCTCGATGATTCGGATGTTTGATTTACACATGGATGCCTTTAAGAATTTTTAGGGATGTTTGTATTTCCTCTTTTTACTATGTTACACTATTGAGATATTATCTACGATGATTGTCTTGGACATGCTATTTTTTTATGCACGGTTGGATTTGTAGATTGTAGTGTTTGGATTATTTGAGTTATGCAGGTTTGTGGATTGATCACTTGCTATGTGCAGGTAGAACTCATTTGGGTTATCTTTACCCAGGATCTTGTCTTACTTTCACATATTCCAGATTGACTTGTCTTGGTCAGTTGCATTGATGGTTGCATGGAGACATGGATAAATGGATGGAGAACATGGTTGGTTTTACATGGTTGGATATGGATGCAATAGAGGCTCGGTACTTTCACGAGTTTGAGGAGCTCTTCCATGTGTGTTACTCATGGTGGCTTAGTTGCATGAGAGGCTTGGAGTTATGATTCAGTGGGAGCTTGATGTATGGATAGCTCGTGTATCACGAATCAGGAGTAGCTTCGTGCAGGTATATGGTAATTCACGGGTTTGTTATCTTCTTAGTTTTAGAACATGGTTTAATCTTCCTAATTTCATTTGAGAGAATTTTTGATATAAAGAATAGATTTTCTTCACGGTATGTAGAGGACGGTGATGTATAGGTACAGGTACAAGTACAAGTTCCAAAATTTATCTCCAAGTGGGAGATTGTTAGGGTTGTGGAGCTAGATTGCTTCACAATAAGCATGCATTACATGTGGCTGGTTTACATAGTAACCGGCTTTGGTTAGCATATAAACTGTCATCGGTCAGTAGATGAACCACCATCGGTTAAGGTAACCAGCGTTAGTTACCTGTGATTGAAATTTTATATTTAACTCACGGGAATTTAATCTAGATTTTGTTTTAAAGATGATTTAAAGGTTGTAAATGCATAGCTAAGGTTCCCTAAGTTTTTCTAAGCTTATATAAGCTATAAAACTAGGGTTAGAACATAAGGAATGAGAAAAGAGAAGAATTTAGCTATCCTTGGTTGAAATGATGAAGAAGAAGAAGAAGAAAAAAAAAGTAGATTACATGAAGACATGAGCTTTCATAGAGAGAAGTTGAATAGAAGGAAAGTACAGGTACATTGTTGGTGAGAAGATGGTATTATCTTCTACTTTATTTCCTTTTGTAATGTTTAGTCTCATGTAATGTCTTGCATAGTATGCAAATCACTTAGGGTTTCCTCTTGTTAGATGCACAAGTTGTGAGATCTTGTTATTGCTCATTCTTGTAGATCCACATGTTGTGAGATCTTGTATTACATATCCATGAGATCATGATGTATTGTTGATCCATAGGAATCTAGTATTGTAGAGGAAGTTGTCTTCATGTTTGCACATGTTGATGCAGTGATGGAGGAGAGACTTACTTCTTGGTACATGGTTACGTTTGCACATTGGTAGACCCTTTTAGAGGTCTTATTTGCATATTCACAATACAATGAGAGCTTGGTTGCACAGTGGTAGATGCAGGGTAGCTTCAAGTATGTGATATCTGGTGGTGTTTCAGAGGCATGGTTATAGTGCACTCAAGTAGATCTAGTTAGAGATCTGGAGGAGACACAGGTGGTGGTATGGAGGCACGGTTTAGTGTACTCAGCAGATCTAGATGGAGATATAGAGGAGGAGATACTCTTGTAGAGATACATGTACTCTTGTGTAGAAGATTTGGTTTGTAATATCTTGTTATATTATATATATGAGATCTTTATCTTTGGTGGACGTAGCCCACATTGGGTGAACCACGGTACATGTTGTGTTATGTGTGTGTACTTTTGTGTGATTTGGATTATTATTGTTTATACTTCCACTTGTATATTTTGTGGGGATTTTTAGATCCGTATTTGCATGTTTTGGATTTGATATTCTATAGTTGCAAATTTTTCTGCATAGACCCATCCCTAACAACTGGTATCAGATCTTAGTTAGCTTGGTTATTTTAGAGAAAGGTTTTGCTTCAGTATATTGTTAGTGGTTTACTGACAGGTGGATGATAGTAGGGTTTGTTTTTCCTAATAAGAAGATCACAAGAAGAGATTCAATCTCAAGTGGGAGTTGGAAGAGTAAGGTGCTAGAAATTATAGTGACCAGTGTCCGTTAAGTTACAACTGGTGTCGGCAGGGTAACCGTGGTCGGTTACAGGGTGACCATGGTCGATTCTTAGGTAGCACGGTTTTAAACAAAAAAATCACAGATCTAAATAAAAAAGAGATGCATGGAATGTATCTTATTTGTTGAGGTGTCCTTGGTTCTTAGAGGCACAAGCATGGTAGTCAGATTGCAGATCCGGTTATTGAGGTATGGTTTTATCTTGGTTTTACAGTGTATGGTTTAATTACACATGCATGGTTTTGGATTGCAAATCTAGACAGAGAAAAGGAGCAAGTATGCATCCTTGGTGTAATTAGATGCACGGGGCTTCAGTAGAGAGGTTATAGCACAGAACAAAGATGGGGCTTCCATCAGAGAGGAAAGTTCTTCAGTTGAATATGCGGGTTAGTATCTTGGTGCCGGTAAGGTGATGTATTTTACCTTGATGAAATTTATTGCATGGTTTATTTTTGTAGAGGTTTTGTACGATTTGGTTGCTTCTTGAAATGATTGGATCAACTCAACTATCGACTTCAGTCGAAGTAGGCACCTGGAGTGTTGTTCTATGTCAAATTGTGTGGTGTTAGGCTAGTTCTAGCATCATTGACATCGGTCTGAGAACCGAGGTCAGTCATAGAGGAACCGGTATCGGTCAGGTAACCCTGGTCGGTTAGGAGATGTTCGTGGTAGGTCTTTGTGGCAACTTATCTATACGGGGTTTTTGCAGCGGGAGAGGCGGATGGTTTGTTGTCCTAGTTTGGAGGATTGAGTTTCTTGCCTGAGTGTACATGGTAGAGACAATGTAGATCACTTCATATTTTGATCAAAAAGAGTGCAAAGTTGGCTCGGTTAGTCCATTGAGACTTTGAATCAGGTATCTCTATATGATTCATGTTTTATTTCTTTCATTTGGAGAAACTGATATTATGTTTGGAGTGTTCACATATTTATATCATGATTTTTTTGTGTTGTTTGACATTTATTTCCCAGTTTTGAGGAATCTTGAGGACAAGGGTTTCTAGTCTAAAGATGTCATCCTAAATGAAAAGTCATGATTAGACACGATTCTGAGTAACAAGAGATGTTGAGTACACATGGATGGAAAGAAGGTGATTCACCTACTTCACAAGAAGTCCAAACTTTTGTGATGTAGAAGTATTCTCGAGAGAGAAATGAAATCAATTTTATAGTTCGTCCATTTGGTTTTATTTCTCACTAACATATTAGCTTTTGAGCTTCATGTTAGAGGTGGTGCATAGTATTTCATGTTCAAGGTGGGAGCAAGCCATGGTTGTTGGCACTACAGATTGGATACATGATGCACATGCAGAGTGGGAGGAGATTGCTACTATTCGAGTGTCAAGAGGCACAAGTTGGTTTTGGAGGCAAGTCACGGATTTTGGTATTTTGATTTTATTACTCTTTGATGTCACTTCTGGTTTATTTTTGGTGCCTAGATATTCCTTAGGGAAGGCATTTGATGGTGTATTTAGATAGTTTTAGATGATAGAGAAATTTTTAGAGTATAAAGGGTGAAAAAGGAGAAAATTTACCATTCTGAGAGGCTCGGTGTCGGTTAGGGTTAACCATGGTCACTCATTTGGTAACTTTGGTCATCGTAGCGGGACCAGGGTTGGTTTGGTCACAAGCTTGACAGTACCGTGTTTATTTACCATTTTTGATGGTGTCCTTGTTTTGATTTCATCTTGGTTGATTGTGCAGAGTATGTTGATGACATGTTTGCTGGTATTTACACTCTATATTAGTGGCATGGTTTAGTGTGGATGTTTTTTATTAACATTGATGAGCACAAGATTCATATTCGACTTTGAGTTAGTCGGTGGCGGACTCGAAGCTTCTTAAGAGCCCGGAGATATGGATGGATGTACATGGTGAGTTTGTAAATGTGGATAGATTCAATTTTCTCGAGTCTATGATGATGCGGATGTTTGATTTGTATATGGATGCCTTCGAGCATGGTTAGGGGATGTTTGGATTTCCTCTTGTTATTATTTTACTCTATTAAGATGTTATCTATAGATGATTGTCTTGGACATGTTAGTTGTTTATGCAATGTTGGATTTGTAGATTACATGGTTTGCATTATTTGAGTTATGTAGGTTTTTGGATTGATCACCTTTATTGTAGGTAGAACTCATGGGTTTTCTTTACCCAGGATCTTGTTTTGATTTCACATATTCTAGTTTGACTTGTCTTAGTCAGTTGCATTGGTAGTTGCATGGATACATGGATAGATGGATAGAGAACATGGTTGGTTTTACAAGTATGGTTATGGATGCAATGGAGGCTCAAGTACTTCGGTTTGAGTGGGATCTCTTACATGTTTCTTAGTCATGGTGGCTTAGTTGCATGAGAGGCTTGGAGTTATGATTCGGTGGGAACTTGATGTATGGATAGCTTGTTTATCACGAATCAAGAGTGGATTCGTGTAGGTATATGGTAAATCACGGGTTTGTTATCTTCTTGGTTTTAGAACATGGTTTAATCTTCTTGATTTCATTTGAGATAATTTTTGATATAAAGAATAGATGGTCTTCACGGTATGTAGAGGATGGTGATGTACAAGTATAGGTACAAGTTCAGAAATTTATCTCCAAGTGGGAGATTGTTAGGGTTGTGGAGCTAGATTGCTTCACAATAAGCATGCATTACATGTGGTTGGTTTACACAAGAACCGCTTCTTGGTCAGCATATTAACCGCCATCGGTCAATAGATGAACCACCATCGATCAAAGGTTATATTTAACTCACGGGAATTTAATCTAGCTTTTGTTTTAAAGCTGATTTAAAGGTTGTAAATGCATAGCTAAGGTTCCCTAAGTTTGTCTAAGCTTATATAAGCTAGAAAACTAGGGTTAGAACATAAGGAATGAGAAAAGAGAATAATTGAGCTATCCTTGGTTGAAAGGATGAAGAAGAAGAAGAATAAAAAGTAGATTGCATGAAGACAAGAGCTTTCATAGAGAGAAGTTGAACAGAAGGAAAGTGCAAGTACATTATTGGTGAGAAGATGGTATTATCTTCTACTTTGTATTTCCTTTTGTATTGTTTAGTCTCATGTAATGGCTTGCATAGTATGCAAAGCACTTAGTGTTTCTTCTTGTTAGATCCACAGGTTGTTGTGAGATCTTGTTATTGCTCATTCTTGTAGATCCACATGTTGTGAGATCTTGTATTACATATCCATGAGATCATGATGTATTGTTGATCCATATGAATCTAGTATTGTAGAGGAAGTTGTCTTCATGTTTGCACATGTTGATGCAGTGATGGAGGAGAGACTTACTTCTTGGTGCATGGTTACGTTTGCACATTGGTAGACCCTTCTAGAGGTCTTGTTTGCAGATTCACAAGAGACAATGGCGAGAACTTGATTACACAAATGGCGAGATGCAGGAATCTTCGGTATGTGAGACCCGATGGTGTTTTAGAGGCATGGTTGTAGTGCACTCAAGTAGATCCAGTTAGAGATCTGGAGGAGACACATGTGGTGGTATGGATTCATGGTTTAGTGTACTCGGTCATATCTTGTTGGAGATCTGGAGGAGATAATCTTATAGAGATACATGTACTCTTGTGCATAAGAGTTGGTTTGTAATCTCTTGTTATATTATATATATGAGATCTCTATCTTTGGTGGACGTAGCCCACATTGGGTGAACCACAGTACATGTTTTGTTATGTGTGTGTTCTTTTGTGTGATTTGGATTATTCTTGTTTATACTTCCACTACTATAGATTTTGTGGGGATTGTTAGATCCATATTTTCATGTTTTGGATTTGATATTATATAGCTGCAAATGTTTCCACATAGATCCATCCCCAAAAATTAGTATCAGAGGTTTGGTTAGCTTGGTTATTTCAGAGCAAGGTTTTGCTTCAGTATATTGTTAGTGGTTTACTTGACAGTGGATGATATTAGGGTTTTTTTTTCCGATAAAAATATCACAAGAAGAGATTCAATATCAAGTGGGAGATGGAAGAGTAAGGTTGCTAGAAATTACAAAGGACCGGTGTTGGTTAGGTTGCTTGACTAGCATCGGCGGGGTAATCATGGTTGGTTCTGAGGTGACCGTGGTCGATTCTTGGGTAGCTGGTTTTAAACAGAAAATCACATATCTAAAGAAATGGAGAGATGCATGGAATGTATCTTGTTTTCTGAGGTGTCCCTAGTTCTTAGAGGCACAAGCATGGTAGTCGATTGCTAGATCCGGTTATTGAGGTATGGTTTTATCTTGGTTTTACAGCGTATGGTTTAATTGCACATGCATGGTTTTGGATTGTAGATCTAGACAGAGAAAAGGAGCAGGTATGCATCCTTGGTGTAGTTAGATACACGGGGCTTCGGTAGAGAGGTTGTAGCACAGAACGAAGACGAGGCTTCTGTCATAGAGGAAAGTTCTTCAGTTGAAGATGTGGGTTAGTATCTTGGTGCTAGTAAGGTGAGGTATTTCACCTTGATGCAATTTATTGCATGGTTTATTGTTGTAGTGGTTTTGTACGATTTGGATGCTTCTTGAAATGACTAACTCAGCTCAACTATTGGCTTCGGTCGAAGCAGAACATAACTCACTCAAATTTTTTTCTTCGATATTATTTCACTCATAGTCTCTACAAATCTTTATCCAACTGTATATTATTTCAAGTATAAGCTTTAAGTACTCTTTCTAATTGATCCTCTTAGAATATTTATTCTATTCTATAATTTCACTTACAACTTCTTCAAAGTTCCTCCTCCAAATTGAAATAAAAACTATCGCTTGTATATATTTTTGAATTATATCACTACCTTATTTAGTTATTTCAAATGGAATAAGGCACGATTCCTACTATGATGGTTTTTGGGGTTGATCTCACTTTTTCCTTCTGAATTTTACACTTCTTGTATAAATACTAACTGGGAAATTTAATCTAATATTCTAGAAACTTTGGACCATTAATTTTATACACTTATAGATTGTATTCTTGTGATTTCTTTATCTCGTACTACTTCCTATCTTATCTCTACCATCAAACTCATATAATACTCTTCTCACAACACTTTCAAATAAGTTTATTTTTGCCTTCACCAAATGACGCATGAGCATATGAGTTCATAGATAATATGCATCAAACCAAAAACATAAAGCATAATTTCATGTTTTCATATTTATTGTGGTTTATGGCATCTTTAGAAGAGTTCATTGGGTTTGTGGTATCTTACGTATTCTAGAAAATTTCTCAAAAGTTCATGCAAATAAAAATTTCAAATGATCAAACCAAAATTGTGTCTATCTACATAAAATACCATACATATGAAATGAAGGGTCAAGATACAACATGTTATATTTATGGCATGCATACATATTCAAATCAATGATGAAGTTATTTGATGTTTGATATGATGTTGAATGACTTAGCACAAGGGAGGGAGAGTTCAAAATTGTTACTTTACATCACCCTTGATTTACAAAATCACTTTTATGTGTAATGTATGGATCAATTTCACAAGTTTGTGTTAACAATGGAATATCATCTCAATGGCGGGGCACATCTACCTAAGAACATTCATCTTTAATTTGAGAAAACATACCAGGATTCAATGGAAGGCTAGTATGTAGTATTGTGTGTAAAGGAAAATCTTATGCATGATCTTAGGATTTTTAAATACAACATTGGTATTCATTATATAGAAGATGGAGTTGATGAAGATTCACCTAACCCATAATTTAGATCGTTGATCCAAATTTTATGCATTAAGTTGTGTTATGAATCATAAATACCTTAAGGACCATTTGGGCCCTATCTTACATAATGTATCATGACATATTTAATTAGGGATGCTTTAATACATGGCATTTTGTAACTTGTACCTATGAGGAAATATTGAAAGTAGGCGGTACTTGGTTCTTTAGGTACTCACCTTTATTTGTGATCAAATGCACGCTCTACTAAATCATGTTTGGGAACATATTCAAGGGATATTACTAATCATTTTGATCCTAGGAAAAATAGTTGCTAAAAGAAAATTGGAATACTTTTAGGATTGTTAGTAGAGTTGAGTTGTTACATATTGGTGTATCTTGATCTATCCAATTGAAATCATTTTGTTGTTGTATCTCCTCTAATATTGTGTTAAATACTATATCATTGGAAAAGTCTCTCATGTTGTTTCTTGTTAAAGGCTAGGGTTTCTAACAAACAAGATTTTTATCACCTTTTATTGTATTTTCGGTGTGTAATCCGAAGGTTGCATAGTTTAAGTAAATACATAATTGGAATCCTTAACCATAAAATCATTTAGTATCATAGCAAAAATAATAACATGTCCCTTTTGGTGAGAATGGATAGTCTACTTTCCATATTTTCGAGTGTGAGAACAAAATAGATGAAGACATATTCCAACAAAGAGGGTTAGAGAGAAAATTTAGAGAATTACCATCAATTGGTGTCATTTTTTCTCAAGATCATACGTGACAAAGAAATGAAAAATATAGGATTAAATGTAAGGAGGCCAACCACCTAAGGAGTGCACATATTCACAAATTTGGAAGGATTGATGAGAGATATGAAAGCCCATTTGGAGGATATGGAAATAACACAATTCTTAGGTGTTATGGGAATGGATGATGTGAACGAAATTGAATATGTGGAAGAGGAACTTGAAAACCATATCATATAAGAAGAGTAAGTTGACTAACACGAGGACATATTCTTGAAAAAAATTCAAGGATGATAAGTAAACCAAATTTGGACCCCGAGGCTATTCAGGGAGCTAAACTCGTTGACTAGATCATTGAGTTAGAGAAATATTTTGAATATGAGAACATGGAAGATCCCATAAATGTTAAGTTTTTCAGCATGCTCAAATTTTAAAGGTCGTGCATCCTTATAGTAGGAGCATGTGCAAACTAAAATATTACACAAATCTAAAGAGAAGATTATGATTGGAATTGATTCATCGTAAAATTGAAAGCTAAGTTCATCCCTACAATTTATCATGATTAAAATTTGTGAAAAATGGATATGAGTGTACATGATTACATGGAGGAATTCTATAGAATAACCATCAAGGCAAGTCATGTTGAACATGGTGTAGATAAAATATCTACTATGTGAATGGATTAGATGTTGCAATTCAAGATGAAATTTCTATGGTTAGGTTGTAATATATTGAGGAAGCATATTAATGTGCATTGAAGACTAAATAAAATTTACGACACAAGCAAGGAGCATGAGGAAAATGAAATTCCACACATGATCATGTACAAGGTGGTGGAAGAGGAAATTCTAAACAATAAGGTGGGGAAAGTACATCTCATTTCAATTATGGCACATAGATACATAGAGGAAACTATGAGCGAGGTACATAATCCTACAATCAAGGTCTTGGATGTAGATTCACATGAACATGTTTCAATTGTAGAGAGTATGGACATATAGCATTTGAGTGCACGAATACACATAAACAACTTAAAAGAGACGGGGGATAAATTGGGTCCGAAGAGGATTGCATATGTAAATCCCTACAAAGCATCTTGCTTTTGAAGGGACACCAATATTTGTGGATTAGAAATGTTTGGTGAGTTTCCAAATTGATACATAAAAGAATGAGGTAATGTGTAATGTAGTGTTTATAGATGTTTGTCATATTTTGCTCAAGGTATATGTTGGAAAATTGATAAGGCATGTCATGATAGTCACAAAAACACTTGCATATTGGTGAAAGATGGAGAAAATCATACTTTGGTTCCTTTGAAGAAAAAGTGTGAAGAGGTGGGCAAGAGATCAAAGTTCTTGATTATTTTTGGAAAGCAGATCTTGAGAGAGGAAAATAAGGAGAGTGTTTGTTTTGTGTTTGTTTCTAAGACAACACAAAGTGTGTGCATAATAGTGGGAGATGAAGAGACACTTCCACATGAAGTGAAGGACTCATTGAATGAGCTCGCAGAGATATTTTCATAATAATTTCCATATGGATCACCACCGATGAGGAAGATTAGTCACTGCATGGACTTAATCATAGGTTCTAGTTTTCCAAACAAAGCGATACACCACAAGAGAATGTTGAAGTGGAATAGTAGTTCAAAAGGTGTTAGACAAAGGGTCATTCATAAAATATTTTAACCCATGTGTAATACCGGTTGTGCTAACACCAAAGAAAAATGGACAATGGAGAAGTGCGGTGGCAACAAAGCAATAAATAAGATCACAATTAAATATATGTTCTCATTACGAGGAACGAATGACATATTGGATTATCTTAGTGGATCATAGTATTTATGAAGATATATTTGGAGAGTGGATATCACTATATCCACATGATAAGTTAAGGATATGAATAAAATATTGCATTCAAAACACATGAATGATTGTATGAGTGGTTGATTATGCCATTCGATTGATAGACACACCGAGTACATTCAAATGGTTAATGAATGAGGTCCTTAAATCAATTTTGGGTAAGTTTTTTTATTGTTTATCTAGATGACATTCTAGTATTTAGTAGGACAAAGGGGAATCTTTTGATGCACTTGCGGAAAGTGTTTAAGCAATTTCAAGATGAGAAATTTTCGGTAAATATCAAGAAATGTAATTTCATGAGAGGAGCTTGTGCATCCGGGGTTTTGATTTCCCATAAAGGTTTGAATATGGATCAAGAAAAGGTGAAAGAAATCATTAATCAACGACGCCTAGGAGTACTTTAGAACTAAGAAGTTTTCATGGACAAAAAGTTATATAGGAAATTCATTTGGAATTTTAGTGGTGTTTATGCATCAATTACATAAGTCGTGAGAAAAGATAAGGAGTTTATATGGGAAGCCAATCCAAAAGAAATTTATTGTTAATTGAAGAGGAAGAGAGTTGAGAAGTCAATGTTAGAATTACCAAATTTCTCTGGGATTTTCAAGTCAAATGCAATGCGATTGGAATAGCAATTTGCATGGTATTCAATAAAGAAGGAAGACCAATGTCATACTTTAGTGAGAAATAGAATGATGTGAATATTTAGGGCATGCCAAATCGGGAGTTATGTGCAATTATATAAGCACTCAAAAAGTGCAAATATTATTTGTTATCGAGAGAATTTATTCCATATGTTGATCATCATGCACCATTTTATCAACAATTAGGTTCAATTAGATTAGAGACACGTGAAGTGGGTTGAATTTGTACAACATTATTCATTTGTGTTGAAATACAAACATAAAGTCAAACGAGTTGATGCAATGAGTAGGAGAAATATTTTGTCTACTTAAATGAAGGTGGAAGTCATAAGATCTCGATTTTATGAAAGAATTATATAAGGATTTAAAGGATTTAAAGAAAGCATGGTGTGCATGTGTAGAACTAGTGTAGATAGAATGACATAGCTGGAAATTTTTATTTCAAAAGGTTTGTTGTTCAAGGGTAGTCGATTTTGCATTCCCGAAGATCAATGCAAGTAAATTTGGTCAAGGAAAAGCACAATGGATGTCTTGCGTCATTTTGGATATGACAAAGCATACACCGTTGGTGTAATTCTGTCATGTCTTTGCGTTGTCAATTGCATCATGTGAGCTCAAGTTGGCCCCATGGTATGATTGAGTTCACTTTCTAAGCATTGTGTTTAGAATCCAATTAATTTTAGAAAATGAAAGAATAAAATAATGATGGTAACTTTGTAGTTGTCCTTCCGTGGACTTAGGACTAACCTTCTAGACCTTATGGAGTGTCTTCGTATTTTCAAATTACATGGTGTTGTCATTTTCATTTTGATTTGTTTAACTCGAGATCACTTTCAATTTCTTGAGTTTGAAATATTTTCTATAACCTTAAAATTTGATCTAATCAAATCGTATTACAGATAATAATAAAGGTAGTCCTCATAAATTTGAAAAGAAAATAATTACATGATAAAATAAGTGCCTTAACGGGGAGTAGTTGAGGTTCTCCGTAAAGCAAATTTAAAATAATAAAACAAATCATAAAATTAAACGGAGTTTCAAATAAATATAAATAAAACATAAAATATTCTTAAATAACTCCAAATTCTTGAGACTTGTGCCAACCACATGACAAGAATGATTTACGGAAATTTTGGGTGATGCGTGCAGGATGCGTGCCAAAGGAAAATATTAAAATTTATGAATGTTTTGGAATGCGTGGGTGCATGGGTTCAGATGGAATGTATTGATGACAAAACTTTGCGATAGTTTTCTTTGTTTTAGTGGTTGTAGGCGTTGGTTCCTCCATAGTTGCACGAAGATTAGAGCTTGAGAGAATAATTTTGGGGATTTAATAACTGCTCACGCCTTTTTTACTTTGCATGAAAGAAATATGGCATCATGGAATGACCTTGACCATGTAATCTTCTGTTCTTGTCTCATTTTGCCTATTAGGCGCCCAATTTCAAGCTTAGCATCATCATGCTAGTTAAACCTGCGGTGGCTTGTGGACGGTTTTCTTAGTTCTTCAAAAGGTGGACAGATTTGGAAGGGGGTGACTTTTCAGTCTGAATGTGGAAGCATTGCCCAAGTGCATGAACTGTTTGATAGAATGCCCCAAAGGAATGTATTCTCTTGGAATAAATTGGTTTTGCAGGTATGCCCAGATTGGTTTTGTTGAAAAGGCTTTGGAAACCGTCTAGAAAATGCCATTTGGAGGTGTAAACCCCACTCTTCAAACCTGCCAACAGTTTCCTCCAAGTTTTCGTCTAAGTAGAAGCTTCAAAACAGACATGGATGTCCACCAAAAGGAAATTGGAAAAAGGTTTCTTTTTTTCGTTTTGTTGTTTTCAGCGGTTGTAGTTTCAGGTGTTGCAGTATATATGTATGCAAAATGTGGGAGCATAAAGCAGACACTGAACTATTTGAAAAAATACCTGAAATAAATGTGGTCTCATGGGCTATGCTGACCATGAAATCCCCATTTTCCTTACTCACGCTCGCCTGTGCTATATGAGGGATTTAGAACAGGGTGTGCGCATCTCTCAAGCATAAAGGATAGAAAAAAATTGTCAGATGTTTTAGTCTATATACCTGGTAGGCATGTATGCAAAATGTGGTAGCATGGAATAGCGTGGTTGTTGGATCTGCACAAAAATGGGTTTGTCGAAAGGAGCATAAAAACATATAATCAAATACCATTGGCAGGTATAAACCAAGTTCCATAACCTTTACTGGCACATCCAAGCTTATGCCAAACGGGAATGTTGAAACAGTTTCAATCAGCCATCAAACAATGAATGAAAGCAGTTTTTGTTAGTTGCCAAAAAGGTGAACGAAGCCACAAGAATTGTTCAACAGCCACGCAGTTGGCGAGTCTAACTCGAAATTTAGTAAAAACTACCTCTTGACGATCTTGTGATACGTTAATAAAAACTTACTTAGATGGCACGCAAAATATCTCACTAAACCCCAAAATGGGAAAGTCAAGCTTTGACCATGTTCCTAGTCACTTAGGGTGTTACACGAACCTTGTAATGTTCTCAAATGTTTGTTTGACTCATTTTCATCATGCGTTTAGGAGCCTTGTGGACCATTTCACAACTGCTGAAAATTAAAAGTTCAATTTGGTTTTGACCCGCAGTTTTTGGCCCAGGTGGAGAAATGGAATTTGGCCTCTGCATACCTCTAGTATTTATCCGTGAAAATCACTACCAATCCTTAGTTCTAAAAAAATCTCTTTGGAAGATATTTTTTCAGGTGGGTTATGTAGGTCTCCAATCGTTGGGCGACGAGGTCATTTAGTGCAACTACAATTGGTAGCTCAGGAAAGACGAACACCAATTAAACCATGTTCACTAGTTTTGGATTTTGTTAGCTCCTAGTGTTTCCCTGTATATAGAGGAGTTGGTGAGGATTTGACTCCTTATGTGTTTGAGTCTCGGAGATTGTTTTTGAACGTAGATTTTTGAGCTACTTGTCTAAATTTGACGTTTTTGTAAACTTGTAACAAAATGGGGAAAATTGTCGTAGGACCTTATTCAAGTAAAATATCTATCGGGAAACCTGTGAAAACTAACATATGATTGTAGAAACTTCCTTTTGACACTTGTTTTGAAAAGAATTTGATTGTGGAAAAATGGTGTTTTCTCTCTCCTCTCTCTCTCTCTCTTTAGCTTTGAAAATGAACTAAAATGACATTTGTATTTCTTACTCTCCCTAGAAGTGTGTTAAGTATTGTAATCATGTGAATGGAAAACTATGAAATCGTGAATTGTGCTAGATTGTAGGTAGATGCCATGCCAACATTTTTGTTGACCATGTGGTGGTTGCAGTACCAAGACAAGGAGAAAGTGAAGCGTTACTTGTACTTTTGTAATAACATGTTATCTTGAAAACAATGTAATTGTATAGGATATATCAATGATATTGTTATAAATAGAAATGTTATTTATTGTTTTATTATGAATACGATACTATTAGTAAATTGGGAAAGTGTACTATTTTCATACTTACATATATTTATATATGTTAACAAATTTCATACTTAATTGTACTTTTGTATGTTCGATTAAGTAAAGAAATCGATTGTATCATGTTGATATGGAAACTAATGTAAGAGAATCTTATTTATAGCATATAAATTGTTATAGGAGGATGAATTTGAAATCTTGTTATTTAAAATTGTTAGTACCGTCGTAATTTTGGATGTTGCTTGTACCAATGAAATTGAGGGTAATAATTTGAAAATGGTAGATTTTACCTATTTGCTAATGACGTGTTAGCCTAGGAAATCTTTTATTCTTTAAGGAAAAATAACAACTTGTACTTGTGTGTTTGTGTTTTGGGTGGAAAACAAGAATCAAACTTATAGTATGAAATAATAACCCTTGTTGTATGGAATGATCCCCTTGAACTTACCTACGTGTCGTTGTTTCCAAAGTGGGATCAAATACCTTATTCAATTTTTAAAAGTGTCTTTTCCCATTGCTATGTTAAGATTAGGTTAGGAACTATTGTATGTCGAACAATGAGTCTTATTGTGTTTCCTTGACCGTCTTGTAGAAGGTGAACATTGTACCTTGCTCATCTTTCATACGTGGCTCTTGGGGATGTCCATTCTTTACCCCATGGCCAATTTGTCTTCTTCAAGTAAGAAACTAAAAGATTTGCTAGTGGTGCCAAGTTCACTTTGTGAAGAAACCATATTACAACATTTTTAGGTCTTAGGGATAGAGGTTTTATCTTGGCTAGTAACAACGGAGTTACCTTGGGCTTTTATGAAGGTTTTATGAGCTAAAGATGGATGCACAGTCTAGTTTTGACTTGTCAAAGGGCCTAGATTCTTTTGGGTAAATAAAAATAAATTAAGCCTAGGACCTATTAAGAAGTTTAATTGTGGTCGAAACCTGTAACTTAACTCGTAGCTACCATTATTGAATTCTTAAAATGATGGATTAGGAGTAAAGTGAAATTGGATGCGTATCCACCGTAACTCAATGCAAACCCTCACAACGTTAATGCCGGTAAAATGAACCGTCTCATGTGTATCATGACTAAAAACAAGGTATCTTAATTTAGGGACAAGTGGATTGTGAATCATATACGTATCACGAGTGATGTAAACTAAGTAGTTAAATTTCATAGTTAGTTGTAATAACTTGAAAGTGAATAGATTGTATCCTTAGTGTTTAAGCGTTATATTGAAAAAGGAACATGATATTTTTCCACTCTTGACCTAAATTCCTTCCCTCTTGATTTCAGTTAGTTTTCCCTTTGTAATGGAAGTGAAATAAATTGGCAACTACATATGTTTTAGGAAGCAAGAAATTTTGGCTTGAGATCAAGTATTAGGGTCTCGTATGCTTTTAAAAATGTTCTAACCAACAATGGAGTTATCCAGTTAATTACAAAAAAAAAAAAGAGAAATGAACCAAAATAAGTGGACTCATTATAAGTTGAATGTAATATGAAATAAAGAAAATGTTAGTCTAGAGAATGGGAACTTATGTCTTTTCATGATAATTGTTCTTTAAACCTATAAGGCTAAACAATGAGAACTTAATTGTAATAAAGAGGTAAACCATGATAATGATGTGTTGTGGTACATGCCTATCCCCGAGTTCATATTGTGGTTGGGTCATTGTTTTGGAATTCGTTGTTTGAGAAAGTAAGACATTGATGTGCATCTTGTGTTATCCTGTTGTATGAGTGGGTTCATGTTTGTACAAGTATCTCATGTGATGTGGAGTTTTCTAGAGTAAGCCCATGTGTTGTCTTGTAACAAGTAATGAAAGTAAAAAAATTATCCTAGTTTATTTGGTCTTGTGTTTTGGTTATTCTTTTGTGGGCGCTACAGGTTGACATTAAAATACTTTGGCCTAGGATGAGAACAAATGTGTCAAAAATTGTGCAAGAATGTAGAGTATGTCGGTTGGCTAAATGAAGAAGTCAAAATGCAAGGTTATATCAACAATTGCCTATTCCGAGAGAATTAATGGGAAGATGTAAGTCTCGAATTTATTTGCGGTTTACCAAAGACACAAAAAGGTTTTGATTCCATTTTTGTAGTGCATAAATTTTCCAATATGCATACTTTATAGCATGCACGAAAAGGGATGTGATGCACAATGGTAACTTATCTTTCAATGAAATTAGAAGGCATCGTTTATTGCATAACATACTTTTAGACAAAGATGTAAATATTGTTGGACATTTGCAGAGGACTTTCTAGAAGAAATTAAACACTAAGTTACAACTCATGTTTTGCATATCCATAGACATGGAAAAATAGAGGTAGTAAATAGTGTCATGAAAGATACAATTTAGTGCTCACATTATTAATGGAAAATAATTGTGAATGTATTTGTAAGTTGTTTAGGTTGTTGTGGGTATACGTGAGTTGTTTGGTTGAAACAACTCACAAGAATAGTAGAGTAGTTTCCTACTTTATAGGAAACGCTCTTCTTATATATATGGGAGTGTTGTTATGTATGAGTGAATAACGCAAACATTAATATTCAAATAGAAGTTTAAGTAATCTTCTAAGATTTTTAGTTGGAGATAAACTAGGGACATGAGATATCGTCTTAGCACAAGCATAATTTTCATACAATATTTCAAAGAACAAAAGTACACGGAAAACACCATCTTCCAATTGTATGATGCAAAAACATCTAGGTTCACAAACAATCCATATTAACCAAAAACATGTTGGAAGCACAATCATTGAGAGGGGGTAAATCAATGCCTTCAAACTTTTACTTCAATCATTCGTTAATTGTTCAACAAACCATCATCATGTGAGCAATGCTAACTTATTTAAAAAAACCATCAAAGCAACTTATCAACCATCCACATAAGCATGAAACAAGAGAGAGAACACATGAAAATAGTATGTATGTGGGAAACCCTCAAGGGGAAGAAAACCCACTAAACTTTGCTTATACATATATAAAAAAATTCAAGATTTAGTGAAGCACCAAATCCACAAGGAACACCAACCCCTAATTTACCTAGCACCAACTAAACTTTAGCAAGCACCCACTTGAAAGGAATTTTTGGTTGATGTGTGGAGGGATGCATGCCGAAAGGAAAATATTAAAATTTGTGATTGCTTTTGGAATGTGTGGGTGCATGCGTTCTTGTACTGGCATTCAGATGGAATTTATTGATGCCAAAATTTTGGGATAGCTTTTCTTTGCTTCGGTGGTTGTAGGTGTTGGTTCCTCCCCGGTTTCACGAAGATTAGAGCTTGAGAGAATAATTTTGGGGATTTAATATCTGCTCACGCCTTTTCTACTTTGCATGAAAGAAATATGGCCTCATGGAATGACCCTGACCATTTAAGTTTCTGTTCTTGTCTCATTTTGACTACTAGGCGTCCAATTTCAAGCTTTGCATCATCATGCTAGTTAAACCTGCGGTGGTTTATGGACGGTTTGCTTAGTTCTGCAAATGGTGGACAGATTTGGAAGGGGGTGAATTTTCAGTCATAGTTACATGCTGAATGTGGAAGCATTTCCCAAGTACATGAACTGTTTGATAGAATGCCTCAAAGGAATGTATTCTCTTGGAACGCATTGGTTGCAAGTATGCCCAGATTGGTTTTGTTGAAAAGGCTTTGGAAACTGTCTAGAAAATGCCATTTGGAGGTGTAAATCCCACTCTTCAAACCTGCCAACTTTTTCCTCCAAGTTTGCATCTAAATGGGAGCTTCAAAACAGACATGGATGTCCACCAAAAGCAAATTGGAAAAAGGTTTCTTTGTGTTGTTTTGCTGTTTTCAGTGGTGGTAGTTTCAGGTGTTACAGTATATATGTATGCAAAATATGGGAGCATAAAGTAGACACTGAACTATTTGAAAAAAATACCTGAAAGAAATGTGGTCTCATGAGATATGCTGAGCATAAAAGCCCCGTTTTCCTTACTCACGCTCGCCTATGTTATATGAGGGATTTAAAACAGGGTGTGATCATCTCTCAATCATAAAGGATAGAAAAACTTTGTCAGATGTTGTAGTCTATATACCTGGTAGGCGTGCATGCAAAATGTGGTAGCATGGAATAGCGTGGTTGTTGGATCTGCACAAAAATGGGTTTGTTAAAAGTAGCGTAAAAACATATAATTAAATACCATTGGCAGGTATAAACCAAGTTCCACAACCTTTGCTGGCACATCCAAGCTTATGCCAAACGGGAATGTTGAAACAGTTTTCATCAGCCATCAAACAATGAATGAAAGCAGTTTTTGTTAGTTGCCAAAAAGGTGAATGCATATCAAAGGCACAAGAACTGTTCGACATCATGCGACAGTGAAACATGATCTCTTGGAAATCATGCGGACTACCCCGAGCCTCGCATACCCTGTTTCATATATTTCTAGGCATGGTCATCTTACCCTTTTCTTGGATGATCTTAACGTTTCTAGCTTTTCTAATTTTAATGGAGTTGAAAATAAAACCAAAGAAGAATAAATTTTCGGTGAATTAAATGAGTCATAGTATCTAATAGCAAATTTACCTTTGTTTTGTACGCAACTAGAAAAGTAACCTTGAATGTAAACACTACTCCCAAATTACCTCATGAGATGTTTGGAAAACTATGATATTATTACTGGTTATTGAAGCCACACGGTTGGCGAGTCAAACTCGAAATTTAGTAAAAACTACCTCTTGACGAAGTTGTGATGCATTAATAAAAACTTTTTTAGATGGCACGCAAAATATCTCGCTAAACCCCAAAATGGGAAAGTCAATCTTTGGCCATTTTTCTCGGTCACTGGGGTGTTACACAAAATTTGTAATGTCCTCAAATGTTTGTTTGACCCATTTTCTTCATGTGTTTAGGAACCCAATGGACCATTTCACACTTTAGACAAGCTGTTGAAAATTAAATGTTCAATTTGGTTTTAACCCGCATGAGTTTGGCCGTAGGTGGAGAAATGGAATTTGGCCTCTCCATACCCCTAGTATTTATCCGTTAAAATCACTACCAATCCTTAGTTCTGAAAAAATCTCTTTGCAAGATATTTTTTCAGTGGATCTGTAGGCCTCCGGTCGTTGGGTGACGAGGTCATTCAGGTGCAACTACGATTGGTAGCTCAGGAAAGATATACACCAATTAAACTCAATTCTCTCATTTTTTGTTTTGTTAGCTCCTAGTGTTTCCTTATGTATAGGGTAGTTGGTGATGATTTGATTCCTTATGTGTTTGAGTCTCAGAGATTGTTTTTTAACGTAGACTTTTTAGCTAGTTGTCTAAATTTTACGCTTTTTGTAAACTTTAACGAGAATAGGGGAAAATGTCGTAGGACCTTATTCAAGTAAAATATCTATCAGGAAACATGTGAAAACTAACATATGATTGTAGAAACTTCCTTTTGACACTAATTTTGAAAAGAAATTGATTTTGGAAAAATAGTGTTTTCTCTCTCCTCTCTCTCTCTCTTTAGCTTTAAAAATGAACTGAAATGACATTTGTATTTCTTACTCTCCCTAGAAGTGTGTTAAGTATTGTAAACATGTGAATGGAGAACAATGAATCGTGAATTGTGCTAGATTGTAGGTAGATGACATGCCAACATTTTTAGTGGCCATGGGTGGTTGCAAGTACCAAGACAAGGAGAAAGTAAAGTGTTACTTGTATCTTTGTAATAACATGTTATCTTGAAAACAATGTAATTGTATAGGATATATCAATGATATTGTTATAAATAGAAATGTTATTTATTGTTTTATTATGAATACGATATTGTTAGCATATTGGGAAAGTGTACTATTTTCATACTTAGTTGTACTTATATATGTTGACTAATTTCATACTTAGTCATACTTTTATATGTTCGATTAAGTAAAATAAGTTGATTGTATCATGTTGCTATGGAAACTAATGTAAGAGAATCCTATGTATAGCATATAAATTGTTATAGGAGGATGAATTTGAAATCTTGTTATTTTAAAATTGGTACCGTCGTAATTTTGGATGTTACTTGTACCAATGAAATTGAGGGTAATAATTTGAAAATGGCGTATTTTACCTATTTGCTAATGACGTGTTGGCATGGGAAATCTTTTATTCTTTAAGGAAAAATAACAACTTGTACTTGTGTGTTTCTGTTTTGGATGGAAAACAACAATCAAACTTATAGTATGAAATAATAACCCTTGTTGTATGGAATGATCCCCTTGAGCTTACCTTTGTGCCCTTGTTTCCATAGTGGGATCAAACACCTTAGTCAACTTTTAACCGTGTCTTTTCCCATTGCTATATTGAGATTAGGTTCTATTGTATGCCAAACAATGAGTCTTACTTGTGTTTCCTTGACCGTCTTGTAGAAGGTGAACATTGTACCTTGCCCATCCTTCATACGTGGCTTTTGGGGATGTCCTCGTCCCTTCTTTCCCTCATGGCAAAATTGTCTTCTTCAAGTAAGAAACTAAAATATTTTCTAGTGGTGCCAAGTTCACATTGTGAAGAAACCATGTTGCGGCATTTCTAGGTCTTAGGGATAGATGTTTTATCTTGGCTAGTAACAACGAGATACCTTGGGATTTTACGAAGGTTTTATGAGCTAAAGATGGTTGCACACTCTAGTTTTGACTTGTCAAAGGGCCTAGATTCTTTTGGGTAAATAAAAATAAATTAAGCCAGGGACCTATAAAGAAGTTTAATTGTGGTCGAACGATGTAACCTAACTCATAGCTAGCATTATTGAATTCTTCAAATGATGGATTAGGAGTAAAGTAAAATTGGAGACTTATCCCTTTAACTCGATGCAAACCCTCACAATGTTAACACGGGTAAAATGACCTATCTCATGTGTATCATGACTAAAATGCAAGGTATCCTAATGTAGGGACAAGTGGATTGTGAATCATATACATATCACGAGTGATGTAAACTAAGTAGTTAAATTGAAAGTGAATAGATTGTATCCTTAACATTTAAGTGTTATATTGAAAAAGGAACAAGAGATTTTGCCACTCTTGACCTAAATTCCTTCCCTCTTGATTCCAAGTTAGTTTTCCCTTTGTAATGGAAGTGAAATAAATTGGCAACTACATATGTTTTAGGAAGCAAGAAATTTTGGTTTGAGATCAAGTGTTAGGGCCTCATATGCTTTTGAAAATGTTTTAAGCAACAATGGAGTTATCAAAGTTAATTGCAAAAAAAAAAAAAAATGAACCAAAATAAGTGGAGTCATTATAAGTTGAATGTAATATGAAATAAAGGAAATGTTAGTCTAGAGAATGGGAACTTGTGCCTTTTCACGATAATTGATCTTTAAAACTATAAGGCTAAACAATGAGAACTTAATTGTAATAAATAGGTAAACCACAGGTAATGATGTGTTGTGGTGCATGTGTATCCTGAGTTCATATTGTGGTTGGGTCATTGTTTTGGAATTCGTTGTTTGAGAAAGTAAGACATTGATGTGCATCTTGTGTTATCATGTTGTATGAGTGGGTTCATGTTTGTACAAGTGTCTCATGTGATGTGGAGTTTTTTGAGTAAGCCCATGTGTTGTCTTGTAACAAGTAATGAAAGTAAAAAAATATCCTAGTTTATTTGGTCTTGTGTTTTGGTCATTCTTTTGAGGGTGCTACAATTGGCATTAAAATACTTTGGCCTAGGATGAGAACAAATTTGTCAAAATTTGTGTAAGAATGTAGAGTATGTCAATTGGCTAAAGGAAGAAGTCAAAATGCGGGGTTGTATCAACAATTGCCTATTCCAAAGAATTCATGGGAAGACATAAGTCTCGATTTTATTTTCGGTTTACCAAGGACACAAAAAGGTTTTGATTCCATTTTTGCAATACATAAATTTTCCAATATGCACACTTTATAGCATGCACAAAAAGGGATGTGATGCACAATGGTAACTTGTTTTTCAAGGAAATTGGAAGGCGTCGTTTATTGTATAACATAGTTTTAGACAAAGATGTAAATATTGTTGGACATTTGCGACGACTTTCTAGAAGAAATTAAACACCGAATTACAGCTCAATTTTGCATATCCACGAGACGTATGGAAAAATAGAGGTAGTAAATAGTGTTATGAAATTTGATTTAGCGCTCACATTATTATTGGGAAATAATTGTGATTGTATTTGTGAGTAAGTTGTTTTGGTTGTTGTGGGTATACGTGAGTTGTTTGGTTGAAACAACTCACGGAATAGTAAAGTAGTTTCCTACTTTATAGGAAACACTCTTCTTATATATGTGGGAGTGGTTTTATGTACGAGTGAATAACACAAAGATTAATATTATTATTTGTTAAACATGTTGCCTTGCTTTCAAGTAGAAGTTTAAGTAATCTTCTAAGAATTTTAGTTGGAGATAAACTAGGGACATGAGATATAGTCTTGGCACAAGCATAAAGTACAAGGAAAACACCATCTTCCAATTGTATGATGCAAAAAACATTTGGGTTCACAAACAATCCATATCAACCAAAAACATGTTGGAAGCACAATCACTGAGAGGGGGGTGAATCAATGCCGTCAAAATTTTACTTCAATCATTCATTAATTATTCAATAAACAATCATCATGTGAGCAATGATAACTTATTTAAGAAAACCATCAAAGCAACTTATCAACCATCCACATAAGCATGAGACAAGAGAGAGAACACATGAACACATTATGTATGTGGGAAACCCTCAAGGGGAAGAAAACCCACTGAACTTTGCTTATACATATATAACAAAATTCAAGATTTAGTGAAGCACCAACTCCACAAGGAGCACCAACCCCTAATTTATCTAGCACCAACTAGACTTTAGCAAGCACCCACTTGCAAGGAGGCTATAACCCCTAATTTAGTGAAGCACCAACTCCACAAGGAGCACCAATACTTGGGTTTTAGAAAGCACCAACTTGCAAGGAAGACTTAACACTAACTCATCCAGCCACACGAAATGTTTGTCACCTTCACTTTGTTGTTGATCAACTGATGATGACACTCTCTTAGCTCTTCTTCTCTTCTTCTCTCCTCAAACTACCATGGTATGCTTCTTCTCTATTTTCTGCTCTTTCTTCTTTGTTTGCTCTTTAACTCTGATGTATTAGTCACATCATCATCCACTCAAGCCTCTTGCAAAAAACTTTGATCCATACACCTTTATCTGCTCTTGAAGACTCTTCAAACTGCTCACTTTGCTTACTCGCTCATCATGCTTCTTTACCTTCTCATGAACATGGACAAACTATCTTCTCCAAGTGATTATCTTCATATATTCAATGTAGATACATTCTTCATGGTCTTTGGGGCCTCATACACCTCTCTTCAAGCCTTATAGCTCACTCAACTCTCATTCTTCTACAACGCCTAAAAGCTCCCCGATATAGATATATCACTCACTCTATTATCTTCTTATTCCATCTCTACCTTTTCATATTCATCTACCTTTATAACTGATTAAGTGACTCTTCACTTCTTATGAGTCGACCCTTCAAAGACTGTCATTGACTAGTGTCCTTTGGTCTTCCATCTTAATTCATTGCACATTGCACGCACTTGAGCCGGGTTTTGGTTAGTTTTGGCTAGGTTTTCCATTCTATGAACTTGATAAGACCAAAACGCTATATCTTGTAAAATCCTTCAAACTAACACTCCAAACTTCATCAACATACCTAAATTAACATGCCATACCTTTGTCCATGCATTTTAACCACATTCTCATGCTCAAACAATGATGTACAACTTTCACATACATGTGACTAACATCCATGCTTTATTCAAGAAACCATGATCATGCTTATACCTTCATAATGTACTTGACCTTCTTCAACAAGGCATCATTTGACATCATTGACAAAGAATCACCTTGACATCATTGGCGATGACATCTAGACATCAAAGATAACCTTGCCACAAAACATTGAGTAAATTTTCATGTTTTCATAATGTATGTGATTTGTGGATACATAGTTCATTAGGTTTGGGGTATCTTCCACATTCCAAAACATGTCTCATAAGTTTGCGCAAACAAGAATTTCAATAACTCGGAGCAAAAAAAGTGTCTGCAGAAATGGCCATTTGTGGGAAATGAAGGGTCAAAACACATACATATTGAGATGGATGGTGTAGTGTTGAATGTTTGGTACGAGGTTCAATCACTTAGCACAATGGTAGAAGACTTTGGACGATTACTTCCATTACCCTTGGATTTATATAATCACTTTATGTGTACGATATTGCATGGATCACTTTCATAAGTTCGTGTTATGAGCAAAAGCTCGCCTCTCATGGTACCCAACTACCTATGAAACCAAAAAGAAATCATAGTTCATTTGAGACGACACATAAGGATTCACTTGGAAGTCTAGTGCACAAACTTGTGTGCAAAGGTGGAGCATATGCGTGATCTTCTAAGTTTCAAATACAATTTTTTTATTCAATATATTGAAGATGGAGTCGACAAAGATTCCCCTAGCCCATAGTTGTAATTGTTGAGCGAGACTTGTATGCTTCGAGTTATGTTATGAGTTGCAAATGCATGAAGGACCATTTGGGCCTTATCTTTCATAATGCACCCGACACCTTTAATTAGGAAGTTGTAATAAATATCATTTGGGTAATTTGTAGCTACAAGACAATATTATAAGTAGGTGGTGCTTGGTTTTATAAGAAGTCACCCAAGTTATGCCCAAACAAAGGGACAATTTACATATACATAGTTCATTAGGTTTGTGGTATCTTCTATATTCCATAACATGTCATAAGTTTGTGCAAACAAGAATTTGAAAAACAAAAAGCGAATTATGTCTATCTACAAGAAATGAAGGGTCATAACACATCATGATATCTTTGCAACACACATATTCACATGGATGGCATAGTGCTTAATGTTTTGTGTGACATTTAACTTCTTGGCACAATGGCACAAGACTAACTATTACTTTTGTCACCCATGGATTTACATAATCACTTTTTGTATATAGAATCACATGGATCGCTTTCATAAGTTTGCATTATCAACGAAGCTCATCTTGCTAGTGCCCATCTACCTATGAAACCAAAAAGCAATCAAAGTTCATTTGAGAAAACACAAGAATTCAATCGAAAGTCTGGTGTGAAAACTTATGCACAAAGATGGATCATGTGTGATCTTCGGAGTTTCAAATACAACATTGTTCTTCAATATATGGAAGCGAGCCGATGAAGATTCCCTAGCCCATAATTGTAATTGTTGAGCCGACTTGTATTCATCAATTTGTATTATGAATTATAAATGCATGAAGGACCATAGTGGGCCTTATCTTGTATAGTGCACCATGACACCTTTAATTAGGGAGGTTGTAATAAATATCATTTGGGTAACTCATAGTTGTAAGGCAATATTGTAAGTAGGTGGTGCTTAGTTATATAAGAAGTCATCCTTGCACCTAAGCAAAGGGACAATTTCCTTGATTTTGGTTGGGCATATGTTTAAGAGTCAACGCTACTCATATCTACTCCATTGATAATATTTCTTGGTTAGGAGTCCGATGTTTTTGAGATTATTATAAGAGATGAGTTCCTAAGTGTTGTCATAGCTTACCTACTCAAATCAATGTCATCATTGTTTTTGTCTCTCCTCATAGTGTTGTGTAAAAGACTATCATAAGTGAGCACTCTCATGTTATGAGTTCTTAAGTGTTGTCGTAACTTACCTACTCAAATCAACGTCATCATTGTTGTTGTCTCTCCTCATAGTGTTGTGCAAAAGACTATCATAAGTGTGCAATCTCATGTTGTTGGTTCCAAATCAATAAAATGGGGAAAATTAACTCAAATTGTTTCCATGTGCAAGGGTAGCTAACAATTAAGAGTTTTTTCATATTTTATTACATTTCCACATTGTAATATGAATGTTGTGTGGTCTAAGACAATTTTCCCTCTCTTTGGGACCTTCTCATATTTCTTCTCTATCCTTTTCCTCATTCTCTCTTTTTCGTTCCAGATTTTTTTCTACTTTATCTATATCTTTTTACACCTATTTGCAACTTTTTGACATTTTTGCAATTTCTTGAAGTTGAATGTTCACATCTTTTGAACCTTTCCAATGTTCTTTGATATTCTTTTTTAAGAAATTGCAATTGGTTATGCTTTCCTTCGTCTTCCCTTCACAGTCATCCTCATGCCTCCCTCTTGACCCCTTTGTGTCTATAACATTCACCTCATCCCCCATGTGTTGACTTTGAGTACTCAATTGCTTCAAGGAGCAACACCCTTCTCCATAACCAGTTTTTGACCAACAATAGTATTATTCATCGGTTTCATTAGAAATTTCCTCTATAGCCTACAAAACATTGGTGGTATGCAATGGTAAATTCAATCAATAATCATCAAAATTTGTTCTCACCCAATAATCTACCACTCTTGTTTAGGACATGTCCAAACATTGCAAAGCTTGAACCTTTTCTATCCAAATTACTTCGCAAGTACTTGAAGAAAAACAAAATTGCTCCAAACCTTCTAATTATTGAACTAACAAACCAAGAAACTTGATCCAAAAATAACATTCATTTCACCATGAATGCAATGAAATATAAATAAGATCCTTACCAACTTTGGTTGCTTCATAGGCTATGAATTATTTGATTCTATCATCAAACCATGTCAAGTTCAATTTGCTTAGGTAACCATCTCAACTATAACTCGCTTGACATTCCTTTCCAAAGTCAAACTAAACCAGAGTTCGTCTTAATATTCTTCCCGACCACAATTAATGAAAGAGACAATGAAACCATGAACATCATTTACAAGTGTCCTCAAATTTTATGTTGCAAACATTAGGTCAAATTATAAGCCTTAATAACAAAGAAACATATGTAAAAACTCATTTTAGGAACATATCACAAAGATGAACAAATATAATGAATGCATAAGCGAACTCGAGGATTCCCATTAACCAAATAGTGCACACATACTCTCATTTCTTTCCCAAAATCTGACAAAACTCTCTTAGGAACTCTCACCGAATCCCGATTATATACTTTTGCACACAATTATTTTTACTTGTTCCTCAAGTGACCAAACTACATGTAACCACTTGATCTTTCATAAGTGCAATCTACTCTAATAGCTAACTAAAAGTTTACAAATTAAATTAGCTTCTTGTGCTTCAACTTCATGCATTCCAAAAATATAAGAAAATATGGTTTTGTGAACATTTTCTCTACTTTTAGTCTTGCAACATTTCTAGTCTTGTGAAGCTCCTTTAGAGTTGCAAAGCTATCCATGGTTTTGTGAAGCTCTATTTTACACCTCTGAAGGCTTGTGAAGCTCTCTCATGTTCGGGTATGTGACCTCCTATGTTGCCAAGATACGGTGCGAGTCTTGGTTCGGGTATGGGTTCGATATGCGGATACGTCAATTTTAAAAACCCTTGGGTACGATACGTCTTGGATACATTCATACATATATATTAAAAATTTGAAAAGATTATATATATATATTTGAAAAGATAAAATATATGCATATATACACAGTCATTTTTAGTCCATAAAAACTGAAATAGTAATACAAAACTTGAATCAATGTTCAAAACATCCAATATACTTAAGACTTTACATTTTCATTGATCATGTGGCTGCCATACATATGATATACGAATATCATGTCAACATGAATACAAACAAAACTTGAAAAATATGCTAGGATCAATGTTCAAATTTTCAAAACATACAATATTTGTATACTTAAGATTTTACATTTCATTGATCATGTGGACAGAAGGTTGTGGGTTCCAATTTTTTTCCCACAATTTTATTTCGAATCCAGACACATTGCTGCAGTTAAATTAATATCATTATGTTAAACCATAATATTCAACATATGAACGCACTGGATATTTACTTTCAGCTGGCCCTTTGTATGGGTTGGAATGTGGATTTGTTCCAAGAAAAATTGTTTGCAACATTCGTGTATGTAGTATAATAATATAATGTGTTGTCACTTGTGATTTGGTAAATATCTATTTATCTGAAAATGGCAAATAAAAAACATTCAACCTTCAGGGTTCTCTCATTTCATTATATTTGAGAAAGCAAGACAGAAAATAAGCTGAGGAAAAAAAGAGGCCCCTATACTTCAAAATTCAAACGAACCAACTGCTTTCATGAATATATTTACAGTTAATGTCAAAACAAACAAAAAAAAGTTTTAATGCCTTAAAAACCATATTTCTCCTTGGGTTCTTCCCGGCATGCGTTCAGACATACTTGTGACGTACTCAGGAAGAACCCAAACGTAACCTATACATATTCGTACCCGTACCCTGACGTATCCGTACCGGATACGTATCAGGCAGGGTACAGGGGGCTGGGGACAAACCCTGGCAATGTAGGTGACCTCTGATTTCTCGTATTCTTCATGAAGCTCTTCTTCTTTGAGCTCCCTAACACATCTTTCCCTAAATACTCTTAATAAATGGAAAATACAAGGGTACCTGAACAATTGCACTAATTAGAAAATTTCGAAGGGCCCAAAGAAGGCATCACCATGTGAATAAAACATCAGATACCAAAATTAAAGATTGCAAAAGTTCATATGGGTCTATGCTAGTTTATAAAGAGAATATATTTGTGCTTCCACAACAATGTATATAGTTTGTGTCCATTGCAATAAATATTCTTTTCAGAGTTTTAGCCCTGATGCAGAACATTTTTCTTAGTTTGAGTTGATGGAAAAGATAAAGGAGACCAAACCAGAGAACCGCACCATGCAACAAACTACCAAAAAAATTAAGGGATTCATGAAGATAGTTTTAAGTGCTTGAAAATTCACAATTCATCCTACATTCTAACATTGAAATCCAAAGACAGAAACATACTAATTCAAGATAATAGATATTTAAAGCTAAAGCAAGAGATAAAGCTCAAGCAGATTTCAGGCCACATCTTACCTTTTGGGAGCATAATTAAGCCTGCATGTTTCGCTTTAGGCAATTGCACAGGTGATGAAGCCCAAGGAACACATCATCTACAGAGTGATGCCTCACAATACCTCTGCTCTTTGTTCAAGCATCTATTTTGATTCTAAATGTTTGTGCTCAGCATCTGGACAGTGATGCCTTCAATGCCTATGCAGTATGCTCTCTGTTCAACCATATATTTTGCTTCTAAATGTTTGTAGGATGTAGACTAAATACAGGACAATTTTTTTACATAATATTATTGTGTATTGATGTTTTATGTGCCTAGAAATTAGTCTATATTTATATTTTGATTATAATAAGATTATAAAACTCATATCATGCTATTAAAATCAAGTTCTTTCAATTCTTATGTTAGAACACTCTAATATCACTCTTGATACAGAATATTAAGTATTTCTATTCTAAATACTGTATGAAGGCTGGCCAATATGCAAGAAATCACTCCTTTCAATTCACTCCCTGCAAATAATTCAGGAAGACAGATAGATCTTCAACAGAAGCTAAGGAATAAATCTATCACCATGCTCTTCAAGTGGGTTTGAATAATCTTAAGAGAAATCATTCTACTAACCTGAGTCTTAGCATCACATTAAATCACACAGTTAGCTGAATGTTATACATACATACATCATATAACCATTTGATTGCTTTAATTCGACCACGAAAAATCCCACAAAGTAATCACTAAGTAATGGATAGAACAGACACCTAATGGAAATAACACATTCCCCATGGATGACTCAATTTTATGCAGTGAATACCATGGACACATGGTAATCAGCATCAAGATACCATCCCAGTGGACATGACAACATTTATATAAGAAATATCCTTAAGATGTAATTTCCAACTATAAACAAGCTCATGACTGGGGGCAAAAAAAGATATTTTGACATAGTGCATAGGTAGTTGTATAGTATCAAATGTTTTTACCATTTTTGCAGGGTAAATATATGTACACTCAATTATCCCCATCACAATAAACAATAAAACGTAAAAGTAAAAGGAAATTCTGTCAAGATAACAAATTTCTGCAGCTTTAATGAAGAAAATTAGTTTTGCAGATTTAGGCCTTCCATGTGTTATTTGTTCCAAAAATTATTGAATGGTAAACATTGCTGCTAAGCCATGCGGGTGACAGCAGCATGAATGGCATCTGCAAGGTGTGGGACTGTTTTTGAACTCAGACCTGCCATACTTATACGCCTGCAAAAGTAACGTTTAATAAGTAAATTTGACTATTTGTATTTATACCCAAATTTGTTAAACCAAACAAAATTGTGAATATGCATATGGATCACCCAACGATACACAACCAAGAAACATAAAATACATACATCTTTGGAGAAAGGGAACAAGACACACACACATTAGAGAGAGAGAGAGGAGAAAGGCAGGGAGAGAGAGACCCATCAGATGTCATATAAATATGGTACTCAGCTGTCATAAATCTAACTTGATCTTTGTTCAAGCCAGTAAAAGTGAACATTCCAATCTGCTTAATAATGTGGCTCCAATCTCCAGGAGTTCCTGCAGGGAAAAATGCATATTTATTTACTGGATGAATTAACCACAAGCATAGAATGAGATGCAGATGCTTGAACCTGGTGCTATATAAAAATCAAAAACTTGAGGGATAGATTTATGGCTTTGCATAAGCGTTAGATCTTAATATCACAATAAGATCCGAAGTAATGATGGAGACAGAATTGGACCACTGGCCAGGTGTTGTGGTGGAGGAAGAAACCTACAAGAACAGTGTGCCATTCAGATTCGATGAAATGTGGATAGAAAGTGAGGAGCTAGATAGAATAGTTAGTGATTTCTGAGAAGCTCCCACTAATACATACAGTACAAAATGTATGCATTTGCCTGGAAGTTTGGAGTAAGCCTTCTAAAAGATTGGAGTAAGACTTCCTTCAAGGACCTGTTTAAGGAAAGGAATACCTTAAGAGGAGAAAATGCAGTAGGTCCAGCAGCAGATGAGCACAGGCAATATCACAGAAACCATTCTCACTGAGGAAAAGTAGATCTTCAAGATTGTGGAAGACCATAAAAGAGACGAAATCTTCTGAAACAGAAGTCCAAGACACACTGGCTCAAGGAATGAGATAGAAATACAAAATCTTTCATCACTTGTGTAACAGGAGAAACAAAGGAACTTTATAGGTTGGTTGGAAACAGTGGATGGTTGGAATCTTGAGACTTCCCAAGAAATTAATCAAGGCCTTATTGACTACTGGCAAGGTATGTTTACGGAGGACCAAGACAGAGGAGAAGCAAATCATTTTCCTCAATCATAACCCAAAAATCATATCAAATGAGGAGAATAAAATCTTCAGGGATGATTTCTCTCTCAAAGAGGTACGAGAAGTGCTGAACAGTATGGCTGGTGATAGGGCCCTGGGACCAGATGCCTTCCCCACTATCTTCTTTGAACTTTCAGCACTTATTGGAGTTGATCATGGAAGACCTCGGGGAGGGGGAGGAAAGGAGGTATTGAAGGAATCAAAATTCTAATCTTTGAGCTCTCAATATGACCTTCCTTATTCTTCTTCCTCGGAAGGCAGAGAATATCAGACCTGAAGACTTCCAGCCTATCTCTGTGTTATACGGTTTATAAAATAATCTCCAAGGTCGTTATGAACAGATTAAAGGTTGTCCTTCCGAAGCTCATCTTAGAGGAACAAGGGGGTTTTATCAAATGCAAATAAATTGCAGATGGTATTGTTACTGCCCGTGAGATCATCCAAAAAGAATAGGGATGCTAATAAAGTTGGACATTGCTAAGACTTACAACTGGGTTAGTTGGTCATTTCTGGACAAAATCCTGGCACGTTTCGGCTTTCAGGAGGAATGGAAAGAGTGGGTTAGAGCGTGCTATTCTACCCCAAAGTTTTCGATTCTGATTAATGGCACATCCTAAGGTTTCTTTGGCTCCTCATGAGGTCAGACAAGGAGATCATTTACCTCCCTTTCACTATAATGGCCGAGGCATTAGGAAGAAAAATCAATTTCCTCAAGGCTTCAGGCAAGGTTTCTGGTCTGAGGGCTACTACGGAAGGAAAAGCACATACACATCTAAGTTTGTGGATGACAATCTCCTGTTTGCCTCACCTATGCTGCTGCAAGAAATCAGGAAAATTATGGATCTGTTGAGAAGTTATGAGAAAACATCAGCTCAAGATCAAGAAAAGTTAATCTTATTTTTTTGTAATCAATTATAATATTCAGGAACATAACTTTTTGTGCAGATTTCTAGACTTCAAAAATGTCCAACTACCAGATAAATATTTTGGGTTTCCTCAGTTCAAAGTATGGGCTAATAAGAAAATCTGGAATGAGATGGTGGAAAAATTAGGAAGAAGCTTGTCAATTGAAAAGGTAAATGGTTATCTTTAGCAGGTAGAATCACTCTCACACAATCCCAGCTTCAGGCTATGCCAGTGTACCAGTTCTCCTCCATTGTTCTGCTTAAAGGTATTATAAAAAAGCACCAAGATCATGCATCAGTTCTTTTGTCAGGGCACAGGTGAAAAATCAATTCTGGCTTGGGAGAAGGTGTGCTGCCCAATTAACAGAGGTACTGGAGGGTCCACGACATTAGAAAATTCAACATAGCTCTGGTGGGGAAGATGCTTTGGAAGGTTAATGTCAACCATGATAAACATTGAAGTCAACTTCTCAGGGAGAAGTATTTGGAGAGTTTGGAACCTGAAAGAATTCTAACAACGGATCTACCAAAAGGATCTGCGATTAGGAATAGTTTAAGGAAAGCTCAAGGGATGCTTATGTATAAAATGTGTTGGGGAGTTCAGAATGGTGTTAAGATGGATTTCTGGTCCAACACTTGGCTTAACGAGTCACCCACTCTACATGGACATTGATTTTTGGCATTATTCGGGAGGAAAGGAGGGGTCTCGAAGGTAATATATTCAGAGAATTCTGGGTTGAAAATGAAGAACTCTGGGGTCAAGCATTGGTTGGAAAATTTTCAGAAACCATAATGGGGAAGATGGTTGGAGCCTTTCAAAATTCCTTGGAGCATGGATGAGGACAAAATTCACTGGAAACGTAAAGACAATGGAAATAATATGGTCATGGAGGGATTGTTAGAATATGCGAGAGGAGAGAATAAAGAAAGAATAGAATGTACAAAGAATGAATGAAGAGAAACCGGAATGCACACATTATCATTGTGTGTCTGTCATTTTATTATGTGAAAGATGGTTACAAAGTGGTTGAAGTGGTTACAACCGTTTATTAGTTAACACTTAACTAATATTAACATAACGCTAATAAATAAGCCTTATATTTTAATACCCCCTCTTAAGGCTTACTCTATAGAACATACTTAGAGAAGATTAAAATAACATAACCAAACAAGACCACACATTCTTCGAAGCTTTCCCTTTTGAAAACAATGCTTTGACCAGGTAGAACTCCATCAAGCTGCCTCTCGACCCTCATAAAGGTGTAGTTCCGAGTTGAATTCCCGAGTTCCCGGATTCCACCTCCCCGAACTCCCAAATTACAGAATCTCCCGAATTGTTGGACAACCATCCATACTGAGCTACTCCCACAGTGCTCCATCAAGTTGTCTCATGACCCTCGTAAGGGTAAATTCTCGAGATCCACAGACTCCCGAACTATCTAGACAACCATCCATACCGAGTTTCACCTACATTGGATTCCTTCATGTCTTCAAAGTGTTGCGATTCTTTTAAAATACGCATTCTCTATCAATGAGTTCATCAATGTCAACATCCGGTGGATTTTCAACACTAGCTTCATTTGGTTTGTCTTGGAATTTTCCCTTCATCTTTTTCTTTACGATCTTATCCGTCTCTTGAAAAATATTTCATTCAATAACTTGATAATATAAACTTTCTTCATAATTCTTTATCATTGGCTCACAATCCATTCATGGCCAAATAAAATTTGCAACATCGAGATAGGATTTTCGTGCCCTTGATTTCGTATTCACACGAAAAGTTGTCTTTCTCCTAAATTCACGATTCTTTTTGGTTGTTCTTTGATGTTGTGCCTTCCCTGCGCAACAAGATAGGGTCTCTATACTTTCACTAACTTTCAGTTTCACAACCTGGTATTTTCTATTTCACGATTGGTATTTTGTGACTCGAGACTGTTGCAGGCCCTCGATTTAATTCTTCTTTGCAATTTATAGATAGTCTTTCTTTCCCTTTCGCGACTTTGTTTGTAAGAGTCTAAACCTTAATTATATGACTATATTTATTTAAAACATGCCCTTGAAATATCCATATCGTTTTGTTTTTCTCCTGATTCGCGACTGGTAAATCAATTGTCATTAATGTTGTAATGGCTTTCTCCTTACGTGATTGTGATTTGGCTTTGTGAGAAATCATGGTTGTGTTGCACGTCGGTTTTCAACTGTTTTGCCCTCAATTATGTCCTCGACTATGCCCTACGATTTTTGAAAATCCTCACAAAAATGTAAATGTTTGGATTTCCTCAACATGCCCTAATTGGACCATGACCAAAATTTCTTTCTTCCCTTCTCTCTTTCTCCTCATTTTGTCGGGCTCTAATATCAATGTTATAATATGTGGAGAGAGAAAGAATGGAATCTACAAAACGAATGAAGAGAAACCGGAATGCACACATTATCATTTTGTGTCCGTCATTTTATCATGTGAAAGATGGTTACAAAGTGGTTGAAGTGGTTACAACCATTTATTAGTTAACACATAACTAATATTAACATAGCACTAATAAATTAGCCTTATATTTTAATAGGGATTTGAAGCTCGATTAGTCAACAAGTTGAGAAGCCAAAATCTTTCTCCAACTTGCTTGTCAAAGGGAAAACTAGCGAGATGTCCGATGTGCGAAAAGTTGAGAAGATATAGATCACCTCCTCCATTGCATTTACACAGGATCATCTGAATAGGTTCCTTTCTACCTTTAATCTGTTGTGGGTAAACAATCGACCTTGAAGGATCAATTGGGCACGTGGAGTACACTAGTCAAGTCCTCAATGTGATGTGGAAAATGGGCCCCTTGGATGATAACCTCAAGACCTAGTTGGAAAAAAAAATTGGGTTTTCAATAACGATAAGATTGAAAAAGATAGTAATAGAATGTGGAAAGTAGTATGAAATCTGAATGTATCTATGGCCTCTCTCAAGAGTAAGAAAAGCATGGAATCCAATCCCTTGGAAATAGAAATTATGAGGAATTGACTTGAGGTAAAGGTGAGGAAGATCTTCGTCAAAAACTACTCCGACTAAAAAGACGAGAACATGAGATCAAATGGATTCCTCCAGAGGGGGATGGAAGAAGTTGAACTTCGACGGAGCTTTCTAAAGGTAATCCATGGGAGTCTACGATGGGTGTGCTATTATAAAAATCACTATGTTAACATAATTTCCTTTGATTGATCCACATAGGAATAAATTCGAACAATATGGCAGAGGCAAAAGGTCTCATCGAGAGGACTAAGATTGCAATGCCCCATCAAATTAAACACTTGAGTGTGGAAGGACACCCATAGGTAATTATAAATGTTATTTGTACCTAGGGTGATGATATTATAATGTATATGGGTTGATGGAGATGCCGACATGTGGCACACATCCCCTTTAGATAGTTATATGGTTATAATGTATGGAGTCAATTAGGTAACTTATGGAATTAGTTATGTTGTGTAATGAATCAGCTTACATTAGGATTAGGTGTTCCGTGCAATAAGAGTAGTGCATGCCTATATAAAGAAGATGAAAATCATTATGAGGGATGTCATGTATGTCTCGAGTCTTCTACTTGGTAGGAGTTGGTATTTCCCTCGAAGTGGAATTCCCGTATTGGGCGATTATCAAGTTAATCCTTCCAAAAGAGTACTATAAGGTGTTGTCATACCTTATTTTGGTGACGGCTATTAAAATAATATATAAAATATTAATATTTGAATATTTTAACTTTATTCAATGAATTTCAGGAATTTAAACTCAATTCGGTACTTCCAAGATTATAATTTAATGTTCTTAAAAACAAAGAGATTTTTAAAGTAAAAACATCATAAGTTTTTTGAAAAAATTTAAAAAATAGGGGCGTCCCCATCGAGTCCCCAAGTCCCCGAAAAATTCGGGGCGTCAGTGCGTCACCAAAATCTAGGGGAGACATCCTGCATAACACTAGATATTCTTCTATTTTACAATATATTGAATATTAGTGCATCTGTCCACAAATCTCTTGTGTTGTGTTGATCTTCCTTATATTTTGTATATTGTTTGAATTACTCATTTATTATATGTGAAGATCTTACTAAGTGGTATCGAGCATCAATTTGGGCAAAACTTGGGTTGAAACCTAATTTTTAAGATTTGTGTATATCTTGCAAGTAGGTAGGAATTTTTCTACATTTTTTTTTTTGAGTTGCAAAACTATTCTAGTTCATTACAATCCATATTTTAGAATTGTTTAATTCGTTTTGAGGACATTATTGCAATTTTAGGGTTTTTCACAAATTCGCTTGATAGGCTGCAATTTTTGGAATTTAAAAAAAAAAACAGATTTTCGGAAATCCCTCGAAAAAATTAAGAGGGATCTATTTTCTGATTTGAAGCCAACATCTTGCCAAAATCAGTGGGTCAAAGGAGTTTGTTCTTGAAACCCTATATTTTATAACTTGGTAATCAATTCTTTCTCTAAAAAGAGTGAGATTCATGCTAGAGAATGGTGAATCCAATTTAAGGAGACTTATTTTTCTAGAATGACATGGTTATTTTTCCACTTTGGCTTTGTGGTCCAACACTAAGTTGGTTCTCTCAATCGAAACATAAGAGATCAGATTAGTATTGGGAGGAAATGGAACAAGTTTTCTTTGATAGATATACAAAAGAAGAACAACAACAAGAAGAAAATAATGATGATGTTGAGGAAGAGGATGTAAAAAGATGATGATGATGGTGAAGATATGGATAAAGAAAAAGGAGAGGCAAAGGATCAATGTTCAAGCAATGTAGCTCCAAGAAGGAATCTTCAATATTTCAGTTTCAAGAGTGCATTCAAAGGAAGAAGGTAATTATTTTCATAAACCCTAGCGGTAAGTATAAGTTCATCAACAAGGATGTGGCTCAACATCTACATGTTCGAGAAAGGAATATCAAGAAAGCTCAAGTAAATGATAAGCAGATTCAAGTTTTTGAAGGTTTGAAACGCTCTACGGACAAATGTGTTTTGCATTCAGATTTTTATGCTTTGGGTATGGATGGTTTAGATATTGTTCTTAGATATCCTTGGCTAGAGAGCTTGGGAACAATCAATATTAATGTCCCAAAGAAATTCATGAAGATCAGGTACAAGAGAAATAAAGTCACCTTGTAGGATATCACACTCAGTGAAGAACAAAGAAAGGTCAAGTTTGAGAATGAGGATGAATCTAAAGATGATGAAGAAGAACATAGAAGAATGAGAATCATTTGTAGAAAAATATGAAAAGAACAATTCATTTACTCCAGAGAGACATTAGAAATTGAAAAGGTGGAAGAGGAAATGAAAGTAGAAGAAAAGGTTGAGGATCCTACAGTTGCGGCATATAGACACCCACATCGTCATGAGAGGATATAATCAAGGAGGCATGTCCAAGAACATTAGAGAAACAACCAATATGGATATATAGGGTATTGAAGGAACAATCACTATGATTATACATGGAATCGGTGGAGTAACAATTATGGAACAATGGAGCAACAATTATGAAACATGGAATCACAAGAATTATCACTATGGCTATGCATGGAAGCGGAGGAGGAACAATTATGGTCATTGATGGAATCACAATAGCACATTGGATTATGGAACCAACTTTTGAGATGTATCACCCACAAAGATCACATATAGGTGGTTGGACAATCGAGCATGGCAACAAGTGTGCAACAATTTGAAGCACACTCATTACATGGTTTCTCCTCATGTTTCAGGATGAAACATGTCGAGGGATGGCATGTTATGTACCCAGGGTGATGATATTATAATGTATATGGGTTGATGGAGATGCCGACATGTGCACACACATCCCCCTTATTTATATGGTTATAATATATGGGTCAATTAAGTAACTTATGGAATTAGTTATGTTGGGTAATGACTCGACCTACATTGGGCTTAGGTGTTACTCATACAATAAGAATAACATATGCTCATATAAAGGAGATGAACATCATTATGAGGGATGTCATGTATGTGTTGAGTCTTCTACTTGGTAGAAGGAGTTGGAGGTATCCCCTCAAAGTGAAAATCCCATATTGGGAGATCATAGAGTTATTCCTTCTTGAAAGAGTATAGTATAGTGTTGCAAATACATTGAATAATAGGGCATCTTCGCCACAAATCTCTCATGTTGTGTTGTTCTTCCTTATATTTTGCAAATTGTTGGAATTATTCATTTGTTATATGTGAAGTGCTTACCAAATGCGGCTATTAAAAAGTTATGCAATAAGTGTAGAATTTCAAGTTTTATTATGGAAGCCAAGAATTTGGAGCACATTAGGTTGATCAACTAACATCATGTCCTTTCGGATGGTAATAAAGTTGCAGATGAGGTGTTGAATTTGAGTATCAAAAATAATACCATTCAGATAAAAGGTAATGAAAAGAACATTAGGCAAGAGAATATCTTTATGGATCTTCACTATTCTAGAGAAACCCTCATATGAAGTTAACTTGTAGAATGAAATGGAAAAATTTGTGGCATGTCAGATATCGAGAAAATGGTGTAACACTCAATGGATAAACTAGTTACTTTAGGAGTACGGGTCAGAAGAGGCATTTGAGAGTGACGAAAAATTATATTTGTTATGATCACGTTAGTTTAAATTGGAAGCATTTCCCAAGCATCCACTAGTAAAATTCTAATGTTTGCCTAATTCGGATTTGGAAGGGAAAAGGTAAGGATTAGAGTCGATTTCCACGTGATTATGAAACAGACATTGACACTGAAAAAATTATGGGGAAGAATAATATAATCAAAAGGAATAATAACTTCGAGTGCCAACAAATCATGAGGAACAATTTATCGAGTTACTAAGTATGCATGTAGAAGTTGTAGTAATAATTGCAGTAGGATGATATACGAGTATAGAACTAAGTTAGCAATTGTCTTTCATTCTAATAGTTCGGCCAAGATTGCTTTGAAGGATTGTCATTGTAAATCTGCGAGGATCAACGCACTCACAATCACTTCGCTCGCTATTCAATGGAGCCTCTAACTACTGAGATTAATCTGGGGAATGTTTTCAATTTTGCGGCCTCCTTTTCACCGTGGTCTTTAACATCGTCTTTTAAATTTCTTTGGTCTCTTTGTGTGAGCTTTAATGGAAGAATTCAGCAGTGGGACTGGAACTAGGGGAGGAGAGATGGCCTGAGACGGGGAGAGGAAGGAAAGAGCACAGAAACCCTCAGTCGAATAGCAACTGCAGGTGACATTAATGCAACTATGATGTGGCACAAGAGAAACTCAAGCTCCTCACATGCAACAGTCTATTCCAGTGGTCTTCATCAAGGAGGCCATTCACCAACACAACAAAAGTATTATGGCTAATACTCAAACAATGGTGGTATGATGACTCAACTTCAGGAGGTGGGTGACAGTAATACTGACTACGGTTAGTTCCATGTCAGGCAAGCTAATGGCAGAATAATGGTCATGAGGGAGTGTAATAATATTACAAATAAGAAGGGTGATATCATTCAATCAAGATATGTCATCAATATCAATGATGACATTTCAAGTGAGGCTACCCACATTTCCAACCTTGGTGCTCAAGAAGGACCGGGAAAATAAGGAGCTTCATAACTGCAAGAGATCTAGTGAGGAGTTGTGAGACAATCTGGGGATGGCTGCCAAAATCAAAGACCCAAAGATTAATAATATTCTACTGACAATGGAAAACTCCAATTTGAGTCTTCTACTGACATGAATAATATTCAGGTCATAAGCCTTCATAGCCTCGTCATGGGGACAAAATGGCTTCATAGAAATCTGCAGTGAGCTGGCGCAGAGTACAACTATCCTAATTTGTCGAGAAACATGTACTAGTACAGGTACGAGCTCAAAATGCAGAAAAGCCATTTTAAAAAAACCCTTGGGTATGAAAGGAACGGAAACGTCTGTACAATATATTATTAAAAATATAAATATATATAAAAAAATGCATAATGCTCATTTTTAGTTTGTAGAAGATAAAATACTTAAAATACTTTGTATTCATAAAAGTTCAAAACATTCAATTTGCTTCAATTTTCATATGTACATGATTACAATCTAGATTTTCCTCAAAATAAGCTCCATGAATGTCACTAGCAGCTCCACTCCCACTGGCATTAGCTCCATTGTCCAACTCCTAGATTTTCATCATTAATACCAAATAGTGAAATTTAGGCGAAAGCGATAGTGGAAGCATCAAAGTTAGTAGTCTCAGGATGAATATCCCAAAGCTTGTTAGGACCTTTAGTATAGTCTTCAATCTTGTGCATTAGGAGGCACAAATTGGAATGTACATATAGCAAATATTCAGCATTCTTAGATGCCAACTTGTTTTGTTTAGTTGAGTGGATGAAGGCATATGTACTCCAATTTCGCTCTACTAAAGAATTACTAGCCACCTTGTTACAAAAAAAAAGGTGTTAATATTGTACAAAAATGTGTGTTAATATCTTAAATTTTAATTGATAAACAACAAAATTTCGGTTAAATTTTATACCTATGAGAGGCGTTTATTAGCAACAGTCATAGGTACTTGGCATCATGGGCCATGTACATACCACCACTTGATTGGAGTCATGTTGTACTTGTCACAAAGAGCCTTTATTTCTCCCATGCTACCTTTTGAAGATATAAACATCCTCATTTCATTGCAGACCGCACTAGCTACAAATGAGTCAGAAACCTCCGAATGTTGCCCTAGTTTCATTTACAACTTCTTGGTCATTATATGGTTGTTTCCTACCGGTAACCCAGTTATTTCATTGCTATAATATTTAGGATTTAGGGCATAGGCAAGGAGATGCAATGGGGTGGTCATTTTATTCCACCTCATCACCACACTCTTAACTTCATTATAGAAGTTTTCTTTAGGGTCTTGCTCTTTGTTTTGTATGATCTCTCTTATTTTTTCGGGCATGGATTCAATAACATAATAAATTTTTCTTATGTAAGCATTATCTCGTGTCTTCATATTTGATCACAAAAAGAATAGACTATGTGAAACTAAGCAAATACTCAACCTTGGCCCACTAATCATCATCAAAAATCAATGACTTTTTGTTGGCACATACACGGTCCAAATGTTGTCAATCACTACAGTGCTTAAGACATGTTTTACCTTCACAAATTGTCTCAAGCCGAGAGTGTGAGAGGCAAATTTGACCTCAACAACCTATACAAAAATATTTAAACAATTAAGTACAAATTTAAAATAATTCAAAATATTGAACGTTAGATAAATTGGATTATATAAATTAGAAACTAATGGATTGTTCCCTTACCTTTAACAGCTCCAACCTCAAGAATTTCCAAAAAGTGGCCTGAGATGTGATGATTTGTGACACACATTTGAATTTCATTTGCCTCCATGTAAAATTGCTATATTCAAGAGATTTTCTCAATCTTCTACAACATCAAATTGAGGGAATGTGTTGCCTGACAAGGCATTCAAAATTTGTGTTCATCTACAATCCACCTTGATGCCTTACATTTTTTTACGTTGTATGTGATGACTCGTAGAACAATTTGGAGGCCCATCGACTCAATAACCTCAATCAAAATGTTAGCAAATAACAATGCAGCTTTCACTCTACCCTCACAATCAACAGGACTTCAATAACATTGCCCCTTTAGGGCTTACTACAATAACGTTGATTAAGTGTTTGTTCCACACATCTTTCCATCCATCCGAAATGATGACCACTCCTAAATCCTTCCGAATCTCTAATTAACTGCAAAGAAGTTTGTATATGCTCCTCTTCTTTTGCCAACAAGGATGTGCAAACCTTCCTATAGTTAGGATCTTTATACCCTTCGGCATCTCATTAATGCATTTTACCATTTGTTGCCAATATGGTGACCTCGACACAATGGAGGGCAACTCACATCCATAAATGCATCAAAGCTACCAATTCATGAGAAATATCCTTCTTCTCCATGTTGAATGCTTGTTCCAAGGATCCTTTTGTTCTCCTTTGTAATCTTCATCCAAGGGAGTTTTTTTATGAAAAGGGATCTTATATTATATTAATGCAATAAGATACAAGATAGCTTTCAACAAAAAAAGCAAGCGGTATGAGAGCACCCCCCAAAACCACGAACAAGCTAGGCCGAGCCTAGAACAGTAAAAGACAAATTAGACCGAGCCTAGGTAAGTACAACAAAACAAAAGGCATCGCCCAAAAACACTATCAAACAGCAGCAGCAAACATGCAGAGGCGAGGCACATCCAAGGAGTTTCAAGCGGCACTTGGCGAGTTTTAGTTTGACTTTGAATGAAATGATAATTTGAGTGTGTGGGTGGTTTTCCTAAACCCTTCCTTTGCAAAGGAATTGTTCTAGAGTGAGTTCTTACAGATTGCAAGTTAGCTTGCTCTTGCTCTTTCAAGTATGCCAACATTTGTGCTTTGTCACACTTTTTAATCCCCATTCTTGTTACCCCGATTAAATAAGTTTTTCAAGGGAGTATGTGAGGACTTAAATGATATGGTGCAATAGTTGTATATCCAACATCTAATGCCACCACCAATAATGTTCTACAACACTTCTACATGTCTCCATAGAGGAGGAGAAGGATCATGTTTTACATTCATGCAACTCGGAATGTTTCCTTGTGGGCCTCCTCCCCAGGTTGCTTCCCCTTGGCTACTTTGCCCTCCACTTGAGGGCTGAACTTGATGCCATTTATATTTTTATCTCAAACCTACAATGAGAAAGATGAAAAATTAAAAAACAAAGAAAACTAAACAAACATTGCATCTTTTTTTGATTCTGATCACCAAGTTCACCATAAAGGTGCGAGGTGAAAGCATACACAAAGTTCGAATTTTTTTAAACAACTAAATAAACTATACAATAATAAATACAACTAAACCCTAGGCATCCTTTTCTACTTCTAATCACACACAATTCGCCATAACAATGCGAGGTGAAAAACATATTGTTAGGAACCCCTTTCCTAACCTTCTCTTTACATTAGTTGTTATGGATGCATATGCTTTGTAAGTCATCCCTTGAGCATATTAGTATTATCCCACATGCATAAGAAATATGATGTAGGAGCATCAACTCCATATTTGTAAATAGATCAAGATGACATCAATTTTGGCTTGCAAGTTGTGGTTGTAGGTCCTAGGGGTCCATTTGAGTCATTTTGAAGTGTTAGTTGGTGTAATCCAAAATGCAAAATTTGAATTAGGGAGCCATTTTTGGCTTGTACTTGGTGTTGTAATGTGTTCTTGGAAGCAATAAAATATGGAAGGGTGAAATGAAGCATTGTAAGGGGGTTTTAGGCCCTTCTAGGCTCATAAGTCATACAAAATACTAGATAATGCTATAACTTAAGATATTATGTGAGGAAATCTCTTATGGGTGAACTCATGTCCATGAACTATGATTGTAACTAACCTAAGACTCATAAACCATGGTCAAGGAGTGATTAGGAGGATATAAAAAGCCAAATGTAACTGCCTCTCTTCATTCTACCCGGGTATGAATAAAAATGTGAAGTTTCAAGGAAGGTAATAGAGGAGAAAACTCAATTTTGATAGTTCTTGCATGATCTTGGAGGGGAAAAACTCTGCTTTGATAATCTTTGTATGTTCTTAATGTTTGTTATAGTGCATGTGAGAAGTCCTTGATCTCAGAACTTAATGGTAATTTGGTTGAAATCTGTGCATGCTTGCTGATAGCACCTGTGAATGCTAAAGAAAGCTGTGATGTGCATTTTATCTCAGTCCTGACATGTTTCTATGAGTTGAATGTGACTTCAATCTGACCAATTAGTGCATAAAAGGTAAGCAGTCTTTGCTTGATATTATTTTGTGCTTGGAAAAATGCTTGTTTCAGTTTGGTGGCAGGGCATCTAGAGATTGATGCAAGTACTCTTGTAGGATTGGTAGCAGTATTCTTAAGGAGAAGAATCCTTTGTAATGTGACATCACATTTGCAGAAGTGTATGAGTGAAATTTCTTTAGTCACCCAGTGAAGGTAAGGGTTTGGTTATGAATGAGTAACCTGTTGTGAGGATTAGTCTAAAAACTGTGATAAGGTTTCTTGAGTGCCAGAGGTTGGGAATGCATGGTCTTACTATTTGGCATTGAAATGTGCTCTTTGCCACTTTCATGTACAAGGGGAGCTGGTCGAGTTACTCAAGAGTGAGAGGTGATGATATAGTCCTATGTTCAATTATTCAATATATGTTGAGACACTTAAAAGCCTGGACTCAGACAGTGAAGTGGTAAGTTGGACTGTATTTGCTTTCTGCATGGTAAGTGTGTGGTGTGAAGGGTGTGTTGGATGCATGGGTAGATCTAAGAGGTGAGAGTGGAACCTTATTTTGTTTAAGACCTATGTTCTTCAAACTGTGATCTCCAAAATCAAGTTACTATGTTACTTTCGTGCATGCATAAGGAATGGAAATGTGGAAACTCGTAATCAAGAGCTACTGGTAAGGAAATTCTCTTCCTAGTATTGAAACAGTGCTTAACCATTTTGAAGCCTTTCATCGAGCTACAGTGAAAATGATAACTAGTTATGTCTCCTTGGGCACCTACAATCATCTCAGCTAGGGTTTGATATCAGAGGACCTAAATCATCGAATTCGCTCCTGAAATTTGGTAGATTTTATGTTAGGAACATATAAAAAGGTTTGCAAAAAGATTGGGACATTTTATTGGAGGCATTCCATGTTATTGATGACAGTAGACTGTCACAGTGGAAGATCACAGTCACAGTCCTAGTCTAGAGGACATCTTTACAAAGGAGGTATAAGATAACTAGGGATTCCAAGCATGAAACTTTAAAGGAATTACAAATGCATTAATGGATGTCTATATGATTTCGTCTTGAAGTTTCCTATGACATGAATTAAGCATGACAGTGAGTTGTAGGAGGAGTTGTGTCATCAAAGTTGGGGTACATATCATAGATGGTAAGAGAGCACTAATGGAACTTATGAGGGTTCAGAGACACCTATAGAAGTCTATAACTACATATGATCCTAGCATGCATTGTCTCAAGGATAAGAGGACAGTTTTGTGATAAGGAGGGTAGTGTGGAACTTTGAAGGTTTTGAATGCATTTTCCCATTGACCTAACAGCGTTTGAGTGTTGAGACAGGGTAAGAGAACTAAGGTGCATCAAGAAGCAATAATCCAAAAGTAGCAATCTTGAGTAATGGTTGTGGAGAAGTAGATATGGCAGTATAGTTCATTCTTGAAAAGTGAAGCAAATCCCTACAGTTAATCATTTTAGTAACTGATATGAAGTTGTGGAGCAGAGTAAAGGTTAAGGAGTTCTCAAATTAGCAAGTTGGCCAAAAATTGTTTTATTGAATCAAGATTCTAAAGGCTACTAATGGAGAATGAGGGTAAGGTAAGGTAAATGATGAAGTGTCTGATATCAGGAGCTAAGAATCATTTGAGATAAGTTACACTGATATTGTTTGAGATGTGAAGAGTATGTTAGGATACAAATGGAACCTTAAGGAGGTATTATTCAGTTTGCAATTCTCAATCATTGTAGCCTTATTGATGGTCCTCAAAATGCAAAGTAAGGAAAATTGATTGTTTGTATCTTCTTGGTTGTTGAATTTTTGAATGATTATTCAATTTGCTCTGCATTAAAATAGTTGTTTCTTAGTATAGACTAAGTATATATGTGTGTGTTGAGGCCCAATAGAGGCATCCACGAAATTATTGTAAGCACTTGTGCAAAGGAGGTTGCCCCCTCGAAGAGGCCTGCAATCTGTAATTGCAATTGGCATTCTGTTATTCCAGCTATCGTGTTTTGTTCTAGTTATTTCAGCTAAATCTGTTGCAAGGAGGGTCATTACATCTGGTATCAGAGCCTCTTTCCAAGGCCATTTTTGTTGCAACATCATCCGAGTAAGTTGTTTTTGCCCAATTTTTTTTTACTACCTATTGGTCGGCTCTGCCACCATAACATTTTTCTCATTCCTGGTCAGCTCTGCCACCATCGCATTTTCTAAATTCCTAGTCGACTCTACTGTCACCGTCGCATTTTCTAATTCATGGTCGGCTCTGCATTTTCTAATTCCATCGCATCACATCGCATTTTCTAGTTCTGGTCGGCTCTGTCGCCATAACATATGTAAAAAAGAAAAGAAAAAAAAATCATATTTTTGGCATATCTTTTCGTTTTATCTCCTTTAACCCTCAAATTTCTCTGGCACACCTGTAATTCCATTTTACACATTTCCTTCGTACCTCCTGACCCCATTCCACCCCCATCACCTAAAATCGCAATTTTTCATTTTTTTAGGGCTTGCGATAACTTCCTTATTTTCCATCAAATAGCTTCGAAATTTTCACACAGTGTTCCTTTCATCATTCTCCCTTTGACCCTCTACGCTCAATTTCCCTGTTTCACCATTTCGATCCCGAAATTGCCCTTCCTCTTCATCCTAGTCCTCTGAGAGCCTCCCAAAACCAATAATTGTGCCTTTTCACCCTTCATTCTAACCCAAATCCCAAATCACCATTACTAAACGTGTGTTAGAACACGTTTCTCTATCCATTGCCAAAAAAAAAAATTATGGTCTTGACCCATGCCGGCACCAAAATCATGGAGGAAGAAATCACCCAACTTGAAGTCTCAAGTGGCAGAATTAACTAATATGATGCGAGGATTAAACCAGCAGAATACCCTTTTGCTCAATAAACTGAAGGAGCCTCGTCATCAAAAAGTATGTTTTCATCCACCCCTCATGGGCCTAAGTTGGACTTCCCAAGGTTCAATGGTATTGATCCTACAGGATGGATATACCGTGTTGAGCAATTTTTCCACCTTCACAATACATATTCAGCAAATCAGGTCCCCATTGCCTCTTTCCATTTGGAGCAAGAAGCACTTCAATGGTACCATTGGTATCTCAAATCAAATGATGAACCGAATTGGTCAACCTTCCAATCCCTGGTTTTGAGCCAATTTGGTCCCTCTGCATTTGAGGATTTCACTGGAGCACTCACAAAACTCCGCCAAACAGGTATTGTTCGCGATTATCAGATCGAATTTGAAAAGCTTGCCAATCACACCAAAGGGTTGTCTGATGATTTTTTCAAGAGTTGCTTTGTTAGTGGCCTCAAGGAGCCAATTCGATCAAAGGTGAAAATGTTTCAACCACAAAACATGATGGATGCCTTGGGACTGGCTAAGTTAGTTGAAGATAAGCTCTCATCTCAGTGCCGCACTCTCACCTTTCAGCCAACAAAGAACCCAATCACCCAATGGTCAGCCACAACCACCCCAATCAAGCGTCTTACTAAAGCAAAGATGTGGGCTCGTAAGGAGAAGGGATTGTGTTACAATTGTGATGACAAATGGGTTAAAGGGCATCGGTGCATCACACAAAAGCTTTACTTGCTTGATGTGGAATCACCTCCAGCCGGACAACGAACATGATACCCAGGAATTCCAGGATGCTCACGAAGAACAAAGTTCCCCAGAAGATTCTACGACACAAGAGGCTCTACCAAAGATCTCTCTACATGCCTTAGCAAGTGTGACCACTCCTCAAACCATGAAGGTCAAGGGGTTCTTTAAAAAGATCCCTCTCACAATCCTCATTGACTCTGGCAGCACCCACAATTTCATCGATCCCCGCATTGCTAAACAAGTTGATTGCTTTGTACACCCTTGTTCCAGCTTTGAGGTCATGATTGCTAATGGGGGCACATTGCCATGTAAAGGAAGTGTCACAATGTATGTATCACCATAGGCGATTACACTCTTCACTCAGATATGTTTGCCCTTCCCTTAGGAGGATGTGATGTGGTTTTGGGTGCACAATGGCTCTGCACCTTGGGACCTATTCTCTGGGATTTCTCAGAACTTTGGATGCAATTCACAAATAGTGGTCAAAACACACCTTAAAAGGGTTATTGCTAGGGTCTGCTAGCATCATCAATTCCCATCACATGGAGAAACTTCTGAAGAAAGGATCACATGGGGTCATTTCCCAACTGCACTCCATCCAACTCCATTCCACCTCTGCTCCTACCTACCCCGCACTCCTTTACAAGCCATTCTCAACAAACATGTAGCCTTTTTTCTTGAGCCGGTAGGACTACCCCCTCATGCCCTAAAGACCATCACATTCCACTTCGCCCAAGAAGCCTTCCCCCCAACATTCAACCATACCGCTACCCCCATCTGCAAAAGACGGAGATTGAGAAACTCATCCAGGAACTCCTCACCTCTGGTGTAATTCGTCCCAGCACAAGCCCTTACTCCTCCCCATGCTTCTTGTCCACAAAAAGATGGTTCATGGCGCCTCTGCATTGACTTTTGTGCCCTTAACCACCTCACTATCAAGGATAAGTTCCCCATTCCGGTCATTGATGAGCTTCTTGATGAGCTCCATGGAGCCAATTTTTCTCAAAATTGGACCTTCATTTCGCTACCATCAAATTAGAGTGCATCCTAATGACATTCCCAAGACTATCTTCCGTACTCATGAGGGTCACTATGAGTTCTTAGTCATGCCATTCGGCCTCACTAATGCTCCTTCCACATTTCAGGCACTCATGAACAAAATCTTTCGGCCTTTCCTTTGTCAGTTTGTATTGGTTTTCTTCGATGATATTTTGATCTACAACCACATGGGAAGACCATCTCCAACATATTGACAAGGCATTACAACTTCTGGCCGACAATCAATTATGTGCCAAGCAATCCAAGTGTTCCTTTTCCCAAGAAGAAGTTGAATATCTAGGTCACATCGTCTCATCCAAGGGAGTTCGTGTGGATCTAGACAAAATCAATGCCATGCAACAATGGCCACACCAACAACCCTCAAAAGCCTTCAGGATTCCTTGGCCTTACAGATACTACCACAAGTTTGTCAAAAATTATGGCAAGATTGCAACTCCCTTGACAGCTTTATTGAAGAAGGATGCATTTACGTGGGATACAAAGAATTGTCCAGTATTCCTAACATTGAAATAGTTATGTGTAGTACCCCATTTTGGCCTTGCCGAACTTCACCAAAACTTTCACCATTGAGAGTGATGCCTATGCGAAAATGGGTTGGGTGTTGTTCTACTTCAAGAGGATCGTCCTATTGCATTCACTAGCAAATCCCTTTCTAGAAGAACATTGGCCTTGTCTACATATGAGAAAGAAATGTTGGCAATCCTCCATGCAGTAAACAAATGGCGGCCATACTTACTTGGGAATCATTTTTGCATCAAAACTGATCATCGAGCTTGAAGTACTTCCTGGAACAACGCGTCTCTTGCCCGGTTCAACAGAAATGGGTATGCAAGCTCATGGGTTATGATTATGAGATCACATACAAGAAGGGAAAAGATAATGTGGTAGTTGATTCTCTTTCACGCTCCTTCGAGGACCAGGCCTCCCTTTCCGCCATCTCCATGCCTGTTCCAAATTGGTTGGAATCTGTACATACAAAATATGCAACAAATCCTAAATTATAGCAGCTCATTCATCAAGTAGTCACTCACCCGGGGCGATACCAAAGTATACATGGGATGGTGCTTCCTTGCGATAAAAAGGCCACTGGTGCTTCCTCATGATAAGATCTTCTTCAGATATATTCTATGAGCTCCATGCATCTCCCACGGTTGGGCACTCCGGCTTTCTCAAAACCTATGAGCGGGCACAACGCAACTTCTTTTGGAAAGGCATGAAAGGAGGAATTAAGCAAATGGTGGTTGAATGTGATACTTGCCAACGCAACAAAGGTGAAACAACATCACCTCCTAGTTTGCTCCAACCCTTACCAATCCCTAACAGGATTTGGACATATATCTCTATGGATTTCATCGAGGGGATCCCTAAATCTAGAGGTAAAACAGTGATCTTGGTTGTGGTAGATTGACTTTCCAAGTATAGTCATTTTTGTGCCCTCAGCCATCCATACACAGCCTCCATAGTTGCACAAATATTCTTGGATCATATTTTCCGTCTCCACGGCATTCCCTCTTCAATTGTATCATATCGTGATTCCACTTTCACTAGCCATTTCTAGATAGAACTATTCCAACGCACAGGCACTCAGCTCAAAATGACTTCCAGGTATCATCCACAAACTGACAGCCAAACTGAGATTGTCAATAAATGCTTAGAAACATTCCTTCGTTGCTTTGTCTCGAAGCAACAACAATGGGCCAAGTGGCTTCCCCTAGCAGAATGGTGATACAATACTTCATACCACACGTCTACCAAGATACTCCCTATGAAGCAATTTATGGCCAACCACCTCCCAAGCTTCTCCCATATACCCCTGGAAGTTCTCTAGTTCAGACAATTGATGTTTCCCTTCGTACTCGGGATCAGATTCTCAGCAACTTGTGGGAAAATCTCCACATGACACAGAACCGAAAGAAGCAGCACAGGCACTAGGCTCAAAATGATTTCCGGGTATCATCCACAAACTGACGACCAAACTGAGATTGTCAATAAATGCTTAGAAACATTCCTTCGTTGCTTTGTCTTGGAGCAACAACAATGGGCCAAATGGCTTCCCCTAGTAGAATGGTGGTACAATACTTCATACCACACATCTACCAAGATGACTCCCTATGAAGCAGTTTATGGCCAACCACCTCCCAAGCTTCTCCCATATACCCTTAGAAGTTCTCTAGTTTAGGCAGATGATGTTTCCCTTCGTACTCGGGATCAGATTCTCAACACCTTGTGGGAAAATCTCCACATGGCACAGAACCAAATGAAGCAACAAGCGGACCAACACCATTGTGAGCGCACCTTTGAGATCGGCGACATGGTCTTTCTTCGCCTACAACCATACAAGCAATCCTCCCTAAAACTAAAAGGGTGTCATAAGCTAGCCCCAAAATTTTATGGGCCATACAAAGTCCTCCGAAGATCGGGCATGTTGCTTACAAGTTAGACCTTCCACCCTCCTCCCGAGTTCACCCAGTCTTTCATGTCTCATTGGGAAACAACATTCCGGCGCAAACAGTCTTACCAGAACTTGATGATGAAGGCTCCCTCATCCTAGAACCAAAAGCTATCTTGGATAGGCACCCCCACCAACTTTGCTCCCGCTCAATCACCGAGGTCTTAATCCAGTGGCACGGCATGCAACTGACAGAAGATGCAACTTGGGAGCCACTCTTCCAAATTCAGCAAAAATTTCCACATCTGAAGCTTTGAGGACAACTTTTTTTAAGGGGGAGGTGATGTTAGGAACCCCTTTCCTAACCTTCTCTTTACATTAGTTCTTTATGGACGCATATGCTTTGTAAGTCGTCCCTTGAGCATATTAGTATTATCCCACATGCATAAGAAATAGTTGTTGCTTAGTATAGACTTAGTATATATGTATGTGTTGAGGCCCAATAGAGGCATCCACGAAATTATTGTAAGCACTTGTGCAAAGGAGGTTGCCCCATCGAAGATGCCTGCGATTTGTAATTGTAAGTGGCATTCTGTTATTCCAGCTATCGTGTTTTGTTCTGGTTATTTCGGCTAAATCTGTTGCAAGGAGGGTCATTACACAAAGAATTTGGACTCTAATATTTATTAAAATGACAAAATATACTCTAAAAACATCAAATATAGCTAAATCCAAGGCATCATTCTCTAATTCTAATCGCCAAATTCGCCATAAAAAGTGCAAGGTGAGAACATACACGAGTTCGAGAGGTTTAAAATTTATAAAAAAAAGTAAACCCATAACTAGGTTAAAATTTTGAACTCTACAAATAAAAATATCAAAATACATACAAAACTAAAACTAAAAAAGTATTATATAGAATTTAAAAATAAATATTATGATCAATGATCATGAATGATGTGTGCATTAGGCACACATTGTTGTGATCGATCAAATTTGTTACAAAAATGCTAGGTAGTCGAGTACAACTCTGAGGATACATACGAGATAAGTATAAGCTCGATAAAACACTCAAAATATTTTGTATTCATTGAAATGATACATTATTATCATGTATACTTATCTCTAGGACGTTTCGAAGGAGTTTTGTTTCGGAAACGTTTCGAGGGCGAAACAGGGGGGCCTAGGCGTTTCTTGGTAACAAAGTCGAAAACAATGAACGGGCTAAGGGCCTTCGACCAGCTACTTTCGAGAAGGGGATATTACAAAAAAAGGCAAAAATAAGTTTTTGAACATAAAAACAAATCTTAATCCTAAAATAAACCCCCAAACTCTCTTTAAACGACACATTTACCTCGCATTGCATATATTTACCTCAATTCAACCAATGAATATCACGACATTTGGCATTGAATTACCATTGAGTTTTGTGGTTATTTATCTTATTTTGTATACTTTAGGCATATTATATGTGGCTAATTTGCTTATTTAGCTATATTTTTTAATTTTTTAATATTTTATATATTTTTGTACGACCATACCCAACCCCCTCCCCCAAAAATGGCATACCAACATACTAGGTTCCCATCCTGATATTTGTATCCGTACCCATACTGACTGCATAGAAAAAATGGAAAAGAGGGTGAATGGAGAGAAAACCTTATTTTTCTCCTTCAAGTTGCTCCTTCCTCCTTGCTCTTTGAAGCTCCTAACTTCCTCCTTCAAGCTCTTGATTCTTCCTCCTTCAAGCTCCTAACTTCCTTCTTCAAGCTCCTAAATTTGCAAAAACTGAAAATCTGAAAGTGTGTTTTGAAATGGAGCAAAGAGGTGCTTATATAGCTTTTGGATAGTGTCATTAAGAGGTTGGGGTAGGTAGATTAGGGTTAGGGTTACTTTTTGTTTGAGAGTGTTTTTATTTTGGCATTTTTAAGATAGGTAGCGCCACTGAAACGGGACAAGTACTGTGGCGCATTTTCGGATGTTCCGGTCCCGTATCAATACCCATAACGGGTACGTTCATATGCAGGTACATGGGCTTCTGAGGCATTTCTGGGATCCGAGGAGCAATCTATAGAATCCAGGGGATCTCAAGACTAGCATGAACAATTGGCTTCAGAATATTCAACAAGAGTTGGTGGTTGTTTGCTTGGATCTTCATAATCTGGCGGATGAGGGTAGTGAGCTTACCATGACACACCTGCAACTCTTGGAAAGCATCACAATGACACCGAGATGATATGTAAAAACATAGTCCCCAGTAGGTGTGGTATTAAATTGCAAACTGATATGATGGATACCAAGATTAATACAAGCGATCTTGAGAGTATTAATACTGATATGCTTAGTATGACTGATGATACATGTATCATGAAAAACCATGCGATACATGTATCATGAAAAACCATGCTCACCATTGGATATGTCACATCAATCATGGGCAAAGGGACTAGGAGGAGGCCTGAGCATTAGGAGTGTCTATCTATATCGATTGTTAGTTGTTAGTGTGTCCTTGTGTTTTTGATTAATAAGTCATGTTGTGGTCAGCATGTGCATCCTAGGTTATTAGCCTTTTTATTTTCCTTTGTGAGGCGTAGGTGTTGGACATCATGTCTCTATCTAAAGCTGTCTTCATTTAATTTTAAAGAGATCAAAAACTTGGAAAAAGTATTAGGTCTTACCACAGGCATTCAGAGCATCATAGAGCTGATGGCGCATGCTAATAATGCGATCTGCCATGTTTTTCAATTCAACGGTCCAATTATAATAAAGATTCCTGCAGGGAAATATGATATTATTGTAATGCTTCAAATTATTGTTATACTAGGCGAGATATGGATACATGAAAAACATGCCTGTCACCCAGAATGGTTGCGACTATAGAAGCGCCATGAATAGGAGGATTTGAGTACATTGGCCTAATAACAAGCTTTAACTGACTTTCAACTCTCTTTGCCACATTTTCACTTCTGCATATCTGAAAAAGCATACTTAATTTAAGTAAGTAAAAACTCAAAGCACATAGCAACAGTGACTATCTTACTCCTTTCAAGAACTTAATCTGGTTGCTGAACCTTCAATACAGATGATATTTAGCCTATGATGAATATGATCAGTTCAACAAGGCCGTGTTAATTTCTTACAATACTAAGAGCCCCTACACGCTCTCCATACAGCCCCATGTTTTTAGCATAACTCTGAGCAATAAGGCATTCACCACCATCTGCTACAAACAAACGAACAGCATATGCATCTGCATCAAGGCTTCCACTGGCAAATCCCTAAATCAGAACAAATTCAATTGTCATGTTTTCCGTACAGTCAAAAAAGGACCATTGGTATCAATAAAGTGATCGTAATAAGAAAGTTACAAAAGACAAACATATGTTTCAATTTCAATTCTCTGTCTAATATAAAATATTTTAGATTAAACAAATTCTAAAAAAGCATCTATTTACCTGATAGGCACTATCAAAAAATGGCAGTAGATCTTTATGTCTAATTAATTGATGAATTCCTTCCCATTGCTCTTGGGTGGGATCAACACCAGTAGGATTATGTGCACATGCATGGAGAAGCACTATGGCACCAGATGGAGCTGTCTGGAGATCTTCAAGCATGCCTGTCACAAGTACAGCAATATAAATCAAATATTTTTCTAAAAGAAAATCAGCGGCACTCAATTATGGCTCAAAATTTATCAACAGTGCTATAATGTACAAAGATATCATTTAACCTCGATAATCAAGCCCACGTGTTTTTGGATCATAATAACGATAGGTCTTTACACCCAACCCTCCAATCTTGAAGATCTTGGGATGGTTGCCCCATGTGGGTACAGGAATGTAGATTATGTGCTGCAAGGATACCAATAAACCTCGTACAATAAGATGAACTTTATCTACATACCATAAGTTGATAGAATTGATTGTTGCTTTCTCCATATATGGTAGCACCACTATATCAATATTTATGTATTTAATGAGAATGCAAACCTACTTGGCTATAGTGCCTTGACAGAAACTCAGCACCAACCCTAAGCGAGCCTGTTCCAGACAAGCACTGCACAGTTGCAACCCTTCTCTCCTGTATAGCTGGACTGTTGATACAACACCGCATCAAATTACAGCTTACACAAATACTACAGACAATAGTGAGAAAAATTATGATAAAGGTTTTTGTCTGTTTTGTATTCACCAAAGAAAGAGAGTTCTACTTTGCAAAACTTTTGCATTGAATCTCACATAATAACCTTCAGATGCCAATATAGCTCTTATACCTGTCATTACCAAGAATCAGCTTGGAACTCAGTTTGTTGAAATCTGCAAGACCTGTTATGGGCAAATACTCCTTATACCGGGACCTGTGTAAGAGCATAATTTGCTAGACCTAAGAGCTTTGAGCAAAAATATTTGAACTATTCAGAAGAGTATAGATGACTACCCAGGTTCAACTCAAACTAACCACACACCTGTCTTGAATTAAGAGCTCCTCTGCTTGCCTGACAACATTCAGGATAAGAGGTTTTCCTTCCTGAAAAGTATAAATGAGATGCTCGTGAAAATTTAACTTTGCTATCCAAAACTTGCAATCAGAACTGAAATGATCTGCTTAATAAGCTTTCAAAATACTTATGACCAGTTATGTTTACTATTGGTGCCTGATTGACAGTAAAAATCAGATAGGACATCTTTCATGTGCCTATGATAAATTGGCATTATACAATATTTGGAGTAAAATTTCAATCATTATTGCTCTAGCTTTAAAAGGTCAGGCATCTAAGCTTCAACATATTTAAACTAGATAAAGCAATCTAAGAGTATTTATAAGTTATCACTAATGCACAGTTTATAATTATTATCAAAACAAGTGCAGATAGTTTGAAGGAGTGATAAGAGAATAGGAATGGGAAACATTACAGATGTTTTTAGGAGTGATAAGAGAATAGGGGTGGGAGACATCACAGATGAGTGACTGTAGAGGAGACTTAGGGCCAGTAATTATGCATGGCAGCCATGCAGACAGGGCTGGGATAAACCCCTCTTCAATCAACAACAGCATGAATAGATCACATTTCATAATTCCAGCCATAGAGAAGATTCCTACAATAATTCGAAGGGATGAGAAAATTCAACCAGAAATTTTAAAAAATGATGGATACTGCCCTAATCTGCAAATTCATGGGGTATTGGCTGATTGCGTCAGATCTGCAAAAATGGCTTGCACTGCATTGAGGACTATACTTTGCCAATAGGGTAAGACTCTTGACTCAAAAAGAAATTCTGGTTTTATTTGACTCCTCTAAAACTAGGGAGAATATGTTTCAGAGTGCTTTGTGGTTTCTGGGCGAGTTGGGCTCTAGATTGCAATCCAAAAAGTGAAGGATAATGCCCTAATCTGCAATTTCATGGGGTATTGGCTGATTGCGTCAGATCAGCAAAAATGACTTGCACTGCATTGAGGAATATACTTTGCCAATAGGGTAAGGCTCTTGGCTCAAAACAATTCTGGTTTTATTTGACTTCTCTAAAGCTGGGAGAATATGTTTCGGAGTGCTTCGTGATTTCTGGGGCGAGTTGGGCTCTATATGCAGCCATGGGACGAAGATTTTCATCCCAAAACAAAAAAATTATCAAGAGTCCCAGTTTAGACCATATGGCCTTCCAACAGAATTCTGGAAAGATGAAATCTTTTCTCAGGTTGGAAACAAACTGGGAGAATACATTTATGGGGCCAAATCCTTTGAGATTGGACTCATATCAGTCTATGCAAAGGTTTGTGTTGACCGGACTCATATCAGTCTATGCAAGGGTTTGTGTTGACCTAATGAAACTGTTGCCCATGGATGTTCTGCTCAACTCAGAATCCAGGCAATAGCTTGAAGAAATATAGACTGAAAATATTCCATTATGATCGTGGGCATTTTGTTAGGGACTGCCCAGTATTTAGGGCATGCTCTTGTCCTGGGAAGAATGAAATAGTTTTTAAGGAACCAAAGAAAAGGTGAAGAAATAATTCAACAAAGTTTGGAAACGAAAGCTAACAGTTAATAGTGGCAATAAATTATAGGCTTTGGAAATTTTAGAGAAGCCAATTTTATCGTTTGATAACCTGGTACCAATTGTTAAATAAACCTGCCCTTCTCCATGTCAACCTAACGTTCAAGTGCGGAAGATCAAGAATGTGATGAACAAGAGGAAGATGCAGTACTAGGGCTAGAGGAACTATCTCACTCTCATTTAAAGGAGGTAATCAGCCAATCTCCACTAAAAAGTTATATTAAATCTAATTTGCAAACAAAGTTGCACAAGTACGTAAGAAGAAGCCAGGTAGACCTCAGCAATCAAATTCAATAAATTCCAAAGCTCAGAACAATCTAATAACCTTTCAAGTTTCCTGTTATAAGATTGTGCACATTGACAAGCAATCGAGACCAATGAGATACAGAATAACACAAGTTTTACGTGTAAATAATTATGGTGAAACCTCTCAGCAACGGAATTCTATGCTGGCAATCTTTGCAGGCTTTGAGACAAGTATAATCAAGGAATAAGTGGATTTAAGGTGAAGATTTCAATGCTACACTCTCTCTGGTAGAAACGTAAAGTAGCTCATCAACTATGTCTCAATCATCCTTGGATTTTATTGAATTGGTAAATGATGTTCAGTTCATAGATATCAAACCCAAGGCAGGAAAATACACTTGGTCAAATAGAAGGTTGGACCATTGTGTTTTCGGCAGACAGAATAGATAGATTCCTTTTAAGTGTAAAATAGTTTTAAAATGGAAACCAAGAAATTGCCCCTTAAAATTTGAACTTGGGTGGGTGAGAAAAGATTCACTTAAAGCCACCATCAAAGAGTGGTGGGGAATGCAAATGTATCCAAAAGGTTTGTAATAGCCCAAACACTGAAGCCTGTCAAAGGAAAACTGAAAAGAGGGGATAAAGAAAAATTCAAAAACATATCTGATAAAAATATAGAAATCCAAGAGGAACTTGCAAAAGTTACAGAGCAGATGCAAATCATTGGATTAGGTCAGTAACTGATAGAAAACGAGGAAAATCTATTAGAAGATCCGAATACTGTGTTTTTCACCAATTGCAATTGTGAGAAGGAACTTCAACAAGAATAACAAAATCACTACACCATATTATACTCCCGCATACTCTATATTATACTCCTCCATAGATTCCACACTGTGTGCTGCGCTATGATCACGGTTGATCATGGAGTGGCGAGAAGGACTTCGGGCCCTTTTGGATGGGCCCTGTGAACCAGTTGTTAGCAACAACTGCGAAGTCGGAAGAGTCGAGGAAATTCGGATGGAGTTTGTCGGTTCCATAAGAACGGTGGCTGCCTTGGGTGTGCTGGAGAACTTAGGCAAGGGGACTAACGAGTCATCAGAAAGCTGCTCCTTGGGGCGACTTTGGCCATTGGCTTGTTCCTTAACAGTTGGCTCAGTCGAGCCATTGTTGCCGGACACCTTGGCTTGAGCCGTTTTGTTCTTGTTTTCCACCCTCCCATGGTTTGCCACCCTTCCTCCTGAGGGGGTTTGACAGATTCAGAGGCCGCCTTAGGCTCGGGCGATTGCGCGAGACATAGAGAGGGCAGTCCTTGATCTTATGATCAGAGGCCTGATAACAAAAACAAGTGTTAGGCAGGTTAATGTATAAAACATGTTGGGAGTAGTGAGTATCTCCCATTTGAATTTCCACGAACTCCTTCAACTCTTGGGAGAGATCGACTTCAACACAACGCCCTTTTACGAGGATAAGCGTTGTAGAAGCGTTGAGGTTCCATGCAAACAACTCGCCCTATAGAGGAGGTGATTTGGTGCAGAAAGTGGACACACGGCAGTAGCATACCAGGAATTCCACCCAAACAGAACCTTAAGAGCCGCATACTCAGATACCACAAAATATTTGGTCCAAGGAGAAAGGACCAAAAGTGAGTTACGCACATACCAAGTGGCGGAGTGGTTCAAAATGGTCGGGGCATGCGATGGGTCAGAAAAACGGAAGAGGAAAAAACCTTTGGTCATGTTCTACACACTTTCGAGTCGGATGCCATGAGCGGCCCAAGATGAGTTAACCCATGACTTTAGCATGCTTTCAGAGGGGATGCGACCCACAAAATACCCAATAAGGCAGAACTATTCTAGCCATTAGCACGCAACATTAAATTCAGGAACAGGTAAAATAACATCAAGAGAAGTATTACCTCGTGAAAGACCTTCGGAACGAACTTCCAAGGGTGTTTCGCGACGGCGGCACCATTATTTGAATCTCCACAAGCTCCAGCCACGGCAACAATAGTCGGGCTTGAGGTGGAAGGAGACATTATATAGGGGCACCCAAACGGCGAAAAACCCTACAGACTAATCTGAAAAGGTGTAATCCCGCAACGCCCGAGCCAAGGCATGACATGCAGAGAAAAAAACCTAGCAGGTGAAAAACTCACCCTCAAACTAGGAGAGATCTTTCAATAGGTGGTCAAATAGATAGATCAACAAACAAGTATTTGTAATTTACCATATTTAGCACGTGCTTAATTGATCAAATCATTCTCAAAAATTTATTGTATGTGAATGTTTAAATTATTAATCTGAATATAAATAGTTTCTAGATTCCAATCCTAAATTAAGGGTTTCATCCACTTTCTAATTTTAGGGTTAAATCATCGCGATAAGGAGACCTGATAAAATTAGTGTAATGTTGAGTTAAAATTATTTGTGTTTAGGTTTCATCTAGTACAGAATTCTATTATGGGCTAGGTAATGATAAGTAAAGAGCAATGGTTTGACCATGTCAACCATCATTCTTTATTTTTACAGCTTGTATCGTCCTTTATCCCATCTCTTAAAAGGGACTCTTATTGTGAGAGGTCAACTGAAAAATCGTATTATCCTAGTAAATGAATGTAACATTACCCTAGGAGTGGTTCTCCTACCATTGTAATGGTTGGTTGAACTTGGAAGAAACCATGCACTATAATTATCTTGTGACCAACTAAAAAATGTGTCTTCTATTGTTGCTTATATAAGGGCCTCATGTCGACTTACTCAGTTTCCTTCTTTACTACATTAAATTTTCTTATCTTCTTCTTTTAGCAAGAACCTATTGCTTTATTTATTCTTGATGTGATTGATTGACATAGGCAAACTAAGCTTATTAGCAAATAAATTGTACTTAACTATTATTGTCATCTCCATGCACTTATAAATAAGAAGTCCTGGATTTGTCAAGGAATCCTGGATTTGTCGAGGTCAACTTTGAAAAATCATATTATCTTAGTAAATGAATGTAACACTACCCTAGGAGTGCTTCTCCTATCATTGTAAAGGTTGGTCGAACTTGGAAGAAACCATGCATTGTAATTATCTTGTGACCAACTATAAAACGATCTTCTATTCCCTGCTTACTTTAAGGGGCCTCATGTCGACTTACTCGGTTTACTTCTTGACTACATTAAATTTTCTTAACTAATATTCTTCTTTTAGCAAGAACCTCTCTTGCTTCATTTAGTCTTGATGCGACCGATTGACATAGGAAAACTAAGCTTATTAGCAAAAAATTGTACTCAACTATTATTGTCATCTCCATGCACTTATAAATAAGGAGTCCTGGATTTGTCAAGGAGTCCTGAATTTTTCCCTTAAGCACACTACACCCTAGTTGTTAACTAACGAGATTTATTTACCTTGCTTTTGCCAAATGTCGCCTTTCAGAGGAATCATGACTTTCCTCGTAGGTGGTATAGGACACCTATGAAGAACATCATTCCATCAATACACAATGTGTCATGTATATGTTTGTATGTCGGCGATCAATGCATGGTATGTCAAGGTTGCGAGTCAACATTAGCTTTGATGAGGGTGTAGTGCACTTGTGAACGTGACATGCCAAATGGTGAGGTTCACATGGGCTTGGTATGTAAGGGGCATAGGTAATTGCTGGGATGTAGATTCTAAGGTCATCACAACCCCAATACTTAAAGTGGGAAAGTATAAGAGACGCCTTCCTTCCGTTAAGTCTTGTGAACACAAGCTAAATTGTCAATAATTGATATTTAGGAAGTGTACTTCCTATTCCAATTCACTGTTATCACATAAAACCCATGTGGTAGGTGACAATTTTTAATATTGCACAGATGACTCATCCTCTTGCCACATCAATTCCATATCTATTTCATCAAAAAGATAGGGCCAACCTTTATGTACTCAAGAGGTGTGTTTGGAGGCAAAGTGTTCCCATGATACTCTCCCTCATGTGGTAGGTGACAAATTTTAATATTTGCACGATGACTCGTCCTCTTGCCACATCAATTCCATATCTATTTCATCAAAAGATAGGGCCAACCTCTATGTACTCGAGAGGTGTGTTTGGAGGCAAAGTGTTCCCATGATACTCTCCCTCTTTTCTGACCAGCGTTGCAGCTTCAAATAATCTCTAGTTGTTTTTCGATACCATGTACTTTGAATGTTTATTCTTGTATTTGTATTTCTGATTCTTGCAAGAAGAAGGTTGTAATATTCATTTTACAAATAGGATTATAGCTCTAAATGATGTAAAAGTGTATATGAAAGATGCAAATGTAAACTTTGGTTGTATTTATCCTAAAATTATAATTGGAACCCATTGTACCATTATTATAATTCAAATGTGAAGTTATTATTGTAAAAACGTTTTAAATGAAAGTGATGTAATCGCATTTGAAAGTTATATTAGAAATATAATTGATAAATGGATTTAATTTGAGTTTCTAAATAGGTAAATACAAATCTTGGTTTTAGATGAATTCGAAATATGATAAAATGCATGTGGTGTATTTAATTTCCTCGATAAAGTAATCAAATTATTTTTATTTTCCGCACACGTAAATTGATTGTTAGAGTGTTTAAGAGTAGATTAGTTACTATTAGTAGGGTCTACAAATCATGAGTGCTCAATTCCGTTTCCGATCATGAATACTTGGCTTCGATCGGGAAAAAAATTCTAGGACATTTTTTTGGGTATCTAATCGTGAAGTCACTACATAGGAGTATCGGAGCGGGACTTCAACACTCAAGCCTAATAGTGCTCAACACATGATTTTGAATTGCATTTTCAATATTTTGTTAAGGTACTTAAATGGTTAGCTCAAGAAACTATGATGAAGGTAGAAATGGTAACCAACCCAAAAGCAATTTAGACGATAGAAACATTGAGCACCCTATTAACGATCGGTGAGACAAATTAGATTTGATTTTAGCCATGTTCATAGAGATTAGAGATAGAGTAACTCACCTCGAACAAAGGGTTCATGTGCAACTTGAGGTGGAAGAAAACAATGAGGATGCAAACTATGATGTAGAACTAGAAGAAGATAGAGAAAAAGGAACCCGTTCTCATGCAAAGCGAAACTGCAAAGAGGGCTCATTTTGAGACCAAATTAGCAAAGTCCTAAAAAACCACTATTGTAATAAATAGTTGGTGATGTTAATTCACCATAGCAGAATCTTTAATACATTAGATAATTATTCGTGTAGGAATATTTAGTTATTTGGTTAGATAGTTGGCATTGTAAAATCCCATAATCTTTGAATTAGTCGATTGTTTGTAACTTTGTATTATTAGACCCATAGCTTAGATTAGATGATAATGATATATTAACATCCCTATTTTATATAGACTATTATTGTAATAAGTCTTTGTATATTATGAATTTCTTCCATTTCCTACATATTTGATGAAATAAAGACAATTGTCTATATAATTGCTCAACAATGCCTTAATTTACCTAGGATGAACATAGCAAATTTATACTTCTATCCATAAAATCCTCCTATGGAGATATATGAAAATTTTGGGAACTAAATGAAATAGCTACCATATTGCATCACATCTCAACACCTTCAAATGGAGATTCTACAAGAAAAATCATCCTAGAAGGTCCTTAGTAGAAACACATTGAAAGCATCAATGACATGCATGAAGTTATTCCCACTTTCTTAGAAATGGAACTACGGCTAGTAGTGCCAAATCCTTGTTGTATCCTCGTACTTTCCTTTAGTTTTGGCATTGTAGTAGGTCAAAGATCACTGCTCTTACATAGTAAAATGTTAATGTCCAGGTTTATCATTATTTGTTGTTAACATTTGGTATCAGAGCAGGTTGAGCAAGCGAGGGAGATGAGAAGAAAAATATAGAGTTTCTTCATAGCACTTCATTCTTCTTCATGCAAGCTCCAAAGCGGAAAGAGAATAATTTCTTTTTCCTTTCTTTCAATGAAAAACTTTGCAAACCCTATAGCAAGGAGAACATGAGCCAACAAGAAAGCTATGTTGGAGAGGTGGCTGTCCATTAAAGTAAGAAATCAGTAGAATTAAAATGAAAGCTTTTACACAAGCATATAGGCACCATTCTAGAGCAATATCAGCGAGCCATCTATAGATGTTAGATGTGGAGTGTCACCAGCCAAAGAAGAGGCTTAAAACAAGCTTAAATCAATTTGGAGCAGCAATAACATGCTGGAAACCGACCAAAAGCAATCAAGATGAATCGAAAAACAAGCAGAAAATCTCCTTTTCAGCCAAGGAGTTCCCACACTTGCCCAACAAGCTTGGAAAATTTGCAATCTACAAGTCATTTATTATTGGCTAGTTTATTTTATCAAACCTTTAGTCTAAAGTTTCAAATTTCACGCAATTCTAGGGCCGGGTTGATATAAAGTTAGTTTATTTAAACTTTACATTACATTAAAAAATCAAAAGTTTATGCTTTGTATTGTCTACCTGGAAAAATATGATTAATTTCGTATTGGGCAAACCAAGAAGACCCGAAGTCAGAAATTGGTCACGTTATCTATTTAAAGGTCCTTTTCCACACAAATAAAAACTGAAAAATACCCACCAAAACTCATGTTTTTAATGTTTTCATATTTTACCCTGAAAATTATGGTTAATTCCGTAACTCAAAACCAGAAGATGTTCATCCTTCAAACTTTGCAAGCATTCCCAAAATTCTACCCTTGGAAAACCTTTTTGAGGATTTTTATAGCACCTATAGTTTTTAAGATACAAAACTTCGGGAACTTCAAAACCTCTAAAACACTATACATTTTGCACAATAATAGTGTTCGGTATATATGGTGCCTTGGGTTCACGTTTACAAGTAATGCGATCGCGCTTAAACTACTGCATCTAATGCCTTATATACTTGCAACAACATATGTGGCATCATCCCTATAAATCGTCGGAGAGAAATAAGAACAAAAAGGATTTTATTGAAACCATTTTTTTGTTACACATTCCCCGCTATCATTCGACATAAATCCTCAAAGTGAGAAAAACCGAGTACATAGGGAAGTTACACCCACGTTCAAGAATTTCCTTCTAAGCAAGTGTCATTGATAGAACAAATCTCTTTCATGTACTTGTCTAAGTGCCATGTATCATTTTGTTGTCATGTGCGTTAACATCTCTTTCATGTACTACTTGGATATATAGAAAGAACAAATTTTTTCCACTTACCAACGGGTATATAGGAAGAATGCGTAGATGGAGAGATTTGGATCAGACTGATGGTATATAACCTTTTAGAGTGATGAGGAACCAATCCATCTCCCAAAAACAAATTCTTTCAAATGGAAACATATGGAACAACGTTATTTCTTCCAAGCATAGCTTCTTCGAGGTGACAATTACTCTACATGAAAAACCAAGTTGAAAACTCATCTAGCATTTTGAAGAGATATGGCCTTTAGTTGAAGGCACATACGCCCAACATGCTACCAACACTGACCAATAGTGGAAGTTTTACAAAGCCAACAAATGGCAAAGTTGATAATCATGTTTGTGGCATCAAATGAGGTACAAACTCATATCCGTGAAGCTAAAACAACTAAGGAAGCTTGGGATAAGCTTAGTATGGTATATGAGGTCAAAAATCATAATACCATCCTACATCTACAAATTCAACTACATTGTCTCAAACTGAAGGCAAGCGAAAAAGTTGAAGCCTTTATACAATGTGTTGCAACATTGTTCCAAGTATTGGAAGTGTAAGTGATAGATAACTCCCATGTACCAATAGTCTTAAAAGCAATCATTGTGACAACTTTGAATGTCACGGACAGACACCAGCACTTGAGAAGTTGGTTAATATGTCTTAACAAGAAAAATCAATGCTCACAACAAAGGAAGAAGAGGAACGTGCTCTTGTTTTACACCAAAAGGGGAAAAGGCCCATGAACTTAATCAACAATGAAACAAACAACAGAAAGTTTACCTCATTTGTGGTAGAAAAAGACATGAATTGAAAGATTGTTGGTACAATGCATTCCAACAGGGCTCATCTAGCAACAAGAAGCCCAATAATCAGCAATCATCCCAAGGACAACAAAACAAGTCACAAGGCCAAGAAAGGGGACTTGGAATAAGAAACCGCAGCAACAAGGAAAAATTGTCGAACAAGAAGAAAAACCCTCAGAAGAGGACTTCTTATAAGCTGCACATAAGGAATCAACTTCACAAAGTTCTATCTGGTATGTTGACTCAAGTGCAACTCAACACATGACCGGAAGAAAAAATTGGTTCTACAATTTGCATGATACACTTAATAGATACCATGTCTCTTTTGGTGACAATACATCATATCCTGTCCAAGGCACTGGTAACATCTCCTTACCACTTGGAAAACAAGACTGCAAAGTCACTGAAGTTTTGTATGTCCTAGGACTCACCAAAAATCTTCCCTCTATCAGTCAACTATTGGAGCATAACCTTGAGGTTGATTTTGACTACAAAGGAAGTAAAAAGGTGTTCCTCAACAGAGATAAGTCAAAGTGCCCAAAGATAGTTGTACAAATATCTAGAGTTGGCAAAATATTACAACTTGATTTTATTCAAAAGAACAATCAAGCACTTCTTGCAAAGGTTTCTGACTCAGCAAATTTGTGGCACTGAAGATATGGGCACATGAGTTTTGGATACCTAGTTGCACTAAGCCACTGAGAGGGATCCCTCCACTGAAGAAAAATACAGATATCTGCCCCAATTATCTAGCAGGAAAACAACATTGAGCACTGTTTGGTACAAATACGTTTAGAGCTTTAAGCAAATTAGATATGGTGCATACAAATCTATGCGGAGCCATGAGACCTAGTCACAATAAGTTTTAATATATACAATTCTTTGTTGATAATTACTCACATGAAATGTGGGTATATTGTTTAAGGACAAAGGACCAAGCATTCTGAGATTTTAGAGAATTCAAAGCCTCAACAAAAACTGAAATTGGTCGTAAAATCAAAAATCTCTACTCAGATTGAGGAGGGAATACACCAGCAACGAAATTTCAGCTATTTTGAAGGACATGGTACTCGCCAACAGCTGACTACACCCTATACTCCACAACAGAATGGTGTTGTAGAAAGGCAGAACCACACTATCATGGAAATGGTGTGTTGTATGATTGAAGTTTCAGGGTTGGAACAAACATATTAGGCAGAACCAGAGCGTACAGTAGTCTACATGTTGAACAGGTCACCCACTATAGCTCTTGATGGAGTGAAGCTAGAAGAAGCATGGTCAAGGCAAAAACCATCAATAGCTCATCTTCATGTTTTTGGATGTAAGGCTCACATACACGTCCCTAAAAAGAAAAGAGAAATTCGATAAAAAGCCTATGACGTACATCTTTTTAGGATATAGTGAAGATACATTGGGTTACCGACTCATGGATCCAAAAGCTAGAAAAATATATGTAAGTAGGCATATTGAGTTTGATGAGAAGGGTGAGTCTAATCCATCTTCCACACACTCACATGATTCAAGAATCAATCTTATAGATAATTCAAAAGATGATGGTGGTGGTGGTGATCATGATAATGGCGATGATCAATCGATCTCGTAGATCCACCACCCACATGAATAGTTGAACATATGCCTAAATGGTATGCCTATGTGATATGAGATGCAAATTTGGATCAAGTCTTGGACACTTCCGCCTCTCGGATCAAGGACTCATAGCATGGCTCGAGAAGAGGTCAATTTGGCCCTAATGAGCATAGTTGTAGAATCAATTGAGCCCTCTACGATTCAGGAATCCATAGGGTCAAAACCTTGGAAGGATGCCATGAATGCAAATTATCAATCATTGATAAAAAAATAATACATGGCAGCTTGTAGATCTTCTACTTTTGAGGCAGAAATCTATCGGTTGCAAATGGGTTTTCAAGACTAAGTACATAGCAAATGGTAGTATTGATAAGCGCAAGGCAAGGCTCGTAGTAAAGGGGGATGCATGAAAAGAAGAGATTGACTATGAGGAGACTTTTTGCTTCTACATCCAAGATCAAAATTATCATAATGATATTTGCTCTGGATGCACAGTTTCGATGGAAATTTCACCAGATGGATGTGAAAAGTGTCTTTCTAAATGGAGATCTACAAAAAGAAGTCTACATGACACAACCACGAGGTTTTGTCACGCCCGCCAAGAAGAAAGGGTGTGTAGACTCATCAAATCATTGCATAGTCTCAAACAGACTCCCCAAGCTTAGTATAGAAAGATTGTTGAGCATCTCGCTCAACATGGATTCAAGAAGAGTCCTTATGATCCAAATCTCTACCTCACACACAGGGGGAAGATTGTGATTTTTGTATATTAGACGATCTAGTCATCATTGGCGATTCAAAGAAGATGATCGATGTAACAATAGTTTGACATGATAGATCTTAGGCTATTGCATTATTGCCTTGGTTTGGAAATATGGCAAAAGGATCATTTGTGTCCCAACCAAGTATGCCAAGACAAAGCTCGAGAAACTTTGAATGATGGATTGTATCCTATAAAGCAACACCCATGCAAGTAAAGCTTTTGTTGTTTCATTTGAATCCATCACCGCCACTAAATGCAACTCTCTATCAACAATTGATTGGGATTTTCATTTACTTGACTTATATTAGGTCGAGGTCAACTATTCTCATCAACTACCTTTCATGATTGATGAAGGAGCAAAAATGTGTCACTAGAAAGCAGCAAAGTAGATATTGAGATATAGACAAGGAACTATGTACTATGGCCTACAATACAAGAACACCGATCAATTCTTCTTGAAAGGATAGTCAAACTCGATCATGCAGAAATATTGATGACAAAAATTCACTTTTGGATGTGTTCTTATTGGGATCTGGTCCAATACCATAAAGGATAAAGAAGTAAAACTTTGTTTCTCAATCTTTCATTGAATCAGAATATCGTGCATCAACATGAGTTGTTTGCGAAGCGATACAATTACATCGCATACTTACAAGACAAGGAGTACCACAAAAGCAATTGTCGTATTATAACAATGATAGTGTTATTATACTTGTTCGCAATCCAATGTTTCATGAGTGCAAGAAGCACATCGAGGTACGAGTTCATTTTATACACAAACTTGTTCAACAACACAACATTAACCTCCAATTTTTCCTAACAAAAATCAACATGCAGATGTCCTCACCAAGTCACTTGCACGGGATAAATTTGATGTATTCTAAAATTCTCTCTTGTTCACTTGAGACAAATGAATAAAAATAATTGATGGTTGATTCACCATAGTAGAATCTTTTGTAAATGAGTTGAATACTCGTGTAGGAATATTTAGTTATATTGTTAATTAATCGGGATACCGTAAAATCCCATAAACTTGGAATTAGTTTGGTTGTTTGTATTGTTAGACCCGTAGCTTAAATTAGATGATCATGATATATTAACATCCCTATTTTTATAGGGGCTATTATTGTATTAAGTTTGTATAAATCATTGCTCTTGCATAATAAGATGTTAATGTTTGGGTTTATCATTTTTGTTGTTAACAATCACCCGCCTAACTATAACAAAGTTGTTTTCGGAGATGGAGGTGAACCTTGGGTCATAGAGATGGAATAATATTTTGAGCTCCAAAACAAAACTAAAGAAATTAAGGCAATATGAGGATCCTACCATCTTACAAGAGAAGCATCAGCATGGTGGAGCACTTTGAAGTTCCAAAGGAACCTCTCCCAAGAACACTCCTTGCGATTTTTGTCGCAATGTTTTGACACGATGGCTCCCTCAACTATATTTTGCAAGATGGCCCCAAATTAGAGTAGAGGTTGATATCCATGCACCTTTGACCATGGAGCAAGTCTTTGAGAAGGCCATGAAACAGAACAAAAGTTGAAGACCTTGTCGGAAGTACAAAGATATTTTTAGGACAAGGGAGACGATTCTCAACATTCACCCAACCCTACTTCCTTCCAAAAAAGGATCCAAAAGGACGATAAAAACGAAATGCAAGTGTATGTGTAGGAAAGAATTTTAGGACTAGTGCAATTTCAAACATGGTAATGGACCCAATAACATAGAATGGTAATGGAAGTGGTAGTGGAAACTGGAACATAAATAGAAACAATGGTGATGGAAACTAGAATGTGAAAAAGAACAAAGTGGTAATGGAACGGGTGGTAATGATAGGAACTTCGTAAGAAAGAAGTGTTAGAATGATGGCTATTTCAAATTTGGCAGAGATCACTCGCGATCAATGCCCACAAGACTCCACAAGGGGCAAACAATAGGCCTCCACTTCAAGATCAGCGAGAGGCTTACTGGCAGCAGATTCATACAGCAATTGATAACCGCATGCTGCAGAGACAATCATGTGACACCACTTAAGGTGTTAGGTAAACTTTTAGGATATCTAGTTTCAAATTTGATAAATACGAGCATAGTAGGAATACTCGCCAAATCCAAATACTCGCCAGACCCCCAAAAAAAAAAAACTCGCCAATATTCGGCCAATACTCGGGAATACTCGACAACTTAAAAAATACTCAAATTTCTTTAAAAAACATAAATTTTAAGCAACACATAGCTACAAAATGTATCAAATGAGCCCATAAAATGTTGGAGAAGTGTTTTCTATTAGATTTGAATACAAATACAATACAAATCGCATCATCATGCGAATACGACAACCGGCTGATAAGTAATATGAATTTATGATGATTGACATTGAAAAATATCATCATAAATTTCATATCTATGCAAGTTACAATATACAATAAATTACATTTTCACCAAGTGGCGGGGGACGATTAGTCCGAGCAAACACGGCGAGAATACTCGTCGAGTTTTGGCGAGTACTCGCCGAGTTTTGGAAAGCTATCCAAGATTTTTTTAATTACTAATCTGCTGCACAGTGATCAAAGCTCATGATTCTTTCAGAAGATTGCAAGAAGTTGCTTGGTCCAAAAAGGTACAAAAATGGATTTTATGAAAATAAGAAAAATATTGCCATCAATGCGTAGAGCTCGAGAAAATATGCACTTTTAGAGAAAACGGCACCTGAAACAGAGCCACAAAATGAAAGTTATGGCACATGCAAGTTTTTGCTGCTACATCTTCCTAAACCCTTTCCAAAAATGGCAAATTTTATTCTTCACTTGTGTTTCCTTCACCAAAAATCCAAAAAAGGGAAAGCAATGATGTTTTGGCGAGTTTTATGGCGGTTTACTCGTTTTGCTTGTTTTTTGGCGAGTTTTTGGCGAGTTTTCCTACTATGGATACCAAGGTAATCGAATGTTTTGTAGCTCTTGAAATTTTAAGATATCTAGAAAAGTTAGTTATATGGCAAGTTAGTGGTCAGTTTAGTAAGGAAATGGAGCAACAAGGTAGACAATGTCTTTTTCAAGTTGAGTTAGAACTTCCAAACCGCCAATCGGACCATCGAGTGATAGCGGTTGAGGCTTTAGGTAAACTATTTGGATATCCATATTCAATTTTGATAGATATCAAGGGCAATCGAATGTTTTGTAGCTCCCGATATTTTAAGATATCTTGAAAAGCCGGTTATATGGCAAGTTCATTATCAATTTAGTATGGGAACCGAGCGGAGAGGAAGGTAGACAATTTCTTTTTGAAGCTGAGCTAGAACTTCCAAAATTTGTGAATACGGTCAACCTACATGTTGCACATTTGGGTTCTTACAACGTAATCTAGGGGTTAATTGGATATGGCAGCATTGTGTGTAAGTCTATTGTTTCACTAAGACTGCTTTCATGCCTTTATGACAAGTGATATCTTGTGTGTGTCCATTCAATCAAAAGAGAAGTTTGAAGCATATTTTTGTAGTGCGATTGAATAAAGCAAAGAAGAAAGGGTGAGTTATGTTTTCAATGCATATCAAGGATATGAAAAACAAAAAGAACCGACACTTGAGGATTATTCTTTCCTCCAAGATTTCAATGATGTTTTTCCCGATGAGTTATAGGACATCCCCATAGGGGTCTGATTTCTCTATCGATATCCTATTAGGATTTGAACCAAAGTCTAAAGTGACTTACCAAATGACCACAAATTAGTTGTTTGAATCAAAGGCCCAATTGCAAATGTTGTTATCTAAGGGTTTTTTTCATCCTAGCACATCCCTTTGGAGTGCGAAGAGATTTTTGTGGGACAGGACTCTTAGCTTATGTATAGTTTATAGGATGTTGAACAAAGCTACTACAAAGAATAAGCACCCAAAATATTGTTTTCAACAAATCCAGCTTACCATCAACTCGGGGATCGCCGAGGAAGACATTCCAAAATTGCTTTAACTCGTTATAGACATTACAAATTCATTATACTTCTTTTACAAATGCTCATGTAGCATTCATGAACCTTATGAACAATATCTTCAAGAATTTTTTGAATAAAATGGTGATTGTTTTTCTCGGATGATATTGTGATATATTCTAAGACAAAAGAACACATTGGCTATTTAAGGTTGATGATGGAAAGGTTGAGGTAACACAAGCTTTACAGCAACTTGTCAAAGTGTAACTTATTCCAACCAAAAGTGCATTATCTTGGGCATATTATATCGCTTGATACAGCCAAGGTACAAGTTATCATGGATTGGCCTCTCGCACAAAGAATGTGCATGAAGTCTTAAGTTTTATGTGCTTAGTGGGATACTACAAAAATTTGGTGAGGGATTCCCCACGATAGGAAGTCCAATCACATTCCTACAAAAGAAAGGCAAAAGTTTGTGTGGATGGAAAATTGTGAAAGGAATTCCAACTATTAAAAGAAAAGTTGACATCAACACCCCTTCTTAAAGTGCCCACCGAATGGTAATTTCATGGTCATTACGTATGGATCGGGTGAAGGGTTTGGGAGTGCATTAATGTAGGATAACCATGTGGTTGCTTATGACTCCCAAAAAATAAGCAAGGAGAGTTGAACTACGCACTACATGATTTGAAGGTTGCAGCAATTGTCCATGCCTTGCAAATGTCAAGGCATTTCCTTCTTGGAAAGACATTTGGGCTCAAGACTAATCACTTGGGTCTCAAGTATATCTTTACCCAGCCCAACCTAAATGCATGTCAAAAAAGTTGGAATTTATGAGTATGATTTTGACACTATCTACATTAAGGGTAAGGAAAAAGAGTTGTTAGTGCCCTTAGCTATCATCAATATATAGCTATCATGGCCCTTGTAAAGACCATTTTTAGATGGTAGATTTAAGATCAAATACCATCCGATGATTTTTTACGAGACAGGCCAAGGTTACCCTTGAGGCTGATACTCAAAATCATAGGTATGATATCACTTGATACAACCAAGGTACAAGCTATCATGGATTGGCCTCCCCCGAAGAATGTGCACGAAGTCTTAAGTTTTGGGTATGTGAGATACTAAAGAAAATTCGGTGAGGGATTCCCAAGATAGGGAGTCCAATCACATCCATGTAAAAGAAAGGAAAAAAGCTTTTACGGATGGAAAATTGTGAAAGGCTTTCTAACTGGTAAAAGAAAAGTTGACATCAACACGCATTCTTAAAGTGCCTGATCCGATGGTAATTTCACGGTCATTACAGATGGATCATGTAAGGGTTTGGGAGTGTATTAATGTAGGATAACCATGTGGTTGCTTATGAGTCCCAAACATTAAGCAAGGGCATTTGAACTACACACCACATGATTTGAAGCTTGTTGTAATTGTCCATCCATTACAAATGTTGAGGCATTTCCTTCTTGGAAAGAGGGCTCAAGACTGATCACATGGGTCTCAAGTATATCTTTACCCAGCCCAACCTAAACACCTGTCAACAGCAATGGAATTTATGGGTATGATATTGATACTATTTACATTAAGCGTAAGGAAAAAGAGTTGTCAATGCCCTTAGTTGTCATTGATATGTAGCTATTATGGCCCTAGTGAGGACCATTTTTATATGGCAGATTTTGGATCAACTACCATCCAATGATTTTTACAGGCAAGCCAAGGTTACCCTTGAGGCTGATAGTCGAAATCATAAGTATGAGGGTTGTCAACTTGATGGAGATGGACTCTTGAGGTTCAATGGCAGAATATTTATTCTTGACCGTTGTGATTTTAGAATCATAGTTTTGCAGGAAGCACATTGTGCTCCCTACATATGTCACCTTGGTGTGACCAAGATGATGGTTGATATAATAGTGTATGTGTGGCCTAGGCTCAAACGAGATGTTGCTAGTTTTGTGACAAGGCATTTGGAGTGTCAGCGAGCCAAGGTTGAGCAATAAACTATCGGTATGGATTTTGTTCAAGGACTTCCAATGTCCAAGAACAAGCATGTAAGACCTTGGTAATTGTTGACAAACATACCACACCTACTCACTTTGTCCTTGGAAATTTGAAAGATAATTTGCCAAACTTAACACAAAGGCTTGACAAACATACTACACCTACTCACTTTGTCCTTGGAAATTTGAAAGATAATTTGCCAAACTTAACACAAAGGCTTGTGCAAGGGGGTTTCAGATTGCATGGAGCACCTAAGAATATATATCTTATTGAAATATGTATGACATCGACATTTTGGCAAACTTTACATGTAGCACTAGAAACAAAGCTCACTTTTAGTTCAGCATATCAAGCCTGAGATAAATGGTCACAAAAAGAAGGTAAATCGAGTACTAGAGGACATGCTTCGCGTGTACAACATCGACCAGCATTACAAATGGAAAGTGTATTTGCCTTAAGTAGAGTTTCTTACAACTCTACTCATTCCACTCTTGACATGGCCCCATTTGAGGCACTTTATAGTAGGGCGTGTCATACTCCTACGAGTTGGGACATGAACGAAGATCAAGTTGTGGTTGAACATAAAATGCTTGACGAGATGGAGGAACAAGTGAAGTTAATTAAAAGGACTTTGACGTTCTGACAAACAAATAAAAAATTATAATAAATAGAAAAACGACCCCCAAGACTTTCAAGTAGGAAACAAGGTTTTCTTAAAGTCAAATCCAAGAAAATCTCAATCAAGTTTGGAAAGGCAACCAAACTTGCTCCACACTAGGTAGGACCCTTCGATCTCCTAAAGGTTGTAAACCCAAAGAACTTACAGGCTTGCTTTACCTCTAGCTCTAGCTCAATTCCACAATGTTTTTCATGTATCTTTGTTAAAGTGATATCGTGTTGATATGTCGCATGTCATTGATTGTCAATCATTGCATGTTTTGGATCCAGGAGTGGTTGAAGTAGAAGCAATACGGGTTGTTGAAACATGCAAACTTTGTTTGTGGAATACGAAGTCTCCTAGTGCAAAGTCTAATGGGACCAATATTCGAGGAGAGCACCTCTTGGGAAAATTTAGATGAAATCTATAGGACTTTTCCTCATTTGTTTATCTTAATCTCTTATTTGTTTCATTAGACATCATGACAATGTTTTTCTCTATAGGGAAGGACGTCACATCTCATTTTATCAAATAGACTTTTCATTGACATTTTTGTAAGTTTTTGGCTTATTTATTGTCAAGTGGATAATTTATGTGAACTAGCTTATGGTCATTAATAAATTAACCTTGATTTTGATTTTGATTTACAACGTGTTTAAATGAAATACTTGCATTGTCTCTTATTATGAAAGAATGTAATGAAAATGGTGCATATGAGTAAGAAGATTGTGATTTAGGTAGAATTCGTGGAGCCGAGGGAGGAGGATGGAGCACCAAAATAGCGAAAACCACGAAAATTTTGAATTATCGCATTCGAAGGAGCTTGTTTGAGGGTTTGAAGCTAATTGCAGCAGCCGACGTTTCTCACCGGCGAAACAGATCCCTTTGGGAAAAAGGAGTGGAGTTGAATGCAAGGGTATTGGGAGTTCTTCTCAAGTGGAGGAGGAGGTTTCAGCTTTGGTTCAGAAGCTAGGCCCTAGAGCGATCATAAAATCCTTGGCTTCATTGGTAATGGCGTCAAGACTGAAAAATTTGGTGGCTGAAGTGATTTTGGACTCTGTTCAAGGTAATTCAGCCCTAGTTTTGTTTGAGGAGGTCCCTTCGAATCCAAATGTGGAAGCGATCGCTGGTTCGAAAAGCTTTGAGGAGATTAAGGTGGGAGGTATAGAATTTAAAATATCCTCGAAGAAGGTGAATGTGGATCTCTCCGCCAACGTGGGAATGGAGTTTGCTGATGTTAAATTGAGAAGGGTTATCTGTTGTAAATTCATAGGGGCAAGATTCTCTGGAAGAAAAATTTTGGATTGGATTTACTGGTTTTGGAGTAAGGATGGGAAGCCTAAGGTAAGCTTTCTTGCGAATGGTTTCTTTCAAGTTCTTTTTCCTCCAATGGAATCCTTGAAAAAGGTTTATAAAGGACCTTGGTTTTGAGCTCCTCTAGCTTATATGTCCACCCTTGGTCCCCTGGATTTTAACCCGATGTCCGAAAAAAATCGTTCGAGCTCCGTTGTGGTTGAGTTTTCATAATTTGCCTTTTGAGTTCCAGAAACAATCTACCTTGAAGGTGATTGCGAATTCTCTTGGTTCTTTTGTCTCTATCAGAAATCCTTCTCTCTCTGCCTGGAGGAATTCTACGGCTCGTGTTTGCGTAGAAATGGACTTGTCTTCCCTACTCCCTAGCTTCGCAGGCTTGAAATCCACGAGAGGTTCTTGGTCTCTGCTATAGATTATGAGGGTCTTAATGTGAAGTGTTTTTATTGTGGGAAATTGGGTCGCATGAGGAAAGACCGCCTGCCAAAGTCGGGAAGATAATCGGTAACCCTCCTCCTCAGGTTGAGGATTTACCTCCGCTCTAGATTCTTCTTGTGGAAACCCCTCTTTACAGTCCATTCTAAGGAAGGTGGTCTTCCGGTCGATCCAATGTCGATCTCGGTTTCGCAGTCCTTCAAGGAATTGTCTCCCTGCTCTCTTTTGAAGGAAACAAAAGAAGTTCATAGGGATTCAGGTGAATTAGTTTCCTTAATTAAGGAAGGTATGGAATAAGGGCAAGCGTCTTTCTTGAATGCTCTTAATGGGTGGATTTCTAATAAAAGGGTATGGATGTTGAGCAATCAGCAGAATTAGGCAGAGATTTTGAGGATGGAGAGATTGATCCGGATGGCTTAGCTTCGTAAGTGATCTCCTCTAAGTTAGTTGTTGGTTAGGATGGATTAAAGGCGGCTAATTGTGGCTCTACAAGAAAAAGAGGCAAGAAATCTAAGCAGGAAATAGCTCAGAAGGAAGTAGACTTAGGAAAACAAAGCATTCTGAAGTTTGATAAGTCTAACTCTAGAAGATGAAAATCCTTCCTTGCCTCCAATGAAGGTCTTTTCTTGGAATGTCGAGTCCGAATACCCACGATAAACAACACTTGTTTAAGTGTTATCTTTTTCCTTAGAAACGTGTGTGGTATTGTTGCAAGAAACGAAAATGTCTGCGATTGAAGCCGATGTGTGGGGTAAGGCTTGTAAAGGCTAGAAAGGTGTTTTCACCGCTCTAATGGTGCCTCTCGGAGGCTTGGGTATCTTGTGGATCTGTTTGCCCATAATTCAAATTGGCAACTTGTTTGTGTTAGTCCTCAACCCTCTCAATTAATTTTTTCTCTTTAATGTGTATGCTCCCAATAGTGTCATTGGAAAGAGGAATTTGTGGTCGGATCTTTCAAGATCCTTAAATGCCTTGGAGGATCATTTGCTTATCTTGGGAGGAGACTTCAATGCTATTTCCTTGGATAGAGATAAGAGGGGGGCATCAGTAGGAACTTGCAATCTCAGATAGATTTTTGTTCCTTTATTAGAGACAGTTCCCTTCCTAATTTAGAGCCTAAGCAGGGTTGGTTCACTTGGAGTAATAGGAGAGGTTTCAGTAATATAGCTGAAAGGTTGGATAGATTCCTTGCTGGTCCAAATTGGTCTCTCAGAGATATTGTCCTTGAAAGTTTTGTGTTGCCCTAGTCCGCTCTAATCATTTTCCTATATCCCTTGTGCTAAATATTGATGAAGCCCCTCACAAATCTCCTTTCAAGTTTGAATTAATGTGGCTCGGGGAAGCCTCTTTTGCAGAAAAGATAGATCAATGGTGGAATTCCTATCAAATAGATGGTTCAAAGATGTTTATGCTAGCTCAGAAACTTAAGAGGTTGAAAAGGGATTTGCTGGATTGGAATGTGAACTATTTTAAAAACATTTTTCAAGAAAAAGCTCGTGTGGAATCGGAGTTGAAAGCTCTTAATCTGAGAGTTTTTAGTTTTGGCATGGGGCAGGCTGAATTTGCTTTGGAGAAGTCTCCCCTGACAGAATTGGGAGAGTTGTTGCTCAGAGAAGAAGTTTATTGGAAGCAAAAATCGAGGGAGCTTTGGCTCAAGGATGGTGACAAAAGCACTAAATTTTTTCATGCCTCAGTTAAATCAAAGAGAAGCTTGAATTTTATTTCAGAAATCAAGAATGAAGAAGGGGTTGTTCTTTTAGATCGAAAGCTATTGCGATGGAAGGTATCCGGCTTTTCTCTTCCCTATCGGGGGTGATGTTGCCTCCTTTCCCGATGTTCTGGCTTCCCTTCTCGGAGTGTATTCCTTCGCTCATTAAAGAGGATCAAAATGCAGCCCTTCTCAAACCCTTCTCCTTTGAAGAGGTTGAGAACGTGGTATTCTCGATGGAGAAAAATAAAGCCCCAAGCCCTGATGGTTTACAAGCTGATTTCTTTCAACGTTTTTGGAGTACTGTTGATTATGATGTTTGGGTGGTGGTGGAAGATTCAAGGAGATCCCGTTCTATGCTTAAGATGTTGAATTGTACATTTATTAGTCTCTTTCCCAAGCGGGATCAGCCTTCCTCCTTTGTTGACTTCAGGCCGGTTTCACTCTGCAATACTACTTATAAAATCATCTCTAAAGCCATTGCTTTAAGACTTAAAGTGGTGTTGATCCGCTCATCTCTTAGGAGCAAACGGATTTTATGTTCGGAAGGTCTATTTTTGAAGGCATCTTCTTGTCTCATGAGCTGACTCACTCCCTCTCTTCGAATAATGTCCCGGGTATGATGTTGAAGTTGGACATCAGTAAGGCATATGACAAGATTAATTGGAGGTTTCTCATCAGAGTTCTCAGGAAATTTGGTTTCTCTTTGCACTTTTGTAATTGGATTTTTAGTTGTATTTCTAGACCTTCTTTCTCGGTTCTGATTAACAGGAATGCTAAAGGTTTTTTGAAAGCAACTAGGGCATCGTGCAAGGGGATCCTGTCTTCCTTTCTTTATATATTGGTTACTGAGAATCTCTTGGTAGATCCATTAGAAAAAGAGAGTTAGAAGGAAAGTTGTTGGATTTGAAAATCAACAAGGGGTTAATCCTTTCTCCCATCAATAGTTCGCGAATGATACATTTTTGTTTGCAAGGCAAGTGTTCGTGAAGCCAAGGAATTGAAAGGCACGTTGGATGCTTATTCGTTGGCAGTTGGTTAAGAGGTTAGCTTTCTTAAATCATGTATCTTCTTCTTCAATGTTCCCCCTCACTTGAAGTTTGTATTTTGAATATTTTTATATTCAAGAAGGGTAGTTTTCCTGTTAAGTATCTTGGTGTCCCATTGTTCAATGGGTCTAGCAGAGCTTCTATGTGGAAGGACCTTCTTTCCTCTATTGAGTCTAAGTTAAATTCTTGGAAAGGGAGATGGTTTTCTCTGGCTGGGAGATTGATTCTCATTAATTCAGTTCTCTACGCCTCTCCTTTGTATATGCTTTCAATTCTAAAAATCCCTAAAGGTGTCTTAGATAAATTGAAAGGAATCATGAGAAAGTTTCTTTGCAAGATCTTTCCCGAAAAAAAAATCATCTAATTAGTTGGGAGACTCTCTCAAAGCCCAAAGCTCTTGGAGGAGCTGGTATTCTCAATCTGGGTCTTCAAAACTTGGCACTGGGGCTAAGTTAGTTTGGAATCTTATTTCCAAACCCAACCATTACATTAGTCGTGGGTTGAAAAGAATAATTTGGGAGCCCTTCTCCCACCTTCCATCCTCCATATAGATAATCCCCTAGGGCTCCCACATTTGGAATTTTATGGTTGATTGTAGATCTTTGTTTTTAAATAATGCTACTTGGAAGATTGGTAATGGTGAAAGAGCATTGTTTTGGAATGATCCTTGAATGGATTTCCCGCTCTTGGGGTCAATCCAGAGTTCAAGGAAATAAAAATAAAATTGTTAGCTTTAATGGGGACCTTTTGTTTCTAATTATGGTTTCGGTGATGACCAACTCCCTTCTGTGCTTCATTGAAAAGTATTGACCTCTTGGACTTTCCAGAGGATGTTAAAAACAAGTTTCAGTCAGCTCCTCAAGAGAGGCAAGTGTTGTTGTCGAATTAGCAAGATGAAATTGTTTGGACTGATGCCTCTTCGGGTTCTTATTCCTCAAGCTTTGGTTATCATTTGTTGCATTCGGAGGTGGCAATGAAAATAGGATTTGGAAGGAGTGTTGGGCTTCCTTTTGTCCTCCGAAAGCTGGTCTCTTTGCTTGGATGGCCTTTAAGGGTAAAATTCTTACACAGGAAAGAAGGAAAAAGTTTGGATACCAGGGACCTTCTAGATGTTATCTTTGCGAGAAGCAGGAAGAACATAGAGATCATCTTTTGTTGCATTTCCCCTTTGCAGTGAAATGTTGGAATTGGCTGTGTGTTAAACTCAATCTTCCTTGGGTTCAGCCGAATTCCCTTCTCGAGGCTATCCTGGCTTGGCCGAAAAAGCTGCATCCTGGTGCTCTCTCCTCAATTTGGTCATGTAGTTTAATGTTCCTTTTGTGGCATCTTTGGTGGGAAGGGAATATAAGGATTTTCAGGGATGTGAGAAATTTTGTGGATCAGGTCTTGTTCGGGTTGGAACGGGCTATTTCTAAAGTGGTTTCTTCAAATTGGACTCGATATAGTCCTTTCGCTATTTATGACAGAGAGATTGAAAAAATTGGCCTAGGATTGTTAAGACCAGAGATGGTGCTTTTAAATCTTCTTTTCCTCTTCTTTGGCTCGGATGAACATTAAAGGATCCCCCTTTGGTTTTTTCAAACTCAATTTTGATGGGATGGCCAGGGGTAATCCTAGCGCCTGGGAGCGGGGTGCACGATTCATAATGCATTGGGCCGTGGTCGGGGCTGCTTCGTATAAACTCAAGGATGGTACGTCTAATGCGGCTGAATTACAAGCTCTTAGCAAAGGTTTGCATCTGGCTACTTCTCTTAGCATTGATTTTCGGACATTGAAAGAGATTCTATGGTAGTTGTTAATGCCATCATTAATAGGAGAGCTCTGCCTTGAAGCTTGATTTGGGTATCCAAAAGTTGTGGCAATTATCAAAATTAAAATCTTGGAGTATAAAACACGTGTACAGGGATGAGAGAAATTCTATGGATCAGGTCTTGTTCAGGTTGGAACGGGCTATTTCTAAAGTGGTTTCTTCAAATTGGACTTGATATAGTCCTTTCACTATTTATGACAGAGAGATTGAAAAACATTGACCTAGGATTGTTAAGACCCGTAGATGGTGCTCTTAAATCTTCTTTTCCCTCTTCTTTGGCTCGGAAGAACATTAAAGGATCCCCTTCCTCTGGTTTTTTCAAACTCAATTTTGATGGGGCGGCTGGGGTAATCGTGGCGCCTCTGGAGTGGGGTGCCTGATTCGTAATGCATTGGGCCAGGTGGTCGGGGCTGCTTCGTATAAACTCAAGGATGGTACGTGCAATGCAGCTGAATTACAAGCTCTTAAAGAAAGGTTTGCATCTCGGTTACTTCTCTTAGCATTGATTTCTGGACATTGAAAGAGATTCTATGGTAATTGTTAACGCCATCATTAATAGGAGAGCTCTGTCTTGGAAGCTTGATTTGGGTATCCAAAAAGTTGTGGCAATTATCAAAATTAAAATCTTGGAGTATAAAACATGTGTATAGAGAGGGTAATCAATGCGTTGACTAGTTGGCCAATAAAGGGATCAATCAAACTCAATTGGAAAAAGTGGCCTTTAATTCCAATGAGTGGGAAGGCCTTGATATGATTGTTTCAAGGGAAGTGTCTTGAAAAGGATTCATCGGTTCCCTCACGCGTGTGGCGTTTTGTGAGTCTATTTAAGGTGAGTACTAATCGGTTTTTTCTTATGTTTTGCTCTCTGTTTTGATGGTTCCTCCTAGAGCTTCTCGTCTTGCTTTGCTCTGCGACATGAGGGAGATGGCCTTTAGGACTGGAATTTATGATAATCGGTTGAAGAGAATTTCTAATATCTCCCTGTGAAGGATTTGGAGGTCATTAAGTTTGTTTTGGGGGAATATTTTCTAAAGGTGGAAGGTCAGCGAGGGTTAACAGTGGTGTAGCCTCTGTCTTCGCCGAGAACCTGCTTGTTCTTCGTCCTTCGAAGGCGACGCCAGCTAATTTGGCTCTGCATTGGGTTTGACCCTCCTTTTGCGGAATCGCCTCAAGTAGTGAATTGCAATGTGTCGTTCGGGCAATAGGTGATGGCGAACAGGGTTCTTTCTTTGTGAATGTTGGAGTCTTCAAGGAGTTGGAGAAGAGGTTCGGGGTGCTGATGGAGTTTTCTGAGAAATTGGTGGCCTTTTCTCGGACAGAAACTCGGGCCGAGCTCGGATTAAGCTTCCAAATTTGCAAGCCCTCAACCTACCTCTGGGGAACCAAAGGTCGAGCTAGTGATCGAAGTTGCGGGACTCTGCTGGTGGAGCCTATGACTATCTCTGGAGAGGTGGGTGAATCCTAATGCCATTGACATGGATTCCAACGCGAAACTAATGAAGGTCACGTATCGCCAAAGTGGCTAGTTTTTCTGTTTTAGTTGATGCCAAGGAGTAATTTCTTCAGGTCTAGATAGTAATCTATAGAATAAAATTCTGGTTTTTGTTAGTATGCCGCAGTGACCTCGAATAATGTTTTGTATGGTTTTGCATGAATATCTGAGGTTTGGCCTCCGCTTATGTAAATAGGGAATGGGTCCCTTCAACCCACCTTATCAATAAAATAAAAAGATTATGATTTATGATATCTTTTAATCAAGATTATTAATCCTAACAGATGTTTTGTGTGTTGTGAAGAGCACGTGTGTGCAAGAGAATTTCCTCGTTATGGAGAGAGGGTATCAAAGGGAAGAAAGGACTAAAGATGGAACTCGAAATGGTTTACGAGACAATGCAAGATGGACATATCCCTAGAGTCAAAAGATTAGAGAATTGAGTAGTGTTCTCATCTTATTCTAAGTGAAAAATTGATACATCCTTATTGGTGTAATAAGGGGCACATAGGTCTATATACATATGCAAGATAGTCACTAAGATTATGTGATAGATACCATATTGGAACAATATAAATCTGTTATTTTAATATGAACTTATACACTTATATTAAAATAACATATTTATATTGTTCCAATATTAGGAAGGTAAGGGCAAGTTGATTAAGTCCTAGCGAGTCAGTTAAAAGAAATAGTTGATTAATTCAATAAAATCAACATCTCTAAAATATTGGGAAACTTGTTTGCCACTATAGTAAACATTATTTAACTATAACAAAACTGTCAGACCAACTCACTTGTGGAGTTAAGTAGAATTACTAATTTGAGAAGATGATTTTGTTGAATATTAATAATATTCAACCATTTCCCTATCATTTTGGAAGGAGTTCGATTGAGAAATTTATATATAATTTCTAAGAGCAGAAATATGACACAACTGCCAATACATAAGAGCGGAGAGAATTTGGAAGAATGTTTTCACTGCCAGAAGGAACACAGTTGCTTCTGTAGCACGAGTCAGGATACTGAAGTTGAAGCTGATGCATGGGTTCAACTTGAGTAGTTGTTAACATCAAGAATAGGTAGGAAGTTTGTGCCTGTAGCTTTAACAAAATATATGTGTGTGTGTGTGTATACATGCATATATATATAATACACACACAGACACACACATATCATAACGGCTTTAAGTAGAATTACTTATTTGGGAAAATGCTTTTGTTGAATATTAATAATATTCAACCATTTTGCTGTCATTGTGGAAGGAGTTTGACTGAGAAATTTATATATAATTTCTTAGAGCAGAAATATGACACAACCACCAGTACATGAGAGTGAAGCTGATGCAATGGTTCAACTTGAGTAGTTGTTAACATCAAGAATAGTTAGAAAGTTTGTGCCTGTAGCTTTAACAAAATATATTTGTGTGTGTGTACACACACACACACACACACACATAATAACGGCTTTGAGTAGAATCATTTATTTGGGAAGATGCTTTTGTTGAATATTAATAATATTCAACCATTTTGCTGTCATTGCGGAAGGAGTTTGACTGAGAAATTTATATATAACTTCTTAGAGCAGAAATATGACACAACCACCAGTACATGAGAGTGGAGAGAGATTGGACGAATGTTTTCACTACTACAAGGAACATACCTCACAAGTTGGGATACTGAAGCTGATCCTTAGGTTCAACAAGAGTGGTTGTTAACATCAAGAAGAGGTACAAAGTTTATGCCTGTAGCTTTAACCATATATATATATATACAAACCAAACCTCCATAGATACCGCTGCAATCCAAACCTCTGTTGGAGTAATTAGGAAAATAGAGTTTATTTTGATAAAGCAATATCCATAGTTATGAATTTACAAATTACAAGTCAATTGTTCTAAGCTCAAAACTACATCACTCAACTTGTAAACCATTATCCCCATTTGGTAACTAAATCAAAATTGTTTTTCTGCACAGTTTGAAAATTGATCCTACTACATTGATAGTGATCCAAGATTTCTCTTTTGTAAGTATTTTATATTCTCTCTTCATTCTTTATTATTCTCTCCAGTTGTGACCTAGCATGCCAACTTAGGTAAGTAAAGTACAGTCCTCCTGGCCCCACAAAAACGTTTTCAAAATATATTGAGATAAGTCTACTGAACTGAACGACAGACTTCAAAGATGACTTCATTGAGACACATCAAGTTCATTTGGTAACTAAGATTAGCAGAAATATAGGAGTTTGGACATCACTTAGGCATCCTAATAAAAATCAATAGAAGATTATTGTGCCTTACTGATGCTATCTAGCAAAACTTGATTAGGTAGTTGTAAGCAAACAAAGCAACAGTACTTCATGGAATTTGTATAATTATTCTTTAATATTACTACTTGCTAGTTGAAATCTATTATGTAGCATGAACCTTGTCATTCAAGGTAGTCGACAACTCCATTCACAATTAAGAATCGGCATCTTAATTTCCAGTCTAATATCATGCTATTTCAAAAGAGAATCAATGTGCAACAATTCTACCAAAAGCAAAAACTTGTAAATAACTGCCATGTAATAAGCCAAATTTGTCCACCTGATACTATCTGACTATTAGAAATCACATGTTGGTCAAGATTAGGTCAACATCACCAGTTTTAGGTAAAGCTGAATTACAATACAACCTGGGATTAGTGGTTTTCCCTCATTATAGAACATTGTTATAGTAACCAATCAACTGAACTTTTCCCCAAAATGTATAAACTGAAGGATTTGTCACCTGAGAAAAGATCTACTAGGTCAATACATCTACATTGACCTCTATGATTTCCTTTGGAACTGTGGTCCATTACCTCCTTCAAACGATTCAAATGGCTATTTCAATCTAATGTTCACAGAATGATTCATTCCAAAAATCTAGCATCTCAGCTTGGGAGAAAGGGCGTTATAATTGTGATAGCCTGGTCATATTCTTTTAGCAATTGTCAAGCTTTCAATAAGCCATGTTAAGAAAAATGGTGATAGGTCCAGCAAACCTAAATTCGGAGATAGTAAAAATCAAAAAAGTAATGGATTAAGTCGAACCCGAGCCTTGTTATCTTTTGTATATACATGTGGGTTATGCAAGTAGTCAATGGACTAGTTATAAAATTTGTTTTATAGATATTCAATATTATATTGTAGAGAATGTAGCCCTAGGGGTTACGATTAAGAAGTAGGTGATATAGGATGAATGCAATTTTAGCTAGAAGTGGTTTATAAAAGGCTAGTTAAGAAATAGTTAAGAAGAGTGGTGAGTTATGACAATGGTAAGGAGCGGGGACAAATTAATAGCTAAGAAGCTTTATTAAATAGTTAAGCACTCAATGTTAGGAGTTAATTGAGAGTATAAAGAGGATGCCAAAGGTGTTTTACTTTTGAAACTCCAAGATACACACCCAATCTTCATTTTATAACATTTAAGTATTATCGTCGTGATAAGGAACCCCCATAGAAGTAGTAATAGTTTTCATCCATTGGATGATAGGTTTCATCCATTCGATAATAGGTTTTAGCCATTCGATAATGAAATTTGTACGTTGGCCAATGTAATCCCGAATCCATTAAATAGTTAAGCACTCAATGTCGGGAGCCAATTGAGCATATAAAGAGGATGTTAGAGGTGTTTTACTTTTAAAAAAGCAAATCCTTATTTAATAACATTTAAGTATTATTGTCGTGACAAGAATACCCCCATAGCAGATAGTGATGAGTCAAAATTATTTGTGTTTAGGTTTCATCTGGTAAGGGGTTTTATTACGGACTAGGTGCTAGGATGAATGAATAGCGGTTCGACCATCTCAACCCTCATTCTTTGATTTAAGCGTGTATCATCCTTTAGCCCATCTCTAAAAGGGACTCTTTACTTATTGTGAGAGGTCAATTTCAAAATTGTACTATCTTAGTAAATGAATGTAACAACACCCTAGGAGTGGTTGGTCGAACTTAGGAGAAACCATGCACCGTAATTATCTTATGACCAACTACAAAACATTTCTTCTATTCCTTCTTATTATAAGGGACCTCATGCCGAATGACTTAGTGTCCTTCTCGACTCTACATTAAATTTTCTTATCTAATCTTCCTTCTTTCGGCAAGCATATGTTGCCCCGTTTATTCTTGATGCGATTAATTGACATAGGAAAACTAAGCCTATTGGTGAAAAATTGTCCTCTATTATTATTGTTGTCTCTAGGCATTTATAAATAAGGGGTCTTGAATTGACCCCACGTAGATTATACCCTAGCTATTAAGTAATGGGATTTCTTTACCTTGTTTTTTGTTGAACGTTGCCCTAGTGGAGGAATCATGACTTTCCTTATAGGTGGTATGGGACCTAGGAGGAATGACATCATTTCATCACTACACAATGTGTCACGTGTATGTTCATATGCCGAGAGATCGATGGTGTAGCAAGTTAGGTTAGGGTTCGACTCAACACTAGCCTTTATGAAGGTGTGATGAACTTGTGAACGTGAAACACCATGTGGCGGTGTTCACATGGGCTCAATATGTAAGGGATGTAAGTAATTGTCAAGACTATAATTCCAAGGTCCTTACGGTAGCCCTAATACCTAGAGCGGAAAGCATAGGAAGAACGTATCTTCCCTTAGGCCTTCGACCACAAGTTAAATTGTCTATAATCGATAATTAGGAGTACAATGTACTTCTTGTTCTAGTTCACTACTATCACATAGATACCCAGGTGATAGGAGACAACTTAAATTTACAAAGAAGACTCGCCCTCTTGCCACATCGATTTTATATATATGTATGTATGTATATGTATATATATAGACACACACACGCACACGCATACACGTACACGCACACGCACACGTACACGCACACGCACGCACGCACACGTTTCATCAAAGGGTAAGGCCAATGGTTGAAGGCAAGGCATTCCAATGATATTCTCCCTCTCTGTACCAATGTGATCTCCAATTGCTTTTCAATACCGTGTACCAAATGTTTATTCTTGTATTTAGATTTCTTAGCCCTCTGAAGATAGCGAGAAGCTTGTAATATCCATTTTATTAACAAGGTTATAGCTGATGAAAGATGCAAATGTAAACTTTGGTTGTGTTTGTCCTAAAATTGTAATTGAAAATTGTTGTACCATTATTGTAATTCAAATGTGAAGCTATTATCGTAACACAATTTTTACATGAAAGTGATTTAATGGTCATGTCAAATTTGTACTAGAAATATAAATGATAAATGGATTTAATTTAAGTTTCTCAATTGGCAAATATGAATCTTGGTTTTGATGTTTTTAAAATATGAAAATACGAATATGGTGTAGTTAATTTCCTTGGATAAAGGAATCAAATCATGTTCATTTTCTGCATACATAAATTGAGTGTTAGAGTGCTTAAGTAGATTGATTAGTATAAGTAGGGGATGGAATTGAGAATTCGTTGATTTTGTTTCCGATCGTGAATACTTAGATTTGGCCGAGAAAAATTTTCCAAGTCAATTTTTTCGGTACCCAATCTGAAGCCACACCACAATTGCATAAATTTCTCTCATTTTGAGTGTATTGGTAGGTGTTGAGACCAAATTAGGTATTCTTTCGAAAATAATAATTTCCCGCAAATATATTGATCAAGACAATCTAAGATAGGTTTTCGCATAGCTGGACAACTCGTAATCAATCATCAAGTTAGATTATGTTTTGCAATTATTGTGCATTTGTAGTAAGAGAGGACCACTTGCACGTAGCACACAAATGGTAGGCATTCTTATGCAAGTGGCGTTGTTGACCGTTGTAGTATAATTATTTTACGGCTCACCTAGGGAGACATTTTCATCTGTTGTTTGGAGTCACATGTCACAATCATATACATAATCATCTAAAGTGAGTATTCTCTTTCGAAACCCTATTGTACTTTAATATTTCCAATCATTCTTATGTTCTATGATCTAGATTAATAAACCATATATTTTGGAATTAGGTTTGTATTATTAATGTAAATCTGATTAGGGCCTACCAAGTATTCTCTTTGCGGAAATCCCCACAGACGCCCTCTCGGGTTTCCAACCTATGTGAGCCTACTTGCAGATGACATGGCTGCCCTACGTAGTTGTCCCAAAAATATTCTGTCAAAATTTGATTCCTCTGGCCCTATTTCTCTTCCTACTGCAGAAGTGGAGCTTGTGGACCTGGTTGCCCCTTGGCTGCTGTTTGAATCCTGCACAGCATCACCTCGTAGTTATTTCAACAGTTTCAAATGAATGCCACACTATTGCTTGGTTCTCAACATATGCTTCATGAACTTTTCTCAATCGCTCTTTCACTATTCTTACTTAAGAATTCACACAAATGTTGCTTTCATCACCCCCTCGATTCTTCTTATAGCCTCTTGCCTCGAATTGGTTTTGTAGCTTTTATATTTTCCGGTTGTTTGAGATTTGATTTGCTGCTTTAAATGATTGTAACTGTTAGATCCACTTGCTTTTCGACCTCAGCAATATGTTTAGTCACTTTTCCTGCCATTAAGTTCATCGGATCTGATCTTGTTGACATTTTGGAGCTGCTAATCTTTGGTTTTGTTTTTCAAATCACCTTTTTGAGCCGACTTACTTTTTATTGGAGCTAGATCTTGACCTACTACGCAATGCTCCCAGACTTAGTTGAATCGATTCCTCTGGCCCTACTTCTCTTCCTACTGCAGAAGTGGAGCTTGTGGACCTGGTTGCACCTTGACTACTGTTTGAATCCTGCACCGCATCACCTCATAGTTATTTCAACAGTTTCAAATGAATGCCACACTATTGCTTGGTTCTGAACATATGCTTCACGAACTTTTCTCAATCACTCTTTCACTATTCTTGCTTAAGAGTTCACACAAATGTTGCTTTCATCACCCCCTTGATTCTTCTTATAGCCTCTTGCCTCAAATTGCTTTTGTAGCTTTTATACTTTTCCAGTTGTTTGAGATTTGATCCACTGCTTTAAATGATTGTAACCATTAGATCCACTTGCTTTTCAACCTCAGCAATATGTTTAGTCACTTTTCCTGCAATTAAGTTCATCGAATCTGATCTTGTTGACATTTTGGAGCTGCTAATCTTTGATTTTGTTTTTCAAATCACCTTTTTGAGCCTACTTACTTTTTATAGAAACTAGATCTTGTCCTACTACGCAATGCTCCCAGACTTAGTTGAATTGACAAGGCTTTTCAAATCCCTCTCACAGATCCAATCCGACTCACACCTTTTTGTAGATCCCAGAACATTTTGATTTGGATCCTCCTTCCTTCTTCCTACTCCTACACACAAGTGAAACATACAACTATCAACAATATCAAGTTACTCTTATCTAACTCTTTCTACTCACACCGTGCTTTGAATAAAAATTCCTACTCTATCTTTTGTGCCCTAGAGCACTTCTTTCTGAATTATACTTGCACAATCAGGTATAGTAGGCTTTAAGCCTACTCCTGTTTATCCTACCTAGCTAGATGTTTCCCTATAAGTCCCGCAATACCACTGTCCCTTGTGGAGTAATATGATGAATGATATAGAGCCCTTTCCACCTTATACACACCTTCCCTAGGTGTGCTCTGAACCTGCTTTTATATACCAGCACCATTTGTTCCAGTTTAAACTCATTAGTCCACAGATTTCTCTCATGCTAAGATTTTTGACTACGCTTATGTGCTTTTTGGTTCCAACTTTCCATCATGCGAGTTTTCTCCATCCAAGTCCATTCCATCAACCTGTTCTCAATTGATTCCTTGTCGACCAAGCTTGTTGTCACTACAATGCAAAAGCTATATGTTTCCCTATAAGTCCCGCAATGCCATTGTCCCTTGTGGAGTAATATGATGAATGATATAGAACCCTTTCCACCTTATGCGCAGCTTCCTAGGTGTGCTCTGAACCTGCTTTTATATACCAGCACCATTTGATCTGGTTTAAACTCCTTAGTTCACAAATTTCTCTCATGCTAAGATTTTTACTACGCTTATGTGCTTTTGGTTCCAACTTGCCATCATGCGAGTTTTCTCCACCCGAGTCCATTCCATCAACATGTTCTCAATTGATTCCTTGTTGACCAAGATTTTTATCACTACAATGCACAAGCTCAAGACTATGTATTCCATAGGCATGACTGTTTCTATTCCGTATACCAATTGAAAAGGAATCTGCCCTATATTATGCTTATAATTGGTTCTATATGTCCGTACAATTGCAGGTATCTTTGTCTTCCCAATCATCCCTTTGTACATTACAGATTTTAGCGTCTTTTCTAACACTTTGTTTGTTGCCTCTGTTTTACCATTTGCATGTGGGTCGTATGAAGTACTCTTCTCGTGCGCAATCATGAATTCTTCTCGAGTACCTTGATTGTGTTTATAAAATGAATTCCTCGAGTCATTGATGAGCTTTTGTGGGCGTCCATACCTTGTAATAATGTTCTCACAGAGAAACTTAGTTGAAATCCTTGTTGTGCAATTCGATGTGGTTGTGGCCTCTGCCCATTTTGTGAAGTAAGTTGCTGCAAGAATAATGTATCTAGCCTTGGAACTTTTAGAAGGTGGGTGAATAAGCCCAACAAAATCAATTCCCCATTGATTGAATGGTTGCAACTAGAACTAGATCTAACGGCATATCATCTTTCTAATAGGGTTTCCTATTTTTTTGCATAAATCGCAATGCTTCGCAATTTGAAGCGCATCTTGAAACATTGTAGGCCACCAAATTCCACTCAAGTATTTTTGTGTAGTTAATCTTCCTCCAAAATGACCTCCCACAAATCCCTCATGAACTTCTCTCGAGAATGGCTACGTGTTCATGCTACAATGCCACCTGTGCAATACATCATCCTTTCCTAATTTGTTGAAGCCATTGATCACCGTAAAGGGTAACGCTCAAAACTAAATTTTTTTTTCTTAGCATAGTGGTATGGCCATACCCCATTTTGCAAAAACTAGGCTATTTCCCCAATTGTTATGGTACCGCAATGATTTTGAACAAGTGTGCATCAAGAGAATCCTCGTTGAGTTCCTCTAATTCTTCCCTTATGTTTATCTAACTCAAGGCCCCACATGATCTCTTCTCGGTTTTACATTGATCTTGAATTTGTATTCTTGGAATAACATTAACCATCTTGAAATCCTTCCTCCCAAAGAATGGTTTACTAAGCAAGTGATCCAGAACAAGATTTCTGAAAATCTATTTTTGAAAGTCCTAAAATCTATTTTTAACAATTTTTGGCAACTTTTAGTATTTTGCATTTTGGGGGTCTTTGGAGCATTTTTGGGCTTTGGATTGTACGATGATAGCCAAAGTGTTATGGTCATAGCGATGTTTTTCGAGTTTATTCCATCATCTTTCCAACGGATCCTATGGTTCGCAAATCAAGTCAACAAGTTAGGAGATATGACCCCAACAAGGAGCACTAAATAAAATAATAGTAATAATAGGATATATTTGGATTTTTTTACTTGTCTTTTCAAATCCATCCCTAAGGTGGATACGAATGGTCTCCATGTAGGATGACCTTTTGGTTCCCCCTCTGGAACCCTTCATATTCTATTTTTAGCAGTTTTCATATTCTCCATTGTATAGCTATAAAGCAGCTTGTTTTGAATAAAGAGATAGATCTTTGGGCATACATATCTCTTATGGAGTTTGCCAATTTGTATACATTTGGAATTGCAATAAAATTAGTTTGTTTTTACAACTCTTTCATTGTGAATTGATTGTTATAACACATTAAGCACCATCATTAGTGTGTTGTCCATTGGGTTGCACCTCAATCCAAATCACCAAGTAGCTTAGGGATTGATGATCTACGAAAAGTTCAAATGGAGTTGCGGCGGATATTATCTTAACTTCGAAGTGTTAAGGCCATGGCCAATGATTCCTTTTTCAGTTGTGTAGTTCTTTTATGCGTTGAATAGTTTTCGGCTTGCAAAAGGAATCAAGTGATCTAATCCACCTTCCCCTAGTTGTGCAAGTATTCTCTGTTGCATACCCCGATGCATCAACATGAACATCAAATACCTTGCACCAATCAAGGAACACCAAGTTAGGCACAGTGATTAGCGTCTGCTTAAGCTATGTGAATGCATTTTGCCACTCTAAAGACCATTCAAATTTTATGTCGTTTAGAAACAACTTCTCCATTGGCGCCGCAATGTTGGCATATCTACCGATGAATTTTCTATATTACCCAATGTGCCCCAAGGATGATCGCACTTGATTGATTTGTAGGGGTTTTAGACATATGATCACTACTATGTTTGCCTAGTCCACTAGAATCCCATCTTTTCATACCACATAACACAATAGCACTCCAAATGGTGTGTAGAAGAAACATTTTCAAGTTTAAGGCAATCCGCAAAGCTCGCATCATTCTAACATTAGTCATAGCATTGATAGGTGTTCCTTGAATAATGAGAATACTACCTAATCATCTAGATATACTTCCAAGAACTTGTGGATGAAGTCCTTGAAGGTCGTGAAAATTCTCTAGAAAATGTTGGTGCATTCTTGAACCCAAACGACATGACCATATACACAAATGATGTTGATATCCACTAAATCCATTTGTAAAAGAGTATATCGCATGCCCTACAACCGCTTCAAGTATCTCATCGGTGAATGGGGTTGGAAAGGGATCATTCACGCATGCATCATTTAGTGCTCTATAGTCTCCATAGATGCATATTTCTCGTCTTTTTGGGTTGTGTCACTATTGGGCTTACACAATCTGATTGTTCTATAGTATATCAAACCAGCTTCTATCATCTAATATAGTTCAACTTTTACCTTTGCTTTCATGTTTGGGTTCAGCCGTAAAGGACGCTTCTTCACAAGTCACACACCTTCCTTTAGCTCAATACGTATTTTACCCAAGAGGGGTCTATTCCTTTGATTTCACTTGAACTTTGTGGGGAATACATCTTCGTAATTGTGCAACAATTGCACAATTTTCGATATTTCCTATTGTGTCCAGGTAATCTCCTATAATTGTCATTTTAATTGTTCCCAAAGATCCAATGTCTTTCATTCTTTTGTGCACTAGCTCATTATACACCTTGTTCTTCCCTTTATCTATGGCATCTTGCAACTTTCTCGACCCTTTCTTTTCTTCAAGTTTAGGTTGCGCATCTTCTCCTTTTTGTGAATTGACTTTCTCTAGGAGTGGTTCTATGTGCTTTGGTTCAAACATCCCTTTTAGCTCCATATCTTCCTCAATATTTAAACCTACTCCATTCTCTTGCATGACTGCTCATTATACACCTTGTTCTTCCCTTTATCTATGACATCTTGCAAATTTCTCGACCCTTTCTTTTCTTTAAGTTTAGGTTGTGCATCTTCTCCTTTTCGTGAATTGAATTTCTCTAGGAGTGGTTCTATGTGCTCTAGTTCAAACATCCCTCTTTGCCAAATATCTTCCTTGCTATTTAAACCTGCCTCTTCTCCCTTGTCTCCTACCCAATAACAAGAATTCAACATGTATTGACTGCTTGTGCATACTTCTTTGGGGTCCTTGTTCGTTGTTGTGCACTTTGCACTTTGTTCTAGTTGGATCCTTTTTGTGAATTGACTTTCTCTAGGAGTGGTTATATATGCTTTAGTTCAAATCTCTCTTAACTCCATATCTTCCTCGCTATTTGAACCTACTCCATTATTTTTCGCATTGGCTCATTATACACCTTGTTCTTCCTTTTATCTATGGCATCTTGCAACTTTCTCGACCCTTTCTTTTATTTAAGTTTAGGTTGTGCATCTTCTCTTTTTGTGAATTGACTTTCTCTAGGAGTGGTTTTATGTGCTCTGGTTCAAACATCCCACTTAGCCCCATATCTTCCTCACTATTTGAATCTGCATCTTCTCCCTTGTCTCTACCCAATAACAAGAATTCAACATGTATTGATTTGTTTTGTGCATGCTTCTTTGGGGTCCTTGTTCGTTGTCGCGCACTTTGCACTTTTGCTCTAGTTGGATCCTTAAACCCTAGCCCACCTCTTGTCATTGACCTGTTCTAGAGCATATAAAGGTCATTATCTTTTACAGAGCCTTGTGCACCATTTCATTTTCATCTTCAAAAGTAAAGATTTGTATAAAGTCCCATTGAACTCGCATCCATTGTGTGTTTCCCTTCTTTCTTGATGCATGTGCTAGGGTTTTACAACGAGGTGAGCATTTTTGGGAAGATGTGAACCCACTATTTAGGTTCAATTTGTTGTGCCTTTCAACTATCAATCTGCAAGCTTGTATATGGATTTTTGGGCACTAGCTTGCACAAAACCTAGGTCATGATACTACTAACCTTCAAAATGATGCAAATCTTACACAACATATATATTGTTTTCCCCATCCCGGATGTTTGTTTATGTCTCAGAGCCCACCATATTGTTGCAATCCCTTTCATGTGTAGTTTAACGCACCTACTATCATTTCTTCCTAAGGCATATGCTCCTAGAACTTGATCAAAAAGCTCTCAAGTTAGTGGTACCCAGTCTTGTGGAATTTGTCTTTCATCCACATGCACGATCTACATGGGTATTATATTTCACATCCAATGATTTAGATCCACGTCTGAATCTCCACCGATGGATGAAATTGATCCCCACAAGATATGACTTTCCCCATTTGGCTTATTAGTATAATCCTAGGGTATTTGTGCAACATCATATAGTCTCCCAATTTCAAACTTTGTAGGAGACCTAATGCCATACTTGGGATCCTCATCTATGAAGGGATTCTTGGTTTGTGCAATCCGAAGAATCTCTAGGGGGCTTGCTCGGGGATTGCGCTTGATGTTGTTGCTTTCCATATCTACTGCGCTCCCTAGTTCTTGGAAAATATTCTTTGGGTTGATGATCCAAAATGAACCAGCTCTCTACTTTGTGCGCATATGGTAACAACGGTTGCTTAGGAATGGTGTATGGTCTTTGCTCGTTCTTAATCACGGGGATGACAATGATGGAGAAAGCTTGCCCATTGCTTCCCAAGTTCCTCTAGGCATCATATTCACGGTGCTTCCAAAATCAAATACAACATCTCTTATCTCATATCCAATGAGAATGATATTAAGCCCGATATCCACATCATAAGGTTTGATCCACATCCCAAGCTTTCTTTGTCTTGACATACCATATCGGCTTATCAATATGCATAGGTGCCCTTGTTGCACTTTCCAATAGGGTATTGAGAAGATTGGTCACATTTTGAGAGATATCTTCATTGTGCAATACATTCACCATCTTGAGCAAATTTGTGATTGCAACTACAACCCCTTCTTGTTTTAATATATGCACCATTGGATTGTATACCTACACCTTGACTTCTCCAAAGGTATTCGAGTCCCCTGCATCCTTCTTGTGAATAGAATTAAGAAATCCTTTTTGCTTCTTCTAATAATTGCTTCTCTTGTCTTGGGTTAAGATATATGTCATCTTATGCATGCCTTATCTTGGGCTCAACTGGCATCTCTATAGGTCCTAACATTTGCTCTTTTCTTTGCAGCCTCGTCACAACCTGGAGACTTCCAGGTTTCTCTAGCTACCACATTGACCATTTTTAAATTGCAAAGTTGTTTTTCTTTCCTCTACTTCTCCAATACGGGACATTCTATGCGTGATGTTGCGCAGCCCACTCCACAATATGCACAGTACATCTCTTGCCTTTGGTTTGGATGGACAATTTTGTGTAATATGATTTGGTCCTCCACAAAGTTTGCAAGCTTGATTACTTGCCTGCAGGGTCACGTCCTCTTGTAGCCTCCTTGCGTAGTGTATGGACTTGGTCTTCCCCCAGACTAATTCTAATAACCTCCATATTACCCTTAACGGAAGGTGCAGGTCCATCGTAATTGGTTTTTGGGGCAAAGGAGGAGCCCAATCCATCATGCTTTGTTGAGATTGCGAGCCTAGTTTGTATTATGTTGCGGGAGGAGGATCTCACTCCCCGAGAATATCATGTCCATATCTTGCGCGCGAAGCAATTAGGTTGCGGAGCTAATTGCATTAGCGCTTGTTCTACAAAGACATTTTGGGTCAATTCCTCCCGAAATCCATCAAGACACCACAATCTCTTGACTCTGTGTGATGAGGATTTACGAAGCTACAAATTACGCTCTAAGGTTGGTGCACAATAGTGTTGCATCGGAGGACACTTTCTCGTAGGATGGCCCCATACCCTACAAATCTCGCAGTATTCCTCTCTCCCATCTATTGGAATAAGTGTTTTCACCCCATGTATCCTTAGGCATTCATGCCATGATGTCCTCCCTCTCCACAATCTGCACACCAAATACTTAGGCACGGTTTCTTCCCTTCTTGCATTTCTTCTAATCTCCTTATCACCACATCTAGCTTGACCTTTACTTTGGATTTTCCAAGTGTACTTTCACCATAGTCTTGATCTTCTAAACTCTTATCGCAACTTCAATAACATGCGCTTATGTGGTGAACGTTGTTTGCACAACATGAACCAAGCAGCCTTGTTTGCATCATCAAACTTGAAGCAAGTTTTGTTCATGACATCACAGAATCAGAGGTCATATTCTAATATTGATTTGTTTGATATTTGTTTTATCTCCTTCAGTTCCTGAATGGTTTGCCCAACATGCTTCTTTTAAATTCCTACACTAGGGCATCCCGAACATTTTCCAATGTGGCTTTACTCAAATCCATAGTATATACACATTTCAGGGCCCTGCCCTATAAATCTCCTATGAGGTCAAACCTCTTAGTGTCATCAGCAATTATCCCTTTTGCTCCCCCATATCACATGTAAACAAGTAATGTTTCGGTCGGAGGAACCATCATAAGGTTGCGATGTTATGAAAGGATTGGCAACATGTGACATTCTCCCTCGATTTGCCAATTTCTACACTCGTTGCTAATTATTACCCGAATTCAGATTGGATTATGTAGGACGATAATTGTGGATGGTGTATGTGTTTACATTGCCACAACCGGTTGTGCAATTCAAGTCTTGCAAGTTAGAAGAAATTATACGAGACTATGGATTTAAAAAAACTCAATCTGTATTTAGGACTCGCTGAACTAGTATCACTAAGATTCCCACTTCTAAGGTCAGCGATGCTTAGGATAGCGAATGTGCAAAGGTTACTTACCAATAAAAGATTTGGCTCTTTTTGAGGGTCTTTTATCTCAATGGTTGGTATTGAATTAAATCTTCCCGCGCATGGTAAGGTCTGCTTAACCTTTCCCATCTTTCTCCAAGCTCTCTCAAAATTCTAATTTTTTCTATATCATTCAAGAAATTCCACGTAATAAGTTCTTGAAGCGGCTCCAAGGACGTACATCCTAAAGGAGGGGTATCCTCTAAGTTTCTAGGCTTGCACAGATCTTGCATTGAATCTTTGATGTAAGTTTCTCTTTCCACATTTGTGCAAGTCCAATTACATTAGGCGGTCCATCCCGATTGTATCTCTAGTTGTGTCTTAAACCTACTTCTAATTCCTCATTCCTTTTATCCTTTTTCTTTCTATATGTTTCTTCTTTTTCCTCATCTCTCTATCAAAGTTCACGCTTCGCACACCCTCCCAATCGCTCCAATTTTCCTCATCATTTTCACTTCTATCATTTCTTGAGATTCATTGCCTCCTTCCTCAATTACTCACCTTTAACCGCAACTATCTTTGGATGTCCCACCACATGACTTACAACAACCTATCTATTGCACTATCTAGCTTCTCTTTGCAGTTTCTCTAACTTCCTCTTTTTTTCTTTTTGATCCTTCTCGGACCTTTATGAGGTCCTCTTCAATTTGTTCCTTTTCCCCTTCATCCCCCTCTTCTAGGATTACATCCTTGTGTCGTCTACCCTAATACTCCATGTCGAGGGGAATTGGCACCATGGCCTTTTTCACCACCAACATCTTCACCAATATGGGTAGCTTCTTGATAAACTTTCCCCATATTCCTCTAATGAACCGGTCTTGCACAGGGTCAAAAGACCAAAAACATTGCATGGCAAATTCAATTATGTACCTTTCTATGATTGTTTGAAACTCCAGTCCACTTTATATCCAAGTTGCACACTTTTCCAACTTCTCTTCATTTCACACAAACTCTCCTCAAGCTTTGATTTTATAAGCTGTAATACTCCAACCATGACAACCTCGCAACTAGTTGTCTCGGAAGTTGTAGGCTAGATTTTTCTGCGCATAGCTGAAAACCTAGGCGATCATGAGATAAATCTCCCTCATTTACCAGTGAGGGTCCCGTGTAAAATTTTGTCAATTATATTTTCTAGTATCTATCTGTTGATATTACTTTAACTATGTAGCTCATGAACCATAGCTAGACAGGGTTTTGCGGCAAGTAAGCATGTAAGAGAAAATGAAATATCGTAGAAGAGGAAATAATAGAAAACAGGAAGAAAGGAGAGAGGATGTGCAACCCAATCAATAGTTCACGAGTTGATAGCATACACAGATTAAAACAAATAGATCATGAAACACGAATTCAAAGCAAAGGAAACTTTCAGATCTAGATCTATAATAACACAAAGTTTATGAATAGATCTAGAAAGAAATACAAGACGAATGCACTGTTAACACAAAGTTCTCCGGAAATCTTCTCTCTATTACTTTGCTTGCAAAAAGCTATCAAGGGTTTCAGCTCAAAGTCTGGAACACAAAAATGTTGATTACAAATTCTGATCCATTAACTCGTAGGTTTTCCTTTATTTATAGCGTATCGGGAAATTACAAATAGGAAGCTTTAAATGAATTCCCGCATGTGGAAGCTATGAAAAGGGAAACAGTGGCAATCTTCCTCCTAGAATTCCTCTTTGCATGACATGCATGATTTATAACTGAAAATAGAACCTTCTATTTTACATGTCTGCCACCTATCTCCAAGTAATTGACTTCTTCAAGTAACGGCTTTTAAACCAATCACTTAAGTTTTATAATTTAATTGATTGCTCAATTACTTTGTCGGAGAAAATAAGAGAAAGAAGAAGAAAGAGGAAAAGAAATTAGAAGAAAGTTACAACACTTCCAGTCTTGTTCTTTTTCCATATTCTGCATGCGGTTGACTCTTTTGTCTTTGATTCTCACCAAGTTGGATCTGGAAGCAGGTGACTGTGATTTGCTTGCGAGTATTGCCTTTGACCTGTCTTCCCTTCTATCCTTGAAGCTTTTACAATTCTTCTTCAGTACATGCAAAGTAAATTCGATGAAGGCTTCAACTGGAAGATTGGGAGCACATGCACAAGATCCTGGAAGGAATTTCCCATGCACTGACTTCTACACGGGCTGTGTCAGAAACAAGAGGATGAATTTTTGCTGGAAGCCTTTGCAATTATGACATCAACAAATCACTGAAGCTATGCATGATTCTACTAATCCTCTTCTTTCATCATGGCTGGAACAATCTTTATCTGCAGGCTCTTTTTCTTTTAATTCTGTCAAAATCCTCTTACCCGATTGAATCAATTTGTGTAGATCTGAAACTTCTTGATTCGGAAGATATATTCAATGTACCTGACATTGATTTGAGCTTCCTTTCACTTATATAAGCACCTGTAATGAATACCTGCAATTCATTCAGACAAAAACGGAATCCAAAGCATGAACACTTGATTTTTATCACAAAAATCTGCATATAAAGCCCGCTGCCCTAAAATTTGAGGTTTTGCATGCAAAGCAAGCATAAATATTTTCAACTTCACCTGGGCACTTATAACATGTAGATAATTAACAAGGCTTAAATCAAGCTCCTCCAACCCTAGGCGTCAAACTTTGAAGCTTTCTGACAATGATGAGAAACACTTTTTGATGCAGAAATCCTCCTTCCTTGGGCGCCAAAACTGTCCAAGCTACAATCCTTTGCAAAAAGAATTAATTACATCTTCACTATGGTTGCCCATGCTTATATAACTCTCCGCATTCTATTTCTAATAATTGTCCACCCTATTCCTAGCAATTAATTAATAAACAATGATGTTTATTCATCCGAATTGGGCGCCTATTTTTGCATGTTGTTGGCTGCCATTAAATAAATTTAATTTATTTATTTTTAGCATGTTACCTTCAGTTCACTTTGGCTTATCCTCATGCATTGACTTTCTATTCATCCTGGGTGCCAAAATTAGGCAAAAGCAACTATTAATAAATACCATTAATATCATTGTTTAATCACCAAATGGGTCGCACTTTTTGACATGGGTGAATTCTAAATTTAAGAAGTCAACTTCTGATGGGAATTTTCACCCTGCACCGCAGCTCTAAAAATCCCTTCTTCCACTTAAGTGATTTGACTTTCATCATGGGAATTTTTACCCTGCAAGGCAAGTAAGAAATTCTCGCCTGCCTGCCACCTCCAATTTTCCCACTGCAACTTAAGTGACTTTCTAAAAAGTGCAACTTGTATTAAAAATAGTTTCTTTTGGAAAAGTGCGACTTGTATGGGTGAATAAAACCTTCTGATGGGAAAAGTTAGCCTGCTAGGCAGGCAGAAAATTCCCATCGGTGCTTTAAGTGATTTTTCTTTTTTTATATGGAAATTTTTACCCTGCAAGGCAGGTAAGAAATTCCCACTCGCCTGCCTCTCTAATTTTTCCATCGCAGCTTAAGTGACTTTGACTTCATGGGAATTTTCACCTGCAGGCGGGTAAAAATTCCACACTCGCCTCTTTGCCAAAACCCACTGCAGCTTAAACCTATTCATTCCCAAAAAGTGCGACTTGCTTGGGAGAGGCTTTTTGTGCATGACTTCATCATTTTTGGTTAGAAGCTTGCATTTTGAGGCTGATTCCTTCTGGCGTTGTGTTGGTAGATGATCTCCAGATGCTTCGGGCAATTAAACAAACTATACTGGCAAAAGAATTGACCTAGGGGAATTTCACAGAGAAACCGAGGAGAAAACCGAAGAAAAACACAAAAAAAAAGCGAAAAACGTTGCCAGAAGTTGCAGACAATGCCCTAAATTCATTCCTGGTGAAAACCCTATTGAGATGAGTGAATACTGGCATGCAAAACTTCAACAAGATTCAACCGGAGCACAATTTACTTCAAACAGGGCATTATTTATTCAATAAATAATTAAATAAAAATTTCCCGCAGACAAAACTTGGCAGAGGGATAAAATGAGTTTGGGCATCTGGGTATTTGTCGAAATTGGCTCATATGATTCACTAGGAATATCCTAACATAATACATACATCTTCTGGCAATAAAAACACAAAAAGACTTGTTATTCTAAAAAAGAACGAAATTTTTCAAATGGGTAGTCTCAAATTTCAGGGTGAAATCAGGGACACCAAAAATATTCATAGATATCGCCATATATATGATCTAGTATTATCTTCTTTGCACAAATTCCCGCCTCAACCGCTTCATCTTCGTGAAATGGTTCATTTTATCCTCTAGCCATCTCTCCACATCTTTTGGTGCTAGTAGCCATTTTAACATTTTTGGGTCCCAAAGAACATAACCATTGATAATATATGATCGAGTATTATCTTCTTTGCACAAATTCCCATCTCAACCACTTCATCTTCTCGTGAAATGGTTCATTTTATCCTCTAGCCATCTCTCCATGTTTCTTGGTGCTAGTAGCCATTTTTACATTTTTGGGTCCCAACAACAAAACCATTGTTAGCAATGGCCCCTAGCATCTCTCATCAGGACATGCTAAAGTTGTGGTCTAAGGATTTAGCAAATTTAATTCATTTACATGCCTTTTAACAGTGTGCAATAGTGGATAAATCCTAACTATTATCACATATCGAGACTTGCACACTAAGCTACAAAATGGGAAAACTTAGAAAGGTCAACATCTGAGCTATGGAGAATGATTAAACAACTTAATATATTCCTTCGACTTCTATTATAGTCTCAAACCAACCTTCTCGCACACATTTCTTACATATTTTACATAACTTAAGAGGCAAATGCCAGCCTTCCAATCCTTACATCTTCCTTTCTCTATGTTGGAGGAGCTTTACATATTCCCATTTTGTCCTATCTATTACATACCAATGCATTAAGGCATTATGCAAAGACATTACAATTACAAAATGTAAAAGAGTCCGCTTTTAGGCCTATATAGCCTTGCGATAGCAAGCCACGTTGAACTAGTCACATTAAGTAAAATGGGGGCCTGGTTCGGTATGCTTAATCAGGTATAGTCGTTCTTGTGCACATTTCACTTTATTATAAGCATTTCAAAATATAGAGTTTTTCAAATTCAATTTATAGATTTATATATACTATTATTGAGCATTGATCTACATGTCTTTGCCATGTGATTGCAGATTTCATATAAATTCTTGCGTTGGCACTCGAGATTTCACAACTAACCTATGATCGAGACATGAGGTTTGCATTTTCTTTTAATCAAGCATTTGTCAATACTAGATTAAAAAATTTATAATACCATAAATCTGGTCCAAGCACTTGGTAATATGACCTTTGACACTCATCTTAACCTTAATCATATTTATACAAAATGACCAGTTAAAACACCCTCCTACTCTTTCCCTTGTCCTAAGTCCACTAGGCCTCATTTATTCTCCAACTCAGCCAATAAGGAATCACATAACATTCTATGGAACACATCTACAAACTTACACTTGTCCCACCTGTTACAAACCCTTGCCCCTTGCACTTTCAACAATAATATTCTCAAATACACAGCTTGGCTTAGTCGTCTTAGGTGGTTGTTTTGGGTTAATTGGGTGGGAAATCACTCAAATGGTCACTTATATAAACACATCTACCCTAAGTTATTAGGGGCATCTAGGGATTCTCTATTTCACCCACTCCAAAAAGGACAAGAGCAAAAGCAATAAAGCATTTATTCCTTAGAGCATTGTCACAACAACAAGCTACTCAAATTTTAAATACATCTATATTGCTGCCCTAGATCAACCATGAGCCAAAACTTTAAATAGCAAATGCGTGTTGCCAAGCGTGAGAGCCAAATCAAGGGCTCCATCTATTGTTTTACTCTATATCACATGAGTCTCGTCATAGGGTTAGAAGAATTATGTGCAGTTTTAATCATCTTCAGAGTATTAGTATATAGTACAGCGCTCATCGCATCAGTGAGGGTGTAATGAGGTCAATCCAGCGCAATTTCGTTAACCCCCTTTTCATGTCATTGGAAAGAGGGCTTGGGTTTCCAGTAAGGAAAAGCCATATCTCAGCACTAGATATCGATTGCACAGAAACAAATCTAGAAAACAGCCCTCTGCAAACAAGTTAACCAAATCCTGAAATATAGATCCAATTCAGAGCACCAGAGGATATATTCGTAGCCTTGAGGACAGATTTGGCCACAAACCTGTCCAAAAATCGACAAACTTGTCGTGCTCACAGTTTCTAATCCTACTATTTTACAAATAGTTTGACATCCTAATCTACTTTTGGGCACATCTTGAGCACTTTATCACATCATTTAACTATGGTTGAATGATTTTTTTCTAAAACCCTAAACCCTAATTGTACTTTTACTTATTATTGTAGTGCCCCTCTAGCTCGTAGAAAATTTTCCTTGCTTCGGCCTTAACGGTTTGTGTGGATTTTTGTAAAAAGTGCTCGTGTTGTTTGTAAGTCCCCGTGTGACATGGAGTTTTGTATAACTCTCGCCCGATTGTTGTTTAGAGGTGTTTAAAATTCTTGCCTCAAGGACCGCGGGATGGTCGTTAATTTTCACTCGTGTCGGGTTGTCGTTTTGCCACATTCGGAGTGATCGTAAATTTAAAATAGCAATAAAATAAATTAAACATTTGAGATAACAAAGTAATAAGGGTATCTTGAAGTTGTCCTTCCGCAAACTAACCCTTTTGAACCCTTGGAGTGTCTTCGTGTCTACGATTTGTGTGGTGATGTCGTTCTTCTTGCGATTCATTCAACTCGAGAGCATTTTTGAATCTTGAAGTTTGAAATATTTATATATTTCTTTATAACATTAAAGTTGATCTAACTAAATCGTATTACGGATAACAATAAAGGTAATCCTCATAATTTTCAAGTGAAGATAATTACGTGATAAGGTAAATGCCTTAACGGGAGCTGTTGTGGTTCTGGATAAAGCAAATTTAAAATAATAAAATAATATAGTCTTTTGATATTAGATTGTAAACAACAAAAGTAAAATGAAAATAATTAAATCTTTAAATATGTTTAATATCCCTAAATTCTACCAAATTATTGGAGCTTTTGCCAACCCCTACCAAGGAAATTAAATAATGGAATTTTGGGTTAATGTGAGGTTTTTGCGTGTGAGGAGTTTTTAAAATTTTGGCTTTTGGGAATTATTGTCAAAGGATTTGTTTGGGTTGTTCTTGGCTTGGTGTGGAAGCTTTCAAGGTGAAGGATGTCTTGGTTGCAGGATCAGACAAAATGAATTTGTTTAAAATCCTGTAAATACTCTCATCACTTCCCTTTCTCCTCTGGTCACATTTGTTTACCGAGAGTTGAGTTAACTATGGATTGCTTTGGCATTGTTTGTGTTTCTTTCTATCCTTTCTGGTATGCAGTTGTGAAAGCATGCAAACGGGTTGAAAGAGAAAGGTATTGGCTTTGTTGTATCTTATTTTATTTATTCCCTGTATGCAAATTGTGGGACCCTGATCAGAGCACATGGGTTGTTTTTCTTTTGTAATGCCTTATGAGATGTGGCCTCTCTGGCCTGTCGCGGCGCTGGGTATGCACAAAACGCGATTTTGTTAAAAAAATAGGCCTTGGAAACTTCAAAGCAAATGCAATTGACAGGTGTAAAGCCAATTGTTTCAACCTTTTCCAGTGCACACCTAGCCTGCGCCATAAAAGCAACTTTGAAACTGGGTATTGACGTGCACCATGCAGTTGAAGGAGGGGTTTTGTCTGTTCTAACAGTTGTAAGTGCGTTGGTAGATAGACAAGCAAAATGTGGAAGCAAACGCAAAGGGCACATAGACTGTTGTTTATTAATAAAATAGGAACGATACAGAGAAGATAGCATGGCCCCTACGCATGGAGGTGAATTGTCTGTTTAAATGCCTCAAAATGTGGTGACATGGATTGTGATGATTGTAGTGTTTAAACAAAATGAAATGGTTGAAATTGTTTGATGTCCAACTTGACAAGTATGAAAAATGTGGAACTTCACACTATGCATGAGAACTATTTGCTAAAATGCCTGAAAGAATGTGGGTTCATGGACAGCAATGACTGCTGAATGCACACAAGATGGATCTGTTGAAAACGCCTTGGAGGCCCTTGACATTACCAATAATCCCATCAAGAACTCTGCGTTGTTTTGTTTTAGTTTAATGGAGTTGCTGAATAGACATTTGACTAAGAGCATACGCTGCAGGGGTAGGGGCTTTGAAATAGTGAATGGGCAACCAACAAAGCATAATAGACAGTGGAATTTGGTCCGTTGTTGCCTAAAATGCCTTACAGACATGTGTGCTTGGATTAGAGGCATGAGGGTGGTCTTAATCTCCAACATAATTCCAGCACGGGGCAAAATAAGAGCTTTGGAACAGTTATGGACAGCCATCAAACAATGAATGAAAGCAATTTGTTAGATGCAAGAATGGGGAAAACTACGCTATGCATGTAAACCGGTTAACAAATGCTCTAGTGGTGTGCACGTTCAATTGACTCGGAGTCCCTCATACCACTTCAATTCTCGCACAAGCATGGTCATCTTACCCCTTTTCTTGCATGAATTTAACATTTCTAGTTTCCTAATTTTAATGGAGTTTTTAATCAACCCAAGAAGAATAAATTTTAGGAAAATTAAATGAGACTTAGTAGCTTTTAGCTAAATCTACCTCTATTTTGATAGCAACTAGACAAGTAACCATGAATGTAAACACTACTCTCAATTACCTCGTAAGATGGTTGGAAAAACTACGATATTAGTTTTGAATTCGGAAACCACGCGATTAGCCGGTTAAACGCGAAACTTAGTAAAAACTACTTGGCGACCTTGTGTGATCTTAATAAAACTTGTTTTCAATGAGGCACAAAACATCCTTATAAACTTCGAATGAGAAAATCAAGCTTGGACCGTGTTCCTTATCACATGGAGTGTTCAACCGAACCCTAGGTTGTTCCTCGGATGTTCGTTTGACTTTGTTTCGTCATGTGTTTACGAGCCCAGCGGGCTAGTTCGCAGCTTTAAACAACTTGTTGAAAGTTAAAAATGCAGTTTAGTTTTGACCCACAATTTAGGCCTTGGGTGTAGAAATAATTTTTGGCTTCCGCATACCTCTAGTATTTCTCTATGTCAATCACTACCAGCCCTTATTTCGTAGAAAAACACCTTGTTAGTTTTCCAGTGGGTTTAGTATGCCTCCGGTTGTTGGGCAACGAGGTCATTCGGGTGCATTTACGATGGGTAGCTCTGGAAAGGCGGACGCCAATTGAACCCAGTTCGCCAATTAGGGGTTCCATCACTCAAGGCTCAGTGTTTCCCTGTATATAGGGGAGTAGGTAGGATTTTGTTTCCTTGTGTGTTTGAGTTTCAGAGATGGTTTTAAACGCAGATTGTTGAGCTACTTATTTAAATTTGACGCTTTTTGGAAACTTGTAACTAAATGGAGAAAATTGTCGTATGACCTTATTTAAGCAAAAATATCAATCTAGAAACCCTGTAAACACTAACACATGACTGTAGGAAACCTTCTTGACACTTTGTTTGGAAATATTTTGAATGTGAAAAGCAATGGTGTTTTTTCTCTCCTCTCTCTATCTCTATCTTTAGCTTTGAAAATGAAAGTAAATGGCATATGTATTTCTTACTCTCCCTAAAAGTGTTTTAAGTACTATTTCATTATCATGGAAAATTGAGAAGTCATAATTTGCGCTAGATTGTAGGTAGATGCCATGCCAGCAATTGTGCTAACCATGCGGTGGTTGCAAGCACGCGAGACATGAGGGAAATTGTAGCGTCATATGTGCTTTTGTAATAACGGGTTATCTTTGGAATACATGTAATTGTAAATAGATAAAGTAGTACTATGGTTATAAACAGGCATGTTATTTATTGATTCCACGATGAGCATGACATTGTTAGCTTATGGGTATGTTGGGAAATGAGCAATCTATTTTGGGAGTGATTCTAATATCGGTTTATATGTTTCTCTTTTGGTTTAGAAGTTTTGATATAGTCATACACCATGCTGATTATATTGTTTCTCTCTTAATACTTGTATTGTATGGTAGAAACTTACTATTCCTAAACTATCGAAGTGAACCATGTTATTAACCCTTGCTGTAATTCTCTTTTAATCGACTTTGATTCAGTTTTGTGATACCCCTACCTTTTTAAGAAATGACTTAAACCTATCTCGTGTTGTTCTTGTCTTTCACTTTGATTGATCTCATTTAGAGATCTAAGAGATGTCGGTGGAGTTTCTTACCACCTTAGCTACAGTTTAAACCCTTATGTTTGACTCCATTAACCCCCTCTTGGATTTAATTGATCTTAGAGATGTTGGATTGTTCATATGCTAGCTTGTATCAAGATGTAGATTCCTTAAGTTCCAAAGGGAAAGAAACAAACCTTGTACCATATTAATAGATTAATTAGCGATCGAAACCCACGATGAAATTTTGTCTATCGAATTGTGTTTCTTAGAATGTTGAGCTTAGGAGCGAAGTGAAACATGGAACCCATCCCTTTCAACCCATTAGTAATCCCTTGCATGTTTTAATGATAAGACAAGTTGTCCCTTGTGGGAATACGTAAATTGGTAGTGAGACCTTTCTCGGACATGGGATTCATATGACCCATGTGTACCTCAAAATGCATCCAATCATTTATGGACTATAGTATTTTGTTTTCCCAAGAGGAGATAAGATCTCAAACCCATATTACCGTAGGAACATGTTTTCATATCATCTAAATATGCGAAACCACCATATGGAAATTGATATGGATCAACTCTTGACCTCTTTCATACTTAGAGACTTAAGAAAACCGTAAGAGTTTTTGTGTTCCTCCCTAAGAACCTAGTAGAGAGCTTTCTTGAAAGTATGTAAGATGCTTAGATGCAGGTATAATGCCACCTTTGTGACATGCGGGATGAAATGTTTAGCATATAATCATATGATTGTTCTATAAACTAAACATCAATAGAATGGAGGATAGTGTAAAGTGCTTGGGATAGCAAGGACGGTTAGAATATGCATTAATGCACCATTAAGATTTTATGGTTAAGGAAATTTTGTAACTTGCTCTTTGTTATTGAGAATGTACCCGTGTGATGTTGTTCTAAGAATTTTAAGTACCAAGGAGATTTCTTGTAACTTAATAAACCCTTCTAATGATGTGAATTTGGATGTGAATTGATCCACGTGAAAACAAGTAATGGAGAGAAACATAGTTTCTAATTTGGAAATCTAATCTTATGATGTGTAATGTTAAGTTACTTCTAATTAACAATCGAGTTATATAATTTATTTGCAATAAGATAAACAAACTAAATTAGATGGAACCATTATGTTAAGTATTAAACAAACCAAAAGAAATGTGGTCTAGAAAAAGGAAAATGTGTGCTTTCATGTTAAGTACTCTTCAAATCATTAATTTAAAATAATGAAATATGAATATAATAAAATTGTAACCATGAAAATGTGGTAATGTGAAAGGTGGCCATTCGCGATGTTCATAGCATGGTTGGGTCGTGGTTTTGTACTTGTTCTTTTATAAAAGTGTGGTTGAATTGCACCTTGTGTCATCTTGTTATTTGCATGGTCTTCATGTTGTATGAGTGGATTCTTGTTTGTATCTGTGTCTCATGTGATGTGGTGTTGTGAGTAAACCCGTGTGTTGTCTTGTAACAAGTAATGAATGTCAAAAAAACAAAAAAATCTTGGTTTATTTGGTCTCTCATTTGGGTCCCACATGGGTGGGCGCTACTGATTATCGTTGGCAAATCCATTAACACATGAAATAATAGCATAATTTTAGAGTAATAGGATTTATAATTATAGTTTTGCATGATCACTATTGCACAGTATATCAAATTAGGAATAAAACCCTAATATTGTACTACAAATACTTGGGAGCTAACATTAATTTACCAACATATCATCATGCTTATTTCAGGGACAGTGAGCCCTCACACATTGATGATGAAATTACCTTAGATAGCTTAGATGTTTTGCCTACAAAACCATTTGTGGAAGATCGATCAACATTGTTGAATGGATATACGATTGACATCAACATTGGTACTAATGAGGCACTATAAATGTTAAAATTAGGAGTCTCCTTAACTCGAGAATATACCACGCTACTAATGGAGTGCCAAGATATATTTGCATGGTCCTATTCAAAGATTGTTATAAATCCAAATGCCAAATGTCAAACAAAAGAATTAAAAGAAGTTCAAGCTAGGGACCTCCTTAACTCCAAACTAGCAAAAAGAATATACCAAACTATTAATGGAATCACAAGACGAATTACAAATCCAAATGTCAAATGTCACACAAACGAATCAAAAGAAGTTTAAGCTAGGGACCTCCTTTACTCCAAACTAGCAAAAAGAATATACCAAACTACTAATGGAATATCAATATGTATTTACATGGTCTAATTCTGATATGCCCTAAACTCTTAGTGATATTGCAGCACATAAATTTGCTTTAAATACAAATGTTGAAGATATAGAACACAAGATTCTAAAGATGGTCAAACTAGAAGTTGCATTAACCTCAAAAGAGCAAAAGGCATACACCGAGTTATTAAGAGAATACAAATGACATTTATATGGCCTCATTTGGCTATTCCCAGAATTCAGCAAACCTTGTGAACGTTCCTCACCGAGCCTTAGCTAGTGATTGTATATGGTTTAACGTATACATTTCCTGATTGTTCTTGATTACTCCTTACCATACATAGTTTTCATCGAGTACTTTTTGTATATAGCCTCATGTATTTCACATTTTCCGGTGAGTTTATTATGCATGTCAAAGAAAGTAAAACATTTGCACTTTGATGGGTCAAAATGTGCTTCAAACACCAAGGGCTAAATTGTATTGTTCGCTCCTCATGAAGAAACTATGCCACTAGCCTATAAATTGAGTTTTTCATGTACCAACAACATTGCTGAATACGAAATACTAATTATAGGACTCCATGCAGCACAAATATTGAATGTTCAATCTATTAGAGTATACGGAGACTCTCAACTTGTGGATAATCAAGTCATGTGTGCTTATCAAACAAAATTTAAAAAACTTTAATCCCATACAAGAATTTAGTATATAGTTTAATAACAGAATTTGACAAGTTTGAGATTGAATGTATTCCTCGAAGACATAATCAACATGTGGATGCTATGGCTAGTGCAGCCTCCTTAGTGCTCGTCGAGCTCGCGAATTACCATTTGATATTAACTATTAAGAGATTGGCACTACCTACTATTATATTTCGCCCATATATCGTAAACAAATAAACCATATAAAAACACAGAATTCAATTAATTCGGGACATCTTATTCATGATTGATGAGTTACATATATAGATCAATTAACCCCTACAATGGTGGAGTCAAACATGATCTTTAATCCCTACATAATCTCAACCCCATCTCCTAATATCTCTCTAACATCCCTTAGTTCTCTCACACTATATTATTATTAAATGAGTTTCACGTCTCATTTAAATAATAATATTAAATACTCACACACAATACAATATTAATAATGTTACAAACAATATATTCGTAACATTCACTCCCCTATTGTTAACATTATTAATTCCCCTACACTCCCCTAATGTGAACAATGTAGAAAAGAATAGTTACACTTTCTCTGCAGCTTGCACACCCCTGTTTGCTCATGATCTTGGTACACATATGGACCTCAGTCCAAGGTAAGAACCCCTGTTCATGAACCTCTGTTCATCCCCTTCAAGTATCATGATGCTGACTTTGTACTTGTGTTTTCTTCTTTCTATTACAACATTACATCAAGGAGGTTTATAAAAGGAAATTACAATTGAACAAGAATTTCCTTCTGTTCTTATTATAAAACACACAATAATGGAATCAAACACACAACTGAAATACTTGGCCACCAAATCAATACCGCGGCCTCGTCGATGGCGCCCGAGAGGTCGCTGATCAACCTCCTTCCTCCATTGCCTCCGGCCTCCATCTGAAAGTTATCTAAAGAAGGAAGTCTTCAGAATCATAACCACTGAAATCACCCTCTGGTTCTTCCTTATCATCGTCTTCTTCTTCATCGGCAATCATGGCATTTTCAATTTTTCCATCAAGTAAATCTCTTGCTCTTTTCATGCAGTTTATGGAAAGGTGTCCAGATTGTTGGCAATAGTAGCAAGTGATATGTTTCTTTGTATCTCTAGAATTAGATCCTTTCTTGAATCTTCCTTTATCATATGACCTATTTTTACCAAACATTGTTGTTTCTTCTGAAATAATATTCTTATTTGTTCTATTTTCTTCCTCCATGAGAGATGAAATCAAATCTTCTAAACTAGGATTTACTTTACTCAAAGTAAATACAGTGTTAGAATAACTGGGTGGCATACTATTTAACAATACTGCTTTTGCATCATCATCTCCCACATCAATTTTTATTCCAGCTAGTTGATTTGAAATAGAACGAAATTTACTTATGTGATCAACCATACTCTCACCTTCTTCCATCTTGAGCCCGAATAGTTTTTGCTTGAGTGTCACCGTTGCACTCCCTGTTTGAGATCCAAATAGCTTGTTCAAAGTAGTCCATATGAAATTTGAACTTTTTGATAAATCAATATGATGCAAGTAAGCATCAGACAATCCAAGACCAATAATTGCTATTGCTTTCCTATCCTTGCTTTCCCATTTGGTGGCTTCATCAACATCAGTTGGTTTTGAAATTTTACCTTCAACAATTTCCCACAAGTCTTTATTTATCAAAAGTAATTGAGTTCGCACTTGCCATGTGTGAAATTCTTTGCCATTGAATTTTTGTAATGGGATTTCCATTATGGATGTCGAACTCAGTCGAAAATGCACCCTTACAATAAAGTAAAATTTTACTTTCAATTGGCAGCAGAAAGCATATAATCAATGCAAAGATCTTGAAAAAACATACATTTTCAAAAAAAACATCACCTCAATCTGAGTTACGAGGTGAAAGATATGACACTTTCAAGTTCTAAGTCCAACTTCTTTCCGGACCCTTTCCAAAAATGGCAAATTTTTTCTTTCCCTTGTGATTTTTTTCGGTATGTCCAAAAACGGCAAAAAAAAAAAAAAACACAGTTGCCAAAAACAACGATAAAGCCGATCACATTACCAGAATGGTGACGCAATACACGTCGGTCGATAGAATGCGCAGGCAACAAGACGATGAAATACGCACAAACAACTATGCACACAAAATGATTCAAATCGCAGACATAATGCTCCAATACGCAGGATCAGAACGTCAAACCACTTCGAACCCACTTCCAGCAGAATCTGAATCTCAAATATCTCTAAAGACTCTCATCCTGGAATCCCTGCTCTGATACCAAATATTATATTTCGCCCATATTGTAAACAAATAAACCATATAAAAAACACATAATTCAATTAATTCGGGACATCTTATTCATGATTGATGAGTTACATATATAGATCAATTAACCCCTACAATGGTGGAGTCAAACATGATCTTTAATCCCTACATAATCTCAACCCCATCTCCTAATATCTCTCTAACATCCCTTAGTTCTCTCACACTATATTATTATTAAATGAGTTTCACGTCTCATTTAAATAATAATATTAAATACTCACACACAATACAATATTAATAATGTTACAAACAATATATTCGTAACACCTACACCCAGAGATGCATACCATGGACTCTATAAAGCAATCCTAGCAATAAATAATGGTATAGAAAAATCAGAATAGTATTCGTATATATACAATTACCTATCCCAAAAATTGTACCTACAGAATTCTCTAGAAATGACCAAAGAAAACTATGTCAAGATGCCCTTAAATATGTTATAGTCGGAAATGTATTATTCAAGAGATCCTTTGATGGGCAATTAATCCATGTTTAGGTCACAATGACACTCAAACTGTATTACAAGAAGTTCACAGTAGCGAATGTGACAAACACTTTAGTGAAAAAGCCATGCCATACAAACTCCTCGAGATGGGTTACTATTGTAACACGATGGAACAAGATTGTTATGCATATGTAGAAGTGTGTGATATAAATGCCAAAGGCATAGCAGCCTTACTTACACCCATCACAGAAATACAATCTATTGCTTCACCATGGCCATTTTTCAATATGGGAGTTTGACCAAATTGGAAAAATTAACCCACCATCCTCGAATGTGACAAACACTTTAGTGAAAAAGCCATGCCATACAAACTCCTCGAGATCGGTTACTATTGTAACACAATGGAACAAGATTGTTATGCATATGTAGAAGTGTGTGATATAAATGCCAAAGGCATAGCAGCCTTACTTACACCCATCACGAAATACAATCTATTGCTTCACCATGGCCATTTTTCAATATGGGAGTTTGACCAAGTTGGAAAAATTTACCCACCTTCCTCAAAGGGTCATGAGTTCACCATTATAGCCACCGAATATTTTTAAATGGGTTGAAGCCGCACCTCCCGAATCCACCATAGGAGAAGAAAGTTGTAAATTCTTCATGACATTAATTATATCAAAAATTTCCTGCCATCCTCTATTGCTACTAATAATTGTTCATCATTCAAGAACAAGATGATCAAGATATTTGGTGCTAAATACAAGATCAAACAAATATTCTCTACGCCATATTACCCACAAGGAAATGGTCAAGAAGAAGCCTCTAATAAGACCATTATCGAGTATCCCATCCAAGATTGACAATAAACATGGCAATGATTGGTATAGCCGGATACACTAAGCATTATGGGCCTCTCGCACGAGTGTATGTAAAATTACGAGAGCAACCCCTATTCACTAGTTTACGAGCAAAAGAAATGTTGCCCCTCAAGCTTGGAATTCCTTCTTGAAAGGTATCATCATAATATATTACCGATGACAACAATTACAAAGGCTTCATCAATTAGAAATGTTAGACAAGACATGGATTCACACCATTGAGCATCTTAGAGTGTATCATAATTGTCTCGAAGAGCTATCATACAAATATCATATCAAGAGAGTTTCAAGCTGGTGATAAGGTACTCAAAGAAAATCAAAAGTACATATGAATATGGATAAATAACAAAAAGGAAAATTCAAGCGTAATTGGTTGGGTTCCTTGATTATCATAGAAAAAAATTCTAAAGGAGCATATTGCCTAGCTACACTTTGGAGAGTAAACCCTTGTAAAATCCAATTAATATCATGCACTTGTGTAGATTCTATGTTTGAGTAAACCCTTGTAAAATCCAATTAATATCATGCACTTGTGTAGATTCTATGTTTGACTCTTGATTATTATTTTTTGACTTTTCCTCGGTCATTTTCTTTTGATTGATTCCATAATTTGGTTGTAGTTGTTTTATTTGATTTTCCTCAAGATAATTTAATTTTGGCACATTCCTCTTTATTTCTCAGAGTCTAGCATATTGTCGATCACAAGATATTTTCCTCAACTTTTTTGCAATTATTTTGGCTTCTTTTTGTTAGTCATGGGTTGGTACCAAGTCTTGGACCGACATGTGTCTTTTATACAAGCCTTCCATTATTATATCTTTCCCATCTTGGGGCGCATTCTTAACATTGAGCTTCTATTGCTAGATTTTCCCACCTTAAGGGCACAATTATCTTATAATTGAGCATACGCTATCATATCATTCCAACCTTTGGGCATAGTTCCTCTTTGTGTTTGTATTGCTATATGTACCTATGTTGGGGAAACTTTACCATTCGAATCTTACACTAATTTCTTCTTGTCCAGTCGTTATTACAAGTTTTGTGTGTATATTGCCAACCAGTTTTGAGCACATATTACTACTTTGTTTGGGCACATATTGTTATACTACACCCACCTTTGGGGCACATTCTTTAATTCAGATTACACTGACTGCGTCTTGCTCATATTGGGGTATTATTTTACACTATTGTGCTTATATTGTTTATAATCAAGCCTATGTAAGGGCATCTTACATGATTACATATATGCTTGACACTATATATATTCTCTAATTCAGATTACACTGACTGCATCTTGCTCATATTGAGGTATTATTTTACACTATTGTGCTTATATTGTTTGTAATCAAGCTTACATAAGGGCATTTTACATGATTACATATATGCTTGACATTATAGATATAGGTAATGATTGTTGCACATGAGATTTATTTTCCTATAATATGGATGGTATGCATAACCCCTTTCTTTTGAGATATATGATTCACGAAAGGGGAAGGGGGTGGAGGTGGGCATATGTTTATATTATTTTATCTCAAGTTTATAGTTTGACGTTCCAAGGCATGACACAAGCATGACTTCTTATCAAGATGATGAGCAATATACCTAAATCGGGTATGGCCATTCTTGTCTCGCCTTGAGACACCTAGTAGTAGTAGATTCAGATATTTTGGTCTTCTCACAGTCACTCCAGACTCATATTTTGGCATACATATAATTCCAGCACAATTAAGTGTATTCGTTACTATCTTTGTATTTTTCCCAAATTTATGTCATTTCTTTGATAATGGATCTTGATATATGGTCAAGCTTTTCACTTGCACTTGTTTTCGTATGATTGTAGGGGCATGAAGTTTTCCATACTTGAAAGGACAATCCAAAATTTCCACAACAATCTCTCAGTATGCTTGTTAGATAGGTATTTAGTTGTTTCTACTTTGATATGTATGCACACACACGTCAAAGTGGGGCATTGTGTACACATCTAAATTCGGTACATGACTAGTAAATTGTTAGGATAATAGTATACTTTTTGTGTTTATAGCTAGGTAGCCGGTACAGGGGTACGGTGCGGGTACGGGTACGGGGATCCGGTATGCTGGTATGGCAAATTTTTTGGGGGCCCGGTACGGCAGTACAATATACATATAAAATATTAAAAATATAGCCAAATAAGCAAAAATTCAGCCTTATACATGAATAGAGTAAACAAATTAATAATTAAGTGAAATAGCCAAATAATGTATTAATAATTCAATGCATTTTGTCATGATATTCATTGATTGAACTTCGAACAAGTACATTGTTCAAACTCCAAATGTTACAATGTCCAATTATTAACATAAATAATAACAAATCACATAACTGGACTGGAATTCTGGCTATTACCAGCTCCCTTCAAATCTGGCAGTTCAGATTCCTTTGGGGTTTCTCTTATTATTCCTGCATTAGTCTTACTTGCTAGTGGAGATGCTGCCACTGTGTTTTTTGATCCTACATTACCCAAACGCATCTCAACTGTTGCAGTTTCAGCCATTGTTTTAGGTACTTCTGTGAAGTTTTACAACAGTTGAATCATTTACGTAATCACATCTATTGACCTTTATTGACCCCCAAAAAATAGTTTTTTTTTTTACAAAAAGTCAAAAATAAAAAACAAAAAAATTAAAAATTGTTGTTTTTACTGGTGGGTACGCCCTGGGTACAGCCAGGGTACGTCCAGCAGTACCCGGGTACGTCTGGGTACTTCCTGAGAAGTACCCAGACGTACCCGGGTACTGCTGGCCGCCCTGGCCGTACCCAAGGCGTACCGTACCCATACCACCATGTACATACCATACCCGTACCCATGCCCTGCAGGGCACATACCGGCTACCTAGGTTTATAGATCATTAGTTCAAATAAATCTTGTATTCTTGTCTCTAGTGATTTATCTACTTGTTTTATTGTGTTATAACACCTTTGACCTCATTTTTGCTTGTTAATCTAGCATTCTTCCCCTTGTAGGCCCCGTACTACATCTTTTCGTTTGTTTTCTATTGTCTCTTATCTCTCTATTTTTCTCTCTGCTCTCTGGTTCTGTTGATCCTCTACTGTTTTTTCCAATTCTGACAAGAATGACCACTTGCATGTGAGGCGCAAATGGTTTGACAAGAATGACCACTTGCATGTGAGATGCAAGAATGGCCACTTGCATGTGAGGCACAAATGGTCAACTTCAAGCGTAAGTGACATCTTATGTTTTGATGGGCCTCCCACATTTGAATTTTCTGGAGTTTTGTTCTCTTTCTTCTCCATTGTGTGTCTTCTTGCACCCTAAGAGGTCCTAAATTTGAATTCAAATAAGTTTATAAATATAAAGGCATGTTCATGCATTTAGGTATGTGTGGGAGCTTTGAAACTATTTGCAAATTAGAAAAACAAATCCTAATGAAGTTGCAAGGAAAGAACATATCATTTATGAAGCTATTGTAATAAAGTCTAGTTTTCATGCATATAGAAGCATAAGGCTATGAGCACATAGAGAAGGTTGAGGATTCTCTAATTCATTCTTCGATAAGGAAAGGGTCACTTGCATGCGTAGAACTAAATGCACCCTAATTCCCAACTTGATATGTAGAGCAACCCCCAACTCATAGCGGGAATGCCTTTTTCAGTTTTTTTACTTCTTTTCGAGTAGTTGCCGCCTTCAGTTTTTGCATTCTTTTTGCTTTTTTCCGTTCTCTCTCTTTCTTTTTCTGTTCTTTTTCTTGCTTAATTCTCTGTTCTTCCTCCCGTTTTTTTTGTTTTTCTTCTTCGCTCTTTCTTTCCAGTTCCATAAGAAAAGCATCAACATCAAAGTCCTCTGGTATTTTAAACTCTTTCCCAGGCTAAGAACATTGCATATTTCTCTCCTTTTGAGTGCATTGCTGGATGTTGAGGTCGTAAAAGGTTTCTTCCAAGAAGACTGATGTTGATTTTCAAACATCAAGGCGCCTCACGGAGTCATGAAGTTAGGTTTTTTTTTGTATTTATTTTTCCATTTACAACAAGAGAGGACCGCTTGCGCATAGCACACAAAAGACAGGCACTCTTACGCAAGTGGCAATGTTGACTGTTGCAGTCTGAGTTTTCAGGGGCTTACTTACAGAGACATTTTCACCAGTTTTTTCGAGTCAATGATCACAGTCATTTGCAGAATCATGTAAAACTAGGTATCCTCCTTCCAAACCCTAGAAATCATTGTACTTTCATATTTCCAGTCATTCCTATGTTCTATGATGTAGAATAAAATCTAAATATCATGTAATTAGGTATGTATAATTGATGTAAATCTGATTATTGCCTAATAACATATTAGGTATAGTTTGTGTTTATATTTTCCACTTTTCATACTTAAAGGAACCTTATTACCAAGGCAATCAGAATTCTAAAACCACTGTTTCGCTGGGATGTCAGTAGAGGTAAGGTATTCTTTTGGACTCAAGCTTGGTTCATTTCACCCCCTCTTTCTGATTTAGAACATCTATCTGATCTCCGAAGATGGTGTCTAGATAGGGTTGGATGTAGAGTAGCTAAATACCTCGAGAAGGATAAATCAGGCTGGAAAATTGGGCTAACATCATCCCTCCAGAACTGCAGCCAACAATACAAGCTTTGAAAAATACTATCAAATCTTTCCATTTCTCAGAAAAGGAAGACTTGAATATCTGGAGCGGATAAATCAGAAGAATACACGGTAAAAGAAGGCTGTACGGTGGCAATCTCCTTGGAAGAAACGTAGGAAATCAAGATTCCAAAAAGTTTAATGCGGAATAAATATGGGCTTCCTAGAGCAAACACATTCCTATGGTTGGCAGCTCAGAACAAAATAATTTCCTAAACAAATCTTTCAAAAAGACTTTCATTGGACATCATGGTGCCCATTTTGTAAAAAGGGCAAAAAAGAGATTAATCACATCAGGTTGCATTTCTCCTTTACCCAAGATGTTTGGGTTTCCTTTCTGCAAAAATTCAATTGTCCACTGGTGTTTCCTCGGGACTTCCCAGACTTACCTTTCTCGCGACATATGAAGCAAAGATCCCCTTCTTTAAGACAAATTTTTAACTCTATACCTACCATAACATGCTAGAAATGAATAGAAGGATTTGTCAAGATGAGGAAAGAGATGCTAGAAAGGAAGTTAATATTATCCTAAGAATGATTATGGATTTGATTCAGTCTTGGTCCCCAGAGTTGGGAAAATTAAACCTGAAGATGCAAGTATTTTCTTTAATTAGAAAGAGATTTGTAAAGACATCCTTGATAAAGGGGAGGGAAAAAATAGAAAAAATAAAAGAAATTGTATTTGGGGCCCTCCTTAGGAAGTGTTGCAGCAACATAAATTTGACAAGGCATCAAAAGGCGATTTGGGATCGGCAGAAAGTGGTGGTATTTTTAGAAATTATAGAGGTGATCCAATGTTGGCATATTTTGAAGCATTGGCAATGCAACCCACTGAAGCAAAGAGAGGATTATTATTTGCAAAAGAAAAAGGATGGTCGAACTTTGAAGTTAAGGGGGATCCAAAGCTCATTGTGGACATTTAATAAGAATAAATGTCGGCATTTGCAGCTGCACTCCATAAAGGATTGCAAGCAACTGGCAAAGATTTAAGGATGGTTGCATCCAGCCATGTTAGGAAGGAAGGTAATAAGGTGGCAGACTTTCTTGCATGTAGAAGAAAATGCCCTTAGCCCTCAACTCATTTGTCTTCCCCAATATTGCTAATATTTAATAGCACCCCATGGCAGGGATTTAATAAGAAAAATCCCATTTATTTAGATTGTGCCAACTGTCCTCTATTTCCCTGTGCAATTAGGCTCCTCACCACTCTCTCTTCCTTCTCATTCAATCAGTTGATTGAGGAGCTGGAGTGTGGAGGATAACGAGTCTGTCTGCAAGGTATGCTTCGCCCGTTCTTGCCCTCTTGTTTGTTCATTTGCTAGTATGCTTTGAATTCCCTCTCTCAAGTCTACATGATGGAAAATAGGTGACGGCCGGTTTGGTTACTTCTGTTTGCCATCGCTGGATATCTATATGCCAGGTTTTTGAAGGATAAAGATGTTTGTTTGATAAAATGGGAACTGTCTAATGTGCCATTGACTGACGCTGTTTGTGGAAACCATTAAAACACCTATTCATTAGTTCTGCCTCAACTTATGGGCCCAAGTTTATCAAGTTTCCCTGGAATTCTCCTGTTTCAGGAGAGCTGGATGGTAAGTACCCTTAGTAAGCTCACTCCCTACCCTTTTCCTTCTTACTTTATAAACAAAATCTGTTGGCCCATGGTGAAAGAAACCCTGTTGATAATTTCCTACAAACTCACTCTTGTCGGTTGCAGTTTGTCGAGAGTTTTTGGGCTGTCATTTGACTCCCTGAATGTTATTTGTCAGCAGCTTCTACTAATTCTGGTATGCTCCTTTACTGCTCTGGTCTGGGGTTCTATAATTGGTTTGATTCATGTGGGCTATGCAAGGTGGTTTTACATGATGGAAAATTGGTGGTGGCTGGTTTGGTTGCTTCTATTTTCCATTGCTGGATATCTATATGCCAGGTTTTTAAGGATAAAGGTATTTGTTTGATAAAATGGGAAGAGTCTAATGTGCCTTTGAGTGACACTGTCTGTGGAAACCATTAAAACTCCTACTTATTTGTTCTGCCTCGACTTATGGGCCTGAGTCTCGCGAGTTTCTCCGGAATTCTCCTGTTTCAGGAGAGCTAATTGGTAAGTACCATTAGTAAACTCACTCCCTACCCTTTTTCTTTAATTTCATGCCTACATTTATAAACACAACCTGCTGGCCCAAGGTAAAAGAATCCCTGTTGATAATTTCCTAGAACTCAATAGTTTTAGTTGGAGTTTGTTAAGAGTTTTGGGCTGTCATTTGACTCCCCAAATGTGGTTTGTTGGCAGCTTCTACTTATTCGGGTATGCTCCTTTAATGCTCTGGTCTCGGGTTCTGTAATTGATTTGATTCACGTGGGATATGCAAGGTTGAAATACTTCTCTTTTTCTCACAGTATCTGATGCCCCAAAGACACCCTTCCATTTCTCCCTCTAATATCTGCTATAGTCTCCTACCTAACATGGATGATTTACAATCCATGTCTCCCTCTTATCTCTGCTATAGTCTCCTACTTAACATGGATGGCCTACAATCCATGTCTCCATCTTATCTCTGCTATAGTCTCCTAGAGAAGGATCGTCTGCAATCCCAATAAAACCTAGAAAAAGCTTGTACCATGGATGAGCAATTATATTGGTATACTTTGGAAAACCTGGATTCATCAAAAGATAAAATGAAAAACCTCATATTTGGTTTCTGATGTTTTGCTTGTGAATTTGAAAGTTAAAAATTTCAATGATCATTGTGACTCCTTCCTTGCAAACAATTAATCCTTTAAAAATGAAAAATAACATGACATAGAACGGCCAAGTATAATCTAACCTTTTTAGTAACAAATTTTCATTTGTAGTCTTGAGTTTGGGATCTAATGGCCTCTCCTATGGACCTGGAAAGTAACAGCTATGCTAATGTGGGAGAAGGTTCTGGAAATCACAGAAGCTTGAGGCTAACTAACCGGAAGCATTCATCTAAAGACAATATGAGAGAGCAGAATAAGACAATAATAAATTATTATTCTCTAGAAGATGTCCATTCATCTTTCATAGGTCTATTGGAAGATGTAAAGCTGCTGAAACAACTACTGAGGAAGGAGTGCTTATGGAAAAAAGCACAACAATGACAGCTCAACAGCCTTTAGACTTTTGAAAATGTGCTCTAATTGACAAAATAAAGGATGAAAAACTGCTTAAGTGGGTCTGCCAATCTCTTTAAAGAAAAACTCTCACATAGGATGGGTGAACTTGCTTCTGTGGATTGCATCCCACAGGCTATGAAAGACACCCATAAGTCTACTCCAAGATTGGACACAATGAAAGTTGCTCAACTGATAGAGGTGCAAACTGTACTTTTCAATGAGCACAACACAATGGAAAAATCCATGAGGACATCCAACAAATGGAATTTGGGATTGATGATGATGACAAATTTTAACATCCCTTAGACCGAATTGGTATGTAGGACACAACAAAGAGTAGAAAAGAAGCAAAAATTAGAAGCATGTCGAGATAATAATATTTGATCTCAAAATGAGACAAAATTGAAAGAGATGAATTTAACACCCCAAATGATGAAAGAAAACTTGGACAATCACCAACCATACTTATTTGTGTAGGCAATTGTTTTGATGGGTATTTAGATTCAAATCTACATTGCCAGGATATGGGTACTGGTACAGGTTCAGTACACAGATACATTGATTTTAAAAACCCTTGGGCACAATACATCTTGGGTACGTTCGTACATATATAATGAAATATTTATATTTATATATATATACTCATTTTTAGTATATAAGAAGTACAAATCTTGAAAACTATAGTAGGATCAAGGTTCAAAACATTCAATACATTTTAAATTTTAAATTTTCATTGATCATGTGGCTGCCATACATATGATATATGAATATCACGTCAATATGAATACAAATAATCTAAAATATTGTGTCTATATGAATATCATGTCTCCTCCTTTGAATGATCAATGATCAATAAAACAATGTCTTCCTCTAAACAATGGTTGCCTCTAAACAAACTTGAACTCCTTGCAAGCAATGACTGCCTCCAATCTTGTCCTCCTTGCAATGGCTGCCTCCAAACAAATCCTTCTTCCAATGGCTGTCTCCTCTTCAATTCCTCTTTGGCTCTTTGCTCTTACACTTGCAAAAGCCAACAATGAATTGTTTGTGTTTTGGTAATGGTTGAGTGCCTTTTTATAGCTTTTAGAGGAGTTTAGGGCTTATTATTTTATTCATTTATGAGTTAAGGTTTGTTTTTTGGTCATTGACTAAGTCAAAATAAAAATAAAAACATTTATAAGCATCCTCACCGCCAAAAAAATTAAAATTAAAACTTGCAGGTACATTTGTGACGTACTGGGACGTATATGTACCATACCTGAGACAAATCCGTAACAGGTACGTGTCCGGGGTTCGAGAGGGTGGGGGTCGTGCTGATGCTTCCTAGATTCAAAATAAAATCATCAAGCTTTAGTTCGTTGTCCGGATTTAAGAGTTCATGAACCAGGTTATGACAGCATATATGAAAGTCGGCATGTCTTATATCAATGGACATGTTAGGAAAAAATGAGATTCAACTTCGATTTCAATTGTGTTACAAAAATTACATGATCTTTTTCCCTAGGTGTTTTCGAGAGCCCGTCCACTTTGCAATCATAATTTTTTTCTTGAAGCTGGCAGCTTTATATGGGCATGACAAATGTTCAAGTTTGAGATTTGATGATATCCTTATACTAAGATAGCTTTCATTTATCTTTGATACTTTCATCCTTAAAGAGGTTTTCGAATATTTTCTTTTCAATTTTAGCTCCACATCACATAAGAGGTTATTCATTCGACGCCCCAAGATTTTAACCATTTTTCAAAGTCTTTTTAGCATAGTTATCAAGTCCGGAAATCTGAATCCATACGGGAGGCGAAAAAATAGAAAATCCAAACTCTTGAAAAAGCTCGGTACATATTATATATGAGCATAATTCAAAGATACGCAAAAATTGACAAAAAAAGAGAAACATTACAAGCGTAACACAAAAACATTATAGCTTTCATTTATCTTTGATACTTTCATCTTTGAAAAGGTTTTTGAATACTTTCTTTTCAATTTTTAATTTTAGCTCTTATTAGCATATGGATTTGCACGCATGCAAATGACATGAAACAATAAGGAACGAAGTCCCTCCTCAATGAAGGTGAGGCTGCCTTTATTGAAAACCAAAATAGTATATACATCTGTACATTCACAATTGTATGTGGGGGGTGTTTTAGAACATCAATGGAAAGAAAAGTGAATGAGGGAGATGGAATGGAATGAAGGAAAGGAATGGAAAGGAAAGGAAAGGAATGAATGGAAGGAACATGCAAGAGTTAGGTAAAAGCAAAGCCTAATATTGCATGAAGAAAAATGCGATGAATAACTAACACAAATAAATTGAGTTAGCTAAACAAGAATGAGTAAAAGGGAACACACATGAGCAAGTAGATAATTAGAGCTTGTTCATTGTGAACTAGAACAACGTATTAATATAGTTGACAATAAGATCTAAGACAATATTTGCATGCAAGATTCAAACATCTAACATCTAATGAACATAAGAACATCAAATGCTAAAAGAGACAATGAATGAGACACAAAGTTCGTATTTCATTAACTCCAAAATGTCTTCACAAAAGAACACAAAGTTCATTTCCTTGAAACAAAGCTTGCACACAAAAGTATTTTCTTCTCCTCTCTCAAAGTCACCCTTACAAATGAGCCCCTGACTTCCTTTTATAACCCAAAAGTTGGTTACAAAGTAGTTAGGGTTTACATGAACATTAAATAGGGCATCTTAAGTGACTTTGAATTTTTCAACCAACTTTATTAAAAGCAACTAAAAATAGAAATCACTTAAGTTATCCAAAGTTTTCCAAAAGTAGGTTTAACAATAACCCACTTAGAATACCATTTAAACATATGACCAAAACCAAAGTGCCTTATCCATTGGGGTGGGGTCCTTGCCTATCTCAAACGTATGAGAAATGGACTCTTCCCACTTCGCTAGATACCATAAAAACTATCTCTTCGTCCCATCAGTGAAATTAGGATCCGCCGCCTTCGCCAATTGAAAGGATCTGAACCTTCCCAATGTTTCAAACATCTTTTCTTCCTCAAGAGGTTCACTTGGTCAAAGCACAACCTCACAAAACACCTGCAATTCCAAGATCATACTTGGCATATCATTCAAATTGACCATCTTTGATTGAATATTCTCAAACAAGTTCTTTAATTTGATGCAACGTTCCATTAAAGCTGAAGAGAAATTGATGGCGGGAGTATACATGTCTTTGAACAATTGTGAAAATTGCTCCTCCACATGTTCTGATGAATACCTCTGATTTTGCTCATTTACAAGATCGCAAGGGATCTCAACTATGAACTCCTGAATCAAGGCGAGTGAAGTGAAGGCTTCATTGCATACACTCTCGTAATGGATCATAGAATCCTCGAGAAGTGTCTTTCTTGATTTGAGATGCAGACACCAAAGAAAGCGTGTCCCTCGACATTCAAATTCGAGAATTCCTTCAATGGCTAAAGTTGAAGATTCCATACTTGTCATCTCCTGTAGACTAGGCAATATCTCATCCAAATTTGATATGTTAGAAACAAAAGTTTCCTTGAAAGAAAGAATTGGATCAAGATATGCACTAATATCTTCATGGAGCTTAACAGTTGTTTTGATCGTCTCTTTACCAAAAACGAGAATCTCTGAAAGCCAAGATTTAGTGACATGGCCCAATGTGTTTATTTCTTTTGACAAATTGAGAGTTTCTTCATCGGGGCAACCACTGCATCGGTATTGGAAAAGTGGATGATATGGGATTTATCAAATGTTGAACATAATCCACCAATTGATTCTTTTCAGCCTTGAGCTGAGAGTTATGAGATTTATATTTCTCAAGCCTCTTTAGCACGATATCTATTGAATCTCGGGCCATCGCCATGTCACTTTCCAATGTGGACTTCCCAAGTCCAAGTCTGGAAACTTCATAATCAGCAAATGTCATGGCATCACGTTCCTTGTCAACTTGTGGGATGGCAAGATCCACAAATCTATTTCCATCATCATCCACCATTATCCGGAGAGCACTTTAGGCTTCTTAGGAATGACATCATTCGAAAGCTTGAAAAGGGCATCGAAGTCAATGTCAATTGCCTTGACAACCCTCTTCCTTTTCTTGATCTCACAATCAACCCAAAAAGGAGTATCCTTCACCACTTCCGCATACAGAAGCCTGGAGTCCGAAGCAACATTCCCATTGTTCTCAACATCATTAGATTCTACAAGAATCCTTTCCACGACCTCAATCTCTGGAGAAATAACCTCGATATCTACCTCTTGAACATTAGGGAGACTTTGAGAAATCTCTTCGTGAACTGTAGGTTCAAAAGCATTCGATATCTGGACTACTTGCATTTGAGTGGACTCTTGTGCAAGGCACGGCTGAGGATTGTTTGTTATGAGCTTCTGTGAACTATCAGCAATGTGAGTAGAAGAATCTCTACTTGAAGTGGAAATTCCCAATACACGCTCTCTTCCTTCACTAGGGCTAGGACCCTTAGATATTTCACCTCGCGACACCTTCTTTGGTGAAGTGGATTTTGGCAACCACTCCTTTCTTGCTTGATGTGTATGGCTAGATGGCACGAAGGTTGATTGAGAAGAAGCTTTGGTCGACTGGAGACCTCCTCGAGTTGGCAATTTTTGTAATCCTGAGGTATGATCTTGGATTGATGGTAACTTTGCAAGTTCTCTTTCATACCAGGATATGCTTCTTTCGAGAATCGGTTGATTCTTGTTATCAAGAGAAAATTCATCTCTTTTGGTCCAATCAATTTGTGGCAACAAAGTAAAGGCAACTACATCATATGAGGGATCAATAACATCTTCATCATCATCCACCAATGAATCTAGAGGGTTTCTGATGCGAAAGGCCTTGATCTGAGCAAGGGTTAGGCGGGAAAACTCTCGCCTTCTCACTTCATGTTCGTTTGAACAGCAGCCCAAAAATCTTCCATGGTAGGGTTGTGTTGATACTTTGCTCCAAGAATCTTCTACATATATCCGTTGATATCAAACTGGAATCTCTTCACATATGGATGAATAGTGATGAGGGCAAACTCTTTCTCCATGAGTTGTGCATTGAAGAGATTTGGACATTGGTATTCCCCAATTTGGATTGGGAAATGAATTCTGAACGATGCTTGTCACTGAGAAGACAATGAACTTGGAATAGTTGTCGCAAGCTCCATTAATGCCCACTTGTCACTGATGTACTTAGGAAGCTTCCATGGAGTACCCGCAAAGCCGCTCACGCGAATGTAGGAAAAGGACGAAAATTGAATAAACCATGTTCCCCATTGGGAAATGACATCCATGGCCTCTTTGGAGAATCTTTCCTTTGTATTCCAATTCAAGTTTTGAATCACGCGGAAGGTGAATGCATCGTTAACTCTTTTGAAATGATGAGAGCTATTTTTGAAACTTAACTGCAGATAATAATGGAAGACATTATTTGATGGACCCATGACTCCTTTCGTTTCTAGCCCCGAAAATAGCTTCCTTCTAGCCACTACATAAGTTAGGTATGATGTCATGTAGAAACATCCAGTCATCTTCACTTCGATCAATTATTTGTGAAGAGTATCACTGATGATGGTGGCCCAATCCACAAACTCTCTCTTGCAAGGATGATACAAATAAATTGATACATCCATGGGTGGAAAATCCTGCAAAGGGTAGACCAAAGACTCGACTCAAGAGAGTGATCATGTCCCCGATTTCCTCCACGAACTCAACGCAATACAGTTCCTTAGGAAGCCGGTCAACTCGAGGCCTCTTGGTCACTAACCAATTGTTATTAACCATCTTACTCCACCTGAGGGGTTCTTCATCCCAAAAATCTTGTGCTAACTTTCGAGTGATGTCAACATTCTCAGGGAAGTCAAGTATGTTGAGCAATTCCTCAATGTGCTCTGGTGTGATTAAGAGGAAAGGCTCATGATTATCTTTATAAATTCCTCATCTCTCGGGATCATAATGCTCTGCGCAGGCGATAACCAGCTCCGGGCATTGCACCGAGACCGGAAATGCCGCTACTTGGGGTAGACTACTATGGTAAAGCCTATCCAAGAATATGGTTTTGCCTTCAGCTTTCACCCGATCACAAAATTGTTGCACATTGATGTGGCCAAGATTTGTATCGGTGATATTGTCGTATGCAAACTTGATGGAACTAGGAGGGATGATTCCTTGGAATTCGTACTTGAGCGCGACTTATTTGATTTCTCCACTAGCTTCCTCGATTTTCCTGCAGATTTATTGGATTTTTCGGCCATTATGAATTTTACAGAAAAATGACTCAAGCACGCAAAACAATGTAAACGGTGTTGGGTCTTAGTCTCCGAACCACCGTTATCACAAGAAAAATATGGCTCGTTTAATTTATAATTATTATTATTATTATTTTAAAAATAATTATTATTATTGATCCCGAATTACAAAATTTTATTTTTTTAAAAGCCAATACAAACAAAATATCGAGACTAAACTCATTAGATCGGACAACAATAATAATATTTTTTTAAAAACTCTCTCGATTATAATGAATTCGTGCAAGATCAACTTTTAATCTTTTAAATTCACTATTTCTTTCATGTTGGCATTTGAATGCGTGATATTATTGAATAACATGAATTACCTGAGAGCTCTTGATTTATGCAAATGCATGAATTATTTTGCCTGAATACTTCCACGTTGAACATCTGCCTCTGCAATGCATGGCACGTTGAAAATGATTTATTTTTCCCTGAATTTTTATTCTTTCTTCTAGGCGTTGAAATTCTATCAAAATGTGTTGAATTCTCCTTGTGCATGGGACATGGTCTCTTTCCTTAGCTGGGCATGGTATTTTGGCCTATTTTAATATTTTAACTCCTCCAAACAAATGCGTTGAAGACTCCTCCTTCTGGCTGCGTGGGTCTTTATTTTCTGTCTTTTTATTTGGACTTTGCCTCCTTTATTGCCTGGACAAATGGACGGGGATTTTGTCTCAGTAAAAACCTGCCTAAAAATTCTTTGCCAAGGCGTTGAAAACTGTTTTGGACTGTTATTTCTCCTTCAGGCTGCGTTGGAAAATTCTCCTTGTCTCTTTTCTTAGCTAGGCATTGGATTTGGTAAGTGCATGAATTTTATTCCCTTGGCTGAGTGGCTATTACTCTTTTTTCACTGCGTGGATTCCTTTGGGATTTTGAATTGCTGCTCCTCCAAAATGTGTGGGCTTTAATATTTTGTTTTATTCATGCATGGACTTTCCTCTCCCCTCACACGTGTGGCCTGTTTTGGCTTTTACATAGGCGTTGAAACTGTTATTCCTTCTTTGGCTTTGGCTGTATGGATTCTTTTGTTGAAACGTGGTTTCTTTTCTTATTTGCAACGTGAGATCTTTGTTCTGCAAAAAAACAAACAAACAAACAAAAACAAATATGCGTGGAATACTCCTCTGCTGCCTCAACATTGATCTGTTTGCTTCCACGTTGGATTTCTCTCACTTATTCTTGATTTTCCTGCAATGTTGAATGGAACGGTTTAGCAATAGCATGGGAAAATTGATTGACTGAGTTAAATCTGGAAAACTCTTGCATTGAAACCTCATTTACTTCTGGTGTATTGCCTGAGGGATGTGATAATATTTCTTCAAACGATTCCTTCAGAAGAAATAAGAAGAAATTGGAAACATTTATCTTCGAAGTTTCTTTGCATGACTTTTTCCAACAAGTTTGACGGAGAAATGGTTATGGGAATTAAAGAAACTTCCCGTAACCGCTTCTTTCTTCCCGTTGAAATAACCAATTTCCCTTTTTTGGGTAGTGGGCATTAATTGCCAGGAAGTATGGGAAATATCTTAATCATTCGCCCGTGGCAACGGCAAAGTAGGCTGGCAATTCCCATCTTATTTCCCCATGTGGGAAATTGGAAGATTCTTTGCCGCCAGTTTGCCAACTAGTTGGGTTGGCAATCAGCAGAAGAAATCCCGCAAGCGGGGAAAAAGAAGAAATTGCCAGGAAAGGGGAAATCCGGGTGCAGAGAGCCAATTTGGCATCCCCACAATTGGAAGCGAAAATTTTATTTTCCCCCACAATAAAGAAAAACTTGTCAATTGATTTTTAATAAATATTATATTAATATTTATTTAATTAAAAACCCCAAAATTTAATAAAATTAATTTTATTAAATAAACGGGTAAGAAATTAATTAAATATTAATTAATTAATTATTAATGCAATTTATGACCTAGCGGGAGGAGTTCACACCGAAATGAACAAAACAAAGACCGGAACGATCACAAGAACGAGACGATTGCGGCGAGGGTGATAAAACACGCAAAAGAATACTTTTGAAAATTTTCATGCTTATTAATTTTGCGAAGTCAAAATTAGTTGATAATGACTCCACATCACATGAGAGAGTTATTCATTATACACCCCCAAGATTTTAACCATTTTTCAAAGTCTATTTCCCAAGCTCTTTTTAGCATAGTTACCAAGTCTAGAAATCTGGATCCATTAGGGTGGGCAAACAAATCTGGAACTCTTGAAAAAGTTCAGAAAAATTTGATGCAGAATATATACATATTATATACGAGCATAATTCAAAGATACGCAAAGATTGACAAAAAAAGAGAAAATATTAATAACGTAATATAAAATGTTAATATATTTAATATTAAATAATTTATGAGGGTGTTGGGAGTCTTCTTATCTCAAAAAACTGATTTTTTGGGAAAAAATCAAGCCCACCAGGTCCGAATTTATCCAGGCCGGCTGAAAAATCCGGATCCGGCTGGATTTTGTAAAAATCCGGCTGGATTTGGTAGCTACACTTTTTAGACAAAGATGCATCACACACATTTGTTAAGCAATGATAGTTAGTCAATCATGTCAAATTTCAGCAAGCTTGTGCTTGTATAACAAATATCATTTAAGGCTTCACTTTCAATGGGAAACGTACCAACTTCCATAAGCAGGATAGGGCAAGGTGTATTGCTTATAATTTTGAAGTTATAAATAACAAATTGTTTTTGGATATGCTCATTTTGTTCCAGTTTCTCAAGATATGCTTCCACCTCAAACTTTGCAACTATAGAATTTCAAAGGAATTACAAGGCAGGAGATTAGTTACAAGGCAGGAGTTTCTTTTGATTATGCACGAATTGGAGAACATGTGGGAGCTACAAAAGGCCAAAACCAGTGAGACAATAATGCAGGGAAAGAAATTGGATGCAATTTGTGCCAGGCAAGGAATTGATTCTAAGAAGGTAGAGGCGGATATTAAGATGAAACATGATCTAGCAGCAGGCCTGGCAGAAGTATCTTTGGAGGAAATGCGATGGAAAAATGGACCTTTTAACTCTTCTATCACTATTCCTGAATTCAGTTAGGAAGCATGGGCATCAAAGGAATAAGGTGGCTGTGTGTTAACTTAGTGCTCCTTGGTTATATTTTTTCATTTTTGCTTAAGATGAAACAAGTAAGCACAGTTTAGGCTGGCAAGAGTAGGATGGCAAACTCCCAGATTTTGGCTCTTCCCGCCATTGAAAATAATCTTCAGTTTTGTTGTTTAAATGTTGATAACAATATGGTCATAATTCAGCAATACTTGAGGAATGTTACCTAATAGAGTATATGCCTTGTTTTCTGTTTTTAGGTTTCTGAAGTAGCAGTTTGATGTTGAAATTGACATATGTTGGCTGTCCATAAAACTCAGCTTATGACTATCCTCCTTTGCGTGCTATAATTTCCCTGATGAAGCTTTTCTTAGGATCTTTCATGGTTTCTAGCAAAAATTAAGCATAAGAAACTCTTACTGATCAGTGTTAAAAAGTTACCTCTGTTCGATATGCACCTACACCCAAATTCAATTTCACGGGGCTTGGATCCTTGTTGTAGGCAACTGTCACCTGGCCACTCAAAGTTACAATCTCATTAAAGTGTTGACAAAATTTTAAATGTCAAAGAGATCAAAAATTTTACAAACACAATTTGTAACTTGGTAAGGAATAAACATGGAATCTTTGACAAGATAATAAAACCATAGATTGTCTAATCGCACAAATAACATATCCTATCAACATTTGGTGACATGAAATAAATATACCAATTTACTTGACATCCATAATCTGAAATTTCCACTTTAAACTTAGGCCTACTCATCTTCTGATATACTAAACAAGAAGGGTTGGGGAAATGAAAAACTTTTTTAAGCCGATAACAGTAAATGAGATTTAAATTGGAGATAAGGAAGAAAAATGAGAGACTAACTCAACCACAAGCAAAACGTCAACAAACATATGGAATGAAGCGATCTTAGAAGGGTTGATAATACTAGGGAAAGAGTAAAGAAAAATACCTTATATACACATGATGAAACAGATTAAAATCTTTTGAATACAAAGAAAAAAATTGTAACAAGTGCTGACATATTTTTTCCAATGCGAGTAGTCATGAAGAAGGGTAGGTACGAATACAAATGCAAAGACACTTCAAATCATCTTGAAGGAGAGACCTGTTGGATATATTCGATATTGTTAGCATATTGTTTGTATGTTGTTTGATGGTTGCACTAGTTCGCAACAACTAGGTAATTTTAGGGTTTTTCTTTTTTCTTTTTTTGTGAGGATCTCGCGGTGTACTATTTGCCTTATTACAAATACAGGCTTTATGGAATGTAATAATCCGGCCCATGAATTAATCTTATATCATCGCCAATATAGATTCTGCTGGGGTCAAGAAAAGGAGTCGTGCATAGTTTGGTAGCACTGGACTTGAATCATATTACCTAAAATCTGCACCAGGATTATTAAATAAGGATTTGATAATATTGGACTTGTGTAGTTATTTAGATCCAAATATGTTTCTTTTAAGGGTCAAAAAACAAAGAAAACAAAACAGAACCCAAGAACTCTTATGGATATGCATGCTTAACAAAAAAATCAAACCCAGTGTCCTTTATAACCGTCCTCTTTCGATTCCCTGGCTTGAATGTATGTAAGTATGGCCTTCGGAAACGGGGAATGTCTACGAGGCACATTTTTATTAAAAAAATAAAAATTACTACAAAAACCATCTTAAGAGGAAAAAAACTGAATCACAGACATATTTTTATTTTGAAAAGTTGAAGATAGGGTAATGTTAGGCTTTTATTCAGTTTCTCAGCAGTTGCAGTCGGACAGTGTTATAGTCCAGCAACACAGACGTTAGCATTGGCCAAAAAGACGAAAGAGGGGTAAAGTACAGTAATTAATGAATGAGTGTCAATTGGATAATCTGAATTCAACATCCGCGCACTAATTGGATCATCGTCGAAGAGCCAGCAAACTGGTTCCGAAAAAAACAAAAACACAAACCAACAATTACCATGATAAGTGAAATGAGTTACCCCAAGAATTGGGTCCTCGGGTGCGAGTTCCAGGTTTTGGAATGCAGAGATCCTTGGGGGTGTTCCTGAAGCTGCAGCGCTGGTGAGTGTTGCAGCAGATCCTGCTGCTACTCCTCCTCCTCTCCCTCCCCCTAGATGTGTGGCTAGCGATTCAAGTCTCCGACGAATCTCCTCTTCCTTCATCATGGCTCCAATTTGATCATTGTAACGCACGGCAGAAGCTACATAGGGTGTACCGTTGCGATTTGCATCATTGCGGACCCTACTCCTTACGTCATTTCCGTTATTTTTAGTAAATACTGCCTACCATCACGAGTATGTCTACTTTATAAAATAAATTGTTTATCATATGAGATTGTAATTTTTTCGCTAATATGTAGTTTAGATTTGTATTAGCTTATATTTTTTCTTTGGAATGTTTAATTGGAGGGAAACCCATATTTTGAATTGATTTAAAATACTAAACTTGAGTTACACTACAACCATGGTGGAAACCAATACTTGAATATGGGTGAAATTGGTTGAACATTGACTTTTTTGTACTTGTACATGGGTGAGAGGTCTTACATGTCATGATGTGATTTGCTACTCTACATAATTATTATGTCAAAAAAAAAAAAAAAACTACTACATAGTACTATGACAACTATTGGGTATTGTGTGACCAATAGTCATATCAACTATTGGACCTTGTTCACCTATTGGCCCCTCTCCCTAGGGATAAGATTTGACATCCACCAAGTCTAAAATGCTTTGGCTATTCTATGTCGAGTGCACCGTAGTATAACTACCCCTTGCACCCGCACTTGCAGATTCATTTTATAGGGAATAAAACTAGCAATTACACATGAGTTGCAATCAACACCGGTGATGTTAGATTGTAAATTTATTATGGAGGGAATTGACTATGACAATATATTTGATATTTACTTTTGCATTCATGTTGTTTCACCTAATTAATTAATTCCAAACACTCTTCAACAAAAAACATTGCTTTAGCAAATAGATATGCAAGACAACTCACACTATTTCACCAAATCTATTAATTGCAACTATAAATATCCAAAATCCGGCAAAAAACAAATCTAAAATCCGGCAACTTGTAAACATTGAATCCGTCGGAATTTGACACTTTCCAGCAGGAGCATCTTCAAAGGAGAACGCCTTTGGTGAATTAGTATTAATAAATGTGTTTGTAAATAATGAGTAAAGAAAATACTAAATTCATTACAACCTCACGCTAATACAATATTTTGCATGATGTAGCAACTTTCATTCATCCTCCAATATGAATATGTGACCTTCTCCTCCTCATCTTTAAAAGCTTCCAACCTCGACAACAATAGGTTTTGAACAAAAGCATTTACAAAGTAGTCTTTATACCAAAAGTACTCTAAAAACTCGATATGGGCATCCACACACCGAAAACAAGAGCCATTCAATTTGGCATCCCAACCTTTTAACAATTTCCTTTTCAGATCCCACCAAGAAACTTTGGACCAACACAAGAGTGTAAACAATATTTTAAGAATCCAATATTTATCAAAGTATAGAATGGTGTCCAATGGTAATGTTTTTTTAATTTAAACAAATTCGATGAATATGTAATAGAAAATATTTTTAGAATATTGTAATTATTAGAAAATGGCTTTTAAAAAAGGCTTATGATTAAATTTAAACATTTAGCTCCACCAAAATGGAGTGACCAATTAATGAACATTACAAATAAACCCTTCCCGATTGATAAAATATGTAGATTATAAATTCAACAAGGAATTAATCGTTCTCTAGAAGATCTATGTTCACTACATATCATAGCTATATCCATCCAACTCTCCAATGGGTAAGAAAGACTTGCCAAAGATACAACTTACCAAATCTACAAGTAATGAAATTAAAAAACAACTCTATGAAGTAGGACATAATGTTGAATATTGTTCACATTTAAAAAAAAATTCAAAGTAGGGCATAAGAAAAGAGGGAGACCATAAGAATGATGGAACAAAATGTTAAATGCGTCTAATCTAGGCTTACTTCTTCTCGATCGAGACACGCCCCCTCTATATGGATGTCCTCCTCAAGTTTTGGTTTTTAAATAGTCTTGTAATTAAAGATATACTTGAAGTTCATTTTAAAACACATTCACATTATTTATTTTCAAATTTATTTGTATGGATCTTTCAAAAATCACAAAGTAATTAACACATTAATCTAAACAAACAAAGTAAAAGGGAAACCAAGAATTAGAATAAAAATCCCCATTGTAGACACTAAATCACGCACTTTAGGTATCTATCTAGTCTTGATCACATACTGCTTTATTCATATGATTCCTAAGCAAGAAAAGTACTAATTCATCACTATTTTTGGTCATCTTTGTTTGTTTTTTTGTTTCGCCTTTTGGTCTTATACTCCTTCTCGCCTAGTTTGTCTTTTCATACTTCGGCATTTCTCACTTTGGACACCAGACCCCGGCCGGACGCTAACACCCAGTGCCCTCGTCACCTCTGGCGCCCATGACCTCTTTGTACTTTGCTCGCATCTTTTGGGTCCTTTTTAGTCGTTTAGGCATCTTTCTTTTTACTAGTCGACCTTTTAGTGATTAATTACAAAATTCAACCAAGGGAATCATATAAATATAAAGTTGTGTGGCAATAATAAAGGACCAAGCACTAAGCATTTACTATCTCCACCTAAGGTTACATCCAAAGGCATTTACAAGAGCATTCAAGCATCCATCTAACATCCACACAAGGGCAAGGGACTAGCATTATTTTGCATACACTTTATAGGAGGGGAAGTTCATTTTCATGTACACATCCATCTACATTTTCAACATCAAGTTATTACTCGCTATCAAGTGTGACGCACACAAGAGCCACTTAGGGCATGATTCCTTCACACACACACACACAGAGCTACATGGGTCCATGTAATGTAGTGTAGGGATCGATCATAAGTTCACTTTATTAACAATCGAGGACAGCCCGACCTCCCATTTTGCATCTTTCTTTTTTAGGATTTGATGTATTTTGGGCGTTTTGCGGAGTGCTTCTTTCAGTATTACATGTGTTTCGAGTGAATAACAACGAAGTGTAGCGACATACAATTGATCAAAGGCAAACATTAGCGAACATTTTACGAGCTCAGTAAAACTAGTTTTCTAGTGTTATAAGAAAACACAAACATCCTGAGGAGGTCTACAAGGCCGGGTGCCTGGCGTAGTCCAAAACCCCAATCCAAATTATTCCGAGACTTCTACATTTTTCGGGGCTCACAGTGCGACACTTCCCTCCTCGTGTTCATAAGTTCGTCGACCTTGCACAACTTCAACATCATTGCGAATCGGTTAAGTATTTTATCCTTCCCTCTGCAACTAGGATTTCATATTTCCTACCTTACTTGCTTGGGTCAAAATTTGTACTTGATTATTTATATCATTTGTGTTGGTACATATTTAGATTAGCATCTATTTATTCAATATTTGCTTAATCATTTGGTGAACCCGACTCGTTTCAAACACTCTTAAGGTCCTCATACTTTTATTGCTTTTATTTTCCTAGGATCTTCTCATCATGAATATCTCTATTCATGATTTCTTGCTAGCCAATCTGCGTGTCGCACTAAAATCATTAATCTTTTGGTTGTCACTCATCCAAATGTGGTTTATCAAACATTTATCAATGCATTTTCTCAACAAATTACTTTTCCATCTCATTATAGCTGAAAATCTTGTTGTATACGATAATGATCCTCCTTTATATATACGAGTCTATATTAATAACTTAGAAGTCGAACGTGCTTTAATCGAATCTGGATCTCGAGCTCAATCTTTGTCCTTTATCATTCATTCGGGCTTTAGGCCTCTCGTATCTATGTTCAACCCAACATCGCATACGATTTTACTACATGTCCATGCTTAGGCATTGTCACCTTACTGCTCACCGTTGGGCCAAAGACTATCCCAGTTCCATTTTTTTCGTTGATATACCACTTTCATATAATTATTTACTTAGTAGGCCATGGCTTCATCAAATACAAGTAGTTCCTTCTACATTTGACCGATGTGTTAGATTCTTGCACGAGGGATTTGAATACGAGGTTCTTGGCCGATAACACCATTCTAACATTACAATCTAGATCCTGTTAGGTTGTGGAGCCTGTTTTCATGTGTGAAAGTGTTGAAGACTGTACACTAAGAGTACTATACACTTTTCATGTATCCTCACCGGGGTTCGGTCCCACGAAAAAAAAATTGGCTTCGAAAAAATGCACCCGACATATCGGGAAACGTGCTCTTCTCATATGGGCGAGATTTTTGACCCATAGGTTTATGGGACGGTTTTGCCCATGGTTTTGATACCCACGGTTTTGTAAAATTGCTTAAGTAGTTGTCTATTTATATGGTTTTATGCATATGATAGAGGGATGAAGAACATTGCAGATGTGCTTTGAATTCGGCTGTGAATTCTGTAGAGTTTGTTGAGCATAGCTCCAAACGGATCTGGGTATTGTATTAAGAGAGCGGTGGCTTGTAATAAAATCTGAGCAAGTGATTCTTGGTGGACGTAGCCCAAATTGGGTGAACCACGTTAAATATTGTCTCTTTGTGTTGTGTTATTTTATTCTGCAATTTTATTTGAGATCTGTAATAATTTCTACATATTAGTTTCTACTGTTGCGATTATGTGAGGGATTATTCCGCATATTTTATCCCTTATTTCCTAACAATTGGTATCAGAGCTGGTTTGGTTTGTTGAAGTGTTGAATCACAGGGAAAGTTTTTAGCTTGAGTGGGAGCTATGGCAGATGATGGAAGATCTAGGGTTGATAAATTCAACGGGCATAATTTTAGTCTTTGGAAGATGTAGATGGAAGATTACCTTTATTAGAAGGATCTTTATACTCCATTGTCTGAGAAGGTGAACAAACCCTCGAGTATGACAGATGATGTAGAATGAGATTTTGTTGGATCGGAAGGCACTTGGAATGATCAGATGTGTCTTGCATCTTCGGTATTATTTAATGTTTCAAAGGAAAAGACTACAAAAGATCTAATGGATGCATTAGGAAGTTGTATGAAAAACCCTCTCGCTCTACAATAAGATATTTTTAATGAAAAAGTTGTTTAATATGAAGATATCTGAGAATAGTTCGATGTGAGATCATTTAAATGATTTTAATACGGTTGTGAATATGCTAGCTTCAATTACTGATAGAATTTGATGAAGAAGTTAGGGCTTTATTAATTATGTGCTCTTTACACGAGAGTTGGAATAGCACAGGTAATGGTGGTAAGTAACTCGGTTCCAGCTAACTCAAAGTTGAAGTTTGAGGATGTTGTAGGGGTGATTCTAAGCGAGGAAATGTGAAGAAAAAGCTTTGGGAATCTTCTACTTGAGGAATGCTTTGTGATGGAAACTAGAGGGAGGAAGAATAGAGGAAACCGTGGAAAATCAAAAGATCGGGCGAGGTCAAAATCCAAGAACAAGATTGTATGTTGGAATTGTGGAAAGCTTTGGGCATGCGAAAGAAGGATTTGTTGGGAGCTTCGGGATAAAAGAAACAACTGGAAGAAAACAAGGAGGCAAATGTGGCAACGGGGTAATGTATGTCATGATGCTTTGATTCTTTCTTTGCATGATATTACTTGAATCTTGGGTTTTAGATTCGGGGCTTCTTTCCATGCTTCTCCACATAGGCATTATTTTGTTGATTATGTTCAGAGATTTTGGGCATGTTTTTCTTGGTGATGTTAAGCCTTGCAGCATAGTTGGAAAAGGTTCTGTTCGAGTTAAGATGCGAATGGGAATACTTGGCTATTGAAGGATGTCGAACATGTGCCTACATTAAGACGAAATTTGATATCGGCAGGGCAGTTGGGAAGTGATGGTTGTACTGTGATATTTACAGTGGACTCTTGGAAGGTTACCAAGGGTGCTCTTGTGGTGGCAAGAGGTAAGAAGGTTGGAACCTTGTATTTAACCACTTATAACACTAATGTTTGTAATATTGTGGCTTGAAGTAGATCTGACATTGTGGCACTATAGGCTCGGTCATATGAGCCATAAGGGCATGGAGATCATAAAGAAGGATTTGCCCAGATATACAGAAACATGTTTGGAGTTCTGTGAGGACTGCATATATGGGAAACAAAGTGAGTAAGGTTTCTCAAGGTTGGACCTACAAAGAAAGAGAGTAAGTTAGAGCTGGTGCATTATGATGTGTGGGGGCCACTCAGGTATCATCTCTTGGGGTTCAAGTTATTATGTTACTTTTATTGATGATGCAACAAGGAAAGTTTGGGTTTATTGTATTAGAAACAAATCTAATGTATTTGACACTTTTGTTAAATGGAAAGCCTTGGTAGAGAATGAAACATGTATTAAGCTAAAATGTCTCAGGTCAGATAATGAAGGGGAGTATTATAGCAATGAATTTGATGATTACTGTTCTAAGAATGGAATTTGTAGGCAAAAGATGATTCCAGAACTCCGCGACAAAAATGGGGTATCAAAAGGATGAACAGAACAATAATGGAACGTCTTTAGGAGCATGAGGTTACATGCGGGATTGCCTCTTTCTTTTTGGGCGAAGCGGTGAGCACCTGTTGTGTACTTGATAAACAGAGGACCCTCAAGTGCCTTGGATGGAGGAATACACGAGGAGGCTTAGTATGGTAAGAAAGTTGATTATTCATTTCTTAGAGTCTTTGGATGTGAGGTGTTTGTTTACATATAGACAAGGATGAAAGGACTAAGCTAGAGGCTAAATCGGAAAAATGTAGTTTCATTGGTTATGGTGGTGATGACTTTGGATATAAATGTTGGAGTATTAAGGACAAGAAAATCATTCGATCTAGGGATGTGGTCTTTAATGAGAAAGTCATGTATAAGCGTGATTGCGGGAAAATAGGGAAGAATCCAAGAAAGAATATACAAAGGATGAGAGGATCTTCCAGGATGGGAAAGTGACACATGAATCGGTCGGGAACCCCCTCAGCGGGAACCCCAAACTCCTATATTGAGGAGGTCTTAGGGTAAGAAGAGAACACAACGTTTTTCTCCTTCTCTTTATTATTTATTACTCACTGATAGTGGAGAACCAGAGAGCTTTGATGAAGCAATGTAGGTAGATGCCAGGAAGAAGTGGGAGCAAGCCATGGATGAGGAGCATCAGGCTCTCATGGAGAACTAGACATGGGATTTGGTGAAGCTACCCAAAGGTAAAAGAGAATTTCATAACAAGTGGGTGTACAAATTTAAAGAGGAAGAAGTAGGTAAGAAAAGATATAAGGCTCGGTTGGTGGTCAGGGTTTGCACGAGAAAAAGGTATAGATTTTGATGAGATATTTTCTCTCTGTAGTAAAAATGACTTCTATTAGAAGCTGTTTCTAGGAATAGTTGCGGCGAGAAGACTTGCACTTAGAACAACTTGATGTAAAGATTGCATTTCTCCATGGTGATTTGAGAGGAGGAACTATATATGCACGCAACAGGGGGCTATGAGGTCAAAGGTAAAGAGGAGATGGTGTGCAAACCGAAGAAGAGCTTGTATGGCTTGAAACAAGCTCCATGTCAATGGTATAAAAAATTTGATAGCTTCGTGATGGAGCGAGGTTATATTAGATGTCATTCGACCATTGCGTGTATACTGAAAGAAATTTGAGGATGGTAGTTATATTATCCTTTGTCGTATGTGGATGACATGTTGGTTGCGGTAAAAAACATGCGAAATAAAAGTACTCAAGAAGCGCATTAAGTGAATCCTTTGCTATGAAGGATTTGGGGGTAGCCAAACAAATCCTTGGTATGAGGATATCTCGGGATAGGAAGGAACGGAAGCTGACTTTATCTCAGGAAGAGTACATTAAGAAAGTCTTGGAGAGGTTTAATATGCAGGATGCTAAACCGGTTGGGACTCCTTTGGCAGGCCATTTCAAGTTATCAAAGGAGCAGTGTCCCAAGACAGAGCAAGAGAGAAACCAAATGTCCAAGGTACCTTACTCATCAGCAATTGGCAGTTTGATGTATGTCATGGTGTGCACTAGGCCTGATATTTCCCATGCAGTGGGAGTGGTGAGTAGATTTATGAGTGATCCAGGTAAAGATCACTAGCAGGCAATAAAGTGGATCCTTCGGTATTTGCGAGGGACCATGGGGACAATTTTGTGCTACAGTGGATCAAACACCATTTTGTGTGGTTATGTAGATTCAGATATGGCTGGAGATGTAGACAGCAGGAGGAGCACAACAGGTTATGTTTACACTGTAGGTGGAACAACATGATGAAGTTTGGATTTCACGACTACGAAGTTGGTGGCTTTGTCGACCACGGAGAGTGAGTATGTTGCTTTGCCATAGAGGCAAGCAAGGAAATGATTTGGTTACAAAAATTACTTGAGGAGTTGGGGCATAAGCAAGAGGAAGGAAAGTTACATAGTGATAGTCAGAGTGCTATACACCTAGCTAAGAACTCTGCTTTCCACTCTAGGACAAAGCATATACAGTTAAGGTACCATTTCATCAGGATAGCTTTGGAGGAAGAGAAGTTGAAGTTGGAGAAGATTCATACTAGTCAGAATCCTGTAGACATGATGACCAAGGTGGTCACAAGGGAAAAACTGAAGTTGTGTTCAGCTTTGGTTGGTCTTCACAGAAACTAGTGAAGGGTTGAGAAGCTTGCTCAGAGGAAAAATAGTCTCCAAGTGGGATATTGTTAGGTTGTGGAGCCTATTTTCATGTGTGAAAGTGTTGAAGATTGTACACTAAGAGTACTATACACTTTTCATGTATCCTCGCCGGGGTTTGGTCCCACGAAAAAAAAAAATTGGCCTCAAAAAAATGCACCTGACATATCGAGAAACGTGCTCTTCTCATATGGGCGAGATTTTTGACCCATAGGTTTATGGGACGGGTTTTGCCCATGGTTTTGATACCCATGGTTTTATAAAACTGCTTAAGCAATTGTCCTTATATGGTTTTATGCATATAATAGAGGGATGAAGAACATTGCGGATGTGCTTTGAATTGGTTGTGAATTACTGTAGAGTTTGTTGAGCATAGCTCAAACGGATCTGGTATTGTATTAAGAGAGCGGTGGCTTGTAATAAAATCGAGCAAGTGATTCTTGGTGGGCGTAGCCCAAATTGGGTGAACCACGTTAAATCTTTGTCTCTTTGTGTTGTGTTATTTTATTCGCAATTTTATTTGAGATCTGTAATAATTTACTGCATATTAGTTTCTCTTTATTGCGATTATGTGAGGGATTATTCCACATATTTTATCCCTTATTTCCTAACACAGATCCAACCACTACATTACCTATTCGATTTCTAGTACCATTCATCATGTTAATGATCCGATATGTGTACTATCTAGACAACTTACCTCCACTCGAAGGAACTATTTGTACATTAAACATTGTTCCATCTACTTTAGAATCCCCCTCCTTCTACTACTATTATGGTACTTTATCGGGGCCTTTCCATACATCGGACATCATACCACCTTCTTTATCTCCTCGTGAGTGACATACATCTACGATACCACATTTCACATGCACTCTTTTCATAAACAATACTTTCTGGTTGCACATTCCATTCGATCCTACTACCTTTGACACTATTTACACACTCAATGGTTTGACTCAGCTTAGTTTTATGCTCAATGATATATTACCACCACCTCATTCACCACATCTATATCATGGACATGATTACATTATTGTTGTTTATGACCTTGAGTATTTCATCTTTTGGTCTTTGTTGCATGCACTCTGTGTATTTCACCACTTACTCTTGGCCAATCTTGGCTTGATTATATTAGTGGCACTTTAGATCCTGATCATATTGACATCTCATTTCCCATGCCTTTTAGCCATGTTTTCATTTGCAATGACTCATTTCTCGGATATTCACAAAACCTTACTCGTTGGTATGCACATGGATTTCCATTACCACCTTTCACTGATGAGGAATATGCAAAGGGTATGTACATTCTATGTCGCATGATGTCTCTTTGCTCAATCAACCACATATAATTTCTTACCAAGTTTCAGATGCATCACCATTCGGTTTTGACCATGATAACGAAGACCTCTTAAATGATGTTACTTGATCACTATTTTATTCATACACTTGGGGCGCCATGTTTACTCTTCCCCCACTCTAGCATTGTCAGACATCTCATACTTCTTCTATATCACTTCTTACTTCGTTTCTAGTCTTTTACACATGTCTTGCACATCTTGATATAATTGTATCGTCATTTCCCGATGACACACTCTTATGCTACTGTTCACACTTGACTATTAAGGGCTCACTACATTCATGAACCTCGCATCACATCACATGACACATTACACACTACACATTCACAACACATTGCTCTGGTACACATTCATCACAACACACTACCTTATGACGCACTCTTGTTCCACGGTTCATACTTGATTGTTGAGGTATCAACCTAAAATAAACCTCACCACACTCACTCACTCTCTTAGCTCTACGCTATACGCTTTATTGATCATATATTTCTAGCGCACTATTCAAACCATTTCCCAATGATGCACTTTGTTGTTTTATGGTTCATTCTTGATCTCTTTGAGAAAGAATTTATAAATGAACCTCATCTCATGCATACTCATTCACACTTTCTCGCAAGCGGTTGCTCCTATCACACTCACATTGTGTTCCATTCCATTCATACTCAAAACATTCTACCTATCTTGGTTGCACATTGTTCTTGTTTACTTATTCTTACATGATACATCTTGCTTACTATGTTAGTTAGATACATTGTATGTCATTATATTTTCTATACACACATACACATTCACTTTCCTTCTAGTTGTGATCATAGAATCTACATAGATCTTTACATGTAGCATGGATGTTTAGCACATTACCTCTTACCAATCCGCGACGAGGCTCCTAAGGGCATCCACTTTCGTATACACTGCAGGTGTTATTGTTTCATTTTTCATAGCACACTACTATATCAGATTATACATGTTTTGACATACTTTTTATCTTTTAACATGCTAACGGTGCTTCATGTGTAATGTTTGTCTTGCAGAACTAGTTGTTATCATGGTTTTCGGATACATTTCTTATTACTATTTACTCTTGTCTTCCATTGTTTGTCGTTTTTTGCGGGCTTTACCCTTTGTCTTGTGTGCACATTGTATGCTTTTGGCCATGATAACCTCGATTGTCTTGCAACATTGTGAGTGATGTCCCATATTTACAACCCGCTTTTCGTGGTATACATTGTCTTTTTATGTATTATCTTCTTGCTTTCTAGCTTACATCTCGCTTCCACATGCGAATTTTTCTTGTTTGTACTAACACTTGTTCCTAGCTACTATTTTTACATGTTCCTTGGTTTCCACCAAGCACATTCCCTCCCCTTGCAAGGAATCAGTTTTAGTTCAATGATTGGCCCTCCTTTGGGCCGCATACTCCTCAGGGACATCGCATACAACGCAAATCGGGGAGCATCATTGGGTGAAACAGTCACCCCATATAGTAGTTCACAGTCACATTTCAGATCTGGTATAACATAGTCTTCGATTTAATAACAACCATCACCCAAACATGACAGTAGTGCCTGGGTGCCCTTGACCCTTCCCCGGCGCCTATGACCAAGGAAGTTACATATTTTTTCTTAGTTCGGTATAGTTCACGATGTTTACACAATGATTTTATAGAATGAACAATTCTTTAACACTCAAAGCGTAATGCACTACACCTTCTTTTCTACTTTCGCATTAGATCATACTTGATCGAAATGGATCATATTTATACACACCATCTACAGTGGTGTTTACACTTTGAGAAGTAGTCAAAGGTTGGAGAATAACACTAAACCTTTATCCCTACACTTCTTTTGTACTTAGCGTGAGATCTCCCGAAAACTCGCACTCAACACAAATGGCATTAGATTGCCAAAAAAAACCGTTCTTGTACAACATATTCAAGATCCTTTCTATCTCTTTACTCATCATAAATCAAGTGCACATGTTCCTTTTTCACATTTTTCATATACTTTCTTACATAATTCTTACACATTTTGATCAAATTTTTCATACACATGTATTTGACTACTTGTTCGTTCTTCTCTTTTACAAGTTCATCCTTATGGGAAGCGGTAGTCACATCAATCACACATCAAGCTACATCAACAACAGGTACAACACAACATCTACACATACGCTCTCACCCTAAATTCATCATCACCATTTTTTTACCTCTTCTCTATCTTCCATGTTTCACATTTTTATCACTCCATGATTTTCCTTGTCTCTCAAAATGCTTTTACCATCGATCTACATGGTTATCATGTACGCATCTATTATCTACTTTATGTTATCGAGCATTCGCTCAACAACTTAAAGTGGGGGGAAATGTCGACACTAAATCATGCACTTTGGGCATTTATCTAGTCATGATCACATACTACTATTCATATGATTCGTAAGCAAGAAAAGTACTAATTGACCACTATCTTTGGCCATCTTTTCTTGCTTTCAGTTTCATATTTTTTTTCTTATACTCCTTCTCACCTATTATGTCTTTTCATACTTTGACATTTCTCACTCTAGACACTAGTTGTTTGACAAGATTTTTGCGTACCATGTTTTAGATTAGTGACAACCAAACGAGAAATCCATAAACCTTGTAATATAAGAGGGTTTAGGAACCTCCTGATGTGGATAGGATGATATGGTACGAGCACACAATAAATGATCCTCTTCGCAGCAAGTCTCCAACCTGCACAACAACGAAAGACTAAACATGAAAGGGGATTAGTAAGAGATATGGTGGGTTCTCGAAAGATTCACTCAGAAGCGTAAACTTCCTCGAGAGAATGTCACCCACGTGATGATAACAAAGAGCGATAATATGATAACAGAAAGGAAATGTTGATAACAAAATTAGAACAAATATCTGATAAGATAATCTAACTAATATGGTGACTAGGATGAAAATGATAGAAAAACCACGAGAGGATCAACGACAACCCGAGAGCGGGACGGTCGACGAATCGATAATGACTTGAGGTGATATGAGAGTAGACATACAATCAACGTCGATCTAAATAGAATTGTGCATGGGTATGAAAAATAGGGAAAATGTGATTCTAAGATGCTATAACAAATAATTGGATGTTGCGGAGGGTGGAATGCTACAAGGGTGGATTGGATGCAGATATATAAGACAGGGTTACATGCAAAAGTGGATAGGGTGGGTTATGAATAGGATGTAGAAAATGGAAGCTATGGGTCAACTAAACTAGGTGTGATCGGCGACTATACCGATTAGAGATGGGGTGTTAATAAGAGATGGATAAGTTGTTGGATATGGGGATGATTGAAGTTGACTAGAGGATGAAGCGAGCTCAACGAACACATGCAAAGTACACTGTTAGTGCAAAATCACACACCCCTGGTGAGCACATGCACTAACCAAAGCTGCACATACTCTTTAACTTGATGTTCGGGCATCCAGCATGATTGCACAACATGAAACCTCTCTCAAGCGTGACTTGTGAAAAGAGAGAGGAATCTCCGAAAGGTCAATTCCTCGCTCCACAAACTACAGTCTCAAGCTATTCCAGAAGAGGCATAGCTAATCTAATCCTAATCTAACCGTGCAAGGAGACAGAGAGAGAGAGAGAAAGGAAAATGAGAAAAGCCTACACTAAAACGGTGATACACCGAGAAAGGAGAATGTTGGACATCTATCAAAACTCCATGATGGACATATTTTTAGAGGTGAGCAATGGGAAGGATGGTTAATGCATCACGGGTGTAAGGATAGATTTCAACAGGAAATGTCCCAAAAGGGATAACATGAGTGGGGGAACCTGCAGGAACATTCAGGATTAATGAAGGGTAGTAATGAAGAGAGGCAAGAAGAGGACAAGCAAAAATGAGGAAGGATGGATTAGGATGCATCACAAAACACGTAAGGGATGTTTTAGGTTTACACGAACATCATTCCATTAATAAGAGGCATTAATTGCCATTTTTAAAATGGGAGGAGGTTCGAACTCCATTTTCATTAGAGAGAAAAGAAGGGAGGCGCAGAGGAAAAAATGAACCACCTTTTATTTTGCCAAGAATGCAATTTAAAATATATAGGAAGAATGAGAGAAGGAAGAAAGAGGAAAATCGGGTCTACTCCAACCACCCCTGGTTTTTAAATCATCTCATTATGGTATACATTCGGATCCTTTTTGCAATACGAGGGGTTTGTGATAGTGAGCTCGGTTGTTGAGACAAAAACATGAAATCACGATTTAGAGCCGTTTCTTGATTTTCTCTCAAAACTATTGGTAAGGTGACCAAAACTCGATATTAACCCCGTGAATCATGTAGAAGAATTTCATGAGCTTTAGTTGATATAAAGATGGATGGAAATCGAGCTGGGGAAGATCAAAATATATGGCGATCCCTAAGATTTAGGGACCTGGGCGATTAAAATACAACGGTGATTTTACAAGACAGTCATTTTGGTAAAATGTTTTCCGCTTCTTCACCGTCATGATGACAATGTCCACGTGCTGATTGACGTAGAAAAATCATCTGCCTCCGAAATTTCGGGGCTTTCCTTTTAGAAATTGCTTGTGGATGCCCCCTCAAACTTGGACACGTGGCGCCATTTCACTCATCAAAATGATGCACAACCAAATGCTCGATAAAGTCTCGCCATCCATTATGACCTCAAGTGACTTTTGTCTCCCGTGAGGACACGGGCGATTCGATTGGGAAAATCGGCTCCTTGATATCCTTCGCGTGAAAGCCTCCATTTGTCCTGGATGTTGTCCCATTTGATTTTGGGCCCTTCGGTGCTCATTTACCAAATGACACAAATGGTGGAATGTGGGAAATGGACAAAGCTTTTTTCCAAACGTCCCGAGCAACTGCTGAGTCAGCAATTTTTCTTCCTCCTTATAAATCGGCTTTTCGTGACTCCGGCGTGAATGTGTTCATTGTCCCAAATGCAATTTGGGCCGCCCGGAAAAGGCTTTTCGGTATCCGCGCCTTGAAAAATCCCAAATGTCCCATGCTCCCGTTGAGTAGACTTAGTTATAGAAACTACACTTTTCAATGGGTCAACCTATTTGCCTTTCCTACTCTTTTTTTGATTTTCTCGAGCTAAACTCCTGAACCTAGTTAGAGTTAGAAAAAGTTGATGGGACCCCGAAACATAAATTTTGGCCCCGGAATCAATCAATTTTCTAGGCCATTTGGATATTTCATACTATCAAAATTACCTGGGAATTTTGGATAAAATGGAGAAGCTAAAATGAAACAAGCACATAGATGAATGGTTCCATAATACTGCTTTAATTCCAAGCTCTTAATGAAAAGCAAACACCAAGATATTTCAAATGATGAAAAAGATTCATTATATAACAACGAAAGTAATATTAGATAAGTACACATAAGTCTCAAGATTTTCAAACCATTTGAGAAGAGGGATAGGGGTGGTTATATAACCCGAATGGATAAGGTCAATGGTGACTCGAGTGATTTAGAAGTGTGGTGAGCATACTACCATTTGAACGTTAGAATGAGAAATGCGTACAAAAATAGACTTTCAATTAATCAAAGGTGATTATTTTTAGGACTAAATGGGTGTAAGGGAGGTGGAAGGAATCTTAGGAAGGGATAAGATGAGTGGGGGGAATCCTAGGAAGGATTAATGAAAGGTAGTAATGAAGAGGGGTGTGAATCCCATGGGGGATGATTAAATGAGGGTAATTAGGGTAGACTTAGGATAATTAAATGATTTAGGATGTATTTAGGGTTTATTTAAATTATTTTAGGATTAATGGGATTAATGGGGATTTTAAAAATGGGAATATAGGAATTAAGTTAGATAAGGGGGATAATAGATGAGGGGGAAATAGAAAAAATTAGGAGGGAAAGAGTGCATTAAAAATAAGAGGGAAAGAGCATGCTTTAGGGTGGAAAGTGAAAGCGGGGTGAAGACATGGAGAGGTGCCAAAAATAGGTGTCTACATTCTGCCCCTTTTATTGAAGGGTTTGCGATAACGAGCTGTGAGACAAAAACATGAAATGGTTTGACATGTTAGACAAAAAAGAGGTATTGCCCATAGGTGATCCCCCTCAAACTAGTGATCAATGACAGGAAGAAGTAGGGAATTATTCATTAGTTTGAAAGAGGTGAATGAGAAGGGTGAGTGGGGAAGGATGGGAAAAGAAAAGGATGGTGCCCTAAGGAAAAGGGATCTCACAATATCTATTAAAATATGGCGGTGATTTTACGAGTCACGTTGGTAGAAAATAAAGGGTATGGGCGATCTTCGGGAGAGAGGACGGCGGTGTTCTATAGGCTAGTGAGTAAGTGAAAATCACTATGAAATGGAGGGAATCCAATAGGAAACCACTCGAATGGATGCAGGTCGCGGGGACCAATGGGTCATGAGGCACACATCAAAATTATGTGTAACCAAATGTGAATAAAGTGTGAGATCCTCCATATATGAGGAATCAAGTGAAAATTATGCATCTTTAAATAAGACGAGGATGATGGGAAAATAATGATGATGCCCCAGTGAAAGGCACAAAAAGTGTGGTATGGATGTTTTATCAACAAAGGAGAATGAAGAGTTTATTGATGACATAGACTTGTGGAATGTGGGAAGTGACAAAGTGGGTCGATTACGTGCCTAAACTAAGTCGGGTGACCCCATATAAATCGGAGGATGTGTCCACATTCTCGGGTTCGACTTAACGACCAAGGGGTTCCCATTATATATAGGAAGCTGGATCTGATGACACGATTGTTTGGTCATTTTCACACCTAAAACATTCGATTTAGAGCTTTTGGATATGATAGAAAATAGGTGATTTTTGAGCGAAATGGAGGATATCTTAGGAGCGACGAGGAAGAGAAAGAGGACACGTCGAATGGTGAGTAATAGAAACCCTGGTTTTGTTTTTTATTTATTTCATGCTTTTATTTATTTATTTACTTTTTTCATATTTTAGGATGCGTGTCGAGGATGGTCGATGGTGAGGAGGTGGTCATTGTATGTTAGTTACCTAAAAAGGCAACGACTCGGCTTATGAGCGCATGATCCTCTTGGGTGGGTGTTGAATGGGTATTCCATGAAGAAGTAGGTTTAGGCATAGATTTTTATTTTTTATGAGGGTTTGATGAGATTGATGATGAAGAAACTGATGTATAGTGGATAGAGGAATGTATAGTGTGATAACTTAACGGAAATGGGGTTAGGTGGTTTGAGATATTATCAAAGGATCCCATGAGATGTGGGTTTGATGATTATGCTTGTGGAGAGGTGGGATGTGCACACATGCACGTTCTAGTTCAGGACGGGTGAGATGACCATCACCTTGGGGATGTGTACTACATTCCTATCGATATAGGGGAGAAAATAGTTCCCATTACGGTGGATATCGGACTTATGTTGATATAGGTTGTTTGGGGACCAACGCAACACATATTCAAATTATCTTTAGGGATCCTTTTAGATATGAGATGAGGTATGATCGTGGGAGGATACCATGAGTGGGAGTTGATTTATCTTTTGATGATGGTGATATCTTTCTACACACTTCCATATTCAAGGGAGAGGGAAGAGTTTCCTTTGATGATGTAGCGGGAGATGGAGGTATATAGTGGATCATCGATCATGTTTTCATTTGGGGGAGATAGATGACACAATTGTATACATGAGTTATCAATTTACATGATTGAGGGAGATAGGATCGGTACTGATGTTGGTTTTATACTCCACTACTCGGGATTATGAGCACATAGCAATCATTAGGCCATGGGATTGGTCATGGATCACAGGGATCATATCGAGTCCCATGTGGGGTTTGAGATGGAGGGGCGACTCATACTTTCCATAAAGGAGGTTGGGATGAAGACAAAAGGACTTCACTCGGGGGGGACAAGATTGTTAGGAAATAATATATAGCGCATTAATTATATGTATATTTTGTATTTGTTTGTTATGAGAAATTATGGTTGTTGTGATCCACACACTAGAGTGGTATTAGGAGATAATAGGGAAAGTTGTTTGAGTAAGTTCCTTGTTTATAGGAGTATTATTCCCTATATATGTATGTATAATCCATATGAAATAAATCAATTTTTTACAATTTGTTTAGTGTAACAATATGCTCATACCATTTTAATGATTTGAGGCTTTCAACTGTAGCCTTTACTAATTTTGATGATATCTCTACTTTGAGAGAGGGCCCTTAGAGGCCAGTTATGATGTATTGAGATACTTATATGATATATGATTTTTTCATGGTTTAGCATGTGTCTATTTTATGATGTGATGATTTGATTTATGGTGATGTTTATGTGGATGTGAAATAATGATGATATGTGTTTACTTTTATTTGTGATGATGATGAGAATGTATAGATGTGATTGGATGTTATTTACATGATATATGATTATTGGAAAATGTTGATTAAAAATGGATGTGATGGATAATTGATGATGTTTAAAACATGTGAAATTATGGATAGATAACATGTAGATAATATATGATGTGATTGATGATGTTTAGAAATGTGAAATTTTGGATAGATAACATGTAGATGATAGATGTGGTTGATGATTGGGATAAGAAGAAAGAGATAGGTATGACAAATTAGAATAGAATGCAACTTGTTAATGTGACCATGGGTAAGTGATAGCGACACGAACCATTGATCAAGGAAGTTAAATGATGCTTCAAAAGACCATGAGGTAAATATAGGGGAAATAAGTTCATAAACATAATGTTGACATGAACAAGGGGTTAATAGGATGAAACTAGTTATACCAAAATACCATGGGAAGATGGTTCTCCAAATATTTCATAAATCTATTGCCCTGAGCATCTACAAAGAGGGTTTAGAGATGTAACTTATCGACATGGGAAGCCTTCTCCATCTATCATGATATAAGAGAGTAGCCATCCTTCGAGGGTATGGTCTAATTTATACATAAATGATTTTTACATGATGACAGGAGTGATATACATGATATCCATCCTTCAAGGGATCAATCTATTTATTTGACTTGATTTTTTTCATGAACAACTGTCCTTCGAGGGAGCAATCTGTTTTTGATAACTTTGATTTGATAGGAGCATCCATGAATTTTGATTTTCATATGGGGAAGAGTTAGAATAGCTAGGTAGATCACTTAGAGGGGATAATGGATGTACAAGTGACACCTTTAGGACCCTTAGTGGTTCCAATAGGTAAACAAGAGGGTGATGAATGTAATGATCACGGGGTTCTCACCAAAGAGGGAGGACCAATCCATAAGGAAAATGCAATGGACAGAAGCCATGGTGCCCATATTTAAGGTCATAACGAGGAAAGTGATAATAGACCACATAATTCCAAATCATTACAATGATGGAAGAGGAGGGATAGAGGAATGATCTAAAATATGACTAAGGCTCAGGATATATTCTAATAATAGAATGGTTGTAAGTGCACTTAAGAGGCTTTATTCCTAGTTTACCATCAAGGGAGGTCAAATGATAAGCTCTCGATCCATATTTATGTGTGATAATGTATGGTCCAATCTAGTTGGGGAAAACTTTCCACATTGGCTCCTCTTTAGAGTAGTGAGGTTCTAGTTTTCTTGAGGACGAGGTCACCAATTTTGAATTCACGAGGCTTAAGGTGTTTGTTATAAGCACAACTAATTCAGTCTTGGTATATTTTATGGTGTTAAAGGGTGATAAGGTGACGCTCATCTAACAACTCGAGTTATGCTAGACATTCTTGATGGTAGTCCTCATCATAAATGAAGTCGAAAGGGAAACACGCAAGGAAGGAATCTAAACTTTGAGAGGAAGGACAACTTCAAAACCGTAGACAAGAGAGAAAGGTATAACACCCGTAGGGGTGCGAATGCTGGTCTACTAAGTCCAAAGCGCCAAGGAAAGCTGTAGATGCCAATTACAACCTGCTTTATCGATAGTTTTAGGAAGAATGTTACACAATGTCTTATTAGAGGCCTCGGCCTGGCCATTGGCCTTGAGGATAATAAGGAGAGGAGAAACTAAGTTTGATGTTAAAGGCAACACCAAACTTCTTAAGGTCCTTGTTTTGAAGGACTTTATGTTGTCCATAATGAGCTTATGAGGGATGCTAAAATGGAAGATAATGTGTTGATAGATGAAGTTGATGATCGATTAGCTTTAGTTGAGGTGAGTGGAATTTCTTCCACCCACTTGGTGAAATACTCAGTCATGGTGATGATAGAATGATGTTGTGAAGAATGAGGATTGATGGTACTGATGAGATCGAGGCCCCATTATGAGAAGGGCCAAAGGTCTTGAGTTGGTTGTAAGGCCTGGATAGGAATGTGGATAAGGTTGGAATGTTGCTGACACTTTTCACATTTCTTAACATACTCACAACAGTCTTGATTAAGAGTAGGTCAGTAATAGCTCCAAGAGAAGGACACACTTAGCTGACAAACTAAGCCACTAAATTTTCCACCACATGTCATCATGGACCTCTTGGATAGCACGAGAAGCCTCATGGGATTTAAGGCATCGAAGGAGAATACCATCAAATCCATGCTTATAAAGGATGTTTCCAAGAATGACATAAGGGTTTCACATGTTGGAGAAAGGACCTCCTATCATTCTTAGAAAGATCAGAGGGGATCTTAGATTGGGATAGGTAGTCAAAGATCTAGAATACCAAAGGTCAGAAGAATTGGTGTCAACCTGGTTGACATGGGGAAGCTCATGAGTGGCAGGCTGATCTTGATGATGAACAATAATAGATAGTTTGGATTCTTCCATTGTCCAAGGGATAAGAGAGGCAAGGGAAGCCATAATGTATGTAAAATGATTAGATGATCAAGGAATAACTTAGATGGAATAAGAGTCAAAAGATTCAAGGAGGAGAAGGATGATATCCCTATATTTTTAAGGGTATCATTTTTACATTGATATTCACATGTAACTTGTTTGACAATAAGCTCAGAATCCCCATAGATGTCAATAACTTGAACACCTAAAAAGGCAGTAGTTTCAAGACCTAGGATAAGGGCTTCGTACTTTCCCATATTGTTTGTGCATTTAAAATTAAGCTTATTTGTGATAGGGATAGGAGTGCCCCAAGGAGGAATGATGATGATGTCAATGCCTCCCCTTTTGACACTTAGAGCCATCGAAGAAGAGGGTCATCTTAAGGGTACCTGTACTCATGATGGAAGTGATTGATGGATTCATCTGGAAATTTCTCATGAGGAAGATGCATACTAGGAAGAGGGCTTCAACTAATTGGTCTGCAATAGCTTGGCCCTTAATGGATTTTGGGAGATAAACTCAAGGTCAAACTTTCATGAGCATGAGCCAACGAGTGATGCGATCACTATGATAAGGCTTTGAATGCATGGTTTTAAGGATGTGGAAGCTAGTAACGATGAAGGTTTTATGATTAAGAAGATAATGATAAAGCTTGGAAGTGGTGAAGAAGAGGGCACAACACATATTCTTAGCTTTGGTATAACGGGTTTCATAATCAAGAAGAGTACGACTGATATAATACACAACTGTTCTCTACCTTACTCATTGCGGTGTGCCAACATGACACCTAGAGCATGATTGGAGGCAAAGATGTAGAGGTAGAAAGGCTCCCCCTTGTGTGGAGGTGTGAGCATAGGTGGAGAAAGAAGATATTGTTTGAGATCATCGAATGCCTTATGACATAGTGGCATCCCAGTTAAACTGGGTGTCTTTTTGAAGAAGGTGATGGAAGGGTTAAAGCAATGAGAGTTGAGAGTTATGAAATGAAATGACCGATTGATTGGAGATGGCCACGAGACTACTGAAGTTGAGTTAGATTAGAAGGGGGAGGCATTTCAAGAATGGCCTTGATTTTTGTGGGGTCAACCTCAATTCCCCTAATAGAAATGATGAAGCCAAGGAGTTTTCCAGTTAGGACTCCAATACACACTTGGTTGGGTTGAGATGAAGAAGGAATCAGATAAGACGTTCAAAAAGGATTTCAAGGACTAAAAGATGGTCAAATCAGCATTTGGATTTACCCAAGAGGTCATCAACATAGTATTCCACTATTTTATGGATAAGGTCATGGAAGATATAGGTCATCACATGCTGGTAAGTGGCCCTAACATTTTCAAACCAAAAGGCATGATGCGATAATAAAAGTCCCCAAAGGGTGATGAAGGAAGTCTTATGTTGGTCTTCTGGAGCGATGAGGATCTGATTATAACTAGAAAAAAATCCATAAGAGAGAGAGCATATCATCATCGGCCATGAGGTCGATGAGTTGATCAATGTTGGGAAGAGGAAAGTCATCCTTAGGAATGATGAGGTTTAAATCTCAATTCGAGTACATATGTAGAGAGCTTTCCGAGATTTAGCAACGAGTATGATATTGGAGACCCATTGTGGATAGTCAATAGGTTGAATGAAGTTAGTAGAGAGAAGGCATTGTAGCTCTTCTTTGAAAAGAAGGGATATGCGGGGATGCATGCGACACAACTTATGTCTAATAGGTTTGGCATCGGGATGGTGACGATGTTATGGATGACGATGGAGGGGTCAACACCCAACATGTCAAAGTACGACCATGCAAAGGCTTGTGGCTATGTTTTTAGATAAAGAGGTTAAGGCTTTGAGCTCTTGAGGATCAAGATATTGGCAAACCTTAAGGATGCGGGGCTCTTGAGGGGTCCTTATATTAATTTTGATAGTGGATTCATTTAGAAGAGATGAAGTTTCAGGGGGAAGGGACTTTTTGGATATGAGAATCCTTGGCCCCCATATAAGATAGAATAGAGTCATCATCGCTGCATTGGAGGATGTTAATGGTAGGGGAATCTTCCCCTATCATTTCAGGATGTTTAAGAGGAAAGGACCGGGTTTCATTTTCAACTTGATAAGTGACCGGTCCAAGGGAAATGGTGGAGACTAAAAAAATTAGAAAGGATAGATACAATATCATCTGGATCTACGAGATAGTTGGATGGGGAAAAGGGAGGTGACTCAACATCGATGTGAGAAGAAGGAGAAGAGGATGGAGGAAGAGTGAGGGATCTTAGTATCCCAAGCCAAATTTTCATGTGGTTCATGGGGTTGTTTAAAGGGGAGGTCGTGGACACCCTGCTCATAACATCCTAGACCGTATCCCTTCTAGGCACAATGATAGAGGTAAGTATAGATAATGGATTTGTTGGAGAGGAAGATGATGTTAGAATTTGAGGATTCTATTAATTACGGATTTAATCAACACTAATAAACTATGCAATATTAAATAAATAAACTTTGTTTTGAGCATAAGCACCCTTCACAAACATCATGAGATGAAGACAAAATAACTAAACCTTTAACTAGATTATATCTAGACATTTCATACAAGCTTCGATAATTAACATGTCATAACCTTTCATGCCATAGTTTTGAATTAATCAAACTTTGAGATACAAAACAAAATACAAAAGAAAAATCATTAAAAATATACGAGACCATTTCTTTGAATTCCTTCATAATTATATTATCATTATTATCTTTGATATACAGTATCCTTCAAAATTTGAATAGAAAAAACATCATGAATTAGTTGTGAACATGACAAAAGATTATTTTTAAGCTTGGGATCACATAAAACATTATTCAAAATACCATTTGCAAATTTTTCTTTTCCTTTCTCTATTGCTTCTAAAGATGAGTTATCACCAAGATACACACGCTCATTGATTTTAGTAACATAAAATAAAGAATTGGAAATACTAGTCATATGATTTGAAGCACCTGAATCTAGAATCCATTTAGAATTAGAGGAAGAGTATAAAACAACATATAATGCAATAGTTTTAGGAGCATGATTAAAACTACCCCTTTTCCTTCAATTATATTTAGATGAGACAAAATGTTTCTTATTTTTATGGATAGGTTTCTTAGATTTACACTCTTCCTTTTTATGCCCAAATTTGCCACATTTGTGACATTTACCATTAAAGCTTACACACAAATGTTCAGAAGTAAAAATTTCTTATCAACAAATGAAGATTTAGATCTAAACTTCTGATTAGAGAAGGGCTTGTGTGGTTTGAACTTCAAATTTTAAGCAAGAAGTGCTTGAGAGGAATTATCCTTAGAGTCAAAGTTCATCATCACTTTCTCTTCTTGTATTAGAAGAGAACTCAAAGTATTTAAATCAAGTAATTCATCCTCATTCTGATATTTAGAGTTTAAGATAGAAATAAAATTCCTAAATCTTTCATGTATATTTAACTGAACAATAAAGTAGATTAATTTTTCACCAATTAAGTCATAATTACATCCATCTAATTGTGCTTTGATATTTTTAATTTTGGCTAAGAAATTAACTACTTTTTCATCTCCTTTCATAGGATTCATAAGTAATTCTATTTTTAAATAATATTACATACGTGCATACCTTCATGCATGGATTCTAATTATATCCATACCTCTTTAGGATGTTCGATATTACCAATGTGTAGAAGATATTCATTGTTCACATTATGTAGGATCATGGAAAGGGCCTCTTGCGTATGCTATGAGAATGCATTCATATTTTCCGCATTCGCTTGACAACCAGTGGGTGAAAGCTCAGTTCTGAAAAAATCATCTAGAGTTTCCTTGCCATAAGTTCTAATTTGACCTTGATCTTCCAAATATTATAATTTGCTCCATTTAGGATCTGGGATTTATCAAGGCAAAATAAACTGGACACCATTGTCTTTCAAATTTCCTAAAACACATACCCCATTATGATATAATGCGCCACTGAGTTAGAAATATATTAATAAAAAAATGACAATACCCATATTTTATGATAAAAAAACTTGTATTATTTCATTAAAAAATCAAGTATTATATATATTTTAAAAAGAAATAACTATTTTTTTAAAATCTGATCATAAAAATATTAATAGAACCAGATCTAAATTTATAGATCTAAAGAAACTATTTGACCATAACTAATTCTTTCATTAAAATGTATACTAATTAACTTTCCATAATCAAATAATAACCCACATTATAAAGGGCTCTAGCATTATACCCCAAACCTATCATAAAAAATTTCCGACCATATAGAAGTGAAGATGAAACCTCTAAGAATGCACAACTTCAAATTTTTGAAAAGTGTTAATGAAGATAAAGATCTAGCCACTTAAATTTGATGTCTAAATGACTATCATTCTGCCTTATTTTTGGTCTTCATGATGGTTATTTGATCATCAATTTTAACACAGTGAAAAATTCCTAGTTGTGGCCAACTTAAATTTGGCGTCTAAATGACTATCATTCTACCTTATTTTTGGTCTACCATGACAGTCATTTGACCGTCAATTTTAACACGGTGAAAATTACCTGTGTATTTCCAGAATATGAAATTTCAGAATTTCTTCTTCTATATAGTTTTAGATAGATTATGTTTATAAATTATAATAAGATATAAACAATTATATATATTTTTTTGAGAATATTTTATATAATATAAACTATAATGATCTTTATTCTATAGTAATTTTTATTTAAGGAATATAGTTATAAAAACTAAAAACTTATATTTTTAAAATCAAGTCCTATTAGAGGGGGGTCCAAAAGACACGGGCATATTATTTTGAAAAAAATAAGGTAAAAATAGTAAGATTACCGAGTTCAAGGAGATTTTGAATCACATGAGTGTACAAATTAACCTAGAGATTTACGAGAGGGGCAAGTAATTTCACTGGCCAATGAAATAATCTTCCGATTTTCATGAAACTTGTCTCCTCTCTTCATTTACTCTTGAATTTTACCTTTGAAAACATTTACCCTACACACATTTAAAACTATAGAGAAATAGAAATATTTCATATATTAATTTACCCTTACCTACATGTGATTTTTCGCACGCATGTAAACCTCTTTCACCTATGCACACTCACATTAATTCCTCACAAAAACATTCACAAATTTTAGATTGCAAAAAAAAAAAATTGGAGAGAAGGGGGCCCGATGATTTTTAAATACCCTTCTGAGTTGGTTGAAAAAAACCCGTACAAAATTAAATAAATTAAATACAACAGAATTTGAGGATTCTATTAACTACGAATTTAATCAATTAAATTATACAACATTAATAAACTATGTAATATTAAATCAATAAACATCACACTATATTGCATAACAAATAAATAAATACTTACAAAAAGTAAATAACAAATGACATAGGATTTATAGTGGAAAACCCGAAGGTAAAAAAACAACGTGAAAAGTAACCTTTATTGTAAAGAACCCTTTTACATCCAGTAAATTACCTCTTCCTTTAGAAACCCTAATCACAAGGATAAAAACACTTTTGATATATATTTTCTAATATATCAAATGAAGACTTGAAGTCCTTTTTATATGAGGTGATCGGGCATGTCTCCAACCCATCTTTTCAACCTAAATGGTTGACACATATCTAGGGTTTAAAATATTTAATAATAGAAATATAACTATTTATTATTATTAAATATTTAACCTAAAGTATATTCCTAGGTTTGAATATTTAATAATAGAAATAGAAATATTTCTTATTATTAAATATTTAACCTATAGTATAATGTTGGACCCATATTTAATTAAAGGGTGGCCAACCCACTTAACCATTATGTTCCAACAAACCAAACCACTAGTGTATGGTTTGGTGTGAGGACAATCTTCAAAATGAGATGAAGGGTGATCAAGGCCACCATAGACCAAATTGGTTTTGAGGAAAGAGGGGCCAAATGAGATGATATCCCCAACGTTGGATTGATACATAGGGGATTTATCAAGGTGACCGAGGTGGTTAGGAGAAGGAAGATAATTAAGAGTGAGGAGTTGATACTCCCCTAAGGCGAGGCATTGCATCACGTCATCGACAAATCCATCATGGGGTAACTTGGATGCAGGCACAAAATAATTGGTGGATGCTTTGGAAGAAGGGTTTGATTTAGGGACAAGCACATCATTTGGTCGATAAGTCATATGACATGCCTTGAAAGGAGGGGAATCAATGGGGAGAGTGTGAATCTTCCCTTCATATTCATACTTGATACAATAGTGAAGGGTAGATGGGACATAGTGCATGGCGTGAATCCAAGGGCATCCAAAAAAAACATTATATTAAAACTCCCCTTCTACAATGTAGAAGATCTCATGAAGGAGTTTATGGCCAACATGAATGGGAAGGATAATTGTACCCAATGTGGGGGTAACAACATCATTGAAGGCACAAAGAATGACAGGGGATTCAACAATAATGGTATCAAGGATTTTGAGTTGATTGAAGGTGTGGGAAGAAATTATGTTGATGTTAGCACCATTGTTAATCATAGTCCGTCGAGATGAATGTGTCATTGATGCGAACTGTGATGAAGAGAGGAAGGTCATGGTCTTTGGGAAGAATGTTAGGGATTTCAGAATCCTCGAAGGATATGGTGGCGAGACGATGCGAGAGCATCAACTAGAGCCGTGAGGGGTTGAGGCTCATCGGATGATACAAGGATGCACTTGTAGGGATTCAATAAGAGCCTATTTATGGTTGGGAGAGCTTTGGATGAGCTCGTATAGGGACATCTTAACAAGAGCTTGATGTAACTGTTTTACGATGGTCTATTCGATGGAAGCGAGGATTAGGAGTGGCCAAGATAGACACCTTATCTTTAGAGGAAGAAGGAGGTAATGGTAGAGGATGAGCAATGGGTTCGTTGGGAGGAGCAACGATGATGACCTTGGGTTTGGATGAAGTGGATGGTTGGGTATCATAAGGGCAAGACCTAGTAGAAACATGGACATTGTCTATGTAAAGAGGGGGATTTTCTTTGTTAGAAAGAGAAGTCGGAGGTGGAATAGTGGTGAAGGTGGACTTAGAATCTTTGGATTTGATGGGAAGGTTGGATTTGGATGAGGACAAGCCATGGGGTGGAAGGGTTTCCTCCTCTTCAACAAGGAGGTCATCCTCTTCCATAAGGCTATCGATAAGGGCGTAAAGGGCCTTGTAATGCTCGGTAGTGTGGCTAGGCACATGATGATAGGCACAAATAACATTAGGATCAAACCAAGTGGGATTTGGCCTACGCGGGTCAAAGGGTTTGATGGGAGGAAGGGTAACCGTGTGGATGCATGGAGAAGACATTGGAATACCTTAGTATAAGATTCAATGGATGGTTTAGAGGTTGATGTTTTAGGAGTAGATGGGTTTGATTTAGAGGAAGTGGATGTAGGTCAAAGCGAGGTCTTATCCTTAGGATTTTTTACCACTAATTTTGATGTGGAAGGGATGATGGTGAGTTGATTGAGGAAGGGGTAGTTTAGAAGTGGTGGTAGATGATTTGGATGTTAAAGGTTGAGTTTTATCATTTCGTGGTTTAAATGTCTTGGATTCCATCTTAGTGATGTTTGATGATTTAGAAGAATGATCATATTTTAAAGAAGTGATGGATGATTTTGATGTGGATTGATTGATTGATTGTGATGTCTTAGAAGAAGGGGCCAGTCCTAGGAGAGATGGAGGTGGTCCTAAGATAGATGATGTGGCATTAGTTGATTTGATCTTTGGTGGAGGAATGTCTATCTTCTTATGAGGACGTGAAAGGGACTTTTGAGGAAATACACCAAGGGTCTTAGATTTTGATTGTGAAGAAGCACCCTTGGGAGGGATGAAAATGATTTCAACCGGAGGGTCTGAAGATTGTGTTGTCATGGTTGATGTTGGTGGTGGGAGTAACTTTTATTTAAGGATGTCTAAAGAGGATGTGGATTGAGTGGGTGTGTCTGATTTTGTGGATGAGATAGGGGCATCATTTGAAGTTATGACAAGTTGGAGTGCTTTCACAAACTCTTCAAATGATGAGAATGACATAGGGGAGAGAATGGTGTTGATGTGGTCATGATAATTGATGTGATTAACACTGGTAGGAGTGTAGGAAGGAGAATTGGGATTGGGTAAGGATGGTATAACAGGTAAGGGTGGAATAGATGTGGGTGAAGTAGTGGGTATGATCAAGTTTGAAATAAACAAAGGCAAGGAGGATGTAGAAGGTGATGGGGATGTTGATTTAATGGAAGAAGATGTAGATGTAGAAGAAGATGATGAAGTAGGGGCATTGTATAAATGAAAATCTAAGGAGGATGTAGAAGTAAGAGATGATGTGGGATCAGATAGAGGAGAAGGGGTGGATGTTGATGAGGTTGTTGAGATGGTAGGAGTAGGATCACTAGAAGGTGTAGAGGAAGAAGTAGGCGAGGGATCGGTGTGGAAATGGGTGGTATGATGGGAGGGGTAGGCTCAGATATAGTAGATGTGGGTGTAACAGATTGATGATAGAAGCGGATGAAGTGATCGGGGAGGATGATGTAGGAACATGACTTAGGGTGTTACTTGGTGTGGGCTTCGGGTGTTTGGGATGTGGAAGGGAGTACTTGGCTAGTAGGAGGATGATTAGGAAAAGGTTGTTTAAAGACATCCAATGGTTGATTAGGAGGGGCATTAGGATTACTTACTTGAAGGTCCCCTTGGTTGATAAGCCATTGAACAAGGTCCTTGAAGGTATGACACTTCTCAATGTCGTGCCCGTGGACTTGGTGATGTTTTCAATAAGCGTCCTCACGATACTAAGCATGCATGTGCCGTGATTCATCTAAAGGATGAATAGGAGGTAATTGGATAAGATTGGTAGCCATAAGCTTGTCAAATATGGAACTATAAGAATCCCCAAGAGGGGTATAGTTTGGGGTAGGGCGTGGAGATCTTTGTGAAGGCTTGGCTTGGGAGGAAGGAGAAGGAGAAGATTTGAAAATGACACTATTTTCTCGCACTCTTAGATTTATCATGATGAGAAGAAGAAGAGGAGGATTTGGTGAAATTTATCTTGGGTTTGTTGGATTTAAGTTTTACATGGCCTGTTCAAGGGCGCAAAGTTCTAATTTATGAGCCATGGTGAAGGCTTCCTCAAAACTTTGAAAGGACTAAATTTGGAGAGTAGAGGAAATGTGTTTAGCACAAGATCGGGAAAAGAGATCAATGAGCTTGGTCTAAGGAAGAGAAAAGGATAGTTGGTTAATGATGCCATGCCATCTCACGACAAAATGCAAAATGGATTCATCCTCAAACTATTTAATGGTGTTGTAGACACCTAAATTCCACTTTTGCAATCTTATTGCCAAAATGCACACAAATCACTCTTATTCTTCCCAATTCCATTATAATTATCGGGTTTCACTAATTAACTAACATTCCTTACCAAATTATCCAATCAACACCACACTATTGATTGCATAACCCCTTTCGCATTCAAGATTCCACTTTATAATGAATCGTAAGCCAAAATCCTCTTCAAAACATACAATTAGCGATTATGAGCTAATTAAGCCTATTTTGCCCTTGATTTGGTCAATATACCCTAATATTGACTCAAACCCCTCTTCCAACCACTAAAAATCTCCCCATTCACTCCACAACATCTTAACAAGCTTTAAAATCTTATTCTAGCCTCCTAGTTAACCCTAAGCGGTTGATTAAGGCTCCATACCTCTTAATCACTTGATAATTCACTAATTGTGATTAGTAAGGCCTATTCATGATTAGCAAGGCCTAATCATGATTAGTAATTCTAATATAATTTGGGGTTTTTAGTTCCACATGCATCAAAATACAAGTTTCTCTAAAAGGAAAACTATAAAAAGAGTGCACCTCATTCCTTTATACTTTACACCATGCTTTGATTTGCATCTCATATAATAAATATGATTTATAGCCAAGCTCAATCCTTTCCTAAAGCCTTCAATGGGGTTAGTAGATGGATATCCAAAATGACCATGTAGTCATTTGGAGAGGCCATTTTACCTTGTTTAGAGTAGCAACCATACCAATTTGATTGCCCTCTTAGGTCTATTTAGGCCTATGTTAGGTAATTCAAGCATATTAGTAGGCATGTTTAGTTAGATTTTGTATTGTTTTCATACTAGTTAAGCATTCTTTTAAGCTTTTATCATAATGTTACATTCCTAGAATTAGAACCTTGGATAGATGGATGAAAATGGTGTTATCCTTGGTCATGCATTTTTCTTTGTAGAGTTTAGGGTTATTTCATTGTGCACGCCAAAGTGGGACAATACCCCATCGCATTCCATTTTAAGCTTTTTAACTTATTTTCAAAGTTTTTCATTTCAAAGTTTTAGATTAGTTTCAAGTTTCCTAGATTAATTTCAAAGTTTTCTAGTTTACTTTCAAGCTTTCTAGTGTACTTTAAAGCTTTTAGATTAGTTTCTCAAGCTTTTTAGATTAATTTCAAAGTTTTATAGTAATTTTCAAAGTTTCAGATCAATTTCCATTTTTAAAAGTTGTTTCAACTAGATTAGTGGTAGAAGTTGTGTTTTCTTACTTTTTGTAGGATATAAGGAGGCGAAGCCCTATCAAAATTGCCAAGAAATCCCAAAGATTGGACCTTTTCTTCAAAACATTTGCTTTAAAACTCAGATTTTTGACCATCTACAGTAAAAAGAGCATGTGCATGACTGTGAGCACTTGTGCCTCACTTTGGAAGTACTGTGCATAATTGATTATGTGAAAGATGACAAAGGGGAACCATGCATGACTGTGAGCACCTTTGTATGATCTGTGAGCATCTCGTGCACTAGTAGGGGCACTGTGCATCAAGGCAAAATCTTTTCAAAATTCCAGAACTTCAATTTTATGATTCCTATCAGTTTTTAAGGGTTTTTAGATGTTATTTTTGTCAAATTATTGATTTTAGAGCAATATTCTTAACAAAATTGTCCTAGGGTTTGATAAAGGGTTTTTTTGAGCAAATTGGGTTAGAGTTTGAGGAGTGATTGTGTTTTCATACTTTGATTGAGTTTGGAATAGAGTTGTGTATGCTCTTCTCTTGCACCTAGTGTGATCCCGAGAACAAAAACACGTCTAAACCATTCTTTTTGCTTCTTGGGAGTAAGTAGTATCATTCATTTTGTGTTTAAGAGAATAAGACTTCATTTTTGCATGTGCTTGATCTTTTAGTTTAAGATCTTTTTCACTTAATAAAAAAATCAAGGCTAAAAGTTGTGTATGCTCTTCCCTTGCACCTAGTGTGATCTTGGGAATCAAAAACAATTTTAATCTTTTCATTAAAAAACACTTGGATTGATTGGGAATAAACCTTACTTTGCAAAATTTTATGGTAGTTAGTTGATTTACAAGCTTTAAATTTATATTTAGTTGGATTATTTTTTTTGTATGTTCTTCTCTTATACCTAGCTTGATCTTGAGAAACAAAAACAACACTTAATCCTCTTTATATGATATTGTGAATCTATTTGGAGCTACTAACCATTTTATGAAGGACCTAACGCTAGTCAAAGAAAGGAGGACTTAAATAATTTTTCTAACTACACGTGTGATTGTAAGTTTCCAAAAGGAGTACAACAAAAACCACATTAAGTCTAAAAGATAAAAAATACACCACAATCATCACATTGTATTTGCAGGTTTCGGTTAAGAGCTACGACTTGTCCGCTCAACTAGGACATAACCCCTTTGGCATAATCCTTAAGCTACAATAATGGGGGTGGTCCTAGGAACCCTAAAGTAGTTCACGTAAGAGGGAACCTTATGAATGAAATAGGAAAGTACTCCACACTACCGACTTGTCTAGTATGCCTTGGTGAGATTAGAGTCAAAGATATCCATATCACGACCCCAATGAAAGTATAATTGAATGCACTTCGGTGCTCATTATACTTGAAGGGGGTAAAGTAAAGATGAGATACTCCTTGGGAAACCTTGGTAAATTGAGCTCGCTCTAGATATCTTGTGACACCTAGAGAGAGAACCACCTAGGAAGCTTGTCGGCTTGGAGCCATTGTTTTTGTCTTAGTTGTTATACTTGAGAGCTCTCACAAAGTGACAACTTTGTTAGATTCAAACTCTTGTTTTTCAAACAAGGGAAAGAATATCTTAAAGTTTAAACCGCATGATATTCATCACAAAATCTACTTAGTGTCATTTTGTCCTATTTTTTTCACTTGTCCTAAGACAATGCGAAACTCTGCCAAAATAACACTAAGTTTATTTCAACACCACTTGGTCTACACCCTTGTTTTATTTTTGCCCATTTTTGGACAAAAGGAAACAACATATACAGATACCGCTAGATATCATGTGTCCACCACTTTTGTATTCTACTTGCGTAACTAGGTTGTAATGTCGAGAGCGCAAGTGTTGAAAGTGTGCATGGTACGTACTTACGATCTAATAGGCCCCCTTGTCTCAAAAACCCATATTTGAGACTTATTATTATTGTAGCTAGGTTATTTCATCCTTGTCTTCTTTTGAGTTGTTACGCTACCCACATTGTAGCCATATAATTGAGACATTTACGTCTTGTTTCCATTGTGAAATTAGGCCTCAATCTCTTTATTGTAGAGTTATGTTATTCACACGCATAACAATTTCTTGTTATACTTAGACGTAGTTTTTACATCCTAACTTTGTCTCAAGTTTTGTGAGTGTTAAGGATACATTGTTAGCATCGTGATAACATCATTTTGACTCTAGAAATATTGCTTTCCTGAAATCTTGGTTCACGTGTCCAAATAATGTCATTATACTGCTCACATTGTTATCATCCATTTTATGAGACTTGGACTTTGTTAGTGTTTAGAAACTAGTTTTTAGTATATCCAACACACAAAATACACAAGCAAGCAAATACAAAATGGTAACATTAATTTTGGCTTTAGATTTACCAAAAATTTATGGTTTTTCATTTTTAAATGGCTTGCACATAGCTAAAACATGTATCACCTACATTATCCTCAACATCAAAATTGGTCCTATAAAACCATCTTTCTGATGTTTTTTCTTGTTCTTGTCTCAAACAACATGCGGATCATCGTGATCTACCTCCATTAACAAAGTTGGGTCTTCTTATTATGTCGGTACTCCCATGCAACAGTGAGTTTCCAGGTACTTTCTGTCATAATGCACAAATGATTTCCATGGGACTACTTGTGTCCTCCTTTTTTCCCCTCGCATGTGTTATTGCTTGGGGCATCATTTTTAACCCTTTTCGTTATAACACGAACATTTAGGAACTACAATTTGATAACAAAAACATTGGTACAACTGTCTTGAATGTTGTTTGTTTGAGTATATGTGATTGTGCTTATTTCTCTATTAGGTTAGCTGGTTTACTTTCTCATATTGCATTGCATTTTGTTTATGGCATGGAGTTAAGCGTCATTTTACTTTCTTGTATTACATTGCATTCTATTTGTTGCATGGAGTTAAGTGTCATTTTACTTTCTCATATTGCATTGCATAATGTATGTTACATGGAGTTACATATTTTTAGCAATAAACAATTATTAGTAATTTATCTTTTCATGTTATCTTACACTTTTGTTTATTTTAAATAAAGGCCAATGATGTAGACCTAGGGGAAAATGATATAAACAAGTTGCTTATTGAAAGGTTGGATGCAAATATTGGGCTTGTCCTATATTCTCCATTAATCATTTTATATCACTACTATTTTTCTTCTAAAACCACCCGTGGTAATAAACCCAAGTTTTAATAATTGTTCTCTTGTCCAATTAATGTAATTTAGATCACACAATTACTTTTAAAACCAATGTTCTCTATTCACATATTTATAATATGGAACACACATTCAATGCCATTCAATCATATAATGTATATACCATATGCTATCAGTAAATGACTCAAGAACTACCGATCTCCCATTTTATGGCTCAGAGTTTCAACGATCTCTCATTTCATGACTCGGCTACTTACCGATCCTTCATGTTAATCCATGCATTATATACTAAGTATACTTGGTTCTCTACCAATTTTGGTTATCGAAGTATTCCATTTAAGAGGCCTATCTGAATATCTATTACCGATATTCATCTGAAATCCTACTTCTTAAACTAGGTGATTAGGACAACGCAACCAACAACTTGCGATACTTTGGCCAAAGATTTTCACATGCTTTGCATGATCATATTCCTAGATGTTATACACATCAATGGAATACGTCCTTCACCTCACTTCATCTGTTATCTAGAATGGTCTTTTCTGACCTCTGTCAGTCCTCTCTCATCCAAGGTTAAACTTTAACCCAAACTAGCAATATGAAAGAGTATAGGAAGACACTCACGGTGACTAAAGGTACGCAGACATACTTTGTCGACCCTAGATGACTGCGTGTGTCTAGTTACCTTTAGTCTTCCTGAGTCACCCCGTATACATGGTCACATTCCTATCATCATCCAAGTAACTTGGTCCTAACTTATGTAAACTTGATGATTCGATTCGGGAGGGCGTTGTAACATGTCAGCTACAACATTGTGTCATCATGAAGGCCCCACCTTCATGAAGACACCAGATTGCAGCTGGTGTGTGCCAAGGTCCTACGGAATCCTCTCATCAAGGGATACACATCCAGCTATAAGTGTGATTAGATTATAATCTTAAGTATTTAAGATCAATTTTCAGCAACCGTGCTTGATCTTCTAACCTCACTGCTTGTTACAGTTGCATAGCTAAGAGAGACTTAAATTGTCTTTAAAGCTTAATATGCCTTTACTCCTCCTTACTGAAGGATTTCTTAATTCCATCTTAGTTCCTTAATTTAAGCTTCGACTAACAGTCCACTACAGCTTAACGTAGTAAGATCAACTTACTAAACTTAACCAAGTTTTATTCACAACTGAATTTAAATTCAGAATTCCATCTTATTAGACGTCATTTAAATGAGGCCTAATTCCAAATGAATGTATTCATTTATTCACTATAACCTTACTTCAATTAAGGTTTGTTACGAGGAGATATGATTCCTCATACCGAATATCCTCTGGATCAAACATCTCAAGGATATTAACGAAATCAGAATACAAGATTCAATTGTCTCTTTTATTTATATTCATTAGCTTATATACCAGTTCCGAATATCGTTCATTTAAGAATTCATATTCACTTAACTCTTTTCAAATGTCAATTTAAAATCCATATTGACCTAAGTATGAATTAATTGTACATTCCAACTTAAAAGTTGTATTCAAGTAAAGAATAGATATTATGTCCTTTTAAAATCTATCAACCATCATTTGAATATATCCAAATTCAATGAATAAAATTTATATTCTCAATCTTATTCAAATAGTTCCAAGGTGGTACAACCATTAAAATAACACACCTTTCCTTTGTACTCAATCCTCAAGATTAAAATTTATACAATTTACAAGCCCATACAACCAGACTTCATTCATGCCAAACAACATTAACAACTCATAAAGAAGAAGAATACAACTTTCTCTTTTTCCATTTCCTCGTAGAAGAATAATAAATTCTCAGATACGATCCATCCTTAGCTAATCAAGAAGCATCAAAAAAACATGTCTTCATTTTTACTCATGGAAACCATCTACAAAATTTACTTGCACGGGTCAGTTCATCGAACTGAGCATATTAAGCACTTATCATTAAAATGAGGTGCTCTTAATTAACTGTCTCAATAAAAGAACTCTGCTTTTATGAAACGTTAATAAATTGAGATGGACATCATCTACGAATTAAGTATTGATAAGGATGAACAACTTAACAACCCAATCTTCTAATTACTATCACAATCGACAAAAAATTTAAACTTTCTCCCAAATTTACTAAACCCGCAACACTTTATTCATATTTCCTCCCCAAAACGCAAGGGGTTCATTCCATTTTAAAACAATTACTACCAGAAGTAATTTCCTCTAAATAGTTCCAGATTAAAAACATCTATAAGAGCTAATACACTTATGTATATAATGTTGTTCTAATGCAATTACTATCAATTCCATTCCCTTATAATAGTTGAAATTTCAAGAGATGAATTTTAATTAAGAATTCAAACAGAACTACTTCCCTTTCATACTACTCATTTAATTTCAAAATCAAATGCAGAAGAGAAAAGTAGTCATTCACCATGACAACACTGGTGTCATTTCTCAAAATTCAACAAGCAGCATAATACTTCTTTCAAATCAGAAAAGAAGGAAAACAACAATTAAATGCAGATGCTTACGCCTAAGGCAGTAAGAAATTCATTCAATATCAAATATAGAATTTCAACTAGATAAGAGAAGAAAATAATTATTACTTCCAATTACCCATCCAATATTCCCTTTCTTTTCATCACAACTGCATTGGATGATTTAAACAAGAAGTGATATCAATCAATGATAACAGCCAAAGAGAGAGAGAAAATAAAGTCAATAATCGAATGAAAGGAAGAAGAATCATATTACCTCTTCTCACTGCCTAGCCGAATATCAACTATTTAGTACAGACCTGATCCAATAGGGTGATTCCTTCTGAACAAGTCTATTTCAGTATTCAAAACTTACTAACTACCATTCCAGGAGTATGCCAGAATTCATTTGCATCTGGTCCGTAAGTATCAATATCAACGACACCTCTAAATAAAATCATTTCCTTTAATTTTTCACCCAACGGACATTCTCATCCAGATACAAACAAGTAAGAGTGTACAACAAACAACAAATCATGTTTTCATCGTAATAATAAAAGGATTCATTTTCCAAACACCAAAGTAAGAACCCAGTTTCGATTTTAATGCAAGCTTTAATGCAAGCTTTTAAATAAGCAAGCAAAAAAGAAGTTTAGATATATATATTGCATATATATATATATATATATATATATATATATATATATATATATATATATATATATATAAAAAAATCATTCCCACTAGGTCTCAAAAGAGCAAGGATGAACAACCAGCTATATGACCATAATATCACTGTATTAAATAAAGAACCCATCTTTTCAACCGCAAGAACAAGATTTTACTCTAGTATGGTTCTAATCGAACACCATGAAAAGGTTCAGATATACAGTTCCTTTATTTATATATATACATTTCAATGGATTCAAAGAAAGATAACAATACACTCTACTCACTCATCAAATAACCAAGTTATTCCTTCTCAGTGTTTAAATAATTTATTCCCCCAAAACCATTCACGGCCTTCAACCCACATGGAGATATTGAATCATTTTTAATCAACAAGGGTAAGACAATGGAATGAATTCGTTGTCCCCGGTGAAATCGTATTCTATGCAATGTAAAGCAACTAGGATAATAACTCACACAAACAGTTTCATCAAGCATTATCACGATTTTTCCCAAATCATTTACACGCACAAAACTCAGAAAACAATATTCACATCACTGGTACATTCATCAACTCAAACCCATAATGGGTAATAAAACCGAATACCCAATACAAAAACTCATACAACAAGGATAGATTTCATTTCATTTACTCTTTTTGCAAAGAAAATACCCAAATCGTATTCATCTCCAAAACATCTCAACCCAGAAATCACATTAATTGTATCAACATTTTCATTTTACAAAAACACCCAACATAAGAGCAGAGTTCTTTTAATGAAGACGCTTAACAAAGAGCAAAACGGTTTAAAGAGAAGAGCTCAACATGCCTGTAAAATTTCTTGTGGCTTGAAGAAAACCGCATCCACGCCCACAGAGCTATTCTTTCCACACGGTGACAACAACAAGGCTTTCCCAACAATCTCCTTACTTCCACAGGCTCAAAAATAGCCGTGGTTACTCCAAACAACAACAACAATGACCAGAATGGTTGCAGGTTCGAAAGAACCATAAAAGAAATGCAGAGCAAAACTCAAAACCCGAATGAACACAATAACCACAAAATTTCCTCTTTCCCCTTTCCAAGGCGAGCTAGTCACCAAGACCGAGATCAATAAATGCATTGAATGCATTGCTTTTTCCTTAATTTCCACGCCACCACCGACTCAGGTTTGGCGAGTTCCATTTTTAAATTTTTGCATGTAATTTCCTTCTTAGCTACATTGCTAGTTGGATATCTCCAACTTTCCATGTTCCCACCAAACTTGGCGTTTAAAACTTCAAGGACATCATTTAATGTCCTTTATTAAATTTCTAACCTTCCCTTCTTATCCGCTCATCAGCATGTGTCCATAGGTCCCCTCCTTAGGTTAGCAATAGTTTAGGTTGTATTGTCCATAGTTAGGTTTTCCACCTAGGTCGCAAGTCATTAGGATTTGCCATAATTTTACATCCCATTTAATTTAAAATCCACATAGGGTAGTAGTTAGGTTATAGGCTAAAACATAGTTATAGGTTAGAATTTAATCCCCATAGTATTTTACTTAATAGATTCCAACAAGTTTTACCGACTGGCGTTCATAACTAGTATAATGCAGGACGTTCTGCATCCAACACGCATATCTATACCCTGTGCTCTTGTATCAAAACTCTTACTGCCTTACGCTCTCTCGGCGTTACTATGTGTATGTAGTTCAGAAATCAAACCTTTCCATTGGCAACATGGTGCCGAATAATTATACCTGTAACCAGGTTCTGTAACATTTATAACAACCTTCAGTCTGGTTTCAGACTTCATTCCATATAGAAAGTAAATCGACAAAGCGATCACAAAGAAGGCCACAACATACCTTGGATCAATGGAATTGATTCAAGGTGTGTTGTCAACAACAATATGAGTTCATCAAACATAAAAGCAAGTCTGTTGTTTCACACTTTGCAAAACACAAGTTATAATGACCTCCGTCCCAAGTAAACAAGTTACAGTAAACAAGGGTTCAGATCAGTAACACATTCTTTTTAAGATTAAAAGATATATCTTAACATAATTATCCTCATTTCCACAGTTACAACATCATGAAAAGAGGTTATCATAGTAGCTTCTAAAAATCAAGACGTTACATTCCTCCCTTCTTAAAGAATCATCGTCCCGATGATCAAATTAGCCAATTCATAGAGTTTTTAGGACAAAATTCAATTATCGTCCTTCCATTCATAAGTTCATACCAAAAATAGATTTAATCATTAAAACAATGTTTTAAGATAACTCGTAAAATAGACCAGTAATTGTCCATATTTGGTAGAATTATCAGTTTTTCGAATTCAATTTCGATCAAACAAGTATGGAAAAGTAGATCTCATTTCTTCGAGATTTTCCCAAGTTGCACTTTCTTCGCTAAACTGGTCCCACTGACCTTACATTGATTCACTTCACGATTTCTTAAGTACAACTAGCGAGTTCCCAACACTCGAATGGGCTTAACCACGATTATTCTTGGGTCTTGGACCTGCAAGGAATTCCAATTCAGCACATGTGATAAATCTGATACGTATTTCTTAAGCAAAGAAATATGAAAAACATCATGCATTTGTGATAAAGCAGGAGGTAATGCTAGACGATAAGCTACAGGGTTGATTATTTCAACAATTTCAAAAGGTCCCACATAACGAGGTGATAACTTGGCAGCCTTGCCAAAAGTTATAGAACTCTTTTTCGGCTTGACCCAAAGAAAGACCTTCTCACCAAGTTTATAATTCCTATCAACCCGCTTTAAGTCTGCATAACTCTTTTGCCTATTGGCAGCCTCCTTTAAATGTTCTAAATCATTTTAATTTGTTGTTCCATTTCCGTAAGGATTTCTGGCCCAATTACCTCTCTATCCTCTACGTTGTCCCAACTAACAGGGGTTCTACATTTTCTTCCATACAATGCTTCAAAAGGTGCCATCTTTAAAGAGGCGTGGTATGTATTATTATAGGCAAATTCAACCAGCGGAAGGTATTCCTCCCATTTATACTGCTGGTCCATGCAATACATTCTTAACATATCCTCTAAAACTTGATTGACTCTTTCAGTCTGTCCATCCATTTCTAGATGATATGCAAACTGAAGTTTAATTTAGTTCCCAAGGCCGCATTAAGCATTTGCCAAAATCTTGATGTCATTCTCGGATCTCTGTCCGATATGATCAATTCGGGTATTCCATGCAATCTAAAATTTCATGTACAAATCTTCTTGCTAACACTGGTGCATCATCTTTTAAATTACCAGCAATGAAGTGTGCCACTTTGGTTAATTTGTCGACGACAACCAAGATGATATCATGTTTATTCCTTGACATAGGTAATCCTTGAACGAAATCCATAGTTATCACTTGCCATTTGTACTGCGGAATGCTGTGGGGATACAATAATCCGGCGGGATGCATATGTTCCACCTTAACACGCTGACATTCCAAGCAGTGTGTCACAAATTCCACCACATCCTTTTTCATTCCCTTCCAGAAATATTGCTTGCTTGAGATCAACAAGCATTTTCGTAATGCCAGGGTGTCCAGAAAAAGGTGAATTATGAAATTCAGTTAATAATTTCTTTCTTAAATCATTAGCCAAGGGTATATATACCCTGTTTTCAAACCTCAGAATCCCTTCGTTATCAAAATGGAATCCTTTATACTTCACATCCTTTGGATCTGTAGTAAGTGCTATTTTAACTTGCTGAAAATAAGAGTCAGATTCCATGACATCTTTCACCTCATCTTTAAACTGGGTTCTTAATGTTATAAGAGTAGAGATGTGCTTCCTACGACTCAGAGCATCTGCTACCCTATTTTCCTTGCCTTTGATGTAGTTTATATCAAAATCATACTGAGATAAAAATTCTAACCATCTTCGTTGTCTTGCATTCAGGTTTGGTTGAGTAAAAATATACTTCAACCCCAGATGGTCGGTTTTTAGCTCAAAGGGCTTACCAAGAAGGTAATGCCTCCACATTTGAAGTGCATGAACAATGGCAGTGAGCTCTAGGTCATGTGGAGCATAATTTTGTTCATGTAACTTAAGCTTTCTACTTTCATAAGCTATGACATGGTCATTTTGTAACAGAATGCCTCCGAGACCCTCTCCAGATGCATCCGTTACAACCGTAAAATCTCCATTTGGGTCAGGTACAGTCAAAATAGGTGTTGTAGTTAACTGTTCCTTTAAAATTTTAAAGGCAGATTCACATTTGTCATTCCAGACAAATTTCTTATCTTTCTTTTGTAGTGAAGTGATTGGGGCAGCAATTTTTGAAAAGTCCTTAACGAACTTTCTATAGTACCCTGCCAGGCCCATGAAGCTTCTTACTTCATGCACGTTCTTAGGCACAGGCCACTCAGTTATAGCTATGATCTTTGAAGGGTCCACAACTATCCCATTCTTTCTTATAACATGCCCCAAATAATGCACCTCTACATCATAAAAGGAACATTTAGACAATTTACCATACAACCTTCTCTTCCTCAAAACTTCCAGCACTATCCTTAAATGCTCTTGATGCTCTTTGACATTTTTGGAGTATATAAGAATGTCATCCAAGAAGACAAGCATGAATTTATCCAAATACTCTTGAAAAATATTGTTCATCAAATTCATGAAGGCGGTAGGTGCATTCGTCAACCCAAAAGGTAACACCGTGAATTCATAATGCCCGTACCTTGTTCTAAAAGTTGTTTTATGAATATCTTCTTCCTTTATTCTCAGCTGGTGATATCCAGATCGAAGATCTATTTTTGAATAGACTGATGCTCCACGCATCTGGTCGAATAGATCATCAATCCTAGGAAGTGGATATCGATTCTTAATGGTTGCCTTATTCAACATTCTATAATCAATGCACAATCTAAGTGTGCCATCCTTCTTCTTTACAAAAATTACCGGCTCCCCATGGTGAGACGCTCGGTCTTATCAGCCCTTTTGTCAAAAGTTCTTGTAATTGAGCCTTAAGTTCCACCAACTCAAGGGTGGTCATTCGATATGGTGCCTTAGATATGGGTTCGGTTCCTGGCTTGATCTCTATTGCAAAGTCAAACTCTCGTTTGGGTGGAAGACCTGGTAACTCCTCCGGAAATACATCACTAAAATCTCTTAATAATGGATACTTTTCCATGAAATCATTATCTTCCTCAGCATTTTCTATCATTCTTATGGCATACAAAGTGCAACCTCTATTTTTAGCCCTTTTTAGTTGCATAGCTGTTAGTTTCCTAACTGCAACCTCACGCTTTACACCTTGAATGACTACTTTGCTTTCTGCAGGTCATCAAAACAACAAATCTATTTTTCATAACAGTCGACCTTTGCCTTATGTTCCGCCAACCAATTAACTCCTATAATTATATCATATGACCCTAAAGGAGTGACATACAAGTCAACTTCTGTGGAGAAACTGGGCAAGTCAAGAATTGCCCCAAAAAGGCACATATCGACTATATGGACAACATTATTCCCATAATGCACTGTCCATGTCTTATCCATTCGTTCAGCTTTCCTTTTTAATTTCATTGCTAGTTTAGTAGAGATAAAACATTCAGTAGCTCCAGTATCAAAAAGTATGACTACAGGTGTACCGAATAACTTACCCGAACTTCTATGGGTGTGACTTGCTTTTCAGCTTGTTTGTTAGCCACCGCAACATGTATCCTGTGCTGCTGATCACGATCATCCTTCTTCAGAGGACAGTGACTCACGTAATGGTCCTTTCCATAGTTGAAGTAGCCTCCGACGGGCCCCTTCCTAGGCTCAAATTTACTGCCAGCCTTGAAGTTATCACTCTGGCTTCCATAGGACTTTTGTCCATTACCACTAATTTTTGCAAAGCTGCTCCGCACACTATTAATAGGTTTGTTCATTACTAATTTCTTATTGTTATCCACAACAATTTTGTTTTTCATACCAAACCTTTTCCAGGGTCCCTTTTTGGGTGTGAGAGATGAAGAAGAGTTGGGAATCTTCTTCCTAATCTCCTCCCTATGAGCAGAGATTGCTCTCAATTTCTGTTCTTGTCTTATTGCCTTTTCGACAACTCCTTCCATAGTGGTTGGACCATGGACATCTACTTCACCACCAATGATGGGATTCAGTCCCATTATGAACTTTCATATTCTAAACTTCTCGTCAGCTTGGTACTGCGGTACATACTTAAGGAGTTTAGTAAACCCTTCCCAGTATTCTATCACCGTCAGCCTTCCTTGCGACCAGTTCTGAAATTCAGTCATTTTCCTATCAAAATAGAGTTGAGGCAGCCATCGTTGCCTAAAGTAACCTTTAAATTGATCCCAAGTTATGTCTATTTTGACAATATTCAACTCAACCTTACGGTTGTCCCACCATGATGATGCTTCATGAGAAAGCTGATATGCTCCCCATATCGCTTTGGTCTCCTCGAGAAGTTTCTTATTGCAAAGTACTTCTCCATTTCACTGAGCCAATTTTCAGCCCCGTCCCCAAGTGTTGTTCCATCAAACTTTGGAGGACTTATTCTCTTTATGTCATTTGTAAGTTCAGCCACTAATCTTGCCCTTTTATTTTCAGGATGATTAGGAGCGTTCACATTACTATTATCAACACCCGATTCCCTCCATTGGTGTTGTCCACAGGAGGTGGCTGATCATTTATATCAGCTTCTTCTTCCTCCTCCTCATTGCCCATTGCTTGTTGTTCCAAAACAGTCAAACGATCTCTCGTATCTAGTAGGGCAGCAAGGATTTCATCTAGCTTTTGAGCAGTAGCTGCTTCTCCACCCGAGTAGCGGGTTGTTCGCAGCATTTCCTCTTGTTCTAACCATTTTCTGTTCAATAAGAAAATGTAAACCTTATTAAATTGTGGACTCATTAGGTCCAAGAGCTGCAACCTTCAGCTCTGATACCAAGATGTAACATCCCCATTTTAAGACATTAGAACAAGGGAATTTTTTTATTATATATTATATAACGTTCTCTGTTCTGAATTATGTAATTCAAAACACACGACCAAGTTTTAATAATTGTTCTCTATCCAATTAATGTAATTTAGATCACACAATTACTTTTAAAACCAATGTTCTCTATTCACATATTTACAATATGGAACACACATTCAATGCCATTCAATCATATAACAGATACCATATGCTGTTGTAAATGACTCGAAGAACTACCGATCTCCCATTTTATGGCTCGGAGTTTCAACGATCTCTCATTTCATGACTCGCTACTTACCGATCCTTCATGTTAATCCATGCATTGTATACTAAGTATACTTGGTTCTCTACCAATTTTGTTATCGAAGTATTCCATTTAAGAGGCCTATCTAAATATCTGTTACCGATATTCATCTGAAATCCTACTTCTTAAACTAGGTGATTAGGACAACGCAACCAACAACTTGCGATACTTTGGCCAAAGATTTTCACATGCTTTGCATGATCATATTCCTAGATGTTATACACATCAATGGAATACATCCTTCACCTCACTTCATCTATTATCTAGAATGGTCTTTTCTGACCTCTGTCAGTCCTCTCGTCCAAGGTTAAACTTTAACCCAAACTAGCAATATGAAAGAGTATAGGAAGACACTCGGTGACTAAAGGTACGCAGACATACTTTGTCGACCCTAGATGACTGCGTGTGTCTAGTTACCTTTAGTCTTCCTGAGTCACCCCGTATACACAGTCACATTCCTATCATCATCCAAGTAACTTGGTCCCAGCTTATGTAAACTTGATGATTCGATTCGGGAGGGCGTTGTAACATGTCAGCTACAACATTGTGTCATCATGAAGGCCCCGCCTTCATGAAGACACCAGATTGCAGCTGGAGCATGTGCCAAGGTCCTACGGAATCCTCTCATCAAGGGATACACATCCAGCTATAAGTGTGATTAGATTATAATCTTAAGTATTTAAGATCAATTTTCAGCAACCGTGTTGATCTTCTAACCTCACTGTATTTGTTACAGTTGCATAGCTAAGAGAGACTTAAATTGTCTTAAAGCTTAATATGCCTTTACTCCTCCTTACTGAAGGATTGCTTAATTCCATCTTAGTTCCTTAATTTAAGCTTCGACTAACAGTCCACTACAACTTAACGTAGTAAGATCAACTTACTAAACTTAACCAAGTTTTATTCGCAACTGAATTTAAATTCAAAATTCCATCTTATTAGACGTCATTTAAATGAGGCCTAATTCCAAATGAATGTATTCATTTATTCACTATAACCTTACTTCAATTAAGGTTTGTTACGAGGAGATATGATTCCTCATACCGAATATCCTCTGGATCAAACATCTCAAGGATATTAACGAAATCAGAATACAAGATTCAATTGTCTCTTTTATTTATATTCATTAGCTTATATACCAGTTCCGAATATCATTCATTTAAGAATTCATATTCACTTAACTCTTTTCAAATGTCAATTTAAAATCCATATTGACCTAAGTATGAATTAATTGTACATTCCAACTTAAAAGTTGTATTCAAGTAAAGAATAGATATTATGTCCTTTTAAAATCTATCAACCATCATTTGAATATATCCAAATTCAATGAATAAAATTTATATTCTCAATCTTATTCAAATAGTTCCAAGGTGGTACAACCATTAAAATAACACACCTTTCCTTTGTACTCAATCCTCAAGATTAAAATTTATACAATTTACAAGCCCATACAACCAGACTTCATTCATGCCAAACAACATTAACAACTCATAAAGAAGAAGAATACAACTTTCTCTTTTTCCATTTCCTCGTAGAAGAATAATAAATTCTCAGATACGATCCATCCTTAGCTAATCAGAAGAAGCATCAGAAAACAACATGTCTTCATTTTTACTCATGGAAACCATCTGCAAAATTTACTTGCACGGGTCAGTTCATCGAACTGAGCATATTAAGCACTTATCATTAAAATGAGGTGCTCTTAATTAACTATCTCAATAAAAGAACTCTACTTTTATGAAACGTTAAAAATTGAGATGGACATCATCTACGAATTAAGTGCTGATAAGGATGAACAACTTAACAACCCAATCCTCTAATTACCATCACAATCAGACAAAAATATTTACTAACTTTCTCCCAAATAATTACTACAACCCGCAACACTTTATTCATATTTCCTTACTATTTTTATTCCAATAACAAGGGGGTTCATTCCATATTTAAAACAATTACTACCAGAAGTAATTTCCTCTAAATAGTTCCAGATTAAAAACATCTGTAAGAGCTAATACACTTATGTATATAATGTTGTTCTAATGCAATTACTATCAATTCCATTCCCTTATAATAGTTGAAATTTCAAGAGATGAATTTTAATTAAGAATTCAAACAGAACTACTTCCCTTTCGTACTACTCATTTAATTTCAAACAATCAAATGCAGAAGAGAAAAGTAGTCATTCACCATGACAACACTGGTGTCATTTCTCAAAATTCAACAAGCAACATAATACTTCTTTCAAATCAGAAAAGAAGGAAAACAACAAGTTAAATGCAGATGCTTACGCCTAAGGCAGTAAGAAATTCATTCAATATCAAATATAGAATTTCAACTAGTAAGAAGAAAATAATTATTACTTCCAATTACCCATCCAATATTCCCTTTCTTTTCATCACAACTGCATTGGATGAATTAAACAAGAAGTGATATCAATCAATGATAACAACCAAAGAGAGAGAGAAAATAAAGTCAATAATCGAATGAAAGGAAGAAGAATCATATTACCTCTTCTCACTGCCTAGCCGAATATCAACTATTTAGTACAGACCTGATCCAATAGGGTGATTCCTTCTGAACAAGTCTATTTCAGTATTCAAAACTTACTAACTACCATTCCAGGGAGTATGCCAGAATTCATTTGCATCTGGTCCGTAAGTATCAATATCAACGACACCTCTAAATAAAATCATTTCCTTTTAATTTTTCACCCAACGGACATTCTCATCCGGATACAAACAAGTAAGAGTGTACAACAAACAACAAATCATGTTTTCATCGTAATAATAAAAGGATTCATTTCCAAACACCAAAGTAAGAACCTAGTTTCGATTCAGTTTTTAATGCAAGCAGCAAAGAAGTTTAGACTAGCAGTTTGCATGTATATATATATATATATATATATATATTCACCAAAAACAAACATTCCCAGCTAGGTCTGAAACAAGCAAGAATGAACAACCAGCTATATGACCATAATATCACTGTATTAAATAAAGAACCCATCTTTTCAACCGCAAGAACAAGATTTTACTCTAGTACGGTTCTAATCGAACACCATGAAAAGGTTCAGATATGCAGTTCCTTTATATATATATATCATATCAATGGATTCAAGGAAGGATAAACTGAATACACTCTACTCATTCACCAAATAACCAAGTTATTCTTTCTCAGGTTTAAATAATTTATTCCCCAACAACCATTCACGGCCTTCAACCCACATGGAGACATTGAATCATTTTAAATCAAGCAAGGGTAAGACAATGGAATGAATTCACTGTCCCCAAAGAATTCGTATTCTATGCAATGTAAAGCAACTAGGATAATAACTCACACAAATAGTTTCATCAAGCATTATCACGATTCCCAAATCATTTACACACACGTAAACTTAAAAACAATATTCACATCATTGGTACATTCATCAACTCAAACCCATAATGGGTAATAAAACCGAATACCCAATACTGTCAAAAAAAACTCATACAACAAGGATAGATTTCATTTCATTTACTCTTTTTGCAAAGAAAATACCCAAATCGTATTCATCTCCAACAGACAACTCAACCTAAAATCACATTAATTGTATCAACATTTTCATTTTACAAAAACACCCAACATAAGAGCAGAGTTCTTTTAATGAAGACGCTTAACAAAGAGCAAAACGGTTTAAAGAGAAGAGCTCAACATGCCTGTAAAATTTCTTGTGGCTTGAAGAAAACCACGTCCACGCCCTCAGGAATTCTTCTTTTCCACGGCGACAAACAACAAGGCTTTCCCAACAATCTCCTTACTTCCACAGGCTCAAAAATAGCCGTGGTTACTCCAAACAACAACAATAATGACAAAATGGTTACAGGGTTCGAAAGAACCATAAAAGAAATGCAGAGCAAAACTCAAAACCCAAATGAACACAATAACCACAAAATTTCCTCTTTCCCCTTTCCAAGGTGAGCTGGTCACCAAGACCGAGATCAATAAATGCATTGAATGCATTGCTTTTTCCTTAATTTCCACGCCACCACCGACTCAGGTTTGGCGAGTTCCATTTTTAAATTTTTGCATGTAATTTCCTTCTTAGCTACATTGCTAGTTGGATATCTCCAACTTTCCATGTTCCCACCAAACTTGGCGTTTAAAACTTCAAGGACATCATTTAATGTCCTTTATTAAATTTCTAACCTTCCCTTCTTATCCGCTCATCAACATGTGTCCATAGGTCCCCTCCTTAGGTTAGCAATAGTTTAGGTTGTATTGTCCATAGTTAGGTTTTCCACCTAGGTCGCAAGTCATTAGGATTTGCCATAATTTTACATCCCATTTAATTTAAAATCCACATAGGGTAGTAGTTAGGTTATAGGCTAAAACATAGTTATAGGTTAGAATTTAATCCCCATAGTATTTTACTTAATAGATTCCAACAAGTTTTACTGACTGGCGTTCATAACTAGTATAATGCAGGACGTTCCATCCAACACGCATATCTATACCCTATGCTCTTGTATCAAAACTCTTACTACCTTACGCTCTCCGGCATTACTATGTGTATGTAGTTCAGAAATCAAACCTTTCCATTGGCAACATGGTGCCGAATAATTATACCTGTAACTAGGTTCTGTAACATTTATAACATGACCTTCAGTCTGGTTTCAGACTTCATTCCATATAGAAAGTAAATCGACAAAGCGATCACAAAGAAGGTCGCAACATACCTTGGATCAATGGAATTGATTCAAGGTGTGCTATCAATCAACAATAAGAGTTCATCAAACATAAAAGCAAGTCTGTTGTTTCACACTTTGCAAAACACAAGTTATAATGACCTCCGTCCCAAGTAAACAAGTTACAGTAAACAAGGGTTCAGATCAGTAACACATTCTTTTTAAGATTAAAAAATATATCTTAACATAATTATCCTCAATACTAGTTCAATGCATGGCCGATAATTACATGGGAAATGTTATGAGCATGATGTCTTTGTCATGCACTATGAGATAACAAGCATGTCAAAAATGTCGGAGGTGTTGTCGAGGATCCTCCTTGCTATTGAATTTGGAGAACTTTGTTAGGAACCCATGTTCCTACCCTTCTATTTGATTTATAGTAGATTAGTTACTTTGGATGCATATTATTTGTAAGTCATCCCTTCAACATATTTGAATAATCCCACATGTGCGGGAAGTAGTAGTTTCTTGGATAGGAATTAGTATATAAAAAGGTGTTGAGGCTCAATGAAGCATCCATGAATATATTGTATTGAGATTGCTTAAAAGAGGTATCTCCTCAAGAGGCCTGCGATTTAATATCATTTCGAGTTCTTTTGCTTTAGTTATTTGTTGCGAGTTGTTTTGTTGTGATTGGTAAAATAGTGTTGTAGGGTCTTCACATTTGGTATCGAGAATTTTCCACGACCAAAATTTTTTTCCTCTCTACGGTAAATCATGGTGATCTAATTCTGCCCACCGTATGCTCTCACCTCGCCCAACCGGGATCTTGGTGATCGGAAAGTGGTCCAGATCTTGTTTGCATTCATTCATGTAGATCTGGGTAGAAGTTGTGAGTTGTGTCGTTTCCAACAATATTGCATTCCGTTCGCATTATGTTCACATGCAAGGCACTCCTTAACTTTCACATGAAACTTGGCATGGGCATTGGCTAGAGCCAGGAAACCTTGAAAGTTCCAGGTGGTTGTCTCCATTTCCAAACCACAAGCTTCAGAAACCATCCTTCATCATTTGCTTGAGACCATTCTTCTTTGTGCAAACCAAATCGGGCCAAAATAATTTTTGTTTTATTAATTTCAAGTATGGTTTCATTTCTAGTTTGTGTGTAGGGTCTTCGGTGGATGCGTGACAATCCCTGCTCACAAATGCAGTGAAGGGTGAAAAAAATCCTCTTGTTCACGAACGTAGTCAAGGTTTAAAAAAAAAAGCATTGGAAATTCTATTTTTAGCCATATCTTTCATATTTTAGCTTTGTTTGCCCTGAAACTTTCTTGGAACACCCAAAATATCACTTCACACATTTCATACGTTGAGGATCCGAGACCCAATTCCACTTCTATCACTCAAATCACCATTTTCATTTTTTAGGGTTTTCCATAACTTCTTAATTTTTACTCATTTGCCTCAAAATTCACACACATTATTCCTTTCACTATTCCGCTCCTTTTTTCCTCAAGGAACATGTTTTCAATTCTTACCATTATGGCCCCAAATTGCAATTTTCCTCCGTCAAAATTGCCCAAAAAGTGCCAAAAACCCCATCTAAGTCCATTCTCCCCATTTTCTTCAGCTCAAATCCCAAATTTCCATTACTAAATGTGTTTTAGAAATTTTTCTATCCATTGCAAAAAAATAAAAAAATAAAAAACCCTGGTTATGGTTGTCACCCATATAGGCACCAAAGTCATGGAGGAAGAACTTGAAACATTGAAAGCCCAAGTCACTTGAGTTGGCTTAAAGGCTGCATGATTGAATCAACAACATGAAATTTTGATCAAACAATGGCAAACAATGGAGTCCTCCTCACACAACTCCTTCTCCAACCACTCCCGTGGGCCCAAGTTGGACTTCCCCAAGTTCAATGGTACAAATCCTACAGGATGGATTTATCGACCGAGTAGTTCTTCAACATTCATGACACTTATTCTGTCAATCAAGTTCCAATCGCCTCCTACCATTTGGAAAAGATGCACTACAATGGTATCGTTGGTATCTCATAGCAAATGATGAACCCGATTGGAAGAAATTTACATCCCTCATTTTGGGTAGATTTGGTCCCTCTGAATTCGAGGACTTCACCGGAGCTCTCACCAAGCTCGCCGAGACTAGTATTTTTCGGAGTATCAGCGGGGAGTTTGAGAAATTGGCTAATCACACTGAAGGGCTAACAGAAGACTTCTTTAAGAGTTTTTGTTAGTGGCCTCAAGGAGCCAATCCACTCAAAGGTGAAAATGTTTCACCCCACCAACATGATGGAAGCCTTGGGCCTGGTTAAGTTGGTGAAGATAAAATCTCAGTGCAACGTTGACTCCCACCGTCGCTGAACCAAGAACCCAACCAACTAATGGCCAACGTCCAACACCAAGATCAAACGTCTTATCGAGGCCGAGATGTGGGCACGTAAGGAGAAGGGATTATGTTACAACTATGATGATAAATGGGTTAAGGGTCATAGGTGCGTCACACAAAAACTTTACCTACTTGATGTGGAATCACCACTAGAGCAAGATAACAAGGTCAATAGCCAGGACTTCGAGGATGCTCCAGATGAACCAAGCCCCGCAGAGGATTCCACACCCCAGAGGATCAACCAGAAATCTCCCTGCACGCACTAGCTGGTGTTACCACCCTGTAAACTATGAAGGTCAAGGGTTCTTCAAAAATATTCCTCTCACAATCCTCATTGACTCAGGCAACACACACAATTTCATCGATCCCCACATTGCTAAGCAGGCAGACTACTTTGTGTACCCTTGTTCTAGCTTCAAAGTAATGATTGCTAATGGGGAAAATTGCCTTATAAAGGGAAATGTTGGAATGTACACATTACGATAGGTGACTACACTCTGTGATCGGATATGTTTTCCCTACCTCTAGGTGGATGTGATGTGGTTTTAGGTGCATAATGGCTCCGCACTTTGGGACCCATTCTATGGGTTTTTTTGAGCTCTGGATGTAATTCATAGATAACGGCCATAAGCACACCTTAAAGGGATTATTACCAGATCTACTTTCCATCATCACTCCCATTGCATGGAAAAGCTTATGAAGAAAAGCTCCCATGGGATAATTACCTAGCTGCACTCCATCCAACTCCAATGCCCTACTACTTATCACAACCCTACGGACTTACAAGCCATCCTCGACAAACATGCTACTATTTTTATCGAACCAATGGGTTTTCCCCTTTCATAGCCTGAATATCACCACATCCCACTCCTTCCAGAAACATCCCCCAACATTCATCCTTACCGCTATCCATATCTACAAAATACTTGAAATTGAAAACCTAGTCCAAAACCTCCTCAAATCTGACATCATTCATCCCAACACCAGTCCATACTCCTCTACTACTTGTCCACAAAAAGGATGATCATGGCAGATATGCATTGAATTTCATGCCCTTAACCGCCTCACCATCAAGGATAAATTCCCCATTCCAGTCATTGATGAGCTTCTGGATGAGCTCCATGGGGCAATTTTTTCTCCAAATTGACCTTCGCTCCGGCTATCACTAGATTTGAGTGCATCCTGAAGACATTCCAAAAACAACCTTCTACACTCATGATGGTCACTATGAATTTTTGGTCATGCCATTTGGCCTTACAAATTCCCCTTCCACCTTTCAAGCACTCACGAATAAAATATTTCAGCCTTTCTTCATCAATTTGTCATAGTTTTCTTTGATGATATCCTGATATAGAGCCGCACATGAGCCGACCACCTCTAATACCTTGACAGGGCATTAATTTTTTTGGAAAACAATACATTATGTGCTAAATAGTCCAAGTGTTCCTTTGGCCTCAAAGAAGTCGAATATCTCAAGCACATTGTCTCTACCGACGTGGTCCGTGGAGATCCAGACAAGATCAAAGCAATGCAAGAATGGCCTCGACCAAAAACTCTCAAGAGCCTTCATGGTTTCTTAGGCCTTACTGTACTACCGCAAGTTCATCAAGGACTATGGAAAGATGAAGACCCCCTTGACTACCTTATTGAAGAAGGATACCTTCACCTGGAACACAACAACTGACCAAGCATTTGTGGCTCTTCAACAAGCTATGTGTAACACACCTATTTTGGCCATGCCAAACTTCACTCAAAATTTCACCATTGAAAGTGATGCATGTGGGAATGGCTTGGGTGTTGTTCTTCTTCAAGAAGGTTGCTCAATTGCCTTCACTAGAAAATCTCTTTCGGGACAAAACTTAGCCTTGTCTACATATGAGAAGGAAATGGAAATGATGACAATATTGGGGAATCATTTTTTTGCATCAAAACAAATAACACCAGAGTTTGAAATATTTCTTGGAACAATGGGTCTCCTCCCCAACACAACATAAATGGGTCAACAAACTCATGGGGTATGATTATGAGATAACCTATAAGAAGGGTAAAGACAATATTGTGGTCGATGCTCTCTCACGTGCATTCGAGGACCGGCATCCCAGTCGGCCATCTCCATTCCCATCCCAAACTAGCTAGAATTTGTAAAAAGGGGTATGCACTTGATCCCTCCTCACATCACCTCATCCAATGATTGGCCACCGACCCCGTAGTTGTACCACATTATTCATGGGATGGTGCATTTCTGTGCCACAAGGGTCATCTGGTGCTTCCCCATTGCACAAACCTTCATCAAGTTGTCTTCTATGAAATCCATGCTTCTCCATTAGCAAGACACTCTGGATTTCTCAAAACCTATGAGCGGCACACCAAAAATTCTTTTGGAAAGGAATGAAGGGTGTTATTAAATAGATGGTGGTAGAATGTGATACCTACCAATGCAACAAAGGTGAGACAATAACAATTCCCGGTTTGTTGTAGCCCTTGCCAATTTTGACTAGGATCTAGACAGATATCTCTATGGATTTTATCAAGGGTCTCCTCAATCGGGAGGTAAATCAATGATCTTGGTTGTGGTTAATTGCCTCTCCAAATATAGTCATTTTTGTTCCCTCACCCATCCATATAAAGCCTCCATGATTGCCCAAATTTTTGTGGATCAAATTTTCCATCTGCATGGCATTCCTTCCTCCATTGTCTCTGATCATGATGCAACTTTCACCAACAACTTTTGGACAAAGCTTTTCGACAATATGCACCCAAATGAAGATGAGCTCTGGGTATCACCCCCAGACGGATGGCCAGATAAAAATTGTCAACAAGTGTTTAGAAATGTTCCTTCATTTCTTTGTTTCAGAACAACAACACTAGTGGAAAAAGTGGCTTCCCCTTATAGAGTGGTGGTACAATACCTCATACCACACTTCTACTAAAATGACCCCATATGAAGTAGTCTATGGTCAAAATCCACCAACCCTTCTTCCATATAACCCTAACATTTTGAGAGTTCATGCAGTCGACACTACTCTCCGCAACCGAGATTAGATTCTTAGCACTCTATAAGCCAATCTCCACACAACATAGAACCACATGAAGCAACAGGATAATCAACACCACTCCGAGCGCACCTTCCAACCAAGTGATATGGTCTTCCTTCATCTCCAACCTTACAAGCAGTCATCCTTGAAGCTCAAAGGGCGTCATAAGATTTCTCCAAAGTTTTATAGGCCATATAAGGTCCTCCAAAAAATTGGTTCGGTTGCTTACAAGTTGGAGCTTCCACCTTCCTCCAAAATTCACCCAGTTTTCCATGTCTCATGTTTGAAGAAAGTTCTGGGAACAAATTTCCAAGCACAAACCACTTTACCAAAACTCGATAATGAAGGCTCCATCCTCTCGAACATAAAGTTATTCTAGATAAGTGGACATGCCAACTCCATTCTCACTCCATCACATAAGTCCTAATCCAATGACATGACATGCACCCAGAAGACGCAACATGGGAACCACTTCTCCAGTTTAGCATGAATTTCCACTTCTAAAGCTTTAAGGAAAAAGCTTTTCTAAGAGGGAGGGGATGTTACGAACTCATGTTTCTACCCTTCTATTTACTTTATAGTAGATTAGTTACTTTGGACGAATATGCTTTTTAAGTCATCCCTTCAGCATATTTGAATAATCATGTTAGCCCCTGAAAACTTACTAAGTCCATAGAAGAAGTGCGTGCGTGCATAAGGCAAGTGAGTAAAAAGGTGCTCAAGGAAAGGCACACAGAAGCAGGAAAAGGTTTGGTGACTTAGCCACATTTTGAAGGTGGTATCACATGGAAAACATGTGAAGGCATGAATAGGCGTGATGATTGGATAAGGTGTCAGCCTAGAGTCTTAGAGGTCAAGAAAAGAATATTCCACATAGGGAATATTCCTAGGAGGATCATTATAGTTAGTGGAAGCCTTTGTAAGCTGGCATAAGCTCTTGATCAATCATGGAGGACCACAATTCCACTTGGCATGTGATCTTGCTCATGGGAAAAGCTATGGTGATGAATCTAAATTCTATTTAAAGGAGTGCTTGGGCCTGAAATAAAGGGGAACAAGAGAGGCAACGAAGTCTTTGCAAGAATGTTGTTACTAAGCATAGATGCATGCACTCGGGTCTGAATAAGGGTTGTAATGGGAAAACATAGCTAGAATCTCTATTCAAATTAGTTTTGTAGGGTTGGAATGTTATTTCATGGTGTATATGGTTTGAGATGACCCCTTTTGATGTAATATGGCTACTATAAACAGATTTAATCAATATATGGAGCTATGTTTTGTATATTTGTGTCTATGGACTAAAACCTAATGTATTTTCATGTTATTCATGGTTTAGATCTGTTTCCATTATGTTGTTGTGATGTTTATGCTTATCTCATGGAACATTTATGCTTAAAACTAGATCTACTACTCCGTATATTAGATTAAATGCATGCATTATTGTTACTGCAAACCTTTCCTCCATTAATGGTGGAACATTCTCACGAAGCTCACATAAAGGAGGTGCTCGACTCTTTGCATGCCTCGGGTGAGCGCCAACACATACTTGGGTGATAGGCCGATGTGCTTAGGGTAGAAAGAAGGTATATTAAAGGTGACTACATTTTGGTTCCGTTGCTGAGACCTCTTTTGAAGCTATTGTGAGAATGATGTGTAATGACAAAGTGCTTGACCTTGGATAGTGTCAAAGCATGGCTTAAAAGCATGGAGGATGAGTTTTCTCAGAGATTTAACACCGGACTTGAGTTTGATGCATGTAAATGGGTAGAAGAACACCTATATGATGACCTGTATGAAACATTTTTTTAGTTGTTTCCCTGTGGAGTTGTATGAATGGCTATCAACATATGCATCAAGGTCAAGTTGGTATTATAGACCTGTGTGTATGGACCTAGGATGTGTATCAGAGGCTGCATGATGCCGATCTGACTTGGAATCGTGATGTTGATCACTGGTGGAGTAGAGTGTTGACAAGTTATACCTTGGAATACATGATTTCTACATATTCCTGCCTAAAGGTTGTTGAGTTTGAGTTCTTGAGGGAGCCTAGAGGATCATTCTTACGTGTTATTCCACCGCTATTAAGATCCTTGTTATTAATTTTAGTTTGGAAGCCTTCCCCATGGCTGGCTAAACTCCTCCTAGGTGTAGGGCGTGGAAGCTAGAGTGATAGAGGATGACAGACTTGGCGTTGAAATAGAGATATAGGAAAGATGACTCAAGTATAATGAAGCTTGAAAGAGGGAGTTGGTGAGACAACACAAGGTTGTTAGAGTGATTGATTTATGGAGGTAGATGTTTTGAGAAGGATTTGAGGTTCGCACGGAGGGCATGGAATCTAAGCGGTTTGCGTTACCTTATCTTGGAAAGTGCAAGAGAGATACCTCATTGGCTTCTGGTGAGAGCTCGTCATTTGGAGAAAGGAGAGCCATAGGCGTGCATCTAAGCCCACCTAGTGATCGAACCCTGGCGCTTATTTTTCCAGATCTGGAGATAAGTATTGTTAACCTAGTTGGTCTTGGTATTGGTGGTTGAGTGACACCTAGGAGATATAATTTTTCATTTGGTACATCTATGGTCACACAGTCATTTCCTATGTTCAGAGGGATCCTATTTGGTACAAAATTTGGGCAAGGTGGGGTACGTAAGGCTTGAGTGCCACATCTGGGAGTGGGTCGACTTCACAGATCGTCAACGCACGCTTTAGTGCATTGGTGGGTGCACAGGGCATAACTACGTTAGGCCCTTTACCTGCGAGAGGAGGAGGATTTGGTGGATCCAAAGGAGTTGGCACTAGTGGATCTAGTGGTGTTGGAGGTGGTGGAAATATTGGAGGAGGCCAAGGTTTTAGATTTGGTGGGCAAGGGCCTCAACAACCTCAAAGTGAAATATTTTTGAGATGTCTTTGCATTTTCCTGATTACAAGGGTGTGGAATACATTGTAGAGCATGTGCACAAATGTGAGTTACTATGGCATGCGAAGGGTATCACTGTCCTAGAAAAAGGTGAGTTATTTTGCAACCATGTTGTAAGGGCGCGCACATAGTTGGTATATGAATTATGATCCACACCAAATGGTGGTAGATTACATCACGCTGCATGATGCATTTTTGGCAGAGTTCCACATTCTTGAGTTTGAACAAAAGAGCATCAATGCTCTGAAGGATATTCATCAAGGAATGACAGAGAGTGTACAAGAGTATGACACATGTTTCAAGACTCTCCTATCTAATTTGTCTTATGACATTCATCCTTCACAACATGCTCAGTGGTTCATTAGAGGGTTGATCACACCATTCAGAAGGGCGCTTTCACATAAGACCTTCAAAGATCTTCCTGAGGCCCTGGAGGCTGCATTACACGCTGAGGCCATGGGAAGTGTTAAAACCAGAGTAAGTCTATTTATTGAAGCCCGTTCTACCATGATAAAGCAATTGCAGAAATACTATTTGCGAACTCGGCTCATGAGACTCATAATGGGCTATGGTGCACGAAATGTGAAGTAGAGGTACATACAAAGGACAATTACCTATGAAGGTTGGTGTGTGCAATGTCGATGGACTATGATATTTTCGATGGATATCATAATACAAGTAGGTGTCTACTGTTGCAGGGTGCAATCCGGAAGAATGTATCTTGCTATTACAAGATGTGCACCTCTACTACTCATGACACAAAGGATTGTAGATTGATTAACCAGATACATGATGCTATTGACACTAGGGTGTGCCATGTCGGCATTACCAATAGTTCGAGGATGAGGGTCATCATTATGAAGGGCATGTAGATGGAGGAGGTCAAGGTAGAGGCTTTCGAGGAGGATTCTTAGCCAATTTTGTAGATCAAGTCTATTTTCAGAGGCTGGCGTGTGGAACACACAAAGCGAATGCCAGACTTGCGTGCCACACTTTGTCTATATTTTGAGGATCATATCAAAGCACTCTTGCATGGAAGTAATCCAAGAATAGATTCATCACTCTAGTTAACTGTAAGTGATCTATAGATAGCATACTTGCATGTATGGCTATAATTGTAAATGAGTGTGGCTATTATTATTAGCGTGTGACCTATTTTTGGCATAGTTAGTGGTGAAGGAAAGTTCCCACCCTATATATATTAGATGAATCACCTAGTTGATATACCGTGTTGAAGGGTTAGAGATTCATGAGTGCATGAGACTGGATAATTGTAACAGATCCATGCGCGCATGACTATTATTGTATCAAGCCTCTGTATTGTTGTCATGTTTAATATATGAAGAATATTGGCCAAACCAAAGTGTCTTATATGTGTTATCATTGCATGCTATTGATTTCTTGATGATTTATACTTAAATGCATGCCTTTATAGATCTGGTTTGGTATAACTGTGTAATGATGGATTAGTTTCTAACTATATGTCCTTATCATTCACCATGCTACCATCCTACTACAACAACCCTAAAGAGGGACCTGGTACCTTGGCACTTTGGGTGAGCACTCAGCCTATGTTGAGTGATGTGCCAGTGACTAGGTGTTATCTGAGAATTCTAGGCTGCATCATTGGTTCCATTGGGACCTCTTTTTTAGTTGTTTTCAGGATGGTTCATGATGAAGACATACCGGCTAACTTTGGTGAGTGTTGAAGAGTGGATTCATGATCTGGAGGAAGAATACGCATGAAGGTTTAGCACTGGATCTAGATTTAACACACGCACTTGGGTAGAGTAGAATTTGTATGACAGTTTGTATGAAAGCTTCTTTGCTATCTTTCCCATAGAATTATACGAGTGGTTGATTGCATATATGCGTCTAAGTGGAATTGGAGGTATCACACACTTGTTTGGACATAGGAGGAATTTCAAACACTATATGATGCTTGACTTGATCTGGACTCACATGGTAGATACCTGGTTTCATGGTGTTCTAAACAACTATATTCTAGAGTATTCAATTTTGACTTATTCATGCCCAGAGGTAGTTGAGTTCCAGTTCCTACGGTATCCTAGAGGGATGTATTTGCAAGGTATTCCATTTGGTGATCAAGATATTGATGGTAACATTGAACTTGGAAGATAAGCCCATGGCAAGTTAAAAATCTCCATGCGCGGGGGCAGGAACAGGATTGGTGAAAGATGGCAGACCTAGCGGCAGCATGGCAGAGGGAAGAGGTGGCTGAAGTATGATGAGGCACACGAGAGGGAATTATGGAAGAAGCAAGAAGTTGTAGAATGGATGGCATTGTGGAGAGAGATGGCTCGTGAAGGATTTGAGGCTCATGAGGATGAAGAAGAGCTAGAGCATCAGGAACTCCCCCATCTAGGAAAGCATGATAGAGAACCCTCTTTGGCCTCACATGGAAGCATGCCAATAGATATGACCTGGGCCATGGGTGCGCATCTAAGCCAACCTACTTGACCTAGCCCTTGCGCTTGGTTTTCTAGTATCTAGTACAACAGGTAAACAAAGTTTTCATTTAGGAAGTGAAAGAGCAGAAACAAGTCAGATAACAAGTACATCAATGGCAGCATAGAAACTTCATTATTCTTTGGGGGTACATTTTCAGGCTCATCATCTACACAAAATATGAGTGCGCCAAATGTGGGATTCACCTCTGGAACTGGGACTACTTCACAGACTGTAGGGGTCCAGTATAGTACCACTTTGTCGGGACACAAGGGAGTGCATCTACGGGCCCTATTCCAACTTCAGGAGGAGGATCGGGAGGTATGGGTAGTTCTAGTTCGGTGGTTTGGGTGGTTTTGGAGGTAGAGGAAACCAAGGAGGTTTGGGTCGGGTGGTCAAGGCCCGCAACAACCCCAAAACATTTATATGGAGATGTCTCTTCATCTCCCAGAGTACAGAGGTATCGAGGATGCTTTGTTGAACATATTCATATGTGTGAAATATTGTGGCGCACGTGAAAGGTATCATGGCTTCTGAGTGCAAGGCAAGTCAATTTGCTACTACGTTACAGGTGCGCACGCACAGCTGGTATAGGAAGTTTGATCCCAATCAAACTTGTATTGATTATGCAGCATTGAAAGATGCTTTCTTAAAAGAGTTCCATATCCCGAGTTTTGAGCAGAAGAGTATAAGCACACTTAAGGATATAAAGCAAGGCACTACTGAAAGTGTACGTGAGTATGATGCCCATTTTAAAACACTTCTATCCAAACTCTCCTATGATATACATGCAAGTCAGCATGCACAATGGTTTTTGGGGGATTGATTACTCCATTTCAAGAGCACTTGTCACATAAGACTTATACTGACCCATGTGAAGCATTGGAAGTAGCTCTACGTGCTTTGAGGTAGTTGGGAGTATTGACACTGGAGTTAGTCCATTCTTGGAGGCTCAGATAGCAGCTATGGTGAAATAGTTAGAGAAATTATCAGCAAACTCAGCTCATGAGATGCGCTCAGGAATCTAGTGTATAGATTGTGAAGTGGAAGGCCACACCAAGGATAGTTTCCCTCACAGATCTATACATTCACTATTATTGTTAGACTGAGATTTTCCATTTGAATCATGATGCTAGTCACTGCCCCTTACTACAACGTGATCAGAAGAATGTATCCTCTTTTTGTAAAATTTGTAGGTCCATGACCCATGATACTGAAGATTGTAGATTGATTGGCTAGATCCATGATGCCATTGATATTGGGGTGTGATAGCGAGTGTGGCTGATAGTTCTAAAGGAAAGAATGAGCATCAGGATAGGGATTATAATCAAGCGCTATGATAGGAATGATGGAAGATTTGAAGGAGGTCATGGAAGAGGATGAGGATATCGAGGGATATGGAGGATGAGGCCGAGGTGGGGAAGAGGTGAATTCCCTCGAGGAACTTGCTATACATGTGGCTCACCTGACCATTATAGGCATGAATGCCCATAGAATATTTCCTGTTCATTTTGTGGAAAGGGGCATAGTTATGAAGAGTGTCGGACTTGTATGAGCATCTCAGTAAGCAGCACAAGCAAGAAAACAAAGGCACAGGGATGGTTAGAATCCAACATGCGGTAGAGAATCAGTGGATGCCCAAGTTAACACCAGAACCTGAGGTAGTAATAGTCAAGATAACCACACGAGCTGAGGCGGCACACACGTGAAAGAGGTATTGCAACAGAAGCCAACAATCACTAGGGAGGAGGTTTTGCATGCTAGGTATCCAGATCCAACTCATCAGAAAGAAGTCTATCAGGAAACTATGGAGGTCCTTAGAAACCTTCAAGGTGAAATACAGTGTTTGAAAGAGCAGTCTCGGAAGTTGGAGCATAAGGATACAGAAAAGGCCCCATCTGATATTGATGACATCAGAGAGGTATGTAGAATGTTGCGCCAGGAGAATATTATTCCTTTATTGGGAAATTGGTTGAAGGGGAATACTCCGTGCGTGGGAACTGAGACTGGAAGACAAATACTCCATGTGAATCTCCCCCGATAGCATTGACTATGACAAGGAGATCACTTTGAATGTTGTTGTGGATGGTTGGTTGTTGAGCAATATTTTGATTGACATAGGTGCGGAAGTGAATGTACTTACATTGGATGCATGGGTACAAATGGGGAGACCTCCATTGCAGCCATCATCTAATGTATTGTTCATGGAAAATAGAACAAAAGCTACTCCCATAGGAGTTTTGAAGGATGCATCTATCACTATACAAGGGGCCAAGTTCACAGGAGACTTCGAAGTGTTAGCACTTGCGGAAGTAGATAGCTTCCCAGCTTTGCTTGGGTGCCCTTGGTGTTATGCAAACAATGCTGATTTGAGGTTTAACAAGGGGTATATCAGCTTTGAGAACAAGGAGGAAAGGGTCATAATACCATTGATAGATGGGAAATCCATACCATATGTGGAACCTTTGAGTGAAGAGGACTTGAACAAAATTTATATACGTGTTATTCGGGACCCAGAGGTCAATGAGCCATCTAAGGAAGGAATCCTTCATTGGGAAGATTCTCAGTCAATCAATGATACTACCAGTATTGCTTGTGATAATTGGGCTCATGGTACTTATGAACTGGTGGGGCGTGAAGTTAAGCACGCGGTTGCTTGCAAAAAGGGTTTTCACTCTGTCTGATGTATAGGTCACTCAGTACCCCGATATACTGGATCCGAAGATCTGGCTGGATTCTTGCAGGCCATGGAGGAAAACTGGGCTGACCAGATTAAAAGATGAGATATGTTATCATATACTTTGCATGGGACAACAGACACGTGCTGGTGGGTGGTTCACAGGGATAATCTCTTGGAATGGGGAGAGATTGGGACCACCTTATCAACCAGGTTTTCAAGAAGTAATGCACCTACAAATATTTTCCCTTATCATGGTGATCAACCTATTCAGCATCATATCCAGCAGTGTGAGAGACTCTGGATAGCAGGACAGGAAGCATTACCACCCTCACTTTGGGTGCATCGGTTTTATTCTACTCTACAAGGTTGCGCGCGTGCTTGGTATGTATATGCTTGAATTACATCGTGACACTGGAAATTGGTAGAATTTGACTATAGGGATGATCCAAACTTTTGACTTCTTCTCATCTACACCACCAGTGAACAAGGCTTTAAGCTTTATCAAGTGCTTAACCATGGGAGATAGTGGGAAAGTGGAAGAACTTATTCAGGAATTATTTGGTGAGATAGAGACAAGGGCACATTTTGAGGAAGAAGTAGATGATACCATACTACTTGAGCGCACTTCTCTAGGAAAAACAAGGGAAGTTGGTTTACATAATTGATGATGAGGAAGTTGAGCACTTGGAAGTTGATCATTCACATGGAGCACGTGAGGTGTTAGATAGTGTGGATGTAGATACACATGCATATCATGAACCTATGAAGACAACAAAGGTAAATATTGGCACAGAAGCTGAACCTAAGGAAGTGATAATTGGGGATTACTAGGTCGAGTCAAAAGTGGCAAAGATCATAGAGTTACTTGAGACTATGAGGACTTATTCCCAAGAGGATACCATGAACTTAAAGGCATGCATAAATCACTTGGAGAAATGAAGATAAAGCTTAAGGAAGGTGCGCATGCCTGTTAGGAAGAGACCTTATCGAATGAATCCCAATTTGCGTGAGAAAGTAAAGGAGGAAATTGACAAGATGTTGAAATCTGGGATCATTCGACCATTGGATGAGTCAGAATGGGTCAGTCCTATGGTGATAAGTATAAAAAAGGATGGTAGGATTCAAATTTGTGTTGATTATAGAGAGTTGAATGCAGCATGTGTTACAGATCCTTTCCCTACGCCATTCACAAAGGAAATATTAGGAGTGGTTGGCGTGAGATATATTCATTTACAGATGGGTTCTCAGGGTATCATCAGGTTAGGATTGCCCCGGAAGATCAAGAAAAGACCACCTTCACTACTGAATGGGGAAGCTTTGCCTATACTATGTGATGCCCTTTGGATTGAAGAATGCACCTATTGTATTCTCAAGGATAGTGGTGCAAGCATTCAAGGATTTTATTCACAACTTCTTGCAGGTCTATCTTGATGATTGGACCATTTATGGGCTAATTAAGGATCATTGTGACAATCTACTTAATGTTTGAAAGATGTAGATAGTTGAGTATCTCATTGAATATCAAGAAGTGCATCTTTGCTACTCCCTTTGGCATACTTTTAGGACACATAATCTGCAAGGAAGGGTTGTTGGTCGATCCAGCTAAAGTTGCGGTCATTTTAGGCTTGAAAGCACCCACCAGTCAGAGTGAGGTGCATGGATTTTTGGGTCATACAGGGTATTACAGGAAGTTTATAAAAGGGTATGCCAAAGTTTCCACACCCTTGGAAGAATTACTCAAGGGGAAAGGTACATTCTATTGGGGGAGTCACAGCAGCGCGCATTTGAGATATTGAAGAAGAAACTTACTACCACACCTATCTTGCACTTTCCTTCATGGGATAAACCTTTTCATGTTCACGTGGATGCCTCTGGCATGGCCATTGGTGTTGTCTTAGCTCAACCTAGAGAAGGTATAGTTGATCATCCCATTTGTTTTGCTAGTAGGAAGTTGACCCCTGCAGAACAAAATTATACCACTACAGAGCGTGAGGCTTTGTCCATGATATATGCCTTGCACAAATTTTGATAGTATCTGATTGGCCACACCTTTTGTGTTTTATACAGATCATATGGCATTGAAGTATTTGGTGAACAAGCCCATCTTACAAGGGCACATATGTAGATGGATACTCTTATTTCAAGAGTTTGACTTTACAGTTGTGGTAAAACCAGGGAAAAGTAATTCTGGACCGGATCACTTGTCTAGAGTTCAATCAGGTGAAGAAGCACAAACAATAGAAGAGACCATGCCTGATGCACAGTTGTATAGGTTACAACATGCACCACCAATGAATTAGAGGACATTGTTGTCTTCCTAAGGATGGGGATGGCACCAGAAGGCATGAGGTCCTTGGAGAAAAAGTAACTTGCTATACGTGCGGCACCATTCATGTTAATCAGTGGTGACTTATACAAGTTAGGCAGAGATGAGGTGTTACGCCATTGTGTATTAGAGCATGAATGAAAGGATATAATGGAGGAAGCCCATGGTGGTATTGCAGGTGGCCACTATGCAGGTGATGCTACAGGCGTGAAAGATCCTACTTGTTGGTTTGTGGTGGGAAACATTGTATAAGGATTGTAAGGAGTATTGTAAGGCATGTGACCATTGTCAGCATCTAGGTCGACCAGGACAGAGGGATGAGATGCCTTTATGACCAATTACAAGTGTAGAACCCTTTGAGAAATGGGTGATAGACTTTGTAGGGCCTATTTCACCAGCTTTGCGCGTAGGACTGGATCACGCTATATCATTACTTGTACAGATTATCTTACGAGATGGGTAGAAGCAGCACCTACGAAGGACTTATACAATGGCTACAGACAACAAGGTTCTTATGGGAAAATGTTCTTACCAGGTATGGTTGTCCTTTAAGTTTAACCAGTGATAGGGGCACCCATTTTTTAAATGAGACAATCTAAATTCTGTTAGATGAGTTTATGGTTGCCCACCACAAGACTACACCCTATCACCCTCAGGAAAATGGAACTGCTTGAGGCTTTCAACAAGATTTTGAGCCACACATTGACCAAGATTTGTGATGTGGGATGAAAATTTGGATGACAAAGTATCTGCTATTCTTTGGGCCTACCAAACAACATATAAGAGATTGAACAAAGCCACACCTTTTCAGTTGGTGTTTGGCACGGAAGTTGTTCTTCCTATAGAATTTATGTTACCTTCTTTGCATTGCACATGCGTGCTTTGGAGGTCTAGCTGATGAGAAAGCTTTGGAAGAATGGATTGAGAACATGGTTCAACTTGGATGAGCATCGGGCCATAGCACGATGGAGTCAAAAATAGGAGAAAGTGCGAAAAGCATGGCATGATAGGCATATCAGGGATAAGAAACTTGCGGTCGGACAAATGGTACTTTTGTATGACTCTAAGTTTTTGCCATCCAGGGAAGCTCAAGGTGCATTGGTTGGGGCCATATGTTATAACTCACATACTTGAGTCAGGTGCTTTCCAGTTAGAAGCAATTGATGAAACTGGCTGCCCAGGTTACTTTAACGGGAGTAGGTTGAAGCCCTACTATAAATAAGTCTTCTTGGTGTTTGTAATAAGGTAGTGTTTCCAGATAGATTAGGTTTCCCTTTCTGCATTTCCTTAATGTGTTTCTTTCATCGTCACTATGCTTTGTCAATTTAGTTCTTGTTTTTGTGTAATAAGCGTGCTTGCGTGCACATGAAGCTAACTACAATATGAAGCATGTTGATGTGTAGAGGACTACACATACTTTTAGTATGGGGTGGATTGTTGGTGACTCCCAGGTATAATGTTGTGAAGATTGGAAGGTATAATGCTGCGGATGTTGAGGAAGTAAGCTGCTAAAGGTGATTTACAAAGGATTGCTTCTCAAAAGTAACCAAGGATGGAGATGAATGAAGGAAAAGTATAACGCGAGGTAAGCGGTAGCCATGATAACTACCAGGAGAAGGTGCAGTGATGAGGTACTCGGGTGCTAGAGCGTGCTGTTGAAGAGAAGTCTGTGACCAGAAGGTAGGAAGGCATGCTAGAAGGTTATAGTTGTGGCGTGAAGATGTACCACACGTGAAATGACAAAATTGAGCAATAAATGAGAAATATTTGGTAGGTGGAGGAGTAATTAATGCATCAAAAATTGAAAATCTATATAAGGATGGGATGCGAATTCATTTCTACCCTTGCAACTATGAGAATTTGATGAAGAGCTAAGTGTGAAGAGTTGAGTAAGTGATTCAAGGTGTGAAGAGGGTGAAACCAGCATGAAAGGTAGATCTGTGTATTGGAGAAGCTTGTATCCCCATAGGAGAAGGGTTTGAATGAAGCGATTGATTGAGAGAGAGCTAGGGCACATGATTTCATGATTACAATTTAGGGCATGATTGAATCGGGTTAGGGTTTGAAGTAAACCATTAAAGAGTTATAGAAGAAGGTGTAGAAACACAACACAAAGGGAAGAATGGCTCCAAAGAAGGAAGCAAGCAGAAAAAAAGGAAAGAAGAAGGTAGTAGTGGAAGAGGAGGAAGAGATGACTCCTGAGAGAATTTTTAGAGATGCAGTACCCTGAAGAAGTAATTGTGGGCTAGGAATGGGATTCCCACATACGAAAGAGAAAAATAAGTGAGTACAACCACCAAACCAAGGACAATCAGAAGAAGTTGGATGATTTACTTAACTCCCGAATGGACAGGTGAACTGGTGATGGGATGCCGATATATGATGATGCAGGGGAGAAGTTACTTGAAAAGGATTGGTGTTTACCAATTATATGAGCTCCCATACTTTGGGAAATATGCACCATTATACAGGTGGCTGATGAGCCGAGTCCATGAGGACTTCTTCTATTTTGCAGGGTGAAGGGTAAGACTAACACCCATTTTAATTGCCACGGTAACAGGTTTAAAGGTGACGGGTGAGGACATCAAAAATGACCTAACTGACAAGGTTTCCATATTGGAAACACACAAAGTGTTGGGATACTAGAAAGGACCACGTGGAATGGACATAGACAAATTACATGATTGTCGGTAGTAAAAGCAGCAGCGCACCTGGTTACGAAATTGAATGACCAAGATCGTTGGTCACAAGTAAACTCAATGTGGTTGCATGTGGCAAAGCATGTCAGAAGGGGTTATTTACAACATTTCGGCTTTATTGTAGAAACAAATAGTAGAGGAAGCATGCACAGGAAGTAAGATAAGTTTTGGTTTTGTCTTACTTTCTTTAGTATTCATGGAGATTGGAGTACTAGGATGGCCCGAAAGAAAATATATGGGAATACCCCATGAATAACAAGTCTCCAGCTGAAAGATTCAGCAAGTATCTATGTAAGGGGTCTATGATAGATGAGGTAAAGGAGAGAGCGGAGATGTGGTATGACAGGCTCCACGTGATTTTGAAGAGGAGTGGCACATACCAAAGGAGTTTCCCTCGGTATTGGGGAAGCAAGCTCAGTTTTTGTTTACCAGCACTTTTGTATTGCATTTTTTCGATGGTGGATGGATCATGGAGCCCTGGTGCAAACTACCATACGCGTTCACAGCGTGGTATTTTCAAGCTTCCATTCATCGGTTCACTGATACAAGGAGGTTAGTATTTAATGCAGACAAGGTGGATTGTGAATACCACACCTTGCGAAAGAAGTATGGATATCCGGGAAGAATGCTTATGAGAGTATTATCTCGGAGATTTTGAATATCAAACCAGAAACACTTGTTGTTGGGGATATCGGGGCCACTCATATATCTCCAACTTAAACCAAAGATGGAAAATAATAAGTATGTAGAGAATGAGTTCACGCTCCCAGGACCACCAAAGGGGAAGCATACTATGGAAAACATCCTAGCACCTAGGCCTTCTAAACCCATGCAGGATGATGAGGAAGAGGATGAAGAGCATGAGGATAGTGGTGGTTTGGTGCGTAGGAGGAAGCAACCATCTAGTGGATAGGAGGAGGAGCGTGTGATGGCTTCACAAGGAGAAGAAAATACTGAGGTAGTGCAGGGTGACCAAAGGTTCAGAAAGGTGTTCAAGTGCACAAGGTCGCAAGGAGAAGCCCAGCAGACAACAAGGAAGTCACCACGACTCTCACTGGTAGAAGGAACTGAGGAGAAGAAGAGAAGAAGAAATCTCAAGCTAGATGAAGAAGCGGAAGAGTCTGAGGAGAAAGCACTTCCATCTCCAATCCATCATAGGGTAGAAGAGGAGCCTCAGAATGAGGAGGAGGAAAAACTGAATGGAGAGGAAGAAAGGGAGCAATCAGAAGCTACACAAGGCAAGGATGAGGATACAACCAATATTCCTAACCTTGATGCCACCATTCCAAAAGGGCCAAGGTCCCATCGGACAAGTGAGGACGTAAGGGTACAAACAATGGGGTATGTAGAGGACCAGGAGATGATTGTTCACGCTCGGTTCCAGAGCACCATCGCGTAAAAATATTTATTCGGATGGGTGCTTATGGATGAGAACAAGGTGACATTATGAACATGAAAGCAACTTTCATGGTCGATGCATACGCATATGGATGAACCAGATTTTGATGTCTGTGAAGAATCATGTGCATCTAGATGGTTGAAGAAGGCACCAGAAGTCCGACACATGACAATTAAACCAACTGTTATGATGGATGAGTAGGTAAGCAATGCCTTGGTGAAAGTATCTGCTTGAGGTAGCTAGAAGAAACATTGACAAATCTGCTACAATTAAAGCTCTGACAGAGGAGCTAAAAGCAAAGGATGTGGAAATAGCACGTTTAGTGCAGGAGAGGGATCTGAGAAAAATGAAATATGAGACTTTTGTTAGTATGGCGGAGGAAATTGGAGATGATATACTAAAGGTATGCCCGCATTTGGAATCACAGGTACCAAAATAATTTCCTTCTGTGATGCACTACGTAAAGAACAATGATAAAATTAGTATTGGAGGATGAAAAGGTGCGTATACCAGAGCAGCCCAAGGACCCAATAGAAGAGGTAGAAAAAAGCACAGGCTGCAGTAGCAAGGAAGATTGCTACATATGAGGGCCTACTACAAGCACTCGAGAGGAGATGAAGAAATCCGATCATGCCTTAATGATATGCACAGCTCCAGATGCGCTAATAAGGGTAAAAACACTAGCAGAAGACAATGAGGTGCAAAAGGCCATGAAGGATGACACACTAGGCCACGTTGAATGACTAACTATGGTAAAGCAGAAGCACGAGGCATTGGCCACGGCATAGGCACCACATAAAGAGAGGTTAGATGAACTTGGAAAACTCATTGCTCAGAAGATGGATGTGCTGGAAGGGATGCATACATCTATGTCAAGCATAATGCTTGTAATCTAGAATGAGCAAGGAAAACTAACTCAGGATGAGCTGGAATCTATCATTGTGGATGTTCCGAGAAAAGCAAAAAAGGCATTAATGGAGTGGGAGAACTTAGAAGTAGACATAAAGGAGGAGTATCCAGAGATGATACTTCAGAAAGAAATGGAGGAGCTTGAAGCCTGAATAATTCTTTGATTCTTTAATTCTTTTCTATTCTTTGTGTAAGATTCATTCAACATTCTATATTTCAACTATTCTTTACTCAGTTGTGGACATCACCATTGTCGGGGTGATAATGAGATTAGTGTGGGGTAATGTTGATCAGATAAAACACTTAGCAGAACTCACACACAGAGTCCACGTGGAAAAATAGGATGGGATCGAAGGCGAAAGGAATAGGAAGGTGTCGCGTGTGGAGGTGCAGAGTCAGACTTTCGGGACTTAGCCGATTTTGTAGATCAAGTCTATTTTCAGAGGCTGGCATGTGGAACACACAAAGTGATGCCGAGACTTGCACGCCATGCTTTTTCTATATTTTGAGGATCATATCAAAGCACTCTTGCATGGAAGTAATCCAAGAATAGATTCATCACTCTAGTTAACTATAAGTGATCTATAGATAGCATACTTGCATGTATGGCTATAATTGTAAATGACGTGCGTGGCTATTATTAGCGTGTGACCTATTTTTGGCATAGTTAGCGGTGAAGGGAAAGTTCCCCACCCTATATATATTAGATGAATCACCTAGTTGATATACCGTGTTGAAGGGTTAGAGATTCATGAGTGCATGAGACTGGATAATTGTAACAGATCCATGTGCGCATGACTATTATTGTATCAAGCCTCTGTATTGTTGTCATGTTTAATATATGAAGAATATTGGCCAAACCAAAGTGTCTTATATGTGTTATCATTGCATGCTATTGATTTCTTGATGATTTATACTTAAATGCATGCCTTTATAGATCTGGTTCGGTATAAGTTTCTAACTAATGATGATTAGTTTCTAACTATATGTCATTCCTCGATTGATTATGACACGGCATGCAATTTAATTTTCTCACCTTGGACACATGAAATCAAATGGGAAGGCCCCATTACAACCATCTTCAAATGTGATGTATATGGCTAACAAGATAAAGATGATGCCCATTGGTGTCTTAATTGATGTTGCTATAACTATGAAAGGGGTGAAATTCACTGGATACTTCAAGTCTTAGCGCTTGGCGAGGTGGACAAATTTTTAGCGTTACTTGGGCGGCCCCGTGCTATAAGAACAATGCTAACTTACATTTCAATAAAGGGTATATAAGTTTTGAGAATAAGGAGGAACATGTTATCATTCCTCTGACGGATGTAAAGTCAACTCACTATAGTGAGCCCTTGGGAGAAGAAGACCTAGACATAATCTATGTATGCGTGATCGTGGACCCCGAGGTTGTTCATCCAACAAGAGGAGTTATTCGGGGGAGGATGCTCACTCTATAAGTGATACAACTAGTGTGGCATGTGATAATTGGGTGCATTGGACATATGAGTTAGTCGGAAGGTAGTTAAAAGGCTCTGTGATGAGAGTAACAAAGGCGTGCTCACCAAGTGCACCTGGAGGAAAACAATTACCGAGTTACACTGGTGAAGGAAACCATGATGTTTTCCTGCGAGCAATAGAGACCCAATGGAGATACGAGATTTAACGGATAAGTATGCTTATCTATACTTTACACAGGACCACAACGTGTTGGTGGGCGACCCATTAGAATAACCTTCTAGAGTAACGTGAGGTGAGAATCGTGTTCTCTGTTAGGTTTCTACGAAGCAATGTACCTACTGCTATACAAGACTATCATGGGAAGGAACCTACATTGTTTCACATCTAGGCATGTGAGAAGGCCGGATGGAAGGGGCGTGCCTTGCCTCTATCACTATGGTGCATAAGCTTTACTCCACCTTAGAAGGCTACATGCGTGTGTGGTACATTCACTCGTAGCTGCATCGTTAGACATGAAACCGACAGGAGTTGATAGTTGATCTTATTCAAACCTTCGAGAATCGGAGTACTAAGCCATTAGTGAATGAGGTGATGCGGGTTCTTAAGCGCCTAACGATGGGATATAGTGCTATGGTGGAGCAAAGAGTATTGGATTTTTGGGTGAAATTGGTTTGGAGGTGTGATTCATTGAGGAAGAATTAAAGGAGGTATAGTTTAAGTGCTTCTGCATGGAAAAGGAGAAAGGAAAGTTGGTCTATGTGATAGATGGTGAAGAGGTGGAGAACTTGGATGTTAACCATACTATGGGTATACATGAGGTTATGGATAGTGCTGATGAGAAAGCACACACTTACCATGAACCCCTGAAAAATAAGAAGGTTAACATTGGCTCGGAGGTGGAACCCAAGGAAGATACTATTGGGGATTACTGGTCGGAAAGGGAGGTTTCAAAGATGATTGAATTCCAATATTTATTTCTATGCGGGTACCACAAACTCAAGGGGGTTCACCACTCTTTAGGAGAGATGCAGATCAAATTGAAGGAGGGCACGCACCCAATTTAGAAGAGACCTTATCAAATGAATCGAATTTGTGCATCAAGGTCAAGGAGGAGATTGACAAGATGATCGTATTAAGAATCATTGAGGTTGTTGAGGAATCGAGTGGATAATTCCGATGGTCATTAACATTAAGAAGGATGGGAGGATAAGGATTTGCATTGACTACATGTATTTGAATGTGGTGTGTGTCATTGATCCTTTCCTAACCCCATTCACTGAGGAGATCCTGGAAGGAGTAGTGGGCATGAGATATATTCATTTACACATGGATTTTTAGGGTATCATTAGGTTAGAATTACAAAGGAGGACCAAGAAAAGTTAACTTTCGCCATTGAATGGGGAATTTTTTCTTATACGTTCATGCCTTTTGGATTGAAGAACACACCTGCTATGTTTTCGTGCATTGTGGTTCAAGCATTTCAGGACTTCATCCATAAGTTTTTTCAAGTCTACCTAGATGATTGGATGGTTTACAGACTAGTAAAGGACCATTGTGAAAATCGAGGTTGATGTTTGAGAGATGTCGACATTTGAGTATATCTCTCAACATTAAGAAATGTATTTTCGCTACTTCATTTGACACCTTGTTGGGACATATCATATGTAAACAAGGCTTGTTGGTGGATCCTGCCAAAGTTGTCGTTATTGTGGGATTAGGGGAACCTACTAGCTAGAGTGCAATGCATGGATTCCTTAGACATACAGGAAGTTCATCGAGGGCTATGCCAAGATTTTTGTGCCATTGGAGGAATTGCTAAAACACAAGAGTAGGTTCTATTGGGGAGAGGCACAAAAAATGACTTTCGACACACTGAAGAATAGACTCATTATTGTGCCCATATTACAATTTCCCTCTTGAATAAACCTTTTCACATGCATGTTAATGCATTTGGGATGATGATTGGAGTAGTCTTGCACAACCCTCGAGAGGGAATTATTGACCACCCCTTGTGCTTTGCTAGTAGGAAGTTAACCCTAGCAGAACAAAATTATACTACCACAAAGCACGAGGCATTGTCGATGATCTATGTGCTACACAAATTCAGGTAGTATTTTCTAGCGATGCCTTTTATCTTTTATACGGACCACATGACATTAAAGTACTTGGTGAACAAGCCTGTTTTACAAGGGTGCATATGCAGTGGGTCCTATTGTTTCAAGAGTTTGAATTTATGGTTGTTGTAAAACTGGGTAAAAGTAATTTAGGGTTTGACCACTTATCAAGGATTGAATCAGGAGAGGACACACAAAGCATTGAGAATATAATGCTAGATGCACAACTATTTAGATCGCACACACATGCCCTCTAATTTGGAACGTATCACTATGTTCTTAAGAACGAGTGTGGTGTCGAAGGGATGAAGGCCTTGGAAGAAACAGATTAGTGTGACGCACCATGCCCTACATGTTAATCAAAGGGATACCTATACAAGTTAGGCCAAGATGAGGTCTTGCGGTGGTGTGTGCTAGAGCATGAGCGTGTTACAATCATGGGAGAGACCCATGGTGGAATTTCGAGGATATCTATGTAGGGAATGCAACCACGTGCAAGATCCTTTTAGCTGGCCTTTGGTGGGAAATGGTTTACAAGGATTGTATCGAGTATTGTAAGGCTTGTGACCATTGCCAACACCTTATAAATCAGGAAAGAGATATGAAATTCCATGAAAACCTATCGTTAGTGTAGATCCATTCGAGAAATGGGAAATTTACTTTGTAGGCACTCTTACCCCAACTGTGTGAAGGAAGGGTTCACGCTATATCATTACATGCACAAACTATCTTAAACGGTGGGTGGAAGCGGCACCTACGAAGGATTGTATGGTCATGACACCAGCTAGATTCTTGTGGGAGAATATAATCAACAAGTATGGATGCCCGCTAAGTTTAACGAGTGATAGGGGTACTCATTTTCTAAATGAGATAGTTATAATCTTGTTGGCTGATTTCATGGTGGCCCATCACAAGACTACCCCTTATCACCCATAAGATAATGGGAAACTAGAAGCTTTTAACACAATTTTGAGTCACACGTTGACCAAGATTTGTGATGTTGGTAAACGAGATTGGGATGATAAATTTTCTTCCATGTTATGGTCATATCAGACTACTTATAAGAGATTAAATAAAGCCACACCATTTCAATTGGTGTTTGGCATGGAGGATGTGTTACCTATTGAATTCATGTTACCATCATTGCGTATCGCACACGCAGGAGGTTTAGTTGATGAACAAGTGCTTGAGGAAAGAATTGACAAGTTAATGCAGTTAGATGAGTGACATACCATAGCACGATGGAGTCAGAAAATGGAAAAAGCTAGGAAAAAGGCATGGCATGATAGGCACATCAAAAACAAGAAGTTTGAGGTTGGGCAGATGGTCCTGTTGTATGATTCCAAGTTTCTGTGCCACCCAGGAAGCTTAAAGTACATTGGTTGGGTCCATACGTGATATTTCATATACTTGATTCAAGCACTTACAAGTTACAAGTGCTAGATGGAACAATGTTACCTAGTCATTTTAACGGGAGTAGGCTAAAGCCCTACTATAAATAAGTCTTTGGTGTGTTTGTAAATAAGGCAATATTGCCAGCTAGCTTAGGATTTCCCTTAATGCAATTTCCTTTCTTTGTGTTTCCCCTTTTTGTCACTTTGCTTTGTCTTTTGTTTGGTTTATTGTGGGCATGTTTGTGCACCGGTAGCTAATTACTTTTTGAAAGGGTTTTTATGCATAGAGGACCGCACATCTATTTAGTGTGGGGTGGAGTGAAAAAGAGAACTTCGAAAAAAGACGTGGTAAGTGTTGAGAGCAATGTTGGATGGTGGCCCGGGTTGTGAAGTCAAAGGTGTGTAGGATGAAGGAAGGCATGTAACATAAGTGTTCATGATAGAAAAATGGTGTCAAAAGGCTTTGAGGAAACCACATACAAGGATATAAGCACAAAGCAACATGAGGTAGGTGAAGGCAAGAACTTGGTAAAGGATGCAGAGGATGACATACTTCGACACGGGGGTGTGCGCAAGTTAGCATGTCACAAATAATTCTTGCTTGCCAAAAGGTTGTGGAAATTTTTGAGTGATTTTTCACATGGGGGAAGCGCCGAGATAAAACACATGGAGGGATGTCATTGGAAAAATCCAAATTTATTGCATCCATACATCGGTAGGTGGCATTAGAGTTTGTGCGGGAAAAAATATAAATAGAAGGTCAATGGTGAGTTATTCTTTTAGCTTACATTTTCTTATAGAAGAAGTTCTTACGATCTAAGGTGATTCTTGTGAAGAAGTTGCGAAGATTAGTGTGCGAGTTGAAGAGATCAATGGATTTGTGAACCAGTGTGGAAGAATTGTACACAAGGTTACGTAGAGGAGGTTATTTTTTCAGATCCCGCAGGTGATTATGTTACCTTGAGGAAAAGAAGTGCTCCAAGTTAGGATTTACAAGCTAGGGCACAATTTTTTGAGGAAATTTCACAGAAGTGGAGCCGAGGGTTTGAGTAGTGAGTGAACTTGACACAAGGGAAGAACCACAGAGGACCAAGGAGGAGAAAATTATCACCAAGGAAGGGAGTAGGGCAAAGGAACACCGACCATTTTGACCAGTTTTAATGAAGAATGGTATGCAGAGATGCAGTACCCAGATGGTGTGCTATTAGGAAAGGAGTGGGTGTCTCATATATGAAAGATGGCTATGAGAGATTATAACCATCGAACAAGCACCATAGAAAAAGGAGATGACTTTAGAGTTGGTTCACCCTACAAAAAAGAGGACACCATATGGGAAGCCCATATATGATGATGAAGTAAAGGTTAAGTTGGAAAAGGTTGGGCTCTTGCAACTCTACGAGTTGCCCTATTTTGGAAAACCTGAGTGACTATACCAATGGTTAATGTCACACGTACATGAGGATCATTTTTATTTCACAGGATGGAGAATGCGCATAACTCCTCAACTGATTTCAAAGTACACTAGCATTATCTGTGAAGGAGAGCCACTAGATGATGACTTATGTGACAAGGAGGCCATCAAGAGAATAGTTGAAGCATATGATTACAAGAAGGGTTTGCATTACATTAATATCTTTATAATGGTTGACCCTGTCATGAGGATGGTTGTGTTCCTAGTTATAAAAATGAATGGGTAAGAGAGATGGACATAGATAAACAAGGGTTGGTTGAATGTTTGTCACAATGTCTCGGAGGGAACCATCTTCAAAATTTCAAATTTTATTGCAGAGAGAGATCATAGATGTTGCACAGTGCAATGGGGAAAAGAATATGTTTGGTAACATCCTTCTCACCATTTTATTTTTAGAAATTGGAGTTCTCGATGGGCCAGATAAGTTTGATTGGGAATACCTAGACAAGAACCCCTCCCCCACAAAGAGATTTAAATCCTATACTTATTACACTATGAAGGCCGCTCATAAGACGCACTTGGAAAAATTGTATAAACAAATGTGTGATGGATTAAGGGAAGAATGGAGGATACCTAAGTAATTTCCTGCATTGGTGGATGGAGAAGCTGAGTTTTTTGTATACTAGCATTTTTGTATTGGCAGATTCACTTTGATGAATGACACCAAGAGCCCTTAGTGTAAATTGCCCTTCTTCTTCACAACGCAATATTTTCAAGGTGCGATCAACCGGTTTAAGAAGGTGAAGAAACTTAGATTTTATTTAAGTGTTGTAAATCAGGATCACCACGAGATGTGCTAGACATTGGTGTACCCTAAGAAGTGCGCATATGTAGAAATGTACATGTCTCATAACGTGTACATGGTAAAACCGGTGGCATTGCCTATTGGGGGAAGGATGGAAACAAGGGTATATGTGCAACTAAGGCCCAAGTTTGAGAAGGGTACTTATGTTGAGGATGATGTATCAATCCCAAGAGGACCCCATTTAGAGAAAGAAGATGGTGTTGAAGAAAAGGGAATGAGAAGAGACTCTAACAACAAAGGCACCAAGCACACATAGATTACAAGACCGTAGAGGCACAAGAGTCAAGAACGGGCACAGAACTTATGTTCACCGAAAGAGGTCCCCACACACAATAGAAGGAGAAGTCACCTGAGAGAGAGGAGTCACCCGGAAGGAAGTTGTCCCCAGTGTTAGAGGGATCTCTAGTTAAGAAGAATCAGAAGGTGACTCGAGAGCTCAGACTCTGAGGAGACAAATAACATGAAGGGTGATGACTCTAATGAAGAAGATGAAGAGCACAAAGAAGGTAAGAGTCCCCATGTTCATGATGTACATGATTCTGGTGAAGAGAAGAATGACTATGAAGAAGGCACTCACAATATAGGAGGAAGTGAGGAAGTATACATGCATGCTTAGAAGACCCCAACCCCAACCAGAGAACAGATAGATGAAACTATAGAAAAAGAGGTGGCGGGTATTATAAAATAGTTAGTGGAGAATGAGGTGGAGCACAACGCCAATAAAGTGTTAAAGGAAACAAAGGAGAGCATGAGTGTATGGAAAGAATATGGAAGCATGGGAAAATATTCCAGCCTACCAAGAAGTTTCCCAGTAAGTACGCACAAGTGGGAAGGGAACAAGAAATGCAGCAAAGAAAATGCTATGACTTACATAAATGATCTAAAAAAGGTGTTGTGCATGTGTTTCCCGAGCACATTACCCGTAGATAAAATCCTCACTCGGTCTTCTTTTTTATGAAGAGGGTGCATAACTATGCAAAAGGAAAATGCTATCCTGGACTTTTGAGTCCCACATTGATGATCCCGAGTTCAAGGTAAATATTGATGCATTAATGAAGACACTAGATGCCAAGGAAATAAACCCTTTGGTAAACGCCCAACAAATGTCGATGAGAAAATTTGTAATGCACTTAACAAAGTGTTGGTGGAGGTGGAAGCAAGAATTTTTGGTAGAAAATATAAAATAAGAGTCTTGGAGGAGGATCTTGAGAAAAAGAATGAAGAGATCATTAAGAGGGACATGGAGATAAAACAAAGGAATTGATCAGTGTGTAGTTAAGGTGTGAACAAAAGGATGAAAAGGTGAAGGTGTGCGAAATCCACAAAAAAGATAGAGGGTATTTCAAATTCCATTATCTTAAAGCACCTAGACCTGACCCCTCCCGAGGAGAAGTACAAGTCAACCATGCACTTCTTGAAAACTTGATGCACATACTCACGGTGGAAATACAACCGCTTGTGTTAGAGTTGGTCAAGGTAGTTTTGGCATGTCGATGGTGGAAGAGAAGGTAAAGATGGAGGAGACCATATATAGTTGTCCCAAACTCCTTGCCTAAGTAATAATTGTGGTGCACATGGCCGAAGTTATGTATAATAACCGTGGCAATAGAGTAACTAGTATTTTAGTAGCTACCTACGAGGCGGACCTGAAGGATTTTTAGGAGAAGAAAAAGGGTAATAAGGAAGAAAGGGACATGGACCACATAGAAGAAGAAAAGAAGTCCAAGGACATCAAAATTTTTAGGGTTTTGATTAAAAATAAGGTGAAATAATTAGACCCCTAGGTTACTAAAATGATGGACGACCTTTGGGTGACCTTAAAGCAAGCAGATGGAAAATGCTATGGGTACGTTAAAGGCAAAGGGTGAAGAGTTGAAATATGATGAAGTCAACATACTAGTAGGGGATATGATGCAACATGCATAGGGTGAGGTCTATGCCCTGGAATAATATTGAGGCACTGTGACAAATGACCTCCCTATACTTGTGCATCAGTAGCATGACCCTTCTATTCTTCCATTCTTTATTCAATGGAAAATTATTTCATTCATCCTATTATTTATTATTTTTTGAGAAAGTAGAGTGTTTTCAAGATGGATAACACATGTAGTGCGGGGTGATGTTGGACCCTAAAACCGATTAAGTCCCTAGAAGAAGCACACGCATGCAAGTCAACCGAGTAGAAAGGTGATCAAGGAAAGGCGTGTGGGAGGAGAGGCTTGCACACGGGAATTAGGAAAAGGTTTGGGGACTTAGCTACATTTTGAAGGTGGTATCACATGGAAAACACGTGAAGGCTTGAGTAGGCGTGATGATTGGATAAGGTGCCATCTTGGAGTCTTGGAGGTCAAGAAAATAATATTCCATGCAGGGAATATTCCCAAGAGGATCATTATAGTTAGTGGAAGCCTTTACAAGTTGGCATAAGCTCTTGATCGATCATGGAGGACCACACTTCCACTTGGCATGCAATCTTCTCATGGGAAAAGTTATGGTGGTGAATCTAGATTCTATTTAAGGGAGTGCTTGGGCCTGAAATAAGGGGGAACAAGAGAGGCAACAAAGTGCTTTGCAAGAATGTTGTTACTAAGCATAGATGCATGCGCTCGGTCTGAATAAGGGTTGTAATGGGAAAACATAGCTAGAATCTCTATTCAGAGTAGTTTTGTAGGGTTGGAATGTTATTTCATGGTGTATATGGTCTGAGATGACCCCTTTTGATGTAATATGGCTACTGTAAATGGATTTAATCAATATATGGAGCTTTGTTTTGTATATTTGTGTCTATGGACTAAACCCTAGTGTATTTTCATGTTATTCATGGTTTAGATATGTTTCCATTATGTTGTTGTGATGTTTATGCTTATCTCATGGAGCATTTATGCTTAGAACTAGATCTACTACCTCTATATTAGATTAAATGCATGTATTCTTGTTCTACAAACCTTTCCTCCATTAATGGTAGAACATTCTCACAAAGCTCACATAAAGGAGGGGTTCGACACCCTACACACCTTGGGTGATTTCCCAACACATATTGGGTGATAGGATAACACGCTTGGGGTAGAAATAAGGTGTATGAAAGGTGACTACAAATCCCACGGTGTGGGAAGTAGTAGTTTCTTGGATAGGAATTAGTATATAAGAAGTTGTTGAGGCTCAATGAATCATCCAAAAATATATTATATTAAGATTTTTGAAAGGAGGTTGCCCCCTCGAAGAGGCATGTGATTTAATATCATTTCAAGTTCTTTTTCTTTATTTATTTGTTGCAGTTATTTTGTTGTGATTGGTAAAATAATGTTGCAGGGTCTTCAAAAACTTATGAATTTCCCAATGAAGAGGATACAGTTTGAATAAGAAAAAGGATGAATGGGATCATTAAATTTTTATTCATATGTGAATGAGCTCTTTGGGCCCAAGGTAATGACCTCTAGATTGGACAATCTACTCATCAATGTTTACATGGGGTCACTAGAAGTAGGTAGAGGAGATGTCAAAGGATGAGGTTGTTGATATAGGAAGTGGATGGGATGGATTGAGGTTGAGACTGTAGAGGATAAATAGGAGCTTGAGGAGGTGGTTGATAGGGAAGAGAATAAGTGATAGGTTGAGATTGGATGGGTTGAGAGATGGGCTACTTTTGAAAGGGCATGCAAGTAGAAGGATAAGATTGAGGGATTTGTTGTATGATAAGAGGATTGGTTTGAGAATGGATGTGATGGGGAGGTTGAGATGTTTGAATGGGATGATGATAGGACATATGTTGAAAAGTGGTGTGAGGGGGCTGATGTGTATGAGTGGAACTTGAATAGAGTGGTTGTGAAGAGACTACATTAGCATGAATTTGAGATATGGGTATGGAGATCGAGTTTTGAGGAGGATGCTTGATCGTAAGAGGGAAGGAGACAGACCTAGGAAGGGGTTAAGCGAGAATATAAATTACTATAGTGGATGATGAGGTGATGTGCATAAAGGAGGGAGGAGTAGTGTTGATGCGAGGAAAACTAGGGGGATGGGGACCACCAACTGAGTAGATTGATGCATGGATGAATCAAGAGATGTGTGTTCACGTTGGGCTATGTCCAATTCATTCTTCACTCAATGGAAGAAGATGAAAAGTTCGGATGTTAGGAACTAGGTAGACTCGGGATATGCATATATCTATTGAAGAGGAGGCCCATCGATGGGGAGGTGAGTGGATTTATGGATGATGTAATCATGGAGTGCAATATTATTGGAATCAAGGAGTTCATGGAACTCCACGCACCCCCAAGAGATAAGAGGGGGTCCAAAGGCCTCAACAAAATTGGATGATGAGGGTGTGGCTGGTCGAGAAGGGATCAAATGGTGATAAATGAAGGGATTGGTCTCAAATTGAGTGGGAACCACAAAGCGGTTCGATAGAGAAGAGACGATAGGGGTAACAGACTGAGTGATCATAGAGGAAGAGATGATAAGAGGTATTGATGTCTGTGTAAGAGAAGAGGTAGAGGTGGGAATGTTGGATGAAGATGCTTGTTCCATTTTCCTTTTTTAATCGAGTAAGAACATGCATGAAATAAGAAAGAAAAACCTATGCTGATTAGTTACTACAATAGACAATACACACAACACAGTTTATTTTGATCTTGATTATTTAGAAAATATGTAAAAAGGAAAGATAAAGGATTATAAAGGACCTAGGAAATGGTCAATCTAATTTTGGTTTTAGGACGTTGTGGTTGTGGATTCCTCAATATAAGTGAAGGTACGTGTGAGGCCCATTTATGTGATAAAATTTATAGCATGGCCAAAACACCATGGTGGATTTCCTATTAGGTGATGAAATCTCAACAGTTCCACTTGGAAGGAATATTTAGATGTGTGAATTTGATATGTGTTGTTTGGATGTGTGTGGAAAGGAGTGAATGTAAAAGTATTACCCTAATTATACTATATGAACAAGCAAACAATGAGGAGGTTCTTTTTAATACCCAAAAATGAAGTGTGACGATTCGATGAAAACATTAGATAAGATATGTAGTGAAATAAAAGAAAGTGAGAGGAAATAAGAATAAGGAATAACTGGTATCCACTTTTCCTATTAATCTAAATTCAAAAGAAGATAAACACGTGAAAAGGCCAATCCAAGTAACTCCCGAAATGACATGAGCAAGTAAAAGTAAACTCCTACCTATGGTGTTAGTAAAAGGGAATATAGAAAAATGTAAAATGGAAGAAATAGAAAACAAAAAACCTCACCAAAGGAAGGGGTCCCACTAAGCACGCCAAAATATTTGAGAATATTTCGTGCTACCTATTTCATTAGTGAAAACCAAATGAGAAATCAAGAAACCTCGAAATATGGGAGGGTTTAGGGAACCTCCTGATATGGATAGGATGATATGGTACTAGTGCACAGTAAATTGTCCTCTTCGCAATGAGTTTGCCACCTGCACAATAATAAAAGAATAAACACAAAAGCGGATTAATAAGAGATATGGTGTGATGTCCTAAAAGAGTCACTCAAAGAAGCATAAAATTCATTGAGAGGATATCATCCCACATGATGATAACAAAGAGCTATAATATGATAACAAAAGGAAAATGTTGATAACATAATTTGAACAAATATCTAATAAGATAATCTAACTGATATGGTGGCTAAGGATGAAAATGATAGAAAACTAGAGAAATCCAAAGAGGGTTGATGGCGACCCAAGAGTAGGATAGATAATCAATGATAACTTGAGAGAAGGAAAAATAATCAACGATGATCCAAATGAAACTGTGAAGAGGTATGCAAAACATGGGAAAAATGTGGAGTCTAAGATGCTATAATAGATAACAAGATATTTCCAGAGGGGTGGAATGCTATAGGGTTGGATTGGATGCAAGATATATCGATATGGTTACATGCAAAGTGGATAGGGTGGGTTATGGATAGGATGATTTATTCTATGGGCTGGTGCCAGTGGGTGTGATTGGCGGTGACCATACCATAGATGGGGTGTTAATAAGGAGATGTAATAAGTTTGTTGGTTCCGGGGATGATTGAAGATAACTAGAGGTTGAAGTAGAGCTCAATGAACACTTATAAGTACACCTGTAAAAAAAAGGGCATGCACAAACCAAAGCTCCATAATACTATTTAATTCCAAACTCTCAATGTAAAAGGAAACACCAAGATATTTTAATTATCAAAAGGATTGACGATAACACTTGAAAGCAATATCACAAAAGCACACAAAAGTCTCAAGATTTTCTAGCCATTTAAAAAGAGGGATATGAGTGGTTAAAGAACCTAGGGTAGGGTCGATTAAAACCCAGTCAATTCTGGCCGATGATTGGGGTGAGCAAACTTCCATTTAAACATTAGAATGAGAAATGAGGACAAGAATAGACTTTCAAATGGGTGACGAGATATTTTTAGGACTGCACATGTGTAAGAGGGTTAAATGGGTGTAAGGGAGGTGGAAGGAATCTTAGGAAGGGATAAGATGAGTGGGGAATCCTAGGGAAGGATTAATGAAGGGTGGTAATGAAGAGGGGTGGAAATCCCATGGCGGATGATTAAATGAGGGTAATTAGGATATACTTAGGATACTTAAATGATTTAGGATATATTTAGGGTTTATTATAATTATTTTAGGAATAAGGGGATTAATAAGGATTTTAAAAATGGGAATATGGGAATTAAGTTAGTTAAGGATGGATAATAGGATGAGGGAAAAAATAGAATAATTTAGGAGGGAAAGAGTGCAATTTAAAAATAAAATGGAAATGAGCATGCTAAGAGAACGTGTGGGTGAAGGCACAAAGAGGTGCTGAAAAATATGTGTCTATACTAGCGCCCAACCAGGATGCCATCTCCTAGGTGCCCTCGAGCTCTTTGTACTTTTCTTACATCTTTTAGGTCCTTTCTAGCTGTTTAGTCATCTTGTTTTTTACTAGTAGGCCTTTTAGTGATTAATTACGAAATTCAACCAAGGGAATCATATAAATATAAAGATATGTGGTAAGATAAAGGACCAGGCACTAAGCATTTACTATCTCCACCTTAGGTTACATCCAAAGGCATTTAGAAGAGCATTCAAGCATTCAACTTGCATTAACACAAGGGCAAGGGAATGCATTATTTTGAATACACTTCATAGGAGGGGAAGTTTTACACACATCTATCTAGATTTTCTACATCTAACTATTGCTCGCTATCAAGTTCGATGCACACAAGAGCCACCTAGGGCATGATTCCTTCACATACACACATAACTACATAGGGTCTATAATGTAGTGCAATGCTTGGTCATAAGTTCACTTTGTTGACAACCGAGGATAGTCTAACCTCCCATTTGCATCTTTATTTTTTAGGATTTGATGTAGTTTGGGGGTTTTGTAGGTGCTTCTTTCTTATTACAGGTTTTAGGTGAATAACAATGAAGTGCATCAACATACAGCAATCAAAGGTGAATATTTCATGACCTTGCGAAATTGTTTTTTTGGGGTTTTGAGCAGTCACATGCACCCAAAGGAGGTTTGTAGTGCCATAGGCACCCCGACCTAGTTTAGGTGCCCTAGGCCAACTTATTTCGACACTTTTGTATTTTTCGATCTTCGGTGTGACACTTCTCTCCTCCTATTCATCGGTTTGTCGGCTTTGGCATCACTTTGTGAATCAACTAAGTATTTTATCCCTTCATTTGCAACTAGGGTTTCATATTTTCTAGCTTACTTTCTTGGGTCAAAATATGTATGTAATTGTTGATATCATTTGTTATTGTATATATTTAGATTAACATCTATTTATTTCAATATTTGCTCAATCATCCATAAAACATTTAAGATCATGCATCCTCTCTCAAATGTCTTTCAAATTTTTGGCCCTCACAAGAATGAACAAATATAATACCAAATATAACATTTGGTCAAATTTAAAACAATACACATACATATAACAAAAACAATGTAAGAATCAAAACTCACAACATAATATTAATAATTTAAATATGTTATTTTTACATATTTTGGGTTGAGCATAAAGCATCTATTTGAAATGGCTCATTTTGTATCAAAAATATTTATATTTAATATTTTCTAATAAATCTACCTTATCTCATTTTTTCATTACTCTTCCCTTTTTAATATGTGAACAATTTTATTTTTTCACTAGTAATTAGCCTATAAATAAACTATAGTGTCTTCAAACATATATATTATATATACTCTAAAATAATATAAATTCCCATCGTAAAGGATTCATTAAATGTAGAGTTTTAAAACAATATTTTAAAAGGAAAAAAATATTTAAAATTTTAAGTAATAAAAAATTTAAAGTAAAAATACAAATTGGAATGTCATCTTTTAAAGCTAAAACAAGGAGAGTAACCAAATAAACCTACTAAATTAGGTATTACAAAATGCAAGACAAATAGAAGCATCAATCCATATTCACTCACCTTGTAATTTGTAGACACAAAATCACACACATTACTATTTTACTATGTTGTCAATATGTTGTTTATATGCATGGATCTTAAGTAAGAAAAGTATTCATTGGTGACACCATCTCTTATCCATCTATGTCTTTTGATTTCTTTTTCTTGTACTTCTCTTCCACATATGTCATTTCTGTATCCACTTTTGGTTAGGTCACAGGATCCCTTTGTATTTGTCACTTCACATCTGTCATTATTTATCTCAGGACACCAACGCCCACTCTGCAGACATTAGCACCCAGAGCCACTTGTTTCCATTCTAGGCGCTTCATCCTCTTTCTTCTTTTTACATATTTTGACATTTTTGGTTGGCCTTTTCTCCTTTTTTGTCTTTATCCCATGCTCATAGTTGGCCTTTCATGTCACTAGTGTCAAAATTCAAACAAGAGATCCATATATATACACAACATACACACTATTATTTTTCCGACAATTCTAATAAAAGCAATGACATCTACATACTATCACTATCATTAAAGGGACTGCATTTTTGGGCTCCATACATTGCATAGGAAAGGGAAGTGTTGAATTACATACCAAAATTTATATCTAATCTAGCTATCACTGTTATGTTAGCGTCTATTTATGCGCAGGGTAACTAAAGGAAACTATTTCACACACAAACACACATAAAATACATGGAGTCTGGAATATAGTGCAACACTAGGTAATAAGTTCACTCTTTGGATGATCGTCGAGGTCAGATATTACTTCACATTTTATATATTTTATTTAGATTTGATGTATTTGTGAGCTTGTGTAGGTAGCTAGGGTTTTGTCTTGCAAGTTACATGTGTGATTGAAACCCTAACAACGAAGGTAACACTCTAAAGTAGATATTAGAGTGAATGTCTTTAGACCTAGAAATTAAGCGAGATATTGAAGATTCACACTGTAACCAACACCCGAATCGGTCACCAAAGTCCATTTTCAGGTCGATACAAAGCTTGAAAACCCTTAACGTGCTTACATTTACATCACTCCATGCCGATCCGAATATACATAGTCCCAAATTATCTACATATCACACATATTTCATCTAAGTCACATGCGCACCCAAAATTATATATGCTATATTGTCGGAAAACGATTACAAAGTCTCCAATAATGATTCAAAATCCTTTTGAGAAGGTGTTCGAGCTCCAAAATCCCATTCACACTATATATTCATAGCCTAGATAGCCTTAATTAACTTTTCCATGCATTTTTCCATCTCCCCATTTCTTTCGGTGCTTGATTTGGCCTTCAGTGCTAGGACCGCCGCCTTGCTGAGCAGTGGTCCTAAAAATGCCACCTTATGTAGGGTGGTGGTTCTACCCACTTTTCTAGAATCTTCACGCATGTTTTAAACATGTGATGGTTCACTTAAGTTTGCTTTTAGATGCGTCCAGAGCCGAATTGGTTAAAAATAGATTTGTTTACTTGGTTCTCCTTGCTCCTTCTATTTTAAATGATATTTAATTAGTTGGAACTACTTATTCTTCCCTTGTGCATGAAGTAACCTCTTATCCTCCATTACTTATATATTAATTGCTTGTATTCAAGAAAAAGGTCTTGAGAATTTTGTGTATCTTGCATTGTTGTGCTACCATAATCTTGCTAGGAATTGCAGAGCCAAATTGAGCTCTTGTGTCATCTCTCTTATACTTGCATTGATTCTATATTACTTCCAAGCTACCCTTGCTCAAGCACCATCCTCTTTTTTCTCGTTCTTTACATTCCCAATCTATTGGACTCACATGAAAACTCAAAGAACAAAAGGAAAGAAGCGAGGGGATAGATATCGATCTATTGGATTTTCCAAGATTCTTTCTCTTCCAGTTGGAGTTGTGTATTTGTTTTCTTTGTTTATCAAATTTTCAATTGTGAATTGTTAATTTAAATTGCATATTAAATAGAGTAGAGAAACAATTCATTTCATTAGCTAGATAATTTCAAGTAGATAAAGTTAATAGGAAGTTGTCTCTTGATGTTATTAGGAAGCTATGGGGGAGCAATAGCTTTATTAGGGTTATGATTTGTTCTTCACTTCTAAGGTAGGGTTGGAAGGATTTTGATTGAATTAGAATAAGATTTTTAGATTTAGATTCATACATTTGCACAAATAGTTAGCTACATCTGGCTAATTGTTTGTATTTAATTTATTTGTTAGATTAGATGCATTATCTGAAAAGTTAGAAAAGAACAAAAACATTTATTTTCCATACATTAGCTTGTTTTACTACTTTGTTCTGATATATTGAGAAAACACCAAAAATATAGGTTAGATTTCCTTTGATAGATAGTTTATTTCATCGAGAACAAATCAATTTATCTGTATGACCATCAACGGTCCACAACAGGGAAATACTTACAAAGCATGTGACCCCACTGGTCCCACAACCCAATGGGCCGAGCTAATAAGCGGCATTGACATAAGTTTGCACTTAAAAATATTATGTACACTTGCCACACACGCTAAGAAAATAAGACAGATTAGAGACATTGAACATTTCTACTAATCAACGTATGAATTTTGGACCTTACAAATAGGATTTGATTGCATGCATGACCATATGAGGGCCTCAACCTCAACGAGTCTTTGGTTGTGACCCATGGTCCCATCACCCATAGCCTTCTCTGCTCCACTACATCTCTTGTATGTACTTCCATGACCTTTTTGGAAATACATACAAGGCACATGCATGTTACTTTCCATGTGTTACAAAACCAATCAATAGAATCTCATCGATTGGAGTCTCTCGAGTAGCTATCATATCTGATCATACCATCACACCCCTTTAGGTTAGGAGAGAATTCTTCACCTTAGATTCACGATTCCATTATTGCATGTCGAAGACATAAGATTGCTCACATATCTTGACCACTACCATCACTTCCACTTCCATTTCCATTCCACACCGGGTTGTCTCGGCATGACCTCGGGAGGTCGTGTGCAAAGAAGGTCACGTGTTGATTTTCTATCGTATAGTCACCTAACTTTTCCATTTTACTATAGTCTTGCATTGCTTGGGCACTTAACATTTGTATTTTATTGTATTTTATTAGAGTATATATTTGTTAGTTACTTTGAAATCATATTTAATACAATTTTTTTTAAATCATTTGGTGAACCCACTTTTATTCAAACTCCTTGCCCTAGGATCCCAAAACCCTCATGGCTAAAAAGAGGTTCCCATCTCCCAAGCATGATATGACCTATATGCATATGCAACCTATTTTTCCAATGCCTCTAAAGAATATGAATTTTGTGACCTCATGCACAATCCCCAATATGATCCCATAATCCTCCAACAACTCCTTGAATTCCAAAAACCTTTCCTGTTGGTTACGAAACCCCTAATTTTTGCATAGTCTCCCCTGACCAAATTTTTTTCCTCATGTTCTCCCTCATCCACCATAGTCACCAATGATGCTTCATCCTCTTCTCCTTCTCTTATAGAAAATGATAACATTAATATATATTCTTTGCATGATGAGGTTCTTTCTTGTGAAAACATAGATGTTAATAATTCTACTTCGATAATGGCAATGTAAATGTGCATAATGATGTTCCTACTTGTAGTCAAGATGAATTTTCCTCTCTATCTCCTACTCTTCCTAATTCTGAAATTGTTTCCAATGATTGTCATGATAAATCTGATGCTATTACTCCTATAAATTATTTATATGTTGATGATACTCTTGATGAAATCCTTGCTTGTGAAAATATGACTGATAGTGACTTTGACTATGATTTTTATCATGAACATGTTAGTGATGATGTTGCTTCTTTTAAGACCGTTGAATGTGAATTTACTACTCCTATTTCTTATACTTTTGAATTTATTTCCAATCTTTCCCAGGAGGATTCCCCTTACTATCCCTAATGTACATCTTATTGTGTCTCTTGAGCCTACACCTAACATCCCCATGGAGCCTCCATGTTCCTCTCCTCCTCTCACACCTCCTTCTCCTTCCACATCCACTCCTCCTTCTCAAGCTCCCATGATCACCCATAATGGCAAGATCCAACCCCTCAATATTACTCTCACTTCTCTAAACATTTCTTCACATGATATCATATCCCTCATGCATGTTATTGGTGTTGGTGTCCATTTTAATCCTCTATGATTTTTCCCTAATTTTCTTTCACTCTGCACTTCCTAAAATGTTTTCTACAATTTTAATGGGTGAAATGAAGTTTTTACCTCTACTCCCATTCCTTAATTCATTTGAAAAATCATTTTCCATGACTCATTTGTGAAGAAACACCCATGCATGCCTTGTTTGTGCCCTAATTTTTCCAAATCTATGGGCTATGCCATGTTTTCCCTCTGTCTGGTCGTGAAAAATCAAATTTGTTTGTTTCATGCATATATGCCTTCAAAAACCCTTCCCCATGGTCGAAACTTGCATAAAATCAACTTCCCCTTGTTTTTTGAGCAAAAATTCCTTCACCCATGAAGAAAAAATCAATTTTAGAGGTCACTGGCAAACTCTGTGTTTTTGACGGTCGTACGGGTGTCATTTGACCGTCAAAATTAAGCTCAAAATTCTCCTCATACGTGGTTGCTTCTGGTTGGACAAGGATCAGCGGGTTTCTCTGAAAAACTTAGTCATTTTTGGGCTTTGGGAAAAAATTCAAAATTCCCCCCGCAACTCCGCGGGAGGACACGTGTCATGTTCTTATGCGAAGGTGGAGTGGGAAGCCGGCGGGAACTTAGGCATTTTTTTCCTTTTTGGTGAAGGGGAAAAAATATGAGGAAAAGCTCGTGGGTCTGAATTTGAGTAGGAGGTCGACATGTGGCGGCGTGGTGGAAAGCGGGGAAGTACGGGCCGCGGAAGGAAAAGGGAACTTTTTCCCTTTTGGTCAAAAATGCCTAAGGTGAAATTTTGAAGTGCAGCCCCGTGGCAAATCTCAGGAGGACGCATGTCCATAAAAAGGTCAGAGGGAAGTGTGGGCCGCGAAGAAAATGGGGAATTTTTCCCTTTTTGGAAAAAAGAGTTAAGATGAAGAATTAAGCCACGGGCCCGTGAATGAGCTACAGGGAGACACGTGGTGGGCAGAGCGGGTTGGCGGGCGGCAGAGGAAAAAGGGAAATTTTTCTTTTTTGCAAAAAGACTCAGTATGGAAATTTGAAGCGCTGGCCCGTGAGTAAATCATCGAGCGACATGTGGCAAGGGAGAAATGGGAGGTGCGGGCCCGTGGAAGGAAAATTGAAAATTTTCCTTGGCAAAAAAGGGGTCAAAACATGAAATAAGCCCGTAGAATTTTAGCGATAGAGAAAGTGACATGTGGCAAAGGAGAAAATTGAAGGTGTGGGCCCATGGGGCAAAAGGTGAAAAATTTCCAAAATTCAAAAAGGGTCAAAATGCATAGAATTGAAGCGTGATCCCAATGGGACCCACCATGTGCCATGTGTCATCACCAAAATTCAAGGGCGGAGGGGTGGAGAAAAAGGTCAATTTTTTCCATTTTTCCAAAAATGTCAAAAAGTCAAAAGGTGAGCCCGAATTGATTCCCAATCATATTTTGACATGTGGAGGGCCCAGATTGAAGGCAAAAAATTAGATCAAGGGTAACTGTACATTTTCATTTTTGGCCACCATTTTGCTCTAGGAAGCTTGGAATTGTGAATTTTGCATCAAATCTCATCAAATTTTTGGCGATTCCATGTCGTTTTGGCCTTCTAGGATCATTGGAATCTATTTCATGACTCAATTTGCAAATTTGAGGTGTTTTTGAGATAAATTTTACTCATACCGTGTAAAATGTGAAATATCAAATTATAAAGTTACAAAACCAAATTGGAAAAGGATAAGATGAAATGATGAAAGGATGAGGGCGGCGTGCCTTTAGGATAAAAACGTGCCTCCAAAAAGGATAATGATCCAAATATTTGTAATGATCCAGTATTTTTAAACACCTAGCAACTCTTGTTGCAAATTTGTTAAATGTCATTTTTAGTGAATCATGAGAAATGGTTGTAACAAACTTTATCCCTTGGCATATGCTTTTCTTGGAAAAGAATGCTCCAATGTGGTAAGAGATATATAATACATTTTGGAAAAATGCAAAAGAGGGTCTGGAAGTTGAAAATCATGAGCAAATGTTGAGAGAAAGATAATTTTTCTCGAGAAACCTACCAAAGAACCATGTTAATTTCTTCGTGTTGGATCTTCATGTATGTGAGTTGGTTACAAGAGTGTATAGCCATCACATAACTCGAGATTGTTCATGAAACTCTCCCTGGCTGATGAATCTAACAAGATTTTGAGTTTATCTGTGTTTTTTTGGGAAATATGATGTCTCGTTATCATTTTAAATACCTGCAAATAGTCTTTAGAAATCACACAGATCTCATTTCATGTTGATAGTTTAGTGGCATTTGCAATCTCCTATTCAAGAGCTTTCATCTAACAAAGAGATAAAAAAATTTAAAATCACTTTACCTTCCTTGAATTCAGAGATTGCTTGTAAGCCTTTGGGGGTACCTTAGGTGTGGTTTGATCAAGGATTTTTGTGTTCAATTGAGTTCTTTACTTCAAGATTTTGTGGTGAGTTCTCAAATATTGTGTGAAGAGTGTAACTTGGGCTTCCATTTATGCATCTTCTGGTTGAAAGAACATCCTAATTATTTGAAGCATTTTATCTGATAGTTGTTCAAGTATTGTAGAGGTTGTCAAAGATTTGATATATCCAAGTTTGTCTTGTCAATACCCCACCAAAAAATCATCTGAATAACTAATCCTACCCATACTACCCTTGCATTACATTGTGTGTCAACAAAAGAATCTAACCCAACTACAAAATGCACAAAGCAAATCAGGATCATACAATGTCTCCAACAGCCTCAGCCTTGTCTTGAAAGCATTTCCATCATTTAGTAGTGACAACTCTGTTGAGTTTGAATAATGGAAAATTGATCATGTTTTCCCAACACCATCTCCATACAATATGCACACGGTATAAGGATATCTCCACCTCCTTCACAAAACAGAGAGGCTGCATATAGGTTCTCTTACCTTGATTGAAAGGCACAACCTAAAATAGCGAGGATTAGATCAAAATAATTTCAAAGTGCTATCCATCTCTCCACAAATCTAAGTGCCGGTTAGATAACATCCCCGACTACAAAACGACATATATCAAGATCTATCTCGCCTTGAAGCTTCATGCCATTTTTCCGATGTCTTGCTCATACGAAAAGGAGAACAAATTTGGGAACCAACATTTGGAAAGTTGAACTCTCAAGTTCATACCCTTACCCTTGAAAGTAGAGCCTATTATGCTTCCTTTGAAAATAATTACCTTTCTGGAAATCATATTCCCAAGAAGATTCAAAATTATACTTTCCCTAAAGGTTTCATCATGCCCACTTTCTCAAGTTTTGATGGTGTAGACTATCCTTTTTTGTATCTAAATCATTTTTGTTTTCCCATGGCTTTTTATTCCAATGATTTTTTGTTACTAAAATCCTTTAGTAATATCCTTGTTGATCATGCTCTCCAATGGTATATTCATTTTCCTAATGGATCTATTAGTACTTACTATGATATGGATGATGCTTTTCTTAGATGCTTTATTTCTAACAATGGTTCTAAAGTTACATATGAACGTTTTCCTTCTTTGCATCAAGGAAAGAAAGAACCCATTTTAGATTACATTTTACACTTCAATTCTTGCATGCATCAATTACTATTTCAACCTATTGATTTAGAAATGTAATTTATCTTTTGTTGTGGTTTAATTCCTCCATTAAAATAAAATCTCTTATATGATACATGTGAATCATTTACTCTTTTATGCTACAAATTTATCGATTTAGAAATGGATTTAATTGTAGATAATATCATACCATATCCTTCTACTTCTTATATTCCTCCTATGCCTAATATGTCTTCCCCTCTTCCATCTATTGACCCTCCTTCATGTTCGTCATCTCCACCTCCCCGCAAGCATCTTCCTTCCCCTCCACCACATCGACATTCACCTAATTCTTCTCCATCTCCCACTTGTGAACCATTGCACTTCTCACATAATGTTAAACCACATGATGTCTTGCGACCTTACTTGATAAGTGGCTCATTTGTCTACCTTTAACCAACAACATCCACATCCCCTCTTGTGCAATCAGCGTGGACTGACCTTTTACAATTTTCACCACATCAATGGTCATCATCACAATGAATGTTATGCCCTCCATGATAGCCTACAATAATTAGAAGACAAAGGTGTGGCAACATCATGAACAATTCATACCATGATACCATTCTCCTCAACAATCTCCAAGGGTTCAACCAAAGGTATCTAAGCAAGGTCTTGCCTCATCAATGGTCAATGTCATTTCAGCTTTAGATGATAAAGTCAAGGATTTAGAGCTTGCCCAAAATACACAGAGTTCATATGCAGGGAAAGCATGGACTCCTTCCTACCCACAAAACTATGGGAAAATACCAACCACACAGAATCCTCCCGTCTACATGAATACTCTGAACCATGGGGATTTGTTAACTAGGACAGGTACCTTGGGTATGCCCCCTCAAGCCACATATGGATACCCACAATAGGTGCCATCTGGAAGTGATTTCTCAAATGCTATACCAGCTAGAAATGTGACGTTGCTTGGATTTGTGCCTTCACTCCATATCAAGGTAATCAACCCCTTATGTACACATGTATTCTAAATCTCCATAGGGGACATGTACACCTACCCGTGTCCATATGGATACCCACAAGGGATGTAATATGCCCCACCAAATGTCTATGCTTTGTCCAATTTCAGCAACCAATATAGCCCCCACCTCCCTAATAAGGGTCTTCAATGGTGGAACCATATGCAATGGGACTTATTCTCAATATCTCAAGGAACCCCTAGATTTCTCCATTCGGGCGGTCATGCTCCCAAGACCCTTACATGATCTCCCGAAGTTCAAAGGGGAGGGCAATCCTAATGCCCACATCAAGGCTTATACAATGACAATTCGAGAGTTGCTCCCATGGGATGTAATCATTATAAAGATTTTTCATAAGACACTAGAAGGTATTGCTCTTGAATGGTATTATAGGATACCGAGAGGCTTCAATACACTCGTTCAAACAACTTGTATCGAGTCTATCAAATCCTTTGATATGAACAAGCTTTTGAAAACAAGAATAAGGGAATTCCATCACATCAAACAAGAACATAATGAATATGCAACCCACTTCATTCAGAGGTGGTGACACATTCTCTACTCTTTCGTAAGTGCTCCAAACATGGATCAAATGGAACTTTGTGTTTTTTTCCTTCACTCTCTCAATAGAGAGATGAAGGAGGAGGTTTAAGAATTCCTACTAAGGAGCTATGAAGAGGTGCTAGAGGGTGCTCTTTGGATTGACCAAGTGGCCATTGACAGTGGTCATAAGACCTATGGAGTAAATGGGAAGTTAGCCACTCCTGCTCAAAGCACTCCCAGTTACTCCAACAACACAAATAACAATCAAGGACCAAAGATCCTTACTAATAATTGTGGAGTCATGACCGACAGTGTGACTAACCAACCCAAAAATCCTAATGTTGTTAATCCTACTAGTTAAGTACTAGAAATAACAATAACAATGGTAACAATTAGAGAAACAACAATTTCTCACCCTCAATAAACGTTGTGGATTTTAATTGTCCCCAACAAAAACAACAACCTTAGTAACAAAGATAAATGCCGACCACAAGCCCTAGTCAATACCCCAACTAATTCCGAATTAGGGCAAGGGTTCCAAAGTGTTAATTATAACAATCAACAACCAAACAATAACCATAGTTTCAGACCATAACAAGGAACAAACTAAAGGCCTCAAGATTACGATCCCGATTTGTATTGCGGTTTCCATAGGGTCCGCGAGCATGACATAAGAACTTGTCGTGATTGTAATAAGTTTTTGTAGCATTTTCCAGAAGACCAAAGACAATTATTTGTTGACATGTTTTTGGAAAACCCAACTGCACCCAGTTAAAATTCCTATATGGGACTGGTCTATCTCGCGAGAACACGCCATTGGGAATCTTCAATGATCCTCTCCCCACACGTCCAAAGGACGGTAACTGATCCCAATGGTTTGAATAAAGGTATTTTAATAGGGACTCATGATTTTGAAACCTCAACTTTGTCAAACCCACAGGTGGAACCTCCTTTGGATGGTCATTAGCAAACGAAGATCGTAGGTTTGGTTGAATTAGATGTTGAACCCCAAATTAACGCTACAACAAGAGCCATAGACTATTCTTTGCAACCAATCCCAATTTTATCTGGTTGTGTCAGATAATGCTCATGACATGCTAAACAAACTAGTAGGGGCTTATGATTTGTTCAGTGATCTAACCAAGACCTTTGTACACATTTCCTTTCTAGATCTATTGAAGAATTCCCCTGCTCATCGAGCCGCTCTTTTGGAAGTGCTAGGTCTCGGCCATTTGATTAATGTTACCCCTCTGCCAGAGGCACATATAAACCATATAGACTTTGACGTTTTCCCTCCAGGGCAACCCGAAAGGGATATTGGGTTTGTATTTGACATAAGAAAGATGCCTACATATGCTTTGAAATAGCTCATAGAGGTGATCTAACCTTGTTTTTATAGGTTTGGATCTACAACAACTACGTGAAACACACAATGATCGATGATGGGGCAGTAGTTAACATAGTCCCCTTCTCTTTTCTTCATAAGTTAGGATATGGGGAGACTAATTGCTCCTTGACATGAAACACATTGAGGGGTTATGATAGCCTCAAGGCAACCTCGATCGAACCATAGTATTACTAGTTACTCTTGGGCCTAACACGGTACTCACCGAGTTGTATATTATAGATTGAGAAACCAACTACAATATGATCCTTGGCCATCCTTGATCCACTTCATTAAAGGAATCCTCCAATATATTCCAAGAGGTCGATTATTGCATTTAGGGAAATTATTTGTCACTCAAGGTGATCCAAAACCCTTTGATATACATTTGGCCAACTTAAAAAAAAGCCGAGTCCACTCTAAATTCAAACTTCCTACAAACCGGTTAAACAAACCGTGCAAAGCGTGGTACCGTAAGAAAAGTCGGTTCCCACAATGGAGTTAGAAGTTCTTGGTTTGATTGAGGGTATTCAGCGAGTCAAAGATGAAAAAAATGTTGTAGAGACAATATCATTAGTAACTACAACAAATATTGTTGAGATATTAGAAAAGGATTTACCTATCTATATCCCCTTTGATTCCATGGGTACGAGATATTCCTTGGGACTTGGTTCCCTTCCAGCAGATGAGGTTTGCATGGTGGAGGTAACCAAGGTAAAAGGAGAACTTATAATGGATGACTCAACATCCATCTTTCGAGTAGTTCTTTAGACCCTCCATTTTGATGGAGCCAAGTGTCGCTTGGTCTTAGGAGCGGCGTGATCCTTACTTCACCGCTGAAGGAAGGGTTTTACCTTTGCTTTCAAATTGAGTTTTAAATGCAAAAATAATGGGGCTGAGTATGAGGCTCTCCTATTAGGTCTCATTGTAGCTAAGAGAATGGGAATCCTCAATATTAGGGTGTTGGGTGACTCATAGGTAGTTTTAAATCGATATCCGAGGTATACGAGACTAGGGATAAACACCTACAACTCTATAAAATAGCCTGTGTTAGGCCTAACTAAGGGGCTGAATTTATATCAATCGAGGTAGTTCCACATGAATAGAACCTTCTGGTAGACTCTATAGCAAATTTTGCCTCACCCTTCACCCTAAGTAGTGACTTAGAGGACACCAACTTCATGGTTTCAATCCGTCTTTGAATGATTGATTCACAAAGCGCCAAAGGTGACATCAATGTTGACATACATGGAAGCTGAGGATCAACTTGACTCTTTGAACCATGTTGATGGGGATGAGTCAAATTTAAGTTATTTAAACACTTTGGTGGAACTGCATATTACCTGTCACAAGGTAGAGCTTTCCCTAATTCCATGTTCCTCTTCTTATTTTGGGAATCTAATGATTGAGTCATCTCTGGGAAAAGATCTTGAGATTTACGAAGTAGAAGAAGAAGGGGAATTGGAGTTACCTCCAACCCTACTTGAGTTTGAGGAGGGTAATGCCTCCTTAATCAAGGGAATGATTAATATAAACATCGAAACAAAGGAGGAGCCAAAATCTTAAAACTAGGGTCCTCTTTGACTCAGAGGAAGTAGAAATTCATACTTGAATCCTCAAGGAACATCAAAAAGCCTTTGCATTCAGTTATAAAGAAATGATAAAAATTGCACCACACATTTTAGTTCACAATCTCATCACCAAGCCGGATGCTAAACCAATTAAGTAGAAGTCAAGACCTATGAAGCCAAAGGTGGCCCTTATGGTAAAAGAAGAAGTAATGAAGCTTCTCTAGGTAGGATTTATCAAGCTAGTCGATTATTCACAATGGGTATCTAACATTGTCCCCATTCTAAAAAAGAATGGAAAGATCCGTATTTTCATAGAATTCCAGGACATTAACAAGGGTTGTCCAAAGGATGATTTCTTCGCTACCATCCATTGATGTTATCGCTGATGCAACAACCGGATTTGAGTTGTTGTCTCATGGATGGATTTTGGGATATAATCAAATTAAAATATCTACCGAGGATTAAGCTAAAACTACGTTTATAACTCCTTGGGGAACTTATTGTTATGCCGTCATTCTATTTGGTCTTAATAATGCTTTGGTGCTTTGCATACCAATGAGCAATGACATACATATTCCATGATCTTATTCATAAGATTGTGGAATCCTACGTAGATGTCTTCTTGGTGAAGGCTAGAAGTGCTGCAATCACCCGGAGGTGCTTCGTATCATCCTCTCACACTTAATTGAGTATGGTGTCACGTTGAATCCAGAGAAATGTGTATTCAGTGTAACAAGCGGTAAGCTTCAAGGTTACATTATATCTTCATAAGGGATTGATGTTGACCTAGCCAAAACTCGGGCATGATAGAAAGGGTTCCGCCATTGGATGAGTTTGGTATTAGATATTTCTTAGGAAACTTGGTGTAATCCAAAGGTTCATCCCCGACTTGACCTTTTCCGTTCATCTAATAAAAATTTGTTGAAAAAGGATTATATCATTGATTAGATGGAGGAATGTGATGAGGCCTTCGAGGCAGTTAAATGATTCTTGTTGTCCCCTCCCACGCTAATGCCACCTAGGTCGATCACCCTTTGATCTTCTATTCACTGGATACATGCATTTTGATAGCTCCGTATGTTGGCTCAAGAGGATGAAGATAAATGGGAATGGGTAGTTTACTTTATCATTCGGATGCTACTTGATTATGAGACATGCTACACGTAGGCAAAAAAGGAATGCCTTGCCATATTTTTTACAACAAAGTGTTTAAGGCATTACATGCTCAATCAAGAAACAAGGGTTATTGTTAAGACAAACCACTTACAGACATTTCTCATGCAAGGATCCTTGCCTAAAAAGGTTGGGGGTTTCATTACATTGATGGGTGAGTTTGAGTTAACATTTGTAAATAAAAATTCTGTTAAGGGTCAAATCATTTCGATTAGTTGGTTGATAATCCATAGGATGGGGGTGATTTGATATATCTGGACTTTCTCGATGAGTGTGTATATTTCATCGAAACCAGCCCAATATCTTTGTATGCCCTTAGTACACTCGACATTATCAACTTCATCATGGACCACACATACCCGTAAGGGGAAATGCCACAATAAAGAAGGCGGTTACACATCATTTCCACTAAATACGTTATCTTGGAATAGGTGCTTTATCACAGAGCCTTTGACTGAATGTTCTTTGAGATGTGTTGATGCCAAGAATTTGAAAATATTATTTATGAGTCATATGATGGGGTATGTGGAGGTCACTTTGGAAGCCATGACACTTTGCCCAGAGATACATCAGATGGGCTATTTCTTGCCCACCCTAGAGCATGATGTGGTAGAGTTTGTGTGTAAATGCCACAAATGTCAAGAGTCCTCCCACGAGATCCACATACCGCCCAAGATTTACAACCAATAATGACCCCATGGCGCTTCTTCACATGGGGCCAAGATTTGATAGGAAGTTCTCTCCCTCATTAACAATGATGGCCATAATTTCATATCACGAGACACAAAGTACTTTACCAAGTGGGTAGAGGCCATGCCCCTTTTCACTATTCCCGGCTCTATAATCGCTAAGTTCATCCCGAACTAGATCATTTGTAGGTATGGGGTACCACAGTCATTATTTACGATAATGGAACATATTTCAAAAATAATGAGGTGTGTGAGTTGTGTACAAAGCTCAAAATAAGTCATCACATGGCTTCTCTCTACTACCCTCAAAGCTAATGGACAAGATGAGGTGACCAATAAGACTTTAAAGTCCATTATACTAAAAACCATTAAGGAGAACAAATGAGATTGGCACCTAAATCTTTTTCCACCTTGTGGGCCTACTAAACATTGGTTAGAACACAAATGGTGGCAGCCCCCTTTTCATTAGTATTTGGTGCTAAGGTGGTTCTACCACTTGAAGTTGAAATACCTAGTCTTTGCATTTCACTACATGGGATCCTGGGAGAGGAGGGTTATCGGGAAGTATGACTATCCTAATTAGAAAGTATCGACAAGGCTATACTGAGTGCTAAACAACAGCACAATGTTTATGCTGACCATATGGCTCGGTAATACAATAAGGTGTACGAACATGATATCTACGAAGGAGATTTAGTATTAAGAATCGATAGCCGAATAGATAAGAAGACCGGCGAGGGAAGAAAGTTAAGACCTAGGTAATTAGGTCCATATTGGGTAGTGGAAGACTACAAAAATGGTGCATTTCACTTGTGTACACTAGAAGGTGAAGAGTTTAGCGAATCAATAAACTCTCTTCATCTAAAGAGATACTATGCATGATCCACCAACATTTTCATATGTACATTATTCTACCTGCATTACATTTTCATCTCCAAATCATTTTTGTGGAAAGTGTGATCAAGGAGCTTATTCTTATAGCAATTCCTAAAAACTTCTGAAAATATTGACAAAACATTCAAATCATGTCTCTTCAAACCTTCATAATATCATCAACTATTTTTGAATCACTTATCAATCCAAATAAGATAAGACAAAGTTTTGATGGTAACCATACCAAGGCTTACATACTTGGTTCTACTTTTGGTCTCTTCTTAGGTTAGGTGTATTTTGTTCATGGTCTGTTCTAGAAGCTTCATGGTGTCACATCTATCCCATATACATCTCCTTGGAAATAAGAGCATTCTAAACATTTTGCCCAAATAAGTAAATCAAATGCAAATTCATAGAAAATTATATTTTACACATTTCTCTGCCCTACCAACCTTCGGTGTTGAGCTTGCATCTCTTACTAGTGATGTAGGGTTGGGAAAGGAGGGAAATGCCCTTACTTGTCTGTGCCTTATCCATGGTGATAAGCCCACACTTCTTACTTGGTAGCATGGGGAAAGGCGTAGGGGTCTCTTTGATAAACTTGAAATTTACAAACTAGTCAAACATTGTGAAATCATAAATAAAAACCAATTGAGTTAGATGTCTAAAGTTCCAAGAAGAGTTTAAAACCCCAAAACTAGATTTTTTCAACCAAGTGGCCATGTATGGATCCAAGTCTAGATAAACTGCAAAGCAATTCACATTATAAACTATGAAGTAGCTTGAGTAGAGTAAGGTTGTAGCGTCCCAATTTGGTTCTATCAAACCTCTGTCTTTCTCTCATCACAACCATTCAACAAATTTCATAGCTTGTGCCCTTTATAACTCTTGGTACTAAGCCCTCTCATCTTACTAGTTATGTGGGGTTAGGAGTGGGGCAAGTACATCTATTTATCGTATTATTATATCATCATGTTTTATCAAGACAAGATGAAGTACCGAAGATCAAAGGAAACTAAGTTTAAGATCACATTGTGTTTGCATCATCATATATTAGCATTATGAAATACAAAAGAAATCATTCTCATTATCATTTAACATCCATCGAATACATTTTGAAAAGCATAGAAAAGTAGAAATTCTAAATATCTAGAGTACACATGAGAGATAAGCCAAAGAGATTTAACTAGGATACAATGGCATACCGAACCAAAATTAGAATTTGTGTATATTGTAGTAGATCAAGTTTGTATACAATGTCATCATGCGCTAGAATGGTCAAAATGCTCGTGAATGAGCGCAATATATATATAAAAATCGTATATTGTCAAAAATTGTATGAAAGCAATAAAGGCTCAAGGACCTCACAATCCCCGTGGATCCCTCGATGGTGCACGACCGTGTCTAGGGCTCCTGCTATGGTCATTTGTGACAGTTGTTAAGAATGGAATGAATGGTGTGAGTGCTCATGGTGGCACCTGTTACCTATAGCCTCACTATGAGAATGGCTCTACCTCATCAGGCACTCGACACTCTTGTATCTAGCTACCATGGTACGAAGGGAGGTCACTATCTCCGTAACCTTCCAAATGGGAGTGAACACGTCAGTATGTTGGATGATGGCTAAAGGCCATCCCGAATCCACCGTCAACTCACCCCCGAGTCTTCCCGAGGGGATCAACAGGGTGTCCACACATACCCGATGAATGAGCTCTCGCCACTCATGTGTGGATGCTGCAAAAAAAAGAGATAGTGAGCTAGAAAATCATAGAACGTAAATCAAAAGGAGAATGCTAAGAGAAAACATGTGAAAATCAATAGATAAAATTGAGAAAGGAGTATTGAACATACTTGGGTCTCTAGGAATCCATGTGGGATAAGTGGTTATTGTGGCAGTGCTTTGATGGTAATCATGAGCCTCACCGAATCTAGATACATGGTGTTATCTCGATCAAAACTCATCATCCTCTCTAAGTACCTCCTCTGAGACCGGTCATCTCTCCGTGCTCACCTCCTTGTGCGTTGCTTATGAGGATCTCCTGAGTGTCATGCCACTTAGGGTCACTCTCTGCTCCCTCTAAAGGTCCTTCCCCCTCACCCTCCTCTCTGAATGAATCCCCCTCCACATTATCTCCCACATCCTCCTTAGATTTGGAGTCCAAATAAATCAGCTTATCCTCCTCCCCACTGTGAGCAGGAGCCGCCCCAATCTGAAGTAAGGGTGCTTGAGGGGCACTAGTTGCCCGCCGAGCCTAGACTACATGCCTAACTACAATAGGCACACCAGGAGTAACAACTATCCAACCGAGATCCCCTCTAGGACCCCTCCAAGCCTCTCGAATAGTCCTATAAACAGCTCCACTAGAGGAAGCATGACAGGGTATGGAAGACCGAACTACCGAGGTACCGGTAAAATGGATGAATCTCTACTCTCCCAACTCTATCAACTAATTGTCTCATGGAAGAACAAGCTACCATCGTCATAACCTCCTCACTCGATACCCATACCATGTCCGGATAGGTGTGGTACTCATGCCCGCCAGTTAGAGAGGCCACCGAATGATGTGGTATCCGAAGCAATGAAATGCCTCGTGCATGTAGCTGCCTGAAAAGCCTTTGGATTTGATACTGCACTTCCCTGCCGTAAGGGGCAAAATGCTCATAAACCCAATTCATAACTAGATTAGGTGGCTTAAAGACTGCCCTCCTTGGATCACGACCACTGCAGACAAATCATGGTATGTAGTCCCCGGATATCTCGCCTTCACCATACTTAACAATGCACAAATGAATTGGAAAATGAGTTTGTTTCGATATATATATATATATATATATATGTTATTTTAGACTCATTTTGAGTGAATGTGTTTATAGGGTTGGAGCATTGGCGCAGTATATTTCTACATCCCCTGGAGATGGTAAGTTCTCTTGTCATTTTGGTTTAGTGTTTATTTTCCAATGTCTTATCTATCTGCACTTGATTCTCTTCTCCTTACATGAAGCAGGAGCTTGGACGATAAGATTTCAACACACAGGCATGTCAGGTATAGCTTTTAACTCCCCATTTCGGGAATGCCATACTTAGACTCTACATTTTATGCCTCTTTCATGGCTAAGATGCTTCTCTGAGGGGGCAATATGTACACACCCAAAATTGTATGTGCTGTATTATCATGAAAACGGTTACAAAAGTCCCTAATGATGATTCAAAATACTTTTGAGAAGGTGTTCAAGCTCCAAAATCCCATTCACAGTATATGTTTGTAGCCTAGATAGCCTTACTTAAATTTTCCATGCATTTTTCCATCTCCCCATTTCTTGTTGTGCTTGTTTTGGCCTTCGATGCAGACCACTGCCATACTTGGGTGACGGTCCTAAAACCACCGCCCTGTCCCGAGGTGGCAGTCCTACCCACTTTTTCCAAAATATTTACGCATGTTTTAAACATGCAACAATTCCACTTAGGTTTTCTTTTACATGCATCCATGAGCTAAATTGGTTAAAAATAGCTTTGTTTACTTGTTTCTCCTTAAACCTATTTTAGATGAGATTTAATTAGTTGAACCGCTTCTTCTTACCTTGTGCATGAAGTAACCTCCTATCCTCCATTCCTATATATTCATTGCTTGTATTCAAGAAAAATGCCCCGAGAATTTTGTGTATCTTGCATTGTTGTCTTTGCAATCTTGCTAGGAATTGCATAGCCAAGTTCATATCTCTTGTCTATCTCTCTTCTATTTACATTGTGTCCAGATTACTTCCAAGCTACCGTTTCTCAAGCACCATCCTCTTGTTCTTTTTCTTTGCATTCCCAATCCTTTGGGCTCACATGAACACTCGAGAGAATGAAAGGAAAAACTAAGGGGAAAGATACCGATCCTACTCGATTTTCCAAGGTTCTTGCTCTTCTAGGTTTGAGTTGTGTTTTGTTTGCTTTGTTTATCAAATTGTCAATTGTGAATTGTTAATTTTAATTACATATCAAATGGAGTAGAGAAACAATTCATTTAAATTAGCTAGATAATTTCAAGTAGATCAAGTCAATAGGAATTTGTCTCTTCAACGCTACTTACGGAAGTCATGGGGAACAATAGCTCTATTAGGGTTATGATTTGTTCTTCACTTTTGAGGTAGGGTTGGAAGGCTTTTGATTGAATTAGAATAATATTTTTAGATTTAGATTCATACATCTGCACAAATAGTTAGCTACATCCAGCTAATTTTTTGTATTTAATTCATTTGTTATATTAGATGCATTGTCTCAAAGTTAGAAAAGACCAAAACATTTATTTTCCATAGATTAGCTTGTTTTATGCTTTGTTTCGATATATTGAGAAAACATCAAAAATAAAGGTTATATTTCCTTTGATAGATATTTTGTTTACAAAACAAATCAATGTATCTTGCATGACCATCAATGGTCCACAACAAGAAAATACTTACAGCTTGTGACCCCCTGTCCAAAGGCATGACCATCTTGCATGACCATCAACGGTCCAAATGCTTAAACAAAATTGGTCAAGAGGGTGTGGCTAGTTGAGAAGGGATCAAATGGTGATAAATGGAGGGATTGGTCTCAATCTGAGTGGGAACCATAGGTGGTTTAGTAGAAGAGACGATAGGGGAAACATACTTGAGTGATCATAGAGGAAGAGATGATAAGAGGTATTGATGTATGTGTCAAAGAAGAGGTAGAGGCGGGAATGTTGGATGAATATTGTTGTTCCATTTTCCTTTTTTGTAATTGAGTAAGAATGGGCATGAAATAAGAAAGAAAAACCTATGCTAATTAGTTACTACAATAGAAAATACACAAAACACAGTTTATTTGATCTTGATTATTTAGAAAATATGTGAAAAGGAAAGAAAAAGGATTATAAAGGACCCAGAAATGGTCAATATAATTTGGTTTCAAGACGTTGTGGCTGTGGAGTCCTTGATATATGTGAAGGTACGTGAGGCCCAATTCTATGATAAAATTTATAGCATGGCCAAAACAACATGGTGCCTTTCCTATTAGGGGATGAAATCTCAACAATTCCACTTGGAAGGAATGTTTAGATGTTTGATTTTTATATGTGTTATTTGGATGTGTGTGGAAAGGAGTGAATATAAAAATATTACCCCTAATTATACTATGTGAACAAGCAAACAATGAGGAGGTTATTTTTAATACCCAAAAATGAAGTGTGACAATTTGATGAAAACAATAGACAAGATATGTAGTGACATAAAAGAAAGTGAGAGGAAATAAGGATGATGAATACCTGATATCCACTTTTCCTATTAATCTAAATTCAAAAGTAGATAAGCATGTGAAAAGGTCAATCCAAGCAACTCCTAACCTACACAAGCAAGTAAAAGGAAACACCTACTTGTGGTTTTAGTAAAAGGGAATATAGAAAAATGTAAATGGAAGAAATGAAAAAAAAACCTCACCAAAGGAAGGGGGTCCCACCGAGCATGCATGCCGAATATTTGACAATATTTCTGTGCTACCTATTTTAGATTAGTGAAAACCAAACAAGAAATCAAGAAACCTCAAAATATGGGAGGGTTTAGGGAATGTCTTGATATGGATAGGATGATATGGTACGAGCACATAGTAAATTTTCCTCTTTGTAGCGAGTTTGCCACCTGCACAACAAAAAAAGAATAAACACAAAAGGGATTAATAAGAGATATGGTGGGATGTCCTAAAAGAGTCACTCGAAGAAGCACAAAATTCCTCAAGAGGATATCAGCCCACGTGATGATAATAAAGAGCGATAATATGATTAAAAATGAAAATGTTGATAATATAATCTCGAACAAATAACTAATAAGATAATCTAACCGATATGGTGGCTAAGGATGAAAATTATAGAAAACTAGAGCAAACCATGAGGGTTGATGGCGACCCAAGAGTAGGATAGACAATCAACGGTGACTTGAGAGCAAGAAAAACAATCAATGATGATCCAAATGGAACTCGTGAAGAGGTATGCAAAACATGGGAAAAATGTGGAGTCTAAGATGCTATAATAGATAACAAGATATTTCCGTGAGGGGTGGAATGCTACAGGGGTGGATTGGATGCAAGATATATCAAACAGGGTTACATGCAAAGTGGATAGGGTGGGTTATGGATAGGATGTAGCAAAATGCAGGCTATGGGTCGATGGCAAGTGGGTGTGATTGGTGGTGACCATACCCGAGATGGGGTGTTAATAAGGAGATGTGATAAGTTTGTTGGTTCCGCGATGATTGAGATAACTAGAGGTTGAAGTGGAGATCGACGAACACTTATAAGTACCTACAAAACAAAATAAGGGCATGTAAAACCAAAGCTCCATAATACTATTTAACTCCAAACTCTTAATGTAAAAGGAAACACCAAGATATTTCAATTGATCAAAAGGATTCACAGATAACACAAAAAGCAAACAAAAGTCTCAAGATTTTCTAGCCATTTCAGAAGAGGGATATGAGTGGTTAAATAACCTAGGGCGGGGTTGACAACAACCCGTCGTCCACCGATGACTGGGGTGAGCAGACTTCCATTTGAACGTTAGAATGAGAAATGAGGACGAGAATAGACTTTCAAACGGGTGACGAGATATTTTTAGGATGTGCGTGTGTAAGAGGGTTAAATGGGTGTAAGGGAGGTGGAAGGAATATTAGGAAGGGATAAGATGAGTGGGGGAATCCTAGGGAAGGATTAATGAAGGGTAGTAATGAAGAGGGGTGGGAATCCCATGGGGATGATTAAATGAGGGTAATTAGGGTAGGCTTAGGATAATTAAATGATTTAGGATGTATTTAGGGTTTTTTAAATTATTTTAGGATTAATGGGATTAATTGGGATTTTAAAAATGGGAATATGGGAATTAAGTTAGATAAGGGCGGATAATAGGATGAGGGAAAAATAGAATAATTTAGGAGGGAAAGAGTGCAATTTAAAAATAAGAGGGAAATGAACATGCTAAGAAAACATGGGGTGAAGGCACGAGAGGTGCTGAAAAATATGTGTCTATACTCAAAGGTCTACCAGGATGCCAACTCCTAGGTGCCCCCAAGCTCTTTGTAATTTGCTCACATCTTTTAGGTCCTTTCTATTTGTTTAGTCATCTTGTTTTTTACTAGTAGGCCTTTTAGTGATTAATTACGAAATTCAACCAAGGAATCATATAAATATAAAGATATGTGGTAATAATAAAAGACCAGGCACTAGGCATTTACTATCTCCACCTAAGGTTACATCCAAAGGCATTTACAAGAGCATTCAAACATCCAACTTGCATCGACACAAGGGCAAGGGACTGCATTATTCTACATACACTTCATAGGAGGGGAAGTTTTGCACACATCTATCTATATTTTCTACATCTAACTATTGCTCGCTATCAAGTTCGATGCACACAAGAGTGACCTAGGGCATGATTCCTTCACACACACATATAACTACATTCGATCTGTAATGTAGTGTAATGCTTGGTTGTAAGTTCACTTTGTTGACAACCGAGGACAGTCTAACCTCCCATTTTGCATCTTTATTTTTAGGATTTGATGTAGTTTGGGGTTTTACAGGTGATTCTTTCTTATTACAGGTTTTAGGTGAATAACAATGAAGTGCATCAACATACAGTAATCAAAGGTGAATATTTCATGACCTATGAAATTGGTTTTTTGGGGTTTTGAGCAGTCACATGCACCCAAAGGAGGTCCAGTAGTGCCATAGGTGCCCCCGACCTAGTTTAGGTGCCATAGGCCAACTTATTCCGACACTTTTGTATTTTTCTCGATCTTCGATGCGGCGCTTCTCTCCTCCTATTAATCAATTCCCGAGCTTTGGCATCACTGTGAATCAACTAAGTAGTTTATCCCTCCATTTGTAACTGTGGTTTCATATTTCCTAGCTTACTTGCTTGGGTCAAAATATGTATGTAATTATTGATATCATTTGTTCTTGTACATATTTAGATTAACATCTATTTATTTCAATATTTGCTCAATCATCCATAAAACATTTAAGATTATGTATCCTCATTTATATTTATATTTATATTTAATATTTAATATAGTGGCTCATTTTGTATTAAAAAATATTTATATTTAATATTTTCTAATAACTCTACCTTATCTCATTTTTTCATTACTCTTCCTTTTTAATATGTGAACAATTTTATTTTTTCACTATTAATTAGCCTATAAATAAACTATAATGTCTTCAAAACATATATATTATATATACTCTAAAATAATCTAAACTCCCGTCAGTAAAGGATTCATTAAATGTAGAGTTTTAAAACAATATTTTAAAAGGAAAAAATTATTTAAATTTTTAAGTAATAAAAAAATTTAAAGTAAAAATACAGATTGGAAAGTCATCTTTTAAAGCTAAAACAAGGAGAGTAACCAAATAAACCTACTAAATTAGGTATTACAAAATGCAAGACAAATAGAAGCATCAATCTATATTCACTCACCTTGGAATTTGTATACACAAAATCACACACATATTACTATTTTACTATGTTGTCAGTATGTTGTTTATATGCATGGATCTTAAGTAAGAAAAGTATTCACTGGTGACACCATCTCTTATCCATCTATGTCTTTGATTTCTTTTTACTATACTTCTCTTCCACATATGTCATTTCTATATCCACTTTTGGTTAGGTCACAGGGATCCCTTTCTATTTGTCACTTCACATCTGTCGTTATTTATCTCGGACACCAACGCTTTACTCTAGACATTAGCACCCAGAACTTGTTTCCATTCTAGGTGCTTCGTCTTATTTGTTCTTTTTAAATATTTTGACATTTTTAGTTGGCATTTTCTCCTTTTTGTCTTTATCCCATGCTCATAGTCGGCCTTTCGTGTCACTAGTGTCAAAATTCAAACAAGAGGTCCATATATATACACAACATACACACTATTATTTTGCCTGAAAATTCTAATAGGAAATCACATCTACATGCTATCACTATCATCAAAGGGACTACATTTTTGGCTCCATACACTACATAGAAAGGGAAGTGTTTAATTCTATACCACAAATTTGTATCTAATCTATCTATCACATGTTATGTTAGCGTCATTGCGCGAAGGGTAACTAAAGGAAACTATTTCACACACAAACACACATAAAATACATGGAGTCTGGAATGTAGTGCAACACTAGGTAATAAGTTCACTCTTCGAGTGATTGTCGAGGTCGATATTACTTCAAATTTTACATATTTTATTCAGATTTGATGTATTTGTGAGCTTGTGTAGGTAGCTAGGGTTTTGTCTTGTAGGTTATAGGTGTGCTTGAAACCCTAAAAACGAAGGTAAAACTATAAAGTAGACATTAGAGTGAATGTATTTAGACCTAGAAATGAAGAGGATCTTGAAGATTCACATAGTAACCAACACCCGAGATCGAGTCACCAGCACCTAGGTGCCTCTATTCTTCTATGGCCACCATTTTATAGGTCAAGACAAAGCTCAAAAACTCTTAATGAGCTCCTGTTACATCACTCTATGCCAGATCCGAATATACACACAGTCCCAATTATCTCCGATCACACATATTTCATCTAAGTCACTATATGCTCCCAAAATTACACATGATATATTGTCAAGAAAATGGTTACAAAAGTCCCTAATGATGATTCAAAATACTTTCAAGAAGGTGTTCAAGCTCCAAAACCCATTCACAGTATATATTTGTATCCTAGATAGCTTTACTTAACTTTTCCATGCATTTTTCCATCTCCTCGTTTCTTTCTATGCTTGTTTTGGCCTTCAGTGCTAGGACCGCCACCTTTCCCGAGTGATGGTCCCAAACCACCACCTTCTGCATGCATAGGCGGTGGTCTTACCCACTTTTTCTAGAATCTTCACGCATGTTTTAAACATGCGACGGTTCACTTAAGTTTGCTTTTTGCATGCGTCCGTGAGCCGAATTTGTTAAAAATAGCTTTGTTTACTTGGTTCTCCTTGCTCCTTCTATTTTAAATGAGATTTAATTAGTTGGAACTGCTTCTTCTTGCCTTGTGCATGAAGTAACCTCCTAGCCTCCATTCCTATATATTTATTGCTTGTATTCAAGAAAAGGCCCTGAGAATTTTGTGTATCTTGCATTGTTGTGTTGCCATAATCTTGCTAGGAATTGCATAGCCAAGTTCAAATCTCTTGTGCTATCTCTCTTCTACTTGCATTAAGTCTAGATTACTTCCAAGCTACCCTTGCTCAAGCGCCATCCTCTTGTTGCTTTGTTATTTGAATTCCCAATCCATTGGACTCACATGAACACTCAGAGAATAAAAGGAAAGAACTTAGGGACAGATATTGATCCTACTCGATTTTCCAAGGTTCTTTCTCTATTAGGTTGGAGTTGTGTATTTTTTTTCTTTGTTTATCAAATTTTCAATTGTGAATTGTTGATTTCAATTACATATTAAATAGAGTAGAGAAACAATTCATTCAAATTAGCTAGATAATTTCAAGTAGATCAAGTCAATAGGAAGTTGTCTCTTTAATGTTACCAGGGAAGCTATGGGGAACAATAGCTTTGTTAGGGTTATGATTTGTTCTTCACTTCTAAGGTAGGGTTGGAAGGATTTTGATTGAATCGAATAAGATTTTTAGATTTAGATTCATACATCTCGCACAAATAGTTAGCTACATCCGGCTAATTGTTTGTATTTAATTCATTTGTTAGATTAGATGCATTGTCTAAAAAGTTAGAAAAGAACGAAAACATTTATTTTCCATAGATTAACTTGTTTTACTGCTTTTTCTAATATATTGAGAAAAAACCAAAAATATAGGTTAGATTTCCTTTGATAGATAGTTTATTTACCTGAAAACAAATCAATTTATCTTGCATGACCATCAATGGTCCACAACAGAAAATACTTACGATTGTGATCCATCGGTCCCACAACCCAACGGGCAGGCTAATAACTTACATTGACACAAGCTTACGTTAAAAATATTACGTACACCTGCCACACATGCTGAGAAAATAAGATAGTTAAAAGACATTGAACATTCTTTGCTAATCAACCTATGAATTTGGATTTGCCCTTGGAAATAGGATTTGATTGTATGCATGACCATACAAGGGCCTCAACCTTAATGAGTCTTTGGTTGTGACCCACAGGTCCCATAACCCAACGAGCCTGCTATTCAGTTAGATATTGACACTAGTTTACGAACATTGGTATTCATATCTTCACCCCTTCCACCCAATATTATTATAGAACTTTCATTGTTGAACATAATAGTGATCGGGCTAAAAAATTTCTCGGACAAGACTAGAAAGTTGCCCATAGTCTTTGTCACTCCACTACATCTCTTGTTTGTACTTCCATGACCTTTTCTAGAAATCCATACGAGGCACCTATAAGTTACTTTCCACATGTTTCACAACCAATCAATAGAATCTCGGTAGAACAAGACATCAATTGGAGTCTCTGCGTAGCTATCATATCTGATCATACCATCACACCCCTTCAAGTTGGGAGAGTATTCTTCACCTTAGATTCGTAGATTCCATTATTGTGTGTCAAAGACATAAGATTGCCCAATTAGCTTGACCACTACCATCACTTCCACTTCCATTTCCATTCCACACCAGTTGTCTCGGCACAACCTCGGGAGGTCGGGTGCGAAGAAGGTCACCTATTGATTTTATATCGTAAAATCACCTATCTTTTCCATTTTATTATAGTCTTTCATTGATTGAGCACTTAACATTTGTATTTTAGTGTATTTTATTAGATTATATATTTGTTAGTTACTTTGAAATCATTTTTATAGCAATTTTTGTTAAATCATTTGGTGAACCCACTTTTATTCAAACTCCTTTCCCTAAGATCCTAACACCCTCATGGCTAAAAGGAGGTTCCCATCTCCCAAGCATGATATGAAATATACGCATATGCAACCTATTTTTCCAATGCCTCCGAAGAATATGAATTTTGTGACCTCATGCACAATCCCCAATATGATCCCATAATCCTCCAACAACTACTTGAATTCCAAAAACCTTTCCTGTTGGTTTTGAAACCCCTAATTTTGCATAGTCTCCCATGATCAAAATTTTGCCTCATGTTCTCCCTCATCCACCATAGTCACCAATGATGCTTCATCACGTTCTCCTTCTCTTATGGAAAAGGAACACATTAATAAAGATTCTTTGCATGATGAGGTTCTTTCTTGTGAAAACATAGATGTTAATAATTCTACTTCTGATAATGACAATGTAAATGTGCATAATGATGTTCCTACTTGTAGTCAAGATGAATGTAAATCTCTATCTCCTACTCTTCCTAATTCTGAAATTGTTTCCAATGATTGTCATGATAAATCTGATGCTATTACTCCTATAAGTTATTTATATGTTGATGATACTCTTGATGAAATCCTTGCTTGTGAAAATATGACTGATAGTGATTTTGATTATGCTTTTGATCATGAACATGTTAGTGATGATGTTGCTTCTATTAAGACTGTTGAATGTGAATTTACTACTCCTCTTTCTTCTACTTTTGAATTTATTTCCAATGTTTCCCATGATGATTCCACTTCTATCCCTAATGTACCTCTTATTGTGTCTCTTGAGCCTACACCTAACATCCCCATAGAGCCTCCATGTTCCTCTCCTCCTCTCACACCTCCTTCTCCTCCTTCCACATCCACTCCTCCTTCTCAAGTTCCCATGATCACTCACAATGGCAAGATCCAACCCCTCAATATGCCTCTCACTTCTCTAACCATTCCTTCACATGATATCATATCCCTCATGCATGTTGTTGGAAAGTTTTTATTATTATTGGTAAATAGTTTTTTGAAAGGGACTATACCCTTGTATACAAAAAGGGGCCTAGAAGCCAGAATAGGAGTGAAAAACATTATAAGAAGGATCAAGATCTAGATAAGACATAAAAATCCAGTGTAACCAAAGAGTAGTTACCCCAAAACAACTAACTAGTTCGAACACTGCAGAAGAGCAGCCAAAAAACAACAACAAAACAACAAAAAACACGACAGAAGTCAGCAAGAATAGCACAGATCCACAATTACTTCTTGGCGGATTTGGCAATTCTAGATTTTATAGTCTACCAGGAGGTGAATATAGCCAATGTTGTCATGTGAGTAGGGTCAGTAGTATCCAGCTGTTGAATGGTTTGTTTGCTTTCTTTTTCTGTGCCCCAAAGAGCAGTTGGTATGCCGCTGAGATTAGAGATGCAGTGGACATGTTGCTTAATAAAATCCTCAATTGCACTAAAAATAGCCATATTATGATCATGGCGAGTCTTGGTTTTTCCAAGTCGGTTGTCCAGGGAGTAAAGTTTTTTGTAGATATCTTCAACCTGATTGTTGTCAATATCAACCTCCTTCTCCTTCATTCTCTTACCTTTTTGCTTAGACAAGTTTTTTACTTCTTCTTTTAGCAGCAACATGTTAGTTTCTAAAGCTTCCAACCTTTTAGTGGAGCTCTCAGCATGTGTCTCCTGATAACCCGTGCTGCTAATGTGTAGGAGATGTTGTTGGAAAGTTGAAATCTCAAGTTCATACCATTACCCTCGAAAGTAGAGCCTATTATGCTTCCTTTGAAAATAATTAACTTCTTGGAAATCATATTCCCAAGAAGATTCAAAATTCCACTTTTCCTACAGGTTTTATCAGGCACATTTTCTCATGTTTTGATGCTATAGACAATCCTTATTTGTATCTAAAGCATTTTCATTTGGCTATGGCTTCTTATTCCAATGATTTTTTGTTACTAAAATCATTTAGTAATATCCTTGTTGATCATGCTCTCCAATGGTATATTCATTTTTCTAATGGATCTATTAGTACTTACTATGATATGGATGATGCTTTTCTTAGATGCTTTATTTCTAACAATGGTCCTAAAGTTACATATGAACATTTTCCTTCTTTGCATCAAGGAAAGAAAGAACCAATTTTAGATTACATTTTACACTTCAATTCTTGCATGCATCAATTACTATTTCAACCTATTGATTTAGAAATGCAATTCATCTTTTATCGTGGTTTAATTCCTCCATTAAAATAAAATCTTTTATATGATACATGTAAATCATTTACTCTTTTATGCTACAAATTTATTGATTTAGAAACGGATTTAATTGTAGATAATATCATACCATATCCTTCTACTTCTTCTATTCCTCCTATAACTACTACGTCTTCCCTATTCCATCTATTGGCCCTCCTTCATGGTCGTCATCTCTTCCTCCCCACAAGCATCTTCCTTCCCCTCCACCACATCGACACTCACCTAATTCTTCTCCATCTCCCACTTGTGAACCATTACACTTCTCACATAATGCTAAACTACATGATGTCTTGCAACCTTACTTGATAAGTGGATCATCCATCTACCTTCTAACCAACATCATCCACATCACCACTTGCACTACCAGCGTGACCAACCTTTCTACAATTTTTACCACATCAATGGTCATCATCACAATGTCTATTATGCCTCCATGATTGCCTACAATAATTAGAAGACAAAGGTGTCATTGATTTCCACTCTCACTCTCATGAGTGCTCTCTCTCTCTTATCCCACATAAGTGAGCTTCCACCACTATTCACTTGTCTCCTTCACCTCCTCCTAAGGTTGTCATCCACCCACCTCCTAAGGTCATTATCATTCCACGTCCTCCAGATAATCCACCTATAGTTACATCCTCTCATCCCTCATACATTGCTACCACATCTCATTAGATTCCTAAGCCTCTTGCTTCCACACTTCCTATCACCACACCTCCCATTATTGGCACTATTTACTTTGACATTTGATTTGACACTTATCCTCACATTTTTTCTACTTGAAATGTTCCCTCTACCTTGCATGTCTCTTCATCTTTGGTAGATGACATCCATTTTCCATCTCATTACCTGATGACACACTCATGTTCTTAAGGTTCATACATGATTGTTGAGGGAATTGTTACTAAAATAAACCTCACTCTCACACTAGGGCATCTCTCATCTCCCCCTCCATCCTAATCACATGTGCTTATGAACATTATTTCATATCTCCTCATTATATAATTATCAACACATCATTATTTTACTCTCTTATCTTACCTAAATCACATTTTTACTTTAATTTATCCACCAAAATACCTCACATACATACATTTATAATTATTACATGTTATAACATACATTCCTATTCACATACATTATTAATCTAGTCCATTACTTGGTTATTCTTTCCACATCATAGCACATTTCCACTATCAACTATACATATCAAATCAAACATTCCAATGATGCATATGCAATCTATCAAAACTAAACAATCACTACCAAACATAAATCATATTCATCACATAACTATACAATGCACATCAATAAAAATGCAACATCAACATCCATCTATATATAAATCATCCAAAATCATAAGTTTCAAAATACAATCATTGGGGGCAAGCCCCCATGCATCAATACATCATCTATCATCATCGCTATCACTATACATAATAATAGGATCTCTAGAGCTAGAGGATTCACCGCTCGGTCTCGCCAATGATCTTGGCCTCTATACCTCTCTAGATGACTTCATAACACAAAAATATCTGATGTCTACTTCACATATCAACCCTATACCTCCAAATATTGTGAAAATATATCATGAGCTAGGCCTCCTCCTATGGCCTCTCTCATTCTCTCTACCTTTGGATGAGCCTCATCATGATCACTCAACAAAACCATGCATGACACCATAACTATAACTATTGGATCAAACAAATGGGAATACTCACCCACAATAGAATAAACCTGATTTAGCATACCTCCTCCCATGAACACATCTGGGGGCATGTTTCAAGTCAACTGCATATAGAGGTGTCTACAATCAACAACCAATAAGCATCACCTACAATCCCACAACAAAAATTAACTATTACACATATTGTAGACACAAAATCACACAATTTGAGTCATTATTTAGTCCCAGTCTCATACTACTATTCATATGGTTCTTAAGTGAAAAGAGTAATAATCAACCCATGTCTTTGGCCATTTTACTTTTCTTTCTGTCATTACTTTCAATCTTGCACCCGCACTTTCCCAATTTGTATTGTCATTATGTGTTTTTCCTATTTTTGAATGGGGTACCCATCTAGGACTGGGTGCCCTAGGTACCTGGTCTCCTCTGGGGCATCCCGATCCTCTTTGCACTTTACTCCCATGTTTTGGGCACTTTCTAGCAATTTGATTTTTCTATCTTTTTGTTGGTTGGCCTTTTTGGGGTTAGTTACGAAATCAAAATAAGAGAGCCATATAAATATAACGTTATGTGACCATAATAAGAGACCAAAACCTAGGCACTTACTATCACCACCTAAGGTTACATCCATCAAAGGCATCTAAATATACATTTACATCCATCTAGCTCCATCAAAAGGCACACAAGGCTGGTTCATCTGCATCACACTTCATAGGAGGGGATTCTATTGTTTCCATGCACACATTTATTACATTCTACATCTAGTTATTTGATCTTTACTTCACAAAGTGTGACTGGCACAAGATAAACCTAGGGCATAATTACACACACACACATACACCTAGAACTACATCGGGTCTAAGATGTATTTCAACGCTCTGTGATAAGTCCAAATTTGGAAGTTGAGGAAAGTCTGAACCCTTCATATGCATATTTTTTTAGGGTTTTGATGCTTTGTATGTGGTTTTATAGGTGATTCATTCATTGCAAGTTTACAAGTGCTTCAATGATCATATGAAAACATTCATACGATAGGAAGAAAACACAAGTGAACATCCAACGACACTCCAAAGGAGGTTTCTCGACCATTTCCATAGATTAGGGTTCTTAGATCTCGAGACTAGGGCACCCATGGGTGCCCTTACCCCTCTCCAGGCACCCTAGTCTATCCAGATAGTCTAGATCCACACTTTCTTAGGCTCCAACATGAAGGTTTCCTCCTCATGTTCACCTAGTTTACACTATGACATAGTACCACAACATCTCGTGAATCAACTAAGGCCGTTCTTTACCCTCTTTACACATTAGGGTTTTACATTTTATTACTTAGCTTGTTTGGGTGTATTTTAGTTTTTATTACTTCATTTATTTAGTTATTTTACTGCTCATATAACATTAGATTACACTATATTATTTCTATTTTAGTTAACCACATATTTGAATCAATCAAAAATAACATACAACAATAAATAATACTTACACTTCTCTCTCGCCACTGCTACATCATCTACCCTCGGGGCGGTGCATGTCCCTCAACTCCTCTAACTACCAACCCACCACCCACATCCACTAATACTAGAAATAGCAACACCTATTGGTGTGTCTCCCACCACTAACTATACACCTCACCGCACCCTACATCATCCCCCTATATAGGCTCTTTGGCCACATCCGTCTCATCTGGACCTGGATGCACTAGTTGTGTTCTTATCGGGACTTACCTCATCTATGGTCATCTCCTTACTATAGTATATTGACACCATATGTATGGCTTCATGTGCACATCTTGGGCCATGCCAAACTACCTAGATGCTCGCTCACCTTGGAATAACTCAGTCACCCTTGGGAAATGATTCTCTAAATACATGGTGCATCGTATGCACAATAATTCCATACCATCCTCTACTTAGCCTCTATAGTTTATATATGGTCTCCATATAATGGCCCCAGGGGCCCATCGATATATCATAAAACTATATGCGATCGTACCCATATTCCTATTGCTATCCAATTTTTCACACATGGAAAAATTAGACAATGGGGTCCTGTTAAACTCTAGGTATCTACTCAAGGAATTAAGGGACTATAGGCAAGTATTGTGTTTTGAAAAAATTACGATGATCCAGGAAGATTCACGAACATATTGAAATATTTCACCTTTCCTAGGTTTTCAAAGCTCAGGGATTTACTTAGAGAAAGGAAATTGATATTTGAGAGGCTCACTCTTAAATGACTCATGCAAAAATGATCAAAATCATAAATTAGGTTTAAAGGGTCTTGTTGTACTTATATTACCTTATACTCTCAAGAGATATCCTAATAAAGTCACTTATCAGAGTAAAATAACTTTTCGAGAGGAGCCACATTAGGGGGTTGAATTAAGGGATAACTCGCTGAGTAGCTCGACGAGCTACCCAGTGAGCCAAGCTTGACACAAAAGATGCTTCCCAATTTAGAAGGCCCGATCAGGTCTCATGAATGAATTCTTTCATGATTTGTGAAATGGCTCAATAGTGGAGCCCGAGATTACAAATTCAAGATGGAAGTGACTCAAAAAATTATTATAAAGGACCAAGATCATAGGAGCTCGACGAAGAATGAGTCACGTGATCAAACTTAAGATTTCAAGGTTTCGTGAATGAAAGTAAGGAGCTCGACATGTTTTATAGAAGCGAAGCTCAAGTAAATAGATAAAATTGAGCTCAAATAGAGGATTAGCTCATGAAGAGAGCTCATTCGTGATAGAAAATGAACTTGGTGAAAATCTTAGTTAATAGCTCGGTTAGGAGCTCAACATGGTCAAGAGTAGAGCTTGCTTTAGAGCTCAATCAAATAAAAAAATACAACAAAGATCTCACGTGGAATTAGAAGAATTGACTTGAGTCATAGGAAAATATAAGTTAAGGTTAAGGTTTCCTTCGTGGAGATGAAATGACAAGTGAGCCAAAGTGTTCTCCCTACTCAAGGAATTTCAAGGATCGTGACAACTCTATAGAGAATTGGGGCTGAGCTGGTGGAGAATGAGGAGATTCGAGCCATAGTGGGGATTGTGGAGATTGCAAACCAAATTGCTGAGATTTGAAATGACATAGCTCATTGGGGATTTTGAGGGGCCTGTGGCCATGGTGGAAATGTCAAGATGGTAGGCCAAGCCAATAACTCTACGCATGGGAGGTTTGGGAAAACATGGCCAAGTAGAGTATTAACGGTGGCAAGCAAAGGAAGAAATTTTACAAATCAAATTTGCTAGGATGGAGCCTAAGTCCATGGCTAAGATTTAGGTGAGTTGCTTTGAGTTATCTCGATAGGTTAACGGGATGGTTGGAAACATAAACAAGTCATGGGGGAACCACCGCTTTTAGGGGAGCTAATTTCAGGCTTGTGAAATGGCATAGTTAGTTCGAATGGACTGGGATTGAATCCAAAACATGCAAGGCAAACATGATTGAATAAGATCATGATGGAGTTGAGGGTGGTCATGCTTTGGTAGAGTCTAGAGCTTAGTGTAGAGGAGCTCAAAGACAAAGTTTGATGGCTTAGTTGAAAGCTCGACATAGGGAGACAACTTAGAGGGAAGCTCTGCAATGAGTTAATTGACCACGAAAACGTCGAAGAGATAGTTTGGCGTGGATTGAAATTGTAGTGGATCTTGGTTGTGACATGATGAGGAAATTTTTCAAATGGTGGTTCGATGTGATGTTACGAGGAGCTAGTTTCGGGCCGTGAATATGAAGGATGGTGAAGTTAGCTCACTATGCAAAGGAGGGAAATATTCGTAGAGGTGGGAAAAAGTTTTGTCATCGGAGGCAGAGCTTGGTGTTCCATCACCATGACTAGAACTCATCGATCCACAGGAAGGAGCTCATCTCTCCCAGAGGGTGATTCAACAAACCAAGGAAGGAGTAAGTATGGCTGTCATCAGGGTGAGCTTGATGCTATGAAGTTGTGGCGAACTTGTGCTTAGGAAGATTAGATAGACAAGTGGTGAAAGGAAAGCGCTTCGAGTTATAGGGAGATCGTTACATGATAACAGTTAGAGGTAGCTCGATGCCATAGAGGAGTTCGGTTGTGAGAGGAGTGAATCATTTTAGATGATCCCATTGTAATGGGTCGGTCTTGGAATTAGATTCATAAAAAGATGACGGAGCTCACTCAACATCGATTCTCGAGACAATGAGCTTGCATGGCAAGGGATGAATGCCGAGGAACATCAAGACAAGTGATCAACTCATGTTAGAGGGAGCTCGGATATGTCAACATGAGAATGAGATGAGCTCAAGGGATAAGCAAGTTGAGTCTAGTGAGTTGAGGGATGGTAAATTGATCTCAACTTGGGTGTTAAGTCATGCACGAGGTGAGCTAGGCATGCTCATTCACGAGTTTTCTTGGATATGTGAGAAGCTAGATGACAATCAGGCTCAACGTATAGAATAGGCAAGCCATGATGGAGAATGTAATGAATTAGGTGACTAGGTGTAAGAAGATATATAGTCGATTCAAGAGGAGTTAGCTCGACATGAGCTTATGCACATGAGTTTGCAAGGCTATGCATGATGAAGGTTTCTTGTGTAGCAATGAGCTGAAAAAGATCATTAAAGAGCTCAAATCAATGATGGGCGAGAAAGTTATTCTACCCAAGTGTTTAGATGGTGTGACTAAGTTCATTTCATAAGATAAATATGAAGCATGAAATAGATTCACATCAGTCCAAGTTCATAGGGGAATGATATTATCTAGCTTGACCGATGGAATTGCATCAAGCTACTCGGTGGGAAGCTACCGAGTCATGTGCTAGGGAGAAATATTGAAGTCGCTCGACTGAGCTATTTGTTAGGATCACTAAGCTTAAGCTCATGAGATAAGAAAGTTAGGAAACTTTGCGGGAGAAGCTCAAAGATAAGCTCGGTCAACAAAAGGATTAGACTCACCGAAGTTGACCCATTGACGAAGAATTAGATTGGTAGGTCAAGCAAGTCAATTTCGTGAATATATTGATCAATGTGGTACGATATTGTGGAGGATATAGCTTAACTCTAGGATCCGAGTCAAGACCGAGGCTTGTGTAGGTTACGAAGTCAACTACGTGAGCTAATGTAAAGAAGAAACAAATGGTAGATGTATCTTGATGTTGATGGATCAGTTCGATGCGAGGGAATCGGTGATAGAAGGAGCTCATTGGTATAAACAAAGGGGCTCTAATATAGGAACTCAGCTTAGTCACGGTGGTAAGAGTTCAACTAGATAGTGATCTCGTTGAATAATCATAGTCACAATGGTAGGGGCTCAACTTGGTTGTGGTAGAGAAAGGAGGAGCCCATGCCCAACTCGGTGAGTTGGCTCAGCGAGCTAACCATCAAGTTGGTTCTTTTTTGACCCATTCACATGGACCCCTCCCTCTTCAATGTAAACCAGTCTTCAAGGGGTCCCACTCATTATTTTTTAAATTAATATTTTTAATATTTATTTTTAAATTAAACTAATATTTTTTATTTAAATATTTTAATAATAATATTTATTATTATTTTAAAAATATTTTACTTAAATATTCCTTTAATTAAAAAGGGGATTAAGTCAAATAGGAAATTGATGGCACATGATGGAACCTTCTCAAGTGGTTCAACCAACTGTAATAAATGAACAATCATGTGCCTTCAATTTAGGAAGGGAATTTATGACTTCTCTCTCTCTCTCACAAACAACTTCTTCTATAAATGTAAGTTGGAAGCTCATTCCAACGGGTTGGAAAAGTTATACTTATGAGACAAGTGTATATTTTTCAAGAAACCTCCTTCTTCTATAAGTTGTTCTTGTATGTTGAGGGAACTTTCAAGCCTCCTTTCAAGACTGTAATGGAAACTATTGCCTCTTCTGAATGTATGATGCATTGTGCATGTTATTGAAGTAATAAAAGTGTGTGTTTTGTGACTAATCTTGGTCCTTTCATCCTTCTATGCTTCTTTGTGCCTTTCTCATGGTTGTAGGGACACTATGTAAGTTCAAGTTTTTATTTTAGGTTCTTGGAGTTCTGTACTTATTAAATGGTGGAGTATTGCATGTAATTGAGTTGTGGTGTTTGTTCACCCTTCTTAAGTTCATCCTTCTTCACTAGAAGATTGATAGATTGTTTGTCTAATCAAGTTTAACAAAGGGAACACATGCTTCCTATTATGTGGTATTCTCAGTATCCTCTCCAAATTGCATTAGGTAATGTTGACTTGTGGTGCACACACCCTCTTCAAATCAACCCTTCTCAAGTCGACAACACCCTTTATTTGGTGCATCACCATCCCTAGTATAGTTTCATTTCTTACAAATCTCTTTCCTAAAACCCATGAAAATATTAACATAGGTCTAGATATTCATTTGATTACACTAGGAGTAGTACACCACTTAGTTTAGGAAGAGGAAGCCAACCTTCTCTCGGTGGTTCACCTCAAACCCAAGTCCTACACTTGAGAGGTGATCCCGGTTTCCCAATCACACCGAACGTCTTGTTCACATTCCGAACATTCGGAGGGTGCGTGATTTGGTGACAACACCTAATATGGGTGTCCACCCACCTCACTATAATTATCTCGAGTCAAACCCAATCAGCCCGTGGTCCACTGAGTGGCCTCAATATAGCAATATGCACATATGCCCACACATGTAACAAAATGGTGGCTCTAATCCACCTCCAAAATCCTCCCGAGTAAATATATACAAGTCCATGTACAAATGGGCCAATGCACACCATGCCAAGCATATATAGTACCATAATCCTATGTGTTGTGGAAAATATCATGCATCTTGTATAAAATACCAACTCCACCACCCTCCACTACCATAGATGAAGCTATCACTAATATGATAAATTTCCGAATCGTAGAACCTGAAATATCAAAATGGTATCCAAACTAATATATGTCTCACCTATACCCATGTCCTTGTAAAATAATATTGTATCGACCTCATCTAACTCCGGGCATCTAATACGGTCATAATGCACTTTATCTCCTACTATAGGCAACCACAATATCCTATATACATCCTCTAGTGTCATTGTCATCTCACATGTCGAAAAACCAAAATGTACAAGTGTCTACACACCATCACTCACACAAAGTAGTCAATATAGGCATATTATGGGGTATCTCCCCTAATCTAGCAATGTGCCACATGCCGAGTGCAGTCAAGATATCCCACTCATCATTTGATAACCCAAAAGTAAGCAATGTACTCAAGTGACAACCCACACAAAAATATTTGGAGTGTATACCCCTCTACACAATACAAAAATCAACGGATTTCTTTTATTAGACATACTACAAAATCACTTATCATAGTATGAAATTAATCATAATACATGCATTTCATAAAACAATGCCAAAACCTTTCCCAGGATGCTAGCACTCGGGAGCGGGTCATTGGCATCCAGTAAGGTCACTAACACAAGAAATTAGGTGCTTGTGTCCCCAGGGAAAAAAACACCCTATCCACTTCATGTCTTAGTTAGGAACGTCAAAAATAAAAAATCTAAATTTTCCTAAAATTGATACAAACACACGTATTTGAATTTTTTTCCGAAAACAATCACACCTACCAACTCATCAGTCATCTGCTTAAGCCACAATCGTCACCACTCTCTCAAATATCATCAAACTCGATGCTCTAACACATGGCATTCTTGTGACTCGAGCTCAAATCTCAAACACTCTCGGTGTAAATGAAATTACCATTTCACCTTTTCAATATTACTATATATAGTAATTCCAATTTACCATATAATATAGTTATGGCTTACAACTAATTTTTCAACTAATAAACATTACATAATTTTTCTCATATCTTGAGCCTTGTAGCTTTGTTTGTCTTTGCCTTTGTGTAATGTAGATCATAATCTCATCTAACATCGTACCATATAAATTTCAACATATCATATTTAAATCTGAAACATGTACTAATCAATACATACTCATACTTGACAATACTATCCCATACTATTTCTCATTTACTACTACAACATCTTATACATCTTGCTTTTGGCTTGATGCTCATTTCTCCACACTTCATCCTTTTTTTGAAATGGGGAATATAATCGGGATCATCTTATAATCCCTCTCAAGATACAACATAATAAATCGACACTCCTAATATATTACTATCACAATTTTCTCTGATCTTATTCAAACAAAGGTATAATCATTGCATACGAAAATCAATACTTTCTACTATTTCAAATCTATTCCCCCAAAGGACCTAATTTGGGGAAAATAAAAACATTTCCATGTGTAGTCACTAAATCACACACTTTGGGTATTTTTAGTCTCGGTCTCATACTATTATTCATATGGTTTTTAAGTGAAGAAATTACTAATCGACTCATGTCCTTTGGCCATTTTATTTCACTTTCTATCATCACTTTCAACCTTCTGCATGTACTTTCCCAAATTTATTTATCATCCCATGTTATTCCTATTCCTAATCGAGGTACCCAAATAGGATCGGGTGCCCTAGGCACCTGTGTTCCCTACGGGTGCCCTTATCCTCTTTGTACTTTGCTTCCATATTTTGGGCACTTTCTAGCTATTTAAGATTTCCATATTTTTAGTGGTTGGACTTTTGGGGTTAATTACAAAATTAGAACAAGAGAACCATATAAATATAAAGTTATGAGACCATAATGAGGGACCAAACACTAAGAACTTACTATTACCATCTAGAGTTGCATCCATCAAAGACACCTAAAGATATAATTGTATCCATCAAGATTCATCACAATGCACACAAGGCTGATTTATCTACTTCACACTTCATAGGAGGAAGTCTATTGTTTCCATGCACACATTTATTACATTATACATCTAGTTATTGCTCGCTACTTCACAAAGCATGACTAGAACAAGAGAAACCTATGACACGATTTGTACACACACACAGAGAGAACTACATCGTTCGAGATGTATTGCATGCTTAGTTAGTAAGAACACCATTGTGGCCCTTTGAGGAAAGTATGACCCCTTCATATGCATCTTTCTTTTTAGGTATTTGATACTTGTCTTGGGGTTTCACAGTCTCTCCTTTATCACTTATTTCTAGTGACATACTACGTATTACAACGAAGCTAGTGTGACAGAAGAAACAAAAAGTGAACATCCAACAACACCTCATAGGAGGGTTACGAGACCATTTACGTAGACTACGACACCCAAATTTCAGACTAGGGCACCTAAAGGCACCCTTGTCCCTCTCCAAGCACCCCAGTCCTATCGAGAGCTTAGTTTTGTACTTTATCGAGCTTATGTGTGGCCGTTTCCTCCTCCTATTTTCCTCGGTTCACATTACGACACAATCCCACATCTTCATCGAAATCACCTAAGGATTTCTTACCCCTCTTACACATTAGGGTTTTACATTTCTATTTACTTAGTTGTTTGGGTCACTTTATTTATTTATTCAACTGTTATTTACTACTTTTCATAACATTATATTAGACTACTATATTCCATTTTAGTTTAATCATTTTGGTGAACCCGACCACCTTCACGCTCAAGATCCTCATTTTTCCTCTGTCATGGATCCCAAAGTTGTGAAAATTTATTTATTTGATTTTCTTAAGATGCATCCCAATTGCCGCACTACTCTTCAAAATCACTAGACACCACATACATTCATGAAGATACCAAACCAAAAATAATTCCTATGTTTGATCATTTATCTGATGACCCTAGTCCTCGTGATCCTTCATCTAATCAATCCATATTGGAATCAATTCAAGCTTTACATGCTTTATTTCAAGAAAAAAATTTAGGCTATGGAATCCACAATTACATCCCTCAAATCTGAAATCCAACATCTTAAGGATGCTTCTTAGGCTCATGTTTGTTCTTCTTCTACATCTCATTCTCATTCTATGTCTACTACATGTGCTCATATTAGTGAGCCTCAAGTTATACCATTACTAGAACCTTTCATCTTTGATCGCAATACTAAGCAACATGACCTTCTTATTGAGCTCCTTAATCGTCAATTAATCACTTTACCACCTACTCATTGTTATCCTCCTTATCAACTAGCCAAATATCAAGGTCATACATATTGCAATTATCATCGAATCAATGGACATAATGAAAATGATTACTATGATTTACAATGCAAAATCAAACATCTTGAGCGTCAGGGCTTTATCTCATTCATTGTACAACATTCTATTGCATGCCCACCTACAAATAATGTACCCAAATGGGCTCTTAAGTTTGCTCCTCCTACACCTAATGAGCATCACACTACCACTTCTCATGTGTCTTCTTCATTAGTAAAGATGTAGGCACCAAAATTTGGTATTGCTACCCAGGATTTCCCGCATGCGCATCTTTTACCATGGTCCTATCCGACCCATTTTAATTTAATTTATTTCTTTTATTTAAATTCCCATCTATTAGCCTAACAATTTTAATTCATAATTAATATTCATTAATTACCTTAATTAATCTCTATTAGCTAATTATATTTAATTAGATTTCTTTTTAGGATGCTTTTATCCCTAACCACCTAAATCCACATCCCTACGCTTTTTCTAGCTTTTATCTAACCCATATTTATCTCTTACCTACTCACGACACTTCCCTAGAAACACTTATCATAATCCCTAAAAGCCTCATATCTCAAATAAATCAATCATTCAACATTCTAAGGAACATTTTCCCGTAGTCGGTGACTTTATAAAATTACATTCACCCCCTCTTCCTGAGGCATGCATGTAAATATATGAGATTTCTTGGGACTTACAAACTTTTTCATGCCTAAGCATCCCTATAACAATTACAAACCTCTTGGATCTCCTTTTAACTTGCTCGCATCACCCATGAAAATCCTTTGTGAGATTACCATTATTTTGTATAGTTTTATTCAGTTATTATCATATTATCATTGTCTTATTTGCATCTAACATTTTGTAGGACCGATCATCTCCAAAACCTCATTTCATCGTCCTTTTTATCCCTTATACTTGTAGGTTACTTTTTCAGTCCATCCACTCTTAGCTTAACTTAGTCTAGCTTAGGTTGCCGTGGACCTTGTCAAGTCACCATTGATAATGTATAATGTTGTATCCCTCAAAATCCCCCTCTTTTTGAAGTCAAGTTTTATGAATTTTGAGTTGGTGCCTTGGAGAAATTTGTGCTTTGAATTCATGGGTGCTCGGTTTTAATCTCGCCCCTTTCATTTAAAATTCTCCATCTGTGTGGTTCAAGTACTTTCTGTCTTCCCGTATAGATGCTTAAATTTTTTTTTCCTTCATTCAAATGTTGTTGTCAATCCTTCTCTTTGGTTGAGGATCACATCGAGCCTTATGTCATTTGTAGTTTTCTTCCTATGAAAAGTAATTTGTAATATGGGCATGAATGGTGGAGTTTTCCCCCTTTGTTTTATCTTTTATGGGCGTATCTTCCCTATTAATTTTTTCCCCAACATCCATGGGTACATGGACATCTCTCGATTGGATGCAAGCATGACACTTTATCTTTTAAACTTATCACTTTTGTTATTTTTTGCAAAAGTGTCAAATTGGCCCTGTGGCCTAAAGGATCCTAATTGGCTGAAACAAGTGGTGGCGGAACTGCATGCCCCTTTTTGTGTTTTGATGCTTTGAAAAGTCAAAAGTGGAGAGGTGGGTTGTCAAGACACTTTAGGAATTTTACCTTTGTTTCCAAAAAGGCGTAAATTTTTAAAGTGACCCGTGGCCTCGCTCATGCCAAGGGATAAAGTCAAATGTTAAGCCCACATTGAAAAGTCAAAGCGTGAAGGCGGGGCTGGATCAATTTGGGAATTTTGGTTTTATTTCCAAAAAGAGAGTTAAAAGTTATAAAATGATCCATGAATCCATTGGGGTCTTGAGCCCGTGTTGAAAAGTCAAATCGAGAGGTGGGTCACAGAGAGAACTTTGAGTTTTTGATCTTTTTGTTGAAAAGAGTTAAAATTGTAAAAGTGAGCCATGACTCCATCACCACTCAAGTAAAGCCACGTGTCAAGCCTATATCAGAAGTGGATGGGTGGACCAAAATGTCTAAAATGCACAATCTCTATAAAAATCATAAAATGCAAAAGGATCCCCAGGCTCACTTCAACAAATCTCTTCCACGTGGATGACTCATATTTGAAGTTACAAAACAGGTTTAATGGCTGCATTACGAGCATTGGTTTTTTCACCATTAACGATATTGCAAGAACTAAGAAATTGAATGTAGATGTACTATTTTTGAGGATTATTTAATGGCTTCTCCATATCATTATGCATTGTTGGATCCTGGCATTCTTAAAATTGTAATAGATTCGAAAGTAATCAATACAAAAGTTTTTCCCTTTCTTCCTCTGTAATTCCTTCTTTCCTTGTTCAAATTTGTGAATCATCCATCTTTGCATGCTAAGAAACTGTGTTCTTGTTTATATGATTTCTGGAACTTTGTGTTTGTGGAATTATATTTGTTATGAAAGTGAATGATTCTATTTTGCATCTCCCTGCTTAATACGTATAAGGTTATACTCTGCTATCTATATTTCTTGAAAGTATTGTTATGTTCTTCCTCTCTCATCTCCTTAGTTCTTCTATTATTTCGTATTGATGATCTTTCGGGCATGAAATGTTTCAAAGTATCAGGAATCCACACTTTGAAAGTTGTACATTTGTATATAAGCTTTACTGATTGCTTTAAATAAGGGAATCTCTCCCATTAAAAAGGAGGGACTTGTTGTCCCATGACTGTGGTTTGTTAAAGTACCATTTTAAAACCCAATAGTTTTTGGTGACTTTATTAGGGAATTCATTTCAAACGTATCCCTTTCTAAAAGAACAATTTCAATATCATTTTTGATCTATTGAATCTAAGATATACTCATGGTAAAAAGGCTCTTAGAATAGAAGATTCCCATTTTCAACTTCTGGAGAAACAAAAATTCTCTCTTCTTCCAACAAGAAGGAATAGAAGAACTCATTCTACAAGCACACCTCCTGTTAAAGACAAAAATTCCAATAATAGCATTCCTCAAGAATAACTCAGTCCTAATATTTGTGCTTTGATACTTGCTTTGGTGTTTCATTCCTGTTCGATCAATTTTTCCATAGATGGTAGCCCCTTTGCCTTGGGAAAACAAGTTGTGCCTCTTTCTCTTCCTCAACCATTGCATGAGTTACCTATGGGTAACAAGAAAAGTTTTCCCAAATTAAGGGGTGATGGGAAGGTTCATTCGGATGAACACATTGTAGCCTTCATTGTTGCATGTGGATTCTTGGGGTTGAACATGAAGATGTCTTTGTCGGGATTTTTGTTGAGACATTGTAGGACAATACTACTGATTGGTTTTATCCTCTTCTTGTTAGTTCGATCACTAATTGGAATACCATGACAACTCGGTTTGAGAAACATTTCAAACTGCTTGAAGATGTACATTTTCTATTAGCTCAAATCTCTCATATCAATAAGGAACCATTCGAGCCCATGAGAGAATTTGTGGCCAAATTCAACAAGATCATTCATAAAATTCCACAACACTCATCCCGTAGATCAAATCTAAAAATGCTTCTTCCTCAATGCTCAATTACCTAAAGTAAGCTATGCACTAAGGAGAGATAACTCTGTTGTCAAAATTTCACCCCCCCTGGGTAATTTTGATAACATGCATCAGAATATTCAAGTCCCAGGAAAATTGATTGATTTGGGGCCAAAAATCATGTTGCTAGAGTCCCCTCAAATATTTTCTAAGTTCCCTGTCTGAGAGGAAAAGAGCAAGCTCTGAGAAAATGCAAAAAGAGGTTGCAGAAGGCAAGTAGGTTGATCCAGGAAAAAATCGTAAAAATGACTAAGTCCTAGTCCTAGGGGCAGTCGGGACATTTGGGACAAAAATGCCCGAACCGGCCGGCCGGCTCGGGTGAAATGTAAGCACAAACAGCCCGCAAAGCAACAGGGACATCTGGGACAAAAGTACGCGGCGGGCGCGAAATGCCGGTTCGACCAGAGAAAAATTGGCTAATCTATTTGAGAGGGACGCAAATGGGACAATTGGGACAAAAAGGCGCGAACCGGCCGAACCGGCCGAAAAGAGTCAAGTCATTCCGAAGCAAAGTGGGACAAGCGGGCCAAAAATGCCCGAACCGGCCGAATCGGCCGAAATGAGTCCAGAGGGTCCAAAGTCAAAAGGGACATCTGGGACAAATGGACGCGAAATGCCCGAACCGGCCGAAATGAGCACAAAGGGCCCCAAATCAAATGGGACATCCGGGACAAATGGAGGTGAAGTACGCGAAGGAGCCGAATCAGCCGAGGACCAATCAGAAGGTGCCACGTGTCCTCACAAGAGAAAAGTCAAAAGGTCAAAGGGACGAGTTATCGAGCGCTGAACCGAACCAATGAAATGGCGCCACGTGTCCAAGTTTAAGGGGCCCACAAGCAATTTCAAAAGGAAAGCCCGCGAAAGACGGAGGAGAGAGAATTTCTCATCCAATCAAAGCACGTGCCACGTGTTGTCCAGATGGCGAAGAGCGGGAAAACATTTTAAAATTCGTTTTGATCATTCGTGCCCTAAATCTTCAGATCGCCATATCTTTTGATCCAGAGCTCGGATTTCCACGTTCTTTATATCAACGAAAAGCTGTTGAGATGCTCTACATGATTCTGGGATCAATCTCGAGTTTTGGTGTAGTCTGAAGAGAGAAAATAAAGAAACGGCTCTGACGTGTGGTAATGGCCAGAAGCGACTTTTCAACAACCCGTTTTAATGCTAATGGGTTGCATTCTTCTTCTGCACGGACAGAAGTGACATTTTAGCGGCCAAATTAATACAAATGGGTCGCATTCTCCTCCAAAATCGGTCAAATATGGCAGGGTATGGGTTGGTAAGGTATCCTATGCCATTTTAATGCGTTGGTATTCAATGAGGAATGGGCTTACACGTTTTCCCACGTTTCTGTCCCCTGGGCTCGACCCATGCAATGTAAAAGCCAGATTTGGCTCATTTTAAAAAGTGGTTGTTCATTCTTTCTGCTCGGCCCTCCCTTCTTTTCTTCTCTAGGGTTGAAAATGGAGTTCGAACCTCCTCCCTTGCTCTGTAATGGCGTTTTTGCCTTTTACTAATGGAATGATGTTCTGTGCAAACTTCTGGAGCAACAAAACGTGTTTTGTGATGCATCTGTCCATCCTTCCTCGTTTTTGCTTGTCCTCTTCTTGCCTCTCTTCATTACAGGTATCTGTGCATGTTTGAATGTTCATTGCAGGTTTGGAGCTGTGTTCATGGAGTTTTGGGACATTTTCTGTGTGAAATCTATCCTTGGGCCTGTGATGCATCTGTCCATCCTTCCCATTGCTCACCTCTCTTTGTCCCATGGCGTTTGATAGATGTCCAACATTCTCCTTCTCTGGTGTATCACCGTTTTAGTGTAGGCTTTTGCTGTTTTTTCCTTTCTCTCTCTCTCTTTGTCTCCTTGGCATGGTTAGATTAGGATTAGATTAGCTTGCCTGCACTGGAATAGCTTGTGGCAGGTAGTTTAGGAGCAGGAACCAGCCTTCTCTGGAGATTCCTCTCTCGCCTTTACAAGTCCCACGCTTGGAGAGGTTTCCATGTTGTCTGCAATCACACTGCGGATGCTGAACATCAACCTAGAAGCCTGATGTGCATCCAGGGGTGCTGTGATTTTGCATCAACAGTTTTGGCACACCGGTGGGACCTTAGAGGTCTTTCACTTCATCTTTTGCAGGTTGGTGTGTTCCTGTGAAGATTTCAGCCTTTTGAGGCACTTGTAAACACATCCGCGACTCCATCCGATCAAGCAACCCATTTCTCTCGAGCTTGCAGCCCGTTTCCATACATTTTCATCCATCTTTCTTTCCATCCCTTTCATTCTTTTCCATTCCATGAAGTCGTGCAATCATGACTTCATTTCCATCATGGATTTCATATCAACAACAGCAGTATATTCCACCTCCAACACGTTTTACAAATCCTCCAGATCAGCATGCATATTCATATGAACAACAGTGCCAAAGTCAGTTTGGCTATGGAGCTTTCCAAGAGCAAGAGTATGCATACAATGAAGACAATCAGATCCAAGATGCTGGTCTGTTGGAGAAAATCCAAAAGATGGAGGTGGGGATGGTGCAGTCCAGGGCTCAGGCACAGATGAGAGCATTTGGAATCGGTTGTGGAGCACCCTGTCCATGGGTGGGACCTTTTCCAAGGCATTACAGCCCTCAGGAGAAACTTGACTTCATGATTGCAACGCTGCCTTTGCTTGCAAAGTGGATTGAAGAAATAGAGGTGTATGAGAGAAGTATTCAGCAACCTTGTCAACGGGTAAGCACATCATCTCATACCTTTTCTTTTCCCCTTTCCCAATCTGTATCATTTCAGCAGTGTCAAGTTTCAAAACCTCCATCTGCTATCCCAAATGTTGAATCCATGTCTCCACCTCTCAGTCTTCCATCTCATCTGGATTCTTCTTTCCTTTTCCCTTCCAAACAGTCATTCCCTCCACAAGAGCCAACAGAAACACCCCCTCCTCCAAAGAAACAAGAGGTTTCACCGCCTCCACCACCACACAAAATTGTCAAATCAGTTGAGTTTCAACCTATCCCTCCTCTTGCATCCCCAATTCCATGTGGGAAAGAAGAAATTGAAAAAATCAGTCATCAAGGACAACAAGAGGAAGAGCCAAAAAGAAAAGAAATGACAGACAGCTTGAAGGTTTGGGCTGCCAAATTTGGGATAACAAAGATTCCCTTGATGGTTAATCCTACAGAAGAGGCCAAGGTTGAACAAATGGTGGTTAGGACTGATTTTGTTGAAGAAGAAGATCTTGCAGCCCCAACTTGCCCTCTAGAGCAGCAGATTGAAGAGTTTGACTTGACAAACTTCATGCTGGAGGAAGAGTTCAACCAAGAGCAAGATTGCCTTCAAACATTGGAGGAAGGAGAAGCTGCTCCAAATCCAAAAGAAGAGGAGCACAATCTAGCTGTGAAGGAGAAAAGTGCAGATCCAAAGGGTTTGAGCATAAAGCAGGTTACAGGAGAACCTTCAGTTCTTCTTTCTACTTCACTTCTCTCAAGTTCCAGTGCTGAAAAGGAGTTTGATCTCTCAAACTCAATATTGGAGAGTGAAGGAAACCATGGTGGTCAAGTTGCAGATCAAGAGGACACCATGGAGGAAGTTGAAAAAGAACAGCGGGACAACAATGAGGCAGTTTACCTGTCAGTTTTGGAGGACTATTTTGATGAAGAAGAGCCGGTTGAGTTTTCACCATTCTCTCTTTCATCATCCACATTCCAAACACAAGAGTCTGCTGTCATGAAGAAGAGCATTCATTTGCAGCAGCCTGCATCTTATAGCAGCCCTTTGGAACCAAAATTGGAAGATTTAAATCTTCCATGTTCTTCATTGGAGGAAGAGAAAGGACAGAAGAATTTCACCATTTCTTCCACATCATCCATTCAAGAGGGTCTACAAGAAGACTCCATTCTCGGAGTTGAAAATCACAGCAATGGGCATATCAAACGGATCAGACCTTGCCCAATCAGGTATTTGGCTTCATTGGAGCCAAAGGAGAAGCCACAACCAGTCATGCTTGCTTCTGAGCATGAGGATGAGCTAAAAAGTACCAAGGATCAGCTGCCATACCTCTCCAATCCAAATGCAGAGCAACTAAAAGAGGTATTGGATTTATTTTCAGTTGATACCTTGATGATTTGGATAGAAGACCAGCTTCTTGTTGATTTTCCATCCATCCAAACAGCCATGATCAGTGCCAAATCAGTTGCATGGCTGCCAATTTTGAAGAAAGGGAGCTATTTTGCACAACCAGTTGCAGGGTTTGTTTAGCTTGCCTTTGCTTCCAGTTAAAGTAGAGTAGTTAGGTTTGCTTTCAGCAGAAGAAGTGCTTGTGCACACTCTGCATGTTCCATTTGGGGCATGTATGATTTTCAGTTTTGTACATAGTTTTGGTGTTGCTGGTTTTGCTCTTGCACAGTTCATTTCAGTGGCATCTTGGTGAAGACACTCCAGGTTCAATGGGTTTCCAAGTGGCTCAGAGGGAGGTTTTCAAAGTTCAGATCAGTTGCAGGTTGCAACTCATGACTCCATGCCCAATGGATGCTTCGTGCTCACGATCATTCATCTAGCGAGCGAGATGACCCATTGAGTCACCAAAATGTTGTCAAAATTTCACCCCCACAGGTAATTTTGATAACATGCATCAGAATATTCAAGTCCCAGGAAAATTGATTGATTTGGGGCCAAAAATCATGTTGCTAGAGTCCCCTCAAATATTTTCTAAGTTCCCTGTCTGAGAGGAAAAGAGCAAGCTCTGAGAAAATGCAAAAGAGGTTGCAGAAGGCAAGTAGGTTGATCCAGGAAAAAATCGTAAAAATGACTAAGTCCTAGTCCTAGGGGCAGTCGGGACATTTGGGACAAAAAGGCCCGAACCGGCCGGCTCGGCCGAAGTAAGCACAAACAGCCCGCAAAGCAACAGGGACATCTGGGACAAAAGTACGCGGCGGGCGCGAAATGCCGGTTCGACCGAGAAAAAATTGGCTAACTGCTGAGAGGGACGCAAATGGGACAATTGGGACAAAAAGGCGCGAACCGGCCGAACCGGCCGAAAAGAGTCAAGTCAGTCCGAAGCAAAGTGGGACAAGCGGGCCAAAAATGCCCGAACCGGCCGAATCGGCCGAAATGAGTCCAGAGGGTCCAAAGTCAAAAGGGACATCTGGGACAAATGGACGCGAAATGCCCGAACCAAATTAAATGAGCACAAAGGGCCCCAAATCAAATGGGACATCCGGGACAAATGGAGGTGAAGTACGCGAAGGAGCCGAATCAGCCGAGGACCAATCAGAAGGTGCCACGTGTCCTCACAAGAGAAAAGTCAAAAGGTCAAAGGGACGAGTTATCGAGCGCTGAACCGAACCAATGAAATGGCGCCACGTGTCCAAGTTTAAGGGGCCCACAAGCAATTTCAAAAGGAAAGCCCGCGAAAGACGGAGGAGAGAGAATTGCTCGTCCAATCAGCACGTGCCACGTGTCGTCCAGATGGCGAAGAGCGGGAAAACATTTTAAAATTCGTTTTGATCATGCCTGCCTAAATCTTCAGATCGCCATATCTTTTGATCCAGAGCTCGGATTTCCACGTTCTTTATATCAACGGAAAGCTGTTGAGATGCTCTACATGATTCTGGGATCAATCTCGAGTTTTGGTGCAGTCTGAAGAGAGAAAATCAAGAAACGGCTCTGACGTGTGGTAATGGCCAGAAGTGACTTTTCAACAACCCGTTTTAATGCTAATGGGTTGCATTCTTCTTCTGCACGGACAGAAGTGACATTTTAGCGGCCAAATTAATACAAATGGGTCACATTCTCCTCCAAAATCGGTCAAATATGGCAGGGTATGGGTTGGTAAGGTATCCTATGCCATTTTAATGCGTTGGTATTCAATGAGGAATGGGCTTACACGTTTTCCCACGTTTCTGTCCCCTGGGCTCGACCCATGCAATGTAAAAGCCAGATTTGGCTCATTTTAGAAAGTGGTTGTTCATTCTTTCTACTCGGCCCTCCCTTCTTTTCTTCTCTAGGGTTGAAAATGGAGTTCGAACCTCCTCCCTTGCTCTGTAATGGCGTTTTTGCCTTTTACTAATGGAATGATGTTCTGTGCAAACTTCTGGAGCAACAAAACGTGTTTTGTGATGCATCTGTCCATCCTTCCTTGTTTTTGCTTGTCCTCTTCTTGCCTCTCTTCATTGCAGGTATCTGTGCATGTTTGAATGTTCATTGCAGGTTTGGAGCTGTGTTCATGGAGTTTTGGGACATTTTCTGTGTGAAATCTATCCTTGGGCCTGTGATGCATCTGTCCATCCTTCCCATTGCTCACCTCTCTTTATCCCATGGCAGTTTTGATAGATGTCCAACATTCTCCTTCTCTGGTGTATCACCGTTTTAGTGTAGGCTTTTTCTGTTTTTTCCTTTCTCTCTCTCTCTGTCTCCTTGGCATGGTTAGATTAGGATTAGATTAGCTTGCCTGCACTGGAATAGCTTGTGGCAGGTAGTTTAGGAGCAGGAACCAGCCTTCTCTGGAGATTCCTCTCTCGGTTTTACAAGTCCCACGCTTGGAGAGAGGTTTCCATGTTGTGCAATCACACTGGATGCCTGAACATCAACCTAGAAGCCTGATGTGCATCCAGGGGTGCTGTGATTTTGCATCAACAATAACCTTACAACTCTGGATGCTTGATCAACATTTGGCTATCGTTGTTGAGGATGATTTAATCATGTCTCGTAAGTTGAAAAGAGAGAATTCCAAATCTAAAGCATATTCTTCTTCCTCTTCCCTTGGGGCCAATTCGATCGGTTAGTACGAAGCTTGCAATGATCTCATTGCTATCAAGAAACAATTGGCTCAACATACTCCTTACCAAGACATCCCGAGGAAGAATTTTTAGCCTAGGAACCTTTTACCTTATTCTTAGACCAAATTGGCTATTGAAGGCCCACCCATCAAGGTTCTAGTCAATGCAACTTGTGAAGTTTAGGAACTTGATGATGAGGAGTTTAATGAACTCTACGAAGAACCAGAAGAAGAGGTTGATGAAGAACTAGAGGAGATTGGTGGATCTCAAGTTCATTTCCTTACCATTGAAGGTATGGATGATGAAGATGAATATGATGAAAGAGTGGAAGAGATGAATAGTGAGTCATATGCTATTATGAATCGGGAGAAAATGAACAAAAAGAAAAAGTGGTGCATCCTGCTAAGAAATCCAAGGAGTTTCCTATAACTATTCTAGTGGTTATAAGAAGAGGAGCTCCTATTCCCACTACCTCCACATAAAAGGTGAGTAATGCTAATCCTCCTCCTTCTACTGCTTTCCAACTCTCGATATTTTGATATCATTGATCACCTCAAAAAGACCAAAATCCAAATTTTAGAGGCAGAGTTTTACCAAACCCATCTAAAAGCCTTTGCTAAAATGGTAAAATTTGTCAATTCCAAATCCAAAGCTTCATCCAATACTTCTAAAGGTATTTTTCCCACTCCCTCTTCCTCACCTCAACCAAGCCTTGTGGCTGCAGTCACTTCCCTAATGAGAAAATTGAACCATTATATGCGACTCTTCTCATAGATGGCCATAAACTCGATGAACGATGTCATAAAATCATTAGCATCAAACAATGTAATGCCTGCAAAAGTAGCTCATGCTTTTGGCTTGACTCTAACACATGCCTTTGGTTCCTGCTATTCCATGGAGAGTAGAAAAGTGCCTTTGGTTGGGAGGATTAAAGATGCACAAGTAGATTTTGTTACTTTTCCAAAGAAAAGGGTCTTAGCCACTATTTTGGTAGCTGATATTCCTCCCTCATATGGGATGTTGCTGAGTAGAAATTTCTTTAAGGAGGTAGGAGGTGAAATTTAGATGGATTGTTCACATGCTTTGATCCCAGTCAATGGAAAAATGAATAAGTCAAGCTACTCGAGAAACTCGATTGAATACATTGTGTAAAAGACTCGATGATCCAAAAACACTAATACTCTATGAAGATATAGGGAATGGTAACTACATGATCATGTCATAAGATGAGGAAAAACTTAATAAGGGAGTGATTCATGATCCCAATGGAATTTGGACTCTGGATTTTGATGGAAGTTGTTCTTCAGCCGGTTCTGGGGCTGGTGTGGTGCTAACCTCTCTAGAAGGGAAGATTCATCCTTTTTCTTTCAATCTTTGTTTTGAAAATACAAACAATACAGCCGAATATGAGGCACTCATACTTGGATTGAATATGGAAAAAATAATGGGAGTTAATAATCTTTGTGCTCATGGAGATGCGGATATGATTGTGAAACAAGTTAGGGATCTTTTTCAAGTGAAGAACATGAGATTGAAACATTATTTAAATCTTGTGCTCGGGATTCCATTGCATTGAAGTTGTGCCAAGAGAGAAGAATAATATAGCCGATTCTCTAGTTTGTCTCGGGATCTTTGTTGATTCCTCACCCAAATTTCTCTCAGAGAAATTTACCATTAAAATGATTCATAGGCCCAGTGTACCGGATAATGCAAGGAATTGGTAGGTTTTCAATGATGATCAAAACTTATTCTCATTCTTGGAACTTAAGGAAAACTTCAAAAATTATATTTTGAAGGAAGTGAGACTTTGCCTAGATAGTGTGTATCCTCTAATGAAGGAGATATCAAGGAAGAGATTGATCAAGATGGATGCATCAAATTGAAAGGTAACAAGATCCCTAAAGGAATGGTGAGTTTGGAAGACCTATTTGATAAACATAATAGGTACATTAAGTATAAATCTTCCCAAGGAGATCGGAAGTCTGTTGAGTGTGAAATGGTTAATATTAGAAGTCATGAGGAACCCAAGATGGTGAACATTGGAAAATGCTGCACTCAAGAAGAGAATAAGAAAGCAGTAAATCTATTAAAAAGGTATTTTGATGTTCTTTCCTATTCATATGATGATCTCAAGGCTTTTTAACCAAAGGAGATGCAACACTTTATCCCTATGAAACCTGGGATCAAACCTTTCAAGAAGAAAAAAAGGAAATACAATCCCAAGATTGCTGGCACTATTTTTCAAGAGATCTATAAGTTACTAAAGGCAAAGATTATTTTCTCTATACATCATTCAACACGGATTGCCAACATTGTGCCTATCAGAAAAAATAATGGTGAGATCTGCATCTGTGTGGATTTCGGATTTTGAATCAGGTCTATCTCGAAAGACAACTATCCTCTCCCCATGATGGATCAAGTTTTTCAAGCTATCACAGGCTCTGAGATTTTGTCTTTGTTTGATGGATTCTCTGGATACAATCAAGTGGAAGTTAGTACCCCAGATCAACACAAAACTACTTTTACTATTCCTTGGGGCACCTTTGCCTACAAGAGAATGCCTTTTGGTATTATCAATGATGGCACCACATTTCGGAGGAAATGGACTTGGATTTTGTAGTCTAAAGGAAAGTGTATTGTTGTGTACCTTGATGATTTGATTGTTTTCTCCAAAACAAGGGCAGATCACTTTCAGCATCTTGAATCATTCCTCCTGAAATGATTTGAGTTCTCATGTTGTGCACCCAAAACCATCTACATCTTACATGACACCTTCACATGGAAATTTTAGACCATCTTCTAATTATACCCCATTGGGGGAATCATACAGTTCAATCTTTGATAAGTTCGTGGTGGGTCACCTCATCATACTTCCTCCCATCCGGTCTATTGAAAACTCACACCCCAAACTTGCTTGGTATCATGAGGGTCATTATTGTAAATATCATTAAGTCATAGGTCACAACATTGAAAAGTATCATTATTTTAAAGATCATGTTCAAAAACTTATAAATCACGGGGATATCCAAATATAAAATTTTGTCTCATCTCTTAGCCAACCCCTTAATATATTAAACACCGCTTTCCTAATCCACCATCGAAAAATCAATCTACACCTTCCAAATCTTACAAATTTAACCCTTATGCAGTCAATACTATACATCAAACACCTTCATCCTTACCTATCTCATCTACCTCATCATCTACCCCTACCTTAGACATTGTGCTTACTACTTCTTCAATATCTCCCCCACATCCACATCAACTATATCCATGACTACCACACCTATCACATTGAATTCTACCACTTTTCCTACATCTACATCCATTCCTACCTTTACCACATCCACATCGATTACATCTATCATAACCCAACCTATCATATCTAACCCCTTATCCATATCAAACACAAATATCACTATATCGCTTATATCCCTAAACATACCAATTGCACATATCTCTCCATAATTCCTAGCTCCTCTATATCTACCAGTATCAACAAATTCACTCGCATATAACTTGACATCTTCATCACATATGCCTACATCCTTTCACGTGTCCACATCACCTATTTTATCCTAATCTTATATACTTAATCCTTCAACATTTACCATTTCTGCATCTCTAGAACTACCACAACACCAATCAAATCCCCTCGATTTTCAAACATATCAATGATACTCCTAGAAAAAATTATGAAGAAAGTACCCCCACCTAAGACAAGCACAAAGGGTGTTCATGTTTCCTCTACCAAACCAATTGTGTCCACATTAACTAATCCAAAACCTACACAATCCACATCTCACATATACCTCATCAATCACATCATACAAACACCCCTTTCCCCATCAATATCCACATCTACACCCACCATTGATCTTGTACCTTCATCTACTTCATCCCTTATCACATCCACTTCATCAGATTTGATCATACCTACTACTTCATTTACATCCATTCCACCTTTACCTATTATACCATCCATAGAATCAACCCCAGTTCCTCTTTCTGCATATTTACCCGCACCAATCACATTAACTTTCGTGACTACGTCAACTTCATCTTCTCCTCTTACATGTTTCTCATCATTTAAAGAGTTTGTGATAGAATTACAAATCACCTTGACTTAAAATGATCCTCCCATCCCATCCTCACAATCAAACACTTCCACATCCTCTTTAGACATTATCAAACAAAAACTACTTCCTCCACCAATATCAACCACACAACCTTCGGATCCTCTAGTTGATATTATTTTCATCCCTGCCAAGGGTAAATCTTCTCGATCAAAATATAATACTCTTGGTAAGCATCCCCAAAGGTCTCTCATACATTCTCATAAGAAGCCGCTTTTTCCCTCTTCTCAAAGAATCTAATATTACAACATCCATCCTAGGAGCACCCCCATCTATTTTAGGGCCAGGCCCTCCATCTAAGACATCTCCCAATGATCAATCCAAATCCAAACAATCTAATCCTCCTCCCAAATTTGATTCATATTTTAAGACATCTAATTTACCCATCCAATCTACATCCACTACTTCCTCTAAATCCAAGTCAAAATATCCTACCAAGCCTCATAAGAGCAAACTTTCCACTACTTTTATCGAATCTTACACACATATCCTTAGACATTTAATCCAAACATCTGCCATCATGCTTCCTCTATTAAATATTTTGATCCTCATAGTAAGAAACCATCATGGTTTGACCCCAATCACATATGTGCTTCTCATCGTAATCTGGGTCATGACACCGAGCATTGTAAGGCACTTCAAACTATCATCCGTGATCTTGCAGAGAGAGATGATTTTATTGTCTGAGGACCATCCTTCTCTAACCAATGATTTATTAATGACCAATTCAATTCCTATTTCTGCATCCCCATCAATTAAATTTTCTAAGTCTCCTCCTTCTTCCACATCATCCCTTATCATCTCTCCTTTGCATATCAGGCCTCCTAAGGAGGGCCCTCCGTTACTCATTGATACATGTTTACCTTGCCAATCACCCTTATGATCCCCAACCATATATCCAAACCAAATCCAAAAGTTATCATTGACATTCCCTTCGATGACCCCATCCAATCTCCATCGACATCCACTAGATCATCCACATCTTAGTTGACCAACGTAATCTCTTTCACTGGGGAGAATTCTCCCATTATTGATCCTTTCGCATCCCCTTCCTCATTTACAAATATTATCCACATCAACTCATACCCCTATCCACCCAACAACTCTCTTGACGTTGGGGAACTTCCACTCTAGGAATTCCTCCTTGACATTGTCCTATTTACCTCATCCAAATCTTATCCAACCCATCTCATCCAATCTTATCCAGTTTATTATCTCATCTTAGCTAGGCAATCTACCTATCATCTCACCTTATACAAAGTCCACCTTTTGTGGCCATATTTATGCCTCTCTCTCGAGGGCAATCGCCATTTCATCAATGTCAACTTTTTTGGCCATATATGTGCCTCCTTTGGGGCACCATCCTCTCCTTTCTAAGTACACCTTTGTGGCCATATTTGTTCCTCTTCTTCGAACCATATCCTCATCCTAAGTCCACCATTTTCACCATATTTGTGCCTCTTTCTGGGCACCATATTCCCATCCTAAGCCCACTTCGGTGGCCATATATCTCGGTTCCTCATTTTTAAGGTGTTGCACATATTTTACCATATCCATCTTATCCAAACCTATTTAATCCAAATATTCTTATCTACCCCCTCATATAAAGTCCACCTTTGTGGCCATATTTGTGCCTTTCTGGGGCACCATCAAAGTCTACCTTTGAGGCCATATTCTTACCTCTGTTAGGGAACTAAATTTCTCCTCCAAATTCCACCTTTTGTGGCCATTTTCCTCTTGTTAGGGACACATGATTTTCTCAATTCCTCACTTTTCAAAAGGTAGTGCATATTTTCCTACTTCTCTCATCTATCTCATCCAATTTATCATCTTGTCTCATCCTAAGACCACTCTTGTGGCCATTTCCTCATCTTGTTAGGGATACATATTTTCTTCACTTCCCTAAAAGGTAGCACATAGTTTTTATCTTCTCTCATTTATCTCATCGTGTCCCATATTTTGAAAGCTTTCACCTAGCCTATCGTGAATTTAATGTTGGTGACCTCATCCTTAAATAAAATTAGAATGTTACTACTCTAGAAAGGAGCCAACATGGAAAGTTTTCCCCTAATTTTATTAGGATATACATTATCATGCATAAGTATGGGTCGGGAGCCTATCGCTTTACCTCCTTGATGATAAACTAGAAGTGAAACCGCTTAATGCATTACACTTACGACCATTCCATTGTTAGCATGTATACCAAAGGTGAGCACTTAGTTGTATCCTTAGATCATTCCTCCATCATTAGCCTCTTCCATCTATCACTGTAATGATTTGGAACTATGTGGTCTACCATTAATTTCCTTAGTATGGCCTTCAATATGGGCACAATGGCTCTGTCCATAACATTTTCCTTATGGATAGGTTCTCCTTCTCGGTGAGAACTCCACAATTATCATCCATCACCCTCTTATTTAACTATTGAAATCATGCAAAGGTCAACATGCATATCTTGTATGTTCATTATCCCCTCCTAAGTGGTGTACGTAGTTATTACCATCTCTCCCCATGTTAAACATCAAAATTAATTGATGCTTCTATAAAAATCAAAGTTATCAAAAATAGATTGCTCCTCGAAGGACAACTATTCATGCAAAAAAAAAGAAATCAAAATCAAGTTGCTCCTTGAATTATGGATACCCTTTTTTATTATGGCATCCGAAGACTCTCCGCATTGGTTAGTATTCCATTTTCTTAGCATCTGAGAAACCTTCCCGCATTAATAAGATTTTTCCAAAAACTTCCCACTTTGATTAGTTTGATCTTTCCCCTTCCCGAGTTGGGGAAAAGATTTAGGGAACACCACTTATGGAGAACCCTCTTCCCATGTATAAGTTACATCACAAACCCCTTTTTCATGTCAACATTAGGTTTATGAGTTCATTCCATCCATGTTTCTTTCATGATATTTAATATAACTAACTAACGTTTATTATATGCTAATATCTATCTGGTCGCATGTGCATTACGTTACTTGAATCCCCTTCTTGTTTACCTCCAATGTGGTTGGTGGCATTGTTTCCCCACATGCTCCTTGATATGACATAACATTATTTGTACCCTTTGGTCACATCTAGTTTGATCAATATATATTATCTCATCTCATCTCATATATTGTCTCATCCATCATCCTATCACACCTTATCCATCTCATCAAATATTATCCAATCTACCTCATCTTAAGTCCACTTTTGTGGCCATCTTTGTGTTCCCTCTCGGGCATCATATCACACATTTTCCTATCTCACCTTTTTGGCCATCTTTGTGCTCTTTTACTAGGGCACCATTTCATCTTATCTCAAGTCCACCCTTGTGGCCATATTTATTCCCCCTTGGGGCATTTTATATCATCATTTATTATTTTTCCTTTCACCATTTTTCGCTTCTCACTCTTTGGGCACCATGTTATCATCCATATTTCATCTTAAGTCCACCCTTATGGCCATATTTACTCCCCCTTGGGGCATCTTATTGCATCACTTTTTTTTCCTTTTTGGCCATTTTTGTGTCATTTGCAGGGGGCACCATTACTCCCATCTTCATCCTTTGAGAATGCATACCTTTTCAAACCGATTCCTCATATATGAAGGATTTCACATCATTTTTGCATTAAGTTACACATAGTTTGATTTTTTCCTATGACCCATTGGTCCTCATGGCTCACATCCATTCAAGAGGTTTCCCATTGGATTCCCTCCATTTCACAGTGATTTTCTCCCACTCATTGGTCCATAGAACATTTCCTCCATCTCCATTGAGACCATCCTTTGTTCCCTACCGACATGATATCGGAATCACTGCCATGAGTTCTATTGTTTTCTAAATCCTCCTTACTTGGGGAATCTAGCCTTGCCTTATCATTTTACCCATCTTTATTCTCCCACATACTCTTTACCAACTACCTCTTTCAAACTCGTCATCGATTCCCCTTTATGTTATTGATCCCTCGTTTGAGGGGGAGCTCATCATCAACCTTCCATTAGTCTTCATCTCACTCTCTATATCTCATTATTTTTGTCTCATGGTTTGCTAGCGTAAACCAATCAACAAAAAGGGAAAATGTAGACACTAAAATTTAGTATCGCTACCCTTTATTTCCCACATGTGCATCTTTCACCATGGTCTTATCTAGACCCATTTTAATTTAATTCATTTCTTTTATTTAAATTCCCATCTATTAGCCTAACACTTTTAATTCATAATTAATCTTCATTAATTACCTTAATTAATCTCCATTAGATAATTATATTTAATTAGCTTTCTTTTAGGATGCTTTTATCCCTAACCACCTAAATCCACATCCTTACACTTTTTCTAGCTTTTATCTAACCCATCTTTATCTCCTACCTACTCATGACACTTCCCTAGGAAACCCTTACCCACCTACATGATTTAAAACACTTATCTCAATCCCTAAAATCCCCATATCTTGAATAAATCAATTATTCACCATCAGAAGCATCGGTTTCCCGTAGTCAACGGTGACCCACCCGGGTTGTCGCGACTCTATAAAATTAAATTAACCACACTCTTTTTGAGGCATGCATGCAAATATCTGAGATTTCTTGCGACTTACGAACTTTTTTTTGTGCCTGAGCATCCTTGCAATAGTTACAGACATTTTGGATATCCTTTTAACATGCTTGCATCACTCATGAACATCCTTTGTGAGATTACCATCATTTTGCATTGTTTTATTAAGGATTTATCATATTATTGTTATCTTGTTTGCATCTATCATTTTTTAGGACCAGATCATCTCCACAGACCTTGTTTCAACCGTCCTTTTCATCCCTCGTACTTGCAGGTTGATTTTTTAGTCCATCTACTCTAGACTTAACTTAGTCCAACTTAGGTTTCCATTGACCCTATTAGGTCTCTCGTAGATCCTGTATCCATATTACTTGGTGCCTCTATTTTCTAGATCCTCAGATCCTTGTTATTTTGTTCTAGTGATCACCCAGTTGTCAAATCTCCTTGTCATCACTTTGTTTCTTAGATTCATGCTTTCTCCCCCTACCGTCATCACCCCTACCCAGCTTATCGCGACTGGACATCTCGCTTTTGGTATCCACCACTTAGATCCCTATTTTGTCACACCTTTCTATTTTTTTCAATCTCATAACTTCTCTGTAGGTGCTCACAATCAAGACAGAGCCCCAACATCCACAGGTGGTTGCACTCGTAATATCTAGATCTACATTTTAAGTTGTTGTTTCATCCATTTGCCTCTAGTTTCTATCGAATGGACCTCTCAGTAGCCATGTTTTCTTCGACTCTTCCTAGTATTTTATTTTGTGTTAATTTAGATCAAATTTTTATGTGCCTTACATTTATGCATTTTTAGTTTATGCCTACCTCAAATTTTGCATATTATCTTGTTTATTATCATTGATTTGATTATATCATTTTTATACAGGGGTTGACATCCACATAAGGAAGCTCACGCTTCTGGGAATCGACCGTGTTGGACAACCCCCATCTACCATCTAATCCATTTTCCACTTAGTGTTTTGTTGTGCGATCATCATCTTGTAGCAATGGGGATACATTGTCTACTTTGTGCCCGTATCTATTACATCCCGAGGTACCTTAAGCACTCACATTTTGAATGTATTTAATTTTATTTAGTACTATCTCATTAACTTAATGAGGAAAAAAATTCTATCAACACAAGAATCACCTATTCAACCCATTCTAACTAAAAATCACCTCTCAAGGGTTGTCTTCTATCGCCTCTTCCTCCTAATTCATATACAATATTACTTGATAAAAATAAGTAACCTCCTCTTAATGTTAGTTTAACTCCTCCATTCAAGGTATCTCGTGAAATAACAAGGGCATGCTAAAAACACCTCCTATAGTTAAACTTGTAATTCTCGCCATCTATTATAAACCATACCTATGTCAACGACTAGGACCTAGATGAAGCTTACTATGATGATGAACCATTTGATGGTCACACACCTTTACCACCTTAGTGTCCCATCACTTTTGTTAAGGAAACTACTCCTTACATTGATCCACTTACTATATTTTGACTAAATTTTCATCACTTACATACTTGGCAAAGATCATAGCTCCTCCCCCTTACATTGTTATCAAATGTTGTTATCCTCCCATGTACTTAACACTTCACGCTTAATGACTAATATTCTCTAAACATTATTACACACCTCTTGATACATTTGTATCATCATTACTCGATGACACACTCTTGTGCTTCGGTTCACACTTTACTATTGAGGGCATACTACACATGAACCCCACACACTACATAATAGATACTACACATTGCATCTCTTCACACATCTTAGAGTACATCTCACATTTTTCATACTACATCATTTTTGTTTCAACATTAGTACATCTACAAACCATACTAGTGTTCATCACCCATGCGTTGAACTCTTATTGTCTACGTGTCTAGCAGATGCATACTATTCATCCTACATACTACACAACACACATTTCAAACTATTAGGCTATCTTAAAAATATTTCATCACATATTTACAAATTTTGGCTCATCACATGGTCGCCTCTCTTCTCCTCGCACATACTAAATCTTATTATATGTGTTAAATTCAATACTTGATGATATAGTCTAGTCTCACAATCCATACTAGACTGTTGATGGTATACAATAAAAATGGACCACATAATGCTCACACATTCATCATTTGATATTCTCATGTGACATTCCTAGGATTAGTGATATACACCTTAGGATATAGGGTCACTTATTATAGCATCATCTTGTGATAAGTTACATCATCACTTTTTCTTATATTGTTTAGTGGTATATGTTATCTAAATTCTGCTACCCGCTAAAAGTAGATAAAAAGCAGATTCGTGCTGAATTGACCAAGTAATATTTAAGGTTCTTGTAGATTTGAATCCACCAGGGGTCAAGAATTTGACAACATGGAAGGAAGATTTAGCTGAATCAACCATTAAAACTAAGCCAAGACAAGCCAACTCAAAGGAAAGCATCAATCTCATGATGATGCCAAGTTTCACTTGACATAAGTTCTAGAAAGAAAAAGAGAGAAGCCTCAAAACATTGTGGGACTTACATGTGAATTCAACTATAAGTGATTCTTCAAGGAAAAAGTCTTCGCAGTAATATGTGGCAGGCTTCATTACTTACTCAAAGGAAAGTGACAAGATTGCAAACGATGCCGTGTGTCACCGACATGCTTCCAAAAGCTACAAAGGGAGAAGATACCCTAGAGAAGTGCTTGGCCTCCATGTGGATCTCGCAATAAATCGGCTCCGAGTTCAAAGCAGGTTGTGAAAGATTGGTGATAAGCCAAATACCATGTATGGGAAATTATGAAGCCTATCTAAAAGTTTTAAATGCTTAGATATTTTAAAAAGATCAAAGACAAAGGGTCATTTAGCTAGTCTTTTCAAAGGATGAAATTAATGCATAGTTCCGTGCAAAGAGTGTGAACTTATGAATACTTAATTTTTCACCTGCATTCAAAAGGTCATTTTAATAGAATGAAAAAAATAGGTGCTGCTTGAATCATGAGCCCAAGACTCGATGCATAAGTGATTAAAATATCCAAATATGTAATAAATATTTGAAAGAATAAGTCCACTCCAAGGGAGTTGGTTGCAAGATAATTAAGAGATGTATTAAATGAGTATGGATCTCACCCTTAAAAACAAATCATAGGGAAGTGTGAGATATATCTCAACAATCTATTTCTGTCACTTCACACCATTTATCATAATTAAAAAGTGGTTGGAAAATAGTTTGAAAATGATCTTCTTATCTTCTTCCCATCTTATATATTGTAAAGGAAAAATTTTCAAAATAGGGACATCGGGACTTAGTCATATCTTATTTTCTCTGCCTCAGCCTCTTTTGTAAAAGGTAGGTGCCTAGAATCGTGGCATTCTTTCTAAGATTTGTAATAACACTCTTACCTCTTATCTATTGTAATACTATGCACATTTTTTTGAGTAATATAATATTCCCTGTGGTGTATTTCATCCATCCTTTGCATAATCTGTATTTTCTCTAATAGCCTTTATTTCAACGTGGGTATATTGTGCATGTTTATAATGTTATTACTATCTTCAGAAGTTGTGCTTAAGTAGTTTGAAGTAGTGTTATGTGTGAATCTTCTCTGGCCTGTGGTGCATCTCGTCCACCCTTTTCATTGCTCACCTTTTCCCTATTTCAGGTAGTTACATTATGAGTTAACTCCTTCACTTTTTGGTGCATCACTCCCGTTAATTTTTATGTTTTGTTTCATTTTCTCGACCCTCATCTCACACTATAGAGAAGAGCCATCTTCTTTAAAATTTGGAGGCCACTTTAGGGCACACGTCCCACTAACCTAAGGTATCCTACTACTCGATGGTTCATCCGTAAGAATAATCATCAAAAATATACGATTTAAGATACATGATCACTCCTCTATTCATCTCGCTAGTGGTATACACTTTAGGCTACATCACCACCCCATTTCTAGTCATCTGGTCATGATATATGCCTATGCTATATGATCACTAATAGTTTATCTCTCGTGTCGCATCTCATCACCACATACTCATCACAATGCGCTACAAACAACCCATAGTTTGAACATTTCCTGATGAAGCACTCTCATTTTTGGTTCATTCTTGATCACTTTGAGGGGGCATACTAAATGAAACTCACTAAAAATAACTCAATTTACTCAGGGGGCACACAACTCCTATCATCCATACTACATTCCATTCTATCCATCCAAAACATACTACATTTAATGGTTGCCTTTAATCTTGCTTGCACTTTTATTTACATGTTCACCTTACTACACATGTTAGATAGATCTCTTGTTTGTGATTATATTTACCATAAACACATGCATGTTCAAGTCCTTTTCTAGTTGTGATCATATGAAAAAAGAGCTTCCATATGAAATACTCGATGCTTCACACACTACGTCTTGGGGCATCCACATTCGTACACTACTACAAAGCTATTATTTCATTTTGTACTTAACACTTTCCATTATCGTGTTATAAATGATTTGACATACATGCTATTTTTATAACATGCTAACATATGCTTCATATGCAAAATTTGTTATGCAGGGATACTTTCTTCCATACTTGTTTGTTTATTTTCTATTGTCTACTATTGTTTGCGAGCCTTTCCCTTTGTTGTGTATACACACTTGTTTGTTTGTTTGTGGCCATGACGACATTGAGTGTCTTGTGACATTGTGAGTGGTGTCCCATGCTTACAACTTACTTTGCACGGTCTATGAATGTTTTTTCTTGGGTGTTTATACTGCCTTCTTATGTTCTAGTTTACACATTGTTTGATTGGATTATACTTGTTCCCTACATGAATGTTTGTTTGTACTAACACTTGTTTTTCTAGCCACTTGTTTGTATGTGCGTTAGTATTTACCTTAAAATTACCTTCCCCTATAAGGCATAGTCATAGTTTACATGGTCATTCCTCTTTTGGGGCCACATACTGCTATCCATGATGTCTCATGTGCCCCCAAAGAGGGGGAACAATTTGGTGTTTTATATACTATACAATGCTTTTTATCGGACATTCCAGCTTCATTTTCTATCCTTGACATTGTCAGGGTTATACAGAGAAGTTTAGACTAGTCTACAAACCCTAACAAATTTTACAGGACATGGTTTTCCTTATCATTATGGGGAGTAGTTATAGGTTAGAGGATATAACATATTTCCTCTCTACACTACTTCATCTAATAGCGTCGATCACCCTAAAAACTAGGTAGTATAAATATCTCTTCATACATCTCTTCAGTGGAAGCGAAATATAGGTTGGAGAATAATGCAACTTTCTTTGTACACTTATTTATCTAGGATGATGTGTGATCTCCCAAAAAACTTGCAGTTACAGGATATCCTTTGTACACCCTTTCTCTCATCACGGATCAAGTGCACATGTTCCTTTTGAAATTTTCATACTTCCATTCACAATATTTTTACTATATACATGTGTCTTTACATGCATTTTTACACATATACATGCGCATTTGAATACTTGAATATTATGATCACCTAGATGAGAAAAGACAAGACCTGTTTGACTTTGAGAGCAATCAAAGACATAGATGCATATTTGGTGACTATGGGTGATTAGAAGATGCTAGTATGATCAAGAAGATAACACAAATAGAGGCAGAATGGTTCAATCTTGGGCCATAACGTAAATGGAGGCATTCATAATAGGATGCAGGGCACCTTGTCTGTGGGTTGGCCCTGTTCCCGGACACTATAGCTCATAGGAGAAGCTTATATTTTAGAAGAAATAATACCTCCACTTATGCAGTGGATCAAAGGTATTGAAATATATGGGCAAAGCATGAGACAACCTTGTCGATGGGAGGGTCAATCACCGACTCTTTATTCATCTCCCATCCCGCCTCAAGTTTCACCATATCATACCACTCTAAATGCCGAGTTCCCTTCTCCATCTCCAAGCCATCCATTCTACCCTCCCCTTTCCTTCGAACAATTATTCCCCCATACAAAAAAATAATGACTACAAATCTAAAAAAGAGGAGCATATGGTGAGAAATGATGCAAACTCAGAGGGTTCGTATCACAAGCCGAGTGTTCATGAAGCTATGGATATTTCATCTATTTTCCCTCCCATAAATCGAGCTCCTAGAAGAGTTTGGGCCAATGAGCTTCATATTGCAAGATGAAGCTACACATGATGGAGAATTTACAGACTCAAAAACCATCATACAAGAGGGGGAGATCTTGGCACAACAGAAGGTGATAGGATTAATTACTTCTCGATTTGGGGGATGCCACGATGGAGAAGAGCCCATGGAAATTACAACCTTTTCTACTTCATCACCCCGCAACAAAAGCAGCCTGCTACTCATGATAGTTCCTCTGGATCAAATTTAGGGGCTCTAGAAAGAAGTATCATTGAAATATTTTTGCTTTCAATCAAAGAGCCTAGATTTTCTGGTGAAGTTGCTAAAAAGGGGGAGGAGAAATAAGATAAGGATGACACCATTAAGGAAGGTTTGTAAAAGATCCTCATCCCAAAAGATGAAATTCAGAGTGACGGGAAAATGCAGAAAGTTAAAACTCGCCCCACCAAGATTTTGGCCACACCAAAGCTAATGGAAAAGACAACACCAATCATGCTCACTTTAGAGCATGAGGATAATCTTCAAATCCCCAAGGGTCAACTACAACACCTCCAACCAAATGAGAAGAATATGGAGGTATTATTTTTGTTTGTTGATACCATGGGTGGAAGGGTGAAAGGTAATTTTTCACTCTTATTACAGGCCATATCTATTGCTAAATTAATTGTATGGACACACTTTATAAGGAAGGGAAGTTATTTCTCCTGCTGCTTTAGGATTTGCTAGCTTCTACCTAATATTGTTAGCATAGGAGTAGGAGTATATTTATTTTAGAATAATAAGTGCTTGTGCACACTCTGCATGAATCATTTGAGGCATGTATGATTTGTCTCTTTTGTATATAGCTTGTGTCTATATTACTCCATAAAATGCACCAGACTCTCTAATGTCCACAGTAAGGGAATTTGTAGTTTTCTGTAACAGTTGTAAACTTCACTTTAAACAAATACAGAGCAACTAAAATCAGTCAAGGGGGTGACTTTGTAGATTCTCAATTTTCTACTCTCACAAAACAAGTTGTAGAGTTTTCCTTATGAGAGTAGGAAAGTGCAAGGATCAACTAGTGGCTGCAGAGGCTTGAAAACCCTTTAGATACTATGAACCAAGGTTCAAATCAGCTCATAACATAGTTTCGGGCCCAATGAATAGCGAGAATATTGTGGGTTCTTTCCATTTAGCAGGCTAATGGTCCCCGTGAGTCACCAAAATGTTATCTAATTTACGTTTCCCACTAAAATTAGATAACAAGCAAATTCCTGTTGAATTGACCAAGTAAGATTTAAGGTTCTTGTAGATTTGAATCCCACCAAGGGTCAAGCCTTCGACAACATGGAAGGAAGACTTAGCCAAATCAATGATAAAAACTAAGTTGGGACAAGATAACTCAAAGGAAAACTACGATCTCATGCATGATGCCAAGTGTCAGTCTGACACAAGTTATAGAAAGAAAAAAATGAGGAAGCCTCAAAACCCCGCAGGACTTACACGTGAAGTCAAATATAAGTGACCCATCTAAGGAAAATATCTTTTTAGTAATATGCAGCAGGTTCATTACTTACTCAAAGGAAAGTGACAAGATTGCAAATGATGCCAAGTGTTAGCACAATGCGCTTCCAAAAGCTACAAAGGAGAAGAGACCCTAGAGAAGCACTTGGCCTCCACGTGGATCTCACAATAAATAGGCTTTGAGTTTAAAGTAGGTTGTGAAAGATTGGTGATAAGCCAAATACCACGTATGGGTAATTATGAAGCCTATATAAAAGTTTTAAATGCTTAGATATTTTTAAAATATCAAAGACAAAGGGTCATTTGGCTGGTCTTTTCAGTGATGAAGTTAATGCATAGTTCCGTGCGAAGAGTGCGAACCTGTGAATACTTAATTTGTTCACCTACATTCAAAAGGTCATTTTAATAGAATGAAAAAATAGGCACCGCTTGAATCATGAGCCCAGAGACCCAATGCATAAGTGATTAAAAGATCCAAATATGTAATAAAGATTTGAAAGAATAAGTCCACTCCAAGGGAGTTGGTTGCAAGATAGTTAAGAGATGTATTAAATGAGTATGGCTCTCACCCCTTAAAAAGAAAATTATAGGGAAGTGTGAGACATATCTCAAAAATCTATTTATTTCACTTCACACCATTTATCATAATTAAAAATTGGTTGGAAAATGGTTCAAAAAATGATCTTCTTATCTTCTTCCCATCTTATATATTGCAAAGGAAATTTTTTCAAAACAAGAACATCGGAGTTAGTCAATTATTATTTTATGTCTCAGTTCCTCTTCTGTAAAAGGTAGGGGCCTGGAACTGGCCTTATTTCTGAGCTTTGTAATAACACTCTTGCCTCTTATCTATTGTAATATTGTTCAATTTTTTTGGAGTAATATAATATGCCTTATGGTGCATTTCGTCCATCCTTTACATAATTTGTATTATCTCTGATAGCCTTTATTTCGACGTGGGTATATTGTGTATGTTTATAATGTTATTACTATCTTCGAAGCTATGCTTGAATAGTTAAAAGTAGTGTTCTATGTGAATCTTCTCTCGGCATGTGGTGCATCTTGTCCACCCTTTTCATTGCTCACCTTTTCCCTATTTCAGGCAGTTATGCTATGAGTTAACTCCTTCACTTTTCAGCACATCGCTCCCGTTAAGTTTTATGTTTTGTTTCATTTTCTCTGACCCTCATCTCACACTATAGAGAAGAGCCAACTTCTTTAAAATTTGGAGGTCACCTTAGGGTGCACATCCCACTAACCTAAGGTTTCCTATGAATCTAATGATTCATCCACAAGAATAACCATCAACAATATATGCTTTAGGATACATCACCACTCCCTCTATTCATCTATTAGTGGTTTACACTTTAGGCTACATCACCACCCCATTTCTAGTCATCTGGTCATGATATATGCTTGTGCTATATGATCACACACAATTTATCTCTATGTCGCATCTCATCACCACATACTCATCACAACAAGCTACAAAAACCCATAGTTTGAACATTTCCCGATGAAGTACTCTCATTTTTGGTTCATTCTTGATCACGAGGGGGAATACTAAATGAAACTCACCGCAAACAACTCCATTTACTTAGGGGCACACAACTCCTATCATCCATACTGAATTCCATTGTATCCATCCAAAACATACTACATTTAATGGTTGTATTTAATCTTGCTTTGGCACTTTTATTTACATGTTCACATTACTACACATGTTAGATAGATCTCTTGTATGTCATTATATTTACCATACACACATGTATGTTCATGTCCTTTTCTAGTTGTGATCATAGATATAGAGCTTCCATATGAAACACCGATGCTTCACACACTACGTCTTGGGGGCATCCACATTCGTACATTATAGGGGATATTATTTAATTTTTACTTAATACTTTCCATTATCAAAGTTATAAATGATTTGAAATACATGCTATTTTTCTAACATGCTAATGGGTGCTTCATATGCAAAATTTGTTATGCAGGGATATTTTCTTCCATACTTGTTTGTTTATTTTCTATTGTTTACTATTGTTTGCAAGCCTTTCCCTTTGTTATGTGTACACACTTGTTTTTTTGTGGCCATGACGACATTGAGTGTCTTGTGACATTGTGAGTGGTGTCCCATGTTTGCAAATTTCTTTGCACGGTCTATGATTGATTTCTTGGGTGTTTACACCATCTTCTTATGTTCTAGCTTACACATTGTTTGTTTGGATTATACTTTTTCTCTACATGATTGTTTGTTCGTACTAACACTTGTTTTTCTAGCCACTTGTTTGTATGTGCCTTGGTATTTACCAAGCACATTCCCTTCCCCCCGTAGGGAACAATCACAGTTTACACGGTCGGTCCTCTTTTGGGGCCACATACTCCTATCCATGACATTACATGTGCCCCCAAAGAGGGGGGAATCATTTGGGGTTTTACACACTACAAAGTGCTTTCTACCGGTAGAGTTTAGTTTAGTTTTCTATCCTTTACATTGTGTGTTGTACATCGAGTGGGTTCAGACTAGTCTACGAACCTTGACAGATTTTAGAAGACATGATTGTCCTTATCATTATGGGGAGCAGTTATAGGTTAGAAAATACAAAAATTTATGTCTTTACACTACTTCAACCAAAGGGTGTTAGATCACCCAAAAAACTAGGCAATACAAATATCTCTTCATACATCTTTAGGGAAGTAGTTATAGGTTGGAGAATAATGCAAATTTCTCCCTACACTTCTTTAGCCAGGGTGGCGTGATATCTCCCAAAAAAATCATAGTTACAAGATATTACACCCTTTCTCTCATCACAGATCAAGTGCACATGTTCCTTTTAAATTTTTCATACTTCCATTTAAAATATTTTTACTATATACATGCGTCTTTACATGCATTTTTACTTATATACATGTGCATTTTAATACTTGATTGTCTTCTTTTTTTGCGGTACATCCGTATGAGAAGAAAATAGTCAACAACAATAATAACCAACTACAATAATTGCGATAGCAAAAATAAGAATATTATGTGGTAGCACACACCTCATACTAAAATGTAGGTACATCACACACATCGGAAACTACACACCTATTTTCTCCCGGGTTCACTCTCATAACTTTTACTCTTTTACATATTTAGTTTCCACGCTCCATGTTTTTGTCATTCCATGATTTTTCTAGTCCTTCAAAGATGCTTTCTACATCACTCTACATAGAAATCAGTACGCATCTCTATCCACTTTATGTTACCAAGCATTCTAATAACCAACATAAAGTGGGAGAAAATGAAATCACTAAATCATGCACTTTGGGTATTATTTAGTCCTAGTCTCATACTCTTATTCATATGGTTTATGAGTGAAGAAAGTAATAATTGACACATGTCCTTTGGCCATTATATTTCACTTTCTGTCGTCATTGTTGACCTTCAACATGTACTTTCCTATTTGTTTTATCATTCTATGTTATTCCTATTCCTAATCTGGGTGCCCATCCGAGATTGGGCACCCTGTGCCCTGGTCCCATCTGGGTGCCCTGATCCTCTTTGTAATTTGCTTATATCTTTTGGGCACTTTCTAGCCATTTGAGTTTTCCATATTTTTAGTATTCGGCCTTTTCGGGGTTAATTACAAAATTAAAACAAGAAAACCATATAAATATAAAGTTATGAGACCATAATGAGGGACCAAACACTAAGCACTTGCTATCACCATCTAGAGTTACATCCATCAAAGGAACCTAAAGCTACAATTGCATCCATGTAGCTTCATCACAAGGCACACAAGACAAGTTCATGTAGATCACACTTCATAGGAGGGGAGTCTATTATTTCCATGTACACATTTATTACATTCTACATCTAGTTATTACTCACTACTTCACAAAGTGTGATTGGCAGAAGAGAAACCTAGGGCATGATTTTCACACACAAACATAGATCTACATCAGGTTGAAGATGTAGTGCAATGATCAGTTAGTAAGTCCACCATTGTGGTTACTGAGGAAATTCTGACCCATTCATATGCATCTTTCTTTTTAGGGTTTGATGCTTGTCTTGGGGTTTTGCAGGTCTCTCCTTCATCATTGTTTCCAATGACATATTGTGTAGTCTATCAAAGCTAGTTGATAAGAAAAAAATATAAGAGAACATCCAATGATACCTCAAAGGAGGGTTCTAGAATATTTCCTAAGACCAGCGTGCTCACATCTCGACTAGGGTGTCCATAAGTACCCCCGTCCCTCTCCAGTGCCCTCGTCCCATCAAAGAGCTCGCTTTTGTACTTTCTTAGGATTATGTGTGGTCATTTCCTCATCCTATTTTCTTGGTTCACACCACGACATAGTCCCACATATTCATCAAAATCAACTAAGGATTTATTACCCCGCTTGCATATTAGGGTTTAAGATTTCTATTTAATGAGTTGCTTGGGTCACTTCCTTTATTTATTCAGTTGTTATTTATTGCTTTGCATAATTTTAGATTAGAATACTATATTCTATTTTAGTTTAATCACCATGATTAATCTCTTAAGTACATATTATTTTAAACAATCTTCTATCACTCAATTAAAACAATCAATCAGTACAATAAGCACATTTACTATCTCTCCCAGATGACCTAACTTGGGAGCCACATTACATTACTATCACTTCTATATGACCTAACTTGGAATTCATCCATCACTATTTGAATCAAAACACTCACTACTATAGGAGTGGGGGAAATGAGATGTCATTACATTTCCTATACTACTCCTATATGCATTCTTTAATCAGAACAAATAATTTTTTAATCAAAACTAATCGGAACTAAATTTGGTCTTTATCCATTTACAACGGTTGGACCTTTTGGGGATGTAGTAATATATGGAGATTAAAATTATACCCCTCTCCCAAACACTCTTCCTGTGGTAGTAGGAAGCCTAAATCCTCCCATTTTAAAACAAATTAGGTTGGGAATTGATCACTCTCTACCTCTTCTATATCCTTGGACAACAATTTAAAATCTCCAAATTCTCCAAATCATTTTAATTATTTCTCCAAGTTTTCTATATGAATTTTTTTCTATCTCCACTTACGCCAAATGGGTCAAAGAGCTGAATCATGGTTTGTTACGCTATAAGTTTCTACATTCTACACGCACTTTGCAATATGGATTCTCTAGACTTTATACAAATATGTTCCTTACTTCCTTTACACAACTTAAATTTCATTCAAATAACACAAAGGGGGGGAAAATGTAGACAAAAATCACACATATTTCTATTTTACTATGTTGTTAGTATGTTGTTTATATGCATTGATCTATGGCAAGAAAAGTAGTCATTGGTAACACCATCTCTTATCCATCTATGTCTTTTGATTTATTTTTATTGTACTTCTCTTCCCCATCTATCATTTATGTATCCACTTCTAGTCAAGTCACATAGATCCCTATCTATCCTGTCACTTCACATATGTTTTTATTTATCTAAGGAAACCAATGCCCACTGGATTCTAGCACCCAAGTGCTTGCTTTCATTCTGGCACTTCTATACTCTTTTTATTTTTACATATTTTGAAATTTGTGGTTGGCATTTTCTCATTTTTTGTCATTATACCACACTCATAGTTAGCCTTTTGTTTCACTAGTGTCAAAATTCAAATAAGATATATATATACACAACATACACACTATTATTTTGGCTGAAAAATTCTAAGGGGAAATCACATCTACATACTATCACTATCATCAAAGGGACTACATTTTTGGGCTGCATACACTACATAGGAAGGGGAAGTGTTGAATTCCATACCACACATTTACATATAATCTAGCTATATTCCATTATCTTAGTGTCATTGCGCAAGGGAAACCTAAGGACACTATTTCACACACAAACATACATAACTACATGGAGTTTGGAATGTAGTGCAATGCTTGGTAATAAGTTCACTCTTTGGGTGACCGCCGAGGTCAATTTGACTTCACATTTTGCATATTTTATTTAGATTTTGTGTTTGTTAGCTTGTATAGGTAGCTAGGGTTTTGTCTTGTAGATTACATGTGTGATCGAAACCCTAATAGTGAAGGTAACATAACAAAAAAAACATTAGAGTGATGGTCTTCAGAATTAGAAACAAAATAGATCCTTAAGATTCACATAGTCACTAGCACCCATAATAATTCACTAGTGCCCAGAGCCTTTTTCCTCCCGTGGGTACCCCTGTTTAAATCAAGACAAAGCTCTAGAACCCTTAACGAGCTCCTATGACATCATTCCCTACCAGATCCATCATATACATAGTCCCATATTATCTACATATCACACAAAAATAAGGTAAGTCACATATCTCTTCCATTTTCTTATAGTTTTGTATTGCTTGAGCATTTAACATTTGTATTTTATCGATTATATATTTTTAGATACTCGTGGAATCGATTTAATAGTAATTTTTATTAAATTAGAATTCAAAAACATGCCCCATTTCATCCCCTCTGAAACCCTACTTTACATCATTATTGAACTATTTAGTATAGGAATTACATTCGATGACACTTTTATCACCAAAAAATTTACCCTATTATCATTAAGCTCTATTAATGGACCTTGAATCTTTTCTTTTATTGTGTAAACATATAATTTCTATTATTGCATATGAAATTTTCTACTCCTTGAATGTAATAGTTTCTAAAGTAATGTCTTCTATTGTCATCAAGGAATGTCTCGTCACTAGAAATTGTGTTTTTGACCCAAGAATGTGCATCCATAGAATGCAGATTGTCTCTAGAAATTCTAATCGCAACAACTTGATCCACCTCACCAAATGAATTCTGCAAAGATTAATCTTGCTTCACATTAGCATGATTTTTAAAAATAGAAGAAAAATTTGTTTCCTTTCCAAAACAAAAGTGAAGCTCTTAAATTCACCGCAAAATACCCCGTGTTGTTTTGGCATTATCATTCAAATTTATAACATTGTTGTTAGCACTATAACCACCGAGAATTATGTAACCCTCACTCTTTCCCTATAAAATTAAATTAAATTCATGGATTATATCCTTCACACAAATAATTGCAAGAAACCAACAAGAATTTAGACCAAAAATTATGTAAATAAAGAACCCCATGTTAAATATGAGTCACAACAATATCTCGTAGAAAAATATTTCCTTTAAAAATATTCGTTGTAAAAACTTGAAAGTTTACGAACAAGAGTTGGGAAGACCTACTAAACTAGGCCAAGATTCGAAGGAAGAGAAATAGTAATATTAAATAGTTATAACTATTTAAACTATTTCTTTAACCATATATTTTAATTATTTTATAATATACATGATTAAAATAAAAATATTAAATTACAACCTAAAAACTTGAAATTACAACTGGAAATTTGTTGTTGACCGGAAGTTATCTTTCATCGAATAAATTACAACCTGAAAATGGTCGTACCACATATGTGGCAAATAAACATTTGCTAAAAACATTCTGGGAAAAAACAATCTCATTAAGAAACTCCTAACAGAGTAATTAGGTAACATATAGAAACATACCATATCTCCTCATACCATATCTCCTCATACCATGCATGTATTATTCAAATAGAGTGGGGTTTTTTTAGTTTGTAAATTCATGCATGGTAGAGAAATTCATTGCATTGTTCACAAGGCTTCATTATGGCAATACACCAAACTCTATAGAAGGCGACAAATTCAAGGCAATTTGAATGGTCGAAATGGCCCCCGACAATAGGAAAATTACTATAAGAGGATTTCAATAGATGTTTAGGTGATGGATAATTGGTGGGAAACTATATTTTCCTTGTAAACTCATTTTGTGCATATAAGAGTTGAGAGAACATGGATTTGCAATTACATAGTTGTTTATAGAGCATTTACAAAGATAGAAGGTGTATAATCGCTCCATTGAATTCAAATTTTACATATTTTTATTGGATACAAATATGCATGTTGATGCAAAAAGGGACTAGACCATACACTAAAATCTTAATGCTTTCATTTGATGGAGCTAATGTAAAATCATGAAGGGATTCTACATATTCATGAAGGGATTCGACTTGTAGTGTTGTGCAAAGAATAATAGAGGTTTAATTGTCAATAAAAACTCCTAAAAATTAAAATAAGTAACGTAAGTAAAGTTATATTTCTTTCTCTCTATCCCTCACCCTCTTCCTAAAACCAAAATGACATATTATAAATGGGCCAATTTATGAGAAAGCGTTAGTGAGAATATGTAAGTTAGCATAACTACAATTTTTTACATTATATAGAAATATAAAATTATGGTTGAATACATTAAGGTGAAGTGTCTTCTAATAAATAGGAATTGTAAACACACAAGAATGTCAACACATAGTATGAACTGGATAATGTATGGATTGTGATAAATAATTAAATTCTCGCACTTGCTAGAGCTCTACCTTCATGGTTCAAGCTCTTAGCCAATGCCTCTTAACATTTACATTATCTGCTTTGGTTTATTGGTGGCATATATCAATCCATTATATTAAACCAATGATCCACAATGATAAGCATCTTGGCTGTGGCTAACATAGAAACGATAAACAATAAAAACATAATTTTTACCACAATTTCCCTCACAAGCCTTAGAAAACTATGCCTTCCACTTCAACCTCATATCCTTCATGTTGAGTCGACACACACCATGACCACAATATCCACAATTTGATCACAAATGACATGCAAACAAACAATTAATTATTTATATCCCCAAAACACAACATGATGTTTACCCCCCATACAAAACAAACATAAGATTTTTTTTTTCATGTGATTCATTTGGTCCTAATAAATTCCATTGAATTTTATTTTCCCACATTAGACATATTGTCTATCTACATGGTTGATATCTATTAAGAAATAGGTATGAGTTTATACCCTTTCCCTAAAACTAAAATAAAATACTTCATATGAGGGAAATTAATGGATTTTAGAATTTACATCGTGTTTAACGGTTTATTGGTAGCATTTTTTCTCTATGTCAAACCGATGGTACACATTAACAAACAACCATGTTTTGATTAACATGATAGTGGTAAACACACAATGTTTACCACAGTTGATCACAATAACAAACCTTTTATTGTCCATGAAAACTCATCAAACATTTAAAAATTATGATATTGTAGTTCTCTCTCTCTCTCTCTCTCTCTCTCTCTCTCTCTCTCTCCCCCTAAAACTAAAATGAAATATTGGATATGAAAAAATTATGGATGCTAGAGTTTATATTATGTTTCATGGTTTATTGGTATCCTTTTTGTCCTTTATGCTGGTCTCGATGGTCCACATCAACAAGAAATCATGTCATGATTAACACAATAGTGGTAAACATAATGTTTACCACATTTAGTCATAATAATAGACCTTTTATTTCCCATTAAGGTTAATCAAACATTAAAAATGTATGGTTGATCTCTCTCTCTCCCTAAATCTAAAACGAAGTATTGGCTATGAGGAAACTAATGGATGTTAGCATTTACATTATGTTTCATAGTTTATTGGTCTCCTTTCTTGTCCTTTATGCTAATTTGATGGTCCACATTGATAAGAAACCATGTTGTGATTAATACAAGAATTGTTAACTCATATTGTTTACCATAATCCATTTGAATAATAGACTTTTTATTGTCCATGAAAACTCATCAATATTTTAAGAACTTATGGTATTATAATTATATTTCTCTATCTATCTCTCTTCCCCACAATCTCCCTAAAAATAAAGTGAAGTATTGTGTAGATGCTCAAATTTGGAAATTTACTATTTTGACATTGTTTATTGCAATTTTGCTTCTTGGCTAAGACAAACACTCATATCCTATTCCCACTAAGTACTTGTTAACATCTCTTGTGTAACTTACTTATTTCCATACACCTATGTGTTGATTTTTTTAATGTAATTACAAAAGAAAATTTCTCAAGATCTACTTTCGAAGATGTAACTTTTAAATTTCATTGAGCTTATACCTATCCAAAACTATATAGTTCAGTCATGACTGACTTGTACAGTCCTAAATCGGTAATTTTTCCAACTCTATTTTTGATCATTTGCTGGGTATTTTATCATCTTGGGTTCAGCCTCATTATAATAAATTAACTTTGGAACCCTATATGAACAAGTTAAAATCATCTCATTTCATACCTTCACACTCTCATGAGATCTCATTACAAATACTAACACAAAAGATACTTAAGGCTCCCTATATCTTCTTAAAGTTGTTGTACATCCATTAAGCAAGACACCACTACAATTATAAATCACTCAACCATGTCAAGGAGTCTATCTTAAATCAAATCCAAACACACCAAGTTCCCACTTCTAAGTCTTAACAAGAGCACAATCGAATCAAACATGATTGAAGACGCTTCAAGCTACTAACTAGTTGCATTTATATAAATGTTACATGCTAGGTGGAGAAATTCATGTGGTTTTAGGAATCTTTAGAGAAGTGCTGATGTTGTAACATCTTTGACATGGATGTTACGGTGATGACTTCCACTCTTGACATTGCAAATGTTGATAGGTGATTTATCTTAGGAAGGAGTACTCTTATGATTTTAGGAAATCATGTTTGCAATGGATAATTCATTATTTGTTGAAAATAATCATTTTTGGTTGTGAATTCTACTTACTTGAAAATAATGCCATTCATCTCTTTGTACAACTTAAATTCACTTTTAAGAAGGTGATGAACTTGTATTATGTAGACATAATTTATCTTGTGTAAACAACAAGACCTTGGATCAATTCCATTGATCCAAGGTATGCTTTAGTTCTTCTTACCTACTCGCCTTGTTGTCTTGACATTCAGAAATGGAAGGTGAGCTTGAATGTGACTTGTTTTGTCTACAATGGTGAAGAATTCTTCTTAGGGATCCTTGTTTAGCAACAGGCCTTAGGGTGATAAGCCTGGGCCTTCTTGTTAAATGTTTTAAATGCTGAACATCATATAAGAGTCATAGACCTGATAGTGAATCACTAAGGTGGGTACCCTAACCTAAGTTGGGATGTTCTATACTAGTTTGGATTATAACCTAAGGTAATTAAGACCTACCTAGGAACTAAGGTTGATTTCTAACCTAATAAAAATCTAACCTAAACTATTGCTAACCTAAGGAGGTACCTATGGACTACTTGGAAAATGGTAAGGTTGGTGGCGTTGGTTTTCAAGGCATTGATTGGAATTTATTTTGGTTTAAATGCTATGGACTGCCAATTTTGGCGGAGGCATTGGGAGTTTAGGGGATGCCTAGTTGGCATCACCACTAAATGGAAATTACATGCAAATTTTGAATTAAAGGCTCACCAAACTTGGATGGCGGTGGCATGGAGAATTAGGAGGGAAATTGACTATCCTTCACATTAATTGATCTCGTTTATGGCAAAGAAACCACCTAGGAGAAATGCATGGTAGATTTTGGAAAGGTTGTTTGATCTTTAGTTCATTTTGATTTTTTCTCTACATGGGGTTTTTAGTTCTTCGAACCAGTAGTTCTATTTTTGATCTATCTATATTCTTGGCATTCTTGAGCTATTTTTGGATCCTGTGGAAGTATAAGAAGAAGTGGAAAGATTGGAGTGGTTGACATTACTTGGAAAAAGAAGAGACTATTGAGGCTCATTGGGAAATCATCTGCAAATCAAGAAGAAGCTCTATCAGGAATGATAGGCTCTACCCATTAAGTTGTTATGCTTTTTCCTAAATGTATTCATTAAAAGAACTCTACTCTTGGGGAACAAATGAGTTTTATGTGTTGTTTGATCTTGCTTTCAAAACTTATTTTCTTTGTATTTTATCTATATGGATTCACTGATATGGTAGAAATATGTTCTGGTTTGTTCCCTTTTTAAAAAAATAATGAATCATGCTTAATCCTTTGTTTGGACTTGAGATGTTGTCGAATCTTGAGAACTCCTATTGGACTGTACTGAAACTAGGTAGTATGATTCACGGCTATGCTAGAAAAATGTTTTGGGTTTTGTTTCTTTGTTGGAAAAGGTAGGAAACATGTTTTACTTTTGCTGAACTTGAGATGTTGTCGAATCTTGAGAACTCCTATTGGAATGTACTGAAACTGGTTAGGAGTTACTACTATGAAAGAAATATGTTTCAGGTTTTGTTCTCCTTTGCTAGAAAAATGATAGATTCATGTTTAACTTCTACTTGAACTTAAATGAATTTTATTCTTTACTTACACCTGTAAATTTGTGAGAAGACTTGTTAGTGACTTGTCTGATATTGGGTTTGAATGAATCTCCTCAAAACAATATATCTATTTAGCATGGTTGATAGTTTACCTTGCTAGTGTGATATGTGGAAAGGTTTATTGAATTTATTTACATCTTTTCTAAAGTGATTTTGAGGGTTTCAAGAGTTTCCTTATCGGTTCATCTCGTTGGGATTGACCGCTCTTTTCACTTAAATAAGATATACAAAGTGGACACTGCAGAATGTGGTAACTTAGGTTGAATCGCTGAATAAATAAACTCTGTCTATCTTAAAGAAATGAATTGTAATGTTTTCAGTTTATAAATTATATTTTGAGCTCAAATTTGAGCACCTGACTTGGGGTTGTGTTGCTATTTCTCCTTGTGATCGAATCTGGGTCGGGTTCATTCTTCCTGAACCAGTAGTTTGTTCCATTGATTCTTGTGATGTATGTGGTTCTGGGTTGGCTTGAATGGAAAATTTGACTGTTAAATATTGATCTCACCTTTTTTGTTTCACCATCAATGGATGGGTAAGCTTTGTGTGTGTTGTCACTTTAAAAAGTAATCGTGGCCGAAAAAGGGTAATTTACTTCAACGTTTCTTTGTCTCTCCTTTGTTTGGGAAAACTAGAGAAACTTCTAGAGCTGATGCTATTAACATTTGGAATGAATGTAATGTTCAATTGGTTTTTTTCTTTGGATATTGTTATTGACTGCAAGCTTATGAACAATCATTTTCAGTTTGTAGCTTTTGCACTACAATTATTGTTATCGTTTGTAAGTTGGGAAAACATCATTTTTAGTTTCTGACTTTCATGTTACAGTTGTTGATATCGATTGTAATATTGAATAGTTATTTGTGTTTCAATGGTTGTTGGAGTTGAATGTTTTCTTAGCTTTGGACAATCAAATCTGTCTCAGTTCTTTTCAATCTCGGTAAGTATACCTCTTTTAAGGAAGGAATAATGAGATCTTATCTCATCTTTATTTGTTTTTATCCTTTCTTTCTATTCTAAGTTAAGGTATTCACAATACCATCCTCTTCAAACTCTGAAGGAAGATATAGGTTGTTCCCTTTCTCTCTTTTCATTCATTCTCTCACCTGTATTACTCCTGTGAAAGGAGCTGACCTGTTCGGTTTGTATTACATTGAAGGATTTACAGGGTGGGTAGTTGATGGATAAATATTTTCTTTCTTCTCCTTGATTATTACATTGGTAGGGATGTAATTTTTGTGATGTGTGACTAGTTCTAAGTGCATGTAAATTAAATTCATCCTTTTTCAAATCGGTTGACACTGATCCTAAAAACTTAGGCTAGAGTTTGACTCTAAACTTGGATATAGTTTCTTAAATAAGAAACTCTTACTTTAAGGTGTTGTTGGTTCATCCTAAATTTCATCATAAAGTTAATTGAGCTTGGAATTAAATATTCTAGGATGAAGTAAGTTAATGTTGTGTAATTTGAATTACTGTTCCATTTAAATTAATTCTATTTCTATGAATCATTAGAGTTAGTATCTTTTTTTTAGGTTAGACGGAATAAATCGGAGATGAATCATAAATATCTATAAATAAAATGTAGTTAGTGATCATGTTGAAATATTATTTATCTGAAATAATTATTTTATGAAATCATTAGTTGAATATTAATTTTGGTTACACCATGATCTTTTCTTGATGTTGATATGGATTATCACTTTGTTTCTCCCCTTATGACTACTATTTCTTATGATGTGTTTTTCGTAATGCTTTAAGCTGTTTTATAAGAATAGAGTTATTTTTATGAAACAATTAGTTAAAGCACATCATTTTAATGTTTAGTGCTTATCATGCCTCGATTCACTAAACCGACTGTCTAGCAATTTTTTGCGAGATGAACTTCGTAAGTGGTATAAGGAGACAAGATATTTTATGATGTTACTTTTGTTTACCAAAAGACTGGATCTTTTATGAGGAAATATGATTCATTATTAAAATGTATTGTTGGAAAGAAAATTTGTAATTTTATAGAGCTTATTGTTGTTGTTTGACACTAAAGTCTGAATTTATTTGTACTTGCAATGCAATAATTCCTCCTTGATAAATGGAAAAGTTTGTGGGGTTATCCATACTTGATGTGTCATCCTTTTGCATATTCTATGAATAGTAGTGATAACCTTATCTCTGTTCTTTATATATATATATATATATATATATATATTTGAAATGAACCCTTTCAGGTTGAAATAAAATGAACTAGGTGGTAAGGGTACTAGATATACTACCCCTTTTATTTAATGCAACTTATCAAGTTGGCATTCATGGCTGATCATTTAATTAAATCACTATGGTTTATTAAAATGATGTTAATGGATAAACGAATCCATTATGATTACTTGTATAATGTTAAGGGGTTATAAATGGACCCTAAATTCTTAATAAGAAAAAGGAAGACAACTATTCCACAATGATAATCAGTTTATTGTAGAATCTTTGGAATTAAAAACTAATATCATCTTGGAAAGAGGAAGATGCACTTCCTCTTGATTAATACCTTAATCTGAATAAAGAAAATGAAAGGTATATATAAATATATAATAGTATACTTCATTTCAATGAAGTCTATTATAAAAGATTCTGATTCGGAACTTAAACAAGCTAAGTCATGGTTAAGTTAAATAAGTGAACCATATTGTTAGTATGCTGATTCTGTTTGTAAAATGAATCCTAAATTAGGAAGTTAATGAATAAAAAGAAAATCTTTGATGTTTCTGCAAAGCAATTAAAATTCATTTATTGCTGGAACCTTAATGGTTAATGAAACTAGGGATTCAACATGGCTGCTTTGTAATTAGACTTTAATTAAGGAAAATAATTAAGTAATTAACTTATTTCTTGGGTATGTACATCCAGATGGGATGACTCTGTCAGATGTTGGCACATGCCAACTATAGCACCATACCTCCATGAAGACTTGGGTCTTCATGAGGATACTATGTTGCAGTTGACATGTTGCAACACCCTTCAGAGTTGAATCATCTAGATCTACATAAACTCGGACTTGATCTTAGTTATACCCTAGGTTAGGTTGGAAGTATGATCTAGTGTCAGGGGAAACTCACGACGACTTAGGATAACTAGACACATGCAATCGAATTAGGTTGATTGAGTATGTCTATGTACCCTTAGTCACCGTGAGTAGCCTTCTACACTAGACTATGTTACTAACCTTGGTTAGGGTTAAACCTTGAACAAGTGGACTGACAAGAGTTAGTGAAGACCATTCTAGATAACAGATGAAGTGGGGTGAAGGACGTATTCCATTTGACGAGTATGTCATATAGGAATATTAACATGAACAATATGTTGTAAATATTTGGCCAAAGTATCACAAACTACTGGTTGTGTTGTCCTATGTCACCTAGTTTTAATAAGTAAGATTTACAATGAATATTGGTAACTAATATTCGATAGGCCTCTTAAAAAATAACACTTAATAACCTTTGAAAAGTGTATGAGAACCGAGTATACCTAGTACACAATTCAATGAGTTAACATGAGAGATCGATGTTTTATCGAGTCATGAAGTGAGAGATTGATGTTTCATCGAGTCATTATAGCTGCATATGGTTATTTGTTATGGGATTGATTGACATGGAAAGTGTGTTCTAAATTATGATTATTTAGAACAAAGAACATTATTTAATTTTTTTCCCTTATTTCTAAAGTCTTAAAATGGGAATGTTATAGATGTAGGCATTGTGTAGGCTATACTTCAACCCAAACACTAACCTTTTTGTAGTATCTTCCACCCATGGTTAGGATTTTGGCATGATTCAACAAATTAAAAATGATATCGAGGCCTAATCGACAAACTAGGGTTTGACACCAAAGTACATTTCCAAGCCACCAAAGGACTGAAAATTCATTGAACCCCAAATCAAGGCATCCAAGATCGCAAAGAAGGGGCATGACTAGAATATACACCACGACCATATTGTATGGTCCTACACTAAGAGATCTTCAAGTCACACTTTCAAAGAGTGATGATTTCTTTGGTTTTACACATATGAATTCTCCAATCAGGTCTTCCTAAGTTCATTTTGTACAACTTTGTATAGATAAGCATTTATTTCTCTTGTATATTTTGAGCTTGTATATAAACATTGAAAGAACCAAGTAAGTTATTTTAGTTTTATACAATTAACATTTGAAGTTAATTTATTAGAATAACTACTAGTTTCCTAACCTTAAATACCTTTTTATTATTGTGTATTCCATAACAAATCTATTAATCTTAAAAACACGTGTAAACATTTTGGTGAATCTAACACTCGAATCAAAATTTACGGATCAAACCCTAGTTTCCCTAGGGTTTTATTTTTACATTGTATATTCATATCAAAACACGATTCTCTCCTATCACCTTTCTTAAATCTGGTTTGCACAAATTTTCCTAGGATTGTAGACACCAAAATTGGGTCACACTCCCCTTGGTCCCCTTTCGAATAGCCAACTTAAACATATTCACCTAACCATGACCCTTCTACCCCACATTAATATTAATTTAATTATTTACAATTAAATTAATACTCATCCTCACTTCATTCATTATTTAAATACCTTAATTAAAAATAATTTCCACCTCACCCCACCACCTCACCTAGACACCTCACCACAAACCTATTTTTAGCATATTTCCCCTTTACTAGGACTCAACATTCACTCACCATAACTAACTAAGACTTAGTCATACCTACCTTAATGAACTAAGACTTAGTGCAACCCTAAAATCATATGCCTATTCTCCCTCTAACCACATTCCTGCTCATTAAAACGTAACATTTCATTTTGATCCACGAGAATAGACTAAGTTGGCCCAAAAATATTGCCAAGATCTAGAATTTTTAGTAAACCTAGGATTTCCCACCTTAACCGACACCGGTCAACCCTAAACCGACGCCGGTCACCCTAAACCGTCATTGGTTACCTTATATTCATTTTGGTAACCTTGTTTGAGAGGTTTGTGACATTCTCAAGCTTTGGAATAAAGGAGATCTACATGCAAATAAGAACCAGAGCCCTTTTGCACATCCAGACAACCATAGCTAACACCAAGACTGATACGAAGGTATTTTCATTCATGGTAGCATTCCAGACATACGGCCATAACACTCGAGCACCATTCCATAGATCAACTTTGTTGATGGCGGATCATAGCACCCATGAATGTCTGCAACTCGATGGGTTGAGACTCTCAGTGCGATTGCATAACATGAAGCTTTTCCCAAGTGTGTGACCTTGCGAAAACAGAAAATCTCTCCGGATGAAGGCCGGTTCCTATTCCTCTGTTTAGATGCACACGTAAAAATGCAGAGGGTTTACTCAAAACCTAAACTAACTTGCCAAGGAGACAGGGTAAGAAGATGCATAAAATAAAACCTAAACTACAAAGGTGATGCACCGAGGAATGAAGAACACCTGTCTTGCCAATAAACACAAACCATAAAAATGCAATGCAAGATCATGCACAGATAACCATATTTGTAGTGAAAGATCAAGAGGATGCAAATGAACACAGAGAGGGTTGAGAATCATCCATAGACATGCATTATTTTCTCCAAAGATTGATACAACACACTACAAAATGCCAAGAGGCAAAGTTGCATTACAGTTTTTAATGGGAGGTTTGAACTCCACAAATTCACCTGCCAAAGAGAAGAAGGGAGGGGCAAAACAAGAATGTCTAACCTTTAAAAAGAATCCCCTCCTTACAATTTATAGGAAGAATGAGAGAGGGAAGAGATAGGAAATCCAAATCTACCCCAACCACCTCCAGGTTGCATTTAATTTATCTCATTATGGTGGTAGGTGAGAACCCTAACAAACTTAAAAAGTGGAAAACTATATTTTGCATTTTTAAGAACTTGTTCCCACCCAATTAAAGATATCCAATCCTCATTGGATAGAGGACCTCGTAAGCTTTCCAAAAGTCCAACCTTGCGTGAATCCGAGCTCCCTGTGAAAAGTTATGGCCGTCAATATATCGCTCGTGGGTGCTGCTTCTGCTCGGCCGCTCGAATGTTGCGCCTCCTGAAGGTGTGCCATAGGTGCATCCATATTCATGTTGACATACCCTTATGTGCACCAAGGTGTGAATTCTGTCATGTCAAAATTCTCTGTCGTGTGCCTTTTACTGCACCAAGGGTGCATCCATTTTCGTGTCGACACCTTCTGTCATGCGCCTCTTACCTGCGCTAAGGGCGCATCCATTTTCGTGTCGACACCTTTTGTCATGCACCTCTTACCTATGCCAAGGGCACATCCATTTTGTTGACACCTTCTATCATGCACCTCTTACTGCGCCAGGGCACATCCATTTCGTGTTGACACCTTCTCATTGCATTGTGCGCCTCTTACCTGCGCCAAGGGCGCATCCATTTTCGTGTCGACACCTTCTGTCGTGCGCCTCTTACCTGTGCCAAGGGTGCATCCATTTTCGTGTCGACACCTTCTGTCATGCACCTCTTACTTGTGCCAAGGGTGCATCTTTTTCATGTCAAAACCTTCGTCCGTGTGCCTCTTACTGCGCGCCAAAGGTGCATCCATTTTCTTGTCAACACCTTCTCGTCATGTGTGCCTCTTACTGCGCGCTTTGGTGTTGGTGTGACGCAATAAAAATTGGGCTCTAAGTTTCTTTGATTTCCATATTCTTCTGTTTGTCTATATCTACATGGGGGAGATATTTACAACAATTTGGTGACTCAACGGGATCACCTGCCTGCTAGGTAGAAGATCAGTGGCCTTTTAGCAATCCATTGGGCATGGAGTCATAAGTAATAACCTGAAACCAACTTGATCTCTGATCCCGAGCCTGGTATCGCAACTCCTTCTTCGAGAGCATGCTGAACTGTAGAAATTAACCTGAGAGCAACAAAACCTGTGCTGGAGCACTTAGGGAAATTGAAACCTAACTACAACAAGACGATGTGCATACGCACTTAGAGGAATTTTAAATCTAGGCTAATATTTACAAGGGTAAACCTTTTCCTTTTAGTAGCAATGTTTAAGATAGATTCCGTTAACTGGAATCGGGAGTTCTTCTCCATCCAATGTAGACAATTGGAAGGCATTACTACTTTTGCATTCCATGACCATATAGGGGCCACTCCAAATGGCATCAAACTTGGAATGCTTTCCTGGTTTTGCCCGATCTGCATCCCATTTCAGGACTAGGTCCCCTTCCTGGAAGGTCCTTGCTCTTGCCTTCTTATCAAACCATATTTTTACTAAGGCCTGATCCTTCTCAATCATCTGAACTGCATGCTCTCTGATTTCCTCCAATTCCATCAACTCTGCATACCTGGCCTCCATTGGTTTGAACTCAGACAACTCCAACTGCTTCATGAGCTCCAATGCTGGCAATTCTAATGATATAGGCAATCCTGCCTCTTTCCCATAGACCAACTTATAGGGAGAATTACCAGTAGACCTCTTTGGCATTATTCTGTCAGCCCACAATGCTGATCTTAGCTTGGTATGCCATGTCCTTTGGTTTTCATCCAGAGTCCTTCTGATGATCCTTAGCAAATTCTTGTTCGTGGACTCTGCCTGTCCATTACCCTGCGGGTAATAATTTGAAGAGGTGCTCAAATAGATTCCATTCTTGACAGCCCATTCTGTAATCTTGGAACCTATGAATGCTAATGCATTGTCTGATATGATAGTGGCGGCACACCGAACTCTGGTCACTATTCCTTCATAAAAGTCTAGTATGTTAGACTCATTTGCTTCTTTGAGCGCTACTGCTTTGGTCCACTTGGTGAAATAGTCCGTTGCCGTGAGAATCCACTTGTGGCCTTGGCTTGAGTTAGGATTTATGACCCCAATGAAGTCCAATCCCCATTGCATAAATGGTTGGTCAACCAAAATTGGGTGCAATGGAAGTGCTGCTAGTCTTTCTTTTCCTGTGAAGAGTGCACATTTCTTGCACTTTCTTATCCATGTATAGCAGTCACTGAACACTGTCGGCCAATAATATCCTGCCTTCATTATCTTGAGAGCTATTACTCGTGGGGTGAAATGTCCTCCGGAATCTCCATCATGAAAATCTTGTAACACCCTCTCAATTTGACCCATCCCAATGCACCTCAATAAAACTCCATTGATGTCCTTTTTAAACAAAACACCATCAACAAGCACATATTGAATGGCTTGTAATCTGAAGTATCTCCTCTTTGCTTTGCTCATTTCTGGAGGGCATAGGCCTATCTGTAGGAAGTTTATCATACTCTGAGTCCAACAAGGAGTAGGCACATCATCATTTTCCTATTCTTGACCACCCTGTAATACCAAGACAGTCTCTTTTTCATCACCTGCTTCAACTTGTTGACTCAAGGCTAGTTGTTCGCATAGTCCCTTCCCACGTACTAGTTTGGTGACCTTGATCTCGATGTCATATTCCATGACACGAGTTATCCATCCTGCACGTTTCTCATTCAGATCCTTGTTTAGAAGGAATTCCTTGACTCCCGCATGAGAGACCAATAATTGGATCTTGTTGTTTGAGACTAGGTGCTTGAATTTCTTTAAACTCCTGATCACTGTAAGGACATGCTTTTCAATGAAAGAGTACCTAGTTTCGTATTCCTCCAAGCCTTGATCAAGAAAAAAAGCTGGTTGTTCTAATCCTTCTTTGTTTTGTTGTGCTAGGATTGCAGAAATTGTGTCTCCACCACCAAAGGCATATAGCATGAAATCCTTGGAGAAGTCTGGATTGACGAGAGTTGGAGCTTGAGATATAGCCTCTTTTATTGCCTCAAAACTTGCCTTGCCTTAAGATGTCCACTTAAATGCCATGATCTTCTTCAACATCAGTGTTATTGGCTTTACGAGAGCTATAAAGTTTGGAACAAACTGCGGATGAAATTGATCCTTCCTAAGAAGCTTTGAAGAGCCTTCTTATGACTTGGCAATGACAACGCTCGAATTGCTTCAACTCTTTCTGGGTCAATCATCAATCCCTCCTTTGAAACAATATGGCCTAGAAGTTTTCCTTCGTGAGCCAGGAATATGTATTTTTTGGGATTCAATGATACCCCAAATATTCTACACCTCTCAAAATACCTTCCTCGGATGAAAGAGGTGATCCATTGATTTTTGGAGAATATAGTGATGTCATCAAGATATATCAGAACTATTTTATTGATCAACCCCTTAAATGCGAAATCTATTTCCCTTTGGAAAGTGGCTCCAACATTTGATAATCCAAATGACATCTTCTTGTAGGCATAGGTGCCCCATTTGGTGGTGAAAGCCGTCTTGAACTGGTCATCTTCTTTCACCATTACCTGATTATACCTTGAGTAGCCATCTAGGAGAGAGAATCTCTCTGAACTGGATACCACTTGCAATATTTGTTCCATTGAAGGAAGTGGGTAATGGTCTTTAAGAGATGCCCTGTTGAGGTCTCGGAAGTCTACACACAGCCTGATTTCTCTGCTCTTCTTCCTGACCGGAACCAAGTTTGCAACCCAGCTTGAGTGCTTGATCGGGAATATAATGCTTGCCTCTATTAACTTGTTTAGCTCTTTCTTCATTAGAGGCTCAATGTGAGGGTTGGCTTGGTCTGTCTCTTCATCGTCGATGGGTTTAGCATCTGGATCCAATTCTATGGTATGTTGTGCCAACTTCAGATTGAAACCTCTCAAGTCTTCATAGCTCCAAGCGAAGGCATCTGGAAATTCTTGGCAAAGTTGTATGAAATCTGATTTCTCCTGCTCAGTGGCCACTTTGCCAATTTGAAGTGTTTTTCCTTCCCCAACCGGAATTGGCTCTAAATCTTCTCTCTTGACCTGTATGTTAGCCTTTTCCTTACGAAACTGGTCATTAGGGTTGAAGATAGACTCCAATGTTACTAAACCCTTGGGAAGCTTATTTGTCCGCAACTACACTACTTGATCCCCATACTACTGCTCTAATCTGTCTTGATTCCTAGCTGAGAATTTAGCCTCTTCTTGTAAGAAATTGACGATCTGTTGATCGTTCTCAAACACCTACCAGCTTGTGTTATTATCTGGAACTGCTAGCCTCACAATCACATGGATATGTGGCTGTGTTTTTTCCCTTTTGATGTTTTCAAGCACATCAAACATTGCTCCAACAGCTGTGAGCCTATTTGCGGCTCCATTTTTCTTCCTAGCTATGGACACAATGTTGAAAGCTTCGAAATCCTCAACGAGGTCCCATACCCTGTTCTTGTAGTTCTTTAACAGTTCATTCTTTGTAGCATGTTGTCCCTTGACTTGATTGACGATCAGATCACTATCCCCGAACACCTGCAAGTTCTTTATGCCCTTTTTCCTAGCCCAATGAAGTCCATGAATCAAGGCCTCATATTCAGCTGTGTTGTTTGAACAAGAAAACTAGAAATGAAAGCTTGAATAATATTTGATGCCTTGAGGTGAAACAAGCATAGCTCCTCCTCCTGCACCTTGCCTACTCCTTGATCCATCAAAAATAATTTCCATACCTCATTGTCATCCTTATGGTTTTGTTTGGTGATGCTAGGAATAGGCTGGTTTTCTTCATGTATGCAATAGACTCTTAGCTCAGATTCTTCTACTTCTTGGTAGGGATCAAAAGCACGTACCTTGCTTGCCCATTCATCAAGAGTTAAATCTGGGATGCTTCCAACTTTGGTGTCAGCTTCATCTGTGCTTTGATAATCTTCTTGATCAAATGCTGAATAGTTGGCATTGATTTGGCTTAGAGTATGAGGCTCAATATGAAAGTTTGTAATTGGTTCAAATCTGATTGTGACCTTAGTACCATATCTTGTTCTGAACAACATGTGTGACCAATCAACAGATAAGTAGCCTCCAATTCTAGTTGTGAAATCCCTTGATAAGCATAGGGCAAATAGTGGTGGAAAATATTTCACTGACACATCTTGCAAAAGGGTAACATTGGGGCATGCATGCAAGGTAAGATTCAAACTTTTAATCACTCCCACCGCTGCTATACTGCTGTCCCATCCAATTGCACTACCCCCTTTGATATTACTTCATATTGGAGACCCAGCTGATCAGCTATTTGCTTAGGCATGACAAAACTACTTTCCCTGGAATCAATCATGCAATTGTGTACTAGTTTATCCTCAATGATTAATGAAACATAGAATGGAGGGGGCTTCAAAAATTTACCTTGTTGTCCTCCATGATTCCCTTCAGGATGAGCAGCATTTGTGAGGACATTCTCTCACATATGGACCTGCTGGTTCGAAGTTGACCAATTCTTCATGGCAGCTTGTAGAAGATCTCTTTGGCCTGGGATGGATAAAGATTCCCACATTGATATATTCACATTTTTCTTCTTCATTTGATCAATGATGCTAAATGGGGATGAAACATCTCTTTGTTGTCCTTTAGTCTGTGCATTCTTTTCTTGTGCATGGGCAGCAACAACTGGCATGTGAATTGGTTTAGAAGGTGGTTTGGGCTGTCCTTGCATGTTTGGAGCTGCATTTTGCTTACCGACAACTTGTGGAGTGATGGAAGGTTGTAGATCACTTGGAGCCAATGACTGCCCTTCACCAATATTCCTCTTCTTTGATCTTGTGTTAGCTGCTACACTCTGAGAAATTGTTTGATTCATGCCACAAAAATCCTCAGCTTGCCAATTCGCAAGTGCGGTATCATTTGTAGCTATGTTTTGCTGAGATGTCCCTTGTTGCTGATTTGTTTCTTGACTCACTTCACCCTCAACGCCAGTATTTGTCACCATTAAGGCTTGGTTCAAAGCACCATTAAAGCACATAGATTGGTTGTGAGGTTCATTGCATGGGAAACACCAATCATACTCTTGAGCTATGTTGTTTTGGACTGGCACTAATGCTTTAGAAGCAGATGCAACATTGGGGTTATAGGGCTGAAATGGTCTATTAGCGGGAGGCCTTACTTGGCTTTGATTTTGATTTGCAGCCTGAGCTGGTGACCTATTTTGTTGGTATGGGGGCCTAGCCTGGTACTGCACTTGAGGCTGATATGGTCTAGCACTTTGAGCTTGCTGTCTTTTGATAGTCACCAGCTCATTTCCAAGGTTCTGCAATTGTTTCATAACCTCTTGGAGTTCATTTGAAGCACTAGAGGATGAAGTAGAAGTTTCATTTGAACTTTGATTTCTAGGAGTGGGAATAGGAGCCAAAGTGGGTGCTTTACTAGTGCTTGGATTTTCTAAGTTTGATATAAGGGTATGGGAGGCCTAGGAGCCACTTACCGGCTTGAATAAGACAATTTTCAGCCCTAATGGCAATGCTATAAGCAGCAGGTAAGGTTATGCCTCCCATAGATTGAATTAACATAGAAATATCAAAATTCAAAGCCTTAAGATATTATAGAAAAGCACCTTCAGCTGTTGGCCTAATGGCCACTGGAATCCTATCCCAAGACCTTTGAAATCTGAAGTTGAAGTCAGTCAGCTGGTCATTGGGAGCTGTCTTGATAGTTGTCAATTGTTCTAGCGAGACAAATTGTCTCCCTTTTCTCCAAATTGCTCATGGAGAACTATGCATAATCGATTCCAATTTTGGATAGAACCATCTGCAAGAGGCTCCTAAACCATTGCAATGCCTTCCCTTTGAATGAAGATGCCAACAATTTGACAGCAACATCCATTTCATTTATCTCATGGATTACACAAACGTTAGCAATGTCTTTGACATGATCACCAGGAGTGGTATGATTTTCTCCAGTAAAAAATGGAATGTTCTTCAATGCTGCAATTAGAACTAGATTCTCGTGCATTGAGGGCAAGTGGGCTCTTTGCGGTGAAATTGAAAAAGGGATTTGGTGGTAGATGTGCCATTATGATTGGCCTCGAGAATTCTCGTTGATGCGAGAAAAGGTCTATCAGGTGGAGGTGTAGACAAAGTCCTGTTAGGTGGAGATGGTGATATTTGTGGTCTTCTTCCTCTCCTTCCTCTACCTGGTGATAGCTGTAAGTGGAAAAATAACCCCTCTTCTCGAGTATCAGACCTAGTTCGAATTCTTCTCATGCACCTGGGCAACTATTACTGCTAAACCACTGAATTCTATCCCTTCGGAGTCACCAGATGTGTTAGATAATGAGCCTCAAAAGGCTAGCTTATGCCAAGTTACACACCAAACCTGACAATATTAAAAATAGAATTTAAAACTTGAAGGACCCAGAAGATACAACTCTTCAATTTGGTTATGGGGGTATTGTTTTGCAGCTACTAATCTCCGAAAGGTACAGGTGAAAACTCAGGTCATGCAAGGCAACTGGGAAAACTGAAATACCAAAAACCATGAAATTTTGAAAGTCAAAATCTCAAAAATCTAAGAATACCCTTTTGAAGATTATCCCCCGATCTATCAACTGGTGAAATTTTTACTTGTTTTGAGCAAGTTAAGCCCTTGAAAATTGATTTCAAAGTTCAGCCTGGAAGGTAAAAAATCTGAAATTGTAAAACCTGCAATTTTTAGTCCAAATTTCTTGAAAATTCCTTCAAATCTTGTGGAATGACCTCTTGGTCCCACCGGCATGCCAAAAACTGTTGATGGCGAATCATAGCACCCCTGAATGTCTGCAACTCGATGGGTTGAGACTCTCAGTGCGATTGCATAACATGGAGCTTTTCCCAAGTGTGGGACCTTGCGAAAATAGAAAATCTCTCCGGATGAAGGCCGGTTCCTATTCCTCTGTTTAGATGCACACGTAAAAATGCAGAGGGTTTACTCAAAACCTAAACTAACTTGCCAAGGAGACAGGGTAAGAAGATGCATAAAATAAAACCTAAACTACAAAGGTGATGCACCGAGGAATGAAGAACACCTGTCTTGCCAATAAACACAAACCATAAAAATGCAATGCAAGATCATGCATAGATAACCAGATTTGTAGTGAAAGATCAAGAGGATGCAAATGAACACAGAGAGGGTTGAGAATCATCCATAGACATGCATTATTTTCTCCAAAGATTGATACAACACACTACAAAATGCCAAGAGGCAAAGTTACATTACAATTTTTAATGGGAGGTTTGAACTCCACAAATTCACCTGCCAAAGAGAAGAAGGGAGGGGCAAAACAAGAATGTCTAACCTTTAAAAAGAATCCCTCCTTACAATTTATAGGAAGAATGAGAGAGGGAAGAGATAGGAAATCCAAATCTACCCCAACCACCTCCGTGTTGCATTTTAATTTATCTCATTATGGTGGTAGGTGAGAACCCTAACAAACTTAAAAAGTGGCGAACTCGTATTTTGCATTTTTAATAACTTGTTCCCACCCAATCAAAGATATATAGTTGTAGTTGATAGAGGACCTTGTAAGATTTCCAAAAAGTCCAACGTTGCTTGAATCCGAGCTCCCTGTGAAAATTTATGGCCGTTTGAATATCTGGGTCAGGGTCTGCTTCCTGTCAGCGCTCAGAATGTTGCGCCTCCTGAAGGTGTGCCATAGGTGCATCCATATTCATGTCGACATACCCTTACGTGTGCCAAGGTGTGAATTCTATCATGTCGACATTCTCTGTCGTGCACCTCTTACCTGAGCCAAGGGCACATCCATTTTCATGTCGACACCTTTTGTCGTGTGCCTCTTACTTGCGCCAAGGGTGCATCCATTTTCGTGTCGACACCTTCTATCGTGCGCCTCTTACCTGTGCCAAGGGCACATCAATTTTTGTGTTGACACCTTCTATCATGCACCTCTTACCTGCGCCAAGGTTGCATCCATTTTCGTGTCGACACCTTCTGTCGTGCACCTCTTACCTGTGCCAAGGGCACATCCATTTTCGTGTCGACACCTTCTGTTGTGTGCCTCTTACCTACGCTAAGGGTGCATCTATTTTTGTGTCAACACCTTCTGTCATGCACCTCTTACTTGCACCAATGGTGCATCCATTTTTGTGTTGACACCTTCTCGTCATGCGCCTCTTACTTGCGCCAAGGGCACATCCATTTTCGTGTCGACACCTTCTGTTGTGTGCCTCTTACCTGCACCAAGGGTGCATCCATTTTCATGTCAACACCTTCTGTCGTGTGCCTCTTACCTACACCTTCGGCTATTGGTGATGCAATAAAAATCGGGCTCTGAGTTTCTTTGATTTCCATATTCTTCTGTTTGTCTATATCTACTGCACGGGGAGATATTTACAACACAACCTTCACCAAAGATCTCCAACACCTCTCCACCACTACAGGCATTTAGAACCCTTCTGAACTCAAAGTAAGTTGGTTTCTCCTATGTCACTTACAATTGTATTCTCTATTTGTCTTCATCTATTCACTTTGTTCTTACTTAGATCTATCCCTCAACTTTCTCTCTATCAACCACCCCCTCACACCCCACCTAAATCCTATCCCAAACCACCTTCCTCATGTAGACCTCAAAACACTCTCCAAGCTCTTTGTGTAATCATGAGAGAGGAACAAAAACTTGTTCTACAACATCTTCTAGTTCCCCACAATCACCAACATCGGTTAAACCCTAACCAGTGGGCATTTTGTATTATACCGACATCGGTCTCCTTAATCAATATCGGTCATCTGTGGATCATTAACTGAGACCTAACAACTCAACCATTAGCCTACCCAAAACCTCATTCAAAACCCTATAGCATATATCTTGGACCTTTCACCTCATCCTCCCTCATAGATACCTTTCTAAATCTCTCGTCTAAGAAAAAGAGAGCCCAAACACCCTCCCCTTGACTCCCTACCACTTTCCATAGTGACCGATATCGGTCACCCTAAATCTGGTATCGGTCATACCTAAACTGACATCGGTCCACCCCGACCGGCGTTAGTCTCGTGTCCGATAACATTGTTCGGACCAAAAACTAATTACCTCATCCAAACAACCAAAACTATTACCCAAACTTACCAAGACTCTTTTTGTGACACTCGGAGACCACTTGTGTTACCTGAGAACCCAACCCAAAATCTTTACTCGCATAGCATTTTAGTATTTAATGGATTGACAATGATAGTAATTTGAGGCACCCAAATCAGAATGCTAGCACTAGATTCTTTTATTTACATTTTTAACTTATTTTATATTGATTTATAAACAATGGATTGACAACCTTCTAGGAAGTATCACACTTTATGGATCTAGAATACGCTAGGAAGTCCACTATCATATACTATTTTACTCTATTTTGTTTTCTTGTTTTATATTTCAGGTAGTTCCTCCTAGCCAAAAGGAAGATCTCACAATCAACATTAGATTAAGAAGTTAGAACGTGTGAAATGAACTTTAAACTAACCATCACACTGTATTCCTTCTTGGACCATACCCTTATCTATTTCACAAATCCTTAAAGAAAATGATGAAAGTTGTGTGTTTGTTTGTTTTGCATTTTATGTGGTTCTTTTGCATTTTATTCATTCTTACGTGAAAGTTGTGTGTTTTTTCCCTTTTGAAAATCTTCCACATTAATTTTATTCTCTGGAATCTTCCCCTCTTTCTATTGTCTAAAAGCAATCATGTTTTTGGTGCTATAAAATAAAATTTCTTTTCTTTCATTATTATTGCATTAGTCAAAGAGCATCCATTTTCCTATTCATTATTTTCTACATCAAATATCACATTTCGATTTGGGTTTAAAATACTTGCATAAAATTCTAATTTTTGCATTATATCTCACATTAAAACTAAGGGCAACCTATACGCTAGAAGTCATGCCCAACTGATGGTTGACATAACTGAATCGTAGAAAGCACATTCTTTCTTCTCTCTCTTTTTCCAAACTACACAAATTGGAATATATACATCTTCTTAAACAACATCCAACCCAAAAGAAGATGTTAATGATCACATGATCAGAGGATTGATAGTGGGTACCAAGCTCGTTATCTCTGTCTAGTCCCCCATTAGAGAACGGCCCGCCCCGCCATAACATAACTGAAACCTCACCTTTAGAATTTCCTTCTTCGTAGGAAGCCTTCCCAACCAAAAAATCTGCTCTAAATTCATGAGTCAATATTTTAAATAACATAAGCTAAACACACTAAATTCACTTGTAGAATTACATATTTTTCTTAGCTTTGTGCTTGACTTGCATTTTGAGGTGTGAGGTTGTATTCTCCAATTTTCTCTCCTTTCACACTCCATAATCATAGTTGGTGTATTCCAGCTGTTTCTGAGTGTGTTAGGACTCAATTTTACTATACTCAGAATTCTAGGTTAGTGTCTCATTCAACTTTAATTCACAAAAAAGAAAAATTCTCTTCATTCTATGGATTTCATAGTAGAATCGGAATTGGTTTACATCGTACCGTCATCGCTTCATCGACCAATGTCGGTTCCTCGTGCTTTTAGTCGGTTTACCCAAAGGGCACTTATCTCATATTCTTTTCTATTTAGAGTCTCGTGTATCATTTTACTCTATGTACTCTAATAATAGTCATCAAATAAAAATTTCCTTTCGAAAGTCATCAATTTCGCCTCATTTACTCAAATTTTTGTTTTCTCACAAAGAACGGTATCGGTCCATGTAACCGCCATCGTCACCCCTTAACCATCACCGCTTAGTACAACCGACGCATGTCACTCTATTTTTATTTTAGTCAAAAAATTTACAAAATTTCCCTCTCAGAATCTATTTTGTCCCATATTCCCTATGTCATTTACATAGTACATTTCACTTGATATATGCTGATCCACATGGTGTTGACTCATCGCAACGAAACTAATGCCCTCGTATTTCATGCCATCTTTCAGCCACTCCCACCTAGTCCATCACCACCATCCATCTTGTCACCTATGGATCCAACTCAACTTATCCCCATCGCTACCGGTGATGAGGAGTTTACGAGACTCCTTGACTAGAATCCCACTGCCCTCTAGTACTACCTTGCTCATTCTTCCACCTAGGATTCCTCAGAATAGTTAATATACGGTATTCTTGTATATATCCCTCTTTCTCTCTCCCCCACCTTTGCATCAACTAGTACCATCTTGGCACTACCGTCATCCACTTTACCACATGTGGTGTCTCAGATATATCCCACATATGATATATCTCGTAGTGTCTATGTCATCAATCATACCCGTGATATTAATTTTCCCTCCAACATCCTCTTTAAGTATAACCCCATCTACACCCGCTAGCCTCACATATACCTATTGTATTACAACTACCTCCAGTGTCAACAACTTACACCCCTTTCCAAAACCTCATCCTTTCTATCCCACAGTCCTTACCCCCAATCACCACTAGAGTTGTTATGACTACCCCACCCACTTACACATACTACCAACAACCCCGACCTCATCTATCACTTATTCTAGCTATGTGCCACCTACATCTATTCCTCCTGCATAGTTCTCATACTCAACACCACCATACACTAGCATACCACCCACCTCATACATTCAACATCAACCCCCTTTTTCGTAGGGGCACCCATTCATCCCAACCTACTAACGACCTCATTAAAATGATGATGGAAAAGATGCAGACCTTAGAAGCATTTGTTTCTAGCTCCCGTAATTATTTAACTTATGATGAAATCTATAACGAGCCTATCCATCCATCTATTCCCATTCGCCCCTACCATGTGCATTAGGAAATTCCTAAATTTAATCACTTCAATAGTAAAGAAGACCCACAACAACACTTGCGGTCATTCAAACATGGGTGTTACCTAATCACCCACGATGATACTTTTCTCCTACGAAATTTCCCAATGTCCTTGACAGACCAACATTAGATTGGTATAGTGGACTACCTCAACATTCCATTTATTCCTTTAATCAAGTAGCCCAAGCTTTCTTAGACCATTTTTCAATCAATTTTACCAAGAAAGTCACTATGACCGATATCTATTCAAACTGACAATATGAAGATGAATCTATCACAGATTTTGTTACCTACATGGCGAGTCTTATTAACCAATTGATGTTCCAGCTACCTCAGACTAAACTTATTGAGTTGTTCACTAGAGATTATGCTAGACACATCTCACCAACTCTGTAAGTCCAAACCTTCCAAACCTTTGATGAAGCATTCACCATGGCACGAAAACTGAAATTCGTGCCATTGAAGAAAAGAAAATCCAATTACGAAACAAGAATGCCCCATTCAAATAAAATGACTCTTCTTCATCTTCAAAACCGAAAAGTAACTATTTAAAGCCCAAAGGATCTGCCAATGCGGTAGTCCTCAAGGAAGGACCACCTCATCCTTCTAATCAAGCCCAACCTTCTTCCAATATTTCTCCCATCTAGGCCTTTCAACTCCAGCAGGAGCAATGGAAGTACACTTTGATTGGAGAGCCCTATTCTTTAGTCTTAGAAAATCTTCTTAAAGATGGAGCCATTACACTTCCTCCCATAAAACCTCATATAGGTTTCGATCCTTCTTGTCCTATGCCTGCATGGTATAGAGAACAAGACTATTGTAATTACCATCGTGTTAAAGGCCATAGTGATGGTAAATGCATAAATTTTAAGAAAATTTTCCAAGAGATGATAGATGATGGAGACCTTCTTGACAACCCAAACGTGCCAAAAATTAAAATTTACACATCTTTAAAAATTCATTCCCTAACCATAAATTGATGTTTAATCAAAATAGTGAACCTTCATCCACTTGAAAAAAATGTTTGTGAAGTCCACACGGTTTTTGATATCATACCATGCTTTCTCAAATCCCACCTACTTCGTTTATCGATGAAAATTTGGCATGCATTCCTCTACCTATAGAGGAACATACCTCTTCTACTCCTCCACCCATAGAGGAGGAGTCCTCATCTCTTCATGCTCTCATGGAGGAACCCACACCTTCTACCGATGCCATTTCACCATCTACCTCACAATCTACTGAATAGTCAACACTTTTAATTCTCCCATCCACATGAGAATCATCATCACCTTCTCCTCTAGTAAGGAAAAATTCTACATCATCCCACCTATTATCTCTCCTACCCATGGGAGACTCATCAGACATACCACTACCTATTGGGGAGTAGTTTTCCCTCAGCATCCTAGGACCCCATTAGCGTGATATCAACTCTATTACCTACAGAGTCTAAAGCTAGCCAATTACCTATCTCACAGAAATATTTCACAAGAATTACCACCCAACCCATTCCATCCTCTTCTTCAAGAGTCCCATTTTCACAAATGATCGAATGTTTGGATTACATTGATCATTCCATGCTCTGGGACATCTTCGGCTCCCTGTTTCGACCCAAATGCAAATGTTTCCTGAGGATACTTCCACGATCTACCCAAAGGTATTTTCGAAACCAAATCAACACTGACCATGCTGATTGGAAAGACTTATTCTTATTCATCATCATCCCTACCTACATCCAAACCTCTACCCACAACTAAAACCATTCCTAAACCTAAAAACCTACCCACACCTATCCCCTCACCCATATCTAGACCCATCACTACCTTGGGTGTCATGCCGACATCAATCCTTACTCACCCACCTATCAAATTGGACTTAGAAACACCATCTCAAACCCGCACCAACATTATCCCTCTACCTAAAAAGAAAACCCAACCTTCTAGGCCGTATACACTGGTCTCACCTACCACACCTTTGTCACCTTCCCCTCTTCCATCCATCCTAGGGCCTCATCCATCAACCTTGATCAAATAGCCTCTTACCCAAGGCTAGTCAAAATATAAACAACCTACTGCTACCTCACAAGTCCTTATTACACCTCATTCACCCAAAACCAAACACCCTCACCCTCACTTGTGCACTTCTTGCCACCTATACCTCCACTAGTTAATATAACCCCAACCTTGCCTATATGACTTCAACCCACATGCCATCTACCCACCTCTATAAACCGATTCCACCGCAACTCTTTTTGCCCCATGTGTAACCCCTACCCTTCCACTATCTTATTTCCCTTATGCATCCTGTGCACTCCACATGTCACCTTTACCTAAGAAGGTGTAACCCAAAGATAGAACCCACTACCCTCTAATAAGGTAGTCAAACCAAAAAAATCTTCCAGCTTCTAGCTCTTCTACCAAGCCTTTACCCAAGAAGATGCCAACAAAACATAAGACCATACCACCTATAAAACTAATGGACCAACCCATTCCCCTCATATTAAGCCTCTTCCCTCACAATCATCCACACCTCTTTCGAAACCCACACACACTTCCCATTGTGATTCGTTAGTGGGGTCCTATGCCAACATTTTAACCAATCTCTTAGAGACTTCCACGATCACATTACGCCACTTCGACCTTACGATCCTCTCAAGCCCAAACCAAATGGGTTTGATGAAACCAAGATCTTTTCCTATCATCATGTGTCAAGAGATGATGTACAAAATTGTAAGGCTTTGAAAACTATCCTCCAACTTTGTCCTCCCGAAAAAACTTCAAAGATGATGACCTTCTTGATGAGGACCATGTTCTACCTTCACCTACCACCACACATCATCATCCTTTACCCATTCAATGATCAAGTATCTCCACCCCCACAACCATTTTACCCACCTCCAAAATTTGAGATCAACATGGTCCGTATTAGAGAATTAGCCAAATCACCACCCAAATGCCATTGCACCCAACTCACTTCACAAGGATTTTCTCCCCGGTAGGTTTTTTCCCATCATGTCGTTACACCACTCATCCTACACCTTCTCCATTTGCCCCCTCCCCTTAGATTAACATGGTTCACATTGCCACCCACACTCAGAAAGACAAGGGCAAAGAAAAAGTGACCAACCCATCAACCAACCCTGTGCCCAATATACCATCTACACCCACACCCAAAATCACCATCCATGAGACCTACATACCCTATCTCTAATGGGGTCACCCATCGCACCATGATAAAATAATTACATCGTACCCTCTAAAGATGTTATTATATGATCTTGTTCAAACTTCTGAATCTCATAGACAAGCCCTTATCGAGGTTCTCAGTAATCCACTTTGAAGTTTTACCCGATGATCCCACACCATTGGCCTCCATTCTTACCCCTCACCATGTGGCCTCACTTACCAAATCATCTCATTCTTATACCTCCATGCTCAATCCTCAAGTAATCGCCTCATATTCTATTATTAGGAGATTGTACCTCTCCAAATCGATGACCACGATCTCGCCTATTCATTTATGTCTATATTGATAACATATACGTACGATGTGACATGATCGATGGTGGTGCTAACATTAACATAACTATATGCATAATAACATATTTATGTCATGCTCCTTCAACGATGCCATCACCTCCACCCTTGGCACCATTATCCTTCACATTTGCGTAGGCCCTCACACTGTCCCAAAACTATTATTCGTATTATAAGGAGAGTTACAATATAACCTATTTCTTGGAAGACCCTGGATTTGTGTCATGGGTTGTGTTCCTTCAAATTTACACCATTGTGTAAAATTTGAGCATGAAGGACATAACTACACCATCCCCGCCAACCTATCACCATTCAAAACTTGTAACATGTTGTACCGACCCAACGATGTACTTATACTAGTCAAAGCATCTCGCCACTACTCCCACTTCTCCTTCACCCACAAGCCCATCCACCAATGCTGCCGCCACATCTCCCACATATAATTCTTCTATTCCTACTGCTTTGTTGAAGCTTCCACAATCGACCACTCGCTTCCTAACCAATCAATACCCCTCCCCGTCTAATCATCTAGTGAATCATCTATCTCTGCTACCTGTATACCTACTACCAATCCCTTAGAAGGTGTTTTTCAACACCTCAACTGGGAGTACCGCCTATACAACATTGACACATTCCTCACTCTATAAGAGTATGGAAACCTGCATTAGCACCCTCATTATGACTACTGCATAGGCAAGGTATTCCCTTATGGTCCTCCCCACCTTCACACTAAATTAACACATGTGGGACTTGAAAATGCCACATATTCACCCAAACCTTCATCCCAAACACAACCGTTTTCATCGACCTCCAATCCCTCACTAACCACCGCTTCACCCAAACATTACTTCGAGTGTTGCGTATGGAAAGGCTTTGGATTTGGTATTTTTGGAAAAGGCCACCATAATGTCATTTCCTATATCACCCGTAAACACAATGACTGTAGTGGCATTGGATTTTTCAAACCACCTTCCAAGAAGGCCCATGTTGACCTCATAGAGGAAGACAAACCTTCTTCACCCCATTCACCAAGGTCGGACCTTCATCCACAAAGTCCATAGATCCCGAATGTATCCCTCCTAACTTTTTTTTTTCGTAAAAACAAATTTCATGGGACCTCGATGTATCAACATGATGACGAGGCTCCTCTTCTCTTCCCTTCCCGTATCCCGACATGGTCAATGACGATACACCTTTTATTTTCGTCTTTTAATGTCAAAATGACGAGTCCATCCTCACCTACCTTGGTGTAGAAGATTTTTAAATTCACCGATCGTTACCCTCTCGAGACACAAATTGTAGTGCCCGTTTAAAACAACCACTTGAGACCAAAGAAACAACCTAGGGTTAGCTAGAAAATTATGGGATGATTTTTTTTTAAATTATAAGTGTCTAAAAATAAGTTGCAAGACATTAGTTTTTACTAACAGTTTTAACAAACCAGTTTACTAATATACAAGTTTCCTTTATCAACTTATAACAAGTTCACAGGGTTCCAAAATTAGGGTTACATATTCTGGTTAGATTCAGGAGTAATCTTACCCCATGCCTTCTCTCTAACAAGATCAGAAATAAAACTAGTTTTTTATCCTATTAAACACTTCCAAAATTTCCCTAAACCATTCCCAATGGATAGGAAATTTTCTCACCTTTCTCGGTGATATAAAGAAGTCATAACTCCTTACTTGGGTGGAGTCTTGGGGTCAAATTTTCCCAGAGGGACACGTGGCAAGAGGAGGAGGAGTGCACCTTGGGTGGGTTGGCGGGTCACGGGCGGCATTGGGAAATTTTCCTAATGCATGGCTCAAATTCAAAAACACTCTATTCCCCTGCGGGTCCCCATGGGACACGTGTCAGGTCTTGACGTAAGGAAAAAAAAAGGGGAAAGGAAAGGGCGGAGTGGTGGGTTAATTTGGCTATTTGTGCCAACGAAGGGAAAAAGGGAGAAGGAAGTGCACAGGTCCGCGCACCCGCCATAGCCATAAGGGGACATGTGTCTGTCCTCACCAATCCGGCACTATGATAATTATTCACCGGGAACTCCTCGTGCTATGATTATTTACTAATGCACAACCTTTAGTTTGGTGGATGTAATCTGGAAACAAAACAACATAACACAAGAATACCATCGACTATGATAAGACAGAATGATGACAAATCTGAAATATCAAAATAAATTATAATATTAACATGAAATCATTCTACAATCTCACCCATGAGGTACTTCAACAAGACTATGGGAGAAAATTTATAATTACACCTCTCGATGGCTTCTTCAATACACCTTTAACTGATGGCTTCCTTTGCACACTTCCTACAATATTTCTCACTACTTCTTTCTATGCTAAATGAGGGGGGTGGCCTCTCTATTTATAGAACTTCCAGGCTTATCCATCCTATCTCTAAGATAGGATAAGAAATCCACTCTGACGAATCATATTCCATACCTTAACTCTTATCTGTACATGTAAGCTTATCTCCTAAGATAAGATAAACCTTATCATTTTACATGGGTTCCACATTTTTAGACTTTTTACAAATAAAATACACAAAATATTTATGACCTCACTCCTTGTCCTTATTACCAATATAATATTTCTAATTCCTAATCATGTAGACCCTACTTCTCTAATTACCCAAACTTTGACATTTTAACATTACCGGACCACTTACGACAAATATTTACTTTTTACAACATTCCTATTGTACTTTGACTGTTACCGTACTCCACATTATTGGCGACACCATACTGACGGCGCCGTTATCTTCTATCAGACGCTACTACTAATTATACTTAACAACATCCTATTCCTAATACATACATTAATGAAATAGAAATTATGGAGGAAAATTTTAGTGTCGACATCTTCCCCCTTCCTAGCTTCTACTCTGTCCTCGAGTAGACTATTCTGGTGCTTGGAAAATCTTCAACTTATCGTGGTTGACCCATTTTGTAATGGGAGTGCCATCCAATTCCTCTAGTTGGTACGTACCATTTTCATGCACAACTAGCTATTTTGTAGGGCCCCATCCATTTTGGAAGAAATTTTCTCTGTCTTCTTTTTTTGTATCTGGAATCATATACTAGAACCAAGTCATTCACTTGAAATGGAGACCACCGGATCTTTTGATCAAAGTACTCCTTCTGCTTCATTTTCTTCTTATGGCTTGTATCCTTTGCTATTTCCCTCATTTCTTCTAGCAAATGAAGATGTACCAACCTTTCTTTTACTGAATCATTTTCATCCATCCTTTCATTTTTCATAACTCTCACAGTGGGAATATCAAACTCAATAGGAAGAACTGGATCAATGCCATAGGCCAACTGAAATGGGGAGTATCCTGTTGCTGACTTTGATGTTGCCCTATATGCCCACAATGCTGCATGAATCCTCTTATCCCATTTATGTACCTGCAAGGCTGCATCTTTTGCTAGAATTTGACACAGCACAAAATTTGTTCATTCCACCTGTCCATTTGTGCTTGGCTTGTATGTTGTTGCCTTCCTGTGCTTAATAGAAAATTTATTGACTAGGGCTTCTACCACCTCATTAATGAAGTGGCTTCCTTGATCTGTTACAATTTCTAATGGACAACCAAATCTGGTGACAATACGTTCATATATGAACCTTGCCACTTCATCCATAGAAGTTGTCTTCAATGGCCTAGCTTCAACCCACTTGGTTAAATAATCTGTGGCAACTACAATATACTTATTTTGGCGTGATGTAGTTGGAAGTGGACCTACAATGTCTATTCCCCACTTTTCAAAGGGACCAAGGGGAAGAATAGGACATAATGGAGCTGATGAAGTCTTACGGTTACCATGTGTTTGACAAATATCACATGTCTTACAATAATTATAACAATCTTTAAAAAGAGTGGGCCAGTGATAACCTGCATCCAAGATCCTTCTTCTTTGTAAGTTGTCTAGAGAAGTGCCCTCCACATGTACCATTGTGGAATTCTTCTAGCAGCTCCTTTCCTTGATCACGTCCAATCGCCCTTCTTTTTTATCGTCCCATCGTGTCTTATTCGAAATAATACTCCATGCAGAATAGAATATGGATGACTGGCTTGAGTAATCTTTCTCTTAGTATTTGCATTGGCACCATCAGGAAACTTGAATTCATTCAGATAATTCCAAATATCTATGTATTCACTAGGGATTGTGTCAAGGAGAACAATGCTTTGCATCGGAAAATCATCATCATCATAAGATGATCCTAAACCATCATAGGCTCGAGAGAGTGCATCTGCATTGACATGCTTCTTTCCGGCCTATCTATAATATCAAATTCAAATTCTTGTAGCCAAATTATCCATCTCGGCTATTCTCCCGATGGGTTAGGCTTATTGACAATATATTTGAGCCTCGATGATCTCATGTTACAACTATAAATTTCTGCCCTAGCAAGTAATTTCTAAACTTCTTTACAGCAAAAATGATAGCCGAGCCTCTTTTTCCATTTACGTATAGTTTACCTTAGCACTGCTCATTTGTCTGCTCCCAAAGTAAATTGGATGTTCATTCCCATTTTCATCCTTTTGGCTCAAAGTACTACCTAGTGCTGCATCTGAGGCATCAGTGTACACAATGAATGGCTTGCTCCAATCTGGATTCTTCAAAACAGGTGAAGACACCAGGGCTTCCTTCAGTTGTCCAAAAGCTTCATGCGCCTTGTTTCCTGGTTCATAAGCAACATCCTTCTTCAAGAACTGGGTTAGTGGCTGTGCAATCTTTGAGAAATTCTTGATGAACCTTCTATAGTAACCCACATGGCCTAAAAATGATCTCAACTTACTTCTATTCATAGGAAATGGTAAATCTTTGATTTTTGAAACTTTATCAGGATCAGTACCAATACCATCTCTGGATACAACATGCCCTAACAAAACACCTTTAGAACATCCAAAGACACACTTTGTAGGGTTTAGTGAGGCTTGTGCTTCATCTAACCTTTGAAATGCTGTCTCCATCAGTGCGAGGTGGTCCAACTTGCTCCCATAGATGCAAAATCATCCGTAAATACTCGATGAAGGTCCCAATGTAGGGTTCGAACACCCTATTCATCAAACACTGGAATGTTGCTTTGAGCATTACACAACCCAAAAGGAATAACTCTATAAGCAAATGTTCCCAAGGAGTAATGAACGTGGTCTTCAAATGATCCTTCTCTGCTATACGAACTTGGTTGTAGCCGCTTATATCCATCAAAGAAAACTATAACACTCCTAAATTTCACCTACTTCATCCAAGATCTGATCGAAAATGGAAGAGGGTAATGATACTTCTTTGTTGCCTTATTGAGCTTCCTGTAATCAACACAAATGCGTAGCTTCCCATTCTTTTTTATTGAGATCACAATGGGAGAAACCCATTCTGAATTCTCCATAGCAAATATGAATCCTGCATCAAGCAACTTATCTATTTCTTCTTTTACAGTCTTGGAAAAATTAGGATTCATTCTATATGGCATTTGTTTTATGGGCTTAGCACCATCTACTAGCTCAATACAATGTTCTACCCAACTTACTTGACGGAGTTCCTTGTAATCAAAAGTGAATAGGTGTATGTACCTTCGAAAGAGCTGGAGGTAGGTTTCCTTCTCACTCTCCATCACAGCATCACCAATCTTTATTTGTTGAGACGATCATCAACTTCTTCTTCGATAATTTTATGGGGTCCTCGGGTTAGTGTGACCGGAAGAATATCCATGATCAAACATTAACCTCACTTTATTCATCTTCGATGTCCACTTCACTGGTACTAGAGTAATCAGAGGATGTCCAATCATCAGTTTCATCACTTGAATCCACAGGGTTCTACTTTATGATGTCGAGGATCACGTTTATCTTCACCCTCTCTCTACCACGTCCAAGTGTCATGAAACCTTCATTCCAGTAGTTTCTTGCATGAACTCTCCTTAGCCATGGTCTTCCCAAAGTAGTATTGGGTGCAATAAAGCACTCATTTTTCATCACCTGAAAGTCTACCACACATACAACACCCATAACAGATATTGCCACATTTGAAACTACACCTTCTGGTTTAGTTTTTCCCTTATTTAATGACCTTAACATAAGTGTTGAAGGGCGATCAATTTTTAAACCCAACATATTCATTACAGACTCGGTCATTACATTAACTGCAGCACCTCCATCAACTAAGACATCATGAATTGAAATACCATTACATAATACCTCAACTTGTGGAGCATAGGGATCTGCGCTCGCCTCCAAAATAGGACCTCAACCTCCTTCCTTCTTCGAGCATTGAGTCCACCTCGCAACTCCCGCCTCTTCTCAGAAGACATAGCCAAGAGTTGACCATATGTAATATTTGCAGGCCTTTTGGACAGATCTTCCAAGATGGAGTATGGTCCTTGCCCCTGTGAAATCATAAAATCCTGCACACCCAACTTTCTTCTCCTATGTTTATTACTAATTTCTCCTTTCATCTTCTTAGGATCTGGTTCCATCTTGATTATCTTTTTCTTTCTTTCTTTTTGTTACAAACACATCTACTTCATTATTTCTACTCTTATCTACTACATCAAAAGAATTCACAGTGTGCTTTTCCTTTATCATTATCTCCCTTACCGAGATGTAGAAGCTCTATCTCTGGACAATTATACTTATAATGACCCTTTTATAACAACCATAACAAACAACTTCAGAAATATTTCTTTTTGGACCTCTATCTCCTCCCTGAGAACTAAATTCCTTTTCTTGAAGAAGATTAATAGTTAATTGCCCATCTTCCTAAGTAGATCTTCATACTCAGTAGATGTACTAGGAGAAATATTTGTGCTCACTGGGAGTGGTTGTGGATTCTGGACCAAAGGTGTTGGTGTAGGCTCTACTTTAACAATAATTTCTTTGGGCTCCTCTTCCATGCTTTCTTCTTGCCTTCTTGCAATCTCCTTTGCTTGTTCAATGGTAGCTGGGCGGTCATACTTCACTCGTTGTCTGATCTCTGGCTTCATCCCAAGAATGAAGTGCTTACAGAGGAGATTATCCATGCCATTCATCAACCCATCTGCTAATCCTTCCTTCCGGATCTGGGCATCGAGCTTCCTCCTTAGCTCTAGAACACGAGCATGATAATCCCTTATCTTCTCCTTCTCTCCTTGGGATAGCTTTGTGATCTCGATCATGAGATCTGCATATTTCTGTTGTTCACCAAATTCTTCAAGAAAACTTTCAGTTAATAAATCCCATGAATTTTTCACATTATCACCTAGTGTTTCAAACCACCTAAGTGCTGAACCATCCAAAAAGGTAGGAAAAAATTCAGTCCATTGTTCCCTTCTTATGAGGCCATTACAAATACAAGATCGTTTAAACTCTTGAATGAAAGAAGAAGCATCTTCATTAGATTGAGCTGAAAAAACAGGAATCTTTCCCATTTTCAAAAGTAACCACCGTGAAATACCAACCCACAAGTACAATCAACAAGACTTATGTGCACAAATAATTGGAATTACTATAGAAATGACCATGGTAAACTATGGTAAAACTTGACTTACTACGGTAAAAACTGATTTTACTGTGGTAAACACTATTCATGGTAAAAAGTGAAGTTACTGCGGTAAATACTATTCATGGTAAAAAGTGAAGTTACTGCGGTAAATACTATTTACGGTAAAAAGTGACTTTAATGTGGTAAATACTATTCACGGTAAAAAGTGACTTTACTGTGATAAATACTATTCACAACAAAAATGAATTTATCATGGTAACTACTATTCACGGTAAAAATGACTTTACCATGGTAACTACTATGCACAGTAAAAACAAGGTTACCCTCCAATTGATTTTTGACTAAGTGGGAATATCTCTCTAGAAAATCCACCAACGAGGAATGGTCCCAGCAACGGAACCAAAATGTCATCACCAATCCGACACTATGATAATTCTTCACCGAACTCCTCGTGCTATGATTATTTACTAATGCACAGCCTTTAGTTGGTGGATGTAATCTGAAACAAAACAACATAACACAAGAATACCATCGACTATGATAAGACAGAATGATGACAAATCTGAAATATCAAAATAAATTATAATATTAACATGAAATTGTTACAATCTCACCCATGAGGTACTTCAACAAGACTATGGGAGAAACTTTACAATTACACCTCTCGATGGCTTCTTCAACACACCTTTAACTGATGGCTTCCTTTGCACACTTCCTACAATATTTCTCACTACTTCTTTCTATGCTAAATGAGGGGGGTGGCCTCTCTATTTATAGAACTTCTAGGCTTATCCATCCTATCTCTAAGATAGGATAAGAAATCCACTTTGACGAATCATATTCCATACCTTAACTCTTATCTGTACATGTAAGCTTATCTCTTAAGATAAGATAAACCTTATCATTTTACATGGGTTCCACATTTTTAGACTTTTTACAAATAAAATACACAAAATATTTATGACCTCACTCCTTGTCCTTATTACCAATATAATATTTCTAATTCCTAATCATGTAGACCCTACTTCTCTAATTACCCAAACTTTGACATTTTAACATTACCGGACCACTTACTTACAAATATTTACTTTTTACAACATTCCTATTGTACTTTGATCATACCAGTACTCCACATTATTGGCGACACCGCATGACGGCGCCAAGTTATCTTCTATCGACGACTCTACTAATTATACTTAACAAAATCCTATTCCTAATACATACATTAATGAAATAGAAATTATGGAGGAAAATTTTAGTGTCGACATGTCACCCAAGGAGACAAAGTCAAGAAGACTGGGAGGGACGGGGTGGCGGAAGAATTTAGCGCCTAGCGCCCGAGGGGGAAAAAAGGAAGAAAGGATGCGTGGGTTCGTGCACCCGTAGAAGAAGGGAATCCGAGGGAGAAGGCAGAGAAGTGGGCTGCGGGAGGAATTTTAGAATTTTTCCCCAAAGGCCCAAAAATAAAATTTCTCCCAAACCTCCACCGCCACCCCAAGGTGCCACATGGCATGCTTTCATTGGTCATGCCAACGGGGTCAACATGGGAATTTTTCCCCAAAACATTTATAAAAGCTAAGGGTTTTAAAAGAACCCACACCTCCGCCATAGCCATAAGGGGACATGTGGTGCCCTATGATTGGCTCATGGGCCGATAGAGGGAAAAGTGAAAATTTTCCAAAAATTTTCAAAAAGTTTAAGGGGTAAAATTTATCCGTGCCTCCGCCTCAACCCCTGGAGGACACGTGGTAGCCTCTGATTGGCTGTGGGTTGGTAGAGGAAAAAGTGAAAATTTTCTTGAGCCCAAATTTTTGAAAATTTTCTAAGGGCAATTTTGATGGAAATTTTTGGGTTGCGGGCCCGTCAGGGAAAATTTTCCCAAATTTTCCCGCCAAGGCACAAAAACTTCAAAGTGTCATAACTTGAGCTAGAAAGCTCAGTTTTGGGAAAATGAGGAATTTTCAGAAATCTCTCAAAGCCCTCTTTACATAGAAAAACATAAAATTTAATTTTTGATGAAGTTTTAAGGGTCAATTTTGTAAAAACGATCTGCAGCCTTTGTTTGACAAACTGGAAAATTTCTAACTTATAATTTTGATAAAATTAGAACTCCTCCTTCGCTCAACATGTCAAAAAGACATGGAGGATCAGTCTAGGGAGGGTTTAGAGTGTTTTAGGGAAGTCAATTTATATATTTTGTTCAAGGTTGCATTTTTCATGCATAGACGGAAAAACAATTGTGCAAGCTTTGAATTGAAATTCATTAAGTTTTGGAGATTCATTCTTGACTGTTATAGTGAATTTGAGTTGCTTAGGTAGTACTAATTCTAATTTTAAATGTTTCATAACTTATTGTTTAGTGCAAGTATGAACTTTCATTTTTATTAAAATGTGAATTGCCTGGATGAAGTATATTACAGTGAATTGTTTGTTTTAATTAGAATATCCATTTTGTCATTTAAATGTGCATGTGATTCCTAACTTAGTCAAATACATTTATTATTAATTCATCCATCCAATTCTAAATGAAACTACATTTCTGATTTTAGTTTTAATATACATTTTGCAGGGGAAATAACATTGTCTTTCATTCCATACACATGCATCTTTTCCAAACAGCAAATTACAATATTTAACAACAATTTCAAATCCAATACATCATACAATTCAAAAGAACTAATGCCATCCTTTATTGATAATCCAAATAACTTTACAACTCTCTCTTTTCCAATTGATTTGGTTTCAAAATATAAAATACAATACATATAATATCATTTGCATTTCTCTTCCCAAAACAATGAACAAATATAATTTTCCTTTACATTACTCAATTCAAATTCAATCTTCCATCTACAATACACTAACTTCACATTACAATAATTACACAGCTCATCCACTCAAGGTGGGAAAAGTTACATTGAATTACTCAAAGGGAAATGATCACAAATCAGTGAAATTCCTTCTCCAAATAGCAAGCATGCTTGTTTCTTCTTCCTTGCAACTTTGATCACAACAAGGAAGGAGGAAAAGCAATGCTCTCCACCCAACCAAGACATCTAATGAGAAAGGAGAAGACATCCTTCCCCATTGGCCCCCGAGCCCCAACCATATTGAAATGGAGCATGAATATCAACACATGGCGACAAAGGCTTCTATCACATATAAGTAACATTCACATTGCATACAATCAATAAAATGCATAGTTCAAAATAAGACAGTAGTTCCCAACTGCATTTGAAACAATTCATGCAACACATAGGCTTAATCCAGGAAGCCAACAAGAGCAAGAACTATGGGGAAACTCCTTATGCCTCCCAATTTGGAATTGAGCATCCACCAAAATACATACCACCAATAAAAATATCAACCCCATAAACCTTATATCTCCCAACCCCTCCTTATGCTCCCCAAGAGTAAGAAATGCAACTAGTTTCTTTTCCAAGGTGGATCCCAAACCAAAACTCCTCTCCTCATAAAACGAGTGCCATTGGAAATCCCTTATGCCCCCCATATGAAATCCCCATAGCCTTCTCCTACACCATGCCCTAAGCAATCTACCCAACCAGCAAAGAACACAAACACAAACACCATTTAAATATGCATGCAAGAGAAGGAAAAACATTTAAAATATAGCTCCAGATGCCTACCTCTCCATAATGAAGTTTGTTCCAAGCTCACAAGATTTCCACAATGTCAAAGTGCAGTCCGAAAAAGAAAGTATAAGCATGCAAAAGACTCCAAGCTTCTTCCACAATGAGCTCCAAAAATAGCAAGTAAAATGCACCCCCAAGAGGAATGAAAAAAGTTTCAACAACCATAAACAAGCAAGGAGTTTCACTTTTATAGGAGAGGGAAGAGAAGAGGATGATATGGATCCATGTGGGATGCCACATCATTCTTCCTCAACCCCAAGAGGAAAGTCAACATCCTTCACCAAATCACCATAAAGAAAAATGAAAAAATCACTTACATACTCCAAAAATGCCCATACTCCAAAAGGACCAAATTTAAAACATGTAAGGGAAGTGCAATTAAAACTTGCATATTGTCACTTCAAAATACATTAAAAATTCCTACATTTAACCTCCAAACCATAGGCATGGTTGGTGGATCATTTAAGATGTGTGGGGCAAGTTTAACTTGTCACATAAGCCTCCAAATTTAGCCTCCAAGGTCAAATTCGAATTTCATAAAAGATGGAGTGGTTGACCTTCCAAAATCTACCTTACAAGACTCTTACAAATTTCTTAGAACATCAATTACACACTCCTACCACATTAATATTTATAACAACAACTTTATTAATTACATTCCATATCCCAATTTAATTTAAATAAAATTTAACTATATGACTATCACATTAATCTATCACATTTAAATTAGATTACAAGAAGGAACACATTACTAAACAAAATACATACAACATTAGGTCAAAAAGGAACACATAAATAAACACATATCCCATGGTCACATGTAATGGAGATCCCCCCATGGGAAATCCTAACATAACTTAACACACAAATGACAAAACACGGTTGCCAAGGTGACCTTGTTGATTTCACCCCACTTTCAATATGGTTAGTCTCCAGGTCCCCCACATTGTTGTGATTTTTAACCTACAAAATGAAAATACCTCCTTTGGCCTCGTGGCCATATCGAACATCCAAAATGATATAAAAAATTTCAAGATCATCTAAACACATGAATCGAACAATATCGGTAATTCAACATTATCATTTTTAATTCATAAATCAACTATATCATCATCAAGAATCTACCATACTAGGTCTACTCCAAATATCAAGTGTCATAAGTCCAAATCAATATCCATAATATGTCCCTATCAAACAATATATCATCAACCACATATAGAAAATGTCTCTAGTAACCATCATGCATAATAACCGAATCTAGATCAATAATAATCCATGATCTAACATCTAACCATTATACTAAAACAAAACATAATAGTGTCCATAATATGATCAATAGTATCAAAATTAGTATCTAAAAGTGTCAAAGGGAAGTGGGCACTACACAAACCATGTTGAATGAATCGACTATCAAAATCAACATTAATACTCAAGACAAACCACACATTCTAAAGAAAGGTCAGTATTTAGATGTTGTTGAACATGAACCTTTTACCTCTTTCCTCTAGGACCATAGAAATGCTTTTACTTGGTCCTATGATGATATGCCTGATATTGACCAAAAATCAAGTTCCACAATATCGTAAAATTCCTAATGACGAACCCATAAAAAAAAAGCCGTGGAAAATACATCCTTGCATTGCTCTTCTTGTCAAAGAAGAACTTCAATGTCTTATTTCAGTTTCCTTCATCCTACCCATTGACTATCCTCAATGGATTTCTAACATCATTCCTATCACAAAAGCAACATGGGGACTCTGCATTTGCACAGACTTCCATGACCTCAACCTAGCTTGTCCCAAAGATGATTTTCCCCTACTAGGCATTGACCAACTAGTTAATCTCACCACCAACCATGAAATGCTATCACTCATGGATGGTTTCTCGGGTTATAATAAAATATTACTTTCTCCAGAAGATCAACAAAAAATTGCCTTCATCACTCCTTGGGGACCTTCGCTATCGAGTCATGCCTTTTGGCCTTAAAAATGCTGGTGCTACATATCAGCGAGCCATGACTTATATCTTCCATGACATCATGCATTACATTTTGGAAGATTACGTAGATGAAATTTTTACCAAATCCAAACATCGGGATAAACACTGATCATTAAGGTCATCTTTGACCACCTCATCAAGTAGTATGTTCACCTTCAACCAAAGAAGTGCGTCTTTGTGGTAATTTCAGGAAAACTCCTTAGTTTAATTGTTTCTTTGTGTGGCATAGAAGTCGATCCTGCTAAAGTAAAGGCTATTATAGAAATTCCTCCACCTACTAATCTTCTAAAAATTCTAAGCTTGTAAGGTAAGTTGTAATTAATTCGTCATTTTATCTCACAAATTTTTGACCGCTGTCAACCATTTCATCATCTTTTCAAGAAGGACATCTCATTCAAATGGGATGATGAATGCCGCAAATCCTTTGATGCCTTAAAACAATACCTTGTTCAACCACCAGTGCTCCTTCCTCCTAAGTATGACCAACCTTTTTACCCATACATCTCTTCCACTGACCATTCTTTAGGTACCATGCTTGCTCATCACGATGAGAAAAATAGAGAGAAATAAATTTATTACATAATCCATACACTTTTGGACTATGAAACTAGATACACCCATGCCAAAAACTCGCTTAACCTTAATTTTCATCACCACCAAACTTCTACATTACCTACTCAACAACAAAACCTTTGTTGTCACCAATACCGACCCCTTACATTACATGTACGCCAAACCATCTCAACATCAATGTGCCACACGCCGGCTCATACTTCTTGTAGAACTTGACCTCAAATTCATTCATCAAAAATCCATCAAAGTCCAAACCATCACTGAAAAAATAGCAGATGAACCTCTTTCCGGGAATCAACCCTCTAACTTTGATTTCCTAGATGAATCCATAGATACCCTCTCCTTGGATGATACCACTTACCAATCAACATTCTTCTTCGATGGATCCAATTGTTAGTGTGGGGGTGGGTTTGGTGTTATCCTCATTGCTCTTGATGGTGAACCTATGCCTTTATATTTCAAACTAGATTTTTATTGTACAAACAATGTTTCCAAATATGAAGCACTCGTATTAGGTTTCGAGGCTGCTTATTCCTTAGATGTTAAGTTAATGAATATATTTGGTGATTCCCAGCTAGTTGTAAACCAATTCAATGGTATATACAAGTGTCCTAATGAAATACATCAAAATACAAAAATCATGTAGACATAATAATCGACTACCTTTGACCGTTACAAACTTCAAACCACCCCTCATTCTATGAATAAGTTTACGGATACCATGGCCCTTGGCTTCTCGGATACTCACTTCGCTTTCCGACTCTAAAATCTTTGTCACAATACAAAGGTTACAATCACCATCTTATTTATCTCATGAGGTCTACTCTGTCATAATCTGTTACACTCCGACCCACGTGAACTTTGGTATAAGTAGTTTGCATACTATCTTTCCCTTTCCATTCTACCTTCTTATCTCAATTGTAATGGATAACATGCCTTTCTTAAAAGTGTCTCTCGCCTTGTCATCATGGGTGGTCCCCTTTATAAATGTGGATTTGATGGTATTCTCTTACGATTCCTTACAAGTTTTAAAATTTCCTACACCATCAAGGAAGTTAATGATGGAATTTGTGGAGGCAACTTTCGTGGTTTAGTTGTCACTAAACACATTCTTTGCCTTGGCTATTATTGGTCAATCCTAAACCATGATTATTGTGACTATGTCAAACGTTGTGTGAAATTCTAGAATCATGCTAATCTTCATCACACACCTAGTCATGCCTTATAGGTCGCACGAGACCGTTGTCCTTTCTCTCGATGGGGTTTGGATCTTTTGAAGAAATCAATCCCCATTATTCAAAATTCCACCAATGGATCATAACCCCTACCGAATATTACAAAATATGTGAATTCATCAACCATCACATAATTTTTCTCTTTGGCATCCCTCACTGTCTCATCACTGATAATGGAAAGCAATTCAAAAAAACCCTACATAAGCTATGTGACACTTTTGGAATTCAACTAAGTTTCTTGTCACCTTATTACCCACAAACCAATGGCCAAGTAGAATCAACCAATAAAACCTTGAACAAAATTCTTATGAAAGTAGTTGACGATACTGGGAAGGATTGGCATATGCACATCCCCTTCGCCTTGTGGGCTACCGCACTAGTATTCACACTTCAACTACCTCCACACCTTTTTCTATGGTCCACAATACTAAGGTTGTCTTGCCTCTTGAATTCCAGATTCCATCTCTCCACATCTCACTACAAGACATGCTCAATGATGATGAATTTCACCAGGATTGTTTGGCGTAACTTGAGTTATTAGATGAACGCCGTCTCAATGCTCTTAACCATCTCCAAATATACCAAAAGTGTATCAAACGTGCCTATGATAAATGTGTCCACGAATGAACCTTTCAAAGTTAGAAACCTCATCGTGAAGGAAAATCAACATGTAACTAAAGAAGAGAAAAGCAAATGGGGGAAATTTGCTCCTAATTGGATTAGACCCTATATCATTACCCATGCCTATGGATCAGGTGTTTATAATTTGTCTTCAATTGAAGGTAAAACCGAACCTAAGCCCCTCAATTCCTTGCATCTTCAACCATTTTATTTTTGATATCAAGTCTTATATCACTTTCTATCAATTACCTACTCGTCTCTTGAGTGTTTTTCACCTTTTATATTACCCATTTTGAGGATCAATGACTAAACAAGAATCTTGTGATTACCTATCACCTTTCAACATTATCTTGAATATGAGTACCACAACTATAATCGAACATGATTCTCATGCATAATTTTTTTCTTTTTAAAGATGGAATCCCATGGTCATTCATCACTTGAAACTACCTCTTTCATAGTTAATCTCTATGTGCTATGGTTTTATCTTCTAAACAAGAACCTAATCTTCCTCTATAGTCTTGTCCATGACTTAAACATTAAAAAAAAAGGATTCACTTGCTTGAGTAAAACTTCTAGAAAAAGATGACTCCCTCAAAAAGGATATCTCTTCTCTCTATCTCACTGCTATAAATAGACTTTTCCTTGAAGGAAAACTATATAAAGTCATTGCAAAAATACAATAAAATATTCAGAAGCTTCCTTCATTGATCAGCTTCACGAAGACCTCAAGGAGATAATATACTCATCCCATATAGACTTCCCGCATCGATCAGTCTATTAAAAAAACAAATGAAGAAAATGATAAATATTTCGTCATGGACTTGCCTATTTTTGGATCCTAGGTTTCTTACTAGGTAAACATGCTATCGTACACTAAGTTATGCTAAGCCACCCACTTTCACCTCATTTCCTTTTCACCCTAATTTTCTCTCTACTCAAGGGACTTGCCACAACTGTGACATTTCATGATCATGTGACTTTATTCACCCTTAGAATAGTCCATTATGCAATGCCTTTAGGGTCTTACGTTCATAAGCCCATATGGGGTATGGTAGACTCATTAGGGTTCTTATCAATTAAGTGGCTCTTTTACCACCTCTTACCATTCACCTTCCTCATTACTTATTGATTATCCTATACAAGACCAGACCATCGACACCTACATTTCACCTCTCAACCATGCCTTTCACCTAAGATTCAATCATACCTAAAGCCTACCAACCCATTCCTCTACCTCATCACATTCTTCCCTAGCTTATGGGAGAACTACATTGGCCTGAGGCCCCTTTTTCGGGGCTATGTAGGTAACACTCATAGGGTATGGAGCCCTTATAGGTTAGCTCGGCCACTCTTTACCCTAACCTATTTCCCCATTTTCTATTCATATTTTATTTTAGTTTCTATTTTCTATGAAACTTAGAAATTAATACAAACATACATAGCCACCATGTTATCACATCATAAAAACATATAATCAATCATTTTACATTTCCTTAATATCAAATATTTTGGAAATCCACACCATAACATACATATAACTCATCATTTATTTCCCATGTTACCAATAAATTGGACATTAAACCAAAATCATAAACCATGACTCAACCATGCCTATGACCTGACTACATCATGCCTATACCTGACTTCACCATGCCTAACCAACCTGACTCAACCATGCATATGAAATGACTCAACCATGCCTATAACTTGACTCCACCATGCCTAACCAGCCCGACTCAACCGTGTCTATGACCTGACTCTATCATGCCTAAACCAACTTGACTCCACCATGCCTAAAACACCTAGTTTCCATCCATATACAACTAACAATCAATTTTTTCTAACACAAGTACATCATCCAAAATCGATCTCATCATAAAATTCTATGTATCCATCCAATATAGACTTATACAAAATAATATTAATCTCTCAAAAATCTCATATACAGCCTCACCATCTTTCGCACGTAGGCCGGTAAATGATCAAACATCTCAAAACTCTCATATATAGCCTAACCATCTTTGGCACGTAGACTAGTATATGATAAAAAATCTCAAAACGATTATATATAACCTCACTATCTTCGGCACGCATGCCGGTATCTATCAAAAATCATAATCAAAATTCTGACATGAATCATCAACCCCTCTGATCTTCAGGTCTGTCTCACCTTTCCCATCTTCTCCTTCTATCTAGCAACCTGCCAACATCTCTCCCCCTGCCATAGGTATAGGTATCACCTCCACTACACCTGTAGCTAGGAAAGACCTCCACAAACTAGTGGCCTCACCCTGACCCTATCTATGGGCTCTCCGCCCACTATACTCTCTGCACTATGCATGAGAGATCTCATCCCTAGCTCAAGGCCTGTTATACCTTGTGATCTACATAGGAGGGGAAATCTATCCTAAAAAGCATCAAATGATCATGATAATAACATGCCTCATTTAGGGCATCCCTAAACCATGCCATCAATACTATCTGTGGAGGCACCATGGGCCTCACTTCCACCTATGTACTAAGACCTCTGCTATTGCTGAATTTGACCCCTGTGTTTGTAAATCCTGTCCTAACCCTGCGTAGGTACATGTACAATCACCGTCCCACAGGTAGTAGCTAAATACCCCTATAATGTAGTCACATGGCCCTGTAAGGTGGTTACTTATTCTGTGATGCCACTAGCTGGCTCTGTAAACCCATGACTTGTGCTTATAGAGTGGCAATCTGTGCCCCATCTTGTCCCGGTCCTTATGCCTGTACTTCAGTGCCAACTTGTCCTTGTAAAATAGTCACCTTCCCTATCAAGGTAACTACCTATGCATGTGCAGTGACCAACTGCACTCCCAATGCTATCACATGTCCCTATAGTGCATCTCTCTACACTATCACTATCACCAAATCTAGCTTCCCCAGACCATGGAGATTTCACATGTAACTCTTCCGCCCACCACCGTCTGTACCCATCAGTCACTATTTCATCATGAATCGGCTATCCACCAATATATTCATCTAAACTACTAGATCTGTGGGGTGTGGTAGAGAAAAATACCTCTCGACATCCTCTCGGTGATAGCGTATAACAAGCGGTGGCACATCCTGGACTATTCCAAACTATCGCTGGACTCTATCCATTAGAATCCTCTCATGCTCACCGACACGTCTACCTTGTATCCACCACAATAGTTGCAACCCCTGCAGCTCCCACCTCATACCTCTAAATGTTGGATAGCCCACATACGGACGTCATATGATATCCATTGCATAAAGCCCCTCCAACCTCTGTCTATAGTGCACGGTATCATAGGTCACCTCCTCACCATTTGCCACCCACCTCTTATAGCTTGCTCTCTTTCCACCTCTATGCGAATCTACTACTAGCAATCCTCATGGCCACACTATCACAATGTGCTCATATGGCACACATTATAGCATGAAGGTACAACATAAGCCATAGTGGCTCATCTTTTCATAACCCTAAAGCTCTCTATACATTTTCTCTGAATAGCGGGTGCCTAAGAAAAGTGAACCCGATCCTCGACCATCTCCCAAAAAACCCCCATCAAACCTCAGGGAAACTAGGCACCCTCTGAAGTAGGTAGAGCATAACACCCTACCACAACCATCATCAGTACCACTAATCACGTCTCCTATGGGTGTAATACGTACATCACCTTGAGTACAAGGCTAGTGATGTGCTCAATCAATGTAGTCTCCATCTCTATGAAGGCCACATCGACTGACACTATATATACTAGATCACAATAAATTGGCAATCGTAATATCCGGTAGACATCCTCCAATGTGATCATCATCTCACTGGTAGGTAAGTGGAAAGTGTTGGTCGCGACATCCCATCTATCAATGAGCATGACCATGAGGCTAAGATCCCATCGGACCCACCTATACCATCTGATGCCAACTAGGCCAACCGATCGAATGTTTCCCACTCCTCCATGGTGACATGAGATCGTACCTTCCCCAACAATGGTGGGAATATGTCCCTCATCGTCAACTGATGTTGTTCCTACACCTATACAACTCAACCATGTTAAAAGTGCTACACACCTATTTATTCCATACCTACTTCCCTAACCTATCATCTACCTTGCTCCTGTTTACACAAACCCCATATTACCTTACCTAGGACATCACTTACCTAACCCCTTTCCTCCTACCTCTCTTTTGGTCCCTCTTATACCCCATTTCTACCCATTTCCACCCAATCTAGCATTGCCCCATTTATCTTTGATGATATCGACCATTATTGACCAATATCAGGTCACACATAACCAACATCATCATCACCTAATTGTGATCGATGCTAGCTTAGTCTGAATGATGCCGTTCACCCTTGATCGATGTCAGTCTCTATCTCGGCTCCATAACCAAACCCCACGCCCATAATTTTTCCAAAAATTAAAAAAATTTCCCTAAAAACTACCCACACATCTAACCAATCCACCCAAAATCATTTTTATTACCTACCTAACATCTATGGCCTCTCCCCATACCCAAATCCATTTATTTTATCCACATTTTCAAAATTTTGAACCCCCATTCTTTTCCTTTTGCCCTAAAAATTTAATCCAAAACTACAAATGGATCGAATCCTACCTCTACACATAGGCGCCTCCTCGTCGGGATGTATGGTCTCCCACCGCCTTGGATATCCCGCACCTCCACCCACTACTACCATGTCTCCAATCATCCTCCTAAGCCTCTACCAAATCACCTCATTCCACCTACCCTCATGGGCCTATCTTGCCTCGCACCACCAACCACTCAACTACCTTGTCCACTCACCTCATCCTCTTCTCCATGTCAAACACTCTACCCTCCTCACAAGTCATTTTACACCACGTGAAATGCACAAATGAATATATTTTCCCCATATTTTTACTTTTTACCCCACCAACTTGACTAACATCGGTTTAAATTAACTAACATCGATCATGTGCCCTAATCTACCATTGCCAATTTCTCTAGATGACATCAATTTTTCATAACGACATCGGTTATCCTTTTTGACCCCCTCACTCCACATTGCACCACATCTACTTGCTCAAAACCTTTTCCCACCTAACCCAAAGTTGACCCTGACCTTACACCTCACCCCCATGACCTTATTCCTACATCTCCTTTGTTGTGTCTTAGGAGTTGTTATTTTACCTATATCTTGGCCTTACCTGTGCCATGACCTATTTTCCTGAACCCGACCTACTTGGTGTGACCATTGACCTTATGCAATCGATATACATTGTGATGTTGTTACCTAAGTTGTTTTAGCCTACCAACCATACCTTGCCCATGGCATGTGCCATTTATCCCGACTAAAGATTTGGTGTACTTTAACATAACTAAAAGTTCATGCACCTGACCTACGTTGTGTTTCCAGACCATATCCTATACCTTGGATACCTGAATCACCTCACCCTTGTTTGGATAAACCTATCGACCTTAGATGATGTAGAGTTTGTAAGCTCTTCAACTTGGTACCATGTTGCAATCTATACGTGTGCGTGTATTTGATTTCCATTACCCATGACTGATTTGGACCCTGGCCTACTACCTATTACCCATGTTAACCATCACCCTTTCCCTCAATACTCAAACCCATCCCCACCTATCTTCACCCACTACCCATTTATCAAACCACTCACCGATTCCATATTACACCTCATTAGTGCCTGGTTTGAGGGGGATCACCTTCACCCACACATGGGGCAATCACTTCTTGTTTTTGTTAGTGTCACTTACCAATACAAGCTATGTAACAAAAAGGGGAAAATGTAGACAAAAAAATTGGGTCACACTCCCCTTGGTCCCCTTTCGAATAACCAACTTAAACATATTCACCTAACCATGACTCTTCTACCCCACATTAATATTAATTTAATTATTTACAATTAAATTAATACTCATCCTCACTTCATTCATTATTTAAATACCTTAATTAAAACTAATTTCCACCTCACCTAGACACCTCATCAAAAACCTATTTTTAGCATATTTCCCTTTACTAGGACTCAATATTCATTGACCATAACTAACTAAGACTAAGTCATACCTACCTTAATGAACTACAATTTAGTGCAACCTTAAAATCATATGCCTATTCTCCCTCTAACCACATTCCCACTCATTAAAATGTAACATTTTCATTTTTATCCATGAGAATAGACTGAGCTGGCCCAAAAAGATTCCCAAGATCTGGTATTTTTAGTAAAAATGGGATTTCCTGCCTTAATCGACACCTAGTAAACCCTAAAACGATGCCGATCACCCTTAACCATCGTCGGTTACCTTATATTCATTTTGGTAACCTTATTTGATATGTTAGAGACATTATCAATATTTCAAATGAAGGAGATTTGAATGTAAGCAAGAACCAGAGCCCTTTTACACATCCAGACAACCATAACTAGCACCAAGACTGATCCGAAGGTATTTGCATTCACAATAGCATTCTGGGAAGTACGACCATAACATTGAGTAACATTCCACAGATCAACCTTCACCAAAATCTCTAACCACATCTCCACCACTACAGACATTTAAAACCCTTATGAATTCCAAGTAAGTTGGTTTCTCCTCTATCACTTGCAGTTGTATTCTCTATTTGCCTTCATCTATTCACTGTTCTTACTTAGATCTATCCCTCAACTTTCTCTCTATCAACCACCCCCTCACACCCCACCTAAAATTCACAAAAACCTATCCCAAAACCACCTCCCTCATGTAGACCTCACAAATACCCTCCAAAATCTTTGTGCAATCACAGAGAGGACCCAAAATGCGTTCTACAACATCTTCCAGTTCCCCACACACACCGACATTGGTTAACCCTAACTATGGCTAGTCTCAGTCGCTATTATCGACATCGGTCTCCTTAATCGATATCGGTCATTGTGACTATCAACCTAACCTAATAACTCAACCGTTAGCCTACCCCCCAAACCTCATTCAAAACCCTATCATACCTATCTTAGACCTGTCACCTCATCCTCTCTCACGAGATACCTTTCCAACTCTCTTTTTAAGATAGAAGATAGCCCAAACACCCTCCCCCTGACTCCCTACCACTTTTCATAGTGACCAATATCGGTCACCCTAAACCAATATCAGTCATACCTAAACCGACATCGGTCACCCCGATGTGTCTGTCTCTATGTCTGATAACACTATTCCCAGACCAACACTAATTACATCACCAAAACAACCCAAAATCTTACCCAACCTTACCATGATTACGTCACTGACACCTTAGACCACCTACGCTACCCACAACCCAACCCAAAACCTTTACTTGCATAGCATTTTAGTATTTAATTGGATTGACACTGATAGTAATATGAGGCACCCAAATCAGAATGCTAGCACTAGATTCTTTTATTTACATGTTTAAGTTATTTTATATTGATTTATAAACAATGGATTGATGGCCTTCTAGGAAGTATCACACTTCCCAGATCTAGCATACGCTAGGTAGTCCACTATCATATACTATTTAACTCTCTTTTTTGGTCTTGTTTTGTATTTCAGGTAGTTCCTCCTAGCCAAAAGGAATCTCTCACAATCAACATTGGATCAAGAAGTTAGAATGCGTGCAATGACCTTTAAACCGACCATCACAATAGGTATTCCTCCTTGGCCCATAACCTTATGTGTTTTTCCAAATCCTTAAAGAAAATGGTGAAACAAAGATCTCATGGTCGATCCTACTATTTGGGTTTCTTTCTATGGATCCTAATTACCAAACCACCTTTCATCACATATCTATTATCACAAACATAATGACTCTATTTTAAAATTCATTTGAGTTTCATATTTATTTTTATATATTTAATGAAAATCTCTTTTTTTTTTTTCTTAATTCTTATCCCAAATTTTAGACATTCAATTTTTTTAGTAATTAGGGAATAATAAAACAAATATACATGTTTTTGCAAATCTCCAAGAGGTTATTATTTAAAATGTTCATATTATAAACTACCTCTCCCGGTTTCATAAAATTCATTTTCTATTTTCATATATGGTCATTTTATTAATTTGACGACGATTACTTTTTTCTAAACATCACTTTTGGATCTTATCTTCTATGATCTCTCAACTGCCGACCCTCCATGTGCTGATTCTTATTATTTATTACCTAATTGGAGTTTCTTATATCATTTTTCTACCATCATGGCCCATGCTACAAATTCCCAAGTTTCATTATATGATTTACTTCAACATCATCATGCATGTAGATATGATCTCACAAAACTAGTACCAAAACACTACTCCCCGATAATACAACACCTTCCCATGTAGATTTAATTTTGAGACATATTTCAAATCCTCTTAGTAATGATGACACATTTCCTAAGGCTATCATAGAGTCTATTCAAGTTTTACACCATGATTTTCAAGTTCAATTTCAAGCTATGAATATTGAGATCACATCTCTCAAGCATGAGATAACACATCTAAAGGATCCCTCAAATTCCCATGTCAATTATGTCTCTAAACATCATGATCAATCTAGATTTAAGGATCAAGCAAAATAATGTGGCACAAATGTTATGCATGTTACATGTGCTCATATAAGTGAATTGAAATTCCTACATAAAGACACCAATGTATATGTTCATGAGATAAATCTCAAATACTAAGGAAACCACAACAAAATACCCCTCTTTGTTTTTCCAAGGATTATAGACAACATGATATCATGTATGAGTTACTTGATTAGAGATTAATCACTTCGTAACCTACTCAATACTACCCCTAATTTCATTTTTTTGAATCTATCTATTTCATTCCCTTTTAGTATTTTAAATGTGTTTCTAATTAACATACATAATGATGAAATAATGTAATATGAGGATACTATGATTTAATTAACTTCCAACATTGATTTCTCAAATAAAAATAATGCTTCAAAAAGTGACTAGAAGAGATTTCATTTAATTGATTCTATCTGGACCTAGGAAGTTATGAGTGATTTAAATACAAGAATAGGTTTATCTGGGATTAATATTGATTCATTTTTAAACTAGAACTTGAAATTATACCTAGTTAAAACCATACAACTAGGTATAAATCTTCCTTATGGTCTTGATCCTTCTATATGGTTTTAGACCTTCTCTCGAGTCTAGCTCTGTAAATTTCTACGTGCCTCACCTTCTTGGAAATGATTTTCACTTTGTGTCAATCTTCATTTTTCTCCTTTGGAATGGCTCTATAACTATAATTAAACCCTCAAACCCACATAGTGCAAGATGGAGTTCATACAAAACGAAGTTAGGTGGCTTATGGGCACCCATGTACACCATTGACATTTCCACTACTCTGAAGAGGGATCAAACCACACGTTCTTATCCTAGCATGTGATATATACTATAGTGAAATTATAATTTGACAAAACATGTTTTGACAATACCTTGTTTGAGTTTCACACTTGCTCAAATACTTGGGAAGGGTCACTTTTCTTGCTTGTGGAGAGAAGATGGAGACTCTTGGACCTAGTAGATGACTTCATACATATAGAGATTACTACCTTAATGGATGTGCATGATTTATTTCACAAATTTGGGATCTTGGAGTGCCTTTTGTGCTTTTATTTTACACGAGGACCTCTTGAAAGTGCAAAGACCCTAAATGAGGTGTAATTAACTTTCTTATATAGGATTCTAATGGTTATTATGTCATAAAAGGTCAATAAAGAGGGAACATTAATCCATATGAAGATGATGTAATTGAAAATTTTAGTACACCATGTATCGGTCCAAAATTTTACTGGTAGGGTCGAGTTGTATATTTTGACAAACCAACCAAAGCTGACATCTTTGACCTAGGAGGAAAATGTTAACTTTGACTTCACAAAGTTGGGGATAAATGTTTCTAAGTATGTTTTGTGTAATTAAACCTCATAAGCTGATGATAGAAATCCATGCAAATATAATTAAATGGTTGAAAAAATATTAGGGTATATTAAACAAGAGTGGGGAGGGTGTATTTTTGCATGTAAGTGTGTAATGTCAATACTAGTAATATTAAAGGATCGATTGTCAAATTTGAATGTGTACATTTGTCCCCCTTTAAGTATGAAATGAAAATTGCATGCTTAAAGGAAAATATACCTAAGTATGTAGACACACTTTTATTTTCTTGTAATAAATTTTTTAACAACGGTGTCTTTTTGTGTTGGTGTTGGCACGCTCTAAAATGAAACCTGCAACACAGAGTGTAGTCAATGCCCAAGATAGGAAACTGAACTTTAACTCAAAATATGTAATGAAAGTACTTGTAAATAAATGTGCAACAATAAATGCCAAAAGAGATGTAAAACATGGAAGGAATACACATGTTTGTCTTACGAAGGGAATGTGTTCCGTTCTTGTAATTTAGATATTTTGAACTTTGTTGAACTCTAATGAAGAATTGGGGGTGATTAGTCCCCAATTTGCACCAAGGATAGGTCAATGTGCTAGGTGTACCAACCCAACACATGAATGTTGAAGAGAAGAACCAAAAAGAGGAGCCAAAACACCCCTTGCAAGGAGGAAGATCATGTATAAAATCCATTCAACAAATCGATATATTCCCTTAATTGTAAAGAGGATGATCATGTATAAAATCCATTCAACAAATCTGATATATTCCCCTTAATTGTAAAGAGGATAAGAAAGTCTACCCATGAAGAACTTAGCTACCTCGCTACCTTCCATAACCCCATGAACCATACCACTACAGATGGATATAAGCCCAATTTTTGGCTTGAGACACGAAAAAAAGAGAAATAAGTGTTTGTCATAATATTCCCACGTGTCGTACTACTAAGTGGAAATTAAATAGGACTGATCATATGTTAAAATATGAGTGGAGAAAGGATATCCATGCCCCTACTTTGTCCAAAACTAAAACTGAGACTAATTACCATGGAGAAGGAGAGCATGAAATACTTCATGTCCCTTGAAACTATGCCGAATTAGATCAATCTGAATATGAAACCACATAATAATGTTGTAATAATGATGATAAATCTAAAAATGTTGACAAATCTAGAAAAATTTTCCCATAGAAAAAATGTATGATAGGGTCGTTCGAACCAAATGCATTTGGTCTTAACAAGGCTATATGATTTTTACCATATGTAAAATTTGATAAATTTTTGTTCCTAATTATGATTTTGAGACATTTTTAAACTCCCATTGCATATGCATGTTCCCATAAAGATGCATGTGTCTACCGAAATGTAGAATAAAATCTTGAATGTTTGGCCGCTTTTTTGAGGCATATGTGATAAATAATTTGAGAGCAAGTTTCAAAATAAAATATGGTCACCCATAGATGAGTGTCAAATAATTTGTATACACCCTCTAAAATTTTCCACATCACGTAATGTTTTATGTCTTCTAGTGCATTTATTAGTCCCTTTATACTTCTTCCCCATATTCGAGATTTTGTTCACGAAATAAGTAACAAACCAAGCATATACATTTCTAGGTAGCTTACTAAAGAAATGTTTATAAAGTGCATTATAGAGGTTCGTCTCTACCCAAGTCCTTAGCAAGAAATATAAATGACTTGGGTGCTTATGAGTAAATATTTCTTTTACATGATCTAACCAATTATAAATATTCTCCTAAGTGAGATGAAACATCATTTTCACTCCTCATCATATCAACACAATCCAATGGCTCCCGATAATGTAGCCAAAATGTTACGTAGCTAGATGTTTTTGTCTATACTAGGATTACACACATGAGTATTTCCTACTATTATGTGTTGCAAGGTCTTGCAACACTAATGTACTAGTCTATCACATCAAGCATAAGCAAAAGGGGTGGTACCTTTTGGTTTGACATGAATAATGATTTACTACCAAGTTTTATTTGGCATGATTTTTGAGTTCACTCACTCATGTAATAACTAGATTAGTGATATTAGTAAAATTAGCACACATAATCATTAAAAATAATATTTTCTCAATGAATTATACAATAAATATGCAAACAAGAATCATAAGAGTATTAAAATCAATTGATATATTTTTCAATCTCTCTATTACATTGACTATTATTATAATAATATCCTTATACTCATAACTCAAAACTAATATTATATTATAGGTTAGAAGACTACTAATTAAATACACAATAGGGGATAACATGATATCAGCCTAATTCATCCAATAACCACCACCACGATGATGAACACTTATACAAACCCTTAAATTGGTATTTATATAACTAAAAGGGTCTCGCCCTTCAACATTTTAACATTAATCACCCTAGCTCTTAAATTGTGTTTATAAAGTCTATCCCCAAATCAAGTGGGTTATATGCATCAAAAAGTTGCACTAGTCTTTGTCTTTTTACATTATGTAGAGATTCTATCTTCTTAGGAATTATGCTTCATCGATGCACTTCATCTCTCTCACTATAGTGTGCCAATTATGCCTTATAAGCTGGATTTTCTCTTCCTTGTTGTCATATGTCAATGATCTACACTTTGACACTTATGTGGTTAAACATGGAAGTTGTATTTTCCTTATCTTTTCCTTAAGTGGAGTTACATAATAATTTTATGTGTGTGGACCTTTTTATTATATTTTGATTACTTTTCACACACAAGATTTTATATGCTCTCATAAAACCCTTATATGTACCTTATGGTCTTCCTATAAGTCTTTTGTGCACGCGGGTTTTAGACCCCTTTACAACCATGAATATGTGCACCAAAACCTGGTAGTAATAAAATGTGTGTGCACTCCAAAATGAAGTGCTTTATGCATAAGTGGAGACTTACATAGCCAAAATTCCTATTTTTAGACAAAATTGGGGCTGAACACACCATAAAATTGTAATTTTCAAAAGACATAGAACTAAGAATGTGATAGCCCACACTTTATAGGATATTTAGGGTAAAAATACTAGATATAAGATAGAGTGGTGGCATCTAACTAGCTCATAATAATATTTTTATGATAATAAGTTTGTACTCATGTTGTCACAAGATATGAATTCTTATGCTAGGGTTATAAATATAGGATGTAAGGAGAGATAGGTTGTATATCCTAATGGGAGGTTTATAAGGAAATAACTAATAGATAAATAATGTAGCATATCATAATATGATGCTCTACTCTAATCTATGTATGACCACATCAAACAAATATACAAATGTAAAATGACATAAAGGAATTAAGAGATAAGAGATACTTACCTGCATGTAGACACTATTGGTACATTAACTTCCCCTTAGGGTTAGCGAAACCTTATGAGATATTTTATGTAGGGGGTCAAAAATAAATCAATATTACTTAGGAAATTATCTTGTTGAAGACTACAAAGTTTGGGCTTACCATAATAAGTTTAGCTCATATTCTTTGCGAATCCTAAGTGCCCAACAATTAAGGTGTAGACTCCAAAAAGATATGTAATACCAAATTCAAGATGTCTAATTATTTAAGGGTATATTAGTGAGCACTAGAATACTGATTAAGTAATGCTGTTGTGTTAGAAAAATTTCTCAAATGTTGAGTATATATAAGAATCATGATGGGGATTATAGTTTCTACTTGTGATAGGTATCAACCATGGTTGATGTTATTGGTTGTTAAAAAAATAAGCTATATGGTATTGACCATTGTAAATACCATTGGTTGTGGGAAATATAACTCATAAGTTTTAGGAGGAAGTCCTAGCTGATGGATAAGACTCATAGCTATACAATGTGACCTAACAAATGTATGTGTGTTCTAAAAGTAGGCATGGAGGTGGCTAAAAGAGGATATAAAGGTGATGACATAATGAGAATGTTAAGATATGATTGTAGAGGTATGAAAATATTTTAAATGTGACATAATTGGAATAAAAATTAAGGCTCTCTCATAAGCACTACTATCAACTATCTTTATGTAAGTAATGAAGGTTGCACATAACCATTTCTAGTTACTCTTGGTAATGTCCTTGAGGAGACAACTCTACAGAAGCCAATGTGTCAATAGTGCCTAAAAAGAACATAAGTTAGTAAAGTGAAAAATAAGGTGTATATATATTCCCCAACTTAATATTATTGCAATTTATAAAAATTGTGTACAAGGTAGTCTTTGAGAAATTAAAATTAAACATTGAAATGAATGTACAATACCTAATTGATAAAGGCATGAAATTAAATAAAGTGTACCCACCTATATACTTACCTTCCTTTGAGTGTGGCCATATAGTGAATGAATAGAGTATAGAAAGATCTACTATGAGATTCAAAGTAATATAAAAATGAAAAGTAACACTAGAAGATAAATTAGATAAATAAGTAATAAACCTTAAGTTAAGGGGAAATGTAGGGAAAAATTATAGAATATAAAGTAGGTTGTAATTAGGTTTGAAATAGGAAATAAATTATAAGAGGGTTGTAAACAAGTCATACATAGGTAAAATGGTGAAAGAGGGCATAATTACAAACCTCCCACACTTATGCCTCGCAAAGAAGATCACCCTTTCATTCTATATTCACAAGATACAAACATCTCATTAGCTTGAATACTAACAAAAAATGATGATGGAAAACATGAACATGTAATTTACTTCATCAGTCATACACTACTAAACTATGAGACACACTATAGGTAGATGATGAATGCCTCACTATAGTATTTGTAAAAAAATGGTTAAGGAATTATATGCTTAACCAAGAAATATGGGTTATTGTTAAAACAAACTGTCTTTGGACATTCCTAACACAAGGTTCATTGTCCAAGAAAGTTGGATGCTTCATAACCTTAATGGGAGAATTTGAGTTAACTTATGTCAACCAAAAGTCCATCAAGGGAAAAATCATTATCAATTGGTTGGCGAGAGAACACATTAAACGGTAGAGAGTTAGTATACCTAAGTTTCCCTAACGAGTGTATATACTTTGCGTATAGAATTCATACCTCCCATTGCTTAGTGCCCATGGTATTTAGATATTGTCAATTTTATTATAGACCAAACATACCCTAAAGGAGTGATATTGTAAGAGAAGACAACTATGTGTCATAGCCACCACGTATGTAGTTATAGAACATGTGCTCTATCGTAGATATTTTGATGGAATGCTACTAAGGTGTTTTGATGAGGAAGAGTATGAAAAGATCCTCTATAGAGCCCACAATGGGGTTTGTGGAGGTCATTTTAGAGGACATGTAACCTTTTGAAAGATACAATGGATGGGCTATTTCTGGCCCACCCTAGAACACAATGTAGTAGATTACGTGCATAAGTGCAATAAATACAAGGAATTCTCTCACAAGATTCACATTCCATCCCAAGTTCTACAACCAATTATAATACCCTGGCCATTTTCCAAGTGTGGCTTAGATTTGATAGGGAAATTCTCTCCCTCATTGATGGAAAATCAAAATTTCATAATTACGGCCACAAAGTATTTCATGAAGTGGGTTGAGGCCATGCCTCTTATCACCGTAATGGGATTTATAAATGCAAATTTCATTTTGAAACAGATCATCTGTAGATACAGGGTCTCACATGTCATTATCTCTTATAATGTCACGTCATTTAAAAATGAAGAGGTGCATGAGTTGTGTGAAAATTCAAGATAAATCATCACACTACCTCTCTATACTACCCTCAAGATAATGGACAGCCGAGGAAACTAATAAAATGCTAAAATATATCCTCCTAAAAATGTTAAGGAGAATAAGCACGATTGACACTTAAAGCTATTTCCGGCCTTATGGGCCTATAGAGCGTCGATAAAACGCCGATGGGGGAAACCCCATATTATTTAGTGTTCGGTTCGGAAGCGGTCTTATCACTTGAAGTTGAGATACCAAGTTTACGGATATCATTACAAGGAATTTTAGGAGAAGAAGGATATTGTGAGGCATGACTCATTGAGCTGAAACCCTCAATGAAGCTCAACTTAGAGATGAGGTCACCATAGAGCTTACGTTGACCAAATGTGCTGGAAATACAATAAGAAAATATATGAACATGATATATTCATTGGATATTTGGTATTAATACTTAACAATGGGATACACAAGAAAACTAGGGAAGGAAGGAAGTTTAGTCCCTAGTGGTTAGGCCCATATTGACTCATGAAGGACTAAAAAATGGGGCAAATCACTTGTGTACTCTAGATGGTGAAGAATTTGGTGAATCCATTAATTCACTTCACCTGAAACGTTACTACACGCAATCTATCTAAATTTCCACATGTACACTATTACATCCTCATTGCATTATCATCTACTAGCCCATTCTAAAATTTGTAATCAAGGAACTTATTTTCAAGTAACTTTCAAAAAATTCTGAAAACATTAGCAATCATTCAAATCATATCTCTTCAAACATTCATAATATTGTCATCAACATTTATGATCACTTCATCAATTCAATAAGACAAGACAAAATTTTGACACTAATCCTACCAAGGCTTGCATACTTGGTTCTGCCTATAACTTCCTTCTAGCATAGGTGTCTTTACCCATAGTCAGTTCTAGAAGCTTCATGATGTCATATTTTTCTCCGTAAAAATATATTTGTAGCAAAAGCACTCTAATTTTTTTACTCGGGTCACTTGTTCGCCTATCTCAACATTTTTTTATCGAGCCCTTGCACCTTAATCATTGTGTGGGGTTGAGGATAGGGGCAATCTATCCTTCCCAAAATCATAACTTAGAAACTTAAAATAAATAAAAATTATATATCTCAAGTCAAAATCAATACAAAATTTTCATTTACACACTTCCTTGCCCCACTAACCTTTGGTGTTGAGCCCACGCCTCTTACAAGTGACACAAGGTTGGGAAAGGAGGGAATTTCCCTTAATCACCTATGCCTTGTCCTTGGTAATGATCCCATGCTTCCTAATGGTGTAGGGGTCTTTGCAAATAAATTAGTAATTTAAAATCAATTTCATTCAATAAAAAGTTCTTTGAAAATATTAAAATCCCAAGAAAAGTGAATTAGATGTGTATGTTCCAAGAGAGTTAAAATCTTAAAACAAAAAAATTCAATCAAGAGGCCATCTATAGGTTTAAGTATAGATATAGTTGCAAGAAAATCACATTCTAGGCTATGTAGTAAACTATGTGCAAAGTTAGGTTGTAGGTCCCTAATTGGGTTTATGTCAAAATATTGTCCTTCTCTCACCATTTCCATCTATCAAAATCATACAATTCACGTCCCTTCTAGATCTCGATGTTGATCCCTCACATCTTACTGGTTTCATAAGGTTAATATTGGAGCAAGTTAATTTTATTATCATATCATTATTCATCACATATTTCCAAAACAAAAAGAAGTATCAAACATTGCTTGAAAAACTAAAGTTCAACATTACATTATGCTTGCATAATCATCACATATCAACATTACAAAACATGAAAAATAAATCATTCTATCAACATATCATTATCCACTACATGCATTCTGAAAAGCATATAAAATCGGAAATTCTAAACATCTAATAGTACACATGTGAAAAAAACCATAAAAGAGGCCAAATTAGATGCAAAGAATAACTGAATCAAAAAGAGATATATGTGCATGTCGTAATGAGTCAAGTTTGTGTATAATTTCATCACACTCTGTGTGGTCTAAACACTCAAAAGGAGCACAAAATCACCAAAAAATCATATATTCCTCACAAAATGGCATCAAAGCAATAAAGGCTTAGTGGCCTATCCCTCTCTCTGGGAACCCTACAATGGTGCACAACCGTGATTAGGACTCCTATTGTGGCAGGCTCTAATGTCATGAATGCACTTGAGTGTTGAGAGTGACCATGAGATAGAACACTTGTGTCAGCTCCATACGGGTATTCCCTGAAGGGATTAATATAGTTTTAACACGGATCCTATGAATAAGATCTCACTAGTTGTTAGTAGTGGATGTGAAACAAATAGAACAATGACGAGTTACAAAACCATCAAAAATAAAAAAGGAGTACAATGTTTAACATATTATAGCTAAAAATTTGAGAAAATAATATCTACATACTCAGATCTCTGGGCATCCTCATCGGATCAACCGGTGTAGCTAGTGGTAGTGGAGCCGCTATACGAACTCTGCCGAGTCTCACGCTCTCCTGAGGTGATGTGTTGTCCCATCATAGACTACTCGTCATCGTATCCCTCTTGAGGAAGTGGTTCCTCAAAACCGAGTCTTCTTCTCCACCTCTACCTCCCCTCTCTCTACCATAGAGATATCTGTTGTAACCCACCACTCTATATAAATTTCCTCATCATCACCCCCTCGATCTAACCTCCTCAACAATTTATTCACCACCTCACTCTTAGTCTTTGTATTTGTGGTCAGTGTTGGCCTCCCTCCTCCTCCCCACTATGAAAGAGTGTGGCCTCAATCTTGAGGAGAAACCTAGGTGAATTGGGAACTAATACCTTCTCTAAAGAGATAGGTAGTCCTGGTATCAACATGGCCATCCATGTTGGCTCTTTGGGCCATGTCATGCCTCTTTAACACTACGGTATATAGTAGGCATGCCAGAAGAGCATCATCATAGGGTAACCATAAATACTAGGGTAATCTGGTAGAAGGGTGGGATTCCACCCTTGCATATTTATCTACTAACTATGAGGTAAGTAGCACATGTAATCGTGGATAGTCCCCTCCTGACCCCATAATCTAACCATGTCTTGGTAGGGTATCACAATAAAATCATCTGATTGTCAATATAGAAGCACGTTACTATGGACCTCTAGGAACTGAAAATCATGTCTATCTCATGGCCATGATGGCCCCCGGATCCTATACACAAAATCCCCTTTGATAGGGGATGGTCTTCTCATGCACCCAACTTATAACTAAATTAGGATAGCTCAGGGATTTCCCCAAGCTGAACCAATCGGTACAATTCATGGTATGTAGTCCCCAAGATATATATACCCCATGTAAATATCCTTGCATGTTGTTTGATCTACATGATGATTGGAGCCCAATAGTACAAGAGATTTTCCCCACCCTTGTCTCCTACCAAACGTGAAGCCAAAATACCAATAATGTCCTTGTGTAGGGTAGGGATAGGTGCAAAGGAAATAGATAAAATATGCATACCTTGCTTGGCACCCTTTGATGCCCCATCATCCCCCATATAGGAAGCCCAATATCTAGATCTGGTTGTGCTCCCATGCTCTCTAAGGTCAAACATCTACCAATCATAGGTACACTAAGAATCATGTAAACATCCTCTAGAGTGATGCTCCACTCTCCCCTAACATTAAGAAACCGGAAAGTGTTATAGTCTACATTCTGATAAGACAATAGGTTGAACAATATATGGCTAGCTGGTGTAATGTGTGGCACCCGTGTGATCCTCCATGAACTAGCCTAGTGCAATAAATCTGTCTCACCCTAATTTAGTTGATTAATAATGCTTGGAAGCTAGTCACACACTCTATCTTAGCTCCACCGGATGTATGACTCCTTCAACATTCACCAAAATAAGAAAAAGATAAAGTTACTAGTACATTTCAATAGGAAAGCTCATAAAAACAACATAAAATAACTTAAAAACCAAAAAAATTAATCCAACTTGGTCAAAATAGCTCTTTGTCCTAACAATTACAAAACTTCCGCCTTGTGTAGAGCAATGGTTTTATGACGCCACCTGGTTAGGGTGGTGATATTGTAACTACCACCCTAAGTAGGGTGGTGGTCCTATGACCTACGCCTGCGCAAGGCGGCAGGTTGTGTCCAAAATGGATAAATTTGTCCCCTTTGACCCAAAAATTAAAAAATATACAAAATTGACCTTTTACATAAAAAGGACACACCCATCCGACTACCCCATATGGAACGTTTTAATGCAATAAATATAAAAATATCCCCCTAGGTGAAGATTTTACATAATTTCACATTTTATGTTTTAAATAAAAAAATGAAAAATAATAGCCTTTGTCTTTGCTACTTGATCTCTTGCTCACGGGTCCATAGTCATGTCGTCACACTTGTCATTTTGACTATACTCTCCCTCAAAATGGTGATGGTTGGTCCAGAGCTCAAAAATCACAACGAGGATATGTGCAAATGAAATTGAAAATTAGAGGTTTGATTATATATATGATTTGTTTTTTTGGAGTGTATGTGCTTTATAGGGTTGGAGTACTTGGCATAGGTATATTTCTATCCTCGCGCAAATGGTAAGTGTTGATGTCGAATCGCAGCACCCCTGGGACTCTGCAACACGATGGGTTGAGAATCTCAGTGTGATTGCACAACATGGAGCTTTTCCCAAGTGTGGGACCTTGCGAAACGGAAAAGCTCTCCAGATGAAGGCCGGCTCCTATTCCTCTATTCAGATGCACGAATAAAATGCAGAGGTTTACCAAAACCTAATCTAACTTGCCAAGGAGATAGGGTAGAGAATGCATAAAAATAAAAACCTAAACTATGGAGGTGATGCACCGAGGAATGTTGGACACCCGTTTTGCAAAATTAAACACAGACCACATAGATGCAATACAAACACCATGCATAGGTAACCAAACTGCAATAAGAGATCAAAAATGACAGTAATGAATACATGAAAGGGTTTAGAATCAATCACAGACATATATATATATATATATATATATATATATATATATATTACTCAAGGGTCGATACAGTACATTCCAGTGGCCAAGAGGCAAAAAACGACATTACAATCCATACGGGAGGCTTGAAAGCTCCACAAATTCTCTTGCAAGTAGGAGAGAAGGGGGGATGCAAAATGAAAATGTCCAACAAATTTTAGAGCCTCTCCCGGCCATTTATATGAGGAAAATGAGGGAGAAGAGAAGAATTCGGAGCTTCCCAACCACCTCCAAAACTGCACCTAACTCCTCATCACGGTGGTAGGTAAAAAAACTCAACAAACTCGAAACATGGCGAACTGTCCATTTCCGCGTCGGGATTTTCCACCTGTCGGGTTCGGGGTTCCCTTGTGCATTTGCATCGGGCTTGGAGGATAGCTCGACATGATTTTGATCCGTGTTTTCCCGCCTCTGAGACCTGATTTGCTTTGATGTCAGGTTTTTCAACCCCTCCGACATGCCTTTGATGTTGGGTTTATCCACCCCTCCGACATGCTTCTGCGCCATGCTTCTCCGCCTCCGAAACCGATTTGCTTTGCGTTTATCTATATTTACTCGGGGGTAAATATATACAACAATTTGGTGACTCACGGGGTTACCTGCCTGCTAGGTAGAAGATCAATGGCCTTTTAGTGATCCATTGGGCATGGAGTCATAAGCAATAACCTGAAACCAACCTGATATCTGATCCCGAACCTGATACTACAACTCCTTCTCTGAGAGCACACTGAACTGTAGAAAACCAACAGGAGCAAAAACCGTGTGCCAAAGCACTTAGGGAAACTGAAACCTAACTACAACAAGACAATGTGCATACGCACTTAGAGGAATTGAAACCTAATCTAATATTTACAAGGGTAAAACTTTTTCTTTTCAGTAGCAATGTTTAAGATAGATTCCGTTGACCGGAATCGGGAGTTCTTCTCCGTCCAATGTAGACAATTGGAAGGCATTGCTATTCTTACATTCCATGACCATGTAGGGGCCACTCCAAATGGCATCAAACTTGGAATGCCTTCCCGGTTTTGCCCGATCTGCATCCCATTTCAGAACTAAGTCCCCTTCCTGGAAGGTTCTTGCTCTTGTTTTCTTATCAAACCATCTTTTCACTAAGGTCTGATCTTTCTCAATTGTTTGAACGCATGTTCTTTAATTTCTACCAATTCCATCAACTCTGCATACCTGGCCTCCATTGGTTCAAACTCAGCCAACTCCAACTGCTTCAGGAACTCCAATGTAGGCAGTTCTAATGATATAGGCAATACTGCCTCTTTTCCATAGACCAACTTGTAAGGGGAATTACCTATAGACCTCTTTGGTGTTATTCTGTCAGCCCATAATGATGATTTTAGCTTGGTATGCCATGTTTTTTGATTTTCATCCAAAGTCCTCCTGATGATTCTTAGCAAATTTTTGTTCGTGGACTCTGCCTGCCCATTACCCTGTGGGTAATAGTTGGAAGAGGTACTCAAGTAGATTCCATTCTTGACAGCCCATTCTGTAATCTTGGAACCTACAAATGCCAATGCATTGTCTGATATGATAGTGGCTGGCACACCGAACCTGGTCACTATTCCTTCATAAAATTCTAGTATATTAGACTCGTTTGCCTCTTTGAGCGCTACTGCTTCAGTCCACTTGGTGAAATAGTCCGTTGCCGTGAGAATCCACTTGTGGCCTTGGCTTGAGTTTGGGTTGATGACCCCGATGAAGTCCAATCCCCATTGCAGAAATGGTTGGTCAACCAAGATTGGGTGCAATGGAAGCACCGCTAGTTTTTTTGCCTATGAAGAGTGCACATTTCTTACACTTTCTTATCCATGTATAGAAGTCATTGAACACCGTGGGCCAATAATACCACTGTCTTCATAATCTTGAGAGTCATACTTGCTCGTGGGGAAAAATGTCCACGTAATCTCCATCGTGAAAATCTCGTAACACCCTCTCAATTTGACTGTCCCAATACACCTCGGTAGGACCCCATTGATGTCCTTCTTGAGCACAGAACACCATCAACAAGCACATATGGAATGGCTTGTAATCTAAAGTATCTCCTCTTTGATTTGTTCATTTCTGGAGGGCATAGTCCTGTCTGTAGGAAATGTATCATATTCTGTGTCTAACAAGGAGTAGGCACATCATCATTTTCCTGTTCTTGACCACCCTGTAATACCAAGACAGTCTCTTTTGCATCACCTGCTTCAACTTGTTGACTCAAGGCTAGCTGTTCACATAGTCCCTTTCCATGTACTAGTTTGGTGACCTTGATCTCGATGTCATATTCCATGACATGAGTGATCCACCCTACACGCTTCTCATTCAGATCCTTATTTAGAAGGAAGTCCTTGACTCCCGCATGAGAGACCAACAATTGGATTTTGTTGTTTGAGACTAGGTGCTTGAATTTCTTTAAACTCCTAATCACTGCAAGGACATGCTTTTCAATGAAAGAGTACCTAGTTTCATATTCCTCCAAGCCTTGACTGAAGAAAGTAACTAGTTGCTCTAATCCTTCTTTGTTCTATTGTACCAGGATTGCAGAAATTGTGTCTCCACCACCGAAGGCATGTAACACGAAGTCCTTGGAGAAATCTGGATTGACGAGAGTTGGAGCTTGAGATATAGCCTCTTTTATTGCCTCAAAACTTGCCTTGCCTTCAGATGTCCACTTAAATGCCATGCTCTTCTTCAACATCAATGTTATTGGCTTTACGAGCGCTGTAAAGTTTAGAACAAACCTGCGGACAAAATTTATCCTTCCTAAGAAGCTTTGAAGAGCCTTCTTGTGACTTGGCAATGGCAATGCTCGAATTGCTTCAACTCTTTCTGGGTCAATCATCAACCCTTCCTTTGAAACAATATGGCCTAGAAGTTTTCCCTCGTGAGCCAAGAATATGCACTTTTTGGGATTCAAAGATACCCCAAATCTTCTACACCTCTGAAATACCTGCCTTAGATGAAAGAGGTGATCCACTGCATTTTTTGAGAATACAGTGATGTCATCAAGATATATTAGAACTATTTTATTGATCAACCCCTTGAATGCCATATCCATTGCCCTTTGGAAGGTGGCTCCAGCATTTGATAGCCCAAATGGCATCTTCTTGTAGGCATATGTGCCCCATTTGGTGGTGAAAGCTGTCTTGAATTGGTCATCTTCTTTCACCATCACCTGATTATACCCTGAGTAGCCATCTAGGAGAGAGAATCTCTCTAAACCGGATACTACTTGCAATATCTGTTCCATTGAAGGAAGTGGGTAATGATCTTTGAGAGATGCCCTGTTGAGGTCTCGGAAGTCCACACATAACCTAATTTCTCCGCTCTTCTTCCTAACTGGAACCAAGTTCGCAACCCAGCTTGAGTGCTTGATCGGGAATATAATGCTTGCCTCTATTAGCTTGTTTAGCTCTTTCTTCATTAGAGGCTCAATGTGAGGGTTGACTGGTCTCTACTTCTACCTGATGGGCTTAGCATCTGGATCCAATTCTATTGTATGTTGTGCCAAATTTGGATTGAATCCCCTTAAGTCTTCATAGCTCCAGTGAAGACATCTCGGAAATTCTTGGCAAAGCAGTATGAAATCTGATTTCTCTTGCTCAGTGGCCACTTTACCAATTTGAAGTGTTTTGCCTTCCCCAACTGAATTGGCTCTGAATCTTCTCTCTTGACCTGTATGTTAGCCTTTTCCTTACGGAACTGGTCGTTAGGGTTGAAGATAGACTCCAACGTTACTAAACCCTTAGGAAGCTTGTTTGTCCACAGCTGCACTACTTGATCCCCATACTGCTGCTCTAGCCTATCCTGATTTCTAGCTGAGAATTCAGCTTCTTCTTGTAAGAAATTGATGATCTGTTGATCGTTCTCAAACACCTGCCAGCTTGTGTTATTATCTGAATCTGTTGGCCTCACAATCACATGGATATGTGGTTGTGTTTTTTCCTTCTCGATGTTGTCAACCACATCAAACATTGCTCCAATCACTGCGAGCCTGCTGCGGTTTCATTTTTCTTCCCGGTATGGATACAATGTTGAAAGCTTTGAAATCCTCAATGAGGTCCCATACCCTATTCTTGTAGCTCTTTAGCAAGTCGTTCTTTGTAGCAGTTGCCCCTAACTTGGTTGACGATTGGCTTGCTATCTCCAAACACTTGCAAGCTCTTTATGCCCTTTTTCCTGGCCCAATGAATTCCATGAATCAATGCCTCATATTCAGCTATGTTGTTTGAACAGGAAAAATGGAAACGAAAAGCTGAAAAATATTTGATGTCTTGTGGTGAAATTAACACTTTGCACCACCTCCAAAGACCTTGTCTCGCTTCTCAAACCATTAAAAATAATTTCCAAACTTTGCTTTCATCCTTTGTTCAGTTTGAATGATGTTGGGAATGGGTGAATTTTCTTCATGCACACAATACACACCCAATTTAGATTCTTCAATTTCCTTATATGGGTCAAATTCATGACTCTTGTTTGCCCATTCATCCAAAGTCAAATCAGGAATTCCCTCGACCTTAGTACCTGTTTCTAGATCACTTGAACACTCCTCTTGATGAAAAGCTGAGCAATTTGCATTGATAGGACTTGGTACATGAGGCTCAATATGGAAATGGGTAATTGATTCTGACTTGATTGTTGCTTTGGCTCCATACCTTGTCCTAAAAATCATGTGTGACCAATCTGCAGATAAATATCCACCGATTTTTGCAGTGAAGTCTCTTGATAGACACAACGCAAAGAGTGGCGGAAGGTCAATCACAGACACATCTTGTAGAACTGTAACATTAGGACATGAATGTAGTGTTAGGCTTAACCCCTTGATGACTCCAACAGTTCCTACTGCCATTCCATCTAGCTGCACTACTCCTTTCAACACTGGTTCATACTTCAAACCCAGTTGATCCGCTATTTGCTTCGGCATCACTGAACTACTTGCCCCTGAGTCTATCATGCAGTTGTGTACCAAGTGGTTTCCAACAATCAATGAAACATAGAATGGTGGAGGCTTCAAATTTTTTCTTGTCTGGCCCCCATCATGTTGCACTGCATTAGTGAGAACTTTCTCATGTCCCTGGTTTGATACATTTGTGGTAGACCAATTAGCCATTGCAGCTTGCAATAAATCTCGTTGCCCTGGGATCACAAGTGATTCCCACATGGAAATGTTCACATGTGTCCTCTTCATTTTATCGATGATGTTGAAGGGGAATGAATTGTCCTTTTGCTGTCCCTTACTTGGTGCAAGCTTTTCTGGAGCTTGAACAGGTGCGTGTGTTGCTACAACAGGTACCTTAAGCTGATTTTGCACATTTGGAGCTATGTTTGGTCTACTGACCCCTTGTTGTGTAAGAGTGGGTTGAGAAACAACTGGATTAGACGGTTGTCCCTCTTCTATGCTTCTCTTCTTTGACCGTGTGTTGGCAGCCATGCCTTGGAAAGGTTGTTGGTTAACTCCACAGAAGTCTTCCATTTGCCAATTAGCCAATGTGGTTTCTGTTGGAGGTCCTTCTTGTTGCGTTTCTTGCTGTTGATTCCCTTCTTGGCTTGGTTCTTGAGGCACACCAATGGTTTGTACCATCAAGGCCTGATTCAGTGCACCATTGAAACATGCTGACTGATTGTGAGGTAGATTGCAAGGGTAACACCAGTTGTACTCTTGTGCCATGTTGTTTTGTGTCGGACCAAGGCTCTTGAGGACGTCGTTGCATTTGGATCATACGGTCGAAATGGCCTAGCAGCTTGAGGTTGTCCTTGGTTTTGGTTTTGATTTACAGCCTGAGGTGGTGGTCTATTTTGTTGGTATGAGGGCCTAGCTTGGTACTGCGTGCTTGAGGCTGATACGGTCTAGCACTTTGAGCTTGTTGTCTTTTGATAGTCACTAGCTCATTTCCAAGGTTCTACAGTTGTTTCATGACCTCCTGCAGTTCCTTTGAAGTATTTAAAGATATGGATGCCTCATTATTGCTTTGATTCCTAGGAGTTGGAATGGGATTCAACTCTGGTGCTTGACTAGTTGTAGGATTTCCTATATCTGGATAGAGAGGCATTGGCGGCCTTGGTGCAAGCTTACCAGCTTGGATCAAATAGTTCTCTGCTCTGATCACTGTGTCATAGGCCCCTGGCAGCGTTGTTCCTCCCATTGATTGGATTATCATGGCTATGTCTGAATTTATAGCCTTTAAGAAATAAAGGAATGCTCCTTCGGTGGTTGGTCTAACAACTATTGGAATCCTATCCCATGTCCGTTGGAATCTGAAGTTGAAATTTGTCATTTGTTCATTAGGAGCCCTTTTGATTGTTGTCAATTGTTCCAATAAGGACAAATTGTCTGCCCTCTCCCCGAACTGGTTGCAAAGAGCTGAACAAAGTTGGTTCCAATTCGTAATGGACCCTGCTGTAAGGCTCCTAAACCATTGTAAGGCCTTGCCTTTGAAAGATGAAGCCAACAACTTGACCGCAACATCCATTTCATTTATTTCGTGGATTGCACATGCATTAGCAATATCCTGGATGTGATCAATAGGAGTAGTATGATTTTCTCCTGTAAAATAGGGGATATTCTTTAGTGCTGCAACTGAATTTGATTCTGAGCATTTAGGGCAAGTGGAATACTGCCCGTGAAATTGACAAAGGGATTCGGTGGTAGATGTGCCATTATGATTGGCCTAAGAACCCTAGTTGATGCGAGAAAAGGCCTACCAGGTGGAGGTGTAGACAAAGTCCTGTTAGGTGGAGATGGTGATCTTTGTGGTCTTCTTCCTCTCCTTCCTCTACCTGGTGATAGTTGCAAGTGGAAAAATAGCCCCTCTTCTCGAGTATTAGACCTGGTTCGAATTCTTCTCATGTGCCTGGCAACTTGTGCTGCTACACCACTGAACTCTATCCCTTCGGAGTTGCCAGATGTGTTAGATAACAAGCCTCTAAAAGGCTGGATTTTGCCAAGTTACACACCAAACTTGACAATATTGAAAATATAATTTAAAATTTGAAGGACCCAGAGGAGACGATCTTCGATCCAATTCGGGCCTTGTTGTGCAGCTGCGGATCCCCAAAAAGTACAGGCGGAACTCAGGTCATGCAATGCAACTCACAAAACCCGAATTGCCATGTGTCGGAACTTGGAACATGCCCGACACCCTCAAAACCTGAAATGACTGTTGGGTCTGCTTTGATGTTCTCGGACCTCGAAAACCTGAAACACTAAAAAGCATGAAGTTTTGAAAATCAAAATCTCAAAAAAATAAGGATACCCTTTTGAAGGTTACCCCCAGATCTACCAACTGGTGAAATTTTTACTGGTTTTGAGCAAGATAAACCCTTGAAAAATGATTTCGGAGTTCGGCCTGGTCGGAGCAAAATCTGAAATTTTAAAACTTGCAATTTCTCAGTCCGAATTCATGAAAACTCCTTCAAATTTTGTCGAATGACCTCTTGGTCCCACCGGGCGTGCCAAAACTGTTGGTGTCGAATCGCAGCACCCCTGGGACTCTGCAACACGATGGGTTGAGAATCTCAGTGCGATTGCACAACATGGAGCTTTTCCCAAGTGTGGGACCTTGCGAAATCGGAAAAGCTCTCCGGATGAAGGCCGGCTCCTATTCCTCTGTTCAGATGCACGAATAAAACGCAGAGGGTTTACCAAAAAACCTAATCTAACTTGCCAAGGAGACAGGGTAGAGAATGCATAAAAATAAAACCTAAACTACGGAGGTGATGCACCGAGGAATGTTGACACCCGTTTTTGCAAAATTAAACATAGACCACATAGATGCAATACAAACACCATGCACAGTAACCAAACTACAATATGAGATAAAAATGACAGCAATGAATATATGAAAGGGTTTATAATCAATCACAGACATATATATATTGCTCAAGGGTCGATACAAGATACATTCCAGGTGGCAAGAGGCAAAAATGGCATTACAATCCATACGGGAGGCTTGAAAGCTCCACAAATTCTCTTACAAGCAGGAGAGAAGGGGGATGCAAAACGAAAATGTCCAACAACTTTTAGAGCCTCTCCCGGCCATTTATACGAGGAAAATGAGGGAGAAGAGAAGAATTTGGAGCTTCCCCAACCACCTCCAAAACTGCACCTAACTCCTCATCATGGCGGTAGGTAAAAAAACTCAACAAACTCGAAACATGGCAAACTATCCATTTCCACGTCGGGATTTTCTGCCTGTCGGGTTCGGGGTTCCCTTGTGCATTTGCATCGGGCTTGGAGGATGGCTCGACATGCTTTCGATCCGTGTTTTCCCGCCGTGTTTTCCCGCCTCCGAGACCCGATTTGCTTTGTGTCGGGTTTTTCAACCCTCCGACATACCTTTGATGTCGGGTTTATCTGCCCCTCCGACATGCTTCTGCGCCATGCTTATCCACCTCCAAAACCTGATTTGCTTTGTGTTTATCTATATTTACCCGGGGGGGTAAATATATACAACAAGATAAGTCCTCTTGTCATTTTATTTTAGTGTTTATTTTTGACATCATATTTATCTCGCACTTGAGTCTTGCTTTTGTCTTATAGGTAATAGAAACTTGGATGGTGACATTTCGGCACATGGGCATGTCAGGTATAACATATAATTCCCCATTTCGGGAACTCCATACTCAAACTCTATGTTTTATGCCTCTTCATGGCTAAAACACTTCTTCGAGGGGGAAATATGTATGCACCCAAATTTGAACATGCTAAATTGATGGAAAATGGTTACAAAAGGTCCCCAATGATGATTCATGTCTTTTCTAAAGTGTTCAAGCTCCTAAACCTATTTGCAACTTACATTTGTAGCCTAGTTTACCCTACTTAGCCATTTCTGATTTTCGGTAGCCTCCACACCATTCTCGCCTTAGTTTTTTTCCTTTAGTTGAAAAAATGCTAGCTTCGCTTGGGTGGTGGTCTTCAGAATCGCCGCCTGCAGGTAGGGTAGCGGTCCTATAACTACCATCCTTCATAGGGCAGTGTTCCTATGTGAGTTTTCCATAATTCTTTACTCAAGAAATGATGTGTGATTGCTTCACTTCATTTCACTTTTAGAGCATGTTTCTCAATCATTTTAGTTGATTTCAAGCTTGACTGACTTGTGGCAATCTCCTCTTCCACTTGTAATTTTTAATTAACTATTCAAACTACCCCTTCATGTGTTTATGTGTCACCCTATGGATGCCAAGTGTGATAGTGCACAACCCAACCAACCTTCTATAAAACCATCGCTTTTTCCGAATCAAATAATAGGATATTATTTGTGTATCTTTTATAGTTGATCAGTAAAATCTTGCTAGAAATTACATAGCCAATGTAGTTTCACAAAACAAGGATGGTAGCCTGTGAATTTTATTAATGTGAAATCAAATAGGTTATAATGAATGGACTCGCAATAATTATATGTATTGTATGCAGTCATGTACAAACAAAAGAAAGGTTGCACGTATAACTAAAATTACAACAGATTCCAAAATACCTCGGGGAAGCAACAATTAATTTAATACAAACAAATGATAAGTTGCAACTATGCAAAAAATAATCCTAAGACTATGGAATAAGACAAATATGGTTTAAAAACCATATAAAAATAATAATTAATTAATAAAAATAATTAATTATAAAATGCATAATTAATTATCCTAACATTCCCCCCTTGATTGTGCATTGTCTCAAGGGATGAGGAGAGGAATTATTTGAATAGCTTGAACTTGTCACATGCAAGTGACTTCGTGAAGATATCTACTCATTGTTTAGCTATTGGAAAAATTGAAGCTAGATGTTGTGCTTCAACACATGCTCGTGTATGAAATGAACATGTACCTCAATGTGCTTTGTTATTTCATGAAACACTGGATTGTAAAAAAGTTTGAGAACACTTTCATTGTCAACATACATGGTGGTCAGTTTATCCTATGGTATTCTAAGTCCTTCTAGTATGTGACATAGCCAAATCACTTCACTGACATCTTCTCTTGCAAAATGATACTTGAATTCAGGGAAGATTGAGAAATAAAGTGTTGTTTTTTCTTCCCCATGATATTGGTCCAAATTCCATAAAAATACAAATCCTGAAGTGGATTTTCTATCGTCAATATTTCCCGCATGATTTGAATCTAAATATCCAGCTTAAGACAAAGTTTTCATTCTTCTTGTATTCTAGACTAAGATCTACTGATCATTTGAGACATCTCAAGATGCACCTTGCTATCTTCCAATGACAAAATTTGGGTTCGTACATAAACTTGGATAGATAGCTTACTGCTGCAAAGATGCTATCTCGGTCTAGTATAGGTAAGGTAAATGAGACTCCCAATCAACTACCGATAGAGAGTGGCATTTACCTCAGGAGATGGATCTCAATGAGATAACTGTAATCTGTTCTCCATAGGTGCAGCAATTGGTGTGCAATCCATCATCCTAAATTTCTCGAGAGTTGTTTTGGTATATTTCATCTAAGAGACAAAATGTGATTCTCTTTCTACCATTCTTCAAATCCACGACAATAATGGATCAGCTTTGAGATCGGTCATGTCGAATGATCGATTAAGATCTTTCTTCATTGCATCAATCATCCTCATTGAATTGCCAGTGATGACTAGATCATCAACATAGACAATGACAATCACAATCTCCCCCCTTGATTTTTGAGGTAAAGATTGGGATCGTATGGATTTCTAACAAATCCATGTTGTATGATATGCTCATCAATCTTGATGTACCATTCCTGGGGTGCCTGTTTAAGGCCATACATAGATTTCTTGAGTTTGCATACCCTTGCTTCTTGACTAGGTACAACATATCCCTCAGGCTGAGTCATATACACTTCTTCTTGTAAATATACGATTAGGAAGGAACTTATTACGTCCATCTAATGGACTTTCCATCTAAATTGTGTAACTAGTTCATCTAGATCATTTTGATCTAATTTGTGGGAGAAAATTTCTCCTCATTGTCAATTCCTTATTTTTGTGAATACCCCTTTGCTACTAGTCTTGCTTTATACTTTTCCACTGTCCCATCTGCATCCAATGGGTTTCTTCCCTAGTGGAAGATCAAAAAGCTGCCAAGTGTTATTTTTCATCACTGATTGATATTCAGAATCCATGGCATCTTTCCAAGATTTTGACTATAGGGATTCCTAGATTGTAGAGGGCTCATCAGACTCGATAACTCTACTCATCAAAGAAAAGTTAACTTCTTCTCTTGCTTTACTTTGTGAGTCCGTGGTCTAGGGGTGGATGTATCTGGTGGAGCATCCATTCTTGCATCTCATAATGTGCTAGTACACCAATTGGGCATATGCCAAAATTTTTCCTATGGGTCATGGTTCTATCATATCAACACCATCATCCCCATCCTCACTTTCATCATCTAAGGGAACATCAGCTTCAATTTTTACAATTGGTGAAAAATCTACATCTGGTGAGTCTGGAGGAGGAGTCTCTGCTTCCTTCTTCTAAAAAACTTAACATCTCTGTTGGTGTAGAATTTTATGGTCTTTGGATCCATCAATATGTACCCAAGAGTCTCTTCACTATACCCAATGAAAATGAGTTTATGTGACTTCATGTCCAATTTATTTCTATTCTACTTGGGTATGTGCATGCTTGCTTTACACCCAAATACTTTGAGGTGTGCAATATATGGTTTCCATTTTGACCATGCTCCTTGTGGCGTTATTCTATCAAGAGAAACTATGGGCACTCTATTCAAAAATACACTGCTTGTATTTGTTTTGTTTCTACCTAGAATGTATTTGCAAGTCTATAATCATCGATCATGCATCGAATCATTTCCATGATAGTATGATTTCTTCTCTCAAAAACACCATTTTGTTGCGGTGTGTGGAGGAGGCATTTTTGACAAATCCCATGAGTTTGTAGGTAGTATTTGAACTCAACACTGGTGAATTCCCCCCCTTGATCTGAGTGGAGAGTTCTGATGTGATGATTAGTTTCATTCTCAACTGCTACTTTAAACTTCTTGAAAGTTTCAAAAGCTTCACTTTTCTTGTGAAGACAAAAAATCCACATTTTTCTTCAATAGTCGTCAACACATAACATGAAGTACTGAAAATATAGAATGACTTGGTTACATCGGACCAGAAAGATCGGTATGAACTAGATCAAGCTTACCATAAGCTCGATATGTACTCTTCTCTGGAATGAAGCTCTGTGTTGTTTTCCCGTTAGGCGTGTGAGGAAAATTGAAAGGATTTAAGACATACAAGAACCATAGAGCTCGAATTATATGGCCTCTAGATCCTTGTAGTCATTCCCTAGAAAGGAACCACCATGCACACTACTTAACAGATTATATAACTTGTATGATTTGTGTTTATAACAGAAAGAAGTATATAGAATCCATACTTAGCATAAAATGAAAAGAAACTATGAAAAAAATGATGTATGCATCATCAGAATCATTGATATTCATATATATATATATATATATATAAACTGGTAACCTCATTACATCCATGGAGCCATTTACAAAATGTCACAGAGAAGCAGACCATGTAGTCATGCATTACAATTGGACTAATGTAACTAGCTTACAAAAAAAAATTACAATCCCCTTGCCCAATACATCCTTTCCCAAATGCAATTACCCACTAACAGAGTTCTTGCAGTATTTCTGCAGAGCTCCGCCCACTCTCTAAGTCTCTTCTCTCTCTTCTCTCTTTTTTTTACTCTACAGGTGCTTGTATTTATAGCCTTTTAGACTACCAACTCATCCTCCAGCTGCCCTCAGATCCGATGCCAAGTGTCTGAATGTGGTCCTCCATGTGAGCATGCTCCTCTAGGCCTAAGCTTTCCACTTTATACCATGATGTGCTTCTAGAAGCTTCTACCGCATGCATGCTCCTTCTGGGCCACACTCGTCACCAGTGACACCTTATCCATGCATGCGGTCATCATGCTTTTCATGTGTTCTTCCCCCCAAACATCCAATTTGACTAAGTCCCGAACCCTTGGTTTTATCCGCACATCATGTGCGCACCACGGGCTTCCTTAAACCCTTTTCTTAAACCCTGCCTTGCACACTTGTCCTTGCACACCTTTCCTTAATTGGGACCTTGCGTGCCTACTGCACCTTTTGTACTTAGTCAATATTCTAGGGGCCCAACATCACCCCACACTATGCACTATTCTCCATCCACGGGAACACTTCTCTTAGTGAGAGAAAGAATACAATAGGCTTACGCCTAGGAAAAATAATAAGGGGATGAAAGAATGGGGAAAGAAGAAAGAATGGGAGAGTGAAAGAATCACTGCAACAGAAACTTAGGAAAATCCTTTTGCAAGTCGGCCTCCAATTTATTCCAGGCATCGACTTCATCCTGTGCTCTCTGATAGATGTCACCGACCAGAGCGCTCACCCCCTCAAATTTTAATCCATCTCCTTCTGTGCTCATAGTATCAGTGATCTTCTCCAATTCCTTGCATATATCCTCCAGTGCATCCATTCTTCATGTGAATGCATGGATATAGCTCCTTCAACTAGTTTTTGATTGAAACCCTTAAGGTTTCAATGGCCTCTGATTTCTTCTCAACCTCGGCAAGGATTTTGTCTCTTTCCACCCTATTCCCCTTGTTTTTCTCCTGGAACTCCTTGAGTTCCACTTCATGAGTGGTGACCAAGGTGCCTGCCACTTTGTCTCTATCCATGTAATTGTCATACGTGGCCTCAGCAGTCTGGGAAGTGGCCCTTACATCAGCAAGCACTTTGTTGTACTCTGCGATGAGTGCTACGATCTTCAACTTGTCTTCCTTCTCTAGGCATGTGGCCACTTCCTCTGCATAGACTCCAAGGCTAGTGGTTTATCTTTCCATGGTGAGGACCCTTGTTAAATCCTCCAGGCATCCCAAGGTAGATCCATACTTCTTGCACGGGTGATGCTAGGTCTGGATGCTTTAATAGTATGGCCTCATTGATGGATTCTACTTTCTTGTACACAACGCTCACCTTGGCCTTTTCATCCTTCAATTCCCACTTGCCACTGGGTGCTGATTAAATTTTCCTGGCTCAACTCCTTGGTCATTGTAGCTAGCTCTTCCTCTTTCTTCTTCATCTCCCCTTCCAGATCCACTGATCCTATCATTTCACCCAAAGAGTCTAGCCTCTATCTCAATGAGAGACTTTGTTAAGTGCATTGCATAGTTGTTCATCTGAGATTTGTTGGGTATCCACCACTGGGTTATCTTCTCTTGTCTGAAATGTTATTATTGCCCCATGGCTTACCTCAAACTCTAGCTCATCAAGGTGGGACTCAATTTCCCATGAGATCATCTTCCTTGTCCATGGATAGGTAAGCCTCCTTGTCAAAAGATGACATGCCTACAAGCTCCTCCACTTGGAAGTGTACTCTGGAACCACATGTGAAACACTTTCTTGGGGTCATCAATATAACCCATCTCTGGCCTCCCCCTCTCATGCCTTCCCTTCCTCCCATGCGCGTACCCTTGGGTATACTTATAGTTAAAATGGGGCCTCTAGTGCTAGCCGCATGTTCCTCTCCTGCGCTCTCCTCCTCTCTTTTTTCAATATTGGCTCAGTGTTGTGTTCCACTTTGTCCTTCACCAGGGTCTCCATGTCCCTTGTCTCCTCTTCTTCTACCACCTTGGTTGTCTGCTCTTGTGTAGAGCTTGGAGCCTCTTGCTTACGTGCTCTAGCCTCCTCATCTTTTCCCATGTCTTGGGTGCTTCCTCCTACAGCTATCCTTGCACCACACAAAAAGGAACCCTTGTTCTTCTTCTCCACCTTCCTCCTCTGAATCATGTACATTGAAAATAGGTGGCCCTTGATCTTTCCCGGGGTCCTCTTCCCCACTTACTTCTTCTTCACTACCATCCTTTTCTCCTATGCACTTGTCCAAACTTCCAACTTCTTCGAGGTGGTCTCCTCTTCTACCCTCTACTTCTTCCTAACCGGAGATTCCGGTGTAGGTGACTCTATTTCTTCTTCTTCTGATGACTCCTTATCTGATGGATTTTCTAGCTCTAGAGTCTTCTCTTTTACTATGGGATTTTTCTTGCACGCGTACACATACTTGGTTCCGGTGCTTGTCCCGGGGAACCTATTGCTTGTGTCTCCACCACACTTGGAATTTTCTTTTCTGGTTCTTTTTCCTCCCATTTGGGCATGGGTCTTTTCCTCCCAGTTGGATCCTGAGGTATAGATACCTCATTTTCTAGATATGTGCCCTTCTCCACTTGGGTCTTATGTGAATGTACACGCGCGCTGTGGATCCTTCTACAATGGGAAGAGTCATGGGCCTTGTCATTTGTACCTCATGTGATACGTACCACTCCATGTATGCGCACTTTCTAGGGTACACCAACCCTTTGCACATTTCCCTGTGGTCCTGGTCCAGATTACCAAGGTCCAACTTAAAATTTTTGGACTCCTTGAACCTGTTTACTCCCGCTTGGAAGTATTGAGCTATGAAGGAAAAGGGGAGCTTGCACCATGGGCTCCATGTCCCATCTGATAGTTTGAATCTTCCCAAACAAAATGTTGGTACATAAAAATTCCACTTCTCCCCTAGTGGCTTTTGGTAATTGTTCGAGGAATTCTCCATTCTTCCCCGAACACATTCCTTAGGTGTGTATACCACTTTTCCAAGCACGCCTTGTGCATTATTGTCATAGTGTCACAAGCGTATTTCTCAAACCTTTTGGCGGGTGAGGGTTTTCATCAGGGTACTCCCATACAACTTATCTGATGCATCTAGTACCCGATCTCTGAAAACACAATGGTTAGCACACATTTCCAAAAAGGATCCTATCACCTTCCTTCACGTAGTTGATAATTTCATCTGATGAATGTAGAAAAATTATAGATGGTGCCCTCTAAAATCTTTCTAAACATTTCAACCATGGCTTATTGACTTGGGTCCATCTCTCCTAGCCATTTAGCTTTGACACCAGGTGCGCAGGCCATCTTCATTACTGGATCCTTGATGTCTGTGACATCATAATACCTTGACCCCTTTTTGCATGCAAAAGTGGTGATAGTTTCCTTAATCACTTCTTTGTCAGTCAAGTCATCCTCCAACCCATCTCCTTCATAGATGAGGCCATGAAATGTGAAATTAGCTGAGGAGTTATGTGCATCTTGTGCCCCGTGAAAGTGGAAATAGTCCTCATGCACATGCACATCAGCCACTGATATAGTCACTCAGGTTTCCCAAAGTAGGGAAACTCAAAGAGTTGTAATAACCCTGCCTTCTCCAACTTGACCTTCACGTCATCATTATAAATGGGCAAACCCTCTGGTGTCCTCTTGTTTGTTGGGTGCACTAACTCCAGCACCAACTCCTTTTCGATTGTGCTTGTCATGATTATAATCATTTACGGACATGTCCCTAAGATGGGACTCCCACTCCTTCCCCAACAACACTCCATCTGGGTACTGCATTTCTACATACCACTCTTCATTTGTGCTTGCTTCAATTTCTTGTTGCTTTCCCTTGCCCTTTCCCTTTCCCTTCTTGGGTGTACTAGCTGGTTTCTTGGGTGCCATTATCTAGGTCTTCTTCCCACTTCAATCACTCTGTGTTACTCTTTTTCTTCCACTCTCTCCAACCTTAGATCTCGAACTTGTGAAGAAAATTTCTTAAACCCGTGCCCTAGTTCTTCAAACCCTAACTGGGATACTCCCTTCACAAGATGATGTCTTCTCACAACTTCTCCTATGCCCATGAAATCCCTTCCTCTGGTTCACAAACCAAACTAGTTACCCATGCTTTAATCTCTCAAATTTTTCTTCACATGGATCAGTTTTTGGAAGCCCTAGTTTGTAAAGGTGTAAAAAGTGCTTCATTCTCCTTATACGCAAAGTGAAAAATGAAGTGCCTCGACCCCTTTATTTATAGTTTTTCCCTTTTTGAGCATTAAGTGCTACTTCACCTACCACCATACTTTTTTCATTTAATGCGGCTTTTTCAAACAAATCCCATCTTAAGCACTTTCCCTCACACGCCCAACTGCGTGGAAAATCCTCCAACCTTCTAGCGCATAACCAATCCAACATGACAGAGACTCTTACACATGCGTAACCAACATCAAAGGCACTTCTTCTATCTTGATTTTTCTCTCACCTACCTCATGTTGCTTAATGCGCTTTCTCCTCCTTTGTACATGGGATCTAAAAGTAGCTTTATCTTGACACCAACCATCCTTTTTCCATATTTTCTCTCCATACACCTCTTTTAACAGGGCCATTCAACTGGGATTTTTAACACAAACTTCCTTGGCACTTTAACCATGTGCTCCTTCACATTACTCCACCCCACACTAAAATGATGCGTGGTCCTCTGCACACTCACAAATTCTCAAAAAGTAGCAATAAGGTTACTGGTGCCCAAGGTGCAAAACAAAACAACAATGTGAAAGGGAAACACAAGAAAAGAAAATGCATAAAGGAAAATTCTAAACTAACTAGCAAAAACTACCTTATTTACAAACACCAAGAAGACTTATTTATAGTAGGGCTTCAGCCTACTCCCATTGAAGTGTCTAGGAAACTTCATCCCATCCAGCACTTGTAACTGGCATGCACACACAAATCAAGGATGTACGAGATTGTGTAAGGACCCAACCAATGGACTTTCAACTTCCCAGGATGGCACAAAAATTTAGAATCATAAAGTAAGACCATCTACCCAACCTCAAACTTCTTGTTTCTTATGTGGCGATCATGCCAAGCCTTTTGCTTTTCTTTCTTTCTTTTTGGCTCCACCTGGTGAGTGATCATCTCTCATCCAACTTCATTAACTCATCAATTCTTTCTTCCAACGCTTTCTCATCAACCAACCCTCTCTATGCATGCTATTCACAGAGAAGGTAACATGAATTCAATTGGCAAAACAACTTCCATGCCAAACACCAACTGAAATGGTGTGGCTTTGTTCAACCTTTTATATGTTGTCTTGTAAGCCCATAATACTTTGATACTTTGTCATCCCAATCTTGTCTTCCACATCACAAATTTTGGTCAGGGTATGACTCAATATTTTGTTGAATGCTTCTATGTTCCATTTACTTGTGGGTGATAGGGTGTAGTCTTGTGATGAGCCACCATGAACTCTGCTACAGGATCCTCATGGTCTCATTCAAGAAATGCATACCCCTATCATTGGTTAAACTCAAAGGACATCCATACCTCATGATAATGTTCTCCCACAAGAATCTTGCCATTGTGGCTGTTGTGTAATCTTTAGTTGGGGCTGCCTCCACCCACCTTGTCAGATAATCCATGCAAGTGATGACATAGCGTGACCCAGTCCTATGCATCACTGGTGCAATAGGGCCTACAAAGTCTATTTCCCACTTTTCAAAAGGCTCCACACTAGGGATAGGGTGCAAAAGGCATTTCATCTCTCTTTCTGGCTTGCCAATGCTGAAAATGGTCACATGCTTTACAATAGTCTTTATAATCCTTGTACATGGTTTCCCACCACAAACCTACCATTAATATCTTACACGTGGTGGCATCACCTACATAATGCCCACCCACACTTCCTCCATGTGCTTCCTCCATGATGGCGAGGTGCTCATGCTCTAATACACACCTACGTAAAAAACTTCATCACGTCCCAACTTGTATAAGTCTCCACTGATCAACATGTAGGGTGTGGCGCGTATGGCTAGTTGCTTCTTCTCTAATGCCTTCATTCCTTCGGTGCCACACCTTCCTTTAAAAATACCACAATTTCCTCCAAATCTGAGGGCACGCCATGAACCTAAATAGTTGTGCATCTGGCATTGTCTCCTCAATACTCTGCATGTCCTCCCCTGAATCAATTCTTGATAGATGATCAGGTCCACAATTGCTTTTCCCAGGCTTCACTACTATGGTGAACTCAAACTCTTGAAATAACAATACCCATCGACATATGCACCCTTGTAGAATGGGCTTGTTCACCAAATACTTTAATGCCATGTGGTCGGTGTAAAACACAAAGGGTGTTTGCCAGAATATTGTCTAAACTTGAAAAGCACATAGATCATTGATAATGCCTCACGCTCAGTCGTGGTGTAATTATGCTCTGTGGTGTCAACTTCCTACTTGCAAAACACAGAGGATGATCAATAATTCCTTCACCTGGTTGTGCAAGCACTGCTCCAATAGTGGTTCCTGAGGCATCTACATGGACATGGAAGGGCTTGTCCCAAGAGGGAAAACGTAATATAGGCATGGTGACAAGCCTATCCTTTAATGTATCAAATGCCCTCTGCTGCGCCTCTCCCCAATGGAAGGAACTTTTATGTCTGAGCAACTCCTCTAAAGGCACGGTGATCTTGGCATACCCCTTGATGAATTTCTTATAATAACCCATATATGCCCAAGGAATCCATGCTGCTTTGCGCTCTAGCTAGTAGGCTCCCCTAACCCCACAATAACTACAACTTTAGCGGGATCTACCAACAAACCCTCCTTACATATGATATGCCCCAATAATGTCCCAAAGGGTGTAGCAAATACACATTTCTTAATATTGAGGGATATCCTCAACTACCTACACCTCTCAAACATTAACCTCAAATTGTCACAATGGTCTTTTACTAGACCATACACTTGTCCAATCATCCAAATAGACCTGAAGAAACTTATGGATGAAGTCTTGGAATGCTTGCACCACTATGCACAAAAAAATAGTAGGCACATTCTTCAACCCAAAGGGCATGACCATATATGCAAAACTTCCCCACTCAGTGGTGAAAGTTGTCTTCTCCTGGTCTTCCTTTGCAATCCGGACTTGGTGGTACCCAAAAATCCATCCGTAAAGGAATAGATTTCACACCCAGACTCCTTCCAAAATTTCTTTAGTGAAGGGGGTTGGAAAAGGATCGATGACACAAACTACGTTCACTCCTATAATCCATGCAGATCCTAATCCACCCATCCTTCTTGATGTTGATTACCATCAGACTTATCCATTCTATTCTTCCACTACTTCAATGATCCCAAAAGCTATCATTTTTCTATCTCCTCCTTAACCTTTACACATAAAATTGGGATTCATCCGGTAGGGCCTCTTCTTGACCAGGGCACACACCATCCTTTAGCTTTATCTTCATCTCCCCCAAGGAATGGTGAACGCCTTTGAGCTCATGGTACCCACGTGGGAATAAATCCTCAAATTCACGTAATAGATCAATGATCTTAGAGACTTCCTTCTCGACCTAGTAATAATCTCAATAATAGCTTCCTTAGGTTCTTCTCCTGAATCGATGTTAACCTTCTTTGTCTTTAAGGGCTCATGGTAGGTGTGCGTGCGAGTATCAGCACTTGTCCACTACCTCACGCGTCCCTACATAGAATGGCTAACATCCAAGCTTTCTGCTTCCTTCCCATCAATCACATACACCAACTTCCCTTTCTCCTTTTCCAAACATGCACACTCAAGTTGTAACTCTTTTGTTTCCTCTACTTCCTCTTCAAAGTGTGCCTCCAAACCTATTCCACCTAGTAACTCCAACAACCTATCTCTACCATGGCACTATCCCCCATGGTAAGGCACTTGATACCTTATAAGGCCTTATCAACTGATGGCTTGGTACTCTCGATACTCAAAGGTTTGAATGAGGTCAGCCATGAGCTCTTGCCAATTCCCTATGTCGGCGGCGTGTCTCTGAATGAATGTACCATGTGCACATGCATGTAACCCTGTAGTGTAGAGTACAACTTGTGCACCCAGAGGGATGGTGGAAAAGCTTCCATGCCTTCTCTCTAGATCCTTTCACACTCCTAGATATGGAAAGAGGTGGGCTCCTTCCCATGGTAGTCCTTGATGGTGGTGGGCACGTTGCTCTAGAGAATCTGACAGAGAGAGAAATTCTTACCTCGCGCCATTCCAAAAGGCTCTCCTGATGTGTAGCCCACCACCATGTGTAGCTTGTGCCGAGTAGGACATAACTTAACATCCCCCTCATTCCTTCTCATTCTTCCACTGAGCTTCCATTTCTGTAAAAATATCTCAGGGAAGGCTCCTCCTGAATACTTAGGCAGCTCTCTTTCCTCCTAGGCATCGAACTATGCGTGCCTTTGTCACCTTGGTCACCAACCCTCTCAACTGCCATCCCATCAATTCATAAGTTCCATGCATGCCCAATTGTCACATGCTAGACTGGTGGTATCACTTACTGACTGAGCATCCTCAAACTGGATAACTCCATTGGTAGGATGTATTATCTCTGGGTCCCTGATTGAGCACATATATCCTATCTAGAACTTCTTCCCCCAAAGGTTCAATATAGGGTGTCAACTTCCCATCAGCCAGGGGTATAATGACCCACTTCCTCCTTATTTTCAAAGCTGATGTACCCTTTGTTGAACCAAAGGTCTGCATTGTTCTTGTAACACCATGGGTGCCCAAGTAGTGCTAGGGAAATTGTCTACCTCGGTGAGCGCCAAGACTTCAAGTCCCCAATAAACTTAGCTCCCTAGATAGTGATAGTTGCATCCTTTAAGACACCGATGGGCATCACCTTAGTCTTGTTTTCCATATACAACACATTTGAAGATGGCTGTAATGCAGGTCTTCCCATCTGATGCCATGCATCCAAAGTTAGAACATTAACCTCCGCACTGTGTCAATGTAATGAGGATATTACTAAGGAGCCATCCATCTACAACTGCATTCAATGTGATCTCTTTGTCATAGTCAAGGCTGAGGGGGAAGGTTTGCATGCAAGACCTACCTCTCACTCTCTCTCTTGTGTGGTACCTTCTCTCTCAACCATGATCCTAGCAAGGGAATGATATTCTCTTGCCTTAGCATTTTACACACCTCCTTGACCTCATCCAGGTCATCCTTTGGTGCCTCGACTCTCCTCCCTTGTTCCTCCCTCTGGATTGCTCCTTTAGACACTGGATTTCCCCTTGTAAACTCTGAATGACATCCATGGTGTCTGATATACCTCCTTTTGATGCGCGGGGTCTAGGTACTTTCCATGAACTACTTCCTCCCTTGAAACTAGGTTCTTCTGCCTTGGTATCTCTCTTGCGCGCATGTGGCTTCTGCCCTTGTTGTTACCAAGACAAGCTCCAAACCTACATCCCATGTTACTTGAGGCATCCACTTGTGTGTCTTCCTTCTTAATACTAACCATTGTAGTGCCCTTGTCTTTCCGGTCTTTTTTGATTCATGTGCTCAAACAACTCTGGGCACTCCTCATACTTATGCTTCTTTCCACACCATGAGCACTTTGTAGGTCCAGGAATTCTCATTTGTAATGCTCTATAGATCCATAATTGAAATAGGTTCCACATGGGAACTCACTCCTTCCTCCTCCATGGTTACCATGACCATGGAATCCTCCTCGAAAACCTCTTCCATGCGTGCCTCCATCTACACACTCCTCATAATGGTGATCATCACCCTTGGAACTACTGGTAATGCTTGGTTTGGCACACCCCATGATCAATGGCCTCATGGATCTTGATCAATGAGCCTACAGTCCTTAGTATCATGGGTTGTAGAGGTGTAAATCTTGTAGTAACAAGACACATTTCTTCGGATTGTGTGTTGTAGTAAGGGGCATCTACTTGCATCATGGTCCCCATGAAAAATTTCACAATCTACTACCATGTGCGTACTTGTCCTCTAGGGAAATTATCCTTAACGTGCCCCTCTACTTCACAATCATGTGCACCATAAACCACTATGAGTCTCATGGGCTGAGTTCACAGACAACTTTTCCAACTGCTTGCCATAGCAACAACAATCTAAGCCTCCAGGAATGGGCTAACACCAGTATCAACACTACCAAACACCTCGGCATGCGTAGAAGAGCGCTTCCAATGCCTCACACGGGTCTATAAAAAATTTTTATGAGATAAGGCCCTTCTAAAAGGGGTGATCAATCCTCCAACAAACCATTGAGCATGTTGTGAAGGGTGAATATCATATGATAATTTAGACAAGAGAGTTTTAAAGCACACATCATACTCCCACACACTCTCTACCATTCCTTGTTGAATCTCCTTCAAAGTGTTGATGCTCTTTTCAAACTCAGGAATGTGGAATTCTACCAAGAATGTGTTCTTTAAAGCAGTATAGTCCACCACTATTTGATGAGGGTCATATTTCCTATACCAGCTATGTGTGCGCCCTTGCAACATGGTTACAAACTGACTAGCCTTCCGTTTTGGGGTTGTGATACCCTTTGTGCCATAGCAGTTCACACTTGTGAACATGTTCCATAACATCCTCAATACCTCTATAATCGGGAAAATGTAGAGACATTTCAAAGAAAACTTGTGGGGGTGGTTGGGGCCCAAATCCTCTGAGCCAGAGCCTTGGTTTCCACCTGTGTTTCCTCCACCACCTGATCCACTAGGTCCACTAGGTCTGAACCACTAGATCCACCAGGTCCACCAGGTCCTAAACCACCAGATCCACTAGGTCCACTAGGACCACCTTTCCTCCTGAACCACCAGATCCACCAGACCCACCAGCTCCTATTCCTCTAAACCACCAGATCCACCAGGATCCACTAGGTCTAAAGTGGTCATGCCAGGGTCCCCATAGTTCCATTTGAACTACATGCCTATGGTCTACGACAATGCCCCACTACCAATAGTATACCCCATGCCACTCCCAGACATGAGACCAAAATCTTGTGTGTCTATACCTTTCCCAAAAATTCCTAACACTGGGTTGGTGTTTGCAGCCATAGAAGGCCCAAACGAGAAATTATACCTCCTGAGGTGTAGACCAATCACCTCCAATGTAACCAACTAGACTAGCAATATTTTCCCCCTGATCTAGAAAACCAAGCACGGGTCCGGTCACTAGGTGGGCTCGGATGCATGTGCAATGGTTTCTTCTCTCTCCACGTGATGAAAAACTCTCATCAAAAGCCAAAGGGGTCTCTCTTACGCACTTGCTAAGATGGGGTCACACAAACTTGCTCAGGTTCCACGTCCTCTGCGTGAACCTCAAATCCTTCCCATAATGTCTACTTTCCACCATACATCCATCACACCTGCAACCTCGCATTGTCTAGAAATCTCCCTTTCATGTGCTTCACCATACTTGAGTCATCTCTCCTCCCTTTCTTTCTCCATCACAACATCTGCCATCTTCCTCCACTCTAGCTTCCTCACCCAATTAAAATGGTTTAGCCAAGCCATTGGGAATGCCTCTAAACTCATGGTAACCATCAAAATTTTCATAGCCAGAGGGACAACACGTAGAAATGATCCTCTGGGATCCCTCAAAAACTCAAACTCAACAACCTCCGACAAGAATATGTGGAAATGGCATACTCCAGAGTGTAGCTAGCCAATACTCCTTTCCACCAATGATCCACAACACGGGTCCACATCAGATCTACATCCTGCAGCCTCTGGTATTCTTCTTGGGTCCACACATGCGATCCATAATGCCAACTTGATCTAGATGCATAGGCTGAGAGCCATTCATACAGTTCCACTAGGGAAGCAATAGAAAAAAAAGTTTCATACAGATCATGGTAGAGGTTCTCTTCTACCCATCTACGTGCATCAAACTTAGGTCCAGTGTTGAATCTCTAAGAAAATTCATCCTCCGTGCTCTTGAACCATGATTCAACACTTTCCAATGTTAACCACTCTATCATTACTCATTACACAGATCATGATGAATGTTATTTCCCACTACAACTTCAAAAGAGGTCCCAGAAATGGAACCAAGATGTAGTCATTTTTACCCTATCACAAAAGAAAGGAACCCCATGCATGCATTGGCCTATCACCCAACAGATGTTGGGTGCTCACCGAGGCACACGTGGGTGCCGAGTCTCTCTTTTATGTGAGTTTAGTGGGAAACATCATCTATGATTTGTGTTTAAGAGATTTCAAAAGGATTTAAGACATACAAGAACCATAGAGCTCAAAATGGCCTCTAGATCCTTGCAGTCATTCCAGATAGAGTACTTAACAGATTATATAACTTGTACCATAATAGAAAGAAGTATATAAGAATCCATACTTAGCATAAAATGAAAAAGAACCTATGAAAAGATGTATGCATCAGAATCATTGATATTCATATATATATATATATATATATATATATATAAATAGGTAACCTCATTACATCCATGGAGCCATTTACAAAATGTCACAGAGAAGCAAACCATGAGTCATGCATTACAACTGGACTAATGTAACTATGCTACCAAAAAAAGAAAAATTACAATCCCCTTACCCAATACATCCTTTCCCAAATGCAATTACCCACTAATAGAGTTCTTGCAGTATTTCTGCAGAGCTCCGCCCACTCTCTAAGTCTCTTCTCTTCTCTTTCTCTTTTTTACTCTATAGGCTTGTATTTATAGCCTTTATGGACTGCCAAATCATCCTCCAGTGCCCTCAGATCTGATGCCAAGTGTCTGAATGTGGTCCTCCATGCGAGCATGCTCCTCCAGGCCTGAGCTTTCCACTTTATACCATGATGTGCTTCTAGAAGCTTCTACCACAGGCATGCTCCTTCCTGGGCCAACCTGTCACCAGGCTGGCACCTTATCCATGTGTAATCGGGTCATGCTTTTCATGTGTTCTTCCCCGAACTCCAATTTGACTAAGTCTTGAACCCTTGGTTATGTCCGCGCATGTCGCATGCCATAGGATTCCTTAAACCCTTTTCTTAAACCCTTCCTTACACGCTTTTTGTCCTTGCATGCCTTTCCTTAACTAGGACCTTACGCACCTATGTGCCTTTTGTACTTAGTCAATATTATTTTAGGTCATGTCCTCTTTTAAAACAAAGACATTGCTTCTTCTCGTTGTCTCCATCCCTTGATACTAATTTTGATTTTGGGACTTTTGATAGGAATTAGGTTTTATTTTAACTTTTCCTTTCCATTTTTGATGTGAGGAAAGTGCTTGCTCCTCTTCATCATCCTTATTTTGCATTGCTTCCTCTTATTGTAGTAGGTTTACCAATTTGTCAAAACTAATCATTTGATTCGACAAGTTTAGTGTTGCTACAAAAATACGGTATGAAGAAGGAGTTCTCTCGCAATAATGGAAATGAGAGCATCATCTTTGACCGATTCTCCTAGGGATAGAAATGAATCCCTCAATTTTGTAACTCTTCTTAAGAAAGCTTTGATTTTCTCATTTTGTTTGAAATTCAGTGTGTGTAATTGATTCTACAAATTCAGAATGACATTCTTATTTTTGGCCTCATACACCATGATAAACTTATCCGACACTTCTTTGGCTGTTGCGGCATCATGAATGTGGGGTTGCACATCTTTAGACACTCCAAACCAGATGCTGAATTTAGCTTTCGATCTACTCTATCAAACTGACTTTATGATCTATTCTCTTGTTTTATCTTTCTACCGCATGCATTGCTACCATACTTCCATTAAGTTATCATTGCTTCAATGCTTTCTCCTTACGAATTCTACTACATTCCAAAATCCTTGACTCATGTGAACACAAGATATTGAAAACAAAAACTGAGGGGACACAAAATCACACCACAACCGGATAGCCACAATACTGCAAATACCAAAGTTGGGTTTTTAATTACATTTCTTTAATTCTTTGTTTCATAATCTTATTCATATTATTTATTATAGTAGAAAAGATATTTCATTTTCATTATTACAATCATTGTGTAGTTACAATAGATCACTTCTTTCAAATTTTTTTCTTAGTATAGATATCCTTTCTTTCCTATCTCTCGTATATTTGTAAAGACGTGTTTTTGGAAGAAAGCTTCTCTGATTAATTTATAAATTAATCAAAGCATTATTGAATTTAGAATATCCTCCATAAAAATTCTTTAATTTTTTTAGGAAAGTTTCAGGGGAAGAAAATATTCTCTGAGAAGCTCTGATTTCTTCCTGTGCCTCTAAGGAAAAGAAAAGGATTTAATTAGGGAGGATTTAATTGATTAGTATAGATTTAATTACACCATTACATAGGTAAATAACTACATCCAGTTATTTATTTGTATAGGATTTATTTGTTATATTATAAGATTTTCATTTCTTCATTTCTTCTAAATTCCAAAAGCACAAAAAGATTTCCTTTTGTTAGATTAGTTTCTTTGTATTGTTTATTTCCATTATATTCCAAAAACACAAAAACATAGTATAGAATTTTCTTATTTAGATTAAATTTTTATTTACCTTGATTAGATTAAAACACTTTGAATGCATACATGACCATAAATGAACCACAACAAGAGAAAACATATGCTAGTGATCCATTGGTCCCATAACTGAACGGGCCTGAACTAATTACACACATAGATATGGGACTCTCGTATGCTTATCCTCATAATGATAGAACTATACGATAAGAAAATTGAATAATTAAATGTTTTTAACATCATGGATGACAATCCTATAAATACTTTGGATGCCTTTGTAATATATTTTAAACCTGTATGACCATACAAGGACCAAAACTGCCAAGAGTTTATAGTTGTGATCCACAAGTTCCTCAACCACAAGGGCCCAAAGACCAATTAGACCTTGACACAAGATTATGATCATTAGTCTTTAAGTCATCCCCAATTCCACCAGACATCATTAAACATCTGAATGTTTTAAATAAATAAGCTCACCAAGCCCTCATGTTTTGGACCACTCCAACTAACCGACCATAGAGCTAGTGGAACCATACCTCTCTCTCATTCATTCCATGACCTTGTCTAGAAATCATTATGAGGCACCCATTGGTTTTCCACGTATCCCACAACCATTGGAAGGAATTTTCATGGAGCTCGATATTGATTGGAGTCTTCGTGTGGCCATCCTTTTCAATCCATCCATTAGACCCATTTAGGTTAGAAGGGCCTTCTTTCCCGTTGATGATCGGATCCTCGATATTGTGCATTAGGGACATTTTTTTCCTTGATATCTTGTTTATCCCATTCCCATGTATTTTCATCCACATACCACATATTCGCTATATTTCACTATCCATATCCATCCACATTTCCACGTCGTCTATCCCAACAAAACCTCGGGAGGTCGAGTGCGGTTAAGGGTCTCGTGTCAATTTTCATTCGCATGTGTCCTTAATGCTCTTCACATCCTCGCCTAAGTTAATCCTTGACAAATGATCTGGTCTAGAATTAATTTTCCCTAGCTTTACCAGAAATGTAAATTCAAACTCCTAGAACAATAGAATCTAACAACATATACTCCTTGCAAAATGGATTTATTAAAAAAGTACTTAAGTGCCATGTGATCTGTATAAAATATAAAGGGAGTTGCTAACAATTTTTATCTAAACTTATGCAATGTGTAAATCATAGACAAAGCTTTGTGCTCTGTAGTTGTATAATTATTCTAAGCTAGTGTTGAATTCCTACTTGTAAGATAGATAGGATGATCACCAATCCCATCACCAGGTTTTACAAACATGGTGCCAATGGCCATGCCAAAAGCATAAACATGTACATGAAATGGTTTATCCTTAGAAGAGAAACACATAATTGGCACATGAGTAAGTATTTCCTTAATGTCTCAAAATCTATCTGTTGCACCTCATACTAATAGATATTTCCCTTACTCCTCAACAATTCTTCCAAGGGCATGAAAATATTATCATATCCCTTAATGAACTTTTTTGTAATAACTTGTATGTCCTAAGAACCCATGCACCTTGCTCTAATTGGTAGGCTCCTCCAAACCCAAGATAACTACAACCTTAGTAGGATCTACCAACAAACATTCTTTGCAAATAATATGTCCCAACAGAGTCCTAAAGGGTGTAGTAAAGATACACTTCTTAATATTCAAGGAGATGCTTAACTTCCTACATCTCTCAAACATGAGTCTCAAGTTGTCACAGTGATCCTTTACCAGCCCATATATCATCCAATCATCCAAAAACCTATAAAAATTTATGTATAAAGTCTTCAAATGCTTACACAACAATGCATGAAAATATTGTAGGCACATTCTTCAACCCAAGCACATAACTATATATGCAAAACTTCCCCACTCAGTGGTGAAAGTTTTCTTTTCTTGGTCTTCCTTTGCTATATGCACCTAATGATAACCCAAGAATCCATTAGTGAAAGAGTAGATTTTGTGCCCTCGCAATGCTTTCCAAGACGTCCTTTTTAAAAGGTGTGGAAAAAGGATATATGACACAAGCAACATTAAAATCTCTGTATTCCACATAAATCCTTATCCTACCATATTTCTTGATAGTTATCACCATAGGGCTAACCCACTCTGATTCCTCAATGATTCAAAATTTAAACATCTTATCAATCTATTCCTTTACCTTGACGCGTAGATTAGGATTCATCCTGTAAGGCCTCTTCCTAACTAGTTGCATCGCTTCCTTTAATTTGATCCTCATCTCACCTAAATAGGGATGTACTCCCTTCAATTTATGATAACCTCATGGAAATAAATCTTGGAAGTCATGCAACAACTCAATAATCTTAGCAACCTCCTGTTCAGACTAATAGTCACCAATAATGACCTCTTTAGGTTATGTATTTGTCCCAATGTTTACTTTCTTCATTTTAATAAGATCATAATAAGTGTGTGCCTTCTCATCAAAAATATCCAAGACCTTGTGCATACCCATAGTGTGGTCAACATCCATATTTTCTACCTCTTCATCATCAATCATGTAGACCAACTTACCCTTTTATTTTTCTATGTAGGCATGCACAAGTTGTTCCACATTTATCTCTTCTTCTTCAAAGTGTGCTTCTAATTCTAACTCTCCAAACATATCTAATAGGATTTCCTCAAATTTTTAACTATCCCCCATTGTAAGGTGCTTTATAATATGTAATGCTTCATTCACCGAGGGTTTAGTAGAAAATTAATCAAAGGTATGAATCATACCTGAGGTCATCTCCTACTAATTAACTATTGATTTTATTAACTTTTCATGCACATACCATGTGCATGCACAAATTCTTAGAGTGGCATAGAAATTATGTACCCAAAGTGATGGTGGTAAGGCCACTCGCCCATCTCAGTATAGAGTCTCTCACACTTCTAAATGTGATGCGAAACATAATCCTTGCCATGGTATTCGTATATATGTGAAGGTACATTGTTCCTAAGAAACCTAGTAGAGAAGGTGGTTCTCACTTCTTGTCACTCTAGAAGATTATATTTGAGTGTAGTCCAACAATGCGTAACTTTCCTACATAGGGTATAAGTAATCATATTTCTTCTTTCTACTTGATCTTTCCACTGACCTTCCATGTCACGTAGAAATATGTGAGAGTTTCCTTCGCGCAGTATTGATGTACCTGGTTATGACCCAAGAACCTAAGCACACACATCCCGATGATGTGAGTAACTATGTTTTTGATCTCCATCCTAACCATTTCATACGTTCCATGCACCCAGTTATCACAGAAACACTGGTTGTATCACTCATGAAATGAGCATCATCCCACTGAATAACACCTTCCTTAGATGGCTCGAGTGCTTCAGGATCTCTAACTATATGCATGTATATCCTATTCAAATCCTCTTCACTCAAAGGTTCTACATATGGTGTAACCTTCCCATCTATCAAAGGAATAATCATGCACTCTTCTTTGTTCTCAAAACTGATATAACCTTTATTAAAGCACAAATCAACATTATTCGCGTAACACCAAGGGTGCCCAAGTAATGTGGGGAAGCTATCTACCTCAGAAAGTGCAAGGACCTCAAAGTATCCCATAAAATTGGCCCCTTATATAACAATAGTGGCATCCTTCAATACTCCAATGGGCATGGATTTAGTCCTATATTCCATATACAACACATTTGACAATAGCCGTAATGGTGGTCTCCCATATATTTCCATGCATCCAAAGTGAGTACATTCCCTTCTACACATGTATTAATCAGATATTATTTAGTGGCTAGCCATCAACAAATGCATTCAAAGTGATCTATTTATCATATTCACTACTTTGAGGAGGTATGTTCGCATGGAATATCTATCTCTCACGCTTAAATCCAATGCGTAGTACCTTATCCCTTAACCATTACCCTAACAAAGGAATTTTTGGCTAGAAACTTTGTTAGGTGGAAAATCTCTGGGTTTCTTACCAATGCTCTGGGATTTTAGATCCCTCTACTTGAACTGTGTAACTTCGTGTTATTATGTGTGGATTAAATAAACTCTGTGGGTGGCCAAAAGGCCGAGGATCCAACAAGAACACTCCACTGATCATGTGGCAAGGCTTGTAATTTCTTGTAAGAGATGAAACTTGCTTGAAAGGGGGAAAAGGGGAGTGGGAAGCAAGAAAATAGGGATTAATGTTGTAGGTAGAAAGTCAGATTCCTACAAATATTAACTAGAATTTACCATCACACATATTTGTAGGAAGAAAACAATAATGCTTCAACACTAACGATGAGAGGAAACCATGCATACAAAGATGCACACATTCATACATCTAAGAAAACAATTTTTTTTTCCTTAATTATTATTTTCGAAAATTTGTGCATAGTGTGGGAAAAGAGGAAAAATATGCAAGAGGGGGAGAATTTGAAGAAATTGTAGCTTTATTTCATGTGTAGTGATGAATACAAAGTTTCAATCAAGCTACCCCAATTCACAATTCTACTAGAGTAGAAGTTATGTAAAAATTCAGAATCCAAATCCTTTAGGATGGAGAAGCCATCCCAATTTATACACTTTGAACTTGACCCTTCATCTCCCTCATATGAATCTTCATGTTTCATATTCCACTTGTGAATTTTTATTTTCCATCAATTAAGTATTTCTCTTATAATTTGAGAAAATACTTTTATAATATTAAAATAAGTCACTTAAGTGAATAAGACAAAATAAAATGATGAGGCCCAATGAAGAATTAGAATAGAGAGAGAAATAAGAGAGGGAAATAGAGGAGGAGGGAAGGGATGAAGGGAAATCACTCCTCGCGATGAACTGCTTGAATGCCTTGATGTAGTCATGAACTTTGAGGAAATATTTCTGACACTTGCGATCCTCCATGTTGATGAAGATAGATCCTTTGAATAATTTTCCCCATCTAGTGATGACCATAGAATCTATGATGCACAAACCCCTTGGACCATCGGATAAGTGTTAAAAACACTTTTTGAGACTTGCCCAAAGTGAATTCAAGATGACCCACGCATCGTGCTCATGATGATTCTCTCAGACACTCGCTATGTTCCACTTGCCTCTGGAATGATATATATGCTTGCATAAGTGATGAGTACATCATAAGACCATGAAAATATCTTGTTCTCGTAATATGATATGATCATTCCAAACCATGAAAAACTGCCATCTCTTCATGATTGATCACATTTGAAAAACTAGACCAACATGTGCACTTGAAATTCATGTTTCCTCGATGTGAATATATTTGAAAAGGGAAACTTACTATCATTGGTAAGTGTTAGAGTCTTCCTCTCTAGACCCCAAATGGTGATATTGCTTTGTGAATGATTATCCCTCTATGTCTCATTTTTCCAAAACTTCCCCTTGAATGTGACTTACTATTTTCAGTAAGTTCCTAGATGGGAGACTTACTATATTTAATAAATGGTGATTTCTACCTTTCTATATCATCTTGACGAGGTTAGATTATTTATTTTCTACCACTTCTCGAATGAGTTTCTATTGTTAGTAGGCACCTATTATCCAATTTCACCCCTAGCTGAAATTGGACAAATAAGTAGGCTCGCAAGCACTTATCAAGAGACTTTCATATCCAACTCGGAGGATACAAGAAAATTTCAGTATTCGTAAGGCGGATCATGGTCTTTGAGAGAGTTGAAAGTTACAAGATGAATTTTTCCTCTTCTTGGTCATCTCTCGAGTTTCAAAGTTTTATTCAGTTTGGGAGACAAACAATGGGCTCCACTTTTAACACTAAATGGTAAAATATAGTGTTTCACCCAAGAGTACCCTGAAAAATATTCACACATCACTTCGGTGCTAGGAAGATACAATGAGTTCATGAAATTTAAAGGGAATAAGAAGAGTTGAAGGGTTTAAATTTTTTCCTTTATAAAGATGACCGAGACATGGTTGAGCTATCCCACTTTCGGTGAGTTACCATATGTTGGACCAAGCTACTCCCTAGCTCATCAAGCTGTTTACATTGTGTGCTGAGCTATGCATCCTAGAGAGGCATTGAGTTCATCAAAGAGGATACCACCAAGCTGTTTCATTTTATTTAGGAAGAGGCCAAGTCCATGAATTACGTTGATGGAAGGTTCCATGGTATCTCACATATTGGAACCGAGCTATTTTGATGGAAAGTCCAAATCTACAGTGACAATGAATGATGCAAAGACCAAGCTGATCCAAAAGCATGGGTGAGCCATTTTCAAGCTATTAAAACGTGTAGTGAATTGCTTAAGTCATTTCGACTCATAAGTGACAAAGAGCATAGTGCGAGGGATGAGCTACTTCAAGAAGCTATGGTGTATCCGGAAAAGTTGAGGCTAAGGAATTTAGGATGTTTGTGTCAAGCCACAAAAATCACAGAGCTCTTCAAAGATCATCGAAGTCGAGTTTTTGGAGCATTGATACATTGGTGGATGAGCTTGGGCAAGTGGCAAATGATGCGGGATAAATGAAGAACTCACTATGGAAAGTTATGGAATTTGGTAAAAGCACATAGGACTTGGATGGCATGGAGAGAAAATGAAGATATCGTCCCCAAACTCAAAGCAACATGAGAACCATTTTATCTAGAGCTCTAAGAAATGTGTAAATGAATCAGATCAAGACAGAGATAGGATGAGCTCATAGGATTGTTACAAATTTGGTTTCAGGGCTTAACCATGAAATGAAATTAGGACGGATGATTCAATTGTATGGATTTTGAGTCCGAGTGAGTTAAGTCTAGGTGAAGTGGTGGAAGGTTGAGCTATGAGTTGAAATGGTGAGCTACAGGGGATAAAGCTCAAATTGTCTAAGGAAAAATCTTGACAAGCTCACAAAACTTAGAGAAAATGGAGATCAGCTAGGAATCTTGTGGGTAAGGTAGATAATCGGGTCCTATATGGCCCGTGTGAACTCGGAACATGAGTGTGTCAAAGGCTCAAAATGGCCATGGAACACTACGTGTGGGAGAGTCGATTGAAGAGTCCAAGTGGCCCATGGGAAATATGTGTGATGGGTGCCCAAATTTGCCACATCTTTTGTAGTGCCAGAGTTACAAAGGTCAATGACTGCATGAGAAGTCAAAAGGCTCGGAGCACATACGGAGCCGGTGTGTCGCAGTAACTCGATGAACCTTATGTGGATTTTGGATGCATGGGGGAAAAAGAACGAAAAGGACGTGAGTTCCTTGAGAACCCACCTTCAAAAATTTTCAAACTCACCGACGTGATGGCAAGTTGGTAGTCATCGGGAGCACATGGTGCCGAGCTAGGTTGGTTGGTGGTATAGATCCCAAGGCATGAGGAATTTAGGAGATGCAATGTGGACGATCCAAATGGGTGATTAGTGGAGTTTGATGAATGAGATGCCATGTTGGAAGGAGGGTAATGGTTTGACTAATGCATAGGTGGATACTTGAGTGGCCTCCTCGAGGTAATGCCAACCACACTCCAATACAAATAGAGAAGGGTCTCGATGCAAGATAAATGTAAACTAAAGGCAACACCAAGTTAGAAAAAAATGTATGGGAATGGCCAATGAATTTTTTTGGCATTCGAGTTAGTGGCTTGATGCATGGATAAGATTGGTTAATAATGTAGAAGGGTGTCAACTTGGCTGAGCTAGCCTTTAATACAAACTTTAAAACATTCAACCCCTAGAATACAAAGCAATAAATAATCAATGATGGGCCCCACATTATTTTAAATGTCAAATCATCTCAAAAGATATGCAAATATTATGAGAAGGAGAGAAATATTTTTAAAGTCATTTACAACCAAATATTTAATTACCAAGTCCCGTGTGAGAGAAGGAATGCCTCGTAAACCAAAGGTAATCGCTCTACTTAAAGCTCATAACTTGAGCATTTCTCAATGGAATTGCACAAAATAGATCTTGTTAGAATTGTGGATTTGAGAAATTTGCATAAGGATTAAGAAATTTAGATATTGATGAATATTTTATGGAGTATCCCATAGGAAAAGATCCCAACGTAGTTTGGAAATTACCAGGTGGTTGGGTGAGCATTAAATGGGCATGGTGAGCCATTTTCTTGTGTTGCAAGTTACAAATCAGCATGGGGAATATTTTTCAAATTAGATATCATCATTTTCCCTTATTGATCATCACTTGAAAGTGGTTGGGAATTAGATTTTGGGATTACTCTTCTCTATACTCTCAAATTCTATGAATTATAACATGGGGCTCAATTATAAAGGAGTTAGTCACTATCCTCTATACCTCCTCTCTTTTTCTTCTCCTTTTGAGTTAAATGTGAAGTTTTAAGCCTCCTCTATAAGCTTTGTAATGGAATTTTATTTCCTCTTTCACACCAATGATGTATTGTGCATACTTTAATGGAGTGATGAATTATGTTCTGTGATGTATTTTTCCCATCCTCTGCATGATTTTTTTGTCTCTACTTGCCTCTCCTCATTATAGGGTATACTACACATATTTATGATGTTTATTACAGGTTTGTGGGAGTTGTGTATAATGGGATGAGGTTGTGTACTATATGAATTCATCTCTGTCTGTGGTGCATATTGTCCACCCTCTCCATTTTAGGCACTAAAATTTTGTCTAATAACCTTCTTTTTTTGGTTTATCACCGCTCTTAGTGTAGGTTTATTTTCATGCATCCCTATCCATGTCTCCTTGGAATGCTATAATAAGATTAGGTAGTTTTCTTTCCGCATTAGGAGTAGCTATGGTAAGTAAGATTAGGAAGAAGAACCAACTTTCTCTAGAGAGTTATCTCATTGTAAAAGTCCCACACTTTAGGATAGCTCAATGTTACAATAATTACACTTAATGCCCCACTCACATGCTAGCCATTCGAGGAGTGTTGTAATTTTGTGATAAAATTTATGGCACACCCGATCGGACATCACAGAAGTTAGAACTTCATCTTTTAGAGGTGTTCTACATCAAGAAGTAAATCATTAGCCACCATGTGACCTTCATTACTTTATAACAATTTTGGCATGCCCAAAGGGGACAACATTTGAAGTTAGATTTTTAGCCGGAGTGCACTTGAACATTAGAGCAACTTTCGGTTTAATAGGTTGGTGTGTTCTTGTTAAAATTTCAGCTTTTGGAAGCACATGCAAACACATCTAGAAACTCCATCCGGTAAAAACCATTCTATAAAGTTGTAGACCTTCTTTCCATCCATTTCCATCCATTTTCCTTATAACTCTTCCATTTTCTTCCATTCTATGAAGTTTTGCAATCATGGCTTCATTCCCATAATAGAATTCACATTCGCAACAGCTTCAATACATTACCCATGTCCACCTCACAACTTGTGAAGTTCATTCTCGGGTTACTACCAACCCCTTCAGATCTCAGTACTATGATGAAAATCACTGTGGTGGACATACTCATAAGAACAAGAAGCAAATCAGTTTGGATACACACCAGACTATGCAGTTGTGGAAGAGCAAGAGTGTGTCAATTATGGAGGATATCCTACGCCTGAAGATTTTGAATTACAGTTGAAAGTTCAAGAATTGGAGGCAACAATGGTGCGGAAAAGGGCTACATCCCATATGAGTACATGTAATATTGGTTTTAGGACTCCTTATCCATGGGAGGGCCTTAGTCCAAGACATTATGGCCCACAAAAAGCTTGAATTCATATTTGAGATGTTTCCAAGGCTCAAAAAGTGGATCTAGGGATAATAGATTTTATAGCCAATGATAGCCAATCATGTTAGTAGGAAATCCTGAAATTTCCATGTCAAAATCCTCTTACCACTCCCTAATCAACAACATCTCAAATCAAGCCTCAATTTCAAATATTCCTACATTGCTGCCACAAGTGTTTAATTCCCTTCTCCATTCTCAAATATTCCACCCTATCTCATTTTTTTCTGCCATTTTCACTTCCTAACACTCATCCCCTTCAAAGAAACAAGAATTTTTATCTCACCCAAAACCAAAAACAAAAGAAAAACCACTCGAATCCCAACCCAAACCTCCTCTCACATTTCCAAGTTCATCTTGGGAAGATGAAAGTCATATAACCAATCAAGGACAACAAGAAAAAGATCCTAACAAAGAAGAAATGACAAAGAATTTAAAAATATGGGCTCAAAAGTCTTGAATTGAAAAAATTCCCTTGATGGTGAAGCCTTCGAGGAGATCAATATTAAAAACAAGTGGTGGATAGGACTAAATTTTAGCAAGAATAAAGAAACAAGAATAAGAGCCTCGATGAAAGAAATATGACACTAAGATTCGAATGGAAAAATCCCCATGATGATTAAATCGATAGAAGAAATCAAGGTCGGAGGATAAGCAATCAAGTCTTGTTTTAAAGATAATGTTGCAAAGAAGAGAAGAAAAATGATTATCAAAAAACAATTTTCTCATAATGTAGTGTTCACATTGGCACTATTTTCTTAGAAGTTGTTGATCATGCACCCATTGCAAAATCAGCGGAGGAAGGAGAAGAAAAATCAGCTCCAAGTTCCAATGAATAGGAGAACTTGGAGGGGAATAAATCAGATTTGGAGGTACTTGACGAAGATAAAATCATCAAATGTTTCTTTCTTTCATTTGAAAAATATGATTTTGTTTACGAGTCTATGATGGAGGAGAGCTTTCAAGAAGACCTTGCTGCCCAAAACAATCCTCTAGAGTAGAAAATTGAAGAGTTTGATTTATCAAATTTCATGTTAGAGGAGGAAGTTATCCAAGAGCAATTCAGTCTTCAAGCAAAAAGGAAGAGCTCTTGGGTGAACAAAAAGCAACAATAGATTGTAATGATACAAAAGTGACCCCATCGATGCTACAATTATTAACAAAGTGAGATGCATTTTGAAGAGGAGTTCCATGTTTCCATGGAGGGAAAAGAGCACAAAGATGTCATCTCTCCCATATCATCCACTAAGGTGACACATCATTTTTCTATAGATGTGAAAGAAGAAGAAAATCCAATCACGATAGTCACCTTTTCCAGGAAGGCTTGCAAGAAGACTTTCTTATTGAAGTTAGAATTCGTGAGTGGCGAGCAAATCCAATGGATTAGAACTTGCCTAATAAGATACTTGGCTTCATTTGAGCCAAGGGAGAATCCACATCTAGTAATGCTTTCTTCTAAGAATGAGGGAGTTGTAATTCCTCTACCATGGTTGATATCCTTGATGACTTCTGTAATCAAAGTTGTAAATGTTGATATGTGATTCTTGTTTGAAGACAATGTACTCTTATGAACTAAGTAATCATGTTTGTTGTAGATGATATGTTTATCTTATAAAAATGGATACAATCATGCCATGTCAATTCTGAATTTAAAATGAAGTATTTCATTCATTATTTATGATGAATATGCACTTTGCGTATGTGGATGTAAAAAATAAATTCATTCATAGCCTATTTTACATTTGAACTTGTGCTTCAGTCTATTTGATTTTTGATGCAGGATAGCCATACCTTGGAAATTTCAGTGATCCAAGGCATGCTTTCAATTATATGACATTTAAGTCATTTGACCAAGCTGGGAAGACTGTTTGATTTCTAAACCTAGGCTATTGTGGAATCACAGTGACATCTTTAGCATACGCTCTTTATAGTGATCTAAAAATGTCATTTTTATTCATCACGTAAGGTAATGTTGATGATTAGTTTTTGGGACCTAATTTAATCCTATGATTATTATCTTATCTTAAGTTTAAGCTAAGGTGATTTTATTATTATTGTTGATTAATTGGAAGGGGGTAATCCTAAGTCTTGACACTAGTTTATTCTAAGACTAAATAAGAAATACTCCTAAGGACCTAAGCTTGGTTTATAAGCTAATACTAACTAAACCTAACCTAAGGGAAATAAGCTAGCCTAAAAGGAAAGGGATGACATGGATGACAAGTGATGGGTGTCGGTGGCACCAATTTCTAAGGCATTAAGGAGGTTTAATGTATCATTAAATATATTGTTATCGCCAATTTTGGCCAATGCATGAAAATATGGGGGAAAGCTGAGTTGTCAAACTCTACTAAACTCTTTTGAATGAAGTTTTAATTTAAACATCCAACTAGTAAAGAGTTGGCAATAACAGGAAGTTAGGGAAGGACATTAACACACCTATTAGTATTTAATGTTCTCAACTAGAGTGAAAACCACCTAGGGAATAGGAGAAGGTTGGAGGAAATAGATGATTTTTGGTTTTATTGTTTCATTTGGTTTTGGGAGATTTGGAGCTTTGTATGGGGTTTACCATTCTTTCAAACCTCTAGTTTGAATCTATTGCATGCTTAATCTTGCCCTTGTATGTCAGAAATAATAATGAAATCTAAGCATGGAAGCTATAAGAAGGAAATGAGGAAAGTTTCAGAGGCTTGGTTTTGGCGTTTTCATGGAAATCTTGTAGTAGAAGTTTTTCATGAAGGATTGAGGAAAGGAAAATGAGACAAGAGCACTACTAGGCATGATAGGCCCTATCTAATTAAATCACCTAATTTTTAAAAATATTTTCATTAAGAGAACTCTTCTCTTCATGAAAATATCTATGTGATTACTTTGTTGGATGGTTGCATTGTTCTTTTGCTTCTATTTGTGTACTCTTGAAAATGGTTTCATGGATATGAATGGTTTTGTGTGATAGCGTATTCTTTTAATGAATGCGGGTTTTGTATGGAACTAGAAAACCAATGTGTTGTTCTATTAGGAAACTGGGAATGATTTTCTATGGTATTTTGTTATTGTTACCTATGTCTTCTCATATCGTATCCTTGCTTGTATTTAAGAAGTCTTTGCAGGTTTTCTATGGAGATATCTTAAATAAAGGAAACACTAAATGGTTAGTAAACTAGGTTTTGATTTATTTTTATGGATTCAATCCTTCTCACCTTATGAAAGGGTTTGAAACATGACTTAATTTTCATTGATAGAATTCATTTAGGAGGTATTACATTTTTTAATAATAGTCATTTGTGAATGTATGCTTGTTGGGAGTTCTGGTTTTAGTTCTTATTTATCATTGGGTTTAAGTTGTGATCCTTCCTTGGGTTTGTAGTTATCTTTAATGAGATATTTTTTGACCCATACAGGCATACATGAAGTTTTTTAGAACTGTATGGGCATTCAAGATGGGATATTGTTGAATTTTTTCTATCTTTGTATTTCTATGCATGCATTGTTGTATAAAACCCATCATGGGTGGACCAGTTTAGTATCTAAGACTGGTAAATTTCTCTCTCTCTGGTTGGTTGAGTTCACTTTGGATGTTACCCATTTGGGTTGGCTTGAGAATAGACTACATAGTAATGTAAATCGATCCAAGAAATAGTAAAATATTGAGATGGTCTTGTGTGATATTTAGGACTAGTAAACTTTGTTTCTCTCTTCTGTGGTTTGTTCTCCTTTTCTCACTTACTCTTCTTGAGTTGATTCTTGTTATGGAACTTGAATAAATCTATGAGGAAATCCTTAGTTGTTACTTTCAATATAGGTTCATTTTATTTTATTATTATGCTCCCATGTGGAACTTTAGGCTCTGTGAGTGCATGTGGATATTGTGTTAAGTTGCAGATCATGTTATCCTTAACAAGCCTTGTATTGGAACATCATGTTTTCTTGACGACAATTGCAGGTTTGATTGAGTCTTTTGGCTATCTCCTTGAGAAAATTTTGGCATCCTAGGTTATGTTAAGAGAGCTAAAGGATTTTTCTTTCTGGTATTAAGTTATTCTATAGGTTGGTTGATGTGATTTCTACATTAATCAATACAAGGATGTTCTTTTATTTAAATCATGGAATTGGTCTTTTAGGAAGCACAAAACTCGCATTTTAATAGTGAAATTATTATGACCTTTTCTATATTATTTTTGAGTGGGAAACAAAAATCATACAAAGGTTAACTATTTGAGATTCTTGGCTAAGTTTTTAATATTTTCTCTTCTTGTTTCAATCATTTGGATACACACAGTTGGGTTAGGAAACCTTCTCATCTTGTTAGGATTGGCCTTTTAGTTCCTAACTTGTGATCCCTTTAAAGTGATATCAGTTTTGATGGCTTCCTTCTGTGGATGGAATTAGGAATTTTATTGGAGGTGTCATGGTGGTGGCAACCTATTCATGTCAATATACTATTGTTCCTAGTTAATTTTTAGATTGAATGATAAGAAATGACCATGTTTTTATAGATCTTGGTTGAAAATAAAAGTGAAAAGTTTGAGTTTATGATATACATTTTTATATTACTTCTTTTCTTAATTGGTTGATGTTTGGATGAATATCATGTGGTAATGATTTTCATAACCGTGTTTGAGATAGAATTAATTATGATGGGTTAATTAGTTCTTTCTTGAATGTTATTACTTGTAGATTATGTGACTCTTCTCTTTATCTAACTTGTAGTTATTAAGGAAAGTATTTATTATTGTCCTTATTTTTGTACATGGAACCTTTTCATTAACAACAGGGTTCCTTTTATGAAATAGTTAGATAAAAGCATATTTTTTTAACGTTATAGAATTTATCATGCTCAGTTCTTGTGAATTGACTCATGCTAACAATTTTGCAGATGGACTTCATAAAAGATGAAAGGAGAAAGACTTATAGAAAGTTACATTTGTTTTACTAATGAAATCATCTCACTTCATTCAGATGTCTATGTATTGACATTTTCTTGAAATGTACTTCTTGTTGGAAAAAGAAATCATGAAGATGTATTAAAATTAGTTTTATAATGGTGGAAGGATATTTTGTGTAAACCTTTGAAATACTTACTAAGTTTGGAGAGTATTGAACTCTCTTTTGATAAATGAATTGTTGTGAGAAAAGATGTTGATTTATGATTTATTTATAAGGTCTTCATGACTTAGGTTGGTGTAATATTTTTAGATAATATCATGCTTGATGGGACTTTATGGAAATACTTGAATTTTGATATTCATAACCTAGTAGATTCTAAGATATATAATGCTTCTAGGATTAAGGATATATACTTATAGTTTGATTCTTTTCATTTGGAAAGAGCACAACTAAGTTGATTATTTTTGTTGGTAGATACTTACGCAAAAGGGAAAATGAATAGTTTATATAAAATATTATGGCTTCTTATTATTAAACTAAACCATATTTTTTCTGATTACACTAATAGGACATCAGTCCTTAATAAAGAAAAAAAATGATACTTTCCTTTGTAATTAAATAATGAGCTATGTATGATATCTTGTTAAGTGATTATGTTTAAATCATAAGCTATATTAAATGTATGATTTTTTTCTGCTATCAATTAATTTGAAGCATGGATGCTTAAAAGAGTTATTAGAAAGATTTAGACTTTATGATATTCCAAAGTTTAAAGTATAAGTTTTCAAACAAGTTTGTTTACAATGTTAAACTGTAGTAAGAAAACTTAATGATCTTACTTTTCTAATATCGAATTATGACATATCGATAAATGAAAATAATAACTTAAGAATAAGATGAGCTTAGGTATAAATGTAGAATAAATAGGAATGCTGATTTTATCCACATACCTTTCTCTTGTGTAAAATACACTTCATACCCTTATTTGGGTAAATCATGCATAATGGACCCTTAAGTGTGTTGTTTATCATTAAAATATATAAGATAATAATTATTGGGTTAATATCCTAATATTCTTAAGTATGTAAGTTTAGTTGAGGGAAATTAGTTGGTTGTTGTAACATAGGGGTTGCAACAAAGTACCTTCATAATGAGATGAGTCAATACGAGGATAATATGATACAACTAGCTAGCTATGCTTCAACACCCCACTTAGTTTAATTAACTTGATTGACATAAGTGGAAGTTCGGTTCATGGTTCTACTCTAAACAAAGATAGAAACATGGATTAGCATAGTGGTCAACTCATGTTGACTTAGGGTAACTAGACACACCCAATTGATGGAATTCTATTTAGTATGTCTATGTATCCTTAGTCACCATGAGTAGTCTTCCACACTAGTACATGTAAGCTTCCCATGTTTAGTGTGAAACTTTGATTCAGATTTCGGTTGAAAGTAGTCAAGGATGACCAATCTAGATAAACTTACAAGTTTGGTGAAGGAAATATTCTGTTTGACGAGTATGCCATCTTGGAATGTAAACATGGTAGACATGTTTAAAACTTTGGTCAAAGTATCGTAATCTGCTGGTTGCATTGTTGTATGTAACCTAGTCTAAGATGCAAGATTTTAGATGAATATCGGTAACATATATTTAGATAGGCCTCTTAAACATAACACTTAAGTGCCCCCAAAAGGGTAAAGGAACCAAGTATACAAAGTATACACTTAAATAAGTTAACATGAGAGATTGGTTTAATATCGAGTCATGGAATGAGAGATCGGTGTTTCATCGAGTCATTACAGTTGCATATGGTTTTTCCATTATGAGATGGATTGACAATGGAATGTGTGTTCTAATTATATTAATTTAGAATAGAGAACATTATGTAAAAAAATTCCCTGTTTCTATGTCATAAAAAGTGGATGTTACATCTTGGTATCAAAGCTAAAGGTTGTAGCTCTTAGACCTATTGAGTCCATATCTGATAAAAAATTAATTTATTGTTAACAAAAATGGTTAGAACAAGGGGAGGTGCTACAAATAATCTACCTCTAGGTGGAAAGTAAGCTACCACTAAAAACATTGACGAGATTCTTGCTGCCTTGTTGGACACAAGAGATTGTCTTATTGTACTTAAAAAACAAGTAATGGGTAATGATGAGGAGGAAGATGATGCTGGTAATAAAAATTAGCCACCTCTAGGGGACAATGCAAATGCTTGAAATTTGGGCATTAATAATAATAATTCAATAAATAAAAATGTTGTGAATGTTAATAATAATGCTGCAAATGAAAATACAAATGTACCCAATCATCTTGAAAATAAAAAGGAAAGATTAATAATTGAACTTAATAATGGCATAAAGAGCATAAATCCAACAAAGTATGATGGCACCACACTAGGGGATGAGGTTGAGAATTGATCAATGAAATGGAGAAGTAATTTACAATAAGGAACTTCTCGGAAAAACAAAAGCAAGATGGGGAGCTTATTAACTTTCCGATGAGGCATCCTCCTCGGTGGGACAATCGTAAAGCTGAATTGAACATTGATAAAAACAAGCATTAATTGGGATCAATTTAAGATATACGTTAGGTAACACTGTCTGCCATAAATCTATTATGATCGAAAATGACAGAGTTTCATAATTTAATTCAAGGAAAATTAACTGTAACTGAGTACTGGAGAGGTTTACTAAACTTCTTAAGTATGTTCCTCAATATAAAATCAAGAGAAGTTTAGGATACATAAGTTTATCATGGGATTGAATTATTTCATAGGAAGAGAAGTAGATGTGCACAACCCAACCACTATGGAAGGGGTGTAGAAAAATATATACAACAAGAACAAAAATTAAAGCTAATTTTTGCTCATAAAGAAGAGAATCGTAAGAAAATTTCTAATTCTTCTTCGTCACTTGTACCCAAAAAGGTGGCATGGAAAAATTTTGGAGCCAATTTTTTTTTGTGATTGATAATAATAAGAAAACAACAAAAATAAACCTATTGTAAACATTAGAAACAATTTTGTGAAAAATAACAACAATGGGAAAAAGTCCTATGGAGGACAAAACAATAATTTCAGGACTGGAAATAAGTTTGAACCAAAGAGAGGACCTGTAGGGGTTTTTTAAACTGCAGTAAGGATCACTATGTAAATAAGTTCCCTCATAAGAAATATGATGATAATCAACAACATAAGATGTATGTTTGCAAAGAATTGATAAACAAGCTGAAAAGTAAGTTACACCCATAGAAGTGTCAGGTAAATTATTTGGTACACCTATTACTATAATTTTTGATACTAGAGTTAAAAATATTTTATTTCTAGTAAATTAGCTACAAAATTAAAAAGAAAATAAGGAATAATGGAAAAATCTTGGATTGTACATTATGGTAATAATGTTGTCCATACTATTAGTAAATGTCTTTTTGGAGCAGTCTTAGAGTTACCAAGTTTTTCTACTGAAGTAGATCTTTATGTTGCTCCTTTGGGGTAATATGATGTAATAATTGGTGTTAATTGGCTTACTGATCATAAAGAAAAAGTTGATTGTTTTGAAAAAAACATTAGTTGCCTTGATGATCTACATAAAACAATAGACATTCAAGGGGTAAAATGAGAAATTTCAGTTATAAAATTATCAGCTATGTAACTTAAAAGGCCAAAAATAAAGGATACACTCTCTGTATGCAATAAAAATTTATGAAACAACAAAAAATGATAGTGATTTCTTGGAAAAGTATCTACTGTTAAGATATTTCAATGATGTGTTTCTGGAAGAACTACTCGGTCTTCCGCCCAAACGAGAATTTGACTTCACAATAGAAATCAAACCTAGAATTGAGCCTATTTCCAAGGCACCTTATCAAATGAATACCATTGAACTAGTAGAACTTAAGGCACAATTACAAGATTTTTTGTCTAAAGGTTTGATAAGAACAAGTGTCTCACCTTGGGAGAACCGGTAATTTTCGTGAAAAGAAATATGTAACACTTAGAATTTATATTGATTACAGAGATGTTAAACAAAGAAACAATCAAAAATATATATCCACTACAAAGAATTAATGATTTGTTTGATTATATGTGTAGTGCATTGGTATATTCAAAGATAGATCTTCATTTTGGTCACCAATTAAGAACCAAAGATGAATATATTCATAAAACAACATTTAGAACAAGGTATGGACATTATGAATTCACGGTTTTACCTTTTGGTTTGACAAATGCACCTGCAAATTTTATGAATTTAATGAATAATATCTTTCAAGAATACCTGAACAAGTTTGTACTTATATTCTTGGATGATATTCTTATCTATTCTAAAAGCATCATGAGCATTTGAAAATATTACTTGAAATTTTAAGAAAGAGAAGATTGTATGGTAAGTTTTCCAAATGTTATTTTTATGAAACATAAGTGCACTATTTAGGACATGTCATAAGAAAATATGGAATAGTAGTTGATCCATCAAATATTGTTTCCATAACTGAATGACTGCACCTAAAAATGTACATGAAGTCAAAAGCTTCATGGGGCTTGTTGGTTACTACAGAAATTTTGTTAAGGACTTTTCAAAATTCGCTACCCCGATTACTTCATTACAAAAGAAAGACAAAAAGTTTGTATGGAGTGATAAATGTGAAGAAACATTTAAAACTCTAAAAGAACAACTAACTTCTGCACCTATTTTGGCTATACCAGATCCAAATGGAAACTTTATGGTAGTTACAGATGCTTCCATGGTGAAGGACTAGGAGGTATTTTGTTGCAAGATGATCATGTTATAGCATATGAGAGCAAAAACTCAAGTTACATGAGTTAAATTATGCTCCTCATGACCTAGAGATTCCCGCCACAGTTCATGCAATTCAAGTATGGACACATTATCTCTTAGGAACACCTTTCAAGTTAAAACTTGACCACCTTGGGCTGAAGTATATTTTCACTCAGCCAAATCTTAATACAAGACATCGAAGATGGTTAGAGTTTTTGTCAAAATATGGTTTTGACATAAGTTATATTAAAGGTACAAAAAATAGATTGGAATATGCATTAAGTCATAGGAAACATATTTTTGCACTTATAACTTTGAGAACTCGCTTAAGGATGAGGTAAAGAGTATCGTGGAATTTGATTTTTACTTTCAACAGTAAAAACAACACTTGCTGCAAATCCTAATTATACGAGATATACAAATTTTAACTTTGATAATGAAGGAAATCTAAGATATGAAAAGTGGGTGTATGTACCTTTCGGGAAATGAGTTAAGGAAAAAGTTAATGATGGAATTTCATAATTCACCTTACTTAGGACATCCCGGTATTTCAAAAATTCTTGTTGATGTAAAAAAGCAATATTTTTGGAAAGGGATGAAGCGAGACAATTGATTTTGTTTCAAATTGCTTGGAATGTTAGCATGTTAAGGCTGAACATATACACCCAATTGGTTTATTATATCCTCATAATATACCACAATATAAGTGGTAAGTAATTAGTATGGATTTTTTTAAGGGCTGCCTATGTCTAGAAATAAATATGATGTTATTTTAGTTGTGGTTGAAAAATTGACAAAAGTATCACATTTTACCATCGTTGGTAATCCTAAGAATGATTCACCTATTTTAGAAAAAGATTTATGCATGAAATTTTCAGATTACATGGAGTACCTAAATTGATTATATCTAATAGAGACCCTAGAATGACATCTCATTTCTGGAAAACACTAAATGCATCCTTAGGAACAAAATTGATATTTAGTTCTCGCATACCAACTAGAAACAAATGGTTAAACTAAGAGAGTAAATCAAGTTTTATAAGATATGTTACAAATGTATCTATGGATCAGTAGTACAAATGAGGAGAATATATTCCTTTAGTCAAATTTACTTACAATAATATTATCATTCCTCTTTAAAAATGACATCTTTCAAAGCATTGTATGGAAGGACATTAAGAACTCTAGTTAGTTGGGATAACTTTGAAGATAAAGAAGTAATTGGACATGAAATTCTTACTTGAAATGGAACAAGTGAAAATGATTCATGAATGATTAAAAGAAGATGTGGATAGGAAGAAAAGTTATGCAGATCTGAAAAGGATTGATAAGAAATTTGAACTTGGTGAAAAAGTCTGTTTATGTGTCAAGCCTAAAAAGAGCTCAATAACCTTTGGCAAGGCAGCCAAATTATCACCTCATTTTGTGGGACCTTTTGAGATTTTTGAAGTGATTAGCCCATGTAGCTTATCACTTAGCATTACCTCCAACTTTGTCATGAATGCATGATGTTTCCATATTTCTTTACTTAAGAAATACATTGCAAATTCCTTACAGGTCCAAGACCCAGGAATAATTATGGTTGAACCCATAAGAGTGCTGGAAACTTGGCATTTGTACTTGTGGAATCATGAAATTAGTCAATGCAAGGTCCATTGGGAAAATTTTAATGAAGAAATTCCAACATGGGAAAACCTTGAGGAAATGAAAACTAATTTTCCTCATTTGTTTGAACAAAATTAGTTCTCATTTTTGAGGCAACTAAAGATTTTGTTTAAAATCTATCTTTAATTTCTGCTAGTTTTGGGTAGGTACTATATTTTTTAGTACAGGACAACTATTTGATGCTGTAATAAGTTATGAAAGACTTGAATTCTACAAATCTAGTTTTTGTTTGAAAATTTTATGGATAGAAGAACTATAAAAGATTATTATTTTTCTTGTTTAAAGAATATGGACTAAGTTAATCATCGGGATGATGATGATTTTTAGAGGGAAGTATGTAATGCCTCTACCATGGTTGATATCCTTGATGACTTCTATAATCAAGTTACAAATGTTGATATGTGATTCTTGTTTGAAGACAATGTACTCTTATGAACTAAGTAATCATGTTTGTTGTAGATGATATGTTTATCTTCTAAAAATGGATAAAATCATGCCATGTCAATTCTGAATTTAAAATGAATTATTTAATTCATTCTTTATGTGAATATGTACTACATGTGGATGGAAGAAATAAATTCAATCTAAACTCATTCATATCCTATTTTGCATTTGAACTTGTGCTTCAGTCTATTTGATTTTTGATGTAGGATAGCCATACCTTGGATAAATTTCAGTGATCTAAGGCATGCTTTCAATTCTATGACATTTAAGTCATTTGACCAAGCCAAGAAGAATGTTTGATTTTTGAACCCAGTGTTCATTGCGGGATCACATGTGGCATCTTTTGCATATGCCCTTTATAGTGATCTAAAAATGTCATTTTTATTCATCACGTAAGGTAATGTTGATGATTAGTTTTGGGACCTAATTTAATCTAAGTTCCTATGATTATTATCTTATCTTAAGTTTAAGCTAAGGTGATTTTATTATTGTTGTTGATTAATTGGAAGGGGGTAATCCTAAGTCTTTGACACTAAGTTTATTCTAAGACTAAATAAGAAATACTCCTAAGGACCTAAGCTTGGTTTATAAGCTAATACTAACTAAACCTAACCTAAGGAAATAAGATAGCCTAAAAGGGAAGGGGATGGCATGGATGGAAAGTGATGGGTGTCAGTGGCACCAATTTATAAGGCATTAAGGAGGTTTAATGTATCATTAAATACATTATTATCACCAATTTTGACCAATGCATGAAATTATGGGGGAAAGCTACATTGTCAAACTCTGCTAAGATCTTTTGAATGAAGTTTTAATTTAAACATCCAACTAACAAAGAGTTGGTGATGGCGGGAAGTTAGGGAAGGACACTGGTAGTCCTGTTGGCATTTAATGTTCTCGACCAAAGAAAAAACTACTTGGGGAATAGGAGAAGGTTGGAGGAAATAAATGGTTTTTGGTTTTATTGTTTCATTTGGTTTTTGGGAGCTTTGGAGCTCTGCATGTGGTTTACCATTCTTTCGAACCTCTAGTTTGAATATGTTGCATGCTTAATCTCTCCCTTGCATGGCAGAAATAATAATGAAATTTGAGCATGGAAGCTATAAGAAGGAAATGAGGAAAGTTTTAGAGGCTTGGTTTTGGTGTTTTCATGGAAATATTGTAGTAGAGGTTTTGCATGAAGGATTGAGGAAAGGAAAAGGAGACATGAGCACTACCAGGCATGATAGGCCCTATCTCATTAAATCTTCTTCTTTTATTTAAATTTTTCATTAAGAGAACTCTTCTCTTCATGAAAACATCTGTGTGATTAATTTGTTGATGGTTGCATTATTATTTTGCTTCTGTTTGTGTACTCTTGAAAATGGTTACATGGATATAAATGGTTTTTGTGATAGCGTATTCTTTTTAATGAATGCAGGTTTTGTATGGAATTGGAAAACCAATGTGTTGTTCTATTAGGAAATTGGGAATGATTTTTCTATGGTATTCTGTAATTGTTACCTATGTCTTCTCGTATCATATCCTTATTGTATTTAAAAAGTCTTTGTTAGTTTTATGTGAGATATCTTAATACTAGGAAGCACTCAATGGTTAGTAAACTAGGTTTTGATTTATTTTTATGGATTCGATCCTACTCGCCTTATGGAAGGGTCTGAAATGGAACTTCATTTTCAATTGATAGACTTCATTTTGAGGTATTATCTTTTGTTGATAGTCAATTTGTGAATGTATGCTTGTTGGGAGTTCTGGTTTCGTTCTTATTTGTCGTTGGGTTTTAGTTGTTAACCATCCTTGGTTTTGTAGTTGTCTTTAGTGAGATCTTGTTTGACCCATACTAGGCATACATGAAGTTGTTTTTGAGCACCGTAGGTGCATTTAAGAAGGGATATTTTGAATTATTTTTGTCTTTATCTTTATGCATGTGTTGTTGTATAAAACCCATCACGGGTGGACCAATTTAGTATCTAAGACTAGTAAATTTCTCTCTCTCTCTGGTTGGTTGAGTTCACTTTGGATGTTACCCATTTGGGTTGGCTTGAGAAATGGACTACGTAGTAGTTTGAATCATTCCAGGAAATAGTAAAATATCGAGATGGTCTTGTGTGATATTTTGGACTAGTAAACTTTGTTTCTCTCTTCTGTGGTTTTTCTCCTTTGCTTGCTTACTCTTCTCGAGTCGGTTCTTGTTATGGAACTTGACTGAACCTATGAGGAAATATTGGGTTGTTACTTTCAATCTGGGTTTGTTTTATTTTATTATTATGCTCCCGTGTGGAACTTTAGGCTCCGTGAGTGCATGTGGATATTGTGTTAAGTTTTAGATCATGTTATCCCAACAAGCCTTATATTGGAACATTGTGTTTTCTTGACGATAATTACAGTAGGTTTGATTGAGTCTTTTGACTGTCTCCTTGAGACTATATTGGCATCATAAGTTATGTTAAGAGCTGAAGGATTGTTCTTTCTAGTATTAAGTTATTCTATAGGTTGGTTGATGTGATGTATTCATTAATCAATACAAGGATGTTCTTTTCTTTAAATCATGGAATTGGTCTTCCGGGAAGCACATAACTCTACATTTTAATAGTGAACCATTCTATACTTTTCTCTATTAGTTTTGTGTGGAAAAAAAAATCATACAAAGGTTGATTGTTTGAGATGCCTGGCTAAGTTTTGACTCTTTTCTCTTCCTATTTCATTCATTTGGATACAAGCAATTGGGTTAGGAAACATGTTCATCTTGTTAGGACTAGCCTTTTAGTTCCTAACTTGTGATCCCTATAAAATGATATCGGTTTTGATGGATTCCTTATGTGGATTGAATTAGGAATTTGATTGAGGTTCCAAGGTGGTGGATACCCATTCATTTCAATTTATTATTGTTCCTAGTTACTTTTTAGATTGAATGATAAGAACTGATTGTGTTTTTATAGAACTTGGTTGAAAATTAAAGTTAAAAGTTTGAGGTTAGGATATGAATTTTTTTATTAATTCTTTTCTTAATTGGTTGTTGTTTAGATGAATATCATGTGGTAATGATTTTTATAACCATGTTTGAGATAAAATTAATTGTGATGGGTTAATTAGTTCTTTCTTGAACATTATTACTTGTAGATTATGTGACTCTTCTCTTTATCTGACTTGTAGTTATTTAGGAAAGTATTTCTTATTGTCCTTATTTTTGTACATGGAACCTTTTCATTAATAACAAGGTTCCTTTTGTGAAATAGTTAGATAAAATCATATTGTTTTAACATTATAGCATTTATCATGCTCAGTTCTTGTGAACTGACTCATGCTAACAATTTTGTAGATGGACTTCGTAAAAGATGAAAGGAGAAAGACTTATAGAAAGTTACATTTTTTTACTAATGAAATCATCTCACTTCATTCAGATGTCTATATATTGACATTTTCTTGAAATGTACTTCTTGTTGGAAAAAGAAATCATGAAGATGTATTAAAATTAGTTTTATAATGGTGGAAGGATATTTTGTGTAAACCTTTGAAATTCTTACTAAGTTTGGAGAGTATTGAACTCTCTTTTTGATAAATGAATTGTTGTGAGAAAAGTTGTTGATTTATAATTTATTTATAAGGTTTTCATGACTTATGTTGGTGTAATATTCCTAGATAATATCATGCTTGATGGGACTTTATGGAAATACTTGAATTTTGATATTCATAACCTAGTAGATTCTAAGATATATAATGCTTCTAGGATTAAGGATCTATACTTATAGTTTGATTCTTTTCATTTGGAAAGAGCACAACTAAGTTGATAATTGTTAGTAGATCCTTACCTAGAAAAGGGAATATGAATAGTTTATATAAAATATTGTGGCTTCTTATTACTAAACTAAACCATATGTTTTTGATTACACTAATAGGACATCAGTCCTTAATAAAGAAAGAAAAGGATACTTTCCTTTGTAATTAAATAATGAGCTATGTATGATATCTTGTTAAGTTATTATGATTAAATCATAAGCATGATTGGTTGTATGATATTTTTCTTCTATCAATTAATTTGAAGCATGAATTCTTAAAGGAGTTATTAGAGACATTTAGGTCTGTATGATATTCCAAGTCTAAAGTCTAAGTTTTCAAACAAGTTTGTTTACAATGTTAAACCATAATAAGAAAACTTAATGATCTTAATTTTCTAATATTGAATTCAGACATATCGATAAATGAAAATAATTGGTTGATAATAAGATGAGGTTAGGAATAAATCAAAAATAAGAAGGAATGCTGATTTTATCCACATACCTTTCTCTTGTGTAAAATACACTTGGTACCCTTTTTTATCCACATACCTTTCTCTTGTGTAAAATACACTTCGTACCCTTCTTTGGGTAAATCGTGCATAGTGGACCCTTAAGTGTGTTGTTTATTGTTAAAATTTATAAGATAATAATTGTTGGGTTAATAATCTAATATTCTTAAGTATGTAAGTTTATTTGAGAGCTTAGTTGGTTGTTATAACATAGGGGTCAGAATAGTACCTTCATAATGACAGGAGTCATTACGAGGATATTATGATGTAGCCAACTATGCTTTAACACCGCACTTAGTTCAATTAACTCGATTGACATAAGCGGAATTTTGGTTCATGGTTATACTTTAAACAAAGATAAAAACATGGATTAGTGTGGTGGTTAACTCATGTTTACATAGGGTAACTAGACACACCTAATCGATGAAAATCGATTTAGTATGTCTATGTATCCTTAGTCACCACGAGTAGTCTTCGACACTAATACATTTAATTTTCCCTGTTTCGTGTGAAACTTTGATTCAGATTTGGGTTGAAAATTGTCAAGGATGACCAATCTAGATAATAATATAAGTATGGTGAAGGACATATTCCTTTTGACAAGTATGTCATCTTGGAATGTAAACATGGTAGACATATTTAAAACTTTGGCCAAAGTATCATAGCTGCTTGTGGCATTGTCTTATGTCACCTAGTATAAGATGTAGGATTTTAGATGAATATTGATAACAGATATTCAGATAGGCCTCTTAGAATAACACTTGAGTGCCCCTAAAAGGGTAAAGGAACCAAGTATACACAATATACACTTAAACAAGTTAACATGAGAGATCAGTTTAATACCGAGTCATGGAATGAGAGATCAATGTTTCACCGAGTCATTACAGCTACATATGGTTTTCTATTATGAGATGGATTGGAAATGGAATGTGTGTTCTAATTATATTAATTTAGAACAAAGAACATTATGTAAAAAAATATTTCCTGGTTTCTATGTCATAAAAAATGGATGTTACTAGAGAGTATCAACGTGTCGAGAATCAACTACCATACCTCTTAGGACCAAATGAACAATAGTTAGAAGAGGTATTTATTTTGTTTTTATTTGATACCTTGATGTATGGTGGAGTGGAAGATTAACATGCAGTCAATTTTTCACTCTCGAACACAATCGTGCTTAGTGCCAAATCATCTACATGGCTACAAATGATGAGAAAGGGCAACTATTTTTCATCACCAGTAGTGGGTTTTGTTTGAAGTTTCTCATTCTTCTAGTTAGTGTAGGGTGAGATTAGGCTTTCTTTCATTAGAATAAGTGCTTGTAAACACTCTGCATGTCTTAATTGAGGAATGTATGATTTGTTTCTTTATATATAACTTATATTCGTGGTTGCTTTAATTGGTACAAAGGCATCATATGCACATAATTTACTGCAATAGGAAGCCCATAGTTACCTATAGTAGTTGTAATCTTGAAAAATAAAAAAATGTAGAAAAACTAAAATCAGCTAAGGACATTTTAATGATTCCCTTAAAAAACAACCACAACTAGCTTCTAGTTTCCTTACAAGTAATCAAAGGATTATCCAACAATCCACTTAGTGTAGCATGAAACATTTAGAAGAAGAAATAAAATAAAAATTTAATAGAGTTCCATGATGTATGAGCCGATAGATGTTTTGGAAAGGATCGGTTTTGAGGCAATGGTTACGGGTGTTCATAATTCATCCTCACGATCACGGTCGTGAGGAAAGATGGAATTCAAGTTTTAAGACAATTTTCCACTAAAAAAATTGATTTCAAAATTTTCTTATTGAAGTTGGAAAATGAAAGCAATGAAATATAGTTCTTGATGTGATCAAGAACATTCAAAGTGTTTTAGGGTCAAGGTTTTTAAAGTTTATATTAGTTCATAATGATCCCGTAGACTTCTTGCCAAATGGATAGCTACAGGAAGCTGGTCATACTTCATCTAGTAGGCATATAGCCCCATTAGTCACCAAATTGTTATATAATTTCACCCCTTGAGTGAAATTGGACAACTAAGTAGGCTGTAAGTACTTATCAAGAGACTCTCATAGCCAACTTAGAGGATACAAACATATTTTAGTATTTAGGGTAGAATCAAGGTCTTTGAGAGAGTTGAAAGTTACAAGAGGAATTTTTCTTCTTCTTGGTCTTCATTGAGTTTCAAAGTTTTATTTAGTTTGGGAGACCGAAAATGGGGTCCACTTGTAGTACTAAATGGTAAAATCAAGTGTTTCACCCAGGAGTACCCTCAAATTTATTCATACATCCCTCCTAAGGTGCTAGGAAGATCCAGTGAGTTCATGAAATTTAAAGGGAGTTAGAAGAGTTGAAGGATTTGCATTTTGGCCCTTATAAAATTGGTGAGCCATGGCCGAGCTATCCTAGTTTGAAGAGTATCCATATGTTAGACTGAGCTACTCCTGGATCACCGAGCTATTATTACATTGTGCGCTAGGTTATTCATCATAGAGAGACATGGAGTTCATCAAATAGGAGTCCACAGAGTAGTTTCATTTAATTTGGGGAAGAGGTCAAGTACATGAATTACGGTGATGGCAAGTTCCATGGTAGATCACATATTAGAACCGAGTTGTTTCGATGGAAAGCCTAAATCTATAGGGACTGTGAGTGATGCAAAGAATGAGTTGCTCCAATATCAAATGTGAGCCATTTTTGAGCTATTAAAACTTGTGACAAATTTCTTAAGTTAGTTTCAATCATTAGCGACAAAGATCACGGTGCAAGGGCCGAGCTACTTCAAACAACTATGGCATATCTAGAAGAGTTGAGGCTAGGTGAGTTGGGATGTTTGTGTCGAGCCACAAATATCGCTAATCTCTTTAAATCTAATTAGAGTTGAGTGTTTAGATCATTGATGCATTGATGGTCGAGCTTGGGAAAGTGGCGAGTGGGCGGGATAAATGAAGAACTCTCTTTGGAGAGCTATAGAATTCAAAAAAACACATACGACTTGAATTACTTGGTGAGAAAAATGAAGAGATCATTATCTAACTCAATGGCATGGGAACCACTTGATTTAGGGCTCTAAGAAATGAAAAAATGAATCATCTTGACATGGAGATAGGACAAACTTGCAGGATTGTTACAAATATAACATCGGGCTTAACCGTGAAATGAAATCATGGCAATGAGTCAATTACATGGAGTTGGGGATTAAGTGAGTCAAGTCTTGGTGAAGTGGTGGAAGGTCGAGCTATGAATTGGAATGACGACCTACAGGGGCTCAAGCCAAAATTGGACAAGATAAAAGAATGAAAATCTCACAACACTTAGTGAAAATGGAGATTAGATGGAAATCTTGTGGGTAAGGCGAGAGAATCGGGTCCCATGTGGCTGTGTGAACTTGGGACACGGGTGTGCAAAAGGCATAAAATGGTGTGGAACACTACGTGTGGGAGAGTCGGGGTTGGGAAACCGAGTTTCCCATGGGACATTTATGTGATGGGGGCCCGAATTTTCCACATGTTATGTAGTGTGGGAGTTACAGAGGTCAATGACTCACAAAGGAAATCAAAAGGTTTGGGAACATATATGGATCTAGGTGTGTTAGCAGAACTCGATACACTTGATGTGGAGTTTGGGTGTATGGGAGGAAAAAGAAAGAGAGGGACATGAGTTCACCGAGAACCCACCTTTACCGAAGTTGAAAAACTCACCGATGTAAAGGTGAGTTAGAAGTCACCAGAGCATGTCACACCAAGCTAGGTCGGTTAGCGGTATAGAGCCCGGGGTAGGAGGTAGTTAGGAGATGAAACATGTAGCATCTAAAGGGGTGGAGGGTGGTGTTCGATGAACAATATGGTATGTTACAAGGTGGGTAATGGTTTTACCAATGCGTAGGTTGATAATTGAGTGGCCCCGAGGTGATGCAAACCACACTCCAATATAAATAGAGAAGGGTTTGATGCAAGATCAACGTGAACCCAAGGCAACACTGAGTTGGAAAAACATGTAAGGGGAATGGCCAATGCAAAAATTTAGTGTTTGAGTTAGTGGCTCGGTGCATGGGTAAGAGTGGTAAAAATGTAGTGGGGTGAAAGCTTGGTGAGTGGGCCTTTAATGTAAATTTTAAAGCATTCAACCCCCAGAATATAAAGCAATAAAGAATCAATGATTGGCCCCCACATTTTTTTAAAATACTTGAATCATCTCAAAAGACATGAAAATATTATGAGAAAGATATAAATATTTTAAAATTCATTCACAAAGAAAATATTTAATTATCCAAATCCCATAATAGAGAAGGAATACCTGACAAACCAAAGGTAGCTTCCTCTACTCGAAGTTCATAACTTGAGCATTTCTCAATGGAATCACACAAAATTGGTATCGTTGGAATCATGGCTCTAATGTTGTGGTTAACACACTAGTTGTCTAGATAATATATCATATCTAAGCATACATACAAATAAAAGTGGATGTTCTACCATAAGAAATATACAAAATAAGAGATATAAATCAACACTAGATTTAATGTGGTTCACCTAGTGTGGGCTACGTCCACCAAGAAACAATCCAATCTATTATCAAAATATTTGAAAAGATATACAATTGAATATTTTCTATCTTCCACACCTCTCAGATGTACAGTACTTTCTTTCACTCAAGATTTTTCTTCTTCTCCAAGAATTCTCTCACTCACAATTATTCTCACAATAATCAAATTATTCTTAATTCTTACTTCTAAATCCTAGATTTCATGCTTATATAGGTGTATAAAAACTTAGGGCACTTATCCATGCAATTATAATTAATAGATATACTTTAATGCTAAAAATAGATCTAATTCTCGAGAGTTAATTAAAACACTCCAACATAGGTAACCAATGTCGTTAGCCCTAACCAATGACGATTCCTCCTTGTTTAACCGATGCCGGTCATAGGTGACTGATGCCGGTCCCTCCATAGCTGATGAAAATTACTATGTTTTCCAACAAGTTTCACATTGCATTCTAATATGAAGTAATTAATCTCCACAACTCAATAATATCCCACTTTGAGATTAATTACTGCACTGTACCTATACAATATCATTCTTGGATCCTTCCTTATCTTTGTTTCTCCCTCTTCAATTCTCAAACTTGAAGACCAACAAAAGTGGAGTGTAGCTCCAACTTCTCATTTGATAATGTCTTTGTTAGCATATCCACAAGATTCTTGCTCATATGAATATTTTCTAGATTCAACGATCCATCCTCCAATACCGCCTTATGCGGTGATACTTCAACCGAATGTGTTTCATTCTCAAATAAAATGATGAGTTATTTGCCAAATGAATTACACTCGACTGTCACTAAACAATCTACAATCATCTTGCTCCTATCCCAACTCTTGGATGAAGCTACTCATCTAGATCATCTCCTTGCTAGCCTATGTAGCTACAACATACTCTTCCTCTATAGTAGACAACACCACAACCTACTACAATATTGAAATCCAACTAATTGTCATCCCAAATACTATGAAAATATATCCAAAGAGTGCTCCTCCTACCATCCAGGATCTCCAACTTTATCTGAATCAACATAGCCACATAATGAAATATCCAACCTCCATAACATAATTACATGCTAGATGTCCCTTTCAAACACCCGAGTATCCATCGAACTAATTTCTAATGCTCTTTTCCTAGATTGAGCATATATCTACTCATAACTCCCACTATCTCTGTAATGTATGGTATGGTTAAAACCATAACATACATGAGAATCCTAACTGCTAAAGCATATGACACTCATGTCATGTATTTTACCTCCTCATGTGATGAAGGAAACTGATCTTTTCTCAATTTGAAGTGTCCAACCATAGGTGTACTAACAGGTTTTTCATTTTGCATCTTGAACCTTTGTAACACCCTATAGATATAATCCTCTTGAGACAAATACAATTTTTTATTCTTCCTGTATCTGTGTATTTGCATGCCAATGATTCTTTTTGCAGCTCCTAAATCCTTCATAGTAAAAGTGTGAGCTAGTTTTCCCTTAAGCTCATCAATGTCCTACATACTAGATCTTACAATAAGAATATCATCCACATACAATAACTAAATAATATAGCTACCATTTTCAAGCTTCTTGAAATAAACACAATGGTTAAATTCCTATCTCAAGTGACCATGCTCATGCATAAACCATCCAACCTCATGTACCATTTCCTTGGAGCTTGCTTGAGCCCATATAAACTCTTTTTCAACTTACAAAATAATTTCTCATTACCCTTGACTTCATACCAAAGTGGCTACTGCATATAAATATCTTCATCCAAATCACCATGAAGGAAATCCATCTTCACATATCGTTTCTCTAATGCAAATCTTCTACTACAGCTAAAATCAATACAATACGAATAGAAGTCATATTTACAATAGGAGAAAATATTTCACCAAAGTCAATACCTTATTTATGTGTAAATCCCTTTACTACAATCCTTTCCTTGTACCTTTTCTGTCCACCATCTTCTTCCTTGATCCTGTAAACCCACTTGTTCTACAATGTCCTCTTACCTCCTAACAACTTAACCAAATCCCAAGTCTCGAAACTATTCTAAGGAGTCCATCTCCTTATCCATGCCATGCTACCACTAAACATGGGTCTTATCCTGCATTACTTCTTCAAAAAAATTTGGTTCACCATTATCAGTCAATAATAAATAAAATAGAGAAGGTGTAAATATTTCTAGAGGTTTACTTACCCTTTGTGACCTTCTCATAGGAGTTTGGGGTATCGAGGCTCATTCTGGACCTCCTAGACATTTGTATCCAAATCTATTAGTGAGCTTTGTTAGTCACTTGTAGCCGATGTTGGTTCTCCGCTAACCAATGCCGGTTTGGATCTTCTGTAACCAATACCGGTTCTGCTGATCGATGTTAGTCAAGGGTCAAATGACACTTTGTTATCTTGTGTAACCCTATTGGTATTACTTTTAAATCCGAGAGTTCATTTTCATTCAAAAATTCTAAACCGGTTCATCCTTGGGTACCAAAATTTGATCCTTGTATATTCTCTTTTCATTCCATTCAACATCACGACTCCTAATAATTTTAGAATTCTCTAAATCCAAAAACGGAATCCAAAATCACCAGATCCATAACCAATGAAAGTGCATCTCTTGGATTTTGCATCCAAATTTTTCCTATTTTCCTTATCAATATGCACAAAATATTTTGAACCAAAAACTTAAAAAAGAAATATCTACCTCCTTTCTAGTTCAAGCTTCCTCTGGTATTCCTCCATCTAGTGAACTTGAAGGCCCATGGTTAATCAAATAAACCATTATATCAACTGCTTCTACCCAAAATTGTAAGGGAAATCTAGAATACATCCTCATACTTCTAGCACATTCCATGATTGTCCTATTCATTCTCTTTACAACACCATTCTCCCATGGTGTTCTTGGAACCATTATTTCTCTACGTATCCCATTCACTGAATAATAATCATTGAAATATTTTCTATAGTATTCACCACCATTTTCAGATCTAAGGAACTTTAACTTTGAATTTGATTAATTCTCAACAAGGGATTTCCATCTTTTAAAAGTTTCAAAACATCGATTCACGTTTAATACAATAAACCCATACCTTTCTTGTAATATCATCTATGAAAGTAACATAATATTGGGATCCTACATGAGAAGATACCCGAGCTAGTCCCCGCACATCCGAGTGTACAAGTTCTAATTTCTGATCCTTCTTAGTTTCCCCAAATTTGAGAAATATCACTCTCTTTTGCTTTTGAAAGACACAATACGCACATAAATTAAGCTCTAAATATTTAAAATGTAATAACATACCCTTAGCCTTTAAGATCTGCATTACTTTTTGAATCATATGGCTCAACCAATTATGTCACATACATGCATTTGAATTTAAAGTAGATAATGCGAAAAGGAATCGATAACACAAGTAGATAAATATAACGTTCCTACCCTTACCTCTTTCCAAAAAAATTACCCTTGGTGACTTTCTAATAGTCTCCTATAAATGTAGCCATGCAACCAGATTCACCTATTTTCCCTACGAAATAAGATTCCTCTTGAGGCTTGGCACATGCCTCACATCTTTCAATACTCATGTATTTCCATTCGTAACCAAATCCCAAATCTGAAACTATTCCAAGGAGTCCATCTCCTCATCCATGTCATGCTCCCACTAAACATGGGTCTTATCCTGCATTACTTCTTCAAAAAAATTAGTTCACCATTATCAATCAATAATAAATAAAATAGAAAAGGTGTAAATATTTCTGGAGGTTTACTTACCCTTTGTAACCTTCTCATAAGAGTTTGGGGTATCAGAGGATCATTATGGACCTCCTAGACATTTGTATCCAAATCGACGTGAGCGTTGTCGGTCGGTTGTAGCAAATATTGGTTCTGCTAATCAATGTTGGTTTGGATCTTCTATAACCAATACCGGTTTGCTGATCGATGCTAGTCAGGGGTCAAATGACACCGGTTTACTATGTAACCCTATTGGTATTAATTTTAAATATGAGAGTTTATTTTCATTCACAAAATTCTCAACTAGTTCATCCTTGGGTACCAAAATTTGATCCCTGTACATTCTCTTTTCATTCCATTCAACATCACGACTCCTAATAATTTTAGAATTCTCTAAATCCAAAAATGGAATCTAAAATCACTAGATCCATAACCAATGAAAGTGCATCTCTTGGATTTTGCATCCAATTTTTTTCTATTTTCCTTATCAATATGCACAAAATATTCTGAACCAAAAACTTTAAGAAAAGAAATATCTACCTCTTTTCCGGTCCAAGCTTCCTCTAGTATTCCTCCATCTAGTGAACTTGAAGGCCCATGGTTAATCAAATAAACTATTGTATCAACTGCTTCTACCCAAAACTACAAGGGCAATCCATAATGCATCTTCATACTTCTATCACGTTCCATGATTGTCCTGTTCATTCTATTTGCAATACCATTCTCTGTGGTGTTCTTGGAACCGTTATTTCTCTACATATCCCATTCAATGAAAAATAATCATTGAAATATTTCTTCTGATATTCACCACCATTTTTAGATCTAAGGCACTTTAACTTTGAATTTGATTAATTCTCAACAAGGGATTTCCATCTTTTAAAAGTTTAAAAACATTAGATTTACATTTAATACAATAAACCCATACCTTTCTTGTAATATCATATATGAAAGTAACATAATACTGGGATCCTCCATGAGAAGCTACCTGAGCTGGTCCCCACACATCTGAGTGTACAAGCTCTAATTTCTGCTCCTTCTTAGTTTCCCTAACTTTGAGAAATCTCACTCTCTTTTTCTTTCAAAAGACACAATATGCATAGAAATTAATCTCTAAATCTTTAAAATCTAATAACATACCCTTAGCCTTTAAGATCTGCATTCCTTTTTGAATCATATGGCCCAACCAATTATGCCACATATATGCATCTAAATCTAAAGTAGATAATGTAGAAAAGGAATCAGTAACATAAGTGGATAAATATAACGTTCCTACCTTCTTACCTCTTTCCACAAAAAAAAAACCCTTAGTGACTTTCCAATAGTCTCCTATAAATGTAGCCATACTTTGATTCACCTAGTTTCCCTGCAGAAATAATATTCCTCTTGAGGCTTGGCACATGCCTCACATCTTTCAATACTCATGTATTTCCATTCTGTAATTTTAGATGAACTTCCCCTTTACTAGTAATACTGCAAGGTTCATCATCACCCAAATAAAAATGCCCAAAATTTCTCTAGACATAATTTATGAAATAAAATTTATTAGGGGTTGCATGGAAAGAAGCTCCTGAATCTAAAACCCATGATTCGATTCTATTATCTAAGGAAAGAATAAGAGCATCTTACATTACCTCTGATGTAGCAAGATTTTCTTCTTTAGCTTTGTCTGGTTGTTGGTTCTCTTTATCCTTTGACCAACAATCTTTCTTTCCACATTTCCAACAAGTAATTCCCTTACCTCTGGATTTAGATCTGCTATCCCATTACTTTTATTTCCCATTACTCTTACTCTTGGATCTCTCCTTCTATATGTCCCTACTTTCTACATTTAAAGCATTCCCAGATGATGATTCCTCTATACTCTTCCTGCGAATTTCTTCATTCAAGATTATACTAACCACATCATCAAACTTCAAAATATTATTGGCACATGTTGTATTACTAACAACCATTACCAAGTTATCTCAACTATCGAAAAGAACATCGAATACAAGTGCTTTCACTTCATCAACAAATGACATTTCAACTGATTTTAACTGATTTACAATAGATTTGAAATCATTCAAATGAGTAGATGCAGATCCAACTTCATGCATATTAGAACTAAATAGTTTCTTCATTAAATAAAATTTATTTGAAGCACTAGGTTTTTCATATAAATTAGTAAGATATTTTATTAATCCTCTTTGTAGAAGTCACTTCTATAATATTGAAAGCCACGGATGTTGTCGCTCAATCTTATAGATCCCAAAGCCTTTCTATCAAGAATATTCCATTCTTGATCAGTCATCTTCATAGGTTTAGACTTCTCATCCAATGGTAAATACAAATCTCTTTGATATAGATAATCCTCAATCTGCATCTTTCATAATTGATAATTTCAGCCGTCAAACTTCTCTACCTTGTATTTGTTTTCTTCTACCATTTCTATAGCTCCCAATCAATCAAAAAACCCTATGTGAGTAAATCTATCAACACACAAAACCCTCAAACAAATCTTTGATACCAGTTGTTGGGGTTAGCACACCGGTTGTATAGATAATATATCATATCTAAGCATACATGCAAATAAAAGTGGATATTCTACTAGAAGAAATATATTGAGTAAGAGATATAAATCACCACGAGATTTAACGTGGTTCACCCATTATGGGATATGTTCACCAAGAAACAAGAGAATCTATTAACCAAATCTTTGACAAGATATACAATTGAAGATTTTCAATCTTCCACACCTCTCGGATGTACAGTTTCTTCTTTCACTCAAGATTTTTCTTCTTCTCAAAGAATTCTCTCACTCACAATTATTCTCACAATAATCAAGTTCTTCTTAATTCTTACTTCTAAAGACTAGCTTTCATGCTTATATAGGTGTATACAAACTTAGGGCACTTAGCCATGCAATTACAATTAATAGATCTACTTTAATTCTAAAAATAGATCTAATTCCCGAGAGTTAATTAAAACACTCTTGCACATGTAATCGATATAGGTTAGCCCTAACCGATGACAGTTCCTCCTTTCTCGATCGATGCAGGTCATAGGTGACTCGATGCTGGTCCCTCCATAAGCTATGATAGTTATTATGTTTTTTAGCAAGTTTCACATTGCATGCTAATCTGAATTAATTGAGCTCCACAACTCAACATCCAAGACCTTCACATAAGGATTAAGAAAATAAAATATTGATGAACATTTGATGGGGAATTCCATATAAACAAAGCCCATTTCAGTTTTTCAATTACCAAGTGGTTGGGTGAGCATTAAATGAGCATGGGGAGCTAGTTTCTTGGGTTGCTGATTTACAAATTAGCATGGGGAAGATTTTACGAATCGATATAATCATTTTCCCTCATTTATTATCACTTGCAAGTGATTGGAAAGCATATTTCAAGATTACTCTTCTCTCTTCTCTCAAATTCTATAGATTGTAACATGAGGCTCATTTATAAAGGAGTTATTCATTCTCCTCTCTTCCCCCTTTCTTTTATTCTCCTTCGGGTTGAATGTGGAGTTTTAAGCCTCCTATCCAAGATTTGTAATGGAATTTTCTTTCCTCCTTCCCACCAATGATTTACTATGAATACTTTAATGGAGCAATGAATTATGCTCTTTGATGTTATTTTTCCACCCTCTGCATGATTTTTTGTCTCTACTTGTCTCTCCTAATTATAGGGTATATTATGCATATTTCGATGTTTATTGTAGGTTTGATGGAGTCATGTTTAATGAGATAAAGTGGCATACTCTGTGAATTTATCTTTGGTCTATGGTGCATCTTGTCCACCAAATCCATTGCTCACCTCGATCCATTTTAGGCACTTTGATTTTGTCTAACAACCTCCTTTTCTTGGTGTATCACCACTCTTAGTGTAGGTTTATTTTCATGCATTTCTCTCCTGTCTCCTTAGAATGTTAGAATAGGATTAGGTAGTTTGCTTGCTTGCATTAGGAGTAGCTGTGGTAGGTAATATTAGGAAGAAAAACCATTTTCTCTAGAGAGCTATCCCATTGTCAAAGTCCCACACTTTAGGATAGCTCAATATTACACAAATTACACCGAATGACCCACTCATATCGGCCATTCGAGGGGTGTTGTAATTTTGTGATAATAGTACTCATATAGGGAACTTGATATTTTTAGTATGTAGTCATTTTCAATATTTTCTACTTTGAAAAATTCTTCCGACCTCATGATCATCTTGGTGCACATTGTCTTCGTTGCCATCGCTTCTAATAAAGACTAACCAAAAATAACAAACCTATGTAGGAAAGCTAAATATATTTTTAAAGTGAGTCTCGACACTCGAATTGTGATGGAATAAATATTTTTTGATTTTTCTCATCGTCATGATCTTATCCCTGAAATTTCACTTGATTTCTCCCATTAGAACGCATGGAAATAAAAAATGAAATTTCCACTTAGTAGTGACTTTGGGCATGGAGCTGCCATGACAACCATTAATGGAGCTCATAATTTTCGGTCTAATTTTTTTGTCTTTTATCATGATGAAATCAAATCTATTGTGATATTTTTTTCATTTGGAGTTTTTGAGCAAGTTTTTAGCTCGATTCCATTTCCAGATTGATGGGAAATCCGACAAATTTGAGCTAGGGCATGAAAAGTAGTTTTCATTGTAAAAAATTATCTAGAGAATCATTTGATATACTTTGTTAGTTTCATATTGATCATCTTAAAAAAGAGGAGGTCTTCAAAAATGGCATCTTGATTCGTGCTCTAGATTGAGAGAAACATGCATTTATCCGTTTTTGACTATAAGGGTTTTCAAGAAAAAATTCTTCATTTTTATCTTCTATCATTCGCTTCTTCGATTAATTTTTCCTATGAAATATTTGAATTATTACCATGTGAAGGAATTTTTGGTGTTGGAGGAGTGTAGAAATGGTGGAAATAAGCTCTGCAAATTTTTGGCAAAGTATGTCTGGGGGGTATGGAGGTGCGGGGAAGAAGCGAGGCACAAAAATGGCTAAGTGTTATGCTTTCATCCAAAAATAATGGGGGCATGGGGATAGGAATATTTTTGTGTCTCCTTTTTCCCCTTAGCTAAAGGATTAATGTGACATCAATTTTCACATCCTGCTAGGTTGCGACACTTGGCGATCATCCGAGCACCGAGAGAGAGTCTTTATGCAACTAGCTCTTGGGGCTGAATTTTGTACTACGAAGTTTACATTGATGACTTGGGGGGCGCGGGGCTAGGAATTATTTTGTTTCCCCTTTGTGACCTTAGATAAAGGGATTAAATGAACATCAATTTTCACATTGCATTAGGTTGTGACACTTGGCGATCATCTGTGCATTGTGAGGATAGACTCACAAGTCATGCAGAGGGTCCTATGGGTGATCAGAGGGATAAAAATGGTTGGGTGCATATTCATGTCCCTCATTTAAATTTTCTAAAGGGAAAAAAGAGGCATAAAAATTTTCCAAGATCCTAAAAGCTGACACATGTCCACTTCAAAATTTGGCTAAGTACGAGAGCTTACCTTGATGCCAACCTGCAACGATGATATCTTGAGCTCTCAGATGAGTTTAAAGGTGAAAATTTATATTAATTTTACTGAAAAATTCCTACTGAATCCAATTGATGGAGTCTCATCTCTTTATTTCTTCATTGGAGCCCTAAAAAATCATATTTTTGTTCTGGATCCAAGACATCGAGCATGAGAAAAAAATTGATATAAACATATTGTTCCTAGTTGTTGTGAAAAATATGATTCCACCATTTAAATTTATATTAATAACATTTGCATTTATATATTTATTATATACTAACTCCTTATGTAACTCTCAAGGTTGCTTCTCGAAGCTCAGGTGTTTTTTAACACTATGCGGTGCCTAGGCCTGAGAACCCATTTTTGATGAACCTGCCCCAAAACTTCCAAATCTTCCTGAATCTTCCAAAATATTTTCCTTGATATTATTAGATATTGATTGCATATCCATGTTGAATTTTTATCCTCTGTTCCACTTCAGGGGGTACATTATTCCCGGGAAGGCTAGTGGTAGCCCTTCCCAAAACTGCCCAAAATTGACATTTTCTAAAAACTCCTAAAATCACCTAGTGGGACTAAATTTTATTTCCTAAATAACCTAAGGGTACACTTAACATTCACATAGGGAACATTTGAATGGATACATAGGACTTGTGTTGAGGATGGACTAACCTGAGGGTGTTTCAGGGAAGTATGGCACGAAATTTTTTTATACTAGTGGTAAAGTTGTCATGTTTTCAAGTAGATTTTTCCCATGAAAATTCTCAAGAAAACAATTGGCTCTTACTTGGGGACATGTTATGGACTGAGTGTAGCGAAGACATAACCTGAAAATCCTAGAATCTCAATTTTCTTCATGGATCAGTGCCTTATCCATTGGGCTTTATGGAGTCATTAGAAAGATAGGCTACCCAATTTCCCTTATTGAACACACACACAAATAAACAAAGAAATGGTAGGGAAACACACCATAAGGGGAAAAAAACACAATGGGAAAGGGAAATTATGTATAAGGTGAGGGATATTTACAGAGGTGGTAAAATAATATACACATGCTTGGAAATGGGTTGGGAAAAATACATGGAATCATAGAATAAATGATTAAAATGTGATGCCTGAGACACCAAAATTATTACTGGATCAAACCATGCTCTTTTTATAGATTTGCATGTATTGAGAAGAAGAAGACATACTAATATTCCATCTTCATATTTATATTATAATGAGAATGTTCTTGCACTCACATAATACTTTGTCACTTTCTCAAAACTCTTGTATCTTAATGCTTACGCTTGATGTCCTGTGATCATGGAACATTGTTCTTCCATGTCTTCAAAAGTGGTAAAATATTCATCCTCTTTGAATTTCCATTTTAAGTCATATCTTACATAGGCATGGTAGCAAATGATTTCCCTCCCATTCGAGAACTTCTCTGAACATCCCACTTTGTTGTTATAAGAAAATATTTTCAGTATCCATCATCGCTCGAGGCTCATCCTGATATCATTCTCAAAATTACCACCCTCAATTTCTGCATAGAGGAATTCTTTACCCTCTAGTGTATTTGGCCATTTTAACTCTTGTTCGCATTATTGGAGTATTCTCAGTGGCTAGAAGAAGACGATTTCACACAAATTTTGAGAACCTTACAACTTTTCACTTTTCTCTAAAAATTTTCTTTAATGAAAATTAGCTCACTATTTTATCTCATTATCTTCTTCCATTGAAGAAATGTTATTTCTAAGATTGAGGATATTAGAAGGATATTTAATAACCTTCCTCCTTTTACATTCACAAACCTCTTCACATTATGTGAAAGAGAAAGAATTTCTTTCACATTCACTCTCATCCGTCAAGGCATTGGGTAAATCATAAAATTAAATCAACTTCTCTATTCTGAAATCAAACACTAGCTTGTCAAAATAAGGAGTGCAAATAGACTCATACCTATCTTGTTTTTCCATAGCTCGAGTCAAGAGTTCAAAACTGCGTTGATGGTCTTCAGATATCTTCTGAACCTTCAAGATGTCTTGTACAAATAGTTTTTCTAAGATCACCATAGGCTCATCTTCATCCTCATGGGAAGAATATTCATGTTGTGCCAACAAGAGATGATTTAAATTCTAATCCATCCGCATCTATAATTCATTTGGAACATCCTTGTTCACTCCATGCATGTTTTGTGTTGTCCAAGATTCTCTTTCTTGCAAGCATGGGCACACTTGATTCACAACACCTTCTAACAAGGAGAAGAGGTCCATGATTTTGGGAATGGCACTCCTTCAAGCTCAAAATCCATATCACCTTCTTGATGGGAAGCATAGGACCATGTTGGGTTGAAATTATGGGAAGGATTCTCAATTCTATATTGATAATTCATTATTGAATCTTTGTGCTTAGATGGAAAGTAAAAGACATCATAATCACCGTGATGATTGTTCTACTCCTTGGGTGAGAAGGGATTGTGTTCAAATTGTTCATTCTCCTATTCTTTGAAAAGGGAATAAGATTGTTTAATCGAGATCATCCATGATTGAGTCGGGGTAGAGTTTGGTCCTTCAATTGTCTTTATTTCTTTATGCAACATATGTACATTACTTGAAGAATAAAAATGGGAGGGAAAATCATCCATAACCATTTTGAATTCATCATCTTGAATTTGGGATGTGGGGTATCTTTCTTGTACTTCTTCACATATCTCCATTCCATCATGAATCAGAAGATCAAAATTTGAAAGGAGATTATTCATGCTTACTTCGAAATGGTCATCTTGTATTTATTCATCATTGGTGGAGTCTTCGAGAGAATTGAATCATCCATTATGCAACAAGAGTCTTCCTTTATCGAATATATTATTCCCCCTATGGGTTGTGTCTTGAGCCAGAGGGAATTTTTGAATGGTGGTTCTACCTTCATGTCTTCTACCTCTTCCTCCATGATGTTTCTTTGGTTTTCATCATAAGGTTCCATGATAAGATATTCTTCAAGAGCATCCAAGAATATTCCAGGAATGAAAACCTCATAGTATGGGAAGCCATCAGGGTCTTCCTCCATAGGGTGCATCTCATCTTCTTACTCCATTTGATGTCGTGATTCAAGGTGTTAATACCTTCTTTGTAGAGCTAAAACATACCTCCAAATTTCATGAAACACTTTGGGGTCAATATTTATTTCTATTATGATTTGAATCCTTTCCATATATTCTCTTTTCAAAATATTCATTTCTTCATCACCATATGCGATGAATTCATCTAGAGAGTGGAAGAAGAAGAAAAATATTCTCAATTTTGTAGTGAGATTTGTGAGGTTGCAAAATTCTTCTTCAGTGGATCCAACATCGTCCCGTCTTTCGTCATCTTCTTGAATGCTGATTTGATCTTCATCGTATTGCTCAAGGATAGGATTTTATTCAACGAGTTCAAGAACCTTTTTGGATGAAAACCATATAGTATGAATGGTCATCATGATCTTACTTCATAAGAAAAATTTCCTCTTCTTCTTCATTTCTATGGGCTACTTTAAGTTGCTTGTACATCTCTCGCAAGGATTCAACATATTTCAACATTTCAAGGTATATTTGGGAACTAAAATTTCCTTGCATAGTGCTCATGATTCTTTCCATATACTTAAGTTTCAAAATTCCCATTTTATCATTCCTATATGTAAGGAAATCATCCCAAAGGAGGGTGATGAAAGACATGGCCCCAATATTTTCATTCAATTATGCATAAGTGAGAGTATTACCTTTGGCATATTCTTGAGCTTCACACCTTATCCTATATTTTCTTTGAACACTTTCTATCAGCTCCTACTTTTTTCTTCATCGGTGGAAGGTTCATTTTTATTTCCTTTATCTAGATGTAAATTATTTCTTGAAGTAGGAGTCTCTTTTACCATCCTTGAATTTTCTCTTTTGTAAATATTGGTCCGGAACCATGGTTGATCAATGATATTATTTCTCGGTCACAATATTCTTCTTCTTATTTTTTTCATTATTACTCATTGGTACTTCACTCCAATCTATTAATTTCTTCATGGTGTAGGAAACAAACGTGACAGGGGTTTGTTCCTTGACAAATTCACCTTCAAAAATGATTTTCTCTGAAATCTCATTTTTTTTTTTTTGAAATATTTATTTTTTGATTTTATGGGTAGAGATCTTGTTTATGCACACTTAGGAAAATCTCTCCCTAGCAGAGTTGCCAAAAACTATTGGCTAGAAAATTTGTCGGTGGAAAAATATATGGGTTTCTTGCCAATGCTCTGGGATTCTATATCCATCTAGTTGAATGGTGTAACTATGTGTTATTATTTGTGGATAAAATAAACTCTGTGGGTGGCCAAAATTCCAAGGATCCAACAGGAACACTCCACTGATCATGCGACAAGGCTTGCAATTTCTTGCAAGAGATGAAACTTGCTTGAAAGGGGGAAAAGGGGAGTGGGAAGCAAGAAAATAGGGATTAAAATTGTAGGTAGAAAGTCAAAGTCCTACAACTATTAACTAGAATTTACCATCACACATATTTGTAGGAAGAAAACAACAATGCTTCAACACTAACGATGAGAGGAAACCATGCATACAAAGATGCACACATTCATACATATGAGAAAACAGAAACTTTTTCCTTAATTAGTATTTCAACAAAGTTGTGCATAGTATGGGAAAAGAGGAAACATATGCAAGAGGGGGAGAAGTGGAATAAATTGTAGCTTTATTTCATGTGTAGTGATGAATACAAAGCTTCAATCAAGCTACCCCAATTCACAATGCTACTAGAGTAGAAGTTCTGTAAAAATTCAGAATCTAAATCCTTTAGAATGGAGAATCCATCCCAATTTATACACTTTGAACTTGACCCTTCACCTCCCTCATATGAATCTTCGTGTTTCATATTCCACTTGTGACTTTTTATTTTCCATCAATTAAGTATTTCTCTTATAATTTGAGAAAATACTTTTACAATATTAAAATAAGTCACTTAAGTGAATAAGACAAAAGAAAATGATGAGGCCCAATGAATAATTAGAATAGAGAGAGAAAGAATAGAGGGAAAGAGAGGAGGAGGGAAGGGATGAAGGGAAATCACTCCTCACAATGAACTGCTTGAATGCCTTAATGCAGTCATGAACTTTGAGTGAATATTTCTGACATTGGTGATCCTCCACGCTGATGAAGATTTCTCCCTTGAATAAATTTGAATAATTTTCCCCATCCAGTGATGACCATATAATATATGATGCACATACCCCTTGGACCATCGATAAGTGTTAAAAATAATGTTTGAGACTTTATCAAGTGAATTCAAGATGACCCGCAGATCATGCTCGCGACAATTCTCTACTATGACACTACTATGTTCCACTTGCCTCTGGAATGATATATATGCTTGCATAAGTGATGAGTAAATCATTGAGACCATGATGGATATATTGTTCTATAATATGAGATGATCATTCAAAACCACAAAAACCACCATCTCTTTATGATTGATCACACCTAAAAAACTAGACCAACATGTGCACTTGAAATTTATGTTTCCTTGACACTTACTATATTTGGAAAGGAAAACTTACTATATTTGGTAAGTGTTGGAGTTTTCCTCTCTGGACTCCAAATGGTGATATTGACATGAATGATTATCCCCCGTGTCTCATTTTTCCAAAAATTCTCCTTGAATGTGAATTACTATTTTTAGCAAGTTCTCGGATGGATTTAGTATAAGTTGATTTCTACCTTTCTACATGATCTTGATGAGGTTATCTTCTTTATTTACTTCTTTGTATGTTGACTTCACCTCGATCACTTCTCGGAATGAATTTTTATTTTTAGTAGGTACCCAGTATAGAGAACTTGATATTTTTAGTAAGTGGTCATTTTCACTTTTTTTACTCTGAACAATCATTCTAACCTCATGATCATGCTCGGTGCACACCGTATTCGCCACCACTGCTTCTGATGAAGACTAACCAAAAATAGAAAACATGTGTAGGGAAACTTACTATTTATGGAAAGTGGGTCTCCAGAGCTCAACTTATGATTTAACACATATTTTTAGATTAGGATCATTAGCATGATCTTATCCCAAGAATTTCACTTGTTTTTTCCCACCGAATGCTTGGAAATAAAAAATAATTTTTTCACCGGCATTGACTTCAAGCACAGGGCTACCATGGTAGCCATTAATGGAGCTCAAAATTTTCAGGTCTATTTTTTTATTATCTCTGATTGTGATTAAATAAACTCCATTGTGATAGGTTTTTCATTTGGATTCCGTGTGTAATTTTTGAGCTCTATTCCATTGTCAAATTGATGGGAAATACGATGAATTTGAGCTAGGGCACGAAAAGTAGTTTTCATTGTAAAAAATTATCTAGAGAATCATTTGATCTCCCATTTGTTGCATATTTACCATCTTAAAAAAATAGGAAGTCTACAAAAATGACATCTCAATTCATGCTCTAGATTGAGAGAAATGAGCATTTCTCCATTTTTTACTACAAGGGTTTTTAGAAAAAAATCTTCATTTTTCTCTTATGTTCTTCACCTCTTCGATATGTTTTTTTGTCTAAGATATATGTATTATTACCATTTTAAGGAATTGGAAAGGATGGATGAGTGCAAAAATGGTGGCAAGAAGCTCAAGAAATTTTTTTCCAACATGTCGGCAGGGTATGAAGGTGTGGGGGGAAGAAGTAGGCACAAAAATGGCTAAGTGTTGTGCTTTCATCCAAAAATCATGAAGGCATGGGGATGGGTGAATTTTGCATCTCCTTTGTCCCCTTAGCTAAAGGGATGAAAGGTACATCAATTTTCACATCATGTCAGGTTGCGAAACTTGGGGATCAATCGTGCATTGAGAGAGAGGGCTCCAACTAGCTCCTGGGGGATGAATTTTGCAATACGAAGGTTGCATTGATGACTTAGTGGCCATAAGGGTTTGGGAAATTTTTGTGTCCCATTTTTCCCCTTATCTAAAGGGATGAAATGTACATCAATTTTCACATCATGCCAGGTTGTGACACTTGGTGATCATCCGTGTACTGTGAGGATAGGCTTCGGAAAGTTCCCGAGGTTGAACTAGTGATGCAGAGGATTCTATGGGTGATAAGAGGGATAAAAAGGGCTAGGAAAATTTCCATGCCCCTCATGTTCCTTTTCTAAAGGAACGAAAGGGACATCAAAATTTGGTAGGCTCCTAGAGCTAACACGTGTCCACTTCGAAATTTGGCTGAGTGCGAGAGCTTACCTTGAGGCCAACTTACAACGATCATATCTTAAGCTTCCAGATGAGTTTCAAGGTGAAATTTTATATTAGTTTGACTGAAAAATTAATTATTAATCCAATGGTGGGGGTATCAGCTCTTTATTCCTTTACACGAGCTCTAAAAAATGTATTTTGTTTCTTGCTCCATGACTAATTATGAGAAAAAATGGATATAAAAATATTATTCCTAGGTGTTGTGAAAAATATGATTCCATCTTCTTAAATTTATATTAATCACATTTCCATTGATATATTTTTTTATCTCGCTTAATCCTTATGGAATTCCTAGAATTGTTTCTTGAAGATCGGTGCTTTTTTAACACTGTGCATTGACTAGGCGTGAAAACCCGTTTCTAATGAACCTGCTCCAAAAATTCCTAAAATTCTTTGAATCTTCCAAAATATTTTCTTTGATATTATTAGACCTTGATTTCATATCCATGTTATATGTTTCTCCTCTATTCCCCTTTATCATGGTACATTATTCTTGGGAAGGCCATTGGTACCCCTTCCCAAAACTACCCAAAATTGACATTTTCTAAAAGCTCCTAGAACCACATAGGGGGGCTGAATTTGCTTTCCAAAATCACAAAGGTGGAAACTTGAAATTCACATAGGGATAATTTTATTGATTGGATAAGACTATTGTTGAGGATGGAATGATCACGGGGTATCTTGGGGAGGTATGACATGGAAAATTTTGACACTAGGGGTAAAGTTGTCCTATTTTTAGGAGGGATTTTCCCATGTAAATTCTCGGGAAAATAGGAGCGATGTTTTATTAGTGAAACATATTACAATTATCCTTTAAGTCATCAACATCTTTTTGATGTAGCTCAATTGGATTTTCCTGCTCCATCTTCCGTGACTATTCATTTAAGCGTTGTATCTCACCCTACAAGTTTCTAATAACCTCCATAGTTTCATGATAGAGTTCCTTATGATGCGAAGGATCTAGATACTTCACATGTATGATGTAATACCTCCTATTTTGTAATAACAAGTTTTTTCTTCAGAGTTTCATGAGCACGCATAGCCTCGGTGTGTGTAGTCATCAACACAAGTATCATCTCAACATCGGTGATAAATTTTGTATTTACTGATCTTCCATAGTGTGATGTACTCTAACCATTCCCTGCACTTATCCTGCTTGTGCTATTTTCTCATATGCTCATACTGAGACTCGACATTCCTCAAACTTTTGATTCTTTTCACACCATGAGAGAATAATGTTCGATGGAATTCAAGCATAGAATGATCGGGGATCCACATGTAAAACATGTTCCACGAGGGAAATCACCTCTTCCACTGTCGTGACCTTGGCCTCTAAAATCCTCCACGGTAACCTCTACCTCTACCACCTCCATTAGAGTGCCCTTCATTATGATTATGATTATGATGTTCAAATTGCTCCTTAAAATTGTTTGCAATATTGGTCCGACATACACCGGTCTCAATAGCCTCATGAATATGATCAATCAATCTATAATTCTCCATATCATGAGTGTGAGACTTACAAATCTTATAATAACAAGACATGTTCTTCTTGATCATGCACTGCAAAAAGAGGCACCTACTCAAATCATGATCTAAGTGACAGATCTCACAATCCAAAAACATGGTCAACACTTTGATTTACGAGGGTAGTTATACTTATTATTTCCTTCCACATCGCAATCTATACACTAAATACCACCGCACGTCTCATGAGCTGAATCAACTAATTTTTTTCCAAATGTTTTTCCATAGATGAAATCTGTGCCTCTAAAAATGGGTTAACTCTAGTTTCTACACTTCCAACTTTCTTAGTGAAAATAGCTACCTCCAATGCCTCACGTGGATCTATTAAATTCTTATGTGAGAATTACCTTCTAAAAGGTGTGATCAAACCGCCAACAAAACACTGTGCATGTTGGCTAGGGTGAATATCATGAGACAAATTTGATAACAAAATTTAAAAACAAGCATCATACTCCCTGACACTCTTATCCATGCCCTGTTTAATGTCCTTTAGCACCCTGATGCTATTCTATTCAAAATCAAGTATATGCAACTTAGCTAAGAAAGCATCACACAACACATTGTAGTCTACAAAATTTTGGTTCAGATCATACTTCATATACCATCTATGCACATGTATTTACAAAGTATTAGAAAAATGACTTGCTTTACACTTAGGAGCTATGTTTCCCTTAGTGCACCATAGTATTTCACACATGTGTACATGCTTAGCTACATATTCAATACCTTTGTACTATGTTAGGTGAAGATACATCTCGTAATAAACTTGCTAGGGTTGGTGCGGACCGTGCCCACCTGATCTAGAACATATATTACCTCCAATATTCCCTCCACCTCTAGAACCACCAAATCCACTAGATCCCAAACCACCTAATCCTCCTAATCCTCCCCTTGTAGTGGGCACCAGACTAGAGGATGTGTTACCTTGTGTTCTAATAGTTGTACTAAATTTAACTCCCATAGTTTATGAAGTTGTACTAATTCCAGGACATGTTTATTACCAACATTTTTTGTGCTCATGTTCTACCATGAAGATGCACCAAAAATATATCGCCAATAGGACCACCAAAAAAATAAGATTGCATGGCCATCTGAAAAACTCATGTATTTAAAGGAAAATGAAAGCTACATGTTGCTACTAAAGCACCTACACTAGCTTGATTCTCAATAACTATTTTAGGAACTAGAACACCAAGTGCAAGGGATAGGTCTCTAGGGGGATTAGATGTGCTCTCATGGCTCTTAATCATTCTTCCTTAGACGTGATCTCATCAAAAGTTGAGGGGGCCTTCTATCACAATTTCCTAAGGATGGGAGAACCAAATGTTCTGTCTTCATGTCTTCCATGTGAGCTCCAAATCCTTCCTGAGCCATCTCTCTCCTCAACTCCAAAGACTCCTCAATTTTACGTATCCTCATATATTCCCTCTCATGTGCTTCATTATAATTAAGTCACCTTTCTTCTCTCTTCCTTTCTATTTCTAGGTCTGCCATCCTTCACCACACCTGCTCCTACCCCTGCACGTGGTGGGGTTTGGCTAGCCATAGGTCATTTCTCCAAATCTAGAGTTATAATCAAAATCTTATTTTCTAAAGGGATAACACACAAGAAATATCCTTTGGGTTCACGCAATAACTAAAACTCAAAGCAGCCTCTTGACAAGAATAAGTAGAAATAATGTACTCCAACATATAAATATTCAAACATCACTCCACCAATGATCTATAATGTGTGTCCAAGTCAAATCAACATCATGTAAATTTTGGTAGTCTTATTGTGTCCAAATAATTGTTCTATACCTCCAATTTCTCTTTGATGCATATCGACTAGGAACTTGTATAACTATATAGGAAAATAGAAAAAGAACGTTTGAGAGAGTTCATGATAAAATTTTTCTTCAACCCACACATGTGCATCAAAATCAGGTCTAGTATTATATCTGTAAGAAAACTCTTCTTCTAAATTTTCTACCCAACTCTCAATACTGGCCAAAGTCAACTGATACATCTTCATCATGCAACATCCTTGCAACTTCTTGAAAAGAGGTCCCGAAATGGAACCAAAATGTAGTTTTTTTCTTACCCAAAACCATGTACGTGCTAACATATCAATCAAGTAGATCGGAGCACTCAACCAAAGCACACGTAGGTATCACACCCCTTTATTATGTCATATTTTTCAAGGAATTAGCATGCACAAACATATTTTCCATAATAATAACAACTAGATCCATGAAGTAAATTTGGAAAGACACATGAATAAGTAAACATATAATTCATATAAATAATAAGATCAGATTCACCACATAATTACCAATAAAAATACATTCACAATCAATATCCAACCACACTTTGATCCATCATATTAATCTACAATAGCTGAATATGTACATATGAATGTATAAACTAAGGCACGCTCATATACCAACAACATAACCTTATAAAATCACTCACACACCAATAAGTTGTGCAAATCAACACACACACACACACACACACACACACACACACACACACACACACACACACACACACACACACACACACACACACACACACACACACACACACACACACACACACACACACACAGAGTTAGTGGGGACTTTCCCTTCACTACTCATGCACTCTAAAAATAGGCTACATGCTAAGAATAGCCATGTGCTGCTACAAAAGCAACTATAGAAGCATGCAAGCTTTGCTAATAATAGACTTCCTATAAATAACTCTAGATCTAATCCTATTATTAGCTCTAACTCTACATGACTCTTGATCTCCTTCTTGTTCCCAAAATATCTTGGCATGTCTTCCAAGTCTTCTATCAAAACGTGTTCAACACTCAATCCATTCTTAGCACATGTATGTAAAATGGCTAAGTATTGATCTTTGAAATTCTGGGGTGTAAATCCGTCCAACTTCCACACCTACTATAACACCCCACAAGTTCAGTCAAGATCATGATAATATTTTCATATTTGACCTATCGTGAAATCAAGCAAAAGATAAAAAAGTGTTCTCGGTAAAGGTTAAGAAAACATGACAAATGCAATAATATGGTTGAAATGTTCTAAGGTTAATAAATATACTTGTGATATAATAATCGACATTGTTCTAGCCTTGAAGAGAATGTGTTATAAACATTAGAATCTATTGAATAGATTCACATAACTATCATTTTCATGATCGATCACTAGTGATCAGATGACTCGGGCTTGTGAATCTAGGGTCAAGACATTTATGTTTGGGCTATGGAATTTTTAAACTTGGTTGTTTGGGTTATATGTAACATTATGGGACTATAGTGGTAATTAAAAGGCTATCATTGTTGATTATTTTAAAAAAAAATTGGGTTAAACCTGAGCCATGCATGTAAAATTGGATGCAACGCCAAGCCTTGAATTGTTGTGAATTATCCAAATAAGAAAAGGTCAAATTAATCAATCATGCAAAGGTTATAATTTATTATCCACTTTAACAAGGTGATATTATCGTTTAATTATTGCTATAAATATTTAAGGTCCTAATTAACCCATACCTATAATACACATTTATCTTGGTCAATTATCCATGCATCTAGTTAAAATTGAATCATTTCTAAAACCACAAAAATTAGTGAGGAATTTAGAAGGTGGTGTTGATAGGTTCTAAGCCACCTATGTGGTATCTTGGCATTTATAATTATTAAATTTTATCGAACTCATTGAAGCTTCATTGATAAGCCACCAATACATTATATGAAGATTCATTTAGTTTTTTGGAGATGATGAAATTGAGCTATGTGAGTTCCTCATGTAAAAGTCTAAAGATTATCTATTAGTGATATGTAGCTCTTATTCTTAAGAAATTACCATTATCACTTTGTAGAAAATATTAGGGGCATTAAGGTACCAAGCTCTAGAAAATGGATGGATAGGTTCATAAAAAAATTCAATACCTAGGTTTTTTTGGAACAAATCGTGAAGGTGGTGTTTTGGCCTTGGGTGTATTCGGAGGGAATCACGTGTAGAGGATAGAGACAGGACTCGAAACTTAGCTATTTTCACAATTATGATTTATTTTTGGAAGATGGCATGTGGAGCACACAAATGGGAAAATACTTGCATGAAACACATTAGATATTTTTAAAAGAGTGGATATGGAGTGCTTTGCATGGATGTGGGCTAAAGATAGAATTGCTACTGATAGTTAACTAGGAGAGATCTATTGTTAGTGCACTTGCATGTGTGGCTGTAATTGTAAAGGCACATGGCTATTTTCAGCATGCGACCTATTTTGGGAATAGATAAGTAGTGAAGGGAAAGTCCACACCCTTATAAATATGTGATGAACGCATAGTATAAGATAGTGATAGATCTATATGTAAGAACTGGATTACTATGAGAGTATGTTGTCAAAATCTGTATGCATGAGCATTTATTGATATTATTGTATGAAGCTTCTATGTATTCATGTGTTTTTATATAATGGAATGTATTTATTGAATTAGAGTACTAATCACGAATATTTGGCTCTTGCATGCTTAATTTCATCATGATTATCATTTAGTCTGTTGTTCTCTAGAACTAGATCATACATGCACCGTAGAATGATGTATTAAGTATGGATTTGAATGCATTAATTCTTCATCATGCTAAACATCCTTCAACAATAACACTAAAGAGGGGCCTGATAAATTTGTATTCTTTGGGTGAGTTCTCGAGTCTAGGATGAGTGATGTGCCGGTCGCGTGGGCTTTTCTTGGTGAATTCTAGGTTGCATCATTGGTGTTTTTGTGTAATAAGTGCGTTTGCGCGGTAGAAGCTAATTATTATTTGAAGAATTTTTATGCCTAGAGGACTACACATACCATTAGTGTGGGGTGGTTATTGATATCCAGGTACAGGGAATGTTGGAAATAAGTATACATGAAAGGAACAAAATTCTACGAGTGCTATTCAAGTTGGAGAATTGAAAAAATAAAAGAGATTACTTACGGAAACAAGAACCATAGGGGGAGATGAATGAAGAAACAAGTATAACACAAGGTAAGAATGGGCTATGAGAACTACTAAGGAAAGGTGCAATGGCGAGGTACTCGGGCATATGGAGGTGCAATTGAAGAGAATTTGTGGCAAAAAGGTAGGAAGGCACAGTAGAAGGTTATTGCTTGGGCACGAAGATGTACCGCATGGAAATAATGTAGATGGTCGATTAATGAGAGGATTATTGGCGAGTTAAGGAGTAATAAATGCACTACATTTTTGAAAATATAAATAAGGATGATATGTGAGTTCATTTTAACCGTTGCGGTTGTGAGAATTTGAAAAGAGCTAAGTGTAAAGAGCCAAGTGAATTGTGTGGAGGTGCGAAAGAGTGTGAAAATGTGGAGAGAATATTTATGCATAGGAGAAGCTTGTGTCCCCATAGGTGAAGGGTTTGAGTGAAACAAACATGTTAAAAAAGAGCTCGGGCACATGATTTCCACTAGGGCACGTAGATTCAAACTAGGGTTTTAAATTGTAAATTACGAGAAGATAGAAAAGAGATATTCAAAATAGCACCAAAGAAAGCACCTACAAGTAAGAGTGAAAGGGAAGAAGAAGGTCGAAGTGGAAGAAGAAATTGCTCCCAAGAGTAATTTCTCAAAAATGTAGTATCTGGAGGCGTGATTGTGGGACAAGAATGGGATTCCCACATTTGTAAATGTAAGATCAGCGATTACAACCATCGCATTTCGAGATAATAATAACGAATTAGATTCATTGTTGAGCACGAAAACAAACAAGCACACAACATAAGACATACCAGTGTATGATGACACTAAAGAGAAGATCCTAAAGCAGATTGGAGTCTACTATTTGTACGAGCTTCCATATTTTGGAAAGTATAAACCATTTTATCGATGGTTAATGAGTAGATTCCATTAGGACTTCTTCTACTTTTCTAGATAGAGGGTTAGAATTACAGCCACCTTGATTTCAATAGTGACAGGACTAAGGGCCTCAAGAGTAGATCTGGAGAGAGAATTAACAGATAAAGTAGTGATCTTGGAAATAAGGAAGGAGCTAGGGTATACCAAGGGTCCTGCGTGGGATGGACATTGATAAATTGAAGAAGTACCTAGTGGTATAGGAAGTTGCCCATCTTGTAACAAAGTTGAATGACCAAGAAAGGTGGTTGCGGTGAATACAATGTGGTTGCATGTTGCAAGAAATATGTCTCAAGGAGTGGTCTACAATATCATGGATCACATAGTAAAGACAATTATTGAAGAAGTGCATACAAGTGAAAAAATTATTTTTGGCACTATTCTATTGTCTTTGGTGTTTATGGAAATTGGAGTGCCCGATGGGCCAAAGGAAAAGATTTGGGAGTACCCCACGGAAAATAAATCTTTGACAAAAATATTTAATAAATACTTATGTGAAGGGACCATGAGTGGGCCATTTAAGAAGAGGGTGGAGATGTGGTATGATAGGCTCTGTGTGGCATTTGAAGAAGAGTGGCACATACCCAAGGAGTTACCTTTAGTGGTTGGTAAGGCAAAGATACGGTTTGCGGTCTACCAACACTTTTACATTGCACGATTTGTGATGAAGGATGAAGCTTGGATCCCTTGGTGCAAACTTCCATATGCCTTCACAAGATGATACTTATAAGAATCAGTTCATCAGTTCACGAGATGCGCACCATCTAAAATTCATCGTAAAAGGTAGATTGTGATTACCATACCACGAGAAAAAAAAAAAAATCCAAGATGGACTGCCTACATTGAAAGTCTTATCTCGGATGTAATAAACATAAAGCTAGTAAGCTTAGTAGTAGGAAACATTGGAGAAACACTTTTGTATCTCCAACTCAAGCCCAAGCTGGAGAACAAAAATATGTGGAAAATGAGTTCACACTTCCAAGGCCACCTAAGGGTAAGCATACAGTAGAAAATGTGCCAACTCCATAGCCTACGAGAGGCCTGGTGGATGAAGAGGAAGATGAAAAAGAAGATAGTGGTGGCCCAGAGCATAGAGGATGAAGGTAACCTTCAGAAAAGGTAGAAATGGAGTGCATGACTACACCACCTTAGGAGAAGGAAGGAGAAGATGAGGACCTGAATCCAGTACAAGGAGAGTGCCACTTTAAAAGGGTATTTAAGAGAACAAGAACCCAAGGTGGTACTCCACAATCAGTGTGCAGATCACCATGACTCTCTCCACAGAAAGAGATAACTAAGAAGAGAAGAAGGAAGTTGAAGATGAATGAGGAGGTGGAAGTGTTTGAGGAGAGCGTGCTCAAATCTCCTACACCACTAGAGGGTGTGGAATAACTAAAGAAAGAAGAAATGGAGGATGAGGAAGAAGGAATAAAGGATGTATACAAGACAATGCACGAGACTACTCATGGCATAGTAGAACAAGATACAAATCTTGACGCTCAAGTTCCTAAGGGTCCAAGATCAAATAGGACAAGTGGGGAGTATACTACAAAGGTCCTTGGATACTCTGAGGACACATGTAAAATTTTCCGCACCCATTTCCAAAGCACGGTGGGCCTTAAAGAATTGTATGGATGGGAGCTGATGGATGAGGATATGGCCACTTTGCACACAAAGAAACAACTATATTGGTCAATGTAGATACATATGGATGAACCAAACTTTGACGCTTGTGAAGAGTCTTGTGTATCCAAAAGATTGAGGAAGGTACCTCAGGCCAGACATATAATGGTAAAGCCTCTTTGTTATGTCAGATGAACAAATAAGTAATGCCTTGGTAAAGGTATCTACAAAGGTGGAAAGGAGGAATGTGGATAAAGCTACAACTATTAGGGCATTGAAAGAAGAAATCAAGGCCAAAGATACGGAGATAGCGTGCCTAAGATAAGAGAAGGACTTAGCATAGAAGAAGAACACTATTTTCATCAGCATGGCAGAGGAAATTGGAGACAATATCCTGAAAGCAAGACCACACTTAGAGCCCAAGGTGCCCAAAAAGTTTCCTTGATAATGCATTATGTACAAACCTTGGTGGATTTGGTGTTTGAGGATGGACCTAAGCACATGCCAGCTCCAAAATATCCTGAGAAAGGAATAGAGAGAGAAAATGTTTTAGTGAAGAGGAAGATTGCATCTTATGAGGCGTTTCTCCAAAGCTTGCAGGAGGAGATGAGAAAAACATACTAGGCATTGAACATTTGCACATCTATGTAGGTGGTGATTAGGATAAGGACTATGGTAGAGTACAATGAAGTCCTAAAAGTGATGAAGGATGACACACTGGGTCACGTAGAGAGGTTGACATTGGTATAACAAAAGCGTGAGGCCCTTGTAGCAACACATGAACCCCATAAGGAAAGGTTAGAGGAACATGGGAAGGTAATAACATATAAATAGGATCTGATAGAGGGAATAATGTTTGCAATGTCCAAAATTGTTCTAGCTTTGTAGAATGAAAAGGGGACATTTCCCAAGATGAGCTAGAGTCTATTGTGGTAGATATTCCAAAGAAAATAGGGGCCACACTGAGTGAATGACATACATTAGAGGCCAAAATAAAGGAAGAATATATAGAACTCATTCTTCCAGTTGAAGCAGAGGATATTGTTGAGTAAATCATTCTTTTGTATAGAAAATTCTTTAATATCTTCAATTTATATTCTTTCTCATTCTTTGAGGATTCAATAGGTAACCATTGTTGGGGTGGAAATGCAATTAGTGTGGGGTAATGTTGAGAAGAAAATATATAAAACTTAGTAGAAGAAATACGAAAGATTCACTGGAAGAGAAGAGTATGTTCAAAGGCACGGGAGGATCAGAAAGGAATTACGTGCGGAGGAAAAGATAGACTCGGGACTTATCGATTTCACGATTATGATCTATTTTTTGATGATAGCGTGTGAAGCACACAAATGGGAAAATAATTGCGCTACACACATCAGCTATTTTTGAAAGAGTGGCTATAGATCACTTTGTATGGATGTGGGCTAAAGATAGAATTACAACTGATAGTTAACTAGGAGAGATCTATTATTAGTGCACTTGCATGTGTGGCTATAATTGTAAAGGCACATGGCTATTTTCATCATGCGACCTATTTTGGGAATAGATAAGAGGTGAAGGGAAAGTCCCCACCCTTATAAATATGTGATGAACTACGTAGTATAAGATAGTGATAGATATATATGTAAGAATTGGATTACTATGAGAGTATGTTGTTAGAACTATTACGCGCATGAGCATGTATTGCTATTATTGTAAGAAGCTTCTGTGTATTCTTGTGTTTTTATATAATGGAATGTATTTGTTGAACCAGAGTATTAATCTTGACTATAATTGGCTCTTGCATAATTAATTTCATCATGATTATCATTTAGTCTATTGTTCTCTAGAACTAGATCTGTACATGCACTTTGTAGAATGATGTATTAAGTATGAATTTGAATGCATTAATTCTTCATCATGCTAAACATCCTACAAAAACAACCATAAAGAGGGCACAGTACCTTTGCATGCTTTGAGTGAGCACTCAATCTAGGATGAGTGATGTGCCGGTGCACTTGGGTTTTTTGGTGAATTCTAGGTGCATCACATGATAATCTCTAATATTTCCTAATATTTGTTCTATCTATTATTTACTTAAATAAAAATCTGAAATAAGTTATTTCTTTCCCTTATTTTTTGAGTTTTCTATGTTTGGTGATAATCTTACGGTCTTGTCGATTTCTTGAAATTTAACGAATATGGGTGTAAAAAAGGAGTTTAAGGAAGTACATGTTGGTCTGAAAATAATAAATATGATTTCTCGGGATTCTTTGATAGTGTTTATTTTGCATATGGGTTTCGATTTCTTAGATTCGGTAGAGGGTTTTTGTGTTATCTATGACTGGGGTTAATAAAGATTTGGCAGATTTCATTGTTACCCTTCTTCTCGACAAATGAGTTCATGTTGAATATTTTAGATTCATGAGAGACTTTTCTAACCCTTAAGACATAATCTCAAACTCCTTAGTCGGGGAGCATCAATCATGGCTGGGTTGGTACCTTTGTGTGTAAATTTGGGCAAGAAATCGAATGAGTGCAGGATCACAATTTGCCTTCATGGTGAAGAAGGGTTCTTGAGTGGATTTGAACCCTATAGTGGTATTAAATTACACTAAGTAACATATAGTTTTTATGCCTACTAAGATATCGTTTGAGTAACTAGTGGAAATCTTATTGAAATTGACTAATATAATCTAGGCTTTAACTTAAGGAGGCCTTACTTTAATTACTATTGTTTTTCGAGTCGAGTCAACCTTAAAGGGGATACTTTGTGACTATATAGTTAATACGATCCCATGACAATAATGCTATATATTTGTTAAGATCTCATGAGACCTATATCTTGTTGGTACATGTATAAATACTTGTCTTGGTTATTATTTGATGAATCATACCTTTGATTGAGTGCTCGTAGATGAAGTGTTTTGTGATTTCCTAAGTGCTAAATAATTGTTACCTATTCCGAGATAGTTAGATACCCAGTTGATTTCTTTAATACCATGAGATCTGTAAGGTGGATGTGAGTTCTTTGAAAATTATGTAGTGACAATTGAATCTATGGTCTTATCTTTTTAAGGTAAAATTTAGTCACCTAAAAAATCCTGTTGATCCCAAATTTGTATCATGCATTTTGGGCAAGGTGCTTAAGCTTTCGGCTTATATATTCCAATACCTTCCCTTGATATTTTTAAATTGTTATTGATGTGGAGGAAACCATTATATAAGGTTGGAAAGGAACCCCATGGGCATTCCAGGTTTTTATTGTTAAGGTAAACAAATTTACCTTAATCTTGTCAAAATTATTTTCCTTGTTATGAAGTTATCATTATTATATTCGAGAAAATGTTTACATTAGTGAAAGGTTGAATGGACCTCAATGATGGCATTGGATTCTTATAGAAGTTGTATTGATGTAAAACACTTTGAATAAGGGATAGCTAATCAAATTTTATAAAAATGAAGGTGTAATTAGGTGATAATTATAAGGATAATTGAAAGGAATAATTACTCGGATATCCATGTAGGATAACAATTATCTTCAATCAATATGATTATTGATGAGTAAGTACATATTTACTTATTATGATTATAAGAATATGAGACTATATTCCAATAATATAGATAACATACTTATCAACCTATTCAGCAAGCATATAGATAACAATTTATTGGACTTATTATATTTACATTTACAATCTTTTTGTATTTTAATTAATAAAAAAGTGAATTAGTTAATGTGAATGTAATGTGGTTATCTGCATATGTTCCTCGATGCTTAAGGTTATAGTAAGCCTTCTTTTAACTTAAATTTTGTAGCATTTCATTTAAGTAAATACTAGATAGCATAATCTATTAAGTAGGGACTAGGTCTTATCATGATTAGCTCATATGAATTGATGGTTGCTAACATGTTTTACAGATGGAGCTCTATAAGTTGGATAGATCAATGAAGTTGAAATAATTTATTGATCTATTGGATTGATAAAGGATGCCTTGCTTTGTGAAATTGTTTTATGATTAAATGAAATAAAAATGTTTTGTTATTTGATTGAAAGGTAGAAAATGGCCTAATTTGTATATTTGTTTTGAAATTGAAAAAAAAAAAAGAAGTGCTCTTATTTTTTAAGTAATGTAGTGCATTAAAAGTAATGAAAGATGCAGTTTTGGGAACTAATGAATCTTGAATTGTAGTGGAAATTCATATGAAGGGCTATTTATCCTTATTGTCTATATGATGAAAGAAAATGTGTGTAATTTTACTAGGTTCTATAAGTAATTAAGTATATTATTCCTGAAACATCCATTGTTGATTTTCACTATTATGACTTAACGGTATATGAGACTACCTTGTGTTATTGAATTAATACAGTACATACTTGTTGATACATATAAAGCCTTTAAAGAATGGGACATACACATTTGCTTACTATTGTTCTAGTGGACCATGAATGTACCATAGTGATGGTAATTAAATTCAGTATATATACATATTTATAATAAATGGTAATGTGTAATAGGTTCATATATGACTGACTAAAATTGTTTAAGTGACTAGCACTAAGTATATTGGTTAGAACCAGGAGCCTTGGTTGATATGTAAGAAAAGAGGTCACAATTGTTATCTTATGTTTTGTTATGAACAAAATAGGTGGAAGCAGGGTAATACATTAGATGATGTACATTATTGGATCAATGATTAAAAGATGATGTGTCTTATATAAATGTCTATGTGATTGTTTGCAACATAGGCGCTTTATAACCTATTAATATTGATATGATAAAGCATAATAAATTATGGACCTGAATGTACTAGTCTCTTTCTTAGTTTCCTTTTGGGATAAGATTAAATATTAAGTTATAAGATTCTTAAATAACTAAACCTATATCAGAATTGGCCTGTGGCTTATTTGGGAAGGTTGTTAATTAACATGTATTATATAAGTACCCTTGGAAGGGCATGTTTATCCAAAAACGAGTGAATACCAATAATGGACTAGTAAGGATTGAGCAAGAAATGTTATGTTTGAGTAGCAACAACATTAATTAGAAAGAATTAATGGAAATGGGTAAGAAATTAAGGGGGTTCCTAAGTAATTAAAGCCATATATTTTTATTCTATAAAATTTACTAAACCAAGCAATGAGTTAGTAATTATGGATTGAAATAAAATCTGCAAGATAATTTTATGAACATAAGGCTATTTCAAATAAAAAGATCTATAACCTAATGCACTAAGAGTATTTTTGATTAAGTGCAAAGTGGACTATAGTATAATTATTTTGAAAGTGGTATGGAGTGTATTATTCTTAACATGATACACTACTTGAATAATTAAACAAAATATGATCAATGGATAAAACTTAGTACGTAATATTAAAATCTGCGAGATAGGCAAGTAAAAAGGTAATGTGAAGTACAACAATGATGTATGACCCTAGGTAAGATTCATTCATGGTGAAAGAGTCGAGGAATTTAGGGTAACCTATCATGAGTAAATTAATTAAGATACAATGTTCCAATTTAGGACCCTTGGCAGGTCAACTCACTACATCCGCTACATGGTCGTATCCATTTAATGACAAGATGTCGTATTTAGATCTGCTACTTAGTAGATGTAATGAGTTGCCTCATCAAGAACCTAAATTGTGACATGGTATTGCATTAAGATAAAGTTTTGTTATAGTAATAAGGTAGATTGAACCTCACGAATCGTACCTCGATTCCAACTTATGATGGATATGATAAGGGAAGTGGTTTGGTAATGATACAAACCATTACAAAAACACTTACCTTCCCACAGGCATTGTAGGACGACATAGAGGTAAGTCTTCATTTAGGTTAATCCAGATTTGTAACTTGTATGAGAGTTGTAGCTGCTTATTGCACCACTGTGGTGAATGTTAATCCATATAATTGAATAAGTTATTAAGGTGAGATGAAAATTTCCCAATGGAAAGTGTGTTGTCACGGAACTGATCTTGGCATACATGTCTTTGAAACTTTGTGCAAAGTATTGTAAGCTACTTATTACACTGTCTTGATTTCACCAAGTTCTAAGCCAAGGGATGTCTAGTGGGATTCCATGGAGGAACCCAGGTAAAAACTTAGAGATCATTACTTAATTATCATTTCTTGATAAATGAAAAACCAAAGGATACACTTGTTGTATTGGCTCGCAAAGAGTATTGAGAGGGATTGAGTAGGATCTGTATACTCTTATGCAAATATACTTGGTTATGAAAGTTATCAAAAATGGATTGCATTAATGTTTATGTTGGATTTAAATATATGGTTATTTAAATAGTGAAGCATAATGTTAATAAAAAAATTCCCTTAAAGGGAAGTGACAAAAAGTGGTTGTTACATTTTGGTATCAGAGCTGAAGGTTGTAGCTCTTGGACCTATTGAGTCCTTACACTTACTAAATTCTGATTTTTATTAATAAAATAAAATGAATGATAGAAGGATATACCATGGATAACGAACCAGACCAAGCAATGTTTCAGGTTTGATGGTAAGTAAGTTAAAAAAAAATAATAATCCTTCATGACACACTAAACTAGATAGATGCGTGGAGCAGTTGGTAAGTGTGAATTGGATCAGCTAAGATAAACAACTTAGGTTGAATGATAACAATCATTCTAGATTGAATGAACTATCTTAATGACAGATTTGGAACTTAAATCCAAAATGACCTGTAAACCCATAAAGGGTAGATGAAGTAGATAGGAAAGAACTATCTGTAGAAGTAGATGTAAACTAAAAGGAAAACATGCTTAAATGAAATATGCACTAAATCAGACTATTTATTTGAATGATCCTTTAATATATAGAATTATTGATCATTGTGACCTATGAATATTGAAATTTTCATTAGATTCCTAATGTGTTGTATGAAATTAATGGTGATTTAAACATAAGAAGGATTCTAGAGCCTTGAATATAGTTCTAGGAGGAAATATTCAAGGTTCCCTACTTGTGCAGTGAATAGTGAATACTCTAGGCAATTAAAATATTCAGGTCATGATCACCAACTCAAGGACATTATCTACTATGGATAGGAGAAGATAACCAAGTTTATTATAGTATTTTCATGCACTTTTTGTGCCTTGATGGAGATAAGAAAGGAAGAAATGGATACTGAGAGTAAAATTTGTACTCTTAGGATTAAGGCGGAGTTGAGACCATTTCATGTGAATACTTAACATATTTCAAGTATATCTAGTTTTATCTTCCATTCCTTGATGATCATGAGTTACAGGTTGAAAATCATATGATCTAAGTGGTGTGCATGGTGCTTAGGCCTATAGATCAATAATGATGAAGAAAAATGGAGGGTAGGTTGTGAATTGTTTGGGGAAAGGAATGTTTCTTTGGTATGGCTTAAAGAGCTTCAAAATCATAGACTGTGAGGCAATAACAAGAAGCTTCTGTGGAAGGGTCTGTGTATGGAAGGAGGCCTCAGTTGCCTTAATCTTGGACAAAGAAAGACAAAGCTTTCCTAAGTTAAGGAATGAATAGTTCCTACCCTCTCTATATAATTTAACCCATTTTGTATTTGGATTATTGTGAGATATTTGCAGTAATTTATCCCTTTGATCTTTTGAGATTGGTTGTGATTGATACACTACAAAATAGGGTTGTATTTAGAATATATTAAACTGTATTTGTTTTATTTTTCCCAGATTGGAGTAATCAATGTGTGCATCTATTTATAAATAATTGTTTGTAAAAATTTGTTGGGGTCTTTTCGACTCTTATCAATTTGGAACCAAACTAAATATGGGTATATATATATTGTGTGTGTGTGTGTGTATTAATATAGAGAACCATGGGTGTGGGAATAAGTTTTATTTACTGCTCAAATATTTACCCAGAATTGATTTATCATTAATAGGCGACGCTTTTCTCTTCTAAAGGGATTCAGGGATTTTTACCTTCCCTATGTTTCATAGTTGTTTTTAGACTTGCAACCTGATATGAGTAATATGATTTTACTTGGTATGATTGAATTTTGTAAGATGGGTTTGGGTGTTCAACTAAAATCTATACCTTCTAGTGATTCTTGGAATCAAATGACCACGGAGATTACATAAGACTTACGGAAAATATTTATTGGGTTTTGAAACTAATTCTAGATTTAAATGTAAATGGGAAAATCATGGGGTATACCATTTGTGGTGTTTTGAATGTACTTGTTCAATCGATAGTGATGAAGTTAATAATTATTGATTATTGTTTATTTGGGTTCATCCGATTTCTATCTCGAGACTAGTAAAAATATTAACCTCACCATTATTTGGGTAATCATTGTGATTTATATGTATATAAGAACATGTTATGAGTTCTTCACCTTGAGCCTCTATCATGAATATCAGTTCATGTGGATAAAATGGTACAATGACAAAATTGTTGCTCATTTAAGTGATTATTTAGAGGTAAGACTACGGTTGAATTGAAAAACATTCCTTGTTAGTGGATTTGTGCCAAATCTTAGGCACAAATAGAAATAAATCTTATTTATATATATAAAATTATTCTTTCTATTGTCGAATGTGGATTTGTATCCACTAAGTCATCTGTAAACAAATTCCTTGCAATATCTAACCTAACCTTTCAGTTTGCTGAAAATATTGTTGATGGAAAAGCCTATAGTGTATAAAGTAACTTTGTTACTTGTCACTTCATAAGATTTAAGGTAAGTAATTTTTCTCGGTCTTCTACAAACCTGCAAATATCTTGCTTGAGGATAGATAAATAGACTATTAGTACTCATTTGTGAGTCAATTATTGTTAAGAGTTTCTTAATAAACTTTTTGATGGCTCATTATGCTTGGGTAACCAAGTTAACAATGTTCTTTGATCAAACTAGGATTTATGAGTAAAATGAGTAAGATGTGTCAAAGTGGTAGATAACTGATATATAAAATATCTAAGTTATAATCAAATGAATGATTGACTTTATCTTTCTTATAGATTAAATACTGTGAATTTTTGACCTTATAATAGGAAGTCTTTGACACAACAGCACATTTTAAAATAGTTTTTAAGTTTTATATGGTCAAATACAAATGCATGGTAGAAGTAGACACTTAGTCTCTTGTGTTACTGATGTCTAATTATATTTAATAACTCATAACTTCATTATGAGGTGATTGTTTGGCTATGTAGGTATTATTTATCTGATGATATAGCTAAGTATGACTTATATAATAATGGATGCTTAGTTTATACCAGTTACAATGAAAGGCTAAGGAAGTCTGAACTTATATATATATATATATATATATATATATATATGATCAAGTTTCAGTTATGGCCTTACTTGAATTTGGATCTTATTATGACTGAATGTAATAGGAAGTGACTCAATTGGATGTGTTGTATTAAAGATTACACAAGACTATATGCTAAGTTATGAAGTATAATTTGCCTTAATTATTACAAAGTTATTACTATATATAACTCAGAGATATATGATGAAAAGGTATACACCTTGTTAAGGTATTAATGGACTAACAAGAAATATACTGATTGTAGAAGTTATGTTTACAAACTTCTGCGGTCTGGATATAATGTTACAATGATATAAGCATGGGATTATAAGGCTATAAAATTATTATTACAGTTTTTGACTCTTCTTGAGTTGATGGTAATTAGTTATGATTGAATGGATTAAGTCATGTTATTAAAATGGGCTAGATATAAAACGCAGTTATATAAGTATGGGCTTATATGACTGTAGTATTACTATTCTAGTATTGGCATCACTTGGGTTGATTAGGGATCAATTGTGTTTAGTTGGATTAATTATGTTTTAATCTTAAGTAGATACCTGTCTGGTTCAAAATAGTAGTAACTTGTTTCTTCAAAACATATTTTTGAGAACATCTTATGTATATATTACATTATTATACCTGAAATAATGGATGTAAGGACAAAAACTATGACATGTTGTTGATTGTGTGATGGTTTACTTGATTGAAAAGTCCCGATCAATAAATGTGAATTTATGAGATGCAAAATTATGATGTTCTTGTGAAAATAATGATTGTTCTTCTTGAATTAAAGTGTAAAATTATGTTCTTGATTGATATGGCTGTGAGTAATGAGATGAAATCATCGGGACGATGATTCATTAAGGGGGAATAATGTAACACCTGACAAGTTCAGTCAAGATCATGATAATATTGTCATCTTCAACCAATCATGACATCAAGCAAAAGAGAAACAAGTGTTTCCAGTAAAGGTTAAGAAAACATGACCAAGGCAATAATATGGTTGAAATGTTCTAAGGTTAATATATATACTTGTGATATAATAATTGACATTGTTCTAGCCTTGAAGAGAACATGTTATAAACATTAGAATCTATTGAAGAGATTCACCTAACTATCATTTTTATGATCGATCACACTAGTGATCAGATGACTCATTCTTGTGAATCCTAGGTCAATATGTTTATGTTTGGGATATGGAATTATTAAAATTGGTTGCTTGGGTTATATGTAACACTATGGGACTATAGTAGTAATTTAAAGGTTATCATTGTTGATTATTTTAAAAACATTTGGGTTAAACTGAGCCACACTAGTAAACTTGGATACAATGCTAAGCCTTGAATTGTTGTGAACTATACAAATAAGAAAAGATCGAATTAATCGATCATGCAAAGGTTATACTTACTTATCCACTTTGGTAACAAGGAGATATTATTGTTTAATTATTGCTATGAATATTTAAGGTCAAAATTGACCCATGCATATAATACACACTTATCATGGTCAATTAGCCATGCATATAGTAAAAATTGAATCATTTCTAAAACCACCAAATTTAGTAAGGAATTTGGAAGGTGATTTTAATTAATTTAAAGCCACCTATGTGGTACTTTAGCATTTATGATTCTTAAATTTTATCAAACTTAGTGAAGCTTCATCGAGAAGCCACCAATGCATTACATGAAGGTTCATTTGGTTGTTTGGCGATGATGAACTCGAGCTATGAGAGTTCTTCATGCAAAAGTATAGAGATTATCTATTGGTGATCTGTAGTTGTTATTCTTAAGAGATTACCGGTATTTTGTAGCCACTATTAGGGGAATTAAAAAACCGAGATCTAGAAAATGAATGAATAGGTTCACAACGAATTAAATACACAGGTTTTGCTAGAACATATCGTGAAGGATACATTTTAGCCTTGGGGGTATTCAATGGGGAAAGTCACAGAAATTTAAAGGAGCGATAAGCTCTAATTCATCCCTAATAGTTATTCTATCTATTATTTACTTAGATAAAAATTTGTAATAAGTTATTTATTTCCCTTATTGATTTGCGTTTTCTATGTTTGGTGATAATATTACGACCTTGTTGATTTCTTGAAAGTTAATGAATGCAGGTGCAAAAATATTGACTTCAGGAAGTACAGGTTGGTTTATGGCGATAAATATGATTGATGCAGGATTCTTCTTGATAGTGTTTATTTTACATATGGGTTTCTATTTCTTAGATTCGGTAGAGGATTTTGTGCTATCTACGGCCGGGGTTGATAAATATTTGGAAGATTTCTCGATTACCCTCTTACTTGACAAAAATCTCTTGTTGAATCAATTTAGATTCATGAGAGAATTTTTTTACCTTTAAGATGTAATTTCGAACTCTGAGTCGGTGAGCATCAATCGTGGTCGAGGATGGTACATTTGTGTGTAAACTTGGGAAATAAATTGAATGGGTACAGGATCACATTTTTCCTTCATGGCGAATAAGGGTTTTGGGTGGATTTGAACCCCTGTAGTGGTATTAAAATGCGCTAAGTAATATATGATTTATTACACTGCTAAGCTACCGTTATAGTAATGGTGGATATCTTACTTGAAATCGACTAATATAATATAGGCTTTCACTTAAGGAGGCCTTACTTTAATTACTGGTATTTTAAAAAGTCGAATCAAACTTAAAGGGGATACTTTGTAACTATATAGTTAATACAATCCCATGACAATATTTTTATCTATTTTTATGATCTCACGTAACCTATATCTTATTGTTACCCATTTAAATACTTTTCCTTATTATTATTTTGTGAATCATACCTTTGATTGAGTGCTCATAGATGAAGTGTTTTGTGTTTTCCTATGTGCTAAATAATGGTTACTTAATCTATATAGTTAGTGTTTCATCAATAATTATGTGATAAAACAAATAAGGTAAAGGTCAAGGAGGAATACTTGTGATTATTTTGGTCAAAGGTTGAATGTGCATGTTATTGAATTTATCCAAGATGATCATAGAGAACTCATTTTTTTCTAGGAAGGACTACCTGTAGATGAAAAAAAAGACCACCAAATGATATTAAATAGAAAGAGTTAGAGGATTGCCTAGCAAGGCTAGATCTAGGAAGCATGATGCTTCCTTGAATGGCTGTCAATCCTCTATTTTTATCAAATTAATGAAAGTAAATATGAGAAATAAAGGTCCTATTTCTAACACTTTGATTTAGGTATCTCAAAATGTTATCAACAAACTATATTAAGAAAAGTATTAAAATATAAACTAATATAGCATCAAGAAAGGTATGTTTCTGGTTGGGATAGGTCACATGGGTGTTAGGTAAGGTCACAAAGGTATCTGGTAAGGTCTAGGTGGAGTTTAGGTGATGTTAGGGGCAATTTGGTGAAGGTTATCAGAAAACACAATGACCAATTCTAGTAGAGAGGGGATACTAGTGACGATTAAGGTGACCGATGTCGGTAGGGTCAATTTGATAATAAATTATTAAACAAAGGTTTTTAGGCTCTCTATGATTACACAGAGAGTGAGGGTAGTATGGTTTGGGTCATAATATGGCTAAGAAGACTCAAGGATACTAAGAAGGAGGTTTAGAATGGTGAAAAGGCTTGGGATGGTTGAATAGTGGGTTGATGGGAGGAAGGTGATGTACAGGAAATAGAGGAAATAAACTACTTGAAATAAAAAAGATCTACAAAAGGAATAAGTAAAATGATTAGGATCACAATACTTACTTGATGTCTTGCAGATCTTGGGAGGTGGAGGAAGATGGTAGTTGATCCATGAAGATATTTTATGTTTAGTTTTGTGGAAATACAGTGTCGGTGCTTATGAGTTTTCCAATGCTTTGGAAAGATGAACCAGATGCTTGTCTTGCACTGTGGTTGTGTGTGTTTGTTATCTAGATGCAGGAGGGATTGAGGATTCACACTTGAATGCAATAAGAATCTAATAACTGAATGACCAACCTAGGTAAAGAGTTGTAAAAGTGTATATAAGGTAACCGATGGTGGTTAAGGTGATCGGTGTTGGTTGAGGGATAACCGATGTCGGTTAAGGCAAGAAAGTCTAGGTTTACCAAAAATAGGTAGATCTTTACTATTTTTGGCATGATTCTAATTGAGTTTGCTTAGGGAAGTGGATTTCACATGAGAGAAGGTAGGAAGGTCATAAAAGAAGTCCAATTAGTTTTTAGGAAGAAGTCTTAGTTAGTTAGGTTAAGTGGTGACTCAACACTAGGAGTGATGACTCAGTCATTTTGAGTTAAATGCCCCGGAATGGGTCCAGGGTGAGGTGTCTAAATGATGTGTAAATTAACTGAATTAAAGTAATTAAATTAATTAATAATGTGAGGATGAATATTAATTCAATTGTAAGTAATTAAATTAATACGAATGCGGGGTAAAGGGGTCATGGTTAGGTGAACACGTTACATTAATTGATAAAAGGGGACAAAGGGAGTATGACCTAAATTTGGTGTCTACATTTGCCCCTTTTTATCACGTAGCTTGTATTGGTAAGAAATTCGACAAAAATAGGGAGTTGATGTCCCAGGTATAAATGGAGTTAGGTTACCCCAAGTAGGGCTGAAGGTGACCCCCCTCAAACTATGAACCAATGAAGTTGGAAAAGTAGTCAGGGAGTGGTTTGATAAATAGGTGACTGATGAAAGTGAGGGTCAGTAGGTAAGGGTATGGTAATTTTGGGTAATGGGTAGTGGTCATATTGGGTACTGGGTAATGGTCATCAAACGCATGCACACATATAGATTGTGATACGGTACTAGGTGGAAGAGCTTACAAAATCTACATTGTCAAAAGGGTGATATGTTTATCCAAACAAGGTTGAAGTGATTCAAATATCCAATGTATAGGATATGGTCATGAAGCACAATGAGGTCTAGTGTAGGAACAAGTAATAGGTTTTGTTCCATGGCACCAAAGGTATGGTTGGGATAAACATCACGTCATGAGGCAAGGTAAGGTCATTAGGATAAAAAACATGGGTAACAACATCTTAAGGTATATCGAGTAAAAAAATTCAAATGTCACACAAGGTGGTTTAGGTCAGGGTATGTAGGTCAGGGCACATGTAAGGATGAGGTTTAGGTAAATAACATGTCCCTAAACATAGTTAATGAAATGTACAGGTAATGTAGGCTTGTGGGTAGGGTGTAATAGGTGTTGGTAAGGTCAAAAGTTGGAGAAATTTTTTTAGGCTTGAGAAAATCACAAAGGAGAAGTGTAAGAGTGGAAAGTGACAAGACAAGGTGTTGAGTGAAGTTGGCGAGCCACGTAGTGGTGATTTGTATTTTTGGTGGGTCCATGAGATCTATTTGATTGATTTGATTGGTTTGGAGGTGAGAAGTTGATTTGGGCATGGCGAGGGGGAAAGGGTTCACCTAGACCACCGACACAATGACTAGACATGCCACTTTGTAGAGACAATGCCGAGATGAGGTAGGAGTCAATCTGAATCCTTTATTTGATTGAAAGAGAGTTTGTTGAAATCATTTTGTGTAAAATTTGGTGTAATGTTAATTTGTGAAATCGTGGTTAAAAATGAATGAAATGAGGGAGGGGGAAGGTCCAATGTAGCTTAAATAGGGTTGGTAATGAAGCTAGGATAGGTTTGGGTGGGTGGGAGTAGGTATTTAGGTTGTTTTTTGTGAATTTTTTGATAATGGGATCGGGGTTCAATTTTTACCAAAACAGAGACTGACGTTGGTCATGGTTTGACCAACGTCGGTGGGCTTTGGCTAGCATCGGTCAAGGTCTAGGTGACCGATGCTAGTCAAAGAGGACCGATGACGATCAAGGTGACTGATGTTGGTCACAATTATGAGTAAATAAGTGAAAGAAGGGCTAGGTAGGAAAGTAAAATAGGCAAGGAAGGGGTACGTGAAGATTTATGTACGGGAAAAGGGTAAAATGTTATTTTGGTGATGTGGGATAGGTAAGTAGGTGAAATAACCTAAGATAGTGGGCAATGGTGATAAGGGACATTAGGTTTGTAGGTGAATTAGGTAAAGAGGGTAGGAATTATTGATGTGGTTGGGTATTATGTAGTGGGTAATAGGTGATTTGAGGTGGTCAAATATTGACAAGGTCATGTTGAATGATGCGAGCAAGAGATCAGTGAGAGGATGAGGGACACAAGTACCACCCCTCTTTTGTACAAATGTGGCCTAGCATGATTGTAGAGGAGTGGGGGCACATAATCGATGTTGGAATTATTGTGATTTGATGCTATAGGCGTATAGCCCGGATCATAGCTTGATGGTTGCTCTCATCGATAGATGGGACTCAACGACCAATACCTTTCATTTACTAACAAATGAGATGACCATCACACTGGAGGATGTGTATAGGATCCTATGAATTCCTATTATTAGGGAGCAAGATATTCCATTTCATCTTAGACATACATGGAGCCAAGAGTGGTAGTATTTGGTGAGGTGATGGGATTGTTGAGCTATCAAAATGCTATTATGAGCTAAGAGGACATGTATGGGGTCTACCCATAGGAGACCGAGGATATCAGTTCGGATGATGGTGACAATAGGTTTTTTTTTCTCCCATATTCCAAGAGTGGGATATTTCCACAAGCACTGATGGGGTTGTTACAGGACATGATCGAGGAGCGGTTATTATGCTTCTCTTAGGCACCAAATTTTCTACTTTAGGTGTATAAGAAGCTACGGGACAATGGGAGATTGAGGAGATTTGGTATATGTTGTAATTATTTATTACATTGATGGGAATATAAGCACATCATGTGTGTATGCCTAGTTGGTTTACCATGATAGGATTGGTTAAGGGGTGGCTTGTTCGAGTTGGTTTTAGATGATGGGTACCAATCGGTGGACAACCAATGGTGGTGAGGACACATATGTTGTATCATACTACAAGAAGCGATTAAAGGGACATTAGGTAGTGGATATCATGTGGAGGACATATGTTGACTATCCATCATATAGAGGTATGGCTGAGGAATTAGAGGAGCTTTAAATACTTATATGGATATAAGGGTGATGGGCCGAGGAGCATGAGATGATACTTGTGGATAGGGTCAGATGATAGTTTGGATTACGAAAGATGTTCCCCACCTTTCCCATAATACCGTAGAGATGATGTGGAGAGACCCATGTCTCCACCATGTCCGAGTGTTCGACAAGGTAGGAGGATTAGGTGGTAGATAGATGGATTGATGACATGGGTATCACCGATTGATACATGCAGTGTAGTGGGTGGCAAAGCTATGGGAAATGCCACCGAGGTAAGGGAATCTAGATTTAGCCACTGTCATAGTATAGAGGGATACATTATAGGGTCAATTGTCCACCCTATAGGCATAAATCACTAGGTTGTAGGACATCTGGCAGGGTCAAAAGCACAAGTGACTACCTTGCAGGGATAGGTGGCGGCCCTACAGACCCAGGTAACATAGACATAAAATCCTGCACATGGTGGAGTTAGGGATGGAGGATATGTGGCCACCTTATAGGAACAAGTGGCTTGTTTATAAGGGTATTTGGCCACGAATCATGCATAGGTTAGCCTTACAAGCCTAGGGAAAAGGTCCCATATTAGAGGAACCTTTACCAGGATAGAGTCATGTGGCACAAGTAGGAGGGAAAACATCAAGACAACACCCGAGGCTATTATTAATAGGGAAAAGTTTAGAAGTTGTAGTGAGACCCATGACACCACCTCGGACCGTGTCTATGGCGAGGTTTAGGGATTCCCCGAACAAGGTTTTCTACTATAAATATCATCTAGTCACCGCGAGGATTAATGTGCCCTCATATGCCAAGTACCGAGCCCATCAGGAAGCCAGTGAGTGAACAAGATCCAAGACTCATAGTTATGATAGAACAGGGTGGGTTGATCCTAGAGACAAGGCCATGGTGAGGTTAGGAGTGCTCGAGACCTAGCCCGATAGAGGGCCATGAGGAGGAGATAGGTGAGACTTGACAAGAGGGTATCAAGTGAGGTGATGATTGATACCCCTATAATATAGTGTGTGATTTATATACATACATACACACACACACACACACACACACATATATATATATATATACATATATATATATATATATATATATACATATACATATATATATATATATACATATACATACATATATATATATATACACACACACACACACACATGCATGTGTCTTTGAAGACATGAGATTGTACATGAGATTTTTTGAGATACTGATATTTATTGTATATCTGTGTATATATGTATTGATACATAGACTCTCCCATTTATATAGTTGATGATGTTGACTGGATGAATGATGTACTCATTTTTAATTTCCATTGTTATTGTGTAAAATGGAAACTAGTTGAATTAGGTATGATTAAGTCAAGGTTATGTAGCCATGATTGAGTCAAGTATAATCATGGTAGAGTTAAGGTGAGTTAGGTAGTTGAGGTCATGTAGGCATGATGGAGTCGGTATAGGCATGTTGGATCCAAGTATAGGCATGGTTGAGTCCACATGATTTAGGCGATTGAGGTCATGTAGACATGATGGAGTCAGGTATAGGAAGTTGAGGTAAATTTTTTGTGTTTGATTTAATTTCCAAGGTATTGGTATTATGGAGAATAAATGATGATGTGTATGCATGTTAGGGTGTGAACTTCCAAATATTTGATATCATGGAAATGTGAAATGATTGATGTATGATATGGTGATATAAAATGGTAAATATGTATGTTTTTATGATTGTTTAATTTCCAAGTTTTGTGTAAAATGGAAAATAACTAGGGTAAAATGTAAATATAAAAGGGAGAAAACTGGTTAGGGGAAAGAGTGGCCAAGTTAACCTCCAAGGGGCCCATGTCCTCGAGTGTCACCTACATAGCCATGACGAAAAGGGGCCTCAGGATGATGTAGTTCTCCCATAAGATAGGGAAGAATATGAGGAGGTAGAGGAATGGGTTGGTTGGTTTTATGCATGATTAAGTCTAGGTCATTCAGCATGTTTGAGTTTAGGTCATTTAGGCATGGTTGAGTTTAGGTCATAGGCATGGTTGAGTTTAGGTCATTTAGGCATGGTTGAATTTAGGTTGAATATGCATGGGTGATTTTGGTGAAAGAGGAATTCTTAAATGTAGGTTTTGATGGTTTGTTCCTGTGTAGGAGAATTAATAAGTAAGAAAAGAGGTGAATGGTAAGAGGAGATAAAATATCTGCCTAATTGATAAGAACCATTACGAGTCTATCATACCAAAGATGGTGTATGAACATAAAAACCTAAAGGAATTGCATGATTGATGGTTATAAGGATGAAGAAGGTCACATGATCATGAAATGACGCATTTGCAACATGTCCCTTTAGTAGGTGGAAGGTTAGAAAGGAAAAGAGATGAGGTGAATGAATTTTTTTAGCATAACTTTGGTGTGAGACAACATGCCTCTTTGGCAAGAGACCCAAGATCAAAATAGGCAAGTCCATGATGAAAAAGTTATATTTTTATTTTTCTTTTTCTTTATAGACTGATCGATGCGGGAAGTCTATGTGGGATGAATATAATATCTCCTTGAGGTCTTCATGAAGTTGATCAATGCGGGAAGCTTCAAAATATTTTTATTTTATTTTTGTAAGAATAGTCTTCTTTTGGTGATAGACTATGTACAATATGGCTAGCTTTGTATAGTTGTCCTTCGAGGGAGCATTCTATTTATAAAAATTAGATAGAAAGATTAGATGTCCTTTTGAGGAGTCATATTTTTGTGAGAAGTTTGACTCAAGGATATTTTGCATTAGAAAATCTGTATATATTACTTTTGAAGAGTTTGTTTTTTTGGGACTTTTAGGTCATGGAAAAGATTATAAAGAAGTATAGGCTTCCTTTAAGAAGACAAAACATAACACACAAGGGTTAGCTATGAAAGAGAGGTTTTAAGTAATGAATGACCATGGGATTCCATCCTTGATAAGGATAAAAAATATCCATGAGAATCATGCCACCAATAGAGCTGTGGTGCTCATATTTAAGATAAGGGTGAAATGTGATGGGTAATAACATGAATCTTGTTTAGTCATCGATCCTTAAAATAGGTAAGTGGAAGGAGAACGATGCTCAAGGGACAAGCGTTTAATAGACATAAGGTGATCTAGGAATTGATTCAATAATAGAATGGTTGAATATGCAAGGAATTGAGGGGATCAGATTTGGGTTTACCTTCAAGTGAAGATAAACAATAAGCACCTGATCCATAGGTATGAGTAAAAATGTAGGGTCCAAGCCAATTAGGAGAAAATTTTCCCCATTTACTTTTTTCTACTTTTGTTACATGTTGATTTTCTTTTAGGATTAGGTTACTTGACCTAATAGGTTTATTCTTGGAAATGTTTATCATAGGAACATTTAATACGTTTTTGGTAGATTTGGAGGTAATCAAGAGCATTAAGATGAAATTCATATAATAAATTGAGTTGTGCCAAATGGTCCTCCCAAAAATCATCATTGTTGAGCATATATTTGAGTGAGATACGAAGAGATGGAATTTGGACTTCGAGAGGAAAAAGAACCTCTGTGGCATAGACCAAAGATAAATGTATGGTATAAGTTGAGGTGTGAATACTAGTATGATAAGCCCATAAGGAAAAATGAATGTGTGTGTACCAATCCTTTCCAGTATCGTCAACCAATGTCATAAGAATTTTGTTTAAGGTTTTGGTTTTGATTCTTCTTGGCCATTTGTTTGAGGATAGTAAGGTGAATAAAAACTGAGTTGAATGTTGAAGCCATCATAGAGTTTCCGTAGGGTTTTGCTTTTTAATTTTTTTCCATTATCAGTGATGAGGTGGTGAGAAACACCAAAGCGACAAATGATGTGATGATTGATGAATTCACAAATTTTCTTGGCTTTTTTTTTATAAATGAGAGGTATGAATTCCACCAACATAGTGTAATCTTTGGGTAGTGGTAATAATCCATTGATGATGTTGGTAAGAATTGGGATTGATCTCTTGAAAGATCCAAACCCCATTGAGAGAAAGACCAAAGGTCTCATGTGACTGTAAGGCATGACTTGGGGTGTGAAAAATATTAGCATGTTGCTGAAACTTCACATAAAATTTGACATAGTCACAAAAATCATGGTTTAGGGTTGGCTAGTAATAACCCAGGAAAAGAATGCATTTAATGATAGCTAAACCACTGAAGTGACCCCCAAAAATGTCTTTGCGAACTTCCTTGATGGTGTAGGGAATTTTAGAACTCGTAAGACATTGTAAGAGGATAGCATCAAAACCAAGTTTATAAAGAAGACCACCCATGATGACATAGAGAGAGACACGTTTGAGAAAGGCTCGTTGTCTATTGCTAGTAAGGTCTAGAGGCAAATTGGAAAGGGAAAGGTAGTCAACAAACTACTTATACCAAAGATCACGTGGGTCAGTTTCAATGTTTCCTACAAGGTTGATGTATCAAAATAGATAAGAAGGTGATTATAACCTTTGTATGGTGAAAAATATTTTCAAGTCGGAGGGTGAAGTGGGGATTTGAGAAGTCAAGATAGGCCATGGTATCTGTAAATTTATTAGTGGAACGCGGGGTGGTTTGAAGTTCATAACGGTCAAAGGTAGTCAAAAGTATGTCAACATGATGCTTATAATTTTGAAGTATCTCGTTACAACATTGGTATATACCATTAACTTGGTTCACAACCAATTGAGAGTCACCAAAGATATTAATTGATTTAACGTCTAAGGTTATGGTGGCTTGAAGGCCTAACATGAGTGTTTCATATTCAGCGATATTGTTAGTAAAATCAAAATATAGTTTGAAAGATAATGGCATAGGTTCACCATTAAGAGGAATGAGGATAACTCCGAAACCACCCCCACGCTGACATTTGGAACCATCAAAGAATAAGGTCATATGGTAAATGGTATCATCCAAAGAGAGGGTAGTGATGGATTCATCAGGGAAATCAAAGTTAGAGGATTGATTTCTAGAGAGAGGTGCATCTGTGAGTTGGTCAACAATTGTTTTCCTTTGACAAATTTTTGATGGGTGAATTTGAGATCTAGGTCTGCAAGAAGCATGATCCAACGTGCAACACATTAATGTTGGTAGGGCTTAGCGTACATGTAATGTAAAGGGTTATTATTGGTGAGAACAAAGGTTTTTGGTTGAGTAGGTAATGGAAAATTTTAGTGGAGACAAAAACTAAGGCTAAGAATATTTTTTCAGTGTGAATATATCTAGTTTCGTAGTCTAAAAGCATATGTCTTATATAATAAATTGATTTCTCCCCATGTTTCTCATCATGATGAGTGAGCATGACACCCACAGAATGATCAGTAGTATAAATGTAAAGGTAAAATGGTTAGTTATCCTTAGGAGGAATGAGCACGGTGGATTGAGGAGGTATTTTTAAGGCATCAAGGATTTGTGGCATTCATCATCCCATTTGAAAGATACATCTTTTAAGAAGATGATGAAATGGATGACATCGATTGGAAAGATGAGAGATAAAGTGAAAACTAGATTACAACTTACCTTGCAAACTATGAAGTTGAAAAAGGTTAGTAGGTGAAGGCATCTCAAGAATAGCCTTGATTTTAGTGGGATTAAATTCAATGCCATGTAAAGAAAAAATAAAACCAAGGATTTTTCCAGAGAGAATAGAAAAGACACACTTCTTAGGTTGAAGGCGAACACAATATTTGATGATACGGTTGAAGATGACCTTAAGGACTGTAAGATGTTCATCTCAATGTTTAGATTTGGCAAGGATATTGTCAACGTAATATTCCAATATGAGATGCATAATGACATAAAGATATAAGTCATATCCCGTTGATATGTAGCACCAACATTTTTAAGGCCAAAGGGAATGAAACGATAGGATAAGGTCCCCAAGGAGTGATGAAGGAAGTTTTATGTTGATCTTTCGGGAAAGTAATATTTGGTTATAACCCAAGAAACCATCCATGAGGGATAACAACTCATGGTTGGTAGTGAGATCATATAGTTGGTCAATACTAGGTAGAGGAAAGTGGTCTTTGGGGAAAGCTAAGCTAAGGTCATGGAAATTTGTGCAAATGTGTAGTCCCCTGTCACTTTTTTATATAGGAACAATGTTATAGATCCATTGGTCATAATGAATGGGTAGGATGAAGGAAATAGAAAGGAGGCATTGGAGTTCTTCTTTGACAAGAAGAGTAATATGAGGATGCATTTTTGCAGATTTGGTTTCATAACTTTGGCCTTAGGAATAGTTACGATATTGTGGACCACATTGTTTGGGTTAATATTGTGCATATCAATGTAGGACCAAGCAAAGAATTTCTATGATCCCAGAGGAAATAAGTAAAAGCTTCATATTCAACAACATCTAAAGCTTGGCCTATTTTTAGAATGTGCAGGTCATCCTAAGTATGAATATTGATTTCAATGATTGATTCATTCAAAATTGTTTGTGTCTCGAAGGTAATGGTTGGTGAATATAAGAATCTTCCACACCAAGGTAGGTGCAAATAGAATCATCTTCTTGACATTGAACAATGTTAATAGAAGGGAAGTATCAACATCGATCATGTCCAGATACGGAAGGGAAGAGAAGAGGGAGCCTTGCCGTCTCGCTGATAAGTTAGAGGTCCTAGGAAATGGTGTTCATGAAAAAAAAGTTAGGAGGGATAGATTCGGATCCATAGACTCTATAGGTGAAGGTGGTGAAGTTGGTGAATGGGGTGAGGAAGGTTTATTATCCTCAATGATTTTGACTCGAGCCTTCTTGGGAGATGCTTTGGAAAATCCAAACCACTACGGTCTTTATTTTGATGGTTGTGCATGGGATGATAGTATTACGACCGTGTTCATAGAAACCAAATCCAAAACCATTCCAAGAACAATGATGGAGGAAGGTGTGGGAAAAGTTGTGGTTAGTGAGATATTTAAGGTCGGATGAAAGTGGTCGAGTTTGGGAATGTGGCTTGGGTGAGTAGGTAGAAGCATCAAGTCCCCATACGTTAAGTTGGTGTGAATGTGGGGAGGACAATAAGGGAAAACCTTTCATATGTGGTGATCATAACATGGATGTTGGTGTAGTTTACCATACTCTAAAGGAGTAAGGAATGTTTCGATATTGTAAAGGCGGTACTCCCCAAGAGTGAGACGTTGAAAAACACCTTCTAAGGGATTAGTAGTTGGTATGTGGGTAGTGGGAATGGATGAACTACTAGAAAACTAGGAAGAATAACTATTGGTTGGTTGAGAAGTAGACGGGTTGGCCGAGGGTTAAGCGTAGAAGTTGTGGCGAGTAGTGGGAATAGGGGCATTAGGTGTAAAATAGGTAGTGGAAACATTAGTGGATGGGGCCATGGAAGAAGGGGAAGTGGTAGTAGTGGTAGATTCCTTGACTGGTATAAGGACATCATTGGGTCGATATATCATGTTACAAGTCTTGAATGGTGAAAGTTCAATGAGGATGGTATAGTTGGGTCCTTCATGTTCAAATTTTAAACAACGATTTAAGGTTGAAGGAACACAACCCATGAAATGGATCTAAGGTCAGAAAAACAACATGTTATATTGGAATTTCCCCTCTAAGACATAAAATAATTCCGGAATGGTATGAGGGCCCACACAAATGTAGAGAATGATGGTGCTAAGGGTGGAAGTCATGGCATCATTATCTCAGAATATAACATAACTAGGTTATTATGCATGCAATTAGTAGGGATGCACATTTGGTTGTACACATGGGAAGAAATGATGTTGATACTGACACCACCATCGATCATAACGCATCGAATGTGTATATTATTAATGTAGATGGAAATGAATAGGGTGGGATTAGGATCATTTGATTGGAGAGGTACAATCTCATCATTAGAGAAATTAAGAGTGGCTACTTGATGAGTGGTAGTGGGTGTAGAGGAGGGGGATGAAGTGGTTGTAACACCTGAACTATTGTTACTTCCTCCACCCGAGAATTCAAGTGTTGATATATGATTTCTTACGTATAAGGATGTGTTCCTTTGATTGTGAATTCATGCTTGATATGGATTGTATCTTCTTTGTTCTTGAAGATCTTTGGTAGTCGAGGATATGCTCGAGACTCTTTTATTTCTTTCATTTTAAGCACCTGAGTTCAATTTGATTTTGAAAGGAATTGTGGATTTATCCGTCTTTATGACTCAGCCTTGGAGCAGTTGCATTGATCCAAGAGATGTTTTAAGTTTATTCTGGATGAACAAAAATTATAGACCTTACGAAAGTTGCAAGGTCTGAATGTGTTGAATAAGCAATTCCGGAGTCTAACTCAGGCTGATCATGTTAAATGAATTGGTTCCCGATATCGTAATATCAGGAAGGCCTAGACCTTAAGCCAGGTAATAAATTTTGGTGTATACTGCAAGCTTTTTATCAATGCCGGATAGAATCCATTTCGGGAATGTTATACCCTGTTGGTTCTTATACTGTTCGGTCCTACTTGTGAGACCTAGAATGGATTCGTTAAGGTTAATAACCTTAACCTAAACTATAACCTATGGGTTGAATTATTGCTAATCTAACCTAGCCCTAAACTATAGGTTTAATGCTCCTAAGGTTAGTGACCGAGCACTATGGAGGTAAGACTAAATTATTACCTTGTGATTTAACCTATGTTTCTAACCTAACTAATGATCATGGATAAAGAAGGACCTATGAAGGGGTGTGAGTCATGGGTGGTGGTTTCCATGACATTAAATGGGGTGGATAAGCATGAAGGACAAGGGATTTGGCGGAGGTTGTAAACATCTATTGAGACCTGACGTGGCGGTATCACCAAATTTGGAAATGGTTGTTTGTGTTCAATTGGCAATCACCAACTTTGGTGGTCGGTGGCAATGGAGATTAGGCAGGAATCTTGGAGTTAATGTCATTGATGAACTTTGGTTCCCGAGCGCGGATTGCTTGGGAAGGCATGCAAATGGAAAATTGGTTGGTATTTTGGTTTTCCATTCACTCCGTTTTTCTCTCTGTTTGATCACTGGTTCTTTGAACCAGTCTACTTTGTGTTGCATGGCAACTATGAGAATATCTAGCTCTTTTCTCTGTCGGGGAAAGTTTATAAGGCATGAAGGTAACAAATTATTGTTGTTGAATCTATCGTGGAAGAAGAGAAGAAGGCGTGAGCACATTCAGAGGTCTTCTTCAGATTTTTAAGTGACATTACCAGGCATGATAGGCCTTGACTTTTAAAAATATTTCTTTACTCCAAATGCTTTCATTAAAACAACTCTGTTTAGGTGATTTCAGTTTAGTTGGTTTGAAGCAATGTATTGGTTCTTCTTTTCCTGTGGAATTAGGAATCTTGGGTTTTTCGAAGACTTTGATGGAATGGTTACTATATTTATTCTTCCTTTTGGATTCATTTCGATTAAAGACCGGCTGTGCTTTTATTGTTGATTGAATCCTGTTGAATCTTGCTGTGAATTCTTGAAGTTTCTTCTGTTTGGAATGCTTGCTGTGATTATACTACTTGAATGTGACTATTGTCGAGGTCCTTACTGTGTTTGTGATTTTGGGTTAGAATCTGTTGAAAGTTGCAAGGATTAAATACGAAAATGACTCAGTGTGAGTCTTTGTAATGTTTCGTATGTTTCGACTTCTGTTGAAGTTTTGCAGTGGATACTTTTTAGCATGATATTGTTGGAATTCTTGAAATGGATAGTATGTTTAGACTTCATTGAAGTTTTTCAGTGAATGCTTTTAGCATGATATTGTTGGAATTCTTGAAATGGATAGTATGTTTCGACTTCTGTTGAAGTTTTTCAGTGAATGCTTTTTAGCATGATATTGTTGGAATTCTTGAAATGGATAGTATGTTTCGATTTATGTAGAAGTTTATTTGAGAATACTATATGGTTTCGACTCCTTTTGAGTCCTTGAAACGTAACTTATGTTTTTAACTTCTGTAGAAGTTTTGTTGTGCATACTGTTGGAATCCTTGAAATGGATAGTATGTTATTGACTTCTGCGAAGCTTGTTGTGGATACTCATTGGTTTTGAGTCCATTGGAGTCCTTGATATGTTGCGAGTTGGCTCGATTCTCGAATTAAGTCCTCGCTGTGCACGCATATCGTACAGACTCTTTCTTAACATTGTTGTGTTATGTTCAGTTCGCTTCTGTGGAATTAAAGGATGGGTTTTATTTACAAACTTGACTCTATTTGAGACCCTATTGTATTTCGTAGTAGCTCAACTTCGGATGAAACTTTGAGAAATTATTGATATGGAATTTGGCTTCAGAAGACCTTGTTGTGATTATTTTTCTTGAAATCAGCTTCTAATATAGGTCCTTGCTGTATAATCGTAGGGATTTGTTTTAGTTGAATGAAGTTGTGCATGCTTGTGTTTCGACTCAGTGTGAATGTCACTGTATTTGCATCTAGAAACGTCATTTGTTTTTAATGTTATCTTGTCTCGTGTTTGACTGAAACAAAGAGCTCTTAGCTGAACCATGTCAGGCGATGGCATTGGGTATTTTCATGTTGATGAATGATATGGAAAAGGTTTGTTGAGTCTTTCATGGTTGGATTATTTTTCTTTTTCTTTGTCGCGAGAGCTCTTGTAATGCTTAATAGCTACAGGTGATTTTTATTAATGAATTTAGATGAAACTGTAGTTTCTTCTTATGATCTCGACTTTTTAAATTACATGCGTAAAAGTAATTGCGTTATTTTAGAGGAGTCGGTACAGTCCTAAACATGATTGAAATGGGAATCTGATTGACTCTGTTTCCTTCTCCTAAGCTATAAATTATATGTTGATGTGTAATAAGAGGAATAAGAAAATACTCTCTCTCTCCTAGTCTGGAAACTTTGTGTGCTTTCTTCTTGTATCCTTATGTGATCTCTACGGTAAGGGCATAACAAGAATAGACTGTGGTATTGTATGGAGAGACTGGTATAAAATGTGTTTTGCTGTATAAGTAGATATACTCGTCAATACCATTAAAATAATGTATGATTGAAAGGAAATTACGACAGTTGAGCTTGTTGAATGTTATAAACTACCTTTGAGTAATTGTTAGAAACATTCTTGTAGGAGTTTTGCTTTGTCTTTAGAATGGTTGTATTCATTTGTTCTTAGTCTCTAACATATAAGATGAATAGCCTGATTTATGTTTGGAATTTGAAGAAATGATTTCATTTAAACAGGTTGTTTAATGAGAACAATTGGTGGATTGCAATTGTTTTAAGAATTAGTGCTTATCATGCTCAGTTCACGAAGCGACCGTGTTGACAATTTTTGCAGATGGTTGCCGTAAGTGGTAAAGGCACGCAGATCTGATATGATGTTTAGATTGTTTAATTTGGTTTTATGATGAATTCCAACTTGATTCTCTAAATGTACTACTTGAAGAAAGATGTTCTTTTGCTGTTGAGTATTGTATCAAATATGCTAAATGCATAAAATGTATTTGATTAGCTTAGAAATGAATGAAATGAGGTAATCGTTACTTATGTGTTTGCATTCGTATACTTCTTCGGTTCGAATGACTTTAAGAGCATTGTTATTATTGTATAGCTTTGAGACATTTGGGATTCTCTAAGTAAGCTTTGCAAAGATTATGTGACTGAATACTTGTGAATGTTTAGTAGTTCTGTTATGTTCTATCTAAAGCTAATTTGGAATTTAGATCACTGTCTTTTGAGAAGCTAAGGTTAAAATAAACCTCAATAGGAAGCTGAACGGGAAGAATAAATTATTACTTCCTAGTCTTGATCTAAGTCAAGACAACGTTTAATTTGATTTTAAATCACTATATCTTAATACTAATAAGTAAGATATATTTCAGTTATGAGAACTGATATAAACCTAAAAGGGTATGGTTAGCAACCTTATGAGAAGATTTAGGGCTATTGCCCAATTTCATTGATTTAGATTACTGTTTTTCAATGAACTCCTTGATGAGACCTCAAATCTTAATAACTTCTCTTTGTGAAATGGGTTTTAATAAGAAAGGCAATTCTAAGGTGAGGAACCCAGGGGTTGGGAAAAGACTACCCTAAAAAAAGTATAACTTTAACTCAACGTAAGTAACACCTTAAAGTTAAGTAGATCTTTTCGAGGCGGATTTGAAGGTTGATGGCACAAGTCAACCGGGGTTGTACCTTCGAGAAGATTAGGATCTTCTCAAAGATACAACAATGCAGGTGACTTATGACGACACCCTTTGCATTGATCGTTAAGATTTACACCTTAAACTCGAACAAGTTTTTACTCTGGGACTGGTTAGGAATGTGGTCATGATATGAGGCTGCCCTGGAGACTCGGGGTACCTTGACACACAGGGTTAACTAGGGTTGACCCAGTATGTCAGCGTATCCCTAGTTCTTGAGAACATCCTTATATCATTGTCATATTATTAATCCATTCCTGAGTGAATAACTTGGGACAGGGGAGGCTGACAGAAGTCAGTGTAAGACATTCTACATAACATAGGAATGGGGTGAAGGACGTATTCCAGATTGACGAGTATGCCGTCAAGGAATACGAGACATAAGCAGTATGTTTCAAATCTTTGGCCAAAGTATCGCAAGCTGCTGATTGCATTGTCCTATGTCACCTAGTCTGAGGGACGAGATGCCGATGAATAATGGTAACAATTATTCAGATAGGTTCCTTGGACAGAGCATTCTAAATCCCAGATTAGGGAAGAGAACCGCAAGAGGGATGTGTTAAAATAAAAATGCCAACTCTTAGTACTCATGAATAGATCGGTAGATCACCGAGTCATGATATGAATAGATCGGTAGATCACCGAGTCATGATATGAATAGATCGGAGGTACTCCGAGTCATTACAGCTGCATATGGTTATCTATTATAAGAATGATTGTTATGATCTGAGAGTTCTAAATTATGTATTTAGAACTAGAATGCTTCTATAAAAAAAAATTTCTTGTTCTAATGTACTAAAATGGGGATGTTACGGTGGTGAGAGAGGGCCATATGGTGAGGAGTGATAATAGATGCCATAAGAGTAGGGACATTAGGTAAAACCTCAATAGATTATAGAACCTCAATGAGGGATTGTTGATGAGACTCGAGAGTTTAGACCTGGTCATACAAATACATTTTGAGAGGATACTTGGTGTAATTTTTAATTATTGTATGATGGGTAACCGCATCGAAATAGGGTATGTGGGTCAACGGATGGTGATTTTAGGTGCAGGTGTAGATGGGATATTGGGTAAAAGAGTAGCAGATGGGATGGTTGTTTTCTCCTTTCCTTTTTCCTTCTGGATCGAGTGGTAATGTTAACCATATTAATATGTGGTAAAGGAGCAAGTGAGTTGTGATAGGTGTAGCGATAGGTAGGGAAAAAATATGGTGAGTGCATATATTGGTTTTGTGAAAAAAATGCAGTGTATTGGCATTTTGGCGGAGGTTTGGCTAGCTCTCTTATGCATATCATATTGATCTCAAATGTTGGAGGGGATAAAAGGGTTACGGAGGTGGAGATGAAGGTTATTGAATAGGTATAGGATGAGGAGGTGTGGTGATAGATGGAGGTGGAATACTTTTGTCCTCATCTAAAATATCATCATTGTCAAAGTTTTCTTTTAAGAGGACATAGTTGGAGAAGAACAGTCTTAAGATCCTTACGGTTTTCAAGATCATGCCCTGTACACAATGGTAAGCACTATTTTTTGTGTCATCAAACCCTTCTAGATTAGGTTTGAGTGGGTCATAAGGTCTAAGTGGTGGCAATGTGATGACAAAGGTTTCTAAAAGGTTAGCTAAGATGTTAGCGCAAGACCCTACCAATGGACTACAATGCGAAGTAAGTATGGATCTAGATGAAAGTGTGGGTGATTTTGGTGGGAGAGGCACCACGTGAGGTGGAATCGAGAAATTGATTCAATTTGACCACTTGTTTGGTAGGTAGTGTAGTTTAAGGTTTAGATTACACCTTCTTAGATAAATATGTAGCATATGAGCTAACGGTGAAGGTGGCATAGGTATAACTACATCTTTGAAGGGTAGTGGGTTTTAGACTTTGGTTGTGTCTTCTTGGGTAAAGGTGAAGATGGAGTGTGTGATGTAGAAGGGAAGGTAGATGGTGGAAGGGGATGGGTTAGCCAAGGTGATAATGGAGGTGCGGTGAAGGCTATGGGAAGAGGCAAGGTGGAAGGTACTGGTTGAAGAGAAGGAAATATCATAGGTAATGATGAGGATACTGGAAGTGGTGTAGGTATAGGTGGTAGAAAGGATGCAGGTGATGGTGAAGGTGTAAGCTATGTAGGTAATTTGGGTGGGCCGAGGATCATGATGAAGAGGTAAAGTGTTGGGATTTTAGTTTACCTTGGGTAGGAGGATGTTTAGCAAAGGTTGATGGGTGGGGCCCTAGGATAGATGGAAGTGGTGAAGGTGATGTAGGGGTAGCAGGTGAAGCTGGTGTATGTGGCCTAAGAGGTTGGGTCTTCTTCTTAGGTGGGGGAATAGTCTTTGCATTGGCTTGTGAGGACATGGCCAAATCTAGTTTTTCAAGAGGATGGACTAGGTTTGATGTCGGCATGACTCCCAATGTGGCAACAAGATTGATGTAAAGGTAGATATAGATGTAGGTAAGACTTTAGGAATTGACAAAGGTTTAGTTGATGGTAAAGGTTTAGGTGTGGGAGAGGGTAATGAAGAAGAGGATTTTACAACTAGTATATGTATGGTTGGTTTGTTTGTTTGAAACAACTTTGGATAAATCGTGGAAGTATCAACAAACAAAATTTACATCTGAGTTGAGAAAGGCAGATGAAGGCATCCCCAAAGCATGGAATTGTCGAGATAATTCAAGCGATAAGATAAATTTTAAAATGGAACCATTGGAGGGGGATGATGTTGATTTAGTAGTAATCCTTGTAAATAATTTCTGTGAGATAAGGAAATGGTTGGATTTTGACTTTGTGGGTAAAAGAGCTGAGATAAAATCAACAGGATCCTTGAAAGCCAATGGAGAATTGTAACCAATAGGAAGGGGAATTTTTAATGGATCCCCTATGGGTAGGGGAGATGACAAGTAGGATGAGGTAGGTTCATCTTTTAGTGAAGAGGAAGGTAAGCATGACTCTCCCATGGGTAGGAGAGAAAATATTACAGGTTGTTTGTCAGTTTGAGGGGTGTGTGGGAAATTGTCTAACATTTCTTGGATGATATTTTTGAAAGTTATGCAAATACATCGCTATGACCTTTAACGTGATGATAGTTGTAGTAATCATTTTCTTTATACCACGTAGGCATAGGATGGGAAGGGTCAAAACCAGTATGTGGTTTGATGGGTGGAAGAGTGATTATTCCCGCTTTTAGATGTTTTTCTAAAACCAAAGAGCAGGGGTTCTCCTATGGGAGTATATTTTCATTACTCCCTCTTGAACTGAAAAGCATAAACAAGAGAAAGGTTGGAAGAAGGATTTGATTGGTTGGATGGGTGAGACATGCCAAATTTCAAAACTACCATGTGGGTAGATCCTTTTGCTTTGAGTAATTATTTTGTGGTTTGGAAGAAGAAGAGGTATCGTTTGATTTAAATGCAACATTCTTGTTACATAATTGTATCTTCTTCTCTTCAATGGCACGAATTTCAAGTTTTTAAGCCATGGTGAATACCTCGTCAAATGTGAAAGGTTTGAACTTGGAGATTTGGTGAGATGTTCCTAGCACAAGCCCTAGTGAACAACTCTATTAACTTGGTTTGAGGTAGTTGAAACATGAGCTGGTTGATTAGGCTTCACCAACGAGTGAAAAAATCTGTGATAGATTTGTCTTCGTATTGTTGTGTCGAGTACAAGTCGGTCATGGTGAATTTCTTGATGATGTTGATAGAAAATTGGTCTAGGAAAGCTTGAGCTACTTAGTTGAATGAGTAAATGGAGTTCCTAGGTAGAGCACTATACCAATCCAATGCAGGTCATGTCAAGGACATTGGGAATGTTCGTAAGAGAAAAGTGTCATCATGAGTGATCAGATAACACCCATGTTTAAAATACTGTAAGTGTTGTTGTGGGTCTTCTTTGCTATTAAACCGGTTGAATTTAGGCATTTCCCAATGCATAGGGTATGGAAAAATCAGAATGGATGGGTGAATGGGCTCATTATAAATCTTGTCATATGTCGATAATTACATGAGCCGGAGACCGATGCTTCCAATGCACGCATCTTGTCCATCATCTTTTTGATTATATGGTTAGTATGTTGTGATGATTGGGCACCCCTGTAGTATAAGGGGGTAGATGATGAAGGTATGATGTGGGAAGCATCCTAGTATATGGTGGTGCTAAGTAAAAAATTATGAGGGAGGAATAGATGCAGGTGGAAAGTATCTTGAATAAGCGATAGATGAGATAGGGGGTTGTTGGTGATAAGTGTAGGTAGGTGGAGTGGATGTAACGAATCTTGTAGTAATGGAGGAAGAGACTACGGGATGGAGAGGACAATGTTTTGGAAGGGAGTATGGGTTACCGACACCATGGGTGGCTGAGATGCAATAGGTATATGAGAGGTGGCGGGTGTAGATAGACCTACACTCAAGGTGGTTGATAAAGGAATGGTTGACACCATAGGAGAAATTGACATCAAAGGCATGATAGATGCCATAGGTGTAACAGATATCGATGATGTAGGGTCAAGTTGGGACACCACAGGTGGTAAGGTGGAAGAGGGTAAGGCCAAGCTAGTAGTAGTTGATGCAAAAGTGGGTGTGAGGGTAGGAGGAATGGAAACAAACATGTCATATACAAGATGCCCTGATGAATCCCGAGTGGATGAATGGGCTAAATAATATTGTAAAGCAATGGGGTTTTAATCAAGGAGTCTTGTGAACTCCTCATCATTGGTACTGATGATGATAGGATGACTGGGATCCATAGGTGATAGAATGGAAGTCGACAATGGGTTAGGTGGGAGTGGCTGAAGGCTAGCATGGAATACAAGGACGTTGGCTTGGTGAAGAGTAAAAACCATGTAAATTATAGTAGACTTAGTAACGTGATATTTTTAGATGACACAAAAGCAAAAAAGGAATGCGAAAATAGTTCCGAAAGGTGAAAATTGGTCATTGTTTTAATTGAAATGTTAAAACATGGAGACTAACAACGGTGAGTAATCGGTGTCGATGATGAGGGTAATCGATGACGGTCGAGGACTAATGCCGGTTATTATGGAAAATCAAAATATTTGTAAATGTGGTAATAAATGATGAAAATGAAGAAAATATGGACTTTGACAGTGATTTCAAAGACACAGAGATATGGTGAGGTAATTGAGGAAACCCTAGAAAGAACATAACTGTGATGAATGCTACTTTGGTTAAAATTACCAAAACAATAGGAAACCAACAATGGTCAGTAAAATGATGATGGTTAGATGAGTAAACCAATGACGGTCACTAGACTAACGCCAATCACTATGAAATTTGTGAAAATATGGAAAAAGTGAATTTGGTAACTTAGATCAAATAAAAGACCAACCCGAGAATCCACAGTATGTCAATGATTGACCTTAACACACTTAGAAAGAGTCAAAATACACTAACTATAATTATGGAGCATGAAAGGAGTGAAGAATGGAGAATATAACCTTATACCTCAAAACATAGATCAAGCAAAAACTAGCAAACACAAAATCCTATGTGGTGGATTTTATGTTCCGGCTTATGCCATTTAGGACTGACTTGTGAATAGATTAGAGTTTTTGGTTTGATAAAAGGTTCCTTATGAAAATCTAGTAACTAAGGATAGTTTTAGGTAAGTTTTGGTGAGGGAGGTCCTTTCTCTGAGATAATGAGTGGACGAGAGAAACTAACCGATTGTCAATCCTCTAATTGTTAACATCTTCTTTCGGGTATGATGTTGTTTAAGAAAATGGGTACTTTATTTTAGTGGTTTGGTGTAGAGAATAAAGTGTGCACTACTGATTCAATTTTTCAACCATCAACTGGGCATGACTTCAAGTGTATAGGTTTCCCACAATTTTAAATGAGCTACAAATGTAAGCTGTTGTTGCACTCATAGCACCCCCGGATGCGGAGATCGAGCTTCTAGGTTGATCACTCTAGCATCCAGTGTGATTGCACAACATGGAAACCTCTCTCCAAGTGTGGGGACTTGTGAAACTGAGAGAGGAATCTCCAGATTAGAGGCTGGTTCCTCAAACTCCTCTGATTTAGATCTATATTTTGCAAAACTACAGAGGTTCAGATCCTAATCCTACTCTAAACTGCAAGGAGACAGGGATAGAAATGCAAAAATATGAAACTAACTAAAGGTGGTGATGCACCAAAAGGAGTGGTGAAACATTTCATCAAGAAAATAGACATAGAACAAACGTTACAACATAAAACATACACAGACTGATAAGATATAATTTAGGATTTGAAATGAAGCAAATAATACAAACAAAGGACTGAAAACCATTCACAGAGCTTGCATTATCATTTCCAGTGTCAAAATCACTGCATTACAACCTCAGAGAGGTAAAAACTGTTACAATCCTTGGAGAGGTCTGATCCTTGCATCAATCACTTGCTAGAGGTGAAAGAAGAAGTCTGCTATGTCAAAAATTGTTCCCCCTCATAAATGAGCCAAATCTGGCTTTTACATTGCATGGGTCGAGCCCAGGGGACAGAAAATGTACAAAAGCATGAGAGCCCATCCCTACTTGACTGCAGGTGCATTAAAAAGAATGGGGGACCTTACAAACCCATACCCTGTCATTTTGACTAGGTTATAGGAGAATGCGACCCATTACGCATTAAATTTGGTCATTTGGAATGTCACTTCGGCCATGAACACGTGTCGAGCTGTTTCTCAATTTTCTCTCTCTAGACTATACCAAAACTCAAGATTAGCCCTAAAATCATGTAGATAATTTCACAAGCTTTCTGTTGATATAAAGAACGTGCAAATCCGAGCTTTGGATCGAAAGATATGTCGATCTGAAGATTTAGGGCACAAAACAGTGAAAATGCGTTTTGAAAATTTTCCGCGCTCGCCACCACTGGATGACACGTGGCATGCACGATTGGATATGTAGTTCTCTCTCCTCTCTATCCTGCGCAGGTTTTCTGCTTCATTGACACGTGTCCTCTTTTGATTGGCTCGGGTCGGTGCTTGAAACCTTGCCTTTTGACTTTTTGACTTTCTCCCTTGTGACATGTGTCATGATTTGATTGAGTCCGCGGGTCTCGCCGCTCTTTCACGTCTTTTTGTCCCGGATGTCCAAGCGCTGTTTGGGACGAATCCTCGATCCACCCGAAATGGGCTTCCTTGTCCCGTATCTACCGATGACACGTGGCGCAATCCGATTGATTTTCGGCTCCTTCGCTATCCGCGTCCCGCGCGTCCCTTTGTCCCGAGATGTCCCATGTGCTTCCGGCGGGTCGCTGGAGGCTTTTCACCGATCTGCGTCTCGATGTCCCGATGTCCCTACTGTTGTGAGGACTAGGACTTAGCCAATTTTCATGATTTTCCTGTCCCAAGCTTGTTTTTGCCACTTTTTCACCTTTCCTCGAGACCTTGCTCTTTCCCTCATGGGCAGAAAGTTAGAAAAATATGAGGGGACCACAGAAACATGATTTTTGCCCCTGGATCAATCAATTTTCCTGGGACTTGAGAATTCTGATGTATGTTATCAAATTAACACTGGGGGGTGAATTTGGATAACAATTTGGCAACTCAAAGAGGTCACTGCTCTGCTAGGTGAAAAGATCGAGCTGAAAAGCGATCCATTGGGCATGGAGTCATCAAATATTCTGTTTAAAACCCTAACTGACTCAGAATGTGTAAGGAGGAAGATGGAATGTCACCAAATGAAAGCAAGGACTGGTAAACATCTCCATGGATAGCAAGCTATGCCAAAGCACTTAGGGAAAACAAAACTAACCTACAGTAAAACAATGTGCACAAGCACTTGGAGGAAAGAAAATCTAATCTAATATTTACAGAGGTTGTGAACTTCCCTCTAGAAGCAATGCTTGAGATAGATTCCATTGACTGGAATCTACATTTCTTCACCATCCAATGAGGCCAATTGGAAAGCATTGTTGTTCTTGCACTTTGTGACCATGTATGGGCCACTCCAAATGGCATTAAATTTCAAATGCCTTCCCGGTTTTGCTCTATCCACATCCCATTTCAACACTAGATCTCCAACTTGAAAAGATCTGTCCTTGGCCTTTCTATCAAAGGTCTTCTTGATCAAGGCTTGATCCTTTTCCATTGCTTGGGATGCCTAATTTCTGATCTCTTGTAGCTCCATCAACTCGCATACCTCACCTCCATGGGCTCAAATTCAACTTTGGCAACTCAAGTGACATGGGCAAGATTGCCTCTTCCATAGACAAGCCTAAATGGAGAGTTACCCGTGGATCTTTTGGGAGTGATCCTATCAGCCCATAAGGCTGATTTCAGCTTGTATGCCAAGACCTCGATTCTCATCAAGACTTCTCCTAATGATCCTCAAAAGTTCTTGTTTGTAGACTCGGCTGCCATTGCCACCGAGGGTAATAGTTCGATGAAGTGCTTAGGTAAATACCATTCTTGAAAGCCCACTCGGTCACCCTAGATCCAATGAATGCCAATGCATTATCAGAGATTATTGTGGTAGGTACACCAAATCTGGTCGTTATTCCCTCATAAAAGTCTAAGATGCTTTGACTCATTCACCTCTTTGAGTGCTACCACTTGTCCATTTGGTGAAGTATTCTGTGGCTGTCAAAATCCATTTGTGCCCTTGGCTTGAATTGGGATTAATGACTCCAATGAAGTCCAAACCCCATTGCATGAATGGCTGGTCAACTGAGATTGGATGCAATGGAAGGGCAGCAAGTCTCTCTTTTCCTGTGAAGAATGCACAATTCTTACACCTCTTGATCCATGCATAGTAATCACTGAAGATTTTAGGCCAATAATAACCAGCCTTCATGATTTTTAGAGCTATCACTCTTGGTGCAAAATGGCCACCAGCTGGTCCACCATGAAACTCTTCCAACACCCTTTGAATCTGATTTGTGCTAATGCATCTCAGCAACACTCCATTCACATCTTTCTTGAACAAAACTCCATCAACAATGGCATACGGGACAGCCTGCAATCTGAAGTGTCTCCTCTGGGTCTTGTTCATCTCTGGAGGGCATAGGCCTATGCCTAGGAAGTGCATAATACCTTGGGTCCAGCAAGGAGTCGGGGCAGCATTGTCTTCTTCTTGTTTGCCACTTGGCTCATGACTGTCCTGGACTGTCAAAACAGCCTCTTCTTCGTTGCATACTTCCTCTTGCTTCCCCAAAACCAGCTGCTCACACAATCCTTTCCCTCTTACCAGCTTGGTGATCTTGATCTCAATGTCATACTCCATGACACGAGTGATCCAGCCTGCCCTTTTCTCATTCAAATCCTTGTTGAGGAGGAAGTCCTTAACCCCAGCATGTGAGACCAGCAGTTGAATCTTATTGTTTGAGACCAAATGTCTGAACTTCTTCAAGCTCCTGATGACAGCAAGGACATGCTTTTCAATGAAAGAATAATTTATTTCATAATCTTCCAAGGTTTGGCTGAAGAATGCTATGGGCTGCTTTGAACCTTCTCTATTCAGCTGTGTTAAGATAGCTGAGATTGTGTCTGATCCTCCAAACGCATACAACACGAAGTCCTTTGAAAATTTGGGTTGATAAGAGTTGGAGCTTGTGATATTGCATGCTTGATGCTTTCAAAACTCTCTTTGCCTTCTGCTGTCCATTTGAATGCCAGACTCTTCTTCAACATCATTGTTAGAGGCTTCACAAGAGTGGTAAAATTAGGCACAAATCTACGGACAAAGTTTATCCTTCCTAAGAAGCTTTGAAGAGATTTCTTGTGGTGTGGCAATGGGAGCGTTCGGATGGCTTCAACCCTTTCAGGATCAATTGTTAGCCCTTCCCTAGAGACAATGTGGCCCAACAATTTTCCCTCGTGTGCCAAGAATATACACTTCTTTGGATTCAACGACACTCCGAACCTTCTACACCTCTGAAACACTTGTCTGAGGTGAAAGAGATGGTCTGCTGCATTCTTTGAGAAGACAGTGATATCATCTAGGTATACTAGCACTATATTGTTGATTAAGCCTTTGAATGCCATATCCATAGCTCGCTGAAATGTTGCTCCAACATTTGATAGGCCAAATGGCATCTTCTTGTAGGCATAGGTGCCCCATTTGGTGGTGAAAGCCGTTTTGAATTGATCTTCTTCCTTCACCATTATCTGATTATAGCCTGAGTAGCCATCAAGTAGTGAAAACCTTTACGAACCAGCTACCACATGCAATATTTGCTCCATGGAAGGGAGTGGATAATGATCCTTGAGGAGGCTCATTCAAGTCTCTCGAAGTCAACACACGATCTGATTTCTCCATTTGTTTTTCTCACTGGCACCACGTTTGCAACCCAACTTGAGTGTTTGATGGGGAAGATGATCTTGGCCTCAATAAGCTTGTTTAACTCTTTTCGCATGAGAGGTTCAATATGGGGATTCATTGGCCTTTGCTTTTTCCCTGACAGAGCTTGGATTTCGGATCCACTCAATAGTATGTTGTGCCGACTTTGGGTTGAAACCTCTTAGATCTTTATAAGTCCAAGAAAAGATATACGGGAACTCTTGAAAAAGTGAACAAAGTCGATTTCTCTTGTGAGGTACTTACTTTGCCAATCTGCAATGTTTTACCTTCTTCCACTAAAATAGGCTCTGAATCTTCACCCTTCACTTGAATGTTTGCTTTCTCCTTCAGAACTGATCATTCGGGTTGAAGATTGACTCCAAGGTTATGAGGCATTTTGGTAATTTGTTAGTTCTCACTGTATCTACACGATCACCGTATTGCTTGCTCCGAAGCTTGTCTTGATTTCTGGCAGAGAACTCAGCTTCTTCTTGTAGGAAATTAACAATTTGCTGATCATTCTCGAAGACTTGCCAACTTGTGTTGTTATCTGGAATAGCTGGTCTCACAACCAATTTGATATGAGGCTGAGATTTCTCACTTTTGATACTCTCTGCAACATCAAACGCAGCCCCAATTGCTGCAAGTCTGTCAGCGGCTTCATTCTTTTTCTTGGGATGGAATTGATGCTAAAAGCTTCAAGATCCTCAATGAGGTCCCATACCCTATTCTTGTAGTTCTTCAGCAGGTCATTCTTTGTAGCATGTTGTCCCCTGACTTGATTGACGATCAGCTCACTATCCCCGAACACCTGCAAGTTATTTATGCCCTTTTTCCTAGCCCAATGAAGTCCATGAATCAAGGCCTCATATTCAGCTGTGTTGTTTGAACAAGAAAACTGGAAACGAAAAGCTGAATAATATTTGATGCCTTGAGGTGAAACAAGCATAGCTCCTCCTCCTGCACCTTGTCTACTCCTTGATCCATCAAAGAACAGCTGCCATACTTCATTCTTGTCCTTATGATCTGGCTTGGTGATGCTGGGGAGAGGTTGATCCTCTTCATGTAAACAATAAACCCCTAGCTCAGATTCTTCTATTTCTTGATAAGGATCAAAGGCATGCACTTTGCTTGCCCATTCATCAAGAGTCAAATCTGGGATACTTCCAACCTTAGTGTCAGCTTCATCAGTGCTAGGGTGATCTTCTTGATCAAATCTTGGAGCAATTGACATTAATCGACTTGGAGTGTAAGGCTCAATATGGAAGTTTGCAATAGGTTCGACCTGATTGTGGCCTTGGTTCCATACCTTGTTCTGAACAACATATGTGACCAATCCAAACCGAAATATAGCCTCCAATTTTAGCGGTGAAGTCTCTTGACAAACACAATGAAAAGAGTGGTGGCAGTCTATGATCCGACACATCTTGTAACACTATTACATTGGGACATGCGTGCAGTGTGAGGCTCAAACCTTTGATTACTCCAACCATTGTCACTACTGTCCCGTCTAATTGCACTACACCCTTGGAGATGACTTCATATTGAAGCCCTAGTTGATCAGCTATTTGCTTGGGCATTACTGAACTACTTTCCCCAGAGTCAATCATGTAATTATGTACCAACTTGTCTCCTATGATCAATGAAACATAAAATGGAGGGGGCTTCGACATTTTACCTTGCTTTGTCCTCCATGACTTCCTTCAGGCTGGGCAGCATTTGTAAGCACTTTGTCTTGCATCTGAACCTACTGATTCGAAGTTGGCCAATCCTTCATGGCAGCTTGCAGCAGATCTCTTTGTCCTGGGATGGATAGGGATTCTCACATTGATATATTGATGTTAGTCTTCTTCATCTGTTCAATGATACTGAACGGGGATGAAGTATCCCTTTGTTGTCCCTTGGTTTGCACATTTACTCCTTGCACGTGGGCAGCAATAGCTAGCATTTGAGTTGGCCTAGGGGTTGTTCTTGGCTGCCCTTGTGCATTTGAAACTGGGATTTGCTTGCCAATCATCTGTGGAGCCGTGGAAGGTTGTGGATTGGCTGGGGCTAATGGCTATTCTTCACCCAAGTTTCTCCTCTTTGACCTTGTGTTGGCTGCAACACCTTGAGAAACTACTTGATTCATGCCACAGAAATCTTCTGCTTGCCAGTTGACAAGAGTAGTTTCATTCGGAGATGTTCCTTGCTGAGGTGCTTCTTGCTGCTGATCTCCTTCATGGCTGGACTCTTGCGACCCACTGACGGTTTGCACCATCAGGGCTTGATTTAATGCACCGTTAAAGCACATTGATTGGTTGTGTGGCTGACTACATGGGAAACACCAATCATATTCTTGGGCCATGTTATTTTGGACTGGCACTAATGCTTTTGAAGCAGATACAACATTGGGGTTATAGGGCTGAAATGGTCTATTAGCGGGAGGCCTTACTTGGCTTTGATTTTGATTTGCAGCCTGAGTTGGTGACCTATTTTGTTGGTATGGGGGCCTAGCCTGGTACTGTGCTTGAGGCTGATACGGTCTAGCACTTTGAGCTTGCTGCCTCTTGATAGTAACCAGCTCGTTTCCCAAATTTTGCAACTGTTTCATGACCTCTTGGAGTTCATTTGAAGCACTAGAGGATGAAGTAGAAGTTTCACTTGAACTTTGATTTCTAGGGGTGGGAACAGGAGCCAAAGTGGGTGCTTGACTAGTGCTTGGATTTTCTAAGTTTGGATACAAGGGCATGGGAGGCCTAGGAGCCAGTTTACCAGCTTGAATAAGACAATTTTCAGCTCTAATGGCAATGCTATAAGTAGCAAGTAAGGTTGTAACTCCCATAGATTGAATTAACATAGAAATATCAGAATTCAAAGCTTTAAGGTAATATAGAAAATCACCTTCTGTTGTTGGCCTGACTACTACTGGAATCCTATCCCAAGACATTTGAAATCTGAAGTTGAAGTCAGTCAGCTGCTCGTTGGGGGCTCTCTTGATAGTTGTCAGCTGCTCCAAAAGAGACAAGTTGTCTCCCTTCTCCCCAAATTGCTCGTGAAGTGCAATACACAGCTGATTCCAGTTGGTGATAGAACCAGCTCCAAGGCTCCTAAACCATTGTAATGCTTTACCCTTGAAGGAAGATGCCAATAACTTGACAGCCACTTACATTTCATTGATTTCATGGATTGCACAAAGGTTAGCAATATCTTTAACATGATCACCTGGAGTAGTCTGATTTTCTCCGGTGAAGTAGGGAATGTTCTTCAAGGCTGCAATAGGAACTGGATGTTGTGCATTGAGAGCAAGTGGGCTGTTACCTGTGAAGTTGACGTAGGGATTGTTTTGAGCCATTCTAATCGGTCTTAAAGCCCTTGTATACTGAATGAAAGGCCTGTCAGGTGGAGGAGTTGAGAGAGTTCTGTTTGGTGGAGATGGAGACCTTTGAATACTTCTTCCTCTTTGCCTTCTCCTTGGAGATAATTGTAGGTATTCAAACAGCACTTCTTCTTCTCCAACTCTTGACCTTGTGGTGATTCTTCTCATGAGTTTTCAGGCTGAGCTTGGAACCAAGTTGATTCTTCCCCTTGGAGTCACCAGATATGCAAATAATAACTCTTTTCAAGCCAAAAATGTAGCAGATGCACATCAACCCTGCTGCAATAAAAATGAGACCTCTACTCCCATCAGTGTGTGCCAAAGCTGTTGTTGCAGACTCACAACACCCTAGATGCGATCGGGCTTCTAGGTTGATCACTCTAGCATCCAATATGATTACACAACATGGAAACCTCTCTCCAGTGTGGGGACTTGTGAAATGCGAGAGAGAATCTCCAAATTAGAGGCTGGTTCCTCAAAATCCTCGATTTAGATCTATATTTTGTAAAACTATAGAGGTTCGAGATCCTAATCCTACTCTAAAAGCTGCAGAGAGACAGGGGATAGAAATGTAAAAATATTAAACTAACTAAAGGTGGTGATGCACCAAAAGGAGTGGTGAAACATTTCTATCAAGAAAATAGACACAGACCAAAGTTTACAACATAAAACATACACAGACTGATAAGATATAATTTAGGATTTGAAATGAAGCAAATAATACAAACAGAGGATGAAAACCATTCACGAGCTTGCATTATCATTTCAGTGTCAAAATCACTGCATTACAACCTCAGAGAGGTAAAAATTGTTACAATCCTTGGAGAGGTCTGATCCTTGCATCAATCCCTTGCTGGAGGTGAAGAAGAAGTCTGCTATGTCAAAAATTGTTCCCCCTCGAAATGAGCCAAATCTAGCTTTTACATTACATGGGTCGAGCCCAGGGGACAGAAAACATACAAAAGCATGAGAGCCCATCCCTACTTGATCGCAGGTTGCATTACAACGGCATGGGGACCTTACAAACCCATACCTATCATTTTGACTGGATTATAGGAGAATGCGAACCATTACGCATTAAATCTTGTCGCCGAATGTCACTTCGGCCATGTACACACGTCAGATCTGTTTCTCAATTTTCTCTCTCCAGAATACACCAAAACTCAAGATTAGCCCCAAAATCATGTAGATAATTTCACAAGCTTTCTGTTGATATAAAGAACATGCAAATCCGAGCTCTGGATCGAAAGATATGTCGATCTGAAGATTTAGGGCACAAAACAGGTGAAAATGCGTTTTGAAATTTTTCCTGCGCTCTGCCACCTGGATGACACATGGCACGCGCTGATTGGATATGTAGTTCTCTCTCCTCTCTGTCTCGTGGGTTTTCCTACTTAATTGGACATGTGTCCTCTTTTTATTGCTCGGGTCAGTGCTTGAAACCTTGCCTTTTGACTTTTTGACTTTCTCCCTTGTGACACGTGTCATGATTTGATTAGTCCGCTGGTTCTGCTAGCACTTTCACGCCCTTCGCGTCTTTTTGTCTGGATGTCCCGGTAGCTGTTTGGGACAAAATCCTCCGATCCGCTGAAATGGGCTTCCTTGTCCCTTATCTGCTGATGACACGTGGCGCAATCCCAGATTAGTTTTCGGCTCCTTCGGCTATCCACGTCTTGCGCGTCCCTTTGTCCCCAGATGTCCACACTTGTGCTTATGAGTCGCCTAGAGGATTTTCAGGTGATCCACGTCTCGATGTCCCAGATGTCCCTCTTTTGCGAGGACTAGACTTAGCCAATTTTCACCATTTTCCTGTCCCAAGCTTGTTTTGCCGCTTTTTCACCTTTCCTCGAGACTTGCTCTTTCCCTCAGACAGAAAAGTTAAAAAAACTGAGGGACCACAGGAAACATGATTTTTGCCACTGATCAATCAATTTTCTGGGACTTGAGAATTCGATGTATGTTATCGAATTGACCACAGGGGGTGAATTTGGATAATAATTTGGTGACTCGGCGGGGTCACACCTTGCTTTAGGTGAAAGATCAAGATCGATTGGCAGAAGCGATCCATTGGGCATGGAGTCATCAAATATTCTTTTAGAACCCTAGGTGACTCAAAATGTGTAAGGAGGAAGATAGAATGTCACCAAATGAAAGCAAGGACTACTAAACATCTCCATGGACAGCAAGTGCATGCCAAAGCACTTAGGAGAACAAAACTAACCTCACAAAAAAACAATGTGCACAAGCACTTGGAGGAAAGAAAATCTAATCTAATATTTACAGAGGTAGTGAACTTCCCTCTAGAAGCAACGCTTGAGATAGATTCCATTGATCGGAATCTACATTTCTTCACCATCAATGAGAGGCAATTGGAAAGCATTGTTGTTCTTGCACTTTGTGACCATGTATGGGCCACTCCAAATGGCATCAAATTTCAAATGCCTTCCTAGTTTTGCTCTATCCACATCCCATTTCAACACTAGATCTCTAACTTGAAAAGATCTGTCCTTGGCCTTTCTATCAAAGGTCTTCTTGATCAAGAGCTTGATCCTTTTCCATTGCTTGGATGCACGATCTCTAATCTCTTGTAGCTAAATCAACTCGCATACCTCAAGCCTTGATGGAGCTGCGAGAGATCAAAATCGAGCATCCCAAGCAATGGAAAAGGATCAAGCCTTGATCAAGAAGACCTTTGATAGAAAGGCCAAGGACGATCTTTCAAGTTGAGATCTAGTGTTGAAATGGGATGTGGATAGAGCAAAAGCTGAAGGCATTCAAAATTTGATGCCATTTGAGTGGCCCATACATGGTCACAAAGTGCAAGAACAACAATGCTTTCCAATTGGCCTCATTGATGGTGAAGAAATGCGATTCTAGTCAATGGAATCTATCTCAAGCGTTTCTTCTAGAGGGAAGTTCACTACCTCTAAAATATTAGATTAGATTTTCTTTCCTCCAAGTGCTTGTACACATTGTTTTTTGTAGGTTAGTTTTGTTTTCCCTAAGTGCTTTGGCACAAATTGTTATCCATGGAGATGTTTAGCGATCCTTGCTTTCATTTTGTGACATTCCATCTTCCTCCTTACACATTCTGAGTCAGTTAGGGTTCTAAACAGAATATTATATGACTCCATGCCCAATGGACTCGCTTCAGCTACCGATCTTTTCACCTAGTAGGCGGTGACCCCCTGAGTCACCAAATTGTTATCCAAATTCAGCCCCCAGGGTTAATTCGATAACATACATCAGAATTCTCAAGTCCCAGGCAAATTGATTGATCCAGGGCAAAAAATCATGTTTCCAGGGTCCCCTCAGATTTTTTCTAACTTTCTTGTCGGAGAGGAAAGAGCAAGGTCTAAGGAAAGGTGAAAAAGCGGCAAAAAACAAGCTTGGGACAGAAAAATGGTGAAAATTGGCTAAGTCCTAGTCCTCACAACGACAGAGGGACATCTGGGACATCGAGACGTGGATCTGCCGAAAAGCCTCCAGGTGCGGCGGCTGCAGGGGACATCTCGAGGACAAAGGGACGCGTGGGACGCGAAGCACGAAGGAGCCGAAAACCAATTAGATTGCACCACGTGTCATCGGCGGATAAGGACAAGGAAGCCCATTTCGTAGATCGAGGATTCTCCCCCCAAATAACAGACTGGGACATCTGGGACAAAAATATGCGAAGGGCCCGAAAGAGACGCGCCATGGACCGCGGACGAATCAAATCATGACACGTGTCACAAGGGAGAAAGTCAAAAGTCAAAAGGAAAGGTTTCAAGCACCGACTCCAAGCCAATCAAAAGAGGACACGTGTCCAATGAAGTAGGAAAACCCACGGATAGAGAGGAGAGAGAACTACATATCCAATCGGCGCGTGCCATGTGTCATCCAGTGGCGGCGTGGGAAAAATTTCAAAAACGCATTTTCACTTGTTTTGTGCCCTAAATCTTCGGTCGACATATCTTTGATCCAGAGCTCGATTTACACGTTCTTTATATCAACGAAAATCTTGTGAAATTCTCTACATGATTTTAGGGATAATCTTGAGTTTTGGTGTAGTCTAGAGAGAGAAAATTGAGAAACAGCTCGACTCGTGTTCATGGCGAAGTGACATTCAAATGACAGTTTAATGCGAGAATGGGTCACATTCTCCGTAATCTGGTCAAAATGATAGGGTATGGGTTTGTAAGGTCCCCATGCTGTTTTAATGCACCTTTAGTCAAGTAGGGATGGGCTCTCATGCTTTTGTACGTTTTCGTCCCCCCGGGCTCGACCCATGTAATGTAAAAGCCGATTTGGCTCATTTCGAGGGGGAACAATTTTGACATAAAGCAGACTTCTTCTTTCACCTCCAGGCAGTGATTGATGCAAGGATCATACCTCTCTAAGGATTGTAATAGTTTTTACCTCTCGAGGTTGTAATGCAGTGATTTTGACACTGAAAATGATAATGCAAGCTCTGTGAATGGTTTTTAGTCCTCTGTTTGTATTATTTGCTTCATTTCAAATCCTAAATTATATCTTATTAGTCTGTGTATGTTTTATGTTGTAAACTTTGGTCTCAGTCTATTTGCTTGACAAATGTTTCACCACTCCTTTGGTGCATCACCATCTTTAGTTAGTGTTATATGTTTTGCATTTCTATCCCCTGTCTCTCAGCTTTAGAGTAGGATTAGATCTGAACCTTTGTAGTTTTGTAAAATATAGATCTAAATCGAGGGAGTTTGAGGAACCATCCTCTAACTGAGATTCCTCTCTTAGTTTCACAAGTCCCCACACTTGGAGAGAGGTTTCCATGTTGTGCAATCACACCGGATGCTAGAGTGATCAACCTAGAAGCTTTGATCTCGCATCAGGGGTGCTTTGTGAGTCTCAACAACAACAATAACACAAGGATGATATGAAAATATTTAAAACCCAAATCCAAAATGAAATTCGATGAGAGCAATGATGAATAGGAAAGAGTATGTCTTTCACTAATGTAATACAAAAATAAAAAGAATGGTTCTTTTTAATCCAAAATACGAGTGTCAATGAGACAAGTAGAAGAGAGAGAATGTTCCAAAGGAGAAAATTTAATGTGAACTATTTCAAAGGGAAATAGACACACAATATTTCACCTAGGAATGAAAAATGCGAAGAACCCCGATGGGTCCCACCAAGCATGCCAAAATGTTTCACCAATAATTATGTGATAAAATAGATAAGGTAAAGGTCAAGGAGGAATACTTGTGATTATGTTGGTCGAAGGTTGAATGTGCGCGTTATTGACTTTATCCAAGATGATCATAGAGAACTCATTTTTTTCTAGGAAGGAATACCTGTAGATACAAAGAAAGACCACCAAATGATATTAAATAACAAGATTCAAAGGACTTCCTAGCAAGGCTAGATCCGGGAAGAGCGATGCTTCCTCGAATGGTTGTCAATCCTATGTTTTTATCAAATTAATGAAACTAAATACCAGAAATAAAGGTCCTATTGCTAATGCTTTGATTTAGGTATCTTAAAATGTTATAAAAAATTAGATTAAGAAAATTATTAAAATCTAAACTAATCTAGCATCAGGCAAGGTATGTTTTTGGTTGGGACAGGTCACAAGGGTGTTAGGTAAGGTCACAAAGGTATATGGTAAGGTATGGGTGGAGTTTAGGTGATGTTAGGGGAAAATTGGTGAAGCTTATTAGAAAAAATAGTGACCAATATCAGTCTCATGACCGATCTTTGGTAGAGATAGGAGATCGACAACGGTTAAGGTGACCGATGTCGGTAGGGGAAATTTGATAATAAATTATTAAACAGAGGTTTTAGGCTCTCTGTGATTGCACAGAGAGTGAGGGTAGTATGGTTTGGGTCGTAATATGGATGAGAAGACTCAAGGATACTAAGAAGGAGGTTTAGAATGGTGAAAAGGCTTGGGATGGTTGAATAGTGGGTTGATGGGAGGAAGGTGATGTACGAAATAAAGGAAATAAACTATTGAAAGAAAACAAAGATCTACAAAAGGAATAAGTAAAATGATCAAGATCACAATAATTATTCGATGTCTTATAGATATTAGGAGGTGGAGGAATAAGGTAGTTGATCCATGAATATATTTTGTGTTCGGTGTCATCGTAATACACCCTATATGCTTATGTGAGGTTTCTAACGCTTTGGAAAGATGAACTATATGCTTGTCTTGCATTGTGGTTATGTGTGTTCATCGTATGGATGCAAGAGGGCTTTAGGATTTGCACTTGAATGTAATAAGGCTAAAATAACTAAATGACCAACTTGATTAAAGAGTTGTAAAAGTGTATATAAGGTAACCGATGGAGGTTAAGGTGACTAACATCGGTTGAGGGATAATTGATGTCGGTTAAGGAAGGAAAGTCTAGGTTTACCAAAAATAGGTAGATATTTACTATTTTTGTCATGATTCTGATTGATTCCACTTAGGGAAGTGGATTTCACATGAGAGAAGGCATGAAGGTCATAGAAGAAGTCCAATTAGGTTTTAGGAAGAAGTCTTAGTTAGTTAGGTTAAGTGGTGACTTAGCACTGGGAGTGATGACTCAATGCTGAGAGTGATGACTCGGTCATTGTGAGTTAAATGCCCCGGAATGGGTCCAGGGTGAGGTGTCTAGGTGATGTGTAAATTAACTTAATTAAAGTAATTAAATTAATTAATAATGTGAGGATGAACATTAATTCAATTGTAAGTAATTAAATTAATATGAATGCAGGGTAAAGGGGTCATGGTTAGGTGAACACGTTACGTTAATTGATAAAAGGGGACCAAGGGGAGTATGACCTAAATTTGGTGTTTATAATTAGATACCCAATTTATTTATTTAAAACCATGAGATAATAAGGTGGTTGTAATTTCTTTGAAAATGATGTTGTGACAAATGTATCTAGGGTCTTGGATTTCATGAAGGTAAAATTTAGTCACCTAAAAAAATTGTTGATCCCAAATTTGTATCGTGCATTTTAGGTAGGGTGCTTAAGATTTTGGAATTATGTATTCGAATACCTTCCCTTGATAGTTTTAAAATTGTTATCATTGTGGAGGACATCATGATATAAGGTTGGAAAGGAACCCCATGGACATTCCACCTTTTTGATTGTTAAGGTAAACACATTTACTTTAATCTTGTCGTAATTATTTTCCCCTGCTATAAAGTTATCATTATTATCTTCAAACAATGTTTACATTAGTCAAATGTTGAATGGACCTCAATGATGGCATTAAATTCTCTCGGAAGTGTTATTTACCATAAATCACCTTGAATAAGGGATAGCTAATCAAATTTTATAAAAATGAAGGTGTAATTAGGTGATAATTATAAGGATAATTGAAAGGAATAATTACTCGATATCCAAATGAGGATAAAAATTATCTTCAATTAATATGATAATTGGTCGCGAGTATATATTTACTTATTGTGAATAGAAGAATATGAGACTATATTATAATAATATAGATAACATACTTATCAACCTATGCAACAAGAATATAGATAACAATTTATTGGACTTATTTTATTTACATTTACACCCTTTTGTAATTTAATTAAGGAAAAATGGAATTAGTTAATGTAAATGTAATGTGGTTATCTGGATATGTTCATCAATGCTTAAGGTTCTAGGAAGCCTTCTTGTAACTTAACTTTTGCAGCATTTCATTTAAGTAAATACTAGATATCATAATCTATTAAGTAGGGACTAGGTCTTATAATGCTCGGTTTGTATGAACTGATGGTTGCTAACATGTTTTGTAGATGGAGCTCTATAAGTTGGATACGGGATAATTTTAGCGGCGAATATTCGTAATATGGCGAAAATTTCATTTTAGGAAAATTTGAAAAGGCGAATTATTCGGAGTGGGTCGGTGTCCTGTTCGCCTAAAATATAAAGTATATTTTTTTTGGGGGGTCGGCTTCGCCTTCATTTGAAAACATCTCCTATAAAAACCTATTTGATTCGCCGGGTAGTATACCTCAAGTAGCTTACCAAATTACCAATACTGTGAAATTTGAACTCGCATACCCTTTGCACCAGAGATTCGTATTACTGTTATCCTGTGATTGTTGACGCGCGACAAATGCATTATTGACGCGCGACAAGAGAAATACTGACGCGCGACTTGGGCTAAGGCTTGACGCGCGACAGAGGAAGGCTTGACGCGCGACAGAGGAAGGCTTGACGCGCGACAGAGGAAGGCTTGACGCGCGACAGAGGAAGGCTTGACGCGCGACAGAGGAAGGCCCGCGCTGACAGAGGAAGGCTTGACGCGCAGATGAAAAGGCTCGACGTGTGACACAGGCGTGATTGACGCGCGACATCTGACAGTTCACGCGCGACAAGACCTCAGAGACTGTACAGAGTCGCTTCTTGGTTCTTTTGCTGACGCACGACTCTTTTCAGAATAATGGAAGGTGCCACCTCAAAGAATACGAATAACCTAAAAGTAAGTAAGAAATCTCAGAAATCACTCTTCAAGTATTTTGGAAACTCTGCGGTGGACATGCATTCGCATTGCAGATATCACAATCAAACAAATGAAACCTACGATAATATGCCAGATCTTGAAGATATTGTTCTGTTGGGGTGCAACTTGAAGTGCAGCTAGATATCACGATACAAACACCGAGCAAAATGGAAGGCAAAATCAATATCAAACTCTGGTCCAAGAAAGAGGAAACCAGGTGATTGCGATATTGCTCAAAATTCGACTCAAAAAAGTAAAGCATTGAAAACAAACAAGAATATGTGGACCATTGGCAGGACATACAAGTTTGATTGGGCAGCTAAATTTCCATTTATTGAACCTGTACAATCATCAAATTCTGAAGAAATCCCATGTGAATGTACATGTACAATATGTACGTGGAAATTGGGAAAGCAACAAAAATGCAATCAAGCTGACACAATAGAAAAACATTGTGGAAAACAATATTTAATCAGCATAACTTGGGCGGATGGCCGAAAATCAAAACACATAGGTGGAAAATCGAAAAGGAGTGCATGCATGTCGAGATACGCAATGCGAATATGAGGCGGAGAGAGAAAAACACAGACATCTGTTGGAAAAGGGAGGAACAATCACATCACATATTGGTAAGATGAAAGAAACAAATCTACATGCAAAATTCATACAATTCTCTACTCTTTTTCAAATACTTAAAAAAGGAAGGGCGATGTCAGATTTCCTTGATTTCAAAGTTTTGTATCAATTTAACGGAATCTTTGAATGTACCTCGATCACAAAATGAAAATGGCAAAATGCCTCTCGATGATAGAGAAGGAAGATTTGAAAGAGAATGTAAAAAAAGCAAACTTTATCTCTGTTTCAATTGATGAAGTGACAGCAGTCGACAACACCGCATGGGTATGTATCCACATCTATACATTAGAAAATCATATAAGGACACCTCATCTGTTGGGTGTTATGAAAATGGTTGAAAACTGCAATGCTGAAAACCTATACAAAATAGTTGTTTCTCATTTGAAAGATGTTGCTGGTATGACTGATTATGAAATTGCTACGAAGTTGGTATGCGTTGGAGCAGATGGTGCATCTGTCATGCAGGGTCACCGAACAGGGCTCTGTGTTAGATTACAAACAACAGTGGCCCCATATATGCTACCAATTCACTGCATGGCTCACAGAATGAATTTAGCGTATAAAATGGTAAGCAACCATGAAAATGTTGCTAAATTAGAAGACATAATAAGAGAACTCCATGCCTATATGTCAAGCAGCCCAAAACGTTTTCTGGAGTTCCAAAAATTTGCAATTGGAATTACAGACGGCAAAAAACTTCTGAAGGATGTGGAGACTAGATGGATCTCTTTGTATGAACCAGCATGCAGAGTTCGTGAGGAGTATCCTTCATTGGTTGGTTTCATGCACAAATACCGTCATGAAGTTGATAGGGCAAGGGACCTGTTGTTCCGCTTAACTGATTTGGAGACTTTGCTTACATTGCTTGGTATTCTTCCAATGTTAAAGGAGATCAATACACTGATGAAGCATGCACAGGGCAGATTGATCTATATTGTGGATTTTATAAGGATGAGGAAAATGGTATGTCAAAGTCTTGATATATTGTATTGTTCGCAGATAGTTTTGATGCACTGTTTTTAAAAATTGGAGAGATTTATTAGATCTTAAAAATCCTAACACCTATTTGAGATTTAATATTCACGATCACCTATGCATCTCTGTTAATGGGAAGGAAATACCTATGCACATTTTGCAAAGACGTCAAGATATTACAGGTTCGGAGCGAGAAGATGTTCCTGTAACACGTAATTTGTTTGAGTCTGTGATAGTTGAAACCAGAATAAAGCTTAAAAAAATTTCAGAAACCTTGTCGTCAGAAATTAGGGAACGTTTCTGTAAAGATAAAATTCTGGAAGCCATGGGTGTGATGAATCCGAATTTTTGGAATACAGAAGGTGGCCGTGCAGACTTTGTCAGTAAGCATTTCCATAAATCAATGGGTACAATAATGGAACAATTTACTAAGACGTCAGAGCTCAAGGGTACGGAAATCAAAGGTATACTGAATGCCGATTTATTAAAGTTTCAGTCAACCAATTTTGCAACAACAATGAGGAACCAATATAAGAATTTAGATCAACCTTCTGAAAGTGGTGCTATTACAAGGCTGTGGAGAGGAATCTATCAAAGTTCTATCTTACAAGAAGATATCAGTGAGTATTTCAGACTATATGAATTATGCCAGACAATGATTTTGGGAGTGCATGGAGGATGAAAGAGTTTTCAGTGCATTGTCATTTATAAAATCAAAACTGAGAAACAGGTTGGATAAAAATCTGGAAAGTTGCATGAGGTGTTACGTTTCACGATACTCCCTCGAAACCTTTCCGTTTGACAGAGCAATTGCGCACTGGAATTCCCTTTGCGAAAGAAGAGGTGTAAATAATACAGCTACAAGTACAAATATACCCAACCTTGAGAGTGTAATTGGCTCTTCGTCACATTCTACAGAAGACAACATCGACTTTGACGAAGCTATTGATAATGGATTGTTTCAACTTTAAGTAGGTATCTTCTTTATCTATCTTTTATCTTTATCATTTAAGATGTTACAGGTCTATATACTAAAAATATCAGGCGATTCACCCATCTATCTACTAATCCATTTCACGTGTTGGATTCTTTTAAATCACAGATCTAGCTCATTACCAATGGCAGTGATGATTTCAACTTTAAGCAAGTATCTTTTTCCCCTTAACCTTGAGAGTGTAGTTGGCTCTTCGTCACATTCTACAGAAGACAACATCGACTTTGATGAAGCTACTGATAATGGATTGTTTCAACTTTAAGTAGGTATCTTCTTTATCTATCTTTTATCTTTATCATTAAAGATGTTACAGGTCTATATACTAAAAATGTCAGGCAATTCACCCATCTATCTACTAATCCATTTCTCGTGTTGGATTTTTTTAAAACAAAGATCTATATTGTTACCAGTGGCAGTGATGATTTCAACTTTAAGCAGGTATCTTTTTCCCCTTAATCTTATTGTTTGTTACTATTCATTTTTTCAACTGTGGTTATAATTAAAAATGTTACAGGTGTATGTATTTACATTTAGTTAAATACAAAATTTTTATTTTTTTGAAAACGTGGTTGACATCCGTCCGAGGAAGCTTTACTTCTCGGACCGACAACGTCGAGCAACTCACCCATCTATCTACTAATCAATTTTTGTGTTGAATTTTTAAGACAAAGATCTAGCACATTACCGTTGATGATTTCAATTTTAAATAGGTATCTTCTTCAACATAATATTTATATTTACTTGACCTTTAAAGATATTGTTGGTCTATATATTTAAAGATGTTGCTGGCACTTCTCAGGACTGACAAATGTCAAGCAACTCACCCCTCCATCTACAATGTCATGTGAAACAAAGATCTAGCACGTTACCCTTGATGATTTCACAGCAATCTAATACGCAAGAGGTAAGCTAAATCCTAGCATATTTGCAATTATGTTTAATTTCTTACCAGTGATGATTCTTTCTTGATTTCTTAGAATTATATTTTATTTATTTTTAATATATTTTATCTTCCTGTAGACCAAGGATTTTTTTTCTATTTACTATCTCTTTATTCTCCATTTGTTGGTGAGTGGTAGCTTCCCAAAAAATAGATATTCCTGCCACCTGATAGGATAAGGATACCTAAAATAACAAAAAATTAAATTGGAAAGTGATGTCGAAACATGTCACAATACTACCAAATTCAATATTCACATTTCCCTGATTCAAACCACAAGAGCCTTGGCTGAGTCACCCTCCGTTAATATTAAAGTACATTGATCAGAATTCTTCCCTCCTGCTTGATTTGCATCAAGTTTGGGAACATCAATTAATTTCCCCTTCTTGGTTCCATCAGTTTTCTTAAGATCTTTTTTTTGTTTAAACTTTTCCACTGCACTCCTCAGGTCAAACAAAGTTACAAAGCTCATCTTAGATAACCTGACCATACACCATGAATCTTCTTGTACTGGAAGAGACTGTTTCCAATTACCACTTATACCACTTTTAGAGAATTTTCATCACCAACTAGGACTGAGTCAGCTTGAAGCACTGACAGAGTAACTTGCATTTGATTGAGCTTTACCAACTAGATAACAGGACAGATTGCTAGACCTTAGCATCATTGACTTGGCTATCTTTATTTTAGACTGATAAAGGTCATTCATAAAATCCAAACACACTTTGAAGTCCTCAACACGTTGAAAAATCATAGTACAACAGAGATTCTTAACCTATCAACCTTAAGTCTACTTTCATAGACAGTATAACCCCACAGATACAATTAAAGTCCCACGACATAATTTTAAAGATAATTAAAGTCCCACAAGATATTCAGGCACTAAATTTTAGATTATACACATTAAATCGATCATCGTATTTCATCATCATCTATCATTGATTATCAATTGTCATCATTCATCATCTACGTCCACATACTATTCATGACAATGCAAGTAAACAAGAAACATACATATAATTCATGATAATCACCATCTAATCACCATATAATTAAATTCAAATAGCATAGTACAAACTCAATAGTTGAAGTTTTCAAATTCAATATTAAAAGTTTAGTCAATAATAAAAGTTTCTAATTTTCACAACCATCTAATGTAATCAAAATTTAAGATTGTATATAATTAAATTCAAATACCATACTCAATATTAGAAGTTTTCAAACTCAATATTTATAGTTTCCCCAATAATAATAAAAGTTTCTAGTTTTCAACCCTCTTTTTCTTTATCCAGTTGTACAACTCTGCTCCCTTCCCCAACGGCTTCTTCCACTATGGTTGTAACCCTTTCCCCAACAGCAGAAATAACCCCTGAACTTATAAGATCTTCTGCAGCACTGTCCAGATTTTTTATAATTCTTTCTTCTTGATTTGTTGCATCTCCATGAGACAGCAAATTTGGATCAGCAACTGCTTTGGCTTTGAACAAGATGTCAGGGTCGAGACCGTGCTCTTTAATGATCCGCTTTAGTGTATTGTTTTGTTTGTTAACCAAAACAATATTTTGCTTCAAATTTTTTGCTGCGGATAAGCTGTTCTTTGCTGTTTCCAAGTGAACTTGCAAAACCTTCGCCTGACTCTTCAAATTTTCATATTTCAACTGCACAAAAAGAGTAACGTCAATTCAAAGTATTAATGTAAATTCAAAATTTCAAATTAACAAAAATGATTGTTAGAATGTAATAGTACTTACAACCGCTCTATCTCTTTCGGCATTTGCGATTGATACCAAATCCTTGTCCTTTGACCATTTGTTAAAATATGCCTGGGCCTCGGCACTAATATTTTCCAATCTGTTTAGTGCTTTATCTAAAATGCCATCTTTATAGTCGTTGTTAAAAGTGACAGTCCCACATTTTACTTGGGTAAGTAGGGAATCCATCTTTGCGAGTTGATTAAGTGATCGCGTATAAACTATCCCTTTGCCAATAATTTTCATAACGACTAATAATCTCATTGATAAGAATTTTAGCCCTTTTTTCCCATTCTATAAGCTGTTGCATTTGAGGAATTATAAACTCACTGACATGGGATTGACAATCATTACCAATTAGGTTCTCCAAAGGAAAATGTGGAAACTCTTCACTTTCTGAATCTGATGCAGAAGATCTTGCTGGAGAAGAGTGGGGGCTTTCACCATGACCAAGATCAACTGCTCCTTGTTTCTGTCTTTGGGTGGGCTGATCCTGTTGTTGAAAAAATAAATCAAGATTTAGATAAATAAATTTGAAAACTGAATATTTAGATTTAGATAAATCAGAATGTAATTAAAAATTGTAAAGAATATTAAAATTGAAATTTGAAGACTGAAGTATACCTGCTGGCCTTGAATCATCTCGCGGGTATCGAAAAAACCAGTTGGGTCATTGCTATCAATGCCCAAATAATCTTCATCTAAATTTATATTGTTCAAAACAGATATGCCCGTTGCACTGGGCAAGCCACCAAGTGAGAGAGATGGAATTCGAAACGAGGAGTCAAGGTTCAGTGTCCCACTAGGGGCCGGAGCAAAAGGCATTCGTTTACCAATGGTCTTTTTCACTGTTCCTCTGGTTGGCATTTTAAAAATTAATGGTTGAGTGGGTGTCGGTGCCGTGGCTTGCTCATGACTGACATGTGCTGAAAAGTACAAGAAAAAATTAAAAATATTAAAACATTTCATAAACTAAAAACTACGAAATTAAACGTTCTATACAAAAATTGTACCTTGTTGTCGAGGGGTTGTTTTTTTCGGTGCTACGGGTGGCCTTGTAGGAGTTGTACTCAGTGGCTGTTCTGAAGATATCAATGCATGGGACTGTATTGAGTGAGTTGGGGAAGAAGGTTCCATAGTCCCTGCTATTCATCAATATTAAGTGTTGTCAATTCAGTTTGATAAAATTTAAATTGAAAAATAAATCTGCAACTTTGGAATTTGTAATTAATATATGAGAATGTATTACTTCTCTGGCGTTTAACGAGTTCAAATTGTTGAGGGTCTGGAGAGGAGTGAGCTTCCATTTCGGAATGGGAGTCCCCCGAAGCCTCCGCGTGTAGTTGGCCTCTTCCTCTCGACATCTTTTTTTTTTTGGGAATGGCTTCAAGATATCTTCTCTGCAAAACATTAAAATTTAAGTTTTAATAACTTCGCACTGTAATGAAGAAAATTGTAATACAATTTACAAACTAAAAAGTTTATACCTGTTGTTCTGCAAATGGAATTGAGAATTTCATCAAAGCCTCATCAGAGCAAGTAGGAATTTCTTTAGCTTTTAAATTTAAAAGTGCCTCATAGTAGAAGCCGAGGAGATAGTTGGTTGAATAAATGAAAGGTTTTTCTGACATTTTCGAATTTGATATGTCAGCTCTAATTTTTTTTGATATAAATGTGCACCAATCGAATTGTTGTTTTGAGATAGTGGCACAAATGTATGCAATGGCCCAATTTGGGATATCTGTTTGGCGACCCTGCATAACAATTCTGGCTTGAAAAAATGCAATAAGTGCAGCAAGAAAGTGGTGTGCAATTGATTGTGTATCTACACCACGCCTGGATTTATTGACATGGGCTGCAAATGCGAAACAGTGAAAATTAGCATCAATTTATAACAGCAAATTGTATCAGAATAAAAAACAGAATAAAAAACAGAATAAAAAACAGAATAAAAAACAGAATAAATTACTTACAATCAACATGGAAACCGTACTTTGATTCGAGAAATTTCTTGTTTTCTTCCACGAGTGTTGCTTTGGTTGTAACATTTGGTAAGTTTCTGATAGGAAGGCCGGTAAACCGATGTATGTCATTCGGATCGATAGAGAATTGGAACATGTGGCCATCGTTCAGAGTCACATAAAATATACCGTCCTCTGAATTGTAGCATGACAGAAGGTAATTCAAAATATCGGGATCTGTTTCGAAATGGGGCATATTAACTAACCCGGTAAATCCACACTCTTCTATTATACCTTGATATTCTGGAGACATCCTTAAAGCCGTATGGATGTGAGGGCATAAGGGATTCCTGTAGGTTATCTTGGAAATCGATTGACTTGGATTCTCTTCATTTTCTTGCTGAACTTGCAATTGGGAGGCATGTGAAGTCGACATTGTAGCTGAAATTGCGTCTTTGAAGAAGATTTCGACCTGCAAAAATTCAAGAATAGGAAAACGTAAACGAGAAAATGAGCGGAATAAGGGTATTTATAACCTAGATATAGGCGTCACTGCCCCTATTGACGCGCGTCATTTGCTTCAAATGACGCGCGTCAATAGGAAGCAGTGTCGTGCGTCATTTGATTATAGTGTCGCGCGTCAATAGATTGCTTTGGCGCGCGTCAATAGGTTGCTATGTCGTGCGTCATTTCTTCATAGTGTCGCGCGTCAATTGGTTATAGTGTCGCGCGTCATTTGTCTAGAGTGTCGCGCGTCATTTGATTACAGTGTCGCGCGTCATTTGATTACAATGTCGCGCGTCAATTGTTTACAATGTCGCGCGTCAATTGTTTACAATGTCGCGCGTCATTTGTTTACAATGTCGCGCGTCATTTGTTTACAATGTCGCGCGTCATTTGTTTACAATGTCGCGCGTCATTTGTTTACAATGTCGCGCGTCATTTTGTGACTGTGTCGCGCGTCATTTGTTTACAATGTCGCGCGTCATTACGATCTAGTGTCGCTCCAGTGTCGCACGTCATTAGGAGCTATTGTCGCGCCTGTGACGTGCGTCTTTAAGGATTCTGATTTAGCCTTGAAAAACCAGGCGAAAATTTTGTTTTTTAATACTGTCAAATTCGCCTTTCGCTGAAAGTGGTTACGGGGATATTCGCCAGGTATTTTCCACCTTCAATTTTATAGGGGTGTCTTAAAATGAACCACTGGTTGGATAGATGAATGAAGTTGAAATAATTTACTAATCTATTAGATTGATAAAGGATGCCTTGATTTGTGAAAGTGTTTTATGATTAAAATGAAATAACAATATTTTGTTATTTGATTAAAAGGTAAAAAATACCTAATATGTATATTTGTTCTTAAATTGAAAATAAATAAATGAGAAGTTCTCTTATTTGTTAAGTAATGAAAGATGTAGTTTTGGGAACTAATGAATCTCGAATCAGTAGCGGAGGTTCATATCAAGGGATCTTTATCCTTATTGTTTGTTTGATGAAAGAAAATGTGTTCAATTGTATTGGGTTCTATAAGTAATTAAGTATGGTATTCTGAAACATCCATTTCGATTTGCACTATTATGACTTAAGAGTCGTGAGACTACCTCGTGTTATTGAATTAATACAATATATACTTTTTGATACATATATAGCCTATAAAGAATGGGACATACACATTTGATTACTATAGTGCTAGTGGCCATGAATGTACCATAGTGATGGTAATTGAATTCAGCATATATACATATTTATACTAAATAGTAATGTGTAACAGTTTGCATATGACTAACTTAAATTGTTTAAGTGATTAACACTAAGTATATTTTTAAAACTAGGAGCCTTGGTTGATATGTAAGAAAAGAAGTCATAGATGTTATCTTATGTTTTGTTATAAACAAAATAGGTGGAAGTAGGGTAATACATTAGATGATGTACATTATTGGGTCAATGATTAAAAGATGACGTGTCCTACATAAACGTCATGTGATTGAGTGTAGCAAATACTACTTTATAACCTATTAATATTGATCCAATAAAGTATAATGAATTATGGACCGATTGTACTAATCTCTTTCTTAGTTTCCTTTTAGGATAAGATTAACTATTAAGTTATTAGATTCTTAAATAACTAAACTTCTATCGAATTGGCTTATGGCTTAATTGAGAAGGTTTTTAATGAATGGGTATTACTGAAGTACCCTTGGAAGGACATGTTTACGTACTAACGAGTAAATACCAATAATGGACTAGTAAGGATTGAGAAAGAAATGTTATGTTGGAGTAGAAACAACATTAATTAGGAAGAATTAATGGAAATGGGTAAGATATTAAGGGGATTCCTAAGTAATTAAATCCATCCATGAGTATTCTATAAAAGTTGCTAAACGCAACAATAAGATATTAATTGTGGATTGAAATAAAATCTGCAAGATAATTTTATGAAACGTAAGGTTGTTTTAAATAGCAAGATATGTAACCTAATACACTAAGATTATTTTTGATTAAGTGCAAATTGGACTATAGTATAATTATTCGACGGTCTTTATGGAGTGTATTATTCTTGACATGATACACTACTTGAATAATTAGACAAAATATGAATAGTGGATAAAAATTAGTAAGTAATATTTAAATATGTAGATAGGCAAGTAAAAAGGTAATGTGAAATTCAAAAATGATGTATGAACCTAGGTAAGATTCATTCATGGTGAAAGAGTCAAGGAATCATGGGTAACCTATCATGAGTAAATTAATTAAGATAAAATGTTCCAATTTATAACCCTTGGTGGATCAAATCACTACGACCGCTACATGGTCGTATCCATTTGATGATGAGTCACTATTTGGATACTTCTTCTAGTAGATGTACTGAGTTACCTCATCAAGACCTTGAATTGCGACATGGTATTATATTAAGTATAAGTTTTGTTAGAGTTACAAGGTGGGTTGAACCTCACGGATATATACCTCGATGCCAACTTATGATGGCTACGGGAAGGGAAGTGGTCTAGTAATGATGCAAATCATTACGGAGACACTTACTTTCCCATAGGTATCGTATGATGACATAGAGGTACATATTCATTTAGGTTAATCTGGATTTATAACTTGTATGAGAGTTTTAGATGCTTATAGCACCATTGTTGAATGTTAATCCATATAATTGAATAAGTGATTAAGGTGAGATGGCAAGTTTCCAATGACGAGTGTGCCACCGGGAACTAAGCTTGGTATACATGTCTCTCAAACTTTTCCCAAAGTAGTGTAAGATAATAATTGCATTGTCATGATTTCACTTTCACCAAGGTATAAGGCGAGGATGCACGATGGGAATCCTTAACGGAACTTAGGTAGAAATTTAGAGAGCATCATTTAATTATCATTTCTTGACAAAGGAAAAACCAAAGGATACACTTGTTGTATTGTCTCACAAAGAGAATTGAGAGGGATAGAGTAGGATCTGTATACTCTCATACAACTGCACATGGTTATGACAATTATCAAAAATGGATTTCATCAAGGTTTATGATGGATTTAAATATATGGGTATTTAAATTGTGAAGTATAAAGTTAATTAAAAAAATCCTTTGAAGTGAAGTTAAAAAAGGGGTTGTTACACCTACTTACACACCCCCTACTTCGATCCTTCAATACTTTGGAAATATCTTACCAACCCAACATTTTTGGTATAAACTAAGGCACATGTAAACAAAGTGGCTAGAAACAAGTGTTAGTACAAACAATTATACATGTAGAATATAAGTATAAACCACAAAGACAATGTGTAAGCGAGATAATGTAAACACCTAAGAAGACAATATAGACTGCGACGAGCGGAGTTGTAAACATGAGACATATATCATGATTTTGTAAGACAATCAAGGATGATGAAGCAAAAGAAATACAAGTGTGCACACAAGACAAATAACAAATCCCAAAAAAGGAACAAGCAATAAAAAATAATATAACAAACAAGAATGGAAGCAAATATTCTGTATAGAAAATACTACACATGAAACACCTGTTAGCATTTTAGAAAGATAAAACATATGCCAAAGTGTGTGTAAACCAATAAATTAGTGTGCGATGAAAAAAATGAAACAATAAAACCTGTAGTGTACAAATTTGGAAATCCCAGAACAATCATGGACCGGTGCCAAGATTCTATGTTGCGTGTAATGGACTTGTAGATTCTACAATCACAACTACAAATAAAGTGAACGTGCATGTGTGTATGACAAAGATAATGACATAAAATCTATCTATCTAACATGTGTAATAAAGTGAACATGTACAAGTAAATGCAATCAAGATTAAATGTAACCAAGATATGTAGTATGATGTGGATGGATGGAATGGAATACGAGTAAATGATAGGAGTGGAGTTTCCCCAAGTAAATGGAATTCTATGCGGTGAGGTTCATTTGTTAATGCCCCCTTAGTAGTCAATCTTGAACCATAAAGAAGTGTACGTCATCGAAAAATAGTCTAACTATGTGTTGTGCATAGTGTGATGTGATTAATGTGTAGTGATGTCATGTGGTATAGAGATGAAGTATGCATAACGATGTAGCCTAAGAGTATATCTTGAAAAGATGAGTGAAGGAGTGATGATTTAGCCTAAACAATATATCACTAAATGATGATAAGAATAGGTGATGATGATGTCAGAGTAAGTGATGATGTAGCCTACGGTGTTTATCACTACAATATGAGTAGAAAGAGTGGTGATGTATACTAAATATTATACCCCTAAATTCCGTTAGAGGAAGTGATGATGTAGCCTATGCCATATATCACTAACATAGGAATGTTGCATGAGAAAATGATGGATGGTTAAATATGTGAGTTTGGTGAGGTCCATTTGATTTGTATACCCTTAGAAGTCTAATATGGACCATGTGACTAGAGTGAGTCATCTGGTAGTGAGTGTAACATGTAGAAGTAGATGTGTAGAATGTGTAATATGTGTAGGAAATGCGGTGTGATATATAGTGTGTAATGTGTGATGTATTCAAGATGCGTAAATGATATAAGATGTGTAAGACATAAGATTGGGCTATAGTAATAGGAGAAAAATATCCATAAGTGGAAGGTGGTATCAGCGTGGGATTAACCAACATGATTATGCTAAAATGTAATATCCTAGCCTAATATGATGTTATAGGAGTAGTGAATAAAATGAATAATGAAATACTGAAATAATACCCAAGAAAGCTAATCAATGAAATATGAAACCCTAATGTGCAAAGAGGGTTAGGAGAGCCTTAGTTGATTCGAAGATGTTGTAGGATTATATCACAATGGAGACTAGCTAAACATGAGCAAAAAAATATTGCAAAAGATCACGGGAAAATGTAGATCTAGAGGATTTTACTAGACTTGGGTTCCTAGGGAAGGATAACGGCTCCCGTGGCACCCAAGTTTGAATTTTCAGTTCCTTGTCTCACGCAGATGGTCGAAAACCTGAATTTTAAGGGTTGTAATATATTTTCACTCCTTCACTTATTTTCACTTGTATGTTGTTGCATTTCTCTATATGTCGTCGTAAACTCCGCAATGGAAGAATCACCTACAAAACCCCAAACCAAGTATCAAAACCCTAAAAAGAAAGATGCATATGAAGGGGTAAGATTGTCCTCAGCTACCAAATTGATGGACTTATTAATAAGCGTTACACTACATCTCAGACCCAATGTAGTTCTAGGTGTGTGTGTGTGTGTGTGTAATTGTGCCTTAGTTTTCTCTTGTTCTACTCATAATTTGTAAAGTAGAGAGCAAGTAACTATATGTATAATGTAATAAATCTATACATGGAAACAATAGACTCCCTCCTATAAGGTGTGTTATAGGTGAACCAAACTTTTGTCTTATCATGGAGCTATACGGATGTAAATGTAGCTTTATATGCCTTTGATGGATACAACCTTAGGTGGTGATAGCTTATCCTTAGTTCTTGGTCCCTAATTACGATCACATAAATTTATATTTATATGATTCCTTTGCTTGAACTTCGTAATTAATCCCAAAAAGGCACGATACCAAAAAGATAATATGCTCAAATGACTAGAAAGGAACCAAAAGAGAGAGTAAAGTGTAAAGAGGAAATGGGTGCCCACAGAGGATGACAAAACTTAACATTGACATCATGGCTGGGTGCTCTAGTCTAGAAAAGATGAAACTATAGTATGAAATTATAGAAAGGGCTAATAAAGGTGCAAGACCAAAAGTAGAAAATAGAAAACATCAAAAGATGACCAAAGACATGGGTTAATCAATACTCTTCTTGCTTAGAAACCATGCAAATAGTAGTATGTGATTGAGACTAAATAATGAATTAAAGTGTGTGATTTTGTGTTTGCGAAGAGGTAAAGACAAGAAAACTAGGATTTAAAAATACAACCACCAAAAGCAAGCAATAAATGCCTATAAATCTTACTTTGAAATAATGTCAAATCTACCTCCCCATGTTATGTTAACTTGTGGAAGAAGGAAAGAGGCAAGATCTAATCAAATTTACATGGTTGAGTTGATTACATGTGTACATTAATGGCCTATGTCACATTTCCTTGTTTTAAATAATAAATCTTGCAAAAATTTTGATTTTGAAAATCCCAAATGTAGCACATGTCGTGACTTTTGATCAAGTCAAGATATGCAAAAGTACAAGCTTTATAACAGAAATTAAGATGATTTGAAGTTCATAGTACAAGTTAAACATGCAAGAAACATGTCACAACCTATTCAGCTAAAGGATACTAATGATCTGTCTACTTTTTTGTATTTTCTTCCACATGTTCTACATTCATTTGATGTGAATATTTGGTGCACATTTATCATGTTCGATATGTTGCTTTTTGTGCACTTAAATGAAAATTTGGCACATGAAACTCAACAACTGGCACAAAATATTTCACTTGGCACATGTGAAAGAGAAAGAGGCATGAGAGAGAAGAATGCAAGGTCTAAGAGCACACATAAGATGGTGCACAAGGAGTGAGTAGAAAAGGTGCATATTGGAAAAGCTATGTAAGTATGAAAGAAAATGTAGATATTTGAGAAAATGAGTGTGCATGGAGGAGGCATGTGGAGAAAATATGAGCACATGGGAGGGCAAGTGAAAATGTATGATGCTTAAAGAAAAATAAAGTGGAACAGGGAATGAGTTCACTCAAGGGAATGCATAGATATTGAGAAAGAAAGGTATGCATGTGGAAAGCATACTAGGGACTTAGAAAAATTCAAAGAGAGTCCAAGCGTGCATAAAATAATGCATAATTGTTGGAATGAAAGAAGATACGTGAGGATTTCACATGAGGAAATGGAAGGAGATAGAGGAATAGAGGAGAATGGAGAGAGCACTCATAAGTTGTGTAGAATGAAGAGAAGAAAAGAGAAATCCAAAAGAATAAACATGAAGGGTGCACAAGGGTGTAGGCGAAGAACTACGTACATGTGAATGTGAAAAAGTATACATCTAAGAGCGTGTGTATCCTGAAAAATTGATGTCGAGTGAAAATGGAACTGTATGTTTTCTAAATAACCATGGTAGTTATTTTGGACAACGAGTTCCATAAGAAACACCTTTTCCATCATATACATGAATATTATGTGTATCAAAAATAATAGGTAAAGGGTAATAGGCTACCTCAAGGGCTAGTACATTATGTAGGAATTGGACCAAGTCTATAATATGAAGATAAGTTTACATAATTTTTATAATTATAATATTTAATATTGTAACGAGTGAACAAGGGTTTAAAGGGATTTCTTTCTAGATGAAGAGGAATGTGAATTATTAGATATAGGAGGTGTATTAGCAATAGTGGATGTATGAATAGGCATAGAAACATTGTGAAATTTCATGCTAGGTGCCCTCAAGAATGTGGGTAACTTAGATGCAAAAATAGTATATGTTTCTAAGTTAGATGATGGAACAATATTAAGTTTCTCTTGTGCATCATATAATAAGAGATCAATGTTAGAGGGATTTTCTATTTAAAATTGTGTAAATTTTCAGGTGTCATCATCAATATGGTCTTGGGTATGATCTTTAAGTGAGTATGGGAAACATCACCTTGGGCATGATCAACATTTATAGTCACAATAACAATAGTAAGTAGATCATCGTAGACTTGAGAATAAGAGTGAATGGGGATTATATGAGAATTAGAAGATGTGGGAAAGATACATAGATATTGATAATGATCCTTGAGATTCAACATGGTAAAACACAATAAACAAAAATATAAAAGAAAAATAAACCCTAGGTCCAAGTGTTTGAGACATGATATTCGATTCAAGACTCAAGTTCACCAAATGTTTTCACCATTTTAGGTTTGATTAGGGTTTTTACACTATAATCAAACAAGGAATAAATAAGAATCTTGGGGTTATTCGACTAATTAACTTCCAAAATTAACCATTAAATGTTATAATAATTCATTAATACTAGCAAAAATGTAAACAATGCAATAAAAGTTTTTATATACATGGGATTGAGTGGACTTAGCTGATTATAGGTGGTTCTCGAGAAAATATAGGTGATCTAAATGTTGAAATGGGTGTATCTGGACCGAGAATACTCTTAAATTGAGACCGTGACTTGGTAATATAATGAGGCAGAATGTTTAGTAGGGATAGGAACATCTATACAGATTTAGCTATTTATACAATTTTACACCTACTCAAAATTGTGATCTATGAATTTCTAGGTTTGTCACTTATTTGATTCTCTATCACTATTTGTTAGTCACTTTTGATCACACTCCAAATGTAACACCACTATATTACGCATCATAAAATATAAGGTATTTTTTTATTACTAACTCATTAATCATAGTTAGTTCCTTCACTGAATTTAAACATGAAACAATTAGATTCCAACATACAAAAGTTTATAAAATATCTTGAGTTGTCTTACGTTGAAATGAGTAACATCATTTACAACCACCGCTGAATTATTCTAGTATCCGTTAATGTTTAGAATCCAATCAGACAACCTATGATAACCATGTGTAACTGCAATGGTATTAATATCCTTATAAATCCCCCTCAAACACTCATTATGAGCCAATATACCTAGTATATCATTTGGTTAAGCCTTATTATAGGATAAGAGAACTTGTGAGTCTTCTTAGCATCCTTAAGAAAGTCACCGCTATAACCAAATTTTGAATCTCGACACCAAAAAAACAATACCTAGTGAAAATACAATGTATTTAGTTATATGCATCAATATGGCCATAGTTATTTGGCATTTCATTAGCAATCCAGTTAAGACTACACAAAAACCTACAAAACTTTTCTTCCCTTCACCACACAATTGTTCTAGTCATATTCATCAAGATTTTTTAATGTTATTTAAGTTATTAAGTAAATTTTTAAACATCATAGGTAATCACGTATTTAATTATTAAGTTCAAACACCAAAGATATAATTATCATGAATTGTTGGGCCCTAAAATATTGACTAAGTATGAAGGTGTGTGGGCACATGGGACCCCAGTTATAGAAAGGCGTGCAAGGAAAAAGTGCGCAAGAGAAAAGGCTTAAGGAAGAAAATAGTGCACATGGTGCACGAAAGGAGATCGAGACTTAGCCAATTTAAGAAACAAAGGTAGAACATGTGAAAAACATGATCGGTTGCGTGCGGATAAGATACCACTGACAAATGTGTGGCCCAGGGAAAGAGCATGCCAGTGAAGGAGTCTTCTAGAAGACCATCATGAGATGGAGTGGAGAGCTCAAGCCTGAGGAAACATGCTCACTGAAGGACCACATTAGACACTTGGTGAAGGATCTGAGGGCATGGTAAGGTGAGTTGGCAGCATGGGAAGGTGATAAATACAAGTTCCTGTAGTGGGAAAAGAGAGACAGAGATAAGGAGACCGAGATAACATACACATGGGAATATAGACATGAGAGGAGAAGATAGGAGGGATACACACAGAGAGAGATAACATGGGTGAAGCTCAGGGATTACTGTGAGTGGAACTTTGGTGTAGAAAGGAATGTACTAAGCTTAACATTGTAATTTCTTTTTCTTTTTGGCTTAGTTATACAAGCCTAGTGATGTGCATGACTACGGTCTCCCCTCTATGGATCTTTGTAATGAAATGATGAATACAATGAGGTTACCTATTATAATTAGATATGAATATCAGTGGGTTTTATGTATATTTCATTCATAGGAGTTCTCTTTCCTTTCATGCTATGAATGAATTATTGTATCTTTCCTTTTGTTACAATATATGTTATGGAGTCTATTAAAACACTCGGTCTAAAGAAACTACAAGGATCTGGAGGCCGTTCTGAGCCCTATGATTCTTGTATGTCTAAAATTCTTTCCTGAATAATCTTATACTAATTATAGATGAATGCTTCCCACTAAAACTCACATAAAAGAGAGACTCAAGACTGCGTGTGCCTCGGGTGAGTGCTCAGATTTTACTGGGTGGTAGGCTGGCACGCATGGGATTCCTTCCTTTTATAGTGGGAGTAAAATTGACTACATCTTGGTTCCATTTCCAGGACCTCTTTTTGAAGTTGTAGTGGGATATAGCATGCATCATGATCTGTGTAAAGAGTAATGACAAATTGTTCAACATTGGAAAATGTTGAATCATGGTTCAAGAGCACATAAGATGAATTTTCCCAGAGATTCAACACTAGACCTAAGTTTGATACACGTAGATGGGTAGAGGAGAATCTCCACCATGATCTGTATGAGACTTTTTTCTGCTGCTTCCCAATAGAGTTATTTGGGTGGCTTTCAACCTATGCATCTAGATCAAGTTGGCATTATGGATCATGGATATGGACCAAAGAAGACTACCAAAGGTTGCAAGATGTAGATCTTACATGGACCCATGTTGTAGATCATTTATGGGGAGAAGTACTAGCTAGCTACATTATGGAATATGCCATTTCCATGTATTCTTTCCCGAGATTGCTGAGTTCAAGTTTCTACGAGAACCTAGAGGATCGTTTCTACATGCTATTCCTCTAGCTATGAAGATATTGATGGTTACCATGAGTTTAGAAGTGCTCGCCATGGCCGGTGAAACCATTCTAAGTGCTGGGTAAAGAAGCTCAGGTGGAGGAAGATGGAAGATGAGATGAAAAAAAAGGAGAGGGAAGAAAGACGGCTCAAGTATGGCAAAGCATGTGAAAGGGAGATTACTAGATGACGCAAAGCTGCTAGTGTGATGGATCTATGGAGACAGAGATGTTGTGGGGATGAGTTGAGCTTCACACGAGGATGTGGAACCTGAGAAGTCTATGCTACCCCATCTTGGAAAGTGCGTGAGGGAGACCCCTTTGGCTTCTGGTGAGAGTTTGTTGCATGGAGAAAGGAGAGTCGTTGGTGCATATCTGAACCCACCTAGTGATCGAGCCCTGGCGCTTGGTTTTCCCGATCCAAGAAGAAGTATTGATCCAATTAAAACCAGTGGAAGAGATAGATCCGTGCCTAGGAGGTATAATTTTTTAGTTCCTTCTTCTATGGCTGCACATATTCCAGTATTTGGAGGAGTTTTTGACAAGGAGCAAGTGTACAAGCTTTTGGTCTCACATCAAGGAGTGGTGCGGGACAAAGTAGCGATAGTGGGACACCATCCTAGACCATCAATGAAAAATTCAAGTGGGACCATGAGGGTGCTTGGCACAAATCCTACAGGCCCTATTAGGCCTAGTGGTTCTAGTGGATCTGGTGGCTTTGGAGGTATAGGACCCAGTGGACCTAGTGGATCAGGCGGTGGAGGAAACACCAGAGGGAACTAAGGCTCTGGTTCAGGACAAGGACCCCAGCCACCACCTCAAGTTTTCTTTGAAATGTCTCTGCATTTACCAGATTACATGGGCATTGAGGATGCTATAAAACATGTTCACAAGTGTGAACTACTATGGCATGTGAAAGGTATCACAACCCTAGAACGAAAGGCTAGTCAATTTGTAACCACGTTGTAAGGGCACACACATAGCTGGTATAGAAAGTATGATCCTCATCAAACAGTGGTGGATTACACTGCCTTAAAGAATGCATTCCTAGTAGAGTTCCACATTCTTGAGTTCGAGCAAAAAATCATTAGCACTTTGAAGGAGATACAACAAGGAATGGCAGAGAGTGTGCGGGAGTATGATGCGTGCTTTAATACTCTCTTGTCTAAATTATCATATGATATACATCCTTCTTAGCATGTATAGTGTTTTGTTAGAGGATTGATCACCCCTTTAAGAAGGTCCCTATCTCATAAGAGTTTTACGAGATCGTGCGAAGCATTGGAGGCTACCTTACACACTTTGAAGTTTGTTGGTAGAATTGATACTAGAGTTAGACCGTTCTTAGAGGCTCGATTTCTGTTATGGCTAAGAAGTTGGAAAAGCTATCTGCGAAATTGGTTCATGAGACTCGTAGTGGTTTATGGTGCACAGATTATGAGATAGAGGGGAACGTTAACGAAAATTTCCCCCAGAGGATGGTACGCACTACAATGTTAGATTGTGAAATCTATCATGAGGACCATGATGTCAGTAGATGTCCCTTGCTTTAGCATGCGATCAGGAAGAATGTATCCTGTTATTGCAAGATTTGCACCTCCACAACCCATGATACTAAAGATAGTAGGATCATTGATCGATACATGAGGCCATTGATCATGGGGTGCACCAAACTAGCATTACCAGGTGGTTCTAAAAATGATGATTGGCGTTATGAGGAGCGTGCGAGATGGAGGTGCGCGTGGAAGATGTTTTTAAGGAGGATTTTGTGGACAAGGTAATTGCGGAGGAAGAAGTGAGTTCTCATGAGGAATATGTTTCAACTATGGATCTATAGAACATTACAAGCATGAGTTCCCAGACTTGTTATAGTGCTCATGGTGCGAAAGAAGCATAAGTATGAGGAGTTCCTGGAGTTATATAAGCATATGAATCAGTAGCACCGGAAGGAGAAAGGTGTTGTGATGGTTAGCATCAAGAAGGTAGACATATAATGGATGCCTCGGGTAACATGGGATGAAGGTTTGGAGCCTGTCTTGGTAACAACAAGGGCAGAAGCCACGTGTGTAAGGGAGATACCAAGATAGAAGAGCCTAGTTTCAAGGGAAGAGGTTGTTCATGGAATTACCTGGACAGCGTGCATCGAAGGAGATATATCAGGACACCATGGATGTTATTTGAAGCTTGCAAGGGGAGATCTAGTGTCTCAAGGAGCAATCTAGAAAGGAGGAACAAGGAAGGAGAGTTGAGGTGCAAAAGGATGACTTGGATGAGGTCAAGGAGGTGTGTAAAATGCTAAGGTAGGAGAACATCATCCCTTTGCTAGGATCCTGGTTAAGAGAGAAGGTACCACGTGCCAGAGAAGAGCACGAGAGATAGGTCTTGCACGTGAACCTTCCCCCTCACAACCTTGAATATGACAAAGAGATTACATTGAATGGATTTGTCGATGGATGGCTCTTTAACAATATACTCATTGACACTAGTGCGAAAGGTTAATGTTTTAACTTTGGATGCATGGCATCAGATGGGGAGACCTACATTACAACCATCTTCAAATGTGTTGTATATGGAAAATAAGACTAAGGCAATGCCCATCGGTGTCTTGAAGGATGCAACTATTACTATCCAGGGAGCCAAGTTTACTGGGGACTTTGAAGTCTTAGCGCTCACTAAGGCAGAAAATTTCCCAGCATTACTTGGGTGCCCTTGGTGTTACAAGAACAATGCAGACCTTTGGTTCAACAAAGGGTACATTAGTTTTGAGAACAAAGAGGAGTGGGTCAATATACCCCTGGTTGATGGGAAGTCAACACCCTACATTAAACCATTGGAAGAAGAAGTTCTGGATAAGATTTATGTGCGCTCAATCAGAGATCCTGAGATGGTACACCCTATTAATGGGGTTATCCAATTTGAAGATGCTCAGTCAGTGAGTGATACCACTAATCTGGCATGTGACAATTGGGCACTTGAGACATATGAATTAATGGGACGGTAGTTGAGAGGATTGGTAACCAAGGTAATAAAGGTGCACATGATTCGGTGCTTTGGAGGGAAAGAACTACCCAAGTATTCAGGAGGAGCCTTCCCGAAGATCTTTCTATAGGAGATAGAAGCTCAGTGGAAGAATCGAAGGAATAGAGGGAGATCTTTGAGTTTGCTCGGCATAGCATATCATTGGTGGGCCATGCATCAAGAGAGCCTTTTAGAATGGCATGAGGTAAGAATTTCTATCTCTATCAAATTTTCTAGAAGTAATATACCCACCATCATCAAGGAGTACCATGGGAAGGAGCCTACCTCTTTCTATATCCAGGATCGTGAAACAGTCTAGAGAGAAGGCACGGAGGCCTTGCCACCATCCCTCTGGGTGCACAAGTTGTATTATACATTGTAGGGTTATGCGTGCATGGTACATTCATTCAGAGACATGACGCTAGACAAGGAATTGGCAAGAGCTCATGGATGATCTTATTCAAGCCTTTGAGTATTGGATTACCAAGCCATCGGTTGATAATGCCTTGCAAGGTATCAAGCACCTTACCATGGGGGATAGTGCCAAAATGGAAGATAGGCTATTGGAATTACTAAGTGAACTAGGATTGGAAGTGTGCTTCGAAGAGATTGAAGAAACAGAAGAATTACAGCTTGAGCGCACGTGTTTGGAAAAGGAGAAGGGAAAGTTAGTATATGTGATTAATGGAGAGGAATTAGAGAGTTTAGATGTTAGCCATTCTGTAGGGATGCACAAAGTAGTGGATAGTGCAGATGCTCATGCACATGCTTACCATGAGCCATTAAAGACATAGAGAGTTAACATCGGTTCAAAAGAAGAACCTAAGGAAGCTATTATTGGATATTATTGGATGGAGAAGGAAGTATCTAAGATCATTGATTTGTTACGCGAATTCAAGGATTTATTCCCCACGGGTACCATGAGCTAAAAGGTGTCCATCATTCCTTGGGGGAGATGAGGATAAAACTAAAGGAAGTTGCATGCCCAGTTAGAAAAAGGCCCTACCTGATGAATCCCAACTTACGCGTGAAGGTTAAGGAGGAGATAGACAAGATGATAGCTTGGTATCATTGAGGCGATGAAAGAATTGGAATGGATAAGTTTGATGGTAATCAACATCAATAAAGATGGGTGGATTGGGATCTATGTGAGTTATAGGGAATTGAATGCGGTTTGTGTCATTGATCCATTTCTGACCCCCTTCACTAAAGAAATTTTGGAAGGAGTCACTAGGCGTGAAATCTATTCCTTTACGGATGGATTTTCAGGATACCACCAAGTCTGGATTGCAAAGAAGGACCAGGAGAAGAAAAATTTCACTACTAAGTGGGGAAGTTTTGCATATACGGTCATGCCCTTTGGATTGAAGAATGTGCCTACTGTCTTTTCGCGCATAGTGGTGCAAGAATTCTAGGACTTCATTCATAAGTTTCTTCAGGTTTACTTGGATGATTGGACAGTATATGGTCTAGTTAAGGACCATTGTGACAACTTGAGATTAATGTTTGAAAGGTGTAGGTAGTTGAGGATATCCCTCAACATCAAGAAGTGTGTGTTTGCTACACCCTTTAGGACTTTATTGGGGCATATCATATGTAAGGAGGGCTTTGGTAGATCCCGCTAAAGTTACAATTATTGTGGGGTTAAGGGAGCCTACTAGCCAGAGCGCAGTGTGTGGATTCCTTGGGCATACGGGATATTATAGAAAATTCATTAAGGGGTATGCCAAGATCGCCACACCTTTAGAGGAGCTACTTAGACAAAAAAGTACCTTCCATTGGCGAAAGGCACAACAGAGGGTGTTTGACACCTTAAAATATAGGCTTATTACCGTGCCTATTTTACAATTTCCCTCTTGTGACAGCCCTTCCATGTCCATGTAGATGCCTTAGGAACCACTATTAGAGCAGTACTTACACAACTAGGTGAGGGGATTGTTGATCATCCTCTCTGTTTCGCAAGAAGGAAGTTAACACCAGTAGAGTAGAATTATACCACAACCGAGCGCGAGGCATTGTCAATGATCTATGCACTTTTCAAAATTTGTGATGTTCTTTGGCAATATCCTTTGTATTCTACACCAACCACATGGAATTAAAGTATTTAGTGAAGAAGCCCATTCTTCAAGGGCGTATGTGTCGATGGGTGTTGTTGTTTCAAGGGTTTGAGTTCATCGTTGTAGTGAAGTATGAAAAAATTAATTTTGGACCTGATCATATGTCAAGAATTGATTCAGAGAGGAAACACAAAGTATTGAGGAAATAATGCTATACATGCAACTGCTTAGATGCAACGTGCGCCCTTGGATCTAGAAGAGATTGTTGTATTTTTAAAAGAAGGTGTGGCCTTTGGATGGAATGAGGGCATTGGAAAGAAGAAGTTGGCCATACACATCATTCCCTACATGTTGATTAGTGGAGACTTATACAAATTGGGACATGATGAAGTTTTTGCGAGATGTGTGTTAGAACATGAGCACTGGCCATCATGGTGGAAGCACACGAGGAAGTCTTTGGTGGGCATTACGTAGGTGATGCCACCACGTGTAAGATTTTAATGGCGGTTTATGGTAGGAAAACTTGTATAGGTATTGAGAGATTATTGTAAAGCATGTGACCACTGTCAGTGAATTGGGAAACCAGGAAGGAGAGATGAAATGCCTTTACATCCTATTCCTAGTGTTAGGAAATAAGAGATAAAATATGCGGAATAATCCCTCACAAAATCGCAACAGTAGAAACTAATATGCAGAAATTATTACAGATCTCAAATAAAATTGCAGAATAAAATAACACAACACAAAAAGACAGTATTTAACATGGTTCACCCAATTTGGGCTACGTCCACCAAGAATCACTTGCTCAGATTTTATTACAAGCCACTGCTCTCTCAATACAATACCCAGATCTGTTTGGAGCTATGCTCAACAAACTCTATAGAATTCATAGCCGAATTCAAAACACATCTACAATACATTTGCTTGTTCCTCTATCATATGCATAAGAACATATAAATAGACAAGCGCTTAAGTAGTTTGATACAAAACCGTGGGTAAAGAAACTAAGGGAAAAAAATTGTGGGTATCAAAACAATGGGTAAAAGACCGAAAAAAACCATGGGCCCAAAAACAGCCCATAATGGTTACCCATCACCCATGGGTTAATAAACCACCCATGAAAATTTGCTTGAGGGCTTCGCCCCAACCACCTCGACCCGCTCAAAGCAATGAAAGCAGGACCGCCGTAAAAATACCCGAGTGTAACACATAGAAGGTGTACCACACTCTAACATGAAAATAGGCTCCACAAACATAACAATCTCCCACTTGGAGACTGATTTCCATTTTGAGAAAGCTTCTCAACCCTTCACTGTCATCCACGAAGGCCAACCAAAGCTGAACATAGCTTTAGTTTATCTCTTGTGACCACCTTGGTCATCATGTCAGGATTCTGACTGGTATGAATCTTCTCCAACTTCAACTTATCTTCCTCCAAAGCTGTCCTGATGAAGTGATATCTCAACTGTATATGCTTCGTCCTAGAGTGGAAAGAAGAGTTCTTAGCTAGGTGTATAGCACTCTGACTATCACTATGCAGCTTACATTCCTCCTGCTTATGCCCCAACTCCTCAAGCAATTGTTGTAACCAAATCATCTCTTTGCTTGCCTCTGTGGCAACAACATACTCAGCCTCCGTGGTTGACAAAGCCACTAGCTTCTGTAGTTGTGAAATCCAGCTCACTGCTGTCCCACCTACAGTGTAAATATAACCTATCGTGCTCCTCCTACTGTCTACATCTCCAGCCATGTCTGAATCTACATAACCATGTAAAGTGGTGTCTAATCCATTATAGCAAAAACTATCCCCATGGTCCCTCTCAAATCTTGAAGGATCCACTTTATCGCTTTCCAATGCTCTTTACCCGGATCACTCATAAATCTACTCACGCTCCCACCGCATGGGCAATATCGTGCCTAGTGCATACCATAGCATACATCAAACTACCAACTCAGCGATGAGTAAGGTACCTTGGACATTTGGTTTCTTTCTGCTCTGTCTCGGGACACTTGCTCCTTTGATAACTTAAAATGGCCTGCCAAAGGAGTCCCAACCGGTTTAGCATCCTGCATGTTAAACCTATCCAATACCTTCTTAATGTACTCTTCCTGAGATAAAGTCAGCTTTCGTTCCTTCCTATCCCGAGTTATCCTCATACCAAGGATTTGTCTGGCTACCCCCAAATCCTTCATAACAAAGGATTCACTTAGTTGCTTCTTGAGTAATTTTATTTCCTGCATGTTTTTACTTGCAACCAGCATGTCATCAACATACAAACACAGGATAATATAACTTCCATCCTCAAATTTCTTTGTATACACACAATGGTCATAATGACATCTGATATAACCTTGCTCCATCATGAAGCTATCAAATTTCTTATACCATTGACGTGGAGCTTGTTTCAGGCCATACAAGCTCTTCTTCGCCTACACACACGTCTCCTCTTTACTTTTGACTCCATATCCTTCTAGGCTGCTGCATATATAGCTCCTCCTCCAAATCGCCATGGAGAAATGCAGTCTTTACATCTAACTGTTCTAAGTGTAAGTCTTCTGCTGCCACTATTCCAAGAATAGCAATTCTGATAGAAGTCATTTTTACTACAGGAGAAAAAATATCATCAAAATCTATACCTTTTTCTCAAATGTGCAAACCCCTTGACCACCAACCGGGCCTTGTATCTTTTCTTGCCTCCTTCTTCCTCTTTGACTCTAAACACCCACTTATTCTGTAATGCTCTTTTTCCTTCGGGTAGCTTTACCAAATCCCATGTCTGGTTCTCCATGAGAGCCTGATGCTCCTCATCCATGGCTTGCTCCCACTTCTTCCTGGCATCTACCTACATTGCTTCATCAAAGCTCTCTGGTTCTCCACTATCAGTGAGTAATAAATAATAAAGAGAAGGAGAAAAATGTTCAGGTTCTTTTCTTACCCTAGAAGACCTCCTCACTGTAGGAGTTTGGGGTTCTGTTGAGGGGGTTCCTGAACTGATTCATGGGTCATTTGCCCATCCGGAATATCCTCTACCACTACATATTATTTCTTGGATTCTTCCCTATTTTCCTGCAACTGTTGCTTATACATGACTTTCTCATTAAAGACCACATCCCTAGACCGAATGATTTTCTTGTCCTTAATACTCCAACATTTAAATCCAAAGTCATCACCACCATAACCAATGAAAGTACATTTTTCTGATTTAGCCTCTAGCTTGGTCCTATCATCCTTGTCTATATGAACAAACACCTCACATCCAAAGACTCTAAGAAATGAATAATCAACTTTCTTACCATACCAAGCCTCCTCAAGTATGCCTCCATCCAAGGCACTTGAGGGTCCTCTATTTATCAAGTACACATTTGCTCACCGCTTCTGCCCAAAAAGAAAGAGGCAATCCTGCATGTAACCTCATGCTCCTAGCACATTCCATTATTGTTCTGTTCATCCTTTCTGATACCCCATTCTACTATGGAGTTCCTAGAACTGTCTTTTGCCTACGGATTCCATTCTTAGAACAGTAATCATCAAATTCATTGTTGTAATACTCCCCTCCATTATCTTGACCTGAGACATTTTAGCTTAAGACTGTTTCATTCTCTACCAAGGCTTTCCATTTAACAAAAGTGTCAAATACATCAGATTTGTTTCTAATACAATAAACCCAAACTTTCCTTGTTGCATCATCAATAAAAGTAACATAATAACTTGAACCCCCAAGAGATGATACCTAAGTTGGCCCCCACACATCAGAATGCACCAGCTCTAACTTACTCTCTTTCTTTGTAGGTCCAACCTTAAGAAACCTTACTACTTCTGTTTCCCATATATGCAGCTTCTCACGAAATCCAAACTTGTTTCGTATATCCAGAGCAAATTCTTCTTTATGATGTTCATGCCCCTATTGCTCATATGACCAGCCTATAGTGCCATAATGTTGTATCTCGCATCGAAGCCACAAGATTACAATCATTAGTACTATCGGTGGTTAAATACAAGGTTCCAACCTTCTTACCTCTTGCCACTACAAGAGCACCCTTGTAACCTTCCAAGAGTCTGCTTGTAAATATCACGATCAACCATCACTTCCCAATTGCCTGCCCGATATCAAATTTCATCTTAATGTAGGCACATGTCGACATCCTTCAATAGCCAAGTATTCCCATTCTGCATCTTAACTGAATGCAGAACCTTTTCCAACTATGCTTTGCGAGGATCAACATCACCAAGAAAAACATGCCCAAAATCTCCTTGAACATAATCAACAAAATAATGCCTATGTGGAGAAGCATGGAAAGAAGCCCTGAATCTAAAACCCAAGATTGATAATATTGTGCAAAGAAAGAATCAAAGCATCCTGACATACATTACCCGTTGCCACATTTTCCTCCTTGTTTTCTTCTTGTTGTTTCTTCTTATCTTGAAGCTCCCAACAGTCCTTCTTTGCATGCCCGGAGCTTTCCACAATTCCAACATACAATCTTGTTCTTGGATTTTGACCTTTCTGATGTTTTGATTTTCCACGGTTTCCTCTATTCTTGTCTCCCTCTAGTTTCCACTGTCAAAGCATTCCCTAAAGTAGAAGATTCCCCAGAGCTTTTTCTTCGCATTTCCTCACTTAGAATCACCCCTACAACATCCTCAAACTTCAACTTTGAGTTAGATGGAACCGAGTTACTTACCACCATTACCAGGCTATTCCAACTCTCAGGTAAAGAGCATAGAATTAATAAAGCCCTAACTTCTTCATCAAATTCTATTGTAACCGAAGCTAGCATATTCACTACCGTATTGAAATCATTTAAATGATCTGCTACTGAACTATTCTCAGACATCTTCATATTAAACAACTTTTTCATTAAAAATATCTTATTAGAGGCAGAGGGTTTTTCATACAACTTCCCTAATGCATCCATTAGATCTTTTGTAGTCTTTTCCTTTGAAACATTAAATAATACCGAAGATGCAAGACTCAGCCGGATCGTTCCAAGTGCCTTCCGATCCAACAAATCCCATTCCGCATCTGTCATACTCAAGGGTTTGTTCACCTTCTCAGACAACGGAGTATAAAGATCCTTTTGATAAAGGTAATCTTCCATCTGCATCTTCCAAAGATTGAAATTCTGCCCGTTGAATTTATCAACCCTAGATCTTCCTTCATCTACCATAGCTCCCACTCAAGCTAAAAACTTTCCCTGCGATTCAACACTTTAGCAAACCAAACCAGGCTCTGATACCAATTGTTAGGAAATAAGGGATAAAATATGCGGAATAATCCCTCACAAAATCGCAATAGTAGAAACTAATATGTAGAAATTATTACAGATCTCAAATAAAATTGCAGAATAAAATAACAAAACACAAAGAGATAGTATTTAACGTGGTTCACCCAATTTGGGCTACGTCCACCAAGAATCACTTGCTCAGATTTTATTACAAGCCACCACTCTCTCAATACAATACCCAAATCCATTTGGAGCTATGCTCAACAAACTCTCAGAATTCACAACCAATTCAAAACACATCTACAATACATTTGCTTGTTCCTCTATCATATGCATAAGACCATATAAATAGACAACCGCTTAGCGATTTGATACAAAACTATGGGTATAAAAACCAAGGGCAAAAACCGTGGGTATCAAAACAATGGGCAAAAGACTGAAAAAAACCATGGGCCCAAAAACAGCCCATAACGGTTACCCATCACCCATGGGTTAATAAACCACCCATGAAAATTTGCTTCGGGGGCTTCACCCCGAACCCCCTTCCATCGGGGCTTCACCCCCAAACCCCCCGACTCGCTCAACGGCGGCGGGACCACCATAAAAACCCGAGTGTAACACATAGAAGGTGTACCACACTCTAACATGAAAATAGGCTCCACAAACATAACACCTAGCGTGGCCCCTTTTGAAAAGTGGGTGATAGACTTTGTAGGACCTATTGTACTGGAAACACGTAGGACTGGGTCATGTTATGTCATCACTTGCATGGATTATCTCACGAGGTGGACGAAAGCAATACTGACTAAATATTACGAGGCAGCAATAACGGCAAGGTTCTTATGGGAGAAAATTATCACAAGGTATGGATGCCCTTTGAGTTTGACCAGTGATAGGGGTATGCATTTTCTAAATGAGACCATGAGGATCCTACTATCTGAGTTCATGGTGGCTCATCATAAGACTATGCCCTATCACCCACAAGAAAATGGAATCATGGAAGCATTCAACAAAATACTTGAGTCATACCTTGACCAAAATCTGTGATGTTGGAAGATAGGATTGGGATGACAAGGTATCAATAGTTTTATGGGCTTACATGACTACATATAAAAGAATAAATAAATCCACACCTTTTCAATTGGTGTTTGGTGTAGAAGCTATTTTTCTGGTTGAGTTTATGTTACCTTCTCACGGGAATAGCACACGCTTGAGGATTAGCCAATGAAAAAGTGTTGAAAGAAAGAATTGATGAACTAATAAAATTGGATGAGAGTCGATCACTTGCCCATTGGATCCAAATAACAGAAAAGGAAAAGTAAAAGGATTGGCATGATCTCCATATTAGAAATAAGAAGTTTGAGGTTGGGCAAATGGTGTTACTGTATGATTCTAAATTTCTGCGCCATCCTAGGAATTTGAAAGTCCATTGGTTAGGTCCCTACATAATCTCATACATCCTTGATTTAGGTGCATGATAGTTACAAGCGTTGGATGGAATGAAGTTTCCTAGACACTTCAATGGTAGTAGGTTGAAGCCCTACTATAAATAAGTCTTCTTGGTGTTTGTAAATAAGGTAGTTTTTCCAGTTAGTTTAGATTTTTACCTTTTGCATTTTTTTTTCCTTTCCTTGTGTTTCCCTTTCACGTTTTTGTTTTGTTTTGCACCTTGGGCACCGGTAACCTTATTGCTATTTTTAGAGAATTTATGAGTGCGTAGAGGGCCACACATCATTTAAGTGTGGGGTGGAGAAAAGTGAAGAAGCACGTGATTAAAAGTACCGAGGAGGTTATGTTGAAGAGCCTTGGTGAGTAGCCTGGTTAAAAGAGAGATGAAGAGAAAAGATATAATGGTTGGTGTCAGGGTAAAGCTACTTGTAGATCCCATGTACAAAGGAAAAAGAAGTGCATTTAAAGCAACATGAGGTAGGTGAAAGCAAGAATCGGACAGAAGAAGTGCCTTTGGTGTAGGTTGAGCATGCGTAAGAGTCTCCTGTCAGGTTGGTTTGGTTGCGCGCCAGAAGGTTGGAGGAGTTTTCACGCAAGAAGGGTGTGTGAGTGAAGGTGTGGAAGATGGGATTTGTTTTAAAAATCCACATTAAATGAGCAAAGTACGGGGTAGGTAAAGTAGCATTTAATGACTAGAAAAAGGAAAAACTATAAATAGAAGGTCGGGGCACTCTCATTTTACTTTGTGAAAATGAAGAGTTGGAGATATAAGTGAAATATATAAGCTAGGGATTTTTCAGATTCAATCAAGGAGAAGATATGTGTGATTAAAAACGTAATGATCTAGTTTGAGATTGCAAACCAGAAGGAAGGAATTACATGGGTGTGGAATGAAGTGAAAAGATGGTGTCTTGTGAAGAATTTATCGGTTAGGGTTTAGAAACTAGGGCATGGGTATAGGAGAATTGTATCACGGATCGAGATCGAAGGTCGGGAGAAGGAAAGTAGAGTAATAAGGAGAGGATTAGAGTGACACAATTACCTTGACCATAGCACTAAAGAAAGGGAAGGGCAAAGAAAGGGCTAAACAACTAGAACTCGAGGTAGTTATAAACAAAGAATGGCATGCAAAAATGTAGTACCACTGACAGTGATGATGGGGAAGGAATGGGAATCCCATTTCAGAAGCATACTAGTCAGTGATTATAATCACCACACTAGCACTATAGAAAAAGAGATGGCATTAGAATTGGTACACCTAACCAACAAGTGAACACCTGAAGGGTTACCTATCTACAATGATGATGTGAAGGTCAAGTCATGGCGAAGGTAGGGTTCTTTGTAACTTTATGAGTTTCCTTATTTTGGGAACCCGGATCACTTATACTAGTGGTTGATGTCTTAGGTACATGAGGACTACTTCCACTTTGCTAGGTGCAAGATGTACGTAACTCCTAGTTGATTGCATAGTTTACAGGCCCCATATGCGAGGGAGATAGCCTGGAAGATGACCTTGGAGACAAGGAGGCTATTAAGCAGACCATAACAGAGTATGCCTACAAGAAAGGATCACGACATTATGACATCTCAGACATCAAGGACCTAGTTATGAATATGGTTGTGCACCTGGTAACAAAGTTGAATGGCCAAGAAAGGTGGATGCAAGTTAACAAGCCATGGCTACATGTCTGTAGGAAGATTGCAGAGGGGGCTATTTACAATTTATTTGTATACATTGTTGAGGAAATTGTAAAGTGCGCGAAGTAAGGGGATAGGATCCTCTTTGGCAATGTCCTACTCACCATAGTGTTTCTTGAAATTAGAGTTCCAGATGCACCAAACAAGTTTGTGTAGGAGTAACCACCATTCTCCCACGAAGAGGTTTGAAAAGTATACATGTGATACAATGATGGCTCCCCATAAGGCACAACTTGAAAAATGGTATACACACTTGAGAAATGCATTCGGGGCAGAGTGGAGGATCCCTGAACAACTCCCAATAGCCACACCAGGAGAAGCTAAGTTCACGGTATACCAACACTACTGCTTGGGTAGGTTCAAACTTGTTGACAAATCATGGATCCCTTGGTGCAAGCTCCCTTTTGTGTTCGAGGCAGTACTTCCAAGCAGGAGTGAATAGATTTAAAGAATCAAAAAAGATAAGGCTGGAGCTAGGAAAGTTGGACCAGGAGCACAGGGATATGAGGAAGAAACTGAACTATCCGGAGGTAAGCATGTGTACGTGGAGAAGTATGTGTCGCATGAGATCCATATGACTAGGCTAATAACACTTCCTATCACTGGAGGATCGTGACGTGCGTATACATGCGCATAAGGCCAAATTTTGAGAAAGGAATGTACTTGGTGGATTAGATCTCAATACCTAAATACCCCTTGGGAAAGAAGAAGATAGTTTCTAAGAAGAGGGGCAGAGGAGAGGAAGGAGCACCAAGTGTATGCTCAGATATTGAGCATGCCTTCTACGAGTGCAAAGCCAAGCACCTATGTTCGGAGGAAGAAGTCTCTAGTAAAGGAGAAGATACCAGAAGTAGAGGTTCCTGAACAACCCACCACCATGGAGGAGTCACAAGAGGAAGAAGAGAAGCCAAAATCTCCTGACTAGAAGACACCTCTCAGGAAGAAGCAAATGGTAGATGAAGAAGCTAACTCGGAGGTGACCAAAAACTTGGAAAGGTACTTGGGAGAAGGAGAAGATGAGAGTGAAGGAGGTAGCGATGAGGAGGAAGAGCTAGAGAAAGACAAGGAACCTTTGGAACCTCACATAGTTAGTGTCTATGACTCGGAGGAGGAGAGTGGAGAAGAAAAGCAAGAGTTTGTATTCACGCGATGAAAAGGTGCACAAGGTGATGAAGGCACTGAAGATACAAAGGCAGATGAGAGGGATGCTGAGGGGCAGAGAGCCATGGGTTTTACCAAGGAGTAGATAACTCGAAGTGGTAGAGCGAGAAGTGAATAAGATGTTTGAGATCCTTGTAGACCAAGAGTTAGAGTGGAGTGTAGACATAGTGCTAAAGGAAGGGAAGGAAGAGAGCAGTGAAAAGGGACATGACAGCCTAGGGGCCCCCACTCACGACAGAAGCTTCCCCAAAGGTGTGCGCTCAGGTAGAAGACATCTGGATGCAAAACAAAGGTAGATAATGGGATACGTGGATGATTCAAGGAAGGTTCTATGTGCACGATTCCAGAGCACAATACCCACTAAGAGACTTATCGCCATGGGATCATTTGAAAAGGAGGGCACGTACCCCGGGACCAAGAAGATGCTTTCTTGGGAATTTGAATCCCATGTCAACAAGCTAGACTTTGAATTCTACTAAAAGGTGCTTATCACGCTACCAGAGTCTAAGGGAGACAACCCCTTAGTGAATGACTAGGAGTCATGTCGACGAGCAAGTCTGCAATGCTCTAAACAAGGTCGTGGTGGAAACAAAGGTGAGACTATTTGCACGGAATGACAACATAAGGGATTTAGAGGGAAAGTTGGCCAAGAAGGAGGAAGAGTTGGCTAAGGTGGCTAGAAGCTTAAAACAGGAGGAATTAATCGAACACGAAATAAAGCGCGAGCTTAAGGAGGAGAAGGAAAAGGTACAGGAGGTCTACAAGAAAGTAGAATCAATAAAAAGTGCCATCATTTTGAAACACCCAGATCTAATGCCTATCCCCAGAGGTATGCATCAATGTTGGAATGCCTAGAAGACTTAATGTGCATCCTCACCATGGAGAGGTAACCCTTGACATTGGAATCTGTAGAGGAAGTGGCCACGTTCCTGAAGGAGGAGGATTGGTTAAAAGTGATAGTACTTATTGCCGAGTACAGTCAAGTACTTGCAGAGATCAAGGTTGCTTCCCAATACAGAAGCCACATATGACACATGCGTAGATCGAGATAAGGTGGCAAGCTCTTTAGTTGCCATGCTTGAAGCAGAGCTGAAGGAGTTCCAGGAAAAGAACAAGGGGAACAAGGCAGAAAGGGACAAGGTTCTAGCTAAAGTAGAAGAGAAATAAGAGGCAATTGAGGCTTTAAGAAGATCAACTAAGGCCCGACTGAAGGAACTGTACCCCCATATTATAAGGAGAATGGACAAGCTCGCAGACATGGGTAAGGAAATGGAACAAATTGTGGACACCTTGGGCACCCAGGGAGTTGGTCTAAGCTTTGATGAAGTAATCACCTTAGTGGGTGACCTCCACAAAAGGCACGAGCGAGATCGATACATGGAGTAAGTTGGAGGCAGAGTTATGGAAGGAATTTCCCAACCTTTTGATTTAATGTCCCCCATTCTTCATTCTTTCCCTTATTCTTTCATTCCTTATTAATTTTTGTAATATTTGTCTACATCTTGGTTCCATTGAACCAACTTGCACCTTGGTCAAGTAAGATGTTTCCGAAGGTAGAGAACAAACGTAGTGTGGGGTGATGTCAGTGCCTAAAATATTGACTAAGTATGAAGGCACGTGGGTGTGCGGGACCCTAGTTATAGAAGGGCATGTAAGGTAAAAGCGCATAAGAGAAAAGGCTTAAGGGAGAAAATACGAAGGCACAACATGTGAAAGGAGATTCAGGACATAGCCAATTTAAGCAACAAAGGTAGAACACATGAAAAGCATGATCAATTATGCATGGATAAGATGCCATCTTGACAATAGGTGGCCCAGAAAGAGCATACCAGCGAAGGAGTATTCTAGAAGACCATCATGAAATGGAGTGGAGAGCTTAGGCCTGAGGAAACATGCTCACTAAAGGACCACATTTGACACTTGGTGATGGATCTGAGGGCGTGGAAAGGTGAGTTGGCATCGTGGGAAGGTGATAAATACAAGTGCTTGTAGTGGGAAAAGAGAGACAGAGATAAGGAGACCGAGATAACATACACACGGGAATATAGACATGAGAGGAGAAGATAGGAGGGATACACACAAAGAGAGATAACATGGGTGAAGCTCTGTAGGATTATTGCGAGTGGAAATTTGGTGTAGAAAGGAATGTACTAAGCTTAGCATTGTAATTTCTTTTTCTTTTTGGCTTAGTTATACAAGCCTAGTGATGTGCATGATTGCGGTCTACCCTCTATGGCTCTTTGTAATGAAACAATGAATATAATGAGGTTACCTATTGTAATTAGATATGAATATCAATGGGTTTTATGTATATTTCAGTGATAGAAGTTCTATTTCCTTTCATGCTATGAATGAATGATTGTATCTTTCCTTTTGTTACAATATATGTTATGGAGTCTATTAAAACACTCGAGTCTAAAGAAACTACAAGGATCTGGAGGCCATTCTGAGCCCTATGATTCTTGTATGTCTAAACTTCTTTCTTGAATACTCTTATACTAATTATAGATGAATGCTTCCCACTATTACTCACATAAAAGAGAGACTCAGCACCCGTGCATGCCTTGGGTGAGTGCTCAACTTCTACTGGGTGATAAGCCAAAATGCATGGGATTCCTTATTTTTATAGTTGGAGTAAAATTGGAAACATAACTCGACATCCGAGGTCATACGCCTCATACTAGCATCACTTTGGGATCTATGCATAAAAATGTATGTTCACGTAATTACCTAAGTGTTTGCATGATCATCCCTCTCCCTGTATCCATCCCGAACTAATGTGGGTATGGGATCACATGACAAAAAAAGATGTGTCATGATTCTGTCTTCATGTACTTTTCATTATGTCATCTAAATCATGATAGAGGTATGTATTGGTATCTTTAAGATACTACATAATGTATGTACCTATTTCAACATGATAATCAATTCTATCAATTTATGATCTAAGGTTATGTTTAGCAAAGTACAAGACTTAACCATATCATTGTGTCTTTTAAACACCATTTCCACCCTTTAACATGTACTAGGTTTGTTCATATGACAATACAACATCATCTTTAGAAGTGTAAGTTGCTTGCCAACTAAATGCAGAAGTTAGACTCTTAATGCTCAATCATATAAGTTGATTTATATCATTTTATTTCTAAAAGGTCAACAAACATAAGTTCATCACTTATAATTATCTCTTAGTATATATCTATATGTTCTTGCTTTCATTGTTATTTTCATTTTATTTGTTTACTTTGCAATTATACTTAATCAACCTTATGGAAGTTGATGTCATAAGAGAAACAATATGATTCACATTAATTCATACTTAAGAGAAGAGTTTTAATAGACATTCTTAACTTCATGAAATATCATTTGACATCTTAACTATACTATTTTGATTTTTTAATATATTCATTAAGATATCTTAATCACTAATATTATTACTAAAACATTAGTTCATACTAAAATATTTGGTTGCTTAACAATTGTACCCAAAATTCATAACATAATTTTATTGATTATTTCATCAATTTACAACTTAAATTAAATCCTTAATTACAAAGTCAAAAGAGACCATAGAGATAGCCAATACACATTAGGCCCAATAGCCTTCTTGATGTACATAGGAATATTTAAATTTTAATCAACGATATTACATTATATTTATTCCTATAATATTGGTACAAGATAATAAATGCAAGTCATGAAATCCATCTTTAATCAAATCCAAATTCCTCTCAACCATGCAACCGAAAAAGGGTGATAATGTATACATGTTTAGTCCAAGAACTTTCACGATTTAATCTACTCACAATCATGTTTTTGTATTTCAAACCGAGTGACATAAAATTATTTAACCAAGGAGACAAGCATACCCTCCATTTTACCACAACAGATCGATAAACAAAACAAAAAGGTAAGCCTAATGAAGCATACCATGTATCGGCTAATAATTTATAATTAAAAATTACTAATATCATGACTATGTTAACATTTCCTCATTTAAGCTTATTATCACCGAATGACTAAATCAGCATTATAGAAATTTTTACTAATAAACATTCTTCCCGAAGCCCCAATTATTTTTCCTCGTGTAAATCTTCCTATTCCTTATTAAACAATTGAATAAAGAAAACATAGTTCCATTTTTTGGGGTTGTAATTTACTATAATTAAAAATTTATAAAAAGAAGATATTATAACAATCAACATTCCATATCACCATGCACATCACAATGAAATGGGTTCACCAAAACTAAAAATGCTCCTTAGCCAAAGCATGTGTTTAACTTCTTGGAGAAGTTGCGTTCTTTTTAGGATTTTAATGTTCCTTCCATGCATAGCTGCCATGTAGTGGCTTTATTTACTATCTACGTTGCCCTCTATTTCTTTGCCAAAATTTTGTAGTTTTTTTAATGGTTATCCAAAATCTTCAAAAAGATACCAACTTGCATGTTGGCTAGTTTTCACCCAAAATCAATATTTTAACATACTTTTCTTCCTAATTTTCATGGGAGTTATTCAACTAGTCGAAGATTGTAATTTCCTCTAAGATTCACTTAACCTTTTTAATGAATGGTATGGTTGTAGACCTTATTACTACCAAATATAAAAAACCATTCACTTTAACATTTGGCGCTTAAATAATCCAATCCAAATGAGTATGGTTAATGTAATTTCCTTTAAAACAATAAAATGTCTCATACCATGGTCTTGGACCATTAAAATAACCATTTAACTTTTTCCATATGATATTAGACCAAAATTCTCGTCATAAGAATATAACCAAGTATAACCAAGTTTGGAGGATCAAATATGATCAGTCAAAGATGATGGTTAACCAACAAGTTTCATTCAAATGCATAGTGTGATCAATACGATGATCATATAAAAATTTCCTCAACTAGGGTAGTTATCCATTGGTAGAATTTTATTTTAAGCCAAGTATGGAACCGAAAATTAATCAAATTGATTTATCTTACCTTACAATAAATTTACCAAAGTACCGATTTTATAAGAAATATACTTACATTATTGAAAGAAAGTTCATTACATCACATCTTGAATAATTACCTTGATGATCAAAAAAATTTACCCACTCTTTTTGTAATACATCATATTACTTTATGATCAATGACCGCCACAACATCAAAAGAGTTAGCATCTGTTAATAAAACTATGTTTTCATATTGAAATAATACTATTACAACTATGTATAGCTCCTTACATTATGAAATAATTATTTCCAACAAGAATAGTAAACTATCAATATCAATGTTAGGTACAACAATAAATAAAATCACCCAATAATGGAAATCATCTCCTTGACAAGTAAGTAACACAACATAGCAAGGTGCATGACAATATTTATTATAGGTACAATAACCAAACAGTCCAAACATGCACCACATCATCATACCCATAAGGTAAGTACATTAAAGTAGAAGATTTATCATCATTGTGAAATCATCATGAATGATAAGCAAAGATATTCATCTAAATACATATTTACTATTCATTTGTAAACCATCCATAAGATAAGAAAATATCATTAACAAGTACGATGATCACAAATTTTATACCTAAGTGTTGAAATAATTACACTTTAGCGAGGGTAAAACATCCTCATACAGACCAAGAAAAACAAAAATAAGTTACAAAATGTTAATTACTTTAACAAACATCGATGACAAGCGTTGTTGCGTGGTTACACATGCTAATATGTGTAAGTGTGCATATCATTTTTAGGATATACAAACTCATGTGTAGCTGCATACTATGCTATGCAACCGTGTTTGTACCCTACCCTCATAAAATATTCAACATTTAACGACTTATCATTCCTATGAAAAAAATGAAATTATGGGATGTGACATATTTCCCCTTAATGAATCATTGTCTCGATGATTTTTTAATCATTAATAAAACTCGAAACAATAAAACACAAATTAATATCGTGTAGCTAAGGAGAACAGTCAACATTTCCATCCAAAATCCCACAATTGTCTATTTTTTATCTCATATGAACTTAATCTTATTAGATGTATCATCCCTTCAATCAGTAAAAATTGTCGGAAAATTTACAACATTACATAATTTTTTCATTAAAATTAGTCATAATATACAATATTATTTAGTATACATAAGAAATAGTAAAAAAGTTATATAATGCAAAAACAAACAATGAAAACATATTTTTAAATTTTCCCGAGTCTTCCCAAGTTTTTGTTTCATTACTCACTTGTCTTTCTAGACATTTTCTTGTGTAATTACTATTGTTTGAATTGCACCTAGCAATGTCCCATTCCATAGTTGGTTTTAACAAAAAATTAAATGGTTTTCTCTTTTCTTCTATAAATTACATCATGTTTTACTATTTTGTTTCTTTATGATAGTTCATTTTTTCTTCCCTTTTTCCTTTCCATCACCTTTTTCCTATTCAATGGTGAGGAAGAGCTAATACTCTTATTATATTATCTTATTAGAGTTAGAATTGATTGCATATTATGTTATAGCCTTTTGGCTTTTACGAACATTATTTCTATAGTAGATAGTCAATTTTTATACTTCATCTACGATATTTGGGTTTAATCTAGAATTGGGTTTACCATTCAAAACTTGTATTCAAAAGACAGCCCAACACTCAAGTGACTCCTTTGCTAATTACCACCAATTAGTTCAAGTTGTTTTACCTTAATTTAACTATCTTCGCACTTTACCAACTACTCCAAGAAACTTTCTAGTTTCATGTGTCATGAAGTAATGTTAGAGTTTTATCTAAATTATTTACTGATCAAACCTATAGCATAATTTGGTTTGGTTCATTCTCCATGGTTCATCATTCACATATCCATTGTAAATAAAAATATTTAGTTAGCATAAGAGCCCAATAAGTTTACGAGTTGTAACCTTTAGCTTTGACACCAAAATATAACACCACTATATTATGCTTCATCAAACTAAGGAAATTTTTTTCGTTACCAAATCATTAATTAAAGTTAATCCCTTGATTGAATTTTAACATGAAAAATATCAAATTCCAACATACCAAAGTTTATAAAATTCCTTAATTTATCTTACGTTGAAATGAGTAACATCATTTGCAGCCACCACTAAATTATTCCAACATTGGTTAATATTAAGAATCCAACCAGACAACCTATAATAACCATGTGCAACTATAAGGGTTTACAGATCCTTCTTGACCACCCTCATACACTCATTACGAGACAATATACCATGTATATCATTTGGTTAAGCCATATTACGGGAAGAGAGAACTATTGAGTCTCCTTAGTTTTCTTTAAAAAGATACTACTATAACCAACTTCCGAATCTTGACACGACAAGAAGAAGACCTGGTGAACAAAAATACATTCACTTATATACATTACTATGGCCATAGTTATTTAGAATTTCATTATAAATCCGGTTCTGAGACTGCACACAATCCTACGAAACCTGTCTCTCCTTCACCTCACGATCGTTCCAATCATAGTCATTAGTATTTTTTCTGCTATTTAAGTTATTAATTTTTTAAACATCTTAGGTAATCATGTATTTAATTATTAAGTTCAAACATTGAAGCTACAGTTATCATAACTCGACATCCGGGTCATGTGGCTCATGCCAACACCACTTTGGGATCCCTATAGGAAAATGTACATTCACGTAATGACCTAAGTTTGTACATGACAATATCTCTCCATGTAGCCATCCCAAACTGATTTGGGTATGAATTTCATGACATGGAATACATGAAATGATTCCTTTCTTTGTGTACTTTTCATTATGTCATCTATATTGTGATAGAGGCATGTATTGTTCTCTTCGAGATAATGCATAATGTATGTACCTCTTACAACATGATAATCAAATCTATCAATTTATGATCTAAGATTATGTTTAGGCAAGTAGAATACTTAACCATATCATTGCATCATTTAAATATCAGTTATGCCCTTTAACATGTACTAGGTTTGTTCATACGACAATACAATTTCATCTTTATAAGTGTAAGTTGCCACCAACCAAAGGAAGCAGTTAAAATCTCAATGATTAATTATATAAGTTGATTTATATCATTTTACTTCTCAAAGGTCAATAAACATAAGTTCATCACTTATAAGTATCTCTTAGTATATATCCATATGTTCTTGATTTCATTTTTGTTTTCGTTTTATTTGTTTACCTCAATTATTCTTAATCAACCATATGGAATTTAATGTCATAAGAGCATAGTATGATTCACATTAATTCACACTTAAGAGAAGAGTTAAGTTTAATAGACATTATTAAATTCATGAAATATCTTGTGATATGATAACTATACTATTTAGAAAAACATTTATATATATTCATTAAGATATTTTAATCAATAATATCATTACTCAAACATTAGTTCATATTAAAATATTTGGTTGCTTAATATCAGTAGCCAAAAATTCATAACACAATTTTATTGATTATTTCATCAACTGACGACTTAAAATCAATCCTTAATTACAAATTCAAAATATACTATCAATATAGTCAATATACATTAGGCCCAATAGCCTTCATGATTTACATAGGAATATTTCAATTTTAATCAATGTTATTATATTATCTTCACTCTTAGAAGATTGGTACAAGATAATAAATGCAAGTCATCAAATCCTTGTTTAACAAACTTTGAAATTCCTCTCAACCCTACAACCAAAAAGGGTGATAATGTGTAACTGGTTAGTCCATAAGAAATGGCACGGTTTAATCTAGTCACAATTATGTTATTGTATTTCAAATTGAGTGATAAAAATTTGTTTAACCAAGGAGACAAGCATAGCCTCCATTTTACCATAATAATTATTTCCAATTAAAAATTACAAATCTCATGGCTATGTTAATATTTTCTCATTTAATTTTACTATCACTGAATGACTAAATCAACATGATAGACATTTTGACTAATAAACTTTCTTCTTGAAGCCCCAATTATTTTTCCTCATGTAAATATTCATATTCCTTATTTAAATATTGAATAAAAAAACATAGGTCAATTTTTTTGGGGTTCGAATTTACTATAATTCAAACTTTATAAAAATATTATAACAATCAACATTTCATAACACCGTCAATACCATTTATAACTTACCTTATCATCAACAGTTCCATATGCAACTTAAACATTATATATAGCTTAAATAAAGTACTAACTTCCCTTTTTCCAAATTTAATGCCTAATGAACATGAGTGCACGGGTTCCTACTTGTGGAGTTGAAATTTCAATATCATTAAACACACTAAGACACCCATCTTAAGATTTTACAAGTAAGGAGTTCTTTCTTTATTTCCCTTTTTTGTTTTTAAACTCAAGGATTCGAATTTGGATGAGTACCAATGAAACTATGAAACTCATTACCCTCGAATTAGGAGAGGGCATATTTCCCCAAAGATTTACTTCAACCTACGTTTCCCGATAATCGATTCTCCATTATTCCATAAGGAGATGTTTAAGACTAAAAAATTTGTTGATGCTTAATGCGAAAGATTAGAATAATAATTATTATCAAAAGTATTAATAGTAGCAAGTATACTTCTTTCCCTACCCAATGTATATTTCCTTTCTATTTAAATACAAGAAAAACATAGACACTTAATAAGTTATTTCTCAAATTCAAACTAACTAAACAATTGATCTTACCAACTTCAAGGGTAAATATACACAATTAACATGAAATAATCAGTGACGTAATCAAATATTTGGACACCCATATGCATATCTCAAACCACATTCTCAAACAATCACTTAGCCCAAAATGACAGTCTAAGAAATAGTAAATGTAAGAAACATTTTCCTACTAAATTTTTACGAGAACCCATTTAAGGGAATGCAAATTCCATTGTTCGTCGTGATTTTATTTTAATCATTTTGCCATCAATAAACACACAGACTAACAAATAAATTTAACAATCTTTGCCAATCAATTCGAAATAAAACTACAAGAAGGAACCAGAATAACCATGCCTACGAAATTTTATCTTTTCCAACCTAATAACTCCCAAAACCCAAAGCATTTCTTCTCAATTTACTCCAAAAAACTAAATAATTTTAAATAATGAAATCCCCCAACTTCTTCTTTTGTATATTACATTTTTCATATTGTGATTATAAATTCAATCATAGCAAAACAAACCCAAAAGAACCATGCACATCATGCCCAAATGGGTTTACCAAAACTACTAAATGCTACCAAGCATAACGTGTGCATGTGTTTAGCTTCTCGGAGAAGATTAATTGAGGAATTTAATGTTCCTTGCATGCATAGATTCTGAGTAGTGGCTTTATTTATTACATATGTCATCCTTTTTTTCCACCTAAATTTGGTAGTTTTTTTAATGTTTATCCAAACTTGTAAAAAATATACCAACTTGCATGTTGGTCGTTTTTCACCCAAAATCAATATTTTAAAATAATTTTATTCCCTAATTTGCATGAGATTTATTCAAATATTCGAAGATTATAAATTCCTCTAACAATCACAACCTTTGTAACGATTGGTATGGTCATATACCTTATTAATACCAAATATAAAAATACATTCAATTTAACCTTCAAACCTTTAATAACAAAATCCATATGAATATGGTTGATGTCTAGATTTCCTTTAAAACAATTGTTGATCAAATAATACTTGTCAAAGATCACACAAGGAGTCTGCGTGGGATAGAAGGCCCAGGAACCAAGGGTGTAGAAGGACAGGAAGGACCCGTGCATGGAAGGCAAGTTTAGATTTCAGGACTTAGCTGATTTTGAGCATGAAGACCTATTTTTGGAAGATGGTGTGTGGACCACATCAATGATGTAGAGATGTGTGTGCCATGCATTGTCTATCTTTGGAGAAGTGGTTCAAAGCGTCTATGCATGGAGACAAGATAAGAATAGAATTGACACTTCAGTTAACTGCAAGAGGACTATAAATAGTGCACTTGCATGTGTGGCTATGATTGTAAACGGCATGTGGCTATCAATAGCATGCGGCCTATTTTTTGAATAGATAAGCGGTGAAGGGAAAGTTCCCACCCTATATATATGATGTGGGATAGAGAGAGCTAGATGTATGAATGTGTGAGATGTATTTATGTGTAACAGAGAATATACACATATGACTAAATCACTTTATATCAGTTCCATACACACATTGATATAGATTGAAAATATTGTAAGGAGCTTCTATATTTATTAATAGATGGAAGATATTGGCTGAATCTAAGTGTCATTCTATGTGTAGTTGAATAGTGCATGTTATTAATTCAATCATGATTACTATTTAAGCTTGTTCTTTCATAGATCTGTGGGTAGCATGCATTATAGAATGATGGATTAGTTATGAATCTATATGTTTCTTCCTTCATCGTGTTAACATCCTGTTACTGAAAGAACCACGAAGAGGGATCTGTTACCTTAACATGATTCGGTGAGCGGTCGGTCTAGGTTGAGTGATGTGCCATCATGACTAGGGTGTTATCTGGTAAATTCTAGGATGGATCATTGGTTCTATTTCGGACCTATTTTTCAGTTATTTTCAGGATGGTTCACGATGAAGACATACCGGTTAACTCTAGCAAGTATTGAGGAATGGATACATGATCTGGAGGAAGAATATTCATGATGGTTCAATAGTGGATTTGAGTTTAATGCACACACTTAGGTAGAATAGAACCTGTATGACAACTTATATGATAGATTTTTGCTATCTTTTTAGTAGAACTATATGATTGGCTTACTACTTATGCATCTCGGTGGAATTAAAGGTATCGCGCACTTTTCTGGACACAAGAATAATTTTAGGCCCTCTATGATGCTGATATGATATGGACTCGCATTGTGGATACATGGTTTCACGGTGTTCTAAATAGTTATATTATGGAATATTCAATTTTGACGTACTCTTGCCCAAAGGTAGTTGAATTCCAGTTCTGCGGTATCCAAGAGGAACATATTTGCAAGGTATTCCACTGGCAATCAAGATCTTAATGGTAACTTCGAATCTAGAGAGTAAACAGATGGCTAACTAAACTTCACCACATGCAAGGGGATGAATGGGTTTAGTTTAAGATGGTAGACCTAGCGGTAGAGAAACAGAGAGAGGAAATGTGGCTTAAGTATAATGAGGCACACAAGAGGGAGATAGAGAAGCAAAGAGTATGGAATGGATCAGAGAGATGGATCGTGAAGGATTTATAGCTCAAGTAGAAGATGTGGAGCTAGAGCATCAGGAAGTCTCCCATCTTGGAAAGCATGATAGACATCCCTTCTCATCCTCACACAGAAGTGCGCTAGTAGATACTACTTAGGATGCGGAGCGCATCTTAATTCACTGGTGACCTAGCCTTTGCACTTGGTTTTTAGTATCTAAATACGACAATTAACCAATAAACTAACTTGGGAAGTAGGAGATCATGAGTAAGTTAGGGATCAAGTACATCAATGACAGGACAAACAACTTCAATGTCATTTAAAGGAGCATTCTTAGGTGCATCATCCGCTCGAATGTGAGAACATAGAATGTTGGATGAAAACACTTGCACCGACATCATGGTTGGGTGCTCTAGTCTAGAAAAGATGAAACTATAGTATGAAATGATAGAATGGGCTAATAAAGGTCCAAGACCAAAATTAGAAAATAGAAAACATCGAAAATGACCAAAGACATGGGTTAATCAATAATCTTCTTGCTTAGGAACCATGCAAATAGTAGTATGTGATTGAGACAAAATAATGATGTAAAGTGTGTGATTTTGTGTCTACAAGAAGAGGGAAAGAGAGGGAAACTAGGATTTAAAAATACAACCACCAAAAGTAAGCAATAAATTCCTATAAATCTTCCCGAAATACTATCAAATCCGACTCCCCATGTTATGTTAACTTGTGGAAGAAGGAAGAAGGTGAGATCTAATCAAATCTACATGGTTGAGTCGATTACATGTGTACATTAATGGCCTATGTCACATTTCCTTGTTTCACTTAATAAATCCTGCCAAAATTTTTATTTTTAAAATCCTAGCATGTAGCACATGTCAGCAAATTTTGATCAAGTCAAGATATGCAAAAATTCAAGTTTTATAGCAGAAGTTAAGATGATTTGAAGTTCATAGTGCAAGTTGAACATGCAAGAAACATGTCACGACACTGTTCAACTAAAGGATACTAATGATTGTCTACTTTTTTGTATTTTCTTCCACATGTTCTGCATTCATTTGATGTGAATATTTGGTGTGCATTTAACATGTTCGATATGTTGCTTGTTGTGCACTTAAATGACAAGTTGGCACATGGAACTCAATGATTGGAAAAAATATTGCGCTTGGCACATGTGAAAGAAAATACACATGAGAGGGAAGAATACAAAGGTCTAAGAGCACATGTAAGATGGTGCACAAGGAGTGAGTAGAAAAGGTGCATATTAGAAAAGCTATGTAAGTATGAAAGCAAACATAGATATTCAAGAAAATGAGTGTGCACAAAGGAGGAGGTGTGTGGAGAAAAAATGAGCACATGGGAGGGCAAGTGAAAAGGTATGATGCTTAAAGAAAAATAAAGTGGAAGGGGAATGAGTTTGCTTAAGGGAATGCATAGATATTGAGAAAGAAAGGTATGCACATGGAAAGCATGCTAGGGACTTAGTGAAATGTAAAGAGAGTCCAAGGGTGCAAAAATAATGCATAATTGTTGCAATGAAAGTGGATACATGAGTATTTCACATGAGGAAAATGGAAGGAGATAGAGGAATAGAGGAGAATGAAGAGAGAGCTCATAAGTTGTGTAGAATGAAGAGAAGAAAAGAGAAATCCAAAAGAAGAAACAGGAAGGGTGCATAAGGGTGTAGGTGAAGAACTACATACATGTGAATGTGCCAAGGTATACATCTAAGAGTGCATGTATCCTAAAAAATTGATGTTAGAGCCAAAATGGAATTGTAAGTTGTCTAAATAACCAAGGTGGTTATTTTGGACAACAATTCCATAAGATCACCTTTTCCATCATAGATAGGAATACTAGGTGTATAAAAAATAATAGGTAAATGGTAAGAGGCTACCTCAGGGGCTAGTACATTATGTAGGAGTTTGACCGAGTCTATAACATGAAGATAAGTTTACATACTTTGTTATAATTATAATATTTAATGTTGTAATGAGTGAACAAGGGTTTCAAGGATTTCTTTCTAGATGAAGAGGAATGTGAATTATTAGATATATGAGGTGTACTAGCAATAGTGGATGTAGGCATAAGCATAGAAACATTGTGAAATTTCATGCTAGGTTCCCTCAAGAATGTGGGTACCTTAGATGCAAAAATAGTATATGTTTCTAAGTTAGATGATGGAATAATATTAAGTTTATCTTGTGCATCATATAATAAGAGATCAATGTTAGAGGGATTTTCTATTTAAAATTGTGTAAATTTTTAGGTGTCATCATTGATAAGGTCTTGGGTATGATGTTTAAAGTGAGTATGGGAAACATCACCTTGGGCACAATCAACATTTATAGTCAAAATAAAATTAGTAAATAGATCGTTGTAGACTTGAGAATAAGAGTGAACGAGGATTATATGAGAATTATAAGATGTGGGAGAGGTACATAGATACGATAATTATCCCGAGATTCAACATGGTAAAACACAATATCCAAACATATAAAAACAAAAATAAACCCTAGGGCCACTAGGTGTTTGAGACATGATATTCGATTCAAGAGTCAAGTTCACCAAATGTTTTACACCATTTAGGTTTGACTAGGGTTTTACACTATAATCAAAAAAGTAATAAATAAGAGATACCAGGGGTTATTCGACTAATTAACTTCCAAAATTAACCATTAAATGTTATAATAATTCATTAATACTTGCAAAAATGTAAAAAATGCAATAAAAACTTTTATATACATAGGATTGAGTGGACTTAGCTGATTATAGGTGGTTTTGAGAAAATATAGGTGGTCTAAATGCTGAAATGAGGGTATCTAGACACTGAGAATGCTCCAAAATTGAGGCTGTGACTTGGTAATATACCGGGGTAGGAACATCTATACAATATTTACCTCTTTATACAATTTTACACCTTTCGGTGATCTATGAATTTCTAGGTTTGTCACTTATTTGATTCTCTTTGTCACTATTTGTCGAGTCACTTTTGATCACACCGCAAATGTAACACCACTATATTATGCTTCATGAAAACTAAGGTATTTTTATTACTAACTCATTAATCATAGTTAGTTCCTTCACTTGAATTTAAACACGTAGCAATTAAATCCCAACATATAAAAGTTTATAAAATATCTTGAGTTGTCTTACGCTGAAATGAGTAACATCATTTACGACCACCGCATTGAATTATTCGATGATCGAGTTAATGTTTAGAATCCAATCAGATAATCTATGATAACCATGTGTAACTGCAATGGTATTCATATCCTTCTAAATCCCCTCATACACTCATTATGAACCAATATACTTAGTATATCATTTGGCTAAGCCATATTATAGGATAAGAGAACTTGTGAGTCTTTTTAACATCCTTAAGAAAGTCACTGCTGTAACCAAATTCTGAATCTCGACACCACAAAAGAATACCTAGTGAAAATACAATGCATTCAGTTATATGCATCAATATGGTCATAGATATTTGTCATTTCATTAGCAATCCGGTTCTAAAGATCGCACAAAACCTACAAAACTTTTCTTCCCTTCACCACACAATTGTTCGAGTCATATTCATAAAGATTTTCAATGTTATTTAAGTTATTAAGTAAACTGTTAAACATCTTAAGTAATCATGTATTTAATTATTAAGTTCAAACACCAAAGCTATAATTATCATAACTCGACATCCGGTCATACACCTCATGCTAGCACCACTTTGGGATCTATACATGAAAAGAACGTTCATGTAATTACCTAAGTGTTTACGTGATCGTCCCTCTCCTTGTATCTATCCTAAAAGAATGCGGGTATGACTCACACCGACAAAAATTACGTGTCATGATTCCCTGTCTTCATGTACTTTTCATTATTTCATCTAAATCATGTTAGAGGTATGTATTGGTATCTTCAAGATATCTTGCATAATTTATGTACCTATTACAACATGATAATCAACTCTATTAATTTATTATCTAAGGTTATGTTTAGGAAATTACTAGACTTAACCATATCATTGTGTCATTTAAACACCATTTCCGCCCTTTAACAGTACTAGGTTTGTTCATATGACAATACAACATCTTCTTTAGAAGTGTAAGTTGCTGCCAACTAAATGAGGAAGTTAGACTCTTAATGCTCAATCATATAAGTTGATTTATATCATTTTATTTCTCAAAGGTCAACAAACATAAGTTCATCACTTATAATTATCTCTTAGTATATATTCATATGTTCTTGCTTTCATTGTTATTTTCATTTTATTTGTTTATCAAGAAATCATACTTAATAAACCTTATGGAAGTTGATGTCATAAGAGCAACAATATGATTCACATTAATTCATACTTAAGAGAAGAGTTTTAGTAAACATTCTTAACTTCATGAAATATCATGTGACATCTTAACTATACTATTTTGAATTTTTTTCATATATATTCATTAAGATATCTTAATCAATAATATTATTACTCAAACATTAGCTCATACTAAAACATTTGGTTGCTTAACAACCGTACCCAAAAGTCATAACATAATTTTATTGATTATTTCATCAATTTACAACTTAAAATAAATCCTTAATTACAAAGTCAAAAGAGACTATAGAGATAACCAATATACATTAGGCCCAATAGCCTTCATGATGTACATAGGAATATTTCACTTTTAATCAATGATATTACATTCTATTCATTCCTATAATATTGGTACAAGATAATAAATGCAAGTCATGAAATCCATCTTTAATCAACTCCAAAATTCCTCTCAACCATGCAATGAAAAGGGTGATAATGTATACATGTTCAGATCCACAAGAACTTTCATGATTTAATCTACTCACAATCATGTTTTTGTATTTCAAATTGAGTGACATAAAATTGTTTAACCAAGGAGACAAGCATACCCTCCATTTTACCACAAAAGATCATATAAACGAAACAAAAGGTAAGCCTAATGAAGCATACCATATATCCGCTAATTATTTCTAATTAAAAATTACTAATATCATGGCTATGTTAACATTTCCTCATTTAAGCTTATTATCACTGAATGACTAAATCAACATTATAGACATTTTTACTAATAAAATTTCTTCTTGAAGCCCCAATTATTTTTCCTCATGTAAATCTTCCTATTCCTTATTAAACAATTAAATAAAGAAAACATAGTTCCATTTTTGGGGTTTTAATTTACTATAATTAAAATTTATAAAAAGAGATATTATAACAAATCAACATTCCATATCACCATCAATACCATTCATAACTTACCTTATCATCAAAATTTCTAAAGGAAACTTCAACATTAGAGTTAGCTTAAATCAAATACTAACTTTCATTTTTGGCATATCAAATTACTAATGAACATGAGTGCATAGGTTCCTACGGTGGAGTAACTTTCAATATAATTTAACACAAGAAGACACCCATCATAAGTTGTTAAAAGGAAGGAAATTATTTCTTTATTTCTCTTTTTTATCTACTAAAAACTCAAGGATTCAAATCTGGGCGAGTACCAATGAAACGATGTCACTCATTACCCTCCACTTAGGAAAGGGAATATTTCCCCAAAGATTTACATCAACTCATGTTTCCTAATAATCAGATTCTCCATTATTCCATAAGAAGATGTTTAAGACTACAAAATTTGTTGATGCTCAACGCATAAAGATCAGACAATTATTATTATCAAAAGTCTTAATAGTAGCGGTATAATTATTTACCCTACCCAATATATACTCTCTTCTATTTAAATAAATGAAAAACACAACCACTTAATAAATTATTTCTTAAATTCTAACCGACTACACAATCAATCTTATCAAATACAAGGGTAAGGATATAAAATCAACATGAAATAATCAGTGACATGGTCACATATTTGCATACCCATATGCATATCTCAAACCACATTCTCAAACAATCACTTAGGTCAAAATTGCAATCTAGGAAATAGTTCATGTAAGAAACATTTCCATACTAAATGTTTATGAGAAACCATTTAAGAGAATGTAAATTCCATTGTTCCACTTTATTTTATTTTAATCATCTTGTCATCAATAAACATAAAGATCAACAAATAAATTAAACAATAATTGCCAATCAATTCGAAATAAAAATACAAGAAGGAAGAAGAAAAACCATGCTTTTGAATTTGTAGCTTTTCCAACCGAATAACTCCCCAAACCCAAACCGTTTCTTCTCAATTCGCTCCAAAAAATCTCAAGCATTTTAAACAATATAATCTTGCAACCTCTTCTTTGGTATGTTATAGATTTCATACCGTGATTACAATTTCAATTGTAGCAAAGAATACCCAAAAGAACCATGCACATCACAATGAAACAGGTTCACCAAAACTAAAAATGCTCCTTAGCCAAAGCATGTTTTTAGCTTCTTGGAGAAGTTGTGTTCTTTTTAGGATTTTAATGTTCGTTCCATGCATAGCTACCATGTAGTGGCTTTATTTACTACCTACGCTGCCCTCTATTTCTTCATCCAAATTTGGAAGTTTTTTGAATGGTTATCCAAAATCTTCAAAAAGATACCAACTTGCATGTTGGCGAGTTATCACCCAAAATCAATATTTTAACATTATTTTTCCCCTAATTTTCATGGGAGTTATTCAAATAGTCGAAGATTGTAATTTCCTCTAAAATTCACTTAACCTTTTTAATGAATGGTATGGTTGTAGACCTTATTACTACCAAATATAAAAAACCATTCACTTTAACATTTGACACTTAAATAACCCAATCCAAATCGGTATGGTTAATGTATATTTCCTTTAAAACAATAAAATGTCTCATACCATGGTCTTGGACCATTAAAATAACCATTTAAATTTTTCCATATGATTTTAAACCAAAATTCTCAACACAAGAATATAACCAAGTATAACCAAGTTTGGAGGATCAAATATGATCAGATCAAAGACGATGGTTAACCAACAAGTTTCATTCAAATGCATAGTGTGATCAATACGATGATCATATAAAAATGTCCTCAACTAGGGTAGTTATCCATTGGTAGAATTTTATTTTAAGCCAAGTATGGAACCAAAAATTAATCAAATTGATTTATCTTACCTTATAATAAATTTACCAAAGTACCGATTGTATAAGAAATATACTTAAATTATTGAAAGAAAGTTCATTACATCAACATCTTGAATAATTACCTTGACGATCATAAAATTTACCCGCTCTTTTTGTAATACATCATATTACTTTATGATCAATGACCGCCACACATCAAAAGAGTTAGCATCTGCATTAATAAAACTATGTTTTCATATTGAAATAATACTATTACAACTATGTATAGCTCCTTACATTATGAAATGATTATTTCCAACAAGAATAGTAAACTATCAATATCAATGTTAGGTACAACAATAAATAAAATCACCCAATAATGGAAATCATCTCATTCAACAAGTAAGTAACACAACATAGCAAGGTGCATGAAAATATTTATTATAGGTACAATAACCACACAATCCCAACCATGCACCACATCATCATACCCAAGAAGGTAAGTACATTAATGTAGAAGATTTATCAACTTTGTTGTGAAATCATCATGAATGATAAGAAAAGATATTCATCTAAATGCATATTTACTATTCATTTGTAAACCATCCATAAGATAAGAAAATATCATTAACAAGTACAATGATCACAAATTTTATACCTAAGTGTTGAAATAATTACACTTTAGCAGGGTAAAACATCCTCATACAGCCAAGAAAAACAAAAATAAGTTACAAAATGTTAATTACTTTAACAAACGTCGGATGACAAGCGTTGTTGCGTGGTTACACATGCTAATATGTGTAAGTGTGTATATCATTTTTAGGATATACAAACTCATGTGTAAATGCATACTATGATATGCAACCGTGTGTTTGTACCCCTACCCTCGAAAAATATTCAACATTTAATGACTTATCCTTCCTATGAAAAGAATGAAATTACGGGATGTGAAATACTTCCCCCTTAATGAATCATTGTCTCGATGATTTTTACTCATTAATCGAACTCGAAGAATAAAAAATAGATTAATATCATATAGCTAAGGAGAACAGTCAACATTTCCATCCAAAATCCCACAATTGTCCATATTTTAGCTCATTGAACTTAATCTTATTGGATGTATCATCCCTTGATCAGTAAAAATTGTTAGAAAATTTAATACATGACATAAATTTTCATTAAATTAGTCATAATATACAATATTATTTAGTATACATAAAAAAATAGTTAAAAACAAGTTATATAATGCTAAAAAAACAAGGAAAACATATTTTTAATTTTCCCCAAGTCTTCCCAAGTTATTTTGTTTCATTACTCACTTGTCTTTCTAGAAATTTTCTTGTGTAATTACTATTTTTTGAATTGCACCTAGCAATGTCCCATTCTATAGTTGGTTTTACCAAATAATTAAATGGTTTTTATCTTTTCTTCTATAAATTACATCATGTTTTACTATTTTGTTTCTTTATGATAGTTCATTTTTTCTTCCCTTTTTCCTTTCCATCACCTTTTCCTAGAATTCAATGGTGAGGAAGAGCTAATACTCTTATTATATTATCTTATTAGAGTTAGAATTGATTGCATATTATGTTATAGCCTTTTGGATTTTTTGAACATTATTACCATAGTAGATGGTCCATTTTTATACTTCATCTACGATATTTGGGTTTAATCTAGAATTGGATTTACCATTCCAAAACTTGTATTCAAAATAAAGTCCAACACTCAAGTGACTTCTTTGCTGATTACCATCAATCGATTCAAGTTGTTTTACCTTAAATTAACCGTCTTCACACTTTACCAACTACTGCAAGAAACTTTCCAGTTTCATGTGTCATGAAGGACTGTTAGAGTTTTATCTAAATTATTTACCGCCAAACCTATAACATAATTTGGTTTGGTTCATTCTCCACAGTTCATCCTTCACATATCCATTGTAAAAATAAATAAATATTTATTTAGCGTAAGAGTCCAATAAGTTTATGAGTTGTAACCTTTAGCTTTGACACCAAAATGTAACACCACTATATTACGCTTCATCAAACTAAGGGAATTTTTTTCGTTACTAAATCATTAATTAAATTTAATCCCTTCATTGAATTTTAACATGCAAAAATAAAATTCCAACATGCCAAAGTTTATAAAATTCCTTAATTTATCTTACTTTGAAATGAGTAACATCATTTAAAGCTACCACTCAATTATTCCAACATTGGTTAATATGTAAAATCTAACCGATAACCTATAATAATCGTGTGCAACTATAAGGGTTTACAGATCCTTCTCGACCACCCTCATACACTCATTACAAGACAATATACCATGTATATAATTTCGTTAAGCCATATTATAGGTAGAGATAACTTGTGAGTCTTCTTAGTTTTCTTTGAAAAGATACTACTATAACCAACTTTCGAATATCGACACCACAAGAAGAAGACACGGTGAACAAAAATACATTCACTTATAGACATTACTATGGCCATAGTTATTTAGAATTTCATTATAAATCCATTTCTGAGACTACACACAATCCTACGAAACATGTCTCCCCTTCACCTCATGATCATTCCAATCATAATCATCAATATTTTTATCTACTATTTAATTTATTATTATTTTTAAACATCTTAGGTAATCACGTATTTAATTATTATGTTCAAACATTGAAGCTACAATTATCATAAGTTGACATCCGGGCCATGTGGCTCATGTCAACACCACTTTGGGATCCCTACAGAAAAGGTACATTCACGTAATGACCTAAGTATTTACACGACAATCTCTCTCCATGTAGCCATCGCAAACTGATTTGGGTATGACTTGCATGACACAAAATACATGTCATGATTCTTTTCTTTGTGTACTTTTCATTATGTCATCTAAATTGTGATAGAGGTATGCATTGTTCTCTTTGAGATAATGCATAATGTATGTACCTCTTACAACATGATAATCAACTCTAACAATTTATGATCTAAGATTATGTTTAGGCAAGTACAAGACTTAGCCATATCATTACATCATTTAAATATCATTTATGCCCTTTAACAAGTACTCGGTTTGTTCATACGACAATACAATTTCATCTTTAGAAGTGTAAGTTGCCACCTACCAAAGGAAACAGTTAAAATCTCAATGATTAATCATATAAGCTGATTTATATCATTTTACTTCTCAAAGGTCAATAAACATAAGTTCATCACTTATAAGTATCTCTTAGTATATATCCATATGTTCTTGATTTCATTTTTTTTTTCGTTTTATTTGTTTACCTCAATTATTCTTAATCAACCGTATGGAATTTGATGTCATAAGAGCAATAGTATGATTCATATTAATTAATACTTAAGAGAAGAGTTAAGTTTAATAAACATTAATAACTTCATGAAATATCTTGTGATATGATAACTATTCTATTTACAAAAACATTTATGTATATTCATTAAGATATATTTTAATCAATAATATCATCACTCAAACCTTAGTTCATACTAAAATATTTGGTTGCTAATAAGCGATGCAAAAAATTCATAACACAATTTTATTGATTATTTCATCAACTGATGACTTAAAATCAATCCTCAATTACAAATTCAAAAGATACTATCAATATAGTCAATACACATTAGGCCCATAGCCTTCATGATTTACATAGGAATATTTCAATTTTAATCAATGTTGTTACATTCTCTTCACTCTTAGAAGATTGGTACAAGATAATAAATGCAAGTCATGAAATCCTTATTTAAGCAACTCGAAATTCCTCTCAACCTTGCAGCCAAAAAAAGGGTGATAATGTATACATGGTTAGTCCCTAAGAAATGGCATGGTTTAATCTAGTCATAATTATGTTATTGTATTTCAAAATGAGTGATAAAAATTTGTTTAACCAAGGAGACAAACATAGCCTCCATTTTACCATAATAGTTCAAATAACCGCAACAAAAAGGTGAGTGTAATGAAGCATACTATGTATGTGGATAATTATTTCCAATTAAAAATTACAAATCTCATGGCTATGTTAATATTTTCTCATTTAATTTTACTATCACTGAATGACTAAATCAACATGATAGACATTTTGACTAATAAACTTTCTTCTTGAAGCCCCAATTATTTTCCTCATGTAAATATTCATATTCCTTATTTAAATATTGAATAAAAAAACATAGGTCAATTTTGGGGTTCGAATTTACTATAATTCAAACTTTATAAAAATATTATAACAATCAACATTCCATATCACCGTCAATACCATTTATAACTTACCTTATCATCAATAGTTCTAGATGCAACTTAAACATTAGATATAGCTTAAATAAAGTACTAACTTCCCTTTTTTGCAAATTAAATGCCTAATGAACATGAGTGCATGGGTTCCTATTGTGGAGTTGAACTTTCAATATCATTAAACACACTAAGACACCCATCTTAAGATTTTACAAGTAAGGGAGTTCTTTCTTTATTTCCCTTTTTTGTTTATAAACTCAAGGATTCGAATTTGAATGAGTACCAATGAAACTATGACACTCATTATCCTTGAATTAGGAGAGGGAATATTTCCCCAAAGATTTACTTCAACCTATGTTTCCTAATAATCAGATTCTCCATTATTCCATAAGGAGATGTTTAAGACTAAAAAATTTGTTGATGCTTAATGCAGAAAAATTAGAATAATAATTATTATCAAAAGTATTAATAGTAGTAGGTATAGTTCTTTCCCCTACCCAATGTATATTTCCTTTCTATTTAAATACAAGAAAAACATAGACACTTAATAAATTATTTCTAAAATTCAAACTAACTAAACAATTGATCTTACGAACTTCAAAGGTAAATATACACAATTAACATGAAATAATCAGTGACGTATTCACATATTTAGACACCCATATGCATATCTCAAACCACATTTTCAAACAATCACTTAGCCCAAAATGCCAATCTAAGAAATAGTTCATGTAAGAAACATTTCCATACTAAATTTTATGAGAACCCATTTAAGAGAATGAAAATTCCATTGTTCCTCGTGTTTTTATTTTAGTCATATTTCCATCAATAAAAAATAGATAAAAAATAAATTAAACAATCATTTCCAATCAATTCAAAATAAAACTACAAGAAGGAAGCATAAAAACCATGCCTGCGATTTTTAAGCTTTTCCAACCTAATAACGCCCAAAACCCAAAACATTTCTTCTCAATTTACTCCAAAAAAACTAAATAATTTTAAATAATGAAATCCCCCAACTTCTTCTTTTGTATGTTACATTTTTCATATTGTGATTATAGCTTCAATCATAAGAAAACAAACCCAAAAGAACCATGCACATCATGCCCAAATGGGTTTACCAAAACTACTAAATGCTACCAAGTGAACTGCATGCATTTAGCTTATCGAGAGAGATTCATTGAGGAATTTAATGTTCCTTCCATGCATAGATTCCACGTAGTGGTTTTATTTATTACATATGTCGTCCTCTATTTTTCCACCTAAATTTGGTGGTTTTTAAATGTTTATCCAAACTTGTAAAAAGATACCAACTTGCATGTTGGTCATTTTTCACCCAAAATCAATATTTTAATATAATTTTATTCCCTAATTTGCATGGGATTTATTCGAATAGTCAAATATTATAATTTCCTCTAACAATCACATAACCTTTGTAATGATTGGTATGGTCATATACCTTATTAATACCAAATATAAAAATACATTCAATTTAACCTTCAAACCTTTAATAATAAAAGCCATATGAATATGGTTGATGTCTAGATTTCCTTTAAAACAATTGTTGATTAAATAATACTTGTCAAAGATCACACAAGGAGTTCACGCAGGATAGAAGGCCCAGAATCAAGGGTGCAAAAGGATAGGAAGGACCCGTGTGTAGAAGGCAAGTTCAGATTTAAGGACTTAGCTGATTTTGAGCATGAAGACCTATGTTTGGAAGATGGCATGCGGACCACATCAACGATGGAGAGATGTGCATGCCATGTATTGTCTATCTTTGGAGAAGCAGTTCAAAGTGTTTATTCATGGCGACAAGATGAGAATAGAATTGACACTTCAATTAACTGCAAGAAGACTATAGATAGTGCACTTGCATGTGTGGCCATGATTGTAAACGACGTGTGGAAACCAATAGCATGCGGCTTATTTTTGGAATAGATAAGCGGTGAAGGAAAGTCCCCACCCTATATATATGATGTTAGGTGCATAGTAGATGTGGGCTAGAGAGAGTGGATGTATGAATGTATGAGATGTATGTATGTGTAATAGAGAATATATGCATATGATTGAATCAACTGTATCAGTTCCATATGCACATTGATATAGATTGAAAATACTGTAAGGAGCTTCTATATTTATTAATAGATGGAAGATATTGGCTGAATCTAAGTGTCATCTATGTGTAGTTAAATAGTGCATGTTATTAATTCAATCATGATTACTATTTAAGATTGTTCTTTCATAGATCTATGGGTAGCATGCATTATAGAATGATGGATTAGTTATGAATCTATATGTTTCTTCCTTCATCATGTTAACATCCTGTTACAACAACCCTAAAGAGGGACCTGGTACCTTTGTGCTTTGGGTGAGTGCTCAGTCTAGGTTGAGTGATGTGCCAGCGCAACTAGGGTGTTATCTGGTAAATTCTAGGCTGCATCATTGGTTTTGTTTCCGGGACCTCTTTTTCAGTTGTTTCAGGATGGTTCACAATGAAGACATATTGGTTAACTCTAGCAAGTATTGAGGAATGGATACATGATCTGGAGGAAGAATATGCATGACGGTTCAGCAGTGGATCTGAGTTTAACACACACACTTGGGTAGAATAGAACCTGTATGACAACTTATATGAGAGATTTTTCACTATCTTTCCAGTAGTAGAACTATATGAGTGGCTTACTGCTTATGCATCTCAGTGGAATTAGAGGTATCGCACACTTGTTTGGACACAGGAATAATTTTAGGCCCTCTATGATGCTGATATGATATGGACTCATGGTGGTGGATACATGGTTTTATGGTGTTCTAAATAGTTATATTCTAGAATATTCAATTTTGACGTACTCTTGCCCAGAGGTAGCTAAATTCTAGTTTTGCGGTATCCAAGAGGAACATATTTGCAAGGTATTCCACTGGCGATCAAGATCTTAATGGTAACTTTGAACCTGGAGAGTAAACCGATGGCTAACTAAACTTCACCACATGCAGGGCAGGAACAGGTTTGGTTTAAGATGGTAGACCTAGTGGCAGAGAAAAGAGAGGAAAGGTAGCTTAAGTATAATGAGGCACGCAAGAGGGAGATAGAGAAGCATTGTTCCATTACAGAGAGTATGGCATGGAGGAGAGAGATGGATCGTGAATGGATTTACACTCATAGAAGACATGGAATGAGAGCATCAGGAACTCCCCCATCTTGGAAAGCATGATATAAATCCCCCTCGACCTCACATAGAAGTGTGCTAATAGAGAATACTTGGGCCACGGGCACGCATCTTAATCCACCTAGTGACCTAGCCTTTGTGCTTGGTTTTTCAGTATCTAGTATGACAAGTAACCAAAAAACTAACTTGGGAAGTAGGAGAGTAGGAGTAAGTTAGGGATCAAGTACATCAATGGTATGACAAATGACTTTAATGTCATTTGGAGGAGCATTCTTAGGCACATCATCCACATAGAATGTGAGTGCACAAAATGTTGGATTCACCTCTAGAAGTGGAACTACCTCACAGACTGTAGGGGTATAGTATAGTACTATTGTCGGAGCACAGGGAGTACATCTATAGGCCCTATTCTAACTACAGGTGGTGGATCAGGAGAGTATAGGTGGTTTTAGTTCCCTTTGGATTTTTTGGTGGTTCTAGAGGTAGAGGGAACACAGGAGGTTCTAGATCAGGTGGTCAAGGTCCACAACAACCACAAAATATCTATATGGAGATGTCTCTTCATCTCCTAGAGTATAGAGGTATAGAGGATGTTACCGAACATGTGCATATGTGTGAAATCTTGTGGCGCACTAAAGGGATCACAACTGCTGAGTGAAAGGAAAGTCAATTCACCACTACATTACAGGGGCACACACACAATTGGTATAGGAAGTTTGACCCTGATCAAACTTGCGTGGATTATGCAACATTGAGAGATGCTTTCTTAAAAGAGTTCCATATCCCTGAGTTTGAGCAGAAGAGTATAAGTGCACTCAAAGATATCAAGAAAGGCACTACTGAGAGTGTATGTGAGTATGATGCTCATTTTAAGACACTTCTATCTAAGCTATCTTATGATATTCACACTAGCCAACATGCACAATGGTTCATTGGAGGATTGATTACACCTTTTAGAAGGGTTCTTCACATAAGACATACACTGATCCGTGTGAAATAATGCACTAGTAGCTTTGCATGCTGAGGCAGTTGGGAGCATTGACATTGGAGATAGTCCATTTCTAGAGGCATATATTGCAGCTATGGAAAATCAGTTAGAGAAGCTATCAAGAAAATTCATCCCATGAAACGTGCTCAGGAATTTGGTGTACAATTGTGAAGTGGAAGGTCACACCAAGGATAGTTTCCCTCGCAGATTTGTACACTCATTACTTTGTTGGATTGTGAGATTTTTCATTTGAATCATGATGTTAGTCATTGTCCTTTATTACAACATGTAATAAGGAAGAATGTATCTTTATTTTGCAAGATTTATAGGTCCACGACCCATGATACTAAGGATTGTTAGTTGATTGGTCAGATCCAGGATGCTATAGACATTGGAGTATGACAGACAAGTATAATAGATAATTCTAAGGGTAAGAATGAGCACCAGGATCGGGATCATAATCAAACATGCTATGACAGAATGAGGGGCATTTTGAAGGAGGTCATGGAAGGGGAACATGGATATCATGGTGGATATGGAGGATGAGGCCGTGGTGGAGGAAGAGGAGAGTTCCCTCGTGGAACATGTTATACGTGTGGATCTCCTGACCACTATAGGTGTGAATGTCCTCAGAATATTGCATGTTCTTTATGTGGGAAGAACCATAGCTATGAAGAGTTCCTAGACTTATATGAGCATCTGAGTAAGCAACATAAGCAATAAACAAAGGTTCGGGATGGTTAGAATCCAGTGCATGGTAGAAGATCAGTGGATTCCCAAGATATAAAAAGGACCTGAGGCATTGAAAGTGAAGATTACTACACATGCTGAAGCATCACGCACATGAGAGAGGCATTGCACCAGAAGCCTATGATCACCAAGGAGGAGGTTTTGCATGTGAGGTACCTAGATCCTGCTCATCAGAAGGAAGTTTACCAGGATACCATGGAAGTGCTAAGGAATCTTCAGGGTGAGATACAGTACCTAAAGGAGCAAAAGAAAGCATCGAGAATAGTCCAAACTATCGATGATCTGCGAGAGGTGTGCAAGATGTTGCACCAGGAGAACATTATTCCACTATTAGGAAGTTGGTTAAAAGGGAACACTCTACACGTAAGTCTTGAGACCGGATGATAGATTCTGCATGCAAATCTTCCCCTTAATAGCATTGAATATGAAAAAGAAATTACTCTGAATGTTGTTGTGGATGGGTGGTTGTTGAGAAACATATTGATTGATATAGGTGTGGAAGTAAATGTGCTTACATTAGATGCATGGGTACAAATGGGGAGGCCTCCATTGCAGCCATCATCTAATGTGTTATTTATGGAAAACTAGACTAAGGCCACTCCCATAGGAGTTTTGAAAGATGCATCTATAACTATACAAGGGGCCAAGTTCACTAGGGATTTTGAGGTATTAGCACTTGCAGAAGTAGACAATTTTCCAGCCTGCTTGGACGCCCTTGGTGTTATGCGAATAATGCTAACTTGAGATTCAATAAGGGGTATATCAGCTTTGAAAACAAGGAGGAAAGGGTTGTGATACCTTTGACAGATGGAAAGTCTATGCCATATGTTGAGCCTCTAAGTGAGGAGGATTTAAACAGAGTTTATGTACGTGTTATTCAGGACCCAGAGGTCAATGAGCCATCAAAAGAAGGCATCCTATAATGGGAGGATTCTCATTCTATTAGTGATACTACGAGTATTGCTTGTGAAAAATTGGGCTCATGGTACATATGAATTAGTAGGGCACGAGGTGAAAAGCATGGTTGCATGCAAGAATGGACTTCATTTAATTTGATGGATAGGTAGCACAATACCTTGGTATACAGGGGCAGAAGATCTTCCTGCATTTTTAAGGCCATGGAAACACAGTGGAAAGATCAAGTTAAAAGGAGAGATATGTTAGTATATACACTATGTAGGGATAGTAGTGTGCTGGTGGGTAGTCCACAGAGATAATCTTATAAACTGGGAAGAGATTGGAGTAGCTTTGTCTACTAGGTTTATAAGGAACAATGCACCTACACAAATCTACACTTATCATGGTGATCAACCTGTTTAGCATCACATTCAGCAGTGTGAGAGACTTTGGACAATAGGATAGGAAGCATTACCACCTTCACTTTGGGTGCATATATTATATTCCATGCTATAAGGATGTGCACATGCACTTGGTATGTATATGCAGAACTACATCAGAGAAACTGGAAACTGGCAAGATTTGACTGTAGGTATGATCTAGACTTTTGACTACTTCTCGACTAAACCTCATGTAGCAGAGGCATTAAAATTTTCAAGTGCTTAACTATGGGAGATAGTGAAAAAAAGAAGAGAATATTTAGGAATTGTTTAGTGAGGCAGAGTTTGGAGCATGTTTTGAAAAGGAAGAAGAAATGGACTCCAAACTACTTGAACACTTGCCTTGAGAAAGAGAAAGGAAAGATGGTTTACGTCGTGGATGACAAGGAAGTTGAGAACCTGGATATTGAACATTCACATGGGGTGTGCGAGGTCTTGGACAGTGCAAAAAGGATACACATGCCTACCATGAACCCATGAAGACAAAGAAGGTGAATATAGGTTTGGAGGCTGAGCCTAAGGAGGCCATAATTGGAGATTACTAGTCAGACTTGGAGGTAGCAAAGATCATCGAGTTACTCAAGGATTATCAGGACTTATTCCCTCGAGGATATCATGAACTTAAAGGCATGCATGAATCACTTGGGGAAATGAAGATCAAACTTAAGGATGGTGCATGACCAATTAGAAAGAGACCTTATAGAATGAATCCTAATTTGCGAAAAGGTAAAGAAGAAATTGATAAAATGTTGAAATCTAGAATTATCAAGCCCCTTGATGAGTCAGAATGGGTTAGCCCAATGGTGATCAATATCAAGAAGGATGGATGGATTAGGATATGTGTGGACTACAGGGAGCTGAATGTTGCATGCATCATAGATCCATTCCCTATGCCATTCACTGAGGAAATACTAGAAGGAGTTGCAGGGCACGAAATATATTCCTTCACGAGATGGATTTTCCGGTATCATCAAGTTAGGATTTCTCAGGAGGATCAAGAAAAGACAACATTTACTACTGAATGGGGTAGTTTTTCCTATATTGTGATGCCCTTTGGATTGAAAAATGCACCTATTGTATTCTCACATAGTTGTTTAAGCATTTAAAGATTTTATTCACAACTTCTTACAGGTCTACCTAGATGATTGGACAATATATGGGCTTGTGAAAGATCATTGTGACAATCTACACTTAATGTTTGAATGATGTAGATAATTGAGTATCTCTTTGAACATCAAGAAGTGCATATTTGCTATGCCATTTGGGATATTGTTAGGACATATAATTTGCAAGGAAGGTTTGCTAGTTGATCCAGCCAAGGTTGCAGTCATTTTAGGCCTAGAAGCACCTACCAATCAAAGTGAGGTGTGTGGATTTTTAGGTCATACAGGATATTATAGAAAATTCATAAAAGGGTATGCCAAAATTGCCACACCCTTGGAAGAATTGTTGAAGGGAAAGGTACATTTTATTGGGGAGAACCATACAACGCACATTTGAGATATTAAAGAGAAACTTACTACCACACCCATTTTGTGCTTTCCCTCATGGGATAAACCATTTCATGTGCATGTGGATGCTTCTAGTATGGCCATTGGCACTTGTGTTAGCTCAACCTAGTGAAGGTATTATAGATCATCCAATCTATTTTTTGCTAGTAGGAAGTTGACTCTGCTGAATGGAATTATACAACTACAGAGCACAAAGCTTTGTCAATGATCTATGCATTGTACAAGTTTTGATAGTACTTGTTAGCAACACCATTTTTGTTTTATACAGATCACATGGCATTGAAGTACTTGGTAAACAAGCCCATCTTACAAGGGTACATATGCAGATGGGTGCTCCTATTTCAAGAGTTTGACTTCACAGTTGTGGTGAAGCCAGGAAAAGAAATTTTGGACTAGATCATTTATCTAGAATCAATTTAGGAGAGGATGCACAGATAATTGAAGAAACAATGTCGGATGCATAGTTATATAAGTTATAACATGTGCCCCCATGGAATTAGAAGACATTGTTATCTTTCTACGAACATGTATGGCACCAGAAGGAATGAAATCATTAGAAAAGAAGCAACTTGCTATATGCGTGGGACACCATTTATGTTAATCAGTGGTGACCTCTACAAGCTAGGTAGAGATGAAGTATTACATCATTGTGTATTAGAGCATGAGTGTAAGGATATCATGGAAGAAGCTCATGGTGGTATTGCAAGGAGGCCATTATGCAGGTGATGTGACTTCCCAAAGATCCTACTTGTTGGATTATGGTGGGAGACATTGTATAAGGAATGTAAAGAATATTGTAAGGCATGTGATCATTGTTAGCACCTAGGAAAACTAGGGCAAAGAGATGAGATGCCTTTGAGACCAATTACTAGTGCCAACCATTTTGAGAAATGGGCCATTGATTTTGTAGGACCTATTTTGCCAGCCATGCGCATAGGACTGGATCACGCTATATCATTACTTTCATAGATTATCTCATGCGGTGGGCAGAAGCAACACCTACCAAGGGTATGACAACTACAATAGCTAGGTTTCTATGGGAGAATGTTCTTACAAGATATGGATGTCCCTTAAGCTTGACAAGTGATAGAGGTACACACTTTTTTGAATGAGACAATCAGGATCCTATTAGATGAGTTTATGGTTACACACCATAAAACTACACCTTATCATCCTCAGGAAAATAGAACTGTTGAGGCCTTCAACAAGATTTTGAGCCAGACTTTGACAAAAATTTGTGATGTTGGAAGAAAGGATTGGGATGACAAAGTATCAGCTATTCTTTGGGCATATAGAACAACTTACAAGAGATTGAACAAAGCCACACCATTTTAGTTGGTGTTTGGCGTGGAGAAGTTATTCTCCCTATAGAATTTATGTTACCTTCTTTGTGCATTGCACATGCTCTTTGGAGGTCTAGCTGATGAACATGATTTAGAAGAGCGTATCAAAAAGATGATTCAATTGGATGAGCTCGAGCCATAACACGATGGAGTCAGAAGTAGGAAAAGGCCAGGTAGAAGGCATGGCATGACAAAAACATAAGGGATAAGAAGTTTGAGATTGGACAAATGGTACTTCTTTATGACTCAAAGTTCTTGTGCCATCCAGGAAAGCTCAAAGTACATTGGTTGGGGCGTATGTTATCACTTCTATACTTGAATCAGGTGCTTTCCAGTTAGAAGCACTTGATGGAACACAACTACCCGATTACTTTAACGGGAGTAGGCTGAAGCCCTACTATAAATAAGTCTTCTTGGTGTTTGTAATAAGGTAGTATTTCCATTTAGTTTAGGTTTTCAATTATGTATTTCCTTAATGTATTTCCTTCATTGTCACTATGCTTTGTCAATTTAGTTGTTGTTTTGTGTAATAAGCGCGCTTGTGTGCATGAAGCTAATTACTATGTATGAAGAATGTTTATGCGTAGAGGAATGCACATACTTTTCATGTGGGGTGGTTATAGTTATCCAAGAAAAAGATTAGGGGAATTGAAAGGTGAAAGGAATAAGCTGCTACTGGGTGTGCTTTAAGTCAAAAGAAGATTGCTTCTCAAAAGTGACCAAGGATGGAGATGAATGAAAGAATAGTATAACACGAGGTAAGTGGAGGCCATGTTAGCTACCAGGAGAAGGTACAGTGATGAGGTACTCGGGTGCAGGATCGTGTGCTTTGAAGAGAATTCTATGACCAGAGGGTAGGAAGGCACACTAAAAGGTTATAGTTGGGCATGAAGATGTACCATGCGAATGAATGGATTTGGTCAATGAATGAGGGGATATTTGGTAGGTGAAGGAGTAATAAATGCATCAAAATTTGAAAAAAATTATATAAGGATGGGATGTGGATTCATTTTTACCATTATGACTAAGAGTATTTGAGAGAAGAGCCAAGTGTGAAGAGCCGAGTGATCGAGTTAAGGTGAAAGGGTGTGAAACCAAGAGTGACAACCAGATTTGTGCGACAAGAAGCTTGTGTCCCGATGGTGAAGGGTTTGAGCAAAGCAAGGAGATAGAAAAGAGTTAGGTTACAAAGTTTCCACCTAGGGCATAATTGAATCAAGAGCTAGGGTTTGATTCACAGAGTTACAGAGTTGAAGAGGAGACATTTGCAAGGTAAAAATGGCACCAAAGAAGGCATCTGTAGCAGTAGTAAAAGGAAAGAAGAAGGTAGTCATTGAGGAGGAAGAGATGGCACCCAAAAGCCATTTTTCAGAGATGTAATATCCAGAAGGAGTCATCATTGGCCAAGAATGGGATTCACCCATTAGAAAGAGAAAAGTGAGTGAATACAATCACAAGACTTTGGAGAACAAGAAGGAGCTCGATTCCTTGCTCACTACTAGAACAAACAAGTGCACGAATGATATGCATGCCAGTATATGATGATGTGGGTGAGAATCTTTTGAAGAGAATTGGGGTCTACCAGTTATATGAGCTTCCATATTTTGGGAAGTATGAGCCCTTGTATCAGTGGCTCATGAGTAGGGTACATGAAGACTTCTTCTACTTTGCAGGATGAGTTAGAATCTCATCTATGCTTGTCTCATCAGTTATAGGTCTAAAGGCCACATGAGAAGATATAAAAGGTGACCTTACAGATAAATCCATGATTGTAAAGACCAAACAGGAGTTGGGGTACCAAAGGGTCCACGTGGAATGGACATAGACAAATTGAAGAACTATCCAGTTGTACAAGCTGTAACACACCTTGTTACCAAGTTGAATGATCAGGAGTGGTGGTCACAGGTAAATACTATGTGGTTACATGTGGCGCGTAAGATGTTAGAAGGGACAATCTACAACATTATAGGCTATATTGTAGAGAAAATAGTCGAAGAAGTGTGCACATGAGGGAAGATCAGCTTTGGGGCTGTTCTACTATCACTGGTATTTATGGAGATCAGAGTACTAGATGGACCAAAGGAGAAAGTATGGGAATACCCCATGGAGAATAAGTCCCCAGCTTGAAAGATTCAGAAAATACCTATGTAAGGGGGCCATGACAAATGATGTAAAGCAAAGGGTGGAGAAGTGGTATGACAGGCTCCACATGGAATTTGGGAAGAGTGGCGCATCCCAAAGGACCTACCAATAGTGGTAGGGAAATAAGTTTAGTTTGTTGTATATCAACATTTCTACATCACATGCTTCCCAATGAAAGATGGATTTTGGAGCCCTTGGTGTAAGTTGCCTTACACATTCACTACAAGGTATTTTCAAGCATCTGTTCATAGATTTATAGACACACACCGACTAGTCTTCAATGCAGATAAGGTAGACTATGACTACCATACATTGAGGAAGAAGTATGTGTATCTTAGCAGAAGTGCTTATATAGAGAGGATCATTTCAGAGTACTGAATATCAAACCAATAAGTTTGGTTGTAGTAGATGTGGGGGCAACATTGGTGTATCTCTAGCTAAAGCTAAAATGGAGAATAAAAAATATGTGGAAGGTGAGTTTGCACTTCCAACACCACTAAAGGGAAAGCATATAATGGAGAACATCCCAACGCCTAAGCCCACAGAGCCAATTGAAGTGCAGGATGAGGAGGAGGAGCGCGAAGATAGTGGTGGTTTGGAGCATAGGGGTAGGAGACATCCTACAAGTAAGGGTGAAGTTGAGCACGCCGTTACCCCACCTCAGCCACAAGAGGGGGATGATGAGGACTTGAATGCAGTCCAAGGGGAGCACATGTTTAAAAGGGTATTTAGGAGAACAAGGACCCAAGGTGCTACTCCAACCACTATGTGTGCACAAATCACCCAGACTCTCTCCACAAAAGGAGGCTACCACATAGAGAAGGAGGAAACTGAAGTTGAATGAGGAGGCAGAAGAGTTAGAGGAAAGCTCCTCATAATTCTCCTACACTTCTAGAGGACACAAAAGAACATGGTGAGGCATCAAAGGAAAAAGAAGAGGAAGAGAAAATAGAGAGAGAGATGGCTATAGAGGATGTTCAGGACATGGAGACACAAGTCCCAAATTTGGAGGCTAAAGTTCCTAAGCAACAAAGGTCTAGAAGGAAAAGTGGAGAGCACATTCCACCAGCCATGGGGTATGTAGAGGATGCAAGGAAAAATTATCTGCACCCACTTCTAGAGCACATAGCGTAGAAGGATTTATTCGGTTGGGAGTTAATGGATGAAGATATGGCGATGACTGTGCAATTAGGAAGCAACTATCATGGTCGATGCACACCCACATGGATGAGCTTGAATTTGATGTGTGTGAAGAGTCATGCATTTTGAGGTGACTGAAGAAGGCACCTCAAGCTAGACACATGACAGTAAATCCTACTGTCATGTTAGATGAGCAGGTCAGATACATGCATTGGTGAAAGTTTTCTGAGGTGGCTAGAAGAAACATGGAAAAATCTTCCATGATCAGAGTGTTGTGCGAGGAGTTGAAGACAAAGGACGTAGAGATAGCACGCATAACACAAGAGAGGGACTTCACAAAAAGAAGAACGAGGTGTTCATAAGCATCACAGAGGAGATTGGGGACAATGTAATCAAAGCAAGGCCACACTTAGAGGCCAAGGTACCACAGACATTTCCTTTAGTGATACACTATGTGGGAAAGTTGGTGGACTTGGTACTCAAAGATGAAACTCTACGTATGCAAGCACGAAATGCTCTGAACAAGATGTCAATTGAGAGAAAGCATCTGTGATGAGAAAAATACATCTTATGAAGGGTTATTACAAGCATTATAGGAAGTATTGAAGAAAGCAGACCAGGCTTTAAATGTATGCACAACTCCAGAGGTGCTTATCAACATCAAGACCCTCGAAGAGAACAACGAGGTCTAGAAAGCAATGAAAGATGAGACATTGGGCCACATGCAGAAAGGTTGTCAATGGTTAAATAGAAGTGAGGCCCTGATAGCAGCACAAGAGCCACACAAGACTTGGCTGGAAGAGCTTGGAAAGCTAATTGCACAAAATATGGACCTTTTAGAAGGAAGAATGACATCAATGTCCAGTGTTGTGTTGGTTTTGCAAAATGAGAAGGGAGAGATTGCAAGGGATGAGTTGGAATCCATTGTTGTGGACATCCCAGAAAAAAAGTAGAGCAAGCACTCATTGACTGGCATGTATTAGAGGCTGAAATAAAGGAGGAGTATCTAGAGTTGATACTACAAAATGATATAGAGGAGGTTTCCTAATAACCTCATAAAAATTCTTTATTTATCCACATTCTTTCATTCTTATTCTTTCCTTCAATTTTTGGAGATACCCATTGTTGGGATGACAATGAGATTAGTGTGGGGTAATGTTGATCAAAGAATACTTTTCAAATATAGCACAATGAGTCCGCGTGGGATAGAAGGCCCAAAACCAAGGGCATAGAAGGACATGAAGGACCCGCGTGGAAGGAAAGTTCATATTTCAAGACTTAGCTAATTTTGAGCATGAAGACCTATTTTTGAAGATGGCGTGCGAACCACATCAATGATGCAGAGATGTTCACATCATGCATTGTCTATCTTTGGAGAAGCGGTTCAAAGCATCTATGCATGGAGACAAGATGAGAATAGAATTGACACTTCAGTTAATTGTAAGAGGACTATAGATAGTGCACTTGCATGTGTGGTTATGATTGTAAATGGCATGTGGCTATCAATAGCATGCGGCCTATTTCTGGAATAGATAAGTAGTGAAGGGAAAGTCCCCACCCTATATATATGATGTTAGGTGCATATTATATATAGAGATAGAGAGAGATGGATGTATGAATGTGTGAGATGTATGTATGTGTAACAGAGAATATACACATATGACTGAATCACTATATCAATTCCATACGTGCATTGGTATAGATTGATAATACTATAAGGAGATTCTATATTTATTAATAGATGGAAGATATTGGCTGAATCTAAGTGTCATTCTATGTGTAGTTGAATAGTGCATGTTATTAATTCAATCACGATTATTGTTTAAGCTTGTTCTTTCATAGAGAAAATAACCAAGTATAACCAAGTTTGGAGGATGAAATATGATTGGTCAAAGACAATGGCCAACCAACGAGTTTCATTCAAATTCATAGTGTGATCAATACGATCATCATATCAAAATTTCCTTTGGCTAGGTGGTTATCCATTGGTAAACTTTTATTTTAAGACAGGTATGTAGCCAAAAATCAATAAAATTGATTTATATTACCTTGTAATACTTTTACCAAAGTCCCAGTTGTATAAGCAATATAATTACATTACTAAAAGAAATTTTATTACATCAACATCTTGAATAATTATCTTGACAACCATAAACTTTACCCACTCTTGTTGTAAGCCATCATATTACTTTATGATCAATGACCGCCATAACATCAAAAGAGTTAGCATATTTTAATCAAACTATACTTTCATATTGAAATAATACTATTGCAACCATATATAGCTCCTTATATTATGGAATCATTATTTCAAGAAAGAATAGTAAACTATCAATATCAATGTCATGTACAACAACAAAGAAAAACACCCAATAAATGAGATCATCTCATTCAACAAGTAACATAACATAGCAAGGTGAACAAAAATATTTATCACGGGTAGATCAACCAAACAGTCAACCATGCACCACATCATCATACCCAACAAAGAAAGTACATTGATGTAGGTGATTTATCACTATTGTGAAGTCATCATGAATGATACTTGCCAACATAGTCATCCAAATACAAATTTACTATTCATTTGTGAACCATCAATAAGATAAGAAAATCTCATTAACATGTACATTAATAAAATAGTTTATGCCTAAGTGTCGAAATCATTTCACTTTAGCAAGGTAGAGAAACCTCATACAACCAAGTGAAACAAGAATAATTTTTAAAATGTTAAGTACTTCAACGAATGTCGACAACAAGCATTATTGTGTAGTTGTGCATGAAAATACATATAAGTGTGTATATCCTTTTTAGGATATACATACACACATGTAGCTACATACTCAGCTATGCAACAATGTTTATACCACTACCCTCATAAACCATTCATCATTTTACAACTTATCCTTCCTATAAAACAAAATGAAATTACGGGATGTGACAAAAAGTTCTTTGAATACTTTACTCAATATTTCAAAACCATAATCATGGATGATAATTCCTACAAAAAAAAAATTAGTTGGGTTTTGGGCACCCTTTTTACCACCAATATCATCACTACTCCAAAGAGACCTCAAACCACACATCTTTGTCCCCTAACATGTGATATATAGCTACATTGTAATCAAATTTGACATAGTTGCTTTGACAATGTTTGAATTCAATTTATGTCTTAAAAATATAGTTGAGTGAGTGACTTTGAGTTTTTGAAAATGTGGGAAGTAGTCCCCTATACCTATTGGGAATATTTATACTTGTAGATGGTATTTCCCTAATGAATGTGCAAAGTTATTTTTGGAGTGTAGGGATATTTGGGTGCCTTTTCTTTTAGTTTTTAATAGGATTTCATAAGAGTGATAGGTAATAAATGGGGTGAGTTTCACTTGTTTATATATGATTATGAATGTGTTTCAATTTACAAAGGATGACTAAGGATGAGTGAGTGACCCAAAGGATAATGTGTAATAGGAAGTTTAGGAACAAAGTGAGTAAGGTCAAGATTGTATGCTAATTTTAGGACCATACAAACGTTCCTGCCCATACTATACATTTTTACCTAAGAGTGAAAATCTACAATGTGAAGTTTGGAAGATGGAAAGTGGAGTCTCTTACTATGTTTCATGTATTCAAATCTCAAAAACTATTGACAGATGAGTTTTAATAGAAAGAAAGCTAGACAAGAGACCTAGGGATGTACTAGATGAGAATGGGTAAAGTGTACTTGTTTGAGTAAGAGAACAATGTCAATAATAGTAGTTTCAAAGAGTAGAATCACCAAATTTGAGTGTATATAGTTCTTACCTTTATTGTTTAATTTTCCAAATATACTTGGGTATACTTTCTTTGATACAATTTTGAGGGTTTTGATCATTTTTAGGAATTCAATAATGTTTTAGAGAAATAAGAAAGGAAATCAGTTAGAGTTTGGCACACAAAAATAGTCATGAGTATGTTAGATATCACTCGAGGATTTTTATCTTTATAGGGATATGTTTACAACACATAGTTCCATACATTCCATAGCATAATTTAGTGGAAAAATGTAAGAACATATCCTTAAAGGAAATGTAAAACTACTTAGTACACTCTAAATCACTTAGACCTCAATACCAAGAAAAGGACATTAATTATGCATGCTACATACAATATTATGTCCCTTATTGATAATTGAGAGGTATCATTCATTTCAAATATTGGAATGGTTAGAAATCCATAGTTAAGCATTTTAGTTTTTTTAGATCCCCATCTATGGCCCACATTCCTAAGAAGAAATGTAAGGCAATGGAGCCACAAAGTTAGTATTACAAATTTTTAGGATATATAGATTGTGTTAATGGGTACAATATTCTTCATCCTACCCCACATGAGTTGTTTATTGATAGGATTTTTCATTTTCAATAGTGCCCTATAGAATCATCACTTGAAACTTCTCCCTCCCCTTTGGAATCACTAGAATTTGTTGACATTTTTGATTTAAATCAACTTTGAGCAGATTCTTGAAGTTGAGGATTATTATTCTAGTTAAAATGATGAGATCATCGATGAAGGACCACATCTTCCTTCTCCTAGTAAATTTTTAAAGGATTGGGAATATCCTCTTAACTCTCTAACTTCTAATACATGTTGGGATAAATATACACTACGAGATATAAGTAATTAGGTTGGTAATCAATCGGATACAAGGAAGACACTTTCACATTTCTAGAATGTATCACATGTATTCCTTACCTTTAACTCCAATCCATAGTCATTTCATTAGGTATCCAAAAATCATAAGTGGGATACAACTATGCATGAGGATTATAGTTCATTAATTAGGAACCACACTTGGTATTTGGTACACCTTCCTAAGGGAAGGAATTTTTTTTTGATGTAGGTGGATCTATCGTACAAAATTTATAATAGATAGTTATGTGGATAAGTAAAAATCAAGAATGGTTGAAATAGATTTTTCAAAGGTTCCAGAAATTGAATATACCAAGAAATTTTAACCATTTTCCAAGATGAACTCTATCTAACTCACTCTTTCTATTGCCAAATCTCATCACTAGGAGGTTCATCATATATATGTGGGGAGTTATATTCTTCATGGTGACCTTAAGGAGGATATATATATGGAGTATACATTGGGTTTTTTGTAGGATTATTCCCTTATATGTAGAATTCATAAAATTTTATATGGATTAAAACAATCTCTTCATGCTTAGCATGCCAAGATAGATTCCTTGCTTCTCTAAATTGAGTTAAGTATATGTTATTTTGATCTAAATATATACATTTTTATCGGGACAATTTACTTCTAGGATTTTTTCTATATGTTAATGGCCTATTGATAAAGGGATCTCTTCATCCTCCATTGGAGTGGTAAATGAAACTATACATGACAAATATTCCATAAATAACTTGGAATTTTTCTTATTTTCTTAGGATTGATATTTTACATTCTAAATAAACCATTGTATAATCCAAGTATGCTTTTGATTTTCTCTGATGATTTTGTATGGATGATTGTATAACAAATATGACTACATTTCTCTATGTTATGGTCTCTAGGTTCATGTAGAAGCCTCATGCACTGGAAGGCATCCAAGAATATTCTCTAGTACATCCAGGGTACTCATAGTTCTTGTTTGAAGAAAAATCATTGAGAGGGGTGTGAATAAGTGCCCTTACGAAATTTTACAACTTTAAATTCAATTATTCATCATGCCAACGTTATTAAGAAATTTTAACTTAGTTAAGTAAACTATCAAAGCAATATAGTAACCATAACATGAACATGAAATAATAGATAGCACATGAATACATCGTTTAGGTGGGAAACCCTCTACAAGAAGAAAACCAATAGATCTTTGCATGTATATAAAAATAAAGGTTTAGTGAAGTATAAATTGTAAAAGGAGCACCAACCCCTAATGTTTTAGTAAGAACCAACTTACAAGAAAGAATCAACTCTAACTCAGCCACCTCTTGATGTTTTCCACCTTTTTATTACCATCTCAACAAATGATGGAATTATTTTCTCTTATCTATCTTTTTCTATATTTTTATTAATATTATATTTATCTCTGATGTATCATAATGATTTCAAAATTATTTTAACATAATTTGATACTTCATGGGCACTATAGGCTATTTTATGGGCCCCATCTTTTCATCCTTTCCCATCTGCAATGGGGAAAGACAATCAATCAATCTGCTAGGGAGGAGATGGCCCCATTCTCCATTAATGACTTCTCTATCTCCTCTTTCAATTTCTACTTCCCTTGTGGAGATTTTTACTTTCTGTTAAATATAGAAAGTTATGTCACACCCCCACCTAATCTCCTCTTCATTCCCTACTTCCCAAATTTCACCTAATCTCCTTTTCCTTCCCTTCCCCTACTTCCCACCCCACCTCCTATTAGCATCACCATTTGAAAGTTTTATTTGATTTTGATTCTAAGGTTTCCATTTTGGGTTCTTCCTTCGAAGGTGTTATTTCTACTGATGTTACCATCTCCCCACCACTTTCTCTAGGTCAACCATGTCTTGAATTCCCTATTATTGATCCTCTAGTTCTGTTACCTCCCAAGTTTCTAGCTTAAATCTCATTCTCTTGGAATATTTTCAAGGGTTAGTTACATTATATCAAGACTTCCTTGATTCTATACTTGCAGAAATGGAAGAGGAGCTTCTCATTGAGGGAATATTGTTCGATCGGGGACCTGATGAAGTTAAAATGGTCGATAGTGAGATTATTCACCATGATATGCTTACTAAAGCTCAACCTAAAGTGGAAGATACCCAGGCTGGGAGAAACTCGAGGGTTAATGATGAAATTGCTATTGATGATAATACACAGCCTGAGGATAGCCAAGTGGATCTGGTGTCTTCTATCCTGGCTAAACTCCAAAGATCTTTCACTATCCTGAAGGCTTGGGAAGCTTATATTGACAATACTAGTATTATTACTATTAAAGATTTCTCTGAAATGATCGCCGTTTCTGATCTATTGGCCAAAGAATCTGGTTCCATCCACACTAAGAATATTGTTAAAGAGCTAAAAATCTCCTATGATATTTTGTACTTTTGCTAAGATTTTTTTTCGTTTGTTCCATTTTTTTTGGTTGTTCGGTTTTTTTGGAATTCTCACAGGTATCACTAATGTAATTTTCACCTCTCTATCTAACCTATTGGGATTTTTGTAAAAGTTTGTGGGACCTTATAAAGCCCTCACTTTACCCTTATTCCAAAAAAAATAAAAATAAAGGTTTAGTGAAGTATAAATTATACAAGGAGCACCAACCCCTAAGGTTTTAGTAAGAACCAACTTGCAAGAAGACTCGGCTCCAACTCAGCCACCTCTTGATATTTTCGACCTTCTTTTTATTACCATCTCAAAAAATGATGGAATTCTTTGCTATTCTCTATCTCTGATGTATCATCATGATTTCAAGCTTCTTTGAACATACTCTGATCCTCAAACATCTATACAATTGCTCTGCTGCTCTTGGAGACTCACAAAATTTCTTGGTTTGCTTACTCGCTTATCATGCTTCTTCACCTTCACTTAGGTCACATAGGAATTGACCTACTCATGAAAAAATCTTGTAGGATGATAAAAAAAAATCATTTCACTCCTCATATGGTCTATAAGACCTTATTCCATCCAAGCATGCAACACTTAGCTTGCTCTTTTCTCTATCTACTCCACTAGCTCAAATAGGCCTAATTGGCTTTGCATATATACTAGTCACAAGCACTCAAAAACCATAGGTTGGCCATGGAAGATGATAAAACACTATAATAACATGAAATAAACATGAATCCACCATTACTTATTTGTTCATGTCTTCAAGATAGACCCAAACCTCCATTAGGTCTCAAGAAGGCCTAATTCAATTAGGTTTGTCCTAACGAACAACATTTAGCATCTTGGGCTAACAAATAGTTCACCAACACACAAGATTATATCATATTATTTTTAAATTACCTCTACATATTTCCTCCATGTTTTAATATCTTTTATCAACCATATATGCAATGAAGACATCTTGAGAACAAGACCTACCAAGCTGCCCCTAAAAATAGTCTTCAAGAATGAAGCTTGAAGACCCTCAAGAAAATAAACCACGATAAATGAAAATTGTAGATGGATGCCCCATGACCTCATAAACATAATAACATGCTTGTAACACCATGAAATAAATCGTAAATTCTCAAGAATAACTTTACAACTTGGTCACCAAAACTGCCAACACACCACAAAAACTAGTCAAGAAGAACTTTACTTATAACACCTATATAAGCACATTAAAATCCTATATAAAGAATTAACATGACATATAAGTCCCAAAAAAACTCCATGTACTTGTTTCATCATTATATCATTCAAACATTCACACATCCATCTTCTCAAGACTGCCTAGTTTTCTCCATTAGGACTACTAAAAACTAGTTGACTTTGAACATTAATTTGAAGCACTTAAGCCCTGGAAATTGTCTAGAAAAATTCATGGATATGAAGTATAAGTCCAAAAATCTATGCACCATAAATTTGGATTCTTTTTCCTATACAACATTTGAGAGATACATCAATTTCTTCATAAAATAGTCTTTTCTTGTAGGGTCCACACACTTACATGATCACATACTACCACCTAGAGATAGCTGGTAGAGACCTTTACATGCTCTAATCATAAAAATTCATCAACAAATACATTCTGAGCTAGTTTGAGCCTTATCTCTCCTATATAATTCAAGTTAGGGTTTAGGAAGGGTTTTCTACCTATTTTTGGTGTTAACAATTTATCATAAATCAGTAGAACTCAATTTAAAAAATAATGCCAACAAATAATAACTAGTCCATTCCTCTATCTATCATAAATTTTTAGGTCCTCATTAAAATATTTCACGTGCCAATGAGCAACTCAAATTTTACCTCGAGATGGGATTATCCATTCTTGTGAACTTGATAGCACTAAAATTGTATTTTCTTACTTTATACTCCAAAAATGACCTAAACCTTGACACGCATACATGAAACAACATGCCAAACCTTTATCCATTTTTGCATTCACATACTCACCCTAAAAAAGATCATCACGCCTTCATAGGCCATGTTTTCTTCACCTTTCTCTCTATACCTTGGTCTAGAAGATTGAAAAAAACCTTAATACCTCTTTTCATGTATTCTAAACCATTTTCTCATGCTCAAAAAATGTAATACAACCTATCACACCTATGTGCACTCATATGAATAAGATACCATGACCTACCTTCTTAATAACATCTTCACAAGAACCTTTATCTTAACATTGTTGTATTTCCAATCATCCTTCACACATTTTGACATCAATGACATGTCACAAATGAACTCCTACTTACAATGCTTTCAAATAAATGAAAAGAACATTATCTTGACATAAATGACAACATTCAATAGTTTTAAGATTCACTATACAATATGTATTGATATTGATTTGGTTGGGTAAATGTACGATAGAAAATCAACATGTGACCTTCTTTACGCCCGACCTCTCGAGGTTGTGCTGAGATAACCGGATGTAGAATGAATGTGAATGTGAGTGTAGTAATGGGGATCAAGCTAATTGGGCAATCTTATATCTTTGACACGTAATATCGGGATATGTGAGTCTAAGGCAAAGAATGATCTCCTAACTTGAAGTGGTGTGATGGCTCGATCTGAGATAATAACTTCTTAGAGACTCTAATCAATGTTGATATCTACCAAGATTTTATTTGTTGGTTGTTGAACATGCAGAAAATGACTTACAGGAACCTCGTATGGATTTCCAGACAAGGTCATGGAAGTAAGAATGAGAGAAGTGGTATAGCCACAAGGATTTATGGGTGATTTTATGGTCTAGTCTAGAAATCTTTAGCTTGATCGACTACTATGTTCAATAAGGAAAGTTGTGCAATAATGTCTGGTGGAAGTGGTGAAGATCTGAATACTAATGTATGCAAACTAGTGTCAATGTCTAACTGGTTAGTAGGCCCATTGGGTTGTGGGACCTAAGGATCACAACCAAAGACTTGTGGAGGTCAGTGGCCCTTGTATGGTCATGTGCATAATAAAACCCTACTGTCAGGAGTAGTCCAATAATCATAGGATTTATTAGCAATGATATTTAGTATATTGAGTTATTCTATTTTCTTAGAAAAGGTTGCAGGTGTGTGTAAGATTGTCAAATGTAGGCGGTATCAATGTCGGGTTATCAATTCGCTGTTGGGTTGTGGGACCAAGGGATCACAACTGTATGTCTTTTCTTGTTGTGGACTGTTGATGGTCATACAAAATGAAATAAAGTGATTTTGATAAGAAAAATAATTATTGAAGGAAATATAATCTATGTTTTTGGAGTTGTCACAATAAATTAGATCAAAGCAACAAAAGAAAACTAATCTATCAAAGTAAATATTTTTGATCTTTTCTAATTTGTAAGCAATGGGTTATAATATAATAAATAAACTAAAGATAAGTAATCATCCGGATGTAGTTGGTTACTTCTTTGAATGTGTGAATCTAACCTAAAATAATAACCTAATCCAATAAAAACCCTTCAAATCCAACCTTAGAGATGAAGAACAAATCATGACCCTGAAAGGGCTATTGTTCCCCACAACTTCCTTGGTAATGTTAAAGAGCAAACTTTCTAATGATTTGATCTACTTGTGATTTCCTAACCTATTGAAATGAACAATTTTCTACTCTATTTGATATGTAATTGAAACTAGTGATTTGAAATTGATAATTTAACAAATAAAGCAAACAAACACACAATTCCAACCTAGATAAGCAAGAGCTTTGGAAAATCTAGTTGTATCTGTATCTGTCCCCTCAGTTTGTTCCTTTCTTTCTCCAAGTGTTCATATGAGTCCAAGGGATTGGGAATGCAAGAACAATAACAAGAGGATGACACTTGAGTAATGATAGCTTGAAGGCAATCTGGATGCAATGCAAGTAGAAGAGAGATAACACAAGAGATATGAGCTTGGCTATGTAATTCCTAGAAAGATTGTGGCAGCAATATAATGCAAGATACATAAAAATTCTTAGGCCTTTTACTTGAATAAAAGCATGAAATATATAGGAATTGGGGATGGGATTTTCCTCATGAACAAGGAAAGAAGAATCAGTTCCAACTAACTAAAGAACATGCAAAAATAGAAAAGGGAAGGAGAACTAAGCAATCAAAAATATTTTTAGAAAATTTGGCCCATGGATGCATGCTAAAAGTGAAGTTAAGTAAATGGTCGCATGTCAAAACACACATGAAAGAATATGGAAAAGTCATTCAGGACCGCCGCCTTGCATAAGACAGGTGGTTTCAATATCGTTGCCTTGTTTATGGTAGTGGTTTCGAACCACCACCTAGGCGGCGGGAATCCTAGCACTAAAGGCCAAAACATGCGCAGAAAGAGGCAACAAGCTAGAAAAAGCATGGGAGGGATAAGTAAATATGTCTATGCAACAAATATACACTGTAAATGGGCTTTAGAGCTCAAAAAATTTCTTAAAAGGACCTAAATCATTATTGGGGACTTTTGTAACCATTTTTTGACAATATAGCACATGTAACTTTAGGTGCATACATATTTCCCCCTCAGAGAAGCATCTTAGCCATGAAAAGGCATAAAACGTAGATTTTGAGTATGGCGTTCCCAAAAAGGGGAGTTAGAATATATACCTGACATGCCCGTGTGTCGAAATGTCACCACCCAAAATCTCGCTACTTGCAAGAGAAAAAGAAGACTCAAGTACAAATAGATAAAATATTGAAAAATAAACACCAAATTACAACGAAAAGAGGACTTACCATTTTTTCTGGGATATAGAGATATACCACCAAACGCTCCATACTGTGAAAACATACACTCAAAGTGAGGTTAAAAATAACATATATACATACATACATACATACATACATACATACATACATACATACATACATACATACATACATACATACATACATACATACATACATACATATATATATATATATATATATATATATATATATATATATGAAAATGAACTCACTTTTCAATTCATTTGTGCATTCTTGATTTGGTGAATTTGGAGCTCTGGATTCACGGTGACCATTTCTAACGAGAGTATAGTCGAAACGACCATTGTGGGATAGTGATCATTCCTCCACATGTAGGAGATTGACCAATGCATTCTAAGGTTGGTTATTCCACTTTTGTGTTTTCATACCTAAAATGTAAAAATGTTGAAAAGTTTACCTAGGGGGGATTATTTTCAATTTTTTTTGTCTTAAATGAGTCTCTAGGGGGTACCCATAGGGCATTCTTTTATTTTGTCAGACATGGTCTATTTTTGCATTTTGAGCATTTTTTAGGGTTAAGGGCACGTTTGGAAGATTGGTTTAGGACCATCGTTCAAAGTAGGGTGGTAGTCACGGGACCATCACCTTGCTTGGGCGATGGTCTCTGCAGCCACCACCTTGCAGGTGGGTGGTGGTTCTAAACAGAATGACCAAAACATACATTCACTTGAAATTTTTGGATTTATAATGTTTTTGGTGAGCTTGTCTTCTTGTATAGATTACTTTCTCTTTTTCCCATGTTTTTGTGAATGCAAAAGGAGTATATCCATTAGAGTCGAGAGAGGGAGTGTGATTGGCTCTCTAGGATTCTCGGCTCACTGACCTAAGAGGAGAGGAATTTCACAGTGCCCCATGTTTCCCTGCTAGTCACATATTGTGTGACTTGTTTTCTACTAGGATTCAAATTGGAACACCTTCGAGTTTCAAGGTGTCGGGAGCGAGTGGACCATTAATGTGAAGGATGTATATCACATCCTTGTGCTCTTGATTATTGGGAGGAGACTGACTATAGAGATAGCAAGATCTAGGGTCGTGATGACATAGTGGGCCACATATATGGGAGACATCATTGTCTCATCTAGTTCAAAGAAGGGGATGAAAGTCTGGTCCATTGCTACCACTCCTATTCCTATCATTTAGAGAGCCATTATGGGTATCTTGTCCTCATGATTGATTAGGGACAAGGGAGGTGACACCCTTCTCTACTGTTGGGATCCTATTATCACATAGATTGAGGGACATGGCCATAGGTACGCTTTGAGGAGAAGACATCCTAGGGACTACCTACCATGACTTATACAAGGTAGTCCGATTGTAGGGGCAATCACTGAGCCACCCCACTCTTGTTATGAGCTGGGTATATGAGCATATCACCCCTATGGAAGGGGAGTGTAGGTATTAGATCCAGGGGGCTATCCAGAAACAAGGTGGATAACTATGTCAATTCTTAGGACATCTCATGAGCTAGTGGCTTCTCTGACTACGAATGACAAGGTTGTCACTCCCTACTAGGACATGAAAGGGTTATGGGGACATGAGGTGACCACGATGCTAGCTTGTTCCACCATAGGCCAGTTAGTTGATAGGGCCGGAGAGTCGAGACTCATCTGTTTGATAGGGTTCCTTAGTAGTTTGGCCTACCATTTACTGACATACTTCCCCTAATGGTACCAGGTCTAAAGGACAATTCAGGGAGGCTTGAAGGGGACATAGAGGATATTTTGGATGGAAAATGTCTACGCCAAGTGTGAAAATTGTAGTTAGGTGCATGGCATGCTCGATGGGTAGTGGTGCCCCTTGAGCACCTTTACTCTAGATTGCATCTGCTCCTACTCATAGTGGAGATAAAGATGAGCCTATTGGTGTAGACTTCGATTCTAAGGAGCATACATGAGATGAGACCGAGGAGGAGTTAGTCAGAGAGGAGACTGAGGAGGAGGATGAGGGTGATGTAGATACTAGCGAGGCAACTTGTATGACGAGAGGAGGAGAGAAATCCTGAGTGGCATGACACTCAGGAGATGCTGAGAGTAGCACACAAGGAGGCTAGTGCAGAGAGAGAGACCTTGGTCTCAAAGGAGCCATTTCCTCTAGATGGGGAGGGGGATGATGAGTTTTGATCGAACAAAATTCAACCTCTAGCTTTGGGAGGAACCACATCCACCGGTAGTAGCAATCAATGACCCCACACGGATTCCTAAAGATCTGAATATGTTTGATGCTCTTCTCTCGAATTTTTAATTTGAAATATTAGTTTTGGAATTCTCTTTTAATTTGTGTTTTGCTATTTTCTAACTTATTTGTTTCTTTTCCTTTCTCTACTTGCAGCGATTTCATAGGAGTGGCAAGAGCTTATCCGATGGGTGTGCATGTACACCTTGCTGATTCCCTTAAGGAAGACCTGAGCCGAGATGATTAAGGATTAGGACAGACGCTAGCTACTTGGAAGACACAATGATGTGTTTTCTCTTGTTTGGAGGACAACAGAGGTGGTGACCTCTCTTCATACCCAAGTGGTTGGATATGAGGCCACTAAAAATTTTATGAGGTGGAGCCATTCCCACAACGATACCACATGTGGTGGGTGCCATCATGAGAAATCACACTATTCGGTTCATTCTCAAAGCATCTTCGCAGCCACGGTAGGAGTCTTGGATGTGGCCACACATCATCGAAGAGATCCCACAGGGATTGACAAGCCATTGGGCCATTTATTGATTTTTTGCCATTTTTTGGGCACTATACGATTTTTTTGTATATTTCGGGCTCATTGCAAGCATTTTGACCATGCCTTAATGTGTGACGGCATTGTATACAAACTTGACTCACCTAGATGTATACAAACTTATATTTTGGTTTAGTAATCCATTGTATCTAAGTTGTCTCTTTTTGGTTAATTTCTCATGTTTACTCGAGACATTTAGAATTTCCATTTTTCTATGCTTTTCGAATGCATGTATGATAATGCGAGACACACTTTGATGTTTAAATTTAGTTTCTTTAAGCAATATTTGATACCTCATATTGTCTTGGAAAAACATGGTGATACAATTATATGATAAGTAAATGTACTTTCCCCACTCCCAACTCCACACAACCAAGAGTAGGATGCGAGGGCTCAATACCAAGATCTGGAAAGAGCACAAGTTAGGAATTTTTTGAATGGTAATGATGAGGGAAAGACAATGGTTTGACAGGACCAAATTAAGACACTAAAACCTCACCCTACTCAAGTTACTTCATATTTTAGAATGTGATTTACTTTCCAGTTTATCTAGACTTAGATCCGTAGATGGATACTTGGTTGAAAAATCTGGTTTTGAGGTTTTAAAATCTTTTGGAATTTTGGACATCTAACTCACTTTGTTTTTGACTTATGATTTCAAAACATTTGAATGAATTATTTGTAACTTTCAAGTTTATCAAAGAGACCCCCTACACCTTGCCCCATGCTACCAGTAGGAAGCATGGGCTCATCACCATGGAAAAGGAATAGGTGAGTAAGGGAATTTCTCTCCTTTCCCAACCCTACATCACCAGTAAGAGATGTAGGCTCAACACCAAAGGTTGGTAGGGAAAATAAATGTGTAAAATAAATTTTTCTGTGGATTTACATTTGAATTACTCATCTAGGAAAATTTTTTAGTATGTTCTTATTTCCAAAGATATCTTTATGGGATAGATGCAACACCATGAAGCTTCTAGAACAAACTATAGGAAAGACACCTAATCTAGAAAGAGACTATAAGCAGAACCAAGTATGTAGGCCTTGGTATGGTCATGATCAAAACCTTTTCTTATCCTATTTGAAATGATGAAGTGATTCAAAAACAATTGATGATACCATGAAAATTTGAAGAGACATGATTTGAATGTTTTTCCAATGTTTTTCAGAAGTTTTTAGGAGTTGTTATAAGAATAAGTCCCTTGATCACAAATTTACAAAATGAACTAGAAAATGAAAGTGTAATGTAGATGCAGTAATGTACATATGAAAATGTTATGGTGTCATGCTTAATACCTATTTAGATGAAGAGATTTCACATATTCATTAAAATCCTCACCCTCTAGTGTACACAGCAAAATGCCCCATTTTTGTAGTCTTCTACTACTTGATATGGACCCAACCACCTGGGTCTGAATTTTCTTCCTTCGTTGGTCTTTTTGTCTATCCGGCTATCAAGTCTTAAGACCAAATCTCCCTCATATATTTCACACTTGTAAACTTTCTTGTTGTATTTCCAAGCCATCCGGTCAGCGTAAATGTTGTTCCACTAGTCAGTGTTGAGTCTAACCTCATCAAGAATTTCTAACTGAGAGAGTTGTATTTCTTGATATCCTTCTCTCAAGATTGCTTGCAACAAAATACAGAGACTTGGTATTTCAACCTCGAGTGGTAAAACTGCTTCCGCACCAAATACCAAAGAAAAGGGGGTTGCCCATGTTAGTGTTCTAACTGATGTCTGATAGGCCCAAAAGGCTGGAAAAATATTTAAATGTCAATCTCATTTGTTATCGTTAACAACCTTAAGGAATATGGACTTTAATGTCTTATTTGTAGCCTCATACTATCCATTGGTTTGAGGATAATAAAGAGAAGTCATGTGATGAATTATCTTGAACTTTGCACAAAATTCACGTACCTCATTGTTTTCTAAAGATGTGGCATTATTTAAGATAATAACCTATGGGACCCTGTACCTACAAATGATCTGGTTTAAGATGAACTTAGCGATCATAGACTCGGGTATAGTGGTAAGAGGCATGGCTTCTACCCACTTGGTAAAGTACTCTATGGCCATGATTATGAAGTTATGGCCATCTGTTGATGAGGGAGAGAATTTTCTTATTAAATACAAGCCCCATGTGAAAAAGGGCCATGGGGTTACAATTGGTTACAAAGCTTGTGCCAGTATGTGGATCTCATGGGAGAACTCTTAACATTTGTGGCATCTGCACACAAACTCTACTATGTCATACTCTAGAGTGGGCCAAAAATATCCCATTTGATGTATCTTTTGAGTAATGGGATGGATGTCGAAGTGACCTCCACATACTCCGTTATGTGATTCATAAATAATATTTTTGGATTCTTTTGAATCGAAACATCTTAATAGCATTCCATCGAAGGCTCTACAATAGAGCACTTACTCCAAAATAATGTACTTAGTGGAAATGACACGTAGCTACCTTCTTTGTTGTGATGTTTCCCCTTTTGGATACATATGGTATACTATAAAATTAATGATGTTAGTATACCATGGAAACATAGATATGGGGGGCCTTGTCTCGATGAAGTATACACACTCATCGGGGAAGTCTAGATCTACTAAATCACCTCCATCTAATGGATTATCAACCAACCAATCCACAATGATTTTTCCTTTGATGGATTTCTGATTAACAAACATTATCTCAAATTTTCCCATCAAAGTTATGAAGCATCTAACCTTCTTAGATAAGGATCCTTGTGTGAGGAATGTTTGCAAGTGATCTAACTTAATAATAACCCTTATTTCTTGATTCAACATATAATGTCTTAATCGCTTTGTCATAAAGACTATGGAAAGGCATTCTTTTTCTACTTGGGTGTGTCGTGTCTCATAATCAAGAAACATTATGTGTCTCTTTATAATGGCTATGCCAGTGTAAGTTGCCCTCTCCTTATGATGAAATTGCCAAATTGCTCATGTCTTATATCACATTGGAAGGTAGATATAAAGTCATATATGGTTACCATTTTCTAATGTTAAACCATATTCGCAATGTAAAACTATATAACTTCCCCTTCTACTTATTCTCTTCTCTGGCTAAATCTATAACTTTGGTGAAGAAGGGAACTTTCATTATCCCCTTATACCAGGGTCTAATAAAAACTATCATCCGACTGAGCACTCCCCTATTGGGAAAAAATGACAAATTTGGGGCCTCACCTTCAAACATTGCATTGGGTAAAAGGTCTGGGAGTATGGAACCTAAGGAGGATAGCTGCGATGAAATGGGTCAGGGGAACCCAGTGGCCAAATGTACCAGATCTAGCTCGGTAAAGGGGGAGACATGTCTCGCCTCGGAAAGTTCGGTTTTCGGGTCAGCCGAGGAGGATAACATTATCTCGTGTCGATGAAGGTCCTAGGGAAACCCCTTCACAGAAGGAATCCTCTCAAGAGAAAGTGGAAGGGGAAGCTGCAAGTAGTGAGGATGGTGATAGCTTAAAAGAACAGAGTCTTCCAAGAATACTAAGGAAGCTATCCACTGTCTTCACAATCTAAAAATGGCCTAGATGGAGCTTTTCTCGGCCAAAAACTGCTATCAAAACTCATGCCTTCATGAGATATTTTGAGAACTACAAACTGAACAATGACATCAACAGGAACAAAATTAGTATGCTCACCATGGACATTAAGGATTTGTAAGAAAAAGTTGATAAAATGTCTACCATCATCCTCGGTGAAAATTTCAAAAATGCAAATGCCAATAGAATGGATATGGAGAAAGAGATGCTGAAAATGAAAGGAATCATTATGAAAATCAAATATTCCCATGTTCTTAATGTTAAGAGTACTATCTTCCATCTCAAACTGTTGGTAGAGATGATACAGTCAATGGAATTGGCTAAAGAAAAAGAGTTGGATGGTATTGGACCAAGGTGGTGATGAAAGAACACAACTATAAATCTTGGAAGGAGACAATTGCAACAATGGTCAAAGAATGGAATGGATGCATGGAGATGGTGGAAAAGATGGTTAAAGAGAAATGAAATGTTATGGTTTGGAATCTGCTACTTGTTAACTTTTTGTCATTAGTATTACCCTTGGGATCGCTAATAATGTATATCACATATAATGGATATCATATACTGGTTTTTTTGTTTTTGATATTTTGGATCATGATGGCCCTTGAAGACAAATAATTTGGCCTATATGTAAGTAAATGATAACTCTTTGTAGACGGGTAGGGTCCCCTCAACCCTAACTTTTACCAATAATAAAAAAATAGACCGCACACTCTTGTTTATTATCATCTTCTTGAGCCAATATGCAAAGCAAAACATTTGTAGCTCGTGAATACAAGATCAAAGGGCAATCTAATCTAGGTGACATCAGTGTGGGAGGGGAAAATAAGAATTGTTTAGCCAACTCAAATGCCTCATCACATTCATCTCTGCACAATCAATGTGGTAATCCTTTTTCAACAAATTTTTTATTTTAGGTGAATAACAAATGTCAAGTCGTGGATAAATCTTTAGATTTCCCTGAGTTTTCCAAGAAAATATCTGATGCCAGACTCATCTATTGGTGGAATCATTTTAAAGACATCTTGGATTTTGGCTGGTCTACATCAATTCCTCGTGAAGATATGATGTACACAAACATATTGCCTCATGTTACACCGAATACACACTTTTTTCGGATTCAATGTGATGTCATATTCAAATAAGTGAGAAAGGATGATACGAAGTACCTTTGGGTGATTACAGGCTCTTTCTAGCCTTAGCCAAGAGGGAGTCATCCATGTAGGATTCCATAGTCTTATGTATAAGATCATGGAGTATATAAGTCATCGCTTGTTGGCATGTGTTATTAAAATAGCTCCCCTAGCAATTTAGGATAACTTACATACACATTCTAGTCCTAAGTTATCTATGGAAGAATTACGCATGCTCAAAATCATTTAGCACATTCCCTTGGTCGTATTTTTCATACGGGCCCCTTTCCTTCCTCCTTACACTTCCCCTCATGCCCTCCTTTTGTGCATTCACCTTCTTCCAAGTCAGTTTCCTTCCACCCCACGTGCCTAAGTCTTTGACCCTTCGTGTGCCGCACCCATTACTTTGTAATAGTTGTGCCTTAACCATACATTCTCTGCTCACCGGTTTGATTCATCTCCCCAATGTGTTGTGTGCACTCTCTCCATGATTTCCTCTATTTTCTCCATGTACCCTTCTGTACAAGATCATCTTTTGACATGCTTAAGTGTGTAGCGCACAACCAGTCAGGGCACGCCAACAAGGCATCAAATCCTTGCAACAAATGAATGATTAACACGTGGTAGAAATGAAAATTAGTTGTTCATTTGGCCACTATCTTAGCCAATCGATGTGCACTACATGTCTTGTATACGCCGATGAATTTGACATATTCGATAACCATATCATCAGCCTATAGAGCTCATATCGGTGTGCGCTTGACTTGTCAAGGTCATTGACATCAACAATAGTGCTAGAAATTCAAATTTCAAATTTTGGTAGATCGGGTATGTGAGAATTGGGAAAATGTCTCTCTAAAAATTAATGAGAAGATATGATTGCTCGAACCATCCAATTTATTATGATCTCGCTTGTTATCCTAAATAAGCCCCTTGCTTATTTTTGGCTAACTTCCTTTCATTTCTTCCTTCCTTGTGCCTTAGTCAATATTTTTTCACTTTTTAGGCACTTAAAATTTTTTTGGAAATAGATTCATCAGATAGAGAATTTCCTCACCTTTCCAAAAGGTAAAATTTTCCTTCTAACTCCTTGTATTTTGCAAGATATGGCTTAGTGGAGTTTTTGAGGGAAATTTTCCATGGGAAGGTCCGCAACCAATAGGAAGGCACCACATGGCAGCGGAATGGTGGGTCGGTAGAGGTAAGCTAGAAATTTTCACCAAGGATTGGTTAGGGGCGCAAAATAAAAATCTAGGCCTGAAGGCCCGCAGCGAATGAGGAGATGACACATGTCCATAAGGCCGTTAGAGGTCGAACCGGTGGGGGAAAGTTAGAAAAATTCCAAAAATGGGCGCAAAAGAAAAATTTAGGCTTAGAGCCCCGCAATGAATGAAAAGGTGACATGTTTCCATAGACTGGTGGGAGGTAGAGGTGTAGGGGCAATTTAACAATTTCACCAAAGTGTGGAAAATGGTGCAATAAAACTCCCCCCGATAGCCCATGCCAATCAAAACCTGCCACATGTCCATGTGGCCAATGAAGGTCAAAATGGTCGAAAGTTTCAAAGGGAAAATTTCGAGTGCATGCCCAAGCGAATAGGAGGATGAAACATGGCATCGGAGTGGTGGAACATGGAGTGATTTTGGATTTTTTCCAAAATGCATATAAGGCGTAAAATGGTCGTTTGAGCCCGCAGACCAATAGGAATGCACCACGTGGCATCGAGTGGCGAGGGGAAGAATTTTTTGGGGAAATTTTCCCAAATTCAAAAAAAAGGGAAAATTTTTGGGTTTAGGTCCGCCAACCCGATTTTTACCTTATCTTTCCCTAAATCTTCAGAAGGGCATATATTTCGATCCAGAGCTTGGTTTTTCTTGATTTTGTTGTCATTGGAAAGTTGTTAAGGTCCTCTACACAATGGAACCTTCAATTTTGTTTTTGGTGGAGTTTAGTGAGAGAAAAATGAGAAAACACCTCTGGCATGGGGAAAAGAGTAGAATTGACGTTCAACCACCATTTTTAATGAAGTATGGCTTCCATTCTTCTCTAGCATGGTCAAAAATCTTGGGGAATGGACTTTTAAGGGTACCCATGCTATTTTAATGGATCTAGTCGGTGGTTGAATGATTCCTTTTCATTTTTCCTATGTTTCTCCTTCTTGGCTCGGGTTTTCATTGTTAAAAGCCAGATTTGGGCTCATTTGTAAAGGGTTGGAAATTTTTATGTTTTGCAAGCTCCCTTTTTTCACCCTAGAAAGTGAATTTGTGGAATATCAGACCTTTTCTGAGGATTGCAACATGTTTTTCCTCCTTGCTATTGTAATGCACTGTATTTAAAAATGGAAATGACAATGCAAGCTCTGTGAATGATTTTTCAATCCTTTCTTGTGTTGTTTGCTTCATTCTGATCCTTCATTACATTTTAAAAATTTATGCATGATGTGTGTTGCATTTATTCAATCCATGTCAATTTGCGAAACTAGATGTCCACCACTCCTTTGGTGTATCATCTTGTTAGTTTAGTTTTATCTTATTTTCTCTCTTCTATCCTTGTCTCCTTGGAAGAATTAGAGTAGGATTTTGAGTTGAACCTCTGAAAATTTCATTTATACATCTGATCGTGAGGAGTAGAGGAACTAACCTTTAATCTAGAGAATCTTTTCCCATTTTACAAGTCCCACACTTGGGGAAAAGATTCTATGTTGTGCAATCACACTAGATGCCCATTATCAAACTAGAAATATGAGAAAACATCCAAGGGTGCTGCTAATTTGTACTAACAGATTCGCATGCCCAGTGAGACCTTATAGGTCTTGATCTTCATTACAACAAAGTTGATGTGCATTTGTTTTAAGTTTCTTGCTTAAAAAGAGCCCTGATTTACACATCTAGCGACTCCACAGAGATAAAATCAATTGGTTTCAATAGTCCAAGTCTAAAGATTCATGAGAAGGATCTAACCAAGGTTAAGAGCCGGAGAATAAGGATTGTCTCGAGTGTCCGTAGTTATCCCGGGAAGAAGACAGAGGGGAAGAAGAATTCAAAGGTATCCATCTCCACCAAACAGAAATCTATCAACTCCTCCACCTGGTAGGCCTTTCACCCAATCAACAAGGGTCCTCAGGCCAATCAGAATGGCACAACACAACCCTTATGTCAACTTCACTAGCAGCAGCCCACTTTCTCTCAATGCACAAAAACCATTTCCATTCTGACATTAAAGAACATTCCATACTTTATTGGGAAAAATCAGACCACTCCTGGTGATCATGTCAAAGACATTACTAATGTTTGTGCAATCCATGAGATTATTGAGATATAAATTATTGTCAAATTGTTGGCATCTTCATTCAAAGGGAAAGCCTTACAATGGTTCAAGAGCCTTGGGGTAGGCTCTATCAAAAATTGGAACCAGTTGTGCATAGCTCTCTATGAGCAATTTGGAGAAAAGAGAGATAATTTGTCTCTATTGGAACAAATGACAACTATCAAGAGAGCTCCTAATGAGTAGCTAACAAACTTCACTTTCAAATTTCAAAGGACATGGGATAGAATCCCAGTGACAGTAAGGCCAACATCTAAAGGTGCTTTCTTATACTATCTCAAAGCTTTAAATTATGATATTTCTATGTTAATCCAATCCATGTGAGGTGTAAATATACCTACATCTTATAGCATTTCCATTAGGGCTGAGAATTATTTGATTCAAGATGGTAAATTGGTTCTTAGGCCTCCCATGCCCTTATATCCAAACTTGGAAAGCTCAAGCACTAGTCAAGCACCTACTTTAGCTCTTATTCCCACTCCTAGAAATTAGAGTTCAAATGAAACTTCTACTTCATCCTCTAGTGCCTCAAATGAACTTCAAGAAGTCATGAAACAATTACAAAATTTAGGCAATGAGCTGGTTACACTCAAGAGGCAGCAAGCCCAAAGTTTTAGACCTTCTTATCAATCTCAAACTCAGCCTAATAGGCAACCATATTAGCCTAATAGGCCACCCAATCTAGATGCAAATCAAAATCAAGTAAGGCCTCCTGCCAATACACCATTTCAGCCCTATAATCCCAATGCTGCATCTACCTCTAAAGCCTTAGTGGTAGTGTAAAATAATATAGCTCAAGAGTATGAGTGGTGTTTCCCATGCACTAAACCTCAAAACTAGTCTATGTGCTTCAATGGTTCTTTGAACCAAGATTTGATGGTGAAAACAATTGGCGTAGAGAGTGAGGTGAGTCAAGAAACAACCCAAAAACAAGGAACATCTCAGCAAAATACAAATCCAAATGAGACTACACTTGCGAACTGGCAAGCTGAAGATTTTTGTGGTATGAATCAAACAATTTATTAGAATTTAGCATCTAACACATGGTCAAAAAGAGGAATATTGGTGAAGGGAAGTCATTATCTCTAGGTGATCCACAACCTTCCATCACTCCACAAGGTGCTGGTAAGAAAAATGTAGTTCCAAATGTGCAAGAACAACCCAAGCCAACTTCTAGACCAGCTCAAATGCTAGCTGTTGCAGCCCATGTACAAGAAAAGAATGTGCAGGCTAAGGGGAAGCAAAGAGATTTTTCATCCCCATTTAACATCATTGAACAAATGAATAAGACAAACATGAATATATCTATGTAAGAATCACTATCCATCCCAGTGCCAAAGGGATCTACTACAAGCTACCATGAAGAATTGGTCAACTTCAAATCAGCAAGTTCATATGTAAGAGAAGGTACTAAAAAATGTTTCTCATCCTGAAGGAAATCATGGAGGACAGCAAGGTAAAATTTTGAAGCCCCCTCCATTCTATGTTTTGTTGATCATTGGGGATAAAATAGTACACAATTGTATGATTGATTCTGGGGCAAGTAGTTCTGTGATGCCTAAGAAAATAGTTGATCAGCTAGGCCTCCAATATGAAGTCATATCCAAAGGGGTAGTGTAACTAGATGGGATAGCAGTAACAATAGTTGGGGTAATTAAAGATTTGAGCCTCACTTTGCATGGATTCCCCAATGTCATTGTTTTGCAAGATGTGTCAGTGATAGATTTACCACCACTTTTTGCCCTATGTTTGTCAAGGGATTTCACAGCTAGAATTGGAGGCTATTTATCTGCTGATTGGTCACACATGTTGTTTCAGACCAGATATGGAACCAAGGCCACAATAAGGTCTGAACCCATTGCAAACTTTCACATTGAGCCTCATACTCTAAGTCAAATCAATGCCAACTATTCAACGATTTGATCAAGAGGATTATCTAAGCACCAATGAAGCTGACACTAAAGTTGGAAGCATCCCAGATTTGACTCTTGACGAATGGGAAAGCAAGGTACATGCTTTTGATCCCTACAAGGAAATAGATGAATCTGAACTAGGAGTTTATTGCATACATGAAGAAAATAAGCCTATTCCTAGCATCACCAAGCCGCACCATAAATATGACAATGAGTTATGGAAGTTGTTCTTTGATGGATCAAAAATTAGACAAGGTGCAAGGGGGAGCTATGCTTGTTTCACCTCAAGGCATTAAGTATTATTTAGCTTTTATATTTTAGTTTGCATGTTCTAACAACGCTGCTGAATATGAAGCTTTGATACAAGGACTCGCATTGTCAAGAAAGAGAGGTATCAAAAACTTACAAGTCTTTGGTAATCAAGTTAAAGGGCAACATGCTTCCAAGAATGATATGCTCAAGTGTTATAAGAATAGTGTGTGGGACCTCGTTGATGATTTTGAAGGTTTTGGCATCAACTCCATCCCTAGGAAAGAAAACCAAGCTACTAATACACTTGCAACAGAAATGGGGAAAAATTTGATGTTGTGGAGAGTATCAAGGATGATAAAGTGCATCCAAACATTCATGTGATTGTAAGGCCATCAATACCGCATAACAATGTAAGTTGGAAAGTGTTTCAAAGTGACCAACAAATCATCAATTTCTTGCAAGAAGAAGCTGAGTTCTCATCAAAAATTAGGAAAAGTTGGAACAACGGTATGGTGATCAAGTGGTACGGATGAGGAACAACAAACTACCAAAAGGACTTGTCACCTTGGATTCCATATTTAAGCCTAATGATCAATTTAGGAAAGAGAAAGCAAACATCCAAGTCAAGGGAGAAGATTTAGTGCCCATCTTAGTTGGAGAAAGAAAGACACTTCAAATTGATAAAGTGGCAACCGAGAAAGAAAGGTATAAGTTCATGCAACTTTGCTAAGAGTTCCTGGATATATTTTCTTAGAGCTATGAAGAGTTAAGGGGTTTCAATCCCAAGCTAGCTCAACACACAATTGAATTGGATCCAAGTGCTAAACCCATCATGTAAAGACAAAGACCGGTCCAATCCACACATGGAGCCTCTCATGAAGTGGGAATTGAATAAGTTAATTGAGGCAAGTATCATATTTCCCATCAAGCATTCAAGCTTGGTAGAAAACTTGTTCCAGTTAGAAAGAAGAGTGGAGAAATCAGATTGTGTGTAGACTTTAGAGATTTGAATAGAGCATCCCTCAGGATCATTACCCACTTCCTTCTATGGAGCAGATTTTACAATTTATTCTTTGGCTCGAGAGGTTTTCATTGCTAGATGGTTATTCAAAGTATAATCGATCATGTTAAAGGAGGATGATCAGTTCAAAAAACCTTCACCACCAAATGGGAACCTATGCATATAGGAAAATGCCATTTGGGTTGTCTAACGCTAGAGCCACCTTCCAAAGGGCAATGGATATGTCATTCAAGGGATTGATTAACAAGATAGTGTTGATATACCTAGATGATATTACTTTGTATTTTCCAAAAGTACGGCAGATCATCTCTTTCATTTGAGACAAGTGTTCTAAAGATGTAGAAAAATTGGGGTGTCTTTGAATCCAAAAAAATGTATTTTCCTAGCTCATGAAGGAAAAATCCTAGGCCACATTTTTTCCAAAGAGGGATTAGCAATTGATCCGAGAGATTTGAAGCAATAAAATCACCGCCATTACCAAGTCACAAGAAATCCCTTCAAAGTTTATTGGGAAGAATCAATTTTGTTCGAGGTTTGTTCCAGATTTTGCAGCCCTTGTCAAGCCAATAACTATAATGTTGAAGAAAAGTATGGATTTCAAATGGATAGCTGAAGGTAAAGCAAGTTTTGAGGAAATCAAAGAGGCTATCTCACAGGCTCCAACTCTCATTAACCTAGATTTCTCCAAGGATTTTATCCTTTATGCATTTGGAGGTGATGATACAATTTTTGCAATTTTAGTACAACAGAACAAAGAAAATGCAGAATAACCAATTGCCTTCTTTATCCAAATCTTGGAGGACTATGAGGTGAGTTATTCCTTCATTGAGAAGTATGTTCTTGCAGTGATTAGGACCCTGAAGAAATTTAAGCATCTAGTTTCAAACAACAAGGTTCAACTGCTGGTTTCTCATGTGGGAGTTAAGGACTTCCTCCTCAACAAAGACCTAAATGAAAAACATGCAGGGTGGATTACTCGTGTCATGGAGTATGACATTGAGATCAAAGTCACCAAGCTGGTCTCGAGGAAAGGGATTATGTGAGCAGCTGGTCTTGAGAAAATCAAAGGAAGCATGCAATGGGAAGGATGTTGTTTTGGTGTTGTAAGACAACCAAGAACAAAGAGGTGTTCAAGAAGAGAATGGTGGTATGCTCACTCCTTGCTGGACCCAAGACATAATGCACTTCTTACAAATAGGCCTATTCCCTCTAGAGATGAACAAAACCAAGAGAAGACACTTCAGATTGCAGGTTGTCCCATATGCACTTGTTGATGGTGTCTTGTTCAAAAGGGATATAAATGGAGTGCTACTAAGATGCATTGGGACAAATCAGATTAAGAGAATGTTAGAAGAGTTCCATGGAGGATCAGTCAGGGGCCATTTTTCTCCAAGAGTGACATCCCTCAATATTATGAAGGCTAGTTATTATTGGCCCAAGGTATTTAGTGATTGTTATGCATGGATCAAGAGGTGCAAAAAATGTGCATTCTTCATAGGCAAGGAAGGATTAGCAGCCCTTCCATTGCACCCAATTTTAGTTGACCAACCATTCATGCAATGGGGCTTGGAATTCATTAGATTCATCAACCCAAACTCAAGCTAGGGAAATAAGTGGATTCTAACAACAGCAGACTACTTCACCAAATGGATTGAGATAGTGGCACTTAAAGAGGTAAATGAATCTAGCATTCTAGACTTCTATGAGGGGATAGTAACCAGATTTGATATGCCTACCACTATAATATCAAATAATGCTTTGGAATTCATGGGATCAAAGGTAACTGAATGGGATGTTAAAAATGGGATTTATCTGAGAACTTCATCAAATTATTACCCTTAAGGTAATGTCCAAGCTGAGTCTACCAACAAGAACTTATTAAAGATCATCAGGAGGACTCTTGATGAAAATCAAAGGACTTGGCACACTAAATTGAAATCAGCCTTATGGGCTAATAGGATAACTCCCAAGAGATCCATAGGTAACTCTCCATTCAGACTTGTTTATGGAAGAGAGGCAATCTTTCCTATGTCACTTGAGTTGCCAACGTTGGAACTCATGAAGCAATTGGAGTTATTGGAGTTTGAACCCATGGAGGTTAGATATGAAAAATTGATGGAGCTCCAAGAAATCGAGAGCATGCAACCCAAACAATGGAGAAGGACCAAGCCTTAGTCAAGAGAACCTTTGATAGGAAAGCTAAGGCTAAAACCTTTGAAGTTGGAGATTTAATGTTGAAATGGGATGTAGACCAAGCAAAGCCGGAAGAAATTGAAATTTCGATGCCATTTGGAATGGTCCTTACATGGTCACAAATGTAAGAACAACAATGCCTTCTAATTATCTACATTGGATGGTGAAGAACTACAGATTCCAGTTAATGGAATCCATCTAAAGCATTTCTACTAGAAGGAAACTCCTCACCTTGTACATATTAGCTTAGATTTTCATTTCTCTAAGTGCTTGTGCACATTGTTTTGTTGTAGCTTAGTTTTACATTTCCCTAAGTTCTTTGGCACAAGCTTTGATGTCCCAAGGATGTATTTTGTAGGCCATGTTCCAAATCAAGTGATGTTTTACTCTCATAATCTTCTTTCTGGAAATTTTCTAATGATTTGGGAGTACCATGCAGATAAGCATGACTCAATGCCCAATGGATTGCTTCAGGCAACTAGTTACTTCATCTAGCAGGCAGATGACCCCTCTGAGTCACCAAAATTTTATCCTAAATAAGCCCCTTGCTTATTTTTGGCTAACTTCCTTTAATTTCTTCCTTCCTTGTGCCTCAGTCAAATTTTTCCACTTTTTAGGAATTCAATTTTTTCTAAAAATGGCTTCATTAGATAGAGAATTTCCTCACCTTTCCAAAAAGGTAAAATTTTCCTTCTAACTCCTTGTATTTTGCAAGTTATGGCTCGGCAGAGTTTTGAGGGAAATTTTTCCTAGGAAGGTCCGTGACCAATAGGAAGGTGCCACATGGTGGCGGAATGGTGGGTCAGCGGAGGTAAGTTAGAAATTTTCGCCAAGGATTGGTCGGGCGCAAAAGAAAAATCTAGGCCCGAAGGCCCGCAACGAATGAGGAGATGACACGTGTCCATGAGGCCGTCGGAGGTCGGACCGGCGGGGGAAAGTTAGAAAATTTCCAAAAATGGGCACAAAGGAAAATCTAGGCCCGGAGCCCCGCAAAATGAAAGGGTGACACGTGTCCACTGGATCGGGGGAGGTGGAGGTGCAGGGGGAATTTAACAATTTCACCAAAGTGTGGCAAATGGTGTAATAAAATCTACCCCCAATAGCCCATGCCAATCAAAACTTGCCATGTATCCATGTGGTTGACAAAGTTCAAAATGGTCAGAGTAATTTCAAAGGGAAAATTTGGAGTGCACACCCAAGTGAATAGGAGGATGACATGTGGCATCAGAGTGGCGAACGCGGAGTGATTTTGGAATTTTTTCCAAAATGCAAAAAAGGCGTAAATGGTCATTTGCACCTACTGAGACCAATAGGAATGTGCCACATGGCATCGGAGTGGCGGGGTGGATTTTTTTGGGGAAATTTTCCCAAATGCAAAAAAAAGGGAAATTTTTTGGGTTTCGGCCACCACCCAATTTTTGTCCAATTTTGCCCTAAATCTTCGAAGGGCGTATCTTTCGATCCATAGCTCAGTTTTCTTGAATTTTGTGTCATTGGAAAGTTGTTGAGGTCCTCTACATGATGAAACATTTAATTTTGTTTTTTGGTGGAGTTTAGTGAGAGAAAAATAAGAAAATGCCTCTGGCATGGGGAAAAGAGCAGAACTAACATTCAACCACCATTTTTAATGAAGTATGGCTTCCATTCTTCTCCAACGCATGGTTGAAAATATTAGGGAATGGACTTTTAGGGGTACCCATGCTATTTTAATGGATCTAGTTAGTGGTTGAATGATTCCTTTTCATTTTTCCCATGTTTCTCCTTCTTGGCTCAGGTTTTCATTGTTAAAAGCCAGATTTGGGCTCATTTGTAAAGGGTTGGACATTTTTATGTTTTGCAAGCTCCCTCTTTCACCCTGGAAAGTGAATTTGTGGAATATTAGACCTTTTCTCAGGATTGCAACATGTTTTTCCTCCTTGTTGTAATGCACTGCATTTAAAAATGGAAATGACAATGCAAGCTCTGTGAATGAGTTTTCAATCCTTTCTTGTGTTGTTTGATTTGTTCTGATCCGTCATTACATTTTAGCAATTTATGCATGATGTGTGTTGCATTTATTCACAATGTGTCAATTTGTAGAACTAGATGTCCACCACTCCTTTGGTGTATCACCTTGTTAGTTTAGTTTTATCTTATTTTCTCTCTTCTATCCTTGTCTCCTTGGCAGAATTAGAGTAGGATTTTTAGTTGAACCTCTAAAAATTTCATATAAACATCTGATTAGAGGAGTAGAGGAACCAACATTTACTCGGACAATTTTTTCCCATTTTACAAGTCCCACACTTGGGGAAAATATTCCATGTTGTGCAATCACATTGGATGCCCATTATCAAACAAGATATCGAGAAAAAATCTAGGGTGCTGTTGATACACACTAGCACTACTCTTTTTGTCTTCTACATGTCAAACAGGCATGGGAAGTGTATTTCATAGATTTCAAGTGGATTTACTGACATTGAATACTTCTTGTTGGTGTTTGTGTTTCAAATTGATGTTTTCCCTCCTTTTCCTTTCTTCCTCCATAGATTCATCTATAAATGTAAGATTAAGGCTCTTTTGTTATGTTGGATACTATGGATCCTTACGCACATTGCTAAGGATTCCATATTTTCTATATTCTGAGTTGCAGAACTCCATGTTTGACTCTTACATGTTGATATCAGCCTCTTTGTCATTGTAACCGTTGTGTGCATTTTTGGAAGTAATATAAGCATCATTTTGTGACTATTCTCTTTCCTAGCATGTTTGCATTACTTCTTCTTGCCTTTTGTCTTGCACTCGTGTATCGTTGTCCTAATTTAGGTCCCTTGCAGGTTCCATGTTTGGTTGTGTTCCTTAAAGATGATTCGGTGAATGCATGTTTTGATGTACTACTCGTGCCTAGCCTCCTCTCACACATTCCCTATCATTCTTTCTCATAATAATAGATAGTTTTCATGCCTCTTTTTAGGTTTTATCACCTTTTGGTGTAGTTTACTTCATGTTATCTTTCCTTCCATGGTCCTTGGCATTCTTATCTTAGCTTCCCCTTTTAGCACTAGGAGTAGTAGTAGCGGTAGAGATAGATAGAGGAGCTGGCCTTCTTGATATCCATCCTAAACTCATAAGGTACCACAACTTGGGGATGGTTCCATTGTGGTATCGAGAGAACTTGGTCCCTTTTCAAAGATCCAAGATGTGGGTACACGTTTGAGTAACCAATAGTTTTTGGCACGCCCGGTGGGACCAACATTGAAAGCTTAAATTTCATATCTCTAAGTTTTGGTGTGTGGAATTAGTGTTTCATCCTTTGAAGAGGCTCCTTTCAAACACATCTAGTGACTCCCATATTTTAAAATCTCTGTTTCGATAGTCTTGAGTGCCTTTCATGAGAAAAGTGCACACAAGAAGAAGTTCAAGAATTTGAAGACTTTTTGAGTACTTTTATATATTCTTGAGAAAAGTTTGTTCTAGAAATCCCCGTGGGCATCTCTATCTCTAGTGCACCATACCCATTCAACTCCTCCTGCAAATAGACAACCTATGTGCCTGCAATGATGCACATCAACCACCTTATCCATTAAGAAGTTTTGTGAACTTTGATGGAGGGAGCCCCTTACTCCTAGCCGTACAACATGATATGCCCAATGGCACGCTCAAAAGTATTCCTTACTTTATTGGTGAGAATCAAGTCACCCCTCAGGAGCATATCCAGGATGTAGTAAATGTGTGTTCATTCAATCTGATCACACATAATAATGTAGCATTAGGCTACTTGTAACCTCTTTCAAACGTAAAGCACTTTAATGTTACTAAGGCTAGAAACTTGGATCTATCACCACTTGGGATGAGATGGGAAAAGATCTATCCAATTATTTTAAAGACAAGTCATAGCACCTATCTTTGGTGGAGCAAAATAAAACAACAAGGAGAGCACCCAATGAGCAAATGCCTAATTTTAACATCAGATTTTAGAAGACTTGAGACAGAATTCCCCTTATGGCAAGACCTACAACCCAACATGCTTTCCTTTATTATCTAAAGGTGCTCAACAATGATATTTCAATTATGATCCAATCTATGGGGGGTAGGACTCTACCGGCTGCTTATAACATTGTAGTAAGGGTAGAAAATAGTCTCATTTAGGTAGGAAAGTTGGCTCCTAGACCACCCATGAACTTATTCCCAAAGATGAAAAAATCGACCCGGTTTCTTCGTGGCCCCTACTCCTCCCGAGAAAAGCACACGATCAGTTGCCTCAACATCCTATTCTCCATCATAGTAAAAGGAAGATGAAGAGTTGAAGGCATTGATTAGAAATCTATTGAATAAGGCCATATCATTAGAAAGGTAGCAAGTGCAAGCGTATAGAGGAATTTCCAATCAGGTGCATGGCCAAGGAAATCAGCCTTGGTAGAATCAATACAGAAATCAGAGATATCCACCCAACCAGTAGAATGATAGGTGGTAGAATAATTCACATCTACCTTTGCAAGTTGTCCCTCCCCCGCCTTCCTTCTCTTCCGGCTTTTGACAAAGATGAGCCAAGCACTCTTCCCGATTTCATAACAACTTCGCTCAAGAATCGAATCATGCTTCCCTTGCAAAATGCCTCATATTTAGTACCATTGTGCTAATGTTACGTGTGCCCAATCCTTCATGATCCATAATGCTTCATCCTATGAGCCCTCTACAAGCACCCATGAATCAAATAATCTAGAAGGACCAGAGAGGCTTCCTGAAACCAATTTTATGTTCTTTGGTCTTTGAGGACTTCGTGCAATCAACTAAGATGTAAAATTCGTAAATAGATCATGCACCGAAGTTACAGGACAACAAAAGATATAAGAAAATAATATTAGAGTCTGGTGCATAGGTCATAGTCCTAGAAATAAAATTAGATATTCATAAGAAAAAATAATCAGACAATACCTCTTACAAGGTAAAATGTTTAAACCCCTATGCGGGAGGTCCCACACAAAGCTAATTCTGAAGCATCACACGCCCATCCTTTGGAAGTACATGCCTCTATTATAGCTAAAATTTAGGCCTCTGTGCTTGAACACTCAATAAGGGATGTTGTTCCCCAAATTCACAAGGTGGGGGGCTTCTATTTAGCATTATTGACTAGATGAAGAAAACAAACATACATGTCATAATGTGGGATGCCTTGACTATTCCATCTCAGCGGGATTTGTTGCATGAAGCTCTGGTGTAACTTCCACGTCTTTGACACGCTTATGCAAAAGCCACACACTTCTGTCAAAATCCACCAAGGAGAGGAGAAAAAAGTAATAAAAATTGCTAAAACCCCACCCTTATATATGTCCTTGATTATAGGAAAACACCTAGTGCATAGCAATTTAGTTGACTCGTGCACTAGTACTTACATTATGCCTAAGAAGAAAGCTGATGTCTTAGGTTTGAAATATAGCCCTTTTTCTAAAGGATTCCTACAACTTAATGGGATTCTTCAAGGATCTTGAGTTAACCCTCCATGCATGTCTAAGCCTGACAATTACTCAAGATGTGTCAATTATTGACCTGCCTCCTTTGTTTTCCCTATGTCTATCAAGAGAATTTATTGCTAAAGTGGGTGGTTACTTGTCTTCTGATTGGTCTCATATGTTACTCAAGACAAGATATGGTACCTAGTTTACCATACAAGCTGAGCCTATATTTTCTTTTCATGTAGAGCCATATGTCTCATCCCTTCTCTAAGATATTTGTCTTATCCAAGAAGAACAAGCTTCAGTTCCTGAAGAGTAGTCTCTTCCACCCTCTATTCTAGACCTACTCACCATCACAAATTTTATCCCTATGCTGAAGAACTGGAAGCCTATGAAACTGGGCTTGGTACTTATTACATTCTAGAAGAAGACACTACGCTTCCACACGTGCTCATAGGAGACAAAGTTCAAACTAGTCTATGGAAGTTATACTTTGATGGATCCAGAAGCAGAAATGGTGCAAGATCAGGAGTGGTTCTCATTTCCCACAGGGATGAGAAATTATTCTTTACACATAGGTTGTAGTTTGCATGTTCTAACAATGTGGTAGAATATGAAGTGTTGGTGCATGACTTACTTATTGCTGAAAGGAAGAAAATTAAAGCGTTGCAGATCTTTGGGGACACGAATTGGTTATCCACCAGGTCACCAACAAATTCCAGAAAAAGAATAAGCTTCTTAAAGCTTACAAACATATAGTTTGGGACCTACTTGAGAGCTTTGATGCCCTTAATCTATAGGTAGTCCCACGCAAAATGAACAAGGAGGTTGACCAAATGGCCGCACTTGGTTCACAGTTTTCTCCTACTAAGGACTTTGTCAAAGGGAACACTCAACACATTAAGATGGTAATCATACCATCCATTCCAGATAATAACACTAGCTAGAAAGTGTTTGACAGTGATGCACAAATCATCTAGTTTATCCAAAATGAAGCTGAATTTTCATCAAGTATGCAAGTTGACTTGCATGACAGCTATGGTGACCAAGTAATACAGTTGAAGACAAATAAGTTGCCTAAAGGGTTGGTAACCTTAGAGAAAATGTTTATCCTTGATGATGAGTTCAAGGGTGAATAAAGATACATGCGTGCCACGTGAGAGGATTGATCCTCCATTACTATTGTGCATGGAAAGGAGATGTTACTTAGTAGGAATTGTGCCCATGAAGAAAAATAGGCCTTTGTCTCTCTCTTCCAATAATATAGTGAAATTTTCTCATGGGAGGATGAAGACCTCAAAGGTTTTAATCCATGTGTTGCTCAACACTCCATTGACCTTGATCTTGACATAAAGCTCATTAGATAGAAACAACGGCCAACCAATCCAAGGATAGAGCCCCTCATGAGAAAGGAACTATCAAAAATCATTGAGGCAAAAATTATTTTTCCTATCAAATACTCTACTCAGTCAAATCGGTTCCGATGCAAGAAGAATGGTGAAATCAGACTTTGTGTTGATTTTAGTGATTTGAACAAGGCATCTTTAAAGGATCACTATCCTTTGCCTTCAATGGAGCAGATTCTCAGTAGACTATAGGCGCGCCCAAAGGTTCTACATGCTAGATGGGTACTCCGGATTCAACCAAATCCTAGTCAAGGAAGAGGATCAATTCAAAACGGCATTTACAACTAAGGGGGACCATATGTATATCAGAAAATTCCCTTTGGTCATGTCAAATGCGGAAGCAACATTTCAAAGATGCCATGGATATTGAATTACGTTATCCTGTAGAATTGACAAGGGTAATTTTAATGGTAACCATACCAAATTTTTGTCTTGGTCCTCGTCGGGACCCTCTATGTTCGGAATGTTACAAAATCCCTTTCTAGGAAATCTAGTTCTCCAAACTTAGTCATTTTGATCTTTTTTTGGCTGGGCGCACCTTTTATATGTGTAACACAGACTAAATTTGCACCCCCTTCATTTCCTTTGGCACACCCTTTGATGTGTTGACACATCAATTGTTGCACCTTCCCATGATGCGCCTTTCTTGCATGTGCCAAGGCACATGCACCTTCATGTTAACAACTAAATTTTGTGCCGTGTTTTGGTGCACCCCTTGAAAAAGTGGTTGGCACATTTATTGCAACTTTGCCTATATATAGGCACACCCACCTTGTCACTTTCACAATTAAAAACATGTGATAAAATTTATTCCTCTCGCACTGTCGGACGCTCGTCCTCCTCGTATCATGTTCGTGGACTCCGCTTTGTCTCTCACTTTCTATATATTTCCGGTAAGTGGTCCTCATCCCTCTTGTGTTTTCATTGCTTTGGTTGTATTATGAGGTTGAATGCATTGTATCTGAGGCTTAAAACCCTCCCTACCATTCTTGCAAATCTCTCTTCCCAAGCTGTTTGCACCCTCTTTCCAGATCTGCTGGCCAAGAGGGCTCTGCCTAAAAATGGATCTAGACCTCTTTGCTGTGTTCCTCCCACTGTTAAAAGATGTCAAGAAAACCTGAAAATCACGAACTAAAGAGTCAAGAACCTAAAAGTTGTTTCCGGGCTGCGTTTCTCCCTTGGCGCAATCACCACTCCTGCACAAAACATAGTCATGCCAAAGGCGCACTTTTCCTACTTGCAACACGTGCCTTTCTTGCCCAAATACAAAAACTAAACCTTTGGCGCAGGTGTAATCATCCTTACAACAACACAAAGTGACATGCAAGAAATACTTGTGCCATGCCAAAGTCCCCCTGTGCACATGTAATTTTGGTGTTACACGCATTGATCTTACACCCTTCGGTGCACTAAAGTCTCATGTTACACGTAAATTGGATGTGCCATTGGCACACCCTGCCCCCATGCAACACCAAAATTATTTGCACCAAAGATAAAACTACATAAACAAATAGGCACATCCTCGCTTATAATAACAATAATGTCATATACAAAATCCTCGCACTTTGCACTTTTTGGCACCGATTTGTTCCTGTAACACTCGATTCGAAGCACCATTCTATTAACTCCACAGCTTGCGGTGTTCTTGCACCTGTGCCTGAGGCCTTAAAATTGCTAACTCCTCATTCTGTAGTGCTTTAATGGAAGATCTGACAGCTAACATGGCTCTTTTGCATTGGACTTTGCTCCTTCTTCTTGTAGATCAGCAACTGAACTCAGATCCATATATGTCTACATCAAGCAAAAAGCCAACCAAGTCAAAGGGTAAGGCTAAGCTTATAGAAGAAGAGATGAAGTATAAATACCAGAGGGTTAGAATGCTCGAGTCCCAGGAAGAATGTGACCTGGACATAAGAGACTCTAAACTCGGTCACATCGACATGGAGGATTTTGGGCCAGAACCATGAGAGTCACAGGAAGTCCTTGGATGGAGAATCCGGTGGGCGGTGGAATACATTATTCTAGGGGGATCCCCTTCAAAGGCAATAAACAATGAATTTATGATGGTAGTGGCCCATTGTTACAACAAAGACACAAGGTGTGTCAAAAATGAAAAGGGTGAGGTCATAATCAACCTCACTACCCGACACTTCAAAATCATGCTAGGCATCCCTCACCACCGACACTTTGTGGCTGTAAGCCAAGAGGACTACACCAAGGCATGGGAGGACAATGAAGACAAGTGCATGCAGCTAATGAATGAAGTGTACTTGAAAAATAAGAAGGTAATAACCAGATGGCCACAGGTTATTCACCGCAGTGACTTCTCTAAGGAATTGAGCGACACCATCACATTCCTAAGTAGAGTTTTTGGGCTTTCTGATGCCCATTAATTTCACAAATGGATGCTCAGGTACCTTGAAACTATGAACAAGAATGTTCCAGATCAACGCTTTGAGTGGGTGGAGATCATAAGCAACACCATATCCGAGCAACTCCAACAACTCACCACAATGGGGAGGTTCTACATGAACTCCTACGTAGTCTACACTGCTGCAGCCTTAGAGAGGGATTATCCAGCATTGAGCCGATGTGGGGTTTGGCCTCAGGTAAAAATATATGAATACTACCCGGAGATGAAGCTGGAGAATAGCATCCCGTAGTTTACTAAGATCAACGATGCTTTCTTCTATGGCATTGTCTACCTTTTGAGGCCAAATATGACTCATGGTCGGATGACCAAGAGCATAGTCACAACAACTGAGAAGTGGGGGCACTATTTACCCAATTCCCCACCTTCACCTATCTCAGAGTGGCCAACTTCTTGGGGGAGCCCACCAAATTACCGAGATATGCTGGCCCCAAGTTGATCCTATTGGAGCTGTCCAGACAGCTCATAACCTACCATGAGAAATGTTTGAAGAGAAAGAAGGGTGGAACTCCTTTCCCCCTTACAGTGGGCAGATACACCTGCATTTCTCACCACAAATCCCGAGAAATGTTTGCAGAGCTAGAACTGCTCAATCTAAAGCACAACTTCCAGTGAGGCCCACTTTTGATCCAAGGAATTGCCTTCCCAAGGTAAAACTCGATCCAATCCACATTCCATAGATCGAGGACATCTATATCGACCTGTATCATGAGGTTGAACTTAGAAGGAAGGACCACTCCCGCTTGGCCTTGGCAGAGATTATTCAATATGGCGTGGCCATTGTTCCAAAGGGTTATCAAACTACCGATCAAGAAGTTGATTAGGTGTATCTGGACATAGATGGGGACAACTGGCCATTTGCTTTGTAATTGACAGAACAAAAGCACCCCAAACCATTGAAGAAAGGGTCAAGGAGACATTGTGGAGGATAGAACACTGGTGCAGAATGAATGGCCTTATCTACCTGGGGTAGATTTCACTACATCCCCATTGGGCAACACACTGTCAGGCCAAAGCATCTACCAAAGGTCAAAGGCAAGGATAAAGAGGGAAAATCGAGCTCTGCTCAAGAAGGAGCTCCTGAAAGTCCTCCTTCCACTTGCACAAGAATAGGTTGTAAGTCTGGTATCCCCAAAGAAAGAAGTGGCGGAAGGTGTTCCGATGGGCACATCCACTTAGGGTGTCGCCACTACTATAACTACTGAGGTCCCTTCTATCCCTTCTCCCTCTCCTCCTTCTCCTCCTTGTGTGACCCAAGTGACCATTCCTTTGGTCATATCCTCTCCCCATCTTCTACCTGCCCCCTTCCTCGTCATCCATCTTCTTTTCTCTCACGGAGCTGTCCCCCACCATTTCTTCTCTCATCTCTCAAATCCATTCCTTTCCTATGTCTACCTCCCCTACAAGTATCCCTTCCTCATGTGAGAAATTTCTCACCTCCCTCTCGATTCCACCACCAAGTGTCTCTACCCATTTCCCCTCATCCACTGCAGCTGCTCCCTCTTCTACCTTTGGTCCTATTCCCTTAAGTCCAGCATGGATCTCCCAAAGATTTGAACCAAAAAAAAAGTCCCTATTGCACCGATTGACTTCTCCATCATCCTAGCAAAGGATGCAAAGAAGAAAAATCCTATAACCCGCTTCTCTCAGAGTGCATTGGGAGAAAGAGTAATGGAGATCACATATCCCGATCCTTCAAAGGGTAAAAAGGATCTGTCTCCGACAGATTATACAGTGACCCAAGTCACAATGGGAACGTCTTCTGAAAGTCTTCAAGGAGAGGCCCTATCTACGGTGGATGCCCTTTGCAAGAAACTTCAAGAAGCAAAGGAGGAGAAGAGGTTACTAAAAGAACAAAACAAACATCTTCTCCATGCCCTACAGAAAATGGGCAAGGCACCTCCACCTTAATCGCCACTTTGAAACTCCTGAGGTCCTAAGCCAGGATAAGATAAATGAGTATGCAAAAATTGGCAAACAAGGTATGGAAGTTTCCACCTGGAGAGATCAAATCCTCAAAGACAGCGAGGAGGTAATATTCAAGTTCACCGAATTGTATCAGAATATCAATTGGGCAAACAAAGATCTTCAGCGATCATAGGACCTATCTCCGAAGAGATGGATCATGCATGGTTGCAACACGAGATGTTATAGAAAACGCTTGACTTCTCACCAACAATCTGGTGAAATTCAACATTTTCAATCACCCCAGGGTACCCAGCAAGATCCTTGCTATGTTGGATTACCGGGTCAATCAGATGGAGTTCATCCTAGAAAAGATTGACAAATTCAAGGAGGAAGCCCTGGATGCAATGCATAAAATGGAGCAAATTGTTCTGAGAATGTCTCTAGGCTTGCTTACTCCTTTTGCCTTGAGGAAGGAAGACAAAACTATCCAGATCTTTAAGGAGATTGTCTGCAAGGTTTAGGGCCAGAAGCCACTTTTGACACTAAATGTATTAACAACCTTTTGGCTTGCCGTGATTTTGTGGGGTTCTTGATGGAGGCAAGCAATGAATATTTCAAACTCCCTGAAAAACTCAGAGATGAGCGGGAGACTTATGAGGTCATCGGCGATCATACGAAGGGTCCTTCCTAGGATAAACTTCAGCCAATGATCAATAAATTCATGGAATATTGGACTCAGTTCCACATCACCTCTCTTGAACAACAACAGAAGCAAGATTACCCCTTCTAGCCACGAGACGACGATGAATAGATTTCTTCCTCTTGGCTTCCTTTTTGTAAATATCTAAGAGTATGTTGGTACAAACGATGACCTCATCCATGTTGCACCATGGGATGTTGTCATCCACCAAGTTTTCCAAAGTCAACATTCACTTTTAGATATTTTGTAGATATTTTGTAATTAGTTGTTGGTTGATTTTTGCCTTCTTTATTCTCCTTCTTATATATATACTTAGATACTTGTTTTATTCAAGGGTGGATACTTTTTAGATGAAAAATAGAAGTAAGAAGAAAAGACTTTGAGCTTTTTGTAACGAAAGAAAAAATTAATACAAATATTAAGACTTTGTCTGAATATGTGTGTTATGAGCATTTTAATCTTTCTTATGTCAGATTTATGTGTTTATTCTGTTGAATCTATCTCTAATTTTTTGTCATTTATTCATCAGTATTGCTTTGTTCGTCTATGCAAGTAGGTTTGACTCTGTTTACTACCAGCCCAAAACATAGACCCTCTGACCTTTCTACTTTGGAATTCATTTCTTTTCTCCCTTCAGATCTATTCTATCTCCCCACCTCGCTTCTTTCCCTTCTTTTCACAGTTGGAAATACCTCTACTGGGATGAGATCCCAACCCCGAAGGCAGAATATTGTGAGACTTGCATAGATTCCTACTGGTAGAATAGTAATAAACTAGTTTTGCTTTGCTGACTCAAAGAGGGGCTATGCCTTGCACACTATTGGTTTATCTATCCATAGATCTGTCCACTTGACGATTTTTAGACCAATAGTTTTTGGCGACTCTACTGGGAATCGAACATATCTACAAGATCTATGGTAGTGGTATGTTGGAAAATCAATAAAAAATCAAAAGTCACTACCTGTTTGCAAATTTGAACTTTTGTTCAAAATCCAATTTTTTTGCAAAAGTGATCCGAACTGAAAATTTTCTTCAGGGATCCATAGATCGGGACTAGTTAGAGATCTTTAGTTCACTGAGTTTTTACAAAAACCTGTATTTTTCCGTAGATCTGAGTTTTTGACTATTTTGCAAAATTTCAAACCCTTGCCAAAATTCAACTCTAAGATCTGAAAATCAGCCTACTAAGTTGGCCGTTATTTTATCCTCGTTAACATTTTTCATTAAACCGCAATCGGTTTTCAAAAGAGGGATAAAATTAAATATTTAGAAAAGTACATGCTGCTGGTTTTTGTCAAAAAATTCTGAAAATCAGCAAGTACAACCAAAAAGAGTTTTTAGGATTTGCTCCAAATATTACAGATCTGGAAGGTACACTGGCGGGTGAACCATTCACTCGTAGCAGAAGAGCTCGTGGAGTAATCGATCCTACTTTTGATCTACTTCAAAGGCACAACTTCAGTGTTACACCGACACACTTCCCATCGCTAAGTTCAGCTAACCGGTCATCCAGAAGTGTCTCACCTCCACGAAGGAAGCATCTCTCACAAGGAATATCCTCATCTCTTTGTAGCGCCTTGCTGCTCAGTGGAACTGTGCTTCCAGCTCACGTCCTTTTTCTAGCCATCCAAATGGCAGTGCCATGGGGAAATGCTATGGGCCCACTCACTTTGCCACACCCCGTTCATGCGCTCCCTCATGGAAACTGGAAGAATTTTCCTAAATTTTATGGTAGCGGGAACCAAAGCACGGATTCACACATATCCGCGTTCATCATGTCATGCAGTATCCTAGATGTGACCCATGAAGATGTGTCAGTTCACCTTTTTCTAGAAACCTTGCAAGGACCAGCAGCGGAATGGTTTCAGCATTTACCGGTAGATCTATTACTAGTTGGGCCACCTTACGAACTGCATTCGAAGAAAGATATAAGCCTTCAGAGGACGCATTCACGTTACTATCCAAGATCACTCACCTGAAGAAGGAGGTCAATGAAACCATGCGTGATTTCATTTCCCATTTCAATTCACTAATCAACCGGGTTCCACCTACCATGCTGCCAATGCCAGAAAATCAAAAATGTTTCTTCATGAATGCCATGAGCTCAAAAGTAAGTTTCTTACTCTTACAAGAATAGGTCACTACTTTAGTTCTTGCCCAAGCTACTGCCATACGAATTGAAGATAACTTGCTAATATCTGGCGAATTAAAGTGAGAGCCATCCAAGCCGAAAGTTTCAGCTCCTTCTCCCGCCACTTCATCCGATCCGACATTTCAAAAGATGGAAAATGACTTGCTCACGTTAAAAAAATAGCTAGCTCAGTCTTCTCCCAGCTCTTCGTACTAGGATATCCCACGGAGGAATTTTACTTCTAACAATGTCTCACAAAGGCCGCGCCTACCTGCAGCTGCTCCACGGTTGGCACTTGAGGCCCCTTCGGTTAATGCTTTAGATGAAATTGAAGAAGAGGAGCAAAAATATGAAGAACCTTCATTGCACAGTGTGAAGATGATCAAGATGTTGGTGAACCGATGGCGACTCTACTATCGGGTATATGGAATTTGATGAGGAAGAATCGATGAAGAAGAGGGTACCCAAAGATATGCAAGTGGGTAGTCATATCTGTTTTTACCCGCTCAAGGAAAATAAGCAGAAGTGGCTGCCAATATGCAGAAAGAGAAGGCCATGTCACACACGCCTCCAACCATCGCTAAACGAGGTAGTCCCCTTCCTGCTCAACCTGTTATTAAGTCTTTTCAAAAAGATATTTTTCCCTATCTCCCCTCTCGAATTAGTCTTCACATATTCCTATCAAGACCGGTAATCCTACCCTACCATTGCGAAATGAGGGACTCATTCCTTCATCAACGTAACCCTTGGCCGCGTTTGACATAATTGATCACGCTAAAAAGACCAAGATCGAAATGTCTGAAGCCGAGTATCTTCAGTCCAATCCTTAGTAGCTTGTAAGGTTGACCAAATACATCCAAAGCCAAGCTATCATAACTACTCAGGTTTCCCCAAAAGGAATCCTTTCTACTCCTTCTACATCTCACATAAATGTTGCCTCGACATCTGCGTCAGGCAAGATAGAACCTTTCTATCTCTCCCTCCTAATCAACGGCCACAAACTAAGCAACTACATAATTGATTCTGGGGCTTCCGATAACGTCATGCCAGCGAAAGGTCACCCATGCCCTAGGCCTCACCCTTACCAAGCCTTTTGGCAGATGTTATTCCTTGGAAACCAAGCAGGTTCCGCTGATCGGTCAAATTAAAGACGTGCAATTTACATTTGCGGTGTTCCCAGAGAAAAGAGTAAAAATCATCGTCCTTGTTACCAATATTCCGGTAGCATATGGAATTCTATTAGGAAGGAGTTTTTGTAGTGAGGTTGGTGGAGAGATTCATATGGAATGGTCTAAGGCTAGAATATCTGTCAAAGGTATAATGCAAACGTTGGATCCTGAATCGCAAAAAGAAGTACTTGGTTACTAACTCCGATGACCCAAAGCCCAAATTCTCTTCGAATCATCAGGGATGGGAAACTATTTCTTGTCTATTGAGTCTGAAAAAATGGAGGTCCTCGTCTAAGCAGAGGATCTTAACAAGATCTGGACATTACAGTTTGATGGCAGTTGCGTGACTAGTGGATGTGGCGCTGGATCCGTGCTAATATCTCCCGAGGAGGAGATTATCCCTCTCTCTTTCAAGTTGTAGTTTTTCAACACGAATAATTATGCTGAGTATGAATCTTTGCTACTTGGCATGCAAGCCGTAAGGGAAAGAGGAATCAAGAATATAAAATTACAGGGTGATGCGGAGCTGGTCATAAATCAAGTTAAAAGGATATACCAAGTGAAGAATGAAAGGCTCAGACATTACCGCAATGTGGTATGGGACAACATTGAGGATTTTGATGCTTTTTCAATAAAAGCCATTCCGAGAGCTCAGAATGACATGGCCGACTCATTAGCCATCTCAGCATCCCTCATGCTCCCTCACCCAGGTTTGAAAATAGACACATATACCATTGAGTTTGTTTTCCACCCAAGCGTGTCGTTAAATTCTCAAAGACCTGGTAGGTATTCAACGATGACAATCAACTTATTGCCTTTCTAGAAAAGGTGGAAAATTTTAGTGAGCTTCATTTTGAAGGATCCACTTCTACATGTCGTGAGTCTGATTCTTGATTAAGATAGGGAATCAAGGAAGCGATGGCATATGTCAGCTCAAAGGAAATAAAATTCCAAAAGGCCTAGTTTCTCTAGAGTGTTTGTTCGATAGGCACGATCGTTTTGTCAAGAAGAAAAGGCAAGATGATCCTAACTCCTCCCAAAACCGAACCGGTCAATTTAGGTTCGGTAGAACATCCTTAGTTTGTGAACATTGGAAAATGTTGCACACCCAAAGAGAAGCGGAAGTTTGTCAAATTTCTGAAGAAATACATGGATGTATTGGCATGGTCCTATGCTGATCTAAAGTCTTTCAAGCCAAAAGACATCCAAAATGACATCCCGTTGAAAGAAGATGTCAAACCCTTTCACCAGAAGTAGAGACATTATAATCCTAAGATCTCAGGTACTATCCAGGCTGAAATTCAGAAGATGCTGGATGCAAGGATCATTTTTCCTATCCATCATAGTACCTGGGTCATGAATATTGTGCCGATGACGCAAAGAATGGCAAGATACACATATGCGTGGATTTTCGTAACTTGAATCAAGCATCCTTGAAGGACAACTACCCACTTCCCATAATGGATCAGGTTCTACAAGCAGTGACTGGATCAGAAATGTTGTCCATGCTTGATGGTTTTTCGAGCTATAATCAGATTGAAGTCTCGCCTAAAGACCAATTCAAAACAACATTCACTACCCCTTGGGGTACATTCGCTTATAGCAAGATGCCTTTTGGTCTAACCAATGCTGGCGCCACTTTTCAGTGGGCCATGGACTTTGCATTCAAAGGTATGATGGGAAAAGTCATCGTAGTCTACTTGGATGACTTAATTATGTTCTCTAAAAATAAAAATGATCATTACGATCATTTGGAGAAAGTATTGATTAGATGCCGAGAACATGGAATCTCCTAAATCCGAAAAAGTTTGTTTTCGAGTCACGAAGGAAAATTCTTGCTGGGACACATTGTAAGCAAAGAAGGGACAAAGATAGATGCCAAAAGGGTTAAGGTTATTCAGAGCCTTACTTTACCTACAAGCAAGACCGGCATTCACTCTTTCTTTGGAAAGGTGAACTTTCTCAAGTGCTTTGTTCCCGACTTTGCTGAAAAGACTCGCCACATATCAAACATGATGAAAGGATCACCAACTTTTTGGTGGAGCGAAGAAGGAAAGAAGTCATTCAAAGATATAAAATCCTCCGTTGCTCACACACCAGTCCTGGTATGTCCCAATTTCTCCAAGGATTTTATCATGTATAGCTATGCATCTGAGCATACTGTATCGGCCATCTTAATGCAAAATAATTCTGAAGATGTTGAATCCCTGATTGTGTTCATGAGCTCTCCTCTCAAGCCTCATGAATTAAAGATGTCTCAGTTGGAAAAGCATGCCTTCGCTGTTGTCAAAGCAGTCAAGAACTTCAGGTATTACATTCTAAATTCTCACACAATGGTACTGGTCCCTGACACGGCAGTCAAGTCAATCCTAACTCAACAGGAGTTAGGGAGTTTGCGAGGAAATTGGATTGCAAAAGTCCAAGAGTATGATCTAGATATAAAACCAACCAAGCTGGTAAGAGGCAAGGGCCTATGTCAGCTCATAGCTGAAAATCAAGATTCAGAAGACCCTGAGGAAAAGGATGATTGCACCGAGGGAGTACAAAGCCAGCTGGAGAAAGTCGATTCTCTACCCATGGTTCTATTTGTTGCCACCAGCGATGAATGGTATTTTGATATCACTTTCTTTCTCACTTATGGTGAGTTTCCAGCTCAGCTAACTTCAAAGGATAAACGTGCTATAAAGCTCAGAGCGGCCAGATATGTCATTTGGGATGACTGTTTATATAAACACGGAATAGATGGCATCTTCTTGCGATGTGTTAACAAGCTACAACAGATAAAGCTACTAGAGAGTTTTCATGATTTAGCCTGTGGTGGTCACTTCTCCTCTTCCTTAACGGCACACAAGATCATCCGGGCCAGGTACTATTGGCTGATGTTGTTCTAGGATACACCACACCCAGCAGAAAGTGTGGGCTCTGCCAACAATTTGTCGGCAAGCCAAAATTGGTTGCTTTTCCCCTCATGCCGGTCGTTATTGATGAAACATTTAGACAGTGGGGAATCAACTTTATCGGAGCACTCCATCCCCAATTGAGTGCCCAACATAGTTATGTCCTCACAGCAATAGATTACTTCACCAAATGGGTGGAGGCCATTCCTGTCAAGAACGCCACTTCTGAGGTTGTTTGCAATTTCATCAAAGACAATATCATTGTGAGATTTGGCATTCCACACAAAATTGTTGCTGATAACACTTCCAACTTATCCTCATGAGAAGTTGTTGGTTTTTGCTATGAACACGAGATAACCTTGGCCCACACCTTAGATTATTACCCCCAGGGAAATGGTCAGGCATAATCTAGTAATAAAAACTCAGTGACCATCATATGGAAGCTAGTGGATGAGAGTCAGCGGATGTGGCACAAGTCATTGTACGATGCTTTGTGGGTGGACCGAATTACTCCTAAGAGGTATCTCGGTATGTCACCTTTTCAAGTGTTATATGGGATCGACGCCGAACTTCCCATTTCTGCAGAGCTCCCTACTCTGCGCTTGGCACGAGCAATCAAAGATGAGACTTTCCAAAATTCCCTTGAAAAGAGGATCATGTATCTATTAGAGCTCGAAGAAAAAAGAGTAAGAGTGGTCGACATGATCACCAAACATCAGAATCAAGTTAAGAGATTGTTCGATAAAAGGGCTAAGCAAAGAGATTTCCAAGTGGGAGATCTCGTCCTTTTGTGGGACAAACGAAGAGAGCCGAAGGGCATGCACGGGAAATTTGATTCTCTATGGAGAGGGCCTTTCAAGATCAGGCAGCTCAATGGAGAGAATAGCTTCTATCTCTCATATCTAGATGGAACTGATCTCCTACTTCCCTATAGCGGATGACATCTCAAAATATTCAGGAAGTAGAGCTTGCTCTCTTCCTTGTACAGTTTTCTTTATGTTGTGTGTTTGCTTTCGTCATGTGTTTGTTTTCATCATCGCCCTTGTTTTTGACCCTCTTTTTCCCAATGGATAGGCACATGTTGATCTGGGGTTCTCTACCCTTGAGCTTCGCTCAAAGATAGTCCCTAGAAAGAGCCAAACATTTGTTATCCCGTAGAATTGTGAGGGCAATTTTATAGGTAACCATACCAAATTTTGTCTTTGGTCCTTGTCAGGGGACCCTCTCGCGTTCGAAATGTTACAAAATCCCTTTCTAGGAAATCTAGTTCTCCGAACTTAGTCATTTTGGTCTTTTTTTGGCTGGGTGCACCTTTTATATGTGTAACACAGACTAAATTTTGCCCCCTTCATTTCCTTTGGCGCACCCTTTGATGTGTTGACACATCAATTGTTGTGCCTTCCCGTGATGCGCCTTTCTTGCATGCGCCAAGGTGCATGCACCTTCATGTTAACAAATAAATTGTTGCGCCATGTTTTTGTGTGCCAAGGTGCTCAAAATGAAGTGTTGACAGTAGTAAATTTACGCCAAGGGTGAAATTATTTCCGTGTTGACACATGTCTTGGTGCACCCCTTGAAAAAGTGGTTGGCACATTTATTGCACCTTTGCCTATATATTGGCACACCCACCCTGTCACTTTCACAATTGAAAACACGTGATAAACTTTATTCCTCTCGCACTGTCAAAGACGCCATTCCTCCTCGTATCACGTTCGTGGACCCCACTTCATCTCTCACTTTCTATATATTTCTAGGTAAGTGGTCCTCATCCCTCTTGTGTTTTCAGTTGCTGGTTGTTTGTGAGGTTGAATGCATTGTATCCGAGGCTTAAACCCCCTACCGTTCTTGCAAATCTCTCTTCCCAAGCTATTTGCACCCTCTTTCTAGATATGCTGGCCAAGAGGTCTCGGCCTAAAAATGGATCTAGACCTCTTTGCTATGTTACTCCCACTGTCAAAAGATGTCAAGAAAACCTAAAAATCACGAACTAAAGAGTCAAGAACCTAAAATTTTTTTCCGGGCTATGTTTCTCCCTTGGCGTAATCACCACTCCTCTTCTGCCGCACAAAACATAGTTGTGCCAAAGGTGAATTGTTCCTACTTGCAACACGCGCCTTTCTTGCACAAATATAAAAACTAAACCTTTGGCGCAGGTGTAATCATCCTTATAACAACACAAAGTGACATGCAAGAAATCCCTGCACCGTGCCAAAGTCCCCCTGTGCGCATGCAATTTTGGTGTTACACACATTGATCTTGCACCCTTCGGTGCACCAAAGTCTCGTGTTACATGCAAATTGCATGCACCATTGGCGCACCCTACCCCCATGCAACACCAAAATTATTTGCACCTAGTATAAAACTACATAAACGGCGCAGGCGCATCCCCTGCTTACAATAACAATAATGTCATATGCAAAATCCTTGCACCCTGCACCCTTTGGCACTGATTTGTTCCTTGTAACACTCTGATTTAGTGTGCCATTCTATTAACTCTACAGCCTACAGTGTTCCTGCGCCCTGCACCCTGAGGCCTTAAAATTGCTAACTCCTCATTCTGTAGTGCTTTAATGGAAGATCTGACAGCTAACATGGCTCTTTTGCATTGGACTTCACTCCTTCTTCTTGTAGATCAGCAACTAAACTCAGATCCATATATGTCTACATCAAGCAAAAAGCCAACCAAGTCAAAGGGTAAGGCTAAGCTTATAGAAGAAGAGATGAAGTATAAATACCAGAGGGTCAGAATGCCCGAGTCCCAGGTAGAATGTGACCTGGACATAAGAGACTCCGAACTCGGTCACATCGACATGGAGGATTTCTGGGCCAGAACCAGGAGAGTCACAGGAAGTCCTTGGATGGACAAGCTAGTGGGCAGTGGACTACATTTTGCTGGGGGATCCCCGTCAGTGTAGTAAACAATGAATTTATGATGGTGGTGGCCCGTTGTTACAACAAAGACACAAGGTGTGTCGAAAATGAAAAGGGCGAGGTCATAATCAACCTCACTGCCCGGCACTTCGAAATCATGCTAGGCATCCCTCACCACTGACACTTTGTGGCTGTAAGCCAAGAGGACTACACCAAGGCATGGGAGGATAATGAAGACAAGTGCATGTAGCTGATGAATGAAGTGTACTTGAAAAATAAGAAGGTAATAACTAGATGGCCACAGGTTATTCACTACAGTGACTTCTCCAAGGAACTGAGTGACACCATCACATTCCTAAGTAGAGTTTTTTGGATTTCTGATGCCCATTACTTTCAAAAATGGATGCTCAAGTACCTTGAAACTATGAACAAGAATGTGCCAAATCAACGCTTTGAGTGGGCAGAGATCATAAGCAGCACCATATCCAAGCAGCTCCAACAACTCACCACAACGGGGAGGTTCTACATGAACTCTTACGTAGTCTATGCTGCAGCCTCGGAGAGGGATTATCCAACACTGAGCCGATGCAGAGTTTGGCCTCAGGTAAAAATATAGGAATACTATCCGGAGATGAAGTTGGAGAACAACATCCCGCAGTTTACTAAGATCAACGATGCTTTCTTCTATGGCATCGTCTACCTTTTGAGGCCAAATATGACTCATGGTCGGACGACCAAGAGCATAGTCACAACAACTGAGAAGTGGGGGCACTATTTACCCAATTCCCCACCTTCACCTATCTCAGAGCGGCCAAATTCCTGGGGGAGCCCACCTAATTACAGAGATATGTTGGCCCCAAGTTGATCCTGTTGGATCTGTCCAAACAACTCATAACCTACCATGAGAAATGTTTGAAGAGAAAGAATGGTGGAACTCCTTTCCCCCTTACATTGGGAAGATACACATGCATTTCTCACCACAAAGCTCAGAAATGTTTGCAGAGCTGGAATTGCTCAATCTAAAGCAAAAATTTCCGCGATGCCCACTTTTGATCCAAGGAATTTCCTTCCCAAGGTAAAACTCGATCAATCCACATTCCACGATCGAGGACATCTATATCGACTGTATCATGAGGTTAAACTTAGAAGGAAGGACCACTCCCGATTGGCATTAGTGAGATTATTCAATATGGCATGGCCATTGTTCCAAAGGGTTATCAAACTACCGATCAAGAAGTTGATTAGGTGTATCTGGACATAGATGGGGACAACTACCTTTTTCTCGTAATTGTGACAGAACAAAAGCACCCCAAACCATTGAAGAAAGGGTTAAGGAGACATTGTGGAGGATAGAACACTGTGCGAGAATGAATGGCCTTATCTACCTCGGGGTAGATTTCACTACATCCCCATTGGGAAACACACTGTCAGGTCGAGGCCAAAGCATCTCACAAAGGTCAAAGGTAAGGATAAAGATTGTGAATTGAGCTCGATCAAGAAGGAGCTCCCGAAAGTCCTCCTTCCGCTACACAAGAATAGGTTATAAGTCCGGTATCCCCAGAGAAAGAAGAAGTGGCGGAAGGTGTTCCGACGGCACATCCACTCGGGATTTGCCACTACTACAACTACCGAGGTCCCTTCTATCCCTTCTCCCTCTCCTCCTCCTCATGTGACCCAAGCAACCATTCCTTTGGTCGTATCCTCTCCCCCCCATCTTCTACTGTTCCCCCTTCCTCGTCATCCATCTTCTCTACTCTCGATGAGAGCTGTCCCCACCATTTCTTCTCTCATCTCTCGGCTCCCTTACTTTCCCGTGTCTACCTCCCCGCAGTATCCCTTTGACTCCCGTGAGAAATTTCTCGGCCTCCCTCTCGATGCCACCACCAAGTGTCTCTACCCATTTCCCCTCATCCACTGTAGTTGCTCCCTCTTCTACCACTGGTCCTGTTCCCTTAAGTCCAGCATGGATCTCCTAGCATCTGAGCCAGCAAAAGAGGAAAGTCCCTTTCACACCAATGGACTTCTCCATCATCCCAGCAAAGGGGGATAAGAAGCAAAATCCTATAACCCACTTCTCTTAGAGTGCATCGGGAGAAAGAGTAATGGAGATCGCATATCCCAATCCTTCAAAGGGTAAAAAGGATCTGTCTCCGAGTAGATTATACAGTGACCCAAGTCACAATGGGAACATCTTCTGAAAGTCTTCAAGGAGAGGCCCTATCTGCATTGGATGCCCTTTGCAAGAAACTTCAAGAAGCAAAGGAGGAGGAGAGGTTACTAAAAGAACAAAACAAACATCTTCTCCATGCCCTGCAGAAAATGGGCAATGCACCTCCTACAACTGCCACTAAAACTCCTAAGGTCCTAAGTTAGGATAAGATAAACGAGTACGCCAAAATTGGTGAACAAGGTATGGTAGTTTCCACCTGGAGAGATCAAATCCTCAAAGACAATGAGGAGGTAATAGTCAAGTTCACCGAATTATATCAGAATATTAGTCGGGTGAACAAAGATCTCCAGTGATCGCAGGACCTATCTCCGAAGAGTTGGACCATGCAAGGTTGCAACACGAGACATTCCAGAAAATGCTCGACTACTCAGTCGATGATTTGGTGAAATTTGGTATTTTCAATCACCCCATGGTACCCAGCAAGATCCTTGCTCATTGGATTACCGGGTTGAATAGATGGAGTTTTTCCTGGAAAAGATTGACAAAGTCAAGGAGGAAGCCCTGGATGCAATGCATAAAATGGAGCAAATTGTTCTGAGAATTTCTCTAGGCTTGCTTACTCCTTCTTTTGCCTTGAGGAAGGTAGACGAAACTATCCGGATCTTTAAGGAGATCGTCTCGCAAGGGTTAGGGCTAGAAGCCACTTTTGACACCGAATGTATCAATAACCTTCTGGCTTGTCATGATTTTGTGGGGTTCCTGATGGAGGCAGGCAATGAATATTTCAAACTCCCTAAAAAACTCAGAGATGAATGGGAGACTTGTGAGGTCATCGGCGATCATACGAAGGGTCTTGCCTAGGATCAACTTCAGCCAATGATCAGTAAATTCATGGAATATTGAACTCAGTTCCACATTACCTCTCTCGAACAACAACAGAAGCAAGATACCCCCTTTCATCCGCAAGACGACGATGAATAGATTTCTTCCTCTTGTCTTCCTTTTTGTAAATATCTAAGAGTATGTTGGTACAAACGATGACCTCAACCATGTTGCACCATGGGATGTTGTCATCCACCAAGTTGTCCAAAGTCAACATTCAATTTTAGATATTTTGTAGATATTTTGTAATTAGTTGTTGGTTGCTTTTTTCCTTCTTTCTTCTCCTTCTTCTATATATACTTAGATACTTGTTGTATTCAAGGGGTGGATACTTTTTAGATGAAAAATAGAAGTAAGAAGAAAAAACTTTGAGCTTTTGTAACAGAAGAAAACATTAATACAAATATTAAGACTTTGTGCTGAATATGTGTGTTATGAGCATTTTAATCTTTCTTATGTCAGATTTATGTGTTTATTCTGTTGAATCTATCTCTAATTTTTGTCATTTATTCATTAGTATTGCTTTGTTCATCTATGCAAGTAGGTTTGGCTCTATTTACTACCAGCCCAAAACATAGACCCTCTAACATTTCTACTTTGGAATTCATTTCTTTTCTCCCTTCAGATCTATTCTATCTCCCCACCTCATTTCTTTCCCTTCTTTTCACAGTTGGAAATACCTCTACTGGGATGAGATCCCAACCCCCGAAGGTAGAATATTATGATACTTTCATAGATTCCTGCTGGTAGAATAGCAATAAACCAGTTTCGCTTTGCTGACTCAAAGAGGGGCTATGCCCTGCACACTATTGGCTTGTCTATCCATAGATCTATCCACCCGACATGATTTTTAGACCACACATTCAAAGGTTACATTAATGAGTTCATCTCGGTTTACCTTGATGATATAACTATCTTCTCAAAACAGAGTGCCGATCACATAGTGCACTTGGAAAGAGTCTTTGAGAGATGTAAATAATTTGGGGTATCTCTTAATCCCAAGAAGTGCAATTTTATGGTGGCTCAGGGAAATCTCTTAGGCCATGTGGTTTCAAAGGATGGCATCATGATTGATCCTGAGCGTGTTTCAGCTATCCTAGCCCTTTCCTTGCCGGCGTAGAAAAAATCCTTACAATCCTTCCTTGGCAAGATTAAATTTGTTAGGTGTTTTATCCCTAAATTTACAAGACTGGTTTGGCCCATCACCCTTATGCTCAAGAAGGACATAGCCTTCAAATGGATAGCAGAAGGAAGAGAAAGCTTCAATAAGATCAAGAAAGAGATTTCTTGTGCACCAACACTCATCAATCCAGATTATGCAAAGGATTTCATCTTTTATGCTTATGGTGCCGATGTAAGCATTGCTATTGTCCTAACACAAAAAAATGAACAAGGGATGGAATAGCCAGTGGCATTCTTCAGCCAAATGTTGAAGGATTATGAGTTGAAATATAGTCACATAGAGAAGTAGGTCTTCACCATCATGTGCACACTCAAGAAATTCAAAAGTATGCTCGCCAAAAATCATATCAAGGTGTTATTCTCTCACTCATCTATTAGAGACTTCATCATAGGAGAAGAAATTAGTGATAAGAGAGTGCGATGGGTGACCAAAATCATGGAATATGATGTGACTATCAAAGCCACAAAGCTGGTAAGAGGTAGCACACTCTGTAGGTAGATTGTTGAGGATGCGCAGAGTGAACCTAAGGCTTCATTATTTTGGATGAAGACCTCCCACACGTAGAACATGAACAAAATACGAGACCACTAACACAAGTAGCTAGATGAAGGACATGATCACATTCCTTTTCGAGGGTGTGTACCCTCCTGTTTGAACAAAGCAAAGAGAAGGCATCTCAGGTTGCAATCTATTCCTTATGTTTTGATTGATGGACTTCTCTTCAAAATAAATCTAGATGGCATGTTGTTAAGATGTATCAATGGTGCATAGACTGAACAAGTGTTAGCAGAATTTCACGATGGATTCTCTAGTGGACACTTCTCTGCCAAAACTATAGTAATGAAGATCATAATGGTAGGTATATTTTGGCCTACCCTATTTATAGATGCACATAGGTGGGTAACAAAATATAAAGAATGTGCTTTCTTTGCAGGAAAGAAAAGATTGACAGTGCTTCCCCTCCGACTAATCCAAGTGGATCAGTCTTTTGTGAAATGGGTTCTCAACTTCATAGGATTGATCAATCCACCTTTAAGGGATAGACATAAATGGGTGCTTGGACAGCTACATAATACTTTACCGATGGATAGAAGCTCCCACGCTTAAGGAATCAACTGACGCAGTCATCCTTTACTTTCTCGAAGGTTTAGTCACAAGGTTTGGCATTCCTCAAACCATTATCTCTGATAATGCAAAGGCCTTCCTTGGTGCTAAAATCACTGATTGGGCTCTAAATCTAGGAATTTACCTGAAAACTTCTTCCAACTATTACCCTCAGGGAAACGATTTAACAGAATCAACAAACAAGAACTTGATCATAATCATGAAGCGCACAATGAACACTAGCCAAAGATAGTGGCATACAAAGGTCTTGGACGCACTCTCTGGGAAGATAGAATCACAATAAAAGGAAATAGGAACTTCACCTTACAATATTGTCTATGACAAGAAGGCCACCCTTCCTTTGAAACTAGAACTAAATTCATTAGCGCTTGCCCAACAGATGGAATTTGAGGGTGTGGATCAAAGAGAAACCAGGATGGAAGAGCTGGTTCATCTTGAAGAACTTAGAAAATCTGCCATGATCAAGATAGAATAGCATTAGTAGGCAACAAAGAAATGGTTTGACAAAAAGGATAGGTCTCAAACTTTCAAAGCTAGAGACCTGGTTCTAAAAGGGGATACTAATAGAGCTAAACCAGGGTGCCATTCAAAGTTTGATGCACTTTGGAGTGGCCCATAAATCATCAAGTCCTGCAAAGAAGCTAACTCTTTCAAGTTAACTCATTCGGATGGAAGTGCACTACAAATCCCAGTAAATGGGATCTATCTCAAACCCTTCCATTAGGTTTATTGCATCATATTGTATATATTAAAGTAGTTTCAATTCCTCCAAGTGTGCTCCGTACACATTATTTGTTTATACATAGTTATTTCCTCTCGCATGCTTCCTGCACACGCTCTTTTGTTGCTTCCAGTGTGTAGAGCTTCTCTCAATAGTTGTGAGATTTAGGAAAAAGTGTAGAAATGATGCTCAAAGTGACAACAGGGCATTTTCATGATTGAACAAGTAGACTCCATGCCCAATGGATGCTTTAGGCTACTGGTCTCTTACATCTAGCAGGATAGATGGCCCCAAAATTTACCAAAACTATTATCCAAATAGCTCCCCTAGTGATTTAGGATAACTTGCATACACATTCTGGCCCTAAGTTATCTATTGAAGAATTGTGCACACTCAAAAAATCATTTGGACATTCCCTTGGTCATAGTTTTCCTACGCACCCCTTTCCTTCCTCCTTCCACTTCCCCTCGCACCCTCCTTCCACACATTCACCTTCTTCCAAGTTATTTTCCTTCCACCCCGCGCACCTAAGTCTTTGACCCTTCGCATGCCACACCCATTACTTTGTAATAGTTACACCTTAACCATACGTTCTCTACTCATTAGTTTGATTCATCTCCCGTGTGCATCGCACACATTCCCTCGTGCTTTCCTCTATTTTCTCCATGTACCCTTCTATGCTAGATCATATTTTGACATGCTTAAGTGTGCAAAGACGCGCCCGATCATGGCACACCAATAGGGTGTTGAATCCTTGCAACAAATGAATGATTAACACGTGGCAGAAACAACAAATAGTTGTACATTTGGCCACCATCTCAGCCAATCGACACATGTCACATGTCTTGTATATGCCGATGACTCTGACATCTTCTGATAGCCATATCATCAGCTACAGAGCTTAGATCGGCGTGTGCTTGGACTTGTCAGAAAGCTGCTGACATCAGTAAAGTGCCAGAAATTCAAATTTCAAATTTTGGTAGATCTGGTAGGTGAGAATTGGGAAAATGTCTCTCGAACATTGATGAGCAGATCTGATTGCTCCAACCACCCAATTTAGTATGATCCACTCTCTTTTGTCTTCAACACGTCAAACAGGCATGGGGAAGCGTATTTCATAGATTTCCAAGTGGATTTATAGACATTGAATGCTTCTTGTTGGTGGTTGTGTTTCAAATTCAGGTTTTCCCTCCTTTTCCTTTCTTCCTCCATGGATTCATCTATAAATGTAAGAGCAAGGCTCATTTGTTATGTTGGATACTCTGGATCCTTACACATGTTGCTAAGGACTCCATATTTTTTGTATTTTGAGTTGCAGACCTCTATGTTTGGCTCTTGCATGTGGATATCGGCCTCTTTATCATTATAACAGTTTTGTGCATTTTTGGAAGTAATAGAAGCATTGTTTTGTGACTATTCTTTTTCCTAGCGTGTTTACATTCCTTCTTCTTGCCTTTTCTCTTGCATTGTGTATCGTTGTGCTACTTCAGTCCCTTCCAGGTTTCATGTTTGTTTGTGTTCCTTAAAGATGATTCGATGAATGCGTGTTTTGCTATGCTACTCGTGCTCAGCCTCCTCTCACACATTCCCTCTCATTCTTGCGTAGAAAAGATAGTGTTCATCTCTCTTTTCGGTGTTATCACCTTTTAGTGGAGTTTACTTCATGTTATCTTTTTTCCCCTAGTCCCTTAGCATTCTTAGCTTAGTTTCCCCTTTCAGTACTAGGAGTAGTAGTAGCAAAAGAGATAGATAGAGGAACCGGCCTTCTCTGTAGATCCGTCCCAAACTCGCAAGGTCCCACAACTTAGGGATGGTTCCATTGTGGTCTCGATAGCTCGCTCCCTTTTCAGATATCTGAGACATAGGTGCATGTTTAAGCAACAAACAATATGTATCACCAACATTCTTAAGCTCAAACAAGATGACAACATAATAGTAGGTTCCCCAAGGATTTATAAATGTAGTTTTGGCTTGATCCTCTTCAGATATTCTGATCTGGATTGTACCTAGATAATCCATCCATGAGAGACAACAACTTGAAACTGGCCATCGTGTCAATGATAACATCGATGGATGGTAATGGGAAATCGTCTTTGGGACAAACCTTATTTATATCCTGAAAATATATGTAGATGTGGATCTTTCCATTTTTCTTGAGAACAGGGACTATGTTAGACACCCATTGTGAATAGGAAAATGGCTTGATGGGCCTTGAATTTTTCTTGATTGGATTTACATCTAGTTTGGTGACAAGATTGTGCACCGCAATGTGTGATGTAATCCCCATCATTTTTGTATAGTTAAACATGAATGCTTTTTGTTACTCCTTGAGAATGTGGGTATGTATTTCAACCTCTTCAAGAGTTAAAGAGGACCTTAGCTTCAAAATATTTTGTTCTTCCTTGGTATCAATATTTATATCGATTGTACCCTAAATCCCCTCTTCTCCTACCTCAAAATTTCAAGTTCCCTCCCAAGGGAAGATTCTATCATGGGATTTCAAAAATAGGAAGAAGAGTGTGGAATTAGAGAAAGATTAACCTCATGATGTGTAAGATGTAATTCTGTGAGAGTGTTTAGATATTCTAGAGTTGTTTTATCAATGTTAACCTAATCTATAATGACAGACTCACTCTAAGCCTCTACATATGTCAACATTGGAGTCACCAGTGTCTTATGAACCAAGGGTTTTGCATGAACCGAGATCATGTGAAGTTTTAATCTTCCACTCACTTTGCTCCGAGTAAAGTGAGAAGTGGAAGTTACGATCAAGTCTAAAAGAAGATTATGGTCTCATGGAATTGCTTTGATTGATATGAAGTCAAACCTCTTTGTTAAATTTAGCACTGTTGTTTTGTAGAGTTACAAATGCTTAGCTCTAGTCTCATATACTTCAGATACCTGATTTGCAACAAGTTGTGAATCACCCAACACCCTGATATTAAGAGCACCCATTCTTTCAACCACGATGAGACCAAGTAGAAGGGCTTCATATTCAGCCCCATTATTTGTGCACTCGAAGTTTAATTTGAAGGAAAAGGTAGAATCCTTCCCTCGGAGAGGTAAGAATCACACCTACCCTAGTGCCAAAACAATATTTGGCTCCATCAAAATGAAGAGTCCAACAGTTACTTGGAAAAATGAATGTTAGATCATATTTTGAATCTTTCTCCTTTACTTCAGTTACCTCAACCATACAAACATCATTTACTAGAAGAGAACCAAGTCCTAAGCAATGTCACATGCCCATAAAATCGAAAGAAAGGAGAATGGGTAAATATTTTTCCAATATCTTGAAAATATTTTCCATCATTCCTAACGATACTATCTCTATGATGACAGTTTCATCTTTGACTACCGTAATGCCCGTGATGAAACTCGTGACTTTCAATTCCATTGTACAAACCAAATTTTCCTCTGGTACTAAGCTTGCAGGTTTATTTAAATGATTTTTAGGAAGCTCAAACTCAGAGTGGATCCCTGGCCTCTTTTTCAAGTTAGCTAGGTGTATGTCAAAGGGTTTTGGATCACCTTGTGCCACAAATACCTTCCCTAAATGTAGGAACCTAACTTCCTAAAACAAAGTGGAGGGAATTGCCTTCATGTGATGAATCCAAGGACAACCAAGGATCATATTATAGTTAGTTTCTGATCTATAATATAAAACTTGGTTAGTACCATCTTAGGTCCAAGGGTGACCAGCAACACTATAGTTTCAATTGATGTTGCTTTGAGGTTGTCGTAGCCTCTCAACGATATTTTGTGTCAAAGAGAAATTGGTCTCTCCGTACCCTATATTTTGAAGGAAAGAGAAGGGGACTATGTTGATTACTGCCCCATCATCAATCATCGCATGCTTTACATAGTTTTTGTAAATCTAAACTTGTAAAAACAACATTGGATCACCTCTATGAGCTATTTTAGTGTCCATGGGCATCTTGTTGATGTCGAATACAAATCCAACATCTCTTTTAGGCTGCCCTAGAGGATAGACATCAAAGTCCACATGGTTTATTTGTGCTTCGGAGGAGGGGTGATATTAGCCAAATGACCAAGACCCAATGCTTCTAGTAGAGCAACCCTATGAGTAGGGGAATTCTTTAACAAATCCAAGAAGGAAATGTGTGAGAAGGTCTTAGTTAAGTCATTGATCAAATTGTAAGCTCCTACTAGCTTGCTTAGCGTATCAAAAATGTCATCTGATGTAGTTGGGTAGATCAAGATAGGATGCAAAGAATAATCCTTAGTTCTAGTGGCAGCATTAATTTAAGGTTCAATGTCCAAATCCACCAACCCCATAATTTTTGTTTCTTTGGTGACCATCCAAGAGATGTGCCACTTGTGGGTTTGATGAAGTTGAGGGTTCGCAATCATGGGTCCCTATTACAATAACTTTGTTTGAACAATTGGGATCTATTCTACCATCCTTTAGATGTGTGGGGAGAGGATCGTTAAATATTCCAAGTAGTGTGTTCTATGGAGATATTGATCCCATGTAGGTGTTTTGAGTGGGTGTTTTCAGGTTTTCCAAAAATATGTCAACAAATAACTGTCTTTGATCCTATGGAAAATTTTGTAAAAATTTGTTAAAATTACGGCATGTTCTTGCATCATGCTGACGAACCCTTTAGAAACTACAATATAAATTAGGATCGTAATCTCAAGGCCTTTGGTTTGCACCTTTTTGTGGTATGAAATTACGATTATTATTTAGTTTTTGATTTTTATGGTTAAAATTTGGGAACCCTTGCCCTTGGTTTTGAAATTGGTGAGATACCCACTTGGGTATTGGTTAGGGCCTTGGGTCTATGTTTGTCTTGATTGTTGAGGTTGTTGTTGTTGTTTCTATTGTTGTTGATGGTTAAAATATACAACATTGACTAAGGGTGAGAAGTTATTGTTTCTTTGATTGTTGTCATTGTTATTGTTGTTGTTTGAAGTGCTTGTATTAGGAGCATTAACAAATTAGGTTTCTTAGGTTGGTCCATCACTCCATCCATCGTGACTCCACAATTCTTATTAAGGATTTTTGTGCTTGGTTTCTATTCATGTTATTGAGTAATCAAGGGTTATTTTGATTAGGGGTGACTAACCTTCCATTAGCTCCATAAGTCTTACGACCACTGTCAATGGCTTCTTGGTCAATTCAAGAGCACCCTCTAGCACCTCTTCATAGCTCCTTAGCAGGAAATTTTGAACCTCTTCCTTTGTCTCCCTATTGAGAGAGTGGAGGAAAAAATCACAAAGCTCTGTTTGATCCATATTTGGAGTGCTTGTAGAGGAGTAGAGAACTTGTCACCACATTTGAATGAAGTGGGCTGCAGACTCATTGTGCTCTTACTTGATATGAAGGAATTACTTGATTCCTATTCTAAGAAAAATCATATCAAAAGATTTAATAAATTCTGATATGAGTTGCTTGAACGAGTGTATTGAAGCCTCCGATATCCTATAGTACCAATCAAGAGAAATACCTTCTAGCATCTTAGGGAAAAATTCACAACCGCGTCCCATGGGAGAATCTCTTGAATAGACGTTGCATAAGCTTTGATGTGGGCATTAGGATCACCCTCCCCTTTGAATTTTAGAAGATTAGGAAAGGGTCTCGAGAGCATGAATATCCGAATGGAGAAGTCTAGGGGCTCCTTAAGATATTCAAAATAGGTCCCCATTACATATGTTTCCACCATTGAATATCCTTGTTGGGGAGGTGGAGGTTGCACCGGTTGTTGTTGAAATGGGACAATATAGAAATTTTTTGGGGCATATGGCATCCCCTGTAGTTGTCCATATGGACTTGGGTAGGTGTACATATCCCCTATAGAGATTTAGAATACATGTGTACATAGGGGGTTGATTACCTTGATATGGAATCAAAGGCACAAAGCCAGGGAACATTGTATTTCTAGCTAGTATAGCATTTTAAAATGCACTTCCAATCAGTTCCTATTGTAAATATCCATACGTGGCATGAGGGGGCATACCCAAGGTGACCATCCCTATAAGTAGATCTCTAAGGTTTTTAGTACCCATATAAACTAGAGGATTTTGTGTAGTAGGTATTTGTCTGTAATTCTACGGGTAGGGAGAAGTTATTGCTTGCCCTACATATGAATTTTGAGCATTTTGGGAAAGCTCTAGCTCCTTGAATTTATATACCAAATCCGAAATGAAATTACCCATTGAAGGGGTGGTGCTTTTCTTAGGTTCTTTTTGTTGAACCCTTGAAGGTTGTTGAGGAGTATGGTATCTTGCTATGAATTGTTCATTATGTTGTCACCCCTCATTAGCAATATTTTTAGTTGCTTTAGAGGGGTAACGTTATTATTTTTGAGTAGAACATCACCTTGTCCTTGCAACCTATCGAAATTTTGGTTCATGTTCTGGAAGTGTTGTTCACTCCTAGCATAAAATGCTAAATATTCCTCATCTAGATGCGGGAGTTGGTTTGATTGCATGTTAATGGGTTGTCGAAATAATACCCGAGGAGATGAACTTACTTCACTAGTGAAGTTCATGTTGTTTGAACTTGATTATTCATGAGTATAGGTCTCATGTGATTTATTCAAGTGCCTCAATACATACAGAGGGAACCAATATTGGCTCCCACGAAGTAGAGGGTTTTGAGCAGTTGAGTGATTTTTGCCCACGTTGAAAGTGAAGGTGATTGTTGTGGTATACTTTCTTGGTAGTGGTACATGTCAAAAATTGGGATGGGTATATCATACTCATCATATCCCAACATATTCGGGGTATAAGAATACCTACAGAATAAAGGATGGACAAAGAAAGTTGAAACGTTTAGAGACTAGCCCTTCATGTCAGGTTCACCAATTTGTACAACATAAAATCAACATGTGACCTTCTTCGCACCCGACCTCTCGAGGTCATGCTAAGACAGATAGTGTAGAATGAATGTGAATGTGAGTGTAGTAATAGGGATGAAATTAATCAGGAAATCTTATATCTTTGACATGTAATATCGGGATCTGTGAGTCTAAGGCAAAGAATTCTCTCCTAACTTGAAGTGGTGTGATGGCTTAGTCTGAGATAATAGCTGCTCGGAGACTCCAATCAATGTTGATATCTACCAAGAGTTTATTTTTGGTTGTTTAGTGTCGAGAAAATGACTTACGGGTGCCTCGTATGGATTTCTAGACAAGGTCATGGAAGTAAGAACGAGAGACATGGTGGAGCCACAAGGATTTATGGGCAATTTTATGGTCTAGTCCAGAAAGTCTTAGCCTGATTGGATGCTATGTTCAGTAAGGAAAGTTGTGCAATAATGTTTGGTGGAAGTGGTGAAGATCTGAATACTAATGTACGCAAACTAGTGTTAATGTCTAATTGGTTAGTAGGCCCGTTGGGTTGTGGGACCTGAGGATCATAACCAAAGACTTGTGGAGGTTGTGGCCCTTATATGGTCATGTGCATAATAAAACCCTATTTCTAAGAGTAGTCCAATAATCGTAGTATTTATTAGCAATGATATTTATCGAATTGAGTTGTTCTATTTTCTTAGAAAAGGTTATAGGTGTGCGTAATATTGTCAAATGTAAACCGTATCAATGTCGGCTCTAATTCGCCCGTTGGGTTGTGGGACCAAGGGATCACAACTATATGTCTTTTCTTGTTGTGGACCATTAATGGTCATATAGAATGAAATAAAGTGATTTTGATAAGAAAAATAATTATTGAAGGAAATATAATCTATGTTTTTGGAGTTTTCACAATATATCAGATCAAAGAAATAAAAGCAAACTAATCTATCAAAGGAAATATTTTTGATCTTTTCTAATTTTTAAGCAATGCGTTCTAATCTAATAAATAAACTAAAGACAAGTAATCACCGGATGTAGCTAGTTACTTGTGCGAATGTGTGAATCTAACCTAAAACAAATAACCTAATCCAATCAAAAACCCTTCAAACCCTACCTCAGAGGTGAAGAACAAATCATGACCCTGAAAGGGCTATTTTTCCCAAAACTTCCCCGTAATGTTAAAGAGAATTTTTTTAATTATTTAATCTACTTGTGATTACCTAACTTATTTAAATGAACACTTTGCTAATATATTTGATATGTAAATGAAACTAGTTATTTGAAATTGACAATTTAACAAATAAAGAAAAAAAACACACAATTCCAACCTGGATAAACAAGAGCTTTGGAAAATCTGGTTGTATATATATTTGTCCCCTCATTTTTTTCCTTTCTTTCTCCAAGTTTTCATATGAGTCCAAGGGATTGGGAATGCAAGAACAACAACAAGAGGATGATACTTGAGCAATGGAAGCTTGAAGGCATTCTAGATGTAATGCAAGTAGAAGAGAGATATCACAAGAGATCTGAGCTTGGCTATGCAATTCCTAGCAAGATTGTGGCAGAAATACAATGCAAGATACAAAAATTTTAGGCCTTTTGCTTGAATACAAGCATGGAATATATAGGAATTGGGGCTGGGATGTGCCTTCATGCACAAGTCAAGAAGAGGCATTTCTAACTAACTAAATCACATGTAAAAATAGAAGAGGGAAGGAAAACCAACCAAGCAATAAAAATTTTTTTAGACAATTTGGCCTCGTGGATGTATGCTAAAAGTGAAGTTAAGTGAATCATTGCATGTCAAAACACGCATAACAGAATCTAGAAAATTCATTCAAGACCGCTGCCCTACATAGGGCGGTGGTTTCAACAACACCGCCCTATTTTGGGTGGCGGTTTTAGAACCATCACCCAGAAGGGTGGCGGTCCTAGCACTAAAGGCCAAAACATGTGCAGAAAGAGGTAGAAAGCTAGAAAAAATGTGGGAAGGATAAGTAAAGATGTCTAGGAAACAAATATACACTGCGAATGGAATTTGGAGCTCGAACACCTTCTTGAAAGGACTTGAATCATCATTGGGGACTTTTGTAACTATTTTCTGAAAATGTAGCACATGCAATTTTGGGTGCGTGTAGTACCATTGTCATGGAGGAATGCACCCTTTGGGGAGTAGTGATATGACTCACCTTCCAATTGATGAAATTGAAACATTCCTAGTTTTTGGGTGACCTATAACCTCTACTCACTGCATGAAATGGGAGAAGGAGAAGGAACGATTAAAAATAAAAAGATGGTGATACACTAAATTTTTTTAGGATCTTCAGACTTGTTTGAACCACACAACTAGACTGAAAGAACCATACACACCATACATAACTTATAAATGGATATGTCAATGAAAAAGTGCATTAGATAAGGGTTTGAAGTTTGTGATAGAATAAAGAAGGGAAACAAATGGATTTGGAAGGTAATTTGGTGAATTACACAATAAGATCATGTAAAAATTTGTTAAACACAATATATGACTTAAACATTAACATATAACTGCATAAAATCATGGAAATTAGACTATAAATTAGGGATAAAACCATATTTTGACATAAAAATAACTTAAATACATAATATTACACAATATACGAGTTGTAAAAACATATAAATATCTCCTATATTGATCCAATAGGTGAAACCAAAGATAAAAGATAACTCATGACCCCTACTTGTCCCACTTATAATGTTAAATCACTCTAGAATGATGGACACAAGGTGCTGAGATTAATTTTATAATGAATTCTATGGTTTTTAAATAGAGAATCGAGGGAGAAAAGAAGAGAAAGAGACACATATACACAAGTGTGATCAATTAAAAATAGAAAAGCATGGGAATAATGCATGTGCAAGTTTCCCTTTACTATAGAATTAGATGATCTTGATTGAAAACAGGGAGATCCATGCATAGAAAAGAGTAATTTGTTCCCAAAATAGGAAATTCCACACTTATGCATGAAGTTTGCATGCTTAAAAATAGAATTTGGGTTCCCTTGTGTGTTCCTGCTATTTTTAAGGGTTGGTACATGATCTGAAATTTTTTCTAGCATGAAAAATTGTTAATATTATCCTTTGCATGATAAAAATGGAGTATTTCTTGCGTGATCCTACCAATTTTAACCTTTGTGTGATCTAAACTTACATTCTTTGTGGAAAACAACTAAAAATAGCTTTTTGGATGTTTCTGGGTCGTTGGGAGCATGTTGGCATTGTAAATGACTATAAGAATAGTAAAACATTACCTACGGGCCTTCAAAATCTTATTTAACCTTCACCTTTGTATTGTGGGTTTGGTGGTGGATCAAGGAATGAATTAAAAAAGGGAATAGATCCCTATGTTCCCTCAAAGTTTGACTTAATCGATCAAGGAGACAATGCAGAGAAACAAAAGAACCTTAGAAATGTTCATTGTGTGCCTAAAAGGTTTGATTTCACTCATCAATGCAGTAATGTAGAGAAACGAAGGAGCTTTAGAACTGTTCCTTGTTTTCCCAAAAGGTATGACTTTGTCGACGCAGTGATTATAGGAATATGGGGAACAAGTGGAATGTAGAATTGTTCTACTTGTTCCCAATTTATATAAATTTACCGATTTGCACATTTTTGTGGCCATGAAAATGTTTCAATGAACCAATTGAATGGGGTAATAGTTTGTTAAGTTCTCAAGGTGATTGAATTGGTTTTGCAATGAAGCTTGGGAATGAAGGAACTGGAGAAAAATGCCCATAGTGCCCAAAAAACCTAATTTTTCCAATTTTCCTATGTAAAGTAGCCAATGTAGAGATGCAGGAATAAGAGGAACTTAGGAACAATTACTCTTATTCCTTAAAAGGAAAAAAATTTCCCAAATTTTCCCATATTTTCCCAAGATGACTAAATCCTTAGGCAATGAAGCTTAGAAAAATGGAGGAGGAATTCCCAAACACCGAAAATTGACCATAACTTGTAAAGTTTTTAAATTCCACTCGATCCATGACTTTTCAAAACACCAAAAAAATGTTGGGTTGGTTTTGGATAACAATTTAGCGACCTTCAGGGGACATTTTCCTACTAGATGTAACTAGTTGCTTTGTGAAGTACCATTTGGCATGGAGTCAAGTATACACTAGGAACTACCGAGATCAATCTACCTTCACCCCGAAACCATGTGAACACCGAAAATACCTTCCCGAGATATTAACAAAATTATTCCATAGCACATATTAGAAAACATACATACCAAAAAAGTGCACACGACACACGAGAAAGGAAACTAATATAACAATGTGTATGAATCACTTGAAGGAAAGTGAAAACAATATATTATGTATAATGGTGAAACGTGGCCTCAATAATAGATTTTGAGGTATATCCCATTAACTAGGATGAGTAGCTCATCACCATTCAACTTGGAGAGTTGAAAAGCATTGTGTTATTTACAACCTATAATCAAATATGGCCCACTCCAGAAGGAGTCAAACTTAGTGTGTCTTCTAGGATTGGTTCTTTCTTCATCCCACTTAAGCATCCTTCTCTGAATGTCCTTACATCTAATTTCTTGTCAAATTATCTCTTCACTTGAGCTTGATGAAGCTCCATGGTATCCATTACATTTTTTCTAACTTCTTAGAATTCTATTAACTCTAATTGAAATTGAATTCTCCTCCATAATTTCCATCTTTTTAGTGAGATCAAGAGCTGGTAATTCATAATAAATAAGAAACTTTACTTGCTTACTAGTCTAAACTAACCCCGAGCTAGTTTGATAACTTGCAAAAAAATTGAGTTAGCCCCTGTTTTGGACTTAGAAGGACTTTTATAAGAAATTGTAGTTTTGAAAGTGAAAGTTATAAGCACTTCTTTGAACCCCAAAAACATCTCTCTCGACTCATGGAAGTAGGTCACAACCTTGCAGCCTCAAAATAAATTACAAAATGTGTTTAGATGTCCAAGGCTCAATTGCAACATGGATAGGTGGTGTGTTCTGGGATCTCAGGATGAAAAGGTAATCTCATAGGAGATTTCAAACACAATCAAGGACTTGAATCCCATGTCTAGTCCTTTAGTGCCATGTGGCATATCCTCGAGAGGTTCAAAATAAAATTATAGCTCATAGTACTATGGTAAAACTTTCACTAGAGTTAGATTTATGTTTTTATTTTCTATTTGTATCTTTCTCTCATGCCTCCATTTTTGAAAAAATGGGATTATTAGAAATGTCTCATCATGTACTTAAATTTGGCATCATCAGATTCAATAATTGATGAGGTGTGGTGGGAGAAAAATGGAAAATATAGTTCATGCATTAAAATGTAGTTTTAGGAAGCTCAACCACTCGAATTGATGAAGGATGGGCTCTTACCTTCCCCTACAATCAAAAGGATGTGGGGGAATGGTTTTTTATGGTTACCACCATGTTTTTAGAATATTTAGTGCATCTTGTTGGTGGTTGCATCTATAAGTTCATGTTGCAGAGTAAAGACAAATATTTTCATCAATGACAAGATCCAATCTAATCTACCTCCCTCTTTTCCCTCTTCTTCTCTCTCCCAATATCTATATATTATAAAATAATAGTTATTTATAGAGGTTAGAACCCCTCGTAATAAAAGGAATCATTTTAAAGTGTTGCACAAGTTATTTGGATTTGCACACATAAGGTTTGACTTCTGAAATGTGTGTGTGCCTTCTTCCTTCATTGTAATGGAATATGCATCCTTATAAGGAAATAAATTTAATGTTTTTTGGCTATTTTCTACCTGATCTTACATTTTATTGCATTTTATTTCCTCTTCATTAATTTTCAATATGTTTATTCACCTTTCGTGGATCTATCTTGATTGTTCATTTCATCGAAATGAAAGGTAGGTGTTGTATTGATCTGTGACACTCTTGTCTGTGCTCTTTATCATCATTTCCTCCCACCTTTCCCTCATTGATATTGTATTCCCCCTTTTTGGTATTATCACCTTTGTTTATCTTATGATTTCCCTTTTTATCCATCTTCTTCTAACCCTAGTCCCTTATATTGTTAGATTAAGATTGGATAAATTTATTTATAATTATATGAGTAGTTTAGCATTAGGAATTGGTAGAGGAACCAGCCTTATCTGGAGGTTTGTCTCAAACAACAAGCTGCCACACTTGTAGACAATCCCATGTTTCCTAAGAAAATTTATTGTTCATTCATGTTAAATTAAAGGGTGTTGTTTTTTGGTGAAAATAGTTATGGCACACTTGGTGGGACGACTCTAATTTTATTATTATTTCACTACATTTTCATGTGTATAATTCTGAACTTCAACCTTTTGGAGCATTTTTAAAACACATATGGTGACTCCAAAACTCTATCTACTGGTTCAATGTAGAAAAGTGCCCATTTCTTATGAGAAGGATTCAAACAAGGTCAAGAAAAACAAATGAAAAAACTTTTGATTACTTACAACTATCTCCAAGGAGAAGGAGAAGAGGCAGATCAGTTCATAGATCACCATCAACATTAAAAAGAGTCCTCTCTACTCCTTTGGATAGGCATTTTTTTCTTTCCTCCAAGGTTTTAAGACCCATTCCATTCATGGAACTCTAGAGAAATTTTTCCTTTTCAATTTCAATTGTGGTAGTCCTTTGGATCTCAAAGCAACATGATATATTATTTTTACACTTAAATGTATCCCTTTCTTCAATGTGGAAAACCATCCTAACCCATCTGATCATATCCAAGATGTTACAAATGTTTTCTCACCCATTTTTTATCAAGATGATGTAGCAATCAGACTCTTGGCTTCATCATTCAAAGGGAAATATCTTTAATTGTACATGAGTTTGATACTTACTTCAATACAAAATTGAGATGAATTTTTCACATCCCTTTACAACAATTTTGAGGATAAGTCAGATCACTTGTCCTTGGTGGATCAATTGACCACAACAAAGAGAACCCCAAATGTACAAATAATTGATTTCAACAAAGAAATTTCAAGACTTGGGATAGGATTCAATAAATGGTAAGGCCTACACAAAATTATGATTTTCTCTATTACTTAAGATCTTAAAATAGTGATATTTGTCATGATTCACTCCACAAAATGTGTAACCTTACTAGTTACAAATATAATTACTATTAGAGTAGAAAATAGTCTCATTCAGGATGGGAAACTCAACCCTAAACCTCCAATTCTCATATTTATAGAATTAGGAACATTTTTTCCCATTAAAATTCCTAAATTATCTCCCATTCCATCCCTAAGGAATGAAATTTCTAGTGAAGCATATACTTCCTCAAGTCTTTTAGCTGAGTTGCAAGAAGTAATGAAAAATTGTAAAATTTTGGGAATGAGTTAGTATCTATAAAAAGGTAACAAGATCAAAATTTCAAACTTTATCAACCTCCATATCAACTAAGAAAACATTCATTTCAAGTTACTCTTCAAAATCAACATGTGGCTAGCTCATCCAAATTCTTGGTTCCCATTCAAAGTAATATAGTGCAAGATTATGAGTGGTGTTTCCTTTTCATCTTCCACTTAACAAAAAAAATGCCCCAATGGAATTTTTAACTAATATTCAATGGTGTAAAGTACATATGTTCCTCAAGATGCACACACAGAAGAAAGTCAACAGTAGGAAATCACTCATGAGATAACACCAAGTTATACTTAACTTGTGAATTGGAAAGTAGATGAATTTTGTGTAATAAACTAGACCTCTCCTCAAGGTTTGGCTGCTAATACTAGATCTAAGAAAAGAGCTATGGAAGAAGGTAAGTCAGTTAAAGTCACCCTTCTCAACCTACCTAACAATCCAAGTGGGTGATAATTCAAATTTAGTTGCTAATGTGCAAAGAACCGACATATGTTAGGTATAAAAACTATAAAATCATCCCAAAGAACCTCTCATACTAGCTCAAATGCAAGAATTTTTTAGGTACATCAAAAGGATAATTCAGCTTCCTTCAACTTAAATAGATAAAGAAGACCAATGTGAGTATCTCAATGTGGGAATCTTTAGCAATTCCAAGACAGAGAGATCTCTTGCAAGCAATTATGAAAAAATTTCCATTCCAAGTGAGTCGTAAAAGGAAAAAGAGAGTTGTTCTTACTAATGCAATACAATAGAAGGAAGGTCAAGAAAACAAAAACTTGAAGCCTCATCCCTTATATGTATCTCTAATAATTGGAAACCATTTATTTCATAATTTAATGATTGAATCAGGGGGAAACAACTCAGTGATGCCCAAACAAATTACAGACTAATTAGGTCTCAAATATTAGTCTCTTTATAAAGGAGTGGATCAACTAGATGGGGAACTAGTAGGAGTTGTTACGGTTGTTAAAGTTTTAGGCCTTACATTGCATACATTCCTTATATTTTCTATTCCCAAAGATATAATTGATATACCTACACTCTTTAATCTATGTATATAAAAAGGATTCACTATCAAAATTAGAGGATTTCTATCAAATGACTGGTCTCACATGTTCTTAAAATCCGGGTATTCCACTAAGGATATGATCAAGTATCAATCTATTACCACGTATCATATAGAACCTTATGTTCCCAACACCATCAATGCTAATTACACTATTTTTGTTTTATCAAAAATATGGTATGAGTACCTAAGAGGTAGACACTCAAATTGAGGTAATTCCTAACTTAATACTTGATGGTCAGGGAATGAATGCCATGGTTTTGATAGATTGAGGAAGTTGGCCTTGATATTTATTGTCTACATGAGGAAAATTCACCTCTACCTAGTATTTTTAAATTAAATGATGAAAAGAAGGATGACATTTGGAAAATATTGTTTTATGGATCAATAAGTATACAAGGAGTAGGGGGTGTAGTCCTTGTATCTCCCATAAGTATGAAATATTACTCATATTTTATATTTTATTTTAGTTGATTCAACAAAATAGCAGAATATGAATCCCTCATCCATAGTTTGCAATGGGAAAAAGGATGAACAACAAGAAATTACAGACTTTTGGAGATAGTGAACTAATTGTAAACCAATTTAAAGGATAAAATGAAACCAAGATTGATTTGCTAAGATCCTACAAGCATAGAATATTGGATATTTTGGAGGATTTTGAATCCTTTAACATACATTCTATACCAAGAAAGGAGAATGAATCTACTGATATTTTGTCTATAATTAGAGAAAAAATTGATGTGGAAAATGTCAACAGAGACAAACTATAACCACACATCAAGGTAGTTGTGAGGCCTTATATACCAGACAATGACACAAATTGGAAAGTTTTTGAAAGTGATCAACAAATTGTTAGTTTTATCCAAGAAGAGGCTGATTTTTCATCAAAAAATTGGGACAAATTGGAGCAGCAGTATGGGAACCAAGTTGTCCAACTTAGATCAAATAAATTACCCAAAGGCCTAGTGACTTTGGAGTAGACTCTTCAAATTTGATTATCATCTCATGAAATAAAAGGAAAACATTATATTTGAGGGTAAATATTCATAACCTATATTAGTTGGAAAGGATAAACTACTAAAAATTGGCAAGGTGAGTACCCCATAAGAGAAGCATTCTTTTGTAGAACTTTTCTAAGAGTTTTTTTAAATCTTTTCTTGGGATTATAAATATCTAAGAGGTTTTGATCGTAATTTATCCAAACATACCATTGAACTAGATTAAATATCCAATCCTATAATATTATTAAGATAAATATAATTTTCCCCATGAAACATTCATCATGGGTTACTAATTTAGTTCCAGTGTAGAAAAGGAATGGAGAAATCAGGTTAAATGTTTATTTTAAAACCTTAAATAGGGAACTTTGAAGGATATTTACCCACTACCTTCAATGGAAATTTTTTTTGAAAATGGTGGTTGGATCAGAGATGTATTCTCTTTTAGATGTATACTCAAGAAATAATCAGATCATGGTGAAGGAAGATGATCAATTCAAGAAAAAATTTACTACTAGATGGGCGACCTATGCCTACATGAAAATGATATTTGGTTTATCTAATACAAGATGATTTTTCTGAAGAGCCATGGATATGGAATTCAATTGACTAATTAATGAAATTTTTGTTATCTTTATTTATGATATCATCATGTTTTCCAAGGATGTCAATGATCATCTATTCCATCTCAAGAAGATGTTTGAAAGATGTAGGCAATTTGGAGTCTCCCTTTATCCAAAGAAATTTATCTTCCTAGTACGTAAAGGTAATATCCTCAAACACATTGTTTATAAAAATAGATTAACCATTGATCAAGAAAGAGTTAGTCCCATTCTTGCATTTCCATTACCCAACCATAAGAAGGCACTTCAACTATTCTTCAAAGAATTAATTTTTTCAAGCGGGTTGTCCCAAACTTTTCCAATCTTTTAAATCCATTGATATTAATTTTGAAGGAAAATTTGGTGTTTAAATTGAACATCAAAGGGAAGAATGGATTTGAATATATTAAGAAAATGATAACACATTATCCAACTGTCATCAACCTTGATTTTACCAAGGATTTCACAATGTGTGATTTTGGAGGAATATATACAATATCGGTCATCTTGGTAGAACTGAATGAAGAAGGCATGGAATAATTCATTGACTTTTTAGCCACAATATAGAAGATTATGAGGTGAGATATTAATTTATTGAGAAACATACATTAGTTGTTATAATAAGTTTGAAGAAAATCTAGTAATTTGATATCTAATAATAGGATTCACCTAATGGTTTCACATATTTGTATGAAAGTTTTTTTGAATAAGGAACAAAATGAAAAAATATCTAGTTGGATAACCAATGTAATGGAGTATGATATTGATGTCAAGTTTACTAAGTTAGTTAGAGGTAAAATATTGTGTGAGAAACTCATTCCGAGACAAATTATTGATGAATAACCCATCCTCATACTTCAACATGATCAAGAACAATAAACCAATCTCTTGCTTACTCCTTGTTGGACTCATGATGTAGTAAAATTTCTCAAATTAGGATAATGTCCTCAAGGCTTAAGCAAATGCAAAAGGAGGTATTTCGGACTCCAATCTATTCCTTATGTGCTTATCGATGAAATTATATTTAGAAAAATTTGAATGGTGTTATCTTGATATACATTAAAAAAATAGGTAGAGAAGGTGTTGCATGAGTTTCATGATGGAGAAGCAAGAGGAAACTTTTCTCCAAGGACAACAACACTCAGGATCATGAAGGTTGGTTACTATTGGCCCAATATTTTCAATAATTACTATGCATGGGTTAATAAATGTGCCTTATTCATAGGAAAAAGAGGCTTACATCCCTTCCCCTCTACCCAATCTCTATAAACCAACCATTCATGCAATGGGTATTAGATTTTATTGGGGTAATAAATCCACACTCAATCTTGGGTCATAAGTGGATCCTCACAACTAATTACTATTTCACCAAATGGAAAGAAGTAGTTACATTGAAGGAAGCAAATGAGTCTGGTATTCTATACTTATATGAAGGTATTGTAGCCATCTTTAGTGTTCATTTTACAATATTTTTGATAATTCCTTAGCTTTCTTTGGAACAAAAATATCTAATTGGGATGTCAAAATGGCATATATTTGAGCACCTATTCAAATTATTTCCCCCAAGGATACGAGAAGGATGATTATAGAAATAAAAATTTTTGAGGATCATAAGGAGGTCCTTGGATGAGAATCGAGAGACTTTACATACAAATTTAGAATCAACCTTCGGGCTAATAGGATCACTCTTAAAAGATCAACTAGTAACTCCCATTAAAATTTTGTCTATGGTAAGGAAGCAAGGTTATTTACTATTGTTGGATCTCATCAAGTACCTGGAAATGTTTGAATTTGAGGCCATGTAAGAGTTAGGTATGTGGAGATCATGTAACTAGAAGATTTGAGAAACCAAGAAATACAAGTAATGGAAAGGGATCAAGATCAAATCAAAAAGTTTTTGACAAGAAAGTATTGGTTAGGAGTTTCCAAGAATGATATCTAGTCCTAAAATGTTATGCAAATAGAGCTAAACTGGGTAGGCACTAAAAGTTTGATATAATATGGAGTGGGCCCTATAGTATCTCTAGTCAGAAGCCAAGTGATGATTTCTAATTGTCGAAATTGGATGATGAAAAACTAGCAATCCTATTCAATGTGGTTTATTTGAAGCATTGTTTTGAAAAGGAATTTCACCCTATACATATTAGATTAGTTTCAATTCCTCCAAGTGATTTTAGCATATTTCTTTATTGGTAGTGTAGTTCTCATTTCACTATGTGATTTTCTTAGTGTTCTGTTATATTTGGGAGGATTTTCCATAATAGAGTGATTCGTGGAGGAATCTAAAGAAGATATGATTTAGATAGATTTGGGAAGTGGCAAGTTAAGTTGTTCAAAGTAACATAACATAGTTCATATCAACTCGCAAAAATTACCATGTTCAGGGAGACAATGTTGAAATTTTACTCATAGATTCCTAGGAAGTGGTAGTGGAAAATTAGTTTTGAGATAGATTTCCACTCTCATTAAACTTAAAATTAGAGTAATTTTCCTAATGGGAAAAATCAACTCATGAGAAACAAGCCATGCTAAGTCCAATCACTATTTTATGCAGACTCCAAGGTAAGAATTTCTAGTTTCAAATCAATATAACAATTTTTTTAAGATTACTCCATGCCCAATGGATGCTTTGAGGCCATTGATCTTCATATATTAGATAAATTACCCCATTAAGTCACCAAAATATTGTCTAAAATAACCCCAATACTATTTTTACAACTTGTAGAAATAATTTTGGACTTATCCCCCTTTTGGCCTTGGCGGATATTTTCTAAGAAATTATAGTGTTACACGTGCAAATTGAAAGTACTTACCCAAACCCTAAAATAAGATCTCTCAGACTTAGGGAAGTAGTTCACAACCTTTCGGTCTCACCGAAACTACATAATACATTTAGAGGTGTGAGGCCCAATTGCAACATGGACAATTGGTGCATTCTGGGAGCTCGAGATGAAAAAGGTAGTCGTATAGAAGATTGTAAACTATAATCAAGGACCTAACTCCCTTATCCAATATTTTAGTGCCACATAGAATCTCCTCGAGGTTCAAACCATAATTATATCTCACAATACTATGGTAAAACCTGCATCGATCCCGATATGTGTTTTACTTTTCTATTCGTATCTTTATCCCTGGGCCTCCATTTTTGACAAAATTTGGATCATTGTAAAAGTATCATCATGTAATTCAATTTGGTATCATAAAATTTAAGAATTGATGAGGTTTAATGAGAGAAAAGGGGAAAATACATTTTGGCATTGAAATGTAGTTTTAGGTAACTCAAACACTCAAATTGATGAAGGATGGGCTCTTACCTTCCCTAAAATCAAAAAGATGTGGTGGAATGGTTTTACAAGGCACCCATAATGTTTTTCATATGATTTAGTGCATCTTGCTTGTGGTTGTAGATATAAATCTATTTTATAGGGAAAGAAAAATACTTTCATCAATGGAAATATAAAATGTGATCTTCCTCCCTATTTTCCCTCTTCTTCTCTCCCCCATTCTCTATATATTTTAAAATGATTCTTATTTTTAAAGGTTGGAATTTTTTTGAGTTGCAAGCCTCATATTTGTACTTCTGAAATGTGTTTGTTCCTTCTTATTTCATTGTAATGGACTCATGCATCCTTACAAGGCAATAAAATTCATGTTTTTAGTTTTCTGTTCTAGCTTATATTTTATTGCATTTTCTTGCCTCTTAATTCATTGTAAGTATGTTTATTCACCTTGTAGGATCTACCTTTGTTGTACATTAAATGGTAATGAAAGTTATTGTTTTTATTGATCTCGTGAAACTCTTTTCTTTCCTCTTCATCATCATTTCTCGCTATCCATATTTACACCCCACTTATAAAATGGATCAGCCTACATGTCTAGGAATTCATAATTAATGGGATCAATTTACAACTTGTTGTGGTGAGGGTTTGGAGCCATATCTTCTTTATACATGTCAACCATGCATCATTCACCTTCCCCTTCACATGTGTCAACATCATACTCCTTGATGCGTGTCAACATCCTTGTTGAAGCATGTCAACCACGTCCTCTTTGGCGTGCGTCAATACCATTGTTGACATGCATCAACCACATCCTCCTAGATGTGCGTCAATGACCTTATTAACGCACGTTAACTACATCCTCCTTGACATGTGCCAACACCCTTTTTGATGTGCTTTAACCACATCCTCCTTAACATGCATCAAAACCCTTGTTGATGTGCATCATCCCTTCCCGCTTGATGCACATCAACACCCTTATTGACATGTGTCAACTTCTTCCTCCTTGATGCGCGTCAATGTTTCTTATTGATGTGTGTCACCACTTTCCTCTTGTCCTATGATAAATGTAATTTTATATCATGTGATAACTCCCCTCATTTTTACACATCATTCTACCTTTCCCAACACTTCGCCTTCTCATCGCATGTTAGTGTCACTTCCTATCGCGCATCAACCACCTTTTCTTTGATGCACATCAACTTCCCTCGTTGTCGTGCAATAAAATTTCTTGTCATGTGACAAGTCATTCCCTCTTCAGCGGTAACTCTTTCTATTCATTGGGTGTCGATGGTGGTTTTCATTGGGTGACAACAAGGAGTTTCATATACAACTAGGCATTAATGGAACCATATAGGGTAGTTTAACAACTAGATTAATGAGGTATGGCACTCATGTTCTCCATGCAAGAAAATTACCATTGGAAAATGAACTTGGTATGGTTTCACATACCTGCATTTACGATAAATTAATGAAATATGTCGGTTGGTAGCTCCTTTTCTCTATATTTATGTAATTTCCCCTTCATTAAAGGGGGTATTTTGAAATGTAAAGGAACTCGCCAAAATTGTTCTAGTACTTTTGTGGCCTGCATGAAGCCTCAAATTTATGCATTTTGTGAAGGATTTTTGCCTTGTGCCTATATTGTAATGGATTGTGCATCATTTTAATAAATAAAATTATTATTTTTGGATCTTCTTTCCCTACCTTGATTTATATTACATTTCTTGCCTTCTATTATATTTTATAGGTATATTGTGCATATTGTGTTCCTTTATAGGGTTTAAATTTTTTGTGCTCCATGAAATTGGAGGTTTGAATGCATTTTGGGACTGTGGCACTTTGTCTACCCTCTTCTTCCCCATTTCCCCACTTTCACTCACTAGGAATCTCTCTAGTCTTGTTTTGGTGTTATCGCCTCCCTTAGTTTAGGATTTACATTTTATGTATTTCTCTCTCTCTAGTCCTTGGAATTGATAGTTTAGGAGTAGGTTAACATTAGAATAGGTCAGGAACTAGCCTTCCTGGATGTTTGTATAATTTTTAAGGATCCCACACCTTGATACAATCCCATGTCAAAAAATTAGGGTATTGTAATGTGCAAATCCTAGGGTGCTATTTTTCTGACATAATAGTTTTGGCACACTCAGTGGGATAGAAGTCAATATTTTCACTTTTATCAAGATTGGGTGTGTGTCTTAGTGAATTTATATCCTTTAGAGGATTTGTAGCAACACATATGGTGACCACTGTCATTTAAATCTAGTGGTTTTAGCATCCCAAGTTTATCAAGTTCATGAGAAGAGTGCAAACCCAGTCTAGAGCAAGAGAAGAAGGTATATTTGAATACTTGTAGTTATCTCCATGTGGAAAAAGGAGAGGAAGAAGAGTACAAAGGTCTCCATCTCCACCAAATAGAACATTATCCACACCTCCACCTGGTAGACCCTACTCAGGGATGGTTCATCAATAACCACCAAACTAGCCGCCTCCAAACCCCTATGAAAATTTCACGATACTAGTCCACTTTCCCTTAATGCACAAAATCTGGTCCCGATAGTAGCATTAAATAATATCCCATACTTCACTAGAGAAAATCACACAACTCCCATTGACCACATTCAAGACATTACAAATGTCTATGCCATACATGAGATTGCTAAGATGGATGTTGCGGTCAATTTTTGGCTTCTTATTTCAAAGGAAAAATGTTGTAGTGGTTCAGAGGCTTGGGAGCAGGATTAATTTAGAATTGGGATCAATTATGCACAACTCTTTGTGGCTAGTTTGGGGAGAGGACTGACAACTTATCCCTTTTGGAGCATATGAATACAATCAAAAGGGCACCAGCTAAGCAAATGAAAGACTTCAATTCTAGATTCCAAAGAATGTGGGAAAGGACCCCATTTTTTGTTAGACCAACAACTGCAAGTGCATTTCTCTATTTTATTAAAGCTTTGAATTATAATATATCCATTATGATACAATCTATGGGAGGAATAACCCTACCAGACACCTATGCGATATCCATTAGAGATGAGAATTTCCTAATTCAAGTTGGTAAACTTACACCTCATTGATGCCTCTCTATCCAGATATCGAGAATCCTAATCCTAATCAAGCACCTACAATATCCCCCATCCCTACTCCAAGAAATCATAGTTCAAATTAAGCTTCCACTTCTTCTTATATCCCTTCAAATGAACTCTAGGAGGTTATGAAATAATTGTAAAACTTAGGAAATGAGTTGGTAACTCTTAAGAGGAAACAAGCTCAAAATTATAGACCTTATCATCCTTAGTTCCAACCTAATAAACCTCCATATAAGTCAAATAGACCACCTATTCAAGTTGTTAACCAGAACCAAGGACAAACCGAAGATGCTAAGCCATTCTAAGGATATAACCCTAATACAGTTTCAACATCTAGGGCCTTTGTTCCAACTCAAAAAACATAGCACAAGAATATGTATGGTGTTTCCCATGTAGCCAATCCCACAATCAGGAAACATGCTTCAATGGTGCTTTAAATCAAGCATTGATGGTGACTATGATAGGTGTTCCTAAATAACCAAACCAAGAAGAAATTCAGCAGTAGGTAGCTAATCAAGAAGCACCTTCAAATGAAACAACACTTGTGAATTCACAAGCTGAGGATTTGTGTGGAATAAATTAGTCCCCTTCTCAAAGTGTGGTAGCCAACACGAGGTCTAAGAAGAGGAATATATAGGAAGGTAAATCATCTAATCTAAGTATCGTTATCCAAAATTCACCCCTCAAGGTAATTTTGATAACATGCATCAAATTATTCAGTCTCGAGAAAGTAAGATTGATTCGAGGCCCAAATCATGTTTTTCGGGGTCCCCTCGGCCTTTTTCTAACTCTCCCATCCAAGAAGAAATCCCAACGAGTTAGAAAAAATGGAAAAAATGCAAAAATAAGGTTGCAGGACTGTTTTAAAGCATTTCGGTCGTACTGAGGTTTGTCGTACCAAGCTTGGGGCCGAAAAAGCAAGAAAATCAGCTAAGTCTTTTGTCCTAGGTAGTCCACGAGACAGTTGGGACGTCGGGACGTGAGGGATGTGAAAAGTTGAAACGATCGAGAGCAAGAAAAATCGTCTAAATTTTTGTTTCGCGTGGTTTGGGACAGCCGGGACAAAAGTACGCGAGGTACACGTGGGACGCAAATCGACCGGTTTGGCAAAAGACAGTCCATTTCAGGTGGTTCGGAGATATTTGTCCTAGGCAATCTAGGACAGTTGGAACAAAGGTATGTGCGGGACACATGGGACGAGAAAAGGTAAAAAGGCCGCAAACAGGAACAAGATAGTCCATTTCACGCGGTTCGGAGATATTTGTCCCAGGAAGTTTGGGACATCCGGGCCAAAAGTATGTGAGGGATGCGTGGGATGAAAAAGGCAAAAAGGCCGCAAAGAGACAAGGAGGCCCGCGGATGAATCAGAATGTGCCACGTGTCAAAAAGGGAAAAAAGTTGGAAATTTGGCTAAGTGTTTCACCAAAAATCCAAAAGGAGTGTTTTAGCCCACCCCCTTATTACGAGCCAATAGAATCCTGCCATGTGTCCAGTGGTGCGTAAATTGGAAAAGCTCGCAAGGAAATTTTGGAGGGTCAAACCCGCATCTAATGGGGTTTTGACACGTGTCCAAGTCAAAATGTCGAAGTAACCCGCGGAAAAATTAGGAAAGACAAGCCCACATCTAATCAGCTGCCACATGTCTTCACCTCAAAGTGGCCTACTGGGAAAATTAAAAAAATTTCCAAAATGCAAAAAGAAGGTAAAATTCAAAAAAATTTCCTGTCGATCCGTTTTGGGCCTGTTTTTGCCCTAAATCTTCAAATCACCATATCTTTAGATCCAGAGCTTGGATTTTCACGCGTTCTTTATATCAATGGAAAGTGGTGAAATTATCTACGTGATTCTGGGGTCAATCTTGAATTTTGGTTCAGTTTGGAGAGAGAAAATCAAGAAAACGTCTCTCGGCACGTGGTAATGGCTAAAAATGACGCTTTCAACAACCAAAGTTAATGCAAATACAGCTTTTCCGCTTTTAAGTTTGCTAGGGTTCTCACCTACCACCATAATGAGATGATTAAATGCAACCTAGAGGTGGTTGGGGTAGATTTGGATTTCCTCTCTCTTCCCTCTCTCATTCTTCCTATAAATTATAAGGAGGGGCTTCTTTCTAAGGGTTGGACATTCTTGTTTTGCCCCTCCCTTCTTCTCTTTGGCAGGCGAATTTGTGGAGTTCAAACCTCCCATTTAAAACTGTAATGCAAATTTTCCTCTTGGAATTTTGTAGTGTATTGTATCAATCTTTGGAGCAAGTAATGCATGTCTGTGGATGATTCTCAACCCTCTCTGTGTTCATTTGCATCCTCCTGATCTTTCACTGCAAATTTTGTTATCTGTGCATGATCTTGCATCACATTTTAATGGTTTGTGTTTATTGGCAAGATAGGTGTTCTTCATTCCTCGGTGCATCACCTTTGTTAGTTTAGGTTTATTTTTATGCATCTTCTTACCCTGTCTCCTTGGAAAGTTAGATTAGATTTTGAGTAAACCCTCTACATTTTTTTGTGTGCATCGAGCAATGAGAGGAATAGGAACCAGCCTTCTCTAGAGATTCCTTTCTCATTTTTGCAAGTCCCACACTTGGAGAAAGGATTCAATGTTGTGCAATCACACAGATGCTAGTATGATCAACCTAGAAATCTGATCAACATCCAGGGGTGCTTGGATTTGCACTAACAGTTTTGGCACGCCCGGTGGGACCTTAGAGGTCTTCACTTTTATTGCAACAAGATTGATGTGCACTTGTTGTAAGTTCTAGCTTTGAAGGAGCTTAAAATTGCACATCTGGCGACTCCAAAAGAAGCATAATCTGCTGGTTTCAGCAGTCCAAGCCTGGCAAATTTATGAGAAGAATACAGACTAGGTCAAGAACTAGGGAGGAAGGATTGTTTGTTCATCTACACCTATCTCCAGGAAGAGAAAGAAGGGGAAGAAGAGCTCAAAGATCTCCATATTCACCTAATAGAACCTTGTCAACACCTCCACCTAGTAGGCCTTTCATCTAATCAACAAGAGTTCTCAGGCCAATCAGAATGACGCAACCATCAAATCCGTATGTCAATTTTACTGGCAGCAGCCCACTTGCTCTCAATGCACAACATCCAATCCCAGGCACAGCATTGAAGAACATTCCATACTTCACTGGAGAGAACCAGACTACTCCTGGTGATCATGTTAAAGAGATTTCCAACCTTTGTGTAATTCATGAAATCAATGAGATGCAAGTTGCTGTCAAATTGCTGGCATCCTCATTCAAAGGGAAAGCTTTACAATGGTTCAGGAGCCTTGCCTCAGGTTCTATCCAAAATTGGAACCAACTATGTATAGCCCTCCATGAACAGTTTGGGGAAAAGGGAGACAACTTGTCCCTTTTGGAGCAGCTGACAACTATCAAAAGAGCTCCCAATGAGCAACTGACTGATTTTAATTTCAGATTTCAAAGGACTTGGGAGAGGATTCCAGTGGCAGTAAGGCCAGCGTCAGAAGGTGCTTTTCTATATTACCTTAAAGCCTTAAATTCTGATATTTCTATGTTGATTCAATCCATGGGAGGCACAACTATCCCTGTTGCTTATAGCATTGCCATTAGAGCTGAAAATTGTTTAATTCAAGCTGGAAAGCTATCTCCTAGGCCTCCAATGCCATTATATCCAAGTTTAGAGAGCCCAAGTACTAGTCAAGTGCCTGTCTTAGCTCCTTCTCCCACCCCTAGAAATCAAAGTTCAAATGAAGCTTCTACTTCATCTCCAAGTGCCCCAAACAAGCTTCAAGAAGTCATGAAGCAATTGCAAAATCTAGGCAACGAGCTGGTTACACTCAAGAGGCAAAGAAGCCCAAAGTTTTAGACCTTCTTATCAGCCTCAAGCTCAGCCTAACAGGCAGCCATATCAGCCTCAAAGACCACCCAATCTAGCTACAAATCAAAATCAAGCAAGGCCTCCTGCCAACAGACCATTTCAGCCCAATAACCTCAATGTTGCATCCACATCCAGAGCTTTGGTACCGGTGCAAAATAACATGGCCCAAGAATATGATTGGTGTTTCCCGTGGTCAGCCACATAACCAATCAATGTGCTTTAACGGTGCATTAAATCAGGCTCTTATGGTGCAAACCATTGGTGGGTCGTAAGAGTCCAGCCACGAAGAGGATCAGCAGTAAGAAGCACCTCAGCAAGGAACATCTCCGAACGAAACTACTCTTGTCAATTGGCAGGCTAAAGATTTCTGTGGTATGAATCAAATACCCTCTCAAAGTGTTGCAGCCAACACAAGGTCAAAAAGGAGAAATTTGGGTGAAGGACAGCCATTGGCTCCAAATAATCCACAACCTTCTACCACTCCACAAGCTGTTGGCAAACAAAATGTAGTCCCAAACATGCAAGGAGCACCCAAACCAGCTCCTAAACCAACTCAAATACCGCTTATTGCTGCCCACATGCAAGGGATGAATATGCAAACCAAGGGACAGCAAAGAGATCCTTCATCACCATTTAGTATCATTGATCAGATGAAGAAGACAAATGTAAATATATCAATGTGGGAATCCCTATCTATCCTAGGCCAGAGAGATTTGCTACAAGCTGCCATGAAGGACTGGCCAACTTCGAATCAGCAAGTCCGAATGCAAGAGAAGGTGCTCACAAATGCTACCCAACTTGAAGGGAATCATGGAGGATAGCAAGGTAAAATGTTGAAGCCCCCTCCTTTTTATGTCTCATTAATCATTGGAAACCAATTGGTGCACAATTGCATGATTGATTCCGGGGCAAGTAGCTCAGTGATGCCCAAGCAAATAGCTGATCAGCTAGGACTTCAATATGAAACCATATCCAAAGGGGTAGTGTAGTTGGATGGGACAACAGTAACAACAGTTGGGGTGATTAGAAACTTGAGTCTTACCTTGCATGCATGTCCAAATGTTGTTGTTTTACAAGATGTATCAGTTATAGACCTTCCACCACTCTTTGCCCTATGTTTGTCAAGAGATTTCACAGCCAATATTGGAGGATATTTGTCTGCTGATTGGTCACACATGCTGTTTAGAACGAGGTATGGAACCAAAGCTACAATCAGTCTTGAACCTATTGCAAACTTCCACATTGAGCCCTACACTCCAAGTTAGATCAATGCCAACTGTTCGGCATTTGATCAAGAAGATCACCCAAGCACTGATGAAGTTGACACCAAGGTTGGAAGCATCCCGGATCTAACTCTTGATGAATGGGCAAACAAGGTGCATGCTTTTGATCCTTATCAAGAAGTAGAAGAATCTGAGCTAGGAGTCTATTGCATACATGAAGAAGATCAGCCCATTCCTAGCATCACCAAGCCAGACCACAAGAATGAAAATGAGGTATGGAAGCTATTTTTTGATGGATCAAGGAGTAGACAAGGTGCCGAAGGGGGAGCCATGCTGTTTTCACCTCAAGGAGTAAAATACTATTTAGATTTTAGATTTTAGTTTGCATGCTCCAATAACACTGCTGAATATGAAGCCTTGGTGCAAGGGATGCATTGGGCAATAAAGAGAGGAATAAAGAACTTGCAAGTCTTTGGTGACAGTGAATTGATTGTAAATCAGGTCAAAGGGTAGCATGCTACCAAGAATGATCTACTCAAGTCCTACAAGAACAGGGTGTGGGACCTCATTGAAGATTTTGAGGGCTTTGGCATCAAATCAGTTCCTAGGAAAGAGAACCAAGCCACTGACAGGCTTGCAGCAGTTCGGGCAGCCTTTGACGTTGTGGAGAGCATTCAAAAAGACAAGGTATAGCCAAACATCCATGTGATTATGAGGCCTTCAAAGGCTTGGACAAAAATGTAAGTTGGCAAGTGTTTGAGAATGATAAGTAAATCATCCATTTTTTACAAGAAGAAGTTGAGTTCTCACTAATAAAAATCAGGAAAAGTTAGAGCAGCAGTATGGTGACCAAGTGGTATAGCTGAGAACTAACAAGCTACCCAAAGGACTTATAAACTTTGGAGTCCATTTTCAATCCCAATGATCAGTTTAGGAAAGAGAAAGCAAACATTCAGGTTAAGAGAGAAGATTCAGTATCCATCTTAGTGGAAGAGAACAAACCATTGCAAATTGGAAAGATCACAATTGAACAAGAAAAGTATGAGTTCATACAACTGTGTCAAGAGTTCCCTGATGTGTTTGCTTGGAGCTACGAAGACTTGAAAGGTTTCAATCCCGAGTTAGCTCAACACACCATTGAGTTGGATCCAAATACTAAGCCCATCAGGCAGAAACAAAGGCCAGTCAATCCACACATGGAACCTCTCATGAGGAAGGAATTGAACAAGTTGATTGAGTCAAGAATCATATTCCCAATCTAAGTGGAGAGATCAGATTGTGTGTTGACTTTAGAGACTTGAATAGAGCATCTCTCAAGGACCATTACCCACTCCCTTCTATGGAGCAAATTTTGCAAGTGGTGGCTGGCTCCGAGAGGTTTTCACTACTTGATGGCTACTCAGGCTACAATCAGATTATGGTGAAGGAAGAAGATCAGTTCAAGACAGCCTTCACAACCAAATGGGAACATATGCATACGGGAAAATTCCATTTGGGATGTCCAATGCTGGAGCTACCTTCCAAAGGGAAATGGACATGGCATTTAAACATTTGATCAACAACATGGTGCTGATATACCTTGATGATATCACTATTTTTTCAAAGAATGCAATGTACCACCTCTCTCATTTGAGACAAGTCTTCCAAAGATGCAGGATATTTGGAGTGTCTTTGAATCCTAAGAAGTGTATCTTCCTAGCACATGAAGGAAAGCTCATTGGCCATATTGTCTCCAAATAAGGATTAACAATTGATCCAGAGAGGGTTGAAGCCATAAGAGCACTACCATTGCCAAGCCACAAGAAGGCCCTTCAGAGTTTCTTGGGGAGAATAAATTTTGTTCGAAGGTTTGTACCAGATTTTGCAGCCCTTGTCAAACCTATCACCAAAATGTTGAAGAAAAGCATGGCTTTCAAGTGGATAGCAGAAGGCAAGGAGGGTTTTGAAGAAATCAAAGAAGCCATCTCCCAAGCACCAAATCTTGTCAACCCAGATTTCTCCAAGGATTTCATCCTCTATGCATTTGTAGGTAATTATACTATTTCTGCCATTTTGGTGCAGCAGAACAAGGACAATGATGAGGAGCCAATTACTTTCTTCAACCAAATCCTGGAGGACTATGAGGTGAGATATTATTTTATTGAGAAGCATGTACTTGTAGTAATCAGAAGCTTGAAGAAATTCAAGCATCTAGTCTCAAACAACAAAGTTCAGTTGTTGGTCTCTCATGTGGGAGTAAAGGACTTCCTCCTCAACAAGGATTTGAATGAGAAAAGAGTAGGTTGGATCACTTGTGTCATAGAGTATGACATAGAGATCAAGGTCACGAAGCTGGTAAGAGGAAAAGGATTGTGTGAGAAGCTAATTTTGGGCAAGCAAAAGGGAGTATGCAATGAAGAAGAGGCTGTTTTGACAGTTCAAGACAGCCATGTGCAAGGTAGCACTCAAGAAGAGGATAATGTTGTCCCCACTCCTTGCTAGACCCAAGGTATAATGCACTTCCTAAGCACGGGCCTATTCCCTCCAGAGATGAACAAGACCCAAAAAGACACTTCAGATTGTAGACTGTCCGATATGCCATAGTAGACAGGTGTTTTGTTCAAGAAAGATGTGAATGGAGTACTGCTGAGATGCATTGGTACAAATCAGATTCATAGGGTGTTGGAAGAGTTCCATGGTGGACCAGCTGGTGGTCATTTTACACCAAGAGTGACAGCCCTAAAAATCATGAAGGCTGGTTATTATTGGCCCAATATTTTCAGTGATTGTTATGCATGGATCAAGAGGTGCAAGAATTGTGCATTCTTCACAGGTAAAGAGAGGCTAGTTGCCCTTCCATTGCATCCAATTTCAGTTCACCAGCCATTCATGCAATGGGGTTTAGACTTCATTGGAGTCATTAATCCCAATTCAAGCCAAGGGCATAAGTGGATTTTGACAGCCACAGACTACTTCACCAAATGGACCGAAGCAGTAGCACTCAAGGAAGCAAATGAGTCTAGCATCTTAGACTTCTATGAGGGGATAGTAACCAGATTTGGCATACCTGCTACAATAATCTCAGATAATGCATTAGCATTCATTGGATCCAAGGTGACTGAGTGAGCTGTCAAGAACGAGATCTACCTAAGTACTTCATCAAACTACTACCCTCGGGGGTAATGGCAGTGAATCTACAAACAAGAACTTGTTGAGGATCATTAAGAGGACTCTTGATGAGAATCGAGAGGTCTTGGCATACCAAACTAAAATCAGCCTTATGCGCTGATAGGATAACTCCCAAGATATCCACAGGTAACTCTCCATTCAGGCTTGTTTATGGAAGAGAGGCAATCTTGCCCATGTCACTTGAGTTGCCAACATTGGAACTCATGAAGCAGTTAGAGTTGCTAGAGTTTGGGCCCATGGAGGTGAGATATGCAGAGTTGATGGAGCTCTAAGAGATCAGAGATCAGGCATCCCAAGCAATGGAGAAGGATCAAGCTTTGATTAAGAAGACCTTTGATAGGAAGGCCAAGAGTAGATCTTTCCAAGTTGGAGATCTAGTGTTAAAATGGGATGCAGATAGAGCAAAACCAGGAAGGCATTCAAAATTTGATGCCATTTGGAGTGGCCCATACATGGTCACAAAGTGTAAGGACAGTAATGCCTTCCAATTGTCTTCATTGGATGGTGAAGAACTACAGATTCCAGTCAATGGAATCTATCTAAAGCATTGCTACTAAAGGGAAATTCTCCACCTTGTAAATATTAGCTTAGGTTTTCATTCCTCCAAGTGCTTGTGCACATTGTTTTGCTGTAGGTTGTTTTGCTTTCCCTAAGTGCTTTGGCATAGGCTTGCTGTCCCTGGAGATGTTTTGCAGCCCTTGCTTCCATCGGGTGATATTCCATCTTCCTCCTTGCAACATTCTAAGTCAGTTGGGGTTCCGAATAGACAACTCATGACTCCATGCCCAATGGATGTTTCAGCAACTGGTAACTTCATCCAGCAGGCAGATGACCCCGTTGAGTCGCCAAAATTGTTATCTAAAATTCACCCCTCAAGGTAATTTTGATAACATGCATCAAATTATTTAGTCCCAAGCAAGTAAGATTGATTCGAGGCCCAAATCATGTTTTTGGGGTCCCTCGGCCCTTTTCTAACTCTCCCATCCAAGAAGAAATCCCAACGAGTTAGAAAAAATGGAAAAATACAAAAAATAAGGTTACAGGACTGTTTTAAAGCATTTCGGATCGTATTGAGGTTCGTCGTACCAAGCTTTGGGCCAAAAAGCAAGAAAATCAGCTAAGTCTTTTGTCCTAGGCGGTCCTGCGGGATAGTTGGGACGTCGGGACGCGAGGATGCGGCAAAGCGAAACGGCCGAGAGCAAGAAAAATCTTCTAAATTATTTGTTTCGCGTGGTTTGGGACAGCCGGAAAAAAAAATACGTGAGGTACGTGTGGGACGCGAATCAGCCGGTTTGCCAAAAGATAGTCCATTTTGGGCGGTTCGGAGATATTTGTCCCGAGCGATCCGGACAGATTGGGACAAAGGTATGCGTGGGATGCGTGGTACACGAAAAGGTGAAAAGGCCGCAAACAGGAACAAGACAGTCCATTTCGGGTGGTTCGGAGATATTTGTCCCAGGAAGTTTGGGACATCCGGGCCAAAAGTACACGAGGGACGCGTGGGACGCGAAAAGGTGAAAAGGCCGAAAAGAGACAAGGAGGCCCGCGGATGAATCAGAACGTGCCACGTGTTAGAAGAGGAAAAGTTGGAAATTTGGCTAAGTGTTTCACCAAAAATCCAAAAGGAGTGTTTTAGCCCACCCCCTTATTGTGAGCTAATAGAATCCCGCCACGTGTCCAGTGGCGCGAAAATTGGAAAATCCCGTAAGGAAATTTTGGAGGGTCAAACCCGCATCTAATGGGGTTTTGACACATGTCCAAGTCAAAATGTAGAAGTAACCCATGGAAAAATTAGGAAAGACAGGCCCGCATCTAATCGGTGCCCGCCATGTGTCTTCACCTCAAGCCCACGGGAAAATTCAAAAAAAATTCCAAAATGCAAAAAGAAGGTAAAATTCAAATTTTTTTCCCGTCGATCCGTTTTGGGCTTGTTTTTGCCCTAAATCTTCAAATCACCATATCTTTCGATCCAGAGCTCATATTTTCACGTTCTTTATATCAATGGAAAGCTAGTGAAATTATCTACGTGATTCTGGGGTCAATCTTGAATTTTGGTTTAGTTTGGAGAGATAAAATCAAGAAAATGTCTCTAGCACGTGGTAATGGCCAGAAATGACGTTTCAACAACCAGTTTTAATGCAAATACAGTTTGCCACTTTTAAGTTTGCTAGGGTTCTCACCTACCGCTATAATGAGATGATTAAATGCAACCTAGAGGTGGTTGGGGTAGATTTAGATTTCCTCTCTCTTCCCTCTCTCATTCTTCCTATAAATTGTAAGGAGGGGCTTCTTTCTAAGGGTTGGACATTCTTGTTTTGCCCCTCCCTTCTTCTCTTTGGCAGGCGAATTTGTGGAGTTCAAACCTCCCATTTAAAACTGTAATGCAACTTTGCCTCTTGGCATTTTGTAGTGTATTGTATCAATCTTTGGAGCAAGTAATGCATGTCTGTGGATGATTCTCAACCCTCTCTGTGTTCATTTGCATCCTCCTGATCTTTCACTGCAAATTTTGTTATCTGTGCATGATCTTGCATCACATTTTAATGGTTTGTGTTTATTGGCAAGATAGGTGTTCTTCATTCCTCGGTGCATCACCTTTGTTAGTTTAGGTTTATTTTTATGCATCTTCTTACCTTGTCTCCTTGGCAAGTTAGATTAGATTTTGAGTAAACCCTCTGCATTTTTTTGTGTGCATCTGAACAGAGGAATAGGAACCAGCCTTCTCTGGAGATTCCTTTCTCATTTTTGCAAGTTCCACACTTGGAGAAAGGATTCAATGTTGTGCAATCACACAGGATGCTAGTATGATCAACCTAGAAATCTGATCAACATCCAAGGGGTGCTGCGGATTTGCACTAACAAGTACTTCTCATCCTTCTATCACACTTTAGGATATTACCAATCCAAGAGTAGCTCCAAACATTCAAAAATAGCCCAAACTACCTTTTAGGCCAACTTAGGTACTAGTTGCAGTAGCCCATGTGCGAGAGAAATTCATGATGAGTAAGGGGAAATAGAAGGACAATTCATCTCCTTTTAACATTATTGATCAAATGAAGAAGACCAATATAAGAATTTATATGTGGGAATCATTGAAAATTACAGAGAATTAGTCGGCATCAAACAAGTTATCCAAGAATCAAGAGAAGGTGCTCACTAATGTAGCTCTAAAAGAAGGAGTTCATGAAGGTCAAATAGGTAAAAACATGAAGCCTCCTCCATTATATGTATCTTTGATCATTAGGAACAATATTATACACAATTACATGATTAACTCAGGGGATACCAGTTTGGTAATGCCAAAAAATATTGTAGATCAGTTGGGCCTAAAATACGACCTGTTTTCCAAAGGAGTGGTATAGTTAGATGGGACAGCAATGGGAACTATTGGGGTCATAAAAGGTTTAAACCTCATGTTGCATGCATGCACTAATTTCATAGTTAAATAGGATATATCAGTGAGTGACTTACCACCACTCTTTGCATTGTTATTGTTAAGAGACGTCACCACCAAAATCAAGGCTACTTATCAGATGATTGGTCTCATATTATCTTCAGCAACAAGGTATGGAGCAAAAGATACAATGTGGTCTAAACCTATTGAAAATTTTCATATTGAGCCTCATGTATCAATCCCAATCAATGCAAACTTCTCAGCCTTTGATCAAGAAGATTTACCAAACAATCAGGAAGTAGGTACCAAAGTTGGGGGCATCCTAGATTTGACTCTTGATGATTGGGAAAAAAAAATACATGGATATGATCCATACAAGGAAATAGAGGAGGCTGAGTTGGGATTTTATTGTTTACATGAGGAAAATATACCTATCCATAGCCTCACCAAATTGGATGCCAAGGGTGATAATGAAGTATGAAAATTTTTCTTTGATGTCTCAAGGAGTAGGCAAGGCACTTTGGAGGAGGAGCAATGCTTTTTTCACCACAAGGTATGAAGTACTACTCAAATTTCCATTTTTAGTTTACTTGTTCAAATAATATAGCTAAGTATGAAGCTTTGATACATGGATTGAATTGGGAAAGAAAGAGGGGTATACAAAACTTGTAATTGTTTGGGGATAGTGAGTTAATTGTCAACTAGGTTAGGGGAAAACATGTTGCTAAGAATGATCTTCTCAAAGCCTACAAGCATTGGGTATGGGATCAAATTGATGATTTTAGAGCGTTCAATATTCAATCCATACCAAGGAAGAAGAATGAAGTTGTGGACATGCTTGTGGAAATTGGAGAAACATTTGATGTGGTGGACAATATTAAGAGAGATAAAGTGTAGCCACATATTCATGTAATTGTGAGGCCAGTTGTACCAGAAAATAACACAAGCTGATAGGTATTTGAGAATGATCAACAAATCATTAATTTCTTACAAGAGGAGGTTGAGTTCTTGGTTAAAAATCAGGAGAAATTGGAGCAGCAGTATGGGGATCAAGTGGTACAATTGTGGAAAAACAAATTGCCAAAGGGTTTAGTGACTCTAGAGTCAATATTCAATCCCAATGATCAATTTTAGAGAGAGAAGACCAACATTCAAGTAAAAAGGGAAGATTCAAAATCCATTTCAATTGAAGAGGGTAAAATGCTCCAAGTTGGCAAGGTGAACATGAATTAAGAAAAATATGAATTCATACAACTTTGTCAAGAGTTCTCGGACATCTTTTCTTAGAGCTATGAGGATCTAAGAGGGTTTAATCCAAAATTGGCACAACACACCATTGAGCTAGATCTAGAATCCAATCCCATTAGAAAAAAGCAAAGACTGATAAACCCTCACATTGAGACTCTCATGAAGAAGGAATTGAACAAGCTCATAGAGGAAAGCATCATCTTCCCAGATCAAGCACTCTTCATGGGTATCAAATCTGGTACCGATTAGGAAGAAAAATGGGGAAATCAGGTTATGTGTGGATTTTGAGACTTGAATAGGGCCTCTCTCAAATACTACTGTCCAATTCTTTCTATGGATAAAATATTGCAAGTAGTAGCTGGATTAGAAAGGTTTTCACTTTTAGATGGCTACTTGGGCTACAATCAAATGATGGTGAAAGAGGAAGACCAATTCGAAAAAACCTTCACTACGAAGTGGAGCACTTATTCCTATAGAAAAATTCTATTTGGATTTTCAAACGGTGGAGAAACATTTCAGTGAGCTATGGATATGGCGTTCAAGGGTTCAATCAACAAAATAGTTCCCATGTACCTAGATGACATTACTATATTCTTCAAAAATACAAGTCACCTCTTCCAACTTAGGCAAGTGTTCCAAAGATGTAGGATATTTGGAGTGTATTTAAACCTGAAAAAGTGCACATTCTTAGCTCATGAAGGAAAATCTTAGGCCACATTATGCAATTGATCCATAAAGGGTAGAATCCATTCGAGCATTGTCATTACCAAGTCATAAGAAGGCTCTCCAAATATTTTTGGGGAAAATTAATTTTGTTAGGAGGTTTGTTCCTAACTTTTCCCATCTTGTCAAGCCACTAATGATGATGCTTTGAAGAAGACCATGGTTTTTAGATGGAATGTTGAAGGAAAAGAAATATTTGAAGCCATAAAGCAAGCCATTACATAGGCTCCAACCCTCATAAATCCATATTTCTTGAAGGACTTCATTTTATATGCTTTTGGAAGCATGAATGTAATATCTGCCATACTAGTACAACCAAATCAAGAAGGACTAGAGTAACCTATTGCATTCTTCAACCAAAGCCTTCAGGATTATGAGGTGAGATATTCATTCATTGAGAAACATGTCCTTGTTGTGATTATAAGTTTAAATAAATTCAGACATCTAGTGTCAAACAACAAAATTCATCTATTAGTTTCACATGCTAGTGTAAAATATTTTCTTTTGAACAAGGACCTTAATGAAAAGAGAGTTAGTTGGATAACCAAGGTCATGGAGTATGATATTGATATAAATGTGACCAAATTAGTTAGGGGAAAAGGGTTGTGTGAGAAGCTATCTTCTAACCAACATGCTGAATCAAGAGAGGAGGAAGAATTTGTTATGATGTTACAAGATAATAAATAATAGATTGCGCAGGTGGTATAACCATTCCTTTTAGAACACATGATATTGTATATTTTCTTCAAATGGGTCAAAGTCCTTAGGGATTAAGTAAGTCCAAAAATAGGTATGTTATACTTCATTGCATCTCATACATGCTTTTAGATAATATTTTATTCAAAAGGGATGTGAATGGCGTCCTCCTAAGGTATATCAAGACATATCAAATAGAGAGGGTATTGCACGTGTGTCATGATGGAGATTTAGGTGGTCATTTTTCCTCAAAAGAAATAACTATTAGAATCATGAGGGATGGTTATTACTAGCCCAATATTTTCAATTATTGTTACTCATGGATCAATAAATACAAGAAGTGTGCATTCTTCACGGGTAAAGAGAAGCTAGCTTCCTCCCACTCCATCCTATATCGCTTAAACAACCTTTCATTTAATGGGTGCTAGATTTTATTGGGATGATCAATCTGAATTCCATCTTAGGTCACAAATGGATTCTTACAACCACAAAATACTTCACCAAGTAGACAGAAGTAGTTGAACTTAAGGAATAAAATGAAGGATTTTTTTGGATTTCTATAAAGGTATTACAACAAGGATTGGTGTTCCTTCCACTATAATATCGAGATAATGTCATAGCTTTCATTGGAGAAAAGATATATAATTGGGTTGTTAGAAATTATATCTATTTGAGCACTTATTCTAATTACTACCCCCAAGGTAACATGTAAGCGAGTCCACAAACAAGAACTTCCCGAGAATCATAAGAAGAACCCTCAATGAAAATCAAAGGGCTTAGCATACCAAATTGAAATGAGCCTCGTGGGCTAATAGAACCACTACCAAGAATTCAACTAGTTATTCCCCTTTCAACTTGGTTTATGAAACGGAAGCATAACTACCAATATCCCTTGAGTTACTAGCCTTGGAGCTTATCAAGCAATTGGAGTTGTTTTAAGTTCCATTCGTGGAAGTTAGGTATGTAGAACTCGTGGAGCTAGAATATCTAAGGATCTAGGCCATGAAAACAATGGAAAAATACCAAGCTCAAATGAAGATGAAATTTTATAGAAAAACCAAAAATTTTCCAGGAAGGAGAGTTAATTATGAAATGGGATGCAAACAGAGCCAAACCAGGAAGGCACTCAATTTTGATGTAATATGGAGTGGCCCTTACTTGATTTCAGGATGCAAAGAAAACAATGCTTTCTAATTGACAAAGTTGGATGGAGAAGAATTACAGATCCCAGTCAATGACATCTATCTCAAGCATTATTACTAATGGGAGTATATTTCTTGTACATATTAGCTTAGAGTTTGTAATTCCTCCAAGTGCTTATAGCACATTGTTTTTTTGTAGTTAGGTTTTCTTTCAGATAAGTGCTTGTGCACTCTCTGCATGTTCCATTTGGGATATGTATGATTTTTTTATTTGTACATAGTTGTGGTTTGTTTATGTTGCAATTTTAATTTTAGGATGGGTCTAGTTATGAAGTGATGTCTCAGTAGTGTTCCAGGGAAACAAAAGGGTTCAAACATCGGACTAGTTTTAGCAACCAAAATGAATCCATGCCTAATGGATGCAAAACCACTAGTATTTCAGATCTAGCAGAGAGGTCACCCCATAAGTCACCAAATTTTTATCCATATTTGAACCCCCTTACAAAATGGATCAACCTACAGTTGTGGGAATTCATAGTTAATTGGATCATTTTGTAGGGAGCGGAGAGGGTTTGGAGCCATATCTTATTGATGCATGTCAACCACGTGTCGATTACCTTCTCCTTAATGTGTGTCAACAACATCCTCCTTGACGCATGCCAAAGCCCTTATTGATGTGTATCATTGCATCCTCCTTGATGCATGTCAATGCCCTTATTGACATGCATGAACCACATACTCCATGGTGCACATCAACTGTGTCCTCCTTAATGTGTTTCAATGCCCTTATTGACGTATGTCCTCCTTAACATGCGTCAACACCCTTATTGACACATGTCAACCACTTCCTCTTTGACTCACGTCAACCATTTCTTCTTGACATGCATCACCACTTTCCTCTTGTCATGTGAAAATGTAATTTTATGTTGCACGACAACTCCCTCCTTTTCACATGTCATTCTGCCTTCCCCATCACCACCAACTTCTCGTCATACATCGAATCACTTCCTGTTACATGTTGAAAACCTTTTTCTAACACATGTCAACCTTGCATCACTATCACGTGACAATATTTCTTCTTGTCATGAAAAATTCATTCCCCATCATCGGTAACTCTTTCTATTCTATCAGGAATCATCTGGTGGTTTCCGTCGGGTGACAACAAGGAGTTTCAAATACAGGTAGGTATTTATAGCACTATACGGGTAGTTCAACAAATGGATTAATGAGGTATGACACCCATGTTTTCCATGCAAGAAAAGTACCATTGGAAAGTGAAATGGTATGGTTTCCCATACCTCTGTATGGGAAATTAATGAAAGATGTCAGTTGGTAGCTCCTTTTCTATATATATATATATATGTAATTTCCCCTTTATTCAAGGGAAATGTTTGAAATGTAAAGGAACTCTACCAAAATTGTTCCAACACTTTTTTGGGCTACAGAACTCAAATTTATGCATTTTGTGAAGGATTATTTCCTTGTGCCTATATTGTAATTGATTGTGCATCATTTTAGGTAGTAAAATTAATTTTTGTGTCTCTTCTTTCCCTAACTTGATTTATATTACATTTCTTTCCTTCTATTATATTTTTTAGGTATATTGTGCATACTGTGTTCCTTTATAGGGTTTAAATTTTTGTGCTCCATGAAATTATAGGTTTAATGCATTTTGGGACTATGATACTATTTTTGCACTCTTCTTCCCCATTTCCCCCACTTTCACTCACTAGGAATCTCTCTAATCTTGTTTTGGTGCTATCACCTCTCTTAGTTTAGGATTTACATTTTATGTATTTCTCTCTCTCTAGTCCCTTGGAATTGATAGTTTAGGAGTAGGTTAGCATTAGAATAGGTCAGGAACCAACCTTCTCTAGAGGTTTGTCTCAATTGCAAGGGTCCCACACCTTGAGACAATCCCATGTTAGTAAAAAGTAGGGTTTTGTAATGTGTAAATCCTAGGGTGATAATTTTCAGACATAACATTTTCTTCCCACCTTTTCCTCATTTAGAGTGTTTTTCCCTCCTTTTTTGTTAATATCACCTACATTTAGCTTAATATTGGATAGTTTAATTTACATCTGTAGGATTATTTTAGAATTAGGAATTAGTGGAGGAATCAACCTTCTTTGGAGGTTTGTATCAACCAAAGAAGGTTCCACACTTGAGACAATCACATGTTACCCAAGAACATTTATTTATCATTCATGATAAATCGAGAGGGTGTTGGTTTTATAGTGGTAACACTTTCCATAGACAAGCATGAAAGGAGAGTTTCCAATTGACCTCTTAGGAGTAATCCTATCAGCCCATAAGGCTGATTTCAATTTTATGTGTCATGATCTCTAATTCTCCTCCATAGTTCTTTTGATAATTCTGAGAAGGTTTTTATTAGTTGATTCTGCTAATCCATTCCCTTGAGGATAATAATTAGAAGATTTTGATGGATGAATTATGATATTTAATACCCATGTAATAAATATTATGTCGAGGAAAAATAATGTATTGTATGAGATAATTGTAACAGGGACAACAAACCTTTTGACAATACTTTTATAAAAATTCAACACTAAAGTTTCATTTTCTTATTTAAAATCCATTGCTTATGTCCATCGTATAAAATAATCCATAGCTATGAGAATAAATTTATATCTGAACTATAAGGTGGTTAATCATACAAACAAAATCCAAACCACATTGCATGGAAGGTTGATCTACCTAAATGATTTGAAGAGGAAGAGTTGTCATTTGATTTTCCTGCACAAAATAGGACACATTGAACACTTCCTTACCCATGCATGAGAATCTCTTAATAAATCTAGAAAATAATATCCTACTCTCATCATGTTTAAGGTTATATATCTTGGTACAAAATGACCACCGGGTAATCCTCCATAAAACTATTCTAAAAATGTTTAATCTTATATGAATCAACATATATCAAAAGAATTCAATTTACATCCTTTATTAACATGTTTCCATCAAGAAGAATGCAAGGAATGAGATATAATATGAAAAGCTTCCTATTTGTCTTATCCAAACCTTGTGGGAACTATCCAGTATGAAGAAAATGGACCATGTCACGATTCCAACTATGAGGTAATGAAGGAGTAGATGTTCCTTGACCATTTTTGAGCATTAAAACCTATTTTTTGTCATCATGAAAATATGAAGCTAGTTATTCACACAACCCTCTTCCTCTTACCATTTTATTAACCTTAATGTCAACATCATACTCCATAAATTTTGTAATTAATCTTGTCTTTTTCTCATTTAAATCCTTTCTCAAAAGAAACTCTTTAACACTTGGATGAGAAACCATTAAATGAATCTTGTTATTTGAAACCAAATGTCTAATTTTTTAGACTTCTAATGATTGAAAGGACCTATTTTTCAAAAAAATAATACCTTACCTCATAATCCTATAATCCTTAACTGAAAAAAGTAATTGGATGCTCCAAATTTTCATCATTTTTTTGTACCGACATGGTGACATTGTGTCATTTTCTCCAAAAGCACATAAAATGAAATCTTCAAAAAAATCAATATTGGAAAGTGTTTCACCATAAAGTAGAGATAAAATAGATAAGAGGTAAGGGCAAGGAGGAATACCTATAGATAGTTGAAGAAGGGTTATTCGCATGTTGAATGTTGACCAAGATGATTATGAAGATATTCCCTTTGACTAGGAGGAATAACCTGAAATAGAACACAAGACCACCAAATAGTATTAAATAGCAAATGGCAGTGGACTACCTAGTGAATGCTAGATCTGGGAAGTGTGGTGCTTCCTCGAATGGTTTTCAATCGACTATTTATAAAAACTCAATGCAAGGAAAGATCATAAATAAAGGGAACCTACTGTAGTTAGTATGATTTAGGCATCTCATACAAAATACAATAAGAAAATCTAATCTAACATGCAAGTTATAATTAAATTTAAAGGGTTGGTAGGTTGGTCTAGGATTGTAGGTATAGTAGAGGGTATTACAATGGTCTGGGTGAGATTTAATGGGGTTTTGAGAAGTTTTGGGAGATTTGTAAGCTTTCTGGTTTGGGGAAAGTTACTAGTCACAGAGACCAATATCGGTTAGGTGACCGATGCCATTTCTTGGTGAAGATCGACACCGGTTAGGTGGCCGATGTTGGTAGGGGAAATCAAGTAGAAATGTTAAAAATGAGTTGATGGGAGATCTTTGTGATTGCACAAAGAGTTGGGAAGGTTTGGGTGAGGTTGTGGGATTACTAGAAAGACTTAGAGATCATAAGAATGGTATTTGGGAAAGATATGGAGGTTTTGTGGGAAAATGGTCAGATGGAGGTGTTGTAGGAGAGATCTGGGTATGAGAGGTGATAGAATGAAATAGATAATCTATTGAAACCAATGAAAAAGTAGATATATACTTACTTGTGAAATAGAGGTGAATAGCAGGAAGTGGTGATAGTTGTTGGAGAAGATGATCCCAAATGAATGCAATAATAATGGGATGGCCCAGAGCTTCCCTTTGAGTACAATGGACCTCTTTATCAATATCTTGATGAATGGTGTGGTGTCTAAATGTTGTAAGGGCCTTTGGTATGTTACAAGATCACTAAAAATCTTGAGAGTTACAATGCAAGGTTGCAAGAGCTAGAAAAATAGATTCAAAACTTGAGAAAAGAGTTAGAAAATATTATTTAAGGAAATCGACGATAGTTAGGTGACAAGCACTGACCAAGGAATAAATGGCATCGGTTAGGGAAAAATGTTCATACTTGCTAAAAATAGCCTGATTCTTCCTAAATTTAGCATGATTAAGATTTTGGTTTGGTCACAAGTGTGGAATGGTGCTAAATGGAGTGGGAGAGTAGTTAGAGGGATAATAGGCCATTAATATTAGGGTTAGAATAATTCCTAGTTGGTTAAGGGGAATGGGGACTTAGTCTTAGGTAATGAATAGGGTTGGAATAGGTCTAGGATGAGGTGGAGAGGTGAGGTGGAGAGGTGAGGTAGATAATTAACTTAATTTTGGTAATTAAATTAATTAAAATGTGTGCAAGTGGGCATGGTGGGGGAATAGTATTGAATTAATTAATCAAAGGGGGTTTAGAGGGTTGCGACCTAATTTTGGGTGTCTACATTTTCCCCTTTTTGTCACATAGCTTGTATTGATAAGTGATGCTTGACAAAAATAGGAGTGGTTTCCTAGGTATGGGTTGAGGTTAAGTTTCCCCAGGTATGGGTGGAGGTGATCCTCCTCAAACTGGGAACTGATGAAGTAGTAGGATGAATCGGTGATGGGTTTGATAAAATGGTAGGTGATAAAAATTTAGGTAAGGTGCAGGGATAGGAAATGGTAATAGGTGGGGAATTCAAATGCATGCACACATGTAGAATGCAACAAGGCACTAGGCTTAAGAGCTTACAAACTCTAAATTGTCAAATGTCAATAGTTTATCCAAACAAGGTTGTTATGGTCCACGTATCTAAGGTATATGATACGGTCCTGAAACAAAACTAGGCTAGGTGCGGAATGGGCATTAGGTGAGTTCTAAAGCACAAAAAGGTTTGGTTTGATCAAGATAAACATTATGGCATTAGGGAAGGAAAGGTTGATAGGCTAAACAACACAAGTAACGTCATCGCAAGGTACAATGAGTAAGAAAAGTTGAGTTTCAAATTGGTGAGGTTGAGTTGGGTGTAGGTAAGGTCATGGGTAAGGCCAATGTTTAGGAAAAATATGATTTGAAATACATTAAGGTAGGGGTTAAGTGATAAGGCTATTAGGTGATCTTGTAAGGCTGGGGTAAGGCTACGGTAGCAGAAAATGACATCCTACATCAAGATTGTGGGAACATTAGGTATAATTGGGTTAGGCGAGTGGACTGATACCAGTTGTTGTTAAACTAATCCTAGTAAGGGTAACTGATGTTTGTTTCTAGGGCATGAGACCGATGTCATCAAGTTGATTTGTAATTAAAATTAAAAACCACGTTAAAATAGTTCATTTGAGCATTTTAACCGGGGAAAATGACAAGATGAGGAGAAAAAGGTCTACCGATAATGACATAATGATTGATAGAAGATGTTTTTGAGTTATTTCCATTGTATTACTATTATGAAATGTAGACATGTAGGCATGGTTTGAGTGATGATGTATGTTTTAATTTCATTTCCATTTTATTGATGTCATGGAAACTTAGATGATTAGGCATGGTTTGGTTTAATTTCCAAGTTATTGATATTATGGAAACTTAGATGTGTTAGGCATGGTTTGGTTGATTTAGGTTGTGATTGAATTTCCATTTTATATGGAAACTAGATGATTAGGCATGATTGAGTTGATATTTGTGATGAAAATGAGATGATGTTAGTTTGATTTCCAAGTTATTGTTCTCATGGAAACTAGGTATGTAGGCATGGTTGAGTTTGATGTGAATTTCCAATTCATTGATGTTATGGAAACTAGATGTAGGCATAGTTGAGTTGTGTTTTTTTAATTTAATTTCCAAGTTATTGGTATTATGGAAAATAAATGATGATGTATGGTTTTTTTTTTTTTGAGTTAACTTCCAAGTTATTGTTTTGATGGAAACTAACTAATTTTTTTTTGATGGGGGAAATGATGAGGGGAAAAGAGTGGTCGAGCTAACCTTCAAGGGCCCCATTCCTCAAAGTAATACCTACATAGCCCTTGCAAAAGGGGCCTTAGGCCGATGTAGTTCTCCCATAAACTAGGGAAGAATGTGATTGAGTTAGGTAAGATGAATAGGTAGGTTGGTTGGGTAAGACATGTTTAACAATAGGCAAGGTCAAATGTTGAATAGGTAATAGGCAAGGTGAATTAGGTGTAGGCATAGATGAAGGTGTCATGGTTAAAGAAATTTTGATGATCTTGTCCTGTTGAAGAAACAATCAAGGTAGGCAGAGGTGAACTGAAAAGAAGCAAAATGCTCCAAGTTGGAAAAGACCATAAGTGTTATACCCTTTATACTTATTGAACTTAAATCCCTAGATATGTTGCATGATGGATAGGTCTAGAATTAAAATAATTTATGTGATCACAATGTGTAAAATACACACTTCGTCCCCGAGTTGAGTTAGAAGATAATTAAAAAGGGTAATGAGGAAAATTTTATTTAGCATAACCTTGTTATGAGATAGCATGACCCTTATGCAAGATTCCCAAACCATAATAGGCAAGTCCATGATGAAATTTTTGTATTTTTCTTAACTTTTGCTTTTTGTTTTGTATAGAATGATTGATGCAAGAATTCTATATTGGGATAAATAGGTTATCCTTGAGGTCTTCATGAAGTTGATTGATGTGGGAAGCTTTGAGATTATTTTATTTGATAGATATAGATTAGTCCTCTTTATAGATAGACTAATTACAATAAGTGGCAATATTTTTATAGTTTTCCTTCGAGGGAGAAGTCTACTTATAGAAAAAAAAGAGCGACATAGATTTCCTTTTGAGGGATTCATCTATTTACAAGAATTTTGACTCAAGGAGTAGAATTTTTGTTATCCCATATATATACTTTTTTCTTTTATTATTTTTGTACTTGAAGTCATGGACAAGACTATAAAGGATTATAGGCCTTTTTCATGAAGGAAAAACCATAACATGAAAATTTTAGCTATGAAAGAGGGTTTTAGGTGACAAATGACCATGGAATTTTTCAAACATACCTTACCTAACCAAATTATTCTAACCTACTTTCCCAACCTACCTACCCAACTTACCTACCACACTTACCTACTCAACTTACCTAATCCAATCTCATTCTTCCATGGTTTTAGGGAGGACTATATCAGCCTGAGGCCCCTCTCACAAGGGCTATATAGGTAGCACTCTAAGGACATGGGGCCCTCAAAGGCTAGCTCGGCCACCCTTCTCCCCCATTTTTATTCCCCCACAACGAAAAACCTAGTTAGTTAGTTTCCATAAAAACAATAACTTATAAATTAACTCACAACAAAACTAACATCACACATATACATCATCATTTATTTTCCATACTACCAATAACTACTTAAATCAGAACAAATCAAACCAAAACATGCCTATACATTTAATTTCCATAACATCAATAAATTGGAACTTTAACCCAACCATGCCTATACATCTAATTTCCATAACATCAATAACTTGAAAATTAAACCAAATCAAGCCTATACATCTAGTTTTCATAATATCAATAACTTGGAAATTACATCAAACCATGCCTATACATCTAATTTCCATAATATCAATAACTTGGAAATTAAACCAAACCATGCCTATACATCTAAGTTTCCATCATATTAATACATTGGAAATTTAAAAAACCATAACACAACTATACCATGCCTACGTCTAATTTCCATAACCTCAATACATTGAAAATCCAAATCAAACTCAACCATGCCTACATAGTTTCCATAAAATAAATACCTTGAAGATAAAAACAACATCATATAATTTCCATAATATTAATACATTGGAAATTAAACCATTCAATAATTCATAATGTACATCACATCAAACCATGCCTAATCATCTATTTTTCATGACATCAATATAATGGAAATAAAATCACATTATAAAACCATCACATCAAACCATGCCTACATCTAGTTTCCATGATAAAAATACAATGGAAATATAATCAAACATATCATATGTAAATATCATCATCAACTATATAAATAGAATGTTTGTATATAAATACACTGTATATACAGATAGAAATACAAGCATCTCAAAAGTCATGTCATATACATTGCGTCTCTTCGGGACATAGGACAATATAGTCAAAACTTAAAAATAACAACATCTTTATGATCTCCATATCATCTACGAGGGCCAAACACCTATGTTACTCTCCCTTGTCTCCTCCTCTAGCCTCGGTCTCTGTGAATTTTTCACCTCCTACTCACCATGCGTATGAGACCAAAGTGGATCCCTAAATTGCTAATGCTACGAGTCCATGAGCTAGCTCGCGGCACTAGCTTCCTACCGTGCTCTATAATCAGCATATGAAAAAAACAAGACGCCACTCTCTATAAGCCGATCCTCATAGTACCTAGCCTCATTCACCATCACCATGTATCTATCCATATAAATCACCTCGGGAGGTTTCATCACTCTAACTCCAACCAAGGCCCTTGTCCCTTTACCAAAGGCCCCTTTCCTACTACCTACCTATAAAATGGGACCCTATCTTGGTGCTTGTTCCTATACAACGGACCCTTTCCCACTTCAAGTGCCTATGTAGGTGCTAGCTGTGTCTATGAGGCCACAGTTCATGTAAATAAGTCACCTAAGTCTGCAGTCCTACAAACCACCCCCATCCCCTACTAGTGGCTATGTCGAGCCTTTGCCTATGCCTATGCCTATGCTAATGCTAATTGTCACCGTAATTTTGTCACATGCCCTTATAGCCTATCCCTCTCCACTATAATAGTAGCCAAATCAGGTTGTCCTTGCCTCAACAAAGTGCTACACTGTATCTCAGGCTATCCGCAAGCACTAATACCCATAAGTCATACCTACATTATCAATCCACCTATTAAAAACCTTCCCCGCTTCCTCATGCAGGATCTTCTGATGTGGTGGAGATAAATTTATCTCCACATTGTTCTTGTGGTACTTGTGGATAAGGGAGGAACATCGTGATGTAGCCCAAATTGGGGTTTGACTCGATCAATCGCTATCATCTCATGATCCTTGGGTCACCGTCCCCTGTATCTATCAAACCAACCGTATGCCTACTAGATCCTTCGCCATGCCTCCATATGAAGGGAAATCTACATAGGGCCACCAAAAAATATCAACTATTGATATGCCATCTAACAATCACTTGTAATATGTCACATCTCATGATGCCTCGTCCACCCTCGGATGTGCCCCTATCGGTACCCATCTCTTGAAACCTTCTCTATAAACCCCTCTGAACCAATCCTGTCATGGAAGGCCTGGTTGACACAGACACACTATGTGCTCATAGGCCCAACAATGAAGAAGATAGTTGCAACACACACCAAATTGTTGAATCCTCCTATAGGCCCACAACTCCCTATAAATTTGTACTAGGTACACTAGTGCCCATGTAAAATAGACTCTCTCCTCAATCATGTCCTCCAAAACCCCATCAATGCCCATGGAAATCTCCCACCCTCTAGAGTCTGGGAGTGTAAAATAACCAATCCCCACCATCATCAACACTGCTAATCTCATCTCCTCGTGGGTGTGTGAAATACATATATCCATAGATAATGTGAGAAATATGATATGAAAAATATCTCATGGCCTCTCTAAACACTTGTAACCATAGGTTAGAAATTCTCATCTGAAGAAATATGATACAGTGGCTCCCCAACAATAGGTAGCCTCAAGATCCTGTAGACGTCCTCTAGAGTGATTGTCATCTCTCTTATTAGTAAGTGGAAAGTTTTGGTCATTGAATCCCATATATCAATGAGAGAAACCATCATGTTATGATCTCATACTATCCTTTTATACCATCCAACGATGGCGAGCTCAACATCCCTCATATCTTCTCTCATCCTCTGTAACACTAGGTCACATCTGCACCAAAAAGGGTGGCAACCTATCTCTCATAGTCAACTACTAACATGCCTGCATCATCACCATTTAAACTTGTTAATCAATTGGTCCTTTCAATCATTTATTTGACCCTACCCAGCCCATTACCTACCTACACCTTTCCTAGCCTACCCACCTTTACCTAACTTGCTTTCCTAACGTACATTCTATCTAGCCTAATCATCTACACTTTCTTTGTTTCATTCCTTCCTCACCCATTCCTACCTAACTTGAACATCAACCATTAATTCTTATCTAACTTAACCCTCACCCACCCATTCCTACTTAAATTAACCTTAACCCATTCATTCCTACCTAAATTAAACCTAACCTACCCCTCCCTTACTTTTCTACTTTCCTAATTTCATTTTTTAAAACTTGGTCACTTTTAATAGTGACTGGTATCGGTCACCTTAATCGATACCATTTCCCTTTAACCCTACCAACGTTGGCCGATACGACGGTATTGGTCACCGGTTCAACCCTAGAGTCAAACCCCACATCCCCATTTTCAAAAAATTAACTAAAACCCCCACCCAACCCACCCAAATCACCCTCATTTTCCTTTTGATTCAATTTACCACCTAATTAAACTAAATTTCACCCTCCCCATACCCCATTTCACCCAATTTTAAACCAAATCTCAATTCCATTTCAAAATACAAATTATTCCTTTTTCTACCTTAGTTTTAACCAAAATCACTAATGGATCTCAAATCCTACCTCTACTCAGCTCCATCTCCATGGTGGGATGTTGGGTCTCTGAACTGGAGGTCCTCCAATGCCCTCTCCTTCCTCTGTCATGTCTGAATCACTCTCTCTTCTCTCAACCAATAAAATTTCTCTTATAGATCTCATGGGCCCGTAAACTACACTCCTTCCACCACTAAACCTCTCACTAACTTAGCCTCCTGACCCTCCTTTTCGTTTTTCTCATCAAAACATTCTCCATAGTCATTTTCTAAATTAAGAAATGCAAAAATGAATCACTTTCACGTGGATTTTCCATTTTAACCCAAATTTGGCACGACCAATGTCGGTTTTGTTGTGCCTTAGGTGACCGACGTCAGTCACCCTTCATCGCATCAAGCATTACCCTTAACCGGTATTGGTCACCCTATATGAACCAAATATTCCTCCTTTACCCAAAATGTTACCACAGGATTCCATTTTCTTTCTTCCCCAACCTTACCACTACCTTTCAGGTTCACCTTAAGGCCTGATCACCTTACCTTCTCCCTAAATATATGTAGGGCGCTGTTTACCTACACTGCAGCCTTACCTCCAGCCTTACCTATACACCCACACCGCCCCGACCATTTGACACTCAATTTCTCTTACTTGATGTAGTTTTTGATGATGTTACTCATGTTATTTAGCCTACCAACATTTCCTTTCCTTATGTCGTGATGTTTATCTTAACCAGCCCAAACCTTTTGGTTCTTTGGAACATACCTAATACCCATTCTTACACCTAACCTCGTTGTGTTTCCAGACCGTATCCTATACCTTGGATACCTGGACCACATCAACCTTGTTTAGATAAACTATCAACCTTTGATAATGTAGATTTTGTGAGCTCTTCAACTTGGTACCTTATCACATTCTACATGTGTGTGTGTGTTTGAATGCCCCCACCTATTACCCACACCGATATCACCATTACCTATACCCACACCTTACCACCTTTTTCATCACCTACCACTTTATCAAACCCATCACCGATTCTACCTGCTACTTCATTAGTTCCTAGTTTGAGGGGGATCACCTCCACCCATACCTGGGGAAACCTAACCTTCACCCATACCTGGGCAACCACCTCCTATTTTTGTCATCTTCACTTATCAATACAAGCTACATGACAAAAAGGGTCAATCTGTAGACACCCAAATTAGGTCACACCTTTCTAAGTCCCCTTTGATTAACATACATCTAACCATGACCCATCCTCACATCATTATTAATTTAATTACCTAAATTAAATTAATTTCCACCTCACTTAACCACCTCATCTCTCTACCTCATCCTGGACCAATTCCAAGCCTTTAATTAACTTAGACTAAGTCCCCAATCATCTTAACTAACTAGGACTCATTCTAACCCTAACCTTAATTACATATTATTCTTCCAACCAACTTCCTACTCCATTTAGTGCCATTCCACACTCTTGACCCGGAATCAATTTTGAATCATGCCAAAATTGGGAAGAAAAGGCTATTTTTGAAAAGTATGACCTTTTCTCCTAGCCAACCCCAATTACTCCTCATTCAATGCCGATCACTTAATTGTAATTGATTTCCTTAAATAATGATTTCAAATCCTTTACTCGAGTTCCTAAATCTATCTTCTTGGCTCTTTCCACCTTTCATCCTTGCTCTCAAGTTTTCTAGTGATTTTGCGATATGCTAGAGGCCCTTACAACATTTAAACACCGCTGTATTCATCAAAATATTAATCCATAGCTCTAGTGCACTCACAATGAAGCATCATGCATTCCTATTTCTTTTGCGTTCATTCAGACCACCTTCTCTTACAGCCATCACCACCTCCTGTAACTAATCTTCATTTCACAAGTAAATATATTTCTTCTTTGTCATTGGTTTTAATAGATTAGTTATTTATTAGTTATCTATTTCATTTCACCCTCTACTATACCCGAATCTCTCCTACAACATCTCCATCCAACCATATTCCCACATAACCTTCATACCTCATCTAAACACCTATTTTATTGTCTCTAATTCTCCATAAAAATCCCATGACCTTTCCTAAGCATCCACAACTTTATTTATAGTCACAGAGAGTACCAATCCTCTCATTTTTAACATTTCCACCCAATTTCCCCTAACGATGTCAGCCACTTACCAGTAGCCGGCATCGATCACCTAACCAATATAGGTCTTTGTGACTGGTAAGATATTCTAAACTAACAAGCCAATAGATCTTTCCCAATAACCTAGAACCTCACCAAATATTACCTGCACCTCACATATAGCCTCTGTCAAACTGCAAGCCATGACCAACCTACTAGCCCTCTAAATTTAATCATAAATTTCCTGTTAGACTATATTTTCTTATTGTGTTTTATATGAGATGCCTAAATAATATTAACTATAATAGGATTCACTTATTTATGCTCTTTCCTTACATTAAATTGTTTAAAAATTGGATTGACATCCTTCGAGGAAGTCACACACTTCTCGGAACTAGCTTATGCTAGAAATCCACTTCCATATGTTGTTTAATATTATTTTGTGGTATTGCATTGCTTCTACAGGTCATTCCTCCTAGCTAAAGGGAATCTCTTCACAATCAACTTGGTCAACATTCAATAGTGCGTAACCTTCTTTGACTATCTATAGGTATTCCTCCTTACCTTTACCTCTTATCTATTTTATCTTTACTTTGTGGTGAAAGAATATGTTTTCTTCATTATTTATGTATTGAAAGTGTTAATAATGACTTGGAAAATTTAGAATCTATTTACATGCTAGACTATGATGAATATTTAATCAATGTGGCTCAAACTTATAAAATTTATATCCATGATTTTAAATATTTGATCTCAAATTATAAATATGTATAATGATGGAAGGCCATCTAAAAAGACATTTTATTTGTCACCGATGTTGCGAGGGCTCAATTTAAACAGAATTATAACTTAAGAATCCATAAAAATGTAAATTAAGATGAGAATCTTAAGTAGGTTTCACTTGAGAAAGATAATAGTAAGGGTGAAGAAAAAAATGGATGGTTTTCAAATAGGACTTTTAAGAAGAGCAACAATGGGGACAAGAAGTCCACCCTCTTTAATGGGAGAGGTTCCCTTATTCAAAACAAACCTATTTACAAATGTACAGACATGATTTGTTGGTTAAACTTGATACCACGAAAGTGTTTTCTATGAAGGTCATCAATTACAAAAGGACTCGAGGAAATGAGAGCATGGAAAAGAGCAGAAAGGCAAACATACGTAATTATAGATATCGTAGTAATTCTTTATGTATGCGAAGTCACCGTGAATTGAAAACAAGATCATTCGTATAGAACAAGTAAGATGGAATTTAAAGACACAAAGTTCTCAGTAAATAACATCTCGCTTAACGCAAAGTTTCTTAACGTAATACGATTCATTAATCAAGGACACAAAGTTCCTTCTTGGTTATACAAGATCACCGAGCTTGCAAAGTCAAGAGTATGCAATCGATGAGACTAACGAATTTGAGATAAATGATCTTCACAAAGAAAACAAATGAAAGCTTAGAATGATAATGAGAGATCGATAGACAAAGAAAGGAAAGTCCTTCTCGTATTGATTTCTCTATAATCTATTTACACTTGCGTAAAATATGCCAAGTTCTTCCTCCTTTTTCAAAATGGCGCAAAGAAGGCCATTATATAGCTTATAATTCTGGTTACTCTCGTAACCGCTTTTTTTAACTAGAGAATAGTTAAGGAATGCCAAACGCAATTTCTTAACTAATTACATGGAATACGAAAGGAATAGGAAGAAGAGAAAAGAATGAAGAAGGAGACAGTGGACAAATACCGAGAAGGACCCACCGCCTCTTCGTAAACCGCTTTGAATTTCTTTAACGCCTCAAATATGTCTTTGCCACGAGGGACACACTGACGCTTTCATCTTGAAGATGACAATGGATATCTTTGAAAACTGATGTAAACGGCATCTTGAAAGCTTCATCCTTCTCACTGCCCTTGAAATTTGATCTTCGATAACTTAAATTCAAATTTAGCACATTCGGTCGAGCGGGAAAACTAAGTATGAATTGCATTAGGTTCACTTGGGACATGTGAGACGCGAATGCGCGAAACACGAGGCTCGGCCGATTCTGACGAAACAGGAGAAGACGCACAAATGCATTTTGGGACATTTGGGACGAAAATGCGCTAAGGACGCGGTCCGGCGAACCGCCAAAAATGGAACAGCTTTGCATTTTTTTTTTGATTTGGGACAAAGAGCTCAAGTACGCGACTGGGAGTTTTGGCCGAAAATGGGACAACAGGCACTTTTAACTTTGGGACATTCGGGACAAAAAGTTCAAAGGACGCGGTTCGGGTGAATCGGCCGAAAATGGAAAAGGCCCGCTTGACTTGGGACATTTGAGACAAAAAGTTCCGGAATACGCGACTCGGCCGGTTCGGGTGAAAATGGAACAACTTGCACTTTTTGATTTGGGACATTTGGAACAAGAAAGTGCGAAGTGCGCGGTTCGGGTGCTTCGGCCGAAATTGGAACATCTCGCACAATAAGTTTTGGGACACTTGGGACAAAAATTTCCGACGGGCCCGAAAATGGAACGACTTCGGGGATTTCGGCCGATCGGAGAACACGAGACCCGATTGAACTTGGGACAGTTGGGACAAAAATGTCCGACAGGCCCGAAATACTTACAAAACGACCCAAAACTTAGATTTTTCGACTTCAGGACTTTTTTCACACCACCAGCTCGACAGAAAAGACACTTAGACTCAAAATTTTGAATTTTTTTACTTTTGACAGAGTGGGGAATTTTGAGTGGACAACAGCTGGCTCCTTCTGGGGATGACTTGGCATAAATTCAAGGAATGAGACAAGGCAAGAACTTAGACAAACTTGGTGAAGGCACAAAGGCCTTATCCCTTGGGCAACGGAGTCAAAAACAGACCAACACAGAGGGCAACACACAAAAGCAACAGAAGGGAAACACACCAAAAGCAGAGAAGCAAAACAACACTGTACAGAATGTACAAAGGGACTCCCTAGTCACCTAGGACTTGAACAACTTGAGATACTGCCCACTATAGGAAGTGGGAGAGGAGAACCATCCATGTAATCAAGATAGAAAGAATTCTCACCAGCAAAATGTCTGATCTTGAAGGGTCCGAGCCACAGGGAATCAAACTTTCCATGGCTGCCACGAGGTTCATGTCTTTTATCCCATAACAGCACGGTGTCTCCAACTTGGAAATCTCTGAACCTAGCTTTCTTGTCAAACAGACCTTTATCTTTTGTTGGTGAACAGATATCCTATCAGCAACCATCAATCTGTCCTCATTCAGTTTATGCAGGTACATAATCCTCTTATCCAGAGCATCACTGAAACTAGTATCCTCAATGGCCTTCATTAGGTGCAAGGCTGGTAGTTCCACTGTCACTGGCAATTGAGCTTCTACTCCATATACCACTTGAAAAGGAGACATTCCAATAGCTCTCTTTGGTGTAATCCTGTCTGCCCAAAGAGCATCATAGAGCTTTTTGTGCCAGTTTCGTTGAGACTCATTGACCAACTTTCTTATGATAGTCACCAGGTTTTTGTTTGTGGATTCTGCTTGCCCATTTCCCTAAGGGTAGTAATCTGAAGAATGAGCCAAAGAAATGCCATATCCATAGTAGAAGTCCATTATCTCAGCTGAAGAGAAATTCGAGGCATTATCTGTTACAATCTTGTTAGGTACACCATACCTTACCAAGATGTTCTCTTTGATGAAATTGCATACCACTTCAGAAGTAGTGCTCTTAACTGGAATAGCTTCCACCCATTTGGTGAAGTAGTCAAAGGGCAAGCTAGCACATGAGTGTGACCAGCACTAGAAGTAGGATTGAGTGCACCAATGAAGTCCAAACCCCACTGTTGAAATGGTTCCTCAATCACAACTGGCTTGAGAGGCAAAGAAGCCAATTTAGGTCTTCCCACAAAAGTCTGACAAGCCTCACATTTCTCCACCCACTTGGATGCATCTCTGAACAAAGAAGGCCAGTAGTACCCTCCACGGAGTATCTTATGTGCTGTGACCGTTGATGAATAGTGCCCTCCACATGCTTGATCATGAAAAGCTGAGAGCAATTTTCTCTGTTGTTCCTTGTCCACACACTTCAAAAATCTCCCATCTAAGCCACGCTTGAACAAAGCATTTTCCCATAATACATATTGCGCCGACTCAATTTAATGCAAATCCTCTTTTCTTTGGGCGCTTAAATGAGAGGGGCATTCCCATAGGTGAGAAAATGGGCGATGTCAAGATACCATTCATCAACCGAACTCAGAATGTAACAAAGAGGAAGGTCAACTTTCTCCTCCAAAGAACTCATGTTTGGCTCCTTCAAAGAATGAGCTCACAAAGACCTTTTCCACGAACCAGCTTGGTCGGTTTGATATCAATGTCATACTCTTGACCTTAGCCACCCAGCCTTCTCTCTCTTGATCCAAATTCTTGCTGTGTAAGAATTGACTTAACAATTGATCTCGAACCAAAGACCATAGAGTGAGAGTTGAGGATATAGAAACGAATCGCTTAATGCAATTTTGACTACCGCAAAAGCATGCTTCTCCATCATGGTGTATTTTAGCTCATGATTCTTTAGATATAGCTCATGAAGGCAATTGGTAGCTCATGTTTATCGTAGTCTTCTTGAGTTAAGACAAAGAAGCAGCTGTGGTATTATCTCAGAGATATAGCAATAGATGATGAAATCTTTGCTTTGAATCGAGACAAAGCCAAAATTGGAGTTTTAGCGATAGCTTTCTTGATACCTTCAAAGGATTCCTTTCCTTCGTAAGACCAACCAAATGTTTGCTTCCTTTCATCATCTCGAGAAATATTCAAAGTTAATTCAGCAAAATCAGGATGAATCTTCTTAAAAATTGATCTTACCAAGAAGGAGTGCACGCCTTTTACTCGGTTGGGAGAGGAATTTGCTGGATGGCTTGAACTCGCTCAGATCAATCTTAATACCATCCTCGAGACAATGTGCCCTAATAGTTTTCCTCTCGTAACACAAAAGACAGATTTTTTAGGTTCAAAGAGATCCCATGCTCTCGCATCTCAAAGAGAATCGTGCTCTGTGATCAAAATGATCCGCTCTTGTCTTGGAAAACACTGTCAGGTCATCAAGGTATATGACAATACACTTCCCTTTTAAGCTTCCAAAAGCTAGATCCATAGCTCTCTGGAAAGTGGCACCAGCATTAATAAGCCCAAAAGGCATTCTCTTGTAGGCAAAGGTACCCCAAGGAGTGGTGAAGGTTGTCTTGTGTTGATCTACAGTATCAACCTCTACCTGATTGTATCCAGAAAATCCATCAAGCATAGATAACATTTCAGAGCCTGTTACCGCTTGCAATATTTGATCCATCATGGGCAAAGGATAATTATCTTTCAGAGAAGCCTGATTCAGGTTCCTGAAATCAACACAGATGCGGATCTCACCATTTTTCTTCCTGACAGGCACAATATTTGCAATCCATGTCGAATGGTGAATAGAAAATAATTTTAGCCTTCAACAACTTCGTAATCTCCCGAAAGATGGTGTCACTATATTTGGGGTCAGATTGCCTTTGTTTCTCGCTTGAAAGGCTTAATTCCGGCTTGAGAGGAATAGAGTGCCGCATATCTTTTGGTTTGAAAGCTTTCAAATCTTCATAAGAGTAAGCGAGAACATCTTTATACCTTTTAGAAGATCAATTGCTTTTCTCCTCTCATCTCTTTGCATGTAACATTTTCCAATATTTACGAGCTTAGGGTCATTAGAACTCCCAATATCAATCTTATCATACTCAAATTGATCACGAGGTCCAAGAGAGGCTTTAGATTTCACATACCTCGTCATGCTTATCAAATAGTTCCTCCAAACTCACCAACCCTTTAGGAATCTTGTTTCCTTTGAGATTGATGCATCCATCTTGATCTGCTTTTCTCCTCGGGTGACGGCTTGGTCGAGGACACACTCTCACGAGGCAGTCATGTCACTTCCTCAAAATACAGCTTGTTCAAATTACCCTTGAGTTCCGTGAAGGAAAGCAAATGCTGGTCATCGTTGAAAACTTGCCGCTTATTGGTATTGTCAGTACACTAGGCCGGTGGACCATTTCAATAGTGAACTTATCCCGAGAGAATTCAGATGGGGAATCGTAGTGACCCCGAGACAAACAAAGTGAATCAGCCCCGCTGCTTCTTTTCTCTAGGTATTGCTTCAATAGAGAAAGCATCAAGGAATTCAATGGAATCCCAAACCCGATTCCGTAATGCTTCACCTCCCATTTTTACCTAAAAGAGGTTTCGACCGCTTCACAATCAACTCGCATCACCACGAGCCGTAAGGTTCTTCACACCTCGTTCTTTGGCCACTTGCACCAAGAATGAGAGCCTCATACTCATGTATTATTAGTGTTTTCAAACCGCAACTTAAATGAAAAAGGATGTAGGCATCCTTCAGTGACACTAGCAGACACCAGCTCCGTAACCACCGAGGAACAACTTCCATCAAATTCTAAAATCCAAACACCATTGGGATCTTTAGGTGATACTTTGGAGGGTTGGATTTCATCAGGGGACATAATCATGTAATTACCATGCCCCATATCCTCATAGAGTATTTGTGCCTTAGGATCATCCGTTTTCTGCACAATATACTCAGACTGCTTCTCAGGTAGTAACTTCTTCATGTGTCCATTGACAGGTATGAGTGCATGTGACCAATCCATTTGAATCTCCCCGCCCACATCTTTACAGAAGTTTCTACTTAGCAACATTCCATAAGAAGGAGGAATGTCTGCTACTAGGATGGTAGCCAAGACTTTCTTTTCAGGCAAAGCAGCAAAGGCCACTTGTGCATCTTTAATCCTTCCAACCAAAGGCACTTCCTTACTCTCCATGGAGTAGCAGGATCCATAAGTACGAGTGAGGGTCAAGCCTAAAGCATGAGCTACTTTAGCAGGCATCACATTATCTGAGGCTCCAGAATCTATGACACAATTACTGAGCCTATGGCCAGCTATGAGAAGTGTTACATAAAATGGTTTAATTTTGTCACCAGGGGAGGTGACAGCAGCTACCAGACTTGGCTATGGTGCAGAAGGAGGAGTAGGTAAAAGGCCTTTAGAAGTGGTCTTAGAGTTGGAATTAACAAAGTGGATCATTTTGGCAAAGGCTTTGGGATGGGTTTGATAGTACTCAGCTTCTGAGATTTGTACCTTGGTCTTTTTCAGGTGATCAACAATATCAAAGGATCCGTATGTGACGGGCCATCATCATTTGGAATTCTAGGCTTATCAACTTTAGGAGAAAAAGAAGAAGCAACTTTGGTAACTGGATTGATAGGACTCACCTTCTGTGTAGACGAAGTAGGGATAGGAGATCCTCTTCTTGCAATTACAGGGATAGTTGCCGACTGCTCCTTGGATTTCTTAGGTGGTCAATCACCTTCTCCCTCTCGCTTTGTCTCTGTTCGAGTCATGACACAAGCAAAATATTCGTTGTTCATGTCTGCTACCACTTCATCATAATCATCAATGCCCTCAGTGGTAAAGAAATTAACCCGAGATCCCTCAAGTTCCTCTGCTTCATCATCAAATTCCTCCACAAACTCCTCGCAAGCTTCATCATCATCTGGCTCTTCAACTTCACAGTCAAGTGTCGCACACACAGAACCTTAACAGGAGGTCCTTCAAGTGCTAGTCTTGTGTGAGGAGCAGGAAAATGATTTCTGGGCTGAAAATTTCTTCTTGGAACATCTGCATACGGGGCATGCTGAGCCAACTGTTTCTTTATAGCGACAAGATCATTTGCGAGTTTCTGGACTAATGGATCAAGATTTAGGTCCAGGGGGTGGAAGAGGAAGAAGCAAAGCAGACTTAGATTTGGGAGGGTCTCTTCTCAACTTCCCTGACATGATCAAGTCATCTTCGATACTAACAACCAGTTCTTGATCCAGAGCTAGTGTTCCGAGATTAGCCCTTCTTAGTGCATAACTAACTTTGGGCGATTGAGCATTTAGGAAGAAACACTTTTGAATTTGGTCGACAGTGTCGGGTAGGCATTGGAATTTTATTTACCAACCTCGTTGAATCGGGCCACAAATTCCTCTCATGGGCTCTTGTGAATCTTTCTTTATCTCGAGAGACTGGGCAAGCAAGGCATGCACATCTTCCGCCAAAAACGGTTCTCGAACCGAGTTCTCATTGTGTCCTGGGCCGGTTATAGCACCACCTAAGGTGATAGAACCAATCAGCAGATTATCTTGTAACGCCTCAACAAACAAATTTTACGAGACGTCTTCATATTCGACTTTAACTCCACATGCAACAACGAAGGTCGATGTGTTCGCAGATGTGCACTTTTCCATCGCCTTTGAATTTGGGGAAGTTCTTCCTGCTTCCTCCGGGTAACTCATGCAAAGGTCGAGCAAGGGCCGAGGCCCACACGATGACCCCATGGTAATGGCGCCGCCATTCTTGGAAAAATGGCTTGGAGAGGAACTGTAACACCGGCAAGGATCAAAGCTCGTAGATTGGGACTAGCAGTGCTCAAGGAATACCACCCGTAGGACTTCTATCTTGAACAGTGGAGTGCTTGTCAAATGGGTCCTTCTATTTCTTGTTGAATTTGGGAGGAAAAGAAAACCTTGTTGTTCTAAAAGCTGAAACCGAGAATCTTCGATACCAAGGGCCCTTCTCCCTCGAGTGAAACGCGGAGTCGCCAGATCAAAGGATGATCAAAAATTGCAGAACTGGAATGCGATTTTCCCCAGCAGAGTCGCCAAAAACTGTTGGTTTTCAAATAGGACTTTTAAGAAGAGCAATAAATGGGGGACAAGAAGTCCCTCCTCTTTAATGGGAGAGGTTCCCTTATTCAAAACAAACCTATTTACAAATGTACAGACATGATTTGTTGGTTAAACTTGGATACCACGAAAGTGTTTTCTATGAAGGTCATCAATTACAAAAGGACCGAGGAAATGAGAGCATGGAAAGAGCAGAAAGGCAAACATGCGTAATTATAGATATCGAGTAATTCTTTATGTATGCGAAGTCACCGTGAATTGAAAACAAGATCATTCGTATAGAACAAGTAAGATGGAATTTAAAGACACAAAGTTCTCAAATAACATCCGCTGTAACGCAAAGTTTCTTAACGTAACACGTATTCATTAATCAAGGACACAAAGTTCCTTCTTGTTATACAAGATCACCGAGCTTGCAAAGTCAAGAGTATGCAATCGATGAGACTAACGAATTTGAGATAAATGATCTTCACAAAGAAAACAAATGAAAGCTTAGAATGTAGACAGAGATCGATAGACAAAGAAAGGAAAGTCCTTCGTATTGATTTCTCTATAATCTATTTACACTTGCGTAAAATATGCCAAGTTCTTCCTCCTTTTCAAAATGGCGCAAAGAAGGCCATTATATAGCTTACAATTCGGTTACTCCTCGTAACTCTTTCTTAACTAGAGAATAGTTAAGGAATGCCAAACGCAATTTCTTAACTAATTACATGGAATACGAAAGGAATAGGAAGAAGAGAAAAGAATGAAGAAGGAGACAGTGGACAAATACCGAGAAGGACCCACCGTCTTCAAACCGCTTCTTGAATTTCTTTAACGCCTCACCTATGTCTTTGCCACGAGGGACACACTGACGTTTCATCTTGAAGATGACAATGGATATCTTTGAAAACCGATGTAAATGGTGTCTTGAAAGCTTCGTCCTTCTCGCCAAATGTCCTTGAAATTTGATCTTCGCAACTTAAATTCAAATTTAGCACATTCGGTCGAGCGGAAAACTAAGTATGAATTGCATTAGGTTCACTGGGGACATGTGAGACGCGAATGCGTGAAACACGAGGCTCGGCCGATTCTGGACGAAATAGGAGAAGACGCACAAATGCATTTTGGGACATTTGGGACGAAAATGCGCTAAGGACGCGGTCCGGTGAACCGCCGAAAATGGAACAGCTTTGCATTTTTTGATTTGGGACAAAGAGCTCAAGTACGCGACTCGGAGTTTCGCCGAAAATGGGACATCGTGCACTTTTTAACTTTGGGACATTCGGACAAAAAGTTCAAAGGACGCGGTTCGGCGAATCGGCTGAAAATGGAACAAGAAGGCCCGCTTGACTTGGGACATTTGAGACAAAAAGTTCCTAATACGCGACTCGGCGTTCGGGTGAAAATGGAACAACTTGCACTTTTGATTTGGGACATTTGGAACAAGAAAGTGCGAAGTGCGTGGTTCGGGTGCTTCGGCCGAAATTGGAACATCTCGCACAATAAGTTTTGGGACACTTGGGACAAAAATTTCCGACGGGCCCGAAATGGAACGACTTCTGGGATTTCGCCGATCGGAGAACACGAGACCCGATTGAACTTGGGACAGCTTGGGACAAAATGTCCGACAGCCCAAATACTTACAAAAAATTTTGAAATTTTTTTACTTTTGACAGAGTGACAACACAACAAAAAAGAAGTCAAAACTTAGATTTTTTGTTGAAAATAATATATAAAGGGTAGAATTTGAGCCTAAAATTTCAATTACCCCATCGACTTCGTGACTTTTTCACACAGACTTTTTTCACACCACCAAATTTTGAAAATAATATAAAAGACACTTAGACTCAAAATTTTGAATTCCTTTACTCAAGCCCTTGCCTCATGTGGTTAGGAACCCCTATGCACAACCAACATCACCACTACTCCAAAGAGGGTACAAACTTTATGTTTTTCTCACCTATCATGTGATATATAAAATTTATGTAACCATATTGATAATCATGACCTTGCAATAATGTAATTGTAATTTATCCTTTTACCTAGCTTGACTTGAATTTTATAATGTTCCTTTTGTGCTTGAAAATTTGAGTAGATGACCTCCTATAGTGAGTATGCATAACATATTAAGCTTAAGGGATTCTTGGAGTAGCTTTACTTGTGATTTCTCTTTAAATTTTCTTATTGGAGCGCTATGTTTCAAGTATATAGGATTCCTCCATGAGAGATAAATAACTTTCTTATATATATATATATATATATATATATATATATATATATATATATATATATATATATATATATATGTTCGGATCTAGAAAACTCGGATAAAGGTAACTAGAAATGTACCAAAGAAGTTCAAAATAAGAAAATTTTAATTGGAGAGAAATGGATCAAAGTGGATAGGTTGGGACATAACGTATGGATTTTATGGCCCTTTCTAGGTGCTATGATCCTAGATACATGTGTAAGCGATTTGAAAATTGAGATTGTAATATGCGAGGGTATATCCTGATTTGGTGAATTAATATGATCGTTATGTGAACAAATTGGTTGTGTGTATAAGCAATAATGAGTGAGATACAACATAATTGACTAAATTAAGCAAGTGTGGGATAATGAAAATGTGTTATACCATTTGTGTTGTTGCAAGACATAAATTACCAAAATGGCTATCTATATTCCCCCCTTAAAGTGTGGAATTGTAAATTGTGTACTTCTAGGAAAATTTACCTAAGTGTGTAGACACACATAATATTTTCTCATAGTGTCTTGTTCTTGTGCTAGGACTTTGTATTTTTCCAGTTGTGTTAATTTTTTCAAGATGAGTACCTATAGAGAAAATTGTATTCTATGTCCATAATATAGGAAATCCAACTTTAACTTTATTTTTTGAAATTAGTATAAAAATATAAATATGTAAGTAGAAAAATAAAAACAAAGGAAAGTGTACACCTAATTGTTTTATGATAGAGGGTTAGATAATACTCGCACTAATATTTCCATAGATATTTTCTATTATTTTTGGTCAATTTGGTTGGAAGGACTTGGGGGTGATTAGTCTCAAAGTGGAATATGCTAAGGAGAATCGAAAGAAGTGAAAATATACCCCACTTGGTGAAGAGAACTATACGAGGGTGTTTAAGTTACCTCACATCCCTTCAAAAAAATATGAGCAATGGGAAATCAATCCTATGAGGATAAAAATAACCTCAACACTTCAAATAACCCACATATAAGTTCCACTACAGATGGACATGAGCATAATTTATTTACAAAAAATGACATAATGTACCGAGGCAATTCCAGCTTACATGTACTCTTAGTTCCACCACAATATGAACTATATCATCCATACTATCACTAAAACTAATTAAATAACCTATAAATGTCACTAAGAAAATAAATCACCTAAGAATTTTTTTGAATTTTCCCTAATTTAGAAGCGCATACAATTGTAAATAACATATGGATGTTATGGTCTTTTTTGACTTGTATTGTCCCTATATGTTTTCTAATCCAAGTATATTTTTGAGCCATTTTATGAATATATGGACTATCTAATTTTGTACCATGTTTTTTTTTGCATGATTCTAAATTGTCACAATGGTGATATCACCCAATGATAACCTTTCTCATTTGGGGTGTGTGAGAAAGAGAAAAGTGAGCGTAGCCAAAATAAGAGGACTTATAGTTGATGTGCACTTATTTTGTAATATTCCTACAAGGGGAAATAAGGGAGTGCACATCATGTATACCATGACACGTACACATTAATATAGTGGAAAAACCATCAAAGTGTTATTAGCAAGCAATAGAAAAACATCACAAGAAATGTAAGAAAAAACATGCAAGGGCACACAAATATAATAGAATGGAAATCAAGACACCACATACATGGGATACCTCTCATATGTCATCATTAAATGAAGGAAATCAAGGCTAAAAAGTAACAAACAAATACACATGGCATTACCTACAAACAAGTGAAAACACAAAGTATGTAAAATCATAATTAAGCCATCAAATGAAAATGATCCTGGTTTAGAAGTAACTTGCAAAATATATACTACACATGAAGCACTCATTATCATATTAAAGTAATAAATAGTATGACATAATATATGTATTGAGTGAATGATGTAATAAAAATAAAATTAGAAAATATTAGAATAATACCACTTGTATTTGAGAAAGTGTAAAGTGGATTCCCTAGTTGTTGTAGAAGAATTGGTAAAGAGTAGTGTCAATAATCATACAACGCGTAACAATGTGTATATCAAGCATTCAAATAAATGTACCATGTCAATACACATGTGTATAGGAAAATTATATAACATACTATGTGTCAAGATAATATGATAAGTAATTTGGCACATGAAAAATGTAAGTGTGCAATAGAAACAACCAAGAAAGAGCAATGCAAATATTTTATGATGTTTGTATATATTTGGATGTTTTCATATATTTAGCATATTTGAATGATTTTGGATTTTTAGGCCCTTTGATGGCATAGATGAAATAATTTTCTCCAAAGAGAAGGAACTGTGACTCAAGAATTCCCCAAGGGGGAATATTTAGGTTTTTAGTGCATTTTTGGATTTATAGACTATGTAACCAAATATGGGAAAGTATGGTTGCCCCTAGTGTGTATGTGAAAAGTGAAGTTAAGGTGTGTAACTATTGCCTCAAAATTCAATTTGAACCTATAAATAGAGAGTGTCATTAGGAAACAAGGGAATGTGGGATTCCCCCATGGGTGAGTAGTGTATGGACTAGCCAACAAGTACGTTGAGTAAAGGCCGGTTATCTTCCATTGTTAATGAAGGAATCTTATGATCATGAATCAAAATGATGGTATCATGTCGATGGGTGGATGATTTCGTGTGTAGGAAAGCTACATATTGAGGATTTTGTCATGTAGAAGGTAAAATAGACCTATAGGAATATGTAGATGTGTATCATAAACCCTATGTGATTACCTTATTCTATGTGATGGAATATGAGACCTAGAGATATGTTGAGAGAGAGTGATGAGGACTTAAATTCAAGGAGACCTATGCGAGGCTATTATATGGTGGTAAAATTGTAGGTCTATCACTAGGAGTGTATAAAAACTGTAGAACTATCATCACTAAATATAGGAGTAACTATAATGGTAGGTGTACTACACATAATTCTAACTAGAGTAGAAGGTGCACTAGTTGTAGAGACATGTGAAGCTTGAGAAACAATAGGTAAAGGAGTTTGAGGTGGGATACCTTGATATTGATGACCTAACATTTATGTTTGAATTTGACATCTTGGATCATAATTTATGGAACATCCCTAATAGCCTTGAGCCAAGGTATACCTAAGATTGTGTCATAATACTTGATTATTGATGCTATAGAAAATGGTATTTAGAGAGTAAGAGGTATGAATATGATGAGAAAAGAGGTGAATTACACCTAATTTGTTATAACAGAATGCTAGTAGAACATAAGAGGGAAGTGAACATGTGTTATGATTGAAAATAGGATTAATCATAACATTACCGAGAGTTTGATTATTAATAGATACATCAATGTAAATCCTAGAAGATGTGAAAGAAACATGAAAGTCTCGATCGTAAAAAGTAATGATGTAGTAGTAACACCAATGAGAAATTCTAAGGGAGTATTGGTAGATTGTGGAGGAGGAATCATGTGATAAGCATGATTAGTAGTTGCCTCAGATGTATCCTTTTCATGTTTGGGAAGTGATTCATTAAATATCTTGATCTTATCACTATCATTTATAGGTTTAGACTTAATGGGATCAACCCATTCAATTACATTAGACTCAATTAAGTTGAATCACATGTTTACACTTGAAGAATTGATCTCAGAGAGTTCCCTTACATAGGTGATAGTTATAATATGGTATTTCATCAAATTTATTACCTTGAGGATGAATAGAGTCCAACTCGAGTGGTCTAAGAAGAGAGATAAGGTTTTTTTCAACCATTTGTTGCAATACTACCCAAGATGGCATTATAAATTTAGTAAAATTTCATTGAGGAATTTGAAGTTATAACTTCATCCAGCTTAGGACATTACATTAACAATAGCCTTAACATCAACTTGGGGATCAATATTTTTACTCTTGAAAGTGTAACAACCACTTTCCAAACATCATAATTATGGGAAATGTTTTTTTAACTTCCCAAATTAAACATATTCCTTCAATGATTTAAATGTACAAACTAACATTTAAATCCGTGCTTTATAAGTACAATTCTTCATATAACAAATATATATAGCATGTGCATATTTATGGGTCAATTGGATTTAATGATCCCCCATAAGATACTCTTTCGAGTCTGTATACAATGTATACTCATTAGTTCCCTTCTTGGCATTTATTTTACAAGTTTTTCTCTAAGTGTCTACCTAGAAATCATTCAATCAAATCTCATCCAACATCTCACACTTTAGTTAGAACTAGGTGAAATTGACAGTGTAATCACATTTACTACTTTGGAAAAAGTTTATGAGTCATGCATTACATGCTCTGTTTCTATACTACACATTGTCTCTAAAACATGTCCCATCACCATGTCACTTGGTTCCATTATCAGAATTGAATCAAATATTTAAGTTAGTCAAATTCAAGTTACACACATGATACAAAACTTGTTCATCCAATACGATGAAGCACGATCTGTGCCAACTTAGGTTTCCTATGGGAGAAAGATCTTGTGTAACGACTTGCATCATCACATGATTAGTTTCTTCCTAGTAGCCAACATAATTTGGTACAAAGGAACTAGAACAAATTGTACAAATAACCTCCACTTCTTAACACAAATCAACTCCTTATTTATTATGAAACTCATAATTAATGGAACTCGAGGGAAAACTTAGGATAAATTTTGTATGGTAGTATTTGTTGAATGACCTGCATCATTAGATGAAAACCACACTATAGCAGATCATCTAAAGTTGGCCTATCAAGTACCATGTATTAGTTATGTAGTAACTTATTCACCTCATTGAATTAGTTCTATGATAGATTTATCTTTCATAATGCAGTGATATTTCATCGCAATAATTATTCGATCCTAAGGTCCACAACTTAGTTTCGATAATTATTCATAATCAAATTCCATAAGTTTGTTTATGTACATTCATTAAGTGTATTAATTCAATTATGGAAACAAACTAAATTATTAATGAAGTACATAAATTATTTAAGTTACGAAATTGTTGTTTTAATTGCTTGAGTAAAAATAATTAAACTCTACATCTGAATGTAATAGAATCATTCATAACCACAACGTTACATACTTAGGACTAAATAATAAATGGTCATTAATCATTTATCATCATATAAGATTCCAATCATACAACTATAAAATAATAAACCACATTCATTTATTTTAGTAGATTGCATCTCATAGCCTTACTATAATTTTGGTTCATTCTATAAATATAAAGATATTTCACATAAGGGTATTAATCAAACATTGCTCATTATTCCATCTTAAGATAGTACCTATCTTATAAAATCACGATTAATTAATTCAATCACAATTATATCCTAACAGATACACAAAACTAAATAATTGATATAAGAAGCCATGATCCTTATTGCAACAATATTAAAAACTTGAATATAAAATTTTATTTCCTTTTCCAAAATTGATACAAAAGCTCAGAGGCCATAATTCCTTTCACAAACTATTCAATGAAGTAAGAGTTTGCTTATACAATATTCAAGAAATGAATACATATTTAAATAGTAAAAAAAAAATTAAACATAGCCATTTACAAAGCATCCATCTAATGAGATATAAATTATGCCATATGTAGAAATGTTAGGAAACTGTCAGTTTGAAAGATCTGGCATGAAAAAGTCACCCATCTTATCTTTACAATTTATAGCACTGAAATATTTCAATGAACATAATTCAACTAAATAACATAATCTGAAATTCATTTAAGATAACAACTTATCATTTTCCCTTTCTATCATTTTCCCTTTATTTAATAATTCTTAAAAGGAACATATGATATTTAACTCAAAATCGTTAAAAGAATATTTTAGATTACTAACAAACCACAAGTATGAATATCAATTCCAATAAGATATCAACTATATCATTAATACCCTTGCTAGGTTATTTAATAACATTAAATATTAAACTTTATACTTAAACATTCATTCTTGTTTCTACCAACATCATATATTAATTTTATGAGTCGATAACAAATCATACTTGTGTACATGAATTTGTTAGCAATGCAAAAATAATTAGAACTAACACCTAGTAGTCCTAAAATAGAGATAAATCAAAATCAATACACCATCATACTTAGAGCTTAAACAAGACTAATCTACCAACATCCTTGCACTAAAAATGAATAAATATTCAAACTTACATGTTAATCCATTAATCTCTATCTTCATTGAATGATAATAAAATGAAATGAACCTATTTAGATCCTTAGCAATCAAATGTTTGATTGTATGTTTGAATCCCAAGGTTTTCAAGAATGGAGTCTTGTCAATCCATGGCTACAAGACCATTTGACATATCTCCATATGACTTCAAAACTTGGATGGATGAATGCAAGAGATGAAGATGGCTAGTTCTTCCAATGAAGAATACTCTAAGATGATGAAAATGGTTATAGCTTAGGCTCTATGCTCATTTAGGTGTAAGAAGAAAGGTAGGAGGAGGGCTCTTTATATAGCCCAATGGATAAAATAATCTCTACATCCCTTTACATGTGGGATAATAGAGAGGTTGGGTTAGTTATGGATAAGGAAGGTTTAGGGAGGGTTGAGTCAACCTTAGGAGAGTTTAATTTGTCCTTTAGTGACCCATGGGAATTGAGGGGGTCAATTAATTAATAGGTGTGCAAGATTATAAAATATTTTTATAGGAATAATTAGAATGATTTATACTATGGGAGGAATTTAATCAAATAAATTATAATTTATTGATTTAATGGAAGAGGAAGTTAATTAATTAATAATAATTAATTAGTCTAGATAGAAGGGAGGATTAATTAATGAAAGTCGTTAATTGGATTTTTGGATATAAGGGTTAATTAACTAGAGTAATATAGTCAATCAATGGAAATAGAAGAGAAGGTGAGCATTATTGATGGATAGTAAATATGAAGAAGTAGAGAGAAGAACCAGCCATCATCCTTTACATTTGAACAATTTTTATCATCATATAGATAAAGATCTACATCATCGGTCCTAATTAAAAATATAAGCATACGAAAAAAGTAACATGACATGAAAATACATACTACAAATAGTTATCCATTTTTGAAACACCAAATCAATGTAATATACAAAAAGAAATGCCAAATGAGAAGGAAAAAGATCATTTAACATGGAAAACAAGTACAAACACATATATGTAAACCAATAATGGTCAAGATAGTTATGCAAATGTTTTATTATCAAGCTGAAGATCCCCAAATTTTCATGATTGATTACAAGGGTGGAAAATTATTCCCATAAAAGGATACATGTAAGGGAATATGATGAAGGAAGTGAGGTCCAATGATAAAGAGTTGTGCGTAAAAAAATAGTGCCAGAAACTAGATATTCCCAGTACAGTACCGACGAAGTAAGCAGGATAGCTTTGTAAATGGTTATAAATCAGATGATCTATGAGTCATTTAATCCATGAAAATGTGGAAATTCTATCAAGATATGGAATGAATACCATGTGCAAGACATTATTTTCAACTGCTATGAGCTTGTTTACCATTTTGTTTTTGTAAATTTTACAATTTTTAGGATTTTTGAGAGAATTATGATTTTTTTGGATTTTGGATGGATTTTTTTAATTTTTTAGATTTTTGACAATTTGGAATATAGAAGAATATAGAAGAATCAGAAAAATTCTCCAATGAGAAAAAGGAATGCCTTAGGGAGAAGAAAGAAGAAACAAACGGTAAACAATGCCCCAACGCAATGCCAATGGAAGTTGGGCATCATTCAAGGTGTTCCCACCCGACATATGTTATTCTCTTAATGATGTAAAGAGAAGGACTATGGGGCCACGTATTCAGTGGCCTCGGCTAGAGATAATTTTTCCCAGATGGTACCATAGGTTTGAGCTCCTGCTCGACATGTTAGAGATCTAGGAACCACACCAGATTACATGACATGGTATGCTACTTTGTTGCCTCGTCGATTGACCATATCCGATGAGGCATGGGATGTAGGTGAGAGGCTACCACTAGAGATCCCTTATAGCAGTGATGAGGGTGACAATGTGGAAGTAGGTGGTGCTAGGGGAGGTGATGGATCCAATGATCCATTTGATAGATAGAGACATGACAGAGGGGATGATCGGTAGGGTATGACATAGGGTCACAAAATTTGATTACAAGAGAAGGGACATGGACATGGACATGCCCCTAGGCCTAGATTATAGGAGCAGCGATAGGGCCCTAGGACAAGATTACATGGACAAGGACATGTTCCCATAGTATTACAGAGGCTACCCCAAGCACAGGGTCTAATACGTAACCCTCCTCAAAGTAATCCTAGAGGAGTAGAGGATGAAGAGGACAGGGGAAAACCATCTTCCTTGCGGAAACAACTATAGTAAGTCACCATAGTTTAGTTCTAGGTAGTGAAAGAGAGGGACCATGCCCGAGCTCACATATAGACTTTGACAGTAGAGCGAGACTGGGCCAGAGCCTAGGAAGACCAAGGAGGAGATGACGTGGCCCACTTTTAGTAGATATGACAAATGGCCCCACATATGGCCCAGGTTATGAGATTATTACAGCAGTCGCAAGTGCACATGCATCGGTGATAGTTGAGAGATATCGGCTACTGAGCTAAGCAAGTAGTGGGATAGGTTGATGTCATGAGGTTATCCACAAAGGTAATTTATACCCATAGAGATTTGGTGATAGCTAAGGGAAGAACCTCTTATTACCTTTGTTTATTCTATGAGGTTTTTACAAATGTTATATGGGCACCTACCTACAGCTAGCAGGTGAGTGTATCGGCAAGGTCAAGAGGAATTAGGAATTAGGTAGATCGGTTGATCATCTACGAGGAAATTGATAGGGTAGTAGGGCACACTTGGTCATGGGTGCTCCCCATCTTGCAGCCACACACTCCAAATTGAGGGTTTAAGTCACCATGACTCTCCTACATTTATTGATTGTACATGTATTTTGATATACATGCCTCTTATGAAGGCTTCAACATTTTTGACATATGTATACGATGTACCATTTTTATGTACGCCTTTGATGAAGGATTTATTAGTTGTGCCCTTGATGGCCCATTTTGTATCGATGATGTATATCCCCTTGAGATAGACATTTTATACATGTATATATGGACATTTTTGATGTGGCACATTTGTCATGTAGTGATGTATTTTATTTTGATGTTTTATGATGGTTGTATCATGATGTTATATGGTTTGATTTCACATTTTGTATGTATCCCAATGATAGTTGATGATGTATCACATGTGTTTGAATTTTATATGATAGATCCATAAATGATATCAATTGTATTGTTCATGTGATACTCTAGATTAGTGGATGGGATTACATGATAATACAGTGTGTGACAGGGGTAGATTTTGTTATTTGCGATACCTCTTTCCCCCATTTGATGATATGATATGTGATGATTAACTTAGAATGAATGTATGATGTATACTTAGATGTTTATTTATATATGATGTATAGATGATGTTAGATTTGATGATAGTGATGGAGATATGATGATGTGATAACAAAACTATGTACATGTGATAAACAAACACAATCAAATGTTAACAAACCCACCAAATATACATTGCTAAAAAAACATGAAATAACAAAACTATGTATAATTATTTACAAGCATGTAAAAACATACTTCATATGTACAAGTAAGAATAAATCTAATCTAAGAAAGAAAAGATTAATATTAAAAATTACATCCAAGAAACAAACTATACAAATGTACTAGTAAGCAAAAACTATACAAGCAATCAATATACACAAACTAATAAACAAATCAAGAAACAAGATAAAGCAAGTAAACTAAAGCTATGTTTTTTTGTACTGTTTGTTAATGTGTTTTGTGTTGTTTTTGGGAAGTTTGCTAAACAATTTTATATTGTTTTTGTGTTTTGTGAATCAATTTTATATTGTTTTTTTCTACATATTTGAATGTTTTTGTTATTTTCCAAGGTTTTCGAAGCTATGTGCAAGAAACCGAGAAATGTGGCTTCCTCGGCGTTAGATGGAGAATATAGAAGGGAAAGTGCCATGTGTTTATAAATAGGAAGGTGAAAGTGCAAAGGTGCCCCCAACGTTAGATGGGAATATACAAAGACAATCCCTTCACCGAATTACAAGAGGATAAATAAGTAGATCATGGCTTGACTTGATAGGTTCACAAGGAATCTCGGATACGGGTGCATAACTAACCCCTAGGCTAAGTAAAATTACCCTCCTAATGCAAGATGCTTATGAATAATGAATCCTCCTAAGCCATCGGAAGCTGGTTTTCACCAAGGGACCTATCCAAAGTGCCACAATTACATGGTTTTCACATTTGGATGACTGTTTTCTCTTTATCTTTTTCTCTTTTTAATTTGTTTTTGTATTTTGATCATTTTTTTACTTTATTAGTTTTTTTTTTTTTTTTACACCATGTTTAAGCATAGAAACTTTTAATGTGCATGGCATTCATAGGCTCATGGAGCTCATCGCCATTGGGATGGGCAATTGTGTATCCTCCTATTCCATAATGACTTAAGGTCCTAACCAATGTGATTCAAACTTCCTTTCTTCTCTCTTTCTTCGCTTGTGTTGAACTGATTTTATTTCATGACCAAATATCCAAACTTAAACTAACGAGGTATGATCCTTTTGTTATAGTTTCTGGAGAATCTATTCTGATAAACCTTGAGGTGGTTAAGGGCACATATGTGATTTTCATCCAGGGAGTTCTAATTCTACCAACCCGCCACTCTGTAATCCTCATGTTTGTCCATATAATCCCTAAGAGATATTCTCGGGGAAGGGATCTCTATTTCCAATGGGATGATATTTTTTTCGCAAACACTAGGGAATAAGGTGTTGCACTAGTAGGAGTGTGAATGGAGGTCCTATAATCCCGAGGGTCAGGTGAATTTACAAATTCCAGCTATGACTTGTTTTACTCACCATATTTTCCATGATTCAAACCAATGTTTTGTTAATGGCTTCAAGCTACCCACCCATTATCTTAAGGATAATATCGTGTAGACCAATACAATTTTATTTGAAAGTAATGAAAAATATATTTCACTATCTTTTTCTTGAAATATTTTCCATTATCAGTAACTATGGCCATAGGAATGCCATACTGACAAATAAGGTGATTCATGATAAACTTGGATATTTGAGCAGCTATAACATAATTCAACGGAACATCCTCCACCCACTTAGTGAAATATTCTGTAGCTGTGATTATGTGGGTATGGCCATCAGATGAGGTAGGGGTGAGTTTCCTATCAAATCTAGTCCCCATTTAGAAAATAGCTACAAGGTTTTGATTGGTTGTAATCTGAGATGGTGCATGGATGAAATTTCCATATTTTTGACATAGCACGTATTTCCTCACATAGTTGCAGCAATATATTTCCATAGTAGGCCAATAGTAGCCTACCCTTAACAATTTCTTTGCTAAAACCATTCCATTTGTATGGGCACCGCACACCCCTTCATGTACCTCTTTGATTGCTTGGAATGACTCTATTACATCTAGACAATGCAATAGATTCCCATCATAGCCATGATGATAGAGTGTACCTCCCAAGAGGGTGTAATGGGCTATCTAGCGGATAAGGATTTGTTTTATGAAGTTGGATATGTTAGGAGGAAAGGTATTGTGTTTAAGATAGGCATAGATGTATACATACCATGGGGAATAGGGACTAACAACTTCACAAGCCAAGTAGGATTATGGCATGTCATATACAAGTTGGCATAGATTCTCAACAAAGAATGGCATATCATTTCTCTTTGGTGGAATTCACACATCGAACCCGTGGTTTCCATTTCATTTGTGGAGTAGTTCGTGCTCTTGGAACCTATTCGAATATAATACAAACAAAGTATTCTTTCAAAATTTTCCACCGCTTTTCTTGTAGGGGATGAGATTTTCATCCTTGAATTTATATTCATTGTTGAATTGTTTGATGATCAATTGTGAGTCACCAATGAACTTGACATGGTTAATATCCCATTTGATTGCTAGCTTCATCCCAGTAATGGGTGCCTCATATTCTGCAATATTAATTGTACAAGGAAAACCAAGACAAAAAGCTTGTGGTATGGGGTCTCTTGAAGGATTAATTAGTAGTACACCTACTCCTAAACCATGGAAAGTGAAAGATCAATCAAAATGCACTTTCCACATAAAATATTCCTCAATATAAAACAATGATGGGTTTGAGAAATCTAGACTTATAGGCTCTATTCCCGATAATGGTGCTTTTGCTAACCGATCGGAAACCACTTGTCCTTTAACCAAGATTTGGTGTAAATAATCAATGTAAAATTCACTTAGCATAATGATCCAATTATCCAATCTTCTCGTGATGGATGGTTTTGATAACAGGTAATTTTGTGGTTCAACCTTGGATATAAGCTTGGTTTTAGTATTCAATAGGTAGTGGTGTAGTTTTTGGAAGGTAAAAGTGACAACCAGACAATATTTTTCAATATAAGGATGGTTGAGATCATAATAAATTAAGGTACGACTAAGATAATACATGGATTTCTCTTTGTGACCTAGGTCATATTATGTGAGCAACATGCCAATAGAAAATTGGGTAGCGAAATATATAGTAAAAGTGGCTCACCAAGAATTGGAGGCATGAGGATAGGTGGATTGGATAAGTATTACTTAAGCACAGAAAAGGATTGCTATTGCTCTGGTCCCCAAATAAAGGAAACATATTTCTTAAGCAGATGGGTGAATGAATGGCATTTTTCAGCCAACTGCGAAATGAAATGGCGGATGGCTTGTATCTTTCCTTGTAAGTTGTGCAATTGTTTGATATTTTTAGGAGGAGGCATTTCAGTAATATCAATAACTTTAGTTGGGTCTACCTCAATCCCTCTCCATGATAAAATAAAGCCAAGTAACTTTCCCGACAATACACCAAACACACACTTCATTAGATTTAATTTGACCTTATATTCCCTTGAGCATTTGAATATACACCAAAACATCTTAGGGTGATTTGATCTCATCTTGGATTTCCTTAGGATATCATCTACATATTCCTTTGTGATGTCATGAATCATATCATGGAAGATCACTATCATTTCCTTTGATAGGTTATACTTGCATTTTTAGGCCAAAGAGAATTTCTTGATAATGAAAAGTCCCCTGGGGGTTGTGAGGGATGTCTTTTGTTGATCCTCATTTTCTATTTTGATCTAATTACATCCTATAAATCCATCCATAAGAGATAACATTTTATATCCCGTGGTTGAGTCAACAATCATGTCAATATTTGGCAATGGGAAATCAATTTTGGACACACCTTATTGATGTCTCTAAAATCTATACAAATTTTGATCTCGACAGGTTTCTTTTATACGGGGACCATATTTGATATCCATTCCAAGTAGTCAATAGGTCTAATGAATCCTGCTGCTAGCAATATTTCTAGCTCTTCTTTAACTAGAAGAGCCACTCGTGGATAATTTTTTTGAGTTTCTATTTGATGGACTTAGCGTTTGCATGCAAGACTAGGTTATGCACTACTAAAGCTAGATCCAAGCCCGTTATATCCTTATACGACCATGAAAATATATCTACAAATTCTGAAAAGCATGGTGAAGGTATTTTACTCCCGTGATGAGAGTGAATCTCCCAACTTGACTATCTTTGGGTCTTCTTTTGTTCCAATATTCACATCGATGGTTTCTTCTACTAGCATTTTTGACAAATCCTCCATACGCGTAGGATCAGGAGGAAGGTTGAGATCTTCTTCCAAGGGCATCTCTATGAGATTTTCACCCTTGGTGTGGTCACTTTTCTTGTCCTTAGATTTTGTTACTTATTTTTCAGCCAATGCCTCAAAGAGGTTTTCACTTTGTGACTTGGACCTTTTCTTTTTCCAAGGATTTTTGTTAGAGCTCTTGCCCTCACCTTTTCTTAAATTTTTCTAGCCACGAATCTTAGCTTCCTCTCCAAAATACACATAGGTATCTAATTCAATGTAGAAACCTTTCTTATGGCCTCAATTTAGAATTGTATCTCAAATTCCCATGAATTTAGCATTGGCCTCATCATTTTCAAAGAGGTCTAGTGGTATGTGACGTTGTTGGTCCCATTCGACAAGGGAAAGGTAGACAAGGTCGATTATAGGTTCAGTGGGGGTTAAGGTAAGGACAATGATATCCATAAATATTTTTATGGAGGCAAGCTCCTCATATTGGCTATAGTGGGAATCTATGTCATTGTCTAAAAAATCAGAGTCATCTTTACACTCCAAATAGGTAGCATCTTGATCATTGGTGTGTGATCCATAGGGTTGAATGCCTATACCATATATTTTTGTTTTTAAATGTGGGAGTGGTACTATTTATCTTGGTCCTTGATCATTATTTCCACATATTAGACCCTTGTATCCCATAGAATAAATCATTTGGCTAGACTTCTCGTACTCAGGGATTTGGTAGCAGGCTGCCTGAGTGTCCTCTACAACCCAAGTTTTAGGTGGGTCCAAAAACTTTCTTTAGCAAGTAATCCCCCAGGAAATAATGTTCCAATAGTTCATTCATCCCTAGGCCACCTGAAATGATAGTTGGGTCAACCTCTTTTTTAGGTGACAAAGATAGGTCTGAAACTAGGATATTTTGTTGTACATTGTATTCCCCACAACCATACTTCAGAAATTTCATCTCCCATGAATCAAAAGGAGAAGTGGATGTAGAAGTTTCATAGGCACAAGAACTTAGGGAGTATAAATATACCTATCATTTCATAACTTCGATTGAAGGGGAACAACTATATCAGTAGAGGGACACGTATAAGCACCCTTACGAGAAAATCTATTTATATATCTTCGGTGACTCAAGGATCTAGATATCATTATATTGTAATAATGTGTCCCTTATATTTTAGCTTGATGTACTAATGAAATTTTTATGGTATGATATGCATGTCATGAATCCATGGGCATCCAAGAAGCATATTATATGGAAGTTTCAAGTCTAAGACATGAAACTTTATATTATGATAATTTTGTAGTACCTCCATTGGAAATGTGATTGTCCTAGCTAACTCCCACTCCATGTTTTTGTAAGTGGTTATGGTACTAATATGGGACTCTAGATCTTCTTCTTTATGTCCTAGTTGTTTAATTAGTTTCAAAGTGTATATATTCAACCCTGACCTGTTGTCCACAAGAACCCATTTAATTTTCCAGCAGGTAAAAAATACCTCTATATACAGGGGAGATTATGTGTGTGATCTTTGCAAGGGATCTCCTTTTGATAAAAGGATATGTATTTAGTTGGTGTAATTCTTGTTACCGTAGCTTGCAGATGTGAAGGGTCTATTTCCATTGGCGATCCCGACCCCTAGAGAGTTTTGTACAAGATTTCTTTATGTACATGCGATATCTTAAGAATATCCAAGATAAAAATCTTGGTAGACATATTCTCAATTTTTTCTAAGAGGTTATACCGACCATTTGATGGGGTTGATAGAGAGGGTTCGGGGATCATGAGATGGGTGTGCCTTGATACCACAAAAGCAATCCTTTCCCTTGATCCTAATGGTATTTACATGGTCATTGGAAGAGTGGATACATCCAATGAGGAAATCATAGCAATTATTATCACTCTGGGTATAGATATAGTTCACAACCTTGTAACGTTTGGATGACTCTCCTTGATCTGGAATTTTCTCATCTGAATTTCCATGTTTAGGGAATGGTTCTTTAAATATCCCCATCTTTTCATTTGGCGGTTGAATTTTCTCGAGGGTATCAAATTCTATCTCTCCATTGTCAATGAGATTTTGGATGTAGTGGTGAAGTCTTAGTCACTTATCTGTCTCGTGTCCTTTGACATGATCTAAATCATAATAGTCATGCTCTTTGTACCATGTTGGTTTAGGAGCATTTTCATCAAAATGTTTTTTCATGAAATAAGTCACTACGTGGGCTGCATCTAATTGCTTCAATATTACGAGAAAAGGATCAATGAGAGGATTGAACATTCTACGTTTAGGTGGTGGTTTAATAGGTCCTTTGGTCAGTTTAAAAGGTTGACCAACTTGGACCATTTGTACTCGTTTGGAATCTATGATTCCGTCTCCCACCACGTTCTTGTTTTTGTTAAAGATTTTTGGATTTTCCATGAGTTTGGCATTTTGATTATCTTTAGAAGGTGATTTGATGGTTCCTTTAGAAATGAGGGATTTTTCTATTTGTATGCCATTTTCAATGACCTATTCAAAGGTATGAACATAATGTATTTACAAATGGAAAGTAATTTATGGGTTTGGATTGGGCACAAAGATACTCACAAGTTGTTTTTTAGGAAATGTGCAAGGGAAGTGGATGGCTATCCCTCGCCATCTTTCAAAGAAGCTAGCGAATGTTTAATTAGGGAATTGTTTAGTACCACATAATTTTTTCATGGTTATGTTGATTTCTATGTCGTATGAGAAATTTCAAGCAAACCTTTTTGCTAATTTAGGAGATGTGAAGATAGACCCATGAGGTAAGAAAGTGAACCATTCTAAGGCTTGTCCTCCTGCAGACTCTTCGGAAAGAGTTGTATGAGGAAAAGCCTTAGAACATGAATAAATATTCAAACTAACAAGTTAATCCATAAATATCTATCTCTAATGAAGGCCAATAAAATCAAATGGACCTATTTATATCCTTAATAATCAAATGTTTGATTGTATGTTTGAATCCCAAGGTTTTCAAGAATGGAGTCTTGTTAATCCATGGCTACAAGACCATTTGAAATATCTCCATATGACTTCAAAACTTGGATGGATGAATGCAAGATATTAATATGGCTAGTTCTTCTAATGAATAATACTCTAAGATGATGAAAATGGCTATAGCTTAGGCTCTATGCTCATTTACATGTAAGAAGAAAGGTAGGAGGAGGGCTCTTTATATAGCCCAATGGATAAAAGAATCTCTACATCCCTTTACATGTGGGATAATAGAGATGTTGGGTTAGTTGTGGATAAGGAAGGTTTAGGGAGGGTTGAGTCAACCTTAGGAGAGTTTAATTTGTCCTTTAGTGACCCATGGGAATTAAGGGGGTCCATTAATTAACCAAAGTGATTAATTAATAGGTGTGCAAGCTTATAAAAGATTTTTAGAGGAATAATTAGCATGATTTAGACTATGGGAGGAATTTAATCAAATAAATGATGATTTATTGATTTAATGGAAGAGGAAGCTAATTAATTAATAATAATTAATTAGTCTAGATAGAAGGGAGGATTAATTAACGAAGGTCGTTAATTGGCTTATTTGTTGGATAGAAGGGTTAATTAAATAGATAAATATAGTTAATCAATGACAATAGAAGAGAAGGTGAGCATTATTGATGATATGTCATCAATTTATGGGAAAGGGGATAATTAACGCAATTTAAGTATTTAAATTGCTCGAGCTAAATTACAGTGTCTACACATACAAACCAAACAAATTTTATTCTAGGTTCATATATTGATATCAAAATAAAATAGTATAATATCACTCAAGTAAGGTCTTGATAATAATATTAAGAGTCTTAATTCAATAAAGACAATAATTAAAATATCAAAACTTAATATCTTAATATTATCAAACCATAATCCCTTTCAAAATAATCTTACTTATCTCGACTATGTTATTCCTTCACATGAAGTAAGAGTACATGCACTATTTTTATAATAATAGTTTATTCGATAGAAGAAATTGATTATTATCAAATACCTTAATTTCCCCAAATACCTTGAATTATCCAAAATATCTTAATGTATCCAAACAAAGAAAACAAACCCAAAAATCATCAAATCTTGCAAGGAAGGATATGACCAAGCCTAAGAGTAGGATATATTCCACAACCAATCAAAATAAGTCCAAAAACTCCTCCATGCATGTATACTCCCACAAATACTTGCTCGAATGAACCAAATTTAAATCAAAGATCATAAACCTTCACTATAATGCCTCTATTGTGTTGATATATGTACTTGCTTCCTTGTATGAAGTTGGAAAACGTTGACATGTGATTTGTTTTGAGTTGTTGTGCTCTTTTGAACTATTTAATCATGTTTGTTGGAATGATATCAAGTGCTTATGAGATCTGATTGTTAATCATTCTTATGGTAGTTTTGTACTTATGTTGATTTATCATGAAGCACTTACTTAACTAGTTTTTGAAATAAACTTAGTGATTTCATCTTGTGGAAAGTGAAATCAGATTCTTGGGATAGTTAAGAAAGTAGGTAACCTGGTAAGCTATTTAAGTTTTGATATAATTACTATTCTTGAAACTATTGTATCAATATTAGATGAAGGAAAATACCTTGGATCAATTACATTGATCCAAGGCATTCTCCTTGATCGATATGTTATTACGACTATAACTGGTAAGTCTATTTGACTTCTTAATGATTTTAGGGATTGTAATTATATGCCAATCAAGTTGATTATAAACTAACCTAAGTTGTTTATGATTACCTTATAATTTGAAGGCATACTTATTCTTAATTGGATGTGATTACGATTAAAGTAATGGCTATATTCATTTGATTTGTTGAAATCCTACACTAACCTATACTAAGGTGATATTTACATTCCTAATGACCTATCTAATGTTATGTGATTTGGATTAAATAATAACAACCTAAGCTAAGGTTGAGGCATAAATATTAATTAAAACATAAAACTATATAACAATCCTATGTCCTAATCCTAAGTGTTAACCTTATGACCTAACTATGGTTGGCATCCTTGAAGGTAGGATTTGTGACAAGGTTGAGTAAGATGAACACCACCCCATCGTGTACTTGGTGAATTAAATGTGTTATTAAATGGTAACTGCCACCCTTTTGTAGGATACCAAGTGGATTTGGCCATGCACACCAAAACTAGTGTTGACGGTTTAAGTGTGAGTTAGTTACTTGATTGTTTGATTTCCGTTTAAATTGGAAATAAATGATTGGAGGGATTTTATAAGTTGAACTCGTAATTCCTAACAAGTAGAATTAATGGAGTTGGTAATATCAAGACCATATTGCGAGATGCATGATGGTTTTGGGAGAAAAGATAGGGTTTAGTTTTCATTGTTCATTTGGTTATTTGAGCTCTTTGTCTCGCATGTCGATTTTATGGTTTTCAAACTATTAGTTCATTTTTGGATAATAAAGATCTATCACGTTATTGCATGGAGGAAAATTTAAAAAATGGATATTAAAATGGAAATAAGGAAAAGAGTTGTTTTTTTCAGAATCCATTTTGAAATCTCTATGGAAACTTTCATGGAAGTTTGGAGAAGAACTTGGGGAGCTTGGAAAGGAATTTTAGGAGCTCTACTAGGCATGATAGGCTCTAACTCCTTGAAATATTTTTCTCTATTTAATGGTTTCATGAAAAGAACTCTTCTCTCATATGAAATCTTGTTCTTTGGTTCTAGGTTTTGTATATTGGTTTCATTATTCAATTATCTGGTTGTATTATGAATTATTGTTTTTGAATGTGGTTGTATTTCTATTATTGTGGCTTTTGGTTTCGTATGTTTGATTATGAAGTAATATTGTGAATCATAACAATGTTGGGATGCATTTATAATCGAATACCTTAAATAAATTATGTTATCATGATTTTTCAAAGTACTATACCTTTTTTTGTAGATACCCATCTCTGTAGGGTTTAATGCAAGTTTTGCATGATCTAATGTATACCTAGAAGTGGGTGTTTTTTTGGGAATATGATTTGATAGGATTTCTGTTTCTGGGTATTCGATATACCGGCTTGAATGTTTGTTTTTAACTCTGCAAATATTCTATCCTTTGTTTGACCTTGAATAACAAGTCAAAATGCAACTGTATATTTAGTCATTTTGGCTTTAGTTTAATGAAACTCATATGGGTGTTCGAGTTTTCATTTCTTTGGGTAACACCTTTCAGTTTGAAATGTCCTTGCTAAGTGGGTAATAATAGATCCGTTTGAGGATTCTCGAAGTATAGGTTGATAACACAGTCTTTTCACTTTGCCTCCCTTGTATGGAATCCTCTATAATTCTATAATGGAGCCATAGGTTGACATATCATTGCGTATTATTTGTTTCAAAGACACATGACTACTAAAATTTGTTGCATCTTTTATTCTTTTCACTCAAGAGTGGAAATGGGTTCGATGGTTGTATCTTGTATGGTTGAACCTCCTTCACCAGCGAATAACTAAGGTAGGATATTGTGAATCAATTTAAGTATAATTAAATTATAATGAGTCTTAGGATCACTCAAGAGTGGAATATTAATATCGTCTTCCCTTAAACCCTTAATTTGTATCAAATCATGTATGGATCAAAATCATATTTTTAAATTAATGATTTCAAGGAATATATATATATATATATATATATATGTAATTGAAATAGTTTGACTTCATACACCTATAATGGAAGACTATTCATCTAAGTCCCTATAAATATTGTGTCAGTTTTGAAGGACCTCTAACTTTACAGAGTATCCATTGATTCTTGTTATTTATTAAAAACTAGTTGAAGCTTGTATAGAGTTTGAACTCTGATTATTGATCGATAAACATAAATTGCTCCATTTTTTGTTCTATTCGATGAGTGGGTAGTATTTATGCATCCATGAGTAGTCTTGACTGATTACAACAGGGTTGATTGATTAAAGTATGGTTTTCCACTTTGGGCATGACTATTGTATATTTTCTTAGTCACTTATACCGATTTCAATACCAATAGAACAATGGCGTTATAGTTGAGCTAAGTAAAGATTGACCAATCTTAATAGGTTTCTCTAGAAGATGATATTGTTGAGTTTATTGAACCATATCATTTATAGTTACACGATTCATATCTGGTTATTATGAATATTGGTGAAGTGTAACAAACTATTTGATTAAGCTAAGTTAGATAAAATTTAATAAACAAGATATAACAATTACAATAACATAAGTACATGATTATATGATTGTAATCATATTATTCTTGTACTTACATTAATAAGATTGATTATGATCAATTGTATTTATTTTGGTTACCTTTGTGTGCCTTAAACTATTCCTTAATTGGGATTATGTAAATGAATTGAATGTGATAACTTGTCTTCCTTAGATGATTTCATTTATGGTGTTATTGTTGCATGATCAAAGAAGTTATGTATTTTATTTTGAACCTTAGGATAATTTCATTTAAAATCAGTGTTCCTTTTATGAAATTATGTAGTTAGAGCATGTTTTTCTAAAGATTTAGTACATATCATGTTTAGTTCGTATGAACTAAAAAAAGGCTAAAATTCTTACAGATGGACTTCGTGAAAGATGAAAGATGAAAGAAGGAAGAAATACAAAAAGTTACATTTATTCTATTGATAGAAGATAGTTTATTTGATTAAATTATTATTGTAATAATTTCTTGAAGTACTTTTGATTTGGAAACATGAAAGTCCTATGGCCCATTTATTGTAATTTCTTGAAAGATGTTGATTTCAATGATACAAACATGTTTTTTGATACTTAAATTTTGAATGAAATAAAGATGGTTTACTTGATTCATATTGTTTAAAGGGAATGGATTGAATGTAAAGTGTTTGAAATTAGTTGTGATTCCATTATAAAAGTGAAGCAGATTGTATTTATAATACTACTATATTAAGCATAAGTATGATCTATTGAAGTACTATATGATTTTGTGATTGCTTACCCTTATGAAATAAGTGAAATATGAACATATATCTAAGTAACTTGGGTAATGTGATAAGTGTATGACTGTTAGATAAAGTCTATTAGTTTGAATGGAATATGAAATGTACTATAATAAGTATGTGTATGTGAGATTAATTCCATCAACTTGAATGTGTTGAAATGTACTTATATGATTGGCATGGTCTATATGTACTGATTCTAAAATATACACTTATTGTTTAATTACTTAATACAATTTGATAAATGGTGATCATAATGAAGTTAGAAAAAGGGAATACTTGTAACTATACCATTAAGTGATATAAATATGTATGCTTGTGAAGGATGTGTTTGAATACATTTGATAGGTTATGTTATTTATAAATGTATGAAACACACCTAAACATATTAGCTATGTATAATGATCTATTCCTACTAATGTTAAATAAAAATGACATTATCTTAATTATGTCCTATATTTAATAAATCAAAATTAGGAGCATGAAACTTAAATTAATTAGGGTAAAAATGTATGCTTAAATGATCAATCATAACACATATTCAAATCTAAAATTCTTGCACTTAAGCGAGTAAAATGTTACAATCCTTACATAAATGAATATTTGTTTCGAACCCTAGATGATTGCTAGGCATGAAACCTAACAAAGGAAATATTAATGGGTGGATTAAAAGCTATGAATTAAATGAATTAATTAACTTGTTATGATTTTTTTGTTTAATGGAACTCGATGGACTATTGTAGCATAGTCGTTGTTGAACAATACCCATTTAATGACGCAAGTCATTAATTGGTTATGGAGTAGCCACTATGGCGCAATTATCCACCTATCTCCCTTAAGCATTGTTATTGTAAGTTGTGGATCCAAGTCACTGTTATACACTAATTAGTGATAGTAGTATGGCCTAGTGTTGATGTCATCTTATGATGGCTATAGGTAATGAAGTGGATCCAAAGTGGCGCAAGTTGATTTGTATGCACTTGATTTCCCTTAGTATTCATAAGCAGACTATCAACACTAGTCTATGCATACTAGATCTACTTAATATATATCAAGGACATGGATGTGATTGACGTAAGTCAAGTTAGTATAATCTAGATAACAATTTCGAGTGTGGTGAAATACATATTCCTTTCGATGAGTATGATGTATAGGAATAAAGGCATGACATACATGTCTTTAAAATTTGGCCAAAGTATCACAAATTGTTGGTTACGTTGTCTTGATTTCACTTGGACTAAAGATGCGTGATATTAGATGAGTATAAGTAACAAATACTCAGATAGGCTCTTTGAGAATTAACACTTGATTGACCCTTAATGAAATAAGGGAACCACAAGTATACTTAGTATACACATCTATATAAATCGCTTATTTCCTAAATCAAGACATATTCCAATGAATTGAGACTCTAGTATTTCAAGTATTATAAGAAATCCATCTCCGTTTTTACGTATATTGGATTCCATTTTTTCTATATTGGATTCCATTGTTACTATTATTGGAATCCAATAGTAGCAATATTAGATTCCAATATTGTCATTATTGGAATTATTCTAGTTCCAATTTCACTATTATTGGATTCCAATATCGCTATTATTGGATTCCAATTTGGCTATTATTGGATTCCAATTTTTTTTTTTTATATTTTCAATGTTGAGAGTATGTAAGGCTAGCAAATGCTAACTATTATAAGGCATGAGCCCATTGGATTAATAAAAATAAAAAATAAAAATAAATTCCTGTAAAATCCAGTTCAAAGTCATGAGTGGACACTAACTATTATTTTCTCGGTTTGTTGTATTAAGGTGAGAGGTCACTAACTATTATAAGTTATAAGCCTTGATGTAAGATGATCAGTCACTAATTCTTATAATTCATGAGCCTCAATGTAATTTGAGTGATAGATAACTCTTATAAGTCATGATCATCAATATAAGGTGAGCGATCACTAACTCTTATAAATCATGAGCTCGTTATTAAATGAAAGTGAAAAAGCCTCGATGTAAGATTAATTTTTGGTACCTATTATAAGTCATGATCCCATTGTATTTAAGTGCAAACCTCGCAATCTAAAAGTGTGAGCCTCACACTCTAAAAGTATGATGCTCGAGACTTATAAAGGCCAAGAACCTCACAGCTTTGAAGTGTAAGCCCCATGCTCTTGAAATTTTGAGAGCCCTGTAACTTTCTAAGTGTGATTCCCACACTATGAAAATTTCAAGCCTCGAATTTCGAAGTGAAATCCCCACACTATGAATAATCTGAGGCTTTCACTCTGAAAGTGTGAGCCTCACCCTCTAAATGTGCAAGTCTCGCATTTTTAAAGTTTGAGATTCACACTCACAATTTCAGAGTGCTAGTATCAAAATTGGAGAGTGCGAGGCATGCACTTTCAATTTTTAGTATGCACATATACTTAAATTTGACATGAACCATAAATGCTAGTGGTGTTATTTTGACTTTTGGTGGAACTCACACTAAAATTATGTTCTCACCCCAAAATATATCTTATAACAACTCATTTATTATTATTTTAGATTGTACAAGTTCACTAGTGTTTATTATAATATATATATATATATATATATATATATATATATATATATATATATGAGTAATCATTAAAATCAAACAACAAAGTTGGGAGTTTATATATATCACAAATTCTATTACTCGAAAGATAGTAGAAGGTATGCTTGTAAATTGTTCCATTCTCCATATAAACAATGAGTCACTTTTATGAGAAATAAAATTAAATAACCCTTGACACAATGCAAGAAAAATATTTGTGAGAAACATTGTCTTATGCCCTCAAAGATACATTGAACTATTATTTTATAGTTTACATCAATAAAAACACTCATTGTGTCACAATTGTATTTTTTCTAAGTCAATAAATAACAAAATTGATTTGTCATTATCTTTACATTGAAATTTCTATCTGTACATTTTAATTTTTTTACAAACTCATACATATACAATTGTAAATCTTATATGAGGAATCATTTCCTTTTGTGGAAAATTTTATTTGTAAAAAACATGAATACATTTGATGCTTCTAGAATGGGACTACCGGTTTGGAGACAAGTAGTGTTGAGTAAAGTAGTAGTGGAGGTGCTATCAAAGTAGAGACTAGTATTTACGAGTAGGTAGCAACAAAGGAGTGTGCTACAAATTTGTTATTCATCCTTTATGTTCTTGCATATGCTGGGTCAATGTAACAAATGGTATTAATAACATAGGTAGAGGTATGGTGTTTTGATGAGGAAATGTAATTGGAAATGCCAAAGTTTGACAATTTTTCATCGAAATTATAATCCAAAAGAATGTTAGAAGTCTTCACATCCCTGTAAACAATGTGTGGGTAACAATCATAATGAAGATATGGCTATCCTTCTTCAACACCACAAGAAATATTTAGCCAACCGTTCTAGTCTAGATTAATCTTCTTTGATGATCCTATACAAAAATAAAAATTAATTAAACACTTTTTATATTTTCAAAATATCCATTTTACTATAAAGCTTAGAGGTTGATTAGACACTTATATTTCAAAAATTGAATCTACAATGTATGCATTAATTTTTCTCACCATGTAGGATGTATCACAAACTTTTGTTTACTAAACAATCATAAAACATTAGGTTTCCAAGTGGACAAAGAGAACATCCATATAGAATCTCAAGATTCGATGCTTTATTCTTCTAAATGTTTTCACATCAGGTTTAAATGCAAGCAAGGTTATTGGGTAGCGATCAGTGCATTCTCTTTATAGAAATTGGCTTAGAGTTTTTAGATCACATTTGTAGCACCATAGCAGCAATTACATATTTCTCTTTAATATTTTTGTGATTTTCATTATATTTTTTGTACATTTAAAGAGCCATGTTCATGTGTAGTATGACCAACCTTGGAGAACCTAAATGTAACAGATAAATGTGTCAATAAAGAAATTGTAATATGATATTTCTTTTTGATTTGTCTTCTGATAATCTATATAATATGAAATCATGTCTTTCCATGTTAGTTTTAACACCATGCTCCATGTTATTTGTAAATCCTTTTGTAAATACCTTTGGATGATTTGAATGGGTAAGAGCTATAATTATGCACAATAATAATAACGAACCTACCCTACGAGATGCAAACAATTTTCATTTTTAGATGGATGTTTTTCATTGCATTGGGCCAAAACAAATTTAGACAACATCATACATATCTAAGTTTGCCAAATTTTCGATAACAATAGAATAATGTCTCTAGAACCCAAGCTATTTAAAAGACAACTACTATTTATTACATCGTTAATTGGTGATATTCAAAAACCATAAGAAACAAATATGAATTGGTACGTAGAGAAAAATTATGTTTATATCTATTATTGTATGGAGGAAAACATGAAAAGATTTTAATGACAAGAATTTCCCTAGATAGATTGTTGTAGGAGAGGTTTCTGTAAAATAAATAGATCCATTTATAGTATCTTCTATTATTAGGGTAAGAGAATTAAATTTATTCCTTTCTCAAAGACCTCCATAGCTTTCGAAAGTGAAGACCTACAGGTTTCCATAATGATGTAGTGCAACTCAATTTTTTTAACTTATGGAAAGATAACCATCAATCCACTATTAGCTCCTCTATCCTAAAGTTGTATAGATTTTTTTGCATTGATGGAAAGATATTCTATAATAAATTGATGCTTTGAGGTTGCTAGACTTCACTTCTAGCAATGAATTGACATCTTCAAACAAACCAAATTTAATAGCGATAAATTGTTGAAATTGCATAGTGCAATGCCCAACAAATTTTTTATTAATGATTTCTTTATCTATAACCAAGGGAGGGATGAAGGGTCCCTTTCCCTTTACATTACAGATACAATGAGAGGATCAGTCTAAAAACCTGAATGATCTAGCAATACTTCAGTGAAAAAATGCTTAAGGGCCTATGTCAAAAACACAAGTGATTGGGAATACAAAAAAACCCTAGACCAAGAAGACGAGATAGGATGATTTGGTAACAATGCAACTAACAAGGCTATATAAAAATAAAGAAAAGTTACATCGTAATGGATTTTATAAGAACTTATTTATTTGAATCGGATGACACCTCCATAAACTCCTCCTTGATGGGCTTAAAATAGTTTCATGGCGGTTCCAGGAAAAATATACTCTTTTCCAAAAGTAGTCGACTCTTTAACCAATCGTATGCCTCATGAACTTCCTACCAAAGAATATCCCAACATGTCACTTCCTCTTATAGCTAAACAAACATATCATCCAGGTCGAAAATAGGAGTGAACTATCTATCTCCTCGATGTCTCACCCCATTTGGAAACACTAGACATAGATCATATTAAGGCGTCAACTGTTTGTATAACTCTAAAAAAATGGCCACGTCTAGAAAACCTTCCTATTTATAATGAGCCTTGGATAGAAATGATCCAGAGGATCCTCATAGAGAAAAACTAATCTAATATCTTCTCAGAATAAGTTGCAGTCATTTTTAAAGTGTGGAGAAAAATTATACGATTCCGTCGATATCTTGTTTGCAAGAAACGGAGCTCGTTTGCAAAAGTTATAGCCCGCTGAAATTTTTGGGCAACTGGAAAATTTGGAGTTTTGTGCAGGTTGGACATGTGCACGCTCGCCAAGTGTTTCAATTATATTGTGACACATGGAAAATTGTGTGACGAACTAAAAGTGGTTTTTGGGAATGCCGGTCTTGGACACTCGTTCATGGACAAATGGACCCCGCTATTTATTGGTTGGGGGCCCTCAGCCAGGTTCGACACACTCGATTATGGAGGGGTGTCTTGGCCTCCTTCTCATTTTATCACTATACCAACTTGTGTATATATATGCCTGTAATTGCATTTGTGCTATGCATGTGGGACTATTTGATATGCCATTTTAAACTATGCAATTACCATATTCCACGCATTTTTATTTAATTCCATATTCCACGCATTTAATCCAAATCCCTATTACCTATTCCACACATTATATTTGGCATTATTCAAGGTGCCTAAAAATACTATAGCTATACATATCCATGCACCATCCTTCCAACCAACAAATGCGCCCACTTCCCACGGCTAAGGTGGCTCTTAAGCCACTTAAAAAATTGCACCGCCCACCTTTTAAAACCTCCTCCACTTTAATCTGCGCCAAATGTGGGATATTGTTCCCTAAGAGATAAGTCAAATGCATGGGGAGGAGAATGGAACCTGGGTGGGCCATGTAAAAGGATAAGTGCCCAGCCGGTATGCTAGGAGGCTTAGAAACAATATAAAAGGAGTGTTATTTTATTTGAATAGCATTCGGGTCTGTGCTAAAATATTGAAATGCTCATAACTTGAGCTAGGAGTGGAATTTTGAGGAGATGTAAAAAGCAACCCCTGTTATTTTTGACAGAGGAAGACTATGAGAAGGTCAGAATTTTGTAGAATTCTTTGTAAAGAATTATTTTCAAGATTTTAATAGATCGGTCCCATTCAATCGACCGAGACGTAGGCCTCAAGCGCCGAACTCCGTTATCAATTCTTGTGTCAAATTGCTGGTGAATTCTCTTCATTTCTTTAAATATTTGCACAGTACTTACAGTTTTAATTCTTTTATTAAAAATACAAAAGGATATAATGCTCAATTTTTACATCGAAAATCAATACAAAGCAAAGAAATGTGTGTGCACAATTGCTAGTTAAATTTGATTTTCAGATCATTGGTATCAGAGCTGGTTTTGACTGATTTTTGGTTCAGATTAATGTGTTTTTGGATTGCAAGTTGTGTGTTGGATGTTAACAAGGTCTCGATCTAAGAAGGGTGAAGGAGATTTAGTTGAAGGAGATCCCAAATTGGTACCATATGGTCTCGAAGTCCTACAATGGAGGATCGAGAGGTAGAAGAATTTCATCAATCCTTCCAACAGATGAAGGAAATGGTGGAAGAAATGTACCAAGATAGGCAAAGGGAAAAGGGAACTAGAGGAGGTAAGAAAGAAGAAATCTCTAGTTTTGATATTCCAAAAGAAACTCTTCAAAATCTGATTTTCCTTCATTAAAGTTAGATATCAAGTTTGAATTGCCTATGTATACTGGAGAGCTAAATGCAGAGAAGTTGGATAACTAGGTCAAGCAGATAGAAGTATATTGTAGGGTTCAGAGAATTGTTGATGATGAAGAAAATATTCATCTGGAAACTCTTCGAATGGGTGGCACAACACTCATTTGGTGGGAGAGTAAGCTTCAGAAGTGGAAGAAACCAAAGGTAAAGAAATCACTTCTTGTCCGATTTTGTTTCAAATCTTAGGCAACAATTTTATCCTCTTGGTTATAAGCAATAAGCTATGATGGATTGGAAAACATTAAGACAAACTAAGGGACAAAGTGTTCAAGAATACACACAAGAATTTAGGAAAAGGGCTCTAATTCTGGGAATTTCCCTAAACACAGAAGAAACACTGCTCAAATATATTAGTGGATTGCATAGTTATCTAAGGCATATGATACTTGTTTTAGGTCCTACTAATCTTGATGCAGTATGTGTTCAAGCAACCCATTTGGAAGCACGAGGGAAAATGACAAAGGATTCCTCTTTCTCTTCTTTTAATTAGAACAAGCAATCTGAAGGAAAAGGTTCGAAAGAACAAGGAAAAGGAAAGGGTAAGCATAAAACAAACTCTACTATTAAGAAGGAAGATGAAAAACCATTTTGTAATCATTGTAAAAAAACCATGATGAGTCTAAATGTTGGAAATTACATCTTGAAAAGAAGCCTAAATGGATGGTTAAGAAAGGAAAAGAAAAGAAAACAAACACTGTAGTGCATGATCTTGGTTCTGATTCAGGTGATGAAACCAAAATCACAGCTATGAGTTTTCAAGGTAAATCAACTCTTTCAATTTCCAACAATAGCACTACAGATGTTGCATCTTCTTCTAGTAAACAAACTATACCTGATGATAAGAAAAGGAATGAGCTTTTCCACATTAGAGTAATTTCAAAGCATACAAAAATTGATACTCTTTTTGATAGTGGATCTCAAGCTAATCTAATTTTTGAGGAGGTTGTTAAGAAATTAGGACTCAAAACTAAACCACATCCTAAGCCTTATCCTTTGGGTTGGGTTTGTGATGATGCAAAACTGCAGGTAACTAAAACTTGTACTTTCAGATTTGCCATTACAGACAAGTTTATTGATGAGGTTGAATTGGATGTAGTTCCTTTGGATATTTGTGGGGTGGTTTTGGGAATTCCTTATTTGTATGATTGTAAAGCAATCTTCTATAGGGAAGAAAATAAATATTTGCTTGTAAAGGATGGAATTGAGTTTATTATTAGAGCTCACCATGAAAAGAATAATCTATCCTTGGTAACTGCAGGTCAAATGAAAAGGCTTGTAAACTCAAGCAAAAGTTTTGTGCTCATGGTGGTCAAAGCCAAAGAAAAGAACATGAGATGGCTTTTGAGACTTACGATCTGAAACATAAGGATGAATTGGTAAAAATTGTTTCTCATTTTGATGACATTTTTCAGGATCCACAAGGTCTACCTCCCAAAAGAGGGGTTCAACATGAGATACAACTTGCTTGGGATGCACCTCTTCCCAATATCGGAATGTATAGGTTGTCAGTAGTAGAGAATGAGGAAATCAAGAGATAGGTAATGGAACTTTTGGCTCAAGGTATAATTCATCCAAGTACATCCCCATGTGGTTCACCAATTATATTGGTTCCTAAGAAGGATGGAACTTGGTGAATGTGTGTTGATTTCCGTGCTTTAAACAAGATTACTATAAAGAATCGTTACCCTCTTCCTAGAATAGATGATTTACTGGATCAATTAAAGAATGCAATTTATTTCACTAAGTTAGACTTAAGAAGTGGTTATCACCAAGTAAGAATTGCAGAAGGTGATGTTTGGAAAACTACTTTTAAAATGAAACAGGATTGTTTGAATGGTTAGTGATGCCTTTTGGTTTATGCAATGCACCAACAACATTCATGAGAGTTATGAATGAAATATTTAGACCATTCATTGATAATTTTGTTATTATCTACTTAGATGATATTCTTATTTTCAGTAATTCATGGGATGAACATGTTAAACACATCCAGAAAGTCTTAGATGCACTAAGGAAAGAGAAATTGTATTTGAAGATGTCAAAATGTGAATTTGGAAAAACATCTTTAATTTACTTGGGTTATATTGTAGGAAATGGAGAATTGAGAATTGATCCTGCAAAAATAGAGGTTATTGTGAAATGGCCTAGACCCACAAATGTGACAGAAGTTAGAAGTTTTCTAGGTGCAGTTCAGTACTGGAGAAAATTTATTGCTAACTTCTCATATATTGCATCTCCTTTGCATGCTTTGACAAGTATTAAACATGTCTTTCAGTGGGGAGGAAAACAAAAAAATCCTTTGATACACTGAAAGAGAAGATAAGTACCGCTCCAATCTTGGCACTTCTAGATTTACAACATTCATTTGAGATTGAGACAGATGCTAGTGACTACGCAATGGGGGCAGTTTTGATGCATAGAACAAACGACTAGTGTGTTACCATTCATAAACCTTTACAAGTGCGGTAAGAAACTATCCAACTTATGATAAAGAGTTGTATGCTTTGGTTCAAAGTGTTAAAAAGTGGAAGCATTATTTAATGGGAAAAGAAATAATTATACATACTAACCATCAACCGCTTCAGTACTTACAAACACAAACCAAATTGCAGCAGTCTAGACATTTTAGGTGGATGGGATTTTTGCAACAATTTCATCTTGTAATTAGGTATAAAAAAGGTATTCAAAACAAGGTTGCCGACATGTTATCTAGACCACCAGTGGTAGTAGCATCTATTCTTTTGTAGCATAGTTCTTTGGCTCATGTTAGTTATAAGGAACAATATGTAAATGATGTTGACTTTAGAGAAGTGTATGAGGATCTAGTAAGTGGGAAACAAGTAGGAGAAAAAGATTATCATTTACATGAAGGATTGTTATATCATTCTGGAAAACTTTGTATTCCAGAAAATGAGCATGTGCATATGATTAGGGAAGCACATACTTCTCTTATTTCAGGGCATTTTGGTATTAGTAAGACAGTTGCACATTTACAAAAATATTGTTATTGGCCTAGAATGCATGAACATGTAAACAGTATATTAAGGGATGTGTTCTTTGTGCCACAAGCAAGCCAAATAACAGAAATTAGGACTTTACACTCCTCTTCCTGTTCCAACAAGGCCTTGGGAAAGTGTTTCCATGGACTTTGTAGGAGGCTTGCCCATGACACGGAAGAAACATGATTACTTATATGTGGTAGTGGACAGATTTAGCAAAATGTGTGTGTTGGTTCCATGTACTAAACAAATAACTGGTGAGGAACTGCACATTTATTTTTTCAGTTTGTTTGGGTTCATTTTGGTTTACCTACTTCAATTATATCTGATTGGGATTCTAGATTTCTTGGGGAATTTTGGTCAACATTGTGGGGGTTAATGGACACAAAACTGAAAAAGAGCACTGCTTTTCATCCACAGACTGATGGTCAAATAGAGGTTGTAAACTGCACAGTGGTACAATTACTTAGGGGATATAGTAGAAAACATCCTAAATTGTGGGATGAACATATTTATTATGTGCAACATGCTTATAATTGTGCCTTACATTCTTCTACTTTGAAGTCTCCATTCGATACTTGTTATGGATATCTGCCTAATTATCCATTAGATATATATTATGGACATGAAACTGTTGTTAATGGTTCAAGTGATTCTGACAAGGATAAAATATTTGTGTAGAGAATACAATAGGTTCATCAGTATGTTTATGAACAATTGGAGAAAAGTCAGGCCAAGTACAAAGTTAGGCATGATAAACATAGAACTGATCACAAGTTCAAATTTGGTGATCCATTTTGGCTTCACATCAGTAAGGAAAGACTGACAGGTGAAGGTAAAAAATTAAAACCTATACGGTATGGTCCATTCCAAATATTGGAAAAAAAATGGTGACAATGCTTTCCAGTTGGATTTACCTCCATATATGCAAATCTACTCAGTTGTAAATGTTGAGAATTTAAGATTGTATGAACCGCCTATGATTGTTGATCATGATGATTCTAACATAATGCCTTCCATTGATGATTTTTCTCCTGAGTATCTTGATGAGTTGCAGGAAGACATCATTTTGGACAGAAAGTAAGAACTTCATGAAGGGGTGATATTGAGTATCTTTGTGTTGGGTTCAAAGGCATGCATCCGAACAAGGCTAAATGGATGGAAACTAGAAAGGTGAGGGAGAAATACCCTCACCTATTCACCAATTAAGTTGACTTTTGGGGTCCAAAAGTTTCTCAGTGGGGAGGAATGATCCAGAGGATCCTCATAGAGAAACACCAATCTAAGATCTTCTCAGAATAAGTTGCAGTCATTTTTAAAGCGTGGAGAAAAATTATACGATTCCGTCGATATCTTGTTTGTAGGAAACGGAGCTCGTTTGCAAAAGTTATAGCCCGCTGAAATTTTCGAAACTGGAAAAATTTGGAGTTTTGTGCAGGTTGGACGTGTGCACACTCACCAAGTGTTTCAATTATATTGTGACACGTGGACATTTGTGTGATGAACTAAAAGTGGTTTTTGGGAACACTGGTCTTGGACACTCATTCACGGACAAATGGACCCCGCTATTTACTGGCTGGGGGCCCTCAAATGTTCGACACACTCGATTATGGAGGGGTGTCTTGGCCTCCTTCTCATTTTATCACTATACCAACTTGTGTATATATATGCCTATAATTGCATTTGTGCTATGCATGTGGGACTATTTGATATGCCATTTTAAACTATGCAATTACCATATTCCACGCATTTTTATTTAATTCCATATTCCACGCATTTAATCCAAATCCCTATTACCTATTCCACGCATTATATTTGGCATTATTCAAGGCACCTAAAAATACTATGGCTATACATATCCATGTGCCATCCTTCCAACCAAAAATGCGTCCACTTCCCATGGCTAAGGTGGCTCTTAAGCTACTTAAAACATTGCACCGCCCACCTTTTAAAACCTCCTCCACTTTAATCTGTGCCAAATGTGGGATATTGTTCCCTAAGAGATAAGTCAAATGCATGGGGAGGAGAATGGAACTGGGTGGGCCGTGTAAAAGGATAAGTGCCCAGCCGGTATGCTAGGGGGCTTAGAAACAATATAAAAGGAGTGTTATTTTATTTGAATAGCATTCGGGTCTATGCAAAAATATTGAAATGCTCATAACTTGAGCTAGGAGTGGAATTTTGAGGAGATGTAAAAAGCAATCCATTGTATTTTTGTGAGAGGAAGACTGTGAGAAGGTAAAAAAATTTAGAATTCTTTGTAAATAATTATTTTCAATATTTTAATAGATTGGTCCCATTCAACTCGACTGGAGATGTAGGCCTCAGCGCCGAACTCCGTTATCAATTATTGTGTCAAATTACTGGTGAATTCTCTTCATTTCTTTAAATATTTACACAGTACTTACAATTTTTAATTCTTTTATTAAAAATACAAAAGGATATAATGCTCAATTTTTACATCGAAAATCAATACAAAGCAAAGAAATGTGTGTGCACAATTGCTAGTTAAATTTGATTTTCAGATCAAGAAAGGGCCATGATGCACTTATGGTTTTTTCCATTTTTGCTTCCATACCACCCCTATATGTTGGCTTGATCTAGTTCTGACCCAATCCTTTTTCGGGTGTATGATAAGAAGATGAGAAATGAACATCGAAGTAACTTTTGCATTTACCTTCAAACGTCACTCTAGATAAATATAATCATCTCCAAGAACCCCCTCAATAGCAACCAAGTCTTGCTCTATTTCAATTAAAAATGGATTTCAAACGACGACATGAAATTTTGGTATAAAATTCCATTTCACTTACCGACGTGGAAAATTACATGAAAGGAAACATTGGAAAGGCCATGACGAGATGAAATGAAATCCAGTGAAATAAATATGAAAGGTGTGAAAATAAAGAGGAGAGGATTAGTAAATATGTGAGTGACTATTCCATCACATGATTATAATTAATACAAGCTTGATAGGGGCTTTAATATCAACCTTTATTGAAAAAGGTGATGAGTTCGGGTGATCAACATATTTATTTCCAATCTTATCACATGATTTTCTATAAAATCCACCTTTTTAGTAGCCTCCCCATATATAAAATTTAACATCCAATCTGTAATTAATGAAATAGTACAAAAGGTTTTTTTATTCACACAAGTTTTTTTGATGGCGGTGTTAGCAATAATATGAGAGTCACCTCTAATAATTAATTCATTACTATTTAATTCAATAGCAATGGACCAACAATGTTCCAACACTTTAATTTATTGGTTCACACATTTATTAATTTACATTGGGTTGGATTAGGGTCCATAGTCTACAATCAAGGATAACCTCGGTAATCAATAACATGATACTGCATAATTTAATCTTCAAACTATTAATAATCATTAAAAAATAAAAATTCTATATTTGGTCCTTTGAGTAATCTCAATAATTTTTACATATACTTTTAATTTACTTATTTGGGATTGATGGTGTTGTTGTTGCAAATCAGCAGCACCCCTGGATGTAAATCAAGGTTTTGAATTGATGTTTTAGGCATCCAGTGTGATTTCACAACATGGAAACCTCTCTCCAAGTGTGGGACTTGTGAAAATGAGAGAGGAATCTCCAGATTAGAGGCTGGTTCCTCAAACTCCTCTGATTTAGATCTATATTTTGTACAGCTACAGAGGTTCGAGATCCTAATCTTACTCTAAATTGCAAGGGGACAGGGATAGAAATGCAAAAATTGAAACTAACTAATGATGGTGATGCACCAAAGGAGTGGTGAAATTTTTTTTGCCATGTAAATAGACACAAATTCATGAAATACAACAAGGGAAAACATACACAAGCTGATAGATGCAATTAGGGGTCTTAAAATGAAGTAAAACAATACAAACAGAGGACTGAAAGCATTCACAGAGTTTGCATTGTCATTTCCATGTAAAATCTCTTGCATTCCACCCTCAAAGAGGTATAAACCTACTACAATACTTGAAAAAGGTCTGATTCTTGCAACAATCACTTGCTGGAGGTGAAAGAAGAAGTTTTCTATGCCAAAAAGTGTTCAACCCTCAAGAAATGAGCCAAATCTGGCTTTTACAATGCATGGGTCGAGCCCAGGAGAGAGAAAACGTAAAAAACATGGGAGCCCATTCCTCATTGATGGAAAATGCATTAAAACAGCATGGAGGACCTTACAAACCCATACCCTGTCATTTTTGACCATGCTAGAGAAGAATGTGACCCATTTTGTATTAAATTTGGTTGTTGAAATGTCATTTCTGGCCATGGACACGTACCAGAACCGTTTTTGAATTTTATCTCTCCAAAATAAACCAAAATTAGAAATTTACCATGGAATCATGTAGAGAATTTTAACATCTTTCCAATGATATAAAGAACGTGAAAATCCAAGCTCTGGATCAAAAGATATGATCGTTTGAAGATTTAGGGCAAAAACGGCCCAAAAATGGATCGGTGGGAAAAAATTTCAAAAATTCCCCATGCTCCGCTGGTCGGATGCCACGTGGCAAGCTCTGATTCATTCTGGAATTCTCTCTCCTTCACCTCCCGTGGGTTTTCCTTTGAAATTTTGACATTTTTAGACTTTGGAAATTTTTTCATTTTTCCCCCGTACCCCGCCCGGCCGGGACACGTGTCGGCTTTTGAATGGCTGACAGGGCGCGGGCCCTTCTTTCACTTTTTATTTTTGGCCGAAAAATTTTGCAAAATTTTCAAAAACTACCCCGAGCTCCGAATCTACCTTCCCCTTAGGACACGTGTCCTAATTTTACTCGCTGCGGGCTCTCCGTTCCATTCTTCCACTTTGGAAAATTTGGCAAATACTTAGCAAATTTTCCATTTCTTCCCCACACCATGAACTCCCTACCGCTTCGCCACCTGTCACCTTCCGGTTGGCTTGGGCCAACCCCTCAAAAATTTGCCATTGAAACTCGGCCAAACACTTAGAAATTTTTTATTCTTCCTCCCGCCTGTTTGATTGATGAGGACACGTGGCCCATTCTCACTGGGTGTGGGCTATGCGGGCCGATCTTGACATTTGAAACCTTCACAAAAACTTTGGAAAAATTTCAATTTTGCCTCCGACCCCGAACTCCTCTCGCCACGTGGCAGCTTTCTATTTGTTGCGGGCCTTAAATGGGAAAATTTTCCACAAAAACTCCGTCGAGCCGAAACTTGAAAAATATAAGGAGTTAGGAGGCAAACTTTACCTTTCTGGAAAGCTGAGAGAGAGCTCTATCTAATGGTGCCATTTCCAAAAAGCCTTGAGTGCCTAAAAATAAAAAAATGTAGACTAAGGCACAAGAGAGGCAAGAACACAAGGAGTTAGCCAAAAAAATGAGTTGGGGCACCATTTTGGATAACAATTTTGGCGACTCAGAGGGGTCATCTGCCTGCTAGATGAAAATAACAGTTACCTGAAGTAGTCCATTGGGCATGGGGTCATCAAATATTCTATTTAGAACCCCAACTGACTTAGAATGTGCAAGGAGGAAGATGGAATATCACCTGATGGAAGCAAGGACTGCAAAACATCTCCATGGACAACAAGCTGTGCCAAAGCACTTAGGGAAACAAAACTAACCTACAGTAAAACAATGTGCAAAGCACTTGGAGGAATGAAAATATAATCTAATAATTACAAGGTGGAGAATTTCCCTCTGGAAGTAATTCTTGAGATAGATTCCATTGACTGGAATCTGCAGTTCTTCACCATCCAATGAGGCCAATTGGAAAGCATTGTTGTTCTTGCACTTCGTGACCATGTATGGGCCACTCCAAATGGCATCAAATTTTGAATGCCTTCCTGGTTTTTCTCTATCCACATCCCATTTCAACACTAGATCTCCAACTTGAAAAGATTTATCCTTGGCCTTCCTATCAAAGGTCTTCTTGATCAAAGCTTGATTCTTCTCCATTGCTTAAGATGCCTCATTTCTAATCTCTTGTAGCTCTATCAACTCTGCATATCTCACTTCCATGGGCCCAAACTCTAGTAACTCTAATTGCTTCATGAGTTCCAATGTTGGCAACTCAAGTGACATGGGCAAGATTGCCTCTCTTCCATAGACAAGTTTGAATGGAGAGTTACTTGTGGATCTCTTGGGAGTTATCCTATCAGCCCATAAGGCTGATTTCAATTTGGTATGCCAAGACCTCTGATTCTCATCGAGAGTCCTCCTAATGATCCTCAACAAGTTCATTTTTGTAGACTCGGCCTGCCATTACCTTGAGGGTAATAATTTGATGAAGTGCTTAGGTAGATCCCATTCTTGATAGCCCACTCACCACCTTGGATCCAATGAATGCCAATGCATTATCTCGAGATTATTGTAGTAGGTATACCAAATTTGGTTGCTATCCCCTCATAAAAGTCTAAGATGCTTTAGACTCATTTGCTTCTTTTCGAGTGCTATTGTTTTAGTCCATTTAGTGAAGTAGTCATGTGGTCAAAAATCTATTTGTGCCCTTGACTTGAATTGGGATTAATGAATCCAATGAAGTCCAAACCCCATTGCATGAATGCCTGGTCAACTGAGATTAGATGCAATGGAAGGGCAGCAAGTCTCTCTTTTCCTGTGAAGAATGCACAATTCTTACACCTCTTAATCCATGCATAGAAATCACTGAAAATTTTAGGCCAATAATAACTAGCCTTCATGATTTTTAGAGCTATCACTCTTGGTGCAAAATGACCACCAGCTGGTCCACCATGGAATTCTTCCAACACCCTATGAATCTGATTTGTGCTAATACATCTCAACAGCACTCCATTCACATCTTTCTTGAACAAAACTCCATCAACAATGGCATATGGGATAGCCTACAATCTGAAGTGTCTTCTTTGGGTCTTGTTCATCTCCGGGGGGCATAGGCCTATGCTTAGGAAGTGTATAATACCTTGGGTCCAACAAGGAGTGGGGACAACATTGTCTTCTTCTTGATTTCCACTTGGCTCATGGCTGTCCTGGACTGTCAAAACAGCCTCTTCTTCATTGCATACTTCTTTTTGCTTCCCCAAAACCAGCTGCTCACACAATCCTTTCCCTCTTACCAACTTGGTGATCTTGATCTCAATGTCATACTCCATGACACGGGTGATCCAACCTGCCCTTTTCTCATTCAAATCTTTGTTGAGGAGGAAGTCCTTAACCCCAGCATGTGAGACCAGCAACTGGACCTTGTTGTTTGAGACTAAATGCTTGAATTTCTTCAAGCTTCTGATTACTGCCAACACATGCTTCTTAATAAAAGAGTACTTCACCTCATAGTCATCTAGGCTCTGGAGCTGAAGAAGGCAATTGGCTTCTCATCATTATCCTTGTTCTGCTATACCAAAATGGTAGAAATAGTGTCATTACCTCCAAATGCATAGAGGATGAAATCCTTAGAGAAGTCCGGGTTGATGAGAGTTGGTGCTTGAGAAATGGATTCTTTGATTGCTTCAAAACTCTCCTTGCCTTCTGCTGTCCACTTGAAAGCCATGCTCTTCTTTAACATTTTGGTGATGGGCTTGACAAGGGTTGCAAAATCTAGGACAAACCTCTTAACAAAGTTTATCCTCCCAAGAAACTCAAGGGATTTCTTGTGGCATAGGAATGGTAGTGCTCTTATGGATTCAACTCTCTCTCTGGATCAATTGTTAATCCTTCTTTGGAGACAATATGGCCAAGGAGCTTTCCTTCATGTGCAAGAAATATACACTTCTTAGGATTCAAAGACACTCCAAATTTCCTACACCTCATGAAAACTTGTCTCAAATGAGAGAGGTGGTCTGCTGCATTCTTGGAAAAAACAGTAATATCATCAAGGTAAATCAACACCACATTGTTAATCAAACCTTTGAACGCCATGTCCATTGCTCTTTGGAAGGTAGCACCAGCGTTGGACAGCCCAAATGGCATCTTCTTGTATGCAAAAGTCCCCCATTTGGTTGTGAAGGCTGTCTTGAATTGGTCTTCTTCCTTCACCATAATCTAATTGTAGCCGGAGTAGCCATCAAGTAGTGAAAACCTCTCGAGCCAGCCACAACTTGCAAGATTTGCTCCATGGAAGGGAGTGGGTAATGGTCCTTGAGAGATGCTCTATTTAAGTCTCTGAAATCAACACACAATCTGATCTCTCCACTCTTCTTTCTGACTGGAACCAAGTTGGCAACCCAACTAGAATGCTTGATTGGGAATATGATTCTTGACTCAATCAGCTTGTCCAATTCTTTCCTCATGAGAGGCTCCATGTGTGGATTGACTGGTCTTTGTTTCTACCTGACAGGCTTAGTATTTGGATCCAATTCAATGGTATGCTGAGCTAAGTTGGGATTGAAACCTTTCAAATCTTCATAGCTCCAAGAAAACATGTCAGGGAACTCTTGACACAGCTGTATGAACTCATACCTTTCTTGCTCAGTTTTCATCTTTCCAATTTGTAATGGTTTGTTCTCTTCTACCAAGATGGATACTGAATCCTCTCTCTTGACCTGAATGTTTTCTTTCTCCTTTCTAAACTGATCATTGGGATTAAAAATGGACTCCAAAGTGATAAGTCCCTTGGGAAGCTTGTTAGTTCTCAGCTGTACCACTTGGTCACCATACTGCTGTTCCAATTTTTCTTGATTCTTAGCTGAGAACTCAGCTTCTTCTTGCAAGAAATGGATGATTTGTTGGTCATTCTCAAGCACTTGCCAACTGACATTGTTATCTAGCACTGAAGGCCTCACAATCACGTGGATGTTTGGCTATACCTTGTCTTGTTGAATGCTTTCCACAATGTCAAAGGCTGCCCCTACTACTGCAAGCCTGTCAGCAGCTTGATTCTCTTTCCTAGGAATGGATTTGATGCCAAAACCCTCAAAATATTCCATGAGGTCCCATACCCTGTTCTTGTAGCACTTGAGTAGATCATTCTTGGCAGCATGCTGTCCCTTGACCTGATTTACAATCAATTCACTTGTCACCAAAGACTTGCAAGTTCTTTATTTTCTTCTTGATTGCCCAATGCATCCCTTGCACCAAGGCTTCATATTCATCAGTGTTATTAGAGCATGCAAACTAAAATCTAAAATCTGAATAGTACTTAACTCCTTGAGGTGAAACAAGCATGGCTCCACCTCCTGCACCTTGTCTACTTCTTGATCCATCAAAAAACAGCTGCCATACCTCATTGTCATCCTTGTGGTTTGGCTTGGTGATGTTAGGAATAGGCTGATTTTCTTCGTGTATGCAATAGACCCCTAGCTCAGATTCTTATACTTCTTGATAAGGATCAAAAGCATGTACCTTGTTTTCCCATTCATCAAGAGTTAGATCTGGGATGCTTCCAACCTTGGTGTCAGCTTCATCAGTGCTTGGGTGATCTTCTTGATCAAATGCTGAACAATTGGCATTGATCTGACTTGGTGTGTAAGGCTCAATATGGAAATTTGCAATAGGTTCAGACCTGATTGTAACTTTGGTTCCATACCTCATTCTGAATAGCATGTGTGACCAATCAGTAGACAAATATCCTCCAATCTTGGCTGTGAAGTATCTTGATAAGCAAAGGGAAAAGAGTGGTGGAAGGTCTATGACTGATACATCTTGTAAAACAACCACATTTGGACATGCATGCAAGGTAAGATTCAAGTTTTTAATCACTCCAACTGTTGCTACTGCTGTCCCATCTAGCTGCACTACCCCTTTGGATATTGTTTCATACTGGATCCCTAGCTGATCAGCTATTTGTTTAGGCATCACTGAGCTACTTGCCCTAGAGTCTATCATGCAATTGTGCACTAGCTGATTTCCAATGATTAATGAAACATAGAAGGGAGAGGGCTTCAACATTTTACCTTGTTGTCCTCCATAATTCCCCTCAGGCTGGGTAGCATTTGTAAGCACTTTGTCTTGCATCTGAACTTGCTGATTCGAAGTTGGCCAGTCCTTCATGGAAGCTTGTAGCAAATCTCTTTGGCCTGGGATAGACAGGGATTCCCACATTGATATATTAACATTTGTCTTCTTCATCTGATCAATGATACTGAATGGTGATGAAGGATCTCTTTGCTATCCCTTTGTTTGCACATTCACTCCTTGCACGTGGGCAGCAACAACTGGTATTTGAGTTGGCCTAGGAGCTGTTCTTGGCTGTCCTTGTGCATTTACAACTGGATTTTGTTTGCCAACCATTTGTGGAGCCATAGAGGGTTGGAGATTAGTTGGAGCTAATGGCTGTTCTTCACCCAAATTCCTTCTTTTTGACCTTGTGTTGGCTGCCACACCTTGAGAGACCATTTGATTCATGCCACAAAAATCCTCTGCTTGCCAATTTACCAACGTGGTGTCATTTGGAGCTGATTGCTTTGTTGGAATGTTTATTGTTGTTGGTTGTTTCCTTGACTTCCGTCACCCTCCACGCCAGTAGTTGTCACCATTAATGCTTGATTCAAAGCACCATTGAAGCACATGGATTGGTTATGAGGTTCATTACATGGAAAGCACCAATCATACTCCTGAGCAATGTTGTTTTGTGTTGGCACTAATGCCTTAGAGGCAGATATGGCATTTGGATTATAGGGCTGAAATGGTCTATTGGCAGGAGGCCTTGTTTGATTTATATTTGCAGCTAGATTAGGAGGTCTTTGTGGTTGGTATGGCTACCTGTTGGGCTGAGCTTGGGGCTGGTAAGAAGGTCTAAAACCTTGGGCTTGCTGCCTCTTGAGAGTGACTAGCTCATTGCCTAGGTTTTGCAATTGCTTCATGACTTCTTGAAGCTCACTTGGGGCACTTGGAGATGAAGTAGAAGCTTCATTTGAACTCTGATTTCTAGGAGTGGGAGAAGGAGCCAAATTAGGTGCTTGATTGGTGTTTGGACTCTCTAAACTTGGAAACAATGGCATGGGAGGTCTAGGGGCTAGTTTGCCAGCTTGGATCAAACAATTTTCAGCCCTAATGGCAATGCTATAAGCCATAGGGATAGTTATGCCTCCCATGGAATGAATCAACATAGAAATATCAGAATTTAGAGCTTTGAGATAGTAGAGAAAGGCACCTTCTACTGTTGGTATGACTGCCACTGGAATTCTCTCCCAAGTCTTTTGAAATCTGAAGTTGAAATCGGTCAGCTGCTCATTGGGAGCTCTCTTGATGGTTGTCAGCTGCTCTAAAAGAGACAAGTTGTCTCCCTTCTCTCCAAATTGCTCATGAAGTGCTATACATAGCTGATTCCAATTTGTGATAGAACCAGCTCCAAGGCTTCTAAACCATTGCAATGCTTTCCCCTTGAATGAAGATGCCAACAATTTGACAGCCACTTGCATCTCATTGATTTCATGAATTACACAAAGATTGGCAATGTCTTTAACATGATCACCTGGAGTAGTCTGATTTTCTCCAGTGAAGTAGGGAATGTTCTTCAAGGCTGCAATTAGAATTGGATGTTGTGCATTGAGGGCAAGTGGGCTGCTGCCTATGAAGTTGACATAGGGGTTATTTTGTGCCATTCTAATTGGTCTTAAAACCCTTGTTGACTGAATGAAAGGCCTACCAGGTGGAGGAGTTGAGAGAGTTCTGTTTGGTGGAGATGGAGACCTTTGAATCCTTCTTCCTCTTTGCCTTCTTCTTGGAGATAACTGTAGGTATTCAAACATAACTTCTTCTTCTCCAACTCTTGACCTTGTGGTGATTCTTCTCATGAGTTTTCAGGCTTGCTCTGCTGAAACCAGTTGATTCTTCCCCTTGGAGTCACTAGATATGCAAATTATAGCTCTTTTCAAGTAAGAAAATTGTAGCAGATGCACATCAACTTTGCTGCAATAAAAATGAGACCTCTAAGGTCCCACCGGGCGTGCCAAAACTATTGTTGCAAATCATCAAGCACCCCTGGATGCAAATCAAGGTTCTAATTGATGTTTTAGGCATCCAGTGTGATTGCACAACATGGAAACCTCTCTCTAAGTGTGGGACTTGTGAAAATGAGAGAGGAATCTCTAGATTAGAGGCTAGTTCCTCAAACTCCTCTGATTTAGATCTATATTTTGCACAACTACAGAGGTTCAGATCCTAATCCTACTCTAAATTACAAGGGGACAGGGATAGAAATGCAAAAATTGAAACTAACTAATGATGGTGATGCACCAAAGGAGTGGTGAAACATTTTTTGCCATGTAAATAGACACAAATTCATGAAATGCAACAAGGGAAAACATACACAAGTTGATAGATGCAATTAGGGTCTTAAAATGAAGTAAAACAATACAAACAGAGGACTGAAAGCATTCACAGAGTTTGCACTATCATTTCCATGTAAAATATCTTGCATTCCACCCTCAAAGAGGTATAAACCTGCTACAATACTTGAAAAAGGTCTGATTCTTGCAACAATCACTTGCTGGAGGTGAAAGAAGAAGTTTTCTATGCCAAAAAGTGTTCAACCCTCAAGAAATGACAAAAATCTGGCTTTTACAATGCATGGGTCGAGCCCAGGAGAGAGAAAATGTAAAAACATGGGAGCCCATTCCTCATTGATGGAAAATGCATTAAAATAGCATGGAGGACCTTACAAACCCATACCCTATCATTTTTGACCATGCTGGAGAAGAATGCGACCCATTTTGTATTAAATTTGGTTGTTGAAATGTCATTTCTGGCCATGAACACGTACCAGAACCGTTTTTGAATTTTCTCTCTCCAAACTGAACCAAAATTAGAAATTTACCATGGAATCATGTATATAATTTTAACAGCTTTCCAATGATATAAAGAACATGAAAATCTGAGCTCTGGATCAAAAGATATGATCATTTGAAGATTTAGGGCAAAAACGCCCAAAAACGGATCGGCGGGAAAAATTTTCAAATTTTACCTCTTTTTTGTCTTTGGAAAAATTTCAAAAATTCCTGCACTCCACTGGTCAGATGCCACATGGCAAGCTCTGATTCATTCTAGAATTCTCTCTCCTTCACCTCCCGCAGGTTTTCCTTTGAAATTTTGACATTTTTAGACTTTGGAAAAAATTTCATTTTTCCCCCGTGCCCCGCCCGGCCGGGACACGTGTCGGTTTTGAATGGCTGACAGGGGGCGCGGCCCTTCTTTCACTTTTTAGTTTTGGCCGAAAACTTTTGCAAAATTTTCAAAAACTACCCCGAGCTCCGAATCTACCTTCCCCTTAGGACACGTGTCCTAATTTTACTCGTTGCGGGCTCTCCGTTCCATTCTTCCACTTTGGAAAATTTGGCAAATACTTAGCAAATTTTCCATTTCTTCCCCATGCCATGAACTCCCTACCACTTCGCCACCTGTCACCTTCTGGTTGGCTCAGGCCAACCCCTCAAAAATTTGCCATTGAAACTTGGCCAAACACTTAGAAATTTTTTTATTCTTCCTCCCGCCTGTTTGATTGATGAGGACACGTGGCCCATTCTCACTGGGTGCGGGCTATGCAGGCTGATCTTGACATTTGAAACCTTCACAAAAACTTTGGCAAAATTTAAATTTTGCCTCCGACCTCGAACTCCTCTCGCCACGTGGCGCTTCCTATTGGTTGCATGGGCCTCAAATGGGAAAATTTTCCACAAAAACTCCGCCGAGCCATAACTTGAAAAATATAAGGAGTTAGGAGGAAAATTTTACCTTTCTGGAAATTTGAGAGAGAGCTCTATCTGATGGTGTCATTTCTAGAAAGCCTTGAGTGCATGAAAATAAAAAAATTTAGGCGAGGCACAAGAGAGGCAAGAACACAAGGAGTTAGCCACAAAAATGAGTTGGGGCACCATTTTGGATAACAGTGTTTTTATTTATGAATAACATCTTATATTCTATGAACATGTAAAATGATATAAGAATATTCACCAAAACATTTGGCAAGTGGAAGCATTCCCCAAATCTACGAGTTCAAACTAGGCGACAAAACTCCTAGGAGTACATACGTTTACAAAACATCACAAGACATAAAAGTAAAAAGTTTAAGTGTCAACTATGAATTATTGACCGACAAAGCATATAGATCTTGATCATGCCATCAAGATCCAGACCATTCTTGATGATAGACAATTACCTTCTATTGCTTTCCTTTGAAATAAAAAAATATTAGTGGGGTATTGAACAAAAAATATCATTACTTAAAATTTAATGAAAATAGTCTAAAACTTCCATACTTCATCTTGTTTCATGATACAAATCATATAGTTGGGAAACACAAACCAGCTTTATTGGAAAAATTTTGATCGATACAATATTGTATCGATAGGGTTGAATTAAAGACAGCTTCCTTCTACACAAATTATACACAACATGATTTCCACTAAAATTATTTTCTCAATACCCTCTTCAACATTCTCTTTAATAACACCTTCCGCATTTTTGAAATGACTTCTCAAATTTTACTACATATCTACATAACCACACTTCTCTTACATCAATCAACATTATCAAATTCTATCAATAAAAAAACACATTCCAATAAAAATTCTAGTCAATAGTCATGTTATTAATTATGTGATTGACATCTAAAAGAAAGTCACCCTTTTTTATGGCTATCTTGCCAAACTAGCTTCAAGGATTGGAGAGATTCGACACGCTCATATAGCACTTAGACCCATTTTTTTATTTTCCTTTTCCTAAAATAGTTTGTTTATTTTATCAAACAAACTATTATGCATACTATATCAGAAATATTTGATCAATGCATTACAAGTCCGTAATTTCATCTTGTCTACAATCTTGTTCACCTTCACCTTGCATATGTGGTTGATCCTTTAGGTATATTTTCTTTGAAGGATGATTTTAAGAAAGTATATAAGGCCAAGACTGAAAAAACATTTCTTTAGGTGTAATTGATGTACATATATTACAATGATATAACATTTCCATAGTACATGGCTATGTTAATTACAATAAATTTTCGATCATAGAAATAACAAAGCCATCCCTTTCACTAAATAATGATGATTCTCATTGCAAAAAAATTCTAGTCATTATTTATCTTTCTCGAAGGTTTACATTAAAGGACTTGGCTCTGCCAAGATAGTCCATCAAATATAATATAATTACAAATAATTACTTGAACTTGTTGATATTGTTTTTTTGCATGGTTAAAATAGATTCGTCGACAATATATATAGGATTGAGGCTGATAGCCTTCTTATCAATGAATAATTGAAAAACATAAAGCATGCATTGTTCTTTATGGACTCGGATCATTCATTCTTGAGTAAGACCCATGTTCATCTTTTCGTTAAAATTTTAGTAAAATGATTAGGAATATTTTGTTTAATGGGTTATTTCTAGATATATGTAGGGCCAAGATGACCAGGATATGTCTTCACATATAAAATATGTACTTCTATTATTATTCTCTAACTCTTATCTTTATCGCAAAGAAATAAAGTGAATTTTATTAGCTCGATATTTTTAAAAACGAAGCAGTAGATCCTAATGAGTGTCAAGCCACTCCTTTCAGTAAGTAATATAGCTTAGTGGTCTCTATGCATTTTCTTTTATATGAAACGAAACAAAAATTCCTTGTGATACGATTTCATCCATTCATATGATCTCATTATCCTAGCACTCTGTTATGTAAGTATTATAGCTTAGCGGTTGTTAAGCATTTTTTGTAATACAAACTTTTTTTATTTCTATTTTCTTAGTTACAAAATAGTTTAGCCTAGAGGCCGCTAATTTATTCATTTCTCATTTAAAAATAAACATTAAGCTTAGAGCACTATGTTATGTAAGTATTCGAGCTTAGTGGTCACTAGGCATTTCTTTTATACGAACTGTTTTTATCTCTATTTTCGAAATTAATAAATAGTTTATCCTTGAGGATGCTAATCTATTGCTTTCTCAAAAGACCTTTGTAGCTTTTGATAGTAAACAATTTTTATACCTCACATATTTTTCATTTAAAAATTTCACAAAAAAATCCTAGTGCCCAATAATATCTATTCTATGATATATTATTAGAGCGCTATGTTTGAAATAATATATTGTTTAGCTTAGTCAACTGGAAAATCGTTCCTCCCCGAAAGTAATCGATCTTAGCGATTCTTAAGCATTTGATTTAATATGAAGTGTTGTTTTATCTCTATATTCAAAATAAAAAATCATTTGATCCTAGTGGCCACTAATCTACTCTTCCTGAAAAGTAGTGGAGCTTAACGGTTGCTAATCATTTTCGTTGATGCACACCGATGTGTTAAAAAGATAAGATGCAAAGGTGTTAGCCTATCAAACCCTATGGTGTTATATGAGCACCTTGAAAGCATTTTTATTAATCATCTTTCTTCCTGACTATGTAAAGACCTCCATAGCTTTCGACATTAAAAATTGTCCATATCTCACTTATCTGCCATCAAAATATATTATGGAAAATTCCTAGTGACCGCTAATATTTTTTAGTATGATTTGTTTATAAAGCATCTATGTTATCAAGAAATTGTTTAGCCTATTTTCTGTATAATCATTCCTTTTGGTAAGTATTGAAGCTTAGCAGCTACTAAGCATTTTCTATCACACCCACTATTTGATTGATCTTGCTTAAGTAATGGAGATTAGTGGTCGCTAAGTATTTTACTTGATACGAACCAATATAAATTATGTGTTAGACACAAAAGAGCTTATTATTAATATAGAAGTTGAGAAATCCTTCAATGGTATGTAGTGTGACACTTGGTTGTAGAAGGAATGTATAATCAATAAGATAATATTACGATTTAATGATAAAAAAGCGTAAAGATATTTATTTACATTATTGGAAATGAAATATATGAGTTATAGAGGCTAGCGACCGCTAGGCTTCTACTCAACAAATAGAAAGACAACATATGACATGCGAGAAGTTGTTCATTAACACGCGAAGAGAATACCTAATCCCCTATAAAATTTAAGTATTTATTATTTTCAATTTGGTGTTGTAAAAATATCATTCTAATGGATCTTAGCGGTTGCTTATTTTCGTTCCTATCTATAAGGTACTCTCAAATTCTAGTGAAGCGTAAAATTATGTTATATTTTTTTGATAGAAAAGTGTTAATAACTTCAAATTATCAACGATCACAAGATATATTAGAAATTTCATGCCACATGGAAACATTTTAATGGATTACGATTCTGACTTAATAATGTAGATTTTTATAGGTATAAAATATTTGATAATTTTATTGCTAATTAAATATTTCTTAATAAATTTGTCAATTATATAATTGCATAATTAACTAGTTCAAACTTGCAAGATGCCACATTTTATTGGATTTCTTTTGAATTAATGTGGATGATACCTAAAAATTATTGAATTCTCACTCGATAAAAATTAATAATAAATGAGGTGTAAGTTTCTCTCTTAAAATTTAATTTTTTTTCTTCATAATGTTCACTTCTATTTTCTAAATTGTTTTTTATTATGCTTAAATTAATATTAGTCATTTTCCCATGAGTTCAAAAGAAACTTCTGACGATGTCCCAATAGTTTCTAAAGTAGGTAATATTAATAAATTTGATTTCCCCATAACCCACGTTATTCCCCAAATTAACATGAATTATATTTACAAAATATTGAATTCACACTAGATAAAAATTAATAATTAACGAGGCATATATCGCTCTTTTAAAATTTGGATTTTTGTTTCCTAATGTTCACTTCTATTTTCTAAATGGTTTTTTATTATGCTGAAATTAACAATTGTCATTTTGTTGTGATTCCACAAAGAAACTTTTGTCGATGTCCCACTTGTTTCTAAAGTAGGTAGTATTAATAAATTTTATTTCCCTAAATCCCATGTTATCCCCTGAATTAACGCACATTATATTTATAAAATATTGAATTTGCACTAGATAAAAATTAATAATTAACAAGGCATATATTGCTCTATTAAAATTTAATTTTTTTGTTTCCTAATGTTCACTTCTATTTTCTAAATGGTTTTTTATTATGCTTAAATTAATATTTGTGGTTTTCTGAGTGATCACAAAGAAACTTTTGTCATTTTCCCACTTGTTTCTAAAGTAGGTAAAATTAATCAATTTGATTTTCCCGTATCCCACCATATGCCCCAAATTAAATGAAAATATTAATGACAAGTTAATTCAAAGTATGATATGTAAAATCCTGCATTAAATGTCAATATTTGAAATATCAAAATCCCGCACAATCTCTTTAAGTAGGAGAAATTCAAATTTTGAAATTTCCTATTCCCACTTTTTTCGAGTTTTTAAATTTCTTTCATTAAATGTATTTGGAAAAAACTAAATAAACAAAATAAATATATATTATGGTTTCTTTTATATCTTGTAAGCATAGAAAATGAGCTCTTGAAATTAGAATACAATGTTCATGCAAACACTAATTTACTAGTCCAAGTGCTCGATTCTGGAGGTTTTTTTGAATGGTAAGCTGAGGCAGTGATCATAATCACATTTGGGGGCACAAAAACAAGAAAGAAAATAGTGATAGTGGATAGATCACGGGTGCGAGTGTAGATCAGGAGGCCCACAAAGGATGGAATCAAAAGAGACAAGAAAAATAGGTTGCAGATAGAATCTCATTGATACTATGTTTTAGAGAGAATACAGAGCTTTAACAAACATTATCAATCACGTCAAAATATAAGATACAACTAAAATAGGTATTTATCAAAAGCATCTATGTTATTGTATGTGTATTGTAGTTGATGGCGGGAACTTGCAGCAACTTTGTATTCACCTAGTTCTTATGTTTTACACCGCAATCCGTCCCTACCTTTCCCTTTGGCGCCTTTGTAGTTCTATTCCATCTTCTTGTCAAAATGTGTTGATCTATCTGAAACCACATTTTTGTCCGCCCATGACCAAATATTTTGTAATCCCTTTTAAAATATTTATTCCTTCGAAAATACATTTTTTATGTTCATTCGTAGCTCAAGTATCTATGTCTGTTGAAAGGGTTCCCTTTTCAGCCCTTCTATCTGCCTCTCTAGTTTTTTTGTTGATTTTTCATTCTTCTTCGTCCATTTATTTTTTCCCGTAAGTGCTGACATATATCTCTAGCATCAAAACATGATTCACATATTATTTATTTTTTAAAATCATAATTGTTTGATTTTATATAGTTTAGGTAATCATTTTGACTTCCATTAATGATTTTTTAATATGAAAGAAATAGCCGTGACTAATTCTTCAATATTTGCTTCTCACTTGATTCTTTGCGTTAATAGACATAGTGTTTATATTTTTTTCACATAAAAATAATCAAATGTATTATCTTTACAATTTTTTTATGTTTAGAAAAAACGTAAGCACATTATATGTTCTCGTAAATATTATTAAATATAAATTTTAATCATTCAATTTAAAAACTTATATTTCATTTACTGAGCTTAGTAACGACTTACTTGATAAATGAGCCAATATAAAGTAACAATTTTTAAATTCTAAAATAACATATTCCAAGACTAGAGGTTGTTAAGCTTGATGTTTACAACATTTCCTAGCTATTACAAGACAACACAAGGCAAAAATATTCCAAGACAAGAAAAATATTAAAGAGTTTCCTAAATACATTTTTCAAATAAGAACAAAGACTAGCATCCGCTAAGATTCTGTTGACTCACATACAATATAACTAGGATGGCTCACCTGAAAACCGAGCTAAGCACCATTATTATATTTATATTTTTGTATTAATTTATCATAATCCTACCATGATATTTGAAGCCTAGCGGCCGCTAATGTTGAAGATTAGTAAATAACATTGATGCAACATAACAAATAAGTAAGGTTAGTGGCGCTAGGATATTTGTTGCCTTACATACAAGACAATTAGTAATGACCTGACTGAAAAATTAACTAGCTCCTTTATTATATTTAGATGTTACATTACTACCTTCTAAGACTAGCGACCACTAGGGTAGATGTTTAATTTCATTCTTTTATGTTCCAGACAAAAAAATTCAAAGACAAGATTAATTTAAACATGTTTCTAGAATACACATATTCCAAATGAAATTTTCTTCATTGTGGCCTTTGAGTTCAATATGTTATTCAAAGTCTATCACATGATATTCAAAGCCTAGAAGCCGCTAATGTCATAAATTATTCCATTGCGTTTGTGTAACATAATAAATACTTAAGATTAGCGGCCTCTAAGATAATTATTGTCTTTCTATTTAAGATAATGATTAACGACCCGACTAAAAACTCAAAATTGAACTAAAATCCAACACCGATTGTTTATCCAGGCGGCCTCTAAGTACAACATGCTATTCAAATTTTATTACATGATATTCCTAGTGGCCGCTAGAATATTTGTTGTCTTGCAATCAAGACAATTTATAATGACTCGATTGAAAATATAACTATGCTCACCATAATTATATTTAAATTTTAAAAGACTATTTTTAATGACTAGCGACCACTATGGTGGATTCTCACTAAATCTATTTTCTGAATACTCTTGATTCCAAATAAAATTTTAAGCCTAGCGGCCACTGACCTCAATGGTATATTCAAATTCCATTGCATGAATTCCAAATGAAAATTTAAGCCTCATGCCCAATGGGTTCAATATGTTATTCAAATTAGCATTGTTGCAACATCACAGGGCTTGAGGTTAGTGGTGGCTAGGATAGTTGTTTTCTTGCATACAAGACAATTAGTAATGACTTGACAGATATTCAAATACATGACTAGACAAAAAAATATGCAAAGACAATATGAACCCAAGTTCTTAGGATATTGGTGAGTTACAAGTAATTTGTAATCATCAACCCAAGTTCCATTCCCATTGAGTTCATTGGGTGCTTTCAATACGTGGCCATGGGGACAACTTGAGGTAGGGGTTGAACTTCTCCATATGGACCAAGCGAGAACATAGCGGGGTGCTTTGAATGTGGATCTCTCAATAGAAATTAAGGACCTAAGCCTAGCTCCATGTCTCGCTTAGAAAAAGTACTCCTCCACCACTCCATTTCATAGCTCTGGTATAATAAAAGTGTTTACCATCCAAAATTTACAAGTATTTTGTAAACATCAACCCAAGTTCCATTCCTATTGAGTTCATTAGATGATTTCAATAAGTGGCCATGGGGACACCTTGAGGTAGGGGTCAAAATTATCCATATGGACCAAGAAGAACATAACAGGGCTCTTGAATGCTCCCCACAATTATATTTCAATTTTAAAAAATATTTTTTTAATGAATGGCAACCGCTAGGGTGGTTACTCACTATGTTTCTTTCTGAATACTCGTGATTGCTAACAAAAATTTAATCTTAGTGGTCGATGTTCTCAATAGGATATTCAAATTCTATCACATGAATTCCAAATCAAAATTTAATCCTAAAGCAGGTCGATGTGTTCAATTTTAAGCCTAGCAATGGCTACTCGATTCAATATGTTATTCAATTAGCATTGTTAACATCATAGAGGCTTGAGGTTAATAGCCACTAGAATATTTTTTGTCTTGCGTTCATGACAATTTGTAACGACTCAATTGAAAATATAAGTATGTTCCCATAATTATAGTTAAATTTTAAAATACTATTTTCAATGACTCATGATCGCTAGGGTGTTTGTTCACTACATTTCTTTCCTAAATACTCGTGATTCCAAATGAAAAATTTAAGCGTAGCATCTGCTAAGCTCAGCTTAGAATATTCAAAGCATATCACATGAATTCCAAAAATATTTAAGCCTAGTGGTGACGTGAGCTTAGTAGGATATTTGAAGCATATCACATGAATTCCAAATAAAAATTTAAGCCTAGCGGTCATTTGTATTCAATTTTAAGCCTAAGAACCATTGGGTTCAATATGTTATTCCAATTAACATTGTTGCAACATCACATCACAGAGGCTTGAAATTAGTAGCCATAAAGATATTTGCTGTCTTGCATATAGGAAAATTTGTAACGACTTGATTGAAAATTTAACTATATTTCCCATAATTATATTTAAATTTTAAAAGACTATTTTTAACGATTGGTGGCCGCTCATGTGGTTTCTCACTATATTTATTTCTTGAATAATCGTGATTCAAAAAAATTTAAGCCTAGTTGTTCTTGAGCTTAACAAAGATATTCTCACGTATATCACATGAATTCCAAATGAAATTTTAAACCTAGCGGCATATATGTTCAATTTGAAGCATAGTAGCCACTTGAGTTCAATATGTTATTCAAATCAGCATTGATGCAACATCATAGAGGCTTGAGGTTAGTGAACACTATGATAGTTGTTGTCTTACATACAAAACAATTAGTATGTACTGTACGTGAAGGATATTCAAATACATGACTAGACAACAAATATTCAAAGACATGATGAACTCAATTTCTTTGGCTATTGGTGAGTTACAAGTAGTTTGTAATCATCAACCCAAGTTCCATTCCCATTGAGTTCATTGGATTCTTTCAATAAGTGGCCATGGGGACACCTTGAGGCATGGGAAAAACTTCTCCATATGGACCAAGCGAGAACATATCGGGGCACTTTGAATGTGGATCACTCGGTGGACATTAAGGACCCAAGCCCACCTCCATGTCTCACTTAGAGAAATTACTCCTCCACCACTCCAGTTCATAGATTTGGTAATTTAAAAGCTTTTATCATCCAAAGTTTACAATTGGTTTGTAATCATCAATCCAAGTTCCATTCCCATTGAGTTAATTGGATGTTTTCAATAAGTGGTCATGGGGACAACTTGAGCTAGGGGTCAAACTTCTCTATATGGACTAAGTGGAACATACCGGGGTGCTTCGAATGCTCCACACAATTATATTTCAATTTTAAAAGACTATTTTTAATGACTGGTGACTACTAGGGTGGATGATCACTACATTTATTTCCTGAATACTCGTGATTCCAAATAAAAATTTAAGCCTAGTGGTCACTAAGCTCAATAGGATATTCAAATTCTATCACATGAATTCTAAAAAAAATTAAGCCTAGTAGTCACTCGGTTCAATATGTTGTTCTAAATAGCATTGTTGCAACATCAGAGAGGGTTGAGGTTAATAATCACTAGAATATTTGTTGTCTTGTATTTAGGAATATTTGTAATAACTCAATTAAAAATCTAAATATGCTCCCCGCAATTATATTTAAATTTTAAAAGACTATTTTCAATGACTGGTGACCACTAGGTTGGTTTCTCACTACATTTATTTCCTGAATACTTGTGATTCTAAACAAAAATTTAAGCCTAGCGGTCGATGATCTCAGTAGGATATTTGAAAAATATCACATGAATTCCAAATGAAAATTTAAGCCTGGTAGTTGTTTTGTTCAATTTTAAGCCTACCGGCAGCTGGGTTCAATATGTTATTTGATATAGCATTGTTGCAACATCACATAGGCTTGAGGTTATCGGTGATAGGATATTTGTTTTCTTGCATTCAAGACAATTTGTGAGACTCAATTGAAAATTTAGCTATGCTCCCATTAATTATATTTCAATTTTAAAAGACTATTTCTAATGACTGGCAACTGCTAGGGTGGTTGTTCACTACATTTATTTCCTAAATACTCATGATTCCAAATGAAAATTTAAGCCTTGTGGCTTCGAGCTCAATAGTATATTCGAATTTTATCTCATGAATTCCAAACAAAAATTTAAGCCTAGTGGCCATTGTGCTCAATTTTAAGCCTAGTGACTGATGGGTTCAATATGTTATTCAAATCATCATTGTTGCAACATCATAAAGGCTTGAGGTTAGCATCCACTAGGATAGTTGTTGTCTTTCATATAAGAAAATTAGTAATGACTTGATAGATATTCAAATACATGACTAGACAAAAATATTTGAAGATAGGATGAACTCAAGTTCTTGGGCTATTGGTGAGTTACAAATAGCTTGTAATCATCAACCAAAGCTTCATTCCCATTGAGTACATTATATGCTTTCAATAAGTGGCCATAGGGAAACCTTGAGGTAGGGGTAGAACTTCTCTATATGGACCAAGTGGAACATAGCAGGAAACTTCGAATGTGGATCGCTTGGAAAAATTAAGGACCCAAGCCCACCTCCATGTCCCACTTAGAGAAAGTGCTCCTCCACCACTCCAGTTCATATATATGGTATAATAAAAGCATTTACCATAAAAAATTTACAAGTAGTTTATAATCATCAACCCAAGTTCCATTCCCATTGATTTCATTGGATGCTTTCAATAAGTGGCCATGGGGACACCTTGAGGTAGGGGTCAAACATATCCATATGGACCAAGCGTAACATAGTGGGGTGCTTCGAATGCTCCACATAATTATATTTCAATTTTAAAATACTATTTTTAACGATTGGAGATTGTTAGGGTGGTTGATCGCTACATTTATTTCTGAAAACTTCGTGATTCCAAACAAAAATGTAAGCCAAGTATTTGTTGAGCTCAATAGGATATTCAAATTCTATCACATGAATTTCAAACTAAAATTTAAGCCTAGTGGCTAGTGTGTTCAATTCTAAGCCTAGCGGCTACTCGGTTCAATATGTTATTTGAATTATCATTGTTGCAACATGACAGATGTTTGAGGTTAGTGGTCACTAGGATAGCTTTTGTCTTACATATAGGACAATTAGCAATGACAAGACAAGATGAACGCAAGTTCTTGGGCTCTTGGTGAGATACAAGTACTTTGTATTCATCAACCCAAGTTCCATTCCCATTGAGTTCATTAGATGCTTTCAATAAGTGGCAATGGGGACACCTTGAGGTAGGGATCAAAATTCTACATAGGGACCAAACAATACATAATGCGGTGCTTTGAATGTGGATAGCTCGGCGGATATTAAGGATGTAAGACCACCTCCATGTCCCACTTAGAGAAAGTTCTCCTGGAATACTCCATTTTATAAATATGGTATAATAAAAGCATTTACCATCCAAAATTTACAAGTAATTTGTAATCATCAACCCAAGTTCCATTCCCATTGAGTTCATTAGATGCTTTCAAAAAGTGGCCATGGGGACACCTTGAGGTAGGGTTCAATCTTATCCATATGGACCAAATGGAACATAGCGTAGCGCTTCAAATTCGGATCTCTTAGTGGACATTAATGACCCAAGCCCACCTCCATGTCCCACTTAGAGAAAGTGCTCCTCCACCACTCCAATTCATATCTCTCGTATAGTAAAAATGTTTACCATCAAAAATTTACAAGTAGTTTTTATTCATCAACCCAAGTTCCATTCCCATTGAGTTCATTGGATGCTTTCAAAAAGTTTCCATGCGGAAACCTTGAGGTAGGGATCAAACTTCTCCATATGGACCAAGTGGGACATAACAGAGCACTTAGAATGCTCCCAATTATATTTCAATTTTAAAAGACTATTTTTAATAGCTGACGACCGCTAGGGTGGTTTCTCACTACATTTATTTCCTAAATATGGTGATTTAAAATGAAAATATAATCCTAGTATCCACTGATATCAATAGTATATTCAAAGTCTATCGCATGAATTCCAAATGAAAATTTAAGCCTAGCAGGCGACGTGTTCAATTTTAGCCTAATGGATGTTGGGTTTAACATTTTATTTAAATTAGCATTGTTGCAACATCATAGAGCTTAAGGTTAGGTTCCACTAGGAATTTTTTTGTCTTACATATACGAAAATTAGTAATTACTTGATGGATATTCAAATACAAGACTAGACAAGAAATATTTGAAGACATGATGAACTCAAGTTCTGTAGTTATTGTTGAGTTACAAGTTGTTTATAATCATCAACCCAAATTACATTCCCATTGATTTTATTAGATGTTTTCATTAAGTGGCCAGGGGGACACCTTGAGGTAGGGTTCTAACTTCTCCATATCGACTAAGAAGAACATAGCGGGGTGCTTTGGCTGTGGATCGCTCAGTAGACATTAAGGACCCAAGTCCACCTCCATCTCCCACTTAGAGAAATTGTTCCTCCACCACTCCATTTCATAGCTCACGTATAATAAAAGAATTTACCATCCAAAATTTACAAGTAGTTTATAATTATCAGCCCAAGTTCCATTCCCATTGAGGTCATTATATGCTTTCAATAACTATCCATGGGGACACCTTATGGTAGGGGTTGAAATTATCCATATGGACAAAGCAAAACACAAGTGGGGCTATTCAAATGTAGATCACTCGGTAGACATTAAGGACCTAATCTCACACCCATGTACCACTTAGAGAAAGTGCTCCTCCACCACTCTAATTCATAGCTCTAGTATAATAAAATAATTTACCATCCAAAATTTTCCACCCCCTCCCACTTTTTGAGAACTTAACTTTGATAGAGCCTCAAAAGGAAACTGAGCCTATCAGGAGTGAGGTGTTTAATTAGAGATGTAGATGGAATTTTATTAATATTTGGGTCCTTTCCTTTAAAGGATGACATGTGTAATGAGGCAGAGGCTCAAGCTTTGTTGGTAGGTCTCAAACTGGTGGTCAACATTGGCTATGAAGCTTTGGAAATTGAAGGTGATTCCCAGGTGGTAATAAATGATGTTTGAAAGGGAAAATATTTTTCCTAGAAGTTGGATTATTATATCACCAACATTTTGCATTGGTTGAAAAAATCCCTAAGTGGGTTTTAAACCATAATTATAGAGAAGTAAATTGTGTCGTTAATTTCTTGGCTAACCAAGGCATCATTAAGAGAGATGGCTCAATGAAATCAGGGTGAGCTAGCATGTTCCCAGATATCATATCTTGGGAAGGGGGAGTGAGGTGTTATTAATTTTTGGTGTCCTAGATTCCTTTTCATTCTTCTATTTGCTTATGGTGGTTGGTGGTGGTGTGGAGTTTTGATAGATGAGTATGGAGTTCCCTCCACTACCTTTCCTTTTCTGCAAGGTGCAAAAGCATGAGATGGCGTTTTTTGGGAGTGTTTCTTAGGCTCATATTAGGATTATCTTCAGGGTGGCGTTGGGTTCTATCTATGAGGAAATTATGAGGATTCTGTGGGAGGAATATTTGGGTGAGTCAGCTAGAGCTCAAGTTAATTCGGAAGTCACCTCTTGGTTCATGTCCTAACTTCTTCTAGTTAGGAAAAATATTGACAAGGTGAGATATATTTCCCTCCACTTCAATAAGCCCTAGTTTTGGGTTAATTTGGTTAATGTGTTAGAGGATTTTGGGAGGGTTCAACTGCTTCCTGACATTGTTTGTGAGGGGTTGTCCATGAAGGAAGCGAGGAGATTGATAGTCGATCTCTCTTCGAGGAATGTGGTTTTGATGTGGTTTTATTTGGACCTTCATGTTTCTTGTTCTGAGGGGCTTGGTGAAGGAATCCGGCTGGAGAAGTTATATTTTCCTATGCTTTTGGCTCCCATTTTCCTGAACTCTACAGTTGTGGCTGATCTCATGAAGGATATTGAGACTTACATACAACTTCTTGTTGCACACTTCTCGCACTTTGATTTCTTAGTGAATGGGAGGATGTCTCCACAGCCAAACAACTCAACCTCTCAGGTGTAATTTATGGTTCCTATCCCTGGTTATCAGTGGTTGGGTATTTTTTTTTTTCAATGTTGGGTTTTCTCGGTTTGTAACCTAGTTAGTTTTTTTGGTTTTGTTTTGCTAGGTCATGTGGTTTATTGATTATCTTTCACATTTGTAATTGGGTGGGATCCTGTCAATCCTAGAGTTCTAAGCTCATGTCAAAAGCGTTAAATCATCTAAAAATATATTCAAAGATATGACAGATATTAACAATTTTCTAGATTACACGTAGCCCCTAATATCAAATCTTATTATACTCCCTTCATGTAACATAACAATTTTTAACGAATTTCGTGATTACACATATTCCAAAAAGAAATTTTCAACCTAAATGTAGACACCTAAATTTGGTCACATTCCCCTTAGCCCCTGATCGATAACCAACTTAAACATGGGAACCTAACCATGGCCCCTTTCACCCCACATTAATATTAATTTAATTATTTTAATTAAATTAATCCTCATCCTCACAACTTTCATTATTTAATTGTCTTAATTGACCTAGTTCCCACCTCACCCAACCATCTCACCCTAGACCTATTCTTGGCATGTTCCCATAACTAACTACAACTAAGTCTTACTTGCCTTAATGAGCTAAGATTTGGTCTAACCCTAAAAGCACATGCCTAAGATTTCTCTAACCACATTCCTACTCATTAGAAGGGAAGCTTCCGTTCTGATCCACGACAACAAACCAACTTGACCCAATAAATTAGAAAGATCTTCCCATTTTAGTGTACCTAGGGAATCCTACCTTAACTGACGTTGGTCAGACCTAAACCGATGTCGGTCAACCTAAAACCACCATCGGTTACCATTTATTCACCTTAACAACCTTGTTTTTTGGGTTGACACATTCTAAGAGCAGGAGAATGAGATCATAGCTATATGTAAGAAGAACTAGCATCCTTTCACGCATCCAGATATTCACAACCAGCACTAGGAAAAATCTAAAAGCATTGCACTCACGAAAGAATTCTAGGATTCACTTCTATGGTACCAAATACCATCCTTCTGATTAACTACCATTACCATTCAGCCATCCACTTTGCATCACAGTAAGTGTATCCCTAACCAGCATTGTTATTTTAGTTAGTATCTTTTGTTACTCTTGTTATTAATCTACACTTTGTATACTCATTATTCTATCCCTTACCATCATGTAACCCAACCATTTCCTTACCCACACTGCCAAATCACCCATCCTCTCCTGTTGTTCATCCCTGAATACACTTGATATTTCTATAAACCTCCTTATCCACCCTACCATCTCTATCAAATCCCAGATCAAACCTTGTAATCAGATCTCTTTGAGTTTCGTACACCCCGAACTTATCGACACCGGTTACCCATAACCATCATTGGTTCTACATAAACCATCACCGGTCATACTAGACCAACGTTGGTCTCTGTGTTTTATACCCTGCCCAAGAATAGATCTAAACAACCTCCTACCAATTGACCTAAACAACCCAGAATCAGACCCTGACCAGTCCCAGTACCTTGACAATCACCTCATCCTTTAGATCCAACTATAGCCTAGCCTATTGTGATTGGATTTTCTTATTGTACTTGAATGAGATACCTAAATCATATCAACTATAGTAGGACTTTACTTATTTCTCGCATTAATTTGTTTTAAACAGTGGATTGACAACCATCTAGGAAGTATCACACTTCCCGAACTAGCATACGCTAGGAATCCATTGTCATATATCATTTAACTTCTCTTTTGTGGTCTTGTTTTCTATTATAGGTAGTTCCTCCTAGCCAAAAGGAAGCTCTCACAATTGACATTTGGTTAAGAAGTCAGAACGTGTGCATCAACCTCCAACCAGCCTATTTAACAGGTATTTCTCTTATCCCATAACCCTATCTATTTCATCATTCAAAAATGTAAAGAAAATAGTAAAACACTAGAATCTATTGAGTCCAATATGTTATTCGAAGTCGACCACATGATATTTGAATGATAGCGGTGCTAAGGTTATAGATTATTTCATGGCATTGGTGTAACATAACATAGTCTTGAGATTAGCGGATGTTAGGATAATTCTTGTCTTGCACTAAGGCCCCTCTAACCTAAAGATATAAATATTATTTTTAACACTCACGAAAAGATATCGTAGAATATATAGATCTTTAGCGGACACTAGTATTCACTTCTACCAAAAAATTGACAACTTGAAACAAACCAAATTTAATAGCGAGTAATTGTTTAAATTTCTTAGTGCAACACATAACATAAACTTCTACTAATTATTTCTTGTATTTTATAATTAAAGGAGGGTTAAAGGTCCCTTTCCTTTACATTATAGATACAATGAGAGGATCAGTCTAAAAACCCAAACGATACAACAATACTTTGGTGAAAAAATGCAAGGGCCAATGCCAAGAAAAGAAGTGGTTGGGAATACAAAAACCTCAGACTAGTAAGCTAGACAATATGATTCAATAACAATGGAAATGGAAATGCTATACAACAACCAAAATAAAGATACAACCTGATGGATTTTAGAAACACTAATTTATCCAAAACACATGACCATTCCTAACCTCTACGCTAACGCACTTTTTGAAAATGGTTTCCACCGGTGGTTTCGGAAAAAGATACTCTTTTCCAGCGAAGCCTAAATCTTTATCAAATCGTATGCCTCACGACCTTTCCGGTGAAGAAGATCCCAATGTGCCAAGTTTCGATTGTAGTGGAGAATACATAACATCCAGTCGTCGTGCAAGTGGAGTCGTCTTACCACCCATCGCTAGTGTCTCGCCCCATTTTTCCACTTCAAACAAGAAATAATTTAGGACATTAAACCATTTGAACAACTCTCTAAAAACATCTGTACGTACCAAACATTCCTATTTATAGTGAACATTAGAAAGTAAGAGCCACAAAACACTCAAGGTTTTGTCCATTTACGCTGCATGAAAACCCTATATCTTTGGCTTGATCCAGTGATGACCCATCTCCAAATCCTAATCCTTTGTTGGGTGTATGATAAGAAGATGAAAAATTAACGTCAAATAAACTTCCACATTTACCCTCGGACATCCCTCTAGAGAAATATAATCATCTCCAAGAACTCCCTCAATAGAAACTAGGTCTTGCTCTGTTTCAATTCGAAAAATGGATTTCAAATGGCGGTGAATTTTTTTCAGTATGAAATCCCGTTTCTCTCACAATCCTGAAAATTACATGAAAGGAAACATTGGTCCAACCATGACAAAATAAATGAAATCTTGTGAAAGAAACCCAAAAGGTGTGAAAATAAGGGGGAGTGATAAGATAAATATATGGAGTGAATATGCCATCGCATGCTTGAAATTAATACAAGCTTTCCAGTAGATTTAATATCAATGTTTATTGGAAAAGGTGATGAGTCCAGCCAATCAAGATATTTATTACAAATCTTATCACAAAATCTGCCTATTTAGTAGTTATCTTAATAGATAAGATTTAAGGTCCAATCTAGAGTTAATGAGAACATGCAAAGGGAATTTTAATCACACAAGATTGATTTTCCTGAAAAGGTATGCATTTTAATGACGATGTTTTAATATGGGAGTCACCTCCAATAATTAATTCATTACTATTCGAGTCATTTGCCAAGGAAAAATAACATTCCAACACTTAAACTTATTGATTTATACATTTAATATTTTAATAAATTTCTAGTCATTAGTCACCCATTATTTTTTCATGACTACCACACCATACAAGCTTCGAGGATACTTCTTCTACTATGATCTACTTGTGCTAGGGAAAGGAGCCAATGAATGTGCATGGGCCAATGACCGTGCATGGGTCAATGACCATGAGTGGGTATGTGAAATAAACTACCATTAGTTGCTTGAATTCAAGTTAAAAATTACCAGCCTTAACTAACAGTGATTTACCTTTATTAACTAATTGTGCTTATTGGTTGCAAATCATTTTTGTTTATATGAAAATATATAGATTACGTTTTAAGCACAAAATATCAAATTAGAACAAAATTGTTGAGATTTTTTTGCATAGTTGAAATGGATTCCACAATATTGTTGAGGCTAGCAGCCATTATCCTTCTCATCAACAAATAATTGGTAAACATAAAACAAACATTTCTCTTCACGGCCTCTAATCCTTTATTCCTGAGCAAGGTTCGTGTACATCTTCTCCTCAATGTTTATTAAATTTTTACAGACTATTTTGTTTAATGGGTAATTTCTTAAAATATGTAGGGCCAAGATGAACATGATACATCTTCTAGGTTTAAAATATGTACTTCTATTATTATGCTCCAACACTTATATTTGTCGATAATGTAGACAATGAATTTTTCATTGATTAAATACTTAGCGATTGCTAAAATTTTTCATTGATACCTTAGTGGTCGCCAAGAATTTTCATTTCTTTGATGTTCCAAGACAAGAGAAGACAACTAATATTCAAAGACAAGAAATATATTTACCACTTTCCTGAATACACGTAATTAAAAATATTTACCACTTTTCTAAATACACGTAATTAACACAAGAATATTCAAAGTCTATTACATGTTATTCCTAGCCTAACATACTATCTTGATGTTGGTGGCTGCTAGGATATTTGTTGTCTTTTATACAGACAAGTAGTAACAAATTCACTGAAAAACTAACTATGATTAATTATTATATTTGAATTTTACAATACTAGCAACCGATAGCGAGGATGTTTACTACATTTCTTTGATGTTCCAAGACAAGAGAAGACAACAAATAGTCCAAGAAAAGATTTTTTTAACGAATTTTTATGAATATACGTGATTCAAAATGTAGATTCAAGAGAATACAATACACGTAGTCAAACACATAATATTAAGCCTAGCACCTGTTAGGTAGATTAGCCACTACAAGGATCCTAGCAGATGCTAGGGTTTTCCATGATTTGTTTGTTATTCGATCACTAATTTTAAAATAAGAAACTATTAAGGCTTGATACCGAGAAATCGTAACTTTCAATTATGATATTTTCCTTTATACTAATTGATTTAAATTATGTGATATACATGATATATCTTATGAGAACTATAAAAGGCGCCTAATTACAAAATCCAAACACATCACTACATGTAAGATTATTATTATTAAATAATCAATTGTCAACCCTTATCACCCATGTTGGATTCTAGGTTTTTACAATGATTTAGTGTAACTCAATAATTTTTTTATAGTGATGGGAATATATAGATGCTAGCAGTCACTAGTCTTCACTTCTAGCAAAAATTAACTACTTGAAACAAACCAAATTTAATAGTGACTAATTGTTTAAATTTCTTAGTGCAACGCATAACAAAAAAAATATTAATGCTTTCTTATTTTTTATAACTAAATGAGGGTTGAAGTATGTCTATAAATATTTATTCCTATTGACTTTTACTCTATGAAAATAATGACATTAAGATACGAAATCTTGTTACTATTGCACATTTGAGAAACAATATTTGTCTTTTCCAATTACTTACGAAATATTAATTTGTTTAATTCCTTTTTTAGGTAATATGTTTTCCATTGCCACACTTCATTCATGAAAATTCCTTTGATTGAAGGATCGATGATTGGAAAAAGAGAGATGATGACTAGTTTGTAGAAATGCATTCCCCAAAAAATTACCACAGTGATTTGTGGTTATTTTTGTTGATGAGGACATTGTCAAAGAAGTAGGTCCGCAGTACAAAATTAAAAAGTTATTGATGAGAAAAAATTACATATTCAGGTTGAACACATTGACATTGTAATGAATAAGTGCCTTATTCTTGACATGGAGTTAGAAGTTTCATTGTTCAAGAAACTGGAAATGAAGGCTTCTAGAGAAAATACGGCGTGCTCTTATCTTAAATATGGTTGGAATTGGGAATTTCAAACGAAATCGAGATAAAATAGGCTATGGAAATTCCCTTCAATTTCATAATAACATGAATTTGGTATTAAAAAATGTATAGAACTGAGGATACCTCTTCTATTTGTCATTATTTGAATAGAAAAAAATTGCTTTCTCCACTAAAACATGTAAATATATTTACAACACTGAGGAGATCTTATTTGTCTAAATTAGAGATAGATCCATCTAAGTCAAATTTGTAAGGGCTTAAAAAGAATAACAAATCAGCTTTGTTGTTGAAGAAAGTGACCAATATATTTGAGCAAATAGAAACTTCAAATGCTAAACAATTAAAATTGTTTTTGTTCAATGGTGATGCTTTTCCAATTGAATTTTCTAGGTGCCATTTGACACCTCTAGAATATCAATTACGTCCTATGCATGATGATAATTTTGACCTTATTTTCTATTCAATGTTGATTAATGTTATTCCTACACTAAGGGATGTACTTATTCTTCCCTTTTTACCTTCTACAAAGGAACTTGTGCAACTTGATGATCTAGATGACCTAAAAAGAGATGAATTGTAGTTCTACATTCTTGACAGCCAACATACCATTTGTGCCCCAAAATTTTTGGCTGAAATTAAATACAAGTCATTACATAATAAGATGTAGTTTAGAAATGCTCGCATTATGTCTTCACACGCTCCTTACGAAGTTATTGTTAAAATTTTCAAGCAAATGATGTAAACAAAAATTGGATTGATACCAATTTTATTGATGTACTCTACAAGGATAAATTATTTGGAGATCCCTAGGATGTCCTCGGAGGCCCAAAGTGGGAAACTCAAAGTCAGACGATTTGAAGGTAATGAAACTTAATTTTAATGCATTTATTCTTAAAATTTAATTTTGTAATATGCATAAAAATAAATATACTATTTCATATTTCAATGCAGTGTTTCAAGATGCAATGTCTTGTTATTTTCAAAGTGTCTAAGATAGATACCCTTCATGAAAAAATTACATTTCTATATTTACCTAAGGACATATGGACAAAATTGACAACCATTGATTTTTTTAAATCTAGTGGGTTGGCTTGTTCTCCTCTTATGGATAACCAACCTTAATTTCAACCAAATTCATTAGCAAGGTTCATAATGAATTATTTTAGGCCTGCAAGAGGAATGACTGATGAGGAGATATCAATTTTACTAGATAAATTTTAAGCATGGAAAATATGTCTAAGTCTCTCTATTAAAGCATGCGTCATAGAGGAGACTTTATATATCTACTACCAAAGAGTAAAATATGACAGAAGGATGAGAGAAAAATTGCTAAAATATATGAAAAGTAAATATCCATGTAATCATGTATTGAAAAAATGCACTAAAAAAATATTTTTGAAAAATATGTTGTGCATGAGTCTCACTTCCACTAGTTGTGTGTACTCTTGGGAGAAGAAACTAAAGGAAAAATAAAAGTTGATTCTAGAGGAAGTGAAAAATAAGAAAAAGAAAATTTAATGCTGAAGTGGTAGAGGTTCTCCCAATGGTAGCTCAAGAAATTATAGACAACTACGTGATTGCAACGGAAGAAAATATTCCAGCAAGGATGGAAGACACCAAAGACTTTACCTGTCAATGTGCATATCCCTTCCAGCTCCAGTCAACAATATGTTCTATTCCATCAACTAATCCATTCAATGCAGAATGTGTGATCATAGATTTCTATAATTTTTCTAGTGTACTCACTTTTGATGCAATAATGGACCTTCTTATAGTTTTTTGATCTAGTCTTAAATTGTATAATTATTGTGCTCTTACCTGTTGCTTCTTAAAAATGTTAGGAGAGAGTAAAAATAAATGTAAAAAGTCAAAGATAAGGGGGAATAAGGTGTGGAAGGATATTACATATTTTATGATAGTGGTGGAAAATTTAAGAGCTTGTGTCTTATGTACACAATAACTGACGTGCATAATTGTGATGTTGACGATGGGGATATAGCTGAAATTTCCATGGATTGGATGGATCAACTTCCACAACAAATGGTGACTGCAAGTGAAATTGGCCTATAAGGAAAGACACATCATTTTCTTTATGAGATATCTTATTATTTTTGGTCTCATATGCTTACTCGACTCGCTTCCAATAATTCTCTGGTTATAGTGTTGTCTGACGACACGTTGTTGCGGTCTGGCAAAATTTAGTTGACTCAGGTCTATCTACGGTTTTTATTGTTGAATCACGTGATCAAGAAATATTTTTACAACATTATTATTATCATTTGAAAAAAATTATGTTGAATTTAAAAAATTCTATTAGTTTAATGCATTTGAACTGATACATATAATATTTATGTAGACAACCAAACAATAGAGGAAGACACCGTCTCTTCCTCTCCACATACAAATAAAGGAGATGATGTTGATCTTAGTATGTTGCAACCAATTAAACTTGTTTCCCTATATGTCACTTACCATCCATCCAATGAATCTATAAAAGGTGAGTGGTAAATACTCATTTTATAAATTTATCGATACAAGATGTTTTTAATTTTCATTGTTTACATATTTTAATAATAACTTCATGTTTTAGATTTGATACTAAATGGGGAGGTTGTTGACATGTCACACACAAACTACCGAGATGGAAAATGGTATGATATTCATATAAAATTATAAATAAAACCATTTATAAGACCCTCATAATTGAAGGAACCTATAATGAAGTAGTTTACTTGTAATATGTATTACCTTAGCATTCATGCTAACATGCATCTTTTAATTAGATTTATTGTGAATTGAATATATTTTTGGTTTATTTGTTAATATTTATTTTTGGACGATAAAAAAAAAAAAAATTTGTATGGTTGGATATTAGTGGTCGCTAAGCCCATCATAGAATGTCAACCTAAACATAGTCCAGAATTAATGGCTTACACCTACTGGTCACTAATATACAACTACATCTATGTAGTATTGTATAAAAACGATTTGTTTCACGTATTTTTTTACATCGACTTAAAATTTATTTTTAATTGATTACTATTTTTTATATATAATAAACATCACATGAACCTCTAGAGGGGAGTGCGAGGGGAATACAAGATGGAGTCTCAATCGAAGTGTAAACATACTAAAATTTTGTTTATTTGAATTGTTTAATATCAAATTAGGAAAATTGAGAAAACATTACTTCAAATGCGGTTGGCCAAGAGGATTTTTAATTATTTTAGATTTGGAGGGTTTACTATATGAGAAAAACCAATTCTACAAAGAGTTGACAATCAAGCTTGCAGGAGACTCTCAACTTGCAAGATGGTATAAAGGAATTTTTAAAAGGTACTTTGGAAGCAAAATGTGAAGTGAGATTTCGGTCTAGCTATTTCTCTTATAGATAATTTTAAAAGTTGATTAAGGATTTGAAAAAATGGTGTTTGAATTCAAAACATTTATTATTTTATGTAAAGAACATTGTTGTGTAGAAGATGAAATTATAGAAAAATATCTCCAAAATATTTGGAGTGGAGATGGTGTTGTTTTCGGCCTTAGAAACACATTGTGTATTACAATGGGCCCAAAGGGAAAACATTTAGAAAAATTGAAGGTGGCAAAGAAATCAAATGAAGTAAATTATTTCAAAGATAAGTGGTTGATGAACAATTTATACATAAACATAACACGATTCGATTTTTGGGTTTTAGTGTTGCTAAGGGCATCGAAAAATTACGAGAAAATAGAAAATATATAACTATTAATTATTTCAAAAAAAAAAATTACAATGATATTCATTCGTATAGTCATATGGTCACTCTTTATTTTATATGTTGAGATTACAAATTTAAAAGTAGGCAGTATTTATATCTTCACTATGATTGAGATGATATTATAGTTTTATAAGTTGTTTTATAAGTTATTTTTGATTTGTGATTAAATACTTTGATGCATTATTTTTTAATCACTTTTGGAAGCTTACATTGATTCTAAGTTTTTTTATAGATCCTATTGGGAAGCCTCAAATTACTAGTTTTGGGAGTTGAAGGTTTGTTGTTTGGAATTTCTAGTATTGGCGACAAAATACCTCGTAATATGGTTCCATATTTTAGATCTAGGAATACTGAATAATTTGAACGATAGTTTAGTGCTAACTTGATAAGTACTGCAACAAAATATTTTGACACTACCTTATGGTCTTCAGTTATGGATTTAACAATGCTGAAATGCATGTTCATCAAAAAATTTAGATGGCTATGAGAAATCCACTTCAAGTTCATTTAGGGATGTCAAAAATGTAAGTTCAAAACAAATACAAGCCAGCAAATAGTAGACATTTATGGTAATGTCTATGGTGAAAACAATATACTTTTGATCGATGACATGAGATTCTTGTTACATGATGTTAAAGAGGAAATTACTCTCAAAACCACAACATATTGGATATTTGATGGAAACTATAAGACTGATTCAAAAATCTATACTAAATTACGTACATGGTTGAAACATGCGGAGTGTGTAGATCATTCAAAACATTCAAACAAACAATTGGCATTTGAATTATATAATTTTCTTCCAAATCCAAAAATTTATTGTGAATTTTTATGGAATAAAGTAATTACCTTAAGGTTCTTAAAGATTCACAATTCGCAATCATTTGTTATGATTCTTTTTAGGCAAAAAAACATTTTTCTCTAGCTTGGGTGAAGAGACAATCTTAGATCATGGACCAATAAAAGAACAAGTTTTCCTAGATCTACATAGTTTAAATTTTTTTCGCACATCGATGTTGGATTCTCTAAAATAAAAACATTTTTCCCTAGTTATGCATGGTTTAATCTTAAAGACATTTTGAAATTGATAGGAACCTTATTCGCAAGAAATAAATAATCCTAGCGGCCGCTAGACTATATAAAATAGAAAAATGTTAGGGGATAGGGGCCAATAGGTGAACATGGTCCAATAGTTGACATGACTATTGATCACACAATACCCAATAGTTTTCATAGTACTATCTAGTAGTTATTTATTTTTGACATAATAATTATGTAGAGTATTTAATCACATCATGACATGTAAGACCTTTTACCCATGTACAAGTATAAAAAATTCAATGTTCAAGCATTTTCACCCATATTCAAGTATTGGTTTCCACCTTGGTTGTAGTGTATCTCAAATTTATTATTTTAAATCAATTCAAAATATGGCTTTCCCTCCAATTGAACATTCCAAAGAAAAATATAAGCTAACACAAATCTGAACTACATATTAGTTAAAAATCACAATCTCATGCGATAAACAATTAATTATGTGGACCCCTTAACTTAGGGTGTACCACTACTAGCCCCTCTCCCATATGATTATTTATTTACATATCCATGGAGGCTTCCTTGAAATCATAAAATGATTTTTTACCAAATCTTCATATGTTAATCTTAATGACAGTTTGAAAATGATAAAACCTTGTTCCAAAGAAAAAATAAATCCTAGCGGCCACTAACACATATAAAACTGAAAAAATTTCTATTTATTGTTTTGCATATTATTATTTTAAATATTTTTGTTTATTTTTGTGTGGAATATTGCATCGTGATCATATAGGAAGATTTCATCGTGACCAAACGAACATTTATCGATGATCTAGGAATGAAAATAGATTTCTCAAAAATCTTAGCAAGGTTTGGAATGACATTTTAAAACTATTAAAAATATTATTCCAAAGCAACAAATAAAGCCTAGTGACCGCTAGCTAGTATAAAATAGAAACAGTGATGGCGTCTGGTAGAGTGTGATGGGGGGAGCTTAAAGAGGAGGATAATGAAGACCTAGATTTTCATTAGCCACCACCGAATATCATTAGTACAGATGAAAACAATGTGAAGAAGATCATGGAATATAAGTTCAACAAACATGACCAGAATTTTGTTCACACTTCTGCTATGACGCGCATTCGTAAAGTGGCCAAAGCATTCCTTAACAAGCATGATCTCTAGCGCCATGAGTGGCACACATTTGGTGCTACTACCGACCAAGAAACCTCATAGAAATTTACATGCATCTCTGGTTAGATCCAAGGGTGGTGTGGTGCTCATGGTTTTCTGTATTTACGATAAGAAGGGTGATCAATGGAAATGACAATGGAATTAAAAATATCTCACCCCGTTGGTGCCACGGACACCTTAACAACGGATAAGGCTTCCGATGGCCTCACCACATGTGGAAGAAACGTTGGTGGTACTACCAATTATTCCACTATAGGGTGATCAACCTACGTCCCTCACAATCTCATGGGTGTTGTGGACCGCTCCGTGATGCCATGTGCCACAAAAATTATGAATATCATGATCGATTTGGAATTTTGTTTGAGGAAACCATGGATGTTGATCTGCGCATGAGATTTTTAAGTCATTTGGACATATCATGAGTGTCTACATGACCATGGATCACAAGATGAGGGTTAGCAGGGGGTTTGGTTTTAATAATTTTGTCAACAGGGAGGAAATATAGAGAGCTATCAATAATATCAATGGTTATGATTATGATAATCTTATTCTCGAGTCAAATGGGCCACTCTGTGGTATTTTTCTAGATGATATGTATTATACTATTTTTACCCCTTAAAGACAATCCAAGATGTTGAAGTTCTATACTATTTGATGTCTTCCACCGACTTTAATGTAAATGATGATACAAATAATTTGAGTTGGTTTATTTTTTCTTCTAAGAAACATGTTCTCCTAAGAGAGTAACTTGTGCTATCAAGTGTTATTCTATGTTGTTTGGTACTTGATGATTTGGCAAATCTATGGGATTAAACCAAATTAATATATATATATATATATATATATATATATATTTGATTTGAAAAAAAAACCTTAAGCTTAAATCTAGTGGAGATGCGTTGTCTCGCCCTAGACAAGAAGTTTACGTGAGCATAAGTATTCTTATTTTTATTTATAGGGTTTTACTGTGATAACCAACGATTTGAGTGTCTGCAAACCAACGATAACTTTGCTCTAGACGCGTGAGGATTTCACTTCTTTTCCCTTTTCTTGAGCTAGGGATGACAGTGATTGTGTTTGATAGAGTGAGATGCGGGGAGCTTGAATAGGAGGATAATGATACACACACATGTTGGATTATGATTAAGGAGAATGAGACAAGTATTAAATATTCCACTCTTTACAGGAATGAGCTATACATTTTAAAACATAATGTTAATGACATTTTAAAATTGTTAAAAACATTATTCCAAAGTAATAAATAAATCCTAGTGGTCATTAGCTTGATATAAAATAGAAACAATGATGGCTTCGGTATAGTGTGATGGGGGAGCTTAAAGAGGAGGATAACGAAGACCTAGATTTTCATCATCCACTACTAAATATCATCGGCCAAACAAAAATGGCATGGAAAAGATCTTTGAATACAATTTTAACAAGAATGGCCAAGGTAGTTCACACCATGATGAGATGCATCTACAAAGTGGTAAAAGAGTGTGTTAACCAAGAAAACTCAACAAAATTTATAGGCATCTCCTTATAAGAAATCATGCTACAAAGTGCCCCCACCCACTTTGGGATCCAAGGTCGATGATTCAAAATCTGGTGGAGATGTGCTTTTGTCCCGGCTAGCTTCAAGGGTGTGTGGCACTCATGGTTTTCTATATTTACTATAAGAAGGGTAATCATTGGACATCAAAATGGACTTACAAGGATCTCACCCCCAGTGCCACAAAAACCTTAACAATGGATAAGGCCATTGAGGGCCTCACCATAGGTGGAAGTAGTGCTAGTGGTACTGCCACTTCTTCCACTACTGGGCGATCAACCTACATCCCTCCCGATATCGGAGGTGTCATGGACCACTCTAGTGACACCATGCATCGTAAAAATGATGAAAATTATGATCAAGTTACCAATCTATTTAAGGACATGATGGATGTTGATCTGCATGATCTTTTCAAGTTGTTTGGACACATCACGCGTGTCTACATGGCCATGGATCAAAATATGGGGGTTATCAGGGGGTTTGGTTTTGTTAATTTTATCAACATAAAGGAAACACAAAGACCTATTAATAAGCTCAATGGTTATGGTTATGATAATATTATTCTCAGAGACAAATGGGCCACTCTTGTGGTATTTTTCTAGATGATATGTATTCTACTTTTTTTACCCCTTAAGACAATGCAAGATGTTAAAGTTCTATATTTTTGATGTCTTCCACCGACTTTAATGTAAATGATGATATAAAGGATTTGATTTGGTTTCTTTTTTCTTCTAAGAAACATATTCTCCTAAGAGAGTGTCTTGCTGACATGCACATAGAGATTGACTACCCCTATAATGTCATACGTCATCACTCTCAAACAATATTATCCTTTGTTGATTACATTCAATAGGTATCCACTTTAATGAACATGTTTGTTTAATTTTATTTGTAATAGTAATTTACTAGTTAAATTCACTTAAATATAAATAAAATATGAAGCGTCGTAGGACCGTAACCCTAAGGTTTTCAATATTTGTGGTAGAGACAATACAGAGCCCTCCGACCCTCAAACCCTAAAAATATAAACTCGAAAACCTTGACAAGAATTTTACGCGAGCATAAGTATTCTTATTTTTATTTATAGGGTTTTACTATGATAACCAACGATTTGAGTGATTAAGGAGAATGAGACAAGTGTTACATATTGCACTCTTTACAAGAAATGGGTTATAAATTTTAAAACATAATGTTAATGACATTTTAAAACTATTAAAAATGTTATTCCAAGGCAACAAATAGAGCCTAACGTCCACTAACCAGTATAAAACAAAAATAGTGATGGCCTCTAGAAAAGTGTGATGGGGAGAGCTTAAAGAGGAGGATAATGAAGACTTGGATTTTCATCAGCCACTACCGAATATCATTGGGCCAAATGAAAATGGCATGAAGAATATCGTGGAATACAAGTTCAATGAGCATGGCCAGAAGGTGGTTCACACCACTACCATGCACATCTATAAAGTGTCCAAAAATTACTTAATAAGTGCTCTCTCTAAAGCATCACGAGTGGCTTAAGTTTGGCATTGTTACTAACCAAGTAACCCTCAAAAAAATTTATAGACATCTCCTTATAGAAATCCTTCTAGAGCGCCCCTACCTGCGCAGGGATCTAAGGCCGATGATTCAAAATCTGGTGGAGCTGCGTTGTCTATCATCCCGGTTGGCTCGAGGGTGGTGCAGTAGATTTAATTGATAACATATTTTGGTATAATGTGTGTGACTGTCACTAGTAATGTAATTTTTATAATGTGTTTTTATCAATCACGGGTAACCTTTATTCATAATCTATCCTTTTTTTATGTTTCTCATACCCCATTATAGTTTTTACTTTTTTATTTTTCTAGGCTTGGCCTAGTGTGCTTGTGGCTTTGGGGCTTTCTCTCATATGGCCTACTTATTTTTTTTAGAGAATCTTATATCTTGTTGCATTTAATATAATATAAGATCCATTTCATCAAATAATCTAGCCAATACATGGGAAAATCTAGTAATGTGATTTTTTATGTGTATTTATGAATCAGGTGTCAACTTTATTCATAATCTATCCTTTATTTTTGGTGTTCCTCAAACTCCCTTATAATTATTGCTTTGTTATTTTTCTAGGCTTGGCCTAGTGTGCTTGTGGATTTGGGACTTTCTCTCATACCACCCACTTTTTTTTAGATAATCTTGTATCATGTTGCATTTAATATAATATAAGATCCTTTTTATCAAATAATATAGCCAATGATTTGGAATAATTTGATGATGCCATCCATTTTTATTATGTTGACCTTCTTCACATGAGTCATGGGACTATTTAATTATTAGATTGTGCTTTTTCCTATCCTCACTATTGGCTAGATTTTCTACATAGCTGAAAACCTAGGTAGTCACGAGATAAATCTCCCTCATTTACTTGGTGAGGCTCCTGTGTCGATTTGTCAATAAAAATATGCTAGTATATATATGGGGGTTTTACTTTAACTATTCAGCTCATGAACCATAGTTGTATAGTTCTGTAGCAAGTAGCTGTTTAAGAAAGGAAATATTTATAGAGGAAGAAAATAGTAAAACACAGGGAAGAAATGGGGAAAATGTGCATCCCAATCAAAATGACAGTGGGTAAAGATGACAGGGGTAAATATGAGATCCCAACATCTTTGGTTTCGTGTCTAGTCCATTGGGCTCGGGGTCAGGGAAATGAAAACAACACAACACAAAAAAAAAACAAGGAAAAACAAACACAGTTTTTTATATACATACAGGTTTTACCCTACTTTTCATGTCTGGAACAGCTTCAAGTGTTACCCATTGAAAGGAAACGACAATTCAATTCCATCCCAGTAGCCAAGGAAGAAAGTGTCCATTCCAGCAAATATTTTGATCATGAAGGGCCCTTTCCAGAGTGAATCAGATTTTACTTACATGCCCTTCATTTCATGTCTCTTGTCCCACCAGAGTACCCAGTCTCTGATCTTAGACCTCCCTTCTCTAGCCTTCTTGTCAAATACCTTAGGCAAGTCTTCATCAACTTCATCTAGTGGTGGCTCATCCTTTCTTCTCTCTGTGGTAGGTAAGTTTGCATCAACTTCCTCCATTCCCAGATTTACCAGTTGTATTTCTAAGGAAGAACTATCACCATATTCTTTATTCTTCTTCAGGTACTGATCATGCTTATTGAAAGTATCCACTAAGGAAACTAAATCCTTGGGGATTTTTAACCTTTTGGTTGGACTATTCCACTTGTTGTCATCATAACTGGATCGGCTTATGCTTGTGACTATTTGTCGTGGTAGTCACTTACTCCTTTAACATGCAAACATGCAGATGTTTGTTTAGGGACTTTGGGGCGGTAGACCATCTCCACTTTATAGTTTCCTTGTCTGAATATGGATGGTGGTCTATCCGGATTCAATAGTGCAGCCATGACTACCAAAGAATCTTCCTTGGAGTTTTGATTTATTGGAATGAAGTCAATAGAGAAGGCTGCAAAATCGAATGTGGTAGAAAGTAATTTATCTCTGTAATGCTCCAGCTTATCTTTTTTGACTTGAATTTTCCCTCGAACCTACTTTAATAGAAGTTTAGCATCTCCTTGGGCTTTGAGGAGTCTGACTCCTTTCTTTCTGGCTTGCTCCTTTTCTAGCAGCAATGCTTCATACTCCGCCATATTATTGGTGTTCTCAAACATCAGCTTGTGGGAGTATGGAAATATCTCATGATCTAGAGATATTAGTAGAACGCCGACTCCTGATCCAAAAGAACAACATGTGCCTTTAAACTCCAGAGTCCAAACTTTTTCTTCTTCTTTTGTTGGCTCTAGCTCTAGTTGAAGTTCTGGCTCTAAAACGTCTTTATCCATTTCCAAGAAATAGACCCCACGGTCAGATTCCTGAAAAATAATTTGAGATCTAGGATCCTCATATTTTGTCACCGTGTACTTGGAATTCTTTTCTGGCTCCAGCTTCTGATTAATTCCTTTGATAGGAATATGATCACATGACTAATCCATATTTACTTCTCCTCCCATATCTTTGCGAAGTTTCTACTCAAAGAACATCCCATAGGAGATAGGAATATCAAAGAACTAGAATTGTCATCTTTAATCTTTTGTCAAGAAAATCTTCCGAACAACTTGTGCATCTTTGATTTATCTCGATTAAAGGGACTTGTCTCTCCATGGAGTAACACCTTTTATGGTCTTTGGAAAGGTAATCCTAAGAGAATCCACAACTTTAGCTAGCATGACATTGTCGAAGCACTGAATCTGCAATTACTTAACTTGAAACCATTAAGCAATAGGGAAACATAGAATGTTCCACTCTTTCGAGGAAGATGGTGAGGATTTAACAACCTGCGGTGTTGTTCGGGAGGAGTATCCTTGGGCTTAGGCAAAAGGCCTCTTGATGTATTAGATTGTCTTGGTGATTATACATATTTTACTAGCCTATTTAACTACTCGGAAAAGCTCTCGTGTATTGATTATGACATTTGAACTTTAGTTTTATTGGCATGATCAATAATGTCAAAATAAGGTATAGGTTCGTATACCTAAGCTATTTTTTTGTTGTTGAAATGAAGAACTTGCATTCTTATCTCTAGGAGCTAAAGAAGAAGGTAAAGGGTTGCCCTTCTTTATTCATCGGCTAATGCCTTAGCTTGGCGAGTTTGTGATCTTGTAAGTACTGCATATGCATGACCATGATCATCTTCAAGAAGCTCCTCATACTCATGTTTAGATTTGTAGTTTAGGTAATTAATGTTGGAGTTGCCAGCAGGACCTATAAAATCATCATTCTCGAGCTGATCAAAGATTAACTTCCTCGTATTATTCATTCATCTCTTCTTCATTCATCTCCACATTGTTTCTAGGAGCAGCTTCAATTGCTAATATTTGGGAACCAATGCAATGCACGCCTGTTGTTGAAATTACGAGCGGGGGCGGATATGGTTTCCTTGAGCCATTTAAGCCATTTTTTTCTTCATCTGCAACATCTCATTTGCTAAATTTTACAAAGAATGAATCGTAGTAGTAGCGAGAAGATGAACTTTCAGCTCTAGAAGTGTTTCTCTTTATCTTTCCAGCCATGACGAGGTAATCTTCAATTTCAACCACCATGTTTTGAGTTTGCTTAACAAATCAACAGGATGTGCCCATTGCGGTTGATAGCTTACTTAAGGAAGAAAAGCATTGATGAAGAATACCTTTTGATTCTCATCATTCAGAGAAGAAGAAGCCAAAATTTTGTATAGTAATCTTTGGAATTTTGCAATAAAATCCCACATGTGCTCATGTGGTTCCTTCTTCAGCTGAGTCAGTTGAGTTATCAAGGTGCTGGAATATTTAGCTACCTTGAATCTTTTAGGGAATGCATCCCACATAGTAGCCCAGTTGGTTATGGTGCTAGGAGCTAGCCGGTAGAACCATTCTCTAGCCAAGTCATGTAGAGTCTCTATGAAGAGCCTGATAGATACATCTTCATGTTCAACTGCAAGCACTCCACAGATATAAAAACTTAGCCAAGTGGTCATCTAGATTCTACTTGCCATCTCCAAAGAATTTTGAAAAAATATTTCTCGTCCCTTTAGGTAGATCATGCATAGGAGGAGTCGATTCAAAGGTCCAAAGGTTGCACCCCATGGAACAGGTGTTGTAGGGGCAAGTGGTTGATTTTGCATCATGAAAGGAGCACGTATTATTTGAGAGTAGACTTGATGAATAATTCCAACTACCGGAATATGCTGAAGATGATCCATATTTGGATGTGTTTGCACTCTTCTTCCTAGTGAAAGACTAGATCTGCGGCTTCTAACTTGAGGAGGATGATTGAAATTGAATTTCTCCTGTAGTATGAAGAAATGATCAGTCCTTCCTTGCACCTTCACAGATCGGGTGAATGAACGTTTAGCCAAGTTGAGATTTGTACAGAAAACACTATGATCTTCAAGAGATAAGCTTTGATCTGCAAAGATAGTTGTTCCCCAGCAGAGTTGCCAAAAATTGTTGGCTAGATTTTCTACATAGCTGAAAACCTAGGTAGTCATGAGATAAATCTCCCTCATTTACTAGTGAGGCTCCCGTGTAAGATTTGTCACGATAAAAATATGTTAGTATCTATATGGGGCTTTTACTTTAACTATTCAACTCAAGAACCATAGCTGTATAGTTCTGCAGTAAGTAAGTAGTTGTTTAAGAAAGGAAATATTTATAGAGGAAGAAAATAGTAAAACACAGGGAAGAAATGGGGAAGATGTGCATCCCAATCAATAGATAATAGATTTGATTGCATGCACATAGAAGAAACCAATAGATATTAATGCACAAAATTATAATCAAAGGCACTTCAGATCTAGATCTAAGATAGAAAGCTAGAAACAAATTACATCGTGACATAAAGTTCTCTAAAACCTGCTCCTTTATATTCCTTTGCTTCAAGTGGCTATCAAGGGTTTCAAAGACAAATTCTGGAACACAAGAATGCTTCTTAAAATTTTTGATCTATAACTCAAGGTTCTTCCTCTACTTATAGAATGTAGAGGGCAATTACAATTCGAAGCTTTTAGTTGAACTGGCACATGTGGAAGTGGGAAAGGAAACAACTAGAAATCTCCCTCCTAGAATTCCTCTTTGCATGACATGTATGATTTGCAACTTAAAATAGAACCTTCTATTTTACACGTTTGCCACCTATCTCTAAGTTGTTAACTTCTTCAAGTAATGGATTTTAAACCAATCACTTAATTTTTATAATTTAATTGATCGCTCAATTACTTTGTCAGAGGAAAGAAGAAGGAAGAGGAAAGCTACAGTCTTGTCCTTTTTCATATTCTACATGCACTCTGATTCTTTTGCCTTTGATTCTCACTAAACTGGATCTGGGAGTAGCTGGATTTGGAAGCAAGTTGGATCTAGAAACAAGATGGATCCAAAAAATTGCTTACGGGTGTTTCCTTTGCCTTGTCTTCCCTCTTATCCTTGAAGCTTTTGTAGTTTTTTTCCATACATGCATCGGTCTGAATGTTTACCATAAATAACTCCTCATTTTTATTTTTAATTGTATATGAGCAATTAAAAATTTTGGAAAGCACTTCGGGTGAATGAAACTTCAATGAAGGCTTCAACTGGAAGATTGGGAGCACATGCACAAGATCCTGGAAGAATTTTTCCATGCACTGACTTCTACATGGGATACATCGAATCAAGAGGGTGATTTTTGTCGAAGATTTTACAATTATGAGATCTGGGTCTAAGTCTCTGGATCTAGATTTGGGCCTAGATTTGTGCCTCCAATGTCTGTAAATTTGGAAGTACTTGCATGATTTCAATGAGCTTTCTCATTCATCTCGCTTTAGTGGGTCAGTAGCAATCTTTATCCGAACAATTATTTTCCTCTTTATTCAGCCATAATTCTTCACAACGGGTGTAGATTTGGATAATTCTTTAGATTCGGAGGATATTTTCAATGTATTGGAATTTTATTTAAGATCCCTTTCTCTTATAAAAGTACACGTGATGAATTCCTACAATTAATTGAGATAAAGATGGCAACTTAAATATGAACGGTGGATTTTAATCATAAAAATCTGCATATATTAAGCTCTTGCCCCAAAATTTGATGTTCTGTTTGCATGCAAAGCAAGCATGAATTTTACAAAATTCACCTGAGCACTTGTATCACTTATGAAAATAATTATCCAGACACAAATCAACCTCCTTCAACTTGTGTGCCAATTTTGGAAGCTTTTAGCATTAATTACACCTTCTTCTGAGCGAAAATCCTCTCGAAATGGGGTGCACTTTTTGTCTGGGCTGCACTTCTCTACTTTTGAATTAATTAATTCATCCTTATGGCAGCCACTGCTTATATAATCCTCATAACTCTATAGTTAATTAATGTCTTTCCTATTCCCGACAATTAATTATTTATTTAATAAGCTTTCCTCTTCAAATTGGGCACCTATTTTGTGCATGCTTATGGCTGCCATTAAAAAAATTACATTTATTTAATTTTAGACTTCGCTTCAGCTTAACTCAAGCCTCACAAATGCTTTGACCTTAGCCACTTTGAAAATAGGAATTAATTAATTCATTTAATACTTAAAAAATTATTATTTATCTCCCAAATGGGGCACACTTTTTTTTCATGAAGGGGTTGTATTAAATAAATAATATTTATTTAATTTTAGACTTATCTATTTCCAACTTCCTTTTGTCCACTTAACTTTTGTTGAATTTTCCACAAGCCTGGTGCCAAAATTGGGTGAATAAATATTAACAAATATTTATTTAATGCATTATTATTCACCCAAGGTGGGTCACACTTTTTGGAATAAGGAATTTCTATTTTTAAAAGTCAATTGACAATGGGATTATTTAACCTGCAAGGCAGCTCCAAAAATCCCATGATCCACTTAAGTCGTTTTAATTTCATAATGAGATTATTTACCTGTAAGGTAGATAATAAAACCCCATTCATGCCTTAAGTGATTTTCTTTTATTTCACAATGGGAATTTTTACCCTGCAAGGCAGGTAAGAAATTCCCGCCTGCCTGCTACCTCTAATTTTCCCATTGTGACTTAAGTGATGTTGCTTCCATGGGAAAAAGTACCTAAAAGGTAGGTAAGAAATTTCCGCCTTCCCGATGCTTCCAAAAATCCCATGATCCACTTCAAACCCCCTTTTTCCAAAAATGCGGCTATCCTAGAAGAAGCTTTTTGGTGTACGACTGCCTTTTCCAAGAGAACCAGGACCTTCGATAGTGAATTCCTTCTGCGTACAACATGAATATGTGATCTCCAGATACTTCAAGCTTAGAATCAGGCCAAACCGGAAAAGGAATTGATCCAAAGTAATTTCACGAAAAATGAAACAGGAAAACACTAAAAGCACAAAACGTTGCCAAAAGTTACATATAAAGCCCAAGATCCATTCCTAGTCAAAACCCTACTAATATATGGGAATATTGACATGTACGATCACAATAGGGTTAAACCGGAGCACAAATTGCCTCAAACGAGGCTCAAAATAATTAAATACAAATTTCCACATGCAAACCCCAACGATAGAATATAACAATTTCGGGCATCTGGGTATTTGGCAAAATTGGCTAATATGACTCTTTGGGAATATCTTGACGTAATACGTATACACTTTCTTGCAATTAACACACAAAAAAACCCATTATTTTAAAAGTATAAAATTTTTAAAATGGGGTAGTCTCATTTCGTGGTGAAATCTAGGGACACCAGTCGGCTCTGTCTATGGACATCTTTTCCTCTCAAAATGACAGGGGTAAAGATGAGATCCCAACATCTTTGGTTTCGTGTCTAGTCCATTGGGCTCAGGGTCGGAAAACAAAAACAACACAACACAAAAACAAAACAAGGAAAAAGAAACACAGTTTTTTATATATACATACAGGTTTTACCCTACTTTTCATGTCTGGAACAGCTTCAAATGTTGCCCATTAAAAGGCAATGACAATTCAATCCATCCCAGTAGGCAAGGAAGAAAGTGTCCATTCTAGAAGATATTTTGAACATGAAGGGCCCTTTCTAGAGTGAATCAGATTTGACTTGCATGCCCTTTGATTTATGTCTCTTGTCCCACCGAGTACCCAGTCTCCAATCTCGAACCTCCTTCTCTGGCCTTCTTGTCAAATACCTTAGGCAAGTCTTCATCAACTTCATCTGGTGGTGGCTCATCCTTTCTTCTCTCTATGGTGGGTAAGTCTACATCAACTTCCTCTATTCCCAGATTTACCGGCTATATTTCTTAGGAAGAACTATCACCATATTCTTTATTCTTCTTCAGGTACTAATCATGCTTGTTAAAAGTCTCCACTAAGGAAACTAAACCATTGGGAATTTTTTTACCTTTTAGTTGGACTATTCCATCATTATCATCATAACTGGATCGCTTATGCTTGTGACTATTTTTTATGGTAGTGACTTACTCCCTTCAACATGTAGACATGCAGATGTTTGTTCAGGGACTTTGGGGCGGTAGACCATCTCCACTTTATAGTTTCCTTGTCAAAATTTGGATGGTGGTCTATCCATATTCAATAGTGCAGCCATGACTACCAAAGAATCTGCCTTGAAGTTTTGATTTATTGGAATGAAGTCAATAGAAAAGGCTACAAAATTGAATGTGGCAGAAAGTAATTTATCTTTGTAATGCTCCAGCTTATCTCTTTTGACTTGAATTTTCCTCGAACTCGCTTTATTATAAGTTCAACATCTCCTTGGGCTTTGAGGAGTCTCGATTCCTTTCTTTCTTGCTTACTCCATTCCTAGTAGTAATGCCTCATACTCCGTTGTATTATTGGTGTTCTCGATCAACTTGTGGGAGTATGGAACTATCTCATGATCCGGAGATATTAGTAGAACGCCATCTCCGATCCAAAAGAACAACATGTGCCTTTAAACTACAGAGTCCAAACTTTTTCTTCTTCTTTTATCGGCTCTGGTTGAAGTTCTAGCTCTGAACGTCTTTATCCATTTTTAAAAATAGACCCTACGGGTAGATTCTTGAAAAAGAATTTGAGATCTAGGATCCTCGATTTTTCACCATGTACTTGGAATTATTCTTTGGCTACTTTCCGATTAATTCCTTTGATAGGAATATGAGCACATGACCAATCCATCTTTACTTCTCCTCCCAGATCTTTGCAAAATTTTCTACTCAGCAACATCCCGTAGGAGATAGGAATATCTGCAACTAGAATTGTCATCTTTAATATTTTTTCAAGAAAATATTCTATAACAAATTGTGCATCTTTGATTTTTCTGATTAAAGGGACTTGTCTCTCTATGGAGTAACACCTTTTTATGGTCTCTGTCAAGGTAAGCCTAAGAGCATCTGTAACTTTAGCTGGCATGACATTGTCAGAAGCACTTGAATCTAAAATGTGGTTACTTAACTTGAAACCATTAAGCAATAGGGAAACATATAATGGTTTCACTCTTTCGGAAGATGGTGAGGATTTAACAACTCCAGTGTTTTTCTCGGGAGGAGTATCCTTGAGCTTAGGCAAAAGGCCTTTTTCTGTATTGGATTGTCTTGGTGATTGTAAATATTTGACTAGCCTATTTAACTGCTCAGGAAAATCTCTCAGGTATTTGGCTTCTGACATTTGAACTTTAGTTTTCTTGGCATGATCAATAATGTCAAAATAAGGTATACATTCAGATACCTGAGCTATTTTTTGTGGTTGGACTAAAGAACTCACATTCTTATCTCTAAGAGCTAAAGAAGAAGGTAAAGGGCTGCCCCTTCTTTGTTCCTCAGCTAATTCCTCAACTTGGCAAGTTTTTGATCTTGTAATTACTGATATGCATGACCATGATCTTCTTTAAGAAGCTCCTCATACTCATGTTTAGATTTTTAGTTTAGTTAATTAATGTTGGATTCGCCAAAGATGACCTATAAAATCATCATTCTCAAGTGACCAACATCAACTTCCCAAAGATTCTTCATTCATCTCCACGTTGTTTCTAGGAGCAGCTTCAATTGCTAATCTTTGGGAACCAACAATGCGGTTCCGGTTGTTGTTGAATATTTGAGCAGGGGCAGATGGTTTCCTTGATCCATTTGAGCCATTTGTTTCTTCATCTACAACATCTCATTTTCTAACTTTTGCGCAAACGAATCGAAGTAGTAGCATATGTTGAACTTTCATCTTTAGAAGTGTTTTTTTTAATCTTTCTAGCCATGATGAGGTCATATTCAATTTCAACCATCATGTTTTGAGTTGTTGACAAATCAGCAGACGTGCTCTTCACGGCTTAATAGCTTACTTAAGGAAGCAAAGCATTGATGAAGAATATTTTTGATTCTCTTCATTCAAAGAAGTAGAAGGTGAAATTTTGTACAATAATCTTTGAAATTTTACAATAAAATCCCGCATTTCCTCATGTGGTTCCTTCTTTAGCTGAGTCAGTTGGGTTATCAAGGTGTTGGAATCTAGTCAGTAGAACCATTCTCTAGCCAAGTCATGCAGAGTCTCTATGAAGAGTCTGATAGATACATCTGCAAGTTTGAATGAAAGCACTCCATAGGATATGAAAAACACAGCCAAGTGGTCATCTAGATTTTTTTCGCCATCTCCAAAGAATTTTGGAAAATTATTTGTCGTCCCTTTAGGTAGATCATGCATAGGAGTCAGATTCAAAGGTTCAAAGGTGAACCCCATGGAACAGGAACTGCAGGGGCAAGTGGTTGATTTTACATCATGAAATGAGCACATCTTCTTTGAGAATAGACTTGATGAATTATTCTAGCTTCCAAAATATGTCAAGATTATCCAGATCTAGATGTGTTTGCACTCTTCTTCCCGTGAAAGACTTGATCTACAAATTCTAACTTGAGGAGGATGATTGAAATTGAATTGCTCCTGTAGTCTGAAGAAATGAACAGTCCTTCCTTGCACCTTCACGAGATTGGTGAATGGAAATTTAGCCAGTTGAGATTTATATCAAAAACACTCGATCTTCAATAGATAAGCTTTGATCTACAAAGATAGTTGTTCCCAAAGGAGTCACCAAAATTGTTGGCTAGATTTTTTGCATAGCTTAAAACCTAGGCAACATGAGATAAATCTCCTCATTTACCGGTGAGGCTCCCGTGTCAGATTTGTCAATAAAAATATGCTACTATCTATGTGGGGTTTTTACTTTAACTATTCAGCTCATGAACCATATCTGTATAGTTCTGCAACAAGTAAGTAGCTATTTAAGAAAGGAAATATTTATAGAGGAAGAAAATAGTAAAACATAGGAAGAAATGGGGAAGATGTGCATCCCAATCAATAGATAATAGAGTTGATTGCATGCACATAGAAGAAACCAATAGATATTAATGCACATAATTATAAGCAAAGGCACTTCAGATCTAGATCTAAAATAACACAAAGTCTATTAGAAGATCTAAGATAGAAAGCTAGAAATAAATTTCACCGTGACACAAAGTTCTTCGAAACCCGCTCTTTTATATTCCTTTGCTTCAAGTGGCTATCGGGGTTTCAAAGCACAAAGTCTGGAACAAAAGAATGCTGCTTATAAATTATGATCTTAACCCAAAGGTTCTTCCTCTACTTATAGAATGTAGAGGGGCAATTACAATTCGGAAGCTTTTAGTTGAACTGACACATGTGGAAGTGGGAAAGGAAACAACTAGCAATCTCCCTCCTGGAATTCCTCTTTGCATGACATGAATGATTTGCAACTTAAAATAGAACCTTCTATTTTTCACGTCTGCCACCTATCTCTAAGTAGTTGACTTCTTCAAGTAATGGATTTTAAACCAATCACTTAAGTTTTATAAATTAATTAATTGCTCAATTACTTTGTCGAAGGAAAGAAGAAGGAAGAGGAAAGTTGCGGTCTTGGCCTTTTTCATAGTCTACATGCATTTGATTCTTTTGCCTTTGATTCTCACTAAGATGGATCTCGGAAGCAAGCTGGATTTGGAAACAAGCTGGATCTAGAAACTTACTTACAAGTGTTGCCTTTGCCTTGTCTTCCCTCTTATCCTTGAAGCTTTTAGATTTCTTCTCTAGTACATGCATCAGTGCAATGTTTTCCGTAAATAACTCCTCATTTTTATTTTTAATTGTATATGAGCAATTAAAAATTCTAGAAAGCACTCCAGGTGAATGCAACTTCAATTAAGGCTTCAACTGGAATATTGGGAGCACATATACAAGATCCTAGAAGAATTTTCCACGTAATGACTTCTTCACGGGCTACATCAAACAAGAGGATGAATTTTTGTCTAAGCTTTTGCAATTATGAGATCCGAGTCTAGGCTAGATTTGTGCTTCCAATGTCTACAAATTTGGAAGTAATGCATGATTTTTCTTAGCTTTCTAATTCATGCCACTTTGCCATGGCTATAGTAATATTTTCTGAACAATTATTTTCCTCTTTATTCGGCCGTAATTCTTCACAACGGGTGTAGATCTGGATAATTCTTTAGATTCGGAGGATATGTTCAATGTATTGGACATTGATTTAAGCTCCCTTTCTCTTATAAAAGCACCTGTGATGAATTCCTACAATTAATTCAGACAAAGATGGCAACCGGAACATGAACAATGGATTTTAATCATAAAATCTACATATATCAAGCCTCTCACTCCCCAAAATTTGATGTTCTGTTTGCATGCAAAGCAAGCATGAATTTTACCAACTTCACCTTAGCACCTGTATCACTTATACAAACAATTATCCAGACACAAATCAACCTCCTTCAACTTTATGCGCAAATTCTAGAAGCTTTTAGCATTAATTACACCTTCTTCGAGTAAAAATCCTCTCCAAATAGGGTGCTCTTTTTGTCTGGCTGCACTTCTCTACTTTTGAATTAATTAATTCATCCTTAAGGCAGCCTCAACATATAATCCTCATAATTCTATAATTAATTAATGCCTTTCCTATTCTTGGAAATTATTTATTTATTCAATAAGCTTTCCTCTTCAAATGGGGTGCCTATTTTGTGCATGCTTATGGCTGCCATTAAAAAATTAAATTTATTTAATTTTAGACTGCCTTCCGCTAACTCAAGCCTCATAGTATGCTTTGACCTTAGCCACTTTGAAAATAGGAATTAATTAATTCATTTAATACTTTAAAAAGTATTATTTCTCTCCCAAATGGATCACACTTTTTTTTTGTCATGAAGGGTTATATTAAATAAATAATATTTATTTAATTTTAGAACCTGTCTATTTCCAACTTCCTTTTGTCCACTTCCCTTTGTTGAATTTTCCACAAGCCCGGCACCAAAAAATTGGGTGAATAAATATTAAAAATATTTATTTAATGCATTAGTATTCACCCAAGGTGGGTCACACTTTTGGAATAAGGAATTTCTATTTTTAAAAGTCAATTGACAATGGAATTATTTACCTGCAAGGCAGCTCCAAAATCCCATGACCCACTTAAGCTATTTGACTTTCATAATGGGATTATTTACCCTACAAGGCAGGTAATAAAACCCCATTCATGCCTTAAGTTATTTTCTTTTATTTCACAATGGGAATTTTTACCTGCAAGGAAGGTAAGAAATTCCTCGCCGCCTCTACCTGCTCTAATTTTCCCGACTTGCTTATTTGCCTCTAATTTTCCCATTGTGACTTAAGTGACATTGCTTCCATGGGAAAAAGTACCCTCTACAAGGTAGGTAAGAAATTCCTATCTCGCATGCTTCCCAAAATCCCATGATCCACTTCAAACCCCTTTTTCCAAAAATATGGCCAGCCCTGAAGAAGCTTTTTGGTGTACGACTTCATCTTTTCCAAGAGAACCAGACCTCCGATGGCGAATTACTTCTGGCACAACATGCATATGTGATCTCTAGATACTCCAAGCCAAGAGTCAAGCCAAACCAGAAAAGGAATTGATCTATAGAAATTTCATAGAAAATAAAATGGGAAAACACTAAAAACACAAAACATTGCCAGAAGTTACAAATAAAGCCCAAGATCCATTCCTGGTTAAAACCCTACTGGTATATGGGAATATTGACATGTATGATCACAATAGGGTTAAACCAGAGCACAAATTGCCTCAAATGGGGCTCAAAATAATTAAATACAAATTTCCCGTAGGCAAACCCCAATGATAGAATATAACGATTTCGGGCATCTAGGTATTTGGTGAAATTGGCTAATATGACTCTCTGGAAATATCCTGACACAATACAAACACTTTCTAGAAATTAACACACAAAATGACCCATTATTTTAAAAGTATGAAATTTTTAACATGGGGTAGTCTCAGATTTCGGGGTGAAATTTGGGGACACCACTCACTCATTTTCTTGTGCTTTTATGTTGTTTTTCCCTTCCTTCTTATGACATATACCTATGTTCCATTCATCCTCTTGCACAACAATAAGCAGGAAATGACTTTCATCTCTATTGTTTCTTATAGTCATCTTTGCAATGTCTTCCACATAGACTCTGCAGATGTTATGATGATGATTATGAATGTCCCGGTGTGTATTATCTATAGAGCACCGGAGACCTCATATAAACTCCGAGATTACAGTGTGTCTTCATCTTCAATTATATGGTGTTGTGTGCAGATAAATTAGTGGTCATGGCGGTTGTATCCCATTTCATTTACCCAGATCATCATGTGGGTTTGGTCAAAGCTCTGGCAGAAGTATGCCTTCCTTGTCTCTTTACAAATTTGAATCCTTTTCCGTCACCTTTTTGGGTTGACAATAAGATTTGTGATGCCCTGGAATTGAAAATTCAGGTCCTACTTTAATTTTCTAACACTATTCAAAGCATCTGTCAATCAGATGGGGCATCTATCTCCAACATGCCATCCCTAGACCTGGTCACGCTTATAAAACCAACCCCACCCCTTCCTGATTGCATGGTGTACTTGAAGTTTGTTTGGCACGTCCTTTTCCTTTCTCAAGATGATTACAATGCTTGGCTGGGTGGAACCCTAGGGTTTCTCTATCATTCCCACTCTATTTTTTTGTATTCACAACTCTATGTTTTTGTAGGCCTGATTATTCATGTTACATGTTGGCCTCATTATATTTTGTACTCGTTTTTAGTTTTTTTATGTATCCTTTCATCGATAAAAATGTGGGATACTTGTAGGGTGGGGACCCATCAACCCTCCGATTCATAGCTCTGGTTAAAAGCATTTAACTATATAAAAAATAAAATTATGTAATTTCTCCATAAATTTATTTAACAATTTTATGTATAATGTGCCCAACTATCTTAATAATTTTTATATGTATAATATGTGTGATTATCTTTAGGAAAATTTTAATACAGTAAAGGATTTAAATGATAATAGATATCTTAATATATATAAAAAGTGTACACAACATTTTTATTTACGTGAATTCTTATTTTATTAATGTTAATTTACCATTATAAGATACACTGGGAATTACCTAGTGAGTGTTAAGTTTTAACTCTCTTACTTTGATTTTTTAAGGTCATATTATCCTCTCGACTTCAAACTATCCGTTGAAAAGGTTGTTCACATCAGTTTAAGGTATATAAAGAATTGAAAAAAATCAAGAAAATCAACAATCAAAGTGTTCATAGATATCGTTAAAATAGTTTTATTTTACAATGAATTATTCTGTAAATTTGGGATTCTAGTGTGACAAATAGTATTACAATGAAATTCAAATTCTTCTTAAAATGATTTACCATAATTCTACCTTTAGAAAATGAGTTTTAATTTATTTCATATCTATATTTAATTATGAAAATATATCCTCCTGACAAGGGGAGTAGGAGAATTTTAATTTTCATTTAAAGTGTCAAGTGTGGGAGGAAAATGTCCACAGTGATTTCATGTCCCTTCTTTTGAGGTACAAAGGATGGTGGAAGGTGACGTGGGGGGTTAATGATGAATTTCGTCACACATTTATAACTATTAAGGGGATGTTAATGTTCTTATAATCCTATTTTATTCCTCTATTGGAATCTGGGTTTATAACTATTACATGGATGTTAATGTTCTTGTAATGCGATTGCCACAAGGGTTTAGAACTATTAAGGGAGGTTAATGTTCTTTTATGCGGGTGTTGTTGGTGTCGAAACGCAGCACCCCTGGGACTCTGCAACACGATGGGTTGAGAATCTCAGTGCGATTGCACAACATGGAGCTTTTCCCAAGTGTGGGACCTTGCGAAATCGGAAAAGCTCTCCGGATGAAGGCCGGCTCCTATTCCTCTATTCAGATGCACACGTAGAAATGCGGAGGATTTACTCAAAAACCTAATCTAACTTGCCAAGGAGACAGGGTAAGAAAATGCATGAAATAACAACCCTAAACTAACAGAGGTGATGCACCGAGGAATGAAGAACATATGTTTTGCCAATAAACACAAACCATAGAAATGCAATGCAATATCATGCACGGATAAACATATTCGCAGTGAAAGATCAGGAGGATGCAAAATGAAACACATAGAGGGTTGAGAAACATCCACAGTCATGCATTTATTTGCTCCGAAGGTTTGATACAATACACTGCAAAAATGCCAAGAGGCAAAGGTTGCATTACAGTTTCAAATGGGAGGTTTGAGCTCCACAACTCCACCTGCCAAAGAGAAGAAGGGAGGGGCCAAAACAAGAATGTCCAACCCTTTACAAAGAGCCTCTCTTGACCATTTATATGAGGAAAAAGAGGGAGAAGAGAATGATTCGAATTCTGCCCCAACCACCTCCAAGACTGCACCTAACTCCTCATCATGGCGGTAGGTGAGATCCCCAACAACCTCAAAATATGGCGAACTGTATTTTTGCATTTTTAAGAACTTGTTCCCACCCAATTAAAGATATCCGAGAGCTTTCCGAAAAGTCCAACCTTGTGTGAATCCGAGCTCCCTGTAAAAAGTTATGGCGATCTGAATATTTCCCACATCGGGTCTTCCGCCCGCCGGGTTTGGGATCTTCCTCTGCATTTGCATCAGGTTTGGAGGATGCCTCGACATGCTGCTTGATGTTTACGTTCTCCCGAAACCCACTTCCGCCAGATTTTCAAGCTTTCCTTTGTTTCCGGGGAAGATGAACCTGCATGCGCATCGGGTTCGGAGGGTTGCTCGACATGTTTTCACCCCGTGCTTCCCCGCCGTGTTTTCCCGACTCCGAGACCCGATTTCCTTTGATGTCAGGTTTTCCAACCCCTCCGACATGCCTTTGATGTCGGGTTTTCTAAACCCTCCGACATGCCTTTGATGTCGGGTTTTCTAAACCCTCCGACATGTCTTTGATGTCGGATTTTCTAAACCCTCCGGCATGTCTTTTTTGTGTTTATAATTACTCGGGGTAAATATATTCAACAGTGCCGCTTAGGTTTATTCTTCTCTTGGAATTCCTTACAAGAGCAATGTGGTGCACATAGTTTATTAAGGGGATGTTAATGTACTTATAATCTAGGTTTATTCCTCTCTTGGTATTCAGGTTTTTTCCTCTATTAAGGGGATGTTAATGTGCATTTAATCCTCTCTAGGAATATGGGATTTATGTTACTACTTTGTGTATTAGTACTATAGTTGTGTGGTCTGGTCTATGTAGCATTGAATAATGATTTTTTCTTCATGATATCCTAGTTGTTAATAGGAATATGGAGGAAGATTTGGTTCACACCGAGCCTTGGGATCTCAATGATGTTAAATATGAGGCTATAGAGGTGTTTGATCGAATGGAATTTTCCCATTTCTTAATGATTTTTAGGGATACAACGAGCAACTCAAAAGAAGGATTGACATGGTAGTTGGCCAATAAATAGATGGGGGCAATGTGGTGTTACAGGGAATAAAGATTGAATTATCAATCAACACAATGGCTTATGTTATGGGAATGCCCATGGAAGGACCAGAATTATACAAACCAAAAAATGATTCAAGAGATGAAATGAAGCTATTTCTCGAGGCAAGGAAAAATTACCCTTCATTTTTTCAAGCTTTCTTAGGAATTACTTACCTCCCCCATTCAACGAAGTGGCCCTTAACCTAATCCATTTTGTCACTCTTGAGAGATTCCAAAAATGTATCTATGTTTACCATCTTCCCATGCTCAATTTCATCAAACATGGGCATAGTTTTAGTTTTCCATACTATATACTTCATTCTCTATATGCTACCCTAGACCACTACAAAAAAGGAAAAATTAGTATTCTTCTACATCGGGTTTTATTATGGCCATTTTGAAGAGATCAATCTTATATATGGATAAAATTGTTAATGGGGATAGTGTCATGTCAAAAGCCCTTGAAGATTATGTTGTGGAAGATGAAACTAATTTTGAGAAAGAGGATTCTTACGAATACCCTAAGTTGGGTGAAGGGGATGATAAAAATGTCATTAAAATTAAAGCGAAGACAGGGGCCTCCAAGACCTAAAACAAGATGACATGAAGGTGGTTGTTATTAAGAAGGATAAAAGGGGGAACCGAGTCAACGAGAGGAGGTTTCAGTTTGATTGACGCCCAAATGGAAGTGCTTGGAAAAGGTGGTGTGCAAGAGGGAGTTGATCTTGTAAAATTTGTTTTAGACCTTGAAAACATGAAATGTGACACTTGTCTTACTAAAAGAACTATCTAGTTTATCCTCAACAACTGACATGCAATGAAGATGAAAGTTGAGGATGTGGCTCAAGTCATAAAGGGTGGCAAGTATGGAGGTTTTGCAAGAAAAGTGTAAGAATTTAAACAGTGATGTGGATCAGCTTAAGGATATGCTTTAGAACTTCACTGAGTGGAGTATTCTCACTATCAAGTGCACTTTACAACACCTTAAAACTCTCAGACAATTGGCTAATGCCTACATAAAATGTGAAGAGCAGGGGACATTAAAGAAGAGGAAAATGGAACTATCTGAAGCTGATGTAACCACTCTAGGAACTAACATTGAATCATTGGCTAAGGAATGGGCCACTTTGGTGGCCAACTTGGAGAAAATTAAAAAGTAGTGGTTGATGTTAGGTTTTTTTTTAGTGTTGTTAGTTATGTGTTTTTATTGTTATTAGTTTATCGTATTGGGTTTAGTTTTGATTCCTTTTCGATCAGACTATTTTTTTTATGGTTCGGTATTGAATATCTCCTCTATTTGGGAGCTCCATTATGTACAGGGTAGGGTCCCCTCAATCCTCTTTTACCTAATATCAAAAAAAAAAATATTACTCTCTAAGTGGAATGGTCCACTCCAAGGAAAAATTTTAAATTAAAGCAAGGAAGACTTAAAAGCAGGCATATTTCCTTCTTTATATGGATTATTTTACTTATTTCTTCTTAACATAAAGGGTTTATCTCACATTTAGTTAAATATTTCTTCAATGTATACCAAACTCGCTTTGTCTCTTACATGCTTCTTATAAAATCATGTGAAAGCATTAAATCTTTGTAAAGTTAGTTATTATTTGATTTTCTCTCTATGGTGAGTAGTGCAGGTTTTAGATATATGATTCTTAAAGGACTACAACATGAAAGGATATTTACCTATTATATGAGTTATATTATGGTTCCCTCAAAATAATGATGCCGTAATAAAATAACTGGCTTTTAAAATTAAGTCATCTTGAAACATGCAACAAATAAAATTAAGTCATACTTTGAAATATGTAGTAGATACATTGATGCAAAATTAAATTAAGTCATACCAAAATATGCAGTAGATACATACATTTAATTATATTCTCATATTTTGGATTGATTCCCTCTGCTAGTTTCTTCATAATATCTTCAATCATTCTCTAGTTACATTGAGGTTCAATCACATCATAGTAAATTAACCTAGAAGTGTCTCACATCTCTTGAAAGTCATTAGCCTAGTGGCCACTAGCCTATATAAAAATGATAAAATACATCTAAACGAGTGTCAAATTTAACACCACATTATGGCCTTTATTGCAACCATTGAAGGAAAAGAGAATATGTTTGTTATCCCATATAAATTAGAAACATGTTCTGTACATAACATGTCATAAATAATTCCTATCATCTAGACTATATAACATAACATAAATAATGGTTGGCGGTTGCTAGCCCTTATAACATAGCATAAATAATTTCTAATAGTCGCTATCCCTTATGACATAGCATAAATAATGGTGGGTGGCGCTAGTCCTTATAAATCGAAACATACTTTGTACATAACAAATCATAAATAATGCCTAGCGGATGCTAGCCCTGTATAATGGATTCCAATATTTGATTTCTGGATTCCAATATATGGGACTTTAGAGTACATATAATTCCAATATAGGTGATTTTGGATTCCAATATATGTGATTCTAGATTCCAATATATGTGATATTGGAATCCAATATGTGTGATTTTGGAATCCAATATGTGTGATTTTGGAGTGCAGATAATTCCAATATTTGACATTTTGGAATCCAAAAATAGTAATATTGGATTCCAATATTGGATATATTTTTTAGCTACTAGGACTAGAATAAGTCCCAATTTAGTGAAATAAGCATTATAAAGAAACATGAGAGTTTAGTTTAATACCGAATCATGAAATGAGATCATTTTAATACCAAATCATGAAATGAGAGATCATTTTAATATCAAGTCATTACAACTACATATGGTTTACTGTTATGTGATGGATTAGCTAAATGAATGTTTGTTCTAAATTATGTGAATTTAGAATAATGAACATTATGTTTAAAAAAAAATTAAAAAAAAATCTGTTATTGAAGTCTTAAAATGAGGATGTTACATTTTGGTATCAGAGCTAAAGGTTACAGCTCTTGGACCTATTTGAGTCCATCACTAGATAAAAATTAATTTCTTGTTAACAAAAATGGTTAGAATAAGGGGACGTGCTATGCAAATAACTAGCCTCCATTTGGTGAGGCAGCTACAACACAAAAGTTGGATGAGATCCTTTCTTCCCTATTGGACACAAGGGATCATCTTGTTGTACTTGAAAAACAAGTAATGGGAAATGAAGAGGAGGATAATTTTGTTAATAAAAATGAGAAACCTCCAGAAAATAATGTTAATGCTGAAAATCCCAGTAGAAACAATAACATTAATGTAAAAATAATGATGTTTTAAATTCCAATAATAACGCTGCAAATGTGAATGCAAATGTGCCTAACTTGACCTAAAAATAAAAATTCAAGGTGTGCAGATAAACTTACAAATGACATAAAAAGAATTATTCCACCCAAATTTTATGGTATGACACTAGGAGATGGGACTAAGAATTGGCTCGGTGAAATGGAGAAGTAATTTTCAATACAAAACTTCTCTGAAGAAACCAAAGTAGTATGGGGATCTTACCAGATTTCCCATAAAACATCTTCCTGGTGGGAAAAACATAAGGCTTAACTTAATATTGATGAAGCTAGCATCACATGGGATCAATTTAAGGACTACTTTAGGGAACGTTGGTTTCCACAAATCTATTATGATAAAAAATGACATAATTTTAGGCCTTAGCTAAAGGAAAATTGATTGTGATTGAATATTGGGAGAAGTTTACTAATCTTCTCAAGTATGTACCACAATACCAAACTGATGAAAAGTTCAAAATACGTAAATTTATAATGGGGATGAATCCTATTATAGGCAAAGAGGTGGATGTACATAGTCCATCCACTATGGAAGGATTTGTAGAAAATGCCATAAGGTAAGAATAGAAATTGAAGGCAATTTATATGCATAAGGAAGAGAAACATAAGAAAGTTTTTAGCTCTCCTTCACCTTTGGCACCTAAGAAGGTTACATGGAAAAATTTTGGGAACAAAATCAGATTTGGGGCTGAAAATAGTAAGAAAATAGCAGCAAATAAACCTGCTGTAGATAACAAAAATAATGGACATAAGAATAATAATGGGAAAAACAATAATACCAAGGCTGAAAATAAGTTTGAGCCTAGGAAGGTACATGTTGTGGGATGTTACAATTATGGAAAATATCATTATGTAAATCAATGCCCTCTAAAGAAAAATAACAAAAGAACTAACAACAAAAATACATGTTATAGTAGCTGAAAAGCAAGCTATGCCCATAGAAGTACCAGGTAAGTTGTTTGGTATACTTGTAACTATAATTTTTGATACTGGTGCTTTAGAATGATTTATTTCTAGTAAATTAGCTTCAAAATTAAAAATAAAAGTTGGAATTATGGAAAAATCATGGATTTTCCATTATGGGAAAAACTTTTTCCACAGCTTAATAAATGTCTTTTTGGCACAACCTTAGAATTACCAAGATTTACAACAGAAGTAGACCTTTATGTTGCACCTTTAGGGTCTTATGACATCATAATTGGTGTGAATTGGCTTGTTGATAATAAGGAACATGTGGATTATTATGGAAAACAAATAAAATGTGTTTATGATTTGCATAAAACAATAGACATACAAGGTGTAAAAAAGGATATTGCGATTCTGAAAATATCATCCATGCATCCGAAAAAGGAAAAAAACAAAGGTTACATGTTATATGCGGTAAAAATCTCTAAATCAATGAAGAAAGTAGTGATTTAATGGAAAAATATCTGATGTTACGAGAGTACAACAATGTGTTTCCGTAAGAACTAGGTGGTCTTCCACTGAAATGAGAGATTGAATTCACAATTGAAATCAAACCAGGCGTAGACACCAAAATTGGGTCACACTCCCCTTGGTCCCTTTTCGAATAACCAACTTAAAAACATTCACCTAACCATGACCCTTATACCCCACATTAATATTAATTTAATTATTTACAATTAAATTAATACCCATCCTCACCCCATTTATTAATTTAATTTAGTTACTTTAATTAAATGGATGCACACCTCACCTAGACACCTCACCATAGACCTATTCATAGCATGTTTCCATAAATGAATAAGACTTAGTTCAACCCTAAAAATCAATTCCTATTATTCCTCTAACCACCTTCCCGCTCATAAAAATATAATGTCCATTCTGATCCGTGAATAAATGGATAGACCTGGCCCAAATGATTGGAAGATCTATCATTTTTAGCAAACCTAGGGAATCCCACCTTAACGATGCAAATCATACCGAAACCAACGTTGGTCAACCCAAAACCATCATCGGTTACCATTTATTCACTTTGGTAACCTTGTTGGAGAGGTTGGGCACATTCTTAAATTTTGGGAGCAAAGGAGATCTGCATGTAAACAAGAACCATAGTTCTTTCGCACATCCAAGCAGCCATAGCCAACATCAAGACAGATCTAGAGGTATCACTCTCATTGTAGCATCCCAAAGCACCACCTGTGGAACCAATCTCCATCCCACTGATCAATCATCACCGCCTTGTAGCCATTGGACTTATAACATTAGTAATTCCTCCTAGCCAAAAGGAAGCTCTCATAGTCAGCATCGGATCACAAAGTCAGAACGCGCGCACAACCTCCAAACCAACCATCGCAACAAGTATTCCTCCTCAGCCCATAACATTATCTATTTTGTCACATTCAAAATGTAAAGAAAATGGTGAAACATTTTGGCATGCACGGTGGGACCCTCGTTTGTGGGTTCCCTTTCTTTTCATATAGGTTACATCTTGTGTGTTTCCTTTCTAAATCATTATTCACTAAATATTCTTCTCTAGTAATCCTCTTTTTCTTTCTAATTGCTCTAAATGAAACATTTATTTTGGTGCGTTTAAAAAGAATCATTCTTCTTTCTTTCTACATTTAGTGAAAGAGCACCCTCTCTCCTGTTCATCATTTTTCTTCATCAAACATCACACTTTGATTTGGGTTTAAAACACTCGCATTGCATTTCTTGTATGCTACATTTAGCTCACAATAAAACTAAGGGCAACCTATATGTTGGAAGTCATGCCCAGCTGATGGTTGACGTAAAAGAATCATAGAAAGCACATTCTCTCTCTCTCTCTCTCTCTCTTGCCAAACTACACAAAAATTTGAATATACACACCTTAAACGACATCTTACCTGGGAATGCTGTCAACGATCACATGATCAAAGGATTGATAGGTAATCCCCATTGGTTATCTCTATCCAGTACCCCATCAGAGGAAGGACCACCCCTACCATAACATAACCTGAAACCTCACCTTCTAGATCTCCTTCTTTATAGGATGCCTTCCCAACCAAAAATTATGTTTTGAATGCACATGGTTAGTTCTAAATAGTGTAAGCTAAACAAACATAAAGAAAAATCACTCTTAGGATCATATTTTTCTTAGCTTTCTTCTTGGCTTGCATTTTGAGGTGTGAGGCTACGATTCTACATTTTTATTTCTTTTCCTTGCACACTCCACCATCATAGTTGGAGTATTCTAAATTTATCTGAGTGTGCAGGGACCCATCTTCTCATTCTCAAATTCCTGAGTTTGATTCTTCACCTAATTTAATTCATAATACCTAATTTTCTTCATTCTCTCTAAATTTCGCAGAATCAAGATAGGTCTAGCTGACCATCATTTGTTTTCATCTAGCCATTGTCGATTAACCATTACCGAGTGTTCGCTTCTAGATTTCTAGGTATTTTACCTAGGATAGTCTTCATTTGCTCATTCTGTTATGATTTTTGGCACTCAGGGCACTAGCATATTTAACTCCTGTTAGTATTACTTTCATACAAAAATATTTCCTTGCACATTCATCAGTCTTGTTTCACTTTCTAAAATTGGTGTTTTTCCATAGTTTCCGACATTGGTTTTTGTGACCGACGTCAGTTCCCCATTAAGCATCACTGGTCAACCTAAATGTCATTGGTGTCTATATTTGGTTTTCAAAATCCAAACCTTGACCGAATTCACCCTCTCAGCCTCATTTTTCTCTGTTCTGTTATTTTTGTGTCATTTACAGAATACAGTCTTACTAGGTCAACACTTATTCACATGGTGTTGACTCACAGCCAAACTAACACTCTTATATTCTATGCCATATGTTAACCACTCCCACCTATTCCCTCACCACCTTCTATCCTATCACCCATGGATCCAAATCCACCTACCACTATTGCTATAGGAAATGAGGAGTTCACATGAATCCTCAATCAGAATCCCACACCTTACAATTCTATCTTTCCCACTCATCCACTTAGGATTCCTTAGGCCAGTTAATATATGACATGCCCATATCTATCTCTCCTGCCCTTGTCCCCACTTTTGCATCAGCCCCTACTAGTTTGGCGTTACCCTCACCTAATTTTCCCCCATTGGTTTTACAACTAGGCCCCACACCCACTATGACCATTACATCTACAACATCTGTTGCACCCATAGTATTGGTTGTTCCTTCATTGACCACCCAAAGCATAACCCCATCCATGCCCATTATCTCACATATACCAATTGCAACACAACCACCCATGGTGTCGGTGACCCCTACCCCATTCCGAATCTCATCCTCTCTCCCATGATCCTTGTCCCCAATCATTACTAGAATCACTTCGAATGTCCCACCTACATATACATATTATCAACCCCTATCTCATATGTCATTCATTTTGAGTATATACCCTCCATTTCTGCCCCCATTCTCAACCCTCCTATTTTACATCACCATACACTAGAATGCTACCCACATCACATGTTCAACACCAACCCTCTTACACCAAAGGACGCACCCTTATATCACAACCTACTAATGACCTCATCAAGTAAATGATGGAAAAGATGTAGACATTAGAAGTATTGGTTTTCAACTCACACAATTCCCTCACCTACGATGAAATTTTTAATGAGTCCATTCATCCATCCATTCCTATTCACACATACCATATACATTAGGAAATGCCAAAATTAAACCGCTTCAATAATAAAGAAGACCTGTCGCAACATTTTTGGTCCTTCAAACATGGGTGTTACCTGATTGCCCATGATGACGCTTTACTCCTACGGACCTTCCTAATGTCCCTGACAGGACCTGCATTAGATTGGTACAATGGGCTACCCAGACATTCCATCTATTCATTTAATCAAGTACCCTAAGCCTTCTTAGATCAATTCTCAATCAACATTATCAAGAGAGTCACCTTGACTAATCTCTATTCCACTCGACAATATGATGACGAGTATATCATTGACTTTGTCACTCATTGGCGTAGCCTAATTAACCAGACTCACATTCCAGGTCACCTCAAACTCAGCTCAAAGAGTTGTTTACTTGGGCTTGCTCTAGACACATCTCAACAACCCCATAGTCAGAGACCTTCCGCATCTTTGATGAGGAATTCACCATGGCACAAAAATTGGAGATTCATGCAATCGAAGAGAAGAAAATTCAGCTACATAACAAAATGCCATGTTTAAATCCAATGACGCTTCTTCATATTTGAAACCTCGTAATAACTATTCAAAATCTAAAGGATCTGCCAATGCCATGGTTCTCAAGGCTGGAACCTCTCACCCATCAAACAAAGCCAAACCTTCGCTAAAATATCACCCATCCAAACGTTTGAATTCGGATGAGAATAATGAAAGTACACCCCAATAGGGGAACCGTATTCCTTTATTTTTGAAGAGCTATTAAGGTTGGTGCCATTATCCTTCCACCTATAAAAACACACTTGGTTTTGACCCTAATCGCCCCACGCCCACATGGTATAAAGAACATGAATTTTGTAACTATCATCATGTCAAAGGTTATAGTGATGGTACTGCATCACCTTCAATAATATTGTCCAAGAAATGTTAGACAAAAGAGATCTAGTCTTGGATAACCCGAACGCATCACCAACCAAAACCTACATATCTTCAAAAGCCATTCCCTAATCATGCCCCATCTTCTAACCAAATTGGTAACACTTCAACCAATGATAGTTATATCTGTGAGGTTCGTGCTATTTTTGATTACATATCAATTGTTTCCCAATTTCCTCATGTTCCTCCTATAGAAAAATCCTAGCCCAAGATCCCCTACCTACACACAGGGACCTATTTCATCTACTCCTTCACCCATAGAGGAACCCCCTTTATTTTCTCCTTCACCCGTGAAAGAACCCATAATTAACACTCTTCCTCTGGCCTCTCAAATTACCAAGCACTCGTCGGTAGCACCTCTCTTACTCATAGGTTACACATGTCCACTCCCTACACCATCGTAAGAGAGTCTACCTCATCTAGCCCATCATCTCCTTTACCTATAGAAGATCCCCGTCAAAACACCATTGCCTTTAGGTTACCATTCTCCATCGTAATTCCAAGATACCGTTGATCTACTTTCAGCTCTCTTACCCATAGAGTCTGGAGGTAACCATTTGTCTATTTCTCAAACACATTTTATGGCGATTGCTACTCAATCCACATCGGCCCCGCTCACAATGGTACCATTTTCACACTTGGAAAATCACTTGGATTATGTTGATAGAACCTTACTTTGGGGACGTATTCTACTTCTTGCTTCAACCCAAATGTAGTTTTCACTCACCGACACCTCCATAATCTATCCAAAAGATTTTCAAGCGACCAAACCAAACACAACCATGACTATTGGAACACCTTCCATGTCATCACCCACAACCCAACACACACCTATACCCAAACACCTACCCATGCCTATATCATCTCCCTTACCTAAACCCATCACTACCTTAGGGTCATGCCTGTTGGTTCCCAAACTTAATCTCCTTCACAACTCAAGCAACATCATGGATCTCACAAGACACTCAAGGCGGATGGATGATTTGTGTGTAAATTTTAGCCGGGGAGCACATATATCTGACTTTTTAGCACTAAAGATTTGAATGAGAGGGTAGCACCTAAGAAGGATTTTGATCTAATCCTCACTATTTTAGGTTGTGCCCATCAACCAAGGCAAGAAAGCCTATATTTCAGCATTTGTTTGATGAAGGAGGTGGAGATATCCTTTTGCTTTACACATTGTGTGGAGGTGGCCTTAGGAAAACATGATCAATTATCCATTATTCAAACTCAAAGGAGTTGTCACTACTAAATGAGTGAAATGCTTTCAAGACAAGGCTAAGGATGCTAGAGACATGATGAAATCTTGATATGCTTTGTGCATTTTTGTGAATGGATTGTATTCCTTTGTTGACACACAATGCAATACAGGGGGTAGTATGGGTAGGATGAGTTAGTTTGAATGAAATTTTGTTGGGAGATGTTTAGACAAGACTAGCTAGGAATTACCAACTTCCTTGAGAACCTTTGCAAGAGATCTGCAACACCTAAACAACAAAGATGTTTTAATGGGGTTAAAATACTCCTTCAACCAGGATATCTACACCAAATGGAGGCCCAGATCTACACTCTTCACACAACCTTTGATAACCTGCCACAAAATCTTGAAGAAAAATACCAACAAAGTATTCCAAGAATCTCTATTTGATCATGACCTAAGGTGCACCCAAAGGTTTACAAATAATCTCAATATTCAAGGACAGTAAAATGATTTTAAATTTGTTTATCTTCTATCAGATGAAGGCTCTTCTGAATATAAGATTGAAAATTCCATTAAACCATCAAAAATACATGAGACCATGTATGATCAAAGAGATCCTAAACACAAGATTGCAACATGAGCAATAAACACAAATTGAAATCATTCTGAAACATAAGCATATACAAATTTTGCCAAGAGATAACACCAAATAATCCAAAAATTGATCAAATACATCAGCAAGGGAATGTTATTGGAACAATATCAAAGATTTTTGATGGCTTTACAACTGAAACCAACTCAACATGATGAAATCTGATGCAATGTGGAATTGAAAATGGCTCTCAGGTGGTTTTCTCTGAGAAAATGGGTTTCTTCCAGTTTTTTGCTTGAAATCTCTAAGTCCTTTTTTCTCCCCCTCTTTCTTCAAAAAATATCATATATATTTAATGCCATCTTGGAGTCTTGCCTCTTTCCTTCCCAAGCAAAGAATATGCTTGAGGGATCAAATTTGTTACAAAAACCCTTATCCTTTCATGAAAATGACATAAAACTGAAAACAACTCACATATTGCCAGGGATGCACAAAAAGTTTAAAATATTACACAAATTCAGATCCTTATCCATCCCAGGGTCACATTTTTGTCATTCAAGCATGCCAACATGTTTTACTTATCATTTTTTACCTTTTCCCCTCATCATTTCACCTCTGTAACTTTTGATTTTCACTTTTCACATTTTTTACATCGGGCCTAAGCAAAAATACATCAAAAACACCGTAGATCAATGAATTAGGTCCTAAAAATGTTTCCAATGTTCTCAAAGGGTCAAGACGACCCAAAATCATATAAATTTTAATGAAATTTGATGAAGAAATGTGATTTCCAAGCTCCTTGGAGCTCCCATGGCGGCCAAAAAATGAAATTGCATAGTTGTCATTGATCTAAAATCAACTTTAAATTCTCCCTCCACGTGGAAGATGAGATTCTTGAATATTCCCTTTTGCCCTTGAATAAGGAAGGACACGTGTCCAAAACCCATTGGATTGGGCCCCACCCTCTAAAAATGCATTTGTGGCCTTTTTAAACTTTGGAAATTTTTGAAAAATTTCCCCGCTTCGCCCCTGGACCCGCCACGTGTCCACATGTGGGCCCCACCGAAAACCGCAGGCTCATTTTACGAATTTTAACACTTTTTTGAATAAGGAAAATTTCCATGGGCCCGAACACCCATTCTCTTCCTCGCCACATGGCGCTCTCCCATTGGCCGCGGGTCCAAGCCTCCCACTTTGCCATCAAACCTCCCTACCAATTTTACAAAATTTCAAACTTTTCCCGGGCCCACGCTTCCCCATTTTTCCATTTGGGACACGTGTCACTTCATGATTTGTTGTGGAGCTTTGGATAGAATTTTAACTTTAAAGTTTTGAAGTTTAAAAACTCCAAATTCATCAAAAGATCCTCCCTCTCATGCTGACTCCTCCTGGACACGTGTCCACCTATCATTGGATGAGGGCCTTCGGGTCAAAAATATCCCTTGACACCTTGAGCCAAAAAACACAAAATTTTACCAACTTCTTCTGCCACCCGCATGTCTTCTTGCCACATATCCTCTTCCCACTTTTTGTGGGATTTTAGCTCAAATTTTGAAGTTAAAAACTTTAAATTCATCGAAACCCCTGCCCTTCCATGCAACTTCTCCAGGACACGTGTCCACCTACCATTAGATGTGGGCCTTCAGGAAAAAATTTGATTTAGAAAATTTTGTAAAATGGAAGCAAAATTTCTAAGGCAAGCCCGCCACCCGCCATTCCTCTAGCCAATCACAATGTGCCACGTAGGCACTTTATTGTAGCAAGCGGAGCTAGGGAACAAAATTTTCTTTTGCCAAAATTTAAAAACAACGAGTTAGAAACATTTTCCCAACCTTCCCCAACTAATAGGAAACCACCATGTTGCAATAATGTTATGATGATGAATTTGACAGGCAGAAAATGCCCATATGACCATCAAAACATCAAAAATGCAGAGGATGCCCTAGAAATCAAATTTTTTGACAAGGAAGGAAGATTTCTTGATCTTGAACCAATTGAATCATTTTTTGACATTAATTTCGACCCTGGGATTGGGAAAGTATTTGCACAAACTTGGGATTCTATCAAACTTGAGTTTTTTCACGATTTGACAAAGGAAAAATGACACAGCCCATAAAAATGAAGAAATTAGGGCACAAAATGGAGGAAACTTGGAAAAATATTTCAGAATAAGGCAAAGCAACAACATTATGAGCATTTGAAAGTATTTGACTAGATAAATCAAGTTTACAGACCACCGAATCGACCAATGAAACATTTTTTAGTAGAATTTGACATGAAAATTTAAGGCGCATTATGAAAACTCAATAATGGGACCAAAAATGCCGACATCGAACCTTACTCATCCACTCGTCAAATTAGATTTAGCCACATCTTCCCAAACCAATACTAAACTCATTCCTTCCCCTAAAAGGAAGACGCAACCTTCTAGGCCTCATACACCAACCTTTACTACCACCTTTGTTGTCACCTTCACCCCTTCTATCCATCTTAGGACCTCACCCCTCAACCCTAGCCAAGTAACCTTCTTCCACTAGTAAACCAAGAATGTAGTAGCTCACCTCCTCATCATGGCCCTCTAATATACCCAAGTGATCCACACAACCCCGACGTCACCCGTGACCTTCTTACCACCCATACCACCACTACCTTCCATAACTTCTTCACTACCCATGACACTCTCCTCTCTTCCACTCACACCTTCTACCCAACCTCTACCAACCACCTCCACCACAACTCGGTTTCCCCCATGGGTAACCCTTCATCTTCCACCAAATTCTTTTCCTTCTACATCTCGTACTCCCATGTCACCTTTACCCAAGGAGGTGTAACCCAAAGCTAAGAATCCGCTACCCTCCAATAAAGTAGTCAAACCAGCCAAACCTTCCATCACCGGCTCTTCTACCCTATCCTTACCCAAATAGATTCTGAAAGACCTAAGACCACTCTACATACCAAAATAGTGGACCAACCCATTCCCCCTCCTATAAAGCCTCTTCCTTCACAATAAGCCACACTTGTACCCAAACCCACACTCACCTCCCACTGCAATCTATTAGCAGGGTCCTATGCCAATATTTTAACTAATCTCTTAGAGATTTTTGTCATCACATTACCATCATTACGACCTTACGATCCTCTCAAACCAAAACCAAAAGGGTTTGATGAAACCAAGATTTACACATACCATTGTGTGCTAGGACATGATGTAGATAACTGTAAGGCTTTAAAACCACTCTTACCCAATTATGTGCTCCCGAATAAATTTTTGATGATGACAATCTTCTTGATGAGGACCCCATTCTGCCTTCACCAATGTCTCCATCTTATTCCATTACCTACTCATTGACTAGTATCTCCACCCCCATAACCCTTTTATCCACCCTCGAAATTTGAAATCAACATGATCCACATTGCCACCCGCACTCAGAAAGACAAAGGCAAGGAAAAGGCAACTAGCCCATCAACCAACCCTGTACCCAACATACCATCTACACCCACACCCAAAGTCACCATTTGAGGTCCCACGTATCCTATTTCTGATGGGGTCACACATCACATAATGCTAAAACAATTGCACCAATCCTCCCTCAAAATGTCTTTATATGACCTCATCCAAACCTCTGAGTCACATTGTCAAGCCCTCATGGAGGTCCTTCAATCTATCAAGGTTTTACCAAATGACCCCATGCCCGTAGCCTCCATCATTACCCCTCATCATGTAGCCTCTCTCACTAAGTTGTCACCTTCCTCTACACCTCCACCTACTTGCCAAGTAGCTGCCCTCAACTTTTCGGATGAAGAGATCACTCCCTTCCAGTCTAATGACCTCAATCCCACTCTTTTCATCTTTGTCTATATCAATAATATATGCATACGACGCGTTATGATCAATGGTGGTGCTAGTATTAACATCATCTCCTCCCATGCATACAACCAAATGTGCATACCTACCAATTACATGTATGGTAACCTAGTTATGTTGTGCTCCTTCAATGACACCATGACCTCTACCCTGGGTACCATCATTCTCCATGTCCACGTAGGTCCTTGCATTGTCCCGGAACTATTATATGTCCTAGAAGGGGAGTTCCAATATAATTTATTGTTGGCCGACCTTGGATCCATGCAATGGGTTGTGTCCCTTTGAATTTACACCACTACCTCAAATTTGAACATGAAGGACATAACTACACCATCCCAACCAACCCATCACCTTTCAAGACCTATAACATGCTATACCGGCCCAATGATGTACTTGTACTAGTCAAGGCATCTGTCACTACCCCCACTTCACCTTCACCCACAAGCCCATCCACCAAGTATGCCATCACCTCTCCCACATCTAACCCTTCTATTCCTATTACCTCTGCATCCTCTATAGCCGGCTCACCTTCCCAATCAACCAAAGATGTCATCTATCCCTGATACCCACATATTGACTACTAATCCCTTAGAAGGTGTTTTTCAATGCCTCACTCTAGAGAAGTGTTGGTGTGTGTATTTTCCACATCAATAGGTAATTCATCTCACTTAGGTGAGATCGTAGGTCCATGTATCATTTATGGGTCATCATAAGATTCTCTTTCACGTCGGTGTGTCGAGTGCATCATATGTGTCATTGGGAGTTACACTTCTATTCAGGGAATGTAACTCTCCTCTCTACTCAAGTTGTCATGATTGCAACACTGGGGGTTACTCAACACCTCCTATATGTACACCCCATTTGATCTATGAGATAGAGGAGAGTTTTATGGCTTAACCAGGTTCTATCTGTGTTTCAAATCTTTGTATGAACATTCAGTTGATGCTCGCTCCTCTCAAGATCTCTTCACGTTGTCGTTCACACGTCAGTTAATGTGCACGTCATCCCTCATGATCCTCACTTATGGGTTTTAAACCATCTTTCATGGTATCAGAGTGGATCTTGTGGATCCGTGCACTCATCGGTGTTTCTGTGTGTGTTTTTTGGCTTCCTACGTGATATCTAGTTCTCATTGCGTGTGTCATAATGGATATTCCGTTATATTCTTCAAAGGCATTGATTTGGGCATATATACCTCTCGTTTGGGGTGTTCGTGGGTGTTTTTGGAGTGTTCGTGGTTTTACAGATTTTGCATGCTTTCTTTCTACGAGGTTGTCGTGTTGTTTTGTATTGGGTTTGTGTTATTTGTTGTTGAGTTCATGATTGCTTCTATTCGTGTGAGATCATTTTTGGCTTAGCGTGGACCTGTGGGTTATTGTTGTGATCCAGCTCTGTCATATCTCTGCAGAATTCCATGGTTGGTGTTTTGGGGATAGCCTTGATTCTAATCTCCATAGTCACCTTCCATTTTGCACCTGCACTTAGAGCTAACATCTATTATTCTCGGTGGTTTCACTTGGTATAGTGACACGTTACTTGGAAAACTTCATTGTTTCCTTGCAAATTTGACTATCACCTTGAAGCCTACTCAGAGGGGATCTCTTAGCCTAGGTTGGATCATATTCAAACCCACTTGCTCCACCTGTAAATAATCCAACAAGTTCCCATCTGGACTAGCCATGCTCATGCATCATTTCCTTCAAGCTTACTCTGCTTGGAGTCGAAACCTCGTGTATGTTTGCTCAACAATCGCCTCAATACACAGTAGCTCACCAGGAAAACTCAATTGGAAGGATTTGCTCAAACTTGGGATGGTGTACTTTGCTCGATATAACTCCTTGACTTTCAATGTTGCATAACTGTGTGGTCTCACGTTTGAAATTTTGTGTTTCTCGAAATAATAGGCTCCCGCACGTTAGTTACCCGCACTCGGCCATTACCGACCATGCAAAAAACTGCATTTCTCGGTCCAACATGTTGGCTCCAACCTGCTCCATCTCCATGCACCTGCTCCTTGGGCATTTCAACCTGCTGCTCCACCTACCTTTTTTGCTTTGGAAAATGTTATTCTCACCTCCAAAGACTTTTTTTCTTGTAGACCTACATTTTTTTCTCCTTGCAGACCATTTTTGGGTGGTTACATAGCTGCTCGTGGTTCCACCGCTCTAGCCTTGGCACGTGGCCCTGCTCCAGCACCTCTAGCTCCTCCACACATAGTATTTCCTTGCTGCAACCTATATTGGAATCAACAAACCTGCAACATTGCTCGTGGCCATTTGTTTTGGCATTTTTGAGTGGTTTTGGCACTTTTTGGGGTCTACATTCACACAATAGCCACATGGATCCATAATGTGGGCCCCACCCCTCCTCCTCCACCTTTTTTATTTTCTAAGGTGTTTAAAAATTAAAACATTCAGTTTGGAACTATAATTTTTTAAAAATTTGGGTTTTTGGCTTGTATTGCTCATCCTTCCCGTGTTTGTCGAAATCGGAGGGCAAGGTCCGGGGTTGGAAGTAGGCTAATCCCCCTACAATCAAAACAAACCCTCCTTAAAATTCCATGTTTTTTCCAACGAGTAGTCACACGATACTCTTTGCACCCATTTTGGGAATTTTTTTAATGTGTTTGTAGTGTCTAGTGGCATTTTCCATCGATTGCTATGGGAATCGTTTTAATGCCAAATTTTTTGACTCGTAACTCATTTTTAGCTCTTCTTTTAGTCAAAGTTGCATGATTTCTCACACTCTACGTGATGGCATTGTCTATTTTGTAAACACACTACCTTTATAAAGTGCCACATTTTGGGGGTTGCTTGTACTCTTGGGTTTTTACATGCGGATGCATTATCGACCAAGTCCGATGTCTTGCTTTCGTGCACCTTGCATCTTTTTTTAATCATGGAGAGTGATCTTTCCAGAATGAGCATCATAGGATCACTTTATAGCCTCTGCCACTTCTCACCAGGAGATGGAACTACTCAGTTTGGCGTGCCTCCATGGAACGTTACTTCACCCACGAGGGTATTTTACCCTTCTTACTTGGGCCAGTTCCTGTACCCACTGATCATCGTCATCTAGAGGACTTCCTTGAAACTTACGACCACATATTTGGTCACATGATGATGCATGTATCTCATTCTCTCTGGTTTCATGTGGCAGACTCAGATCCACCTCACCATGTCTGGAGCATTCTTCAGTCCTTCTATGGAGACCCTTCACATACTGCAGTCATTGTTCCTACTTTGCTGATTTAGTTGTCTCCTCTTCTTCGTGTGATGATAGTTCCAATGACATAGACTCACTTGGTTCTACTTCGATGACAAGGATTATGCACCTAGTTCTGATGTTGAGAGTACTACAGAGGACTCTTCTCCTCTTTCTCTCACTATTCCAGAGAGTGTTGACACATCCCACATCTCATCAAATATCAAGAAGTCTCATACTCAGTCTCACACCATCATTACACCAGCCTCCTTTCCACTTCCAGTGTGTGAGGCCCACTTCACTCCTCTACCTTCATTGGATGACTCATACCTATCTGACATCGCTCTTCTGTTTGTTGAGCCCCCTCATTGGGATGAGTATCTTCCTGACCTTAGTCATCTTTTTGTAGAGTCTACTTGTGATGCACTATAGGTCCCTCATCCATCTACATGTGTTTCAGAGGAGTTCATCATCTCTTGTTGTTGGGAGTGCTGTATGTACCTAAAATTGTAGGGTACTTGTCTGCCAAACAACGTAACACATACCCCAATGATGATACAAGTCTCCTCACAAGGTGTTCGGGATCGGAAAAGTTCCCCAAGTGTGTGTTAACATATCACATGCCCCACTTAGCCCCTACGTGCTTTATTTTTCTCTCCTCCCCTCTTTCCTTAACCTTTTACTCTTGATTCTGAAACCACCACCACCTGCTCAAGGCGGTCCTTTACGTGTTTTCCAGAATGCTCTTTTAACATGACTCATGTAAATTTCAATGTTTACCAGCTTTTTTTCACCGCCATAAGCTTGCATTAATGATTTTGGTTCCCTGGAATAGTGTTTTGCCATTGTTTATAGTTTAAGAGTTCTATTTGGTTTTTACCTTGGGTAAATGCAAATGCTATAAATAGTTGGCTTGTGCTCAAGCAAATGGCCCCTCAAATTTGCCTCTAAATTTCTCATTGCAATAGATTAGTCTTTCATTTTGTTTAGAATTCTTAGTTTCTTTCATTGCATGCCTAGTTAGTGTTGTTTTGCTGTTAGGAAGCCACATATCCATCTTGTGTAAGTGCTGTTGACATTTCATCCAATCCATTGGAGTAAAATAGTTTTTTTCAATAGGAAGCCATTAAAGTCACAGGTTTTGTTCTTCAAACAGGATAGTTTCAGGTTCTAGGACGTTTTATGTTGCATGACTCGTAATAAATCCCACTAGGAATTACATAAGCCAAGCTCTGTACTCTTGCGCTATCTCTCTCCTACTCGCATTGTATTCATTCTGTATCCTAAGTTTCCTTTGTCCCAATATCTACTTCTGTTGATGCTAGCATTACATGATTTTCTAGATCCAAGTGAACACGAAGGAACAAGGAGATCACACTGAGGGGACAAGATCACACACACCATCAGATTCGCCACTGCACTTTCTAAGGAATCTAGGTTCTAGCTTTCAAAGTTCTAATTAGAAACATATCAAATAGATTAGTTAATCACTTTATTTCATTCAATTTTACTTTCGATATTGCCAGGGAAGCTATGGGGATTGATAGCTTCTGAGAGGCTATGATTCTTTCCTCACTTCTGAGGTAGGATCGAGAGTCTTTCAAATAGATTAGATCAGTTATTTCATTGCTTAGAATAGACTTACAACGCATAGGAAAGTATCTATACTCGGTTACTTTGTTTTTTTTTAATTTGACACTAGGTTAATTGTCAATTTCTAGATATATTAAAATAACTACTCTTTCAAATTCATTATATATGTTATAGACATATGTCGCATAGTTAATTTTATTTTGATGCATTTGGTTTGCATTATTTCTTTTGTATGACAATCACAGGACCTAGAGAGCCCAGGGAATACGTATTCGAGCCAATCGTGCCCCAACCCAATCTCATCACAGCCATAACTGATATAGATCAGAATCTCAGGATCCAAGTCTTCCAAACAATGGTAAACTTACAACAAATCAGTTTCCAACTGCACGGGTTAAACATAGAAGATGACCAAGCACACACATTTTGGTCAAATCAACCAAACTACAGATTACCCTAGATTCATATCCACATGACTGTAGAAGGGTTTGAAAGAGAGCAAGCATTCGGTTGTGACCCTTTAGTCCCATAACCAGAAGTAGGAGATACTCTCACAGACATAGATACTAGCTTGAGAATTCAGGTTGCACAAACACCTGTAAGATATTCTGAGAAGATCACACAATTATTAATTCTGAATATAGAAGCTGAAAAGGCATATGACTATTGGATACTAGGGATTAGGGATTGATTCCACACATGACCATAGCAGGACCACAACAAATACGAATCTACGGTTGTGACCCACAAATCCCACAGCCCAACGAGCCCATAGGTGAATCAGACATAGATGTTGGCCTACGTACACTAGTATTCAGATCTACTCCACTTCCACCTATCATCATTGAACAGTTATCCTTGTTAGACATAGTAGCTAACGAAGCTAGGGAATTCTGGACTAAGCCATAGAATCACCCATAGAGTCAGATATAATTACTATCCACCCTATGACCTTATCTGGAAACATACATGAAACTATCCCAGGTCATTTTCCACGTATTCCACAACCCATAGACCGAATCATGCTCACTTGTCACTTTTCCATCGTACAAAATTGGTGAACCCGACGTGAACTTTCTACTCTCTAACCTCGAGTCGATTTCTCTTGGTTCTTTCAAATTAGAACAAACTCTTTCATATTTACTAGCTCATTATCTTTCACCATCACCTTTGCTCCTTCCCATTATTTTGTGGGTATTCATATACCCCCCGAATATGTTGAGATTCGATGCATATGGTAGGCCTCTCTTAGGTCTTGAGGCATACTACACTCAACCGAATAGGCGATCATTGCCCTTGCTCTCGGTATGGGGTGACAATTATTCGGATAACAAATTATCAACAAAAACTCCATCTCCAAGGATTAGATATAACTCAACTTTCCAAACAAGAGTTGGATCAGTTTGCTCAAACACGAGAAACGGAGCCTTGAGTTCGAACAATATGACGCTCACAGGAGAGTCTAGTTCATCTCCTCAGGTACTATTTAGACCACAAATTAGTAGACAATCTGACCCATACCTAGGTTTAGATGATGAACATTCAGTGCGTTATGTTAGGAATGAACAACGTTCTTGAAGTATGTACCCACCTAGTAGGAGGTTTACAAACACAACCTAAGGTCTCTTTTCAAGGAAATACCTCCATGCCACTACATATAGGAAATGCCCTCAGGGAAACTTGGTAGGGTAGCGATCAATTCATAGCAGGATATCACATGCCTATACAACACCATGATATACAACAGACGCCGCTAAGGAAAAACACCATGACTTCACCAAATGAAGTCATTTCAACATTAGTAGAAAAAGTGAGAGGGTTAGAACTTGCCCAGGCAAATCACCATTCTCAACTCATGCAGCAGAAATTCCAAACCTAGCCAAATAGACCTCCTCACAGGAATAGGTACGTTAGGTGTGACTCCTCAGTATTCACAACAAACGCCGATTAGAACCACCATTTCTAACACCATTCCAATACCTCCCGGTCTAGTACAAAATAATCCATTCTTGGACAATACCCCTTCATACTTAAACATGTACTCCAAATCACCACAAGGGGATATGTTCTCCTCTCCCGGTATTTTTACTCAACCACAGGGGTTCCCTTATGCTCCTACCAATGCATATGCAATGCCATATCAACAACCCATTCCACCTCCACTCCCTCAACAGGCACCATCAATGGTCGAAACCTATGCGATAGGGACATATTCAAAATACTTGAAAGAGCCCTTAGATTTCACCATACGAAATGTCATACTTCCAAGACCTCTTCCCGATTTGCCCAAATACAAAGGTGAGGGAGATCCAAATTCCCATATCAAAGCTTATGCTACAGCCATTCGAGAACTACTCCCTTGGGATGGGGTTGTTGCTAAAATATTTCCCAAAACCTTGGAAGGTATCACTCTCGATTGGTATTATAGAATACTTGAGGCTTCCATCCATTCGTTCAAGCAACTCATGTCAGAGTTCATCAAGGCCTTTGACATGAACAAACTATTAAGAACAGGAATCAGGGAATTCTTGCACATTAAACAAGAACACAATGAATCATCACCCATTTCATCCAGAGGTGGCATACGAGATCTTTATTCTTCGAAAAGTTCTCCAAACATGGATTAGATGGAACTATGTGATTTATTCCTTCATTCTCTCAACAGAGAGGTAAAGGAATAAGTCCATAAGTTTCCACTAAGAACTTACGATGAAGTACTTGAGAGTGCTCTCCAAATAGATCAAGTGGCAATTGATAGTGGTCGTAAGACATATGGAGAAAACGGGAGGTTAATCACCTCTAACCAAAACACTACAACTTATCCTACTACCACGAATGTCAATCAAGGACCTAAAATTCTTAACAAAAATCGCAGAGTGACAACGGATGGAGTAACCGATTAGGCTAGAAAGATAAATGTTGTGAATACTCCACCACAAATAAACAATCAACGAAACAATAACTTTACTCCAACAATCAATACAGTGGATTTTAATCATCCACAACAACAACAACAACAACAAAAATGGCAAAGAAGCCCTACACGGGATCCAAATCAAAATTCAACTAGGTATCAAAACCAGAATTCAAACCAAAAACAACAAACGCAAAAATTTAATAGGCAACGGTTTGATCAAAGTTTTAGGCCACAATATACACCGAGCCAACAAAATAGGAATTACAATCCTAACTCCTATTGTGGTTTCCACAAAATTTGGGGCCATGACACTAGAACATGCCGTGACTACAATAAATTCATGCAACGTTTTCCAGATGAACAAAGACAACTTTTCATAGATATGTTCTTGGCAGATCCTACATCACCAACACCAAATATGTTTACAGGGGTAGTTTCCCCTCAAAATGCACCCCTCAAGATCTTCAATGATCCGCTCCCAAATCACGAAAATAACAAGATAAATCCAAGTGGGACAAACAAGGGTGTAATTACAGGAAACAATGATCATGAAGCTTCAACTTCACTAAATCCATTAGTTGTGCCACAACTAGGAAGTCAACCATGACCTAAGATAGTCGGATTAGTGGAGTTAGATGCCGAACTACCCATAGAAGTTGTAACAAGGACACGAGAGTATTTCTCTCAACCAAGTCCAAGCCACCTGCCGGGGATAGATAACATCCAACAAATAGTAGAAAAACCTGTGGGTGTCTATGATTTAATTAATGACCTAACAAAACCTTCTCGTACATTTCATTTTTGGACTTACTAAAGAACTCTCCTACCCACAGGGCTACTCTTTTAGAAGCATTAGGTTTAGGTCATCTAATTAGCATCACTCCACCTCCCAAAACACAGGTAAACCATATAGACTTTGATATCCATCCTCCGGGGCAGCTGGATAGGGATGTCAAATTCATATTCGAAATAAAAAAATGCCAACAGATGCTGAGATTACACGCCGAGGTGATCCAGCCTTACACTTGCAAGTGTGGGTTTATAACAATTATGTGAAACGCACAATGGTTGACGATGGGGCAGCAGTTAACATAGTCCCCTTTTCTTTCCTTCAAAAGCTAGGGTATGGAGAAACCATTCCAAAACCCAAAATACGCTAAGAGGCTATGAAAACCTTAAAGCCACTTCAATTGGAACTATAATATTACCAGTCACCTTAGGACCCAAAACCAACTTGACTAAGTTTTATATTATAGATTGGGAAACTAACTATAATATGATCCTCGGCCGACCATGGATACACCGCATGAAGGCAATCCCTTCTACGCTATTTCAAGAAGTAAGGTTTTTACACTTAGGAAAGATATTCGTAGCCAAAGGTGATCCAAAACCATTCGATGTACACCTAGCTGACTTAAAGAAAAGACTAGGCATGCACTCGGAGTTTGAACTCCCAATGAACCAACTTAATAAACCTACCGACGTGAAACCAGAAGAAAAGTTGGTACCTACAGATCTTGAAACTATGAGCCTAGTCAAGACAACCCCAGCCCCCAAAGATGAGGCTAACACTGTAAAAATAGTATCATTAGGAACTACTGCAAAAATTGTTGAATTACTAGAACAGGATCTACCAATGTTCCTACCATTTGATTCTGTAGGCATGGGGTGCACCCTAGGTGTCGGTTCTCTCCCAGTGGTAGATCTCTGCATGGTAGAGGTAAAAGATGTTAACACAACAAATATCCCAAAGACCCATATTCCCATTATGTATTGGACTCTCCATTTTGATGGAGCTAGATGTCATTATGGAGTTGGGGCAGGAGTAATCCTTACTTCTCCCGAGGGAAAAGTCCTACCATTTGCCTTTAAACTAAATTTTGAATGCACAAACAATGGCACTGAGTATGAAGCCCTCCTCCTTGGCCTCATCGTAGCTAAGAGAATCGGTGTTGATAACATCAGAGTGTTAGGAGACTCACAATTGGTAGCAAATCAAGTTGCTGAGATGTATGAAACCAAAGCCGAGCACTTACAACTCTACAAAATAGCTGTACTAAATTTAAGCAAAGAGTTTGACTTCATATCAATCGAAGCAATCCCGTGAGAACAAAATCTTCTTGCTGATTCAATAGCAACCTCAACGTCATGCTTTACTCCAAACAGTAAGTTAGAGGATACCCGTTTCATGGTATCCCTTCGTGATGAACCATTGATAAAAACAATGTCAAATCCTCTTTTAAATGGAAATGAAAACAAATCTACTATCCTAGACCACATCGATAGTGATACAACCACTCTTGATTTCTTAAACACCTATGCGGCATTACATCTCGCCCATCACATAATAGATTTATCCCTAATCCCTCATGCATCTTCTTACTTCGGGAATCCCATGACAGAGCTTCCCCCACAAAAGGAACTTAGCATATACGCAGTCGAGAATGGAGACGAGATGGAACTACCTCTAACCCCACCTGAGTTTGAAGAAGGTAACGCTTCTTTAATCGAAGAAACAATTGATATTAACATCGGAATGGAAGATGAACCAAGGATATTGAAGTTAGGATCCTCGCTAACTCCATTAGAAGTAGAAATACACACTCGGATCCTCAAGGAACATCAGAAGGCGTTTGTATTTAATTATAAGGAAATGACAGGAGTTACACCCCACATTGCGGTACACAACCTCGTCACTAAATCAGATGCAAAACCGGTTAAGCAAAAATCGAGACCAATGAAACCCAAGGTAGCTCTCATGGTAAAAGAGGAGGTAATAAAGCTCCTCCAAGTAGGATTCATCAAACCAGTCGATTACTCTCAATGGGTATCTAATATCATCCCAGTCTCTAAAAGAATGGAAAGATACGCATCTACATAGACTTTCAAGACATTAACAAGGCATGTCCTAAAGATGACTTCCCATTACCATCCATAGATGTCATTGTTGCTACAATAGCTAGATTTGAGCTTTTGTCTCTCATGGATGGATTCTCAAGATACAACCAAATCAGAATATCTGAACAAGACCAAGCTAAAACCACATTTATAACTCCTTGGGGAACCTATTGCTATGTTGTTATGCCATTCAGACTCAAGAACGCTGGCGCTACATACCAGCGGGCTATGACGTATATATTTCATGATCTTATTCATAAAATTGTGGAATCCTACGTAGATGACTTGTTGGCTAAGGCCAAGAAGCGTTGTGACCATCCGGAAGTACTTCGCATCATTCTTTCACGTCTGATAGAATATGGAGTCACGCTAAATCTAGAAAAATGTGTCTTTGGTGTGACAGGAGGGAAGCTCCTAGGTTACATTATATCATCACGTGGGATCAATGTTGACCCAACCAAAATTAAGGTTGTTCTCGAAATGGTTCCACCTTCGATGAATCTGGAATCATATCATTTCTCAGAAAACTTGGTGCGATCCAGAGATTCATCCTGGACTTAAGTTTCACCATTCATCTAATCAACAATCTACTCAAGAAAGATTATAGCATTGATTGGACTAAAGACTGCAATGAAGCCTTCAACGCAGTTAAGATTTTCTTGTTATCACCACCTACGCTAATGCCACCTAAGCCAGATCACCCATTAATTTTATATTCGCGAGCCACCAATGTCTCGCTAGCCTGTATGCTAGCTCAAGAAGATGATGACAATAGAGAACGTGTGATCTATTTCATTAGCTAGACATTGCTTGACTATGAAACATGCTACACGCAAGTAGAACGAGAATGCCTCACCATAGTATTTGCAACAAAATGCTTAAGACATTACATGCTAAATAAAGAAACAAAGGTTATTGTAAAAACAAAACATTTACAAACCTTCCTCACGCAAGGGTCCTTGTCTAAAAGGCTGGACGTTTTATAACCTTAATGGGAGAATTTGAATTAACATTTGTAAATCAGAAGTTTGTTAAGGGACAAATCATCATGGATTGGTTAGCTAATAATCCATTGGATGGAGGCGATCTAGTAGATCTGGACTTTCCAAATGAGTGCGTATACTACATCAAAACCTCGACCTTCTATCGCTGAGTGTCCTTGGTACACTGATATCATTAATTATATTATGGACCATACGTATCTAGAAGGTGCTACTTCGCAACAAAGAAGGCGGTTACGCATTATCGTAGTGAAATACATCATTATAGAACAAGTCCTCTATCAAAAAGTGTTCGATGGAATGCTTCTAAGATGCGTCAACATAGAAGAATCCAAGAAGATTCTCCACGAATCTCACAGTGGAATGTGTGGAGGTCACTTCGGTGGCCATGCCACCACTCATAAAATACATCGAATGGGCTATTTCTAGCCCACTCTAGAACACGACGCAGTAGAGTTTGTACGCAGGTGTCATAAGTGTCAAGAATTCTCCCACGAGATTCACATGCCGGCACAATCTCTACAACCAATCGATACTCCGTGGCCCTTTTCCACATGGGGCCTAGATTTAATAGGGAAATTCTCTCCCTCGTCTACAGACGGCCATAATTTTATAATCACGGCAATCGAATATTTTACCAAATGGGTAGAGGCTATGCCTCTTACTACTGTACCGGGTTCTGTAATTGCCTAGTTCATTTTGAACCAAATCATTTGCAGGTACAGTGTCCTACAAGTCATTATCTCAGATAATGGGACTTCTTTTAAGAATGATGAAGTTCACGAATTATGCAATAAATTTAAAATAAGCCATCATACAGCCTCCTTGTATTACCCTCAAGCCAATGGATAGGCTGAGGTGACAAACAAAACATTAAAAGCCATTCTCCTTAAAACGGTGAAAGAAAACAAACGAGATTGGCATTTGAAGTTATATCCAGCCTTATGGGCCCACCGAACCTCAATAAGGACACCAACAAGAGTGACTCCTTTCTCGCTAGTATTCGGGGCAGAAGCAGTTCTCCCGCTTGAGGTTGAAATACCCAGTCTCCGCATTTCATTACAAGGGATTCTGGATGAAGACGCTTATAGAGAAGCACGTCTCTCCCAACTAGAAAGCCTAGATGAAGCTAGGTTAGATGCTAAATAGCAGCATAGAGTCTATGCTGACCGGATGTGTTGGTAGTATAACAAGAAGGTCTATGAATGCGACATATATGAAGGTGATCTAGTTCTAAGGCTAGACAATGGATCGATAAAAAGACCGGTGAAGGAAGGAAGTTCCAGCCCAAATGGTTGGGCCCATACCGAGTCATGAAGGACTATGGAAATGGTGCATACCTCTTATGTACGCTAGAAGGTGAGGAATTTGGTGAAACAGTCAATTCCCCACACCTCAAATGATTCTACACTAAGCAACTAGCACTACTTATAATTATATCTACGTTGCATCTTCGTATAGATTAGGATCATTTTTTCTGCTTGTTTTCGTACAAAAATTGTGATCAAGGAATTTGTTCTCAAAGCAATTCATTACAAACTCATGATGTTGTTGGCATAAACACTCTAATCATACTTCTCCATTTCCATGATATCATCAAACTATTTTGGAATCATTTCATCAAATAAAGCTATATATGACAAAGTCTTAATGGTAACCATGCCAAGATCTGCGGGTTTATTCTCACTTCAGTTTCTTCTTAGGATGGGTGTCTTGCCTATGGTCTGTTCTAGAAGCTTCATGGTGTCACATCTATCCCATACATATATCTCTTTGGAAATAAAAACACTGACATTTTCTCAAGTAAATAAGTCAAATATAGAATCAAACAGAAAATTTTAAATTTACACATTTCCTTGCCCCACCAGCCTTCGGTGATGAGCTTGCGTTTCTTACTAGTGACGTAGGGTTGGGAAAGGATGGAAATTCCCTTACTCACCTATGCCTTTCCTGTGGTGACAAACCCATGCTTCTTACTAGTAGCATGGGGCAAACTATAGGGGGTCCTCTTGACAAACAAATGAAAAAGGTCATAGACAAACAATTCAAATCTTGAAGTCTTGAGTCAAAAACAAATGAATCAGATGTCCAAAATTCCAAAAAGTTCAAAATCATAAAAACCAGATTTTGTCTACCATGTGGCCATCTATGGATCTAAGTCTAGATAAACCACAAAGCAAGTTGCATCCCAAAACTATGAAGTCACTCGAGTGGAGTAAGCTTGTAGCATCCTAATTTGATTCTGTCAAAGCTTTGTCTATCTTTCATCAATATCATTTCAACACATTTCATAACTTGTGCCCTTTTCAGCTCTCGGTGATGAGCCCTCGCATCTTACTAGTTGCGTGGGGTTAGGAGAGGGGCAGGTTTATCTGCTTATCATACCAGCTTATCTTCACCACTTTGCCAAAACAAATATGAAGTATCCAAAATTGCTTATAGAAACTAAGATTCAAAATCACATTGTATCTACATTATCATATATCAGCATCATGAAATACAAAAAGAAAGTAAACACTTGCATCATTTGTTCTCCATTGCATACATTCTAAAGAGCATACATGCATAACATCATAATTTACATGAGGAAACTGGAAAAGAAACAAAGCCATGAATGCCAAAAGTCTGATCCAAAAAGAATATATATATATATATATCAAAATTCCTGTACAATGCCATCATGCGCTAAGCATGGTCAAAATGCTCAAAGAGCCCGGGATATACAAAAGAATATATCATACAAAATCTAGGAGAGCCAAGTGGCTTCTCAACCCCTATGAGACCCCTCCGAAGGTGCACGCCCGCGCCTAGGACTCCAGCTACGCCGGCGCTCTGAGTGCACGGAGGGCTCAGGATCCCAAGGCAGCCGCAGTCTTGCCATGAGAATGACTCCTCATCAGGCGCTCAGCTGTCTTATACCCTGCTAGCTCCGTGTGGAGAGTTGATACCATCCTGGCCACATGCCAGACTAGGGAAAAGACGTCAGTGTGTCTACCAGCTACTGAGGGCTCCCCAGCGTCCACAGACAACTCTGTGCGGGTCCTCTCCATGGGGATCATCGGGTATATCGTGTATACCACAAAATTAGGTCTCGTCACTCATTAGAGGTCTCTACAAACAAAGGAGAAAACAAATTAGAAACAAAACAAGAGATAAAATACAAGAGAAAAAAAAAGGAGAGATAGCAACTAAGGAAATCCTAATAAAAACAAATACTAAAAGGAAGGATGGTAACTTACTCGGATCACCAGGCCTCCAGGATAGATCTCTAGGGTCAGCACCTACCACAGATGCCGCCGTTGACTGAGGTGCTCCCCCTGTGGCTGGAGCAACGTGGCATCCTACAACAGACTCATCCTCCCCACCATGGCCCTAGGAGAGTGGCTCCTCTGAAACTAGAGTAACTCTCTCTACACTCTGCTCGGCCCTCGCTACCTACATGATATCTTGAGTGTCATGCCACTCAGGATCACTGTCCTCCTCTGTCTCTCCCCCTGTAAACTCCTCAGACTCAGAGTCTATGTCGATGGGGTCATCACTGCTATGGGTAGGACCCATGGCAATCTGAAGCAAGGGTTCATTGGTGTCGAATCACAAAGCACCCATGGGAATCAATGCAACACGATGGGTTGAGAATCTCAGTGCGATTGCACAACATGGAGCTTTTCCCAAGTGTGGGACCTCATGAAATCAGAAAATCTCTCCGGATGAAGGCCGGCTCCTATTCCTCTGTTCAGATGCACGAATAAAACGCAGAGGGTTTACCAAAAACCTAATCTAACTTGCCAAGGAGACAGGGTAGAGAATGCATAAAAATAAAACCTAAACTACGGAGGTGATGCACCGAGGAATGAAGAACATATGTTTTGCCAATAAACACAAACCATAGAAATGCAATGCAATATCATGCACGGATAAACATATTCGCAGTGAAAGATCAGGAGGATGCAAAATGAAACACATAGAGGGTTGAGAAACATCCACAGTCATGCATTTATTTGCTCCGAAGGTTTGATACAATACACTGCAAAAATGCCAATAGGCAAAGGTTGCATTACAGTTTCAAATGGGAGGTTTGAGCTCCACAACTCCACCTGCCAAAGAGAAGAAGGGAGGGGCCAAAACAAGAATGTCCAACAATTTTTTAGAGCCTCTCCCGGCCATTTATACAAGAAAAATGAGGGAGAAGAGAAGAATTCGGAGCTTCCCCAGCTACCTCCAAGACTGCACCTAACCCATCATATTATGGTGGTAGGTGAGGATCTCAACAACCCAACAGTGGCGAATTGTATTTTACATTTTTAAGAACTTTTTCCCACCCAATTAAAGATATCTAGTTGTAGTTGGGTAGAGGACGCCGAGAGCTTTCCGAAAAGTCCAACCTTGCATGAATCTGAGCTCCCTGTCAAAAGTTATGGTGATCTGAATATTTCCCGCGTCGTGGTCTTCACGCTGTCGGGTTTGGGGTTCTCCTCTGCATGTGCATCGGGTTTGGAGGATGCCTCGACATGTGTTTGATGCTTGTGTTTTCCCGAAACCCACTTCCGCCATGTTTCTCTGCCTCCGAAACCTGCTTTCCCTTTGCATGTTTTCGGGTTTGCGGAACCCTCGAGCATCGGGACATCCTTTGCGATCTGCATGCTTCATGTTTCGTGTTTCCCGAAACCCGAAACCTGATTTTCCTTTGATGTCGGGTTTTCCAACCCTTCCGACATGTCCTTGATGTCGGGTTCATCCGCCTCTCCAACATGCTTCTGCGCCATGCTTTTCCACCTCCGAGACCCGATTTCTTTGATGTCGGGTTTTAGACTCACCTCCGACATGTTCCTTTGACGTGAGTTTTGGAGACCCCCGACATGTTCCTTTGATGTCGCCTTTGGAGACCCCCCGACATGTTCCTTCATGTTTTTCCACCATGTTTCTCCGCCTTGTAAACCCGATTCCCTTTGTGTATCTACATTTACCCGGGGGGGTAAATATATACAACAAGTTCTTGAGGTGCACCATCTCTTTCGGGCATGTACTACCCTCCTGGCTGCAATAGGAATGCCAGGAGTAACAACTGTCCAACCCCGGCCTCTAGGACCCCCTCTGGCCTCTCGAACTGACCTGTATACTGGCACTACCAGGGGAAGCATGCCCATGTAGGGTAGGCCAAACTGCTGAGGAACTCGGCCAAAGGGGTGTATCTCCACTTGCCCCACTCTGTCAATAAGCTTCCCTGTGGTGGAGCAGGAGATCAAAGTAAGAGCCTCCTCACCCCATATGCCTACCATGGTCTGATATGGTGTGGCCTCCATGTCATCGGTGGTCAGAGAAGTAACTGGCTGATGAGGTGCTCTGAGCACCAACATATCTATCCATCTAGCTGCCCTCACAGCTCCGGGATCTGTCACCTCTACACCTCTGCCATAGGGGATGAAGTGCTCATAGACCCAACTCATGACTAGGGTTGGGTGGCTCAAAGACTACCCCTATAAACAAACTACCCTATATAAGTCGTGGTAGGTAGTCCCAAGTATATCCACTCCCCAGGTATAAATCTAGCCATGTCCCTCTATTTGTGCAATGATGGGGGACCAGAAATATAACAGTGTGTCTCCTCCCTTGTCCTCGATCAGTCTCGAGGCAAGGATCCCCATAATGGCCTGGTAAAGCAAGGGGATGGGAAAACTAGGAATGGATCGAACTCTAACCCCCTTCTTCGAATCCGTGGAGATAACTGCATCTCCCATATAAGTGGCCCACTGTGCTATCTCGGGCCCACGAGAACTGTTGTCTCGAGGGTGATACGTCTCCCGATGATCGGGACCTCCAAAATACGATAAACATCCTCTAGTGTGATGGTCCACTCACCTCAAACCCCTGGTAATCGAAAGGTGTTCCGATCAACATCCCAATAGGAAAATAAGTCAAAAAGAATGTGACTGGATGGTGCAACATGTGGAACGCGTGAGATACGTAGTATCCCGGCCCTCTGAAGAGTGTCCTCCTCATCCTGTGAAAGTGCATCTAGTACTGCTGGGAGCTAGTCACACTCTCTCTCTCGGCTCCACCAAATGTACTCCTCTCTCACCTACATACACCCAAAAACATAAAAACAGAGAAAGTTAGCATCCAAGTAATACTAGAAAAATCATGAAAATACATAGAAATGTTAAAAATGCAAAAACAATCTCAAACAGATGTTCTTTTGGCATTCTATGCAAAACCACCTCCCTGAGCAGGAGGCGGTTTAGAATCGCCGCCTTAAGGGTAGCGGTCGTGTAACCATAGTGGTCATGTAACCGCCGCTCTAGGCGGGCGTCGGTTGTGGCTCGAAAACCCACATGGGTTTTTAAGCTTAAAAAGGCCAAAAATGTGAAAAGGGACCATTTTAACTAAAAAAAGCCTACCCAGTAGGTGCCCCCCCTAGATGGACCTTTTAAACCTAACATTTTCAAAAATAACCCCCCCACGACAAAGATTTTAGCATTTTAAAATTGAGGGGGTAAAAATGATAAATTGAGGAAAACTAACCTGTGATCTCACGGGTCGATGATCTACATGTGGAGGCATGATCGCTATCTCGCCATGAACGTTTTGACTCTACTCTCATAAGAAACCGTCACCGTGGGTCCCAGAGCTCAGAATCAATCAAATCAACATGCACAAATGAATAGGAAAATGGGCCCACTTTCATATATATAGCAGCCTGACTTGTTTTGAATGTTTTTTTTCGCAGGTTTGGAGCACCGACGGAGGTAAGTTCTTACCCCCACACAAATGGTACGTCCTCATTTCCCATTATTTTAGCGTTTATTTTCTAATCTATCTTGTCTATCTGCACTTGAGTTCTCTTTTGTTTTGTAGGAAGCAGGAATTTTGGATGGCGTCATTTTGACACACGACGTATCAGGTATAATTTCTAACTTCCCATTTTGGGACCGCCATACTCAGACCCACTATTTTACGCCTCTTCATGGCTAAAAAACTTCTCCGAGGGGGCAATATGTATGTACCCAAAATTGTAGGGTACTGCACCATCGAACAACATAACACGTACCCCAATGATGATACAAGTCTCCTCACAAGGTGTTTAGGATCCGAAAAGCTCCCCAATTGTGTGTTAACATCCCACATGCCCCGCTTAGCCCCCGCGTGCTTTGTTTTTCTCTCCTCCCCTCTTTCCTTGACCTTTTTCTCTTGAGCTTATGAAACCGCCGCCCTACTGGGTGGTGGTCTCAGTGACCACCGCCACTAAGAAAGGCGGCGGTTCAGAATCGCCGCCCCCTCAGGGCGGTGGTCCTTTACGCATTTTCTGAATGCTCTTTTAACATGACTCATGTAAATTTCAACATTTACTAGCTTTTTTCACCGCCATAAGCTTGCATTAATGATTCTAGTTCCCTAGAATAGTGTTTTGCCATTATTTATAGTTTAAGAGTTCTATTTGGTTTTTACCTTGGGTAAATGCAAATGCTATAAATAGTTGGCTTGTGCTCAAGCAAATGGCCCCTCAAATTTTCCTCTGAATTTCTCATTGCAATAGATTAGTCTTTCATTTTATTTAGAATTCTTAGTTTCTTTCATTGCATGCCTAGTTAGTGTTGTTTTGCTATTAGGAAGCCACATATCCATCTTGTGCAAGTGTTGTTGACATTTCATCCAATCCATTGGAGTAAAATAGTTTGTTTTCAATAGGAAGCCATTAAAGTTATAGGTTTTGTTCTTCAAATAGGATAGTTTCAGGTTCTGGACGTTTTATGTTGCATGACTCGCAATAAATCCCGCTAGGAATTACATAAGCCAAGCTCTGTACTCTTGCGCTATCTCTCTCCTACTTGCATTGTATTCAGTCTATATCCTAAGTTGCCTTTGTCCCAATATCTACTTCGTTGATGCTAGCATTACATGCTTTTTTGGATCCAAGTGAACACGAAAGAAAGAGGAGATCACACACACCATTGGATTCGCCACTGTTATGCAGAATCTAGGTTCTAGCTTTCAAATTTCTAATTAGAAACATATCAAATAGAGTAGTTAATCACTTTATTTTAGTCAATTTTACTTTCGATATTGCCAGGGAAGCTGTGGGGATTGATAGCTTCTGAGAGGCTATGATTCTTTCCTCACTTCTGAGGTAGGATCGAGAGTCTTTCAAATAGATTAGATCAGTTATTTCATTGCTTAGAATAGATTTACAACTGCACAGGCAAGTAGCTATACTCGGTTACTTTGTTTGTTTTAAAATTCGACACTAGGTTAATTGTCAATTTCTAGATATATTAAAATAGCTGCTCTTTCAAATTCATTTATAAAATTCATCAGAAAATAACAAAAATATAGAAGTTATATATGTTATAGACATACTTCGCATAGTTAATTTTATTTTGCTGCATTTAGTTTACATTATTGCTTTTGTATGACAATCACGGGACCTAGAGAGCCCAGGGAATACGTATTCGAGCCAATCGTGCCCCAACCCAATCTCGTCACAGCCATAACTGATATAGATCAGAATCTCAGGATCCAAGTCTTCTAAACAATGGTAAACTTACAACAAATCAGTTTCCAACTGCATGGGTTAAACATAGAAGACGACCAAGCACACACATTTTGGTCAAATCAACCAAACTATAGATTACCCTAGATTCATATCCACATGACTGTAGAAAGGCTTGAAAGAGAGAAAGCATTCAGTTGTGACCCTTTGGTCCCACAGCCAGAAGCAGGGGATACTCTCACAGACATAGATACTAGCTTGAGAATTCAGGTTGCACAAACGCTTGTAAGATATTCTGAGAAGATCACACAATTATTAATTTTGAATATAGAAGTTGAAAAGGCATATGACTATTGGATATTAGGGATTAGGGATTGATTCCACACATGACCATAGTAGGACCACAACAAATACGAATCTACGGTTGTGACCCACAAATCCCATAGCCCAATGAGACCATAGGTGAATCAGACATAGATGCTAGCCTACGTACACTAGTATTCAGATCTACTCCACTTCCTCCTATCATTATTGAATAGTTATCCTTATTCGACATAGCAGCTAACGAAGGTAGAAAATTCTGGACTAAGCCAGAGAATCACCCATAGAGTCAGATATAATTACCATCCACCCTATGACCTTCTCTGGAAACATACACGAAACTATCCTAGGTCATTTTCCACGTATTCCACAGCCCATAGACCGAATCATGCCAGAGCTTGATATTGATTGGAGCCTTCGAGCAGTCATCCTTTCTGATCGATCTATCACACCGAGCCTCAAGTTAGGAGGGCCTTCTTCACCTTAGATTCACAATTTCCACTAGTACACATCGAAGACATCAGATTTCCCAATTAGCTCGTCTGCATCCCATGCATATTCCATCCCCACCGGCTATCTCGGCACGACCTTGGGAGGTCAGGTGCGAGGAAATTACTTGTAGATTCCCACTCTCACTTGTCACTTTTCCATTATACGAGTGCCCCTTAGGGGAATCTTACCATTTGCACTTTTTCGGAGACCTTCATTAATCCACCCTCAGTTGTGGATCCCTTTTCTACTGTGGAGGATGTTTTGTTCCCTTCACATCATGTGGACATCCTTTATATAGGTGTTCACTCTTCACACTCTGACAGTTCTATGCACATGGCATTACCTTCAATTCCTTGAAACTCACTCGCTAGACCTATGCCACACTTCCCCGCACTGCACTCGAGTTCTTCGTGTTGCTACCTTGGTTTCCTTCATGGAGTGGGAGGACTTCCAAAGACGTCATTTCTGTCCTTCCCGAGGCGGGTACATAGTTCGTTGTGGGTGGCTATTATTGATTCCATAGGTAGAGGATCTCATCATCGACATTCTTATGGTAGACCTCCTATATCTGCAAAGTTTAGATCCGTCCATGACATCTTCTACATTCCTCTCGTCTCCCTCTTCTTCTCTCTTCTTCTTCTTTCCAAGATATTGCCTCCTTATACATGGGTACCCTTTCAGGCTCGTCTATGGCTAGGACCCATTTTTGGAATCTTTCTTAGATTAGAGAGTGTTTTGTTCTCTTGTGGTGGATGTTTTTCCCACTAGGTTTTCCTTCATTGCTTGGGACTTTTTCTTGTACATGGGTACCTCATCAGGCTTTGTGCCGGGACCCATTTCTCATTTCTAACTTGCCACCTCATCCTAAGTTACGATGAAGGGGGGGTGTTGGTGTGTGTATTTTCCACATCATTAGGTGAGTCATCTCACTTAGGTGAGATTGTAGGTCCATGTGTCATTTAGGGGTCATTATGAGATTCTCTTGTGTGTTAGTGTGTCAGTGCATCATATGCGTCATTGGGAGTTACACTTCTATTCTGGGAATGTAACTCCCCCACTCTTCTTGATTTTTCATGATTGTAGCACTGGGGGTTATTTAGCACCTCCTATATGTACACCCCATTTGATCTATGAGATAGAGGAGAGTTTTATGGCTTAACCAGGTTTTTCCCATGTTTCAAATATTTGCATGCACATTCGGTTGATACTCACTCCTCCCGAGATCTCTTCACACTTTTATTTGCTTGTCCATTGATGTGCACATCATCCCTCTTGATCCTCACTTATGGGTTTTAAACCCTCTTTCAGGAGTACCACTTATATAATATCGACACATTCCTCACTCCATAAGAGTATGGGAACTGCGTCGGCACCCTAGTTATAACTACCACATAGGCAAGGTTTTTCTAATGGTCCTCCCCACCTTCACACTAATCTAACGTATGGGGGACTTGATATTTCCACTTATTCACCCGAACCTCCATCCCAAATATGACCATTTTCATCTGACTTACACTCCTTACTAACTACCGCTTCACTCACACTTTCCTTAACCATTGTGCATGGAAAGGATTTGGCTTCGCTTTTACAAACAGGGCCCCCATACTTGTCATCTCTGTACCACCCATAAAAAAATGATCATAGTGGAATTGGATTTGATGTGCCACCTCCTAATAAGTCTTGCGTTGACCTCATTCGGAAGACAAACCTTCTCCACCTCATTCACCCACATCACCATCTTCACCCACGAGTCCATAGATTTTGAATCTATTCCCCTAACTTTTTTCATAAACATAGTTTCCGTGGGACCTCTAACCTATCAACGTGATGACGAGGCTCCCTCTTTTTCCCATTCTTGTACCCTAACATGATCAATGACGATACACCTTCTATTAATGTCATTCAATTTTAGGATGATGAGTCCATCCTCACCTACCTTGGTGTGGAAGATTTTTATATTCACCATTCATTACCTTCTGAGATGTAAACCATGTTGAACAATTCGATTAACACTCAAGACAAGCCAAACATTCTAAAGATAGGTTAATCTTTAAATGCTACTCTTTTTGAGCAAGAAGCTTTTGCTTCTTTCCTTCGGGACCATAGCAACACTTTTTCCTAGTCCTATGCCGATATGCCCGGTATCGACCCAAAATCATGGTCCATAATATCGTAACCATTCCTGATGCCAAACCCATCAAATCAAAGCTGTGGAAAATACATCCTCGCATTCCTCTTCTAGTCAAAGAAGAGCTTTGGTGCCTTCTCTCAATTTCCTTCATACTACCCATTGACTATCCCCAATGGATTTCTTACATCGTTCCTATCATGCAGGTGATAGGAAGACTCTAAATTTGTATGGACTTCCATGACCTCACCTAGCTTATCCCAATTTTTTCCCCTACTGGGCATTGACCAACTAGTTGATCTCACTGCTGGCCATGAGATGCTATCACTCATGGATGGTTTCTTGGGTTATAATCAAATATTACTTGCTCTAGAAGATCAACACAAGAATGTCTTCATAACTTCTTGGGGACCTTCTGCAATAGAGTCATGTCTTTTGGCCTTTAAAATGTTGGTTCTACATATCGGTAAGATGTGACTTGTATCTTCCATGACATCATGCATCGCATATTAAAAGATTACATAGATGATCTTCTTACCAAATCCAAACATCGAGCCAAACACTTGACCATTCTTAAGGTCATCTTTGACCACCTCATCAAGTATTTTCTTCGTCTTCAACCAAAGAAGTACGTCTTTGCTGAAGGAAAAATCCTTGGTTTCCTCATTTCTTTACGTGGCATAGAAGTTGATCCTGCTAAAGTAAAGGCCATTCTAGAAATGCCTCCACCTACTTATCTCCATCAACTTTGAAGCCTACAAGGAAAGTTGCAATCCATTCATCATTTTATCTAGCATATTTCGACCATTGTCAACCATTCCATCATCTTCTCAAAAAGGATGTTTCATTCAAATGGGATAATGAATGCCATAAAGCCTTTTAAGCCTTAAAAAATACCTTCTTCAACCACCGGTGTTCATCCCTCTTCAGGATGACCACCCCTTTTACCTATATATTTCCACCACTGACCATTATTCAAGTGTCATGCTTGCTCATCGCGAAGAGCGACACAGAGATCAAGTGGTTCATTACATAATTTATACCCTTTTGGACTACAAAACTAGATACATCCATACTGAAAAATTCTTCTTAGCCTTAGTTTTCATCACCACTAAACTCCGCCATTACCTACTCAACCACAAAACCTTCGTTATTACCAATACTGACCCCTTACACTATATGTACGCCAAACCCTATCAACATCAACGTGCCACACGTTGGCTTATGCTTCTTTCGACCTTGACCTTGAATTCATTCATCAAAATTCCATCAAGGGCCAAGCTATTGTTGACCAACTAGCAGACACACCTCTTTCCGGGAATCAATCCTCTAACTTTGACTTCCCAGATGAATCCATAACTACCCTCTCCTTAGATGAACCCACTTACCAAATGACACTCTTCTTCAATGGCTCCAAGTGTCAACATGGAGGTGGGGCTGGTGTTATCCTCATTCCTCTTGATGGTGAACCTATGCCTTTTTCTTTCAAACTCGATTTTTATTGTACAAACAATATTTCCAAATATGAAGCACTCGTATTGGGTCTCCAGATTCTTATGCCTTAGATGTTAAGTCAATCAATATATTTGGTGATTCTCGGTTAGTCGTAAACTAAGTCATTGGTATATACCGATCGTAATGAGATACTTAAAAATATAAGCATCACATAGGCATAATTTTGACCGCCTTTGACCGTTAGAACTTCAAATCACCCCACATTCTACTAATAAGTTTGTGGATTCCATTGCACTCGCTTTGCTTCTCGGATACCCGCTTCGCCGCCAATTCTAAAATCTTTGTCACAATACCAAGGTTGTAATCACCCTCTTATTTACCTTATGAGGTCTACTTCGTCAAAACCATTGCACCTAATCCATGTGACCTTTCGTATAAGCAATTCACATACTATATTTCCCTTTCCATTCTACATGTTGATCTCACTCATAATGGACAACATGCCTTTCTTAAAAGTGTCTCTCGTTATGTCATCATGGGTGGTCTCCTTTATAAGCACAGATTTAACGGTATTCTCTTACGATGCCTACTAATTTTTGAAATTACCTACACCATTAAGGAAGTCCATGATGGGATTTGTGGAGGTCACTTTGGTGGTTTAGCTATCACAAAATGCATTCTTCACCTTAGCTATTATTGGCCAACCTTAAACCGTGATTGTTATGACTATGTCAAATGTTGTGTGAAATGCCAACATGCTAATCTTCATCATACACCTAGTCATGCCTTGCAAGTCACATGATACCTTTGGCCTTTCTCTCAATGGGGCTTGGATCTTGTTGGTGAGATAAATCCCCATTCTTCATAATGCCACCAATGGATTATAACCACTAACAAATATTATACTAAATGGGTAGAATCCATTCCCCTCATTTCTACAAAAGCCGAGAAAATATTTGAATTCATCAACCATCACATCATTTGTCACTTTGGTGTTCCTCACACCTCATCACTGATAATGGAAAGTAATTCAAAAACAAAACCCTACGTAAGTTATGTGATGATTTTGGCATCCAAATTATTTTCTCATCACCTTATTACCTACAAACCAATGGCCAAGAAGAATCGACCAATAAAACCTTGAACAAAATTCTTATAAAAGTAGTTGATGATACTGGCAAGGATTGGCATTCACACATTCCTTTCACCTTATGGGCTTATCACACTATTATTCACACTATGATTGATGCCACACCTTTTTCTCTAGTCTATAGTACCGAGGTTGTCTTACCTCTCAAATTCTAGATTCCATCTCTACATATCACTATAAGACATGCTCAAGAAAAAGATTACTTTCACCAAGATTGTTTGGCGCAACTTGAGTTATTAGATGAATTTCATCTCAAAGCCATCTCCAAATTTACCAAAAATGTATCAAATGTGCCTAAGACAAATGGGTTCATGAATGAACCTTTCAGGTCGATGACCTCATCCTGAAAGAAAATTAACATATAACCAAAGAAGAGAAAAGTAAACAGGAAAATTTTATCCTATATGGCTTGGACCCTATATTGTTACCCATGCCTATGGATCAGGTGCTTATCATTTGTCTTCACTTGAAGGTAAACCTGAACTTGAGCCTCTCAATGCCTTGCATCTTCAGCCATTTTATTGTTGACATCAAGTCCTATATCACTTTATGTCAGTTGATCGCTCGTCCTTTGAGCGTTATTCACCTTCCATATTACTCGTTTTGAGGATCCATGAATAAACAAGAATCATGTGATTACCCGTCACCTTTCAACCTTATCTTCAATATGAGTACCACGGCTCTACTCATAGCATGATTCTCATGGATACTTTTTATCTTCTTCAAGATGGAATCCCATGGTCGTTCATCACTCGAAACCACCCCTTTCATAGTTAACCCATGTGTACTATGGTTTTGTCTTCTAAACAAGATCCTACTCTTCCTCTATAGTCTTGTCCATGACTTAAATGTACAAAAACAAAAAGGACTCAAATCCTTGAGTAAAACTTGCAACAAAAGATGAATCCCTCAAAAAGGGACATCTCTTCACTCTATTTCCACTACTATAAATATCCACCGCTATAAATACACTACTCCATTAAAGACAACTATATAAAGTCATTGCACAAATACAATAAAAATATCCAGAAGCTTCCTACATCAATAAGATTTGTGAAGATCTCAAGGAGATAATATAATCATCCCATATAGACTTCCTGCATTAATCAGTCTATTAAAAACAAAAATAAATAAAAATTAAAAAAATTATAAAAAATTAAAAAATGGAAAATGAAGAAAATGATGAAATTTTTGTAATGGACTTCCGACTTTTATCCGGGTTTCTTGCTAAGAAAAGTATCTGTTGTGCACTAAGTTACTCTAAACCACTCACTCTCACCTCATTGCCTTTTCATCCTAACTTCCTCTCTACTCAAGGGAATTTCTGCAATGGTGACATTTCATGATCATGTGACTTTCTTTACCCTTAGAATAGTCCATTATGCAAGGACTTTAGGGTCTTATGTTCATAAGTCTATCTAGAGTATGGTAGACTCATTAGGGATCTTTTCAATTAAGTGGATCTTTGACCACCTCTTCCCATTCGCCTTCCTCGTTACTTATTTATTATCTTATACATGACCTAGACTCAATCATGTTTATGAATTAGACTCAATCACGCCTATGACCTAGACTCAATCATGCCTATGACATAGAATCAACCGTGCCTATGACCTATAATCAACTGCCTATGACCTATAATCAACCATGCATGTGTCCTACATTCAACCATGCCTAAAACCTACCAACCCATTCCTCTAATTCATCATATTCTTCCCTATCTTATGGGATAACTACAACGGCTTGAGGCCCCTTTTCATCAAGGCTATGTAGGAAGCACTTCGAGGCATGGGGCCCTTATAGGTTATCTCATCCACTCTTTACCCTAACCAATTTTCTCTTTATTCTCATATTCAAATTCTACCTTAATTTGTTTCCATTTTATATCAACAATTAGAAATTAAATCAAACAAGCAACAATTGTTGAACATCTTTACCACATCATCACAATGTTCATTTATCATTTTTACATTTCCACTATAAGAAATCTTGGGAAAATTAAACCATAACATGTATATACATCGTCATTTATCTCCATCATGCTATAACTTGACTCCACCATGCCTATGACTTGACTCCATCATGCCTAAATCAACCTCGGTCCACCATGTCTATAATATGACTCCATCATGCCTATGACCCGACTCCATCAAGCCTAAATCAACTTGAATCCACCATGCCTATAACCTAACTCCATCATGTCTATGACCCGACTCCATCATGGCTAAATCAACTGACTCAATCATGCCAATGACCGACTCCATCATGCTTATAACTTTGACTCCATCATTCCTAATTGACCTAATTCAGCCATGGCTACGAGACCTCGACTCAATAATTCCTAATTCACCTCATTTCCATTACATACACAAATAATAATGGAAATTAAAACAAATACGCCATTCATATCATGAATATCATCATCTATAAATCAAAAATTCTATGTATACATACATATGTACATAAATACAAATAAATACCAATATCTCAAATTGCTCGAGACACATCCTCACCATATTCGGCACACAGCAATTTGGTATATACCAAAAATTAACAAAAATGGAGGTATATTCATAACTATTAAGCATCCCCCATTCGGATATCCTACGAGACCTGGTCCTCTCACTCGAGGCCTGTTGTGCTCTATACTCTGCATAGGAAGGGACATCTATCCTGCAGCCATCAAGTGATCCTGATAATATCTCACCTCTCCTAAGGCATCCCTAAACCTATTCATGGGTAGTATCTATGATGGTGCCATCGACCTTTAACCCTATACTTATACCGAGGGACCTGTCCCACCCCTGTCTATAAAACAAGACCCTCTCCCCGATCTGTGTGCGTGCATGTGTGTATGTACCTAGGCTTGAAGGGCCATAATATGTGCTTATGTAGTGGCCAAATAGCCATGCAAATCTATAACCCGTGCTTGTAGGAAGCCAAGTGTACTCCATCTTCCTCTCTTCCCTGTTCAAGTACCTATCCCTATGCTACATAGGCATGTAGGGCTGCTACATATGCCCATGACATGGCAACATATACCTCTAACCTTATTAGCTATCCTTGCACTATCCTAAACTATGTAACAAGAGTCACCACCTACCCCTATAGGGTGTCTCTCTGAACTATGATAGTCGTCCACCACTATTTGTACCTATTTGTAACTACGGAATCATCAATTCATTGGTCTACCACCTACTCCTCCTTCCCTATAGGCACCATCAACTATGGTAGAGGCATAGGCCTCTCCACATCATCCCTCATGTACTATGGAAATGGTGGAGGTACATCCTGTAGAAACCCAAACTGTCATCTAACCCTGTCAATAGGTATCATCTCATGCTCTCCTACACGATGCCCCTCTATCCACCTCAAAAGCTACAACCACTCCAGCTCATCTGCCATCTTCCTATATGATGTGAATCCCACATACAACCTCCAAATGATGTCCACACTAGATAACCCCTCTAATACATGCCTGTAATGTGCTACATCATGTGTATCCCTAGTAGCTCGTTGCTCTCCAATAGTAGGTACCCATTACATGTAACCCACCTAAACCATGCCCACCTTAAATGCATCAGGTTAGGGCATGCCCATAGGACACACACACGGGATGTGCTCATATTCCTAGTAGTGTAGTAGGAATGTGCATCATAATCTCCATCGTCATAACCACCCATAGGACCATAAATATCTATATAACTACACCAAGAATATTGGTGCCCATGCAAAAGCCGGATCCTTTCCTCCATCATGTCATGAAGAACCCCCATCAATTCCCATGGGAATCTCCCACCCTCTACATCTCACGGTCAAAACAACAAATTACCTCCATCATCAACCACTAACCTCATCTCCTATGGATGGGCCAGTACATATCTCCTAACTCAAGCTAGTGCTATGGAACCTCAACTCTACCAAATTTCCCTCACCAAACAATGCTAACATCAACTCCTTAGACACCTCGAGGAAATGGAATACACTTACATCCCTACTATTGGAAATCGTATGATTTTATAAACATCCTCTAAGGTGACGATCATCTCACCTGTCAGAAAATGAAATGTGTTGGTATCTGAATCCCATCTATCGATGAGGGCGACCATCAAACTTGGCTCTTGGACTATATGTCGGTAATGTCTAACCCCAATCAAGCCCACCTCGGCTATATTTTTCCACTCCTCAGCAGTCGTGCTCCCTCGTACTACTAATAATAGAGGTAGTACCCTATCGCACACATGTAATGGTCCCTCACCTGTATCCAACAAACCATAACATCATTAAAACTTGACCATACCCTGACTTCACCCTTCCCACCCAACCTATTCCCCAGACCTTCCCTACTCATGACCTATCTCCCCCACCAAACCTATTCCCAAGACCTTTCCTACTTGTGACCTATATCCCCCACCCAACCTATTCCCAATACCTTTCCTACTCGTGACCTATCTCCCCACCCAACCTATTCCCAAGACCTTTCCTACAAGTGACCTATCTCCCCCACCCACCTTCTCTCCTTTGTGGGTCCATTTTCCTCTAACTACCGACCAACATCAGTTCTTATTGACCAGTAGTGGTCAATCAAGACCGGCATCATTCATCTCATTCATGACCGATGTCAGTGAACTTCCATCGATGTCAACCAACCCTTGACCGATGTCGGTCCATTGTCATTATGACCGACAAAATCCACAATACCCTCCCATGTTTTCTAAAATTCACTATTCCTCCTTAACTACCCACCCATTCCTACCCAAATCACCCATCCCCCTTAACCTACTTCAACCTTCCTACCCTTCCTATTTCACCCATTTTCTTCCACATTTCAATTTAATTTTCCCCCAAAATCCATTTTACCCTAACCCAATTTCTACAAATCAATCTACCTAACCAATGTAGAATGGGATTGAATCTTACATCGTCGTGATGTTGTCTCTATGGGGGCACATCGGGTCACTATCTTTGGTGGTCCACCCGACCCCTCTATTGCCTCTACTATCACCGAATGCACTCCTCACCTCCATCAAATCAAATTAATCCCCCTAACCTCATAGACCCGTATCCCTCGATCCTCTCACCAACTCGTGCTCTCCACCTCACCGGGTACTATGCCATGTCCTTTTTCTCGAAAGGTGCAAAATATTAAACAACTCTATCATTTTCTCCAATTTCACAACACAACAATGATTCCATAATATACTGAACTTTTGCTTTGTAGACCCAACCCAACTTTGGTGACGACGCCTTGATCCCTATTAGTGCCCTAGCCAACCAACATCGATCACCCTATAACCAACATTGGTACACCCTTATAACTATTTGGTCTTGCTAAAATTCCTTTTTCCTACAACCATTAGTGCCAACACACCTTTTTATCATTTTGGACACCCCTTGAACCATACCTACAAACCCAACCTACCCTTACATTACCTTTGCTACATCTTAGGAGTTGTTATTTTACCTACACATTAGCCTTACCCATGCCATTACCTATAAACCTTGACCTGAACCAATTTTTGTGACCTTTGACCTTACATGCTCGATGTACCTTGCGATGTTATTACCCGCATTGTTACGCCTAATGACCTTACCTTTCCTATTGCCATGTTGTTTATCTTTTCTGACCTTTGGCGTACTAAAACATACCTAAAAGTTCCTACACTGACTCATTATTTTCCGCACCATATCCTATACCTTGGATACCAGAATCACTTCAAACCTATTTGGATAGACCTATCGACCTTAAATGATGTAGAGTTTGAAATATTTTCAACTTGGTACCATGTCGTAGTTTCCAATGTGTGTGTGTTTTCAACTGCAACTACCTTCTACCCTATTCCATTTACCTATTTACCCAATTTGACATTTAACCTTTACCCAATGCACCCACTGACCTTCATTTTCCCACCTCCTCATTTTATCAAACCACTCCCCACTTTCATCTTTCACCTCATCGATTCCTAGTTTGAGGGGGTTACCTTCACCAATGCTTGGGAAACACCACCCTCACTTACACTCGACACAAACATTTCCTATTTTTGTCAGATCACTTACCAATACAAGCTACACAAAAAAAGGGGCAAAATGTAGACACCAAAATTGGGTCACACTCACCTTGGTCCCTTTTTGAATAACCAAATAAAACACATTCACCTAACCATGACCTTTATACCCTACATTAATATTAATTTAATTATTTACAATTAAATTAATACCCATCCTCACCCCATTTATTAATTTAATTTAGTTACTTTAATTAAATGGATGCACACCTCACCTAGACACCTCACCATAGACCTATTCATAGCATGTTTCCATAAATGAATAAGACTTAGTTCAACCCTAAAAATCAATGCTTATTATTCCTCTAATCACCTTACCGCTCATAAAAATATAATGTCCATTTTGATCCGTGAATAAATGGATAAACTTGGCCCAAATGAATGGAAGATCTATCATTTTTAGCAAACCTAGGGAATCCCACCTTAACCGACACCGATCATACTAAAACCTGATGTTGGTCAACCCAAAACCATCATCGGTTACCATTTATTCACTTTAGTAACTTTGTTTGAGAGGTTGGCCACATTCTCAAATTTTGGGAGCAAAGGAGATCTGCATGCAAGCAAGAACCATAGCTCTTTCACACATCCAAATAGTCATAGGAAACATCAAGATAGATCCATAGGTATTTTTCTCATGGTATCATTTTGGGAAGCACCAATGTGGCACCAAGATCCATCCCACCGATCAATCATCACAACCGCTAGCCATTGGACCTATAAAATTAGTAGTTCCTCCTAGCCAAAGGAAGCTCTCACGGTCAACATCAGATTGAGAAGTCGAATGTGCACACAACCTCCAAACCAACCATTACAATAGGTATTCCTCGTCATCCCATAACATTATCTATTTCATCATATCAAAAATGTAAAGATAATGGTGAAACACTAGGAATTGAGCCTATTTCCAAAGCACCATACCATGTGACTACAATAGAGTTAGTTGAACTAAAGCAACAATTGCATGAAATTTTGTATAAGGGGTTAATAAGACCAAGTGTCTCGCCTTGGGAGACCTTGGTGATATTTGTTTAAAAAAATATGGAACAATTTAGAATTTGTATTGACTATAGAATGTTAAACAAAGAAACAATCAAGAATAGACACCCTTTTCCCAGAATTGATGATTTATTTGATCAAATGTGTGGTGCATCATTTTATTCTAAGATAGATTTTTGATCTGGGTACCATCATTTGAGAATCAAATATGAATATATACATAAAACAACCTTTTGAACAAGGTATGGGCACTATGAATTCACTGTTTTACTATTTGGTTTAACAAATGCACTGCAAATTTCATGAATTTGATGAATAATATTTTTCAAGAATACTTGGAAAATTTTGTACTTGTATTCTTGGATGATATTCTTATCTATTCAAAAAGTGTGGAGGAGCAAAATGAACACTTAAGGATTGTACGTGAAGTTTTAAAGAAAATAAAATTATTCGAAAATTTGTCAAAATGTTATTTTTATGAAACAAAAGTACATTACTTAGGACACGTGATAATCAAAGATGGAATCTCTGTTGATCCATTAAATATTACAGCCATAATTGATTTTCCAAACTCGGAATGTTCATGAATTTTGAAGCTTCATGTGGCTTGCCGAATCAGAAATTTTGCAAGATATTTTTCAAAAAATTTTACCCCAATTACTTCACTACAAAAGAAAGATAAAAAGTTTATTTGGAATGATAAATGCGAGGAAAAATTTAAAAAATTAAAATAAAAACTAATGATATCACCTATTTTGATTGTGCACTGATCCTAATGCAATCTTTACATTTGTCACGGATGCTTTCGAGAAGGATTAGGGGGTATATTTCTATAAAATGATCATTTTATATTCTATTAAAGTAGAAAACTAAAGTTACAAGAGATTAACTATGCTCCCTATAACCTAGAGATTGCTATCATAGTACATGCACTACAATTTTGAAGGCATTACCTCTTAAGGAATCCCTTTGAGTTAAAAAAATAGACCATCTTGATCTCAAATACATCTTCACACAACCTAATGTGAATACAAGATAGTGAAGATGGTTAGAATTTTTGTCTCAATATGAATTTGACATCAGCTACATTAAAGGTAAGGATAATAGAGTGGAAAATGTGCTAAGTCATAGGAAACATATTTCTACACTTGTAACCTTGAGACTTCGAGTTCAAAGACGAGGTAAAGAAAGAAATAATAACAGATATGTATTATCAACAATTAAAAACAACACTTGCTTTAGATTCTAATGGTAAGATATAAAGGTTTTCAAATTGATGGTGAAGGAGTCCTAAGGTATGAATATCGGGTCTATGTACCCTTACAAAATGAGTTAAGGAATAAAGTGGTGATTGAATTTCACAATGCACCTTACTCTGGACATCCCGGAGTGACAAAAATGTTTGTTGATGTAAAACAACAATATTTTTAGAAAGGGATGAAGAAGGATATAATTGATTATGTATCACATTTCCTGGAATGTCAGCATGTTAAGGCTAAACACATGCACCCAATTGGTTTACTTTACCCACATATCATACCACAATTTAAATAAAAAGTAATAAGTATGGATTTTGTTCAAGGGTTTCCTATGTCTAAAAATAAACATGATGTTATTTTGGTTGTGGTTGAAAAATTAACAAAAGTGGCTCATTTCATTGCTGGTAATCTAAAGGATGATTCACCTGTTCTTGCAAAAATATTTGTTCATGAAAATTTCAGATTGCATGGTGTACCTAAGTTAATTATATCTGATAGAGATCCAAGAATGACTTCACGTTTTTGGAAAACTCTAAATGTAGCCTTAGGAATAAAACTAAACTTTAGTTTTATGTACCATCCGGAAATGGATGGCACACTGTTGAAAGATTTAATTAGGTAATGAAAGGCATGCTTAGGATGTATTATATGGATCAATAGTACAAATGCAAAGAATACCTTCCTTTGGTATAATTTGCATACAATAACATGTATCATTCCTCTCTAAAAATGGCACCTTTCGAAGCATTATATGGACGAAAGTGCAGAACCCTTGTTAGTTAGGATAGCATTGAAGATAGAGATGTAATTGGACCGAAAATGCTTACTGAAATGGAACAAGTAAAATTAATCCGTGAATGATTAAAGGAATAATCTGATGGGTAGAAAAGCTATGTATACCTGAAATGGGTTGATAGGAAATTTGAACTTGGTGAAAAGTCTTTTTAAGAGTCAAACCACAAAAGAGACCTATTACTTTTGGAAAAGTAGCCAATTTATCACCTTGATTTGTGGGACCTTTCAAAATTATGGAAGTGGTCAATCATGTTGCCTATCACTTAACATTTCCTCCCACATTGGCACAGATGCATGATGTTTTTCATATTTCCTTTCTTAAGAAATATGTTTCATATTTTTCACATGTATTAAATTGGAATTCTTTGCAGGTTCAAGACCCAAGGGTAATCATGGTTGAACCCATAAGGGTGCTAGAAAATCATAAGTTACACTTGCGTAACTATGAAATAAGTTAATGCAAGGTCCAGTGGGACCAATTTAGTGAAGAAAGTGCAACCTAGGAGAATCTTGAAGACATGAAAATTGCTTCCTTTAGGCCTAGATAATCGGTTCAAAAATCTCCACTTTAGGCCCGAGATCCTTCCTTTTTATTTTTATTGTAAATTTCCATGAAGTGATTCATCACTTCCAAGAGTTTGAGTTGGTGAATGGTGCTCTTGACATTGAGGATGTGGATGTCCCTAATCTACATAATGATCTCCATTTTCAACATTTATTTCTCCATAGACAAACATCTCTCATTAGCATTCTTTAGTTGATCACTAAGGACAATAGTCATGAGTTTCTCTACCTTTTTTAAAGCTCCCTCAAATCAATGGACACCATGTTATTTTTATGTCTATTGATATTAGTATCCAACCTGTAATTTTCAAATTTTTTTAGAAAGACATTAGATTTGACCACCGTCTCCTGAGCTTTGAACAAATTCTTCTGTGTAACTTTGAGAGCATGTATGTTCTCAATTGCTTCTTCCATATTCTAGGAAGTATTTTCCTCAAAGTTATACTTGGCCTTATTTCCCATCCTCTTTCCCCTCTCCACTGCTAAACTAGTTTACTTTATCCTCCTTTTGTTCCCTAGAATCAAAGCTAACTTCAATATTCTCCTGTGGTCCTAAAGCCTCACTCTCCTTACTCTTCTTCTTGACATTTTCTTTGGCCAGGCTTGACCTAGTCCTTTTTCCACCAATTTCCCCACTTCCTCCATACAAGTGAAAACAACTTTGGTTTCAGAGATCTCATTTTCCCCCAAATCTTCTTGATCATGGTTCACTAAATTAGCCCCAAATTTTTCATTTTTTCCAATGAGAGGTGTGTCCAGCCTTCAAAGATAGCTTTAATAAGCCCTTGATGTAACGGAAGGGTAAAAGTTCCTTTCCCAACCTATGTTATAGATTTGGAAAGAGAAATATACAGATAATTTGGAAAGTTGTAGAGTTTGTTATTCCTAACATGATTGAACATAGGGAAATGATACCCATAGATAAATTTGTATCTCCCTTCCAGGGTTATGTATGACATCATTAACAGAGCTATTTCTTCGTAGGGTGGAGGAAAATCCTCCCTAGCATAACCATTATGAAGGATTTTAGGGGCACCCTTACCTTGCATGAAGCTATCAATCTCCAATCAGAATCAGACTTAGGTTTGAAAATACATCTTCCTTCTAGGGAATACCTGTCACTTTAGCAATAAACTTTGGCGAGATAGTGAAAGAGAAATTCTAAACATGAACATGGCCTTCATTCCAAGTTTTAGCCACAACTTCACTAAGATCTTCATTGAAACCATCAAATATTTTTAAGAAATTCATCTCACCACCTTATCTAATAACTCAATTGCTTCCTTTGACATATAGCAATAATCATGCCAAGTTCATTTCGCACCAAGTCTCCTCCCATTTTACCCCTGTAGCTCTTCTTCCTATAGTGGTCCTACAAACATTGTCTATTTTGGTAGCCGGTTTTACAACAAATGTGTGGATGGCTCAAATAAATGAGAGTTTTTTTTTCAATCCAATCTTTGGGATGATTGGAATTTATGTTTGGCATGAGTCTAGGAATCATCATAACTAGATACGTCATCCTAGAGGCAGCCTCATCTTTATCAATCATCATTAAGAAGATATGGCATTGGGGACATATTCCCCTTCAAGAGTATGAATTATTTTAGCTTCTAGGTTGGTTAATTCCTCAACCAAAATAAAATCTAAAGCTTCTCACCCCTTATTTACAAATATATCTGCCAATCTATTTCCTTCCCAGGTAGATATGTTGGAATGATATTTCATTAAAAGAAGACATTTTCCTTTTGGTATTTTTAATAAATTCTTCAATAGATAGAGAAGCAATATTTTTCCCTTCATACATGAGATTATATTCAGAGAGTCTCCTTCCACAATTAGGGACTTGAAACCTCTCTCTTCGTAATCTTAACTCCCCAAAACATCATCATTGCCTCTGCAACATGATTATTTGTAGACCCAAATTAAAGAAGTAAGAAAGGATAAACTTACCTTTTGCATCACGAAACACACCTCCTCCTCTGGCCTTTCTAGGGTTCCCTTTAGTGGCTTTGTCAAAATTTAGTTTGATAAAACCCTCTCTGGGATTAGTCTATCTTACCCCTTCTCTTGGATTACTTTTCTTAGGTTGGGGATCATAGGTTAAGTTCCAATTGTTTATGATGTGTTTTTCTCTGTCCATAAATTCCACTTCTTTGTTCTTTAGGATGGAGAAATTGTTTCTAACAACATGTAAGCATTTGTTGAAATCATCTTGTTGGGAAGTTTATTTCCTTTGAAAATCCTTCTAGTTATGTTCTTTCCATACTTCCCACCACAGAATTCCAAGACTCATAATCCAAAGATTTTTCAGACCTTGACTTATGAACAAACATTTCCATTGAATCCAAGCAGATTGGACCTCCTTAGGGCTAACCTAGTTAACCGAAAACAAACTGTTGGGCCTCATAATATTGTCTAAGTAAAAGAAGGCATGTGGGCATGTGGGGGCTATTTAAATAAGGGTGTGTGGGTTGAAGGTGTGTAGGAAAGGGTTATAGTAGGGTTTAGTAGAACACACAATGTGTGAGCATAAGACAACACATGTTTTGGGAGTTAGCTATATTTGGAGTTCCAAGTAGCACATGAGAAAAGTGTGACCCATATAGCATGTAGAGTGGATAAGGTGTCATCCTGACAACTGTATGGTCAAGAATGAAATATTCCATACATGTGATGGAAGGATCCAGAAAGAAATCATTGTAAAGAGTGGAGAGCTTGGATCAAAGGAAGCACACTCCGTTGGAGAACCACATGGAAAATTTTCAACTAATGCATTATCGCAGAAGGCATGGCGGTGGAGACTAAAGGTATATATAGAAATGATCGGTAGAAGAAAATGGACACACACTAAGAGCGACATCATATAGCGCTAGATAGGTGAAGCTTTGGAGGAACAATAAAGGATCCTTTGGGATGGGATTAGGAGAATTGTAGGAGTGATGGCATATTTAGAGGGATGGGTTTGTAACTAGTTTTGTAATGTGGAAAGCATGGCTTAGGTTCCTGATGCATGAATCTGATCTACATTTTTATATTGGTCTGTTATGGCCTTAATGAATGTAATGTGGTTATTGAACTTGTTAACATGAATATAAGGTTCTGTTCTAAAGAATATATGTTTTTCATGAGCATAAACCCTAGTGCATTTCCTTTGTGTTATGAATCAGTTATGTATTCTATTTAATACTTCTCTTTTGTTATTTGAATGGATGCATTGATATGATAACTCATCCTAAGCTCTTAGAATGAACGCATGGTTATTTTCCTTCCTGCATATAAATATGTCATTAAGGATGTATTCTCACAAGACTCATATAAAGGAGGGGCTTGACACCCGTGCGTGCCTCGGGTGAGCACCCAAAGACTCTCTGGATAAAAGGTTGGCATGCACGGGATTAGACTATTGTTCTAGGGGTATAAAAATGACTACATCTTGGTTCCATTTTTGGGACCTATTTTCGAAGTTTTTTTGAGAAATGGCATACATCTTGGTCCCTATGATGCATGATGATAAAACATTTGACCTTGGAAAGTGTTGAAGCATGGTTCAAGAGCACGGAGGATGAGTTTTCTCAAATATTCAACACTGGACTAAAGTTTAATGCACATAGATGGGTATAAGAGAACATGTACCATGAGTTATATGAGACGTTCTTCTATTGTTTTCTAGTAGAACTATATGAATGGATGTTAACATATACATCCAGATCGAGATGGTACTATATATTGCACATATGGACCCAAGGTAATAACAAAATGCTACAAGATGTAGATTTGACTTAGACGTGTGTTATTGATCACTGGTGGAAAGGATTCCTTACTAGTTATACTTTGGAATACACCATTTCTATGTATTCTTTCCTAGAGGTTGCTGAGTTCAATTTTCTAAGGGATCCCAGAGGATCATTTTTACATGTTGTCCATTTGGCTATAAATATATTGATCATTACCCTAAGTTTAGAGGCATTCCCTATGATTGGGTGAGGAAGCTACAAGAGAGGAAGATGGCAGACATTACGGCTGAAAAGGAAAGGGAAGAGAGATGACTCAATTATAGTGAATCTCGTGAAAGGGAGATGGCTAGACAACATAATGTTATAGGTGTGATGGATCTATAGAGGCAGACATTACGGGAAGGAGTTAATGTTCATACAGAGGATGTGTAACCTGAGTAGTCTATACTACCCCATCTTGGAAAGTGTGAGAGAGAAGCCCCTTCACCTTCTGATGAGAGTTCATCACATGAAGAATGTAGATTCATCGATGTGCATCTAAACCCACAGTGACTAACCCCTGGCACTTAGTTTTCCAAATCAAGGAGGAAGTATTTCTAATCTTATTGGTATCGGTGGAAGTAATTGATCTATGCCTAGGAGATATAATTTCTCATTTGGGACATCCATAGTTATGCAAACCATTCCCATATTTAAAGGAATATTTGGACAAGGTGTAAATACACAAGGTTTGGGTATTGCTTCTACTAGAAGTGGCATGGGACACACAATGGGTAATGGGATAATATCACAAACCATCGGTGCGTAGTTTAGTGGGACATTGGGGACACTAGGTGTGACCACTTCAGGCCATTTTTTGGCTACATGAGGTGGATCTGGTGGTGTAGGAGTTGGAGGACCTAGTGGACCTAGCAGATCTGTAGGATTTAGTAGGATAGGAGGAATGGGACCTGGTGGATATATTGGATCTCATGGAGGAGGAAACACCAGAGGGAACCAAGGCTCTAGATCAGGAGGACAAGGGCCTTAAGCACCTCCAAAAATATTTTTTTAGATGTCTTTGTACTTACCAGACTACATGGATATTGAGGGCATAGTAGAGCATTTCCACAAGTGTTAATTACTATGGCATACGAAAGGGGTCACTACCCCAGAGTGAAAATCAAGTCAATTTGTAACAATTTTGCAAGGGCGTGTGCATAGTTGGTATCGGAAGTATGACCCCATTAAACAGTGGTATATTACACTACGTTGAAGAATTCCTTCCTAGAAGAGTTCCATATCATTGAATTTGAGTAGAAGAGCATCGCACTCAAGGATATCCAATAAGGAATGGCGAGAGAGTGTGCGGGATTATGACGCATGATTCAAGACTCTCTTTTCAAAACTATCCTATGACATTTAGCATTCTCAACATGATCAATAGTTTTTTTGGAGGATTGCTAATAAGTGTTCGAAGGACAGTGTCACACAAGACTTTCACGAGACCCACGTGAGGCCTTGAAAGATTTCTTGCGTGCTCAAGCTGTTGGGAGTGTTGATCTTGTTGTTAGCCTTTTTCTAGAGGCTCAAATTACTACAATGGCCAAGCAGTTGGAGAAGTTGTCTACAAAATCATCACATGAGATTCATAGTGGGCTTCGGTGTATAGAATGTGAAGTAGAAGGGCATGCAAAGGATATTTTCCGTTGAAATATGGTACATGTAATGATGATAGACTATGATATTTTCCATGGGGATCATGATGCAAATATATGTTCTCTACTACAACACGAAATTTGCAAGAATGTTTCTTACTATTGTAAGATATATGCCTCTACAACCCATGATACCAAGTATTATAGGCTAATTGACCATATTCATGATTCTATTGATCTTGGTGTGCACCAGACTAGCCTTGCAAGAAGTTACAAGGATGATGATCTCCGGTATGAAGGGTGCGTAGATGGAGGAGTGCACGGAAGAGGCTTTCATGGAGGATTTCTTAGTCGCGATAACCATGGCGAGAGGAAGAAGTGAGTTCCCATAAGGAGCCTATTATAAATGTGGGTCTACGAGCATTATAAACATGAGTTTCTGACCTATTGTAGTGTTCATGGTGTGAAGAAAAACATAAGTACAAGGAGAGCCACGAGTTTTTTTGAGCACATGAACCAACAACACCGAAAGGAAAAAGGCATTGGGATGGTGAATATAAAGAAGGCCAACCCATAGTGGATGCTAAGAGTGGCACGTGAGTTAGGATTAGAACTGTATTGGTAACAAATCAAGCATAGGTTACACATGAAAGGGAGATGCCAAGATAGAAATTTTTTGTTAGGGAGGAAGTGGTATATGGGAAGTATCCATACCCTACTCATCAGAAGGAAGTGTATCAAGAGACTATGGATGTGATTTGGAGTTTACAAGGGGAGATCCAATGTCTAAAGGAGAAGTCAAAGAAGTTGGAGCAAAGGAATACTATTGAGGCTCCACAAAAGGATCTGGATGAGGTTGAGGAAGTGTGAAAAATGTTAAGGTATGAGAATATTATCCCCTTGCTAGGAGAATGGTTGTGGGAGAAGGTACCACATGCCGGAGCAAAGTGTGAAAGGAAGGTTTTTCATACAAAGCTTCCTCCTCATAGCCTTGACTATGATAAGGAGATTACTTTAAGTAAAGTTGTTGATGGTTGGCTTCGAGTAATATCCTCATTTACATGGGATAAGAGGTAAATGATCTTACCATGGATGCTTGAAATTAAATGGGAAGTCCCGCATTACAACCTTCTTTGAATGTGATGTTTATGGAAAAAAATACAAAGGCAATGCCCATTGGAGTCTTGAAAGATGTGGTTATCACTATCCAAGGACCAAGTTCACGGGGACTTTGAATTCTTTGCACTCACCGAGGCGGATAATTTCCCATTATTACTTGGGTGCCCTTGGTGTTATAATAACAATGCTAACATGCAGTTTAACAAGGTGTATATCAGTTTTGAGAATAAGGAAGAAAGGTTGATTATCCCTTTAACGGATGGGAAATTAGTGCCCTATATTGAGCCCTTAGGAGAGAAGTCCTTGATAGAATCTATGTGTGCTCCATCAGATATCTTGAGATAATTCATCCCACGGAGGGAGTTATCTATTTTGAAGATGCTCAGTCCTTGAGTGATACCACTAGCATGAAATGTGATAATTTGGAATATGGGACTTGTGCATTGGTTGGGTGATAGTTGAGAGGATCTGTAACAAGGTTAATGAAGGCACACTTAGTGAAGAACTTGGGAGGGAAGAATTTTTGAGTTACTCTAGAGGAGCATACCCTAAATTTTTCTTGTGATAAATGGAGGCTCAATTGAAGAATGAGGAAGAGTTAAGGGGAAGACTTAGTTATAACCTACTCGGAACTTCAATGTGCTGGTGGGCTACACATTGGGAGAGCCTCCTAGAATAAAGAGAGGTAAGAGCCTAATTTTCTATAAGGTTATCCAAGAGTAACATGCCCATTGTGATCTAAGACTACCATGGTAAAGAGACCACCTCATTTCATGTCCAAGCATGTGAGAAGGCCTAGATGGGAAGCGTAGAAGTATTACCACCTTCGTTATGGGTGCATAAGTTATATTCCACCTTACAAGGTTGTGTACGTACATGGTATATTCATTCAGAGATGCATCATCAAATAGGTAATTGGCAGGAGTTGGTGGTTGATCTCATTCAAGCTTTCGAGTATAGGAGTACAAAGCCATCAATGGATAAGGCGTTACAAGTAGTCAAGCACCTTACAATGGGAGATAGTGCTATGATGGAAGATAGAATATAGGAGCTACTAGGAGAACCTAGTTTAGAGACAATTTTTGATGAAGAGGAATTAGAGAAAGTACAGCTTGAGCGCGCGTGCATGGAAAAGGAAAAAGGAAAAATGGTCTATGTAGTAGATGGTGAGGAAATGGAAATTTTGAATGTTAACCATTCTAAAGGTACATGTAAAGTCATATATAGCATTGATGAGAAAACACATGCCTACCATGATCCCTTGAAAAAAATAAGGTTAACATTTGGACAAAGATAAAACCTAAGGAAACTATCATTAGGGATTATTGGTCGAAAAAATAATTTTCAAAGTTCATTGATCTGTTGGGCAAGTTCTTGGATTTTTTCCCTTATGGTTAGCATGAACTCAAAGGCATCCACCATTCCTTAGGGAGATGAGAATCAAGTTGAATGAAGGTGCACGCCTTTGGTTTGGAAGATGCCTTATCAAATGAATCCAAATTTGCACGTATGGGTTAAGGAAGAAATAGAGAATATGATAGCATCTAGTATCATGGAGGTTGTGGAGGAATCAAAATGGATAAGCCCACTGGTCATCAATATAAAGAAGGATAAAAGAATAAGGATTTGTGTGGACTACGGGGACTTGAATGTATTATGTTTCATCGATCCTTTCCCAACCCCTTTCTTAAAGAAATTTTGGAGGGTGTAGTTGGGCGCGAGGTCTACTCTTTCACGGATTGGTTTTCGGGGTATAACCAAGTCGGGATTGCAAAGGAAGACCGGTGAAAGAAAAATTTTGTCACTTTGAATGGGGAAGATTTTCCTACATGGTTATGCCTTTTGGATTGAATAATGTTCCTATTGTGTTCTTGTGCATTGTGGTACAAGCATTTTAGGACTTCATCCATAAATTTATTCAAGTCTACTTGGATGACTAGATTGTGTATGGGCTAGTAAAAGACCATTGTGACAATTTGAGGCTGATGTTTGAGAGATGTCGATAATTGAGGATATCCCTCAACATTAAGAAATGTGTCTTTGCTACTCCATTTGGAACCTTGTTAGGACATATTATATGTAAGGAAGGCTTACTAGTGGATCTCGTAAAATTTGTAGTTATTGGGGTTGGGGGAGCCTACTAGTCAAAGCGCAGTGCATAGATTCCTTGGACATATGGGGTACTACAATAAATTCATCAAGGGGTATGCCAAGATCATTGTACCCTTGGAGGAATTTCTAAAACACAAGAGTGCCTTTCATTGGGGAGAGGCACAATAGAAGGCATTTGACACTTTGAAGGATAAACTTGTCACTACACCCATACTACACTTTCCTTCTTAGGATAAGCCTTTCCATGTGCATGTTGATGCCTCAAGAACAACCATGGGAGAAGTACTAGCACATCCTAGTGAGGGGATTATTGATCACCCCTTGTGTTTTACAAGTAGGAAGTTGACACCAAGCGAAACAAAATTACACTACTACTGAGTGTGAGGCACTTATCAATGATCTATGCCTGCATAAGTTCAAGCGGTATCTTCTACTAACACCTTTTATATTCTACACAGACCACATGGCATTGAAATACTTGGTGAAAAATCCTATTTATCAAGGGCGCATATGCCGTTGGGTCCTATTATTCCAAGATTTTGAGTTTGCGGTGGTTGTAAAAATAGGGAAGAGAAATTTAGGGTCTAACCACTTATCAAGGATTGACTCGGGGAGCATGCACAAAGCATTGAGGATACCATGCCGGACACACAATTGTTTAGGTTGTGGTGTGTTCCCTCCGACATAGAAGATATCACAGTATTATTGAAAATGTGTGTGGCACCGGATGGGACGAAGGCTCTGGAGAGGAAGTAGTTAGCAATACATGTTGTGCCCTATATGTTGATTTGTGGAGATATGTATAAGTTAGGAAGTGATGAGGTTCTACGCTGATGCGTATTGGAACACGAGCTCATGACAATTATGGAGGAAGTGCATGCTAGGAATGTAGGAGGAAACTATGCAAGAAATGTAACCACATGGAAGATTTTACTTGCATGGATTTGGTGGGAAACCATCTACCAGGATTGTATTGAGTTTTGCAAGGCTTGTGACCATTTCCAGCACCTTGGAAAACCTAGAAAGAGGGATGAAATTACCTTGCAACCAATAGCCAGTGTTGAACCATTTGAAAAATGGGCAATCGACTTTGTAGGGCCAATTTTTCCAGCCATGTGAAGGACTGGTTTGTGGTATATCATTACTTGCACCGATCACACGACAAGATGGGAAGAGGAAGCACCTACAAATTATTGCACTATAACAACAACTACTATATTTTTATGGGAGAACATAATCAGTAGGTATGGATGTCCTTTGAGCTTGACTAGTGAAAGGGGTACACATTTTCTCAATCAAAGGGTTAGGAGTATACTAGAAGAATTTATAGTGGCCCATCACAAGACTACCCCCTATCATCCATAGGAAAATGGAACTATTGAGGCATTTAACAAAATACTAAGTCACACATTGATCAAGATCTGTGATGTTGGAAGACAAGATTGGAATGACAAAGTATCAGCCATTCTATGGGCATACAAGACAACCTATAAAATATTGAACAAGGCCACATCATTTCAGTTGGTGTTTGGAATAGAGGTCATTTTTCTAATTGAATTCATGTTACCATCACTTTGCCTGAGATCACGCATAGGATGAGTGGGTAATGAACAAGTGCTCGAAGAAAGGATCGATAAGTTGATGCGGTTAGACAAGAGACGATCACTTACCAAATGGATTCGAAGATAGAAACGCGGCATGAAAAAGGTCGGCATGATCATCATATCAAGAAAAAGCAATTTGAGGTTGGGAATGTGGTTTTGTTGTATGATTCTAAGTATCTGCACCATCCTGGGAAGTTGAAATTCCATTGGTTAGGACCATACATCATCTCATACATCCTTGATTCAGGCACTTGCCAATTATGAGTGCTAGATGGGAAGAGATTACTAGGTCATTTCAATGGGAGTAGGCTAAAGCCCTACTATAAATAATTATTCTTGGTGTTTGTAAATAAGGTAGTATTTCCGGTTAGCTTAGGATTTCCTTTATACATTCTTTTTATTTTCTTATGTTCCCTTTTCTAGTTGTTTGTTTCTTTCCATTTGTGTTGTTTTGCACCTTGTGCGTTGATAACCACATTATTTTTTATAGGTTGTGTATGTGAAGAGGACCGCACATCCATTTTAGTGTGGGGTGGAGTAGTAAAAAGTAAATTATAATCTAGTAGAAAAATTCTAGTGGCCCATGAAGGAAGCATGTAAGATTGACAAAGCACATGGGAAATAATGGATAATGAATTATGATGCCAATAAGGTTGTAACAAATACCACGTACAAAGGATGAAAATCATAGGAAAAACATGAAGTAGGTGAGGGGAAAAAATTAGGTAAAGGACGAAGAATTTCCTTTGGTGTTTTATACGCACGCATAAGAGTCTTGATCAAGTTGTATTTTTGCATGCTAGAAGGTTGTAGAGGGTTTTTCACACAAGATTGTGCACATGGGTAAGGGAGCTTAAGGTTGTCCTAGTGGAAAAAGAAAAATTTAATGTTAAGTACATCGGTAGGTGGTATAGCATTTATTGCTGGAGAGGAACAAAAACTATAAGTATGAAGTCGACATGTTAATATTTACCTTGCTTGTATGAAGTTAGAGCTCTTCTAAACTAGGGAATCTAGAGAAATTTGTGCAAAGGAAGAATAATCATAAAGATCTAAGTGTGTGACTAAGGTTGATCTACAAACTGGAGTAGAAGGATTACATGGGTGTGGGAGATTTCTTTTTAGAATATGTTATCTTGTGGAAGAAGTTGTTCCTAGTTAGGGTTTGACAACTAGGGCACAAAAGAAGGAGGATTCTTCATGGAGTGGAGCCTTAGAGTTGAGAAGAGTAGTAGATTAGAGAAAGAAGGAGGGATTTAGGTTATAGCTTGATAAGAAAACATGGCACCAAAGAAGGTGACCGTCTCACCAAAGAAACAAATGGGCAAGGGCAAATAAAAACAAATAGCTGTTGTCGTTAGCTCCAATGAAGAATGGTATGCAAAAATGTAGTACCCAGATGGAGTATTATTGGGGAAAGATTGGGTGTCACACTTGAGACAAATTACCATGAGTGATTACAACCATCGCATGAGCACTAATGACAAAGAAATGGCATTGGAACTGGTTCATCCAACTAACAAGAGGACCCCACGATGGAATGCCAATATATAGCGACAAATTTAAGGTAAAGTTGGAGAAGGCGTAGGCTATTGAAACTATATGAGTTACCTAATTTTGGAAAACTTGGGAAGCTATATCGATGGTTTATGTCATGATTACATGAAGACCGCTTCTATTTTTAGGCCACAAGATGCACATAACCCCTCAGCTTATATCCAAGTTCAGCGGCCTTAATTGTGAAGGAGAATACATAGACGATGACTTGGATGATAAGGATTCCATCAAGGAAACTATGGAAGATTATTACCACAAGAAGGGTTCACGGTACTTTAACATCATAGAAATACCAAACCCTATTATGAGGATGGTCATGTGCTTAGTCACCAAGCTTAATGATAAAGAAAGATGGACACAAGTAAACAAGGCATGGTTAAATGTATGCCAGAAGATCTCAGAAGGGACCATCTATAACTTGTCCACCTTTATTGTGGATGAGATCATAAGCAGTGTGTAGGAAGGAGAAAAGATACTATTTAGAAACATTATCCTCACCATCATCTTCTTGGAGATTGGAGTGCCCGATGGGCCGAGATAATTTTGTATGGGATTATCAAGAAGACAATACCTCTCCTATGAAAAGTTTTAAGAAATATACATGTGAGACCATGACATTCGTTCACAAGGCACGCCTAGAAAACTGGTACAAATGAATGTGCGATGCATTTGGGGTAGAGTGGAGGATCCCTAAGAACTTTCCCATGCTCGTGGGTGGAGAGGTAGAATTTGCATTTTATCAACATTTATGCATTGTTAGGTTTACATGACAAATGTAACTAAGAGCCCATGGTACAAGCTACCCTTCTCCTTCACCATGAAATACTTCCAAGTAAGGGTCAACCAGTTCAATGAGGCCAAAAGGCTAAGGTTCAACCTTAGTGAGGTAGACCAAGACCACCGTGAGCTACTTTGAAAGCTCTTATACCCTAAGAAGCATGCATACATGGAGAAGTATGTCTCCCATGAAGAACAGATGATGAAGCCAATAATGTTGCTAATCACCGAAAGGGATGTAGCAAGGGTATATCTATACATAAGGCCTAAGTTTAAGAAATAATCCTATCTAGAGAGTGATGTATCCATTCCAAAAGACCCCATAGCAAGGAAAAGGTTTTCTAAAGAAGAGGGAAAGAGAAGAGGTGTAGGACAAGAAGGCACCAAGTGTGCAAACAACACAATGTCGTGGGTGCGTTGGAAAAAACCGCTAAGCCTAGCACTTACGCACATAGGAAGAAGTCCCCAACCAAGGAAAATACCCTGGAAGAAGAGGTGCCAGAGCATGAAGGACACCTCACACATGAATAATCACTAAGGAAGACATCACCTATTAAGGAGAAAGAGAAGGAAGAATCTCCTATACTAGAATCACCAGTTAGGAAGAAGCAGAAGGTGGTAGAAAAGGAAGACTCGGAGGAAACAGAGATCCTAGAGGCCTACATTGGCAATAGGGATGATGAAGATCCCAAGGGAGGTCAAGACCATCTGGTATATAATGTACATGACTTTGAGGAGGAGGAAGATGAAGAGGAGAATGATGAGGAGGAAATAGATGATCAAGGCAAGGGGGTGAGTGAAGAGGTAAGCACCAAAAATCAGGGAACCCCAAGCCTCACCAAGGAACAAGTGGAAAAATCCATGGAAAGAGAAGTAGCGGGCATCATTAAGGATTTGGTGGAGTAGGAGTTGGAGTAGAGCACGGATGAAATTTTGAAGGAAATAGAAGAAGAAAGTGTTGGGAAATAATATGGAAGCATGGGTGGGAATCCCAATTTGGTGGTAAGCTTCCCAAAGGCTGTGAAAATAGGTGGGAAGGGCATAGTGGTAGAACAAGGGAAAGGAATGGGATACATCAATGATCCAAAAAAGGTGCTATGTGTGCACTTTGAAAGCATCATACTAACAAAACAACTCCTGGCTATGACTTCATTTCATGAAGAAGACACATATCCATGAACTAGAAAGATCTTATCTTAGGTGTTCAAGTCCTAAGTGGATGAACTTGAGTTTGAAGTAAGTCAAGGTGCACTGATGAAGGTGTTAAAGACAAAAGGATTAAATCCCTTGGTGAATGCTCAACAATTGTTAGATGAGCAGGTATGTAATGCACTAAACAAAGTTTTAGTTGAGATTGAGGCCAGAATGTTTGGAAGAAATGATAGAGTGAGATTCCTAGAGGAGGAATTGGAGAAGAAAAAGGAGTATCTCATTGAGAGGAGAAAAGACTTGAAGCAAGAAGAGATTATCAGTGTGTAGTTAAGGTGCATTGAAGGAAGAGAAGGAAAAAGTGTGTAAAGTCTCTAATAAGGTGGAGATGATTATGGATGCCATTGTCTTAAAGCATCTCGACATAGCACCGCCCAAAAAAATATGAATTAACCTTGCATTATCTGGAGGGTTTGATTCACATCCTCACAATGGAAATGCATCTAGTTGCCTTAGATACCGTAAAAGAAGCACTTTGGCATGCTAAGTGAGAGAAGAGAAGATGAAGTTTATCAAGATCATTACTTGATATACCAAACTCCTTGTAGAGGTAAAGGCCATTGCGCAAGTTGCTGAAGATACATATGATAATTACAATTTGATAGAGATAGAGTGGAAAACATCCTAGTCACTACACATGAAGCAAAGTTCAAGGAGTTTTAAGAGAAGAATAAGGGGAACATAGTAGAACAAGGTAGAGAATAAGTCATAAGCTATCGAGACCTTGTGGGGCTCGATCAAAAATTGGTGAAGGTGTTATACCCCCGAGATCACCCACAAGATGGACACCCTTGAGGATTTGGGAAAAAAATTGGAAGGAAATTTTTAAATGATGAGCGCTAAGGGGGAAGGGCTAAGGTTTGAGGAGGTCACTTCCCTAGTAAGATACCTTTGTCATAAGGTGTAGATCGAGGTTAATGCCTAGGAAAAATTAGAGGCGAAATAGGGAAGGATTTCCCTCTCCTCCAAAAATAAACATTGTCCTCTTTCGTTTCCCCATTCTTTCATTCTTTCTCCAAATTCTTCATTCCTTCATTATTTTCCCACTATTCAGAGCCTACCATTCTTTATTCATTAAAGAGAAGTGTTTCTAAGGATGGAGAACAGGTGTAGTGTGGGATGATGTTGGGACCCAGAATATTGGATAAGAACAAGAAGGTGCGTGGGTGTGCAAGGCCTATTTGAAGAAGGGTATGTTGGTTGAAGGCATGTGGGGAAGGGTTCTAGTAGGGTTTAATAGAACACATGACATGCATGTGTAAGACAAGATAGGTTTTGGAACTTAGCCATATTCGGTGTTCCAGGTAGCACATGAGAAAAGTGTGACCTATCTAGCATACGGAGTGGATAAAATGCCGACTTGTCGGTTGTATGGTCAAGAATGGAATATTCCATGCATGTGATGGAAGGATATAGAAAGACATCATTGTAAAGAGTGGAGAACTCTGATCAAAGGAAGAATTCTCCACTAGAGGACCACATGGACACTTAGAAACTGATATGTTATCTTAGGAAGGTATGGCGATGGAGACTAAAGCTATATATAGAAATTCTTGATCAGAAATAAAGGAACACACACCAAGAGTGACATCATATAGCCTGCATAGGTGAAGCTCTGCAGGAATAATGAAGGATCCTTTGGGTTGGGATTAGGAGAACTATAGGAGTGATGGCATATTTAGAGGGATGGGTCTATAACCAGTTTTGTAATGTGGAAAGCATGGCTTAGGTTCCTGATGCATGACTCTGATTTGCATTGTTATATTGGTTTGTTATGGCCTTAATGAATGTAATGTGGTTATTGAACTTGTTAACATGAATATAAGGTTATTTTCTAAAGAATATATGTTGTTCATGAGAATAAACCTAGTGCATTTCCTTTGTGTTATGAATCAGTTTTGTATTATGTTTGATACTTCTATTTTGTTATCTGAATGGATGCATTGATATGATAACTCATCCTAAGCTCTTAGAATGAACACATGGTTATTTTCCTTCTTATATCTAAATCTATCATTAAGGATGTATTCTCATAAGACTCATATAAAGGAGGGGTTTGGTGTCCATGCATGCCTTGGGTGAGTGCCAAGCTCCGTTGGGTGATAGTGTGCACGCATGGGATTAGACTATTGTTCTAGGGGTATAAAAATGACTGCACAAACCAAAAATAGAAGATAGAATTTGAAAAGAAAAAGAGCATTCCAAAAATAAATGGTTTACCATTTCCAAATTCTCTTCACATAGAGCACATCTATTTACCATATGAAACCCTCTTTTGGTGAGGTTGTCAACTGTAAGAATATTATTTATCACCATAAGCCAACTAAAAATATTGACCTTGGGACTGATATTCTTGTTCCATATCTTGCCAACTAATAGATCTTCCTCACTAGTATCCTCCTCAAAGAATAAAGCATAAGCTGATTTGACTAAGAAGATGCCATTTTGTTCTTTGTGCCACACTATTCTATCTTGTTCCTCACTTTGTTATAAGACACATGGTTTTTAGGAATTCATTGAGGATATCCATGTGTTCTCTAAGCTCCTGCTTGTCTAATTCCATATACTTCCAAGTTTGAAAGCTCCCAAGATCTTCCATATAATTGTTTATTTTTCTCCCATATTTTTCTTCTAATTGTTTTGAGATTTGGGAAATTTATCTTCAAGTGTAAAGTTACCATCCCATTTTTCATTGTAGAAAAAGATTTTAGTGCCTTTTCCTAGTTTCCATCTGTTTCCTTTTTCCACAAGTTCCTTCGCCAAATTAATAACTTTCCATATACTTGACCCATTAAAGGAAGCCTGTTTAAATATCCATCACTCATCATTAGCATATGCCCAATATTTTTTCCTTAAAATTCTAGTCCAATGCCCAATATTTTTTCTTAAAATTCTAGTCCACACCCCATCTTCATTAGTTAGCCTCCATCCAATTTTGGCTAGAAGGGATTTATTCATTTTAGTCCAATCTCTAAGACCTAACCCTCCCATATTTTTGGTTTACAAACCCTATTCCATGCCACCAAAGGGATTCTATCTTTAATTTTTGTTCCACTCCATAAAAATTATTTTGAATCCTTTCAATTTTTCCGCAATTTTCCTTGGGAGTTGATAGAGGGAAATCACATACACTGAGATACTTTGAAGGGAATTTTAAGTAGAGTGATTTTCCTAGCTTGAGATAGCAAATTTTCTTTCCATCCAGCTAGTTTCCTCTCAAATATTTCAATAAGAAAATTCCACTCACCACTAAGAGGTATCTTATCCCCTAGAGGCATACCCAAATAAAAGGATGGAAAGGGATTAATGTCACATTCCAATATTTCAGCAATCTTCTTACATCGACTTTCCATAGTGTTAAGGAAAAAAATGGAGTTTTTTCTATAGTTCACCAGTTGTCCCGAAACCTCCATGTAATCATCTAATAGTTTTTTAAACTTCTTAGCTTCCAGAATTGACACTTCCACCAAAAAAGTATCATCGACAAAATGCTGATGTGACACATTTTCCATACCCCTAGCCAAAGATATTCCTTTGATGGAGCCATTACTAGTTTCCACATTGAGTCTTCTACTAAGGGATTCTACCATGATTATGAAAATAAAAGGGGAAATTGGGTCCCCTTGCCTCAAACCTTGTGTGTTGGGAAAGAAGCCACATGGGGTCCCATTTATAAGAATGGAGAACCAAGCATTTGAAATACAAGCCTTAACTAAACTCCGAAAGGAGTAATCAAATCCAAAATTGTTAAGAATTTTATCAAGAAAACTCCACGATACCCTATCATAAGCCTTGGCCATATCCATTTTAATAATCATAGCATCTTTTTTTCTAATTTTGGTTGAGTGGATTGTCTCTTTGATAGTAATGATCCCATCTTGAATTTTTGTCCCAAAACAAAACCCCCTTGTTATTCAGATATAATAGTTGGAAGGATAAATTGTAAGTGAAGAGCAAGGATTTTTGTGCAAATTTTGTAAGTAGTGTTACAAATACTTATAGTTCTAAAGTCTTTAAATTCCATAGCATTACCACATTTCAGAACAAGGGCTAGAAAAGTAAAATTCATATCCTTAATAAAAATTTGATGACTGAAAAATTATTCAACTACTTTGTAAACAACTGTTTTAATAATATCCCAAAAATTTTGGAAGAAGAAAGATTGAAATCCATCTGGGTCAGGAGCCTTATTAGGACTGAGATGTTTGACTATAAATTCAACCTCCTACATGGATGGGGTTGTTGAGAGAATTTTGTTATCTTCTTTTAATACCATGGAAGGAATGCAATTAAGGAAATCATTCTCCTTAGCCAAGTTAGGAACACTTTGATTAGTTAGCAGGTTTTTAAAAAGAGATGGCCTCTTATTTTATTTCTTCCTTCTCTTCCAAGAGATTCCCTTCATTTTTCTGATTTTATTTATTCTATTGAAACTTCTACGCTTGAGGGTGGACAAATGGAAGAATCTAGTATTTTTATCCCCTTCTTTGAGCCAAGTAATTCTAGATTTTTATCTCCAGAAAGTTTCTTCCTTAGCTAAAATATTGTGGTATTCCGATAGAATAATTCTTTCCTTTTCATAGTCTTCCAAATCAGCTTCATATTCACTCCTTTCATTCTGCCTTTGGAAGTTTTGTAAGTCTAATTTAATTTCTGCTTTATTCTAGAATATATTCCCAAAAATCTTCTTATTCCAATTTTTAAGATTCATTTTGACATTCTGTAATTTTTTGGTTAATCTATACATCAATGTTCCCTGGACCTTAAACCTCCACCATTCATTGACAATATCTTTGATTTCCTCACTATGAAGCCACATTTTTTCAAAATGAAAGGGGTTTTCCTTTTAGTAGGGTCCTTAATCATCAAAATAATTGGGTTATGATCTGACCCTATCCTTGGTAGATAAAAGAGGGATATATCCTATTTTAACCATTCCTCTGAAACCAAAACTCTATCTAGTCTCACTTGTATAAGTTGTGATCCCGCTCTTGTTTGACCAAGTGTATTTACTGCCCTTTAAGTCTATATCAAGGAGATAGGAATTTAGAAGAAAATCATTAAAATCCTCCATACTAATAGTAAACTCCTGGGAACCCCTTTCTTTTCCGAGGGAGAAATAGGGGTATTAAAGTCACCCATCACAATCCAATCAGAGCCAGTGATATGATTTTTGAAAGTAAGGAGATGCTGCCATAATTTTTTCCTTTCTTTGTGAAGGGTAGGAGCATAAATGTTGGATAAAACCCATATTTTACCATTTTCCAAATTTCTCATCATCACAACCATATGATTATCTATTTTCAATAAGAGAGTACCCTAAAAATGGAAGGATTCCACACAACAACTATTCCTCCAGAGGCACCATTCGAACTAACAAAAAAAGCCTTAGAATTTTTCCAAAATAATTTATAGGAGTTTAGGAAATTCTCATCTTTCATTTTGGTTTCTTGAACTACTAAAACATCTATTTTTTATCCTTTTATCAAGTCTCTAAGAACCCTCCATTTAGTAGGGTTGTTAATCCCTCTTCCATTCCAAGAGATGCAATTCATTTTCTAAGATTGGGTTTGTTTTTCCTAAAGACCTTCTGGTCTAAACAAGTTTGTTTCCCTAAGAATATATTTTTTTGAGTAGTTATTTTTCTTGATTCAAATTTATTTCGTTTACCTTGTTTATTGTTAGGAGTATCCACATTGATTAGGATTTTTCCCCCAGGGACTTCCTCTTTACCAGATGGAGTTACTTTGGATGACTCACTCTTTTTTGTTGATGAAGTCACTTCTCCTTTCCTTAAGTGTTTTGTTTTAGAAGGTTCCCCCTTTTTTCCAGAAGATAATTCCTCTTTCTTATATTCTAGGTCATTTTTTAGAATTTTTCAAAAATTTAGGATTTCATCCGATTAGAGGTTGATCAAATCATTTATTGTAATCCTCTCTCCCATTGAAGTAAAATATATTTCATTTTGCTCTTGTCCATTCTATTTTTGTATTTCCACAACTATTTCTTTCATAACAAAATCTACAGGTTATTGTTCACCCTTGTTTCCATTCTCCATATTTGCATGTCTAGAAGTTTTGTTGTTTGAGCCAACCCCTTTATTTGAGGAAAAGTGCTCCATCTTCCTCGCATATGAGGAGTATTTAGCTGGTTTTTCCTTCTTTTTTTCTGTGATCTTTGAATCATACATTGACTAATTTTTGGATCTCCTTCTATTGAACACCAAAGTAAAACCATCTTCATCCTTTTCCAGAACTATTTTATTTGGAGTTATCACAGGTTCCTCTCTTTCTTGGATTCTAAGAGGCTTATACCCTTCATATGATTCTTAAAAAATACCTTCCTATGGTTTGTTGTGCTTTGCATAATCCCTTTTCCCTTGTCTTATTTTCCTTCATTCATGGTTACTATAGTATACATCTTAGAAATCTTGTACTTAAAGTCATGTGGGAATAATGTCCCCAACCATTGCATTTGGTACATTTTTATAGAGAGCTTTCCATTTTGATATTTTTTCCACATCCCTAATCTAGACTTTATCTTGATGCTTATTAGGGGTATCTTGGCTGTGTGATGATAAAAATACAAAATCTAGCACAAACAAGTCTAGTCATATTCAAAGTCGCATTATCTATTAGTACCAGTGAGCCCAAGGAGTTAGTTATTCCTCTTATAATATCCTCATGCCAAAACTCCAAAGGAAAGTTTGGAAGGCATATCCAGATAAGGAACTAATTCATATTCTCTTTTTCTGGATTAAAGTTTGGTTCCCATTTCCTAAGATACCATCCTGATTTTCCCCAAAACCAGGGGCCTTCTTCTAGAACCTTCTACATATCTTCTTGAATGATAAAGTTAAAAAGAAATAACCCATTTGTTAGAGAACTTACCTCCAGGTGTCCTTTAGGGTTCCATTTTAGTTTGGCCCATCTTCTCACAACATCGATATTTGGTTTTCCTCCCACCAATTTCCCAACCGAACTTTTTCAAGTTTTCTATAGTACTATTTAAAAGGGAATCAGGGATTTCCAGTACACATCCCGATGCCTCCTTGACTACCTGGAGAAAAAAAATTGTCCTTTCGAAGCAGTTTCATTTTTAACTCAATTCAACCATGAATCCGATGCCTTTTTATGGGATTCATTTTCCTTGCATCATCGTGTCCTTGGATCTCCTTATCTAATACAGTTGCAGCAAACTCCTTGGATCCAAGTGGGATTTCTCTACCATTAGTTTCCCGCCCAACAATTTTCAAAACCTCATCCTCCCTCTTTCCGTTCACCCCACTCTCTTCTCTAATTGATTTAGAAACTATCTTTGGATTTTTATATTTTGAGAAAAAAACTTTTAATAAGTGTTGATACAACCATTTTAAATCTGTAATGAACCTCTGAAAACTTGAATTTATGAAAAATTTTATTTCTTGTTTGAGAATATTATGGTTGAATAAGATATATTATTATTACCTATGTTCTTGAAAATGTGTTGGACTAAGTTAATCATCGGGATGATGGTGTTTTTAGAGGGGAGGTATGTAATGCCTATGTTGTGTTGATATTTGTATTTTCTTCCTTATAATAAGTTGTCAAATGTTGATATTTGATTTGTTCTTATTTGTTGTGCTCTTTTGAACTGTTTAATCATGTTTTACGGAATGGTATAAAGTGCTCTGAGATATTATTGTTAATAATTATTATGGTGGTTATGTACTTATGTTGTTGATCATAAAGCACTTACTTAATTAGTTTTTTGAAATAAACTTAGTGATTTCAGATTGTGGAAAGTGAAATCAGATTCTTGGGATAGTTAAGAAAGCAGGTAACTTTGTAAGCTATATAATTTTTAATATAATTAATATTCCTAAAAAAATTTTATCAATATTATATGAAGGACAATACCTTGGATCAATTACAATGATCCAAGGCATTCTCCTTGATCAATATGTTATTATGACTATAACCGATAAGTATATTTGACTTCTTAATGATTTTAGGGATTGTAATTATTATGTTGATCAGGTTGACTATAAGTTGTTTATGATCACCTTATAATTTGAAGGCATAATTACGCTTAATTGGATGTGATTACGATTAAAGTAATGAATATATTCATTTGATTTTTTAAAATCCTAAAATAATCTATACTAAGGTGATATCTACATTCCTAATGAACTATCTAATATTATGTTCTTTGGATTAAATAATAACTTCCTAAGATAAGGTTGAGGCATAGATATTAATTGAAACAAAAACCTATCTAAGGATCTTATGCCCTAATCCTAAGTCCTAACCTTATGACCTAACTATGGTTGGCATACTTAAAGGTAGGATTTTCTACAAAGTAGAGTAAGATGGATATCACCCCATCATGTACTTGGTGAATTAAATGTGTTATTAAATGGTCACCATCACCCTTTAACAAGATACGAATTTGGACTTGGCCATGCACACCAAAACTAGTGCTAACAGTTTAAGCATGCATTAGTTACTTGATTGTTTGATTTCCAAGTTTAGCTGGTAATGGATGGTTGGCGGGATTTTGGAAGTTGAACTGACATTCCTGATAGGTAACATTAAATGCGTTGGTAATACCAAAATCATCTTGGGAGAAGCATGAAAATTTTGGGAGAAAAGATAGGGTTTTGTTTTCATTTTTCATTTAGGTATTCAAGCTCTTTGGCTTTACATGTTGGTTTTATGGTATTTAAACTATTAGTTCATTTTTGGATAATAATGATCTATCAGTTGCATGGAGGAAATAGTGGAGGAAAATTTAAGGCATTGGATATTAAAATGGAAAGAAGGAGAAGAATGGGTTTTACGCAGAAGGCTGTTTCAAAATATTTTTGGAAACTTTCGTGGAAGCTTGGAGAAGAACTTGGGGAGATTCAAAAGGAATTTTAGGATCTCTACCAGGCATGATAGGCTCTAAATCCTTGAAATATTTTTTTATTTAATGGTTTCATGAAAATAACTCAACTCTTGTCTAAAATCTTGTTCTCTGGTTTTGGTTTTCATATATTGGTTTCATTATTCGATTATCTGGTTGTATTATGAATGATTATTTTTGAATTTGGTCATATTTAGATTATTGTGGCTTCTGGTTTCTATATGTTTGATTAAAAAGTAATATTACAAATCATATCAATGTTAGGATGTGTTTATAATCAAATAACTTAAATAAATTATGTTATCATGCTTTTTCAAAGCATTGTACCTTTGTTTGCGAGATACCCATCTCTGTAGGGTTTAATCACGCAGTTTTTATGATCTAATGTATACCTAGAAGTGGGTTTTTAGGGAATATGATTTGTGAGGATTTTTGTTTCTTGGTATTTGATATACTAGCTTGAATTTTGGTTTTTAACTCTGTAAATAGTAGAATTATTGGTTTGAACTTGAATAAAAATTTGAAATGAAACTATATATTTAGTCATTTCGGATTTAGTTTAATGAAACTCATATGGGTGTTCTATTTTTCATTTCTTTAGGTGATGCATTTGAGTTTGAATTGGGCTTGTTAAACGAGGTAATAACATATCCATTTAAGGATTTTAGGAAGTATAGGTTGATAACGAAGTATTTTCACTTCAACTCCCTTGTATGGAAGCCTCTGCCGCACTCTATAATGGATCCATAGGTTGACATCTCATTGGGTATTACTATTTTTGAAGAAACTCATCTGCTAAACTTTGTTGCATCCTTTATTATGTTCACTCATGAGTGAAAATGGGTTCGATGGCTATATACTTGAACCTCCTTCAACCAACGAACTAAGGTAGGATATTGTGAATCGATTTAAGTATTATTAACTTATAATGAGCCTTAGGCTAAGTCGAGAGTGGAATATTTATATCATCTTCCCTTAACCCTTAAGTTGTATCGAATCATGTTGTTAGGAAATAAGGGATAAAATATGCGGAATAATCCCTCACAAAATCGCAACAGTAGAAACTAATATGCAGAAATTATTACAGATCTCAAATAAAATTACAGAATAAAATAACACAACACAAAGAGACAGTATTTAACGTGGTTCACCCAATTTGGGCTATGTCCACCAAGAATCACTTGCTCATATTTTATTACAAGCCACCACTCTCTCAATACAATACCCAGATCCGTTTGGAGCTATGCTCAACAAACTCTACAAAATTCACAGCCAAATTCAAAACACATCTACAATACATTTGCTTGTACCTCTATCATATGCATAAGACCATATAAATAGACAACTGCTTAAGCAGTTTGATACAAAACCGTGGGTATAAAAACCAAGGGCAAAAAACGTGGGTATCAAAACAATGGGCAAAAGACCGAAAAAAACCATGGGCCCAAAAATAGCCCATAACAGTTACCCATCACCCATGGGTTAATAAACCACCCATGAAAATTTGCTTGGGGGCTTCACCCCGAACCCCCGACCCACTCAACGCGAGTGGGACCACCATAAAAATACCCGAGTGTAACACATAGAAGGTGTACCACACTCTAACATGAAAATAGGCTCCACAAACATAACAATCTCCCACTTGGAGACTGATTTCCATTGAGCAAGCTTCTCAACCCTTCACTGTCATCCGCGAAGGCCAACCAAAGCTGAACATAGCTTTAGTTTATCCCTTGTGACCACCTTGGTCATCATGTCTGTAGGATTCTGACTGGTATGAATCTTCTCCAACTTCAACTTATCTTCCTCCAAAGTTGTCCTGATGAAGTGATATCTCAACTGTATATGCTTCGTCCTGGAGTGGAAAGCAGAGTTCTTAGCTAGGTGTATAGCACTCTAACTATCACTATGCAGCTTACATTCCTCCTGCTTATGCCCCAACTCCTCAAGCAATTGTTATAACCAAATCATCTCTTTGCTTGCCTCTGTGGCAGCAACATACTCAGCCTCCGTGGTTGACAAAGCCACCAACTTCTATAGTCGTGAAATCTAGCTCACTGTTGTCCCACCTACAGATGTAAATATAACCTATCGTGCTCCTCTGCTGTCTACATCTCCAGCCATGTCTGAATCTACATAACCACGTAAAGTGGTGTCTGATCCATTATAGCACAAAACTGTCCCCATGGTCCCTCTCAAATACCGAAGGATCCACTTTACTACTTGCCAATGCTCTTTACCTGGATCACTCATAAATCTACTCACAACTCCCACTGCATGGGCAATATCAGGCCTAGTGCATACCATAACATACATCAAATTGCCAAGCTGGCTTGATGAGTAAGGTACCTCGGACATTTGGTTTCTCTCTTGATCTGTCTTGGGACATTGCTCCTTTGATAACTTAAAATGGCACGACAAAGGAGTCCCAACCGGTTTAGCATCCTGCATGTTAAACCTATCCAATACCTTCTTAATGTACTCTTCCTGAGATAAAGTCAGCTTCCATTCCTTCCTATCCCAAGTTATCCTCATACAAAGGATTTGTCTAGCTGCCCCCAAATCCTTCATAGCAAAGGATTCACTTAGTTGCTTCTTGAATAATTTTATTTCCTGCATGTTTTTACCTACAACCAGCATATCATCAACATACAAACATAGGATAATATAACTTCCATCCTCAAATTTCTTTGTATACACACAATGGTCAGAATGACATCTGATATAACCTTGCTCCATCATGAAGCTATAAAATTTCTTATACCATTGACGTGGAGCTTGTTTGAGCCATACAAGCTCTTCTTCGGTTTGCACACCATCTCCTATTTACTTTTGACTTCATATCCTTACAGCTCTTTTGCATATATAGCTCCTCCTCCAAATCGCCATGGAGAAATGCGGTCTTTACATCTAACTATTCTAAGTGTAAGTCTTTTGTTTCCACTATTCCAAGAACAGTTCTGATAGAAGTCATTTTTACTACAGGAGAAAAAATATCATCAAAATCTATACCTTTTTTCTATGCAAACACCTTGACCACCAACCGGGCTTTGTATCTTTTCTTGCCTCCTTCTTCCTCTTTGACTCTAAAGACCCACTTATTCTATAATGCTCTTTTTCCTTACAGGTAGCTTTACCAAATCCCATGTCACGGTTCTCCATGAGAGCACGATGCTCCTCATCCATGGCTTGCTCCCACTTCTTCCTGGCATCTACCTGCATTGCTTCATCAAAGCTCTCTGGTTCTCCACTATCAGTGAGTAATAAATAATAAAGAGAAGGAGAAAAATGTTCAGGTTATTTTCTTACCCTAGAAGACCTCCTCACTGTAGGAGTTTGGGGTTCCTGTTGAGTAGGTTCTGAACTGATTCATGGGTCACTTTCCCATCCGGAAGATCCTCTACCACTGCATATTCTTTCTTGGATTCTTCCCTGTTTTCCTGCAACTATTGCTTATACATGACTTTCTCATTAAAGACCACATCCCTAGACCAAATGATTTTCTTGTCCTTAATACTCCAACATTTAAATCCAAAGTCATCACCACCATAACCAATGAAAGTACATTTTTCTGATTTAGCCTCTAGCTTGGTCATATCATCCTTGTCTATATGAACAAACACCTCACATCCAAAGACTCTAAGAAATGAATAATCAACTTTCTTACCATACCAAGCCTCCTCAGGTATGCCTCCATCCAAGGCACTTGAGGGTCCTCTATTTATCAAGTACACAGTTGTGCTCACCACTTCTGCCCAAAAAGAAAGAGGTAGTCTTGCATGTAACCTCATGCTCCTAGCACGTTCCATTATTGTTTTGTTCATCCTTTCTGATACCCCATTCTGCTGTGGAGTTCTGGAACCGTATTTTTCTTGTGGATTCCATTCTTAGAATAGTAATCATCAAATTCATTGCTGCAATACTCCCCTCCATTATCTGACCTGAGACATTTTAGCTTAAGACCTATTTCATTCTCTACCAAGGCTTTCCATTTAACAAAAGTGTCAAATACATCAAATTTGTTTCTAATACAATAAACCCAAACTTTCCTTGTTACATCATCAATAAAAGTAACATAATAACTTGAACCCCAAGAGATGATACAGAGTGGCCCCACACATCGAATGCACCAGGCTCTAACTTACTCTCTTTCTTTGTAGGTCCAACCTTGAGAAACCTTACTACTTCTATTTCCCATATATGTAGTTCTCACGAAAATCCAAACATGTTTACGTATATCCAGGCAAATTCTTCTTTATGATGTTCATGCCCTTATGGCTCATATGATGAGCCTATAGTGCCATAATGTTGTATCTGCATCTGAAGCCACAAGATTACAATCATTAGTACTATCAGTGGTTAAATACAAGGTTCCAACCTTCTTACCTCTTACCACCACAAGAGCACCCTTGGTAACCTTCCAAGAGTCGATGTAAATATCACAATACAACCATCACTTCCCAACTACCCTGCCGATATCAAATTTCGTCTTAATGTAGGCACATGTCTGACATCCTTCAATAGCCAAGTATTCCCATTCTGCATCTTAACCTAAATAGAACCTTTTCCAACTATGTTGCAAGGCTCATCATCACCAAGAAAAACATGCCCAAAATCTCCTTGAACATAATCAACAAAATAATGCCTATGTGGAGAAGCATGGAAAGAAGCCCCTGAATCTAAAACCCAAGATTCAGTAATATTGTGCAAAGAAAGAATCAAAGCATCCTGACATACATTACCCATTGCCACATTTGCCTCCTTGTTTTCTTCTTGTTGTTTCTTCTTATCCCGAAGCTCCCAACAGTCCTTCTTTGCATGCCCAGGCTTTCCACAATTCCAGCATACAATCTTGTTCTTGGATTTTGACCTTGCCCGATCTTTTGATTTTCCACGGTTTCCTCTATTCTTCTGTCTCCCTCTAGTTTCCACTGTCAAAGCATTCCCTGAAGTAGAAGATTCCCCAGATCTTTTCTTTGCATTTCCTCACTTAGAATCACCCCTACAACATCCTCAAACTTCAACTTTGAGTTAGTTGGAACCGAGTTACTTACCGCCATTACCAGGCTATTCCAACTCTCAGGTAAAGAGCACAGAATTAATAAAGCCCTAACTTCTTCATCAAATTCTATTGTAACTGAAGCTAGCATATTCACTACCGTATTGAAATCATTTAAATGATCTGCTACTGAACTATTCTCATACATCTTCATATTAAACAACTTTTTCATTAAAAATATCTTATTAGAGGTAGAGGGTTTTTCATACAACTTCCCTAATGCATCCATTAGATCTTTTGTAGTCTTTTCCTTTGAAACATTAAATAATACCGAAGATGCAAGACTCAGCCGGATCGTTCCAAGTGCCTTCCGATCCAACAAATCCCATTCCGCATCTATCATACTCGAGGGTTTGTTCACCTTCTCAGACAACGGAGTATAAAGATCCTTCTGATAAAGGTAATCTTCCATCTGCATCTTCCAAAGACTGAAATTCTACCCGTTGAATTTATCAACCCTAGATCTTCCTTCATCTGCCATAGCTCCCACTCAAGCTAAAAACTTTCCCTGTGATTCAACACTTCAGCAAACCAAACCAGGCTCTGATACCAATTGTTAGGAAATAAGGGATAAAATATGCGGAATAATCCCTTACAAAATCGCAACAGTAGAAACTAATATGCAGAAATTATTACAGATCTCAAATAAAATTGCAGAATAAAATAACACAACACAAAGAGACAGTATTTAATGTGGTTCACCCAATTTGGGCTACGTCCACCAAGAATCACTTGCTCAGATTTTATTACAAGCCACCGCTCTCTCAATAAAATACCCAGATCCGTTTGGAGCTATGCTCAACAAACTCTACAAAATTCACAGCCAAATTCAAAACACATCTACAATACATTTGCTTATACCTCTATCATATGCATAAGACCATATAAATAGACAACTTCTTAAGCGATTTTGATACAAAACCGTGGGTATAAAAACCAAGGGCAAAAAACCGTGGGTATCAAAACAATGGGAAAAAGACCGAAAAAAACCATGGGCCCAAAAACAGCCCATAACGGTTACCCATCACCCATGGGTTAATAAACCACCCATGAAAATTTGCTTGAGGACTTCACCCCGAACCCCACGACCCGCTCGGTGGTGAGTGGGACCGAAAAAATACTCGAGTGTAACACATAGAAGGTGTACCACACTCTAACATGAAAATAGGCTCCACAAACATAACACATTTATGGATCAAAATTATTTTGTTAAATTAATGATTCCACGGTATATATACAATAAGAAGATTGAAATAGTTTGACTTCATACACCTGGACTGGAATACTATTCATCTAAGTCCCTATAAATATTGTGTCAATTTTGAAGTACCTCTAACTTTACAAATATCCATTGATACTTGTCATTTATTATAAACTAGTTGAAACTTGTATAGAGTTTGAACTCGATCGTTGATCCATTAGCATAAACTTCTCCAATTCTTGTTTTTTTCTACGAGTGGGTAGTATTTATGCATCCATGAGTAGTATTGACTGATTATAATAGTGATTGATTGATTAAAGTTTGTTTGTTCCACTTTTGGCATGACTATTGTATATTTTCTTAGTCACTTATACCGATTCTAATACCAATAGAACAGTGGCTTTATAGTTGAGCTAAGTAAAGATTGGCCAATATTAATAGGTTTCTCTAGTAGATGATATTGTTGAGTGTATTGAACCATATCATATATAGTTACCTAATTCATATCTGGTTGCTATGAATATTGGTGAAGTATAAAAAACTGTTTGATTAAGCTAAGTTATATAAACTTTAATAAACAAGATATAAAATTACAGTCACATAAGTATGGGCTTATATGACTATAATCTTATTATTCTTGTACTTACATTAATAATATTGATTGTGATCAATTACATTTGTTTTATTTACCTTTGTGTGCCTTAAACTATTCCTTGATTGGGATTATTTGAATGAATTGCATGAGATAATTTGTCTTCCTTAGATGATTTCATTTATGATGTTCTTGTGGCATGATCAAAGAAGTTATGTATATTTTTTTAACCTTAGGATAATTTCATTTAAAAGAAATGTTCCTTTTATGAAATTACAAATTTAGAGCATGTTGTTCTAAAAATTTAGTACCTATCATACTCATCTCGTATGAAATGACAGATGTTAACAATCTTGCGAGATGGACTTCGTAATGAAAGAAGGAAGACGTACAAAAAAATGCATTTATTCTATTGATAGAAGATATATTATTTGATTAAATGATTATTGTATTAATTCCTTGAATTAATTTTGATTTAGAAACATGAAAGGCCTATGGCCCATTTATTGCAATTTCTTGAAAGATGTTTATTTCAACTATACAAACATTTTTGTTGATAATTAAATTTTGAATGAAATAAAGATGGTTTGCATGATTCATATTGTTTAAAGGGAATGGGCTGAATGTAAAGTGTTTGAAATTAGTTGTGATTCCATTATAAAATTGAAGTAGATTGTATTTATAATACTAATATATTAAGCATAAGTTTGATTTATTGAAGTATTATATAATTTTTGATTTCTTACTCTTATGAAACAAGTGAAATAGGAACAAATATCTTAGTAACTTGGGTAATGTGATAAGTGAAGGACTGTAGATAAATTCTATTAGTTTGAATGGAATATGAAATGTACTATAATAAGTATGTGTATGTGAGATCAATTCCATCAACCAAAATGTGTTGGAATGTACTTATATGATTGATAGGTTCCATATGTATTGATTCTAAAATATACACTTACGGTTTAATTGTTAAATATAGTTTGATAAATGATGATCATAATGAAGTTAGGAACAATAGAATAATTATAACTACACCATTAAGTTATATAAATATGTATTCTTATGAAGGATGTGTTTGAAATACATTTTATAGGTTATATTATTTATAAATGTATGAAACATACCTAAACATATTAGCTTTGTATAAGCTGAACAATTCCTACTAGTGTTCAATAAAAATGATATTGTCTTAATGTTTTCCTATATTTAATACAACTGAATTAGGAGCATGACACTTAACTGAATTAAGGGGAAAATGATTCTTAAATGATCAAGCACAGTGTAGATTCAAATCTACAATTCCTACACTTAAGTGAATAAAACGTTATGATCCTTACATAAAGGAATATTTGTTTTGAACCCTAGATGATCCTTAGGCATGACACCTAACAATGGAAATATTAATGGGTGGATTAACAAGTTATGAATTAATGATTTTATTAAGTTACAATCTTTTGTATAACGGAACTTGACTTGATTGTCATAACATAGTTATTCTTGCCACACTACCCATTTAATGATGTAAGTCATTAATTGGTTATTGTGGAGTAGCCAATATGGCACAATTATACACCTAGATCCCTTAAGCATTGTTATTGTAACTTGTGGATCCAGGTCACTTTATACACTAATTAGTGATAGCGATGATGGCATAATGTTGATGTCATCTTACGATGACTACGGGTAATGAAGTTGATCCGAAGTGGAACCGAGTCAATTTGGATGTTCTTGATTTCCCTTAGTCTTCATAAGAAGACTATCAACACTAGCCTATGTGTGCTAGCTCTACTTAGTATATAACAAGGACATGGATTTGATTGACATAAGTCAAGTTAGTCTAATCTAGATAATAGTTTTGAGTGTGGTGAAAGACATATTCCTTTCGATGAGTATGTTGTCTAGGAATAAAGGCATGACATACATGTCTTTAAAATTTGGCCAAATTATCGCAAACTATTGGTTGTGTTGTCTTGATTTCACCTGGACTAAAGATGTGTGATATCAGATGAGTATCAGTAACAAATACTCAGATAGGCTCTTTAGGCATTAACACTTGATTGACCCTTAATGGAATAAGGGAACCACAAGTATACTTAGTATACACATTTATATAAAGAAATATGAGAGATTAGTTTAGTTCTTAATCATGAAATGACATATTAGTTTAATGTTAAGTTATTACAGTTGCATATGGTTTATTTATGTGATGGATTAGCTAAATGAATGTTTGTTCGAATTATGTGAATTTAGAACAGTGAACATTATGTTTAAAAAAATTCTAGGTTATTGAAGTCTTAAAATGAGGATGTTACATTCACCATACAATGAACATTAATCAATACACATTCGAATCGACCATTAAGAGGTATTAAGTAAATAAATAAATAAATAGTGGAATGGTCAAATAGACCCCTAATATCCATTGACACAACAAGCGACTTGGTCCCTATTTACAAATATAACCTAGACCCAAAACTGGTAAGTGACTGATTCACATAACAATCATGATATGCCTTTGGACACAACCCATTTATGGGTTAGTTTTTTTATTAAAGGATTCCATAAAATATAAATATTGTGATTATCTTTAAAAGATTAAACACTAGGATTCAAACCCAAAATAATATTAGGCTATAGGTAAGATAAATTCAATGACTTTATAGTCAAATACATTCTCAAATCAGTTATTCAAGAAGAAGATTAAAATTATTTATAAAACCTTAAACAACTATTACCACAATAATCAGATCGAAGGCCAAGTTGGGTGTCAACAAACCACTCATATATTCACACCCAAAATAAAGAACAAGTGAATAAACGTTCAGCTACAAGTACAAGAGCTTGAGCTTAAAATTACTAAACACATAGTTGTCATATACAGATTGTACCAAGCATGAAATAAACCCAACCAAACAAAGGTAAAATAAATGTAAATATGCATATACCCAACCATTTACATTATACCAACTATACGTGTAAGTAACCATTCGCGGAATGGGTAACATAACCAATATGCATTCATAAATAACATGTCCTCAAAACAAATGAATAGTATATAACTTGACCCTTCACATGTTTAAATAATATACACATATAAATATATATAGTCAAATAGCTAGGCACAACCAAATGAGCATTCATCCATGGAAATCAACTTAAGCCATACCCATAATGGATAAAATGAAAGTAAAGATAGAATAACTGATTTTATCTATTTAACATTAAAATATTTTAATGTTATAAATGATAAATATGAGAAAGAGACAATCTCATGCATGTAAACATTTGCGAGAATACCAAACCCACTTCATCCTCTTCCCATAAACCTTCCAAATCTCACACAAAAAACAAGACAGAAGAATAACTTCCAAACAAAATAGGAGGTCAAATAAATCCATAACTCAACTTATTTATTCCTCTGAAACCAACTAGAGTTAAATTTTACATGTAAAGTTCATAACAGATCACCCAAAAATAGCCATGATCAATTTTTGCATGCACATCTCACATGGCGAGCCAAAAGGACCAAAATGAAAAATGATACACAAAATAACCACTTAACTCAATGATAGCTTTCTCGAGAAGCTTATTGTTTCTCCCAAGACTACGAGCTTCATTTAATGAAATTGTCACATATTCCTTCCAAAATCCACACTAATTCCCTATTAATCCTCTCATCCACCAACTTTGGAATTTCCCACCATCTTTCGTGAAATCTATGCCATCCGTTTGGGTGGTTATCCATCATCAAATGGTCGGGATTAATAAAAAAACCCTAAACTTCCACTTTCTAGCATATTGGCGAGGTGACCTTTTCTTAATTTAAAGTGGCTCGGTGGAAAACAATAAAACAACTCAATATGAGCTTGGGTGGGGGCTCAGTCGAGCTAGCAACCCCTTCCCATATATTTCCATTCCATATATTAAAATAGCTCAACCTTATTAAGGTCTGGAACATATTAAAACATAAGCAATAACATTTATATATGTATATATCTATATGCATATATGTGTGTGTGTACTCATGTATATATATATATATATATATATATATATATATATATATATATATATATGTATGTATGTATGTATGTATGTATGTATGTATGTGTTGTGTTTTTAAATGATACTTTAACAAACCACGATCAGGGACAAGCAAGTCCCTCCTCTTTAATGGGATAAGTTCCCTTATTGAAATCAAGCAACAAAACTTATATACAAATGTACAATTTTCAAAGTGTGGATTCCTGATACTTTGAAATGTTTTATGCCCAAAGATCATCAATACGAAAGAATGGAAGAATTAAGGAGATGAGAGAGGAATAACATAACAATACCTTCAGGAAATATAGATGGTAGAGTATAACCTTATACTTATTGAGCCAAGGAGATGTAGAGTAGAATCATTCACTTTCATAACATATATAATTCCATAGACACAAATTTCTAGAAATAATATAAAAAAGAACACAAAGTTTCTTATCATAAAAGATGGATTATTCACAAATTTCCGACAAGGAAAGAAGGAATAGTAAAGGAAGAAAGGGAAAAACTTTTGTATTGGTTACTTCAAATCTATTACATCTACAAAGTACCAGGATCCAACCCTAACAATGGCATGGAAAATATATTAAATAGATTCCAATAATGGTTACATTCGGTTACAAAAAATGATGAAACTAATTCAAGAAACCAACATCTGAACTTCTCCAATGCCTCGACCATTTCCATGCCTAGCAAAGGTAAAAATAGATGCATTGAATTATAGCCATTCATCCTGCCTTTGTAAACTTTGAATTTGAGCCATCCACATGGGAGATATTTAAATAGAAGTGGGCATGAGGACGCCTTTTGTATTTTGTGCCTTTTAGATAAATGGCACTTTGGAACATTTCAGACCACCCATCTACTTTTCAAATGGGATTGACATGTGGCTTTACTTGAGTGGCGATGGAGTCGCGAGATCACCATTATAATTTTACCTCTTTTCAATGTGGGCTCAAAAACTCAAATTGCTTCGCCGAACAACCTCCTCACTTTGACTTTCGATGTGGGCTAAATATTTGACTTTATTCCTTGGCATGGGTGGGGCCGCGGGACACTTTATAACTTTAAGCTCTTTATGGAAACAAATCCCAATTTCCTAAATCACTCCAATGGCCTACTATCCTGCTTTGAATTTTTAAAGCATCAAAACACAAAAAGGGCCCGCCTTTTCACCTCTTCTTGAAACATGGCCACATGTCCCTTTGTTGCATGTTTTGTATTTTTGTGTTTTGACTAAGTCCCTTTTGTTTGATAGGGCCATATGTCCGACCCTCAACACGTGGAGGCTCAGCCCACATTTGGAACCTGCCTCCAGATTTTTCCTTTGAAGTTATGTCGAGCTGACATGTGGAGGCTTCCATAAACCCTTCTATACTTAGCCGATTCAATGGCTGGCTTTACCCCTTCTTTGACTCGACCACGTGGTGAGCTCGCACACACTTGGGGACCCATTCTTGATTCTTCCTTTGAAGTTTCACTTTGAAAAACACGTGGAGAATTCCACCGGTTCTTTTATATTTAGCTGATTTGGGCTCTTTACCCACTTGACTTTGGTTGGACCCTAGACACATGGAGAACGATGCTTATTTGAGTTTCCATTTTGGATTTGCCCTTGAAAGGGTTCTAAGATAAAGTGTGGCTCCTTCGCTAGTCGTGGAATCTTCAACAACCAAATTTATCTCTTTTTGACTCGACCACATGGTGAGTGGCGCTCATTTAGGGTCTATCCTTGGTCTCACTTACGAAGTTGTGTTGTTGAGACACATGGAGGCTTCCGCTAACCCTCTTATACTTTGTTGATTAAACGGTCAAATATTTCCCTTTTTCAAACCTGGGACATGTGGAGGGAGGGCATAAGTTTGGGGAACCACCTTTGGCTTTGACCCTTGAAGTTGTGTCGATGAGGCATGTGGCACCATCCACTGAACCTTTTATACTTAGCTGATTTAGGCTTGTTATGTCTTATTTTCAGACCTGGGACACATGGAAATCCTACGATCATTTGGGGACTATCCCTTGGGCCGTGCCCTTAGAGTTACACTGTTGAGACATGTGGAGGCTTTCGTTACCGCTTGAAATAGCCAATCAAGATCCTTCGGGCCACGAGGCCAATTTAATGCTTTTGTAAAAAATAAGAAAAGTGACAAGTTTAAAAGATAGACCTACCACGCCGCATCCAATCAGAGATTTCCACATACCCATGGATGTTGGGGCACAAATTGATAGGGAGGATATGCCTGTCATTCACAACTATGGAAAAAAATAAAAATGAAAGGGAAAACCCCTCCTTTACACCTAAATTTCAAATTGTTCTCCATGGAATGAAAAAATGCAAACAATACCAAGCTCGACGTGATCCACATCCAAAGAGAAGGATTGACAATGACATCTGAATGAAAAAAAAAATTCAAGAAAAAACACCTTGATTATTCCAAGGTACCGACTCAAAATTTTCAAAACTTGACTTCAAAAAGAGGGGAATTTTTAGGGTGACAACAGGATATGTATATTTCTTTGTCGATAAGATAGGATTTATAATCATTTTACAAACCTGCCGACATTAGTATAAATAATGTTTGATGTATTTTAAAATAAAACCTCAAATAATAGCCTGGGTTTATGACATGATTACTGAATATACCTTTGTTTTCCAACAAGGGTCTTCGCAAAATTTAGTCAACCTTACTAAGATCATAAAATTGAATGACTGCACACAATTGCAAAAATGAAATAAGTAAATAACTATAAGATCGATCAAACAACAATCTTACTAAGTAAAATCAAGCCATCATTATTAACCTTCTATATAATGAAACCAACATGATTAAATAATAAACATACTATTTTTACTATACTTTAATCAAGTCAAGCAAGATAACCACACGTTTTAACCTACATCCAACAAAGTATCTATTTATCCAAGATAGAATTAAAATGGTATGACAGAAATTATATTTATTTTAAAACTTAGCATTAGATTGGATATAAGCTTGGTTAATATACTCGAATTTTCCTATATACATTATCTCGCCTTCATCATCCGTAAGGATACGACACAAGTTATCGAATGAATACAAGGCATAAAATATAATTGACTCTTGGATAGGAGGAAAAAGGATTTGTAAAAAATAGGTATTGCAATTCAAAATCAGCCAAGACATTGTCCATTTTAGTAAGATTGGTCTTATAGCATAAAACATAATCATTTAGGTGCTCATTAGATCCTTGTTTCATTTTATACATTTGTTCATAGGATATTTTAGTACCAATATTAATAAAAAATGTGCAAAAATTGATTTTCTAATGACACTAAATATCATAAATAATGGATAGGTAAATCACACAACCATTGCAATGCATAATCTTGTAAACTTCTTAGAGACAATTTTGTTAATAATGTATTGTTAAAATATTAGTCTAAGAAAACAACATGAAATGATCTAAGATATTCAGTTGGATCTTCCTTACCATTTAAAATATGAATTTAATGTGGAAAAAAAACTAGGAAGAAGAGGATAAGATGTAACCTCAGGTGCAAGGGGACTATGTAGAATAAGTGAGGAGTCCATAGAAGAAGAGGAGGTAGTGTAACCTTGTTGTAATTGAAGGAATTGGGCTTGTATATCGTGCACAAAGGACTCTAAGGCACGGGTTCTAGAAGAATAATTAGGTTGAATATGAGATACAAGAGGAGAAGAAAAATTAATAGTAGACATATGAATGGATACATTAAGACTAGATGCTCCCGTGGAGGTGGGGGGAGAAGAAAATGGAATGGAAAATCTAGTAGTATAGGAAGACCTAATATTTAAAGTATGCTCTCATGAGAAGCCATATCATGATAAAGTTTGGTCAAGTAAGATGATGTCAAGGATTTTCTATACATGAATCATATTATCACATAATTGAGTATGGAAATGAGATAGAGAATCAAGTTGTTCTTAATAAACATTAGTATCTTCATCATAGGAATGCTCACTTCGAAGCTTCTATTTCTTTGAAGGGTTTTTGAGTAGAATTGGATGGATTTTTTTCATTCATATGTACATAGGATGCCATGAATTTATAATTCTTATGAGAAGGAAGTAGGATTTTAAGATATTATTGAGAACCAAACTGACTACTACGCGTATTAGGCATGAAATACAACACTACGGACCACTAGGGTTTGGAAGAATGAATCATGAGGATAAAATAAGAGATATCGATGTGTAATGAGAAAATGTCGATTTCACTAAATGATTTAACCTAAATGGTTAAATTTATAGGGGTAATGACTGATGGTTTATTATCCTAATCAAATAGTTTCTAAAGAAAAATTTAGAAATGTTAGGATAATACATGAACAAAGATAAATTGTGATAGAAAAATGAAATAAAGTACTAGCAATGAGAGAGAGGAGAATACTTAGTTGATACTATGGAATGTGTACTAATATGGGCTGACCTAATGAGTAGAAAGGGATAAAAATAATCGATAAGGCTTCATTTTTGGAATTGTGTCGTAAAAAGTTACCATGACCAAGATGTAAGGCATGGTCTAAAGCATACATAAGTTATGGATTTTTTTGCCCCTATCCCTCTAGTATTTCATCTCCTAAAACTTTATGGGTTTTTACACTACTTTCTAATTTGTTCTTTTATGAAACTTGGACCTTTGACGATGTGTGATGCTCTTTATATAGCTGATTGAATCTTAAGAACCATAGATGGTGAGGGAGTCCTAAAAAAATTAGTAGTTAGGTTATGGGAACCCCATGCACCGTTGATGTCACCACTAATCCAAAGAGGGATAAAATGGCACATTTTTTCACCTAGTAAGTGATATCTAGAATTTATACAACCATATTGATAGCCATGACCTTGCAAAAATGTAATTATAATTGATATTTTTCCCTAGTTTAACTTGACTTCGATAATGTTCCTTTTGTAATAGATTTGATTAGATGACTACCATAGAATGAGTATGCAGATTATATGAAGATTAAGGGAGTCTTGGAGTAGTTTTTCTTGTGATTTCTCTTAGTATTTTCTCATTTGAGTGTTAGGTTTCAAGTAGGTATAATTTCCTCCTTAATGAGAGATGAATAAATTTCTTATGTATGCATTATGGATATGGAAAACCCATATAAAGCCAACTAAAATTGTACAAAATAATTTTGAATTAAGAAACATATTTGTGTAGTGGAAAATACAAAAGTGGATAGGTTGCTCCATAGTGTATGGATGTTATGGCCTTTTTGGCGTTATGGTCCTAGATGCATGTGTGAGTGATTTGAAAATTATGATTATAATATGCGAGGGTATAGTCTGATTTGTTGAATTAATATGACTATTATGCGAGACAAATAAGTTGTTTGTAAGAAGGAATGAGTGAGATATAGCTAGGGATAACATCATTGGAAAAATTGAGAAAGTGTGGGATAATCTAAAAGTTTTGTACCATTTATTTTTTTGAAAGACATGAATTACCAAAATGAGTATCTACACATGTATTCCTAAAATTTATTCATCACATGTATCCCTAAAGCACCAATTCTAAAGTACAATCTATGTGATATGGAATTTTTCTTATCCAATTTAAAATAAAAAATCCCCTTAATTGAATTCTTATGCATCCCAAAGCACAAAAGTAAATCATTTACTTATATTAGTGCCCATATTTCTCCATCCACTCCTATTATTGAAGATAAATATATCACTGAAGAGATAGAAGAGGTTCCTGATAATTACTTAGTCACATCACTAGAAGAAATTTAGCTAGATGTGGATGCATTTTAGACCACTTTTCTTGTGAATGGGCAAGTTATTACACAAATGCATGTTTGATTCAGAGCCTATTGAAACATAATGCATTTATCTTTGATAAAAGAGTTGGGAATTAAAATATCAATGAATTACAGGAGGTGTTATGTTATGGATTCCATAGAAGTTCCCATAGTATAGTGTGTTAGGGGACTTTTGTTCAGCTTGTAACTTATCTGGTAAGTTTTTGGCTATAATGTTATTGTGGTGGAATGTCCACCCAAGTGGGGTATGTTATTATCAAGAAAGTGGGTTTCCTCGGTTGAAGGAAACATTTAGATGGATATGTCAAATAGAATTATACCTCTCAAGGAGAGCAAGTCAAGATTTACAAGAATTATAAAATGTTACACTTTATTGAATATCCACAAAGGGACTTGAATGAATTATTATATAATAATGTCTATATGGAAAAAATTATAGGGAATACTTGTTTTATTGAGAATCAGATTGATACCAGTTGTTTCCCACATGTTTGCAACACTTATTTTGAGGGTGTATGGACTATATTAGCATGAGTGAGTTAGTGTTGTCTTTAATGTAAAATGTGTATGCACATTAATGACAAAGTTGGATGAGGTTTAGGAGTGCTAGAAGAAGTTTTTAATGATGATGACATGGTAATACAAGTTGCATCATGGGTGTAAGAATAAAAATAATGAGAATTTCTTAGTCAATATGGACTAATCAATAGTAAGACTTGCTTAGTCAAGATGGCCTAATCATGAGGCCTAGTCACCATGGGTGATAAAAGCATGATTATTTGAGTTGCATAGTGGCTTGAGAAGCATTGTAAAGTCATGGAAATCATAAGGAGAGAGTGTTGAGAAAATCATATGAGTATTAGAGTATAGGTAAAGGTTTGAGCATGGTTTGTAGGTGATTGTCTAGACCCATTTTAGGTGTTTGGAGGACAAATAGAGCATGAGAGTGATTTTCCCAACTATGTGAGCCCATGAGGGTATGTAGAGGTTTGTGAAATCTTGTATCAAGTGTGTTAGGTCATTTTTAGATCTTGGTGTTGACCATTTTGGGTTTGTGTTTTCATTTATGTCAGCCAACATTGATGGCAAAGGATTTTATGGTTTTGTATCTGTCCCCATATGATGTCATTCGGTGTCAAAGCATGTTGTTTGGGTGGTTTAATGAAGTACGGGGTTTCATGGTGCTTGGTTGAGTATGTAGAATAATGGTATAAGTCTTCCCAAGTGATAATGACTATGCAACATCAAATGTTCATGCGCCCCCTTTAAATCCTTTGGCGCATGCTTTCTCCTGTCAACAAGCGTTTTGGTGCGCCTCTCTATGTTGAGTCCTTCCTGCGTGCGCCAAGGCGCATGCGCCTTCCTGTCAATGATCATTTGTTGCGCCACTTTTTGGTGCGCCAAGGGCGCACATATTCCTCTGTCGACACCACTTTCGGTGCGCCAAGGGCACACATATCTTCGTGTTGACAAGCCTTTTGGTGCGCCAAAGGGCGCATGTTTTCTTGTGTCGACAGCTCTTTTGGTGCGCCACTTGAAAAGTTGGTGGCGCATTTATTACTACCTCACCTATAAATAGGCATGCGCGCTGTCATTATCACCAACGAAAATCACGTGATTTTCTCTGTACCTGTCTGCACACCAGCCTGTCACTTTCGAATTGCTTTGTGGACCCATTTGCGCATTTCTTCGTTATAAATATCCGGGTAAGTGGCCTTCTTTCTTTTGTGCTTCGTGTTTGTGGTTTTTGGCTGCTTGTGGGTATGAATCGGATTGAAAAGAATGAAATCATGAACTTGCTCCCCCCCTGCTGTCTTTCCACATGATCTTCCCCCTCTTTCCAGATCTGCTGGTAGAGGAAGCTCTGTTCTAAAAATAATAATAAGCTTGGACCCCTTTGTTTAAAAGCTATTTCTATCACCCCAATGAACCTAAGAACAAGCTTAACCATATGTGAAACCCTCTGAGAGAATCAAAGCTTTAAAAGGAAACTGTATTTTCCTTCTCCTTCGGCGCATTGGCGCACTCTGCAACATGAAGAACAGTTGCGCCAATGGCGCATCTGTCACCCCTGTTACACAAAGAGCAGCCGCGCCAATGGCGCACATTCCCTGCCTGCTTCATCATGAAAAGTTGTGCCCTCATGGCACACTTTCCCCGCTTGTTGCAAACGCTTTCCTTGCGTCCTACTTGGCGCACCAAACTCGTATGTTGCATTGATAAAATTCGCGCCATTGGCGCACCCAACATCCATGTAACAATCCTTTCATATGCGCCAAGTGCAAAGCTATAAATGGCGTAGGCGCATCCACCATTGCAACAACATTGTGTCATGCAAACCTTTCATGCGCGCGCAAGTTCCCTTAAGCACGCAAAAAAGCATATGTTACACAAACCTTATATGCACCTTTGGCGCACCAAAGTTCCATGTAACATAAAGAATTCGTGCGCCCTTTACAAAATGCATCCACATGGCACAGGCGCACTTGTGCTTACAGCAACAAAGAATGCACCCTGCAGTGTCTATGCGCCATGCGCCCTTTGGCGCTGATTTACCCCTTGCAGCAGCCCTTTCCCATGCGCCTTATCTATTTAGCTCTGCAATCTGCAATATCCATGCGCCATGCGCCCTAAGGCCTCAAAATTGCTAACTCTTTCTTCTGTCAGCATTTCAATGGAAAATCAAACAGCTGACACGGCTTTCTTCAATTGGGTTTCACTTCTTATTCTTGCAGATCAGCAGCTAAGTTCAGAAGAACATATGTCAACATCAAGCAAGAGACCTACCAAATCCAAAGGCAAGGCCAAGCTCACAGAAGAAGAAATGAAGTATAAGTATCAGAGGGTCAGAATGCCCGAGTCCCAAGCAGAATGTGACCTGGACATCAGAGACTCAGAGTTGGGTCATATCGATATGGAAGAATTCTGGTCCAGAACCCAGAAGGTCACAAGAAGTCCATGGATGGACAAGCTGATAGGCAGTGCCCTGCACTTTGCTGGAGGAATCCCAGTCAGTGCCATTAACAATGAATTTATGATGGTGGTTTCCCGGTGCTACAATAAAGACACAAGATGTGTCGTAAATGAGAAGGGCGAGGTCATAATCAACCTCACTGCCCGCCACTTTGAAATAATACTCGGCATTCCTCATCACCGGCACTTTGTGGCCATCAGCCAAGAAGATTGCATCAAGGCCTGGGACGACAATGAAGATCAGTGCATGCAACTGATGAACGAGGTATATTTGAAAAATAAAAAGGTGGTGACCCGTTGGCCACAAATCATTCACCGCAGTGATTTTTCAGAGGAGCTCAGTGACACCATCACGTTCCTGAGCAGGGTGTTTGGGCTTCCTGACGCCCACTATTTCCACAAATGGATGTTGCGGTATTTAGAAACAATGAACAAAAATATGCCCGATCAACGCTTTGAGTGGGCAGAAATCATAAGCAGCACGATATCAGAGCAGCTGCAACAATTCCCCACAACGGGGAGGTTCTACATGAATTCCTATGTTGTTTACGCTGCAGCTTCAGAAAGGGACTACCCAGCTCTGATGCGGAGTGGGGTTTGGCCCCAAGTTAAAATCTATGAATATTATCCAGAGCTAAAGCTGGAAAATAGCATCCCTCAATTTACAAAGATCAATGATGCATTTTTCTATTTCATCATCTGCCTGTTGAGGCCAAATATGGCTCACGGTCGCACGACCAAGAGCATCGTGGCAGCCACAGAGAAATGGGGGGCCCTGTTCACTCAATTCCCCACATTCACTTATCTGAGGGCGGCTAACTTCTTGGGGAGCCAACTAGACTGCCAAGGTATGCTGGGCCCAAGTTGATTCTGCTAGAGCTGTCAAGACAGCTTGTCACCTACCATGAGAAATGCCTCAAGAGAAAGAAGGGTGGAACTCCTTTCCCCCTCACAGTGGGTAGATATACGTGTCCCTCTCACCACAAGGCAAAGGACATGTTTGCAGAAATGAGCTGCCGAATCAAAACATGACTTCCCAGCAAGGCCCACCTTCGACCCGAGGAATTGTCTTAAGGGCTAAGCTCGATCCGATCCACATCCCTCAGATCGAGGATATCTACATTGACCTATATCATGAGGTGAGCTCAGGAGGAAGGACCATTCTCGTTTGGCCTTAGCAGAAATCATCCAGTATGGGGTGGCCATCATCCCCAAAGGCTACCAAACTACCGAGGAGGAAGTGGATCAAGTGTATCTTGACACAGGTGGGGACGATTGGCCTTTTGCATTGATTGATAGAACCAAAGCACCTCAAACATTGAGGAAAGGGTCAAGGAAACTCTGCGTAGAACAGAGCATTGGTGCCGAATGAACGGGCTCATCTACCTCGGAGTCGATTTCACAACCTCTCCGTTGGGTAACGCACCTCCTCGATCAAAACAACAGCCAAAAGGCAAAGGAAAAAGCAAAGAGGGTGAATCCAGCACCACTCAAGAGGAAGCTCCTGAAAGTCCTCCTTCCGCTGCACCCGAACAAGTTGTAACTCTGGCTTCTCCAGAGAAAGAAGCGGAAGAAGATGTTCAAATAGGCCCATCCACTCAGGATGTCACCACTGCCACAACAATTGAGGTCCCTTCTGTCCCTTCTTCTTCTCCTCCTTCCCCTCCTCGAGTGACTCAAGCGACCATTCCTTTGGTCGTGTCCTCTCCCCCTTCTTCTACTGTTCCTCCCGCTTCTTCGTCCATCTTCTCTTCTCTCGCGGACTTGTCCCCTCCATTTCTTCTCTCATCTCTGAGCTCCCTTCCCTTCCTATGTCTTCCTCTCCTGCAGTATCTCTTCCTCCCGTGAGCACTTCCTCGGCCTCCCTCTCGATGCCACCTCCAAGTGTCTCCACGTTTTTCCCTTCTACTACTGCAGCTGCCCCCTTCTCTATTTCTGGTCCTTCTCCCACAAGTCCACCTGATCTCCCAAAGATCTAAGTCACAGAAAAGGAAAGTTCCCATCGCTCCGATGGACTTCTCCGTAATCCCGCAAAAGGGGCAAAGAAGCGTAGCCCATCACACGCTTCTCTCGAGTGCTTCGGGAGAGGGGTAATGGAGATCGCATACCCCAATCCTCTCAAGGATAAAAAGGATCTGTCTTCGATAGATTATACAAAGACTCAAGTCACAATGGGTACGCCTTCTAAAAGCCTTCAGGAGAGGCCCTATCTCATAGCAGCTTGACGCCCTCTCGCAAGAAGCTTCAAGAAGCAAAAGAAGAGAAAAGGCTATTAAAAGAGCAAAATAAACATCTGCTCCAAGCCTTACGTAAGATGGGCAAAGCACCTCCCACAACTGCCGCCGAGACTCCTGAGCCTCTGAGCCAGGATAAAATTAATGAATATGCAAAGATCGGCGAGCAGGGTATGGCCATTTTCCACTGGAGGAGCCAGATCCTCAAAGACAGTGAAAAAGTAATCGCCAAGTTCACTGATTTGTATCTGAACATCAACAAGGTGAATAAAGAGCTCCAAGCATTAGCGGACCCATATCAGAAGAGCTGGACCATGCTAGGCTGCAGCATGAGACCTTTCAACAAATGTTCGACTGTTCAGTCGAAGATCTGGTCAAGTTCGGCATTTTCGGTCATCCCAGGGCCCTCAATAAAGTCCTTTCCACTGATTACCGATGGATCAACTGAATTCATCCTCAAAAGATCGATAAGGTAAAGGAAGAAGCCCTGGACGCGATGCACCAAATGGAACAAATCATTCTCAACATGTCTCCAGGGTTGCTTACTCCTTCCTTCGCCTTAAGGAAAGTTGATGAAACCATCCAGATCTTCAAGGAGATCGTTTCACAAGGGCCAGGGCCAGAGGTCACTTTTGACGCAGAGTCCATCAATAACCTGCTGGCCTGTCGACTTCATCGAGTTCCTCATAGAAGCAGAGAAAGAATATTCCAAACTCCCAGAGAAGCTCATAGACGAGCGGGAGACTTGCGAGGTGATCAGTGAGTGACACAAGGATCCTTCCCAGGATCAACTAGAGCCCATGATCAGCAAGTTCATGGAATACCGTGCCCAATTCCACATCTCGTCACCCGAGCAACATCAGAAGCAGGATACCCCCTTTCGGCCACAGGATGACGACGATGAATAGTTTCTCTTTCTTCTTCTCTCTCTCTTCGACTTTCTTTTTGTAAATATCTAAAGTATGTTGACACAAATGATGACATCATCCATGTTGCACCATGGGATGATGTCATCCATCAAGTTGTCAAAAGTCAACATGACTTTGAGATATTTTGTAGATATTTTGTAAATAGGTGGTTGGTTCCTTTTTGCCTTCCTTCTTCTCCTTCTTCTATAAATACTCAAATACTTGTTGTATTTGGGGTGGATATCTTTCAGATGAAAAATAGAAGTGAGAAGAAAAGGCTTTGTACTTTTTGTAACAGAAGAATATTAATACAATATTTAGACTTTGTGTCAATACATGTGTTATATGCATTAGATCTTTCTTATGTCGATCTCGTGTGTTTATTCTGTTGATCTACTTCTTTTTATTGTCATTTATTCATCAAGATTTGCTTTGCTTCATTTATGCAAGTAGGTTTGGCTCTATTTACTACCAATCCCAAAACATAAACCCTCTGACCTTTCTGCTTTGGAATTCATTTCTTTTCTTTCTTCGGATCTGATCTTTCTTCATCCTCTCTTTCATTCCTTTCTTTTCGCAGTTGGAAACACCCTACTGGGATGAGATCCCAAACCCCCGAAGGTAGAATATTGTGAGACTTGCATAGATTCCTGCTGGTAGAATAGCAATAAACCAGTTTCACTTTGCTGACTCAAAGAGGGGCTATGCCCTGCACACTGCTGGCTCGTTTATCCATAGATCTTGCCCAACCGACAGATTTTCGAACCAACAGTTTTTGGCGACTCTACTGGGAACGAACAGATCTATCAGATCTATGATAGTGGTAGGATAGAAAATCTAAAAAATCAGAAAAATCACTATCTGTTTGCAAACTTTAACTTTTTGTCAAAAATCCAAAATTTTGCAAAAGTGACCCGAATTGAAAATTTTCTTCTGAGATCCATAGATCTGGCCTAGTTGGAGATCTTTAGTTCACTGAGTTTTTATAAAAATCTGTATTTTTCCATAGATCTGAGTTTTTGACTGTTTACCAAAAATTTCAAACTCTTTGAAAAAGTCAAATTTAGATCCGAAAATCAGCTTGCTAATCTTCACTATCATTTTATCCTCATTGTTCTTTATCATTAAACCGCAATCGGTTTTCAGAAGAGGATAATTTTAAATATTTAGAAAAGTACATGCTGCTGGTTTTTGTCAGAAAAACCAGAAAATCAGCAGGTACAACCCAAAAAGAAATTTTAAATCTGCACCACAACGTTCCAGATCTGGAAGGTACGCTGGCAGGTGAGCCATTTACGCGGCAGGTGAGCTCATGGAGAAGTCGATCCTACTTTCGATCGGCTTCAAAGGCACAATTTCAGTGTAGCACCGGCGCGCTTTTCATCACTAAGTTCAGCTGATCGGTCAGCCAGAAGCGCCTCACCCCCACGGAAGAGCCGGTTTTCACAAGGAGCCTCTACATCCCTTTCAGCGCTTTATTATCAAGTCAAAGAAACCGCACTCCCAGCCCGCATTCTTTTTCCAGCTGTCCAGATGGCGGTGCCATGGGGAAATGCTATGGGTCCTCTCGCATTACCACATCCTGTTCACGCGCTCCCTCACGGAAACCGAAAGAATTTTCCCAAATTCGACGGAGCGGAACCAAAGCACGATTCACACATATCTCGCATTCATCATGTCATGCAAGATCCTCGATGTAACTCATGAAGATGTGTCGGTTCACCTTTTTCTCGAAACTCTACAAGGGCCTCAGCAATGAATGGTTTCAAAGATTTGCCTACCCGATCTATTACCAAATGGGCCACCTCATGGGATGCTTTTCAAGATAGGTACAAGCCTTCGTAAGATGCATTTGCATTGCATTATTATCACGCATCACTCACCTGAAGAAGGAGGCCAATGAGACCATGCATGATTTTATCGCCAGGTTCAATGCATTAATCAACCGTGTCCCTGTTGCCATGCTTCCAACACCAGAAAATCAGAAGTGTTTCTTCGTGAACGCTATGAGTCGAAGTAAGTTTCTTACTCCTACAAGAGCAAGTGGCTACATTGATTCTCACCCAAGCCGCCGCCATTCGAATTGAAGATAATTTGATAATATCTGGTGAATTGAAAAGGGAATCATCCAAGCCTAAATCTTCGGGCCCTTCTCCCACTACTTCGTCTGATCCGCATTTCAAAAGATGGCGAACGATTTGCTTGCATTAAAGAAGCAGTTAGCCCAAGCTTCCCCTGTTCCTCATACCGGGATATCCCACGAGGAATTTCACTTCCAACAATGTTCCTCAAAGGCCGCGCTTACCCGCAACTGCTCCACGGTTGGCGCTTGAGGCTCCTCCGGTCAACGCTCTAGCCGAAATTGAAGAAGAGGAACAAGATTATGAAGAACCTTCATCTCAAGGTGAAGATGATCAAGATGTCGGTGAGCCGACTGGCTGACTCTACTATCGGGTATATGGAATTTGAGGAGGAAGAATCTGATGAAGAGGAGGGTACCTAGGGCTATGCAAGTGGACAATCATATGTTGTTTTTACCCGCTCGCAAGGAAAAGAAGCAGAGGTCGCTGCCCATGTGCAGAAGGAGAAGGCCGTGTCAAACGCGCCTCCAACCATTGCTAAAAGAGGTAATCCTCTTCCTACTCAACTCCCTGTTAAGTCTTTTACAAGGAAATCTTTTCCCCCCATCTCTCCTCCAAATCAGCCTTCTTCTATTCCCATAAGACCAATAATCCTACCCTACCATCACGAAGTGAGGGACTCATTCCTTCACCAACGCAACCTTTGGCCGCATTTGATATCATAGATCATGCTAAAAAGACCAAGATCCAAATGTCTGAAGCCGAGTATCTTCAGTCAAATCCCGAACAACTTGTAAGATTGACCAAGTATATTCAAAGTCAAGCTGCCATATCTCCTCAGGTTTCCCCAAAAGGAATCCTTTCCACTCCTCCTGCATCCCGCATAAATGTTGCTTCAACATCTGCATCAGGCAAGATAGAACCTTTCTATCTCTCCCTCCTAATCAATGGTCACAAGTTGAGTAACTGCATAATTGATTCTGGAGCTTCTGATAACGTCATGCCGGCAAAAGTCACCCATGCTTTGGGCCTCACCCTTACCAAGCCTTTTGGCAGATGTTATTCCTTGGAAACCAAGCAGGTGCCGTTGATTGGTCAAATCAAAGACGCGCAGTTTGCATTTGCAGGCATTCCCAGAGAAAAGAGTAAAGATGACCGCCCCTCGCTCGCCGACATTCCAAAGCAGCCTACGGAATTTTGTCGGGAAGAAGTTTTTGCAGCGAAGTTGGTGGGGAGATTCATATGGATCGGTCTAAGGCCGTAAATCCCCACAAAGGTGTAATGCAGACATTGGAGCCTGAATCACAAAAGAAGTACTTAGTTACTAACTCCAAAGACCCCAAAGCTCAAATTCTTTTCGAATCATCAGGGATGGGGAACTATTTCTTGTCTACCGAGTCTGACAAAATGGTTGTTCTCATCCAAGAAGAAGATCTTAACAAGATCTGACTCTTGCAATTTGACAAAGCAATTACGCAACCAAAGGATGTGGCGCCGAGCCGTGCTAATATCTCCCGAGGAAGAAATTATTCCTCTCTCTTTTAAGTTGCAATTTTTCAACACAAATAACACTGCTGAGTATGAGTCTCTGTTACTCGGCATGCAGGCCGCAAGAGAGAGAGGGATCAAAAATCTGAAAGTGCAAGGTGATGCAGAGCTAGTCGTGAATCAAATTAAGAGGATATATCAAGTAAAGAATGAGAGGCTCAGGCACTACCGTAATGCGGTGTGGGACAACATCGAGGAATTTGACGCTTTTTCAATAGAATCCATTCCAAGAGCTCAAAATGACATGGCTGATTCATTGGCCGCTTTCAAATCCCTCATGCTCCTCACCCTGTTTGAAAATAAAAATACACCATTGAGGGGTTTTCCGCCCGAAGCGTGCCGATAATTCTCAAAGATTGGCAAGTATTCAATGATGATAATCAACTCATTGCCTTTCTAGAAAAGGCGGAAAATTTCAAAGGATTGCATTTTGAAGGATCCACTTCTATGTGCCACTTAATCACCACCGATCAAGAGATGAATCCAAGGGAACGATGGCATATGTCACCAAAGGAAATAAAATTCAAAGGGCCTGGTTTCTCTAGAATGGTTGTTCGACAGCATGATCGTTTTTGAAAAAGAAAAGGCGAGATGATGCTAACTCATCCCCAGAAACCGAACCGGTTAATTTAGGTTCGGTAGAACACCCGCAGTTTGTGAACATTGGAAAATGTTGCACGCCTGAAGAGAAGTGGAAGTTTGTCAAACTACTGAAGAAATACATGGATGTATTGGCATGGTCCTATGCCGATCTAAAGTCTTTTAAGCCAAAGGACGTCCAACATGACATCCCATTGAAAGAAGATGTCAAAGCCTTTCGCCAGAAGCAAGGCATTATAACCCTAAGATCTCAGGTACTATCCAGGCTGAAATTCAGAAAATGCTGGATGCGAGAATCATCTTTCCTATCCATCACAGTACTTGGGTAGCAAATATTGTGCCAGTGCACAAGAAAAATGGTGAAATACGCATATGCGTAGATTTTCAAAATTTGAATCAGGCTTCCTTAAAAGACAACTACCCACTTCCTATAATGGATCAAGTTCTGCAAGTGGTAACTGGATCAGAAATGTTGTCCATGCTTGATGGTTTTTCGGCTACAATCAGATTGAAGTTTCACCTGAAGATCAATTTAAAACAACATTCACTACTCCTTGGGGTACATTTGCCTACAGCAGGATGCCTTTTGGCCTAACTAATGCTGGCGCCACTTTTCAACGGGCCATGGACCTTGCATTCAAAGGTATGATGGGGAAGGTCATTGTGGTTTATCTAGATGACTTAACTGTGTTCTCTAAACAACGAAGTGACCATTGTGATCACCTGGAGCAAGTATTGGCCAGATGCCGAGAGCATGGGATTTCCCTAAACCCGAAAAAGTCTATTTTTGGAGTCACGGAAGGAAAGTTGCTAGGGCATGTTGTTAGCAAAGAAGGAATGAAGATAGATACCGAAAGAGTTAAGGCTATTCAGAGCCTTACTTTGCCTACAAGCAAGACTGGCATTCATTCTTTCTTCGGAAAGGTGAACTTTCTCAGGCGTTTTGTTCCCGACTTTGCTGAGAAGACTCGTCACATATTGACATGATGAAGGGGTCACCAACTTTCCGATGGAGCGAGGAAGGAAAAAGGTCATTTGAAGAAATAAAAGCTTCCGTCGCTCACGCACCAGTCCTGGTATGTCCCGATTTCTCCAAAGATTTTATCATGTATAGTTATGCATCTGAGCATACTGTGTCTGCCATCTTGATGCAAAAGAATTCAGAGGATGTTGAATCTCCGATTGCATTCATGAGCTCTCCCCTCAAGCCTCACGAACTAAAAATGTCTCAATTGGAAAAGCATGCCTTCGCCATTGTCAAAGCAGTCAAAAACTTCAGGTATTACATTTTAAATTCTCATACGGTGGTGCTGGTCCCTGACACGGCAGTCAAATCAATTCTAACTCAACAGGAGTTAGGAAGCTTGCGAGGAAATTGGATTGCAAAGGTCCAGGAGTACGACCTGGATATAAAACCAACCAAGCTGGTAAGAGGCAAGGGCCTATGTCAGCTTATGGCTGAAAACAAAGATTCAGAAAGCCCTGAGGAAAAGGATGATTGTACCAATGAAGCGCAAAGCCAACTGGAGAAAGCCCATTCTCTCCTCTCGGTCCTATTTGTCGCAACCAGCGATGAGTGGTATTCCGATATTGCTTTCTTCCTCACCTACGGCGAATGTCCAGCTCACCTAACTACAAAGGAGAAGCGCACTATAAAGCTCAGAGCAGCCAAATATGTCATCTGGGATGACGGTTTATACAAACGCGGATAGATGGTGTCTTCTCGATGTGTCGACAAGCCACAGTAGGTAAAGTTACTTGAAAGTTTTCATAATTCAGCCTGTGGAGGCCATTTTTCCTCTTCCGTGATAGCACACAAAATCATCCGAGCTAGGTACTATTGGCCGACGCTCTTCCAAGATGCAGCCACCCGGTAGCAAATGTGAACTCTCAAAGCTCAGCTTCATCGGCAAGCCCAAGTTGGCTGCTTTTCCCCTCAGGCCGGTCATTGTCAACGAACCATTCAGGCAATGGGGAATTGATTTTATCGGTGCACTCAATCCCCAATCGAGTGCCGGACATAGTTATGTCCTAACAACAACAGATTACTTCACCAAGTGGGTGGAAGCCATACCTGTCAAACATGCCACTTCCGAGGTTGTTTGCAGTTTTATCAAAGAAAATATCATTGTCGTTTTGGCATTCCCAACAAGATTGTTGTTGATAATGCTTCTAACTTCTCCTCACGGAAGTTATTAGTTTTTGCTATGAATACGGGATAACTTTGGCTCACGCCTCAGATTATTACCCTCAGGAAATGGTCAAAGCGTAATCCAAGAATAAAACTTGGTGACCATCATACGAAAAGCTGGTGGATGAGAATCAACGAATGTGGCACAAGTCCTTATACGACGCTTTGGGGCGGAGATCGCATTACTCCCAAGAGGTCTCTCGCATGTCACCTTTTCAAGTGTTATATGGCACCGATGCCGAGCTTCCCATTTCTCACTGAACTCCCCGCTCTACGCTTGGCACGAGCTATCAAGATGAAACTTTCCAAAATTCTCTCAAAAGAGGATCATGTATCTAATAGAGCTCGAAGAAAAGAGAGTAAGAGTGATCGACAAGATCACCGAACATCAAAATCAAGTCAAGAGATTGTTCGATAAAAAAGCTAAGCAAAGAAATTTTCAGGTGGGAGACCTCATCCTTCTGTGGGACAAGTGAAGAGAGCCAAAAGGCATGCACGGAAAGTTTGATTCCCTAGTGGAGAGGGCCTTTCAAGATCAAGCAGCTCAACGGAGAGAATAGTTTCTATCTCTCATATCTGGATGGAACCAAACTCCCGCTTCCCTACAACGGGCAACATCTGAAAATCTTCAGGAAGTAGAGCTTGCTCTCTTCTTTGTACAGTTTGCTTTAGTTGTGTGTTTGTTTTTGTCATGTGTTTGCTTTCTGTTTGTTGTGTGTTTCCCTTTCCGGTCGCCCTTGTTTTTGACTCTGTTACCCAATGGATAGGCACATGAGATCTGGGATTCTCTACCCCCGAGGTTCGCTCAGAGATAGTCCCCAGAAAGAGCCAGCTGTTATCCCGTAAAATTGGCAAGGGCAATTTTACTGATAACCATACCAAAATTTTGTTCCGATCCTCATCGGGATTCCTCATGCTTCGAACGCTTGCAAAATCCCTTCCCGGGAAATCTAGTTTTCCGAACTTAGCCATTTTTGGTCTTTTTGGGCGGGCGCATATAATGACTATGCAACATCAAATGTTCATGCGCCCCCTTTAAATCCTTTGGCGCATGCTTTCTCCTGTCAACAAGCGTTTTGGTGCACCTCTCTATGTTGAGTCTTTCCTGTGTGCGCCAAGGCGCATGCGCCTTCCTCACAATCATCATTTGTTGCGCCACTTTTTGGCGCGCAAGGGCACATATATTCCTCTGTCAACACCACTTTCTGGTGCGCCAAGGCGCACATATCTTCGTGTTGACAAGCCTTTTGGTGCGCCAAAGGGCACATGTTTTCTTGTGTCGATAGCTCATTTTGGTGCGCCACTTGAAAAGTTGGTGGCACATTTATTGCTACCTCACCTATAAATAGGCACGCTCGCGCATGCCATTATCACCAACGAAATCACGTGATTTTCTCTCGCACTGCTCGCGCACTACCTGTCACTTTCAAATTGCTTTTCAGGACCCATTTGCGCATTTCTTCGTTATAAATATCCGGTAAGAGGTCCTCTTTTTTTGTGCTTTTTGTGTTTGTGGTTTTTGGTATGCTTGTGGGTATGAATCGATTGAAAAGAATGAAATCATGAACTTGCTCCCCTTCTCCTCTTTCCTTTTTTCATTTTTCCATCTTCCCCTCTTTCCAGATCTGCTGGTAGAGGAAGCTCTGTCTCTAAAAATAAGAATAAGCTTGGACCCCTTTGTTTAAAGCTATTTCTATCACCCCAATGAACCTTGCAAGAACAAGCTTAACCATATGTGAAACCCCTCTGAGAGAATCAAAGCTTAAAAGGAAACTGTATTTTCCTTCTCCTTCGGCGCATTGGCGCACTCTGCAACATGAAGAATAGTTGCGCCAATGGCGCATCTGTCACCCCTGTTACACAAAGAGCAGCGCCAATGGCGCACATTCCCGCCTGCTTTCATCATGAAAAGCTTACACCTCATGGCGCACTTTCCCGCTTGTTGCAAACGCTTTCCTCATCTTCCCGCCTTTGCGCACCAAACTCGTATGTTGCATTGATTAAAAAATTCGCCATTTGCGCACCCAACATCCATGTAACAATCCTTTCATATGCGCCAAGTGCAAAGCTATAAACGGCGCAGGCGCATCCACCATTGCAACAACATTGTGTCATGCAAACCTTTCATGCGCCGCACCAAGTTCCCTTAAGCGCGCAAAAAGCATATGTTACACAAACCTTATATGCGCCTTTTGCACCGGTTCCATGCAACATGAAAGATATTCCATCCTGCTCCCATGTAACATGAAGAATTCATGCGCCTTTACAAAATGCATCCACATGGCGCAGCACTTGTGCTTACAAAGAACAAAGAATGCACCCTGCAGTTGTCTATGCGCCATGCGCCTTTGGCGCTGATTTACCCCTTGTAGCAAGCCCTTTCCCGTGTGCCTTATCTATTTAGCTCTGCAATCTGCAATATCCATGCGCCATGCGCCCTAAGGCCTCAAAATTGCTAACTCTTTCTTCTGTCAGCATTTCAATGGAAAATCAAACAACTGACACGGCTTTCTTCAATTGGGTTTCACTTCTTATTCTCAGCAGATCAGCAACTAAGTTCAAGAACATATGTCAACATCAAGCAAGAGACCTACCAAATCCAAAGGCAAGGCCAAGCTCACGTAAGAAGAAATGAAGTATAAGTATCGTAGGGTCGAATGCCCGAGTCCCAAGTGCCGAATGTGACCTGACATCGAGACTCGTAGTCGGGTCATATCGATATGGAAGAATTCTCGGTCCGTAACCCGTAAGGTCACAAGAAGTCCATGGATGGACAAGCCGATAGCAAGGCTCCCCGCACTTTGCCGGAGGAATCCTAATCAAGCCATTAACAATGAATTTATGATGGTGGTTTCCTGTGCATACAATAAAAGACACAAGATGTGTCGTAAATGAGAAGGGCGAGGTCATAATCAACCTCACTTCCCGCCACTTTGAAATAATACTCGCATTCCTCATCACCGCACTTTGTGGCCATCACCAAGAAGATCGTGTTCAAGGCCTCGGGACGACAATGAAGATCAAGGCATGCAATGATGAACGAGGTATATTTGAAAAATAAAAAGGTGGTGACCCATGCTGGCCACAAATCATTCACCGCAGTGATTTTTCGTAGGAGCTCAAAGACACCATCACGCTCCCGAAAGCAGGTGTTTGGGCTTCCTGACGCCCACTATTTCCACAAATGGATGTCATGTATTTAGAAACAATGAACAAAAATATGCCCGATCAACGCTTTGAATGGGCAGAAATCATAAGCAGCACGATATCAGAGTAGCTGCAACAATTCCCACAACGGGAGGTTCTACATGAATTCCTATGTTGTTTACGCTGCAGCTTTAGAAAGGGACTACCCAGCTCTCGATGCGAGTGGGGTTTGGCCCCAAGTTAAAATCTATGAATATTATCCAGAGCTAAAGCTGGAAAATAGCATCCCTCAATTTACAAAGATCAATGATGCATTTTTCTATTTCATCATCTGCCTGTTGAGGCCAAATATGGCTCACGGCCGCACGACCAAGAGCATCGTGGCAGCCACAGAGAAATGGGGGGCCCTGTTCACTCAATTCCCACATTCACTTATCTAAGGGCGGCTAACTTCTTGGGGAGCCAACTAGACTGCCAAGGTATGCCGGGCCCAAATTGATTCTCGCTAGAGTCACAAGACAAGCTTAGTCACCTACCATGAGAAATGCCTCAAGAGAAAGAAGGGTGGAACTCCTTTCCCCTCACAAAGGGGTAGGTATACATGTCCCTCTCACCACAAGGCAAAGACATGTTTGCAGAGCCGAGCTCGCCGAATCAAACATGACTTCCCAAAGAAGGCCCACCTTCGACCCAAGAAATTGTTTGCCAAGGGCTAAGCTCGATCCGATCCACATCCCTCAGATCGAGGATATCTACATTGACTTATATCATGAGGTCGAGCTCGAGGAAGGACCATTCTCGCTTGGCCTTAGCAGAAATCATCCAAGATGGGGTGGCCATCATCATCCCCAAAGGCTACCAAACTACCGAGGAGGAAGTGGATCAAGTGTATCTTGACACAGTGGGGACGATTGGCCTTTTTGCATTGATTGATAGAACCAAAGCACCTCGCATAAATCGAGGAAAGGGTCAAGGAAACTCTCGCAGAATGCAGCATCGGTGCCGAATGAACGGGCTCATCTACCTCGAGTCGATTTCACAACCTCTCCATTGGGTAACGCACCTCCTCGATCAAAACAACAGCCAAAAGGCAAAGGAAAAAGCAAAGAGGGTGAATCCAGCACCACTCAAGAGGAAGCTCCTGAAAGTCCTCCTTCCGCTGCACCCGAACAAGTTGTAACTCTGGCTTCTCCAGAGAAAGAAGTAGAAGAAGATGTTCAAATAGGCCCATCCACTCAGGATGTCGCCACTGCCACAACAATTGAGGTCCCTTCTGTCCCTTCTTCTTCTCCTCCTTCCCCTCCTCGAGTGACTCAAGCGACCATTCCTTTGGTCGTGTCCTCTCCCCCTTCTTCTACTGTTCCTCCCGCTTCTTCGTCCATCTTCTCTTCTCTCGCGACTCCGTCCCCTCCATTTCTTCCTCATCTCTGAGCTCCCTTCCCTTCCTATGTCTTCCTCTCCTACAGTATCTCTTCCTCCCGTGAGCACTTCCTCGGCCTCCCTCTCGATGCCGCCTCCAAGTGTCTCCACGTTTTTCCCTTCTACTACTGCAGCTGCCCCCTTCTCTGTTTCTGGTCCTTCTCCCACAAGTCCAGCCTGGATCTCCCAGCATCTAAGTCAATAGAAAAGGAAAGTTCCCATCGCTCCGATGGACTTCTCCGTAATCCCATCAAAAGGGGCAAAGAAGCAGAAGCCCGTCACACGCTTCTCTCAGAGTGCTTCGGGAGAGAGGGTAATGGAGATCGCATACCCCAATCCTCTGAAGGATAAAAAGGATCTGTCTCCGATAGATTATACAGTGACTCAAGTCACAATGGGTACGTCTTCTGAAAGCCTTCAGGGAGAGGCCCTATCTGCAGTTGACGCCCTCTGCAAGAAGCTTCAAGAAGCAAAAGAAGAGAAAAGGCTATTGAAAGAGCAAAATAAACATCTGCTCCAAGCCTTACAGAAGATGGGCAGTGCACCTCCCACAACTGCCGCCGAGACTCCTGAGCCTCTGAGCCAGGATAAAATTAATGAATATGCAAAGATCGGCGAGGTGGTATGGCCGCTTTCCGCTTGGAGGAGCCAGATCCTCAAAGACAGTGAAAAGTAATCGCCAAGTTCACTGATTTGTATCTGAACATCAACAAGGTGAATAAAGAGCTCCAAGCGTTAGCAGGACCCATATCAGAAGAGCTGGACCATGCTAGGCTGCAGCATGAGACCTTTCAACAAATGTTCGACTGTTCAGTCGAAGATCTGGTCAAGTTCGGCATTTTCGGTCATCCTAGGGCCCTCAATAAAGTCCTTTCCACTCTAGACTACCGATGGATCAACTGGAATTCGTCCTTGAAAAGATCGATAAGGTAAAGGAAGAAGCCCTGGACGCGATGCACCAAATGGAACAAATCGTTCTCAACATGTCTCCAGGGTTGCTTACTCCTTCCTTCGCCTTAAGGAAAGTTGATGAAACCATCCAGATCTTCAAGGAGATCGTTTCACAAGGGCTGGGGCCAGAGGTCACTTTTGACGCAGAGTCCATCAATAACCTGCTGGCCTGTCGGACTTCATCGGTTCCTCATAGAAGTAGAGAAAGAATATTCCAAACTCCCAGAGAAGCTCATAGATGAGTGGGAGACTTGCGAGGCGATCAACGAGCGACACAAGGATCCTTCCCAGGATCAACTAGAGCCCATGATCAGCAAGTTCATGGAATACCGTGCCCAATTCCACATCTCGTCACCCGAGCAAAGATCGTAAGTAGGATATATCCCCTTTCGGCCACAGGATGACGACGATGATGAATAGTTTCTCTTTCTTCTCTCTCTCTCCTTCGACTTTCTTTTTGTAAATATCTAGAGTATGTTGGCACAAATGATGACATCATCCATGTTGCACCATGGGATGATGTCATCCATCAAGTTGTCAAAAGTCAACATGACTTTGAGATATTTTGTAGATATTTTGTAAATAGGTGGTTGGTTCCTTTTTGCCTTCCTTCTTCTCCTTCTTCTATAAATACTCAAATACTTGTTGTATTTGAGGGGTGGATATCTTTCAGATGAAAAATAGAAGTGAGGAGAAAAGACTTTGAGCTTTTTGTAACAGAAAGAAATATTAATACAATATTTAGACTTTGTGCTGAATACATGTGTTATTTGCATTAGATCTTTCTTATGTCAGATCTGTGTGTTTATTCTGTTGATCTACTTCTATGCTTTTATTGTCATTTATTCATCAAGATTGCTTTGCTTATGCAAGTAGGTTTGGCTCTGTTTACTACCAATCCCAAAACATAAACCCTCCGACCTTTCTTCGCTTTGGAATTCATTTCTTTTCTTTCTTCTGACCTGATCTTTCTTCATCCTCTCTTTAATATTTTTGTCATGCAAATAGACACAAACCAAAGATTGCAACATAAAACATACACAGGCTGATAAGATATAATTTAGGATCTGAAATGAAGCAAATAATACAAACAAAGGATTGAAACCCATTCACAAAGCTTGCATTATCATTTCCAATGTCAAAACCACTGCATTACAACCTCAGAGAGGTAAAAACCTATTACAATCTTTGAAGAGGTCTGATTCTTGCAACAATCACTTGCTGGAGGTGAAAGAAGAAGTCTGCTATGCCAAAAAGTGTTCCCCTTTAAAATGAGCCAAATCTAGCTTTTACATTGCATGGGTCGAGCCCAGGAGAGAGAAAACATACAAAACGTGGGAGCCCATTCCTCATTGACTACAAATGCATTAAATCAGCATGGGGGACCTTACAAACCCATACCCTATCATTTTTGACCAAATTGGAGGAGAATGCGACCCATTCTGCATTAAATTTGGTCACTGAAATGTCATTTCTGGCCATGAACACGCGTCAGAGCCATTTCTTAACTTTCTCTCTAGACTGAACCAAAATTCAAGATTGACCCCAGAATCATGTAGAGAATTTTATAAGCTTTCCAATGATATAAAGAACGTGCAAATCCAAGCTCTGGATCGAAAGATATGGCGATCTGAAGATTTAGGGCACAAAACAGGCAAAAATGGGTTTTGAAATTTTTTCCCGCGCTCCGCCACCTGGACGACACGTGTCGGGCGCTGATTGGATGAGCAATTCTCTCTCCTTCCCTTACCCATGGGTTTTCCTTGAAATTTTGACTTTTTGTAATTTTGGAAAATTTTCCATTTTTTCCCGCGCCCCCGCCACTTGGGACACGTGGCATGATCTGGTTGGAGGACAGGGGCACGGGGTCATCCTTTTCACTTTTAGTTTTTGGCCAAAACTTTTCCCAAATTCTCTAATTCCTCCCCGAGCTCCACACTCCCTTCTCCTTAGGACACGTGTCCTCTTTTTTATTGGCTCTGGCCAACGCTTCAAACCTTGCCCTTTGAAATTTTGGACGCTTTTCCTCGTGACACGTGGCGCTTCCCGATTCGTCCACGGGCCTCGCCGGCTTTTCGTGTCCCCTCGCCCTTTTTGGCCCGGTGTGTCCCAAACCGTCTGGGACAAATCCTCCGATCCACCCGATTCGGGCTTCCCTATCCCTCTTTGAGGTTAAGACACGTGGCATGATTTGATTGGCTCTCGCTCTTCTCGGCTCTCCGCCCCACGCGTGTCCCTTTGTCCCAACCGTCCCAAAGGCCCAGGAAAAGTTCTCTCCAAACCACCCAAATGGGCTTCGCCGATCCGGCCTGCGCTTTTCACGCCCTTCGTCCCTCACGGCCCAAATGTGTTGCAACTGCTCTTCACACAAAATAGTTAGTCAATTTTTTTTTTTACCTTCGGCCGGTTTTGCCTTTTCATGCCCCGCGCGCGCCCCATGGCCCGATGTCCCAAACTTCTTGCATGGACCGCCTGGAGGCTTTTCGCCGATTCATGCCCCGACGTCCCAACTGTCCCAAGGACCGCCTGACTAGGACTTAGCCATTTTCATGATTTTTTCTAGCCCAAGCTTGTTTTTTGCAACTTTTTCACCCTTTTTTAGAACTTGCTCTTTTCTTCTTGGACAGAGAGTTAGAAAATCTGAGGGGACCCTAGAAACATGATTTTTTTCCTTGAATCAATCTATTTGCCTGGGACTTGAGTATTCTGATGCATGTTATCAAATTTACCCTGGGGTGAATTTTGGATAACAATTTGGTGACTCAGCGGGGTTACCTACCTGCTAGGTAGAAGATACCAGTTGCCTGAAGTAGTCCATTGGGCATGGAGTCATCAAATATTCTGTTTAGAACCCCAACTGACTTAGAATGTGTAAGGAGGAAGATGGAATATCACCTGATGGAAGCAAGGACTGCAAAACATCTCCATGGACAGCAAGCTATGCCAAAGCACTTAGGGAAAACAAAACTAACCTACAGCAAAACAATGTGCACAAGCACTTGGAGGAATGAAAATCTAATCTAATATTTACAAGGTAGTGAATTTCCCTCTAGAAGCAACGCTTGAGATAGATTCCATTTACTGAATCTGCAGTTCTTCACCATCCAATGAGGCCAATTGGAAAGCATTGTTGTTCTTGCACTTCGTGACCATGTATGGGCCACTCCAAATGGCATCAAATTTTGAATGCCTTCCCGGTTTTGCTCTATCCACATCCCATTTCAACACTAGATCTCCAACTTGAAAAGATCTATCCTTGGCCTTCCTATCAAAGGTCTTCTTGATCAAAGCTTGATCCTTTTCCATTGCTTGGGATGCCTGATTTCTGATCTCTTGCAGCTCCATCAACTCTGCATACCTCACCTCCATGGGCTCAAACTCTAGCAACTCCAGCTGCTTCATGAGTTCCAATGTTGGCAACTCAAGTGACATGGGCAAGATTGCCTCTCTTCCATAGACAAGTTTGAATGGAGAGTTACCTGTGGATCTTTTGGGAGTTATCCTATCAGCCCATAAGGCTGATTTCAGTTTTGGTATGCCAAGACCTCTCGATTCTCGCCAAGAGTCCTCCTAATGATCCTCAACAAGTTCTTGTTTGTAGACTCGGCCCGCCATTACCTCGAGGGTAATAGTTTGATGAAGTGCTTAGGTAGATACCGCTCTTGACAGCCCACTCAAATACCTTAGATCCAATGAATGCCAATGCATTATCGAGATTATTGTAGTAGTACACCAAATCTGGTTGTTATCCCCTCATAAAAGTCTAAGATGCTAGACTCATTTGCCTCTTTGAGTGCTACCGTCATCCCATTTGGTGAAGTAGTCCGTGGTCACAAAATCCATTTGTGCCCTTGGCTTGAATTGGGATTAATGACTCCAATGAAGTCCAAACCCCATTGCATGAATGGCTGGTCAACCGAGATTGATGTAATGGAAGGGCAGCAAGTCTCTCTTTCCCGTGAAGAATGCACAATTCTTACACCTCTTGATCCATGCATAGCAATCATCAAGATTTTAGGCCAATAATAACCAGCCTTCATGATTTTTAGAGCTGTCACTCTTGGTGCAAAATGACCACCACTGGTCCACCATGAACTCTTCCAACACCCTTTGAATCTGATTTGTGCTAATGCATCTCAAAGAAAGACTCCATTCACATCTTTCTTGAACAAAACTCCATCAACAATGGCATACGGAACAGCCTGCAATCTGAAGTGTCTCCTTTGGGTCTTGTTCATCTCCAGAGGGCATAGGCCTATGCCTAGGAAGTGTATAATGCCTTGGGTCCAGCAAGGAGTGGGGGCAGCATTGTCTTCTTCTTGATTGCCACTTGGCTCATGGCTGTCCCGACTCACAAACAGCCTCTTCTTCATTGCATACTTCTTTTTGCTTCCCAAAACCAGCTGCTCACACAATCCTTTCCCTCTTACCAGCTTGGTGATCTTGATCTCAATGTCATACTCCATGACACGGGTGATCCAACCTGCCCTTTTCTCATTCAAATCCTTGTTGAGGAGGAAGTCCTTAACCCCAACATGTGAGACCAGCAACTGGACCTTGTTGTTTGAGACTAAATGCTTGAATTTCTTCAAGCTTCTGATTACTACAAGTACATGCTTCTCAATAAAAGAGTACCTCACCTCATAGTCATCTAGGCTCCGCTGAAGAAGGCAATTGGCTGCTCATCATTATCCTTGTTCTGCTGTACCAAAATGGCAGAAATAGTGTCATTACCTCCAAATGCATAGAGGATGAAATCCTTGAGAAGTCCGGGGTTGATGAGAGTTGGTGCTTGAGAGATGGCTTCTTTGATTGCTTCAAAACTCTCCTTGCCTTCTGTTGTCCACTTGAAAGCCATGCTCTTCTTTAACATTTTGGTGATGGGCTTGACAAGGGCTGCAAAATCTGGGACAAACCTCCGAACAAAGTTTATCCTTCCCAAGAAACTCTGAAGGGCTTTCTTGTGGCTTGGCAATGGTAGTGCTCTTATGGCTTCAACCCTCTCTGGATCAATTGCTAATCCTTCTTTGGAGACAATATGGCCAAGGAGCTTTCCTTCATGTGCAAGAAAGATGCACTTCTTAGGATTCAAAGACACTCCAAATCTCCTGCACCTCGTGAAGACTTGCCTCAAATGAGAGAGGTGGTCTGCTGCATTTTTGGAAAAAATAGTGATATCATCAAGGTAAATCAGCACCACATTGTTAATCAAACCTTTGAATGCCATGTCCATTGCCCTTTGGAAGGTAGCACTAAGCATGACAGCCCAAATGGCATTTTCCCGTATGCAAAAGTTCCCATTTGGTCATGAAGGCTGTCTTGAACGGTCCTCTTCCTTCACCATAATCTGATTGTAGCCTGAGTAGCCATCAAGTAGTGAAAACCTCTCGGAGCCAGCCACAACTTGCAAGATTTGCTCCATGGAAGGGAGTGGGTAATGGTCCTTGAGAGAGGCTCTATTCAAGTCTCTAAAGTCAACACACAATCTGATCTCTCCACTCTTCTTTCTCGATCGAACTAAGTTGGCAACCCAACTAGAATGCTTGATTGGGAATATGATCCTTGACTCAATCAGCTTGTCCAATTCTTTCCTCATGAGAGGCTCCATGTGTGGATTGACTGGTCTTTGTTTCTACCCGACAGCTTAGTATTTGATCCAATTCATGGTATGTTGAGCTAAGTTGGGATCAAACCTTTCAAGTCTTCATAGCTCCAAGAAACACGTCAGGGAACTCTTGACACAACTTGTATGAACTCATACCTTTCTTGTTCAGTTGTCATCCTTCCAATTTGCAATGGTTTGTTCTCTTCTACCAAGATGGATACTGAATCCTCTCTCTTGACCTGAATGTTTGCTTTCTCCTTTCTAAACTGATCATTAGGGTTAAAAATGGACTCCAAAGTGATAAGTCCTTTGGGCAGCTTGTTAGTTCTCAGCTGTACTACTTGGTCACCATACTGCTGTTCCAATTTTTCTTGATTCTTGGCTGAGAACTCAGCTTCTTCTTGCAAGAAATGGATGATTTGCTGGTCATTTTCAAACACTTGCCAACTGACATTGTTATCCGGCACTGAAGGCCTCACAATCACGTGGATGTTTGGCTATACCTTGTCTTGTTGAATGCTTTCCACAATGTCAAAGGCTGCCCCTACTGCTGCAAGCCTGTCAACAGCTTGATTCTCTTCCCTAGGAATGGATTTGATGCCAAAACCCTCAAAATCTTCCATGAGGTCCCACACCCTATTCTTGTAGCACTTGAGTAGATCATTCTTGGCAGCATGTTGTCCCTTGACCTGATTTACAATCAATTCACTGTCACCAAAGACTTGCAAGTTCTTTATTTTCTTCTTTATTGCCCAATGCATCCTCGCACCAAGGCTTCATATTCAGCAGTTGTTATTGAGCATGCAAACTGAAATCTAAAAGCTGAATAGTACTTTACTCCTTGAGGTGAAACAAGCATAGCTCCACCTCCTGCACCTTGTCTACTCCTTGATCCATCAAAAAACAGCTGCCATACCTCATTGTCATCTTTGTGGTTTGGCTTGGTGATGCTAGGAATAGGCTGATTTTCTTCATGTATGCAATAGACCCCTAGCTCAGATTCTTCCACTTCTTGATAAGGATCAAATGCATGTATCTTGTTTTCCCATTCATCAAGAGTTAGATCCGGATGCTTCCAACCTTAGTGTCACCTCATCAGTGCTTGGGTGATCTTCTTGATCAAATGCTGAGCAATTGGCATTAATCTGACTTGGAGTGTAAGGCTCAATATGGAAGTTTGCAATAGGTTCTGACCTGATTGTAGCCTTAGTTCCATACCTCATTCTGAACAGTGTGTGACCAATCAGCAGAAAAAATATCCCCAATCTTGGTCAGTGAAGTCCCTCGACAAGCATAGGGCAAAGAGTGGTGGAAGGTCTATGACTGATACATCTTGTAAAACAACAACATTTGGACATGCATGCAAGGTAAGACTCAAGTTTCTAATCACCCAACTATTGCTATCGCTGTCCCATCCAGCTGCACTACCCCTTTTGATATTGTTTCATACTGGAGCCCTAGCTGATCAGCTATTTGTTTAGGCATTACCGAGCTACTTGCCCCGAGTCTATCATGCAATTGTGCACTAGCTGATTTCCAATGATCAATGAAACATAGAAAGGAGGGGGCTTCAACATTTTACCTTGCTGTCCTCCATGATTTCCTCAGCCGGGCAGCATTTGTAAGCACTTTGTCTTGCATCTGAACTTGCTGATTCAAGTTGGCCAGCCTTCATGGCAGCTTGCAGCAGATCTCTTTGGCCTGGGATAGATAGGGATTCCCACATTGATATATTAACGTTTGTCTTCTTCATCTGATCAATGATACTGAATGGTGATGAAGGATCTCTTTGTTGTCCCTTGGTTTGCACATTCACTCCTTGCATGTGGGCAGCAATAACTGGTATTTGAGTTGGCCTAGGGGCTGTTCTTGGCTGCCCTTGTGCATTTGAAATTGGATTTTGCTTGCCAATCATTTGTGGAGCCATGGAAGGTTGTGGATTGGTTAGGGCTAATGGCTGTTCTTCACCCAAATTCCTCCTTTTTGACCTTGTGTTGGCTGCAACACCTTGAGAAACTACCTGGTTCATGCCACAAAAATCCTCTGCTTGCCAATTTACCAATGTGGTGTCATTTGGGGCTGATTGTTGTTGGAATGTTTCTTGTTGTTGGTTGTTTCTCGACGCCCTCACCACCCCACACCAAAAGTAGTTGTCACCATTAATGCTTGATTCAAAGCACCATCAAGCACATGGATTGGTTATGAGGCTCATTGCATGGAAAACACCAATCATACTCCCGAGCAATGTTGTTTTGTGTCCACCAATGCCTTAGAGGCAGATATGGCATTTGGATTATAGGGCTGAAATGGTCTATTGGCAAGAGGCCTTGTTTGATTCATATTTGCAACTGGATTAGGTGGCCTTTGTGGTTGGTATGGCTGCCTATTAGGCTGAGCTTGGGGTTGATAAGAAGGTCTAAAACCTTGGGCTTGTTGCCTTTTGAGAGTAACCAGCTCATTGCCTAGGTTTTGCAATTGCTTCATGACTTCTTGAAGCTCATTTGGGGCACTTGGAGATGAAGTGGAAGCTTCATTTGAACTCTGATTTCTAGGAGTGGGAGAAGGAGCCAAATTAGGTGCTTGATTGGTGTTTGGACTCTCTAAACTTGGAAACAATGGCATGGGAGGTCTAGGGGCAAGTTTGCCAGCTTGGATCAAACAATTTTCAGCCCTAATGGCAATGCTATAAGCCATAGGGATAGTTATGCCTCCCATGGACTGAATCAACATAGAAATATCAGAATTTAGAGCTTTGAGATAGTAGAGAAAAGCACCTTCTGCTGTTGGCCTGACTGCCACTGGAATTCTCTCCCAAGTCTTTTGAAATCTGAAGTTGAAATCGGTCAGCTGCTCATTGGGAGCTCTCTTGATGGTTGTCACCGCTCCAAAAGAGACAAGTTGTCTCCCTTTTCTCCAAATTGCTCATGAAGTGCTATACACAACTGATTCCAATTTGTGATAGAACCAGCTCCAAGGCTCCTAAACCATTGCAATGCTTTACCCTTGAATGAAGATGCCAGTAACTTGACAGCCACTTGCATCTCATTGATTTCATGGATTGCACAAAGGTTAGCAATATCTTTAACATGATCACCTGAGTAGTCTGATTTTCTCCAAAGAAGTAGGGAATGTTCTTCAAGGCTGCAATAGGAATTGGATGTTGTGCATTGAGGGCAAGTGGGCTGCTGCCTGTGAAGTTGACATAGGGGTTGTTTTGTGCCATTCTAATTGGTCTTAAAACCCTTGTTGACTGAATGAAAGGCCTACCAGGTGGAGGAGTTGAGAGAGTTCTGTTTGGTGGAGATGGAGACCTTTGAATCCTTCTTCCTCTTTGCCTTCTTCTTGGAGATAATTGCAGGTATTCAAACAACACTTCTTCTTCTCCAACTCTTGACCTTGTGGTGATTCTTCTCATGAGTTTTCAGGCCTGCACTGCTGAAACCAGTTGATTCTTCCCCTTGGAGTCACCAGATATGCAAATAATAGCTCTTTTCAAGCAAGAAAATTGCAGCAGATGCACATCAACTTTGCTGCAATAAAAATGAGACCTCTAGTGTCCCACCGGCATGCCAAAACTATTGTTAGTGCAAAATCACAAACTTCCCGGATGCAATCAAGGTTCTAGGTTGATGTCTTAGCATCCAAAGCAGTGATTGCACAACATGGAAACCTCTCTCCAAGTGTGGGACTTGTGAAACTGAGAGAGGAATCTCCAGATTAGAGGTTGGTTCCTCAAACTCCTCTGATTTAGATCTATATTTGCACAACTACAGAGGTTCAGATCCTAATCCTACTCTAAATTGCAAGGAGACAGGGATAGAAATGCAAAATTGAAACTAACTAAAGATGGTGATGCACCAAAAGGAGTGGTGAATATTTTTGTCATGCAAATAGACACAAACCAAAGATTGCAACATAAAACATACACAAAGCCGATAAGATATAATTTAGATCCGAAATGAAGCAAATAATACAAACAAAGGACTGAAACCCATTCACAAAGCTTGCATTATCATTTCCAATGTCAAAACCACTGCATTACAACCTCAGAGAGGTAAAAACTGTTACAATCTTTGAAGAGGTCTGATTCTTGCAACAATCACTTGCTGGAGGTGAAAGAAGAAGTTCCTATGCCAAAAAAGTGTTCCCCTTTTTGAAATGAGCCAAATCTGGCTTTTACATTGCATGGGTCGAGCCCAGGAGAGAGAAAACATACAAAAACGTGGGAGCCCATTCCTCATTGACTACAAATGCATTAAATCAGCATGGAGGACCTTACAAACCCATACCCTATCATTTTTGACCAAATTGGGAGGAGAATGCGACCCATTCTCGCATTAAATTTGGTCGCCGAAATGTCACTTTCGCCATGACACGCGCTTAGAGCTGTTTCTTAACTTTCTCTCTCATACTAAACCAAAATTCAAGATTGACCCTAATCATGTAGAGAATTTTATAAGCTTTCCAATGATATAAAGAACGTGCAAATCCGAGCTCTGATCGAAAGATATGGCGATCTCAAGATTTAGGGCACAAAACAGCAAAAATGGGTTTTGAAATTTTTTTCCCGCGCTCCGCCACCTCCTGATTTACACGTGTCAAGCAATGATTGATGAGAAATTCTCTCTCCTTCCCTTACCCATGGGTTTTCCTTGAAAGTTTTGACTTTTTGTAATTTTGGAAAATTTCCCATTTTTTCCCCGCGCCCCGCCACTTGGGACACGTGGCATGATCTTGATTGGAGGACAGGGGCGCGGGTCATCCTTTACCTTTTAGTTTTTGGCCAAAACTTTTGCCAAATTCTCTAATTCCTCCCCGAGCTCCGCACTCCCCTTCTCCTTAGGACACGTGTCCTCTTTTTATTGGCTCGGGCCAACGCTTCAAACCTTGCCCTTTGAAATTTTGGACGTTTTCCTTGTGACACGTGGCGTTTCCCCGATTCGTCCGCGGCCTCACCGGCTTTTCATCCTCGCGTCCTTTTCGGCCCGGTGTGTCCCAAACTATCTGGGAAAAATTCCTCCGATCCACCCGATTCGGGCTTCCTTGTCCTCTTTGAGGTGAAGACACGTGGCATGTGATTTGATTGGCTCTCGCTCCTTCGGCTCTCCGCAAGCCCCACGCTCCCTTTCACGTCCCAACTGTCCCAACTTTGCCGCAGGCAAAGTTCTCTTTTGCTTCATGTCACCGATCCGGGGCGGTTCACGCCCTTCGCTCCTTGGCCGGCCCAGATGTCCCAACTGCTCTGCTCACAACAGCTAGTCAATTTTGCTTTTTTCTTCCGGTTCACCTTTTTCCCACGTGTCCCAACTCTTGTCCCTCACGCCTGGGAGGGTCCCAAAATCGCCCTAGAAACTGCCTTGACAATATATTTGCCTAAGACTTGGCTTTTGATGCCGATTCACAAATTTACCCTAGACGTCCCAACTGTCCCAAGGACCTTCCCGATGACTAGGACTTAGCCATTTTCATGATTTTTTTAGCCCAAGCTTGTTTTTTGCAACTTTTTCACCCTTTTTTAGAACTTGCTCCTTTCTTCTAAACCTAGGACAGAGAGTTAGAACATTTGATAGGGTTTCAGGGTATTCTTTGGATAAGAAAAATTTTAAGTTCAAGATAAGATGTGTTCGATGAAATTTTTATATTGTTTAAAGCATGAGATATATTTATTGATGTTTCCTATCACTTGTAATGTGAAGAGGGATGAACTTGGAATAAAATGAGTCATTTTTTTATGTCTTTAATTTATGTAGATATGATTTTATGAGCTAACCTCAAATAGATTTTTTTAGCGAGTTGATCTAGTAAAGACGAAGTGACTATGGTTTGAGCGGTTGGATGTTTAAATGATTATAAATTTCATAGAATTGATCTAAAGGCTTTGAAATTTTCATAAAATGGCTACATTGCATATTTTCCTCATGTTGAAGTGATTTGGTTATCAAATAAAATTTCTAGGGTGTTGAAGGGTGAAAGAAACAATAGTTTTGAGAAATACAAAGAGCACTAGGCCCAATAAACAAAATAATTTGATTGGTTGAGATAAATTGTGACCATATATGGATGTTAAATTTTATTTTACTCATGTGTAAAGGGTTATGTTTCATGACAATGTATACATATAATTTAAGGATATTTTTAAGAATGTGCGCATGGGGTTTTTAGCCATTTTGGGCACATGTATTAAGGGTTTTAGCTAGGTAGACCTATTTGGGTCATATGTAGATGTTGTAATGAATGTAAATGAATTTTATAGATATGTACGGGTAAAATTCATCATGATGGACTGACCTCCTTTGGGTAAAGAAGAAGAAATTTCTATAAAAGTGATGTTTTAGCTCATTTTGAGAGCTAGTCTTGCATGGGGAGTAGTGCAACCTAGAGGAGAGATATTTGTAGGTACAAAGGCATGATTTGAGTAAATATCATATTTTTTCAGATTTATTAAGACATGACATAATAAGAGAAATAATTTAGATGCAATACAATTGAAGAAAGAAGGAGAAAGAGTAAGGTTGAAGACCTAGGGTTTCACCTAGGGTTTGTGAGCTAAATTTTTATCTCTATCAGTTATGGTAGAATAAATTTCAAAGATAAAACATATTAATGAGGTTGAGTTCTTTCTTAGTCATCCTAGGTGGTTGCAGCCTCCTTTTAGAGTGTGTTCTTTACTAAATTATGGGTTGGTAATCCTTGTAGGGTTGGTGCTCTACTAAACTAAGGGTTGGTGCTCCTTGTGAAGTTGGTGCATCACTAAATTACTTTATTGTTAGAAATATCAGAAAATTTTCAATGGGTTTTCTTCCCCTTGAGGGTTTCTCACATATATTTGGTGTTCTTGTGTACTCTCTTGCTCTTGATCTTGTGTATGGCTATTAATATACTTAAGTAAATACACATATGGTTTATGGATGAATGAATGATAATGAATAATTAATGGTAAATGAAATAAAAAAATTGTAGGACCAATTAACCCCCCCTCTCAAACCATTGTGCTTCCAACAATTGGTATTAGATCATGTCCTTGTGAAGCAAGTTTAACAACTTGAAGGAGATTTTAGAAGCACAAATGGGTAAGTTTGTAGATCTCTAGAGAGGAAATTATGAGATTTCTGAGTCTTTGGTTTTTAGATTGCAAGAGAAAATAGATGAAATGGAGAAATACCATGATCTAGCTATCAAATATTTGAAATCTCAAGTGGAATTTTTTTCTAATGCCCTAATGGAGAAAGAAGACACTTGTTCTAGGTATAAAGACAAGTTGAAATCCCTTGAATCATATTTTAAGGATGCAACTAGTGAGTTACAAATGTATGAAATATTTTAGAAGATCTCCAAGGATCTTAATGACATGTTGGAGAGTCAAATAGGCACAAATGACAAAATAGGCCTAGGGTTTGAAGGAGAGCAAAAGAAGGATGATGATGGAGCTGGTCCAAGTTCATAATCAGATAAGAAATTGACCAAAATGACTAATTTGAGAAGTTATAACTCAGTTAGACAATATAATTCTATGAGTTAGGGTTCATCATTTTATGTATATTGCTTTGTTTGTCATGATTTTGGTCATAGAGCTAGATATTGTAAAAGGAGGTCTCCTAAGAATGATGTAGCTCTCTTCAAAGGTGAATTTTTTTCATGTTTTAAGTATGAGAATATATAAAAGGATTATGGATGGAACCTAATTGTATTTGATCCAAAAATTAATATAAGTGTAGTTTGCTTCAATCTGTTAAAAATCAGGACATGTTGTAATTTTTTTCCATAAAAAAAGAGATTTGCTGGAAGATTTTATCCTATGGTCAAGAAGGAAGTTCTTCAGGTCAAGAAGGCCAATGAAACTTATTCTTATCCCATCATGCAACATATGAATGTTATCAAGGAATATTTAAATCTTATCAAGTTGGAGAACAAGGTCAACAAGTCCAAATCATCTAAAGGGAGTATGGTTGCACTTGTTGAAGAGGATTATATGTGTTTTAATGGAATTCAAATTCTGTGCAAGAAGAATTAAAGAAATTTTTTTCTTTGGGACACCACTAAAGTTATAAGGTATGTTAAGTGAATCCATCCATGTGTTTTTTGTGCTCTTGTGGTTATTAGGTGTCTGAATTTGATAAGTCTAAAGCATGAGGTCATCATTCATGTTGTCTTTGGTGTCTTGAGTGTGGAGCTTTAAAATCTTATTCACTATGTCACTATCTTGGTCTACATTTCATCATTAGGATTGTATACAAAGTATGTCATCTAGTCTAAATTTTGTGTTTTTGGTCATGGTGTGTCTTCAATAAGGTCATGGTCCACTTCTAAGAATATTGTATCATAAGATATGTTCTCCTCAAATGAAAATTTTTTCATGTCTTGGTTTCATGGTCATTGATAAGTATTATGTGTTTTTCAAAAGTAACTTCCATGTTGTGTCTTGAGTTCTAGTAGATTTTTAAGGTCTTAGGTCTTGATTAATGTTGTCAAGTTCAAAGCTATGTCTTGAATCTACTTAGAAGCACTACCATAATCATTAAATGTGATCACTATTTAATTAGTTGAGTATGAGTCTATTTTCCTCATAAAATGTTAGTGTGAGTGTATCTTGACTTTTGTAGGCATAAAAAGTGGTACTAGTACTAAATGGATTCATTCTAAGTGTCTTAAGTTTATCAGAGAAAAAGAATAGTTAATAGCCTTCATTTTGGTGTCATTTAAGCTATGTGAGAAAGTTTATCTTGAAAGAGTCAACCAAGGTCTACTATAGAATTATGCCACTGATGTCATAAAAGTTGTCATACAACACTACGAAAGATAAGGTGAAGAATTTGAATTGGTCTGAAGATGATCTACAATATAGATTGTTGCATCTCTAAAATTATTATGAAGGAACATACATTGAATCTGAGAAATTTACTTCTTTGAGTCTGATCTTTCACTAAGATGTTTGAAGTCATTCTTCATATCTATATTGTTGTGTCTCAAGTGTGCACAATATTGTTGGTTGATAGTAAAGCATAATGTATTTTTCCTCCAAAATAAACTAAGGACGAGTTATTAAGATTACAGAGGTATGTAACTACATTTCAATCCATATTTAAAGTATAATCAGATTTCAAAAATTAAAAAAAAGGTATCCAAAGTGGTATGAACTTGTTATGACTCATAAGGAGTCAAGTTGGTCTTGTCAAGCTAAAATACCAATAATATGAATGTTGTGCATCAATATGGTGCTATAAGTGTGAAGCTAGGTCTCAAGTATGCACATATGAAAATAATAACTAGGGGATGGTCAAAATCCTACAATGAAATCAAATTTAGATGAAAATGACTGTGAAAGGTGAATAAGAGCTCTTACAAGATCAAGGAAGTCATGTGGAGGACCTTGATGTTGTTATACAAGTAGATTCTACTTCAATTCATGATATTCTATGGTCTTTGCACTCCTTTTTTTAATACTTACAATACATTTTGAAGGTTATTTCAAGTATATTTGACTATAAACAGAGAAGTCCTTGAGTCCTAAATGGAGAATATAAAGGTGTGAAACAGTATGAAGATCCCTAGGTATTTGATGCTATATGTTTAAGAAGTTACAATTCATGTATTTGTTTGTATGGTATGTATAATGATATATGTTAATAAAGAAGAAGTACATGCATCTATAAGTACTCTAAGTTTGATCTATCAATAAAATTTGTTACATGATATTTCATTTTATGGCACCTTATCAATTAGAGTTTACAGAGTCAAGAAAGTATCCTCTCGTCATGTAACAAAATGTTTATACGGATTTGAAGTCAAAACCCTAGTTAAGAATTATGTGTTGTTTCTCAAAAAGTTCCAAGAAATTTTATCTATCAATTGGTGTTACTTTCATGATTAAGACTTGGTGGATTGAGCTCAAGAACAAAAGGATGATTTAAGGACTACTATGAAGGTAAGAATGTCACATGCATAAAATTACACATCTACAAGTGGTCAAATGTTATGAAACCTCATAAAGGTGTGCAAGGGAATTGAAAATCTATAAGGCTTTAAATACCATATTTAATCGTTAAAGTAAGTGAATAAGTGTCTCTATAATGTTGTAAGATTGATTTTAAAAATTCAAAGTGTGACTAATACATTAAATTTGAGGATATAATTATTGTCTTGAATACTATGTGCATTAGAAGAACATATATATTTCTACAGAATAAAGGTGCTATAGTATTTGAAGGTAACCTGAGACATAAATGGTCACTCAAATTGGCTTGAAACTGTGAAGGTTACTCAGAATTTGTACTGCATGTGTGATCTTAGTCTTGATAAAATCCAAAATACAAGGTGTCTTAAAGTTTGATGACTATGAATAGAAATGTGAAGCTATAGGAAGAATACGAAATTTGTGTTCTCAACAAATTGTAGAATTGAGTTGAAAAAACTAGCTACAAATGAAAGAGTCCAGTTATGTTCTATTAGAATGGTGATGATAAAATATCTATAAAAATATCTTTGATGTTCTCTCGTAACACTAAAACAGGGTTCTAGTTTGAATATCCAAGTAGGATATATGTCATCTCAAGTTGGTTAAAGAATTATGTTTTATCTCTGTATGCATCAATTTTTAGGTCATATCATCATGTGGTAAGTTGTGTTATTCATAATTGATCAAGTGTCCCGAGTGTTCATGTTAAGATGATCCGTTCAAGCATGCTCCCAATTCTTAAAGTCTGTGTCATCTCGAGGAAGGATCAAGATGAAAATTCATTAGGTTAAGGTCTATTAGATCTCATCAAGGCTTGACTAAAGAAAATATGATATAGAAAAGGTATGTGATGCAGTAATATTATGTTCTTAGTTAAAGGTTCTATACAAAGTATAGGTATCAAGTGATACTTGAGTGTCATAGGTACATTTATCGGGGTTATCAATACATTATCAAGAAGACTAGAGGGAATTATATCAAGCATTGGGATATGTACCATTGAGAAGGATAGGGAGAAAAATGGTCACTTAATCAATTGGTGAAAAGTTAAAATTAGATGTCAAATGGTACATGTTAGATTCAAGTCTCGAGTCATGTGAGCTAGAACACAACAAGGAATGTGAAGGCTTGTGTTCAAGGAGATGTTCCAAAGCATCAATGTCATGAATATATGTTGGTGAGATATTTTTATCAAAAATGTAACCCAAGGACCCTTAAAGACTATAATAGTGTTGCAAATAGGTGTCTTGTGTTATCTACAACTGATGAACAAGGTGGTGTTGTATACCTCAAATTTTGCAAATAAATTTTGGAAAGAGATGATATGACATTAGGCCATGAAAAGGGCATTACGAGTTCAAATATCAAGGTTCAAAGGTTTTTCAAGTATCTCGATCATAAAAATAGAGAACAAGGAAGTTGAACCCACCATATCCTAGACAAGTGACCTACACGTGCATTAAATGTGACTCAAGTAAAATGATAGATTATTGAAATCTTGAAGATCTGAGAAGAACCCCTACAAGACATATTGTGATGGAGCTTAAATTGTCTCTTCACTAGGCATGGAAGGTATCCAAGTGGGTCAAAATGACAAGATGAATGATGTATTTCAGACTTAAGAAATTTAAGAGAATATGTTGACTCAAAATAATTTGAAAACTTTAAGAAGGAGCTTCAGGGATGTGCTAAATTTTCTTTCATCTCTTCAAGGCAAGTGTATTAGGTAAGTGTTCAAAAAATTTTGTTCTCACTCAAGAAGGGTATTTTGAACCCGGAGGGATCTATAAGGAGGTTTCTTGATTTCTTGGTTTGATTTTATGACTTGAAGAAGTTTCTTCTTTTTGTACTGAGAAATTTGTTTAAAGACATTCACCCAAAGTATGGATTTAACAATTTTGAAGACAAATTTTGTGATCTTGAGCATTTGTTTGACCTAGAGAATGATGAAAAGTATGAATGAAGGCTAAAAATGAGGTGTATCATCTCGGGGGAGATTTTTTCTAGGTCTATGGATTTTCATATGTTGTTGTTCGAGTCATATAAGAGAGAAGTTAGTCGATGGGGAACTAATTCAGCACGTAAGTCATGTTTTGTGTATTATTGTCATTATGTTGTCATTTTTCATTCCTAGGAGTCATTATAGCCTTTTTCACAGATAGAAAAGGGGGATAAAGACATCAAAGACATGGAGTTGAGGTCATGTGTGTGTTAGTCTTGTTGGTTGCCATCAATGTTTCTGAATGATGGTTGTCATCAATGATAAAGGGGGAGATTTTTGGCCATTGTGGGTTTTTGTTGTCATTGATGTCAACCAAATTTGATGGAAATGAATGTCATGGTGTTGTATGTGTCCCCATATGATGTCATTCAGGAGTTAAACATGTTGTTTGGGTGGTTTAATGAAGTGTAGGGTGTCTAGTTGCTTAGTTGAATATGCGTAATCATGGTATGAGTCTCCCAAGTGTGTTGCTGAATTTCATGAGGTCAAGCATGGTCCTAATGATGTGTTTTAGGTGTATATGGGTCTCAGTATTGAGTCAATATGGTTAATACATGGTTGAGTCAGGTCATTTAAGGCTTTTTTAGCCCCTGAAACATGCATAATCATGGGAAAATTGTTTTGATAGTTTATTTGAGATGTATGGTCATTTTTAGGTCTGTATTCAGTTATTCAGTGAATATTTGAGGTCCTTGGGAAGCTACGGTGAAAAACAATCAATTTAAGACAAGAAATTCTCGGTGGATGGAAAGATTGAGAGGTAAATATGAAATTATTATTATTAGATATTTTAGTAGGGTGTGTCCTTGTGCTGTGGGAAAACTTTCTAGTTTCCATGATGAGAATTTTGCAAGTTATGCAAGTTTTAGCAAAACCGGGTAAGTTGCAGATGTGTTTTTATAGAAAAGATGACCTTCTAATGATGTTTGTGAATTGTATGCTTTGCACAGGGACATGGGATCTTAGGAATAGATTCTAATTTTATTTATTAAGATTTCATAAAAATAATGAGGTGGTTTGATCATCACGTTTTTATGAATGATCGTTAAGAAGGTAAAGTGGTCTAAAACCCTAACTAAACCCTAGCTAGGAGCAGTTTGCAGAAAAGTACTTGTAGCAGCCCAATTTTTATTGATAGTGAAAAAGTGATGATTTTATGTTATATAGGACTCTTCCATATTTCCATAAAGGTATGTTTGAGCATGTGGTCATATGTGGGCCCCACCTAAAAATGGTAGTTTATGGAGAAGAAGGTTTTAGGACAATTTGGTCCAAAATAGTAGTATGAAAAACTCATGGTTCATGATGAATGGTAGTTTATATTGATTTATATGAATGTTTTAGAACAAGATCATGTATTTTCATGTTGTTTTGTGGTCCAAACAGTTAACTGGTCAAAGGGTGGTTTTGGGGTCTCAAATAGCATAGTCTAGTAAAATGAGCATAACTTGAGCTACAGGTGGAGTTTGATGGTGATTCAAGATTTTTGGAAATATGATTAAGATATATTTTCAATTATATAATTTTTTTCTTATGATGACGTTATTTGACATGGTTTTTAAGGAATTATTTAGACAAAAATATTTTTGGCAGTTCAAGACAAGATGTGTTCTGATGAAAGTTTTATATTGTTTGAAGAATGATATGGAATTGGTGATGTTTCCTATCACATGGAATGTGAATAGGTATGAAATTTTCATCCAATGAAACCATTTTTAGGTGTTGAATGTATGTATAAATGATTTTATGAGCTAACCTTTGTAAACAATTTTTTTGCCAGGTTGATATTGTGAAGGCAAAAGTGACTATGGTTTTGAGCGTGTGGATTTTGAAAGGGTTATAAATTTATTAGAATTGATCTACAGGTTTTTTAATTTTTGTTAATTTTTACATGGCAGTTTTTTCTCATGTTAAAGTGATTTTTTATCAAATGAAGTTTCTCGAGTCTTTGAAGGTCAAAAGAAACAACAATTTTGTGAAATAAAAATAACACTAGGCCCATAAACAAAATAATTTGATTGGTTATGATAAATTGTGACCATGTATGGATGTTAAATGTTATTTTACTCATATTTAATGGTTTATGGGTCATTAATTTTTATTTATTTGATGTAAGGGCATTTTTAAGAATGTGCCCATGGGGTTTTGAGCCATTTTTTGCACATGTATTGAGGGTTTTAGCTAGGCTGGCCTATTTAGGTTATATTTAGTTGTTATAATGAATGTAAATGAATTTTATATAGATTTATGGGTAGAATTAATCATGAGGTACCGACCTCCTTTGTGTAAACAAGAAGAAAGTGCTATAAAAGTGATGTTTTAGCTCATTTTGAGAGCTAGTCTTGCATGGGGAGTAGTGTGACCTAGAGGAGAGATATTTGAAAGTAAAAGGAATTATTTGAGGACATATCATATGTGTTTCATATTGAGGAAGAAATTACATCATGAGAGAAATAAGTTAAATGCAATACAAGTGAAGAAAGAAGGAGAAAGAGTAAGGTTGAAGACCTAGGGTTTGTGAGATGAATTTGTGATCTCTATCAGTTGTGGTAGAGGAAATACTAGAGATCAATAATATTAAGTATGCTTCCTTGGTTATTAGTCACCCTAGGTGGTTTTAGCCTCCTTGTGGAGTGGGTGTTTCACTAAATTAGGAGTTGGTGCTCCTTGTAGGGTTGGTTCTCCTTGTGAAGTTGGTGCTTTAATAAATTACTTTGTTGTGAGTAATATCAGTAAAGTTTCAGTGGTTTTTCTTCCCCTTGAGGTTTTCCCACATATATTTGGTGTTATTTTGTAATCTCTTACTCTTGATCTTGTGTATGATTGTTAATATACTTAATTAAATACACATATGGTTTATGTTTTAATGAATGATTATGAATAACAAATGGTAAATGAAATAAAAGTTTTGGAGGACTAATTCACCTCCCCTCTCAGTCTATTATGCTTCCAACACTTGGAAGAAGAGGTATAGTGTTTACCTACTTTGTCTTAGTCTAAACTAGACCTATTTCTAGTGCTTGGTGGCCTATTGGTGCATGATAGTCACTTGGATAAGTATGTGACACCTTGGAGACACTCATGAAGGTATTTAATAATATATTCATCATGTAGAATAACTTTTTATTGGTTTTATGCATGGTTTTGTGTGTTAGAACACTTGGTTGTGACATAAATTACGCAAACCCATAATACCTAGTTGGGTAAGTCCTAGTGGTTGAGAATATGCATAACTATTTATGATCAAGTAATAATTAGAGAAGTTATTAGAGATTTTTATGGTGTTGTGGGAAACATTTCATGGTTGCATGCTGAAGGTTTTGCAAGTTATGATGTTTTTGTTCTACCAAGTTCTAGAATGCATGTTTTCCAGCTCGATGTAAGAAAAATTGACTTGTATGACATATGTAAATTATGCATGGACACCTAATCCTTTAAAGGATGTTGAATTATGGAACTAATAAGATCTCATAGTTGGAATGAGGTTAAATGAGGTGTTATATTTCATGAAAGAATGTTAAGAAGGTAAGAAGTTCAAAACCCTTCTTAAACCCTAGTTTGCTAGGGATGGAGGAAATTTTTTTTTTTGAGCCCAGAATGGATTGGATCATAAAATTTTGTGATTAGAGGATGGAGAGGAATCTCACATATTTTAAATGGTGGTTTTTAATTTCATGACAATTAGTGGAGCCCACCTAAAAGTGCTTGTTTCCAGAAATTTCAGTTTTATCTCAATTATTCCATTATACCCTTTGAATAAATTTTTGTGATGAGTTTTGAGGATAAATTATATATGTTTTGAGTGATTTCAGATCTTGGTAAGGCTATTTGATAACCTTGAAAGGTCGGGATATGTTGACTAGTTTTTGGGCTAAAAGGACAGTTTTGTAGTCATGAAGATTGGAAGTTCTTGAGTACTTACGGACTTGGTGTTGATTATTTATGACCATGGAATCATTTTTTAAATCCAATTTTATGTGTTCTAGGTGTTGATTGAGCTCTGCATTACATTTGAGGTGGCATGATGAAGGTCACTAGTTGACCTAGTTTGACCGGTTCAGGGACAATATTGCCTTGGTCTAGAAGACCAATATTTTGGGTTGAATGATGATGTGAATCCATTGGAGAGTGAATAGGGATTATAAAATTTCATATTAAATTTATTTATGAGTATTTTAAATTTATTAAGTGTGTGAGATTGTCAAGTTTGTAAAATAGGTTTCGGGAAGTTTAATCTACCTAAAGGAAATGGTGTCTTAATGGATTTTTTCATTAAATCACAATGTTTAACTTTATTATAAGTAATATAAAGGTCATTGGATTTACAATTATTGTTTACATACCATGGTTTAAGTTTTTTTATATGATATGCCTTTATCTTTGAAGACCTGCCACCAAGGTGCCTGGAAAGAGTAGGAATAAGTCTTACTTAGTGGTGTTATGAGATGAGTGAGTAATGAATAGGTTCATAATCTAGAAGGAGATGTTTTGTGGATTTTTTTACTTGTTTGTATCATTTTGAGGAATTAAAAATATAGATTTATCCCTTTATGTTCTTGGAGTGCTCGGTGAAGGAGAAACTAGGTTTTTAAGCCTAATTGTACTTTCTAGATATCTTGGTGCAATTCCAACCCATATAGGTATTTTATGTTGATTTATATGAATATTTATTTATATTTTTAAGTTGGTATGACTTAATTTTAGATTCATGGCTGACATATCATGTTTTTAAGAAATATTCTTATATTTAAGTGCATGTATTTGTTCATTTTTGAACTAGTTGTGAGAGAGGGAAAAAGTATGAGGTAAGAGAGAGAGTAAAAGTGGTTGAAGGAATCAAGATAGATATAATGGAGTGTTTGAATGTATGAGGAGAGTTAATAAGTAGATCATAAAGGTTGCTTTATAAATCTAGTCCATTAAGAAGACAATTTGAGCAAGTTAGGAGAGAGGAATATATATATATATATATATATATATATATTTGATGAGGGTTTGGTATGTTTGGAGCTGAAATTAGATCACTATTAGTTGTGTGAGAAACATATCATTAGTGATCATCCATTTCTAGGTGTTTGAGTTGGTGCTTGATCACCTTAGGGGGTTATAGCCTCCTTGCACTATTGGTGCCTTGTAAATATGGGTTGATGTTCCTTGTGGGGTTGGTGCCTCACTAAAAAATATTGCATGATGTTTAATATTCATGCAAGTCTTTTGGTTTTTGTAATATAATTAAAAGTTTCAGTGGGTTTTCTTCCATTTTAGGGTTTCCCACTTACATATTGTGTTCTTGTGTACTCTCTCATGGTTATGCTCATATGAATGATTTTTATATGTTGTTAATCTCACATTAATGCATGGTTGAATGGTAAATGGTTTATGCAAGTTAAATTGAATTGGTTAAAGTTTTGAAGGACTGATTCACCCCCTCTCAGTCCATTATGATTCCAAAAATTGCTATAAGAGAAGATATTTTTTTAATAAGTATAATCACTTGAAAGAGATCCTTTGAAGCACTAAAATGGTGAGTGAGAAGAGTGGCTCTTCTACCAGCAAAGATCCCTTATTTGATGGAATTAACTATGCTTTTTGGAGTCTCAGGATGAGGACTCATATCATGTCCTTATGGTTTAGCATTTATAAATCTATTTTAGATGGGTATATGGCTCCTTAAAATCCTATAAGAATTAATGCGAGACAAGAAGATTAGTAGTGATAACTCCAAGGGTATTAATGTAATAATGTGTGATCTAGCTGAACCAAAACTTGTGGAGGTCAAACATTTGCACATTGGAAAAAAGCAATGTGGGAGAAACTTTAGGTCATTTATGAAGGATATTCCAAGGTAAGAATAGCTAAACTCCAAACTTTTAGAAATCAATTTGAAGGCTTAAAAATGAGTGAAGAGGAATCCATTACTACATATTTTCTCAAAGTTGATAAAGTTGTCAATACCATGAGAGGATTAGGTGAATAAGTAAAGGAAGAAGTTGTGGTACAAAAGTGTTAAGGTCTCTAACTCCTAAGTTTGACCCTAAGGTTTCTACTATTGAGGAAGCTAAGGATTTTAAGGTCATGTTAATGGATGAGTTACATGACATCTTGACTATATATGAGATGAGGATTATTGACTCTAAACCTGTCAAGAAGGATATTACTTTCAATGCTAATATGAAAAAAAAACATTTGAAGGATAATGGTGCTTCTCCTAAAATAGATGATGATGAACTATTTGCAATGATTTCTAGAATACTAAAGGTTGGCTCTGGTAAGTATAAAGGTAAACTTCCTTTTAAATGTTTCAATTGTGGTGAAGTAGGTCATTTTGTTGTTAAGTGTCCTCATAGGCATGAAAATGAAAGTGATGAATAACATGAAGATGATCATGAAAAGAAGAATCACAAGTATAATAAAGGTAATAATAATTTCAAGAGGTTTGACTACAAGAAGAAGGCCAAGAATAGTCTCTACACAAAGAAATAATGTTTTTCTTTTGAGGCTAGTAGTTATGATGGTGTTTCGATTCTGAATCTAATTCAAAACATGACGAGGTAGGAGATGAAATCTTGTTCATGACCAAGGATGATATGAAGTCTATAAATGATGGCTCCATACATTTTGGTGACTCCATGCATTCTAAAGCTAAAGAGGAATGAAATGACATTGATACTGAAATAACATGTGTTCAAATAGAGATAAAGCATGTTGATAAAAACAACAACAAGAAGAGATATAAAATAAAGGAGTATGAAGAAAAAAACATGACCTGGAGGAGAAACATTGGTTTGTGACAAAGGATATTCATGAAACAGTCAATAGGTTAGAAATTCAGATGAGTTCTATGACTCTAAGCTTGAAATAAGAAGAGGTGATCTTTCTTAAGACATAGTTATCTGATGTTGTTACAAGAGCTAATACTTTTCATAAATTTGAAAAGACCACTAAGAATATTAATGAACTTATAAGTGTTATGCCTCTGTTGTGTTGATATATGTACTTTCTTCTTTATAAGTAGTTGGAAAACATTGACATGTGATTGTGTTTTGAGTTATTGTGCTCTTTTGAACTGTTTAATCATGTTTGTTGGAATGATATCAAGTGCTTATAAGATCTAGTTTGTTAATCATTCTTATGGCAGTATTTGTACTTATGTCATTGATCATGAAGTACTTACTTAACTGATTTTTGAAATGAACTTAGTGATTTCAGCTTATGGAAGGTAAAAATGAGATTCTTGGAATAGTTAAGTGATCAAGTAATCTAGTAATATTTTTAATGTCTTGATATAATTGCTACTTTTGAGACTATTGTATCGATATTAGATGTAGGATAACACCTTGGATCAATTGCAGTGATCCAAGGTATTCTCCTAAATTGATATGTTATTATGACTATAAGTTGTAAGGTTACTTGACTTCTTAATGATTTCTGGAATTGCAATTTTATATGTAGATCATGTTGATTATAAGCTAACCTGAGTTGTTTAAAATTGCTTTATAATATTGAAGGCATACTTAGTCTTAAGCACATTTGGTTAGTGTTATAAATCACTTAAGGGGCTTAAGTGGATGTGATTACATTAAGATAATGGATATATTATTTTGATTAAGACATCCTAACCTAAACTAGCCTATGTTAATGGTAGTGTAAAAGTTTAAAAGGGCCTAATATGACTCTATGAGAATTTGATTAAATGATGAAAACCTAAGCTAAGGTTGATGGCTTATGCTAATTTAGATAGATCCTAACCTATCTATGGGATCCTAAGACCTAACCCTAAGACCTAACTATGGTTAGCATTTATGAAAGGGGTTAGTAACATGGTTAAATGGGTTGGGTGCCACCCATACTTGTACTGAGGCATTTTAATTATTTTATTAAAAGGACCACCACCACCCTTTGGCCAAGGACTTGGTCAAACTTGGCCATGCATGCTAAATTTGTGACTAAAGGCTTAGTTAATGAATTTTAAACTATTTGATTGATCACTAAGTTTAAATGGTAAGGTGACGGTTAGTGGCAATTAAGAAGGTAACTAACAATCCTATCTATGGCATTTATGACATCAAATGGACCAAAACCACCTTGGAAAAAAACAACGATGGGTTTCCGAGAAAAAAAAGGAATTGGTTTTCATTTTTCACTCAATCACTCGAGCTCTTGGGCTCTACATGTCAATTTTATAGTTTTCAAAATCATTCTCTATTTTTGTTAAGCATTAAATATTCATTGCATGGTGGAGGAGATAGTGGGGAATTACTTGTGATGGCTATTAAACCAGAAGAATGGAGAAGGAATGGTTTATGTGGAATACATTTCAATTGTTCTATGGGGTTTTGCATGAAAGCTTTAGAGGAACTTGTGGATATTGGAGAGAAAGTTATAGGAACTATACCAGGCATGATAGGATCTAACTCTTTAAAATAATATGATCTATTTTAATGGCTTCATGAAAGGAACTCTTCTCTTATTTGAAAAATGGTTTTATGGTTTTGGGTTTTGTATATTTTTTCAAAAATGGTAAATCTGTGTGTATCATGCATTCTTGCTCCTAGTTATCGCTGTATTTCCTTTATTATTACTTGAAGGTTGTGTGGTTTGTCTAAGAAGTGGTAGTTAAGTTAATGATAATTCTTGGTTTTGTTTTCATAAACAAATCTCATAATAATTATGTCTGTAATCTCCTTTGATGGACTATATTTTTGTTCTATAAAAACATACCCTTTTGCAAAGATTGTTATATGCATTGGTTTAGACATGTTAAACCTCGAGTTTTTTTGTTCTTTGTGAATATGAATAAATTAGCTTATATATTTCTGAGTATTTGTTATCCCAACTTGATAAGGTGATGGGTGTTTGTTTATATCTCTATAAATAACATACATCCTATTTGAATTTGATTATCAAGTCGATTTTCCTAGTATCGACTGTATATTTGGTTTTTATGGCTTAATTTTGAATGGAACTTATTTTTGAATCGATACCCTTACTAGGTGCTCAAGTTTTTCATTCTCTGATTATCACCTTGGAAATTGAATAGGCTTTGCTTATCCGGTTTTAGCAGAGATCTGTTTGGAGTTTCTGAGTAGGTTAAGATAATAACAAAGTATCATCTCTTCATCCTCCATGAATTTAAGCCTCTGCAACTTGGAAAGTTCATTCATTGACTAGCTAGGAAGTTGTGTTCCAATTTATTCATACAACTGACATAGTTTGTTTTGTTTTTGTTAAGTATAAATGAATTGGCTATACGTTGGTAACCTTTATCAACTTGTGGATTTTGTAAAGTTCACCTAGATGGACCTTGGCTGAACTGGACTCAATCTTACCTCTCTTGATTGTGGTGTGATAGTTGGAATATCATGACCTCGTTGTGCTTTTCCTCAAAATGAGTCAAGCCATAGGCTTCCTCAATTCTTTAGGAGAATCCATTACCTCTCGTGGTTTATTATATTTTTAAATGATTTAGATAACACTGAATCGATGCATTGTTGCTAATGGTTGAATCTGGAAATGAAGTGGAATGATTATGGTTTGGCTTAAAACTTGTCTTCATGTCCCAAGTATAACAAAACTCTTGTCTCTCTTTCAGTTTTGTTGTTTTGATTAATATATTGATCTTTACCTTGAAATGGCATTAAGTATATGTTTATCTTTTATAAAGTTGATAGGATCTCGAATTGATCCTTGATCCGAGATTGATGTTGAACATCAATAAATCTTAATATTAAAATACTATGAAGTCTTTTCCTTAGTGCAGAGGGTCTTTTATTGGAGTAAAAATTGGGAAATGCCTAATAAAGTTCAATTAATTCCTTTATAGTGTGATTTTTGCATAGTCACTCAGTCACTTATACTACTTTCGTTCAAATAGAATGGTGGCTTCATAACTTAAGTTATGAGATGATTGTTTGATCATAATATGTTTCTCAGGTTGATGATACATTGAGTATATTTGATTACTATATCATTTATAGTTGCTTAGTTCATATCTATTGGTTATGAATACTAATGAAGTATAAACTTATACCTCCTTTTGATTAATTTTCAGTTTGTAATGACCCTTACTTGAATGTTGAGTTATACTGTGAGTAACTTATGGAATAAATTAACTCATTATATTGTGTAAGTATGTGGATTATACTTGACTTCCATGATGAGTTAAGAAGTATAAACTATATTAATTTCATACCAATTATTATTGAATATATAAATTATAAGATTAGGTGATTAAGCTATAACCTTGTAAGGGTATTGCTTGAATGAAGTATAATAAATTGTTTGATTAAGTTATGTTATATAAACTTCAATAAACTGGATATAAAACTATAGTTATATAAGTATGGGCTTATATGACTGTAATATTATTATACTAGTACTTGCATTATTTTGATTGATTGTGATCAATTGTATTTGATTGGGTTACCTATGTGTGTCTTAAATTAATACTAGATTAGAATTACTTGAATGAAGTACTTAGTTATCTTATCTTCCTTATGATGATGTTTTAAGATGCCTTGTTGAATGTTCAAAATATTTGTGTGTTCTTTTTGAACCTTAGAATAATTTCATTTAAAAGCAACATTCCTTTTATGAAATTATTAGATAGAACATATTGTTATGAATATTTAGTTCTTATCATGCTCAGTTCATATGAACTAACAGATGCTAACAATCTTGCAGATGGACTTCGTGAAAGATGAAATAAGGAAGACGTATAAAAATTTGCATTTGTTTTATTGATTGAAGAAATAAGAAAGGCATATGGCCATTTATTGTAATTATAAGTTGTTGAATTCATTGTTTGAACATGACTTTGATATTGATTTTGGAATGAAATAAAGTTGGTTTACTTTATTATATTGTTTAAATGGAAGTGACTGGTTGTAAAGTGTTGAACTCATTGTGATTTCATTTATAAAAGAAAGGTAGTTTACAATGATTGCTACTATTATATTAAGCGTATGTATCATCTATGGAAGTATTATATGCCTTAGGTGATTGAATATAAATTTGGAAATAAGTAAAAAGGGGTTAAGTACCTAAGTAACTTATGAAATATGACAAGTTATAAGGATGTTAGATTAAGTCCTTTAGCTTGAATGAAAGAAATTTTTGTTGTCCATTATAAAGTGACTTGTGATGGTTGGACTCTTTATCTATATGATTATTTATTAAATAAAATAGTTGTGATAACTTAGTGATTATAATTTAGTTATAAATAAGGGGATGCCTATTGGATATAACTAAATTATAATTTTTAAGGAACAATTAATGGTATAAAGATGTTATGCTTTTGATTGGTGTGTTTTGGTTGCATTGATAGGTTATGTTACTTTATAAAAGTATGAAAACATACCTAAACACAATAGTTATGAATAGTTAAACTATTCCTAAGGGATTTTGTGTGAAAATGATTAATGTATGATTGTTTTCCTATATTATATACAACTAAAATAGGAACATGAAACTTATCTGTTTTGATGGAAATTATATGCTAAAATGATTAAGCATAACACAAAATTAAATCTACAATCTTGCACTTAAGTGAATAAAAGGTTTATGATCCTTACATAAAGGGGTATTTGTTTTAAGTCCTAGTTGATCCTTAGGCACGAAACCTAACGATGAGAATAATAAAGGGTGGGATTGACAAGATGTGAATTAAATTAATGAATGAACTTCTTAAGATATGTTATTTCACCTAGCGTAAATCGATGGAATGTCACAACATATTCATTTTTGAACAAGTACCCCTTTAATGACACGAGCCATTAATTGGTTACTTGTGGAATAGCCACTATGGCGTGATTATTTTCCTAGCTCCCTTAAGTGTTGCTATCTTAAATTGTGGATCCAGTAACTATTATACACTAATGAGTGATAGTAGTATGGCCTAGTGTTGATGTCATCTTATGATGACTACGGATAATGAAGTGGATCCGAAGAGACACAACTTTATTTAGATGCACTTTATTTCCCTTAGTCTCCTTAAGAAAATAATCGTCACTAGTCTATGCAAGCTAGCCCTACTTAGTAGCTAACACAAACATAGAAGTGATTGACCTAAGTAAATTTAGATCTAATCTAGATAACAGCTTGATTCTAGTGAAATACATATTCATTCCGACAAGTATGTCATCTAGGAATAAAAGCATGACATACATGTCTTAAAAATTTTGCCAAAGTATCGCAACCTATTGATTTCATTATTTTGATTTCACCTGGACTAAAGATGTGGGATATCATATGGGTATTTTTAATAGATACTCAGATAGGATCATTAGATAATTACACTTAATTAACCTATTGTATATATCTTCCCCCTCGGGTAGATATGGGAAAAACAGAAGGTAAAGGGCGCACGACATAAGGTGTCGACATGAAGAAATTCGTGCCTTGGCGCAGGTAAATGGCGCATGACATAAGGTGTCAACATGAAGAAATTCGTGCCTTAGCGTAGGTAAAGGGCACACGACATAAGGTATCGACATGAAGAAATTTGTGCCTTGGCGTAGGTAAAGGGCGCACGACATAAGGTGTCGACATGAAGAAATTCGCGCCTTGGCGCAGGTAAAGGGTGCACGACATAAGATTTCAACATGAAGAAATTCACGCCTTGGCACAGGTAAAGGGCGCACAACATAAGGTGTCAACATGAAGAAATTTGTGCCTTGGCGCAGGTAAAGGGCACACAACATAAGGTGTCGACATGAAGAAATTCGTGCCTTGGCGCAGGTAAAGGGCGCACGACATAAGGTGTCGACATGAAGAAATTTACACATTAGGCGCGCAGGTAAAGGGCGCATGACATAAGGTGTTGACATGAAGAAATTAGCACCTTGGCACAGGTAAAGGGTGCACGACATAAGGTGTCGACATGAAGAAATTCGCGCCTTGGCGCGGAAGTAAAGTGCACGACATAAGGTGTCGTCATGAAGAAATTTGCGCCTTGCAGGTAAAGGGTACACAACATAAGGTGTCGACATGAAGAAATTCATGCCTATGGTGCATGTAAGAGTATGTCGACATAAGGATGGATGCGCCGAGGTGCATCTTTAGGAGGTGCAACATTTTGAGCGCTGACAGAAGCAGACCCTGACCCAGATATTCAAATGGCCATAACTTTTCACAGGGAGCTCGGATTCATGCAAGGTTGGACTTTTCGGAAAGCTTATGAGGTCCTCTATCCAACTACAATTGGATATATTTAATTAGGTGAGAAAATTTCTTAAAAATGCAAAATATAGTTCGCCACTTTTTGGGTTTCCTAGGGTTCTCACCTACCACCATAATGAGATGAATTAAATGCAACCTGGAGGTGGTTGGGGTAGATTTGGAATTCCTCTCTCTTTTCTCTCTCATTCTTCCTATAAATTGTAAGGAGGGGCTTCTTTCTAGTGGTCGAAATTCTTTTTGCCCCTCCCTTCTTCTCTTTGGCAGGTGAATTTGTGGAGTTCAAACCTCCCATCTAAAACTGTAATGCAACTTTGCCTCTTGGAATCTTGTAGTGTATTGTGTCAATCTTTGGAGAAAATAATGCATGTCTATGGATGATTCTCAACCCTCTCTATGTTCATTTGCATCCTCCTGATCTTTCACTGCAAATCTAGTTATCTGTGCATGATCTTGCATTACATTTTAATGGTTTGTGTTTATTGGCAAGACAGGTGTTCTTCATTCCTCGGTGCATCACCTTTGTTAGTTTAGGTTTGTTTTTATGCATCTTCTTACCCTGTCTCCTTGGCAAGTTAGATTATGTTTTAGAGTAAACCCTCTACATTTTTATGTGTGCATCTGAACAAAGGAATAGGAACCGCCTTCATTCGGAGAGCTTTCCCATTTCACAAGGTCCCACACTTGGGAAAAGATCCATGTTATGCAATCGCACTGAGAGTCTCAACCCATTGAGTTGCAGACATTCAGGGGTGATGTGATTCGCCATCAACATAACCCTTAATGGAATAAGGGAACTATAAGTATACTTTGTATACACATTCATATAAAGAAACATACGAGATCGGTTTAATACCAAGTCATGACAACTACATATGGTTTATTGTTATGATATTGATTAGATAAATTAATGTTTATTCTTAATTATGTGAATATGGAATAGTGAAAATTATTTTAAAAAATCCCTTGTTATTAAATTTTTAAAACGAGGATGTTACACTAGGTAGTCAAAATTCAGTAGGAGAAAAATAGGATTGAGATCCAAAGAATACCTCAAAGGAAAAGAGGTTATGTAAGAATACATTTTCTTAATAATGAGGACTAAAGATGAGAAGAAAGAAAGCATTCCCACGGTGAAGAAAAGGTATGTTAGGTAACATAATCCCTTAAGGTATGAAATATCCTTTAATGGTTATTGTTATAATTGAAATGGCTTTGGACATAGGGAAAAGGAATGCATGAGGTTTTTATATATTATCATCCATGGAGGGATAGTAAAAATAAGCATTCAATGAATGTGGTTTGTTATAATTTTCAATAGAAGGGACACACTATCAAATACTATCTATATGAACCATTCAAATCAAAATTGGAGAAATAAAGATTTGAGGTCGAATGATGTCGTGTTATTTAATTTTAACATTGATAGACATGTAGCTAGGAACTTTTATGGTTATTCAAATCAATCCATGACATTTGAACCTAGAGTATAAAATAAGAGACAAGGAAGGTTGTGGGAGCCTAGAAAAAACACATTTCTTCCACCTAGACCAGATGGTTCTAAAAATCAAGAAGAATTACAGGGTAGATTATCGAGAAAAATAAGGAAAAGGTGAGTTTCATGTGCTAAAGAGATATTGGGACCTCTTAAATTTAATATTTTATACTCCTCATGAAGATTTATGTCTTTTATATGTCTCTTAGAGGTATAACTAACCATATAAAGCATGCGGGATTAGAATTTTGATATTCTAGGCATACTATCATGGAGTCAAGATGATTATGTTGTGCTCTTGAAGGTCATTATATTGCTTAGGTGTTGACCGGATGTTGTTATAATGTAAGGTAATAGGTCGCAAGGGCGAATAATTCATTAATTTACATGATGACTTGATCATACCATCTGAGAAAGGTGATATGAAATATTCTAGATGTGTGTGTGAGTTTAGTGTGTCTATGTGTTGTGTCTCGGTTCTTGAGTAATGATTTGATATATCTCAAGGTTTATTTATGCATAAAAAGAGATATTTCCATGGCCTAAGTTGGTAAATTCCTCTTATTATGTATTCAAGAGGTTTTTATTATGTTCTTTAAGCTCTCCAACTTGTTTAGAGTTAGGCTAGATGATGATAGTGAGAAAGGATTCTAGATGCATGAGGTGCAAGTCATTCATTTTGTATGATGACTTGATCATACCATCAGATGTAAGGTGAAATGGTTTTTTCATGTATGTTCATGAGTTCACTAAGCATACAAGGTGTATCTTTAGTTCTTGATTCATGTTTTGGGTGTATCAAGAGTGTCGATACTTCATGGAGGTATGGGGAAGTGTGAAGCATTGCAGGATTGTCAAGATAAAAGTGGGTTTCTCGGTTGATATGCATTGTTTCAATTTTGTGAATGGGCACTTGAGATCTGTAGCTGAGTTCCTAATAGATAGATGAAGTGACAAGGAGGTATGAAAATCCACTAAGATTAGAATAATAATTGAATATTGAAAGAGGTTTGTGTGATATTTGTTAATTCATCAAAGGTTAAAGGTATGACTCTGAGTTATATTCTTCAAGTGGTAACAATGTTATAATGAAAAACATATATTTTCACAAACCTTTATATGAATTTTTATGATGTTTTAGTATGATTGCATAACTTAAGGGGGAGATTTAGTGATCCTTTCCCTTAAGATTTGGAGTTAGGTATGTTTCAGGACTTATGTAGTTGATCTCTTTCATATTGATTGGATATTTACATTATAACATATTTTAGTAGGTTGTTTAGCATTGTAACAGTGAGCTACACGTATATGAGGCTTTTGAGGTAGGTAGCTAGTAATGACCCTCAAACAAACGTTTTAGGTGTCAAAAAGGTTGGTTAGGAAGAGTTATTGATGCTTACATGTATAGTTTCAGGGGGAAATTTATTTGATAAAGTAAGTCAAAATATCATGCAAATAAGGCTATGAACATTGAAAGTTAACTCGGAGACGAAGTGTTGTTATTGATTCATTTACATCACATGAGATCAAGGTAAGAGCTTGTATTTTTTTATTTTCAGTCAGATTGAGATGGTATTACTCCAAGTGGATAAATAAGGAAGTTTTTCATGTTGTATAAGGGCCTCTAGATCAAGGTGAATTTTGGTCTATTTTCTCTTAAGGTCATTCTTAGGGCTCTCGGGCATAAAGTTGTTGGTATATTGTATTTGACAAAGATAAGTATGTATTTGAGTATCCATCAGCTGAGATAGGTGAAGAAGGAATCAAGAATGATTATTTTTAGTGTTTCACTTTTGGTATGAGTGTTTTCCTATGCCTAATGGGAGATATAATGCTCGAATTCTATAAAGAAGCCAAACAAAAAGAGTCAAGGAAGAAACATGTTTGTGTACTCAAATGACTACTTTGGTTGATGTTTCCAACCAAGAGGTGATCCTAATAATCTAATGATAATAGAAACTAAATTTTTAATGTCTACACTTTTTCATTAATGTAAAAAGGGGGAGAAGTACTAGGTTGTTTTCCATCAATGAGAAAGGGGATATTGTTGGCATGAGTGAGTTAGTGTTGGCATTGATGTAAAATGTGTATGCACATTAATGACAAAGGTGGATGAGGTATAGGAGTCCTAGAGGAATTTTTTTAATGATAATGACATGGTTATACAAGTTGTGTCATGGGTGTAAGAATGGAAATAGTGAGAATTACTTAATCAAGATGGCCTGATCAAAAATGAGACTTGTTTAGTGAAGATGGCCTAATCATGAGCCCTATTCAACATGATTGATAGAGGAGGATGATTTGAGTTGTATGGTGGCTTGAGAAGCAAGGTCAAGGAATGAAAATAATGAGGAGAGTGTGTTGAGACACTCATATGAGTCTTAGAGTGTAGGTACATGTTTGAGCATGGTTTGTAGGTGATCATCTAGACCTAGTCTAGGTGCTTTGAGACCAAATGGAGCATGAGAGTGAGTTGCAGAGATATGTGAGCCCATGAAGGTATGAAGAGGTGTGAGACATGTTTTATTAAGTGTGTTATATCCTTTTAGAGATATTATAAGCATAGGTATAGTGTTTATCTAATTTTTCTAGGTCTAAACTAGACCTAATTCTAGTGTTTGGTGGCCTATTGGTGCATGATAGTCACTTGTAGAAGTGTGTGAGCCCTTGGAGACACTCAAGAAGGTATGTCATACTATATTCAACATATATACATAATTTTTAGTGGTTTTATGCATGGTTGTGTTAGAACACTTGGTTGTGACATAAACTATGAAAAATCATAAGACTTAGTTGGTTAAGTCCTTGTGATTGAGAAGATGCGAGTTATTTCGATCAAGTAATAATTGGAGATTATAGTAGAATTTATTATGGTGTTGTGGGAAATATTTAAATGTCAAGTTATGATGATTTTGGTCCTACCAAGTTCTATAATGCATGGTTTCCATCTAGCTTTAAGAGAAATTGACCTAAATGACACGTGTAAAGTATACATGGCCCTCTAATTCTTTAAAGGATATTGAAGCATGAAACTAATAATATCTTAGAGTTGTAATGAGGTAAAATGAGGGTCTATATTTTATGAACAAATTTTAAGAAGGTAAGAAGGTCAAAACCCTTCTTAAACCCTAGTTTGCTAGAAATGGAGGAAATATTCTTTTTTGAACCCAAACTTGATTAGATCATAAAATGTTATGATTAGAGGATTGAGAGGACTCTCGAATAATTTAGATGGTGGTGGTTTGAGTTCATGACAATTAGTGGAGCCCACCTAAAATTGCTTGTTTCTAGGATAGTTCAATTTTCTCTCAAGTTTTCCATTAGACCTTTTGACTAAATTAGTGTTTTGAATTTTTAGGAGAAATTTTACATGTTTTGAGTGATTTCAAATCTTTGTGAGGCCATTTTATGTCTGCATAGTCATTTACTTGTTTTGGGCTAAAAGGACAGGTTTTAGCGATCATGCGAGAATGGAAGTTCTTGAGAACTTATGGAATTGGTTTTGATGATTGATGTCCATGGAGGTCCAATATAATGTGTTTCAGTTGTTGATTGAGCTCTACAAGTAAGTTTATATTGCATGATGAAGGTCACTAGTTGACTGGTTTGTGAGTTTAGTACAATACTACTTTAGTCTTAAGATTGTCCTAGAAGACCAATATTTTTGGTTGATTGATGATTTCCATCCATTGGAGAGTGAAGGACTGAAAATGTTTCCTATTCCATGAATTTATAAGTCTTGAAAGTGTCATCAAGTGTGTCGGATGGTTAAGTTGGTAAAATTGGTTTCTAGGCGATTCGATTTGCTTGAAGGGAAAAGTTGTCTCGGTGGATTTTTTAGTTGAATCATGATGTCTAATTTTCATAGAAGTGTTCTGCAAGTATGTGTCTTTCTAATGAGTGTTTACATGCCATGGTTTACGTGTTTTATAGATGATATGTCTTCATATTTGAATATTGTTCATTCAAGGTGCCTAGAATGAGTAGGAATTAGTCCTACTTAGTGGTGTTATGAGATAAGTTAGTAATGGAGAGGTTCATGAGATAGTAGGATATGATGTGTGGGTGTATTTTACATGTTTATATCCTTTGGAGACCTGAAAATTATGGATAAATACCTTAATGGTCTTGGAGTGCTCATGAAGGAGACACTAGCCTTTTATCCCTATTATGCTTGCTAGATGTCTTCGTGCATTGCCAACCCATATTTGTATTTCATGTTGATTTATATGAATGTGTATGTCTATTTTTATTTTTTATGACCAACCTTGAGGGTCATGTCCTACATTTATGTTTGTAAGAAGGATTCTTGTATTTAAGTGCATGTATTTGTTCATTTTTAACTAGTTGTGAGAGAGGGAAAAGTGTGAGGTAAGAGAGAGATTGAAATTGGTTTAAGGGAATAAAGATAGAGTTGAGAGAGTGTGTAAATTTGTGAGGAGTTTCTTGTATTTATGATTCTGGTTCCCTGGAATAGTGTTTTGGCATTGTTTATGGTTTAAGAGATCAAATTGGTTTTCACCTTTGGGTAAATGGGATTCTATAAATAGTTGGCTTGTGCTCAAGAAAATGGCCCCTCAAATTTTCCTCTGAATTTCTCATTTCAATAGTTTAGCCTTTCATTTTGTTTAGGATTCATAGTTTCATTTGTTAGATGCATAGTTAGCATTGTTTAGCTGTCAAAAAGCCACATATTCTCCTTGTGCAAAGTGTTGTTGTCATTTCATCCAAATCAATTGGAGTAGGATAGTTTGATTTCAATAGGAAGCCATTAAAGTTGTAGGTTTTGTTCATCAAATAGGATAGTTTTAGGTTTTGGACGTTTTATGTTGCATGACTCATAATAAATCCCACTAGGAATTACATAAGCCAAGCTCTGTACTCTTGCGCTATCCCTCTCCTACTCACATTGTATTTAGTCTACATCCTAAGCTTCCTTTGTTCCAATATCTACTTTTGTTGATGCTAGCATTACACGCTTTTCTAGATCCATGTGAGCATGAAGGAATGAGGAGATCACACTGAGGGGACAAGGTCACACACCATCAGATTCGCCACTTTGTTCTGCGAGAATCCGGTTCTAGCTTTCAAAGTTCTAGTTAAAAGCATATCAAATAGAGTAGCTAATCATTTCATTTCGATTAAATTTTACTTTTGATATTGCCAGGGAAGGCTTGTGGGGATTGATAGTTTAGAAACTATGATTCACTCCTCACTTACGAGGTAGGATCGAGAGTCTTTCAAATAGAGTAGATCGAGTTATCGGTTATTTAGAATAGATCTACAAATTGCACGAGACAAGTAACTATACTATACTCGGTCACTTTGTTTGTTTTAATTGCATTATTAGTTTAGTTGTCAATTTTAGATATATTAGATAAGTTTCTCTTTAAAATATGTTCAGTAGTTTAGCAATAAGCATCATAGACTTAGAAATATACGTAAATATATCTTGCATGTTTTGTTTATTCTGTCATTAGTTAGCTTTATATCATTTTTTCTTTTGTATGACAATCACGGGACCTAGAGAGCCCAGAGAATATGTATTCGAGCCAATCATGCCTCAACCCAATCTTATTACGAAATAACTGATATAGATCAGAACCTTAGAATCCAAGTCTTCCGAACAACAACGCAGACTTACAACAGATCAGCTCACAATTAAGCGGGTTAAACATAGAAGATGACCAAGCGTACACATTTTGGTCAAATCAGCCAAACTATAGATTACCCTAGATAAATATCCACATGACTGTAGAAGGGCTTGAAAGAGAGCAAACATTTGGTTGTGATCCTTTGGTCCCACAGCTAGATGCAGGAGACACTCTCACAGACATAGATACTAGCTTAAGGATTCAGGTTGCAAGAACACCTATAAGATACTCAAAAAAGATTGCACAACTGTTAATTTTGAACATAGAGGCCGAAAAGGCATACGACTATTGGATACTAGGGATTAGGGACTGATTCCACACATGACCATAGCAGGTCCACAGCAACCACGAATCTACGGTTGTGACCCACAAATCCCACAACCCAATGAATCCACAGGTGAATCAGACATAGATGTTGGCTTACACACATTAGTATTCAGATCTACTCCACTTCCACCTACCATCATCACACAATTATCCTTGTTAGACATAGAATCTAACAAAGCTAAATATTTCTAGACTAGACTAGAGAATCGACCATAGAATCCGCTATATATCCATCATCCATCATATGACCCTATCTAGAGACATACACAAAACCATCCTAGGTCATTTTCCACGTATCCCACAACCTATAGATCGGATCACGCCAGAGCTCGATATTGATTGGAGCCTTCGAGCATTCATCCTTGCCGACTAATCTATCATGCCAGTTCAGGTTAGGAGGGCCTTCTTTGCCTTAGATTCACATATTCCATTAGTGTGTGTCAAAGATATAAGATTTCCTAACTAGTTTACCCATACCCTACGCATAATCCATCCCCACCAGCTGTCTCGGCATGACCTCGGGAGGTCGGGTGCGAGGAAGAGTTACTTGTAGATTCCCATGCTCGCTTGTCACTTTTCCATCGTACAAAATTGGTGAACCCGACGTGAAAAACAAAGCGCTTTGACTTTTAAGCCTTCACATCAGCTCTTCCACCTTTCCTCTTTACCCCTTTCTTCCATTATTCCCATTATGGGGTATTCATATACCCCCCTGAATATGTCGGGATTCGATGCATATGGCAGACCTCTCCTAGGTCTCGAGGCATACTACGCTCAACTGAATAGACAGTCATCACCCTCGCTCTCAGTATGGGGTGAAAACTATTCAAATAACCAATTATCAACACAAACTCCACCTCCAAGGACTAGATATAGTTCATCTTTCCAAACAGAGGAGTTGGATCAACTCGCTCAAAGACAACAAATAGAGCCTTCAGGCTCGAACAATATGACATTCACAGGAGAATCTGGTTCATCTCCTCAGGTGTTGCTTAGACCACAAATTAGTAGACAATCAGATCCATACCTGGTTTTAGATGATGAGCATTCAATGTGCATTATGCCAGGAATGAACAATGCTCTCGGAGTATGTACCCACCTATAGGAAGTTTACAAACACAACCCGAGATCTCATTTCAAGAAAATACCTCCATGCCACTACATATAGGAAATGCCCTCGGGAAACTTGGCAGGAAATGATCAGTTCATAGTAGGGTATCACATGCCTATACAACATCAGGATATACAACAAATGCCACTAAAGGCAAAATACCGTGACTTCACCAAATGAAGTCATTTCAACTTTAGTAGAAAAGTTAGGGGGTTAGAACTTGCTCAAGAAAATCAAAATTCCCAATTCATGCAGGTAGGAAGTTCCAATCCTCCACACCATCCTAGCCAAGTAGACCTCCTCACAGGAATGGGCACGTTGGGCATGCCTCCTCAGTATTCACAACAAACGCCAACTAGAACCGCCATTTCTAACACCATTCTGATACCTCCCGGTCTAGTACAAAATAATCCATTCCTAGACAATCCCCCTTCATACTTAAACATGTACTCCAAATCACCACAGGGAGATATGTTCTCCTCTCCGGCATGTTTACTCAACCACAGGGGTTTCCTTATGCCCCTACCAATGCATACGCTATGCCATATCAACAACCCATTCCACCACCACCCCCTCAGTAGGCACCATCAATGGTTGAAACCTACGCGATAGGGACTTATTCAGAATATTTGAAAGAGCCCTTAGACTTCACCATACGAAGCGTCATGCTTCCAAGACCTCTTCTGATTTTCCCAAATACAAAGGGGAGGGAGATCCAAATGCACATATCAAGGCCTATGCCACAACCATTCGAGAACTGCTCCCTTGGGATGGGGTTGTTGCCAAAATATTTCCCAAAATGTTAGAAGGCATCACCCTCGATTGGTATTACAGAATACCTGAAGCCTCCATCCATTCATTTAAACAACTCATTTCTGAGTTCATCAAGGCATTTGATATGAACAAACTATTGAGAATAGGAATCAGGGAATTCTTGCACATTAAGCAGGAACACAATGAATCTGTTGCTCATTTCATTCAAAGATGGCGTATAGTCCTTTATTCTTCGGCAAGTGCTCCAAACATGGACCAAATGGAACTATGTGATTTATTCCTTCATTCTCTCAGCAGAGAAGTGAAGGAAGAAGTCCAAAAGTTCCCACTAAGGACTTATGATGAAGTACTTGAGAGCGCTCTCCGAATAGATCAAGCGGCAATAGATAGCGGTCATCAAGACATATGGAGCAAATGGGAGGTTAATCACCTCCAACCAGAATACTATGACTTACCCTACTACCAAAAATGTCAATCAAGGACCTAAAGTCCTTAATAAAAATCACGAGTGACAACAGATGGAGTAACTGATCAGGCTAAAAGGTAAATGTTGTGAATACTCCACCACTAATGAACAACCAACGAAACAACAACTTTACCCCAACAATCAATGCAGTGGATTTTAATCATCCACAACAACAACAACAATGGAAAAACCTTACAAAGGGTCCAAGCCAAAACTCAACTGGATATCAAAACCAGAACCAAAACCAAAAACAACAAATGCAAAACTTTAATCCTAATAGGCAATGGTTTGATCAGAGTTTTGGGCCACAATATGCACCAAGCCAACAACCTAGGAATTACAATCCTAACTCATATTGTGGTTTCCACAAAATTTGAGGCCATGACACTAGAACGTGCCATGACTACAATAAATTCATGCAACGTTTGCCAGAGGAACAAAGACAACTTTTCATAGATATGTTCTTGGCAGATCTGCGTCACCAACACCAAATACTTTTACAGGGGTAGTTTCCCCTCAAAACATCCCTCAAAATATTTAATGATCCGCTCCCAAACCACAATAACAATAGGTTAAATCCAAATGGGACAAATAAGGGCATAATAACAGGAAACAATGATCATGAAGCCTCGACTTCACTAAATCCATTAGTTGCACCACAATTAGGAAGTCAACCGTGACCCAAGATAGTCGGTTTAGTGGAGTTAGACACCGAACTACCCGTGGAAGCTATAACAAGGACACGAGAATATTCCTCTCAGCCAAGTCCAAGTTACCTACCGGAGACAGATAACATCCAACAAATATTAGTAAAACCCGTAGGTGCCTATGATTTAATTAGTGATCTAACAAAAACCTTCTCACACATTTCTTTTTGGACTTACTGAAGAACTCTCCTGCCCATAGGGCTGCTCTTTTAGAGGCATTAGGTTTAGGTCATTTAATTAACATCACTCCACCTCCCGAAACACAGGTAAACCATATAGACTTTGATATCCACCCTCTGGGCAGTTGGATAGGGATATCGAGTTTATATTCGAAATAAACAAAATGCCAACAGACACTGAGATTGCATGCAGAGGTGATCCAACCTTACATTTGCAAGTTTGGGTTTATAACAATTATGTTAAATGCGCAATGGTTGACGATGGGGAAGTAGTTAACATAGTCCCCTTCTCTTTCCTTCAAAAGCTAGGGTATGGAGAAACAAATTGTTCCACGACTCGAAATACATTAAGAGGCTATGATAGCCTTAAAGCCACGTCGATTGGAACTATAATACTACCGGTCACCTTAGGACCCAAAACAATCCTAACTGAGTTTTATATTATAGATCGGGAAACCAACTATAATATGATCCTTGGCCGACCATGGATACACCGTATGAAGGCAATCCCCTCTACATTATTTCAAGAAGTAAGATTCTTGCATTTAGGAAAAGTGTTCATAGCCAAAGGTGATCCAAAGCCATTCGATATACACCTAGCTGACTTAAAGAAAAGACCAGGCGTTCACTCAGAGTTTGAACTCCCAACAAACCAACTTAATAAACCCACCGATGCAAAACCGGAAGAAAAGTTGGTACCTACAATAGATCTTGAGACTATGAGCCTAATCAAGACTATCCCAACCCTCAAGGATGAGGCTAACATTGTAGAAATAGTATCATTAGGAACTACTACAAAAATTGTCAAATTATTAGAACAGGATCTACCGATGTTCCTACCATTTGATTCTGTAGGCATGGGATATACCCTAGGTGTTGGTTCTCTTCCAGCAGAGGATCTCTGCATGGTGGAAGTAGAAGATGTTAACACAAAAAATATCCCAACATCCATATTCCCAGCTAAATATTGGACTCTCCATTTCGATGGAGCTAGATGTCGTTATGGAGCTAGGGCAGGTGTAATCTTTACTTCTCCCGAGGGAAAGATCCTACCATTTGCCTTTAAACTAAATTTCAAATGTACGAACAATGGCACTTGAGTATGAAGCCCTCCTCCTTGGCCTCATCTTAGCTAAGAGGATCGGTGTTAATAACATCAGGGTGTTAGGAGACTCACAATTGGTAGCAAACCAAGTCTCTGAGGTATATGAAACCAGAGCTGAGCACTTACAGCTCTACAAAATAGTTGTATTGGATTTAAGCAAGGAGTTTGACTTCATATCAATTGAAGCAATCCTACGAGAGAACAAAATCTTCTCACCGATTCTATAGCAACCTCGGCATCACGCTTCACCCCAAACAGTGAGTTGGAAGATACTCATTTCATGGTATCCCTTCGTACTAAACCATTGGTGAAAAAAATGTCAAACCCTCTTTTAACGAATAGAGATGAGAACAAATCTACTATCCTAGACCACATTGATAATGATAGAGCCACTCTGGATTACTTAAACACCTATGCATAATGCTACATCTCACCCATCATGTGATAGATTTGTCCTTAATCCCACATTCATCTTCCTACTTCGGAAATCCCATGATAGAGCTTCCCCCACGAAAAGGACCTCAGCATATACACGGTAGAAAATGGAGACGATCTGGAATTACCTCCACCCCGCCGCTTGAGTTTGAAGAAGGTAACACTTCTTTAATCGAAGAAACAATTGATATTAACATCGGAATGGAGGATGAGCCAAGGATATTGAAATTAGGATCCTCGTTAACTCCATCAGAAGTAGAAATACACACTCGAATCCTCAAGGAACATCAGAAGGCTTTTGCATTTAATTATAAAGAAATGACAGGGGTTACACCACACATTGTGGTACATAACCTCATCACTAAATCAGATGCAAAACCGATTAAACAAAAATCAAGACCAATGAAACCCAAGGTAGCTCTCATGGTGAAAGAAGAGGTAATAAAACTCCTCCAAGTAGGATTCATCAAACCAGTCGACTACTCTCAGTGGGTATCTAATATCGTTCCCATTCTCAAAAAGAATGGGAAAATACACATCTGCATAGACTTCCAAGACATTAACAAGGCATGTGTCCTAAGGATGACTTCCCATTACCATCCATAGACGTCATTGTTGACACAACAACTGGATTTGAGCTTTTGTCTCTCATGGATGGATTCTCAGGATACAATCAAATCAGAATATCCGAAACAAGACCAAGCTAAAACCACATTTATAACTCCTTGGGGAACCTATTGCTACGTTGTTATGCCATTCGGTCTCAAGAATGCTTGGCTGCTACATACCAGCGGGCTATGACGTATATATTTCATGATCTTATTCATAAAATTGTGGAATCCTACGTAGATGACTTGTTGGCCAAAGCCAGGAGGCGTTGTGATCACCCGGAAGTACTCCGCGTCATTCTTTCATGTCTAATAGAATACGGAGTCACGCTAAATCCAGAAAAATGCATCTTTGGTGTGACAGGAGGGAAACTCCTAGGTTACATTATATCATCACGAGGGATCGATGTTGACCCAACCAAAATTTGGGCTATTCTCAAAATGGTCCCACCTTCGGATGAATCTAGGAATCGGTCATTTCTCGGAAAACTTGGTGCAATCCAGAGATTCATCCCAGATTTAAGCTTTTCCATTCATCCAATCAACAATCTACTCAAGAAAGATTATAGTATTGATTGGACCGAAGACTACAATGAAGCTTTCAAGCGATTAAGCGTTTCTTGTTATCACCACCTACGCTAATGCCACCTAAGCCAGACCACCCGTTAATCTTGTATTCACAGAGCTACCAATGTCTCGCTAGCCTGTATGTTGGCTCAAGAAGATGATGACAAGAGAGAACATGATCTATTTCATTAGCCAAATGTTGCTCACTATGAAACACATTATACATAGGTAGAATGAGAATGCCTTGCCATAATCTTCACAACCAAACACTTAAGACATTATATGCTAAATCAAGAAACAAGGGTCATTGTAAAAATAGACCATTTACGAACTTTCCTCACACAAGGGTCCTTGTCTAAGAAGGTTGGACATTTATAACCTTAATGGGGGAATTCAAATTAACATTTGTAAATCAAAAATCCATTAAAGGACAAATCATTGTGGATTGGTTAGCTGATAACCCACTAGATGGAGGCGATCTAGTAGATCTTGGACTTTCCCGATGAATGCATATACTACATCGAAACCAGACCTCCTATCTCTGAGTGTCCTTGGTATACTGATATTATTAATTATATCATGGACCATACATATCCAGAAGGTGCTACACTAGCAGAAGAAGGTGGTTACACATTATCATAGCTAAATATGTTATTATAGAATAGGTGCTCTATCGAAAAGCGTTTGATGGAATGCTTCTAAGATGTGTCGACACAGAAGAATCCAAGAAGATCCTCTACCAATCCCACAGTGGAATATGTGGAGGCCACTTCGGTGGTCATGCCACCACCCATAAAATACATCGGATGGGTTATTTCTGGCCCACTCTAGAACACGACGCAGTAGAGTTTGTGCGAAGGTGTCATAAGTGCCAAGAATTCTCCCACGAGATTCACATACCAACACAAGCTCTACAACCAATCGCTACTCCATGGCCCTTTTCTATGTGGGGCCTAGATTTGATAGGGAAATTCTCTCCCTCATCTATAGATGGCCATAATTTCATAATCACGGCCACTGAGTATTTTACCAAGTGGGTAGAGGCTATGCCACTTACTACTACTGCTATCTTGGGTTAAAGTAATCACCAAAGTTCATTTTGAACCAAATCATTTGTAGGTACGGTGTCCCATGAAGTCATTATCTCAGATAATGGGACTTCTTTTAAGAATGATGAAGTTCATGAATTGTGTAATAAATTTAAAATAAGCCATCATACAGCCTCCCTGTATTACCCTCAAGCCAACGGACAGGCTGAAGTGACAAACAAAACATTAAAATCCATTCTTCTTAAAATGGTGAAAGAAAACAAATGAGATTGGCATTTGAAGTTATATCCAGCCTTGTGGGCCCACCGAACCTCAATAAGAACACCAACAGGAGTGACTCCTTTCTCGCTAGTATTCGGGGCAGAAGCAGTTCTCCCACTTGAGGTTGAAATACCCAGTCTCTGTATCTCATTACAAGGGATTCTGGATGAAGATGCTTACAGAGAAGCACGTCTCTCCCAACTAGAAAGCCTAGATGAAGCTAGGTTAGATGTTGAACAATGGCACAAAATCTATGCTGACCGGATGTGCTGGATAGTATAACAAGAAGGTCTATGAATGAGACATATATGAAGGTGATCTGGTTCTAAGGCTAGACAGCTGGATCGATAAAAAGACCGGCGAAGGAAGGAAGTTCCGCCCCAATGGTTGGGCCCATACCGAGTCACGAAGGACTATGGAAATGGTGCATATCTTTTATGTACACTAGAAGGTGAGGAATTTGGTGAAACAGTCAATTCCCTACACCTTAAATGATTCTACGCATAAGCGGCCAACACTATTTGTATAAATATATCTACATTGCATCTTCATATAGTTAGGTTCATTTTGTCCACTTGTTTCATACAATTTTGTGATCAAGGAACTCATTCTCAAAGAAATTCATTACAACTTCTGATGTTATTGGCATGAACACTCTAATCATACTTCTTCACTTTATAGCATCATCACCTGTTTCAGAATCATTTCATCAAATAAAGCTAGATATGACAAAGCCTTAATGGTAACCATACCAAGATCTGCATGCTTGTTCTCATCTTTGGTTTCTTCCTAGGATAGGTGCCTTGCCTATGGTCTATTCTAGAAGCTTCATCGTGTCACATCTATCCCCTATGTATATCTCTTTGGAAATAAGAATACACTGATATTTTGCTCAAATAAGCAAGTCAAACATAGATCAAATAGAAAATTTTATTTTTACACATTTCCTTGCCCTACCAACCTTTGGTGATGAGCTTGCATCTCTTACTAGTGACGTAGGGTTGGGAAAGGATGGGAATGCCCTTACTCACCTATACCTTGTCCATGGTGATAAGCCCATGCTTCTTACTAGTAGCATGGGGCAAGGTGTAGGGAGTCCTCTTGACAAATAAACATTGAAGGTCATAAGCAAACAATTCCAATGAACTTTTGAAATTTTGAGTCAAAAACAAATGAATCAGATGTCCAAAATTCCAAAAGAGTTCAAAACCCTGAAACCCAGATTTTGTCTACCATGTGGCCATCTACGGATCTAAGTCTAGATAAACCACAAAGCAAGTTGCATCCCAAACTATGGAGTCACTCGAGTAGAGTAGGCTTGTAGCATCCTAATTTGGTTCCACCAAAGCTTTGTCTATCTCTCATCACTATCATTTCAACACATTTCATAACTTGTGCCCTTTCTAGCTCTCGGTGATGAGCCCTCGCATCTTACTAGTTGCGTGGAGTTAGGAGTGGGGCAAGTTTATCTACTCATCATACCAGTTTATCATCACATTTTGTCAAAACAAATATGAAGTACCAAAAAATTGCTTATAAGAAGCTAGAGTTTAAAATCACATTGTGTTTACATTTTCATATATCAGCATCACAAAATACAAAAAGAAAGTAAACATTTGTATCATTTGTTCTCCATTGCATACATTCTAAAAGCATATAAACATAACATTATAGTTTACATGGAAAAAAAAAAAGCCATAAATGCCAAGATCTGATCCAAAAATATATATATATATATATATATATATATCAATCAAGTTTCCTGTATAATGCCATCATGCGCTAAGCATGGTCAAAATGCTCAAAGAGCCGGAGATACAAAATACATCATAAAAAATAGTCCAAGAGAGCCAAGTGGCTTCTCAACCCCTATGAGATCCCTCTGAGGGTGCACGCCCCCATCTAGGACTCCGGCTACGCCGGTGCTCTGAGTGCACGGAGGGCTCACGATCCCGAGGAGCAGCTGCGGTCTCGCCATGAGAATGACTCCTCATCGGTGCTCTGTTGTCCTGTACCCTACCAGCTCGGTACGGAGGGTAGACACCATCCTGGCCACATGCCAGATAGGGGCAAAAGACGTCGGTGTGCCTACCAGTGCTTGAAGGCTCCCTACATCCACGGATAGCTCTGCACGGGTCTTCTCCATAGGGATCATCAGGGTATCGGTGCATACCCGGTGAATCAGGTCTCACCACTCATCGGCAGTCTCTGCAAGAAAAGGAGAAAATCCAATTAGAAATAATCAAGAGATAAAAGCAAAACATAAACAAAAGGAGAGGTAACAACTAAGCAATCATAACTAGAAACAAACGTTAAAAGGAAGGATGATAACTCACTCGGATCGCTGGGCCTCCAAGATGGATCTCTAGGATCGGCACCTGCCACAGATGCTTTGCCACTGACTGGTGTGCTCCTCCTGGCCGGGCAACATATCATCCTACTACGGACTCATCCTCCCCACCAAGGCCCTGAGAGAGTGGCTCCTCTAAACCAGAGTCACCCTCTCCACTCTGCTCTGCCCTCTCTGCCTGTAAAATATCCTGAGTGTCATGCCACTCAGGATCACTGTCCTCCTCTCCACCTCGACTCACTAACCTCAGCCTCGGTCTCCTCCTCCATCTCCCCCTGTGAACTCCTCGGACTCAGAGTCTATGTCAATGGGGTCATTGTTGCTGTGGGCGGGACCGGCGGTAAATCTGAAGTAAGGGTGCCTGAGGAGCACCGGCTCTCCCTCGAGCTCGTACTACCCTCCTAGCTGCAATGGGGACACCAGGAGTAACAACTATCCAACCCCGGCCTCTAGGACCTCCTCGGCCTCTCGAACTGATCTATATACTAGCACCACCGGGGAAGCATACCCACGTAAGGCAGGCCAAACTGCTGAGGCACTCGACCAAAAGGGTGTATCTCCACCCTCCCCACCCTGTCAACAAGCTGCCCTGTGGTGGAGCAGGAAATCAAAGTAAGAGCCTCCTCGCCCCATAAACCTGCCATGGCCTGATAAGGTGTGGCCTCCATGTCATCAGTGGTCAGGGAGGTGACTGGCTGGTGAGGTGCTCTGAGCACCGACATGTCTGTCCATCTGCTGCCCTCACAGCTCAGGATCTACCACCTCTACACCTCTCCCATAAGGGATGAAACGCTCGTAGACCCAGCTCATAACCAGGGTCGGATGGCTCAATGACTGCCCCTGTAAATGGACCACCCAGTACAAATCATGGTAGGTAGTCCCAAGTATGTCGGCTCCCCAGGCATAAATCCGACCATGTCCCTCAATCTGTGCAATAATGGGGGACCAACAATAGAGTAGAGTGTCTCCTCCCTTGTCCCCGATCAATCTCGAGGCAAGGATCCCCATAATGGCCTGATGAATCAAGGGGATAGGCAGGCTAGGAATAGATCGGACCCTCACCCCCTTCTTCGAACCAGTGGAGATAACTGCATCTCCCATGTATGAGGCCCACTGTGCTATCTGAGCCCGTGAACCTGTTGTCTCAAGAGTGAGTCATCTCCGATGATCGGGACCCCCAAGATATGGTAAACATCCTCCAAAGTAATGGTCCACTCACCTCGGACCCCTGGTAATCGGAAAGTGTTCCGATCAGCATCCCAATATGAAAATAAGTCACAGTATGTGACTAGATGGTGCAACATGTGGAACCCGTGATATACGTAGTATACTGGCCCTCTGAAGAGTGTCCTGCTCATCCTGAGAAAGGGCATCTAATACTGCTTGGGAGCCAATCACACACTCTCTCTCTCTCTCGGCTCCATCGAATATACTCCTCCCTCACCTGCATACACCCAAAAACACACAAAATAGAGCAAGTTAGTATCCAAATGACTTTAGAAAAATCATGAAAGCAGGTAAGGATGCTAAAAATGCAAAAACAAATTCAAATAGGTGATGTTTATGCATTCTGTGTAGGACCGCCACCCTGAGTAGGGCGGCGGTTCCATAATCACCACCTTAAAGATGGTGGTCTTGTAATCGCCACCCTGATTAGGGAGGCGGTCGTGTAACTGCCGCCCTGCCCAGGGTGGCGGTCGTGTCCCAAATTTCTTTATGGGTCACATGCCCTAAAAGATGCCTAAAAACACAAATAAAGCCCATTTTGACTCAAACAAAGCCTACCCAGTAGGCGCCCCCCTAGATAGACCTATTAAAACTAACATTTTCAAAAATTATCCCCCATGACAAAGATTTCAACATTTTAATCATTTTAGGGATAAAAATGGTAAATTGAGAAAAACTAACTTGTGATCTCGTGGGTCGGTGTTCCACTCGTGGAGGCATGATCACAATCTCGTCCCGGACATTTTGACTATACTTTCATGAGAAACCATCACCATGGGTCCCAGAGCTCAAAATCAACCAAATCAACACGCGCAAATGAATAGGAAAATGGGCCCACTTTTACATATATAGCAACCTGACTTGTTTTGAATGCCCCTTTCCGCAGGTTTGGAGTGCCGATGCAGGAGGTAAGTTCTTATCCCCACACAAATGGTACATCCTCATTTCATGATATTTTAGTATTTATTTTTTGATCTATTTTGTCTATCTGCACTTGAGTTCTCTTTTCATTTTGCAGGTAGCGGGAATTTTGGATAGCATCATTTCGACACACGGACGTACCAGGTATAACTCCTAACTTCCCATTTTGGGACCGCCATACTCGGACCCACCATTTTACACCTCTTCATGGCTAAAATGATTCTCTGAGGGGGCAATATGTACGTACCCAAAATTGTAGGGTCTTGCCATTGCTTAGAATAACGTAAACACGTGCCCCAATGATGATACAGTCTCCTCATGAGGTGTTTAGGGATCAGAAAATCTCTCCAGTATGCGTTAACATCCCACATGTCCCACTTAGCCCCTGCATGTGCTTTGTTGTTCTCTTTTCCCCTCTTTTCCTTTGCATTTTGTTCTTGATTCTGAAACCACCACCTTGCACAGGTGGTGGTCTCATGACCCACCCCGGAAGGGGCGGCGGTCTGTAACCACCACCTGCTCAGGGCGGCGGTCCTTCATGCATTTTCTAGAATGCTCTTTTAACGTGACTCATGTAAAAATTCAATGTTTACTAGATTTTTTTCACCGCCTTTGCTTGTATTTATGATTCTGGTTCCTTGGAATAGTGTTTTGGCATTGTTTATGGTTTAAGAGATCAAATTGGTTTTCACCTTTGGGTAAATGGGATTCTATAAATAGTTGGCTTGTGCTCAAGCAAATGGCCCCTCAAATTTGCCTCTGAATTTCTCATTTCAATAGTTTAGCCTTTCATTTTGTTTAGGATTCATAGTTTCATTTGTTAGATGCATAGTTAGCATTGTTTAGCTGTCAGAAAGCCACATATTCTCCTTGTGCAAAGTGTTGTTGTCATTTCATCCAAATCAATTGGAGTAGGATAGTTTGATTTCAATAGGAAGCCATTAAAGTTGTAGGTTTTGTTCATCAAACAGGATAGTTTCAGGTGCTGGACGTTTTATGTTGCATGACTCAATAAATCCCACTAGGAATTGCATAAGCCAAGCTCTGTACTCTTGCGCTATCCCTCTCCTACTCGCATTGTATTCAGTCTGCATCCTAAGCTACCTTTGTTCCAATATCTACTTTTGTTGATGCTAGCATTACACACTTTTCTGGATCCACGTGAGCATGAAGGAATGAGGAGATCACACTGAGGGGACAAGGTCACACACCATCGGATTCACCACTATTCTGCAAAATCCAGGTTCTAGCTTTCAAAGTTCTAGTTAAAAGCATATCAAATAGAGTAGCTAATCATTTCATTTCAGTTAAATTTTACTTTTGATATTGCCAGGGAAGCTGTGGGGATTGATAGTTTCTGAGAAACTATGATTCACTCCTCACTTATGAGGTAGGATCGAGAGTCTTTCAAATAGAGTAGATCAGTTATCAGGTTATTTAGAATAGATCTACAAATTGCACAGACAAGTAGCTATACTCGGTCACTTTGTTTGTTTTAATTGCGTTATTAGTTTAGTTGTCAATTTTAGATATATTAGATAAGTTTCTCTTTAAAATTTGTTCAGTAGTTTAGCAATAAGCATCAGACTTAGAAATATACGTAAATATATCTTGCATGTTTAGTTTATTTTGTCATTAATTAGCTTTATATCGTTTTCTTTTGTATGACAATCACGGGACCTAGAGAGCCCAGAGAATACGTATTCGAGCCAATCATGCCTCAACCCAATCTTATTATGGCAATAACTGATATAGATCAGAACCTTAGAATCCAAGTCTTCCGAACAACAGCAGACTTACAACAGATCAGCTCACAGTTAAGCGGGTTAAACATAGAAGATGACCAAGCGTACACATTTTGGTCAAATCAGCCAAACTATAGATTACCCTAGATAAATATCCATGCATGACTATAGAAGGGCTTGAAAGAGAGAAAATGTTTGGTTGTGATCCTTTGGTCCCATAGCCAGATGCAGGAGACACTCTCACAGACATAGATACTAGCTTAAGGATTCAGGTTGCAAGAACGCCTATAAGATACTCAGAAAAGATTGCACAACTGTTAATTCTGAACGTAGAGGCCGAAAAGGCATACGACTATTGGATACTAGGGATTAGGGACTGATTCCACACATGACCATAGCAGGTCCACAACAACCACGAATCTATGGTTGTGACCCACAAATCCCACAACCCAACGAATCCACAGGTGAATCAGACATAGATGCTTTGGCTTATGCACATTAGTATTCAGATCTACTCCACTTCCACCTACCATCATCGCACAGTTATCCTTGTTAGACGTAGAATCTAACAAAGCTAAATATTTCTAGGACTAGACTAGAGAATCGACCATAGAATCCGCTATATATCCATCATCCATCATATGACCCTATCTGGAGACATACACAAAACCATCCTAGGTCATTTTCCACGTATCCCACAACCTATAGATCGGATCATGCTAGAGCTTGATATTGATTGGAGCCTTCGAGCAGTCATCCTTGCCGACCGATCTATCACGCCAGTTCAGGTTAGGAGGGCCTTCTTTGCCTTAGATTCACAGATTCCATTAGTGCGTGTCGAAGATATAAGATTTCCTAACTAGTTTACCCATACCCTACGAATTGAAGTCTTCCGAACAACAAACAGACTTGCAAGATCAGCTCATAGTTAAGTAGGTTAAACATAGAAGAAGACCAAGCACACACATTTTGGTCAAATCAGCAAAACTATAGATCACCCTAGATAAATATCCGCATGACTGTAGAAGGGCTTGAAAGAGAGAAAACGTTTGGTTGTGATTCTTTGGTCCCACACCTGACGCATGAGACACTCTCACAAACATAGATACTAGCTTAAGGATTCGGGTTGCGAAGAACGCTCATAAGATACTCGAAAAGATTGCACAACTGTTAATTACAATGTAGAGGCCGAAAAGGCATATGACTATTGGATATTAGGGATTAGAGACTGATTTCGCACATGACCATAGCAGTCCACAGACAACCACGAATCTACGATTGTGACCCAAAAATCCCACAACCCAATGAATCCACGGGTGAATCGAGACATAGATGCTATCTTACGCACATTAGTATTCGAGATCTACTCCACTTCGCCTACCATCATCACACATTTATCCCGGTTAGATGTAGAATCTAACAAAGCTAAAGATTTCTGGACTAGACTAGAGAATCGACCATAGAATTTGCTATATATCCATCATCCATCATATGACCACATGTCTGGAGACATACACGAAACCATCCTAGGTCATTTTCCACGTGTCTCACAACCTATAGATTGGATCACGCCAGAGCTCGATATTGATTGGAGCCTTGACATTCATCCTTGCCGGTGATCTATCATGCTATTTTAGGTTAGGAGGGCCTTCTTTACCTTAGATTCACATATTCCATTAGTGTGTGTCAAAGATATAAGATTTCCTAACTAGTTTACCCATACCCTATGCATAATCCATCCCCACCGGCTATCTTGGCATGACCTCAAGAGGTCGGGTGCGAGGAAGAGTTACTTGTAGATTCCCATGCTTGCTTGTCACTTTTTCATCATACGGTGCTCCTTGTGGGGTTGATACCTCAATAAAAACTCTTTTGTGATGTCTCATATTCATCCAATTCTTTTGGTTTATGTAATATTATAAAAAAATTTAGTGGGTTTTATTCCCTTTGAGGGTTTCCCCCTAACATCTTGGGTTCTTATGTACTCTCTCATACATATGGTCATATGAATTATTGTTATATGTTGTTAAACACCCATTAATGAATGGTTGAATGGTAAATGGTTTATGCAAGTTAAATTGAATTGGTTAAAGTTTTTGAAGGACTGATTCACCCCCCTAGTCCATTGTTCTTCTGAAAAACTATTTTCTTTTATGTATTTTTACGCACCCAAATCTTAAATGGTGCAGCACAAAAAATGTGACACATATCCAATGATGAAAAAAACACCATCTAAGGTAAATATGATATCTATATCCAGTTTCTCTCCTTCCCACTCCCTTTTTGGCTCATCTTAGTATCTTCCTTCTAGCTACAAGATGTATTTGGATCATATACTTCTTTTTGGACTTGTTTTTTTTGCATACCAATGGTAGTTATGAAACCACTTTGTGTTGGTTGCACAACCATCCATGTTTCCAGAGCAGCGATTGCGCAACCGAACCTCTAACAACATAGGTGGTCCTGCCACCTTCCAACAGAAAATTAAAACACATGTTTTAAAACAAGTTTTGATTATGACGTGATTTTATCTTATGTATCTAAGTCTAATTATATAATTTTGGGTGTGTTGGATTTGTCTTGAGTTCTTCTTACTCTTAAACTATATAAAGTATGTTGATTTTTCCTCCTCAAGATGAGTCGACTTTTCTTGATTGACATGTGTTGTTAACATCTTCTCCTTCATCGATTATAAAAATAAGATTTCAATTTGTATTGTGGGTTGGTCATTTGATATTATTTTGTGAAGTGTTATGTTGCAGATTTTTTAAAGACATTACATAGATATCTAGTTCTCTAATATTTTCTTCCTTACTACTCACATTCTAGTCATCCTCTTTGCACAAATCCATCCACATCCAGTTTCTTGATTTTATTGCTATCATTCACCATTTTTCCTTCTTAGATCAATTAGAATTCACAAATTGGAATTGGATTGATGTTGAGGAGACATCGAATGCATCACATCTCTAGAAAAAGATACCAAAACCAACAAACTAGGTTAGATATTCATTCATTTCTTTAAATTTTTAATATAGTTATTACTTGTTGTAGGAAGAAGAAGTGGTGTAATAAAATTAATTAGAAGGGTAATATCTCATCAATTCCTATATGTTTCAATATCCCTTTTAAAAATAATTCTTCCATTGATACCCTCTTCCTTACTTATTGTTGTGGATATGCACGAGAAATTTTTGGAGGGAGAAGTAGTAATAATCGTACTTTAATTCATAATTTTATTTCTTCCGTTCAATTCAAAATATTTTTTCCAGGGAAATTCAAACATAAAAAGAAGAAATTTCTTCTAAGAAAATTTCTCTTTACGAAGAACTTGAGGTAGAAACTAGTTAGAAGAATTTGTGTTTAATAGATAATATTTTCCTAGTAACTTTCTGTTATAGTAGCAATTACACTTAAACCTACAAAAGAGGAAAAACTACACCCGATTAATCCATGTTTTAGATTTATTTTAATTCTAGAAGCGATTGTAGATTTATTTTATTTTAGAAATAATCATAAATTCCATTTCTTTTAATTTTAAATACAGTAGAGATAGTTCTTTATTTATTTTGATTATTCCTAAAAACACAAAAACAATAGGAATTTAATGAGTATAATAATTTTCTTTAATTCAAAAGATCAATAAAAAACATTAAAAAGAATCGAATAAATAGATTTTTTTATGTAAACAATAGTGAGTGTGGTTTAATTAATTAAAAGGGAATTTTAATTTTCTTTTATTTAAGTTAGTCTCATTTTACATTGTTTATTTAAATTTAGAAATTTAGAGTGGTGTAGAGAATTAAAACAAAATAACAAACTTAAATATTAAAGGCTTAGGCCATTGGTTCATAGTCCTTAGCCCCTCTTGACTAGCTTGCCAGCCTCATTTACCTTACTCATGAATTGGTGTTCTCACATGACCGTTCTTGGTCCATCCCACCCTCATAAGAGGATATTTGATCTAATCATCCATTCACTAGGAATAGACCGATGTCAAAGAGACATAGATTTGAGTTTAGGAGAACTTGTTTGTAGATCCAATCCTTTAAGCCCTCATATTATTATCTAGTTAGAGGGCCTCAACAAATAATTGACCGTAGATGAGAAATTTTGGTTTGATAAAGAAAACTAAGGAAAACTCTCAATCTCTTATTTTTATCTCTGCGTCTTTTGCTCTCATTCTTTCCTTACCCTCCCTAGAGGAGTATTTAGAGAAAATAGACAATTTCCATGAGTCGACAACAAAATTGAGTTATTTTTAGTATTAAAGACATAGATCAGTAATTACACATGTCAATTATCCTTGACCATGGCATCATGCCCACATAGGTGAAGATCTTTTGCCACCCTTGATGAGTAGGTTCATTACTTACAATTTGATTCATTTTGCTTAGCTTGGCCCTAGAATCTCAATTAGTTAATATATCCATCTATTCCACATTTACCACCTACACCTATCCTATTCCCATATTATTTTCCACATTTTAGTTGTCTCGACATGACCTCGGGAAGTTGATTACATAGGTAATCTCATGTCACTTTTCTCGTATAAATTTTTTAGTGAACCCGACATGAATTATTAGTCTCTTTTCTATTGTTCCACCTTCTCCCTCTCCCATTATTTTATGGGTGTTCATACACCCCATAAATATGTCAGTTAGGATTATAGTAGGCCTATGTTAGGCCTAGAATCTTATTACACTCACTTGAATTCTCAATAGTCATCCTCACCATCTATGTGGGATGATAACTATTCCCAATTTCCCCTTCACTGCATGTCTCTTCTACCCAAACTTCAAACTATATCCCTAGTGTGAGGATTGAGGATATTGGAAAATTATTAACCTATCGGGGACCACAAATAGAAATTTGTAGATTAAAAAAGGTGACCTTTATAGGATAACAAGGTCTATACCTGCGCAGGTCTTATAAGGCTGCAAATCAGCATACAATCTAATTCTACCCCATCCTATTCATAGACTACTCTTGAGGAGGTTTTGTAACGTTTTGTCCAAATACGTGACCAACTTAAGGTCATAAATGGATCCCTATATAAGTTGCATGCATATATTGACGTGATTTTACAAAATAATGTCTCCTCTACCTCACTAAAGATAGAAAACATTCCACAAAAGGGGGAGATAATGAGTGACAAATTTATAAAAGGATATCATATGCCCTCTCTACCAAAAACCACATAACACATCCAAACAAGGGCCTCAACCTTCACCGAACGATGTCATCTCTACATTAAAAGGAAGGATTAGATAATTAAAAAACCTTGTAACCACCACATATGACTAGGAAAATGCTAATTATCATCTTAATGATCAAAGCTATACCTCGGTACTAATACTCAAGAAATACAAAAAAATTGTAGTAGTAAGGTTATACGATCAATATTATCTCGGGTGATTTTCTCATAGGATTTGGTACAATATGAATGGATCCTCACCCATCTTATACTTATCCCAAACAAGGATTAGTTGAAATTCATTTCCAGTGCTACTCGCAACAATGCAACATTCCATAACTCAATGCCTATGAATTCATTCCTAGTACACACCTCCTTACATGCACATATATTCTAAATCATAGAAATTGGATGTGTATATGTTCACTAACCCATTAAGAATTTTATTAAGGGACTTTATATTCCCCTAATAATGTTTATACAATATCCTATCAAACTTCTCATCCTCCTCCCCTCAATCAAGGAAATTTAAAGGTATAATCCTATGCAATGGGCACTTATGTTGAATATTTGAAGGAGCTCCTTGATTTCACTATAAAGGGTGTTATGCTTACATTCCCATTTCCCAAACTCCTAAATTTAAAGGAGAGGGGATCCTAATTCTTATATCAAGGATTACACCACTACTATTAGGGAGTTACTTCCTTGGGATGCAATAGTGGATAAGATATTTTGAAATAATCTTGAAGGGATCGCACTAAATTGGTACTATCAAATACCTTAATCTTCCATACACTCCTTCAAAAAAAAAAATTTGCATTCATCAAAGATTTTTTCCTGAATAAGCTATTATGAATAGGAATCGAGGAGTTTTTACATATCAAGAAAGAACAAATTGAAACCGCCACTCACTTCATCTAGAGATGGCGTCAAGTCCTCTACTCTTCCGTAAGTGTACCTAACATGGACCAAATGGAACTTTGTGACCTCTTTCTCCACTCACTCAATCAAGAAACCAAGGAGGAAGTGTAAAAGTTTCCTTTCTGCAGTTATGAGGAAGTGTTAGAAGGTGCACCTCACATTTGATCAAATGGCCATTGACAGGTGGGCATCAAACTTATGGCCCTAATGGGAAGTTGGTAACTCCCAACCAAAACAACATGAATTATCAAAATAATGTGAATAATAATCAAGGTCCTAAAGTTTTAAAATGAAATTGTGGTGTTACCATAGATGGTGTTACTTGAACAACCAAAGAAACCTAATGTTACTAACATGCATAACACAAATAATAACAATAGGAGTATGGGGAACTAAAGTAATAACAACCATATTCCCTCCATTAATGTAGTTTATTTCAACCACCCCTTCCCTATAAAATCCAGTCCCAAGATAAAATTTAGTATCAAAATGTCGGCTAGGGGGACTAAATTACAACTATAACAAACAACCTTAGAGAAACAACCGAGGTTTCAACCAAAAACCCAAACAAAAAATAAGGGATTATAATCCTAATTTATACTCTTCCTTTCATCACATAATTATTCATGATTCATGCTCATGTAGGTATTATAACAATTTCATTCAAATACTTCTGAAGAATCAAAGAAAAATATTCATAGATATGTTCCTAGGGAACCTTGAAGGATCTCCACAAACTAGTTATACATGACCTATTTCACCTCAAAACAAATATTTAGGGATCTATCGACATCCATTTCTCAAATCTATTGAAGATGAAAAATTAAACCCCTAAAATACAAACAAGGGTATTCTCGTAGGAACCCATGATCATGAAGCTTCAACTTTTGATAACTCTAGAGGCACCCCTAATTTAGATCAAATGAATACAAAAACATTTTGAGATTGGTTGATTTATAAATGGAGTAAGAAATCAATGTGATGAATGGAACAAGGGAATATACATTATAACATCTTCTAGTATACCCTCTATTACAAGATGATCCCCTTATATTCCCCAAACCCATGGGAGCATATGATTTAATTACATATCTTAATAATACCTTTTATCATATCTCATTTTTATATATGTTGAATAATTCTCCATCGATCATTAGTTTTTGTTAGATGTGTTGGTTTTTGTCATTTGATCCATGTCATCCTCCTCTAGAGGATTGGATTAATCACGCTGACTTTGATGTTTATCCCCTAAGACATAATGATAGAGAGATACATGGTTAGTATTTGACATAATTAAAATTCCTTTAGATTCCAAGATAGTGTGAAGAAGATATCTCACATTATATTTACAAGTGTGGGTCTACAATAATTATGTTAAGAGAGTAATTATTTATGATAGATATGTGGTAAACATAGTCCCCTTTTATTTCCTACAAAAATTAGGATACGGGAAACCAATTGTTATTCTACTAAGAACACCTTGTAAGGATATGATATCTTTACATCCACTTCGATTGGAACCATAGTTCTTCTAATCTACCTCTAGTCAAAATCCATTATAAATTAATTCTATATCCTAGACATAGAAACCAATTATAACATTATCCTAAGAAGGCCATGGATTCACGTTATGAAGGACATTCCTTCTACATTTTTCTAAGAGGTTAGATTTCTCCATCTAGGAATGTGTTTATCACTCAAGGTGATCCCAAACCCTTTGATATAAATTTTTAAAATATTAAAAAGAAACTAGGAATCCATTCCAAGCTTGAACTCCCGTGAACCAACTAAAAAATCCACCTCCTTCAAAATAATTAGTTACGACCATGAAGTGGGTTCCTAAAATCAAGGGATACAAACCCAAACCGAGGTTGTGAAAAATAATTATGGTAATATTTTCATTGTAGAAATAGTATCTACTAAAATAGTGGCAGAGATTGTAAAAATATTGGAAAATGACTCGCCTATTACTCTTCCCTTTGACCCATAAGGAATTATAAATATTATCTTCCTTGGTTCTCTCCCTACCGATGATCTCATAGATACTTAAATGGTGGAAGTTTCAAAGGTGTTGGAAGAAAATTTAGAAAATAAATAATAATACATTTTCCCTACAAACTATTGGGTGATCCATTACAAAGGATCCAAATGTCGATATGGCACATGTGCGGGGTGATCCTAAATTATCTAGGAGGAAGTGTCATGCCTTTTAATTTCAAGTTATATTTTGAACCCACCAATAATGGGGTAGAATATGAAGCTTTACTTATGTCTTATTGTAGCCAAGAGGATGGGAGTTAGAAGCAGTAGATTTTTAGGAGACTCAAAACTGGTAGCCAACCAAGTTTTAAAATTTTATGAAACCAGGGAAGAATACCTCCATATTTATAAAACCATTGTGTGTGAGATAAGAAAATATTCTGAAATTATCTCCATTGAAGCAATTCCTAGGGAAATAAACTTCTTGGTAGATTATATGGCCTATTCTTCTTCTTTCTCCTGCCTAGATGAAGGTTTAATGGAAGTAAAATTTGTTGTATCTATTAGAACTGAACCTTTAATTTAAAGAATGCCAAATACAATGATATTTTCATACATGGAAAACAAGAATAAACCTGTCACTATGGATTTCAATAAAAATGATGAGGTGATCCTAAGATTCTTACATGTGTATAATGACCTCCATTCTACACATCACAAGAGGGGGTTTTCTCTCATCCCATATCTATTATTTTATTTTGGAGATAAAAATATTTCCATACCTTCTCCTCAAAATCTTGAAGTTTATGAAATAGAAGAGGAACATCTTGATATTCCCATGCCCCTATTGAATTTGAAGAGGGTAATTTCACTTGGATAGAAGGCATAATTAATATAAACATTGGAATAAAAGATGATCCTAAAATTATATTGCTTGGTTCTTCATTATCAACGAATAAAATAGAGGAACACAAAAATTCCTCCGAAACACTCATGTGCTTTCCATTTTAATTATAAGGACATAAAGGAGTTTCTCCTAGTGTGGTAGCTCACAATTTGGTAACTAAACCTGATTCTAAACCAATCAAATAGAAGATGAGACCAATGAAACCTAAAGTGGCCTTAATGATCAAAGAAGAAATGATTAAAAATTTACAGGTATGGTTCATCAAGATAATAAAATACTCCATGTGGCTATCTAACATTGTCCCAGACCTTAAGAAAAATGGAAAGATCAATATTTTTATTAACTTCTATAGGTAGGGTTCATCAACCCAGTAGAATACTCCATGTGGTTATCTAACATATTCCTAGTTCTTAAGAAAATGGAAAGATCAGGATTTGTATTGACTTCAAGGACATTCAAAAATATTGCCCTAAGGATTATTTCCTGGTGTTATCCACAAAATTCATTGTTGATGCAACAAATGGGTATGATTTTTTTCTCATGGATGGTTTTTCAAGATATATTCGAGATAAGGATCTCTCAAGAAGGTAAGACTAAGGTGACCTTGACTATGCCTTGGAGGACTTTCTTCTATGCATTTATTCCCTTTGGCCTAGATAATACATGTGCTACTTATTATAGGGCCATGACTTACATATTTTATGATCACATCCATGAGATAGTTAAAACATACATTGATGATCTTTTAGCGAAGGATAAAAAGAGAGGATATCACCCAAGGTCCTCCGTATTATTATTTCACACTTAATTGAATACAATGTCACATTAAATCTTGATAAATTTGTTTTTGGAGTCACATGAGGAAATATCTTAGGATACATCATTTCCTCACAAGGAATTGATGTAGACTCAAAAAAATTGTGCAATTCTTGAGATGACTCCACCTACAGATGAGTATAGAATTAGATCTTTCCTAGGCTAGCTTGAGGTAATATGAAGGTTTTTACATGATCTTATATATTCTATACATCCCATTAATGGATTGTTAAATAAGGATTGTTGTAAAACATGGACGGAAGAGTTTCACAACACCTTTTAATCAATGAAACACATATTACTTTCTGCACCAACTCTCTTGCCACCCAATTCTGGTCAAACTCGATTCTTAGGATATACATGCATTAATTACATGATCATGTATGTTGGCACAATAATATGATGATGACCATGATTATGCTATTAAATTCATTAGTCACATATTGATTATGAGACCCGGTACACTTGGGTAGAGAAAGAATGCATGGATATTGTTGTTGCAACCAAATGATTGAGGAATTACATGCTCAGGAAAGATACAAGGGTTATTTTAAAGTCTAGATATTTATGGAATTTCCTAACATAGGTATCCCTTTCTAAGAAATATCATAGGTTTATAACATTAATGAATGAATTTGATCTTACCTACATTAATAAAAAACCACCCAAGGGTCAAATCATTGTTGAATGACTAACTGACAATCCGTTGGACTTTGGAAAATTGTTTGACCTTAATTTACCTGATGAGTGTATATGCCACATTGATAAACCCATAATTTCATCATTCCCATGGTATTCTGATATGGTAAATCATATTATGGATCGAACTTACCCGAAAGGGGCCAACTCACCAAAAAGGTGAAGAATCCATATTATAACTGCTAAGTGCATCATCATAAAAGAAGTATTATATTAAAATTCATCTTATGGCATATTTCTTAGGTGTATAGATAGAGAAGAATAAAAAGGATTCTCTTTGAAGCCCATGGTGGATTTCATGGTGGGAATTTTGGTGGGCATTAAAATTCTTAGAAGATTCATTGAATGGGATAATTTTAGCCCACACTAGAGAATTATGTTGTGGAATACGTGTGAATGTGTCAAAATGTCGGGAATTATTTCACGACATACATATCCCTACTCAATCTCTATAACCTATAGTTACACCTTATCCATTCTCTAGGTGGTTTTAAAACTTAATAGGAAAATTATCTCATTCATCCATTGATGGTCCTAATTTCATTATTATGGCCATTGAATAATTTATATAATTGGTTGAGGACATGCCTCTAACCGCATTTCATGGATCTATGATATTAAAGTTTATTTTGAATCAAATCATTTGTGGATATGAAAATATGCAAGTCATTATCTCTAATAATGTCTCTCTATTTAAGCATGATGAGGTATGTGAACTATGTGTGAAGTTTAAGATATCTCATCACACCAACTCTTTGTATTATCCCAAAGTGAATGGTCAAGTTGAGCCTAAAAAAACATTAAATTCCATTCTCCTCAAAATAGTCAAAGAGACTAAAAGGGATTGGCACTTAAAATTAATCCCATCCTTTTGGGCATACAAAAATTCCATCCATACACCGATTAGGAAACTTCATTTTCCTTAGTTTTTGGTACATAAGAATTTTTACCTTTGGAAGTATAACTTCCTAGTACTCATGTGTCTTTACAAGGAATATTAGACAAAGATGAGTATAGAAATGCATACTTAACTAATTTAGAAAAATTGGATGAAAAGATACTTAGAGTTGATAAACATCGTTAGGTTTACGTAGTCGAATGTGTCAATAAAAGAATAAGAAATTTAATGAGCATCTAATTCAGTTAGGTGATCTTGTACTAAGACTTGAAATTCGTATAGATAAAAATATTGGCAAAGGTAGAAAATTTAGAATAAATTTGTTAGGGCCTTTACCACGTACCATAAGATTTTAAGAATGACACCTACTATTTGTGAAATTTAGAGGGTGAGAAGTTCAATGAATATGTAAACTCACTCCACCTAAAACATTTCAATATATAATTATTAGATCTCTATACTATTCTCATTGTATTTTCACCTTTTTGTTGTTTGTATTATAATTCTTTTTAGATCGTGATCTTTAGGGATTAATTCATTGGAAAATGTATCAATCACAATATATTTAAAAATTATTCATACTCTTCAATTATGTAATTCACATCATCATTTTTAACCATGAGATAATTTTTAATATTATTCCTATAAGGTCTTTCATGCTTTATCCCTTTTGTGATTTTTAGGATTCAAATGTTTTTCACCTGTAGATTTTCTAGAATCTTCCCGATGGAAAATACTTCCTAAATATTTGTCTCCACAACAAAAATATTTTAAACACTTCACCCATATCTTGTGTTTCCAAACTCGGTATTCAATGATGAACCCTCACATTTTACTAGTTGTATGGGGAAAAGATCGGGGGAACACGTTCCTTCCCAACAAGCACAATACAAGGATGAGGTAAAATAAAACAAAAAAATACATATATCTTCTTATCATGAATAACCATATTTTCCATCCCTCCCCGTTGGTACCCAAATCGGTTCTCCCTTTGAAATCAATAAGAATCAACAACTTGAGTGGGATGCTTATAGAAAGACAAATTATAATTTGAATCATTTTATAGCCAAGGAGGGATATAAATGTCTCTTTGTTACTCGATCTTGGGAAAATTTGGATAACACCATGCTAAGGGTTTTACCTACCCTACTACTTTAGGTTCTTCCTTCAACCAAGGTGAGAGGACCCATTTTATAACCTATATTTGTAAGGGAAATTAATGGACCAACAATATTTGACTCTCCTTTTCAAGACTTTGAGAAATAACCTTGAGAAGACATGGTCAATGCAACATAATCTAACTCTCACGAGTTGTCACCCTAGAAAATGTAGATGTCTCCTAGAAAAGGTTCAAGTTACTAAAGACAACAATAAAATTGGCTTGCTCCTACATATTTTGGGTAAAGGATGGGTAAATTTAACAAATATCCTTAGCATTTATGGATAAGAAGTGCAAACAAGGGTGGTTATTGTAGGATTTATCAGTTATGGATGTGTTTTTTTGGGAATTAAGTAGGATAAAGTTGATTATACCAAATATTTGAGAACTTTTAACAAATGTTGGAAGATCTACCAGATGAGAAGATAAGAACACTTCAAACAACTAACACTAAACCTTCAACTAGAAGATGTGCATCCATGGAATCCCAAGAATACACGGTTTCACACAATATTTGAGAATTTAAACATAAAATCTCATGCCAAAAACTCAATAAAACATCAAGAATCCCCGATCTATCACACCTAAGATACACTCATAGACTTACAAATAACTTTATCAATAAAATGGAAGCAAAGTGAATTTAAAACTATTTATTGCACGTAATGATGAAATGAAAGCTCTCATCACAATGTAATTGTAATTGCCATGATGCTACCACAAGGACAAGATCTTGTGTGATTCGAGGAATCCTAACATAATATTGAACTAGGACCATTGATAGCTATTTAGAAATATATAATCTCAAAATAAGACACAAAAATTCTCATCAAACATAATTAACTCAGAACTCATCAAATTCATCAACAAGGGAAAGTGTCATTTACAGTCTCAACGCTTGTCAATGGTTGTACACTTGCAACCATATTGACAGGATTCTATTTGAAAGCTAAAGAAATTAACAGGTTTCTCAAAAAGATTCTTGGAAAATGGTTTCTCTCAGTTTAGGCCTTTCTTTTCTAAATTTTATAAAATTTTAACCCCCCTTATGTGAGAGTATTCTCATCGCATTTATAAAAATCTCAATCACTAACTCACTCTTTAATTTCCAACCCAAAAGTATGAATCTTTAAAGAATATTCTTTCTTTATAGCAATTAATCTAATCCATATTTATTCTCTTGGAAATATCTTTTTTATGTTGTCGGTGGGAAAATTGTGAGTCATTCACATTTTCCATTATCCCAGAATGACTAGGATGCCATGTCACTTATTTGATGTTTATTTTAATCATTTATCTTTTCAAGAAATCAAAGAAACCCCTTTTTGATGATTTTGGAGAATATCTAAGTGATTTGATTTAATATGTAATGCCTTTAACATTTTGAGAATTTGTCTTGGGAAACACACATTCACTTTCATGTCTTTTTGGGTGGATTTTTCCACATCTACCATGTCATATCAATCCAACCATTATCTTCTGCATATAATATAAACTTACTTCATACTTATTTCTCCCATGTGAATATCACATTCAAATCTTTAGAAATTATGCTACCATGATTATACTCATCTCAACTTGCTTGTCTCAAATTTCTTATAAATTCACACTATTTCCTTCATAAACTCACATTTTATTTTTTGAGTGTAAGGAATTTAGGGAAATTTATTTGCAATATGGTGGAAACACCAGTAAAAACTAGCTTGAAAGACATATCCACTAGGATTTGCACTCAATTTTTGATCTGTCAGGCCCTGATGAGGCATTCGTAAGAATGTTATTTGAAATTTTGATCTTGAATATTGTACCAAGACTTTGACAACTCAAGTTGTTTGGGTTGTGTTGATTAGAAGGATTATCAAGATAAGTCCCATTTTTTCTTCCTTCCAGATGATGTATTTTCATCTCTTCAATTAAACATCAAAATACTACCGAAGCATTGAAGAAATTTTGGATTGTGAGTAGACCCAACATACAAGGTTTGACTAATTACCAATGCCCATTAATTTTAAATAAAGAACTTATTGTGAAGGAAACTCCCTAAGGGTCTTATGTACTTTATGGTGAGATTTCACTAGGTACTATGCCTTCCCTTTTTCAAAGGATGAATGAGATGGAGCAACGTGTCTCAATCTTGGAGAACAAACCATCAAGGACCATACCTTCTCAGCCTCTTGAAGCATCACAACTTTTTGTGAATAAATATAAGGGAGAGCTGATCTCTAGGCCTTCTACTCCATCTACTCTAGGATCATTTTTGGTTGCACTTCTCGCTCAGGGTTCCAATCTATCTTCCACTTTTAAAGAAAAAGGGAAAAATACCTTCCCTAAATGAGGTTTGGACATGATTGAATGAATTTCCTCCTATAAGAGGAGGTCACAATTGCTTAGTTTGTTGGATATAACTATGACAACTATTGATGAACTCAAGTCTTTGGGTATGTCTCACACCTTTGGCAGGAAACATTGTGTTTGTTCAAATGGCATTGGGGACAAATGAATTTGTTCATAGGAAGAATAGACTAGTGAAGAAACTTCCTCTTTGAAGAGAGGAATTTGTGGTAGTAGGATGGTTAGGTTTCTTTTTCTTATTTCCTTTTTTGATACAATTCTTGAAAATATATGTAAATTTTTCTTCATGGGCTGGGGCCCCTATAGAACCCCATTTTTCTTTTTTCATAATATAAAATGTAAAAAAATTTCATTAGTTTACATGCTTCATGATGGATTTGAAATCTTATCAAAGTAATATAAAAGTATAATGTATTGTATCAAATTACATACATATATGAAAATAACAACTTCAAAGTGATATTTAGTTTGTTTATGAAACAAGAGTAATAATTGAAATAAAATGAAAAACAAGTTCAATAAAAACAAGCCTATGCTTGTTCATCAATCTTCATGTTTGTATCTTTATCTTCTTCATCTTCTTCTTCCTTGGGTTGCCTATCCACATATGCATCATACTTCTAGAATAGTTATTTTATATCATCTTCATCTGGGCATGTATGGTGCTGAAATATCAAGGCTTTCCTACTCAGTGTATCCACACATTGATCCATATTTTGTTTATATTCCCATGGTTTTGATTTTAAATCTACAATTTTTTTCTACAGTCATTAGTGTCTCAATGAATTCATAGAAAAAATTATCTTTGGATATTCTTCTCAAAAGAACTGATTAAGAAGTCAGTTTTCAGATCACCATAAATATTTTTGAATTTATCAAATACCATGTTTTCTAACTTTAGATCAATAGTGTCCATATTATTTTCAACCCATTTCTTCTATGTCTCCATTCTTTCTTTAATTCCATTCAAAACCTCAACTCTGAGTTTTGACCAAGTCTTCAATTACATACTAAGTTACCATGTGTTCAATTGGCACAATTCGTTCCTTCTCAACTAAGTATTTATCTAATTGAGTAATATGACTTAGCTTAGGAAGACTTACCTCAAAATATAAAATATTATTATCACATTCTTCAATTAACTCATCCATTTCATTGATCTTATTCTTGACCTTTTCATATTTCTTCCTAGATTTATCAATGGATTTCTTCCCCTTTTCCATTAGCTTCTCCACCCAAGTATCAACAACTTTAACCTTTTCAAAAGATTTTTTAATGTGTTCCATAACCTCAAGAGTAACAGTGGAGATATCTTCTTAGCCTTCACTAGATTGGCCAACTAATTATTGTAAACATGAACTCATTTATTTGACCCATGTTTAAACTATCTTTTGGTTATCTTTCCTCATATAATTTGTGCAACAAAGCATTGACTACTTTTGATAATCCTTTCTTTAATGCATCTCTTGAAGGTTTTCCCAAAGGAATGAGTTGAACATTATAGTCATTTGTTGTTATATCACTTCTTGATTTTCCTTCATGTGGAATTTCCACCTCCAAATTTTTGGATCCATATGGGTTAGTATGAGTTTTAGTAATGACCCTAGCCTTTTTTGGAGCCTTTTTGGGTTTTGGGAAATCCAAATCTATAATATCTATGGATTTCACAAGTACAACCTATTTTTCTTCTTTTTATTCTAAAATTAATGCTCTTATCCATCCTTTTTCTAATAATAGTAGTTTCCACCTTTGTCTCTTACAATTATAGTTGAGGTTTTTCAGGGACAACCACCAATTTCTTAGACATCTCTTGAGCATCTTGCACTAATGGATATTTATGATGCACTTTTTCCACTTCCAATTTTTATTTCTTGGGTTCATCTTGTGTTGGAATTTCCCCCACTTGCTTCTTTCCTTGATCTTGAACTTGGGGTTGAGTAACTTCCTTTTTTCATATCAACATTTGGGACATGTTCTCTACTTTGTCTCCTTAACGATTTATTTCATAACATTGGAATTTCTAAATCAACAATTTACACATGGGTGGATTCCTCACCTAACTTTAGAATACTTGTATATTTTATTACTTGTATTCTTTTAACTAATACTTTAAATGCCTCATGAATTGAATCAATTGTTTCTATGTCCACTTTTCAATTGGTTTTTTTGTTGGTTCCCTACCTTGATCAAAAATAGGTATACTCACACTACCATCAATATCTTCCTTTGAAAAAATTCTTCAATTCTTGTTCTAACACAAAACTATCTAGTGTATTTGGGTGGTACACTACATTTGGGATACTTGTTCTTGAGTAATATTAGCTATTAATCCTCCTAGAGATAAATATGGAACCTAAAACACTAGTTGTAAATTTGGACTTACTTGAACATCTTTTTGTTCTAATGGTGGAGTTACTTGTTGAACCATAGAAACAACTACTCCTTATTGTTCCTTAGTGAGAATGGGAGGATCAATCACATCAGCCTTCTTATGCTTGTGTTTCTTAAATGCAAGATCACCTTCTCTTACCAAGGGTTTTTCAATTACAACTTTGTACCTTTTATTTTCCCTTTCAAAATATTTGATATCTAGTGTTACCCTTCCCTTAGTACTTTGTGACTTAGATTGGGTATTGGAACTTTTCATGGCTCCTCTCATCAACTTTTCAGTTTGCATGGTTTCCCTCAAAAAACCTCTGGAGGGGAATTTTGTGTAAGTTAAGCCCTATCCTTTTTTTTGGATTGGTACTGAAACCATATTCCATTAATTTTCCATAGATTTTTTTGAAGCATTTCTTTAGTTTTTTGCTTCAAAAAATAGGTATGGAGGTTTGTTCCCATTGGAAACTTGATTACTCAATTCAACTCATGTAAATTCCTTTAAATGGCTCTTTTATAAGGCCAAGGTAATTGAGGGTTTTTGTAAATTCCTATTGGGTCCATATTTTCTCCTCCACTCCTCTTGATCTTTGTAGCTAGTGCTAGATCTTCCTTGAAATTGAATCTCTAATTCCCAAAACTTTTTCACCCTTGTATTTTGAATGGATAAATAGGGCACATCCATTTTTTTTATTTTTTAACCAAGTCCAAGTTCACTTCATCACATGAACAATTATGCCTTCCACATAATCTAATTCCTCCTAATCCCATTTTATAGGGAGTTTTGTTGTCCTTATACCTTCTAATCAATATAAAATTTACTCACAATTTCTTAGTCATCCATGATTTCTTTAAGGGATAATTAATTTTAAAATCAATGACTGTGTAAGGGTCATCCTTGAGAAATCCACGTCGACTTCCTAAATTCGACTCTGCACCACTTCCCATCTAATAGTCCTCAAAGTGAGATTATAGTTCATGCTCAAAATAATTTTCACCAATTTTGGACCACCCATTTATAACACCAACGAGGAAATGTTACTAGCCTCGATTGCTTCCATGAGTTCACTTTTTTCTAGGCTATTCAATCTTTACAAAAAGTCATTCAAATCAACATTCATTAAATTTGAGTTTGTAATCTTATCTAAATCACTGGTAACTCTGGATGTGACATGAAAACCAAATGGAAATGTCTTCATATTTTATTCCCTAGCTTCTACTTTTAATCTCTTTGCAAATTGTGGAGTAAAAATAATGAAAGTATGAGAGTAGTACAATCCTTACTAGTTTCCTATGTAAATGTCCATGTAATTCACCTTTGCTTCTTAGATTTTCAATCCTTCAGCTCTCAATTGATGCTCTTTAATTTATTTCACTTTGTTCCTCTGAAAATTAAGATAGCAAGGGTATCCAAATCCTCATATGTAATAGTAAAAATCTCGAAGTGTTTGAATACTTCAAACAATTTTTCCTTGATTTGTGTAAAAATGTATTAATGGAAGAAACCATAAATGCATTTAATCGTGACCATTTGTCCTAACACCCCTTTTTACATGTGGGCCGTCCATGTGGAGAAATTCCATGCTATCTAGGTTTAGGGATTCTTTTTTATTTTTGCACTACTTTTTAAATGCAAATAAGTTTACACATTTGACTCCATCACCCACCCCTAACTTTTATTACAATCCTATAAGTTTTAAATCTTGAAGGTGGCGAGCTACGGGCCCATTTTTACATATCTTTCTATTTTCTTAATTGAACACAAAACTACCACTTGAACTCGAGGCCTTGGTTCTCCTTTTTCTTAATAATATGACACATGTCTTTGGTAGGTCTCATATATTTTTCTATATTTTGCACTTTTTTTAACTTAACGTTAAGAGAACATCATTATCTCTGATTTCCCTGCTCCAATTATCTTTTAACACATATACCTATTTGAGAGTAGGGGTCAACTTCTTATTTTATGTCCTTTGACTTTGAATATTCCCATGAATATCCATCGGGCATCGGGGCTAAGTTTTCATTTTGTAAATATTATGTAATTGTTGTAACTTTAACTAATCCCGTAAAACACTCGTAACCAATGGGAACATGCCATGTATCTTTGGGTGGAAAAGAAGTAGAGTATGAAATTTGTAACAATGGCCAAAGGATGATATACAAGGATATTTTTAATATTACATTTGATTCATGATCAAATTTTACAAGTATTTACAAAAGAAAATGACTATTACATTCCTCATTCGAAAAGAGGATTTACACCCTAAAAATAAGGTTTTCAAACACATTCATCATGACTGTATCTTCATATACATGTTTTTACAAGAGAAACCCAATCAAAGTAAATTTTTTAAAGGCATACACTAGATAAAAGGGGTGATATCAATTCAAGCACTAACACTGGCTCTAACTCGGGATGGGCACCCCCTACTAGTACCACAAGAACCATACAACCCAAACATACAATATGAATAAGTGCATAAATCCATTGGGTTATGGAGTCATTTAAAGTACACACTAGGTCAAACAACATCAATGCACTTCATAAAAATAAATCGAGAGACCAAGGAAACTAGTCATTTTAGACCAAGGAAATAAAAGGAAAAAAAAACAAAAAGAATCCAAAAACAAAGCAAAGGACTATACAAATTACAATGATTCGTACCTTATTTTTTAAATAAATCTAAGAAGTGTTTCAAATGCCAACCATTATTGGGAAATTCAAGTAAATCTCCATCCACGTCCTTTAGGAAAAAGTTTTTCACTCACCCATTCTTATGTCAATGGAGTATGGACCCATCCATAAAGCATCAAATTTATTGTGTTTCCCCTTATCCTCATGCTTGTTATCCCACAATAAGACAATATCTCCAACACTAAAAGTTCTAGGAGTCACCTTTTTATCAAATAATTTCTTGAGTTTCTCTCTGAATCTAAGGTGTCTTTGGTGAGACTCCCTTCTCTCTTCATCCAAATCAACTATTTTATTAATCCTAGCTTCATAGGGGTTCACCTCTTCATCCTCAAGTTGTTGTAGGAACTTATAAGAAGATAATTGCATATGCAGGGGTAAAAGATCCTAGAATCCATAAACTAATTCAAATGGACTCTTTCCAGTGGCTCTTTTGGCAGTGATTCTATCTACCCATAAATAAAACTTCAACTGCTCACCCCATTTCCTTTTATTAACCTCCAATGTTCTTCTAATTATCTTAAGAAAATTCTTATTTCTTGATTCAGCTTGACCATTCCCTTGTGGATTATAATTAGATGCATATGTCAGACTTATTCCATATTCTTGGCACATAGATACTAATGGCTTAGCTCGAAAGCTCATAGCATTATCAACAACTATTTTTGCAGGTACTCAAAACCTACAAATTATATGATTTAGGATAAAATACATGACAATTTGATGAGTTTATTTTTAGTGGGGATAGATTCAACCCATTTGGTAAAATAATCAGTGGCCAATGGTATCCATGTGTTCCCTACACTTGAGGGATATGAGATCTCTCTAATAAAGTCCATGCCTCATTGTTTAAAGGATCTTATATTGACACTGGTTATAGGGGTAGAGCACTGAAGCTTTCATTCTTCTTGAGAACCTCTACAAATTTCACATTTTCTAACCAATAAGGATGCATCTTTGAAAAGTGTGGGCCACTAATAACCTATCCTTAAGATCTTGTGGGTAGTTAATCTTCCAATTAAGTGACCTCCACATACTCCCCCATGGAACTATACAATCAATTTGGGGGATTCTTCCTCTGTGATGCATCTCAAAAGAATACCTTTGGGATTATTCCAAACCAACCCATAATTAGTAATGATATATTTTTGGGAGGCTAGTTTTTGTGTCTTTCTTTGGATTTTATCTAGATGCCCCAGACACTCCAAATTCCCGAGGTAAAATATTATGTCATTACACCATGTGGAATTGATTAATTTCTCATGGACATCCATATTTCCTTCTTCAATTTCATTGACTTCCATCACCTATAATTGTATTTCTTCCATCATCTTTGCAAGCCTAGACCTTTAACCAGCTTGGTGGTTTATATATCCATGTTATACTCTTGCAGACTTGATCACCCACCAACATATCTTGCTGAAATTTCAATTTCGATAAAAAGTCTTTAACCATAGTGTGGGGAACATAGGCAAAAATTTTAGAGCTCAAGATATAATGCCTAAAAAATTTAGTTACTCTCACCAAAGTAAAGGCCTTCTTCTCCATGATGGTATCCTTCAATTCAACTCCCCTGTAATGCTTTACTAAAAAAGGCAATGGGCCTTTCATTTCCTTCTTCGTCCTTTTACAATAGTACAGATGCAATAGTGTTTTTAGATGCAAAGGAGAATATTTGAAAATCCTTCTTATAATCAGGGGTTGCCAATACTGGAGAATTTTTCAATGCTTCTTTAATTCCAATGAAATCTTGGAGAGCTCCTTCCTCCCATTTGATAATCTGGTCCTTTAACATGCTTGTAATGGGGATAGTCATTTTAGAAAAATTAGAAATGAATCTCCTAATGAAATTTATTTTACCAAAGAAGGATTGAATCCCTTTCTTATTTTTTGGGACAAGAACTTTACTAATTATTTCCACCATTTAGGATCAATCATGGCCCCTTCTTTTGACACATGTGCCCTAACAAATTTTCCTTTGAACCCCAAAATGGCACTTTTTAGGATTCAATGAGATGCCATATTCTCTACACCTCATCAACATCTTCTCCACATGTTCCAAGTGATCACACATATTCCTAGAAAACATTGTCACATCATCCTGATAAACAACAATAAAATCATTGATATAATATGATAATGCAACATCCATGGATCTTTGAAAAGTATCCCTAGCATTCATCAGACCAAATGAAATTCTCACATATACATAGGTACCCCATGGAATGGTGAAAGAAGTTTTTATTCTTTCTTATTGCTTTTTACAACCACCTAGTTATATCCTTACAGAATCCATTTAATGTGGATTGAAACTTAAACCTAGTGACCAATTGTAACATGTTATCCATATTAGGCAATGAATAGTTATATTTAATTGAGGCCTTATTTAAATTCCTAAAATCCACACACAAACATATGTCTCCATTTTTATTTCTTATTGGCACTAACACCCATGAATAATATCTTATTGGATGTATTATCCCTCCATCCCTTAACTTTTTAAGTTCTTGCATTTTTAGAGGAGAAAATTAATTGGCCTCTACTTTTACCTAAATGGTTTAGCATTAGGTTCCAAAGGTATTTCATGTTGAAAAATATCTTCCCTATATGCTTTCAACTCTGAGTAAGACCATGCTAAGCAGTTTTAGTACTTTTTCAACAACTCAAAATAAGATTGCTTTTACTCCTTACTCAAATTACTTCCTAGCCATACTTTTCTAGGTTTTCTCTAGTTCCCAAATTAAATTATTCAACATCCCTTAAAGAAGAGATGTGTTTATGAACTACCTTATCAAGCATTATCATAATTTGATTCTAAAGAAACCAACCCTCTAGGAATGGTATTGGTTTTTAACTAAATGATATCCTTTCCAAACAGGGTTTCTTTACCATCACAAATAGAAACCATTGGTTCCCAGTCCATACATTGGTTGGTAAATTCTCCTTCATTCTACAAAAACCTCTAAACCTAGGCATCATCTTCAAAAATTTCCAATGTTTCACATTATCAGGGATAGATGATCTTGACAATACTTCAATATCATAATCACAATAAGGTGAAAAAATGCAATTTTCAAACCTGATCCAAGCACTTCTAATATATCTCTTTTTTGCAACATTTTACATTCTTCATGATACAATATATTTAAGGATTCAAACATTTCAATAAAATCCCACATTACATGCTTATACTATTTCATCCTTTGATTCTTTGTAGCATATAGTTTTCTAACTTGTTTTACCACTAACTCTTAGTCTCCTTTAACAATTATGTCCTTGATACCATATCTCCATGTAATCCTTAAACCCAAAAGTAATGCCTCATAATCTACAATATTGTTTGTGCACTCAAATTTAAGTTTAAATGATAAGTTAAAAATATCTTGGTTTAGAGACACAAGGACAAATCCAAAGCCACCATTTCCCAAATTTGAGCAAGCTCCATCAAACATCAAAGTAAGGGGAGACCAAATTTTTCAAGACACTTACTCTTATTAATTCCATTTTCCTCAAAATACACATAGCCAAAAAGTTGTTAACATCTACATGTGCATATAATAATTCATAAGAAGCATTGTTAGGGTCTTGAATAAGATGCAACATTTTTTCTCACCATACAATTTTACAAGTTTACCTTATACTAGTATGGTGGCATATGACATATCCATTGACACACTTCCACCCACACTATTAGCCCACTTTCTTGATAGTAACATACCCCATTTAGCAGGTAATCCACAATGACTACATTCATGGTTAAAAACATACCAGGATAAGCTGCCAATTGCACCACTAAATCTTTCACATACCTAATCATTGGTACTTCCCTTGAATCCATAGCATTACACTTTCCAAAGGCTATTGTTACCTTGATGTTCAATTCATTTATTACTTCAAGAGGTGTCACATTACATGAAGCCCCTGAATTGAACATACAATTGTGAACAATTCTATCTTTAATAATCAGAGTAGTGTAAAATGGATCAACATCAAGTTGGGATTCAACAAGGGAAGTTCTAAGAAATACTTGATTCCCAAAATTCTCCATTGCTTTTGGAACTTCCACTTCTTAGATGATAGGATGGATATCTAAATTGTTAACATATTTTTCTAAGGCTATTACCTCTGTTGGACACCTGTAGTATTAACCAAGTATGAAGGTGCATGGGCACACATGGTCCTAGTTATGAAAAGGTGTGCAAGGTAAAATCATGTGAAAGAAAGAGTTAAGGAAGCACATAGCTCGCGTGACATGCAAAAGAAGGCTTGGGACTTAGTCAATTTGGGAACCCAAGGTAGAACATGTGAAAAGCATGATCGGTTACGTGTGGATAAGATACCACTGATGATAGGTGGCCCAGAAAGGGCATGCCCTGGATGGAATCTTCTAGAAGATCATCATGAGATGGAGTGGAAAGCTTAGGCCTAGAGGATCATGCTCACATAAAGGACCACATTCGACACTTGGCATCAGATCTAAGGGTGTTGGAAGGTGAGTTGGCAGTGTAGGAGAATTATAAATACAAGTTCCTGTGGAGTAAAAAAGAGGAGAAAGGAGAGAGATCAATATCTAGAAGTATGAGGTATAGCGGGTTAGAGAATGGGCAGAGCTCTGCATAATTATTACGAGGGGATATTTGTAAATAATGCACTAAGCATGGAGTTGTAATTTTTCTTTTTCTGTTAGCTTAGTTACATACATCCAGTGATATGCATGACTGTGGTCTACTCTCTGTGACTCTTTGTAATGAATCAATGAATATAATGAGGTTACCTATTATATATAGACATGGATATCAAGGGTTTTAACACATTTATCTCATATGTGTTATCTTTCCTTTCATGCTATGTATGAATGCTTGTATAATTCTTTCTGTCATAATGCATGTTTTGGATTCTATTAAAGTACTTGGTCTGAAGTGACTACAAGGATCTAGAGGCCGTTCTGAGCCCTATGGTTCTTGTTTGTCTTAACTTCCCTCCTAAAAACTCTTACACTAATCATAGATGATGCTTCCCGCTAAACTCACATAAAAGAGAGACTCGGTACCCGCGCGTGCCTTGGGTGAGCACTCAGCTTCTGTTGGGTGATAGGTCGGTGCACATGGGGTTCCTTCCTTTTATAATGGGGGTAAAACTGACTACATCTTGGTTTTGTTACCGGGACCTCTTTTCAAAGTTGTAGTGGGATATAGCATACATCATGATCTATGTAATGAGTAATGATAGAGCGGTTGACATTGGAGAATGTTGAATCATGGTTCAAGAGCACGAGAGGATGAATTTTCTCAAAGATATAGCACTAGACCTGAGTTTAATACATGTAGATGGGTAGAAGAGAACCTCTACCATGATCTGTACGAGACCTTCTTCTGCTACTTCCCAGTAGAACTATATGAATGGCTTTCAACCTATATGTCTAGATCAAGTTGGCATTATGGATCACATGTATGGGCTAAAGAAGACTACCAAAGGTTGTAGGATGCAGATCTGATGTGGACCCATGTTGTAGATCATTGGTGGAGAGGAGTACTTGACTAGTTACACTCTGGAATACACCATTTCCACGTATTCTTGTCTAGAGGTTGCTGAGTTTTAATTTCATGAGAACCTAGAGGAACATTTCTATGTGTTATTCCTCTAGCTATGAAGATATTGATGGTTACCATGAGTTTAGAGGCTTTCCCAATGGCCGACTAAACCATTCTGAGCGTTGGGTAAGGGAGCTTGGGTGGAGGAAGATGATAGATATCATGATAGAAAAGGAGAGGGAAGAAAGATGGCTCAAGTATAGTGAAGCATGTGAAAGGGAGATTGTTAGATGATGCGAGGCTGCTAGTGTGATGGATCTATGGAGACAGACATTGCGGGAAGGAGTTGAGGTTCATGCAGAGGACATGGAAACTGAGCAATCTGTCTTACTACCCCATCCCGGAAAGTGCGTAAGGAGACCCCTTCGGCTTCTGGTGAGAGTTCATCACATGGAGAAAGAAGAGTCATTGGCACATATCTAAACCCACCCAGTGACCAAACCCTGGCGCTTGGTTTTCCCGATCCAGGAAGAAGTGTTATTGACCCAGTTGATATCAGTGGAAGAGACAGATCTACACCTAGGAGGTATAATTTTTTGGTTCCCTCTTCTATGGCTACACATATTCCAGTATTTAGAAGAGTCTTTGGACAAGGGGTAAGTATACAAGCTTTCGGTCTCACATCAGGGAGTGGCGCGGGACAAAGTAGTGGTAGTGGGGTGCTATCACAGACCATCGATGCATAGTTCAGTGGGACCATGGGGGCACTTGGCATATCTCCTACAGGCCCTATTGGACCCAGTGGTTCTAGTGGATCTGGTGGCTCTAGAGGCATAGGACCCGGTGGATCAGGTGGTGGAGGAAACACTAGTGGGAACCAAGGATCAAGCTCGAAGGACTTGGACCCCAGCCACCACCTCAAGTATTCTTTGAAATGTCTCTGCATTTGCCAAATTACATTGGAATTGAGGATGTAGTGAAACATGTTAACAAAAGTGAACTATTATGGTGCGCGAAGGGTATCACAACCCCAAAATGAAAGGCTAGTCAGTTTGCGACCACATTGCAAGGGTACGCACATAACTAGTATATAAAGTATGACCCTCATCAAATGGTGGTGGACTATACTACCTTAAAGAATGCATTCTTGGAAAAGTTTCACATTCCTGAGTTTGAGTAGAAAATCATTAGCACTTTGAAAGAGATTTAGCAAGGAATGGCAAGAGAGTGCACTGGAGTATGATGCACACTATAAAACTATCTTGTCTAAATTATCATATGATATCCATCCTTCTCAGCATGCACAAGTGGTTCTTTGAGGATTGATCACCCCTTTTAGAAGGGCCTTATCTCATAAGACTTTTACAGACCCGCGTGAAGCATTGGAAGTTTCCTTGCATGTCGAGGCTATTGGTAGTATTAATACTGGCATTAGCCCATTCCTGAGGCTCAGATTGCTGTTATGGCCAAATAGTTGGAAAAAAATTGTGAACTCTTTCCATAAGACTCGTAGTGGTTTGTGGTGCATAGATTGTGAAATAGAGGGGCACATTAAGGATAATTTCCCCGGAGGACGGTATGTGTTGTACCCAATAGATTGTGAGATCGACATGGGGACCATGATGTAAGTAGATGTCCCTTGCTACAGCATGTGATTAGGAAGAATGTATCTTGTTATTACAAAATTTACACCTCCACAACCCATGATACTAAGGAATGTAGGCTCATTGATTAGATCCATGAGGCCATTGATCATGGGGTGCACCAGACCAACATTACTAGTGGTTCTAAAAATGATGATCGCCGTTATGAGGAGTGCGCAGATGGAGGCACACGTGGAAGAGGTTTTTGAGGAGGATTCTATGGTCGAGGTAACCACGAGGAGGAAGGAGTGAGTTCCTGTGTAGAACATATTTCAACTGTGGATCTATAGAACATTACAAGCGTGAGTTCCCAGACCTGTTGCAGTGCTCATGGTACGGAAAGAAGCATAAGTATGATGAGTGCCTAAAATTATTTGAGCATATGAATCAGCAGCACTAGAAGGACAAGGGTGATGCGATGGTCAGTATCAAGAAGGTAGACATATAGTGGATGCCTCGGGTAACATGATATGAAGGTTTGGAGCCTAACTTGGTAACAACAAGGGTAGAAGCCACACGTGTAAGAGAGGTACCAAGACAGAAGACCACTGGTTATGAGGGAGGAAGTCATTCATGGAAAATATCTAGACCCCACGTATCAGAAGAAGATATATTAGGACACCATGGATGTTATTCGAAGCTTACAAGGGGAGATCCAGTGTCTAAAGGAGCAATCCAGGAGGGAGGAACAAGGAAGGAGAGTCGAGGTGCAAAAGGATGACCTAGATGAGGTCAAGGAGGTGTGTAAAATGCTAAGGTAGGAGAAAATCATTCCTTTTCTAGGATCTTGGTTGAGAGAGAAGGTACCATACACGGAGAAGAGAAAAAGAGATAGATCTTGCACGTGAACCTTCCCCCTCATAGCCTCGACTATGATAAGGATATTATGTTGAATGCAGTCATAGATGGATGGATACTCAGTAATATCCTCATTGAAATAGGTAGAGATGTTAACGTTCGACTTTGGATGTATGGCATCGGATGGGGAGACCTACATTATGGCCATCTTCGAATGTGCCGCATATGGAAAAAAACTAAGGTAATGCCCATCGGTGTCTTGAAGGATGAAACTATTACTATCTAGGGAGCCAAGTTTACTGGGGACTTCAAATTCTTGGTGCTCACCGAGGTGGACAATTTCCTAGCACTACTTAGGCACCCTTGGTGTTACAAGAATAATACTGGACCTTCGGTTCAACAAAGGGTACATTAGCTTCGAGAACAAGGAGGAATGGGTCATTATACCCCTGGTTGATGGGAATTCAACACCCTATATTGAACCGTTGGGAAAGAAGTTCTGGACAAGATTTATGTGCACTTAATCAGAGACCTTGAGATGATACACCCTATTAGTGGGGTTATCCGGTTTGAATATTCTCGGTCGGTAAGTGATACCACCAATCGGCATGTGACGATTGGGTGCATGGAACTTACGAATTAATGGGATGACACTTGAGAGGGTCGGTGACCAAGGTAAACAAGGCACACATGGTTAGGCACCTTGGAGGAAACGAAATGCCCAAGTATTTAGGAGGAGCCTTCCTTGAGATCTTTCTACAGGAGGTAGAAGCTCAGTGGAAGAATGAGAAGGAATGAAGGGAGATGTTAAGTTATGTCTTGCTTGGTACACACATCAAGAGAGCCTTTTCGAATGGAATGAGGTAAGAATTGATCTCTCTCAGATTTTATAGGAGTAATGTACCCACCATCATCAAGGACTACCATGGGAAGGAGCCTACCTCTTTCCATATCCAGGAGTGTGAACAGGTCTAGAGAGAAGGTGCAAAAGCTTTGCCACCATCCCTCTGGGTGCACAAGTTGTATTCTACACTACAGGGTTGTGCGTGTGCATGGTACATTCATTTGGAGACACGCTGCCAAACAAGGAATTGGCAAGAGCTCGTGGCTAACCTTATTCAAACCTTTGAGTATTGGAGTACCAAGCCATCAATTGATAAGGCCTTGCAGGGTATCAAGTGCCTTACCATGGGGGATAGTGCCAGGATAGAGGATAGGCTGTTGGAATTATTAGGTGAACTAGGTGTAGTGGTGCACTTTGAAGAAGTTGAGGAAACAAAAGAGTTATAACTTGAGTGCATGTGTTTGGAAAAAGAAAGGAAATTTGGTATATGTGATTGATGGAGAGGAATCAGAAAGCTTAGATGTTATCCATTCAGGGGATGTGTGAGGTAGTGGATGGTACATATGTTCACACATGTGCCTACCATGAGCCTTTAAAGATGAAGAAATTTAACATTAGTTTAGAAGAAGAACCTAAGGAAGCTATTATTGGGGATTACTAGACAGAGAAGGAAGTATCAAAGATCATTGATCTACTGGGTGAATTTGAGGATTTATTTGTGCACGGGTACCATGAGTTCAAAGGTGTTCACCACTCCTTGGGGAAATGAAGATAAATTTGAAGGACAAGGTGCACACCGGTCGAAAATGCCTTACCGAATGAATCTAAATTTATGTGTGAAGGTTAAGGAGGAGATAGACAAAATGATAGCTTCTAGAATCATTGAGGCAGTAGAAGAATCGGAGTGGATAAGTTTGATGGTAATTAGCATCAAGAAGGATGGGTAGATTATAATTTGTGTGGATTATAGGGAGTTGAATGCAATTTGTGTCATTGATCCATTTCCAACCCCCTTCACTAAAGAAATTTTGGAAGGAGTCGTTGTGCATGAAATCTACTCCTTTACGAATGGATTTTCAGGGTACCACTAAGTCCATATTGCAAAGGAAGACTAGGAGAAGACAACTTTCGCCACCAAGTGGGGAATTTTTGCATACATGGTCATGCCCTTTGGGTTGAAGAATGCGCTTGCTGTCTTTTTGCGCGTAGTGGTGGAAGCATTCCACGAATTCATCCATAAGTTTCTTCAGGTCTATTTGGATGACTGGACAATATATGGTCTGGTTAAAGACCATTATGAAAATTTGAGGTTAATTTTTGAGAGGTGTAGGTAGTTGAGGATATCCCTCAACATTAAGAAATGTGTGTTTACTACCCCCTTTGGGAATTTATTGGGGCATATCATATGTAAGGAGGGCTTGCTGGTAGATCCCGCTAAAGTTGCAGTTATTGTGGGGTTAAGGGAGCCTACTAGCCAGAGTGTAGTGTGTGGATTCCTTGGGCATGTGGGCTATTACAGAAAATTCATTAAGGGATATGCCAAGATCACCATGTGTTGTTAGAGGAACTGCTTAGACATAAAAGTGCCTTCCATTAGGGAGAGGTGCAGCAGAGGGTGTTTGATACATTAAAAGATAGGCTTATTACCGCACCTATTTTATGGTTTCCCTCTTAGGAAAAACTCTTTCATGTTCATGTAGATTCCTCAGGGACCACCATTGGAGCAATTCTTGCATAGCCAGGTGAAGGGATTGTTGATCATCCTCTCGATTTTACAAGTAGGAAGCTGACACCAATAGAGCAAAATTATACCACAACCGAGCACAAGGCATTGTCAATGATCTATGCGCTCTTCAAGTTTCGACAATATCTACTGGTAACACCCTTTGTGTTTTACACCAACCACATGGCACTAAATTATTTAGTAAACATGCATGTTCTGTAAGGGTGCATCTGTCGATGGGTGTTGTTGTTTCAAGAGTTTGAATTCACCATTGTATTAAAACCTGGGAAAAGTAATTGTGGGCCTGATCATCTGTCAAGAATTGATTCAAGGGAGGATGCACAGAGTATTGAGGAAGAAATTCTAGACACACAATCTGTTTAGGTTACGGTGTGCACCCTCGGATTTAGAGGAGATTGTGGTATTATTAAAGGAAGGTGTGGCACCGGATGGAATGAAGGCATTGGAAAAAAAAGTAGTTGGCCATATGCGTTGTGCCCAACATGTTAATTAGTGGAGACTTATACAAGTTGGGATGTGATGAAGTTTTACGTAGGTGTGTCATAGAGCATAAGCACTGCCATCATGGAGGAAGTGTGGGTGGGCATTATGCAGGTGATGCCACCGTGTGTAAGATATTAATGGCAGGGTTATGGTGGGAAAAATTGTACAAGGATTGCAGAGATTATTGTAAATCCTGTGACCATTGTCGAAAGACACATTGGCAAACCAGAAGGAGAGATGAAATGCCTTTGCACCATATTCCTAGCACGGAGCCTTTTGAAAAGTGGGCGATAAACTTTATAGGACCTATTACACTGGCAATGCAGAGGAATGGGTCACGTTATGTCATCACTTGCACAGATTATCTCATAAGGTGGGCAGAGGCAGCCCTAACTAAAGATTTCATGGCAGCAACAATAGTGAGGTTCTTGTGGGAAAACATTATCATGAGGTATGGATGCCCTTTGAGTTTGACCAGTGATAGGGGTACACATTTCTTGAATGAGACCGTGAGGATCCTGTTATCTGAGTTCATGGTGGCTCATCACAAGACTACACCCTATCACCCACAAGCAAATGGAACCATGGAAGCATTCAACAAAATATTGAGTCATACCTTAACCAAGATTTGTGATGTCGGAAGACTTGATTGGGATGACAAAGTATCAGCAATATTATGGGCTTACAGGACAACATATAAAAGACTAAACAAAGCCACACCTTTTCAATTGGTGTTTGGTGTGGAAGCTATTTTTCGGTTGAATTTATGTTGCCTTCTCTATGAATAGCACATGTAGGAGGGTTAGCCAATGAACAAGCACTGGAAGAAATAATTGAGGAGGTAATGAAACTAGATGAGAGACAATCACTTACCCGATGGAGCTAAATAGTGGAAAAGGAAAAGCAAAAGGCTTGGCATGATCTCCATATTTGAAAAAAGAATTTTGAGGTTGGGAAAATGGTGTTATTATATGATTTTAAGTTTCTGCGCCATCCTAGGAAGTTGAAAGTCCATTGGTTGGGTCCTTACACAATCTCGTACATCCTTGATTTGGGTGCATGCGATTCTGAGCCTTTGGATGGGACGAAGTTTCTGAATACTTCAATGGCGGTAGGTGAAGCCCTACTATAGATAAGTCTTCTTCGTGTTTGTAAATAAGGTAATTTTCCCGTTAGTTTATAAGTTTCCTTTATGATTTTCCCTTTCTTATGTTTCCCTTTTGCGTTGTTGTTTCATTTTGTGCCTTGGGTGCCAATAACCTTATTGTTATTTTTGGAGAATCAGAGTGTGTAGAGGACCATGCATCACTTTAAGTATGGGGTGAAGAAAGGTGAGGAAGCACGTGATTAATGTACCAAGGAAGATGTGTTTAAAATCCTTGTTAAGTATCCGGGTTGAAAGAGGTATATAAAAGAGGAAGATGGAAGAATGGTTGGTGCCAGGGTAAAGCTACTTATAGATCCCACATACTGAGGAGGAGAAATCACATTTGAAAGCAACACAAGGTAGGCGAGAGCAAGGATCAGGATAGAAGAAGTGCCTTCGGCATGGGTTACATGTGCGTAAGAGTCTCTGTTAAGTTGGATTTGTTATGTGCTAGAAGGTTGGAGGAGTTTTCATGCAAGTTGGGTGCGTAAGTGAATGTGTTGAAGATGGGATTTGTTTGAAAAAGCCACATTAAATGAGAAAAGTACAGTGGTAGGTGAAGTAGCATTTAATGATCGAAAAGAAAAAACTATAACTAGAGGGTCGGGGAACTCTCATTTTTTACTTTGCGAAATAGAAGAGTTGGAGATATAAGCGAGTTAGATAAACTAGGGCTTTCATATTTGATCGAGTGAAGGAAGATCTGTGAGATTGAAACAACAACCAGTTTGAGATTGTGAACCAGAAGGAATGGGTTACACAAGCATGGAAAGAGTTGAAGAGGTGTTGTCTTGTGGATATTTTATTCCAGGTTAGGGTTCAAAAACTAGGGCATGGGTTTAGAAGAGTTATATCACGGATTTGAGATCGAAGGATTGGAGGGAGTAAAATAGAGTAACAAGGGGATAATTGGAGTAATAAAAATAGCCCAGCCATGGCACCCAAGAAAGGAAAGGGAAAAGCCAAGGCTAAACAACCGAACCTATGGTAGACATAAATGAAGAATGGTATGCAGAGATGCAATACCCAGGATGGGGTGATGATGGGGAAGGAATGGGAATACCACTTGATAAGTGTACCTGTTAGTGACTATAATCACCACACAAACACAATAGAAAAGGAAATGACATTGGAATTGGTACGCCCCACCAACAAATGAACACCTAAGGGTTTACCTATATACGATGATGACATCAAGGTTAAAATGGAGAAGGCAGGGCTATTGCAACTCTATGAGTTGCCTTATTTTGGAAAGCCATAACACCTGTACTAGTGGTTGATGTCATGGGTGCATGAATATTACTTCCACTTTGTTGGGTGCAAGATGCGCATGAATCCCCAATTAATTTCACAATTTACATGCCTCATATGTGAGGGAGATAGGCTAGAAGATGACCTTGGCAACAAGGAAGCCATTCAAGAAACCATCACTAAGTATGCTTGTAAGAAAGGGTCATGGTATTATGACATTTCAGACATCAAATACCCCATAATGAAAATGGCCACGCATCCGGTGACTCATTTGAATGGCCAGAAAGATAGAAATAGGTCAAAAACCTTGGCTACACGTCTGTAGGAAGATTGCAGAGGGAACTATATACAACCTATCCACGTACATCGCTGAAGAAATTGTCAGTTGCGTAAAGGAAGGGGACATGATCCTCTTCGGAAATGTCTTTCTCACCATTGTATTCATGGAGATTGGAGTGCCCGACACACCAGACAAGTTCATGTGGGAATACCCAGCTGAGGATCCTTCGCCCATGAAGAGGTTCGAAAAATATGCTTGTGATACAATGACGACACCCCACAAGGCATGGCTGGAAAAATGGTACACGCACCTAAGGAATGCATTTGGGGTAGAGTGGAGGATCCCTGAACAAATCCCAGCAACCACTGAGGGAGATCCACGAGTTTGTAGTCTATCAACACTACTTCCTAGGTAGATTCAAACTAATAGATGATTCATGGAGCCCTTGGTGCAAGCTCCCCTTTGCATTTACTGCTCAATACTTCCAAGCGAGGTGAATAGGTTTAAAGAGTTAAAGAAGCTAAGGTTAGAATTGGGTAGGCTAGACCGGGAACATAGGGAGATGAGAAAGAAGCTGAATTACCCAGTGGTAAGCATGCATACATGGAGAAGTACGTATTGCACGAGCTTCAAATGACAAGGCTGATAACGTTACCCATCGCTAGAGGATCAGCGATGCACATGTACTCACGCAAAAGGCCAAAGTTTGAGAAGGGTGCGTATTTTGAGAATGAAGTCTCCATACCTAAAGATCCCTTGGGCAATGTTGTTGCAAATCAGTAGCACCCCCTGGATGTTGATCAGATTTCTAGTTTGATCATACTAGCATCTAGTGTGATTGCACAACATTGAATCCTTTCCACAAGTGTGGGACTTGCAAAATGAGAAAGGAATCTCCAATTTATAGGCTAGTTCCTCAATTCCTCTGGTCAGATTTATCACTTACAAGTTACAGAGGTCTATATTCCTAACCCTACCCTAAATTCCGAAGGAGACAGAGATAGAGAATGGAAAAAGCTAAAACTAATGCTAATAGGTGATGCACCAAAGGAGTGGTGAGCATTTTTTACTTCTGCAGATTGACACAGTCCATAAAAATGCAACAAATAACCTCATGCACAAACTGATAATTGTAATGAAGGATCAGAAATTAACCAAACAACACAGGCAGAGGATGAAAACTAATCACAAAGGTTGTATTGTTATTTTAATCATCAAAATCACTTGCATTACAACACCTGAGAGGAAAAATAAAGTTGCAGCTCTTAGAAAAGGTCTGATATTCCACCAAAATCACTTCCAAGGTGAGAAAGGGGACCTGCAATACACAAAAAATGTTCCACACTTTGAAAATGAGCCAAATCTGGCTTTTACAGTGCAAGGGACGAGCCCAGGAGAGAGAAACGTGAGAAAACATGGGAGAGGTTCAATCATTGACCAAAATGCATTCAAAACAGCATGGGCATCCTTACATACCAATTCCTTGACATTTTTAACCATGCTGGGAGAGAATGTGAGCTATTCTTCATTAAAAATGGTGGTTGAAACATCATTTCTGCTCATCACCACGTGCCAGAGACATTTTTCAATTTTCTCTCTCCAAAATCCATCAAAATGTAAAATTGACGCCAGAATCTTGTAGATAATTTCACTAGCTTTCCATTGATATAAGGAATGTGAAAAACCAAGCTCTGGATCGAAAGATATGGCCATTTGAAGTTTTAAGGAAAACAGTACAGGGGCCAAATCGGGTTGGCGGGCAAAAATCAAATTTTTGCACCTTTTTGGTCATTTGGAAAATTTTCCAAAATTTCCCTGTGCTCCTCCACTTGAGGTGCCACGTGGTGGCATCTCATTGGCCGCGGGCCTTTTAGGGGAAACATTTCCCAAAAAACTCCACCGAGCCATAACTTCATAAATACATGGAGTTAGGAGGAAAACTTTACCTTTCTGGAAAGCTGAGAAAGATCTCTATCCAATGGTGTCATTTCCAGAAGGTTTTGAGTGCCTGAAAAGTGAAATATTATGTCTGAGGCACAAGAGAAGGAAAGATGAAAGGGAGTTAGCCACAAAATGAGCAGGGGGCACATTTTGGATAACAATTTTGGTGACTCAGAGGGGTCATCTGGCCCTCATTGGATGAAGTTACTAGTTGCTTGAAGCAATCCATTGGGCATGGAGTCACCTGATTTTCTATCTGATACCCCAACTGACTAGAATGTTGCAAGGAGGAACATGGAATATCACCTAATGGAGAAAGGCCTACAAACACATTCCCAGAACAACAAGCCTATGCCAAAGCACTTAGGGAAAGAAAAACTAATCTATAAGCAAAACAATGTGCACAAGCACTTGGAGGAATGAAAACCTAAGCTAATATTTACAAGGTGGAGAATTTCCCTTTAGTAGCAATTCTTTAGATGGATCCCATTGACTAGAATCTACAGTTCTTCGCCATCCAATGAAGACAATTGGAAGGCATTGATGTCCTTACACTTTGTGACCATGTATGGGCCACTCCAAATGGCATCAAATTTTGAATGCCTTCCCGATTTTGCTCTGTCTGCATCCCATTTTAGCACTAGATCTCCAACTTGGAAGGATCTATTCTTGGCCTTTCTATCAAAGGTATTCTTTATCAAAGCTTGATCCTTCTCCATTGCTTGGGATGCCTGATTTCTGATTTCTTGGAGCTCCATCAATTTTGCATATCTAACCTCCATGGGCTCAAACTCCAACAACTCCAACTGTTTCATGAGTTCCAATGTTGGCAACTCAAGTGATATGGGCAAAATTTCCTCTCTCCCATAAACAAGCCTGAATGGAGAGTTACCTGTAGATATTTTAGGAGTTATCCTATCAGCCCATAAAGCTGATTTCAATTTAGTATGCCAAGACCTCTAATTTTCATCAAGAGTCCTCTTAATGATCCTTAACAAGTTCTTGTTTGTAGATTCAGCCTGGCCATTACCCTAGGGGTAATAGTTTGATGAAGTACTTAGGTAGATCCCATTTTTGACAGCCCATTCAGTCACCTTGGACCCGATGAATGCCAATGCATTATCTGATATTATTGTAGCAGGTACACCAAATCTGGTTCTTATTCCCTCATAGAGGTCTAGGATGCTAGATTCATTTGCTTCCTTGAGTGCTACTCTTGCTTGATCCACTTAGTGAAGTAATCTATGGCTGTTAAAATCCACTTGTGCCCTTTGCTTGAATTGGGATTAATGACTCCAATGAAGTCTAAACCCCATTACATGAATGGCTGGTCAACTGAAATTAGATGCAATGGAAGGGCAGCTAGCCTCTCTTTACTTGTGAAGAATGCACAATTTTTGCACCTCTTGATCCATGCATAACAATCATTGAAAATCTTGGGCCGATAATAATAGCAATCCCTCATGATCTTTATAATCTGTCACTCTTGGTGCAAAATGACCACCAGCTAGTCCATCATGGAACTCTTCCAACATCCTATGAATCTGATTTATTCCAATGCATCTCAGCAGTACTCCATTCACATCTCTTTTGAACAAGACACCATCAACAAGGGCATATGGGACAGCCTGTAATCTGAAGTGTCTTCTTTGGGTCTTGTTCATCTCTGGAGGGCATAGGCCTATGCTTAGGAAGTGCATTATACTTTGGGTCCAGCAAGGAGTGGGGACACCATTATTTTCCTCTTGAGTGCTTCCTTGCTCATGGTTGTCTTGCAACTTCAAAACAGTCTCTTTCTCATTGCATGCTTCCTTTTGCTTGCTCAAAATCAGCTGCTCACACAGTCCTTTTCCTCTGACCAACTTGGTGACCTTGATCTCTATGTCATACTCCATGATACAAGTAATCCAACCTGCTCTCTTTTCATTCAAGTCTTTGTTGAGGAGGAAGTCTTTAACTCCCGCATGAGAAACCAGAAATTGGACCTTATTGTTTGAAACTAGATGCTTGAATTTCTTCAAGCTCCTGATTACTACAAGAACATGCTTCTCAATGAAAGAATATCTCACCTCATAGTCCTCCAGGATTTGGCTGAAGAAAGCAATTGGCTGCTCATCATTGTCCATGTTCTGCTGTACCAAAATTGTAGAGATAGTGTCATCACCTCCAAATGCATAGAGGATGAAATCCTTGGAGAAATCCAGGGTTGATGAGAGCTGGGGCTTGAGAGATGGCTTCTTTGATTACTTCAAAACTCTCCTTTCCTTCTGCTGTCCATTTGAAAGCCATGCTTTTCTTTAACATCTTGGTGATGGGCTTGACAAGGGCTGTAAAATCTGGGACAAACCTCCGAACAAAATTTATTCTCCCCAAGAAACTCTAGAGGGCCTTCTTGTGGCTTGGCAATGGTAGTGCTCTTATGGATTCAACTCTTTCTGGATCAATTGCTAATCCTTCTTTGGAGACAATGTGACCAAGGAGCTTTCCTTCATGAGCTAAGAAAATACATTTTTTAGGATTCAAGGAGACTCCAAATCTTCTGCACCTTTGGAACACTTGTCTCAAATGAGAGAGGTGGTCTGCTATATTTTTGAAAAAAAAGTGATATCATCAAGATATATCAGCACTATGTTGTTAATCAAACCTTTGAACACCATGTCCATTGCTCTTTGGAAGGTAGCTCGGCATGGACAGCTCAAATGGCATTTTCCTATATGCATAAGTTCCCCATTTGGTTGTAAAGGATTTCTTGAACTGGTCTTCTTCCTTCACCATAATCTGATTGTACCTCTGAATAGCCATCAAGTAGTGAAAACCTCTCGGAGCCAGCAACAACTTGTAAAATTTTCTCCATGGAAGGAAGTGGGTAATGATCCTTAAGAGATTCTCTATTCAAATCTCTGAAGTCAACACATAATCTGATTTCCCCACTCTTCTTTCTGACTGGAACCAAGTTGGCAACCCAACTAGAATGCTTGATAGGGAATATGATTCTTGATTCTATCAACTTATTCAATTCTTTTCTCATGAGAGGCTCCATGTGGGGGTTGACTGGCCTTTGTTTCTGCCTGATGGGCTTAGTATTTGGATCCAATTCAATGGTGTGTTGAGCTAACTTGGGATTGAAACCTTTCAAATCTTCATAGCTCCAAGCAAACACATCAGGGAATTCTTGACAAAGTTGTATAAACTCATACCTTTCTTGCTCAGTTGTCATCTTGCCAACTTGGAGTGATTTGCCTTCTCCTACCGAGATGGACACTGAATCTTCTTCCTTCACTTGGATGTTTGCTTTCTCCTTCCTAAACTGATCATTAGGATTGAAAATGGACTCCAAAGTAATAAGCCCCTTTGGTAGTTTGTTGGTTCTCAGCTGTACCACCTGGTCACCATACTACTGCTCCAACTTTTCCTAATTTTTGGCTGAGAACTCAGCCTCTTCTTGCAAGAAATGGATGATTTACTGATCATTCTCAAATACTTTCCAACTTACATTGTTGTCCGGAACTGAAGGCCTCACAATCACATGGATGTTTGGCTGTACCTTGTCCTTTTGAATGCTTTCAACAATGTCAAAGGCTGCCCCAACTGCTGCAAGCCTGTCAGCAGCTTGGTTCTCTTTCCTAGGAATGGATTTGATGCCAAAACCCTCAAAATCTTCAATGAGGTCCCACACCCTGTTCTTGTAGCACTTGAGTAGATCATTCTTGACAACATGCTGCCCCTTGACTTGGTTGACAATCAACTCACTATCACCAAAGACTTGCAAGTTCTTTATTCCTCTCTTGATTATCCAATGCAGTCCTTGCACCAAGGCTTCATATTCATCAGTGTTGTTAGAGCATGCAAACTAAAATCTAAAAGCTGAATAATACTTAAATCCTTGAGGTGAAACCAGGATGGCTCCCCTCCCGCACCTTGTCTACTCCTTGATCCATCAAAAATAATTACCATACCTTATTGTCATCCTTGTGGTCTGGCTTGGTGATGCTAGGAATAGGCTGATTTTCTTCATGCATGCAATAGACTCCTAACTCAGATTCTTCTATTTCTTGATAAGGATCAAAAGCATGCACCTTGCTTGCCCATTCATCAAGAGTCAAATATGGGATGCTTCCTACCTTGGTGTCAGCTTCATCAGTGCTTGGATAATCTTCTTGATCAAATGTTGAACAATTGGTATTGATCTGACTTGGAGTGTAAGGCTCAATGTGAAAGTTTGCAATAGGTTCAAACCTGATTATGGCTTTGGTTCCATATCTTGTTTTGAACAGCATGTGTAACCAATCAGCAGACAAGTAACCTCTAATCTTAGCTATGAAATCCCTTGACAAACATAGGGCAAAGAGTGGTGGAAGGTCTATTACTGAGACATCTTGCAAAACAACCACGTTGGGATAGGCATGCAAAATAAGACTCAAGTTTTTAATCACTCCAACTATTGCTACTGCTATCCCATCCAATTGTACCACCCCTTTGGATATGGTTTCATACTAAATTCCCAACTGATCAGCTATTTTCTTGGGCATTACTGAACTACTTGCCCCGGAATCAATCATGCAATTGTGTACTAATTGGTTCCCAATGATCAATGAAACATAGAATGGAGGGGGCTTCAACATCTTACCTTGCTATCCTCCATGATTCCCCTCAGGCTAGACAACATTTATGAGCACCTTCTCTTGCATTTGGACTTGCTGATTTGAATTTGACTAGTCCTTCATGGCAGCTTGTAGCAAATCTCTTTGGCCTGGGATAGATAGTGATTCCCACATTGATATGTTTACATTTGTCTTATTCATCTGATCAATGATATTGAATGGGGATGAAGTATCCTTTTGTTGTCCCTTGGCCTACACATTCATCCCTTGTATATGGGCAGCAACAACTAGCATTTGAGTTGGCCTAGGAACTATTTTAGGTAGTCCTTGTGTGCTTGGGATTGCATTTTGCTTGCCAATAGTTTGTGGAGTGATAGAAGGTCATGAATTACTTGGGGCCAATGGTTGTTCTTCACCCAAATTTCTCCTCTTTGACCTTGTGTTGGCTGCAACACTTTGGGAAACTATCTGGTTCATGCCACAAAAATCTTCTGCCTGCCAGTTTACAAGTGTGGTATCATTTGGAGCTGATTGTTGCTGGAATGTTTCTTGTTGCTGGTCATTTCTTTGACTACCTTCACCCTCCACACCAGTTGTTGTCACCATTAATTCTTGATTCAAGGCATTGTTGAATCACATGGATTGGTTATGAGGTTCATTGCATGGGAAACACCAATCATACTCTTGGGCCATATTGTTTTGTATCTTGGCACTAATGCTTTAGAGGCAGATGTAGCATTGGGATTATAGGGCTGAAATGGTCTGTTGGCAGGAGGCCTTACTTGATTTAGGTTTGCAGCTAGATTGGGTGGTCTTTGGGGTTGATATGGCTACCTGTTAGGCTGAGCTTGAGGCTGGAAGGAAGGTCTAAAACCTTGAGCTTGCTTCCTTTTGAGTGTAACCAGCTCATTACCTAGATTTTGCAATTGCTTCATGACTTCTTGAAGTTCATTTGAGGCACTAGAAGATGAAGTGGAAGCTTCACTTGAATTCTAATTTCTAGGAGTGGGAATAGAAGCTAAATTAGGCACTTGGCTAGTACTTGGGCTCTCTAAACTTGGAAATAATGGCATTGGAGGCCTAGGAGCTAGCTTGCCAGCTTGAATCAAACAATTTTCAGCTCTAATGGCAATGCTATAAGAAATGGGGATAGTTGTGCCTCCCATGGACTGAATTAACATAGAAATATCAGAATTTAAAGCTTTAAGGTAATAAAGAAAAGCACCTTCTATTGTTGGCCTGACTGCCACTGGAATTCTCTCCCAAGTCCTTTGAAATCTGAAATTAAAATCAGTCAGCTACTCATTGGGAGCTCTTTTGATAGTTGTCAGCTGCTCCAAAAGGGACAAGTTGTCTCCCTTTTCCCCAAACTGCTCATGGAGGGCTATACATAGCTGATTCCAATTTTGAATAGAACCTGAGGCAAGACTCCTGAACCATTGCAAAGCTTTCCCTTTGAATGAAGATGCTAGCAGTTTGACAGCAACTTGCATCTCATTGATCTCATGGATTGCACAAATGTTAGCAATATCCTTAACATGATCACCAGGAGTGGTCTGATTTTCTCCAGTGAAGTATGGAATGTTCTTCAATGCTACAACTGGGATTGGATTTTGTGCATTGAGAGCAAGTGGGCTGCTGCCAGTGAAATTGACATAGGGGTTGTTTTGTGCCATTTTGATTGGCCTTAGAACCCTTGTTGATTGAATGAAAGGCCTACCAGGTGGAGGAGTTGAGAGAGTTATATTTGGTGGAGATGGAGACCTTTGGATTCTCCTCCCACTTTTCCTTATTCTTGGAGATAATTGTAGATATTCAAATAGAACCTCTTCTTCTCTAGCTCTTGACCTTGTAGTGATTCTTCTCATGAGTTTTCAGGTCTGCACTGCTAAAACCAGCTGATTCTTCTTCCTTGGAGTTGCCAGATGTGTAATTTATAGCTCTTTTAAAGTAAGAAACTTGCAACAAATGCACATCAATTTTGTTGCAATGAAGATGAAGACTTCTATGTCCCACCGGGTGTGCCAAAACTGTTGTTGCAAATCAGCAGCACCCCCTGGATGTTGATCAGATTTCTAGTTTGATCATACTAGCATCTAGTGTGATTGCACAACATTGAATCCTTTCCCCAAGTGTGGGACTTGCAAAATGAGAAAGGAATCTCCAATTTAGAGGCTAGTTCCTCAATTCCTCTGGTCAGATTTATCACTTACAAGTTACAGAGGTCTATATTCCTAACCCTACCCTAAATTCCAAAGGAGACAGAGATAGAGAATGGAAAAAAGCTAAAACTAATGCTAATAGGTGATGCACCAAAAGAGTGGTGAGAATTTTTTACTTCTGTAGATTGACATAGTCCATAAAAATGCAACAAATAACCTCATGCACAAACTGATAATTGTAATGAAGGATCAGAAATTAACCAAACAACACAGGCAGAGGATGAAAACTAATCACAGAGGCTGTATTGTTATTTTAATCATCAAAATCACTTGCATTACAACACTTGAGAGGAAAAATAAAGTTACAGCTCTTAGAAAAGGTCTGATATTCCACCAAAATCACTTCCAAGGGGAGAAAGGGGACCTGCAATACACAAAAATGTTCCACACTTTGAAAATGAGCCAAATCTGGCTTTTACAGTGCAAGGGACGAGCCCAGGAGAGAGAAATGTAGGAAAACATGGGAGAGGTTCAATCATTGACCAAAATGCATTCAAAACAGCATGGGCATCCTTACAAACCCATTCCCTAACATTTTTAACCATGTTGGGAGAGAATGCGAGCCATTCTTCATTAAAAACGGTGGTTGAAACGTCATTTCTGCTCATCACCACGTGCCAGAGACATTTTTCAATTTTCTCTCTCAAAACTCCATCAAAATGCAAAATTTACCTTGGAATCTTGTAGATAATTTCACCAAATTTCCATTTATATAAAGAACGTGAAAAATCGAGCTCTGGATCGAAAGATATGGCCATTTGAAGTTTTAGGGCAAAACAGGGCCAAATCGGGTTGGTGGGCAAAAATTCAAATTTTTGCACCTTTTTGGTCATTTGGAAAATTTTCTAAAATTTACCCATGCTCTACCACTTGAGGTGCCACGTGGCGGCATCTCATTGGTATCATGAGCCTTTCGGGGAAACTTTTCCCAAAAAACTCCACCGAGCCATAACTTCATAAATACATGGAGTTAGGAGGAAAACTTTACCTTTACGGAAAGCCGAGAAAGAGCTCTATCCAATGGTGTCGTTTCCAAAAGTTTTGATTTCCTGAAAAAAAATATTATGTCTAAGGCACAAGAGAAGGAAAGATGAAAGGGAGTTAGCCACAAAATGAGCGGGGGCACATTTTGGATAACAAAGCAGAAGAAGGGGCCCATGTCAAAGAAGAGAGGAAGAGACAGAGAAGCACCAAGTGTGCTGACTACTCAGATAGTGAGCATGCCATCCACAAGCACCAAGCCAAGCACTTACATGTGGAGAAAGAAGTCTCTGGTGAAGGAGAAGACACATGAGGTAGAGGTGCCTAGGCAACCCATCTCGAAAGAATCACTTGAGGAAGAAGATAAGGCCGAATCCCCTTATCAAGAGCCACCTCTTCGGAAGAAGCAGAGGGTGGATGAGGAAGTTGACTTAGAGGCAACTAACAGCTTGGAAAAATACATGGGCGGAAGAGGAGAGTGAAGATGAGAAGTAGGAGTTTGTATTTACATGACGCAAGGGCGCAGAACATGAGGAGGATGCGAAAGACATGGAGGATGAGGATATTTTCAGGAAAAGGAGGGAGCCATAAGTTTTATGAAGGAGCAAATCACGAAGGTGGAAAAGAGATAATCATAGAGAATGCTCTAGGTCTTGGTAGACCAAGAGTTTGAGCACAGTGTAGACATAGTCTTTGAAGGAAGGGAATGAGGAGAACATTGAAAAGAACATGACAGCTAGGAGGCCCCACTTTGTGATAAAGCTTCCCCAAAGGTGCGCACTCGGGAAGATGAACTCTTGATGCAGAACAAATACCTGTAATGAGCTATGTTGATGACACTAGGAAGGTGTTACGCGTGTGATTCTAGAGCACCGTACCCACGAAAGGCTCATAGCCATGGGGTATTTTAAGAAGGATGGTGTGTACCCTTGAACCAAGAATATTCTCTCTTGGGCATTCGAGTCTCACGTTGATGAGCCAAACTTTGAAGTCTGCCATGAAGCACTCATCACACTGCCAAAATCTAAGGGTTCAATCACTTAGTGAATGCTCAGGGGCTCTCAGACGAGCAAGTGTGTAATGCATGCACCTAACAAGGTCACCGTTGAGGCCGAGGCTAGATTATTCATGAGAAATGATAGGATTAGACTGTTGGACACAAAGTTAGGAAAGAAGGAGGAAGAACTAGAAGATAAGGCCAATAGTTTGAAACAGGAAGAACTGATCAGCACATAGTTGAGGCATGAGTTAAGGGAAGAGAAAGTAAAGGTGTAGGAATTTTACAAGAAAATGGAGTCTATCAAGGGTGTCATCCTCCTGAAGCACCCAAACTTAGTGCCACCCACACAGAAATACTCATCCCTCCTAGAGTGTATAGAAGACCTAACGCATGCCCTCACTATGGAGAGATGACCCTTGGCCCTAGAATCTACTGAAGAAGTGGTGCGTGCTTGAAATAGGAAGACTAGTTGAAGGTGGTAGCACTTGTTTCCAAGTATAGCCAAGTACTCACGGAGGTTAAGGTCATTTCCCAGTCTGCAGAAGCCGCATATGATACATGCACAGACAGAGATAAGGTGGCGAGCTCCTTGGTCGCCATGCTTGAGATGGAACTAAAAGAATTCAAAGAAAATAACAAGGGGAACAGGGCAGAGAGAGATAAGGTTCTGGCCGAAGTAGAGAGAAAATCGAGGAGAATTAAGGCCTTAAAAGCTCAATTAAGGCCCAGTAAAGGAACTATACCCTAGATCACTAGAAGGATGGACAAACTTGAGGACCTAGGCAAAGAGATAGAGCAGATTGTGGATGTTTTGGGCACCCGGGAGTTGTCTGAGTTTTGATGAAGTGAGCACCCTGGTGGGATACCTCTACTAGAAGGCATAGGGTGAGGTCAAAGTGTGGAATAAGCTAGAGGTAGACCTCTAGAAATATTTTCCTATCTTTTTGAGTTGATGTCCCCCATTCTTCATTCTTTTCCCCAATTATTTCATTCCTTATTTTTTCCTTGTAAATTATAAGGTTATTCATTAGTTCCTTGGACAACATGCATCTTGGTTAAGTGTTTCGAGAACGGAGAATGGACATAGTGTGAGGTGATGTTGGACCCTATAGTATTAACCAAGTATGAAGGCATGTGGGCACACAGGGTCCCAATTATGAAAAGGCACGCAAGGTAAAAGCACGCAAAAGAAATAGTTAATGAAGCACATAGCTTGCATTACATGCAAAAGGAGGCTCAGACTTAGTCAATTTTGGCACCCAAGGTAGAACACGTGAAAAGCGTGATCAGTTGCACACGGATAAGATGTCAACTTTGGTGATAGGTGGCAGCTAGGAAAAATCATGCCGGATGGAATCTTCTAGAAGATCATCATGAGATGGAGTGGAAAGCTCAGGCCTAGAGGAGCATGCTTGCATAAAGGACCACATTTGACACTTGGCATTGGATCTGAGGGCGCTGGAAGGTGAGTTGGCAGCACAGGAGAATTATAAATACAAGTTCTTGGGGAGTAAAAAGAGGATAAAGGAGAGAGATCAATATCTAGAAGTACGAGGTATAGCAGGTTATAGAATGGGCAGAGCTTTGCAGAATTACTATGAGGGGATATTTGTAAAGAATGCACTAAGCATGGAGTTATAATTTTTCTTTTTATGTTAGCTTAGTTACATACGTCCAGTGATATGCATGACTGCAGGTATGCTCTCTGTGACTCTCTGTAATGAATCAATGAATATAATGGGGTTACCTGTTATATATAGACATGGATATCAAGGGTTTTAATGCACATTTCTCTCATATGAGTTTTCTTTCCTTTCATTCTATGTATGAATGCTTTTATAATTCTTTCTATCATAATGCATGTTCTAGATTCTATTAAAGTACTCGGTCAGAAGTGACTACAAGGATCTAGAGGCCATTCTAAGCCCTATGGTTCTTGTTTGTCTTAACTTCCCTCCTAAAAACTCTTACACTAATCATAGCTGATGTTTCCCGTTAAACTCACATAAAAGAGAGACTTGGTACCCATGCATGCCTCAGGTGAGCACTCAGCTTCTAATGGTTGATAGGCCAATACACATGGGGTTCCTTCCTTTTATAATGGGGGTAAAACTGACTACAACCTCCTCCTTAAATCCCAAGTACTCAAATGATCTTCTTCTATGCTTAGGGATACTAAGAAACTCAACAATGGTACAATGACCTTGATTTGACTCAAAATTTGGGCCATATCACGGGGGTATACTTGGGTAAGGTTGTATTAAGAGGTAGGGTAATTTCCTTTTCTTGTGGTATAAGGTTCTTCATGGCTTGAGCTGTTGGGTTTGTTGGCATTAGCTACATTTTTGGTTGGCACATCTTTCTTGGGGGGATCCTTTGGAATATTAGTGAGGAGAGGATTCTTTGGTTTGGGTTGTGGCCCTCCCATTTTAACATATTGTTTCTTAGATTATATTATTTCTCTTGGGCCACCACTACATTCATTAACAACTGTCTATCCTCCTCAAAAGGGATTCCACCATCATATTTCTTAATCATCAATGCCCTTAAGTACTCAAAATCATGATTGGGTAAGTCAAAATCCTGAACCATATCAACATCAAGATCACTAGTAGAAGGAAGAGGAGATACCCAATCTATGTAATTCCAAAAAATTTCCACAGTCCTAACACTTAGTAATTCAGTAGAAGTGGCTCCTTTCTTGGGAGTATCGAGGCACGCCATCATGCACACATCACCAAAATAATCATTATCATCAACCTCTTCACTTTATTCATTAAGATCACATGGGGAATGTGGTAAAAAAACATTTATCACACCACTCAATAACATGATTTTCTTCTATCATAGAAACTCTAGCAGTTAAAGGATCAGGGACCAATTTGTTTTCTCTTGGTTGTTGTTATTTATTTCCTGATCCCATGGGCCCTTTACCTCTCTCATATGATCTATAATTACCTCTAGGATGATTCCCAAATATATTTTGTCCCTAAGAGATCAATCCTATTCCTTTCTCTTCTCTAGCAATTTTATAGTAAATTTCCTTGACTAATCCTACAATAGTTTAACTAATTCTTCTAGATCAACTCCCTTACTTGTTTGAGGCTTCTCGGATTGATTAATTTGACACCCTCCCTTTTAGGAGGTTTTCCTAGTGCCTTTATATTGTTTTCAATTTGCACTTCCATAGAGAAATATTGCCTTAAGGTCCTGGGGTTTTTATCCCTCAAATAATATGTGGATTTCTAATCAAAAAATTTAGAATACTGTATTAGGCATGATTCATCACTTGACCTTACAATAATTGGCGTCTAGTTAAAAAAAAATTGAATCTAGTGTTAAAGTCTTGAACATGCTCATTGGGATTCTTCTTTATGCTCTCAAATTTAGATAGAATAAATATAGGGTCAGTCTAATCCCCATATTGTGATCTAAATGTATTATTAATCTTAATCCATGAGCCAATTGAATTGTATGGTAAGGATTTATACCAATCACGAGAATCCTCTTATAAGGTGTGGATAAATAGTTTTACATAGACATCCTCCTCATGTTCTATCTCGAAATCCTTCATAATATTCACAAAAAGTCTTTAGGTGTTGATCACCAATAATAGAATTATTTCCCTAAAACTTGGGAAACCTATTCCTTACTTCTTGTGGAACTTCACTAGCATAACCCACCATACTTTGCGAAAATCTATGAGATGAAAAACATTTACATCAAACGAGAGGTCTAGGTGGAGGTTGAGCCATGTTATTGTGAGGAGGTGTTCCTATAGGAGGATTAAAACAATGTGGGACATAGGTATTTAAGGTAATGGTGTATGATCCTCAAAGTAACTATCCTTTAAAGATTCAGTTTCACAGAAAACTCTATTACTTCTAAGTAGCAATGGAGGGAGATGAGGAATACCTATACTAGTTGTAAATGAAGGTCCCTCACTAGTTGCAGTGTACAAATTCATGTAGGGATTGCTTGATCCAGAACTATATGAGGAGCTAGGATACTCCTCTATCAAAGGCTAATCACTCTCAACTATAGGAACTACTTTCTCTTTTGACCTTTGGTCTCCTAAAGCTCTCTAGACTTATTTCTTATTTGTATTTTTCCTTCCAAGATTTGGAAAGAAATTCTAACAGATTTGTCTTTAAGAAGGACCTTCTTCCTTCAAGATTTACAAATCTCAATGAAAAATTTCAATTATTAAAGCCCGAGGCACTTGTATTTTCTAGAAATTTTGAACATGGTGGATTCATTAGTAAGGTCTTACACCTTAGATGTGTAAATCACTTGCCAAATAACTCATCAACTAAAAGCTGAACAAACAAATTTAGAAAAGCTTGACAAATATCAACTTCCTTGCTCAATATTTACCCCTAGTCACTCAAATTTAATGGAAAGCTTTCTTAAACTAGGAAAGATCAAGTAAATTGTAGAAACCTATAATTTGGTCTACATGATATTATTATTAAGATCATACTAATTATCCTAGTCTCATGTCAATTTACTACACTACGCCAATAAATCATCCTTTCAAACCTCTTCTAAACCCCTATATTTTCTAATCCCTCTCTAACCATCTTCTATAAGATTTTTTCCCCCCTTAATTAACCTTGTTTAGGTTAATTAACCCTCTTATTGACTTTCTAATGAGAAATTTACTTTTAAACAAATATCTCACCTTCCAAATAGCCACTTGGCTTTCCAAATCCAGTTCACACCTCCCAATGTGATTTTCTAAAAATCACCTTTTTGACTCCTTTTTAATCCCACATGCATCCAAAAGACCTTTTTCTCCAAACCAAAAACTATAAATAGAAGGGTACCCCTCCCACCTTTTCATAAGAACTCTCTCTCTCATCTCATTTCTGATTTAGGTTATGCTTTAGTCATTTTAGAGTCATTTCATTTCATATTTGAGCTATTTACTTGTTATTTGCTAAATCTTTCAAAGCTTTAGGTAAATGGGAGAAGCCATTAATGGTGAGCTTCCATTCTTAATATTTTGAGACATCAATAAACACATAACTGATTACTAGAGCTTTAATAGGTTCATTTATAGATAGCTTTCATGGAGTAGGAACTAATATAATCATGTTTAGAGGTTGATTATTTGTTTTAAGCTTTATATATGCATGCAAATAGGCAGCTCTTGCTTATCTCTAATTTGATGGTGATTTGATTTTTTTTTTGAAAGCTTTTTTATTTTTCTTTAGATATTATTACCCCATGTTCGTAGCTTTAACAAACTTTTCATTGCACACATTTGGCACGCCCGGTGGGAGATACACCATTATCCTCTAGGATCCTTTTCTAAGCCTTTTAAGTTCACTTTCATGCTTTCTAGGAGAAACAACTTGTTATTTACTTGATTTCACTTTTTAAGTTAAGTTAAATCATCCTTGTTCATGCACATTTTATGGGTTTAAACTAGAAATAGGATTCTTTGACTAATAGCTAACTTATTCGATTGTTGAAAATTTTCATTTCCATAACTTTTATACGTTTTTCAAGGGTAGGCATCTATGTCCTAGAGGTGAGAATCTCCATCAAAACCCTAGTGCACCCGTCTAATTGGTCACACATCTGTCTAGTCATATTTTCATTGACAATTCATTTCTAAAGGGTTGAGTACACTGCAAAACAAGTAGGCGTCTCTATTGACTATCAAGCATACTTCGCCTCTAGATGTGCTAGTGTATTTTTAGCATATTGTGTTGGTTGAAATTTGGATTATAGGTGTATCTCACAAATTTTAGATGTCTCCATTAACTTTTAGGCATACCTATGCCACTAGACATGTTGGTTTCTTTTCGACATACTATGTTGATTTTAAATTTTTGTTGGCAAGCGTATCCGTCGAACTAGAAATGTCTCCATTGAAACCCTAGTGTATTTATCTATTAGGCCCACATAAGTGTTAGGCCACCTTTGTCAAACTTTTTTTGCTATGTGTCCCCATTGGTTTGGGCATGTATCTGTTGGATGGGACATGCATGTGTCATTCTAGATGTGTAAGTGTTTGAGTTAAAAATTAATTTTTTCTTTTCAAGTTGTAAGATCAATTTGTTGACTTTTTCTTGTTATTTATAGGCTCTAACAAGTGATTGCAAGTTTCTTTTGGGTTATTTAAATAACATAGTTTTAGTTTTTCACTTTCTTAGCTAGAAAGAGGTTTTGAAGTGTGTATGCTCTCTCTTTGCACCTTCTAGGTGATCTTGGGGATCAAAAAACTTCTAAAAACATTCTCATCACTTTCAAAAACACTTATTTTATGATTCTTAAATTAGATTAACATTTCGAAATTGGTTAAAAAAACTCTACCTTTTACAAAGCACACTTAAAGTATTTTCCATTAAAAAAGGCTTGTTTTAGTGGAGTTTTTGTGTTGTGTATGCTCTTCCTTTGTGCATTTTTTTGTTATATTAGAAATTAAAACAACACACAAACTCTCTTTCTCGATATCATTCTTTTTGTTGAAAATTACTAACTCCATATGTGTAGGGCCTAATGCTTGTCAAAGAAAGGAGTCACAAAAATGAAACCTTCTAATACATGCTTTTCTGCAGGTTGCCAAACATTTTTCTACTTAAATCACATTAAGTTAAGAAAGATAAAAAAACACACCACTCCATATCAAATTGTATTGCATATTTTAGAAAAAGGTACGTCCCTATCCACTCAAGTAGAACATAAACCCTTTGGCATAATGCCTTAAGCTATAAAAATGGGGGTGGTTGTAGGAACCCTAAAGTAATCCATCATTGAGTAACCTCATGGATGAAATAGGAAGCACTTTACTTACCCACTTCACTAGATTTTACACTGCAAGTTGGATTCAAATTTATCTATATTGCGATCTCGGTGATAATACAGTGAATGCACTCTCTTCTCATTATATTAGAAGGGTTAAAGTAAATCGAGATACTCTAAAACTAGTCGAAATGTAACTCTTTGGGTAAATCGAGCTCACATTTAGACAAACTATTGACACCTAGTTGAGTGATCTTATTAGGAAAGCCATTTTATCTTAGAGCCCACTTTGCTAGACCGTGTCGTGTTGATCCATCACAAATTGACGACTTACTTGGAGTTTGAACCTTATTTTTCGAACAAGGAAAAGAGTCCACTTGAGTTAGATCTAAGTTTCTTTCATCACGAAATTAAATGACATCTCACTTAGCTTAGTTTTTTCTCACCTTCGAATGAGGTGAAACTCTACCCAAGTGGTGCTTAGTTTATTTTCATCTTTTGATCTATACCCTTGCATTCTCACTACCCATTTGGGGTGAGAAGGAAGCATACCATGTAAGTCTTATCAAAGATAGTATTCACCACTTTTTTATCTATTTACACCCATCCATGTTTTGCATTTTTGTTGTTAAATGTCTAAAGTGTACGGTATGTTTTTCATGTCTTTGATAGTCCTTCGATCTTGATTTCAAGATCATATTCATTGCTATGATTTTGGTTCATCATTATTTCTCCTTAAAGTTTTAATTTTTGTTCGCATTCTATCCCTACAATTTTAGTACTTACATCATGTTTTCAATTTTTGAAAACTTGGTATAAGTCCCTCTATTGTCATGATTCGTTGCACGCACAACTAAGAACTTCTTACTATATTCATACTTAGTTTCAATTCTAATGTCATCTGGGTCTTTTCAGATTTTTGATATTGCCTTATATATACTTGTGATAACATCTTCTTGATACTAACACCTTGCTTTCTCGGTTAATGTATCAAGATAGTGTTTTTACGCTATACACATTCACAACTTTCATTTTTCAAAAACTTAGGTTTCATTGACATTTAAACTAGTCTTAAGTATATCTCATGGAGAGATCGCGTCAATATCACTTTGATATTTAGGCCTTGTTGGTATTCTAACTCAACCTATGTATTAATAGGGTGTTGTCACTATCTACTTTGAACCCTTCATTAGAATCATAGTTTAGGGTATAGTCTTGCTAAATGACAGTTTGAGTGATTATTTGATTTGAATATGAGTGTTCTTTGAATGATAAAATGACTACATAGCATTACATATAGAACACACTAGGATATTTTGACATTTCATCAAATGACTTACACAACATATGCCTAGGTTTCATACAACTTTGATGGCATTTAGAAAAAACCTAGTATAACTTCAACTAGTAATGCCTAAAATCATGAAAATGGCATCTAAACCAAACAAATGTGACTTAGGAGAAAATCCTTTTGAATCATTCCCATTTAGTGGAAACAACTTAGCACCTCTCTTTTCATAGGTTAAAGACACAGATCTGTTGATTGATCATAGCAGAGAAGAATCTGATTCTTCTAAAGAACAACATCAATTAGACCTAGGTTGATTTGACAAGATCCTTTATTATAATAGAGATCAAGTACTCACAAGAGTCTTAGAATTAGGGGCTAAGCTTCCACAAGAATTTGAAGTGGAGGTTAATATCATCCATCGTCAATGGAAGAACGAACATCCCTCTTAGAAATGGATAATCCCTTTGATGTAGGATATGCTTCTACTTCTAGAAAACATCACAACACCATTGAAGGAGACCCATCCAAGACAATTGGTGATCTGTAACAGCCTTATTACAAGGATTTGCATAAAGTGAAGATTGAGCATAAGTGCAAAGCCTCACTGCCTCCTAATTTTGATGAAGAGGATGATCCTTTAGTTGAAGAATATATCCTTTAAAAGAAAATATTGAAACTAAGTCAAAAATTAGAAAAATTAGGTTCTTCAAGCAGGAATGTGCATAAAGACAAACTCAAAACCAAATCTAGTGAGTTCCACTTTGATCCATATGATGACACAAATTTTAAAGTGGTTAAGGTAAATAGAGCAATATCACCTACCAAAGAACAACTCATTCAACGGGAATTATAATCAATGAAAGACACGCTTACTATGCTACATGAAGGAAATGTAGGACACAATAGGAAGTACCTATATGAAGAACTATTCCCTTATCCCTTCGATAAGGACATGTTGCAAAAACCCTTCCCAAATCATTTTTCCATTCCTAAGTTCGATAAATATAAAAGCAAAGGTGATCCTCATGATCACATGAAGGAATTTTATATGGCTTATCAAGAGGTCATGTACAATGATAATTTCTTAATGGAATTCTTCCCTCATATCCTAGGCACACTGGCGTTATAATGTTTCTTTAGTATACCCAAGGGATCCATTATAACATGGCTCGCACTAGCATAAAAATTTGTGTAACATTTTTCCTTCAACATGGAGAATGATATCACGATGAAGGACTGTGCAATGCAAAATAGAAGACCAACGAGACCTTTGCGAGTTTTTACAACAATGGAATGGGTTAGCAAGGTGTTTCCCATGTGCCTTTCCATAAAAATATCTAGTAAGCATATTCCTTCCTAATCTGAAACCCGGAGATAGCCTTTCATTTGCAAATGCACTGCGGCTCTAACTTTGAATAATTAATAGAGAATGTTAGTCAAATAAAAATTATCTCATCATAAAAGGTATACTTAAACCAGTCGTTAAGGACAAACATGAAGCAAAATCCTTAGATAAACCAAAATTCTTCAATAAAAACAAACATGTCGTTACTAATGGCATTACAGACTCCAAAAGAGTCCAAACCGTACATACCGGTTTGGTTTTAAAGCTCTCATAAGGACCTCACCCAAAGGCACTCACCAAATGCATGTTTACACCTCTAACCGAATCACTTTCAGCTATACTTAAACAATTATACGTCATGAACATGGTGCAATACGCAACCACAACGATACCATAACCAGAGGATTCTCTAAAACCTGGTTGGTTCAAAGAACATGAGTATTATGATTTCCATCATGTTAAAGGACACAAAACAAATAGATTCTTGAGACTATGACATTATATACAAGACCTCATTAAAGAGGGAAAAATCATTGTAGATTCTCCCCTAACTAAGGGCAAGTTCCAAATGAGAAAATGGGTATCTTCAAAGAGCCTTTTCCTAACCATGGAGATAAGAAGAACATGAATCCAGATCATGGAAAAACTTCCAATGACTATAGGATAGTTACCTATGTTTATACAACTAATGATAGTCCCTTTGACTCCCTCATAGGATTTATTCGTTCATCTGATGAATAGGTCAATACTATTAGGATCTTAGGAAAAATTTATGCAGTTGGGGCACGATGTTCTCATTTGATCATACTAGATCCCCTACCTATCCCTCGGGAAGGTCAATACAACCTAATAGAATAGTTAGAGAAGACACCTACTAGGATATCGATCTTATATCTCCTCAAAATCTCTAGTGCTTATAAGAACATATTGTATAAAATGCTATAGAGTTCGGGAGTCTCCATAGATGTATATCTCGCGCACCTTCAATCCATGGTTACACACCTTGATTTCAACAATCATATCACTTTTGATCATGTTGCAATACCATGTAATGACCCAGCGCACAACTTACCCCTATACTTAGAAGTGGTTATTACCTGTCATAAGATCAAGAGAGTAATTATGGACGGTGGATCTGGTTTAAATATTTTCATGTTAAATCTAGTTAAGTAGCTAGGCCATTCAGAAATGGATCTAGGGGCCAAAACCATTACAATCATAGCTTATGATAATGAGGAGTGAGATTCAGCAAGTACTATAGTAGTTCTGATGGAAGTAGGGCCGACTTGTCATGATACGATGTTCCATGTCCTTGACTTGGATCTTCCTTACAACATGCTCTTAGGACACCCATGGATCCATGCCATGCAGGACATTCCTTCAACCTTTCATTAGTGTATTAAGATGTTCCATGAAGGATAGATAGTCACCATTCAAGGTGATCCAGAACCATTCACACATTGCAGGGCATTGCACAGTTTTTCTTGTGAAGCTTATGAATGCCCTTCCATAGATATTGTTGTTCCTTTACAAATAGAAGCTATCAAAGAACAAGTGGATCTAGATTCACTCACTCCTTATAATAAAAACTTTCCTTCATTGGTCAACCCTTTTACATCATGGGAGGAAACGTCAGTAAAGTATGGCCTAGGTGAACAATTCACTCTTCAACAGGCCTTATTAATATCAGATCTATTAGTGTCACCTAGGACACGTGGTAAACCCTACTTTTAGTTCAAGAGCACTCAAGATAAGTTCCCTAAACCACTGGAGAAGTTCATCCCTAGCGGTCTCCTATCCAAGGAAAATATGTTAGAATATCCCACTAGCCAAGTACTTGAGGGTACCATGGCTTCATGCCATCAAGCCCCGTAGTATATCAAGGGCCACCACATGATGTACATCATGGGTTACAATGGGTTTGGATGTGGTATCAATGTGCAAGGATGATTAGAACCCATTCTTATCCCTCATTTCAAATCTAACAGACATGGTCTTGGAATAATACCTCATGATGATCCACCCTTTGAGATCGATGCCACCTCTTTTGAATGTGAGGATGACTCATCTCATTCGAGATAGCGACATAGATTCCCAATGTAGCCTCTACAAGGATCTTGCCTCTACTAACATATTCCCTGATTCAACTGTTTTTACCTTATCTAGATCTAATCCTCAAACCAATTACCAAGTAACCCTTGTATATCCCGAACTTGTAGATTGGGATCAACAATTTCACATGCTAATTTATTTCTTTGAGAATGAAGAAGAATTTTCAGAATTCATGGGACTCGGGGATTTTATTCCATTGGGATCACATGAAAGGATTTACAAATCAACTAGATGTCTATGCATAATTTGGAGAAGAGGAAGAGATATGTGTATTCTTAAATATGAATTTAATAAGAAAGACTAAGAATGATTCGAGAGAAGCCTTTTGGAAATAATAAATGTAGGGCTTATAGCAACAAACATTTTGAAGTACTAGTAGATAACAAAAACAAATAACTTTGTAGATGAAATGGTATATCCATTCAAAGATGATGATGAGTCACCTAAAGAGGTTTATCTTACTCTTCCCTTGATCCTACATGTATGGAGGATGCTTCTAAAATTTTGGTTGAAGAAACAATCAGTGTTAACATTGGCTCGAAGAGGAACCTAGAATGATAAAGTTGGGAGCTTTTCTCTCAGCTTAAGAACATAATGTTTTTGTAGAGTTATTAAGAGAGTATGCAAATATATTTGCATGGTCATAAACATATATACCTATTTTGGACCTAGAATTTGTCATGCACAACCTCGTTGTGCACCCAGAACGCAAAACCTATCAAGGAAAAGTTGAGAAATATGCACCCTAAAATTGCACTCCTTTTCAAAGAAGAACTTGAAAAGTTATTAGCTGCTAATTTCATTAAACCCATTGACTATTCATATTGGATATCCAACATAGTCCTAGTTCAAAAGAAGTGGCTAGCATATGGATCTACATTAACTTCCATAACATCAATAAAGTATGTCCCAACGATGACTTCCCCTTGCCTAATATTGATATGATTGATGATTCTATCATTGGTTATGAAATGTTATCCTTAATGGATGGTTTTTCAAGTTATAACTAGATCCAAATTTCAGAGGAAGATCATCGTAAGAAATATTTCCTCACCTCTTGGTGGACATTTTATTACAAGGCCATTCCTTTTGGACTCAAGAATTATGGGGCCACCTATCAATGTGCAATGACAGTCATCTTCAATGACATGATGAATGACATCATGGAGAATTATGTTGATGATATTTTAGCAAAATGTAAAAGCAGACAAGAGCACCCTAAAGTGCTAAGACATATTTTTCAATGTCTGTAAGATTACAAAGTATGTTTGAATCCTAAGAAGTGTGTCTTTGGAATTTTGTCAGGGAAGCTTCTAGTTTTCATTTTTTCACAAAGAGGAAGAGAGGTAGATCCTACAAAGGTTATAGCTATCACAGAAATTCCTCCACCTATAAATCTTAAACAAATAAGAAGTTTACAAGGAAAGATACAGGCAATCCATCGTTTTATTTCACAACTTGCAGATAAGTGTCACCCATTTACACATATTCTCGAAAATGATGTTTCATTCAACTGGGGACCAGTTGTCAAAAGAAATTTGCCTTTGTGTAAACAATACCTTGTCAACTAGCCCGTACTCATGACACCTACCCTAGGAAAACCTCACCTATTATACATTTTAGCTACCTATTTTTCTATTGGTGCACTAATTTCCCAATATGACCTAGACCATAGAGAAAGGGCAATTTATTACCTTATCCACACCTTGGTTTCCTATGAACTAAATTACCCATAGATTGAAAAGGATTTCTTGGAAGACATCTTTACCTTTCAAAAACTATGCCACTATCTCCTTAATAAAAAGACCAAGATAATATCCAAAGTTGACCCTCTCAAATACCTCTTATCCAAACCTGCCCTTACAGGATGAATGGCTAATTGGATCATTATCTTAAGTGAATTTGATATTGATTTTGTTAATTAGAAGTCGTTAAAAAGACAGGTGTTGGTTGATCAGTTGGAAGAAGCTCCTCTATCAAGGATGGAACCTTTGTACCTGGATCTACCAAATGCATCCATGATGTATGTTAAAGATTTTGTGGAGTGGAAAGTCCATTTTAGGAGCAAGAGTGGTGTTTATAACTCCCACGGTGAGGTTATCCCAAGGGCATTCCGTTTGGGATTCCCATGCAATAATAACATTACGGGGTATCGGAACTCATTGCGGGTCTCAAATTGGCTATCACTTGGAATATCATATAGCTACACATCATTGGGGACTCCCAACTCATTATTAAACAAGTTAATGATTAGTATAAGGTCAAATATGAGATGTTTATTCCATACTGATAAATTGGTTGAAACCTTGAAGGAATATTTTGAACAAAAACCAAGGTCACATAGTAGGTCGGTAGATGTTATAGTTACAATGGGATCTCTCTTAAGCATGGGACTTTAGGAAAGTAAAATTCCCTTTCTTTATAAAGTATTTATGAGTGCCCACATACTACATGCCGAGAATCTTGTTTGTCATGTGAAATTGTTGGTCTCTTTTCCCCTTGGTATGACCATATATTTAGATACCTACAAGATGGCACATTTCCCCTGGACATTACCCATTCTGAAAATAAATCCCTTATTCACCACATAGCATGTTATAACCTGCTAGGAAGCACCCTTTATCATTGTGGCTATGATGGGAATCTACTTCATTGTTTGGATGTTCTTGAATCATCCAAAGTGTTATTAAGGATGTACACGAAGGTATTTGTGGAGCACACATGAGTGGTATGGTCTTGGCTAAGAAACTCTTGAGAGTGGGATATTATTGGCCTACCATGGAAGTAGACTATTGTAACTTCATCAAGAAGTGTGAAATATGACAAAAATATGGAAACTTGATACATGCACAAACAAGCTTCGCAGACTATCGTAATGCCTTAGTCATTTTCTAAATGGGGCCTAGATTTCATAGGGAATCTACGTCCTTCCTCTTCGAGATGGCCACACCCACATTATCACTTGCCACTGATTATTTTACTAAATGGGTAGAGTTTGTGCCTCTTACTGATTTCAATGGTGTGCAAATCTCCAAATTCATCATGAATCATCTCATTTTCCATTACGGTATCCCCTCCACCATTATCAAAATAACCTTCAAAAATAAAACAATTAAAACATTGTGCCAAAGCTTCCATATTAATCTTAAGTGGTCTACTCCCTATCGCCCCCAAGGTAATGGGAAATCCAAAGCTACCAATAAAACTCTTGTATGGATCATGGAGAAAATGGTAAGTAAAACTGGACGTAATTGGCATTTATAGATACATCCCACCCTCTAGGCCTATCGAACCTCCATCCAAACTCCTACTAGTATGACCCCATATTCACTAGTCTATAGAACTAAAGCCATAATAACATTGGAAGTGGGGCTTCCCTCCCTGAGAATATCTCTTTGGGACTATCTTGATAAGTAAAAATATTGCAAAGTTGCTTGGATAGCGAGCTAGAGCTATTGGATAAAAAGCATATGAGAGCGCTTAATCACCTAAAGGTTTACCATAAAAGAGTATCAAGAGGATATAATAAACAGATAATTCAATGTGAGTTTGATGTAGGAGATCTTGTTTTGAAATAAAATCATAATAACATTGTTAAGGATGGAAAAAATAAAGGTAAATTTGAGGCTAAGCTGGTTAGGGCCTTATGTGGTGGTTCTTTAAATATGTATCGGGAGTTTACAAGATGGCATACTTGTATGGTGAAGAGATTCTAAAACCTATGAATGCCATGCATCTCAAGCACTTCTATTCTTAAGCATGATGCAAATATCAGATAAGAACTAAAAAATAAAAAGAAAAAAGAAAAAACAAGCAAAACATGAGAAAATTGAGAAAATAGTAAAGAAAGAACAATTCGTCACGTGTGAAAACCATGCAATTATGGCGCAATGGGTAGGTTTTTTAGTGAAAACCAGTTTCCAGTGCTTGAAGAATATTATTCATTCACAAGCTACCCTTGCATTTGGATGGGTAACTCTCACCACTTTCTAGGATTAGTTTCCTTTGCTAGGTCTAGGAACCCTACCAAGTCTATCTTACACGGTCGTGATCTGGATTATTTGTTCTTGTATCTACGTGAATGATGTGCCTTTGTATAGTCCCATATGACATTGGGGCACCTTCACATTTCACTTTATCATACATATGCACATGGCATTCTGGCCTTTTATATTCCCACATCATGTTGGGGCATCTGCACTTCTTTGTTCTTTTACATCACTTTTGGAACATGACCTTAGAAAATACAAAAACGTTCGGAAAAGATACGCCAAATTCTAAACATTCGAAAAACCCCTTGGAATGAAGCTACACTAAATTCATAACATTGTCTTACGGAAACCTTGGAAACAATGTGAACAATAGCCTTGAAACTTTATCTTTGGGATAACCCAAAAACATTAGAAAATATATCAATGTTGTCCCACAAAAACAAGGTAGTGATTTAATTACTTTTAGTTGTCGGTTTGTATAGTTTTGATTATGAGTACCTTTTCACGTTGTGTGATTTAAAAATGGTTCATTTACTTACCTTAGATTGGATCTTGTTTTATTTAATTGTGTGTTGCATTGAGTTCATTTTTAGCTTTCATACTTGTGAGATATTGTTATGTTTTCATAATCTTTTGTATGCATCTATTAGGATTCATTTTATTTACTTAGATTGAATACCAATTTAATATGTTGTTAGAATTTACATGAGTTCATTTCTAGTTGCATATTGTTGTGTGGTTTTGTATGTGTATATTTGTTTAGTTTTGTTAACCTTTTGCTTGTGTGTTTGTTTACTACACATATGTTTGTTATCACATCTATCATCTATCTTTCGTCATATAACATCATCTAATACATCATATTTACAAAAAATTCTAAGTTTTACATCATGCATGTATACTAAGATAATCACCACCTATTTTATCATCAATGGGGAAAGAGAGGTTGCGATTGATCACAAATCTATCCCCTCCCCACACCAATATCATCTAGTATCATCCCAAATACTAGCATAAAACTAGAATGACTCATAACCAAAAACATATGATATCATCTAAAGATATATCATCAATATAAAAACATGTAGTACATTGTAGTCATTTTTACACCCACTAGAAGAACAAGGGAATCCCATGTGTGTCGACCTATCACCCAGGCAGCACTTTGGTGCTCACAGAGGCACACACAGGTGTTGAGTCTCTCTTTTACGTGAGTTAAGTGGGAAACCATCATCTATGTCAAGAACTTAATGAATAAAGGTGGAAATGAGACATACAATCATCATAGGGCTCAGAACGGCCTCTAGAAAAATGTATTCATTCCAAATAGAGGGTACTTACAGATAACAAATATAACTACAGTAGAAAGGAAAATACATAAGGATTTACATCTATTCCATAACATCCATGAATAGAAATGAAAAGATATAGATATGAACCAAATCAATTACATTCATACTCATTCATGTTTGTAAGCTCATTACATTCAATGGATCCATTAGACTACCAAGATCGATCGGACCAAGTCATACATCACAGTAGGGATCATGTCCTTCATCCATACAAAGAAAAATTTATAACCCAGCCCCTTAATACATTACTCCCTTATATAGCCTCTACCCAATCCCATAGAGTTCTCGCAGTATTTCTGTAGAGCTCCACTCTCTATATTATCCTCTTTTCTCCCTTTCTACTATGTGGGCACTTGTATATATAGGTTTCTTCAACCACCGAGTTACTTTTAGGGGCTAAAGATCCATCACCAAGTGTCCAAGTCATCCTCCATAGAAGCATACTCCTTCAGATCCGAGCTCTCCAATCCTTGTAATGATGGTATCTTTGGAATCCTCCATTCTTAAGCATATTCCTTTTCCGAGCACCACGTTGCGAGGATAGTATCTTATCCACTTCTCATTCGGCCGTCGGGTCACGTTTTTCTCATGTCCTGCCCAAAATGCCCAATATGGCTAAGTCTTGAAACCTTAACTCTATCCACACGTGTGCCACAATTTTTCTTAAACCCTTCCTTAAATGCTATCCTGCATGCCTTATTCTTGTGTGCCCTTATTCAACAAGGCCTTGTGCTCCTACGTGCCTTTTTGTACTTAGCCAATATTTTTGGGTCCCAACATCACCCCACACTTCATGTGTTCTCCATCTGCAGGAACACTTCTCTAGTAAATAAGGAAACATAGTAGACTTACATCTTGGAAAAAGAATAAGGGGATGAAGAATTTGGGAAAGAAGAAAGAATGGGGAATTGATGACATTATTACAACAAGCTAGGAAAATATTTTTACAAGTCGACCTCTAACTTGTTCCAGGCATTGACTTCGTTTTGCACTCTCTAGAAGAGGTCACCGACTAGGGTGCTTACCTCCCCAAAACTCAGTCCATCTCCTTGAGTGTTCATAGTGTCAACAATTTTCTCCAACTCCTTGCTCATGTCTTCAAGTGCATCCATCCTTTTAGTAATCTATGGGTATAGTTCCTTCAACTGGTTTTTGATTGAACCCCTTAAGGTTTTGATGGCCTCGGATTTATTTTCAACCTCAACAAGGATTTTGTCCCTTTCTTCCCTATTTCCCTTATTCTTCTCTTGAAATTCCTTCATCTCTGCTAATTATCTCATCTACAATGAAGGCCATAAATTATAGATTGTGTCCTCGATATTTTTCTCGCACACATTCAACTAGGCCTTATTCACTTGCATCCACCTTTCTTGATCATTTATTTTTGTGACCAGGTGCACAACCATTCTCATGATGGGATCTGGGATTTCCACAATAGAAAAAATACCTTGACCCCTTTTTGTAATCATATGTAGCAATGGTTTCTTTGATGGCATCCTTGTCACTCAGGTCATCATCTATGTTGTCTCCCTCGCAGATGAGGCTGTAAACTTTGAAATCAGCTGAGGGGTTATTCACATCTTGTGCCCCACAAAGTAAAAGTGGTCCTCATGCATGTGAAACATCAGCCACTGATAGAGGTGCTCAGGATTTCCAAATTAGGGAAACTCATAGAGTTGTAATAACCCTGCCTTCTCCAACTTCACTTTTACCTCATTGTTATATATGGGAAAACCCTTTGGTGTCCTTTTATTCATCGGGCTCAATAACTCCAATTCTATTTCATTATCTGTTGTGTTTGTGTGATGGTTATAATCACTCACCGTCATCTTTCTCAAATGGGGTTCCCACTCCTTCCCAAGAAAAACTCCATTCGGGTACTACATTTCTACGTATCACTCCTCATTCATGCTTATGGTGGTTCTTTGTTGGCTCTTCCATTTCCCTTTCCTTGGGATTCTTGGGTGACATGATTAGTTTCTTAGGTTCCATTGTCTATGTCCTCTTATCACTTCAATCTCTTATTGTTACTCGCTCTTCCACCCCTTCCAACCTTAGACCTCAAACTTGTGAAGAAAACCTCTTAAACCCGTGCCCTAGTTTTTCAAACCCTAACTGGGATAATTCCTTCATAAGACGGTGCCTTCTCACAACTTCTCTTATGCCTTTGAAATCCCTTCCTTTTGGTTTACAAATCCAAACTAGTTACTCATGCTCAAACTCTTCAAACTTTTCTTCACACGATCAGTTTTGAATCCCTAGTTTGCAATGATGGAAAAGAACTTTTTTCTTCATATACGTAAAGTAAATAATGAAATACATCAACCCTCTATTTATAGTTTTTACTACTTTATAACATTAAATGCTACCTTACCTACCACCATACTCTAACACTTAATGTGTATTTTTCAAACAAACCTAACTTTAGCGCTTAACTCACGCACTCAACCTTGCGCAGACAATTCTCCAACCTTCCGACGTGTAAACAATCCATCTTGACAGGAGACTCTTGCATGCATGTAACTAGCACCGAAGGCAATTAAATCTGTCATGATTTTTTCTCTCACCTACCTCATGTTTCATTTTTTCTTCTTCTTCTCTTGTACATGGATCCCTAATGTAGCCTTATCCTGACACCAACCATCCTTTTTCACCTTTCCTTGCATGTACTTTCTTCACAGGGCCATTCAACCAAGCTTTCCAATGCAATCCTTCCTGGCACTTCACACTTCAATTTCTTCCACCTTACTCCACCCCACACTAAAATGATGTGTGGTCCTCTATGTAGTTACAACCTTTAAAAAGTAATGAGATTACCGATGCCCAAGGCACAACACAAAACAACAACGAGAAAGGGAAACACAAGAAAGGAAAATGCATTAAATAAAATCCTAAACTAACTGGCAATACTACCTTATTTACAAACACCAAGAAGACTTATTTATAGTAGGGCTTCAGCCTACTCCCATTGAAGTGTCCTAGTAATCTCATCGATCTATTGCTTATAACTAGCACACACTCGAATTAAGGATGTAAGAGATGGTGTAGGGAACCAACCAATGCACTTTTAACTTCCTAGGATGGCACAAAAACTTTGAATCATACAGTAATACCATCTACCTAAACTCAAACTTCTTATTCCTAATATGGTGATCATGCCATGATTTTTTCTTTGCTTTTTTTGTTGTTTGGCTCCACCTGGTGAGTGATCATCTTTCTTCCAATTGCATTAACTTGTAAATTCTTTCTTCCAAAGTGCTTGCTCATCAGCCAACCCTCCTATGTGCACTATTTGTAGAGAAGGTAACATGAACTAAAATGGCAGGATAGCCTCCATGCCAAACACCAATTAAAATGGTGTGGATTTGATTAGCCTTTTATAAGTTGTCCTAGAAGCCCATAATATGGCTGATACCTTTTCATCCCAATATTGTCTTCCGACATTACAAATCTTTGTCGTGGGTATGACTCAAGTATTTTGTTAAATGCCTCCATTGTTCCATTTGCTTGTAGGTGATAAGGTGTATTTTTGTGATGAGACACCATGAACTCTACTAACATGATCCTCATGGTCTCATTCAAGAAATGTGTACCCCTATCGCCGGTTAAACTTAAAGGGCTTCCATACCTCGTGATAATGTTTTCCCACAAAAATCTTGTTGTAGTAGCTATTGTATAGTCTTTAGTTGGGGTTTCCTCTTCCCACCTTGTCAAATAGTGCGTGCAAGTGATTGCATAGCATGATCCAGTCCTACATGATGCTAGTGTAATAGGGCCTACAAATTCTATTACCCATTTATGAAAAGGTTCACCGCTAGGGATAGGGTGCAAAGGCATTTCATCTCTCCTTCCCGGCTTGTCAACGTGTTGGCAATGGTCACATGCTTTATAATACTCCTTGCAATCCTTTTACTGAGTTTCCCAACACAATCCTACCTTTAATATTTTCCATGTGGTGGTATCACTTGCATAATGTCCACTTGCACTTGCTCCATATGCTTCTTCTATGATGGTGAAGTGCTCATGCTCTAGTACACACACACATGTGTAAAAATTCATCACGCCCTAGTTTATATAAATCCCCACTTATCAACATGTAGGGTGCGGAGAATATGGCTAGTTGTTTTTTTCTAATGTCTTCATCCCTTCCAGTGCCATACCCATTTTAAGGAACACAAAAATATCCTCCAATTCTAAGGGTGCACGCCACAACCTAAATAGTTGTGCATCTGGCATGGTATCTTCAATGCTTTGTGTGTCCTCCGCCAAATCAATCCTAGAAAAATGGTCAGGTCCGGGATTACTCTTGCTTGGTTTGAAAAATATGGTGAACTTGAACTCTTGGAATAATAGTACCTACTGATATATGCACCCTTGTAGGATAGGCTTGTTCACCAAATATTTTAATGTCATGTGGTCAGTGTAGAAGATAAAGGTAGTTTCCGGTGAATCTTCTAAACTTATGAAGCGCGTACATCATAGACAATGCCTCGCACTCGGTTGTAGTATAATTCTACTCTACTGGTGTCAACTTTCTACTTGCAAAGCATATGGGGTGATCAAAATTCCCTTACCAGGCTGTGTAAGCACTGCCCTAATGGTCATTCCAAAGGAATCCACATGAACATGGAAGGGCTTATCCCAAGAGGGGAAACATAATATAGGCACGGTGACAAGCCTATCCTTCAATGTGTCAAATGCCTTCTTTGCACCTCTCCCCAATGGAAGGCACTTTTATGTCTGAGCAACTCTTCTAAAGGTGTGGAGATCTTGGCATACCCCTTGATGAACTTCCAATAGTATCCTACGTGTCCAAGAAACCCACACACTGAACTTTGAGTATTTCGCTCCCCTAATCCCACAATCACTGTAATTTTGGCAGGATCCCCAATAGGCCTTCTTTACATATTATGTGTCCCAACAAGGTCCCAAACAGGGTAGAAAATACACACTTTTTTATGTTGAGTGATATTCTCAACTTCTGACACCTTTCAAACATCAATCTCAGATTGTCACAATGGTCCTTGACTAGTCCATACATGGTCCAATCATCAAGGTACACCTAGAGGAACTTGTGGATGAAGTCTTGGAAGGCCTGCACAACAATGTGTGAGAACACAACATGCTCATTCTTCAACCCAAAAGGTATGACCATATAGGAAAAACTTCCCCACTTGTGGTGAAGGTTTTCTTTCTCTGGTCTTCCTTTATAATCCTCACCTAGTGATAACTTGAGAACCCATTTGTGAATGAGTAGACTTCACGACCTGCCACTCCTTCCAATATTTCTTCATTGAATGTGGTTGGGAAGTGATCAATGACACACACTGCATTCAAATCCCTATAATCAAAACATATCCTTATCCTTCCATATTTTTTTGATACTAATCACCATTGGAATTATCCACTCTAACTCCTCCATGGCCTCTATGATTCCTAACACTATCATCTTGTCTATTTCCTCTTTGACCTTCATGCACATGTGTTAGGATTCATTTGGTATGGTCTCTTCTCGGACTTGGCACACACCTTCCATCAAATTAATTCTCATTTCCCCTAGGAATGGTGAACGCCTTTGAGTTCATGATACCCACTTGGGAATAAATCCTCAAACAAGTAAAATATAAATGATCTTAGAGACTTCCTTCTCGACCAATAGTCTCTCATGATAGCCTCTTTAGGATCTTCTTCTGAGCCGATGTTAACCTATTTTGTCTTTAAAGGCTCATGATAGACACGTGTTATTTCATCAGCACTATCCATCACTTTGTGCGAGCCTAGAGAATGGTTAACCTCTAAATTATTCATCTCTTCATCATATATGACATAGACCATCTTACCTTTTTCTTTCTTTGTGCATGTGCACTCAAACTACACCTCATCAGACTCATTTTCACCAAATTTTCCCTCCAAGCATGGCTCTCCTAGAAATTCTACAAGCCTATCCTCTACCTTTGCACTATCCCCCATCGTAAGGCGCTTGACCTCCTGTAATGCCTTATCCACCGACGGTTTGGTGCTTCAATACTTGTTGGTCGTCAAATAGGACTTTACGAAGAGCAACAGTCAGGGGACAAGAAGTCCCTCCTCTTTAATGGGAGAGGTTCCCTTATTCAGAAACAAACCTATTTACAAATATACAAAACATGATTTTCTAGTTGAACTTGGATATTACGAAAGTGTTTTCTATAAAGATCGTCAATTACAAAAGGACTGAGGAATGAGAATACGAGAATGAGCAGAAAGGCAACATGCAGAATTATAGATAACAGAGTAATTCTTTATGTATGCGAAGTTACAGTGAATTGAAACAAGATCATTTGCATCATATAAATAAGATGGAATTTAAAGACACAAAGTTCTGTAAATAACATCTGGCGGAACACAAATTTTCTTGACATAACACAGACAAATGATCTTCACAAAATTAAATGAAAGCTTAGGGATAAAAGAGATCAGATAGACAAAGAATGAAAAGCCCTTCTGTATTGATTTCTTTATGATCTATTTACACTTTCAGAAAATAAGCCAAGTTCTTCCTCCTCTTCAAAATGGCGTGGAGAGGCCATTATATAGCTTACAAATTAGTTACTCTTTGTAACTACTTCTTTTAACTAAAGATTAGTTAAGGATTGCCAATCGTAATACCTCAACTAATTACAATGAATCCGAGAAAAAGAATTAGAAGAGAAGAGAAGAATAAGGAGAAGAAGACAGGTGGTTATGAATGGGAGGGACCCACTGACTTCAAAATTCGCTGCCTAAATCTCTTCAATGCCTCGGCTATGTCTCTACCACGAGGGACTGACGTGTTGGCTGTAGACTGAGCCCAAAATCCGAGGCACTTCTCCATTTCCTTATCAAACTTGACATGAGTATGATAGTCTTTATTTACTTCTTCAATGGCAGATTGAAGAGAGAAGATCTCCTTCATTTTCTCTTTGGAAATGGAGCTTTCCTTGAATAGATTATCTTTGACAAAAGCTCTGAATTGAGCTTTGATTTCTTACAGGGAAAGAGGCACACCAGAAGTTTCATCCTGAAGATGACAATGTATATCTTTGAAAGCAGATACAACCAGTGTCTTGAAAGCCTCACCCTTCTGCCAGCTATTCCTCAGCTCTCCCAAAGCCTCCTCCAAGACTTTGATCTTCATATTGATAGTAATTCGGAGGGTAGAGCCACAAGCTAGACTTGGGAAGGAATTACAGAGGTAAGGGATACACACGCAGGAATTCAGATTGCAAGGGTTTGAGCAAAGGATAGCATGGAAGCAATGTGAAAAATGCATAGGGGGTTCACTCATAATATAGCCAATTAGGAGAGAGAAAGATAATGAATGTGCATTTAATACATACCTACCAATTTGAATAAGCAAGATATTTGGGTAGAGCAGGAAAAATAAGCACGAATGGCACTTGGTTCATTTGGGACATGTGGGACGTGAATGTGCGAAACACGCGGCTCACCGATTCGGGCGAAGCGGGGAAAAGACACACAAATGCCTTTTGGGACATGCGGGACAAAAGTGCGTGAAACACGCGACTCGGCCGGATCGGACGAAAATGTGACAACGGGTCCGGTGAACTTGGGACATTTGGGACATGAAAGCACGAAGTACGCGGTTCAGGTGATTTGGCCGAAAATGGAACAACTTGCCAAATTGAACTTGGGACATTTGGGACGTGAAAGCGTGAAGTACGTGGTTCGGGTGATTCGGCCGAAAATGGAACAACTTGCCAAATTGAACTTGGGACATTTGGGACGTGAAAGCGCGAAGTACGCGGTTCGGGTGATTCAGCCGAAAATGGAACAACTTGTCAAATTGAACTTGGGACATTTGGGACAAGAAATTCCGACGGGCCCGAAAAAGACAAACTTTGGGGAAACCGGCCGATCGGGGAACAGAGCGCCCATTTGAACTTGGGACACGTGGGACAAAAATGTCCGACAGGCCCGAAAAACACACAAAATGACCCAAAAACACGATTTTCTCAATTTCTCAACTTTTAACATTGAGTACAATAGAGAAGACACTCAAACTCAAAATTTTAAAATTTTCACTTCCTTAAGAGTAGGGGAATTTTGAGTGGACAATAGCTGGCTCCTTCTGGGGATGACTTGGCATAAATTCAAGGAATGAGACAAGGTAAGAACTTAGACAAACTCGGGAAGTAGACCAGTACCTTATCCATTGGGCCACGGAGTCAAAAAGAAAACCAATACAGAGGACAACACACCAAAACAAAAAGGAAAGAAAAACAAAACGCTATACAGAATATACAAAGGACTCCCTAATCACCTATGACTTGAACAACTTAAGGTACTACCCACTATAAGGAAGTGGGAGAGGAGAACCATCCATGTAATCAAGATAAAAGGAATTCTTACTAGCAAAGTGTCTGATCTTGAAAGGTCCGAGCCAAAGGGAATCAAACTTGCCATGGCTGCCACGAGGTTCATGCCTTTTATCCCATAATAACACAGTGTCTCCAACTTGGAAATCTCTGAACCTGGCTTTCTTATCAAACAGGACCTTTACCTTCAGTTGGTGAACAGATATCCTATCAACAACCTCCAATCTGTCCTCATTCAGTTTGTGAAGGTACATAATTCTCTTATCCAAAGCATCACTGAAACTAGTATCTTCAATGGCCTTCATTAGATGCAAGGCTGGCAGCTCCACTGTTACTGGCAATTGAGCTTCTACTCCATATACCACTTGAAAAGGAGACATTCCAATAGCTCTCTTTGGTGTAATCATGTCTGCCCAAAGAGCATCATAGAGCTTCTTGTGCCAGTTTCATTGAGACTCATTGACTAATTTCCTTATAATAGTCACCAAATTTTTATTAGTGGATTCTGCTTGCCCATTTCCCTGAGGATAGTAATCTGAGGAGTGAGCCAAAGAGATGCCATACCCATAGCAAAAATCCATTATCTCGGTTGAAGAGAAATTCGAAGCATTATCTGTCACAATCTTGTTAGGTACACCATACCTTACCAAGATGTTCTCTTTGATGAAGCTGCACACCACTTCAGAAGTAGTACTCTTAACTGGAATAGCTTCTACCCATTTGGTGAAATAATCATGGCGCTTAATACATGAGTATGACCAGCACTAGAAGCGGATTAAGTGTTCCAATGAAGTCCAAACCCCACTGTTGAAAAGGTTCTTCAATTACAACTGGCTTAAGAGGCAAAGAGGCCAATTTGGGTCTTCCCACGAAGGTCTGACAAGCCTCACATTTATCAACCCACTTGGATGCATCTCTGAACAAGGAAGGCCAGTAATATCCTCCATGAAGTATCTTATGAGTAGTGACCATTGATGAATAGTGTCCTCCACATGCCTGATCATGAAAAGATGAGAGCAACTTTTTCTGCTATTCCTTGTCCACACATTTCAAAAATCTTCCATCTAACCCACGTTTGAACAAGGCGTTTTCCCACAACACATATTACACTGACCTTAGTTTAACAGTCCTCTTTTCTTTGGCAGTTAAATGAGAGGGGCATTCTCCATAGGTGAGAAAATGAGTGATATCAGCATACCATTCATCAACTGAGCTAAGAAACAGAATGGTAGGAAGGCCAACTTTATTCTCCAGTAATTCATGCTTAGCTCCTTCAGCAATGAGCTCACAAAGACCTTTTCCATGGACAAGCTTGGTCGGTTTGATGTCAATATCATATTCTTGGACCTTAGCAACCCAGTTCCCTCTCTTGGATCCAAATTCCTGTTGTGTGAGAATTGACTTAACAATTGTATCTGGAACCAACACCATGGAATGAGAGTTGAGGATGTAAAAATGAAACTGCTTAACAGCTTTGACCACTGCAAAAGCATGTTTTTCCATCATGGTGTATTTTAACTCATGATCTTTCAGAATATAGCTCATGAATGCAATTGGGATTTCATGCTCATTAGAGTCTTCTTGAGTCAAAACAACAGCCAAGGTATTATCTGTGGCATAGCAATAGATAATAAAATCTTTGCTGAAATCAGGACAGGCTAAAACAGGAGTTTTAGCAATAGCTCTCTTAATACCTTCAAAGGATTCCTTTCCTTCAGAAGACCAACCAAACATTTGTTTGCCTTTCATCATTTGGGAAATATTCAAAGTTAACTCTGCAAAATCAGGAATGAACCTTCTTAAAAAATTGATCTTACCAAAGAAAGAGTGCATGCCCTTTTTGCTGGTTGGGAGAGGAATTTGCTGGATAGCTTGAACTCGCTCAGGATCAATCTTAATACCATCTTTGGAGACAATGTGCCCTAATAATTTCCCCTCTGTGACACAAAAGACAAATTTTTTAGGATTCAAAGAAATCCCATGTTCTTTGCATCTTAGCAGAACTGTCTCTAGGTGGTCAAAATGATCCGCCCTTGTTTTAGAAAACACAGTCAAATCGTCAAGGTATATGACAATACACTTCCCTTTCAAACTTCCAAAATCCAAATCCATAGCTCTCTGAAAAGTGGCACCAGCATTAATGAGCCCAAAAGGCATTCTCTTGTAAGCAAAGGTACCCCAAGGAGTAGTGAAAGTTGTTTTGTGTTGATCTGCAGTATCAACCTCTATCTGATTATATCCTGAGAATCCATCAAGCATAGATAACATTTCAGATCCTGATTCTGCTTACAAGACCTAATCCATCATGGGAAAAGGACAATTATCTTTCAAAGAAGCCTAATTCAGATTCCTAAAATCAACACAGATGCGGAACTCACCATTTTTCTTCCTAACAGGCACAATATTAGCAATCCATGTTGAATGGTGAATGGGAAAAATGATTTTGGCCTTCAACAACTTCTGTATTTCCTGAAAGATGGTGTCAGCTATTTTGGGGTTGTATTGCCTCTGTTTCTGCTTAAAAGGCTTAATTCTAGGTTTGAGAGGAATAAAATGCTGCATATCTTTTGGTTTGAAAGCTTTTAAATCTTCATAAGAGTAAGCAAGAACATCCTTATACCTCTTTAAAAGATCAATTGCTTTCTTCCTCTCATCGGTACATGTAACATTTTCCAATGTTCACGAGCTTAGGATCAATAGAACTCCCAATATTAATTTTATCATACTCAGCTGATTGTTGAGGTCCAATAGAAGCTCTAGACTTTACATACCTGTCATGTTTATCAAATAGTTCCTCTAAACTCACCAATCCTTTAGGAATCTTGTTTCCTTTGAGTTTGATGCATCCATCCTGATCCGTTTCTTCTCCTTGGGTGACTGCTTTGTCAAAGGGCACATTTTCATGAGGCAGGTTGTCGCTTCCTTCAAAATACAGCTGTTCAAAATTACCCTTGAGTTCTAAGAAAGAAAGCAAGTGTTGATCATCATTGAAAACTTGCCAGTTATTGGTATTATCAGGTACACTAGGCCAATGGACCATCTCAATGGTGAACTTGTCTTGAGAGAAGTCAGGATGAGGAATCAGTAGTGACCCTAAGACTGCTAGCGAATCAGCCCTGCTGTTCTTCTCCCTAGGTATTGCTTCGATGGAGAAAGCATCAAGAAATTCAATGGAATCCCAAACCTGATTTCGTAATGTTTCAACCTTCCATTTTTACCCTCGGAAAAGGCTTCTAACTTGCTTTACAATCAATTCCGCATCACCACGAGCCGAAGATTCTTTACACCTTGTTCTTTGGCCACTTGCGTCCCAAGAATGAGAGCCTCACTACTGCTGTATTATTAGTATTTTCGAACTACAACTTGAATGAAAAAGGATGTAGGCTTCCTTCAAATGACACCAATAGGACACCAGCTCCGAACCACTAAGGAACAACTTCCTTCAAACTCTAAAATCCAAACACCATTATGATCTTTAGGTGACACTTTGGGAGTTGAATTTCATCGGGGGACATAATCATATAGTTACCATGCCCCATATCCTCATAGATTATTTGTGCTTTAGGATCATCCATTTTTGTACAATATACTCGATTTCTTCTCAGCAAAGAAATTCTTCATCTACCCATTAATGCAGGTATGAGTGCATGTGACCAATCCATTTGAATTTCTCCACCCACATCCTTACAGAAGTTCCTACTTAGCAACATCCCGTATGAAGGAGGAATATCTGCTACTAAGATGGTAGCCAAAACTCTCTTCTCAGGCAAAGCAAAGCAAAAAGCCACTTGTGCATCTTTAATTCTTCCGACCAGGGGCACTTCCTTACTCTCCATAGAGTAACAAGATCCATAAGTGCATGTGAGGGTCAAGCCTAAGGCATGAGCTACTTTAGCAGGCATCACATTGTCTGAGGCTCCTGAGTCTATGACACAATTACTGAGCCTATGGCCAGCTATAAGAAGTGTTACATAAAATGGTTTGATTTTGTCATTAGGTGAGGTGACACAATGCTACTGTACTAGGGTCTAGGGCGTGTGGCGTAGAAGGGAGTGGGTAAAAGGCCTTTAGAGGTGGTTTTAGAATGGGAATTGACAAAGTGAATCATTTTAGCAAAAGCTTTGGGATGGGTTTGATAATACTCAGCCTCTGAAATTTGAACCTTAGTCTTTTTCAGGTGATCAATAATATCAAAAGACCCAGAAGTGGATGGGCCATCATCACTTGAGATCCTAGGTTTATCAACTTTAGGGGAAAAAGAAGTAACTTTAATAGCAGGATTGATGACTCACCTTTTTGGTGTAGATGAAATGGGGATAGGAGATCCTTTTTTCAATTATGGGGATAGTTACCACTGCTCCTTAGATTTCTTGGGGGCCGCATCACTTTCTCCCTCTGATTTGTCTGCTCTCGAGTCATGACAGTGAATGATTCGCTATTCATGTCCACTACTACTTCATCATAATCATCTCCATCATCAATGCCCTCAGTGGTGAAGAAATTTACTCGAGATCCTTCAAGTTCATCTGCTTCATCATCAACTTCTTCCAAAAATTCCTCGCAAGCTTCATTATCCTCATCATCATCTGGTTCCTCAACTTCACAGGTTGCATTGATAGGAACTTTAACAGGAGGTCCTTCAAGCGCTAATCTTGTTTGAGAAGCAGGCAAACGATTTCTGGGCTGAAAATTCCTCCTTGGAACGTCTGCATAGGGAGCATGCTGAGCCAATTGTTTCTTTATGGCAATGAGATCATTCGCAAGTTTTTGAACCAATGGATCAGTATTAGGTCTAGGGGTGGAAGAGGAGGAAGAAGCAGACTTAGATTTGGAAGGGTCTCTCCTCAACTTCCCTGACATGATTAAATCATCCTCGACACTAACAGCAAGAGTTTGATCTTCAGCCAATGTTGCGAGATTAGCCCTTCTTAGCGCATAACTAACTTTAGGCGATTGGGCATTTAGGAAGAAACATTTTTGGATTTGATCAACAGGTCAAGTATTTGGTGGAATTTTATTAATCAACCTGTTGAATCGGGCCACAAATTCTCTCATGGGCTCTTGTGAATCTTTCTTTATCTGAGAGATTTGCGCTAGCAAGGCATGCACATCTTTTGCTAGTTTGAAATGGTTTTCAAACCTAGTTCTCATGGTGTCCCAGCTAGTGATAGCACCAGCCGGAAGGTGATAGAACCAATCAACAACATTATCTTGTAAAGTCTCAACGAACAGTCTCACGGAGATGTCTTCATGTTCAACTCCCAGAACTCCACATGCAACTATGAAGGCTGCGATGTGTTCATCAGGATGCACTTTTCCATCACCTTTGAATTTAGGGAAGTTCTTCCGGTTACCTCTGGGTAACTCATGCAAAGGCTGAGGAAGGGCAAGGGGCCCGACACGATGACCCCAGGGCAATGGTACCACCATTCTTGGAAAAATGGCTTGAGAGGAACTGCAACACCAGCAAGAATCAAAGCTCGAAGATTAGGACTAGCTGGCTCTGAAGGAATACCACCCGTAGGAATTCTATCTTGAATAGGTGGAGTGCTTGTCAAACGAGTCTTTCTATTTCTTGTTGAAGGGAAAGGAAAACCCTGCTGCTCCAAAAGCTAAAACTGAGAATCTTCAATACCAAGGGCCCTTCTCCCTCGAGTAAAACGCGGAGTCACCAGATCAAAGGATGATCAAAAATTACAGAACTGGAATATGATTTTCCCAGTGAGTCGCCAAAACCGTTGGTCATCAAATAGGACTTTACGAAGAGCAATAGTCAGGGGACAAGAAGTCCCTCCTCTTTAATGGGAGAGGTTCCCTTATTCAGAAATGAACCTATTTACAAATATACAAAACATGATTTTCTGGTTGAACTTGGATATTACGAAAGTGTTTTCTATAAAGATCATCAATTACAAAAGGACTGAGGAATGAGAATACGAGAATGAGCAGAAAGGCAACATGCAGAATTATAGATAACAGAGTAATTCTTTATGTATGCGAAGTTACAGTGAATTGAAACAAGATCATTTGTATCATATAAATAAGATGGAATTTAAAGACACAAAGTTCTGTAAATAACATCTGCCAGAACACAAAGTTTCTTGACATAACACAGACAAATGATCTTCACAAAATTAAATGAAAGCTTAGGGATAAAAGAGATCAGATAGACAAAGAATGAAAAGCCCTTCTGTATTGATTTCTTTATGATCTATTTACACTTTTAGAAAATAAGCCAAGTTCTTCCTCCTCTTCAAAATGGCGTGGAGAGGCCATTATATAGCTTACAAATCAGTTACTCTTTGTAACTACTTATTTTAACTAAAGATTAGTTAAGGATTGCCAATTGCAATACCTCAACTAATTACAATGAATCCGAGAAAAAGAATTAGAAAAGAAGAGAAGAATAAGGAGAAGAAGACAGGTGGTTATGAATGGGAGGGACCCACTGACTTCAAAATTCGCTGCCTGAATCTCTTCAATGCCTCGGCTATGTCTCTGCCACGAGGGACTGACGTGTTGGCTGTAGACTGAGCCCAAAATCTGAGGCACTTCTCCATTTCCTTATCAAACTTGACATGAGTATGATAGTCTTTATTTGCTTCTTCAATGGCAGATTGAAGAGAGCAGATCTCCTTCATTTTCTCTTTAGAAATGGAGCTTTCCTTGAATAGATTATCTTTGACAAAAGCTCTGAATTGAGCTTTGATTTCTTGCAGGGAAAGAGGCACACCAGAAGTTTCATCCTGAAGATGACAGTGTATATCTTTGAAAGCAGATACAACCAGTGTCTTGAAAGCCTCACCCTTCTGCCAGCTATTCTTCAGCTCTCCCAAAGCCTCCTCCAAGACTTTGATCTTCATATTGATAGTAATTCGGAGGGCAGAGCCGCAAGCTAGACTCGGGAAGGAATTACAAAGGGAAGGGATACACGCGCAGAATTCAGATTGCAAGGGTTCGAGCAAAGGATAGCATGGAAGCAATGTGAAAAAAATGCATAGGGGGTTCACTCATAATATAGCTGATTAGGAGAGAAAAAGATAATGAATGCGCATTTAATACATACCTACCAATTTGAATAAGCAAGATATTCGGGTAGAGCGGGAAAAATAAGCACGAATGGAACTTGGTTCATTTGGGACATGTGGGACGCGAATGCGCGAAACACACGGCTCGGCCGATTCGGGCGAAGTGGGGAAAAAACACAAAAATGCCTTTTGGGACATGCGGGACAAAAGTGCGTGAAACACGCGACTTGGCCGGATCGGGCGAAAATGTGACAACGGGTCTAGGCAAACTTGGGACATTTGGGACGTGAAAGCGCGAAGTACGCGGTTCGGGTGATTCGGCCGAAAATGGAACAACTTGCCAAATTTAACTTGGGACATTTGGGACGTGAAAGCGTGAAGTACGCGGTTCGGGCGATTTGGCCGAAAATGGAACAACTTGCCAAATTGAACTTGGGACATTTGGGACGTGAAAGCGCGAAGTACGCGGTTCGGGTGATTCAGCCGAAAATGGAACAACTTGTCAAATTGAACTTGGGACATTTGGGACAAGAAATTTCGACGGGCCCGAAAAAGACAAACTTCGGGGAAACCGGCTGATCGGGGAACAGAGCACCCGTTTGAACTTGGGACACGCGGGACAAAAATGTCCGACAGGCCCGAAAAACACACAAAATGACCCAAAAACGTAGATTTTCTCAATTTCTCGACTTTTAACATTGAGTACAACAGAGAAGACACTCAAACTCAAAATTTTAAAATTTTCACTTCCTTAAGAGCAGGGGAATTTTGAGTGGACAACAATACTCAAAGGCTTGGACGAGATAAACTACTACTTCTTGTCAATTCCCTTTTGACACAATGTGTCTTAGAATGGATGTACCATGTGTGTGCACAACCTTGTAGTGTAGAATATAGTTTGTATACCCAAAGGGATGGTGGAAAAGCTTTTGTGCCTTCCCTCTAGGATCTCTCACAAGCTTGGATGTGGAAAGAGGTGGGCTCCTTACCATGCTAGTCTTTGATGAAGGTGGGCATGTTATTTCTAGATAACCAAACAGAGAGGAAATTCTCACTTCGTGTCATTCCAAGAGATTATCCTAATGCGTTTCCCACTAGCATGTAGTTGTTTTGAGTAGGACATAACTTAACATCCCTCTTAGTTCATTTTCCTCCTTCCATTGAGATTCTATCTTCTGCAAAAAGACCTCAAGGAAGGCTCCTCTTGAGTACTTAGGTATCTCCTTTCCCCCTAGGCATTGGACCATACGTGCCTTCATCACCTTTGTCATTAATCCTCTCAAATGTTGTTCAATTAACTCATAGGTTCCATGTTCCCAATTATAACATGCTAGACTAGTGGTGTCACTTACCGACTGAGCATCCTCAAACTAGATAACTCCGTCATTAGGATGGATTATCTCTCAATCCCTGATTGAGTGCACATATATTCTATCTAGGACCTCTTCTCCCAAAGGTTCAGTATAAGTTGTTGACTTCCCATCAGCCAGGGGTATGATGACCCATTCCTCCTCATTTTCAAACCTTGTGTATCCCTTGTTGAACCAAAGATCCGCATACTTCTTATAGCACCATGGGTGTTGAAGTAGTGCTGGGAATTTTTTTTCCTCAACAAGTGCCAAGACTTCGAATTCCCTAGTAAACTTAGCTCCATGAATGGTGATAGTTGCGTCCTTTAAGAAACCGATGGGAATTGCCTTCATTTTTTTTCCATATACATCACATTTGAAGATGGCTATAATGAAGGCCTTCCCATCTGATGCCAACCATCAAAGGTGAGAACATTGATCTCCGCGCCTATGTCAATAAGGATATTAATAAGGAGCCATCCATCCATGACCGCATTTAACATGATCTCCCTATCATAGTCAAGGTTGTGAGGGGGAAGGTTTACATGCAAGACCTACCTCTCATGCTCTTCTCTAGTGTGTGGTACCTTCTCTCTCAACCATGCTCCTAGTAAGGGAATAATATTCTCTTGCCTTAGCATTTTACATACTTCCCTGACCTCATCTAGGTCATCTTTTGGCACCTCAACCTTCCTTCTTTTCTCCTCCCTCCTAGAATGCTCGTTTAGACACTAGATTTCTCTTTGTAAAATTTGAATGACATCTATGGTTTCTTGATATACCTCCATTTGATGTGCGGTCCGGTACTTCCCATGTACCAATTCTTCCCTTGAAACAAGGTTCTTTTGCCTTGTCATTTCCCTTGCACCCATGGTCTCTTCTCTTGTTATTCCCATAAAATGTTCTAAGCCTACATCATGTGTTACCCATGGCATTCATTTTGTGTTTGTATTCTTCATGCTTACCATTCCATCTCCCTTGTCTTTAAGGTGTTGCTGATTCATATGCTCAAACAAATCGGGAACTCCTCATACTTGTGTTTCTTCTTGCACCATGAGCATTGCAATAAATCAGGCACTCTCATTTGTAATGCTCCATAGACCCACAATTAAAATAGATTCCATGTGGGAACTCACTTCTTCCTCCTCCGCAATTACCATGACCACGAAATGCTCCATGAAATCCCCTTCTGTGCATGCCTCCATCTGCGTTCTCCTCATAACAAAGATCATCACCTTTATAACTATTGGCAATGTTGGTCTAGCATACCTCATGATCAATATCCTCTTGGATCTGTCAATAAGCCTATAATCCTTAGTATAATGGGTTATAGAGGTGCATATCTTACAGTAGCAAGCCACATTTTTTTGAATTGTGTGCTATAACAAGGTGCATCTACTTGCATCATGGTCCCCATGACAAATTTCATAGTCTACTATAATGGTGTGAACTATCCTTCGGGGGAAAATATCCTTTACATGCCCATCTACTTCACAATTTGTACACCATATACCACTGCAATTCTCATGGGCTGATTTCACAGACAACTTCTCTAACTACTTAGCCGTAGCATCAATTTGAGCCTCCAGAAATGGGATGACACTAGTATCAACACTTCCAACAGCTTCGGCATGTAGCGCATATTCTAATGCCTCACAAAGGTATTTGAAATTTTTATGAGATAAAGCTCTTCTAAATGGAGTTATCAACCCCCCAATAAACCATTGAGCATTTTATGAAGGGTGAATGTCATATGAAAATTTTGACATGAGAGTTTTAAACCATGCATCATACTCTTGCACACTCTCTGCCATTTCCTATTGAATCTCCCTCAGGGTGTTGATGATCTTCTGTTCAAACTTAGGGATGTGGAATTCTACCAAGAAGGAATTCTTTAAAGTAGTATAATCCACCACCATTTTATGAGGGTCAAATTTCCTATACCAGCTATGTGCATGCCATTGAAATGTCCTTACAAACTCACTAGCCTTCCACTCTGAGGTTGTGATCCCCTTCGTGTGCCATAGAAGCTCACACTTGTGAACATGTTCTACAAGATCTTTAATACCCCTATAATTTGGCAAGTGTAAAGACATCTCAAAGAAGACTTAAGGAGGTGGTTGGGGCCCTTGTCCTCCCGAGCCGTGAGCCTCGGTTTCCTCCAAGTGTTTCCTCTCTTCGCTGGATATACCATATCCACTAGGTCCTTTGCCTCTTAAGTCACCGAGATCCACCAGGTCCTATTCCTCCTGACCCACCAGATCCACTAGGTCCTGTAGTGGTCGTGCCAAGGGTCCCCAAAGTTCCACTGAACTACACGCCGATGGTCTATGATAATGCCCCACTACCAATAGTGTACCTGCACCACTCCCAGATGTGAGACTAAAGGTTTGTGTACTTTCTCCTTGTCCAAAAATTCCTCCAAATACTAGAATAGTATGCATAGCCATAGAAGTGGGAAATGAAAAATTATATCTCCGGGCGCAGATCTGTCACTTCCACTAATACCAACTAGGTCAATGATACTTCTTCCTTGATCTAGAAAACCAAGCACCAAGGTTTGGTCACTAGGTGGGTTCAGATATGTGCCAATGACTATTCTCTCTCCACACGATGAACTCTCATCAGAAGCCAAAGGGATCTCTCTTATGTGTTTGCCAAGATGGGGTAAAGCATAGATGCACTCAGTTCCACATCCTCTACATGAACCTCAACTCCTTCCCGCAACGTCTACCTCCATAGATCCATCACACTTGTAACCTCGCATTATATAACAATCTCCATTTCAAACGCTTCACTATACTTAATTCATCTCTCCTCCCTTTCTTTCTCCATTGTAATATCTATCATCTTCCTCCACCCTAGCTTCCTCGCCTAGCGCTTAGAATAGTTTAGCCGGCCATTGGAAATGCCTCTAAACTCAAGGTAATAATCAAGATCTTCATTTCCATAGGGATAACATGTATAAATTATCCTCTGGCTCCCACATAAACTCAAACTCAATAACTTATGTAGAAATAGCATACTCCAGAGTGTAGCTAGCCAACACACCTTTCCACCAATGATCCACGACACAATTCCACATCATATCTACATCCTGTAGCCTATGGTATTCTTCATGGGTCCTCATGTGTGATCTATAATACCAGCTTGATCTAGACACATATGCCGAGAGCCATTCATACAGTTCTCCTGGTAAGAAACAAAAACAATTTCATACAAATCATGGTAGAGGTTCTCCTCTACCCATCTACGTGCATCAAACTCAGATCCAATGCTGAATCTCTAAGAAAATTCATCCTTCGTACTCTTCAAAATGATACAATAGTTTACAAAGTTAAACTATCTATCATCACTCATTGCACATCATGATGTATGTCATTTCCCACTACAACTTCAAAAAGAGGTCCCGGAAACGAAACCAAGATGTAGTCATTTTTACACCCACCAAAGAACAAGGGAATACCATGCACATCGGCCTATCACCTAGCGGAGTTTGGTGCTCATTCGAGGCACGTGTGGGAGTCAAGTCTCTATTTTATGTGAGTTAAGTGGGAAACCATCATCTATGTCAAGAACTTAATGAATAAAGGTGGAAATGAGACATACAATCATCATAGGGCTTAGAACGGCCTCTAGACAAATGTATTCATTCCAAATAGAGGGTACTTACAGATAATAGATAGAACTATAGTAGAAAGGAAAATACATAAGGATTTACATCTATTCCATAACATCCATGAACAAAAATGAAAATATATAGATATGAACTGAATCAATTACATTCATGCTCGTTCATGTTTGTAAGTTCATTACATTCAATGGATCCATTCAACTACCACGGCTCAATTAGACCGAAGTCATACATCATATCGGGATCATGTCCTTCATCCATACAAAGAAAAATTTATAACCTAGCCCCTTAATACATTACTCCCTTATATAGCCTCTACCCAATCCCATAGAGTTCTTGCAGTATTTCTGTAGAGCTCTGCTCTCTATATTCTCCTCTTGTCTCCCTTTCTACTATGCAGGACTTGTATATATAGGTTTCTTCAACCACCGACTTGCTTTCAGGGGCTACAGATCTATTGCCAAGTGTCCAAGTGGTCCTCCATAGAAGCATGCTCCTTTAGATCTGAGCTCTCCACTCCTTGTAATGATGGTCTTCTGGAATCCTCCATTGCTAAGCATATTCCTTTCATGGGCACCATGTTGCTAGGTTAACACCTTATCCACTTCTCATTCACTATCAAGTCATGCTTTTCTTGTGTCCTACCCAAAATTCCCAATATGGCTAAGTCCTAAAACCTTAGCTCTGTCCACACATGTGCCATAGGTTTTCTTAAACCCTTCCTTAAACCCTGTCCTACGTGCCTTATCCTTGCGCACCCTTCTTCAACAAGGCCTTGTGCACCTACGCACCTTTTTGTACTTAGCCAATATTTTTGGGTCCCAACATACATCATCGCTGATCTAGCATGAATATACATAATAAATGAGAATCATACATCATCATGATACATGCATATAACTTTAAACATGAATCATCAACATAGTGCACCTAAAACATGAAAAATATAAACCATCAAAATGTCCATATATACATGTATAAATGTTTGTCTCAAGATAAAATATACATCATCGATACAAATATTCCATCTAAAGGGCATGGATCAAAACTAAGCCTTCATCAAGAGGCATAATCAAAACATGATACATCAATACATACATCGATCAAAATCATCCTTCATAAGAGGCATATATACATACATATGTCTGTACAAAAAGGAGATTCAACCATGACTCTCACCCTCTTTCGGGCTGCCTGGTTTATAACCTAGAGGATGAAACAATGGTGTTGGATGTGAGGGTTGGCTCTGGTGTACCACCCTACTATCCAACCAAGCTACAATTGATCTAACTAATCACCCTAACCTCCATGATTTGGAGCATGTCCTACTCACATCTAGTTGATCAAAAGTTGTGACCCACTCCTCCGGTATTGCTCTTTAATAGGCATCCTTGTAATACGAGGCCTTGCCACTAGCTCTCATGATATCCTAAATCATCTATGTCTATTCCAAAGCAATGGCTTCCTATACGGAAATGTCTCTCTCTCCTATCGGTCTTCTCGTATCGGTATGGGCATGTCTCACGCTGGCGCCTCTCGATCTCTATCTACAATAATGGTTTAGACTCGTGCTTGTGCCGAGTCTCTTATGAATGATATAACCCTACACTGGCCTGATCTTGGTCCCACTATAAAGCAACACTTTGTGCATGTGTCTATGCTTGATGTAAGGGGCTTAATATCTAAGCACCAAGCGTTGCTAACTACCCGATCTGGTGTTTCCATGCTCCACCATCCCCACCTTGACCAGCCCGGGGATATCTCTTGATGTCTCTCTCGATGTCATGACATGTAACCGCATCCTAGCCTGGTCTCTCTCACCCCACTGTAGCTAAACCACTATCGCTTCCCGTAGCTACTTTTGAAGTATAGCTAGATTTCCATCACCACCACCACCACCTCCTAGAGTGTGAGGTGGCACCTGCTATGGAAACACCTATTGTAATTAGGCATATACCCCTTCTAGAATACCTATTTGAGGAAAATCTATATCTAAAGCCCTAGGTTTCTTTCTCACTGAGCTCCGGCCATTGTCTCTATGGTTGTTGTAGTGGAGGACCCCATCTACCACCACCATCAAGATGTTTTCCATTAAAAATATCACCATCGCCATCATCATCATCATCATTTCCACCATCACCTCCACCCTCATCACCACTAGGAGGCCCACTGGGGGTTCCCTCACTCTGTATCGTAGGAAGCTCTAGGAATCATTAGAATTTGAGGATTCTAATAAATATGGATTTAATCAAATTACATATTATATAATATTACAATAAATATTTAAATAAAGATTACATCATAACATAAGTAAATAAAGAAATACTTACAGAAATAAATAACACAGGTGACACATTATTTATAGTGGAAAACCCCAATAGGGTAAAAACCACTTTGAAAATAACATTTTACTTCAAAGAACTTATTTTACATCTAGTAAGATCACCTCCTCCTTTAAAAACCTATTTATCAAGGGTAAAACCAAATCACTTGATTTTCACACCTTTGATATATTTCTCGAATATATCAAATGAGGACTTAAAGTATTTTTATATAAGGTGATTGGGTATGTCTCGGGACCCACCTTTTCAACTTAAAATGGTTGACACATACACCTAGGTTTATAATACTTAATATTAGAAATATAATCATTTCATGATATTAAATATTTAACTTAAAGTATATACCTAGGTTTACATATTTAATAATATAAATATAAATATAAATATTATTAAATATTAACCTATATATTAGTGATGGACCCATATACATTAAGGGTTGGCTAGACCACTTAATCATTATGTTCCAACACTCCCCCTTAATTTTAAGTGGGATAACATAACATATGTCAATATATTACTTGCCCATGGTACACTACATGATTTACAATCCTTAAACCATAAAGGTCTTAGGCTAGCATATCGATTGAAGGAATTATAACACCTTCATCATACTCAATTTACATTTTGGTACAAAAGGATTTAGAATCCCAAATATCATTCCATGATCAGTGACTAAGTATGATTTGTGAGTTTTACATGTTCTCATAGGTTCTCATAAAAGGTTATTGAACCCAATCATATAGAGTCTTTTACAACTAAGGACCTCCTTAACAATATGCTTGTAGTGGATGTTTACTAGTAAACTCAATAACACTAAATAGTTTACTCAAGACCATCTTTAATATCTTTCTACACTTCTTTCTAAAAAGTAGCCAATGAGGTATACATGCACGAAGGTTTTTACACTTTTCTCAAGGTCTTTTTACACTTTCCCGAAGGTCTTTTTAAAAAAATAAGTTCCATTAGGAGGTGACATTATCATGCACACTCCCCTCAATGGCAACTCAAAAATCCAAGCTTTTATGAAAGTGAAAAAACTTTGTAGCACTTAGGTACTTTGTGAAGATGTCAAAGAACTCCGCTCTTCACCAACATAAACTTAAGATTTATCTCATCACTTTGCACCTTCTCACAGTGAAGCGTATATGTATCTCAATGTTCTTCATCCTCAAATGTTGAATTAAATTCTTAATCAAGATTAATACAACTCTGACCACCACTTAGAATATAAATACTTCTTTTAGCTTCCATGTGTATCTCTACCCACATTCATTGCCGCCAAATGGTTTCTTTACTTTTTCCATTGTACTTCTCTTCCTTAGTAAAAGAAATGGAGACTATTGATTGTATTTGTTATTCTAAGTAAGGGTTCCTACACCAAAAAACTTGAACACATATCCAATATATTTTATAACACAACATCAAGTATGGTTAGAATCACAAAATCCATATAAGATAGAATTTTCATTCCTAGTATAATGTAACCCATAATTTATTGTTCATTTCAAATATCTAAAAAAATCAAGATTTCAATGATCTCTAAAAAAGGTTCCCGCATAAACCTTGAAGTAATTCCTATCAGTATAGGAAATATCTTGTCTACTTATAGTTAGATAAATCAAACTATCAACTAACAAAGATATATAATATACGATCAACATTTTTCATATGCAGATTTAGGATCAATATTTATTCCAACTTCCATTGAAGTAGAAAATGGTTTACAATCAATCATAAGAAAAAATTTCAATACAATGGTTGCATATTGTGTTTTGAAAAATAATAATAGAATGAAATACAATCATACAAATAACATGATGTGAGAGACATAACTCATTCATTTCAAAGTACTACTTCAATTTCTCATTAATCATATGAATTAAATTAGAATTGTCACTGACATAAGCAAATTATCAGCATATATACATATAATGATAATATGTGAGCCTTATTTTTAATGAATGTATCATTGTTAGAAGAAAAATTAACAAAACCTAATAGTTTAAAGAAGAAAACAATTTTTGCATACCAAGCTCTAAGAGTTTGTGTTAAACCATACACGCTTTCTTTACCGGTTTCTTTAAATTATTTAGGTTGAAACATGTAAAGTTCTTATTTTAAATCCTAATTCAATAAATAATTTTTCTTATCCATTTAGTGGATTTCCCACCCAAATTGAGTGAAAATTACAAATAAGGCCCTAACAATACTCATTTTAGCTATAGGGTAAAATGTCTCAACATAATCAATACCATGTTTCTGATTGAAAACTCTAGCAACAAGTCTAGGTTTATGTTTGTTAATACTACCATTAACATTATACTTTACTTTGTATATCCACCTAGACCCTATAATACTTCATGGCTCAAGTTCATACAAGGTAATTAATGCATGGTACATATGATGGCTTCTGGTCATTTTCCTAAGGTTAATAGGATTTGAACTTTCTAACATAGATTGAGCCCAATTTAATTTCTTATCTAGGAATATAAGAGCTTCAGAAACATCTATAGCGTCAAACATCAGCATGACCATTTAATAAATCAGAATCAAACCCATCATTTATAAGCATTTAATGAAGTAACTTCAAGAGAAGAAGACAAAGACATGTAAACCTTTCACTAGATTATATCTATACATTTCATATAAGCTTCGATAATTACACATGTCCTAACCTTTCATGCCATAATTTTAAATTATTCAAACTCTAAATATAAAATAAGAGGTAGAAGGTAAATAATTAAAAATGTACAAAACATTTCTTTAAATTCCTTCAACTCTTATACTCTCATTACTATCCTTGATATACCAATTATTCTTCGTGCATGGATTCTAGTTGTGTCCATACCTCTTTTAGATGTTCAATATTACCAATGTGTAGAAGGTACTCATCATTCACATTGCACAAAATTATAGAAGGATCCTCCTATATTTATTGCAAGAATTAATTCATGTTATCTATAGTTGATTGATGATTGGTAGGAGCAACCTCATATCCGAAATAATCATCCGAGTTTCCTCACCATAAATTCTATTTTGACCCAAATATTGTAGTTGATTTCATTCGAGATATGGGTTTTGTCAAGACAGAATTAACTGGACATCATTGTTTTCCTAAACCTATAAAAAACACCCCATTATAATATACAATGTACCATAGCGTTAGATATATATTTATCGATAATAAAAACAACACTTTTAATAGAATCGATCTAAAGAAACTATTTGATCATAACTAATTATGTCATTACAATACATTATAATTAACCTCCCATGATCAAAATAATAACCCGCAATATAAAAGTCTCGCATTATACCCCAAATTTATATAAAAATATTTTCGACCATATAGAAGTGAACAAGAGACCCCGAAGAATGTATAACAACATCATATTTTTAAAACAATAAATATAGACAAAGATCCGACCAACTTAAATTTGACGTCTAAATGACCGTCATAATGGCTTATTTTTTGTTCTGTCGTGACGGTCATTTGACCGTTAATTTTAATACAATGAAAGTTTCTAGGAACCTATGAGCTTAAATTTGACGTCTAAATGACCATCATATTGTCTTATGTTTGGTTTGCCATGACGGTCATTTGACCATCAAATTTAATGAAGCCAAAACTTGTTGTGTATTTCCAAAATGTGAAATTCTAGAATTTTTTATTTTGTATAATATTAGAGAGGTTATATTTTAATACATTATAATAACTTATTATAATTTATAATGTAAAATTATATACATTTTTTTAAAGGTATATAGTTTATAGAATGTAAATAAAAAATAACATATAGGTCATAAAATTATAAACTATAGTATTTTTTATATAAAAAAACACAACCCTTATTAAAGGGGTTTAAAGGACATAGACCAGGTTAAAAGAATTTTACTAGGTGCAAGTAAATTTATAAGAGTATAGATTAACCTGCATATTTTACAGAGGGGACAAGTTATTTCACCCGACCAATGAAATAAATTGAAATCCCTATTTTCATGAACCTTGTCTCCTCCCTTCATTTACTCTTAATTTTACCACGCACACATTTAAAACTATGAAAATATTACAAAATATTTTATATAATTCTTGTATGTGGCTATAACTACCAATATTTTAATAAATATTTACCACACTTCACGTGGGCCACCAATAAACTAGCCATTTTTTTAATTCTTCATTTATACTTGAGAGTTCCACATTTATACCTGAGATATTATCTCATTTTATTCTCCACTCCCACTCTTATATAAAAGAAAACCTTTAAATAGGTTTATTTATATAGTTTTTATAAACTATAAGATATAAATGATTGGGGCCACCCCCTTACATGGATAATATAAATGGTTATAAATGTTAAGTTTTATTTAATAAGTATTAAGATTTAAAAAGTAATCCCTTCATGGCCAAGTAATAAACACGAGCCCCTTACTAAAAAAATAAGCACTTAGGTTATTTTTTAAACATATATAAACCAAATCTAATAAAATTTATATTTTAAGTGGTTTAAACCATATATAAAATAGGATTCAAACTTAGGTTTATTTTTATTTTTAAAACTATATATGCCTAGATTTAGGCTTAGAATATGGTTTGTTGACTTTTCCCTCAATCCCATGTAATTTTAATATGGTTTAAGTTTTCCAAAACTATATAAATTTTAATATGATATTTATATAAATTATTATATAAACCTTATTCTATATTATATATATTTTTATTTAAAAATAATAATATAGTTTTCAAATTATATAGGATATAGTTATAGATTAACTATAAACTATAGTTTTTCAAATTGAATCCTTTTAGAGGGAACCAAAAATACGGGTATGAATTTACCTTCCAAAATATTTAACCTACAAACATTTGAAATTATAGAAAACATAAAAATTATTTCATATAGTAATAAATCCTTTACTTTTCAATGTGATTTTCACACAGGTAAATATTTGAAGCCCCTTTCACATGTGCACACATCAATCTCCAAACAAACATTAATTCCATATAATTTACAAAATGTAAATGAAAGTAAGAATCATATCATATTACATTTCCCCCAAAAAATTAGGGATTTAAAATTGAAAAACCCTAAAAATTTACTGAGAGTTTAATTGCACAAATGTAATGCCAAAATAAATTAGGGAAAAATAAGGGGACCAGATACTTTTAAATACCCTTTTGGGTTGGTTGAAAAAACCCAGTACAAATTAAATAAATAAAATACAAAACATTTTATCTTAATTTATTTAATTTACCTCGCTCTGTTACCATGTTAGAATTTGAGGATTCTAATAAATACGGATTTAATCAACTTACATATTATATAATGTTACAATAAATATTTAAATAAAGATTACATCATAACATAAGTAAATAAAGAAATACTTACAAGAAATAAATAACACACATGACATAGTATTTATAGTGGAAAACTCTAATAAGATAAAAACCACTTTGAAAATAACCTTTTACTTCAAAGAACTTATTTTACATATAGTAAGATCACCTCCTCCTTTAAAACCCTATTTACCAAGAGTAAAACCAAATCACTTGATTTACACACCTTTGATATATTTCTCGTATATATCAAATGAGGACCTAAAGTCATTTTTATATAAGGTGATTGGGTATGTCTCCCGACCCACCTTTCCAACATAAAATGGTTGATATATACACCTAGGTTTATAATATTTAATATTAGAAATGTAATCATGTCATGATATTAAATATTTAACTTAAAGTATATACCTAGGTTATTATATTTAATAACGAAATATAAATATTTCATATTATTAAATATTAATTTATATATTAGTGATGGACCCATATACATTAAGGGTTGGCTATACCATTTAATCATTATGTTCTAACAGAATCGTCAATCGATGAGGTATCACTGCATGGTACCATGGAGCATACTCTGGAGTACACCTCGGATCTCTGACCTTTCTCAAGGGTACCAATATAGTTGGCATGACTGTAAAAAGTTAGTCAATGCTCTATCCCTAGTAATATGTGGCCCCATATCAAATTACTCTCTAGCCCTGCGGGCATACCACATGTCTAGCCCAGGTACATCCTGTATGATACCAAACTGTCTTTGGCACCAATCCACCCTATAAATCTCCCACATATATTTGTTTCTACCCAGCATGAAGTGCTCAATTATCGTTGTGCTAAGCTCTAGGCCATCCTAAGGCCACTAAAAATGTCTGTATGGCCTCCATACTACTTCTACCTACTATAGATAATCTAGCTCATGGTAGTAATGGTATGAATCTCCCATATGTTGTCACACGTCATCTCCAACCCGAACCTGACTCATAATAGAAGGCTCCTCTAGATCTCAAACTCTCAAAGACACTTGCAAGGCGACCAATAGAAATGTGGTCCCACGCCCAAATTTGTAGAAGCACAGGCTGGTCCTACCATCTTCTCGAAGGTAGTATGTGATAAAATATAAATCCCAAGTATAAGTGTACCAAAGTATGCACTAGCCTAGAATTATGTCTCACAATCGATCAAGCCACGTATCACTCCAATGAGGCCAAGCGGAAATGAAGCTTCAATTTTTTTAGGGAGTAAAACTCCACTGAAAAAAGCCATCAAATAAACTATAACCCGATCAAGCTTGGGATCCTCATGCACCAAGGTATTCTCATTGTCATCATGTGGTGGGGTATCACTAGATTACCAAATATCTCAAGGATACATTGATCGATATCATGCTGGTGGCTTGAGTCATGAATCAACTCACCCTAGATAGGGACCCGCATAATGCACCATACGTCCTCTAGTGTGATAGTGATCTCACCAGTAGGAAACTAAAAAATCGACTCTAACCGTGCCACCTCTCGGCTAAGGATGTCGGAGGCCATGATCCAAAGTAATCATGGCATGTCACTACGTAATCTATATTTGTAACGTATAAAATAATATTCAATATCTTCCAATCCTCCTCATCAAATTGTGTCTCTATCGTGGAAAGACAACCATATCTCTCATGGGTGTGAAGGATGGGTATTATCCACTGCACACAAACCAATGATACACACATTAGGATTACTTTTCTATCTACTTATACCTAGTTTTCTAGTAAAATTCTTCTTTCTTTCATCTAACATACTTATTTTTGCTTTCTTCTACAATAACCTAGTCTATTTTCATCTATACTTGGCTAATTATTGGAAAGCGTAAATTATAAACTTTCCTTTGGCACATGAACTCCTACTTCGATGCATGTGCACCTGTCTTGAAATGTACGCGCCAGCCGCATATGTGCCTCCACTTTGACACGTATGCCCACTCCATTTTCTATCTAATCACCCTACCTACCTAGGACACATATATGTCCAATTCGAAGCATGCGCTTGCCTTTCGACACATGCACGTACACACCCCTATTTTCCCCCCGATGCATATGCGTCCCCTTCGGTGGATAAGTGTGCGTGTACCACTTTTTTGACAAGTATGCATACGTATACCTCTATTTTTGATGCATGTGCACATGCGTATACGTCAAATTTACCCTAATCTACGCCTAAAATGACTAAAAATGACATTAAATGCTTAAAGGAAAAAGTAGGGATAGGGCACTCATGTAGGGTCCATCCACTACATCCTAAAGGTACTTCTAGATGTGATCTTCTTGTCTCCTCCTACTTGGTAGCCTTGCCATCTCACTCTAAGGCTCTCACACTCACTCACGATGAAAATTCACAAGAGCTTTGTTATAAATGAACTGGTCATGATTGATTTACCCCCCAGGTGGGTATATTAGGTTGTCGCAATGCCCCTGGGGCATGTTTTCTCTGTTGTAATCACTCTAACACTTCTTCTGCTCACCAAAATGATTATTTTATATTTAAAATAATTATTTTTACTAATTTTTGCTACGTTGGAGCACTAAGTGCTACCTAGCAGTCATTTCTTCACCCTGGGGTAGTTTACAAATATTCCAAGTGTTATTTTCTATTATTTTCTTCTATTTCACCTGTCGTGATAATTATTTTATTAAATAATTATTTTTCGCTAGTTCTTCTTTTCGCCGAGGCATTTTTACCGATATCCAATGCCCTTTTCTTCACCCCTGGGGCATTTTTTTGTGCTTCTAGCATATCTTCCACTTCCTAAATTCTTCTAACCGATGAAAAATTTAAAAATTATAGGATCATCCAAAAATCTTATAAAATGGTGAAAAATTTTAAAAATGTACTAAAATTAGCAATCAACTCATTTACAGCTAAAATTTTCATCTTTTGCATGGCGTTCATCTTGTATCTTGTTGGAATTTCCACGCATATTTAAACAACAACTTACAAATCACCTAACTCTACAATCATTTACAAAAGCTACATTGCTTACTTCATCGATACTCTAGGGCACGAGTTTCTTGGTATTGTTTCGCTATACACATTGATTTTTCATCAGACCTAAGTGTCCTCCATCCTTTCACTTGCATGTACAACTTGCTTTGGACATCATTTTAAACCCTTTTCATTCATCAAAACATTTGGGATTGCAACTCTATAACAAAATATTTGTGGAACTTCCTTAAATGTTGTTGGTTTAAGTGTGTGATTGTACTTATTTCCCTGTTATGTGAGTTTGTTTACTTCTCGTATTGTATTGCATATTTGTATGTTGCAAGGAGTTGTAGTTTTAGTAATGGACAATTGTTTGTATCTTTTATTTTCATGTCATTTTACGCTTCTGTCGTATGTTTATATTTTAATAAGGATCAATGATGAAGATTACCAACAATATGATGAATAAGAATTATTTATATAGCAATGCCTTGTGGATAGCTCAAAGTCCCTTTTTCTTGTTATTTTCTCTTATATCTCCCTTTTCTTCTTACTGTTATTTCTTCCATTCTCTATTTCGATTGCCAATCATGTTCCTCCATCACCCCATTAACACTCGAGGGGCATCCTTCATCCTACTAATTTTTCTTTTACCCCTTCCATTTTTTCTACTCATTTATGCTTGTCTATTTTCTTTGAAGTGACGTCGCACATGTCACCTCAAAGAGGGGGAAATGTAGACACCTATAATTTGGTATGCATAATATTATTATTAAGATCATACTAATTATCCTAGTCTCGTTTCAATTTACTACACTATACCAATAAATCACCCTTTCTAACCTCTTATAAACCCCCTAAATATGTTAATCCCTCTCTAACCAACTTTCCCCTTTAATTAACCTTGTTTAGGTTAATTAACCCTCTTATTGACTTTCTAATGAGAATTTGACTTTCTAAACAAATATCTCACCTTCCAAATATCCACTTAGCTTTCCAAATCCAGTTCACACCTCCCAATGTGCTTTTCTTAAAATCACCTTTTTGACTCCTTTTTAGTCCCATATGCATCCAAAAGACCTTTTCTCCAAACCAAAAACTATAAATAGAAGGGTACCCCTCCCACCTTTTCATAAGAACTCTCTCTCTCATCTCATTTCTGATTTAGGTTATGCTTTAGTCATTTTAGAGTCATTTCATTTCATATTTGAGCTATTTACTTGTTATTTGCTAAATCTTTCAAAGCTTCAAGTAAATGGGAGAATCCATTAATGGTGAGGATCCATTATTAAGATATTAAGACATCAATAAAGACAAAAATAATTATTAGAGCTTTAATAGGTTCATTTATATGTAGCTTTCATGGATTAGGGAACTAATATAGTCATGTTTAGATGTTGATTGATTGTTTGAGCTTTATATATGCATTCAAATAGGTATCTCTTGTTTATCTCTAATTTGATGGTGATTTGATTTGTTTGTTCTAAATATTTTGGGGTTTCTTTAGAGATTCTTACCCCATGTTCATAGATTTAACAAACTTTTCATTGCACACACAAATAACTTCCGATCAAGCTCATTTCTCGTAAATCTCAATAAAGGATGATGTCTAGACCATGTATTTGCATCTAAACATGTTTAATATATTACCATATCTGGATAAATATCCACCAAAGACTGGTTCCAGAGCGGCGTTGGTACTCAAATCATTTTCTCCTTTGAAGTCAAAAAGAATCAATGGGTCAAGGGGATGCTTAGAGAAAGATATATTATAATTTCAATCGTTTTGTAGTTGGGGAGGGATCTAATTGTATTTTTACTTGATCTTGGGAAAAATTTGATAGAATCATGCTAAGGGGATGACCTACCCTACTACCTTAGGTTCTTCCTTTAACCAGGATGAGAGGACTGCTTTCAGACTTTGTATTTGTAAGGGAAAAGAATGGACCAACAATATTTGACTTTGCTTTTCAGGACATTGAGAAATAACCTTGAGAAGACATGGTCAATGCAACATAATCTAACTCTCACAAGTTGTCACCCTAGAAAATGTAGATGTCTCCTAGACAAGGTTCAAGTTACTAAAGACAACAATAAAATCATCTTAGTCCTTCATATTTTAGGTAAAGGATGGGTAAATTTAACAAATCTTCTTAGCATTTATGGATAACCAAAGTCTGCAATCGGGGTGGATTTTGTAGGATTTATCAATTATGGATGTGTTTTGGATAAGTGAAGAAAGTTGGGGGACAATTAAGTGGACATCAAATCCTAAATTTTACATCAAAAATAGTAAAACATCAAATTTAGTCTTCTGTGGACTTGAACCATGCCGAAAAGTCAAAAATATGTCATAAAAATGGTACCATCACGTAGGGGAGACTGTTAGCTTTTTAGAAATATTGATTTTAAAGTGAATAGAATAGAAAAATATCATTTTATAATTTTTTACTAATAGTAGGTCTTTAAAACACTTTTTCTTGTGAATGTTTATGTCTATGTTTAAGACTGTAAATTTTGTTTCACTTGTCAGAATGTGATAAAACTTATACCATCCCAACCATGGTGAAATTATATACATGTTCAAAAAATATATATTTGATTTCAATATTTTTTAATGAAGTTATGGCGGGAAAACGGAAAGTGTTCTGTTTTCTTTATGTTTTCAGACCACTTTCACGGAAAAAATAATAAAAAATAAAATATTTCTCAAAAAATACAAAATAAAATATATCCCAAGATAGATAGTGGCATCTAACTTCTCACCAAAGGAAAAATATATATATCAATTTTTGGTCATCCAAATCGTGGGCAAACGGACTACAATCTTATAGGCATTTTAAAAAAAAATACCAAGTCATTGAATTTTGAGTGTTTAATATAGCTAAACTTGTCCAATTTTTTAAAAAATTAGTAGTTTAGAAACTAGATTCTGGATGCTATGATTCATATTGATATAATTTTTTCTAATTTTGAGTGTATGCATTGCTAATAATCCCTACAAGTTGATATTATGTTGTTATTTGCAATATGATGTCCACTTATGACCCCTTTTTTGTCCCCCAACTTGCTGCACTTACCCTTTAGTTGGGGAATTAAGCAAGATAAAGTTGATAATACCAAATCTTTAGAACCTTTGACAAATGTTGGAACATGTTCTAGGTGAGAATATAAGAAAACTTCAAACAACTAACACTGAGCCTTCAACTAGAAGATGTGCATGAATGGAATCCCAAGAATACACAGCTTTCACACAATCTTTGAGAATTTAAACATAAAAGCTCAAGCCAAAAACTCAATAAAACATCAATAATCCTCAATCTATCATGCCTAATATACACTCGTAGACTTACAAATAACCTTTATCAATAAATTGGAAGCAAAGTGAATTTAAAATTGTTTATTTCACAATGAAATGAAAGCTTTCCTCATAAAGACAATTGCGATTGCCACGATGATACAACAAGGAAATAATCTTGTGTGATTCAAATGGAATCATAACATAAGATTACAATAGGAACATTGATAATTATTTATAAATATCTTAACTTAAAAGAATACACAAAAATGATCATGGTCAAACAAAATTAACTCAAACTCATCAAATTAATCAACAAGGGAAAGTTTCATTTTCGGTCTCAATGTTTATCAATGGTTGTACACTTACAACCATCTTGACATGATTCTATTTGGAAGCTAAAGAAATTAACAGGTTTCTCAAACAACTTCTTGGAAAATTGTTTCTCTCAGTTTATGCGTTTATTTTATAAAATTTTAGAAAATTTCAACCCCTTTTATGCGAGAGTATTCTCATCACATTTATACAAATATCAATCACTCACTCACTCTATAATTTTTCCCCAAAATTATGAATCTTTGAAGAATATTATTTCTTTACAACACATAATCTAATCCATTTTTATTATCTTAGAAATATCTTGTTTTATGTTTCCAGTGGGAAAATTTCATGTCATTCATATTTTCCATTATCCTAGAATGACTAGGATGCCATATCACTTCTTTGAGGTTTATTTATATCATTTATCTTTTCAAGAAATCAAATAAATCCCTTTTTGATGATTTATGAGCATCTCTAAGTGATTTGATTTGACGTGTAATCCCTTTCACCTTTTAAGAATCCATCTTGGGAAACACACATTCACTTTCATGTCTTTCTGGCTAGATTTTTTCCGCATGTATCATTTTGTATAAAACCAACCATTATCTTCTACATAATATCAACTTACTTCATACTTATTTCTCCCATGTGAATATCACATTCAGATCTTTAGAAATTATTCTCTTGTGATTATACTCATCTCAACTTGTTTGTCTCAATTTTCTTATAAATTCACACTATTTCCTTCATAAACTCACATTTTTTTAGTGTAAGGAATTTAGGAAAGTTATTATATGGCAGAAACACTAATAACAGCCATCTTGAAAGACATATCCACTAAGGATTTGTACTCAATTTTTTATCTTTCAAACCCTTATGAGACATTCGTAAGAATGTTATTTGAAATTTTTTATCCTAAATATTATACAAGGCCTTTGACAATTCAAGTTGTTTGTTTTCCATTGATTAGAAGTCTTATCAAGATAACTAACATTTTTTTACCTTCCAGATGATGTATTTTCATCTCTTCATACTGGAACATCAAAATACTCCCAAACATTGAAGAAATTTTAGATTGTGAGTAGACCTAGTGTGCAAGGTTTGACTAATTACCAATGCCCCTTCATTTGTAATGAAGCACTTACTGTGAAGGAAATCCCCGAGGGTATTATGTACTTGATCGTGAAATTTTACCGGGTACTATTCTTGCCATTTTCTGAAGGATGAATTAAATGGAGCAATGTGTCTCAATCTTGGAGAAAAAACCATCAGGGACCATACCTTCTCAGCCTCCCCGAAGCATCACCATTTTTGTGAGGAAATATAAGGGGAGCCTAGCTCTAGGCCTCTTAATCCATCTGCTTGAGATCATTTTTGTTACACTTCCAACTCGGGGTTCTAAACCATCCTCCATTTTCAAAAAAACAAGTAAAAAGACATTCCCTAAAGGAGTTTTGGACATGACTGAATGGGTTTCCTCCTATGAGAGGAGGTCACAATTTCTCAATTTGTTGGATGGACCTATGATAACTATTGATGAACTTGGGTCTTTGGGTATGTCTCACACACTAGTAGGAGACATTGTGTTTGTTCAAATGGCATTGGGGATAGATGAATTTGTTCATATGAAGAATAGACTAGTGAAGAAACTTCCTCTTTGTAGAGAGGATTTTGTGGTGGTAGATGATTAGGTTTCTTTTTCTTGTTTCCCTTTTTGGTATAATTCTTGAAAACATATATAGATTTTTCTTCATAGGTTGGGGCCCATATAGAAACCCATTTTGTTTTTTTCTTAGTATAAAAGATAACAAATAATTTCATTAGTTTACATGCTTCATGATGGATTTGAAATCTTATCAAAGTAATATAAAGGTTTAATGTATTGTATCAAATTGCATACATATCTTAAAATAATAAATTCAAATTGATATTCAGTTTGTTTATAAAACAAGAGTAATAATTGAAACAAGATGAAAAACAAGTTCAAGGAAAACAAGATTATGCTTGTTGATAATTCTTCATGGTTGTATCTTTATCTTTTCATCTTCTTCCTTGGGTTTCCTATCCACATATGTGTCATACTTTTGGAATAACTCTTTTATATCATCTTAATCTGCACACTTGTATGGTGCTGAAATATCAAGGCCTGCCTCCTCAGTGTATCCATGCATTGATCCATATTTTGTTTATATTCCCATGGTTTTTATTTTAAATATACGATTTTGTTTTCTATAGTCATTAGTGTCTCAATGACTTCATAAGAAAAAAATTCTCTTTGGATATTCTTCTCAAAATAATTGATTAAGAAGTCATTTTTTAGATCACCATAACTCTTTTTGAATTTATCAAATACCATGTTTTCTAACTTTAGATCAATAGTGTCCATATTCTTTTCAACCCATTTATTCTTTGTCTCCATTTATTCTTTGATTCCATTCAAAACCTCAGCTCTAAGTTTGGCCAAGTCTTTAATTGCATACTAAGTTCCCATGTGTTCAATTGGCACAATTCCTTCCTTCTCAACTAATTCTTCATCTAATTGAGTAATACGACTTAGCTTGGGAGAATTCCCTCAAAATAGAAAAGCTCATTATCAGAATTTTAAATTAACTCATTAATTTCATTGAGCTTATTCTTGAGCTTTTCATATTTTTTCCTATCTTTTTCAATATATTTGTTCCCCTTTTCCATTAGCTTCTCCACCCAAGTATTAATAGATTTAACCTTTTCAATGTGTTCCATAACCTCAGGGGTAGTAGTGGAGATATCTTCTTGGACTTCACTAGACCGACTAACTAACTATTCAAACATGATCTCAATGATTTGACCCATTATTTCAATTGTCTTTTGGTTATCCTGTCCTCATATACTTTGTGCAATAAATCATTGACTGCTTCTGAGACTCCTTTCTTTAATTCATATCTTGAAGGTTTTCCTAAAGGAATGAGTTGAACATTATAGTCATTTTTAGTTATATCACTTCTTGATTTCCTCATGTGGTATTGCCACCTCCAAAGTTCTAGATCCATATGGGTCAGTATGATTTTTAGTAATAACCCTATCCTTTTTTGGAGCCTTTGTGGGTTTTGGGAAAGCCAAAGCTATAATATATATGGCTTTCATAGGTACAACCTCTTCTTCTTCTTCTTCTTCTTCGAAAAACAACTTTCATATCCAGTCCTTTATAAGAGCAGTTCCCACCTTTGTCTCTTGCAATTCTAGTTGAGGTTTTTCAGAACAACCACCAATTGCTTAGACATCTCTTGAACATATTACACTAATGGATCTTTATGTTGCACTTTTTCCACTTCCAATGTTGATTTATTGGGTTCATTTTGTGTTGGAATTTTCCCCACTTGCTTCTTTCCTTGATCCTGAACTTGGGGTTGACCAAATTCCTTCTAATTCATATCAACATTTATAACATGTTCTCTATTTTTCTCCTCAATTGATGTAGTCATAACCTCTACATTTTCCTTGGGAACCTCTTGGGCTTGTGTTGTTCCTTTAGGTAATTATTTTTCTTTTGCAGTTTCTACTTCCTTTAGAGGTTGTTGTTTTGTGGAAATATCCTCATGAACTGGTATATCAATTTACTTTTGTTCTTTTGATATATCTTTTTGTGGCACAATATGTTGGCTCTCAATAATTGATCCCTTACCTTTATTAATACCCTGTATACTTTGAATTCCATCAATATCTTCCTTTGTAATGGTTTCTTTTGCAACTTCAATCACCCTTTCTTCAGCATACTTTTCCCTTTGAGGTGATCCACTACCTTTGGTAACCTTGGTTTCCATTTGGGGATCCTTTTCACCTAGTGCCTCAATATCCATAATTTCTCCACCAGAAATTCCTTGAACTTTTGACTTGCTCATTTTTGAAGTAGTTTTGCCTTCAGAAGATATTTCTGACATTAGAATTTCTAACTCAACAATTGGCACATGGGTGGATTCCTTCACTCCTTCACCTGACTAGAGAATACTTGTATATTCTATTACTTGTCTTTCAACTAATACTTAAAATATTTTGAGTACATGAATCTCCTCATTTGTGTCTATATCCACTATTTCAATTGGGTTTTTGTTGATTCATGCAATTGATCAAAAGAGGTATACTTATAACTTCAATTGGGGTTATAGAAAATTTCTTCAACTCTTGTTCTAACACAAAACTATCTAGTGGATTAGGTGGGACATTACCTAGGGATACTTGTTCTTGAGTAATATCAGCTATTACTCCTCCTGGAGATAAAGTTGAAGCTGAAAACATTGGTTGTATATTTGGACTTACTTGAACATATTTTTGTTCTGGTGGTGGAGTTTCTTGATGAACCATGGAAATAGCTACTCCTTCTTGTTCCTTAGTGAGCATGGGAGGATCAATCACTTCATCCTTCTTATGTTTGTGTTTCTTAAATGTAGGATCACCTTCTCTTACCAAGGGTTTTTCAAATACAAATTTGTACCTTTTCTTTTCCCTTTCAAATTGTTTGATATCTGGTGCTACCCTTCCCTCGTACTTTGTGACTTAGATTGGATATTAGCACTTGTCATGGCTCCTCTCATCAACTTTTTAGTACTCTAGGATTTTGGTAAAACCTCTGGAGGGGAATTTTGTGTAGCTAATCCCTTTCCTTTTATTTAGATTGGTACTGCAAAAGTGATAGGAGAATTTTCCATAGATTTTAGAATAATTTCTTCTATTTTCTACTTTAAAGAAGACATGAAAGCTCTTTTCCCACTTTGGTAGCAATGGTCCATTCATCAACAATTCCTGTAGTGGTTCTTTTGAAGGTAATTGAGGGGATTTTTCTCCTAATGGATCCATCTAATCATCTCCCTTCTTCAAAGGGGGAAGATCTTCCTTCAATATCTATGATTCCCTGAAGTTGTTAAGCACCCTTATATTCTGAATGGATAAATCTATGTTCTTTTTTTTAACAAAGTAAAAGTTCTCCTCATCACATGAACAATCTAGCCATATTGATCATATGATTTCTCCTCATCTCATTTTATGGGGTTTATTGGTTATCCTTCTACCTTTGATCAATATAAAATTGACTAAATATGTGTTGGTCATCCATGATTCCTTCAGAACTACAACAATTTTAAAATCATTGACCTCTCGTGAGTCCTAAAATGCCTTATCTAGCCTTCGTATGCTTTGTTCTAACCCCTTTCCTCTCTTTTCTTGCATTTTGGTCTTTAGTTATAGACCGCCCCCCTGCTGGGTGGTAGTCCCATGACCACTTCTGGACATGGTGGCGGTCATGTAACCACCACCCTGTGTGCTAGGAATGGTGGTCCTATGCACATTTTCTAGAACTTTCGATGCTTTCATCAACGTAAAAATCAAGTTGTGCTTGTAATTCTCAACCACTCTTGCTTGCATTAAATTTTTAGCCACCTAGTAAATAGTAATTCCTTTTTTTTAATAATAGAAGAGTTTAATTCAATCTTACCCTCTAGTAAATCAAAGTGCTATAAATACCAAGCTTGTTTACAAGCAAAATGGCCCCTCTCCCTCTATGATTTATTATTCAGTGTGTTTTGAAAGTTCTTCAATAAGTCTCAATAGGTTTAGATTTTGTAAAGTTCTCAGCCTCTCAGTTCAAGGCTCCATAGTTCTAGTTTAGAGATCACTTGGATCTCTCTAGTTTCATCTTGTTCCATTGTTGTTCTCCAAACAACTGCTTAGCATAAAATAGTTCTAGTTCTAGATTAAGTTCATTTGAATCTTGATTCTACTTAGAGTTATAGGTTGTTGTTTCATCACAGGAAGTATAGGTCCTAGAGATTTTGGTGTGTTTGTGTTGTATCCCTGCAACAATCCTACTAGGAATCACATAGCCAAGCTCTGTTCTCTTGCGCTATCCCTCTCCTACTTGCATTATGTTCAGGCTTACGTCCAAGCTGCCACTATTTGAACATCTTCTCCTATTGTTGCCACTATCACATTCCCACTTTTCTGGATTCACGAGAACACGTAGGAATGAAGAGATCACACTAAGGGGACAAGCTACAATACAACTGGATTTTCCATTGTTTTATAAACTCCAGGTTTGAATTGTCAAAGTTGTAGTTACAATATATCAAATAGAATAGAAAATCATTTTATTTCAGTTAAGCTTGCTTTCAACATTACCAGGGAAGTCAGTGGGGAATAATAGCTTCTGAGAAGCTATGATTTATTCCTCACTTCTGAGGTAAGATTGAAGGTCTTTCAATTAAATTAGTTAGTTATTTATATTTAGGATCAATTCACAAATGCACAGGAAAATAGCTACATCTAGCTACCTTGCTTGTTTTAATCCCATTATTAGATTAATCACTCATTATCTAAATTTATTAGAATAGTCACTCTTTAATTTCATTCAAATTCACATCTTTGAAAATACAAAAAAAATAAAGCATAGCATGTAGATTTATTTTCATAATTAGTTTACTTCATTCAATTAAGTTTGGTTATCTCTTGCATGACAATTATGGGACCCAGAGAGCCCAGGGATTACATATTTGAACCGGTAATACCTCAACCAAATCTCTTCACAACATTAGCAGATATAGATCAAGGTCTTAGAATTCACGTCTTCCAAACAACAACAAACCCACAAGTAGTTAGTGAGCAATTGAGAGAATTAAACATCGAAGATGACAAAGCATATGAATTCTAGTCAAATCAACCCAACTATAGATTGCCTTGATAGGATATCCACATGACCATACAAGAACCTAAAAGAGAGAAAACATTTGGTTGTGATTCATTAGTTCCACAGCCAAATGCAGAGACCTTCTCATTGACATAGACACAGGATTACGTATACAAGTTGCTAGAACACCCGTAAGGTATTCTGAGAAGATCACACAACTCCTGGTATTAAACATAGAAGCTGAAAAATATTATGACTACTTGGATAGTCGGAAGAAGAGATTGATTCTTCACATGACCATAAAAGGTCCACAACAACCACGAACTCATGGTTGTGATCCCCAGGTCCCACAACCCAATGGGCCTACTAATCAGTTAAACATTGACACCAGTTTACGTACGCTGGTATTTAGATCCTCACCACTCCCACCGGATATTATAACACAATTTTCCATGTTGAACATAGAAGCCAATCAAGCTAATATTTTCTTGGGTTAGACCAAAAACCACCCATAGTTTCCTACAAATCCACTACACCTCTCACTACCACTTTCATGACCTTGTCTGAAATATACACAAAGCACCTACAAGTCACTTTCCACGCATCCAATAACCAATAGATAGGATCTCGGTAGAGCTCGACATTGATTGGAGCCTCCGAGCAGCTATTATATCTGAATGATCCATTACACCAATTCAGGTTAGAGAGATTTCTTTTCCTTGACTCACGCAGATCCCATTATTACGTGTTGAGGATATAAGATTTCCCAACTAGTTTTCCACATCCACATATATTTCATTTCCACCCTAGTTGTCTTGGCATGACCTCGGGAGGTCGGGTATGAAGAAAGGCTACTTGTCGATTCTCATGCTCACCTGTCACTTTTCTATCGTACAAAATTGGTGAACCCGACGTGAAATGCAACAACTACTCCCTTTTCATTTCCATTTCTTTCATCCATCTTCACTCCTTCCCATTATTCTGTGGGTATTTATATACCCCCAAATATGTCAAGATACGATGCATATGGTAGACCTCTCTCAGGTCTCAAAGCATATTATGGTCAAACAAATAGACAACCATCACCCTCACTTTTTGCATGGGCTGAAAACTACTCAAAAAACTACTTGTCATCACAAACTCCTCCTCAAAGAACTAGCTCTAGTTCTTCATTCCAAATTGAGGAGCTAGACCAACTCACACAAACACAACAACCAGAGCCCTCAGGCTCTAACAATATGACATTTACTTGGAGAATCCATTTCATCTCCTCGGGTTTTGTTTAGACCACAAATCAGTAGGCAGTCAGATCCACTCCCATTTTTGATGAGGAGTACTTAGCACACTACACTAGAAGTGAACAACGCTTCCAAAACATGTACCCACCTATAGGAAGTTTGCAAACACAACCCACACCCCTACTCCAAGAAAACACCCCATTCCTCCACCTATGGAAAATACTCTTGGTGAAGTTTGGCAGAGTAATGATCAATTCATAGCAGGGTACCATACCCCTCTACAACCTCAAGGTGTACAACAATAACCATCAAGGAAAAACACTATGTCATCACCAATCGAGGTCATCTCAACTTTAGTTGAGAGGGTTAGAGGACTAGAACTTGCTCAAGAAAATCAAACTTCACATTCTGGGAAAGCAGGAACTTCCAACCCTCCACATCATCCCAGCCAAGTTGACCTCCTCACAGAACAGGCACATTAGGCATGCCTCCTCAACATTCATATAACTACCCACAACAAACACCAACTAGAACCATGTTTTCAAATGCTTCTCCAGTTGAAAGTATGATACCTCCCAGTTTAGTACCAAACAACCCATATCAGAGCAATGCTCCTCCCTACTTAAACATTTATTCAAAATCACCACAGGGAGACATGTTCTCCTCTCCCATGGATGTTCACTCAACCACAGGGGTTTCCTTATGTCCCTACAAATACATATGCTATGCCATATCAACAACCCATTCCACCTCCACCCCCTCAACAGGCACCATCGATGGTTGAAACCTATGTGGTAGGGACTTACTCAAAATATTTAAAAGAACCTCTAGATTTCACCGTATGAAGCATCATGCTTCCAAGACCTCTTCCCATTTTCCTAAATTCAAGGGGAGGGAGATCCAAATGCACATATCAAGGCCTATGCCATGGCCATTCAAGAATTTCTCCCTTGGGATGTGGTTGTTGCTAAGATATTCCCTAAGACCTTAGAGGGTATTTCCCTTGATTGGTATTATAGAATACCTGAAGCCTCGATACACTCATTCAAACAACTTGTGTCAAAATTTATCAAAGCTTTTGACATGAACAAATTGTTAAGAACAGGGATCAGGGAATTCTTACACATTAAACAAGAGCACAATGAATCTGTTGCTCATTTCATTCAAAGATGGCGTACAATCCTCTACTCATCAGCAAGTGCTCCAAACATGGATCAGATGGAACTATGTGACTTATTCCTTCATTCTCTCAATAGAGAGATAAAGGAAGAAGTCCAAAAGTTCCCACTAAGGACTTATGATGAAGTACTCAAGAGTGCTCTCCGAATCGATCAAGTGGCAATAGACAATGGTCATAAGACATATGGAATGAATGGGAAATTAATCACTCCCAATCAAAACACTACGACTTATCCTAATGTCGGAATACCAATCAAGGACCCAAGATCCTTAACAAAAATTGTGGGGTTACAATAGATGGAGTCATAGACTAGGTTAAAAGGAAAACATCATAAACACTCACCACCCATTAACAATCAGTGAAATAATAACTTTACTCCAACAATCAACATGGTGGATTTTAATCATCCATCACGACAACAACAACAACAACAAAAACAATGGAAAATCCAGACACAAGGTCCAATCCAAAACCCAACTGGATATCAGAACCAAAGCCAAAGGCAACAACCTCAAAATTTCAACTCTAACAACCAACAACCTAATCAAAATTTTGGACCACAACAAGTTTCAAACCAACAACCTCAAAACTATAATCCCAACTTGTATTGTGGTTTCCACAAGATTCAAGGCCATGATACTAGGACTTGCCATGACTACAATAAATTCATGCAACATTTTCTAGAAGATCAAAGACAACTCTTTGTAGATATGTTTTTAACAAATTTTGCATTACCCACACCAAACACCTATACGGGATCAGTTTCCCCTCAAAATGCACCCCTCAAGATTTTTAACGATCCTCTCCCAATCATTCTAACAATAACATGTTAGATCCAAATGGGACAAACAAGGGTGTTATGGTAGGAAATAATGATCATGAAGCCTCAACTTCATCAAGTCCACCGGTCACACCCCAATTAGGAACTCAACCACAAACCAAGATAGTTGGTCTAGTAGAGTTAGACACCAAGCTACACATAGAAACCATAACAAGAACACAAGATTATTCTTCTCAACCAGTTCCAACCTACCCATCAGTACTAGACAATGTTCAACAAACACTAGAAAAACCTATAGGTGCTTACGATCTAATTAATGACCTAACAAAGACCTTCTCTCACATTTCCTTCTTGGATTTGTTGAAAAAATCTCCCACTCACAGGGCTGCTCTCTTAGAAGCATTGGGTCTTGGTCATCTGATTAACATCACTCCTCCTCCTAAACACAAGTAAACCATGTAGACTTTGACGTCTACCCTCCAGGAAGCCAAGATAGGGATACTTGAGTTTATATTTGATATAAGAAAAATGCCAATGGATGCTGAAATTACACGTAGAGGTGACCCAACCTTGCATTTGTAGGTATGGGTTTATAATAATTATGTTAAGCATGCAATGATTGATGATGGGGCAAAATTAACATAGTCCCCTTCACTTTTCTTCAAAAGCTAGGATATGGAGAAACAAATTGTTCCTCAACACAAAATACGCTAAGGGGTTATGATAGCCTCAAGGCCACTTCAATTGGGACTATAGTGTTACCAGTCACCTTAGGACCCAAGACAGTCCTCACCAAATTTTATATTATAGATCGAAAACCAACTATAATATGATTCTCGATCAACCATGGATACATCACATGAAGGCAATCCCTTCCACGTTATTCCAGGAAATAAGATTTTTACACCTGGGAAAAATCTTTGTGGCATAGGTGACCCAAAACCTTTCACATACACTTAGCAGATTTGAAAAAGAGACCAGGTGTCCACTCTAAGTTTGAGCTCCCAATGAATCAACTTAACAAACCAGTCAATTCAAATCCAGAAGTAAAGTTGGTACCTACAATAGAATTAGAAGTCACAAATCTGGTCAAAGGCATTCCAACACTCAAAAATGAGACCAACATCATAGAGATAGTATCATTAGGAACCACCACAAAAATTGTCGAGTTACTAGAGAAATATCTACCTATTCTCCTACCATTTGATTCCATGGGTATAGGATGTACCCTAGGAATTGGCTCCCTTCCAGTGGATGAAGTTTATATGGTAGAAGTAACCGAGGCAAAAGAAGAAGACACGAAGAATGTTCCAACATCCATTTTTCCAAGAAAATATTGGACTCTCCACTTTGATGGAGCTAGATGTCATTTCAGGCACTGGGGCAGGTGTGATCCTTACTTCTCCCGAGGGAAAGATCCTACCTTTTTCCTTTAAGTTAAACTTCAAATGTACAAACAATGGGGCTGAATATGAAAGCCCTCCTCCTTGGCCTCATCATAGCCAAAAGGATGGGTGTTGATAACATTAGAGTGCTAGGAGACTCACAATTAGTTGCAAACCAAGTATCTGAGGTATATGAGACTAGAGCTGAGCACTTACAACTCTATAAAATGGTGGTATTAGATCTAACCAAGGGATTCAACTTCATATCAATCAAAGCAATCCCATGAGAATAGAACCTTCTCATAGATTCAATAGCAACCTCAGCTTCCCGTTTCACTCCAAGCAAGTGAGTTGGAAAATACAAATTTCATGGTATCACTTCATACTGAACCATTGGTGCGTAAAATACCAATAACCCCAATCTTGACACATATAGAAGCTTGAGAATGAGTTTACCATCCTAGATCACTTTGATAGATGATAGGGTCACTCTTGGATATCTAAATGCCTATGTGAATTACATCTCACTCATCACATAGTAGATTTCTCCCTAATCCCATATTCCTCTTCCTATTTTGGAAATCCCATGATAGAATCTCCCCCACAAAAGAATCTCAAAATCTACGAGGTAGAGAATGAAGAAAGTTTGGAACTACCTCCGCCCCACCTAAATTTGAAGAAGGCAACTTCCTTAATCAAAGGAATGATTGATATAAATATTGGAATGGAGGAAGAACCAAATATTTTGAAGTTGGGATCCTCATTAACTCCAGAGGAGATAGAAATACATACCCAGATCCTCAAGGAACATCAAAAGGATTCACATTTAATTACAAAGAAATGATGGGAATTACACCACATATCATGGTACACAATCTTGTCACCAAACCAGATGCAAAGCCAATTAAGAAAAATTTGAGACCAATGAAGCCAAAAGTGGCTCTCATGGTGAAAGAAGAAGTAATGAAACTTCTCCAGGTGGGATTCATCAAACCAGTCAACTATTCACAATGGGTATCTAATATCATCCCCATTCTAAAAAGAATGGGAAGATACACATTTGCATAGACTTCTAGGACATTAACAAAGCTTTCCCAAAGATGACTTCCCATTACCATCCATCGACGTCATTTTTGATGCAATAGCTGGATTTGAGCTTTTTTCTCTCATGGATGGGTTCTCGGGATATAATCAAATCAAAATATCTAAAGAGGATCAAGCCAAGACTACGTTTATAACTCCTTGGGGAACTTATTGTTACGTTGTCATGCCATTCGGTCTTAAGAACACTGGCACTACATACCAATGGGAAATGACATACATATTCCATGACCTTATTCATAAGATTGTGGAATCCTACATAGATGACTTGCTGGCCAAGGCCAAGAAGCATTGTGATCACCCAAAAGTGCTCCATATATCATTCTCTCATGATTGATCGAAATATGGCATCACATTGAATCCAGAGAAATGTGTATTCGGTGTAACTAGGAGGCAAGCTTCTAGGTTACATTATATCATCATGAGGGATTGATGTCAACCCCAAAATCTAGGTTGTTCTTGAAATGATTCCACCATCAGATGAGTCTGGTATCAGATCATTTCTTGGGAAACTTGGTGCAATTCAAGGTTCATCCCTGACTTAAGTTTTTTGTTCATCCAATCAATCAATTTATTAAAGAAGGATTATAGCATTGATTGGATGGAAGAATGCAATGAGGCCTTCAAAGTAGTTAAATGCTTCTTGTTGTCTCCTCCCACGCTAATGCCTCCTAGACCAGATCATCCTTTGATCTTGTATTCATGGGCTACTGATGTCTCGCTAGCCTACATGTTGGCTCAAGAAGATAATGATAAATGGGAACATGTAGTTTATTTCATTAGTCAAACATTGCTTGATTATGAAACACATTACACACAGGTAAGAAAGAGAATGCCTTGCCATAGTCTTTGCAACAAAATGTTTAAGACATTACATGTTGAATCAAGAAACAAGGGTTATTGTAAAGACAAATCACTTGTGGACATTCCTCACACAAGGGTCTTTATCTAAAAAGGTTGGACATTTCATAACCTTAATGGGTGAGTTTGAACTAACATTTGTAAACCAAAAATCCATGTTAAGGGAAAATCATTACAGATTGGTTGGCTGACAATCCATTGATGGGGGTGATCTAGTAGATCTAGACTTTCCCAATGAGTGCATATATTTTGTCAAACTAGGCCCCCATCTCTATATGTCCTTGGTACACCGACATCATCAATTTCATCATGGACCACACATACCTAGAAGGGGCCACATCACAACAAAAAAGAAGGCAGTTACACATTATCATTACTAAATACGTTATTTTAGAATAGGTGCTCTATCGTAGAGCCTTCGACGGAATGCTTTTAAGATGTGTTGACATGGAAGAATCCAAAAATATTCTTTACGAATCCCACAATGTGGATATGTGGAGGCCACTTTGGTGGCCATGCCACTACTCACAAAATACATCGATGGGCTATTTCTGCCCACTCTGGAACATGACATGTAGTAGAGTTTGTGCGCAAGTGTCATAAATGCCAAGAGTTCTCCCACGAGATTCACATGCCAACACAGGCTCTAGAACCAATCACAACCCCATGGCCCTTTTCCACATGGGGCCTAGATTTGATAGGGAAATTCTCTCCCTCATCAATAGATGGCCATAACTTTATAATCACGGCCACAAAATATTTTACTAAATGGGTAGAGGCCATGCCTCTCACCACCGTACTAGGTTCTGTAATCGCTAAGTTCATTTTGAATCAAATCATTTATAGGTATGGTGTCCCATAAGTCATTATCTCAGATAATGGCACATCCTTCAAGAATGATGAGGTCCATGAGTTATGTAGAAAATTCAAGATAAACCATCACATGACCTCTCTTTATTACCCCCAAGCCAATGGACAAGTTGAAGGCAAAAACAAAACATTAAAATCCATTCTCCTCAAAAATAGTTAAGGAGAACAAATGGGATTGGCATTTAAAATTATACCCGGCCTTGTGGGCCTATCAAACATCAATAAGAACACCAACAGGACAACCCCTTTCTCATTGGTATTCGGGGCAGAAGTAGTTCTCCCACTTGAGGTCGAAATACCTAGTCTCCACATCTCATTACAAGGGATCTTGGGAGAAGAAGCCTATAGAGAGGCACCTCTCTCAACTAGAAATCCTTGATGAGGCCAGGTTAAATGCCAAACAATGACAATAGAGCCTATGCTTGACCGGATGTGCCGAAAATATAACAAAAAGGTCTACGAATGAGAAATATATGAGGGAGATCTAGTTCTAAGACTAGATAGCCAGATTGATAAGAAAACCGGTGAAGGAAGGAAATTCCAGCCCAAGTGGTTGGGCCCATACCGAGTCATGAAAGACTACGGAAATGGTGTGTATCTCTTGTGTACACTAGAAGGTGAGGAATTCAATGAAACTATCAATTCCTTGCATCTTAAATGGTTTTACGCATAGGTCATCAACATCACCATTTGTATATTATGTCTATCTATTTGCATTAGTCACTCAGTTGTTTCATTTTGTTCACTCATTTCATAAATTTTGTGGTCAAGGAACTTATTCTTAAGCAATTTATTACAAGCTTCTAAAAATATTGGCAAAAGCATTCAAATCATATCTCTTCAATTTTCATAATATCATCAAATGGTTTCAAAATCATCTCATCAATTCGATAGACAAAATCTTGACAAAAACCATACCAAGGCCTACATACTTGGTCATACTCATTTCTTCTACTAGGTTAAGTTGTTCTTACCTACGGTCTATTCTAGAAGCTTCTTGGTGTCACATCTATCCCTCTTACATCTCTTTGAAACAAGGATACTCCAAAATCATAGATCAGAAATGTCAAAGCCAAATTGAATCAAAACACTAAACAAAATAGAATATTTTATTTTACACACTTCTTTTCCCTACCAACCTTCGGTGATGAGCCCATCTCTTACTAGTGGTGCGAGGTTGAGAAAGGAAAGAAGTGCCCTTACTCACCTATGTCCTACCTTTGGTGATAAGCCCATACTTCTTACTAGTAGCATGGGGCAGGGCGTAGGGGGTCCATTCACGTAAATTAATGAATCTTAGTATTTTAAAAATTCAAAGAAAAGTGTATTAAGTGAAATTAAGCATCCAAATTCCAAAGAGATCAAATCCTCAAAACCAGATTTTGTCAACCAAGTTTCCATTTATGGATCTAAGTCTAGATAAACTAGAAAGTAAGTTGCATTCTGAGCTATGTAGTAGTTTTTGAGTAAGGTAAGTACGTAGGTCTAAATTTGGTTTCTATCAATACCTTGTCTTTCTCTCATCATTTCCATTCAATCAAACTCATACAATTTGTGCCCTTCCCAACTCTCGGTGTTGAGCCCTCACATCTTACTAGTTGTGTGGAGTTAGGAATGGGGAAAGTTCATCTCATTATCACTACATATTCATCACATTTTTCCAAAACAAGAAGAAGCAATGAACATTTCCCAAAGAAGCCAAAAGTTCAGTACTACAATATGTTTGCATCATCACATATCAACATTACAAAAAAAAAAAAAGAGAAACATTTTGTTCAACATTTGTTATCACTTGTCATCCATTGCATACATTCTGAAAAGCATATAAAAACAAAGATTCTAAAAGCATCTAGTGTACACATGAGAAACAAATCACAAAACTCTAGATACAAAGAAGATCTAGATCCAAAAATATATATATATATATATATATATATATATATATATAGAATCATGTTTTACATACAATGCCATCATGCACTAGGCATGGTCAAAATGCTCAATGAGCCCAAAAAATACAAAAACAACTCATATAAACATCCAAAAAAATCACTACAAAAAGACCAAATGGCCTCTCAATCCCTGTGGGATCCCTCGGAGGGTGCACGACCACATCTAGGGCTCCTACTATGATGATGCTCTGAATGCACTTGAATGATGGGAGTGCTCATGATCACGACCACTAGTTGTGGTCTCACTACGAGAATGGCTCCACCTCATCAGTGCTCAACAGTCTCATATCCAGCTACCTCGAGTACGAAGGGAGGTCACTAACTCTGCCACCTTCTAGATAGGGAAAACACATCAGTGTGTCTGCCAGCTGCTAAAGGCTCTCTAATGTCCTCAGTAAGTTGAGCTCGAGTCTTCCCCGAAGGGAGAAATAGGGTGTCCACACACCCATGAATCAAATCCCACCATCCTGAGAAGTCACTTGTAAAATAAAAAAGGAAATAACAAGTTAGAAAATCACCAAAAACAAGTCAAAAACAAAGCAAAACAAAAAAAATAAATATCAACTAACATCTCTAACTAACAGGGTCGAGAGAAGAGTGGTAACTCACTCGGATCTCCAGGCATCTAGGTAGGGTCTCTAGGATCTGCACTACTACTCGACACTGCTGCCAACTATGGAGCCTCCCAAAATCTAGAATGAAATGACATCCTACCACGGACTCATCATCTCCCTCAAAGTCCTGAGAAGGAAACTCCTCTGAGACCAAGGTCTCCTTCTCCACACTCACCTCCACCCTCTCTACCCTCAAGATATCCTGAGTGTCATGCCACTCAAAATCACTATCATCCTCCTCGGCCATCCCACCGGCCTCACCTCCAACCCCTCTCCCATCATCTCCTCCTCAGTCTCCCCTCCTGTGAACTCCTCAGAGTCTGAGTCCACATCAATAGGCTCATCCTCCTCCCCACTAAAAGTAGGAGCAGCCCCGATCTGAAGTAAGGGTGCTCGAGGAGCACCAACTACCCTCGGGCACGAACCACCCACCTAACCACAATAGGAACTCTAGGAGTAACCGTGGTCCAACCTCGATCTCCTCTAGGACCTCCCCGCCTCACGAATAGTCCTGTACACTAACCCCACTAGAGGAAGCATATCAACATAGGGGAGGCCAAACTGCTGAGGGACTCGATCAAATGGGTGGATCTCCACCCTCCCTATCCTATCTACCAACTGACCTGTAGTAGAGAAGAAATCAATGTAAGCACCTCCTCCCCCATACTCCTGCCATGGCCTGATAAGGAGTGGCCTCCATATCTACAGTAGTCAGTGAAGCCACTGGCTGATGTGGCATCCTGAGTACTTGACATCCCCATCCACCTCACTGCTCTAACAGCCCCCAGATCCTCTACTAGTACACCCTCCCATAGGGGATGATACACTCATACACCCAACTCATAACTAGAGTAGGGTGACTCAAAGATTGCCCTTGTAACCTAACCACCCTATATAAGTCATGGTATGTGGTCCCAAGAATATCTACTCCCCAAGCATAAATACAGCCATGGGCCTCAATCTGTACAATCAATGGGAGCCCAACAGTATAATAGAGTATCTCCTCCCTTATCCCCAATCAACCATGAGGCCAAGATACCCATAATAGCCTTACAGATGGTGGGGATAGGAGCAGCAAGTAATAATAGATCGGACCTTCACCCCCTTCTTCGAGCCAAAGGAGACAACAACATCTCCCATATAAGTAGCCCACTGAATCATCTGGAGACCTAGATCATGTTGTCTTAGAGACAACCACCTCCCAAGAATCGAACCCCAAATATGATAAACATCCTCCAGGGTGATAGTCCACTCACCCCTAACACCTGGTAACTAAAAGTATTCCGGTCTACATCCTAGTATGAGAATAAGTCACACAATATGTGACTGGTAGGAGCAACATGAGGAACCCATGAAATCCTCAAAATATCGCCCTCTGAGAGTGTCTCGCTCTGTCTAGGTCAATATGTCTAAACTATTGGAGAGCAATCACACTCCTCTCTCTCTCTCCCGAATATACTCCTCCTTCTCCACATCCACCCAAAATAGAGAAAAAGAGCAAGTTAACAACATAATCCAATAGATAAGCTCATCAAAAACATAGAAAAATGTCAAAAATACAAAAAAATTAACTTAGGCATCTTTTTTTGCTTTATGTTTAGAAACCACCCCATGCGTGCAGAGCGGCGGTTCCATGACCACCACCTTCTAAGGGTGGTGGTCCCACCGCCACCACATCACAGGTGGTGGTCCCATGACCACCACTCACATGTGGGGGTGGTGGTCTATGTGTCAATTGACATATGTACACTCTAAAAGCCCTAAAAATGCTTTAAAAAAAAAAAAATACACCATTTTGAGAAAAATAAAATCCTACCCTATGGGTGCCCCCTAGAGACTCATTTAACACTAAGATTTTTGAAAATAACCCCCAAGACAAAGATTTCAACATTTTTATATTTTAGGTTTAAAAACAATAAATTGAATTGAAAAAACCCTCGAGACTTCACGCAGTCGATCTCCTACTCTCGAAGGCATGATCACGATCTCACAATGAATGTTTTGACTACACTCTCATCAAAAATGGTTACCATGGGCCCAGAGCTCAAAAATTACCAAATCGATATGCACAAATGAATAGGAAAATGAGCTCATTTTATATATATATATATATATATATATATATATATATATATATATATATATATATTAACCTTGTTTTGAATGTTCTTTCATATAGAGTATAGCACCGAACATTCTAACCTAAGTTCTTATCCCCACAAAATGGGTAAGTCCTCATTTCATTTTAATTTAGTATTTATTTTTTTATTTCTTTTATCTATCTACACTTGAGTCCTCTTTTCATTTTGCAGAGATAATGGAATCTGGATGGTGACATTACACACACAAGCATGTCAGGTATAGCTTCTAACTCCCCATTTTGGGACCACCATACTCGGACCCACCATTTTATGCCCCTTCATGGCTAAAATGCTTCTCTCGAGGGGGAATATGTACATACCCAAAATTGTATGTACTTGTACTACTACTAAAGAAAGAGGTTACGAAAACCCCAATGATGATTCAGATCTCTTCAAGGTGTTCGAATCTAGAAAGCACATTGAGTATACATTTACATCCTAAAATGCCTTATCCAACCTTCACATGCTTTGTTCTAACCCCTTTCCTCTTTTTTCCTTGCATTTTGGTCTTTAGTTATAGGACCACCACCTTGCAAGTGGCGGTCCATGACATGACTACCCGCCACCAGGTAGGCGGCCTATAACCACCACCACCATGCACTGGGCGCGGTCATGTGCACATTTTCTATAACTTTCCAACACATTTCATCAATGTAAAAATCAAGTTGCGCTTGTAATTCTCAACCACTCTTGCTTGCATTAAAGTTTTAGCCACCTGTAAATAGTAATTCCTTTTTTTAATAGAAGAGTTCAATTTGATCTTACCTTCTGGTAAATCAAAGTGCTATAAATACCAAGCTTGTTTACAAGCAAATGGCCCCTCTCCCTCTATGATTTATTATTCAGTGTGTTTGAAATTCTTCAATAAGTCTCAACAGGTTTAGATTTTGTAAAGTTCTCAGCCTCTCAGTTCAAGGCTCCATAGTTCTAGTTTAGAGATCACTGGATCTCTCTAGTTTCATCTTGTTCCATTGTTGTTCTCCAAACAACTAGCTTAGTATAAAATAGTTTTCTAGTTCTAGATTAAGTTCATTTGAATCTTGATTCTACTTAGAGTTATAGGTTGTTGTTTCATCACAGAAGTATAGGTCCTAGAGATTTCGGTGTGTTTGTGTTGTATCCTACAAAAATCCTGCTAGGAATCACATAGCCAAGCTCTGTTCTCTTGCACTATCCCTCTCCTACTTGCATTTTGTTTGGCTTACATCCAAGCTACCACTATTTGAACATCTTCTCCTGTTTCCACTTGTCACATTCCCACTTTTCTGGATTCACAGAACACGTAGGAATGAAGAGATCACACTAAGGGGACAAGCTACAATACAACTAGATTTTTTCCTTTGTTATGTAAACTCCAGTTTGAATTGTCAAAGTTGTAGTTACAATATATCAAATAGAATAGAAAATCATTTTATTTCAGTTAAGCTTGCTTTCAACATTACCAGGGAAGTTGTGGGGAATAATAGCTTCTGAGAAGCTATGATTTATTCCTCACTTTTGAGGTAAGATTGAAGGTCTTTCAATTAAATTAGTTAGTTATTTATATTCAGGATCAATTCACAAATGCACAGGAAAATAGCTACATCTGGCTACCTTGCTTGTTTTAATCCCATTATTAGATTAATCACTCATTATCTGAATTTATTAGAATAGTCACTCTTTAATTTCATTCAAATTCACATCTTTGAAAATACAAAAAAAATAAGCATAGTGTAGATTTATTTTCATAATTAGTTTACTTCATTCAGTTAAGTTTGGTTATCTCTTGCATGACAATTACGGGACCCAGAGAGCCCAGGGATTACATATTCAACCATCAATAATACCTCAGCCAAATCTCTTCACAACATTAGTAGATATAGATCAAGGTCTTAGAATTCACGTCTTCCAAACAACAACAAACCCACAAGTAGTTAGTGAGCAATTGAGAGAATTAAACATCGAAGATGACAAAGCATATGAATTCTTGGTCAAATCAACCCAACTATAGATTGCCTTGATAGGATATCCACATGACCATACAAGAACCTAAAGAGAGAAAACATTTGGTTGTGATTCATTAGTTCCACAGCCAAATGCAGGAGACCTTCTCATTGACATAGACACAGGCTTATATACAAGTTGCTAGAACACCCATAAGGTATTCCAGAAGATCACACAACTCTTGGTATTAAACATAGAAGCTGAAAAATCTTATGACTACTGGATAGTCGGAAGAAGAGATTGATTCTTCACATGACCATAAAAGGTCCACAACAACCATGAACTCATGGTTGTGATCCCCAGGTCCCACAACCCAATGGGCCTACTAATCAGTTAAACATTGACACTAGTTTACATACGCTGGTATTTAGATCCTCACCACTCCCACCGATATTATAACACAATTTTCCATATTGAACATAGAAGCCAATCAAGCTAATATTTTCTGGGTTAGACTAGAAAACCACCCATAGTTTCCTACAAATCCACTACACCTCTCACTACCACTTTCATGACCTTGTCTAGAAATATACACAAAGCACCTACAAGTCACTTTCCACATCCAAATAGCCAATAGATAGGATCTCGGCAGAGCTCGACATTGATTGGAGCCTCTGAGAAGCTATTATATTTGAATGATCCATTACACCAATTCGTATTTCATTTTCACCGGCTATCTTGGCACGACCTCAGGAGGTTAGGTATGGAGAAAGGATACTTGTCGATTATCATGCTCGCCTGTCACTTTTCTATCGTGCGGTCATCCTTAAGAAATCCCTGAGTCCGAATTCCTCTTCATATCTATAATTCATCCAATAGTCCTCAAAGTGAGTTTCATGCTCAAAAGAATTTTCCAAAGTATTGACCACCCATCTAATGTCATAGCTAGACCTCTCCTCAAATTTCTCCATATCAAACCTTACTATTTTCTCCTCCATCGACATGGATTTTCTAATAGATGGGCAAGAATATGTTAGGTTGTGGAGCCTATTTTTCATGTGAGAAAGTGTTGAAGACTGTACACTAAGAGTATTGTACACTTTCCACAGTTGTCTTGCCGAGGTTCGGGGCCGGGCCGAGCCCCGAGCAGGAGTCCAAGGGTAGTAGCCCCCCAGTAGCAGGGTTTGGGGCACAACCTCGAAAAGAAAAATTGGGCCTTAACACATGCCTCGATATATTGGGAAACATGATTTTCTCATATGGGTGGTTTTTTTACCCATAGGTTTATGGGACGGTTTTGGCCCATGGTTTTGATACCCACGGTTTTGTAAAACTACTTAAGCAATTGTCTATTTATATGGTTTTGTGCATATGGTAGATATAATGTAAACATTGCATATGTGTTTTGAATTCGGCTGTGAATTCTGTAGAGTTTGTTGAGCATAGCTCCAAATAGATTTGGGTATTGTATTGAGAGAGTGGTGGCTTGTAATAAAATCTGAGCAAGTGATTCTTTGTGGACGTAGCCCAAATTGGGTGAACCACATTAAATATTGTCTCTTTGTGTTGTGTTATTTTATTCTGCACTTTTATTTAAGATCTGTAATATTTTCTGCATATTAGTTTCTATTGTTGCGATTCTGTGAGGGATTATTTCACATATTGTATCCCTTATTTCCTAACAGAATACCTTCCAATCCTAATGGGAAATTTTATGTTTGTCTTATGTCTCCCGACAATCATCTCATGAACAGATTTTAATTGTCTTGCCAACCGACATAAAGCCATCTTGTCATCTAAATACCTTGGAAGTTTACAAGGTTGTCCTTGAATTTCAATGGCTCTTATGTAGGTGAATCTCCTATACTTGAATAAAGAAGCATTCATATTCCATTATTGTATTTCTAGCCTATTCTTATATTCTATATTTCTCCCATTTAAGTTTTAAACAAGCACGTGACAGTGTGAAAAAGTATCATTCACCAATATTACATTTCCCTTCAAATTAATCAATTGTAATTGGTTTCAAACCTCATGCATTTTGTGTTTTTGAAAGGGGCATGTGGTATATGGCCATGCAATATTGTAAATTAGATATGTTATCACATAAAACTCAAGCTCCCCAACACCACCCATCATGATATTTTCAGCGAATGCTAAAATATTGTCATGAATTGAATTGGAAATAAGGGTTGCCCATTAAATGCTTCCTTTCCTTTCTAAAACAATCCACATTTATGGGAACATGCCTTATTTTAATTCATTTTTCATTTTCAAACTAGCTATCCTACTCAAGCAAAGACAACTAAATCTTCTGCTTCTTCCACAAATTGTTCCCTAACCAATTTCTTGGGAACTCTTCTAGTCACCTTCTTATCTACTAATAACCACTTAGTGTTTATAAGTTTAGAATAGTCTCTCTTCTTGGATTCATATTCTTTTAGGGCTAATTCAACACCTAGGGTTATCGATTTTTATTACTGGTAAGTTCAACATTATCCTCGAAAACCTTAGGTGTTAAATTCAATCTTTACTTCACCACTCCCATCTAATACTTCTCTCTTTTCTAGATTATAGTTCATGGCACAAAGTCTCACCAATTCAGGGAAATGCACAGAGGGAGGTATAACACCAGCTGAGGTAATGTTATTGGCCTTGATTGCTTCCATGAGTTCACTTTTTTCTAGGCTATTCAATATTTGTAGGAAATCATTCAAATCAACATTCATTAAATCTATGTCTATAATCTTATCTAAATCACTGGTAAGTCTAGATGTGACATGAAAACCTAACGACAATGTCTTCATCTTTTATGCCCTAGCTTCTACTTTTGATCTCTTTACAAATTGTGGTGTCAAAACAATGAAATTACAAAAGTAGTACAATCCTTACCAATTTCCTCTATAAATGTTTGTGTAATTCACCTTTTCTTCTTAGATTTTCAATCCTTCAGCTCCCAATATATGCTCTTTAATTGATTTCACTTTTTTCCTCTCGAAAATTCCAATAACAAGGGTATCTAAGTCCTCATATATGATAATAAAAATATCAAAGTGTTTAAATACTTCAAAAAAACTTTCCTTTATTGGTGAAAAAATGCATTAATGGTGATATCCATAAATGCGTTGAATCATGGCCATCCTTCCTACCTCCCCTTTTTAAATTTGGGCCATCCACGTAGATAAATTCCATGTTATGTGGGCTCGAGGAGTCTTTTTGTGTTTTTTCACTACTTTTTAAACTCAAACAAGTTTACACATTTGACCCAATCACCTACCCTTGAATTTTATTATGATCATGACACGTGTTTAAATATTGAAGGTGGTAGAGCTATGAGCCCTTGTTTCATATTTATCTATTTTCGTAATCGAACACAAAACTAGTACTTCAACCTAAGGCCTCATTTCTCTAACATTTTCTTAAGAATATGCCACGTGTCCTTGGCAGTCTTGGAGATTTTTCTATATTTTCACTTTTGTCAACTTAACATTAAGATAACATCATCAACCCTAATTTCCCCTGCTCCAATTATCTTTTAACACGTATACCTCTTTTGGAGTGGGTTCAACATCTTGTTTTGCATCCTTTGACTTCTAATATTCATCGAGACTCAAGGCTAAGTTTATATTCTATAAATATTACGTAATTGTTGTAACTTTACAAATAAATCCCACAACACCACAACTAATGGGAACACGCCACGTATCTTTGAGTGGTGGAGCAGAGTATGTAATTTGTAACAACAGCCAAAGGATGATATACAAGAATATTTTTCAAGATTACACCTGATTCATGATCAACTTTTACAAGGATTTATAGAAGCAATAATGACTATTACGTTCCTTGACCAAAAAGAGGATTTACACCCTAAATTCAAGGTTTTCAAATGCATTCATCATGAATATATCTTCAAATACACATTTTTACATGAGCAAACTAGTCGAGTAAGTGTTTCAAGGAATACACTGGATAAAAGGGGTGAGATCAATTCAATCACTAACACCTCCTAGTATTTGGTGGTGAGCCTATACTTCTTACTAGTAGAATGAGGATAGGAAAGGAGGAATATTCCCTTACTCGTTATATTTTATCCTCAGCCGATGATCCCGCCTTCCTTCCGGTAGCATGGGGCAAGATGTAGGGGGTCCAAATAAACAAAAAAGAAACCTTACAGAAATTAAAAAGTGCTTGAAGAAACAATATTCCCAAGAAAATGGGTTAGATTCAAATTTTAATAGAGACAGTCATTCCTTAACCATATTTTACCAATCAGTAGGCCATTTACTAATCTAAGTCTATCTAAGGCTTATAAGTGTAAATCATCTCTAATTTGATCGAGTTAATCTTAATTGGAGACAATTTATATGTTCCCAAAAAGATCTTTTATTTAAACTCATGTCTCTTGGTCATCATTATTATTCATACATTTTTTTATTAGAGGTAAAAGTTAGGGTTGAGGGGACCCTACCCCATTACAAAGAGTTATCGTTTACTTACATATTGGCCAAAGTATTTATCTTCAAGGGCCAGTCATGATCCAAAATATCAAAAACAAAAAACCAGTATATGATATCCATTATATATGATATACATTATATAGCAGTCCCAAGGGTAATACTAACAAAAAAATTTAACAAGTAACAAATTCCAAACCATAACATTTCATTTCTCTTTAACCAACTCATCCACCATCTCCATGCATCCATTCCATTCTTTGACTAGTGTTGCGATGGTCTCCTTCCAGTATTTGTAGTTGGGTTCTTTGATCACCACCTTTGGGCTAGTGTGCATCCAACTCTTTTTCTTTAGCCAATTCCATTGACTGTATCATCTCTGCCAACAGTTTGAGATGGAAGATAGTACTCTTTACATTAAGAACATGGGCATCTCTGATTTGCATAATGATTCCTTTCATTTTTAGCATCTCTTTCTCCATTTCCATTCTATTGGCATTTGCATTTTTGAAATTTTCACTGAGGATGATGGTAGACATTTTATCAACTTTTTCTTGCAGCTCCTTAATGTCCATGGTGAGCAAACTGATTTTGTGCCTGTTGATGTCATTGTTCAGTTTGTAGTTCTCAAAATCTCTCATGAAGGCATGAGTTTTGACAATAGTTTCTTGGGCCGAGAAAAGCTCCATCTGGGCCATTTTTAGATTGTGAAGACAGTGGATAGCTTCCTCAGTATTCTTGGAAGACTCCTGTTCTTTTAAGCTATCAACATCCTCACTGCTCTCAGCTTCCCCTTCCACTTTCTCTTGAGAGGATTCCTTCTGTGAAGGGGTTTCACCAAGGCCTTCATCAGAAACATAGGTGATGTTATCCTCCTCATCCCGACCCAAAACTAAACTTTCTGAATCTGAGACATTTCTCCCCCTTTACCCATGCTAGATCTGGTATGTTTGGCCACCGGGTTCCCCTAACCAATTTCATCACAACTATCCTCCTTAGGTTCCATACTCCCAGACCTTTTACCCAATGCAATGTTTGAAGGCGAGGCCCCAAATTTGTCATTTTTTCCCAACAGGGGAGTGCTCAGTGGATGATAGTTTTTATCAGACCCTGGTGTAAGGGGATAATGAAAGTGCCTTTCTTCACCAAAGTTATAGATTTTTCTAGAGAAGAGAATAAGTAGAAGGGAAAGTTATATAGTTTTGCATTGCGAATATGGTTTAACATTGGAAAATGGTAACCATATATGACTTTATATCTACCTTCCAATGTGATATAAGACATGAGCAGTTTGGCAATTTCATCATATGGAGAGGGAACTTACACCTAGCATAGCCATTATGAAGAGAAATAGGTTCCCCTTTTCCTTGGAAAAAATAGTCAATCTCAAGACTGTAATCAGATTTGGGTTTAAAAATGCTTCTACCTTCAAGCGCAAGACCAGTCACCTTAGCAATAAGCTTGGGAGAAATAGTAAGGGAATAATTGCCCACCTAGATTTTTCCCTCATTCCATGTTTTAGCAACCGCTTCACTCAGGCTTTCATCATAGCCCTCAAAGTTTTGAAAAAATACAATCCCGCCTTCTCGAGGAGAACTTTGGCCTCCTTGGATATCTCTAGACACCTTGAAGGTTCCATGCGTACCAAGTCTCCTCCCATCCTTCATGTGCAGAAAATCTCTTACAAATCAAAACGGCCTTAAAATCAGTGGTTTCTATTTTCAGCTTCTCCAAAACCAAAAAGGCCCGACTACCCATGTGAAACAAAAGAATCCAACTCACACAAGTAAGATAAAATCATGAGAGGTTACTGGCATGAGCGGGAGAGTTTGCAACATTATTAAAGGCTCCCTCCCTTTTCATGATTTCAATGAATTTTGCATTCATTCCAACAAGTTGCTCACTATATGGAGACCATTAGAGATAACCCCAAGATTAGCAACAAAATCAGCACCATTATTGCCTTCCCTATACACATGGTTAAAATAAATATTCACAAAAGAATTTAAAAAAGATTTAGTTTTATAGATAAAATATTCAATAGATATGGAAGGATTGGAAGAACCCCTCATACAAGAAATAATGTACAACGAGTCTCCTTCCACTTCCAGGAGATTGAAACCTTTTTCCTTTGCAATCTTCACCCCCCAGAACAGAGCAGCTACCTCCGCCACATTGTTAGATTGTTTTCCAAGGTCAAAGAAGTAAGCAAGAATAAATCAACCTAAAGAGTCCCTTATGACTCCTCCTCCCCCTGCTTTCCCTGGGTTCCCTTTTGCTGCACCATCAAAGTTAAGTTTTAGAGAGCCTTCACAAGGAGGATTCCACTTAATCCCCACTCTAGGATTAGGACTATTAGATTGAGGAATCCTGAGACATGCCAATTCTCTAAGAAATGTTGTTCATAATCCAAAATTTCCAATTCTTTTTTCGAGGATTGAGAAATTGTTTCTAACTACCTGAAAAATATTTTTTATTGACAGTTTGATAGGGATACTCTTGTCCTTGAAAATCCTTTTGTTTCTCTCCTTCCAAATTTCCCACCAGAGATGGCTTAAGCTTATGATCCATAGATTTTTAAGCCCTTGACTATGAAAAGGGCATACCCATTGGTTCCAAGCTTCCTTTATATCTTTGGGGATAACCCAATTAACCGAGAAGCCAGTCAAAATTGAGGAGAACAGTTGATGTGCATACGTGCATTCCAGAAACATATGATTTATAGATTCCATTTTTCTTTTGCATAGCACACATCTATTAACCCATTGGAAGCCTCTTTTTTCTAGATTATCAACCATGAGAATTTTGTTTCCAAAAGTGAGCCAGCTGAACACATTTACCTTAGGATTAATATTCTTGTTCCAAATCTTCCCTGCCATTAAATCTTCTTCTCTAGTTTGACCCTCAAAGAAGAGGCCATAGGCTGATTTGACAGTAAAATTTCCACAAGGTTCCTTATCCCAGATGATTCTATCTTGGTCTTTGCTGTTATATGATACATAATTTTGTAAGAACTCATTGATCCCTCTCATTTGATCATTTAGATCCTGTCTATCCATTTCCAAAGTTTTCCATGTCTGAAAACTCTCTTCCATAGCCATGTAGTTGTTCACCTTTACTCCATATTTAGCTTCCATTAATGCAGAGATTTGTGGAAATTTATCTTGGAGGGTAAAATCCCCTGCCCATTTGTCTTTCCAAAAATCTATCTCATTGCCTCTTCCTATTTTCCATCTGCTTGCCCTTGTTCAAAATTTCTTTGGCCTAGTTAATGGCTTTCCAAATGCATGAGCCATTGAAAGTCACCTATTTAAACATCCATCTTTTGTCATTATTATCCTACCAATATTTTCTCTTAAGGATTCTGGCCCAAACTCCATTTTCCTTAGTTAGTCTCCACCCAATCTTGGCAAGTAGAGATTTATTCATTTTGGACCAATCTCTGAGACCAAGTCCCCCAAGCTTCTTGGGTCTGCACACTCTGCTCCATGCAACTAAAGGAATTCTATCCTTACTTTCTATACCACTCCATAAAAACCTTTTTGGATCTTTTCCAATCTTTCCCCAATTGTGATAGGAAGTTGGTATATTGACATGGCATACATAGGAGGCTCTGGAGAGAGCTAATCAGAAGAGTAATTTTTCCAGCTTGGGATAAAAGATTAGCTTTCCAACCTGCTAATTTCCTTTCAAACCTTTCAATTAGAAAGTTCCACTCAGAACAGGAGGGCCTCCTATCTCCAAGAGGAATGCCTAAATATAAGGTGGGGAAAGGGTTTGTAGGTACATTAAAATTTTTGGCAATCTTCTTGTATGGATCATTGTCCATAGTGTTCAAGAAAAAAAGAGAACTTTTTTGAAGTTAATCAGCTGTCCCGAGACATCCATATAATCATCAAGAATGCTTTTGAGTTTTCTAGCTTCCTGAGAATAGTAGCTTCCCCCACCACAAAGTTTCATCAACAAAGTGTTGATGAGAAAATTTATCCATCTCAAGTGCCGGAGAAATCCCTTTGATGGAACCCTTTTCTGTTTCAACATTGAGTCTTCTACTGAGAGCTTCTGCCATTAAAATAAAGAGGAAAGGGGAGAGGGGATCCCCTTTCCTTAATCCTTGTGTGCTAGGAAAGAACCCAATAGGACTACCATTCATGAGAATAGAAAACCAAACATTGGAAATGCAAGCCTGAACCATATGTCTCAAATCAATGTCAAAGCCAAACCTTTCAAGGATTTTGTCTAGAAAGCTCCACGAAACCCTGTCATAAGCTTTTTCCATATCCAGTTTTAAGAATAAAGCCGACTTCTTACTAATTTTTGCCATATGAATAGTCTCTTTGATAGTGATTATCCCATCTTGTATTTTTCTACCTATAACAAAGCCCCCTTGTTGTTCCAAAATGATATTAGGCAGGATCATCTGAAGCCTGAGTGCCAAAATTTTCATACATATTTTATAGGAGGTGTTACAAAGACTTATAGGTCTGAAGTCTTTTAGTTCTATAACATTACTACACTTTGGAACCAGAGTCAAAAAGGTGCAGTTCATATCCTTTAACATGACCTTCTTCTTGAAGAATTCCCTCACTGCATCAAAAACCTCTTTTTTGATAATGTCCCAAAAATTTGAAAAGAAAAAGTGGCAAAACCATCTAGTCCAGGAGCCTTGTCCGGGCTGAGGATTTTGACAAAAATTCCACTTCCTCCATTGAAGGAATCTCTAAAAGCATGGCATTATCTTCTATCGATACTAACTTAGGGATACAATTAAGGAATACCTATTCTTTCAAGAGATTATGATCCTGACTATTTGAGAGTAAATTTTGAAAGAAAGAGATAGTCACTTTGTCAATATCTTCTTGTTCCTCAATCATGACACCTCCCTCCTTTCTGATTTTGTTGATTCTATTAGAGATTCTTCACTTTAAGGTGGATAAGTGGAAGAATCTAGTGTTTTTGTCTCCTTCCTTTAACCAAGTGATTCTAGATTTTTGCCTCCAGAAGATTTCCTCTTTTCCCAAGATATTGTGGTAGTCCACCAGGAGAGATCTTTCCTTTACATGGTCCACATGATCACTCTCAATAACCTGACTTTCAGTACTTCTTTGGATAAGCTGAAGTTCCTCTCTGATTTCTACCTTCTTTTGGAAAATATTCCCAAATCTTTTTTATTCCATTCTTTAAGGTGAACTTTTACATTCTGAAGTTTTTTAGAAAGTCTAAACATCATTGTTCCTTTAACCTTTAGTTTCCACCATTCTTTGATGAGATCATTCAACTCCTCATTTTGGAGCCACATCTTCTCAAAATGAAAGGGGGTTCTTCTTCGAGAAGGATTCTTGATTTGAAGGAGAATGGGGTTATGGTCGATCCAATCCGAGGAAGTGAAAAAAGGGATAAGTCTTGGTTTAACCATTCCTCTAAAACCATAGCCCTGTCCAATCTGACTTGAATATGTTGAGAGCCAGATCTTCTATTTGACCAAGTAAAGTTGCTACCTTTTAGATCTATGTCATGGAGTTGGGAAGAAGATATGAACATGTTAAAATCCTCCATGCCAATAGAGAACTCCTTAGAACCTCCTTTTTTTCCCCAGAGTCCTTGGGGTATTGAAGTCCCCCATAACAATCTAGCCAGAACCTTTGATAGAGTAATTGAAAGAAAGGAGATGGTGCCAAAGTTGTTTCCTTTCTTTGTGATGGGTAGGAGCATAAATATTTGAAATAACCCATATACTTCTATTTTCAATATCTTTCATCATCACATGCCATATGGTTATCTCTCTTAACCAACAAAGTACCCTCAAACTTATTCGGGTTCCAAACCATAGCTAAACCTCTAGAAGCTCCTTTCAAGCTCACAACAAAGGCTTTAGAATTCTTCCAACATAATTTACAAGAGGATAGGAAGGATTCTTCTTTCATTTTAGTTTCCTGCACAACAAGCAAATCAATTTTCTGTCTTTCAATCATATCCTTCAGGATTCTCCACTTCACAGGACTATTCAGTCCTCTCCCATTCCAAGATATGTAATTCATTTTCTTAGGTTGGGTTTATTTTTCCTAAAGACCTTCTAGTCCAAACACATCTGTTTCCCTGAATCTATCTCCTTTTGGGTTGTTTTTTTCCTTGATTCCAATTTATTCGGTCTACCCTGTTTGCTATTTATAGCTTCCACATTAATAGGGTTTTCTTCCTCCAAGAGAGGTGTTGAACATGAAGAATCCCCCTTTTTTCCTTTTGGTTCTATTTTCTTTTTTCGGATATTAATTTTTCCCCAGAGGGGTTTTTTAATCCAGAACTAGGGCCTTCTTTCTTCTCCTCAGGCTCCTTGATTGGGGTCAAGAGATCCTCAATAGAGGGAAAAACCTCCATCCCTTTGATGAAATTCATATCCATATTTTGGTCCTTGGATGCATCTAAATCTATTTTGTCCTCAGCCATTTCCATGCTCTTATTAACCTCCTTTTCCTTTACTAGCCTTTGAGATTAGATCATTCTTGACAGATTCATTGCAAATCCCTTCTTTCACGTTAAAATTACCAATGTCAATCTTCCTGCCTTTCATAAGATCCATCAAATTTTCCTCCTCTTTTTCTTTTACCTTAGATTCTGACTTTGACAAAAATTTAGATTTCCTTCTGTTGGTTACCAGAGTGAAACCATCCTCGTCCTTTTCCTTTGCTACTTTTGAACTAGGGCTTTCTTCCACCATCTTTTCCTTTATGTGAAGAGGAGAGAAAAATTCCAGCATGGAATTGGAAAAATATTTCTTGTGATCCTCCACACTTTGCATAATGCCTTTCCCCTTTTCCTCATTACCCTCCTTAGTGGTGACCGGGATAAACACTTTAGAAACTTTAAACTTATAGCTCTGAGAGGAGTGGCCCCATCCATTGCATTTAGAGCATTTAGCTGGAGAGATTTCCATCTCAATCCTTTGATCCCATATCCCAAGTTTTGATTTGAGTTTTATACTACTCGGGATTTCTCTATCCGCAATAGTGTAGATGCAAAAACGGGCACAAATAAGGCGGGACATTTTCTAGTGGCATTATCAATAATAACAAAGGTACCTAGCGTATTAGCTATACCTTTCACAATATCCTCATGCCAGAATTCCAGAGGGAGGTTTGGAAGGCGATCCAAACCAGGAATTGGTTCAGATTTTATTTTTTTGGATTGAAAGAGGGTTCCCATTTCGTAAATACCAACCTGACTTTCCCCAAAACCAGGGACCTTCTTCCAAAGCCTTTTGCATATCTTCTTGAAGGTTAAAACGAAAAAGGAAAAAACCATTCGAAAGAGCACATACCTCTAGATGCCCTTTAGGGGACCACTTCAGTTTGGTCCATCTTCTGACTACATCAATATTAGGCCTCCCTCCCATCAACTTCCCAACTAAAGCCTTATTCAAGTTTTCTGATGTAGAATGCAAAAGCTGTCAGAATTTCAAGAATGTAACTAGAGCTTTCCTTGGTCGCTTGAAGAAAAAACCTTTTGTTTTTCAAAGATGAATCATCATTTTTTACAACATTAGACCAAGTTTCTTTGGGTTTCGAAACTATATTCCTTTCACTGATAACTGAAACTTCTATTTCTCCTTCCTCCCGCATTACATCCTGTTCCTCTGGTCTAGGAAGGATTTCCCTTCCATCACTTTCCCTCCCAAACAGCTTTCAAAAATCTTCTTTGCACTCCATATCACTACATCACATGTTCTTCTTCTTGGCTCATCTTGTTGACCCCTTGCATCTTATTAGTTGTGGGAGGTCAACAATGGAGTGAGACATTATACCATTACATCATCTACAACATTATTTTTCTAATAAAATAGAAGGTTTTACCATTATCTAAAAAATAAATTTTCATGTGTATGATTTATAATTGTGTTTAATTTCATATATCTTTGTTAACATATTACATTATCATCCATAGAATTCATTCAAAAATTGCAAAAAAATTGAACATTATTAACTATCTAGAGTGCAAAAATTAGGGAAAATTTTAACACCCCCCAAAAAAAAAATGCGTTCTTGAATCTAGGAAAATTGACTTTCACGCTAATGGAGAATCTAAAAAAATTGACTTTTGTGCTAATATGCTATTAGATGGTAGCATATTTTATGCTACTGGCCGACAACATATATTATGTTTTCGATTGATAGTATATGATGTCGACCAAAAATATATGTACATTTTTGAAAAATCATTTTTGACAATAACAGTTAAAATGACCGGCTCTATGAGAATTTATCCTCACAAAGTATGGTGCAAACAAAAATAATAATAAAAGTGCTTTTTTGTGAAAAGAAAAACAAATTTCATTTATTTTTTAAGGGATTTTTTTGAAATTTTTTGATGTTAGCATATAAAATTATCGTCTTAATGATAATTATTTCCTCCCAAAATATGGCGCTAGTAAAAAAGCTACCAGACGGTAGCTATTTTGTATGCTACCAGTCGACAACATAATTTATGCGATCGATCGATAGCATATTTTATGCTACCGACCGACAACAAATATTATGTTTTCATCCAGTAGCATATTTTATGCTACTAATCGACAACATATATTTATGTTTTCAGTCGAAGAGCATAAAATATGTTATCAACCAACTATATTAAGGAAAATATTGTGAATTTATATTTGTGAGGATGGCGAATAACCCCTAAAATTAACTTGTACCCAAAAAAATTTGGCAAACCAAACCTACTCCATTCTTGAAAAATTTTCCCATTTTAAATTTTAAAAACATGAATATTCGTAAATTAATGAATATTTTCCACTAAAATTTTCCTAGCACAAATGAGGTAGAGTTTAATAAAGAAAATATATAAGATAATATCAAGACAAAAAGATATATATATATATATATATATATATATATATATATATATATATATATATGTCAAGAGTTTTTAGGACAATTTCATCACACTCGAAGGGAAAGTGTGGTGAAATGAGCTTGAGCTACACAAATATGTGATTAAATGGATCAAAAAGGACATGAGGGTGATCTATGAAAATGTTAAAGACCTCAAAGTTAGAAAGGTAGACAAGGTCACCTGAAATAGAAATATGTGGAAGAAAAATTGGAGTTTATGGAGAATAAATACAATATCCTTACTTGTTGTTTTATCATACAAAATGCTATAATCGGCTTCATCAATAAAGGGCTCAACAAAAACGCAGCAATAAAGGAGATGTTAAAAGAAAGGAATTTGATAAGAGGGAACAACTCCTTAAAGATATTATATAGATGTACACTCAAGTCAAAAACGAATAGTCGAATCGAGTTGGGTTTGACTAACTATATTGCTATTTTTTTAAGTGTTTGGCTACATTCTCAGTTGTGTACGGGATGCATTTGGCTTATTTTTTTGCTTTAGTTCCCCCATAATCCTTTATTTTTTCATTTTAATATATGGGTCTTATATCACCCTTTCGTAATAGGTTAGGATCCCTACCAAAACCCTCCTTTACCCATTATCTAAAAATTGCAATTGTGGTCATATTACTCAATCATGATCCTAAAATACAAAAAAAAAAAAAAAAGATATATACACAAAAATTAGACCAATAAATAAATACACTTGGCCTATCCATCTATTTGATACCCTTGATAAGTGGTTAATTGAGGGCTCCTATTGTAACTCCTATAATGAGGTATGGTAGGCCCGGTATGGGATCCTCCATGTTTCGAGTGGTGAGAGTTTCCATGAGAATGTTCTTCGAACATACCAACAAATCCACGATTCCAATAGCCCTTCTACATATGGATCATCCCTCTCAACATATACTGATAATCTTGAACTTTTTTGCCAACACTTCATTCTTAGTCCACGACCAAGAGAGCTCTCTGCGCCGCATGACAAGATAGCACAAAATTATCTATATGGCGGTATGTTTGTCTTGAGAGTCCTAGATACTCTAATAGGATATCTTGAGATAGACCGGAAGTGATGTAAAATAAATCATGGTTAGTACGTATAATATTTTCCCACCATCCCCGAGTCATAGCTACAAAATATAGGCCCACAACAAAAATTATTAAAATAACAAATATATATAATGATGAAGCTTACTAACATTTAGTCAAAATAATTCTAATATAAGAAGTAGAGGAAAGAGAAAAGTTACTCACAAGGATCTCCCTTGACGCAATCAAGATCTATGGTCACCTCTTTGGAATATCCTACCTCCTCCTCTTGTTGTACAAAATCCTCCTCTAACTCCTCCACCGGCTAGAGGAACTCCTCCTTTGCCTCATCCTTAGCTCTTCCTACTTTCACCTCCTCTCTATTACCCTATCAATAAGGTCTTAATCCTTCGTTGCACTAGAAGACATATTTTCCTCCTTCTCACTCCCCATTATCTCCTCACCAATTTCTACAACATGGGGTAATTTATCTCCTCCTACGAAGATGGCCTAGATGTAGCTCCAGTGTCCCCATTACTACTATTGGGACTATCTCTATCCAACTCAATTGACACATATGAGTGTCTCATGGGTCCCTAGTATATATGAATATGTTCCCAACTATGAGAAGTTCATTAATGTAGGGTAGCCCAAAGTGTTGAGGGACCCATACAACCGAGATGAATCTCTACACATCCACCATGGTTGAATAACAAAGATGTAGTGGTTATACGAGGCAAAAATGCAATCCTTTCCTCTACCCACTGTCATAACATGCCCTGATATGACCGAGCCACCATATCGCTTATAGTAAAATTACATCTCACCTATGGTGTGGCTCTAATGAGTGCCATATCTACCCATTTGGCTTCCCGATACTAGTGGGTTCTACAATCTTGATTCCCTCTAATAAGGAATCATTCTCTCATAAATCCATGACATGACTAGTGTAGGGTGGCTGAGAGAGGTAGACCCCTATTTTACCACCTCCGATACAAGTCATGATATGTAGTCCCTAACATGTCCAAATCCCCCATGAAAATATCATGTCATGATGCTCTATAATATATACAACACATGCCCAACATAACTAGAACTTTTCTTCTCCCTTATCTCCAATAAAATGCAAGGCCAATATACCAATAATGACCTTGTGCAAAGTATGAATAGGGGCCTCCTCCATAGATATTAATCTAACTCCCTACTTGGCACTTGTATTGAGTGCCTCTACATATCCTAAGTAAGTGGACCATATGTAAGCCTCATCTTATGAGTGGTGTTCTTCAGCACAAACCTCTTCCCCTGTGACAAGTACTACCAAGTATCCTCGTAAATGTCCTCCAAAATGATGGTCCACTATCCACGAACATTGGGGAATTGGAATGTGTTTCGATCTACATTATAATATGTCAAAAATCATAGAGAAGTAGGCTCACTGGGGAAACTAGTCTAGTATGTGTCAATCATCATATCCCCACCCTCTTCAAGAGGCGTATCTTGATTGGTGTTAATAAAATAAGTACTCGAGAAATTGAATCCTACTCTCGTGTTTAACTCCATCTCACATAAGTCCCCTACATCCAAAAAGGAAGTAAATAATTTCATTAGACCTTCGTTAGAATATAATAAACTCATATAAAATCAAAAACACTAAAAATATATAATATTTTTTTCATTTTATGGCTTTTACCTTGAAAAAGTTGCAATTGTAGCATAATTGCCCCTCTTAAGAAGGTGGTGGTTACAAAACCACCATGACAGGTTAGATAACCGCCACTTAGATAGATTAGAAGTTGTGCAACCATTTTGATGGTTATGTAACTATCGTAAACAGTTACACAACCACTATTATGTGTAAAGTATTAGTCATGCAACCAACATGGTGGTCGCTCCATCAAAGGTTGAGTCGCGCCCTTTAAATCTAAAACACCCAAAAATATCAACAAAATGGTCAAATGACCCCATATAAACTATAAACCCCACAAGGCATCCCCCAACAATAATTTTGAGTCTAAAATTATCTAAAATATCCCCACTAGAGTTCATTTCAAGAAAAAAATATAATTTATGTCAAAAACAAAGAAATTTTGATAACTTACTTATTTCTACCCCTCTATCGCTACCACTGGGTTTGCTTACCATCATGTCTAAATTCTCTTCATTTTAGTAGTATTCATGATTGAAATGGTTACAAGAAATAAAGAGTTACAAATTTAGCAAAGGTGTATGACACAAATGATTTCTAAAAATAGAAAATTGGCATGTATATATAAAGTATTTTGGTTTTCTAGTGTCATTTTGAGTGAATTAGTGCAGCTTCTGCACTAATGGTACAAGTAAATATATCACCCCCACACGAATGGTAACAAATATTTTCTTTTCATTTCAAAACATTCACCAATTTTTTTATTACTGCACTCAATTATTATGCCTCTTTTATAGGTAGCGGGAAGGCTCGGTTGGCATCAAATGGACACGTGGTTGGACAAGGTAATTCTCTAACCCTCTCATTTGGGGAGCACCATTCTTAGAGATCGTATTTTAACCCATTCATTAATAAAATTCTCTTCTGATGGGTTAATATGTACACACCCAAAAATTACATGGTACAACATAGAAAATGTGACATGTCTCGATATGAAAAAAACACCTTCCAAGATAAAGATGAGATCTAGATGCATTTTTCTCTCCTTATCACTCCCTTTGTGGCTCAACTAATTCTCCTCCTTCGAGCTAAAAGATTTATTTATCTCTTATACTAAAATTTGGCCTTATTTTATTTGTATACCAATAGTTGTTGTAACCAGAATCATGGAGGATATTTAGTGGCCCTCTAGAAATAGGGGTAATCCTTTCACCTTCCAATGAAAAATTAAAAACCCATTTTTGATTTCATGTTTTTATTATGACATGATTTACTATCATGTTTTTAGTCAAATTAGCTAATTTTTGGCTTGTTGGATTTTTTTGAGTTCGTATTCCTCTTTTACTAAATATAATATGTTGATTTATCCTCCTCATGTTGAGTCATTGTTTCTTGATTGACATGTGTTCTTGACATCTCCTCTAAGCAGCTTATAAAAATAATATTTTCATTTGTATCATGGGTTTGGCATTTGATATTATTTAGTGAAGTGTTATGCTTCCATATTTTAGAGAGGGATTACATAGATAGCCAATTCTCTACTTTGTTCTTCCTTGTTACTCACATTCCAATCATCTTCTTTACACAAAGCCAACCACATTTAGTTTCTAGATCTTATTGTTTTCATTCACCATTTTTCCTTCTTGGATCAATTATAACTCACACATTAGAATGGGATTTAATCTTAGGAGACATAAAATGCATCACATCTCCGTAAAAATTTACCACATCACAAAGTAACTGTGTTAGAGCTACATTAATTTCTTTAAAGTTTTATTATAGTTATTACTCATTTTAGGAAGAATAATTTGTGTATTCAAATTAATTATAAGGGGGAGATATCATAACTTCCCATGTGTTTCAAAGATCCCTTTTAGAAATACTTCTTGCATTGATATCCTCTTTCTTGTTTATCCCTTTAGATTTTCATGAGAAATTGGTTGGAGGAAGAATTAGAAATATTTTTATTTTAGTTCTTCATTTTTGTTTCTTCTGTTTCGATTCAAAACAAAGTTTTCTAGGGAAATTCATTCAATAAAGAAGAAATTTCTTCGAGAAAATTTGTCTTTTTGGAGAACTTGAGGCGTAAACCGATTATAACAAGTTTTATTTAATAGATAATATTTTCCTGGTAACTTTCCTATTATAGTATTAATTACATAGAAACCCACAATAGATGAAAAATTACACCCGATTAGTCCATGTTTTAGGTTTAACTTAATTCCAAAATAAATTATATATTTATTTTAATTTAGAAATAATTGTAGATTCCATTTCTTATAATTTTGTGTGTCTCAGAGAGATAGTTCTTTATTTATTTTAATTATTCCTAAAAACCCAAAAACATTAGGAATTCAATTGCTTTATTTTTTTCTTTTATTTGAAAATTTTAATCAAAAACATTAAAAATAATTTTAAAATAATTAGAATAAGTAGATATGTTTGTTTTATTTAAACAATAGTGAATGTAGTTTAATTAATTAAAAGAGGATTTTAATTATGTTTTACATTGTTTATTTAAAATTGGAAATTTAGAATAGTGTAGAGAATCAAAACAAAACAACAAAATTAGTTATTAGAGGCTTAGACTACTAGTTCATAGTCCTTAGCCCCTCTGGAATAGATTCATGGCCTTATTTACCTTACTCACGAGTTGGTGTTCTCACATGACCATTCCCGGTCCGCCCAACCTTGTAGGAGGATATTTGAGCTAATCATCCATCCACTAGGCATAAATTGATATCAAGGAGACATAGATTTGGGTTTATGAGCACTAGTTTTTAGCTCTACTCCTTTTCCCCTCCTATCATTATCTAGTTATACGCCCTCAACAAAAAATTGATCAGTAGGCGAGTAATTTGGGGTTGATCAAGAAAACCAATCTATATGCTTGAACCCTTAGTTTTCTCTTCACATATTTCATTCTCATTCGTACATTACCCTCTATAGGGAGGAGAATTTAGGGACAAATGGAAATTTCCATGAGTCCGAGATTCATTTAAAGTATTTTTTTCCTATAGACACATTCATTATTACACAAGGTAATTATCCCCGACCTTGCATCATGCCCATGGAGGTTAGATGAGATTTCACCACCCTTAACAAGAAGGTTTATTACTTACAACTTGATAATTTTTTTCTTATTTTGGCCCTAGAATATTGAACCATTATCATATCATATATTCCACATTTACCACCTACACTTATCCGATCGCCATATCATTTTATTCATTTTGGTCATCTCGGCACGATCGTGGAGGTTGAGTACATAGGGAATCCCATGTCAATTTTCTTGTGTATAGGAAAATGTAAAAGGAAGTGTAGAAGCTAGAGTTGCTTCATATTCTCCATAAGGAAATGTTTTCTAATTTTCTTAGAAGTTATATTTAGAATGCACTAATAATTTAAAAGAGTATGAAGCTTTCCTAATTGGGTTAAACTTGGCCTCTAAATTATAGATCAAATATGTGGTTATAAATAGAGGCTCATAACCGATTATTTAATAGGTAGGGAAGGTGTATTCAACCAAGAACACCTATTTCACTAAATCTTGACATATTCCAGTAAATATGGACTCTAGTATTTCAAGTATTGGAAGAAATCCATCTATATTTTTGTGTATAGTGGATTCTATTTTTGTCTATATTAGATTCCATTATTACTATTATTAGAATCCATTAGTAGCAATATTGGATTCCAATATTATCATTATTAGACTTATTCTATTTCCAATTTCACTATTATTGGATTCCAATCTCACTATTATTGGATTCCACTATCGTTATTATTAGATTCCAATTTCGCTAATATTGGATTCCAATAATGCTAATATTGGATTCCAATTTCACCACTATTGTAATCCAATTTATAAATCCCAATTTTTGGATTTTAGTTTCGCTATTTTAGGATTTATGTTTTGTTATTATTTGAAACCCCACATAAGCCAAGCGGTTGTATCTTACATAAGCCTTGGGCATTATCTTACATAAGCCTAGTGGTTGCTAAGTTATATGATGAAAGCACATGTTAGGTGAAATAAGCTTAGCAGCATCAAAGTTACATCTACCTTGTGGGCACTAAGTTACATTTTCCTTGTGGCCACTAAGTTACATAAGTCTTGCGGCCTCTAAGTTACATAAAAGGATGATAATCCTAACGGCCGCTATCTTACATAAGCATATAGGTTGTTAAGTTACATAATCCTAGTTGCCTCTATATTACATAAGTGTATAGGTTATTAACTTACATAAGCCTAGTGGCCGCTAATTTACACAATAGTAGATTTGTCTAGGTGAAATAATCCTAGCGGCTTGAAAGTTATACCAGCCTACTGGTAGCAACTTTCATAAGCCTACCCACCACTAAGCTACATAATCCTAACGGCCACTAAGTTACATAAGCCTAGGTGCCACAAAGTTACATCAGCCAAGGGGTTAAATTTGACAACCACCTATGTATGTCAAACAATTTGTAGATGGCAGTATTTTTACAATATTTCCCTTTAAAAAAAAAAATATTAGTTATTTAAATACTTCAAATTTATATTTATTTAATTTTTAATGTATATTATATATTCATATAATTTTCATATAAATATATAAATAATGATGGTGATATTGTAAATATGCAAGTTACGTGTGATAAAATCAACTACTTTAATGATTTTCCATTATGTAAATCATAAAGAACAACAAAGAGTTAAGAATTACATTAAACAATTTGTTTTGAGGAAATGGATTTGAAAATGTATTTCCATAGGAAATCAATCCTTCGAGAAAATTACATAAGCATTGATCCCTCATAAGGGTATTAATTATTGTTCTTGAATTTGTGCAAGGTATTTCTAGATAGCTTCATGACCCCGATTCGTTATTTTAATTTGATCTCATTTCTATTTTTTTGGATTCCATGCCTAGATGATACCGTGCTTATATCAATATCTGATGTGTCCCTTGATTTTCGCCACCATTGCTTTTTCTTTAAGCATTCTTGGTACCTTTCTTTCTCTATATTTCCTTTTTGAGTGGGTTCCCACCAGCGTACCCTTATATTTTAAGTGTTTGTGTGAAGATCATGTATTATTTTTAATTCTGTCTTGCCCATCCATATAGGTACATTATTATAGTGCCCACTTTCCTTTGACATTGTTTAGATACTGATCTTGCTACTGTTGATTTCATTTTGGACATTATTATGTTTTGACTTAGTATGATGTGTATATGTTAGGTCATGGATTATTATGGACCTTAGTTTAGTTAGCATGCATGATGATTATTGGAGACATTATTATATATGGATGATGATATACTGCTTGACATGGACAGGTTATTGATGTTGATTTTAGACATGTGACATTTGATATTATGAGTAGCTCTAGTATAGAGATTCATTGATGATGATATAGTGGCAAAATTGAATTTAAAATGATAATGTTGAATTCTTGATATTTTTGTGATTGGATTTGATATTTATATGTTGCTTACATCATTTTGGATGTTCGATATGGCCATGAGGTCAAGGAGGTGTTGTTATTTTGCAGGTTAAAATATCACAACAATGTCGGGTACTTGAAGACTAACCATATTGGAATTTTGTGTGAAATCAAAAAGGTCACCATGGCAACCGTGTTATGAGTTGTGTGTGTGTGTTATGTTAGGATTTCCTGGAGGGGTGGGGGTGGATTTCCATTATTGTGACCAAGGGATATATGTGTTTTATTTATGTGTTCCCTTTTATTATTGTTGTATGTAATTTTAATTGTAATGTGTTCTTTTTATTATTTAATTTAAATGTGATAGTCATATAGTTAAATTTTATTTAATTTAATTGGGATGTGGAATGTAAGTAATAAAGTTGTTGTCTTAGTTATTAATTAAATTGGAATTATGTTATGTATAACCATAGGTTAAATAAATAAATCATTATGTCAAAAGAATGTAATAAATGAAGTCATAGGTATTAATGCATGTGTAAGTGATGTGTAAGTTGTGTAAGTCAGATTTTGGAGTGTAGAACACTCCATCCTCAATGGAATTCGAATTTGTCCTTGAGGGCTGCATTTTGAGGCTTGTGGGACAAGTTAAACTTGTCCCACACCTCTTAAAATCATCCACCAACCATACCTATGGTTTTGGAGTCAAAATTAATCTTTTTAATTGTATTTTGAAATGACTATGTGTAAGTCTTTATTGCACTTTACTTACAAATTTTTAATTCAGTCCTTGTTAAAGTATGGGTTAACCCTTGATTGTGTTAAATTTCATCATTTTTCCCGTGGTACCGCACACCCGCAACCAATGGGGTGGCTTGACACGTGTCCCGGCGCATACACGAGCCCACGCGAGTCCTTTGGCTTCTTAAACCTTTTCATGCAAAATTTTAATTCCCTCCACCACTCCTCTGACCCACGTCCAATCACAAGATGCCACGTGGTATGGGTTTTCGTTGGTGGAGGCACGCATCATTTTTCATCGTTGGGCTTTTGCCTAAAAATTTCTAAATCCTAATGTGCCCCGCCACCACATCTCCCTCGTGCTAATCGAAAGTGCCACATGTCCCCTTCATTAGCCCTACAGGTTCATGGAGGTGTTTTGTGCCTTTGCGCCAAAGAAAGGAAAATTCTCAATTTTCCTCCCCGCTCCGCCAACCCACCCTAGGGAAAATTTCTCCCTGAAACTCCGTCGGCCCATAACTTGAGTTTTACAAGGAGTTAGAAGGACTTCTTTATATGGTTGGAAAGGTGAGAAAATTTCCTATCCAATGAGCATGATTTAGGAAAGTTTTGATGATTCTAAGTGTGTGAAAAATCAAGTTGAATCCTATAATCCTGTTAGGGCAGGGAGGAGTGAGAATTTACTCTCCTAACCTAAGTGATGAATTTAATCCCTTGTATTGACCTTGAACTTGTTTTGAGATGTTGTAGGATCATTTCTACAAGTCCATCTTAACTATTAACCTAAACCTAGTTTGTGATAACTATGATCTTGTAACCTTCTTTACAAACACCCTTAACAAAAAAAAATTATTCCATAATTTTTCCTAGCTAAACCTAGTTTGTTTCTTGGTCTCAAGTGGTAGTTTGAAGTGGGCATCACAATTATCATAGTTGGTCTTCCTAGTATCAGCTTACCAACATTCACATCCACTACCGAGTTGAATTCCTCTCGAGGTCCATAACAAATAAGCCAAACATATATATCCTTATTTGAAAGGACATTTTGACTATAGTATATATCCATGTCGGATGTGGTGCACCCACTATCTAATCATACATTGCATTGTCCTAAATTGTTTTTGGCCAAAAAAATATATCTCTTTATCATGTTACAATTGACAAAGGGATTCTTTAAGGCACATAGAACATTTTTCCAATATGAAATCTTCGTAACCTAGTATGCTTCTCCACCATCAGTTGAACTCTTTTCCCAGTGTGTGATGTATGCCTAAATGTCTCTCTACATTTTTGTCATCTATTTTAGTTATTTAAAGGGTTCCAATGGATAATCCCCTTCAGAAAGAAAGGGTTTCTCATCCACTATTTTCTAGATCTTAATTGAGTGTGAAAAATCGGACTCCATGATTGATGCTTTGAAATCCATGACAAGAATGTTGTCTTTGACATGGAATTTAAACATCTTTAGTTTGCTGATACCCATGATCTTGTGGTTACCATATAGTAGGTGTGGTTCCAAAAGTTCTTAAAGTCATAGAATTCCTTGATAAGGTATGGAGTGAATGTGCTAGACTCCTCTTGGCATGTTCTGTAAGTGCCCATTATTTGTGGCAAAGAGAATATATGCAATTTGCATAAACTTGTTGATAATCAGCTGAATGTCCCATATATGTCTTCATGTGTGTGACCCACTATAAGGAAACTCACATATATTGTGTTGAAAACCCTTTTAGGTATCAACATGGATGCAAATGCAAACAATGTGTGATTTTTTTGTCACTTGCAACATTATCTAGTTGCAAGTAGAAAATTGGTGGTTGTTTTCTAAATTAACTTGAACATATGCTTATAGTATTAGTTGTATGAGCACCCTCATTTTTATTCTTGTATTCCTTACACTTTTCATATGTATCATTTTGTAATAGTGCATCATGTAATGGGTGTTTTGGCCTCCCACTACTATATAAAAATCACTAATCTGTAAGTGGTTATTCTAGCTTCTGGATACATAGTGCTAATTATTTTATTGTGAATTTTTCTTCTCACTCAAAAAAGGGAGAAAAAAGTGCCCGAAACCCCCATTTTGTGCCCATGTGTCAGTATACCAGTCAAGGTGACGGGGAGATTAATAGCACTACTTATTGGTTTTGATTGTTTTCCCATCTTTGGTATTGTAGTTTTCATCTTGTCCATTTTATTATGTACAATTCTCAAATATTTATTAGGATTTTGTTCTGATTACACTCTATGTGCATAGTAAGTTGCATGACAAATTTGACTATAATCATTGTGTAATTTCTGGTGTTGATCTATTTGTGCCAATGTTTCTAAACATGAGGTCATTTCCCTTTTGTTCTTAAGCTTTGTTCACTCATCACATTTTGTGAAGTTGTTATTCTTAGTGATTAAAACATGGGAGAAATGTTCTTTCCATATTTTGTTGATATTTGACAGCTGATGTTAGAGGAAGGTCCAAAATGAAAGACCCTCGTTATAATTTTTGTATTATGTAAAAAAATATAACATTCAGAAACAATCTCATTGTTACTTTAGTACCATCTTGTCCCATTGAATGAGATATGTTTAGGGATATATCAGAACTCTTCTCCACCATTTTGGATATCAATGAAATAGTTGCGATAGTGTTTGACATTTGTTTTTTTCCGTATTTCCATTTACTTCCCTCCTCTCACCATTAATCCAAGATTGTTTATATCCATATTATGTTCTTTTCATGATTTCATGACATCTGTACCATGCATTCTAACATACATCCCTTTCACATAACTTTAATTTATCTATAGTATGTTCTAAAGTTTGACCTTGATCACAATTGCTAGCATTTGTAGTGAATGTATTAAGTATAAATTTTTATGGCATGTTCATTCATACCTAGATTTAAATTCCAACTGTGATTGAAAGTGCTTAGAGATAGATTGGAGAGACATCCTTCCTTGCAGTAAGGTTTTTTCTCAACTTCAAACAAAAGTTGTTCTCTTGATTTTTCATCATTTTCCCTTGCCTTTTGTATACTAAATGGAGCAGAATTTACCTTTTCGAATTTGTAGTTGTTGTAATGTATTTTTATAAATTTTTCATTACTACTACATATGGAGGATTCATATGAATCTGGTATACCAAATTGAGGAAATGGATCTTCAAATACACTCCACATTTTTATTAGAAAATCTTCTAGAATTTATTTTATCCTTACTTCCACAAAAACCTAAACCATCTTGACAGATCCTTCCGATATAGAGAAACCCTTGTAAAAAAGGAGTAATTAATTTATCAACATACACCCCTAATATATTGTCATCTAATTCTTTAAAGTGTACCATGTCTCCTTCACGACATTTGTAATTGTTGCTTCAGTAAAAAAATTGTGTTATTTTGAACAAAAATGTACCAACTTCATAGTAGCCCCCTTGAACTTCAAATTAAAGTTAGTGTTTGATGTTCTAATTATTTCTTGGAGTTCATAATTTTGATTCACACGAAGTAAAATTATTTTTTCTAGATAAACTAGGTTTTTGATTGGCTAGGAAACTTCATTGTTGCATTGTATACTTGGATAGCAATCATTGCATGTAGTTATAATATTCTCCACAAAAACTCCAAACTGTGTGGGTCCTAACACTACTCCCGAAATCACATGTTGTTCTTGTACTAGGGATATAAACCCTTTAGCTATGTCACCTTATTTATGATGACACTTATGTTTTAGCAAAGCATGTAGGTTGTATAAAATTCATACTTTTCTTTAGGGGTTATGAAAAAATGGTTATCACTGTTAGAATTCAAACCCCATCCTCATTAAATGTATCCTCCGAGTCACTACTCATGATGTTTTGAATGCCATCACCCCCACATGTCAAACATTTTAAATCACATGCTCAATCATTTTCTTCCTTTCCCATGGGATAAATTATCCCTTTTTTCAATTTCTATCGTGTTTCACAATCAGCAATTGTGTATGGTAGTCTCACTCGCCATTGAATATATTACTTATTGTGAAAACAAATAAGCTAGACCCCACATCTCTACAATGGATGTTATCTTTGGATGGATAAACTAGTACCTCCGCAACGCTCACACCTTTGGATAGTAAATCCACATGTGCTCCATCTTCAAAAATAGAGTTCATTTTCAATCAGTATCTACAGATAAAAAGAGAAAATTAGTACTAAGGACACTTAAATATTTAATATTAGTATGGAGAATTGAAATCACAATGAGAAAATAAAAATATACATTTTATATGAACATCTTTAAAACCTCATTTAATCCAAATCTTTAAACATATAACAAATTGACTTACACCCTTAGATCCCGCAAACACATAGTGTAGGGGAAAGGAGCCAATGATCATGAATCTTAATGTAGGAGGTTGTTAAAGTTACTTAACTATCATATTTTTTTAAATACCCTTTAAAAGATTAAGATTTTATAATGCACACATTTTATTTTGTGCATTTAATTTTTTTGAAAAAGTATTTCTAAGGGATTTAAAATAGGTACTTTTCAGTACAAAGAAAATTAATATTGGCCCTTTCTTGTGAATAAAATCACCTTTTCGGGATAGCTGATGTGTCACCTTTTTATTGGCTGATTTGTACATGTGACTTGATTTTACTTGTGTTATTAGATACCTTTTTTCTAAATTTTTAGTATAAAAGTTATAAATGTTGACTTCAATTTTTACAACTAGTGGTACTATACTTCACATTACCACTCACAATCATTGGCTTCTTTCCCTATGGATTTCAAAAGTTGTATAACCTAGCAGCCGCTGTGACATAATTTTTTTCTTACACGCTAAAATTCAAATATTGACTAGAATAGGAGGCCAAAATTTGGTGATCACACTTAAATGTGTGAGCGAGCACAATTCCAAGTTTGAAAAATCACACTTGGACATGACAATGATAACTCATTGTAGTGCAAGAGATTCATGGCCTCGTAAATCTAAGAAGTGTGATTCCTTTCATGATGACGAGTGATCCTCGCATGTCAAATCAAGATCCCTCACACATCAAAGTGCAATCCCTTACACATAAAATTTCAATCTCACATAATCGATTTGCAATCCTCGCATGAAAATGTTTGAGCATTCTCAAGACAAAGTGTGAGCATTTGCACTTGGAATAGCGATCACACGCATATCGAAGGGAATATTTTCACCTTCCATTCTAGTCAAAAATTGTCTAGCCTAGCGGCCCCTTGGACTTAAACTAAGGGCCATTAATATTTTGTCAAAGTAAACCATTCATGTATTTAATTATCTAATTATATAGCTATGTTTATTTTATGGTATAGAGTTCAAGTTTAGTCTTTATTTGATTAACGATGGTGGTATATGCTTTGATTCAATTATGTGTATTAATTGTTTCTAAGATTTTTATATCTTCAAGAATATTTTAACAATATATGTTTGTTTTTAATAATTGTATATAATATTGAGTAGAAGTAACCCATGCTACGTAGTTTTTATTAATAATTTTCAATATTAAAGACTTAATTTCAATTAAATATATGTATGTCAAATTTAAGTTTCAAACAATGTCAAATTTTAGTTTTCATACATTAAAAATTATGTTATAAAAATGTTACCTTAATTATTTACAATAACAATTACACTTTTTGTAAGGTCAAATATTACCTAATTAATATTGTGCTTCCCTAAACATTAAATGGCCATTAAACCGTATAATGTAAAATATGTTACTTGAGAGTTTTTTTATTTTTTCATACTGCATTTAATGTTAAGTGGTACAATATTAAATTTTAATCCACACAAACTCTATTAACATTTGTATTTAATGTAATAAAATGGAAAAATGTATACTCATTTCGAAGGTGACAACACCAAAACAAGGAGCGCATATACAAATAGGGGAAGAACAAAGTTACAAAAAATTAAAAGAGGTAACGCATTGTTATTTTATTTTGAAGAATTTCATATTATACACCCATTTTGCAGTGATTATAAATATTACATTTTTAGTAGGTAATTAACAATTTTTCAATGTTTCTCCCCATGTTTTGATTTTGTGAATTTACAGAGTGTAGGACCCCCGTATATTTATTATTGGAAAATGAAAATGAAATTAAGTTAAGATAAAATATGGAGTAGGTAAATTGTTTCATTTGTTAATTTTTATAGTAACTAATAAATTTGTAGGACATGGAAATATCACCATTTTCCTTGTTTTCACATTTCGAATCCCAAGTTTTCAAATCAACTCCAAGAAACTATGCAAATAATATGGTTTTTTCAACACAACTAAGAAACTACCATGTAAAGGACTTCTGCATGCAAAACTTAGATGGAAATAGTGTCTCAAATTTGCAAGAGAATACAAGTGGCACACATAAATTGGGTCCTTGCATTCCACATTCACAAATTGATCTAAATTATCTATATATTGTTGATGATGTTGATGATTCAAAATTAGAAGAAATATTTTCAATAACCCATCCATATGGAAGAGATATAAATAATGATGAGCTGATGAAAGAATAAAAAGAAGATATTTTGTCAAAATCTAATGTGAAACATTTATTTCAAAATATGAATAGGTGTATGAACATTTAAACCATTGAAAAATTGGCAAGAAACATTGGGATAATATAATGAGATGCTTTGAATCAATTTTTGGAAAAAATCACTAGGATGCAATGCAAATACAAGATGAATAGGTTAAAGAAAACCCTAAAAAATGAGAAACAATTGGAAAAAACATTGGCAACACATTCAACATGGACTTTCTATGAAGATATGGATCGCATTACATAGAAAACACACAAGGTTATTGGTTTTAATGGAATGGATAGGGTTAATATAACCACTTCTACTTCTGAAAAATATATGAGAGGGAAATCAAAAATCCCTTCTATCAACATTGAAAATTTGGAACGAGCAAAGATAAAAACCCCTTTGAATAAAAATGGAATTTATAGAAGTGTGAAGAGAAAAATAAACTCTTATGGATATTTGAAAGAGGTAATCAAAAGTATCATGCATCTATTCAAGAAACATTGAAAGAAATTGAGCACGAAAGGCTTCAACTTGAGTGTGAAAGAATGGAACAAGAGAGAAAGCTAATGGATAAAATATTGGATCTACAACTTCAAGTCACGAGTCTTTTTACCTGGGTAAATTACAATTTTTTAACCATATTAGTATAGTATTGCATCATTCATTCCATTATAAAATATGGTATACAAAGTGTGTAAGAAAAATATAATGCATTGGAGTTAACTCATACTTCTCTATTTTACATTCTTCCTTTTTATTTCAGAACAAATCCAACGATCAGCATCATGGGAGCCACCAAGATCATTGACACACACATCCCAAGATATTGTTTGTGTAACAAAATAATTTAAAAATTATGTTGGTAAACATGTATTATTTTTTTGAGGAAACTATGACAATTCAATATGTGAGACATAAATTGAACCACATATTATTGATAGTATAGTCAAAGTATGGAATAAGTATATACTCTCTATATAATATATAGAGGATAATATTGACAATGAGCATGGTGTTATTTTGTTCATAATGTTGATAATTTTGATAATATTTTTGTGTGGCATATATGGTTAATATTTGTGTGTGCCATTAAACCGAACAATGTAAAATTTGTGCAATATTCGAAATATGATAATTCAATATGTGATACATTAATTGCACCACATATCATTGGTAGTATATTCAAGTATGGAATACTTATATACTCACTATGTAATTTAAACATGATAATGTTGGTAATGAGCATGGTGTTCTTTTGATGATATTTTTTTAATATTGATCATTTTTGCGTGTGGCATATATGGTTAATATTGTGGTTCCCTAAATTTAATTGTCCATCAACTCGAACAAAGTAAAGTTCACACGATATTTGAAATATGTGTACCATTTTATAGCCATTAATTAGCCATTAAATATAAAGTAAATTAATGGCAATCGTGTGTCTTTTATAATTAATGCACTGAAGAAAGTGGCGGTTTGAAGTGTCGGTTCCATGTAATTATAGATTTTCATTTATTAGTATATTTCAAGCAAACTTAAATTTGTGAAGCTTTTGGCAAGAACATTTGCATAAGGGAAAAACTATGTAAGCATAATAATCCATTGAAAAATATGATCATGGTTTGATTGCCAAAATTTTGTGCACGGTTTGTTTTTGTGAAGGCGTCAAAAATCGGTATGAATTCTCACCTTTGCACCTTCCAAATAATTGAAATTCTATGAATGTAGAATTTTCTGTAGCCTTTTCAACAAAACCCTATTTTGTCTACTTCCAGTAGTCAAATCTATCTATTCTTTAACACTCTTTGACAAACACTTCTCAACTAATAGGGTTTGACATCATTTTTTCATTCTATTTTTCGATCCCTAAATGATTTGCTAAATATGTGTGTACCCCACTTGCGAGTAATGTAAAACATGTTATGGGTATTTTTTTCAAAAGAGGACTGAGAAATGATTCATAAAATACTTGACATGGACATCAATGATTACTAGAAGTGAACAAAATGGGTGTTGCTAAAAAGTTGAGGAAAATAGATTTTGTTCAATTAGGGTTGTTAATCATTTAGGGATTTTAGACCGCTAGTAGTTGGTTTCTATAGACATTTCATTATAAATTAAATTTTAGTAATGAAATAATGATAGTAACTTCCAGTAGATGAAATAGTAATAGTAACACAAATAATTGTTTTCTTTTTTACAATAATTATTTGATTACATAAGGAAATTGTTGGAAATAAAATTTTATAAAAACATATATGTGATCACAAACAAAAATGTAAAGATTTTCATCTGTGTAGGTTCCTCTTTGAAAAATAGTGAATTAGGGAATTATAAAACCTACTATTTGAGAAGTTAGGCTAAAAAAGATTTTAAATAATGTTTCAATTAATTTATAGTTCTGGAAAGACATATACAACATTTAGAGATTAAAATTATAGGCTCTGGTTGTTTTAGTTAAATTAGATAATGATATATCAACACTAAAAATTATAAGATGTCATGGATTTTCTTTCTTAATGTGACAATAAACATATGGAAATAGGGAGATGTGATATCATGGAAAATTATGATGTTTAATGAAAAGGGAGATTATACATAGGGTTCGGAGTCTATATGTTCATACTAACACTACAAAGAGTGTGTTCATTATATTTATTAAAATTATACCATGGCCTTTGAGACTTCATTTACTAACTAATTATAGATCACCATCACTTTTGAGATTTCATTTATAATTAAAATGTGGAATTTTTATATTCCTTTCAATAACTTATAGTAAATAGTATGAGAACTACATAAGGCTTGATCCCTCTCGAGGGTATGTAGTGTAGCACTTGGCTCAAACAAATTTGTGGAACAAACTAATGAGAGATAAGTAAAGCGTGACCCTTGAAGAAAACATGTAATGTAACTCTTTTCTTAGTTCAATAATATATGTCCAGTGAATGATGCTTGACGAATACTAAGTTCAAAATATTTTATCAATGTTGGTTATAGTGACCTCTAAGATTGTAAATGTTTTATTTTGGTTGAACGTAGAGACCACTAGGAATAGAATTTCGTATGTGTTGACTCCTCGTTGTGATATTTAATGACCTAGGAGATTATACAATTAAAATTAATTAAAGAGGTGTCTATTGAATGGTGTTTAGGTAACATTAAGTTTAAAATATTTTGTCAAGGCGATGTTATTGACCACTAAGATTTATAAATTTTCTTGTTAATGCATTAGTATTTTTCTTGTTAATGATGCCTAGCAACTGCTAAGCTATAGTTATATCCTTGTGGTTGATCGTAGTAACAGGAAGGATAAGAAATGCATATTTATTTCTTAATGATTCTTATACATCATTAAGCTCCAAAAAATATGTTGCAACTGACCCTAGTGACCGTTAGGATAAGAAATACTTATGTTTGTACCCCTCAGTAGTGCAAGGATTGGAATTATTTTTCTCATTCCAATAATTGTTGTGATTTGAAATAATCCTAGATACAGAGAAGGTCTAAATAGTTTGTTGTGGCTAAACTTAGCGACATCTAAGATCAACACTATGTATATCTTGACCCCCACAAATTCAAAGAATGTAGAAATTTTGTTCATTCTAATAATAGTTATCCTTTGAATAATCCTAGATATGGACAATCTCTATGTATTTCATTGTTGATCAACTTAAGACAAGTAGGATATGAACTAAGTAAGACTTGAAGCCTCAAGAGTGTTTGTATTGGCAGGATTTTCTCATTGCATTAATATTTTTACTAGAGTGACGCATAAAGAACACCATGGTTAAAAATATGTATATCTTTACCCTCAGGTGCATGTACAACAATGATTATGTCATTCCATTAATAGTAAGTCTGTGAATGATGCCTAACAACGAGACGTATTCATGATCCTGCAATGAACTAATCAGACCTAAGTAAAGGTTGATCCCTTACGAATACATGTATTACAAAATTTTTCTCAAGTCAATAATAGATGTCCATTAAATGGTGTTTAGCTAACACTAAGTTCAAAATATTTTGTCGAGGTGGATGTTATTGACCACTAAGATTTATATATTTTCTTGTTAATGCATTATTAGTTTTCTTGTTAATGATGCCTAACAACCTCTAAGCTATAGGTATATCATTGTGGCTGATCGTAGTAACATCTAGGATAAGAAGTATGCATTTATTTTTAATGATTCTTATAAATTGTTAAGCTCTAAAAAATATGTTGCGGCTGACCCTAGTAATTGCTAGGATCAGAAATAATTATGTTTGTACCCATCAGTAGTGCAAGGATTGGCATTCTATTGCTCATCGTAATAATAGTTGGGCTTTGAAATAAGCCTAGATATGATGAATCTCTAAATAATTCATTATGGTTGAACATAGTGACCGCTAAGATAAAAACTACGTATATCTTGACCCCCAACAATTCAAAGATTGGAGAAATTTTTCTTGTTCTAATAATAGTACAAGTCTAGTGGATAATACATAGATACAACCAATCTCTAAATATTTCATTGTGGCTGAACTTAGTGATCGCTAGGATCTCAACTATGTAAGTCTTGAAGCTTCAAGAGTTCTTTTATTGATAGACTTAGATCATTACATTAATATGTTTTTACTATAGTGATGCCTAGAGAATGTCATGGTTAAAACTATGTATATCTACACTTCACTCATTCCATTAATAGTAAGTCTGTGAATAATGCCTAGTGACTGCTAAGCTCTAAATATTTAGTAATTGTTGACCCTAGCGACCACTAGGATCAACACTTCTTTCATTTATTTAGAAATTATTTTCTAATTTTACCTAATATTCATAATAAGGGACATATGAATGTTTCGTAAAATCAATTATGTCATTTCTCTCAGTAATTGTTTCTATAAATGATGTATACAAATTTCATGGCCGTTTAATTTTACAACATGGTGAGAGAGTGGGTAATGTTGGTGGTAGATGCTCATTTATATCCCAATGAGGATGAAAAATAAATAAGATATATCGTGTTCAATCCAACTACCTTACATGACAAATTTCAGCATTACTCAACTTTATTTTCTGCAGTTTAGGATGAAAGTGTTGATGTTGATGTTGTATAAAAAGGGTATACGGAAAGAGCAAGAAATATGATTCCAAGGGATAAGGGAAATAAAAAGAGGTGGTATCCATTTAATTGTTGCTAAACCAGAGGTGCTTCCATTTCCTGAAGTGATCGCTTCCTATCTACTTCATGCCAAGTCTAAGGATTTTTCATTATTTTCTAAATTAGGGAAAAAGAAAATAGGTTTTTTTATTGGGAATGCATACAAAAAAATTTATAAACTTTCGTAGTCGGTGTTATTGTACAACTCAAAAAAATTCAAGTCCTGGATGGCCCAAAGGAGAGTAAGATATGTTTTGCAAAGTTGGGTATTTGACCCATTTGATAATATGGATGATTCTAATCATTCGATATCCTTATTAAAAGGTTTTAAATAGGAGTTTGTATTGGCATGGCACTCATGAATAGGCTATATGAAAAATTTCAATCTCTAAGGTAGATTTTTCTTGGATCCTCACTTTTTCTTTTATCATTGATGACATCAAGATTCCCTCCATAGGTTAGGTGGTCTGTGTCAATTTAGTGAGATAGAGAAATAATTTTGTTAACAAAGGGAAATCATTTTACATGGCTTCCTATCTTCTATATGTTGTCTTTGGTGTTATCAAATGTCCATATTTTTGTTAAATCTAGTATCCTTTGAGCCCTTTGAAGGTAAATGAGAAATATTCAGACTTATATGCCCAATGTTTCAAATCACATATTCAAGATATATGCACTTATTTGTATATCAATCTCTACCAATAATTACATGAAATGATGACACCGAGAATATTTGATGGCATCCTCACTTCCATGAGGAAAATGGGATCCGTATGTAGACACCAAAATTAGGTCACACTCCCCTTTGGTCCCCCGTCAAATAAATACCTTCATCACATTCACCTAGTCATGGCCCCCTTCACCCCACTAATATTAATTTAATTAATTTAATTAAATTAATTCATTATCCTCACCATATTTATTATTTAAATATCTTAATTTAGATAATTCCCACACTTACACCTCACCTAGACACCTCATCTAGCCAACTCACCCTAAGACCTATTCTTAGTAAGTTGTCATAACTAACTAAGACTTACCCAAACCCTAAAAATCAATGCCTACATTCCCTCTAACCACATTCCCACATGCTTACAAGAAGCTTCCAGTCTAATCCGTGGGTTAATGACATGAGATCCTAGAAAATCAAGGGGATCTGCCTAGTTTAGTAAACCTAGGAAATCCTACCTTGACCGACGCTCGGTTATCCCTAATCATCACCGATTAAGACAAAACCGCCGTCAATCACCTTTTAATCCCCAAAAAATCTTATTTTAAAGGTTGGAAAAAACATTGGTAAAACATTGGTAGATTCCTAGAGAGATATCACATCTTTTGAGAACAAGTTTTTGTAATAACACGCATGCAAGGAAGGAGATCAAACATTTTCTCTTGCACAAACATCTAGCATTCACCCAAAGAATCATCTAGTAATCACCCAACACAAATTTGATCCAACTAGGAAAAAGGGAACGCACATGCAGCCCATGTAGAAGCTTTCCAACATTTGGTTATCCTCAACAGCATTCAACCTCTTACCAGCACCTTCATCTATCACTCACAAGGACCCAGAACCAGATTTCAAGTAAGTAGAATAGTTTACTCCTCTGGTTCATTCATTTCATCATCGTATTGTCATCCCTTATTCTCTTAGCCACCCATTGACCTCCTTTAATACTCACCCCTCCACATACCCATTAAAACCCCACCAAACCCCATCCAAACAGCCTAATACCTCGTTCCGGCCAACCAAGTCTTTTGTGTAATCACAAGGGAGACCCAAAGCTCATTTTGTGGCATTCCCAGTTTTCCACAATAACCAGCACTAGTTCTCCCCAACTAGCGTTGGTCACCCTTAACCGGCATCAGTCTCTGTATTTACCAATAGAGCCCAGAACAGTGACCTACCCACCTATTCTCACATCACCCTTAATCACATGTGACTTGCCTGAGACCTCTGTCAGACCTGTAAAGAACCAGAACCAACTACTTGACCTTCGGATCTTATTTTAACTTAGCATGTTAGATTAGATATTTCTTATCGTATTTTGGATGAGATACCCAAATCATTTTAATTACAATAGGATTTACTTTATTACCCGCATTAAATTGTTTTAAATAGTGGACTGACATCCATCTAGGAAGTATCACACTTCTGGATCTAGCACATGCTAGGCAATTCACTGCACATATTGTTTAACTCTTTATGGTGGTCTTGTGTTCCATTTCAGGTAGTTCCTCCTAGCCAAAAGGAATCTCTCACGATAAACTATGGATTCATAATTCATATGCATGCAACAACTAAATAACCAACATTTCAACAGGTATTCCTCCTACACCCATTACCCTATCTGTTTCATCAACATTCAAAGAAACATCTAAGAATCAAGTGAAACACCATATTATTCTATCCAGAATATAATGTTATCATGATCAAGGGGATCCTTACACCTCCTTTTTAGTTTCCATATTACGAGCTAGACAAATTGGTAGAACAAGAGGTTACATATCATATTTACAAGGGTATTGATTTAAAGTGTAAGGAGAAGAATCTTAAAACACATTCCCCTTCCCGATCCTATGTCGGGTGCGAGAATATTTAATACATGGCCCGAATTGAATTCTACCTCTAACCATAGAAATTCATTTCATCTCCCCAAACACCCTTTAAGGAAATATGACAAAGTGAAAAGGGTTGCCAAGCACCTAAATTTTCTTAAAGGACAGTTAAATATATTGTATGCTCACATGCATGATGATAATGACTGGGTATGGATTACCCAAACAAAAGATAGCCTTATTAAGCAGAATATGAAGGAGAAAGGGGGTTCCACTTCTGAAATCAATCATTAAAAAGGAGGATATGAAGAGAAATCAAGCTTTGTATTGAGAACATTCACAACATCCCTGTGCTCCCTTATCTCCACCAAATGAATCTTGATCTAAGTTTCGAGAAGTATTTACCAAACCAAATAAATCCCCAAATTTGGTCGCATATGCCTTAACTTCATCAAGTGAAGAAGAGGAGACTACAAAAAATGAAATTCCAACCAACAAAGCCCCAATGTAACCCTCTCTCGATCTTCTCCTCCACTTCATGTGAATCCAGACAGATTAGGAGAGTAATTCATAATTTCATACAAATAACATCCAAATTAGGAGCCACAAAAAGATCCCTTAGTGAACATTGAATTAAATTCAAGGATGGGGACCTTGAAAAGGGTAACCAAAAATAAGATGTCAACACAAACAAACCATTGTTTGGCACAAAACTTCAGAAGACCTCTTCACTCTTACAAAGAAAAGGAAATCCAAAGGCTCCCAAGTGGTGAAATATGAGGAAGATCTAGAATCCTTGATAAGGGATACAACAAAAGTAGTCGTAGAAGTAGTGAGGGGAGTATGTGCTAGAAATAAAGAGCTTAAAACTCAATTAAAGGCCACAGTTCCTCATGGCACAGATTTCGATGTAGAAGAGGCATTGCATGGCTTGTATAATAATATAAAGGAATGCATCGCTACAAAGGAGCAGGTAGAACCATTATTGAATAAGAATGAAAAACTCATTACAACAATGACATCGTTGCACAAAACATTAATACAGATGGGGCAGGCCATTGAAAAAGGCATTTGTAAAGACCCTTCAATTTTGACCATGGATGATATTGGTATATGTCAGACATATGATAATTATACAAAGGAAAGACTAAGGGAATGGAAAGAATAGGTAATAAGACTTTCTTTGCAGTTTTATGACATTATTTCCAAAGGAAATCAAGTTTTCATAGAAGCTTCGGTCATGGAAGTATTTAATGGAAACCATGAATTGGTTTCTGATGAAGATTTTGTGACATCACTTAAGAAATTCTTAGTTAATTTTCAAAGGATAATAACTGATATGAACAAAGGGAAACTTCACATGTCATTGATATTTTTTCCAAAACAAGGACAAAAATACATAAAATAGAGACTCAAGGAAATTTCCAAACAAAAAAATTATAGTCAAAAGGATTTTCTTGACAAGCCTACAAAGTGATATATAGAAGCCCAATTCTTGACACAAAAAATATAACCAGAGATTATCAAATTTGCAAAAAATATATTAGGGAGGCATAACGGTGAGGTGGTAATACAAGTCTTGAATGAGAGCAAAAAACCTAGGAATCAAGTGTGCACGCAAACTTGGATCAATAACAACCGATAGTTAAGGAATACCTACAGTGAATCATAAATGGTAGTATCTAAGATAAGTGGGTAAGAAATGTAATATGCATGACATGTTAATAGATGAATATTTATAATTGATTGAATGTTTGTGTATATATTCCAAATTTTATACTCACCTAAACATGCATTTGTTGTTTTGATACACTAAGCTCCAAATATGTCGTTGTGGCATAAACTAGTGCACATTATGCTCAAATATTTGTAATTGAGTACCGATCGCTAAGCTCACAATATCTTACATGTTTTCTATAAAATCATAGTGACACAAAATCTTTAAAATATATGTTACAACATAAGCTAGCCATCGACTTGAATTATCTTTCTTTATTTTGTTAAATCCTAGCAGCTGTTATGTTCCAAAAATTATGATGTGGCAAAGTGTCTTAATGGCATATAACTTTATGATATCCATTATTGTGAACTGATCGCTAAGCTCATAAAATGTTTTGGGGTACAACCTAGTAGCCGCTAAGCTCACAATAATTTACTTGTTTTTAATAGAATCCCAGCGACAACATATCTTCAAATAAAATATTACAACATAAACTAGCAAACACTAAGATAAAAAAATCATTTTTCATCTTGCTAAATGCTTGCGACATCGAAGTTCAAAATATTCTATTGTGGAAGCAACTAGATTCTATGTAGCTCAAATTTTGTTAATTTGATTTGTTGTGGCTTACCAATGACAACTTGCAAACATTATGAATACGCATATTCTAGTGGATGCTTACCTCCTGGAATCTTAATTTAATGTGTTAAATCCTTGCGAGCGCTATGTCCCAAATATTATGGGTTAAATATTAACGAACGCTAAGCTTAAATTATTACATCATTGTAAAGGCTAGCGAGTGCTAATCTCAAATCAATTTCATTTAAAATGTTAAATCTCATTGAAAGTTTTTTTCAATATTATGTTGTTGCAGTACATAGTTGCCACTAATTTTATATTACCTTAATTTAATTTGTGAAATCCTAGCGACCACTAAGCTACAAATAATATGTTGCGACAATACCTAGCAGACGCAAGACTCAAAATATTATTTTTTATTTTTTAAATCTAAGCAACTAGTATGTTCCATCTATTTTGATGTGGCAGTGTCTTAACGACGTATAACTTCATGATATCCATTATTGAGAACCTAACGCTAAGCTTAAAAAATGTTTTTTAGGCATAACCTAGCAATTGCTAAGCTCACAATAATTTACTTGTTTTAAGTTGAATCTTATTGATAATATATCTTCAAATAAAATGTTACAACATAATGTAGGGGATGTTAAGCACAAAATTTTATCCTTTGTCTTGTTCAATTCTCGAGACATCTAAGCTCGAAATATTCTATTATGGAAGCAACTAGATGCCATGTAACTCAAAATTTATTAATTTGATTTTTTGTGGCTTACCGCCAACAACTTGAGAACATTATGAGCACACATATTCTAGCAGACGATAGCCTCCTAGAATCTTAATTTAATGTGTTAAATTCTTGCAACCGTTATGCCCCAAATATTATGGGTTAAATCCTAACAAATGTTAATCTTAAATTATTACATCATTGTAAAGGCTAGCAACCGCTAAGCTCAAATCAATTTCATTTAAAATGTTAACTCACTTCTAATTTTATTTTTTAATATTATGTTGTTGTAGTACATAAGCAGCCACTAATTTCATACTACCTTAATTTAATTTTTGAAATCCTAGCAATCACTAAGCTACAAATAATATGTTGTGGAAATACCTAGCGGACACAATAATCGAAATATCTTTCTTTATTTTTTTAAATCCTAGCGACCATTATGTTCCAACTATTGTGATGTGGCGTGTCTTAGTGGCGTATAACTTCATGATATCCATTATTGAGAACTGAATGTTGAGCTCGAGAAAATGTTTTTGAGTCATAACCTTACAACCGCTTAGCTCATAATAATTTACTTGTTTTAGTTGAATCCTAAAAATAGATAGAACATAGCTCAAAATATTATGAGGCATAACCTAGCAGCTCCTAAGCTCGTAATAATTTACTTGTTTTTAGTTGAATCCTAGTGACAACATATCTTCAAATAAAATGTTACAACATAAGCTAGTGGACGCTAAGATAAAAATTTCATTCTTCATCTTGTTAAATGCTCGAGACATCTAAGCTCAAAATATTCTATTGTGGAAGAAACTAGATTGCATGTAGCTCAAAATTTGTTAATTTGATTTTTTGTGGATTACCAATGACAACTTGCAAACATTATCACTACGTATATTCTAGTGGACGCTCGCCTCCTAGAATCTTAATTTAATGTGGTAAATTCTTGCGAGCACTATGCCCCAAATATTATGGGTTAAATCTTAATGAACACTAATATTAAATTATTACATCATTGTAAATGCTAGCAAGCGCTAAGCTCAAATCAATTTCAATTAAAATTTTCAATCCCGTTGAAAAAAAATTCAATATTATGTTGTTGCAGTACGTAGTGACCACTAATTTCATTCTACCTTAATTTAATTTGTGAAATCCTAGGGACCACTAAGTTACAAATAATATGTTGCAGCAATACCTAGCGGACACAAGACTCGAAATATATTTATTTAATTTTTTAAATCCTAGCGACCACTATGTTCTAGCTATTGTGATGTGCGATATCTTATCAGCGTATAACTTCATGATATTTGTTATTGAGAACCAATCAAAAATATCAGAATTTTTTTTTTAGGAATAACCTAGCAACTCTAAGTTCTCAATAATTTACTATTTTTAATTTGAATCCTAACAACATCATATCTTTGAATAAAATGTTTAAACATAAGTTAGCAAACACTAAGCTAAAAATTTCATTCTTCGTCTTGTTAAATTCTTGAGACATCTAAGCTTGAAATATTCTATTGTGGAAGAAACTAGATGTCATGTACCTCAAAATTTATTAATTTTATTTGTTGTGGCATATCACCGACAACTTGCAAACATTATGAGTACACATATTCTAGCAGATGCTAGCCTCCTGGAATATTAATTTAATGTGTAAATTTCTTGCGACTACTATGCCCCAAATATTATGGGTTAAATCCTAACAAACGCTAAGCTTAAATTATTACATCATTGTAAAAGGCTAACAGATGCTAAGCTCAAATTAATTTAATTTAAAATGTTAAATCCTTTCAAAATCATTTTTTTAAATATTATGTTGTTGCGTATGTAACGGCCTCTAATTTCATACTACCTCAATTTAATTTGTGAAATCTGGCATGCGATCGCTAAACTAAAAATAATATGTTACGGAAATACCTATCGGACGTAAGACTCAAAATATATTTATTTATTTTTTAAATCCTAGAGACTGCCATGTTCTAGCTATTGTGATGTGGCGTGTCTTACCAAAGGTATAACTTCATGATATCCATTATTAAGAACCGATCGCTAAGCTCGAGAAAATATTTTTGATGCATAACCTAAATGGATGTTAAGATCGCAATAATTTACTTTTTTTTTTTAGTTTAATCCTAGCAACATCATATCTTCAAATAAAATGTTGCAACATAAGCTAGCGGACGCTAAGCTAAAAATTTCATTCTTCATCTTGTTAAATGTTCGAGATATCTAAGCTCGAAATATTCTATTGTTGAAGAAACTAGATGTCATGTAGCTCAAAATTTGTTTATTTGTGGCTTACCTCCGAAAACTTCAAACATTATGAGTATGCATATTCTAGTGGATGCTAGCCTCCTAGAATCTTAATTTAATGTGTTAAATTCTTGTGACCTCTATGCCCCAAATATTATGGGTTAAATCCTAACAAACACTAAGCTTAAATTATTACATCATTATAAAGACTAGCCACTAAGCTCAAATCAATTTCATTTAAAATGTTAAATCCTTTTGAAATCTTTTTTAACTATTATGTTGTTGCAGTATGTAGCACCCTCTAATTTCATACTACCTTAATTTAATTTTTGAAATCCTAGTGATCGCTAAGCTATAAATAATATTTTGTAGCAATACCTAGTGGATGAAAGACTCAAAATATCTTCCTTTGTTTTTAAATTCTAACGACCACTATGTTCCAACTATTGTGATGTGGAAGTGTCTTGGCAAAGGTATAACTTCATGATATCCATTATTGAGGACTAAACGCTAAGCTCGAAAAAAAATTTGAGTCATAACCTTACAAATCGCTTAGCTCATAATAATTTACATGTTTTTAGTTGAATTCTAGTGACACTATATCTTCAAATAATATTTTGCAACATAAGCTAGTAGACGCTAAGCTAAAATTTCATTCTTCATCTTGTTAAATGCTCAAGACATTTAAGCTCGAAATATTCTATTGTGGAAGCAACTAGATGTCATGTGGTTCAAAATTTGTTAATTTGATTTGTTAAAGAATATTTTCAACAACATGTAAACATTATGAGTACGCATATTCTAGAAGACACAATCCTCCTATGATCTTAATTTAATGTGTTAAATTATTGCAACTATTATGCCCCAAATATTATGGGTTAAATCCTAACAAACACTAAGCTTAAATTATTATGTCATTGTAAATGCTAGTGGCCACTAAGATCAAATAAATTTCATTTAAAATGTTAAATATTGTCAAAATATTTTTTAAATATTATGTTGTCGCAATACATAGTGTCTGCTAATTTCATACTACCTTAATTTATTTTGTGAAATCCTAGCGACCGCTAAGCTACAAATAATATTTTATGGCAATACCTAGCGGATGCAAGAATCAAAATATATTTCTTTATTTTTTAAATCCTAGCAACCGCTATGTTCCAACTATTGTGATGTGGCAATGTCTTAGCAGTATATAACTTCATGATATCCGTTATTGAGAATCGATCTCTAAGCTCATAAAATGTTTTTGAGGAATAACTTAGCGGTCATTAAGATCACAATAATTTAGATGTTTTTAGTTGAATTCTAGCGACAACATATCTTTAAATAATATGTTGCAACATAAGCTAGCAGATGTTAAGCTAAAAATCTTATTTTTCATCTTGTTAAATGCTCGAGACATCTAACCTCAAAATGTTCTATTGTGGAAGCAACTAGATTCCATATAGCTCAAAAAAAAAAATTTGATTTGTTAAAGCATACCGTGACAACTTGCACACATTATGAGTATGAATATTCTTGTGGATGCCAGCCTCCTAGAATCTTCATTTAATTTTTAAATCCTTGTGACCACTTTGTGCTCCAAATATTATGGGTTAAATCTTAACGAGTGCTAAGCTTAAATTATTACATTGTTGTAAAGGCTAGCAGTTGCTAAGCTCAAATCAATTTCATTTAAAATGTTAAATCTAGTCAAAAGAATTGTTTTAAATATTATGTTGTGGTAGTACATAGTGGCCACTAATTTCATACTACCTTACTTTAGTTTTTGAAACCCTAGAGATTGTTAAGCTCCAAATAATATGTTACGAAATGTCTAGTGGATGCTAGACTCGCAATATTTTTTTGTTAAATCCTAGCGACTGCTATGTTCCAAATATTATGATGTGGCAGTGTCTTAGCGGCCTACGACTTCAAAATATTTTTATTAAGTACCGATCGCTAAGCTACAAATATGGTATTGTGTTATACCCTAGGGGTGCTAAGGTTACAATAGGTTTTTTTAAGTCATAGTGATAGCTAATATCCAAATAATATGTTGCAAAAGCATAACCTAGCAAATTATACATTAAGAATATAATTCATTAATGTGTCAATTTCTAGCAACACTAATGTTTGACATATTAGTTTTTGGTCTTCCATATAAACCCTAATAAATAAATATATATGACAACACTTTATCTTTTGCCAATAATATGTGTGCCTACTCATAATATTGTTTTAATATAATTATATCATCATGACTAAAATACATAAATATTGTTAGGTTGTGGAGCTAAATTACTTCACAAAGGCATGCATTTGAGGTTTACTAGTTTACATAGTAACCAGCGTCGGTCACGAAACTAACATCACCACAGGGGAGGAACTGCATAGGTCGTGAACTGCACCGGTCGGGGAACCAACACCTTTGGTTGCACTGTGCATTTATGTTTTTATTTTAGACGTGGGATTTTATTCGAAGGTTGATTGTAAAGGTGACCTAAAGGTTGGAATTACATGCAAAGGCTCCCTAAGTTTGTATAATCTTATATAAGCTAGAAAACTAGGGTTAGAACATAAGGATAGAGGAAGAATGTTAATTCTCCTTGGTTGAAGATGATGAAGAAGAAAAAGGTTGCATGAAGATAGAGCTTCAATGGAGAGAAGCTAGACAAAAGGAAATAGTAGGTACATTTGAATGGTGAGAAGAGTGTTATGTCTTCTATTGTATTTCCTTTGTATTGTCTTGTCTCAATGTAATGGATTGCATAGTATGCAAAGCACGTAGTCTTTCATCTTGTAGATCCACAGGTTGTTGTGAGATCTTGTATTGTAGATCCATGAGATCATGTTTTATTATTGATCCCTAGGTTATCTATTATTATAGCTCGAGGAGATCTTATGGGTACATATAGTATCCGGATATTATATAGGAAGTCTTCTTGTGTGCACATTTTGATGTAGTGAGAATGAGGAGAGACTTACTTCTTGGTGCATAGATATGGTTGCACATTGGTAGACCCTTGTGAGAAATTTTTTTGCAAATTCATAGGAGAGCTTAGTTACACATTGGGATATGTAGTAGTTCCTAGTATGTGAGATATTTTGGTGTTTAGAGGCATGGTTTTAGTGCACTCATGTAGATCTTTTTAGATATCTAGAGGAGGAGATACTCTTAGATAGATGTATTATACTCTTGTATGAAGAGTTTGTTTGTACTCTTTTTATTATATTTTGAGATCTCTTGTTTTTGGTGGATGTAGCTGCATTGGGTGAACCATGGTACATGTTGTGTTATGTGTGTGTACTTTGTTTTGTTTTGGTTTATTCTAGTTTATACTTACACTGCTGTTGTAGATTTTGAGGAATTGTTTAGATCCTGTGTGCATTATTTGGTATGTTATTGAATCATAGCACTATTCTCAGTCCCAAATTCCCAACAAATACGTAGTGATTAAAATATTTAATATATAAATTCAAATAAATAGTGATTAAAATATTTAATACATAAAATTTAGGTGTATATATAATATGTTTACTTTCCATTCCATAAAAATTTATCTCACAATTGAAAAATTAATATGGTTTTACAATTTTAAACCAATTTATTAACCTCAAATATCTTCTCACAAATTCAATGCTCCAACCATATAAACAATGTACAATGAAATATTTACCTCGAGTTTTTTCTATCATCATATCAGAAGTAAAAAAAGGTAGACGTATCAAATACCAAAACAATATTTTGAATCTCGCTAGACATTACAATTTTAAAAACTAGTGATTATGCGACTGACCATCATTATCGGGAAAAATCCATCCAGAGGGGGACATAGGTCAGTCAAAACTTGAAAGTGTTCAAATGAAATAAAAACTAGATCTGAAAAGGGATTAAATTTTCTTCACTTGGGGCACAACAAATTTCTTATTTTATTGAAGAATAAGGTGGTGTGACAAAATGATCAGAAGGACCCAGAAAGAAGGGTGAGATGGGACGTGAAGCACGTTTTTGTAGGGAAAAGTAGGTCTAAACTAACGAGAAAAAGACATGAAATAGTATGCACAAGGAAGTTTGACAAAATGATCAGAAGGAACTGGTAAGTAGAGATGGGCTGCAGAGTGCATTTTTGTAGGGAAAACCAGGCTGGACTAATTTGGAAAAGACGGGATCTAGTTGAAGAAAGAATGACTAAACAATCTTATGATAAAAAAGGTGCACATTTAGTATAGTATAATTTTTTTATGAATACCTGAATTAGATCTAAGATTATTTCATGCTTGGTGATGGCGTTCAAACCACCATATGATGCATCGAATAGCTATCTGCACTATTTTTCTGCAATCCCTTTTGTTTCCCCACTGTGTGTGCACCCTTTTAGTTATTTCTTGATTGTTCCCTTTTATTAATCCATGAACAAGATTATAATTATCGCATGATTGTTCCCTGGTAAAAGTGACCAAGATTATTGTTGTCACCAAATCATTACACCCTACAAATGGCCTGAAAATGAATCACGACATTCGTTGTGATTGGGACACATGAGATCACCTCTCAAGCTATGGGACTTGGCTCAAGGTGAAACTCTAGAGAAGGCCGACTTCCTCTTCCTAAACTAAACACAACACTACTTCTAATGCAGGAAAGATGGCTAACTAGACCTATGCTAACATTTCATGGGATTAGGGAGAGAGAATTGCAAGGAAATAAAACCTAAACTAGAAGTGGTGATGCACCAAGAAAAGGGATGTTTAACCTCTAGAAGGGTTAACGTGGGTAGGATGCTTGCATCGTTGGCCACCTTCACCTATTGCAACTTGGAAAGGGTACAAAATACCACAGACATGGAAGCATGCGTTCCTTTGTTAAACTCGATCAAAAAATAAGCTACCAATCTCCCAGTGGAAAAGGATGAACTTGAAAAGGGTGAACAAGCACCACAACTCAACTGCATGCAATATTTCACCACTTGATAAGCACAAAATTCCATGAACCTGCAATGGAAACCAGAACTTGCACTATGCACCTAAAAACATGAGAGAGGCAAATAGAAGTAGGAAAATCATGGAAGGACATTCATATGATCACAAAGCATAATTCTCATTACTTCAAGCACTTACACAGTGCATCATTACATCAGGTGAAAAGAGAAAAGGCTACCATTATAGTTCGAGAAGAAAGGCTTGAGAACCTATAAATTCATAGATTGTGAAGAGAGAGCGAAGCTTGGAAGTATCTAAACCTCCAACTTGAGTGACTGTTGAACTTGCTAGTTGGAACCTGCTAATTAGAACCCTTTGGAATGAGTCTCTAACTTGCATTTATAGAAGAAATTGAGAGAGAGGAGAGGAGTCATAAATTCCCTCCCTAAATGGAAGGCACATGATGTATCACTTATTACAGTCGGTTGAACCACTTAAAAAGGTTCCATCATGCATCATTAATTCTGTTGACATAGTCTTCTCAAAATTAAAATAATATTTAAATAAAATAATAAATATTATTATTTAAATATTATTATTTAAAATATTAATTAAATTAAATTACTGGTGGGCCCCATGTTGACCGGTTTGTGGTGAGGAGGGAGGGGTCCATGAAGAAGAGACTAAAAATAAGTCCAACTCGGTGGTTGGCTCAGTCGAGCCAACTCACCGAGTTGGTCCGAGCTCCATCGTTCATTACATTGACCGAGTTCCTCCATCAAGTCGTTTTCCTTTTGTTCATGATGTCGAGCTCTCTTCCAAACACTAATAGACTCACCACAACCAACGTGGAATCATCTATGGCATCTCTGATTTAAAAATGCATGTTCATTGAATAGCTTAACCTAAACTCGACTCCACCCGAGTTACCCCTCTTATTGGCGGAGATGTTCTTCCCGACCCGAGACATGTGGAGGGCTTGCACTTTTTGGGACCTGCCTCAGAGTTGATCTTTGAAGTTGTGTCGAGTTGACGTGTGGCACCTTCCACTAGCTCTGCCCTATTTAGTCAATGGCTAGTTACGCCTTTGGGGATCAAACCACATGGACACTTCGCACTCATTTAGGGATTTTCCCTTGTGTTTCACTTCTAAAGTTGTGTCGAGGTGATACATGGATTTGTGACTTTTTAATGACCAATAAGACCCCCTTTTAGACCATGACTACGTGGCAGGATGGTGCTTGTTGGGGTCCCCACTTTGTATTCTACCCTTGGAATTACACTTATGATTCAGGCAGGGACATGGATTCCACCCCACTGATCTGCTACTTTTCAACTACCAATGATACTTTTTGTAGACCCTAGACACGTGGAGGGATGGCACACATTTGGGGACTCACTCCATATTTTAACTCTAAAGTTATGTCATTGAGACACGTGGAGGCTTCCGCCATTCCTTTTATACTTAACCGATTTGGGCCTCGAGAGAACAAATTATATGCGCTTCCTTGGTGGGTCCCTCATTGTTGACTCCACATGGAAGTCCCATGGGGTTTTGAGTTTCATTGTTCCCTCTCACTCTTGGAAATGCACCGAGCTGACACATGGTGCCTTCTGCGAGTCTGTTGCTTTGCCTTGACTTTTCAACGGTTGGTTCCACCTTTTTGGGCTCTAACCATGTGGAGGGCCAACGCTTGTTTGAGTCTCCACTTTGGGTCACACCTTTGAAATTACATCAATGAGGCATATGGAGGCTTCCACTGACCCCTTTATACTTAGCTGATTCGGGCTTCAAGTGAACGTTATCTTTCTCCATTTTTTCTTGATGAGCTTCTGATCCCCTCTAGTTTGCTCGGTGTCACCAACAATCCTCCATACGTGCTTTAACGCTCCTAATAACTTACCTGGTGAATCGAAACCAACTCGGACTCCTCATGACTCACCATCCAACTTGGATCTCGAAACCACTATCCCCGAACTCCAAACACCACAATCTCTGAACCCCAAAAGACATAATCTCTAAATCTCAAAACCCAAAACTCCGAAATTTGGAGTTTCGGCTTTGAAATATTTGACTCGTTCAACATTTCTGACCCCAAAATCTCTGAAATTCTAAACGAATTGTCTGAAAATATTTTCCGAAATAAAACTCTGAAATCTCAACTCAACTCGACTTACCTCATTCCCGAGCTCCTTTATTTTATGCCAAGCCATGGATGGTTATCCCAGGCCATTTATTCTTTCAACGAGCTACGAGCTCTTTTCTCGACCACCTAAGCTCCACTTATAATTTGACATGTTCCCTAGAGTGAGCTTCTGATCTGAGCTACCAACAATTTCACAACTAGGATGACATCAAGTTCAATTGTCATTGTGGCTGAGATTCACCAAGCTCGTCCTTAAGGCTTAGCTCAACCGAGTTATTCCTAGAGCTATGCACAGAGTTGATGACCGAGCTCTCTATGAGGGCCCAAGCTAGCTCCCCAACCTTGTCAAACACCATGTTCCAACTTTGAGCTCGAGAGACTAATTCAAACATAAGCTTAATAAAATGATTTTAATTTGTATTAATGCACTTATATGTTGATTTAGGCTCAACTGAGCTATGTTTGAAGTTCCTTATTCTTATGTGCTCTGAAGATCCATGGAAAGGCACCATGAAGGTATAGAAGAACTCTAGAAATTTTATATACCAACTTTGAAAATTTTAGCTTGTAGACCCTCATGTTGTTCATTTTTACCTAGGGGGCAAAAATGGACAACATTTTTGGTGACCTCTCGGGATGATTTCCTGCTAAGCATGGTTCTAGTCATCATTGGGCATGGAGTCAATTTTGGAATCCTGGAAATAATTTGATCCTTTGTGATACATCCCGGAATGCTAAGCATGAAGTACACTGAATCTAATTAAGACTTGGCATCTATGGAACAAATCAGATCATGAACTCTTATGGAATATTTGAACCCTCTTTCTCCTTGACACCTTCCAATGATGCTACAATGTGCAAGAGTAAAAAAATGCACAATGGAAAACAAAAACACACAAAACAATGAAAACCATACATGCCCCAAGTGGAACCTGCAGGGTGTGCATTGCACTTATTTTGCTTGAAAGCAAACCTATACTACCCTATACTAACAGGAGCATAGGTGAGCTAAACAAACCCTACAACTGGTTATGCAAAATAGCTCCCTTTCCTCACAATGGATTTCCATGCAAATGATGTGACAATGGACATAGCTGAGAATGTGAGTAAAAATTGAAATAGGCCCAATTCTCCACTTGGTCTATCGAGACATCAACTAGAAAGAGAAAGAATTCCTCTTTTAGTTGCTTTGCATTTGTCTTGTAGAAGCATTACAACTGATCCTCATAATTTTGAAACTCATCCTCACATTCTAAAGTGAATGTGACTGGTTTTGGCTTCTCTTCTGGCTTCAATGAAGCCAGGTACCTGATAGGACATGGTCTAAACCATTGAATATTCCTTCTTGTCTGAACTTCAATTTTAACAAGAAAGTCTTTCTGAAGACATCCTTGAAAAGAATGATAATCCATGAGATGATTTTCCTCTTGTTTCCCATTTACAAAAAATCTTCTCCTATATGAATGAATGGTACTGAATTGATGTCTCCTCCATTTCCTTTTCCTTTCTTTGACAACAAGAAGTTCCTCCATGACATGCAACTACTTTGGACCACTTATAGGCTCCAATGGAAACACTTGAAAATCTTTGCAAGTGTTTGAAGATATTGATCATATAGGAGTTCCACTTTCATCTGAAGGCAAAGTTGTTCAAAATCTAACCTCTTCATCCCACATGAAACCTACAAGATCAAATCCTTTCACCTATTGTTTTCTAGGACAATTAAGGGAAGCAAGACCTCCTTGGTTTCCTTCCACCATTACTTGTTCATCAAACAAGTTTGACTTCACAATTGAAAGTAAGAAACTCTCAATAATATCATCTTCACCCAAAACCTTCAAAGTTGACTTAGTTTCTCCCGCATGCTCCTCTCTTTCTTCATTCAATGAAAATTGTAGATGATCCAAGTCTTCCCATTCAAGGAGATAACTTGAAACTACATGTGTTCCAAAAGTGGGTATTTCTATAGGCTCTTCTGCATCCAAATACTCCTCTAAATCTGACAGAAAATATGCTTCTTTGTTCTCTAAATGTGCAAAGGGTTCAACCTCCCTTATGGTGTTTCCTGAATTAGCAACTGATTCCCCATGACCTTTCTCATCTTCAAACATAAAATTTTCAAGATCAAATTCATCTAAGAAAACAGAGTTTTGAAAAGATGAAGAAGGGGAAGAATCTGAAACTTCCTACATGGTATAATCTATACTTGAAACTTCTGAGTCCATCATGGAAATAATCCCACTATGATCAGTTGTTGTATTCGATGATGATGTTGGAAAGTTGCTACAATGCTCCAAAAGTGATGCAATTTCTTGACATGTTTTTAATAGGTAGGATCATTACACTCATAAGAATCAACTTGTACACTTGAGAGTCTTTCTTCTTCAGCTTCCACATTCTCTTCTCCAACAGACTCTACCACCTTTGGTGATTCAAACTCCTCTGATGGGACTGAGCCAATATGAATATTGCATTCTGAATAAGTAGACTACTGGTCCTCTTTGTTCAACTCTAGATTTTTTTTTGGTACAAAACTAGTTTGTTTCACTTGTTCTTGAGCCTCAACTTCTGCAGAAGGTTTAGTCAGGAACGAAGTTTGCTTGATGTTAAGTTTTGTAGCCCATTTCCTCATATTATCTACATGCTCTCTTTTTCTATTCTCTTCGACCACATACTCCTCCCTTTTTCTCATTTCTTGACAATGCTCCTCCCAAAATGGATTTGGGACCACAAGAGGAGGGTTGGGTTGGGATTTAACTGATTCCCTCACTATTTGAGGAAGAGATTCATTATCTTGTCTTGATGGCCCTTGTAGAAAAGAGGGAACTTTAGAAGGATGAGGCATGGAAGATTCATGATGAAATGGAGGAATAGGAAGTGAAGGAAAGGAATTCTTAGTAGGAGTAGAAACTGGAAGATTAGGACTATGGGGTTCAAGTTGAAACTGCATAGATGGAAACACGGGAAGAGGGTTGTAAGGTGGTAATGCAGGGGCCTCCCATTGATAGGATTGACTAACACTATGTTCATAAATATCCCTTTTCTTGATCCATTCTCCAACTTGAGTCATCATCTTGATTATGAATTGAAGCTTTTGTTGAGGGCTAAGCTCACATGGTATATGGCCAGTCCATGGGTATGGAATTCTGAAGCCAATCTGGTTTCCTTCATCATTTCATTGATCCTTATTCATACCATGTTATGCTCCAACTCTCGAACCTTCTTCTATAAGTGATCCTCTTCAGGTGTGGAATAGATTCCAAAATCTGCATGCCATTGTTCTTCAGTAACCCCCATGTTTGGTGGATAACCAAATTGACCTGCATCTTTCTTATGTGAACATGCATGCTCAAACTGATATTCATCATGAAATTGGTTTGGAGGTGAATTGTAATAGCCTAAAGATGGAAAGAACCACCACTACTATGCAAGTGGGAGTCCCACTGTGGAAATGAAGCCATGATTGCACAACTTCATGAATGAGAGAAAATGGAAAGATATGGAAGAAAAATAGATGGAAAATGGATAAAATGAAAGTCTACAACATAGAGAGTAGGGTACTTAGACCAATGGAGTTGCCAGTTGTGCTTGGGTATACCTCCTAAGGATGAAATTTCACTAAGAGAACAACAACTTAATGAAATGAAATGAACACAATACACACACCTATGAAATATGTGCCTCTTTTCCCATCGAGATTGCCCCGGCAAAAAAAAATTGTTGTCACCAAATCACTGCACCCCCAAATGGCCTAAAAATGAATCATGACATTTGGTGTGATTGGGACACATGGGATCACCTCTCAATATGTGGGACTTGGCTCGAGGTGAACCTCTCGGATAAGGTCGATTCCTCTTCCTAAACTAAACACAACACTACTTCTAATGTAGGAAAGATGGCTAACTAAACCTATGCTAACATTTCATGGGATTAGGGAGAGATAATTGCAAGGAAATAAAACCTAAACTAGAAGTGGTGATGCACCAAGAAAAGGGATGTTTAAACTCTAGAAGGGTTAACCTGGGTAGGATACTTGCATCATTGGCCACCTTCACCTATTGTAACTTGGAAAGGGTACAAAATACCCTAGACTGGAAGCATGAGTTCCTTTGTTAAACTCAATCAGACAATAAGCTACCAATCTACCAGTGGAAAAGGATGAACTTAAAAAGGGTGAACAAGCACCACAACTCAGCTACATGTAATATTTCACCACTTGATAAGCACAAAATTCCATGAACCTGCAATGGAAACCAAAACTTGCACTATGCACCTAAAAACATGAGAGGAAAATAGAAGTAGGAAAATCATGGAAGGACATTCATATGATCACAAAGCATGATTCTCATTACTTCAAGCACTTACACAAAGGCATAATTACATTAGGTGAAAAGGGCATAGGTTGTCCATTACATTAAATTTGAGAAGAAAGGCTTCAGAACGTACAAAATTCACATATTATGAAGAGAGAGGGAAGCTTAGAAGTATCTAAACCTCCAACTTGAGTGACCTATTGGAACTCACTTTGGTTGGAACCCTTTAGAATGAGTCTCCAACTTACATTTATAGAAGAAATTGAGAGAGAGGAGAGAATGAGTCATAAATTCCCTCCCTAAATGGAAGGCACATGATGTATCACTTATTACATTCGGTTGAACCACTTGAAAAGGTTCCATCATGCATCATTAATGCCTATTGACATAGTCTTCTCAAAATTAAAATAATATTTAAATAATAATAATAAATATTATTATTTAAAATACTTAAAGAAAAATATTAATTTAATTAAATTACTAGTGGGCCCCATGTTGACCGGTTTGTGGTGAGGAGGGAGGGGTCCATGAATAAGAGACTAAGTCTCCAACTCGGTGGTTGGCTCGCCGAGCCAACTCACTAGTTGGGTCCGAGCTCCATCGTTCATTGCATTGACCGAGTTCCTCCATCAAGCCATTTTCCTTTTGTTCATGATGTTGAGCTCTCTTCCAAACACTTATAGACTCGCCACAACCAACGTAGAATCATCTACGGAATCTCTGATTCAAAAATGCATGTTCATTGAATAGCTTAACCTAAACTTGACTCCACCCAAGTTATCCCCTCTTGTTGGTGGAGATGTTCTACCTGACCTGAGACACGTGGAGGGCTTGCACTTTTTAGGGACCTACCTCCGGAGTTGATCTTTGAAGTTGTCACCAGAGCTAATGTATGGCAGCTTTCACCTGGCTCTTCCTGTTTATACTTTTCAAAGGTTGGTTCTGCCTTTGGGGCTCAAACCACGTGGAGACTTCATGCTCATTTAGGGATTGTCCCTTGTGTCTCACTTCTGAAGCTGCACCGAGGTGACATGTGGCACCCTCCATGGGTCTGTGACTTTTCAATGGCTGATAAGACCCCCTTTTAGACCATGACTATGTGGTGGGTTGGCACTTGTTGGGGTCTTTCTTTGGATTATGCCCTTGGAATTGTGCTAATGAGGCACGTGGAGGCTTTTTCCCTTGTCTCACACATGAATTTTTAGCTTTTTCAATGAGACCTTTTTTACCCTAGACATATGTGGAGGGTGGTGCACATTTGGGGACTCACTCCAGATTTTAACTCTAAAGTTACATCGTTGAGACATGTGGAGGCTTCCACTGTTCATTATATACTCAACCGATTTGAGCCTCAAGAGAACAAATTATATGTGCTTCCTGGCGAGTCCCTCATTGTTGACTCCACGTGGAAGTCTCATGGGATTTTGATTTCCACTATTCCCTCTCACTCTTGGAAATGCACCAAGCTGACATGTGGTACCTTCTATGAGTCTATTGCTTTGCCTTGACTTTTCAATGGCCGGTTCCACCTTTTTGGGCTCTAACCACGTGGAGGACCAGTGCTTGTTTAAGTCTCTACTTTGGGTCGCACCTTTGAAATTGTACATCTGATGAGGCACATGGAGGCTTCCACTGACCCCTTTATACTTAGCCGATTCAGGATTCAAACGAACTATGTCTTTCTCCATTTTTTTCTTGATGAGCTTCTTATCCCCTCTGGTTTTCTCGGTGTCACCAACAATCCTCCATATGTGCTTTGATGCTCCTGACGACTCACCTGGTGAATCGGCAACCAACTCAGACTCCTCATGACTCGTCGTCCAACTTGGATCTCAGAAACCACTATCCCTAAACTCCAAACACCATAATCTCCAAACCCTAAAAGACATAATCTCTAAATCCCGAAAACTTGAAACTCGAAATTTGGAGATTTGGCTTCAGAAATATTCAACTCATTCAATGTTTCTAACCCCAAAATCCTGAAATTTCAAAACGGAATTGTCTGAAAATATTTTTCAAATAAAACTCTAAAATCTCAACTCAACTCAACTTACCTCATTCTTAAGCTCCTTTATTTTATACCAAGTCATGGATGGTTATCCAGGCCATTTATTCTTTCAACGAGCTGTGAGCTCTTTTCTCGACCACCTAAGCTCCACTTATAATTTGACATGTTCCCTAGAGCGAGCTTCTGATCTAAGCTACCAACAATTTCACAACCGGGATGACATTGAGTTCAATTGTCATTATGGCTAAGATTCACCAAGCTCATCCTTAAGGCTTAGCTTGACCAAGTTATTCCTGGAGCTATGCACAGAGTTGATGACCGAGCTCTCTATGAGGGCCCGAGCTAGCTCCCCAACCTTGTCAAACACCATGTTCCAACTTCGAGCTCGAGAGACTAATTCAAACATAAGCTTAATAAAATGATTTTAATTTGTATTAATGCACTTATATGTTGATTTAGGCTCAAATGAGCTATGTTTTAAGTTTTGTATTCATATGTGCTCAAAGATCCATGGAAAGGCACCATGAAGGTATAGGAGAACTCTAGAAAATTTATATACAAACTTTGAAAAATTTAGCTTTGTAGACCCTCATTCTTTTTTACCCGGGGAAAAAAGTGGACAATAATTATTGCATTTATCCTGTAATCTTTGGATTTCTTGTATTATTCTATGATTTCAAGAGTTTCTCTTCTACAAGACCGGAAAAACAAAAACCCTAAAAACTATTTCTCCGAGGTATTTAATATTTTTTTTGGCACATTCCACGTTAAAAAAAATTAAAATACAAAAAGTAAAAGATAAGGAAATTTAAAAATTAGGACGGGGAATTTGTGTTAATATTGAAATTTCAAATTCTCAAAAATGCGAGGGAATTCACAATTTGAATTTTGAATTTACCACTCATTAAGAAAAGGTGTGGGATATCAAAAAAATAAACAATATTGAAAACACATTTTTCATTGGCTATAGCTTAAAATAATTAAAATGTAATAAAACATATAATATTATAATAAAACAGAAGAAATAAATTGTATGAATGTATAGGCACATTTGTTTTTATTTTTATCAAAATCGACCTAGACAATGTTAGATGTAGTGCGCTAATGAAAAATAATTATCCAATTACTTTGTGCCACGTGGCATGTTTTGAATCGATAATTAGAAAACATTATATTTGACACATTTACTATGAAATTTATATATAAAGAAACGATTATAAAATATTTTGAAACTATATGAAACCGTGATATTATAATATATATAGCTACCAGTAAAGCGATGACATGTGGCATGAAAATTCTGAAATCCCATAAGGTGTTTTTTCTATTAAAACAACAAAAAATAGTAGTGCCTCAAAGTTGTAAAGAGGTATTGGTATATAACTAGTAGCCACTAAGCTATATCATGATTTTTTATTTTATCACTATTTCCAAATTAAGTAATTTTTGTGCCCAGCATAGCATATGTCATTTCAATCAATAAATAAAGCATCTTAGTAGTCGTTATGCATTTTATTTGATAAGAACTAATGTGAATTATATGTTGCAATGATTTATCTTATCAAAACTACAAAAATATCACTTACTCTCAGGGGTATATATGGATTCCAATTTACAAATATATATCTTATATGAGATAAATATGTAGTAGTGCAACAATTTGGGGCTTCCATATAAAGTCTACCCAAAATAATACTATTACAATCAACAAAAAAACAATTTCGATCGAAAGCGAAAAAATAATGATTACAATTACAAGTGATAATGATAGGATCTAGCGTAGTGAAGCTAGAACATTATTTGTTATTATAAATCTATTCACAAATTAGAAACTATTGAGCCTAGTCGTGGCGGTCGCTAAACATTTTCTTTGATACGACCCAAAAGTATTGATCCCTCTCGACGAAATGTAGTGTAGGAATTGTCTCTACCAAGTAACATGTAGCCAATTTGATATAATTATAATTGTTGGTGTGTGTGACTGTCCAGTCATCGTCCACATCACCTAGGTGAGTCATCTCGCCTTGCGAGAGTCATAGGTCTTAGGAAGTCAAATGACAAGTGTCAGATTCTGTCATAGAATCTGACATTGTCATTTGCATCAATGCATCATAGGAGTTACATTCCTTATTTGGAATTGTAACTCCTCTTCTAGTGGCGTCATATGCGTCAATCAACATCATATGCGTCAGTGGCATCATTGAGTTCTTTCCATGTTTAGGCATGGGGGTTACACAAGCACCCTATTTATACTTCCTATTTTTGATCTATGAGCATGAGCAGACCCATTCTTCTTACTTGCAATCTTCTTTCCATTGTTTCGAATCTTGCGTATTGCGTTGGCTTGACGTTACCATCGGAGTGCAACTTCGTTGTGGTGCATCACTTTTCGACATCGGTTCTCGTGAATCCCTCTTTCATGGTATCAGAGCTAGTTTCGATAAACGTGCACTCTTCATTTCTCAGTTGTTTATTACTTCTGGTTTCTTCTCATTTCCTCGTGTGCAATTTTTTTCGATTATCATTTTGGAATTATTGCTCACCTCGTATTGAGGTTTCATCAGTTGTAAGTTAAGGTATTTGGTTGGTTTGTTTATCAGCTGAGTTCATATTTAGATATTTCTAGATCTTTGTGGCTGTTGTTTCTGGGTTATTTCTTGCTTTAGTTGTGTTCGATTCAGTGCGGGGTAAAAGAAGAGCTCATTTTTTGGCTTGGAACTGTGATTACTGGTTGGGATCGTTGTTTTTTCTTCACCGGTGTATACTCAAACTATTCTGAGCTTCTTCCCCATCGTTGTGGTTCCTTGCTGTCTCAAAACGTTTTTTCAAACCTCTCACGTTTTTGCCTTGTCTCTCACGTTTTTTGCAAAGCTACTCACGTTTTCCTCTGCATTACGAGCATTTTCAACTGCTCGGGCGTTTTTGGCCTTCATTGTTTTCTCCCTTCCGGCATTTTTGCTGTCCTCGTCCGTTTTTCTCCCCTAGCTGCGTTTTCTCCTTTGTTCCAGGCGTTTAAACTGTTCCAGGTGTTTTTCTATCACACGCTGCATTTTCAATCGCTTCTGGCATTTTTTAAGCGTCCTAAGGCATTTTTTCTCCTTTCCGTGTGTTTTTGCACATTGTTACGTGTTTTTGACCGTTGAGGCGTTTTTTGGTACCGTAAGGCGTTTTTCCTTCAATGGCATTTTTGGACTATTCTGGCATTTACTTGACAGTGGACAGTCACTACATTATCTATTTTTACCTGCCTTTCATCCCCACATGGCTTTCTCGATGCTGTCAGGTAATATCTCTCTAAAAATACGTTTTTTTATTCACTTTTCTTAAAAAACGTGGTTGCATTTTTTTTATCTTATCACTCTTCTAAAAAAACGTGTTGTTTCTTATTTTTAAAAGGTATAAGGTAAAAACATTACATTTTATTGGCATTGTAAGTTTTTGGCTTGAAGACGAAGGGTGAGGTCCGGATTGGCGGTGGCTAATCCCCCCTCGCAATACAAACAAACCCTATCTCAAATTCCATGCCATTTCCAATGAGCATACATACGACACCTTTTGCATGCATTTAGGCACTTTTTTAATCCGTTTGTAGGCTTATTGGCTTTTTCCTCATCAGTTCAGAATTGGTTTTTGCTATAACTTTTGACTCGTTGCTCGGTTTTGAGCACTTCTTTAGTCAAAGTTGCATGTTTTTTCGCACTCTAGATGATGGGATCATTATTTTTGTAAACACACTAATTTTATAAAGTGCCGCATTCAGGGGGTGTCTTTGTATTGCTTAATTCAGCTCATTTTTCTTGAGCTTTGTATTCCTTTTTTGTGGACTTGTGAGTGCGTCCGCCACAGTCTTACAACAAAGGGATTCTTTCGTGCGATGTGAGATGCTATTTCTCACAAAGTTCTTTCTTTCCCCTCTTGCTTCTCTCTTTCTGTGCTTACTTGCAGTGTCGATCAGTTGCGCCCTACGAACCTTGATTGTTGTCTCCACCATTGCGCGTTATTACGCTAATTGCAAAGTGAGTGACAAACTAGTTCTCGAACACAGTCGCATCTGGTTGTAATCAACACACTGAATTATAAAGTGCCAAACTCGGGGTGGTAATTTTGTTCTGGGGGGTTGTTATTGTCCTGGGTGTTGTATTACATGCAGACGCATTATCGGCCGAGTCCGACGTCTTGCATTTGTGCATCTTGCACTTTTTGATTCCGCATCATGGAGGGTGCTCTTTCTAGATTTGAGCATCGTAGGATCGCCTTACAGCCTCCGCCAATTCTTACTGGGAGAGAGAACTATTCAGCTTGGCGTGCTTCTATGGAACATTACTTCACCTACAAGGGTCTTTCTCACTTCTTGGTTGGGCCTGTTCCTGCACCCACTGATCATCGTCATCTTAATGATTTTCTCAACAATTGCGACCATGTCTTTGGTCACATGATGATGCATGTCTCTACATCTCAATGGGTTCACGTGGCAGACTCAGATCCACCCCACCATGTCTGGAGCATTCTTCAGTCCCTCTATGGAGACCCTTCACATACTTGCCATTGATTGTTGTTGCCCGATTCAATTGTCTCCTCTATTTTTTCGTGTGATGACAGTTCCACTGACACAGACTCACTTGGTTCTACTTTTGATGATGAGGATTGTGCACCCAGTTCTGATGACGAGAGTACTATAGAGGAATCTTCTCCTCCTTCTCTCACTATTCCAGAGAGTGTTGACACATCCCACATCTCATCATATATTGAGCAGTCTCTTATACAATATCATACAGTCATCACACCCACCTCTTTTCCACCTTCAGTGTTTGAGGCCCATTTCACTCCTCAACCTTCCTTGGATGACTCATACATATCTGACATCGCTCTTCTATTTGTTGAGCCCCCTCATTGGGATGAGTATCTGCCTGACCTTAGTTGTCTTTTCACAGAGCACACTTGTGATGTACTACAGGTTCCTCATCCATCTATAGGTATTTCAGAGGAGTTCATCATCTCTATTGTTGGGAGTGCCCCTTCTGGGACTCTTGCCACTTCCACTTTTCCGGAGACCTTCATTGATCCACCCTTGCTTGTGGATCCCTTTTCTGTTGTGGGGGATGTTTTGTTACTTTCACATCAGTTGGACATCCTTTCTACAAGTGTTCACCCTTCATACTCTGCAGATTCTGCACTCGTGACAATACCCTCGGCTCCTTTGCACTCACTTGCTAGACCTATGTCACACTTTAGTGCACCAGACTCAGAGTTCTTCGTGTTCTTGCCTTCTGCTTCCTTTGTGAAGTGGGCGGATTTCCAACACATCTTTTGTCCTTCCTAAGGGCGGACACGACAAGTATGGTGCGAGATGGATCTTCCTCGGTCCCAAAGGCGAGATCTCATCATCAACATACAAAGATGTTCGAATAGTTGATCAGGTTGCAAACATTTTCACCAAGCCCTTCACTGAGGTGAAGTTTCTTCACTTGCGGTCTCTTCTTGGGGTGAGGTCTGCTGCAGCTACCCATCTTCTTCAGGCTATATAGTCCTCCTTCTTGTCCTCTTCTTCTTTCCAGAAAGATGTTGTTTGTACATGGGCACCTTATCAGGCCTTTAGTTGCTGGGGCCCATTGACACATCTTTCTTAGTTGTCTAGGGGAGTCTTCTTTTTCTGTTCTGCTTACCTTGACCTCTTCCTTGGCTTTGATGAAGGGGGGGTGTTGGTGTGTGTGACTATCTAGTCATCGTCCACATCACCTAGGTGAGTCATCTCACCTTGCGAGAGTCATAGGTCTTAGGAAGTCAAATGACAAGTGTCAGATTCTGTCATAGAATCTAACATTGTCATTTGTGTCAATGCGTCATAGGAGTTACATTCCTTATTTGGAATTGTAACTCCTCTTCTAGTGGCGTCATATGCATCAATCAACGTCATATGCGTCAGTGGCATCATTGAGTTCTTTCCATGTTTAGGTATGGGGTTACACAAAGCCTCCTATTTGTACTTCCTATTTTTTGATCTATGAGCATGAGCAGACCCATTCTTCTTACTTGCAATCTTCTTTCCATTGTTTTGAATCTTGCGTATTGCGTTGGCTTGATGTTACCATCGGAGTGCAACTTCATTGTGGTGCATCGCTTTTTGACATCGGTTCTCGCGAATCCCTCTTTCAATAATCATTATAAATTACAATCGATCTAAATATGTAAAGATAGTGATTACTACAACAAGAGGTAATGAAAGGATCCTAGCAGACCTCTAAGCTATACCATGATTTGTTAATCAATAGCTACTTGGAAATTGAGAAATTATTAAGCCTAGCGGCCGCTAGGATTTTTCTTTGATACAAATGAATATGGATTATAATTTATAAAGATATATCTTAGGAGAAATAAATAAGTCTTGAATCCTCTCGATACAATTACAATCAATGAAAAACATTATTGATCCAAAGTAGAACAAATAGTGATTACAATGACAAATGGTAATGATAGGAGCCTAGTGGCTGCTAAGATAGACCATTGTTTGTTATTATATAGTTATTCTCAAATTTAAAATTGTTGATCCTAGCGGCCACTACGTTATTCCTTTCAACTAGTAATGAAGGTTGGCAAGAATTCAAGCATTTTCTTTTATAAGAATAGAAGGCCTTGATACCTCTCGATGGAAATCATTACAGGAATTAGCTCCACCAGGTAACGTGTGGATAATTTGATAACATTATAATCATTGATAATTGTAATCAATCTAAAGATATACAGATAGTGATTGTTATGACAAGAGGTAATGATATGATCGTAGCAGTTGCTAAGCTAGACCATGATTTTTTATTCAATGGCTATTTTGAAATTAAGAAATTGTTGAGATTAGTGGTTCATACCCTTTTTCTCTAATACAAATGAATATGGATTACAATTTTCAAAGATATATGTTAGGAGAAATAAATAAGACTAGATACCTCTCGAAGGAATGTAGTGCAACAATTGGGTCCTCCATGTGAATTATACCCAATATGTTACAATTATAATCAATGAAAAGAACTAACCATCCAAAGTTGAATAGATAGTGATTAAAATGGAAAATGGTAATGATAGGAGCCCAACGACCACTAAGCTAGACCATTATTTTTTATTATATATCTATTCTCAAATTTAGAAACTGTTGCGCTTATTTTCGGCAACGTTATTCCTTTCAACTAGTAATGGAGCTTAGTGGTCGCTAAGAATTTTCTTTGATACGAAGAGAAAGTATTGATTCCTTACAATGGAAAGTGGTGTAGCAATTGCCCCACCATGTAACGTGTGGCTAATTTCATATAATATATTCATTGACAATTACAATCGATATGAAGTTGTGCAAATAGTGATTATTATGGCTTTATCCGTATTTTTGGAATGTCGTATTATAATTGGGTCCACCATGTGAAGTCCAACCAATATGATATAATTATTGTTATTGTAAAACAATATCGGTCAAATCGAACATATAATGCTTACAATGAGAATGTGTAATCATAGGAGCTTAGTGGTCACTAAGCTAGACCATTGTTTGTTATTATATAGCTATTTTCAAATAAATAAAATGTTGAGCCTAGTGGCCACTATGTTATTATTTTCAACTAGTAATGGAGATTAGAGGTCCTTTGTTTCAAATTGAGAGACTGTTGAGCCTAACCACCGCTATGTTATTCCTTACAATTAGTAATGCAGCTTAGCGGTATCTAAGCATTTTATAATATAAGAACCTAACTGAATTATATGACATAAATAATATATCTTATGAGAACAATATAAGGCTTCATCCCTCCCAAGGGTTTGTAGTGCAAAACTTGGCTCCTTCAGAATAGTCAATCCAATGTGATAAAGTTATAGTCATTGAAAAATAATATTGATTAAAAAGTATAGAGATAACGGTTATAACCATAAGAGGTAATGTCATGAACCTTGAGGCCGGTAGGCTAAACAATTATTTGTTATTTTATCTCTCTTTTAAATCAAAAACCAAAAAATCCTAGCAGTATTTATGTCATTCCTTTCAATTAGTAATGGAGCTTCATGGTCACGAAGCATTTTCTTTGATACAAATGGATGTGAATTATGGAATACTCCAATGCTTAGTTTAAAATAAAATTCGTTAGGTCTTAGGGGGACTACTTTATTCTTTAAAAATGTGTTATGAGAAAAATAATTTTTTTATGTTTAAAAATTTTGCTTAGCGACCACCGAACCCATTATTGTATTTTGTTTCATGCACACTCTACTCAAAATTCAAAAATTAAATCAATGGCCTTTACGATGTTCATTCAATTGGTGTTAATTTTCAACAAGAAATGTTAAAAACTATCAATTCATATGTCGACTTAAATCCTCCCTCTCACCAACATCTATGTTTTCAAATGTTCCTTTCATGCTTTCTACGCAGTGTGGATGGTTGTCAAACAATGGATAATCCTTCCAAAATATGTTGTGTGTTAATTTTCAAGAACAATTTTGCATAGTTTCTGGTATTAATGATGTGATCCACAAAATATGATTCACAATAACAAGTGGAATTTTATATATCATGTTCGATTGAAGCCTAGCGATTCTTAATGTTTATGTTGATTACTCACCATTTATAAAAAAATTAATGTATTATAGATATTGGTGATTGTAAAGGATAATACTTACATTCATTATCATATAATAGGAAAAAATACTCCATATGTGAAGTAATTATTAATATATTCTACTCCAATTACATGTGCAATTTCTTCCATTGGTTGTAATCCATTCTTGGAAATTCCATTCATTGAAGGCGTTGAGTGCTAGAAAAAAGAGATGAGGAATGGTTTGTTGAAATCCATGGCTATGACAACTACTACAATGACCTATGGTTATTTTTTGTTATAGATGACAGACATGAGGAAGTCATAATGGTTATATCCTCTATAGTTGTTGATTCGAGTACAATGCATGTTCAAGTCGAACACATTGACTATGAAAATAATAAGTGTCTTATTCTAGATATGGATTTGGATGTTTCTTTATTTAGGAAATGGGAAATGAGGGCCTTAAAAGATAAAAAATAATTTTCTTGTTTAATATATGGTTGGGATTTGTGGTTATTAGTAGATAAAGACAAAATTGGTTGTTCAAATGTAGAAGAAATTCACATTGGAATGTTTGCGATTTAGAAAATTGTATAGAGGTGATACAACCTCTTTTGTTTGTCATTTTTGAATAGAAAAGGTTTTCTTTCACCTCCTAAACATGCCAAGTTGTTTATTATGCTAAGGAGAACATATTTGGCTAAATTGGAGCTCGATCCATCTAGATCAAATTTCCATGGGTTGAAAAAGAATACTAAATCAATTGCATTGTTGAAGAAAGCAACCACTATATTCACAAAAACATAAACTTCAACTATTCAGCAATTTGATTACTTTTTGTTCAATGGTGAAGTATTTTCAATTGATGTTTCCATGGGCCATGTAGCTCCTCTAGAGTATCGTATCATTACAGTAGATGATGAGAATGTTAATCTTCTTATGCACTCCATGTTGATAAATGTAATTCCTTCATAGAGGGATACAATTCTTCTTCCATTCTTGGAGTCTACGAATAAGGTTGTGGAGCTCCAAGATCCAAAATAATTGGAAAGGGATGACTTTTAATTTTATATACTTGATGTCCAACATATAATATATGCAAAAAAAAAAAATTGGTCCCATATACTTAGAATTATTTACATAAGAGGCTACGGTTTTGAAGGGCTCACATTCTTTCTATAAATTCAATTAATGAATCCATTACTAATATTTGAAAACAACGAGAATGAAGTGAACAATTTTTTTCTAGAAACCAATTTTATTGATTTGTTGTGTAAAGCTAGATCAGTTTTAAAATTTATTGGATGTCCTTAACGTCCGGATTGGAAAAAAACAAAACAAAGGAATGGTGGGTAAAGTATTCTAATTTTATTACATTTTTTATTAACATTTATCTTCCTTATATAAAAAGTTAACACATATGATTGTCCTTTGAATGCAAAACTTTTTATTTATGAAAGAGACTATATTACTTAATAAAAATATTATAGCTATCCACAAAAAATAAGGGTGGTAAAGGGCACACCCCATGTTTAAAATAGCCAAGGCTAGGAGGCAAAATAATCAAAAGGCATCAAAGCCACCAAACATAAGGAAAAAAACTAAGCTTCCACATCAAACATAACAGCAGGGGGCGGTGGTGGAGGCCCTTTATCCTCCAAGTTACCACCTGGAAGATCATTTCCATCCGGAAGGGGCGAGTCATTCGGTGCCAACTTCTTCTTCTTCTTCTTTGTCATCCTACAGATTAGGAGATATGGCAAGAGCCAACTAGGGGACTTTTCTAAAATCCCATCCATTCTATTGCATAGGGAGGCGGGGAGTGGTGGTGGGAGCCCCAGCCACTATGATGTGCGGGCCGTTGCGGGGACCCCTAACCACCCCGATTAACAAGGCTCCACCGATGCTTGGGTTGCCACAGGAGAGCGATGATAGGGGACGCTCATTCGACGGGCCACGTCCATGGTGACCTATTGAATGAGCACTCCTAGAAGGGGAGGTGGGGGATCTTGTGCCATAATGGAAGGAGCATTGGTCCAATGATCCAGGGGGGTCTAGAGGTTCTACACTTCGGCTCAACCTTTCGGGCTGATCCTAGATCTGTAAGAACACATTCGAGATAAGCATGGCCTTATCATAATGCAAAAGAAAGCAAGAAACTGTGGAATTAACAAAAATAGCATAATTGCGTTCCTTCCATATAAAAAAAAGGAGCTCCACTCGAAAGTATGCCACACTCATGCAAAAGCATGGGAATGGAAATATAATCCCTAAGAAAAAGATGTTTCCAAAGAAAAGGAGTTGGGAAAAATGGCTAAAAGCGAATCGTAGATCCAGGACCCAAATAGCTTTGAGATTTTAGGCAATACCGGAAGGATGCATAAGCCTCTCAATATGCCCACAAAAAGGGAAAATTCAAGGAGCAATCCTTTAATGAGCTAATCTACGCCTAATAAGGAGGCCTTGAAAGAGCAGGCACTAAGAAAAATAAGCTAGCTTGGGCTGAAGGATGGCCTTCCAAACTGTGTGAAATCTAGCTTCCCAGGAGGACCATCTAGAGTTGATGGACCACCTAGAGTTTAGCAAAGCCACCATTGGCAGCCTGGGGGTGAGAAGAGCATACCCTTTGCTTGGGGAGTAATTTAAGAATGGGGTATCTGGAAACCATTTCCAATCCTTCCACCAAGGCCTGAGAGAGACAATACCCACTTTTTGAAGCATCTCAGTAGGAATGGAATCAAGAATTTCCTAATAAGACTCTCTGTCGGCTGAAACAAGCTGAAATTTGGCTTTAGCTTGAGGCCAAGTGAGAAGCATTATGGATTGCCTGTAAAATATGTCATTAAGAGTGTGCAAGCCTCGACAATATAACTTAAGGAATGAACCCAAGGAACTTGGGCAAGTGGCACATCATGACAATTGATGAGCGGAGACCACCAAATGTTGTGGTCATTAATGGAAATCCCATGACGGAAGCCATCCACTTCCTATATTAAAAAGGGTTTGAGCAACTCCAAGGATTTCCATATGCTTTTGACAACAAAGGTGCCCACAATCTTGACTAGGGCTTTGAGAATGAGCAGACTGTGAAAATCCAGCCCTTTCCAAGTTTTTCACCCTTGTGGGGAAGCTTAGCAAATACATTTATGAATCAGAACTTTCCAAGCTTTGTTTTCAGTGCAGGCCCAAAGGATCAACTTGGCAGCCTATGTAGTCCCCTGGTGGCTAATTTCGGTAAGCCAAAGTCCACCGAATCCCTAGGGAGGTAACAATACTCCTAGGCAACTCTATGGAAACATTTTCCAAGCTTTGAGTTAGCCCAAAGGAAATCTCAAGAATTTTTTCCAACTTCTTATAAGAGGCTTTGGCCGGAACCCAACACAAAGAATAGTAAACATGAGTGGTAGATAAAATCTTGGAGCAAATCTGAAATTTTCCTGCCAGTGAAAGGGGTTTAGTAATACATTACTCAAACTTGCAAGTGACCCTATCAATAACATACTACCAAAGTTGACTGGGGGCAGCATCAAAAGCAAAGGGGATACCCAGGAATTTAAAAATTTCTCCATGCTAGATGTACTTCCAGTCAAAATGATTAAGCCAAACATGCTTGGGGAGAAAAGATTGCCTAAAGCACTGGGTCTCACACCATTGGATACTAGAACCTGAAGCTAAACAATATGTTTCCAAACATTACATGTCATTGATAATATTAGTTTCTTCCTCCAGGAGTGTGAGGAAAGATTCATCCACAAAATTCCCATTGATAAGGAAGGGGAGTCGGGGAAGGGAGTTGATTCCATGCACAAGCCCTTTGTCCCGAGCATGGGCAAGGAGAAACCCAAAACCTTCAGATGGTAAGCACATATAGAGCGGGTGCTAAATGACAACCTTGCCCATAGAGCGGAAAATCCCAAACTTCTCGAAGTATGACCATTTACTGAGATAGAGAGGTAGAGGAATCGGTAAAAATCATTTTGTGAGGTGATGAAAGGCCAACCAAAGCCCAACACTTCAAGCATCACCAAAATGAAATGCCATTTAATCCTGTCGTAAGATTTTTCAAAGTAAATTTTGAAAAACATGACAGATTGCTTAGAGGTTCTAGCCCATTCCATGCCTTCCCAAACAACAAAAATATTATCCAAAATGTACACACTCTATATGAATCTAGTCTGCTCAAGACCGATGATAAGCTGGAAAGATGGGCCAAAGTGAAGAGCTAAAGCCTTTGCTATGATCTTATATGAGACATTGATCAAGGTATTCGGCCACCATTACATATGAGTTACGGGTCACCCACTTTAAGGATGAACTTTATGTGACCACGATTAATAAGGGCATTAAGGGACCACGAGTGGAGAGTTTTGAGATATACTTGAAGCATATTCGCCCACCCTTTCCCAAAGGGCTTTGTAGAACTCACAATGAAATTCATCCATGCCAGGAGCTTTGTTATTGGCCATGAGGGAGACAGATTCATATAAATCCTCTAAGGTAAACAGATCTATCATATACAACCCGGTGTGCATGTAAGAGTTTTTATGGAACAACCAAGAGGCATTTAGCGAACATAGCTTGTCATTCAAGAGACTCCTCTTGGGCTTTGAAAACCTAAACATAGTGCCTAACAAAGGCTTTGACCATCTCGGAGTGTACATCCGATCACTAGCATCAACAATAGCATAAATTTGCTAGTTTATGTGCTTAGCTTTGAGCCACTGGTAAAAATCTTTGGTGTTACGGTCTCCAATTTTAAGCCAATGTAATTGAGCTTTGATCTGAGCACCCCGCATTGTGTAATCATCAGCAATGTGGATTTGCTGCCATAATTTAGAAACTTGGAGTTACATAACCACATTAAAAGGAGCCTGAGGCGAGCACCACCATGGAGTGGCTTAGCTCGGCGGAGGTGGTGGAGTAAGCTCACCACCGAAATTTAGCGAGTTGGACACCATACATCCAGAGGAATTTAGTTAGCCAAATTATAGCGTCCTTCCACCAACTTATCCATCCAACCTTACCAAGAGGGCGAGGTGTGAGGTTCCAAATTTGGTGAATGTGTGCCAACGTGGGGTCATGATGTAATAAAGTAGTATTTAAATAAAACTGTGTTTTTTAATCATGCAATTGAAAATTCCATTCAATATGGAACCAGATTAGAATGTGGTTGGAAAGGACAATGACCAGAAAAGCTTCCACTAGAAGAGAATAACAACTGGCAAATTTAAAGAAAGGCTGTAAAGAGATCATTGCACAATCTAGCCTTTTAAAAACCTGATCTTGGTCATTTCGATATTAGACCAAGTGTACCATGGCATGGTATTGAGTCGATGAAAAAAGCTGGGTCATAAAACCCAAATTTATTGTGCATGTAAAATCAAGCCTCCCTTTACTTGATTGTCCACCTCATGGGTAAAAGACCCAGTTTATCATTGGGCTACTCCACCATATTAAAATCCCCATTAATCAACCAGTGTGCAATTAGAAGGTCATCAGCCACCCACCTCCAAAGTGTCATCCTTTCTGACGTGTCATTAGGTGCATAAACATTGATAATCCCAAAGGAGATATTTTCAATATTGAATAACACCCAGAGAATACGGTTGTCAAGGTCACATCCATGATTGACGTAATGCGGCTGCCATTTCAGAGAAATAAATGTGATCATTCCACCTCTTCTAGTATCATGGTTACTAGAGATAGCTAAACTGTCAGGCCAAATAGTCCTGGCGACAGAATCAAGTAAAAAGCCTGAAACTTTGATTTCCTGTAAACACATAATATCCATATCCGGGAAGCTTTTCCTAAAATCTCACACAATTTATTTGTGAGTGGAGTCTGTGAGACCCCGCACATTCCATGAGTAGAAATTCATGAGGAAACATTATCAAGATGCATCTTTGAGTCTAGCTCACTCAAACCATCAAGGGCTCCAAAACTATTCTGTAAAAATTGTTGTTGGTTAACTAAGAAAAAAATCAAATAGTTGAGTAGACTATCGGCTAGTATGGCTATAATCCCCTTCATCACACTCACGAGGAGGGCTGTGAGAATGACAAACTACCTACTTTCATGGAGAAACCACTTTGTTAGGTACGAGTAACGGTTGAAGTCGACCCTCATGCTATAAAATAGTAGGCTGAGAGCTTGAGGCCAAAGGTGCCAATTTACTTGAAGAACCAACCATACTACCAGCCAATACCTTCATGTGGGCTAGAGGTAACTTGGTATCAAAGGTTGCTTTGCAGCTGAGTTGGAAACATTTGGAGGCACCTTTAAAGCTTGAGCAAATTTGAACCATGTTTTTTTATTATGGGTAAATAGTTTTGAAGGGACTATACCCTGTGAACAAAAAGGCTCAAAAGCCAGATACCAAAAGAGCTAACATTGCAAAACATCAAATGTTGGTGGGCTCAATGACCAGTTGTACAATACAAGAAAAATAGGATCCAGACATATAGTGATTTGAATAAAAGTAGAAGAGACAAAAAATGAACAAGAGAAAACCAACACTGGTCATCTCAGCCAAAAAGTAGCACCAAAACCGCCATCAACAACTTCACCACCAGAAAACAGCCACAGTGCCCCACATCACTTGATAGCCCGGTCGATCTTGGCTTTAATCATTTGGAGTGAGATGAAGAATGCAATGGCGGTGGCCTGAGAAGGATCTTTCAAATCTGCCTTGGCAATAGCAAGATCTCTGTTCTCCTTGGAACCCCAAATGTCCTCGGTAATACCACTGAGACTGCAAACACTACGCACATGCTACTTGATGAAATTGTAGATGCTTTTAAGAGCTGAGAGAATACAGTCATTCCTCCCTTTTGCATTACCAAGCCTGGCATCCAGAGATAGCAGCTTCTTGAAAACTTCAGCAGTAACATCTTCATCTTCATCGTTTTGTAGTTTCCTTTTTCCCTGAGTTTTATCCATATCCTTAATAACCCTCTTAAGGTCCTGAATCTCCTTTTCCATTTTTTCTACTCTGACCAGCAAGTCTTCATCCTTAGGCTTCTCCACCGGGTTACTAATGTGCAGTAAATTCACAGCAAGCTCCAGGTCTTTATGACTTCTAAGAACCCTCTGAGAAATAGGGACCTTAGTTTTCATCTCTTTCCTTTTCCTGCTAGTGGTAGCAATATCAAGTTTTCTCTCAGGAAGGGGGGATGGAGGCAGAGGGGGGAGTAGGATCCGAGTGAGGGAAAGCTGAGCAGTGGTGATGAATGAGCAGTATTAATCCTTGATGAAGGGGAACAACCCTAGTGTGGTTTTGCACTTCTAGAATAGATTTTTCCAGGGAGTTCAACAAGTAATGAGGAAAGTTAATGGTGAGGTCTCTACGGAAATGATTAAGGAAGATCAAATGTTTTTGGGGAATAGTGACAAACCTCCCTTCTAAGGTAACATACCTTACCACCATCCTTGCTATCTCAGCAAAAGGCTCTGGAACAGAAGCAAGTTTAATGCCTGCCATCACAAAATCCAAATTTTCACCCTCATCCAGAAACTTCTTGGCCTCCACCTCTCTGTCAACCCGCTTGTTGAAGAATTTGGTGCCTTCCAGACTGAGCCAGTGACCTGGGCTATAAGCTCTTCTGAAATCTCAACCTTGATATTACTGTATTCAACCACTCGCTTCCTCCATCCATGAGCAAATTTGATTGAGAGATCCTGATCAAAACCTTGGAATTTTTCAATAAAATTCATGAGACCCCCTTTCTGTAAATAGTTCCAGAGAACTATATCATCTTTCCATGTGGGATTATGGGTGGGCTCAGTCTTGCAGGGTGGTCCCCCCATTTTTCCGTGCTATTACCTCTTCCTGCAATGGTAAAAAGTTGAAAGCTATACGAATCATCCTCAGTTCTATTTTTGAAGTCCTCCCAAGCGTGTGAAGAGAAGTAATTATTAATTCTCACTTTGCAATTAATTAACCACTCCTTAGCATCCGCCCTATATCTATTCATGATGCCACTCCAAGCCATGCAAATCTTTGATGATGTCATCACTTTGTACTTAAAAGGCCACTCCTTAGCATCGCATTACACCTATTAGTGATTACGTTCCAAGGCATGTAAATCTTTGATGATGTCATCATTTACTTTAGTAGGAAGAATGTCACCCCTTAACCAAGTTTGATAAGAATTATTTACCCCAATATTTTCCAAGTCATCTGCCACCTTATTGCCCTCACGGTATGTATGTTTGATTTCAAAATTTTCAAAACTCTTGCAAATATCAATAGCTTCAGCAATAAAATCTCTGATTGACCAACTAGGGGTTGTTTTTGATTTAAAATATTGATAATATTCAGCGAATCACCCTCAATTATAATATTGGAAATATTACATTCCCTTGCAAGTCTTATTCCCCAAAGAGTAGCAAGAGCTTCAGAGTAGTGATTAGTTTGTCTACCCATTTTTCAAGAAAAATCAGCAATAAAATAGCCTTTGTGATCTCTAATGACTCCCCCACCTCCAGAATCTCTAGGATTTCCTTTTGAGGCCCCATCAAAATTCAACTTATGCCAAGCATTGGGAGGTCAATCCATCGAGCAGTGGATCTATCAATACTATTGTTATTCTTGTTCAAAACAGTGCCAATATTCCAAGCGCCGAATGTGCTCTTCTTCCTCGGGGTAAAGTTTATTTTGGGGGTTTGAATCTTTCAATGTTGCCTTTCACAATGATAATTTCTTTGTAAAAATTTTTGCATAACTTTCTACGTATTCCTAAAAATGACAACATTACAAGCTTTCCAAACTCACCACATGGTGTGAGGATAACCATTGCCATAATATCCTCACCACACAATGTTTGTAAGGAGAGTTCCATTGTTCCCAGGCCACGAAGACAAGTGTGAGCAAAGATCCATTCCTAATTGAAGTTTTCAAAAATGAGATGCCAAATTTTGGAAGTGTACTTACAATGAAGAAAGAGGTGTTTGATATCTTATGCTTCTTCCTGACACATGCAGCATCTATTATGCATGATGAATCCTTTCCTAATAAGATTGTCATTAGTTAGGATCTTACCTTTAATGATAAGCCACCAGAAAAAATTTACTCTCGGGGTTAGCTCGAGCATCCACAGCTTATGCCACTCAATATCACTTTCAATAGAGGCAAAGAAAGAGTTGTATCCAGATTTAACTGAGTACTCTCCATCAAAGGAATCTTTCCAAATGAGTTCATCCTTATGATTTTGAGGACTGATATGGATAAGGGAGCAATGACTCTGCATGGATGCAACACAGATCAGTATGTACATTATCCTCATCTACTCTGAGTTGTTTCCATTTCCTTTTATTTTCAACCACCTCAATATAGTCCTAAATTTGTGCCCAAAATTTCTAATTAAGCTATCCTTAATGTGACCATAAGAGGAAATCCAGTTTACATCAGACCATTTTTCAGTCTAGAAATCAATGTCTTTTCCATCCCCAAGCTTCCAACTACATCCGTGAGAGAGAATATGTCTGATGTGCAGAAGATTGTTCCAGAAAATTGAGCCATTCAGAAGAGACTGATCAAAAAGGAAGGAATTCATGCTTTGATTGGAAAGGTATTTGGTTTTGATCAAATTTGTCCAAGGCTTATGCTCTTTTATGAGTCTCCAACCCAACTTTATAATAAGAGTAGCATTCATAAGCTTGATATCTTTGATTCCTAAACCCCCAATCCTCTTGTTTCGCATGCAGATGTTTCAATTCTTGGAATAGAGTTGCTTCTATCCTTTTATTCTCTTGAGAAACAGATAAGGGTTAGGGCTAGGAGGAATACATGTTGAATGTTGGGAGGGTGTGTGCATACTGAAGAGAGAGATCAGATCGACTGCGAAGAACTCATTTTTGTCTTAGAAGGACTACCTACAAGTAAGAATACAAGACCACCAGATTTTAATTAGACAATAACTGAGGGAACTACCTTGGGCCTAGGAAATATAAAACTTCCTTTCGAAGGTGGTCAGTTCCCCTACTAATATGAATTAACACAAATGATTGTAAAATCACAATTTAATTGCCTCGTTAAAACAATAGAAGAAAGGCTGGTTTTGGTTTTGAATCACAGTGACCGATGCTGGTCACTGTCACCGGTACCGGTTGCTGATAACCGATATCGGTAGGGGCAATGTTTTAGGGGCTTTTGGTGAAGGTTGGTTGTAGGGTGGTTGTGTTGTTTATAAGGCTGGTAAATGAGTGGGGTTAGGTAACGGGGTGATGAAAAGGACTCAGAGAGTACGGGAGGGTGTTCTTGGGGTAATGTAAGGGTAGAGAAATGATAGTTAGATGTAGTGTGTTGTTGGGTAGTAGATCTAGGAATAGACTTATAACGGCTGTGATTCAGAAGTTCAAGAAATGTTATTAAAAAGACATACAAGATACTACTTACTGGTTATTGACGAGGATGCAGGTCCAAGGATTGTGATGACAAAGGCAAAACTTAGGTAGGATGATCTGACAATTAGAAGATGAGTTATCTTCCCCCGATGTTCTCGATGAGTGTCACGGGCTCTGGTTACTCGGTTGCGATCTTGGGCTTAATGTCCTCCTCTGCTAACTCTTCTTGTTTATTTACTTGTCTCTGCTCATCCAAATGAATTCCAAATCTTCCCAAAATGAATTTTGGATCCTTTGTTTTTGGTTGGGGAGGTAATTTACGAGGAACCGACGGCGATCGCGTAGAAACCAATGATCGGTTCGATCAAAGTGGGCTATTTTTAGTAAAATAGCCAATTTTCCCTCCTTTTCTCCCGAGGGATTAGTTGTGGGCTTGGTCAAGTCATTATGAGGTCGGAGTTTTGGGTGCGAGTGAGGAGTCATTAGTCATGAGTGTGGATGTAGACCAAGTTATAGGTCTTAATTAGGTTAGTTTAGGGTTAGGACTAGGTCATGATGAGGTGGCGAAATGAGGTGGCGAGGTTTGGAGATGTGGATTTATTAATTTGTAAGGTAATTAATAAATAATTGTGTACGGTTTAGGTGATGAGGTTAGGTTGCGAAATGAGATGCATGGAACGGAGGCCGTAAGACACAAATTTGGTGTCTACATTAGCCCTGTTGTCATGTAGCTTGTCTTGTAAAGCCGCACCGATAATAAGAAGTGGTTATTCTGTTAAGGGTATAGGTAATCCCCTCAAATCTACCACAAATTGAGGTAGCGTGAAATCGGGGATAGGGTTGATAAAGGGTAAATGGTGTTGAGATAATGGTAAGATGGTGGGGTAGGTTCAAGGAAGCAGATGCACGTTGAAATGTAGTAGTGCGACCAAGTTGCATGATTTGAAGAGCAAACAAGCAATTCGTAGGCAAAGGTTGATAGTTTATCCAAACAAGGATGATATAATCCTGGTATCCAAGGCATAGGAAGTAGCTCCAGGGGATATAACGGGTAAGGTACAGAACGTTTAGGCATGTTCGGCAGTACCAAATGGTTGGTTTGGTTGAGATAAACATCATAGTCTTGGTCTAGGCAAAGTTGGTCGACTGATCAAGTCAAGTACCCTAATCATGCTAAAACACGAACAGGTGAGCTCGATTGAACAAAAAGCTACATGATGGGTGGATAAAATTGTAATTTGTTGGTTTTGGGTGAAGTATTTAATTGGTGCGGCCTTGGGTCAGGCCTGATTTGTTGGTGGCGGCCTTGGGTCGGGCCAAATGGTTGGTTACGGCCTTGCGACGGGCCAAATGGTTGGGTGTGGCCTTGGGTCGGGCCAAATGGTTGGTTGCGGCCTTGGGTCGGGCCAAAGGGTTGGGTGTGGCCTTGGGTCGAGCCAAATGGTTGGTTGTGGCCTTGGGTCGGGCCAAAGAGTTGGTTGCGGCCTTGGGTCGGGCCAAATGATTGGTTGTGGCCTTGGGTCGGGCCAAATGGTTGGTTGCGGCCTTGGGTCAGGCCAAATGATTGGTTGTGGCCTTGGGTCGGGCCAAATGGTTGGTTGCGGCCGTGAAGTGGGCCAATGAAGTCAAAAAGGGCTATTTAGCAAGGGTGGGTGTAGGCGATGTGGGAAAAAAGTAGAGAGTGGTGGATAAGGGCGGGAGTTGGGGTGAAATAGGTATTAAACCGATATCGGCTATAGATGACCAGTATCGGTTAAATGACCGATACCACTTCATTAGGGCACAACATAACTGATATCGGTTATAGGTCAAAAAACCTATAAAAAGAAAAAATATGGCCTGTCATTGTCATATTGTCAATTTAAAAACCGATTTTAGTTATGAGCCGTATTAGTGAGATTGTTGAATTTTTCGGCCGAGGTGGCACTATTTGAGTGGAGCAAGGTGAGTGGTTGGTAGGCGCTAGCAGTAGGAGGCGACATTTGATTGGTGGAGGACCCAGCGAGAGAGATTTATAGCCATGGCACGGCCAGGGAGGAGCGGAGGTCTTGGACAAGGTGACCACCACCACCTATCCCACCACGATGACATATAGTCGTACTCTGGTAGGTTCGAAACCTCTCATTATGTGAATTTAATGTTTTTAAGCGATTTGGGTTTTGGGTAGGAATCCAAGTTTTAAATAAAAGAATGAATAAATTGAATTTGTTTGAAAAATGGAGAGGGTAGGTGGGTTAGTGAGGTTAAAACGGTAGGGTGGGTAGCTTTTTAGGGTCTTTCATTGGGTAAAAAGGGGTAATAGGGAAAAAAATGAGTTTGGGGGCCGTCATCGGTTCGGCTCTAGGCGTGGTCGATGTGACCGATGTCGGTCACTAGGCAACCGGCATCGGTCACGAAATTTTTAGGGAGGTTAGGTTGTGGGCGGATTGGCGTCGGTCGTATGTCGACCGGCGCCGGTGTATATCAGCAGCTGGAGGGGACCGGTGGCGGTCATGGATGACCGTGCCGGTCGGTAAAGGTAGGATTATTTATTTTTGTTTTGGTCGTGTTGTTGTTTTCGGTTTTTTTGGTTGTTGTTTGGGTTGTTGTTGTTATCCAAATTCACCCCGGGTTAATTTGATAACATGCATCAGAATTCTCAAGTCCCAAGCAAATGGATTGATTCAGGGCAAAAATCATGTTTCTAGGGTCCCCTCGAATTTTTCTAAGTCCCCATCCAAGAGAGGAAAAGAGCAAGTTAGAGGAAAGGTGAAAAAAGTGGAAAAAACAAGCTTGGGACAGGAAAAATCATGAAAATTGGCTAAGTCCTAGTCCTCGCAAAAGTTGGAACAGTTGGGACATCGAGGCATGGATCGGCCGAAAAGCCTCCAGGGCCCGCGAAGTAAAGGGACATCTGGGACATTGAGACGCGCAGGACGCAAAAAGCCGGTTCGGCCGAAGGAGAAGAAAATCGACTAACGATATGGGACATCTAGGCCACGAGGACGCGAAAAGGCAAAGCAGCCGAGAGCAAAGGAATCCCATTTCGCGCGGTTTGGAAGAATTTGTCCCAGACAGTCCGGGACAGTTGGAACAAATGGACGCGAAGGATGCGAACAGGCGATTCGGCGAAAGCAGGGAACTTCAGCGGCCTTTGGGGCAGGTTGGGACAAAGGGACGCGTGGGATGCGGATAGCCGAAGGAGCCGAAAGCCAATCAAGCAATGCCATGTGTCATCAGCTGAATGAGGGACAAGGAAGCCCATTTCGGGAGGATCGGGAGTTTTTGTCCCAAACATTTTGGGACATCCGGACGAGAGGGGCGAAGGGCGTGAAAAGCCGGCAAACCCGTGGACCAATCAAATCATGACACATGTCACAAGGGAGAAAGTCCAAAATTCAAAGGGTGAGGTTTCAAGCTTGACCCGAGCCAATAAAAAGAGGACACATGTCCAATGAAGCAGGGAAGGAGAGAGAATTACGCATGCAATCAGCGCTTAACACGTGTCATCCAGGTGGCAGAGCGCGGGAAAGATTTTCAAAACACGTTTTCACCTGTTTTGTACCCTAAATCTTCAGATTGACATATCTTTCGATCCAGAGCTCGATTTTCACGTTCTTTATATCGAAATTCTCTACGTGATTCTAGGGTTAATCTTGAATTTTGGTGCGATCGAGGAGGGATGGGCTATCATGTTTTGTACATTTCCTCCTGGCTCGACAATGGGTCGCATTTCCATGTAATGTAAAAGCGATTTGGCTCATTTCTAGGGGGAACAATTTTTGACATAGAACTTCTTCTTTCACCTCCGGTCTCGGGTGGTTGATGCAAAAATCATACCTCTCCAAAAGATTGTTGACATAGACTTCTTTTTACCTCTACGAGGTTGTAAATGCAATGATGGGTGCTGATTGGAAATGATAATGCAAGCTTTTGTGAATGGTTTTCGAGTCCTTTGTTTGTATTATTTGCTTCATTTAAGATCCTAAGTTATATCTTATCGGCTGTGTATGTTTCATGTTGCAAATATCTGGTTTGTGTCTAATTGCGTGTGAAATGTTTCACCACTCCTTTTGGTGCATCACCATCTTGATTAGTTTCAATTTTTGCATTTCTATCCCTGCCCTCTTGCAATTTAGAGTAGGATTAGGATCTGAACCTCTATAGTTTTACAAAATATAGATCTAAATCAGAGGAGTTTGAGGAACCAGCCTCTAATCTGGAGATTCCTCTCTCAGTTTCACAAGTCCCCACACTTGGAGAGAGGTTTCCATGTTGTGCAATCACACTGGATGCTAGAGTGATCAACCTAGAAGCCTGATCTGCATCCAGGGGTGTTGTGAGCTGCAACAATAGTTTTGGCACGCCCGGTGGGACTGGAGGTCTCATTTTTATTTGCAGCAAAGTTGATGTGCATCTGCTGCAATTTTCTTGCTTAAAAGAGCTATTATTTGCATATCTGGCGACTCCAAGGGGAAGAACCAGCTGGTTCTAAGTGCAGGCCTGAAAACTCATAAGAAGAATCACCACAAGGTCAAGAGTTGGAGAAGAAGAAGTGTTGTTTGAATACCTGCAATTGTCTCCAAGAAGAAGGCAAAGAGGAAGAAGGATTCAAAGGTCTCCATCTCCACCAAACAGAACTCTCTCAACTCCTCCACCTGACAGGCCTTTCTTTCAGTATATAAGGGTTTTAAGACCGATTAGAATGGCTCAAAACAATCCCTACATCAACTTCACAGGCAGCAGCCCACTTGCCCTCAATTCACAACATCCAATTCCTATTGCAGCCTTGAAGAACATTTCGTACTTCACTGGAGAAAATCAGACTACTCCAGGTGATCATGTTAAAGATATTGCTAACCTTTGTGCAATCCATGAAATCAATGAAATGCAAGTGGTTGTCAAGTTACTGGCATCTTCATTCAAGGGTAAAGCATTGCGATGGTTTAGGAGCCTTGGAGCTGGTTCTATCATAAACTAGAATCAGTTTGTGTATTGCACTTCACGAGCAATTTGGAGAGAAGGGAGACAACTTGTCTCTTTTGGAGCAGGTGACAACTATTAAGAGAGCCCCTAATGAGCAAATGGCCCGACTTCAACTTCAGATTTCAAAGGTCTTAGGATAGGATTCCATGGCGATCAGAGCAACAGCGAGAAGGTGTTTTTCTATATTACCTTAAAGCTTTGAATTCTGATATTTCTATGTTAATTCAATCTATGGGAGGCACAACCTTACCTGCTGCTTATAGCATTGCCATTAGAGCTGAAAACTGTCTTATTCAAGTTGGTAAACTAGCTCCTAGGCCTCCCATGCCCTTGTATCCAAACTTAGAAAATCCAAGCACTAGTCAAGCACCCACTTTGGCTCCTGTTCCCACCCCTAGAAATCAAAGTTCAAGTGAAACTTCTACTTCATCCTCTAGTGCTTCAAATGAACTCCAAGAGGTCATGAAATAGTTGCAAAATTTGGGAAATGAGCTGGTTACTATCAAAAGACAACAAGCTCAAAGTGCTAGACCGTATCAGCCTCAAGCGCAATACCAGGCTAGGCCCCCATACCAACAAAATAGGTCACCAAATCAGGCTGCAAATCAAAATCAAAGCCAAGTAAGGCCTCCCGCTAATAGACCATTTCAGCCCTATAACCCCAATGTCGTATCTGCTTCTAAAGCATTAGTGCCAGTCCAAAATAACATGGCCCAAGAATATGATTGGTGCTTTCCATGCAACGAGCCTCATAACCAATCCATGTGTTTCAATGGTGCTCTCAATCAAGCATTGATGGTGACAACTACTGGTGTGGAGGGTGAGGGCAGTCAAGGAAATAGCCAACAACAAGAAACATTCCAACAGCAATCAGCCCCAAATGACACCACATTGGTAAACTGGCAAGTAGAGGATTTCTATGGCATGAATCAGGTAGTTTCTCAAGGTGTTGCAGCCAACACAAGGTCAAAAAGGAGGAATTTGGGTGAAGAACAGCTATTAGCCCCAGCCAATCCACAACCTTCCACGACTCCAGAAATGATTGAAAAGCAAAGTCCCATTTCAAATGCACAAGGGCAGCCAAGAATAGCCCCTAGGCCAACTCAAATGCCAGTTGTTGCTGCCCACGTGCAAGGGGTGAATGTGCAAACCAATGGACAACAAAAGGATACTTCATCCCCGTTTAGTATCATTGAACAGATGAAGAAGACTAACATCAATATATCAATGTGGGAATCCCTATCCATCCCAGGACAAAGAGATCTGCTGCAAGCTGCCATGAAGGACTGGCCAATTTCAAATCAGCGGGTTCAGATGCAAGACAAAGTGCTTACAAACGTTGCCCAGCCTAGGGGAAATCATGGAGGACAGCAAGGTAAGATGTTGAAGCCCCCTCCTTTCTATGTTTCGTTGATCATTGGAAATCAGCTAGTACACAATTGCATGATTGATTCCGGGGCAAGTAGTTCTATCATGCCCAAACAAATAGCTGATTAGCTAGGGCTCCAGTATGAAATAACATCCAAAGGGGTAGTGCAGTTAGATGGAACAGCAAGCAACAATTGGAGTGATTAGAAACTTGAGTCTTACCTTGCATGCATGTCCAAATGTTGTTGTTTTACAAGATGTATCAATCATAGACCTTCCACCACTCTTTTCCCTTTGCTTGTCAAGGGACTTCACAGCCAAGATTGGGGGGTATTTGTCTGCTGATTGGTCACACATGCTATTCAGAACAAGATATGGAACTAAGGCCACAATCAGATCCGAACCTATTGCAAACTTCCATATTGAGCCTTACACTCCAAGTCAGATTAATGCCAATTGCTCAGCATTTGATCAAGAAGATCACCCTAGCACTGATGAGGCTGACACCAAGATTGGAAGCATCCTGGATCTAACTCTTGATGAATGGGCAAACAAGATACATGCTTTTGATCCTTATCAAGAAGTAGAAGAATCTGCGCTAGGAGTTTATTGTTTACATGAAGGGAATCAACCTCTCCCCAGCATCACCAAGCCGGATCATAAAGACAAGAATGAAGTATGGCAATTGTTCTTTGATGGGTCAAGGAGTAGACAAGGTGCAGGAGGAGGAGCTATGCTCATCTCACCGCAAGGTATAAGGTATTACTCAGCCTTCCGTTTCCAGTTTTCCTGTTCAAACAACACGGCTGAGTATGAAGCCTTAATTCATGGACTGCACTGGGCAATGAAGAAAGGCATCAAGAATTTACAAGTATTTGGTGATAGTGAGCTGATCGTAAACCAAGTCAAAGGAAAAAATGCTGCCAAAAATGATCAGTTGAAGAACTACAAAAATCGGGTATGGGATCTTATTGAAGATCTTGAAGCTTTTAGCATCAATTCCATCCCAAGAAAAAAGAATGAAGCCGCTGACAGGCTAGCAGCAATTGGGGCTGCATTTGATGTTGTGGAAAGTATCAAAAGTGAAAAATCTCAGCCTCATATCAAATTGGTTGTGAGACCAGCTGTTCTGGATAACAACACAAGTTGGCAAGTCTTCGAGAATGATCAGCAAATTGTTAATTTCCTACAAAAGAAGCTGAGTTCTCCGCCAAGAATCAAGACAAGTGCATGCATCGTGATATGGTGACCAAGTGGTGCAGTTGAGAAGTAACAAGTTACCAAAAGGCCTCATAACCTTGGAGTCAATCTTCAACCCGAATGATCAGTTCCGGAAGGAGAAAGCAAACATTCAAGTAAAGGGTGAAGATTCAGAGCCTATTTTAGTGGAAGAAGGCAAGACATTGCAAATTGGCAAAGTAAGTACTCCACAAGAGAAATCTGATTTTGTTCAGCTTTGTCAAGAGTTCCCAGATGTCTTTGCTTGGACTTACAAAGATCTAAGAGGTTTCAAGCCAAAGTTGGCACAACATACTATTGAGCTGGATCTGGAATCCAAGCCTGTCAGGCAAAAGCAAAGGCCAGTGAATCCCCATATTGAACCTCTCATGAGAAAAGAGTTAAGCAAGCTTATTGAGGCCAGTATCATCTTCCCCATCAAACACTCAAGTTGGGTCACCAACTTAGTCCCAGTCAGAAAGAAGAATGGAGAGATCAGGTTGTGCGTCGACTTCAGAGATTTGAATAGAGCCTCTCTCAAGGATCATTATCCACTCCCTTCCATGGAGTAAATATTGCAGGTTGTAGCTGGTTCAGAAAGGTTTTCACTACTTGATGGCTACTCAGGCTACAATCAGATTATGGTGAGGGAGGAAGATCAGTTCAAGACAGCCTTCACAACCAAATGGGGAACATATGCCTACAAGAAGATGCCATTTGGCCTATCAAATGTTGGAGCCACTTTCCAAAGGGCAATGGATATGGCATTCAAGGGGTTGATCAATAAAATAGTTTTGATATATCTTGATGACATCACTGTATTCTCTAAAAATGCAGTGGATCACCTTTTTCATCTGAGGCAGGTATTTCAGAGGTGTAGAAGATTTGGGGTATCATTGAATCCCAAAAAATGCATATTCCTGGCTCATGAGGGGAAACTTCTAGGCCATATTGTCTCAAAAGAGGGACTGGTAATTGATCTAGAGAGGGTTGAAGCCATAAGAGCACTACCATTGCCAAGTCACAAGAAGGCTCTTCAAAGATTCTTGGGAAGGATCAATTTTGTCCACAAGTTTGTCCCAGATTTTGCAGCCCTTGTCAAGCCCATCACCAAAATGTTAAAGAAGAGCATGGCTTTTAAGTGGACAGTAGAAGGCAAGGAGATTTTGAGGCAATCAAAGAAGCTATCTCTCAAGCACCAACTCTCATCAACCCGGACTTCTCCAAGGATTTCATCCTCTATGCATTTGGAGGTAATGACACTATTTCTGCCATTTTGGTATAGCAGAACAAAGATAAGGATGAGCAGCCGATTGCCTTCTTGACCAGAGCCTAGATGACTATGAGGTAAGGTACTCTTTTATTAAGAAGCATGAGCTTGCAGTAATCAGAAGCTTGAAGAAATTCAAGCATTTAATCTCAAACAACAAGGTCCAGTTGCTGGTCTCACATGTTGGAGTTAAGGACTTCCTCCTCAACAAGGATTTGAATGAGAAAAGGGCAGGTTGGATTACCCGTGTCATGGAATATGACATTGAGATCAAGGTCACCAAGCTGGTAAGAGGGAAAGGACTGTGTGAGCAGCTGGTTTTGGGGAAGCAAAAGGAAGTATGCAACGAAGAAGAGGCTATTTTGACATTCCAGGACAGCCATGAGCCAAATGGCAATCAAGAAGAAGACAATGCTTCCCCCACTCCTTGCTGGACCCAAGGTATTATGCACTTCCTAGGCATAGGCCTATGCCCTCCAGAGATGAACAAGACCCAAAGGAGACACTTCAGGTTGCAGGCTGTTCCGTATGCCATTGTTGATGGAGTTTTGTTCAAGAAAGATGTGAATGGAGTGTTCTTTGAGATGCATTAGCGAAATCAGATTCAAAGGGTGTTGGAAGAGTTTCATGGTGGACCAGGTGGTGGCCATTTTGCACCAAGAGTGATAGCTCTAAAAATCATGAAGGCTAGTTATTATTGGCCTAGAATCTTGATGATTGCTATGCATGGATCAAGAGGTGTAAGACTTCACTTCACGGAAAAAGAGACTTGCTGCCCTCCCATTGCATCCAATCTCGGTTGACCAACCATTCATGCAATGGGGTTTGGACTTCATCGGAGTCATTAATCCCATTTCAAGCCAAGGGCACAAATGGATTTTGACAGCCACAGACTACTTCACCAAATGGACAGAAGCAGTAGCACTCAAAGAGGCAAATGAGTCTAGCATCTTAGACTTTTATGAGGGAATAATGACCAGATTCGGTGTACCTACTACAATAATCTCTGATAATGCATTGGCATTCATTAGATCTAGGGTGACTGAGTGGGCTGTCAAGAATGGTATTTACCTAAGCACTTCATCGAACTATTACCCTCAGGGTAATGGCCAGGCCGAGTCTACAAACAAGAACTTGTTGAGGATCATTAGGAGGACTCTTGATGAGAATCAGAGGTCTTGGCACACCAAACTGAAATCAGCCCTATGGGCTGATAGGATAACTCCCAAAAGATCCACAGGTAACTCTCCATTTAGGCTTGTCTATGGAAGAGAGGCAATCTTGCCCATGTCACTTGAGTTGCCAACGTTGGAACTCATGAAGTAGCTGGAGTTGCTAGAGTTTGAGCCCATGGAGGTGAGGTATGCAGAGTTGATGGAGCTGCAAGAGATCAGAAACCAGGCATCCCAAGTAATGGAAAAGGATCAAGCTTTGATCAAGAAGACCTTTGATAGAAAGGCCAAGGATAGATCTTTTGAAGTTGGAGATCTAGTGTTGAAATGGGATATGGACAAGGAAAAATCGGGAAGGCATTCAAAATTTGATGCCATTTGGAGTGGCCCATACATGGTCACAAAGTGCAAGAACAGCAATGCTTTCCAATTGGCCTCATTGGATGGTGAAGAACTGCAGATTCCAGTCAATGGAATCTATCTCAAGCGTTGCTTCTAGAGGGAAGTTCACTACCTCTGTAAATATTAGATTAGATTTTCTTTCCTCCAAGTGCTTGTGCACATTGTTTTGCTGTAGGTTAGTCTTGTTTTCCCTAAGTGCTTTGGCACAACTTGTTGTCCATGGAGATGTTTAGCAGTCCTTGCTTTCATCAGGTGACATTCCATCTTCCTCCTTGCACATTCTGAGTCAGTTGAGGTTCTAAATAGAATATTTGATGACTCCATGCCCAATGGACTGCTTAAGGCAACTGGTATCTTCTACCTAGCAGGTAGGTAACCCCGCTGAGTCGCCAATTGTTATCCAAATTCACCCCCCAGGGTTAATTTGATAACATGCATCAGAATTCTCAAGTCCCAGGAAAATGGATTGATTCAGGGAAAAATCATGTTTCTAGGGTCCCCTCGAATTTTTCTAAGTCCCCTGTCCGAGAGGAAAAGAGCAAGTTCTGAGAAAAAGGTGAAAAAGCGGCAAAAACAAGCTTGGGACAGGAAAAATCATGAAAATTGGCTAAGTCCTAGTCCTCGCAAAAGTTGGAACAGTTGGGACATCGAGGCGCGGATCGGCCGAAAAGCCTCCAGGTGGCCCGCGAAGCAAAGGGACATCTGGGACATCGGGACGCGCAGGACGCAGAAAGCCGGTTCGGCCGAAGGAGAAGAAAATCGACTAACAGTCTGGGACATCTGGGCCACGAGGACGCGAAGGACGCGAAAAGCGAAGCGGCCGAGAGCAAAGGAAGCCCATTTCGGGCGGTTCGGAAGAATTTGTCCCAGACAGTCCGGGACAGTTGGAACAAATGGACGCGAACCAGCGGGTTCGGCCAAACAGGAACTTCATCAGCGGGGCAATTGGGACAAAGGGACGTGTGGCACGCGGATAGCCAAAGGAGCCGAAAGCCAATCAAGCAACGCCATGTGTCATCAGCCGAATGAGGGACAAGGAATCCCATTTCGGGTGGATCGGGAGTTTTTGTCCCAAACATTTTGGGACATCCGGGACAGAGGATGCGAAGGCGTGAAAAGCCGGCAAACCCGCGGACCAATAAAATTACGACACGTGTCACAAGGGAAAAAGTCCAAAATTCAAAGGGTGAGGTTTCAAATCATCGGCCGAGCCAATAAAAAGAGGACACATGTCCAATGAAGTAGGGAAGGAGAGAGAATTACGCATCCAATCAGTGCTTGACACGTGTCATCCAGGTGGCAGAGCGCGGAAAGATTTTCAAAACACGTTTTCACCTGTTTTGTGCCCTAAATCTTCAGATTGACATATCTTTCGATCCAGAGCTCGGATTTGCACGTTCTTTATATCAACGAAATATTATGAAATTCTCTACATGATTCTGGGGTTAATCTTGAATTTTGGTGCACTCTAGAGAGAGAAAATTGAGAAACAGATCTGATGCGTGTTTATGGCCAGAAGTGACATTTCAGCGACCAGATTTAATGCAAAATGGGTCGCATTCTCCTGTAATTCGGTCAAATTGATAGGGTATGGGTTTATAAGGTCCCCCATGCCGTTTTAATGCATCTACAGTCGAGGAGGGATGGGCTCTCATGTTTTTGTATGTTTCTGTCTCCTGGGCTCGACCCATGCAATGTAAAAGCCAGATTTGGCTCATTTCTGAGGGGAACAATTTTTGACATAGCAACTTCTTCTTTCACCTCCAGCAGGTGGTTGATGCAAGAATCAGACCTCTCCAAAAGATTGTAACAGTTTTTACCTCTCTGAGGTTGTAATGCAGTGATTTGGGTACTGGAAATGATAATGCAAGCTTTGTGAATGGTTTTCAGTCCTTTGTTTGTATTATTTGCTTCATTTCAGATCCTAAGTTATATCTTATCAGCCTGTGTATGTTTCATGTTGCAAATATCTGGTTTGTGTCTATTTGCGTGATAGAAATGTTTCACCACTCCTTTTGGTGCATCACCATCTTCAGTTAGTTTCAATTTTTGCATTTCTATCCCTGCCCTCTTGCAATTTAGAGTAGGATTAGGATCTGAACCTCTGTAGTTTTGCAAAATATAGATCTAAATCAGAGGAGTTTGAGGAACCAGCCTCTAATCTGGAGATTCCTCTCTTAGTTTCACAAGTCCCCACACTTGGAGAGAGGTTTCCATGTTGTGCAATCACACTGGATGCTAGAGTGATCAACCTAGAAGCCTGATCTGCATCCGGGGTGTCTTTGTGAGCTCATGAACAACAGTTGTTTGGGGTGGTTTGTTGTTTGGTTGTTGTGTAGGGTGAAGAGGGGGTAAAGTTGATAGGAAAGGTGATCAGGGTGGGGGAAAATGGTGTGGTTTTGTGGTGGGTTCGAGTAGGATAGAGTAGGTGTTGGGTATGAAGTAGGAGGTGTTAAATTGGTAGGGGCATAGGTAGATGGCAAGAGTAGATCTGGGTGATTGGTAGGGCGCGAGATAAGGGAAGGGGATATTGTAGATGTTTTTAGGGTAAAATAGGTGAGTGTAGATGTGTGTTATAAAGTCGGGGTGTGGTCGGGTGGGTAAACAGGGGGTATAGAGGGATGCCGTAATTGTTGTTGTAAAGGGTAGGTCTAATGAAGTGGGTTATTTGTGCAGGCACGTCAGTAGCTGACTATGCGGGATAGGATGCCCCCACTGTTGAGACGGATGCGGCCACACGTGTCCGCAGCGCAGTGGGCCATTATGCGCGAGGTGGGACTCGGCGGAGTCCAGCGGTATAGGGCTGTAGATAGGGACCACAGCCTTATGGTTGCCCTCATCGAGAGATGGGATCCGCAACTAATGTTTTCCATCTCCCGACTGGAGAGATGACTATTACCTTAGAGGATGTATATCGCATCCTGAGACTGCCGATCGTAGGAGAGGCAGTATTCCAGGTAGATGCAGAGACGGCTATGGACAGCATTCTTCATGTATTTGGGGATGCAGCCGCGTTATTGACCTACCACAGCGTGAGTATTGCTTATGGCGATATGTATCGCGCCCACAGACATGAGACATGGCTTTCTGTGTTGATGATGATAGGCATCACATGCTTCACCCTCCCGGACTCAGAGGGAGGCCGCTTTCCACGGGTGTTGATGGGAGTGCTACACGAGATGGTGGAGGAGCATACGTGCTATGCTTGGGCACCAGTATACAAGTGCAGACTATACTGAGAGGCTGTGGGTTATCACCGGATGAGGCGATTTGGGATTTGTTCCACATTTTTGTTACACTGCTGGGCATATGAGCACATCATATGTATTCGACCAGTAGGGCTGCCCCAGCAGCCAGGGCCACAGGTGATATACAGGTATGGCTTTCAGAGGTGGTTGGGGGTCGTGGGCCAGCCACGAGCGGTGCTCACAGGACGGGATGTAGCTTACTACCGTCATATGCTAGAGGGCCTGACCGCATTGGATATTGTATGGAGGCCTTACAGAGGTCATCAGCCCCGAGGAGGAGCCCGATCACAGATGCGCTGGATCCAGTATACTTTCTGGATAGCTGGATGGAGGCCGAGAGAGCATGAGTGGATACCCCTAGAGAGGGTACGACGGCAGTTGGGGCTACGATAGGATGAGCCACCTCCCTTCCCTCAGTACCGGAGGGATGATGTAGAGGCCCCACTACCTGCACCACAGCCCGTGGACCCAGATTGGGTAGCAGAGAGGCCGGCGGATGATACCGTGGACGACGCCGGCTGCACAGGGTCATTTTTGGTATGGTGGGCAGGGGAGAGAGTAGCGAGGAGAGCACAGGACCAGCGGGGAGATAGGCCGAGGTGGTGGAGAGAGCTGAGATATCCTTACGAGAGGAGATAGTTTTGTTTTTGGATATTGGATAGAGACACCGGTCTACGAACCGGTTATGTATATAGAGGCCTGTGCGCCCACATATGATTCTTTTATTCGTTTTTTTTTGTATATAGGCTACCTACTGCGTGAGCCGAGTCAAGATTTTGACAGCTTATTGCGGCCTACGTGCCATACTGTATTATTTTGAGATCACAGAGGCCCCTATGCAGGGCAAGTTGTATATTTGAAACCTTTGATATATATATATATATATATATATATATATATATAATTTTGACCCACATGGTGTATATGAAATGTTTTATGTGTTTTGTCGATGGTTTGTGAAATTTAATGTATGATGAGTTTGATCCACATGGTGTATATGAAATGTTTTATGTGTTTTGTCGATGGTTTGCTTTATTGTAGATAGATGATGTTGATGAAATTGTGATAATATATTGATGTGATTTTGATGACAAATATTGGTAATGGTGTTGTGATGCAGGAAAAAGAGGCGGGCGCCACAAAAATTTTACAAAAACGAAGAAACGGCCTAGGTTTAAGCAAAACGGGGCACATGACCGATGTCGGTAGCTATATGACCGATAGCGGTTATGTAACCGATATCGGTTATGCCAAAATTAGATTTCCTAAAAATAGAACTGCTTGGTTGGCAACTTAAGTTCTTATTTTTAGAAGCATGCAACAAGTTAAATACGAGAATGCGACGCTGCTTGATGACTGATATAGGTAATTGCATGAGAGAATTGAGTGATAAGGAGGAAAGAGACAGGAAAAGTGAGTAAGGGCTGAGATTTAGAAGGTAGAAAGACAAGTTATATTTGAAGAGGGTGGTGAACATGGTTGAACAAGGAGAAGCATCCAGCAGGCAGAGACGAGAGGGAAGATAGGTTCCACCTCAAGCTGCTGCATCCCAAGAGGTAAACTATTTGGTTGTAATTTGATTCTTGCATGTTTTATGAATAGGATGAGAGAGAGTAAGTGGATAAAGATGAGAAAGAAAAGGTGATAGGCAAGGGTTTGGGATGGGGTGAGTGTTATGGGGTAGGTAAGCAGGGTGTTCACGTATGTTTTTAGGTATAGAGAGGAGTAAACGGGCAAAATATTTATCGCAGGTGTATGTTTTGAAGCATGTTGTATATTTTTGATAGTGACCAGTATCATTTAGAGATAACCGGTATCGGCTAGTAAACCGGTATCGGTTATCTATAACCGATACCGGTTACTGTAGGAATTTCCAGAATGTGAGAAAAACCCTTGGGGATTTGATTTATTGAATGGTTGTGTGTCGTTTTGATGTGTGCAGGTGGAGGCAGGGTTCAGGATGAATGATACTATGCCAGCGTTGTTGTCACGAATCCGAGCGGATGTAACACCAGCTGAATGGGCATTGATAAATCGTTTGGGGTTAAGTGGAATCTGCTATTATTCACGAATCACATGTAACCATGCTATGTTGCAGGCGTTGATTGAGAGATGGAATCTAGAAAAGAATACCTTCTATCTGCCAACAGGGGAGATGACAGTGACGTTGGAAGATGTGTTCCGTATTTTGAGACTCCCAATTACAGGAAGACCAGTATATCAGGCATTGCCTAGCGCAGCGCGGGGAGCAATAACAGCAGTATTTGGTCCATATGCACGAGATTTGACACAGCGAGGTTTGACATTCACTTATGGTATAATGTATGCAGCACACCCTGAGGCAACAAGGTTGGCAGTAGTATTAATGATAGCGGTGGGGTATTATGCATTACCGAGGGTGGATGGCGGAAGATTTCCAAAAGCATTGATGTGTATTATTTGGGAAATGATAGAAAGGAGCGTGACTTTCGCATGGGCACCCGCATATTTGGCGGAGCTATACAGGGGTTTATGGGCTTGCAGGTGAAGTCACAGGACGACACTGGATTGTTCATACTTATTACATTGTTGGGCCTATGAGCACATTGTTTGCGTGCGACCAACAGGCCGACCCATCCAAATCGGGAGAGACAGAGTGCGAGGTTGGGATTCGAGACGATGGGTCCGAGGCATGAACAAGAGGCAAGATCCCAGGCTAGGACAGGTGACATCGAGTATTATAGGTAGGTATGGGAGATGGTGACGATTGCGGATATCTGTTGGAGGCCTTACGGGAACTATATGGTAACAGAGAACATAGCTGAGGAGTTGAGGGGTGTAGAGTGATTGAGGTGGATCGCGGGGCACAGGCCAGGTGAGTATGAGAGGATTCCTCTAGATCACGTGCGGTGACAATTTGGATTCGTTCAGGATATACCCCTGGCTTATAGACCATACATGAGGATTGACGCGGAGGCATCATTCTCACCTCCCCGGCCGACACCTCCAGAAGGACCAGAAGAGATAGCAGCCGATCGCAGGGTAATGGATGCAGGAGTGACAGAGGCTTATAGATTATGGTGGGTAGCAGAGCTGCGAGGTTCACGTGAGAGGGCCGATCATCCTGACATAGCTGTGATTACAGCAGAGAGAGATCATCTATAGGGTTTAGTTCATTAGCTCCAAACGCGGGTGAATGAGACAACATGATTGTTAGCGGTTGCGGAGTCATGAGCGGAGAGACTAGAGGTGAGATTCCTCCATGCGAGAGGGCGTATTCATATGTTACAGGAGAGATTGGCAGATCAGTGGGTGGTACCAATAGTCGTGGTGCCTTTGAGGATGGAGAGGCCCGGCAAGAGGCGTCGACAATCACGATCATCACCTAGTTCGGGATGAGGCGCAAGGGTCTAAGTGAGTTTTATAGAGGTATAAGAATAAATAAGGATGCCGACCTGCGCATCGATGATAGAGAAGATGTATTTGTTGAACATCTAAATAAAACTGAATATGTATGTTGATTTGAGTTATAATAATAAGAAGGGTTGTGTTTTGAATGTTTGTTTTGAAAAATGATAAAGATGAATGTTGGCAAAAAGAAATACACAAAAATATGTATATTTACAACACATGATAGGTTATGGTAGGGGATGGTCGAGCTAACCTTGGGAGACCCCATGTCTCCTAAGTGCTGCCTACATAGCCCATTGCACAAAGCAAGGAGGGGCCTCAGACCGATGTAGTTCTCCCTTAGGACCAGGGAGAGGTGAATTCAGGAAATTTAGGTATGGTTAGGCAATTTGTTGGTTGGTAAAAATATTGATATTGGTAGGGTAATGTTGTTGGTGTTGGTAAGGAATTGGCGATGTTGGTATAGGTATAGGTGAAGTGAAAGTTAGCCTACCCAAGTGGTAGGGAACCGTGTCCTGATTAAGGTCAACACATAATCCTAGATTCGGGTAAAAGAGGGAAAAGTGTTCCGTAGTTGAAAAGAGCCAAACAAACCACATAATAACGTAGAATGAGCTTGAACCCCTAGGTACCTTGCATAGACGAGAAGTCGATAGGTGAAAAGAGTTGTATAATCACAATATATCGGGTATACGTCACGTCCCTTGAGTTTTGTTGTTTAAACAAATGGTGAGGTGAGGTGGATGGTGTAGCTGAGGCACAGAGAACTTGTTATAAAGTGAGTATCCTGACGAAAGAGAACCAAACCTAAATAGACAAGTCCATGACTCAAAAGTGCTTTTGAATGCGGCTTTTATTTTGCTGAATATAGACTGATCGATGTGGGAAGTCTACAAGGGATATGTATTTTGTTACTCTTGAGGTCTTCACGAAGCTGATCAATGCGAGAAGCTTCTGATAAAGGCTGACTGTGTATAGTTGTCCTTCAAGGGAGCAGTCTATTTATAGTAGCAGATGCGGCGTTTGTGTATAGTTGTCCTTCGGGGAGCAGTCTATATATAATAGCAGCAATAGTTTGGCATATAGCTGTCCTTCGAGGGAGCAGTCTATGTATAATTTAGAGGTCTAGATGTCCGTTGGGCATAAAGCATCTAGTTTTGTAGGAAGTTTGACTCAAGAAAATCCCATAAGTGTTTAATTAAGAATGTGTCATTTTGATACTTTGAAGTCATGGACTAGACTAAAAAGGGGAAGGCATCTTTAAGGGGAGGTGATAATCAAACCATGTGAGCTTGATTTGATTTTGAGATGTAGGAAACAAAGTGTATGCGGTGGTAAATGAGCTCAAGGGACGAGCGCAAGGTAGATAAGAAGTGACATAACACTAAATTCAACAGTAGAATGGTCGAAGATGCAAGGCATTAAGGGGTTCAGGCTCAGGTTTACCATTAAGCGAAGCTAAACGATAAGTGCCTGATCCATAAGTGTGAGTGATAATGTAAGGCCCAATCCAATTTGGAGCAAATTTTCCACGTTTGCTCTTTTCTAGTTTGGTTACATGTTGATTTTCTTTGAGGACAAGATCACCAACCTTAAAGGTACGCTCATGAAGTCACTTATCATAAGCACGCTTGATGTGCTTTTGATATATTTGAAGGTGGTCAAGAGCTGTAAGATGACGCTCGTCAAGAAGCTCCAATTGGGCTAACCGCTCTTGGTGGAAATCATCATTGGTGAGAATATCCTGAAGAGATATTCTTAGGGAGGGTATTTGTATTTCGAGAGGCAAGACAGCCTCGGTACCATATACCAAAGAAAATGGGGTGGCATTAGTGGAGGTACGAATGCTAGTCCGATAAGCCCAAAGGGCAAAAGGGATGTGATCAGGCCAATTTTTCCCAGAATTATTAACAACTTTCATGAGAATTTTGGTTAGGGTTTTGTTAGAAGATTCAGCTTGACCATTGGCTTGTGGATAGTAAGGTGATGAGAAGCTAAGTTTGATGCCAAAGTTGTCACAAAGGTCTTGTAACAACTTATTTTTGAAAGATTTACCATTATCTGTGATCAGGCGATGAGGAACACCAAAACGATAGATAATGTGATGGTTAATGAACTCTATGATTTTTTCCTTTTTGGTTGAAATGAGTGGAATGGCCTCCACCCATTTTGTGTAATATTCGGTTGCTGTGATTATCCATCGGTGACGTTGCGAAGAGGGCGGATGAATCTCACCAATAAGGTCTAAACCCCATTGTGAGAAAGGCCAAAGATCTCGTGCGACCTGTAGCGGATGGCTAGGAGTATGTTGAAGGTTGGCATGTTGCTGACACATAACACAACACTTAACATATTCATAGCAGTCGTTATTAAGAGTAGGCCAATAATAACCTAGGTGAAGGATTCGTTTGGCCACGGCAAGGCCACTAAAATGTCCACCACAAATACCATCATGGACTTGTTGGATGGTATAGGTGACCTCCACGCCGGTTAGACATCGAAGGAGGATGCCATCAAAGCCATGTTTATAAAGGAGTCCCCCCATGATGACATAATGAGAAATACTTTTAAGAAAAGCACATTTTCCGGTACTCGTTAGGTCAGGTGGGAGAACAGAGGTTGTGAGGTAGTCATGAAATTGGTGATACCAGATATCCTACAAAGTAGTAGACACAGTATTTATCATACAAACATCCGGGTCGAGTAAGATGGGGCAAAGAGTTGTTGGACCAAGATGAATATGTCAGAGTTAGTTGGTGAGGCAGGAATTTGCGAGGCTAAGCAAGCCATAGTATCCGTAAATTTGTTAGTGGAGCGGGGAATGGTTTGGATAGAATAATGAGTAAATAAGGTCAAAAGTGAATCTACGTAGTGTTTGTACTTTTGAAGTTCCTCATTTTTACATTGGTAGATGCCCATAACTTGATTGACTACCAATTGAGAGTCACCGAAAATGTTAATAGATTTAACACCTAAGTGTAACGCGACCTGGAGACCCAAAACAAGGGCCTCGTATTCTGCTGTATTATTAGTGCAGGGGAAATCAAGCCGAATGAAAGAGGCATAGGCTCAGCATCAAGAGGAATGAGAACAACACCGGCCCCTCCGCCGCCGCACTGGCATTTGGATCCATCAAAGAAGAGGGTCAAGGATACGACTCCTCACCGAGAGTGAGAGAGTGGCGATGAGTTCGCTGAGGAAAGTAAAATTGGTAAATTGTTCCCCAGGTAAAGGGGCTTCCGCGAGTTGGTCTGCGATAGTTTGTCCTTTGATTGATTTCTAGTGTACAAACTCAAGGTCGAGGTTAGCGAGGAGCATAAGCCATCGGGCGATGCTTTGGTTTAGATGAGGTTTGACATACATATAATGGATGGGGTCCATGTTGGTGATGACGAAAGTTTTGTGATTCAAGAGGTAGTGTCGGAGTTTGGTGGCCATGAATGATAGGGCTAGGCACAACTTTTCTACATGTGTATACCTAGTCTCATAATCCACCGAGTACGACGACTTATGTAATAAACGGCTTGTTCTCAATACTCGGAGTCATGATGTGTGAGCATGGCCCCTACAGCGTGGTCGGTGGCAGAAAGGTAAAGGTAGAAAGGGCGATCGTCCTGAGGTGGGATAAGCACGGGTGGCTACAAGAGATATGCTTTAAGAGCCTCAAAGGCTTGGTGACATTCCTCGCTCCATTGAAAGACAATATCCTTTTTAAGGAGATGATGGAAAGGTTGACATCGATCCGAGAGTTATAAGATGAAATGCCGAATAGATTGGAGTTTGCCTTGCAAACTACGCAATTGTTTGAGGTTAGTGGGTGGGAGCATTTCTAGGATAGCTTTGACTTTAGCTGGATCGACCTCGATGCCACGCAAAGAGACAATAAAACCAAGGATTTTTCCCGAAAGAACACCAAAGACACATTTCTTTGGTTGAAGACGAACACAATATTGTAACAGGCGATCGAAAATAATGGCTAAAACATCGAGATGTTCACTGCGATGTTTAGATTTGCCAAGAAGATCATCGACATAATCTTCAAGGGTAGTGTGTATAATGTCATGAAAAATGTAAGTCATAGCCCGCTGATAGGTCGTACCAGCATTCTTAAGGCCAAACGGCATGACACGATAAATGAAAGGTTCCCAAGGCGTTATGAAGGCAGTCTTATGTTGATCGGCGGGCTACCAAAATTTGATTGTATCTCGAGAAGCCATCCATGAGAGAAAGCATCTCATGACCGGCAGTGAGATCAACAAGTTGATTAATACTTGGTAGGGGGAAGTCATCCTTTGGGCAAGCGAGATTAAGGTCCCAGAAATTCGTACATATCCGAAGTCCCCCATTACTTTAGTGACAGGTAAGATGTTAGAAATCCATTGAGGATAGTCAATAGGTAAAATGAAGGAAACAGAAAGGAGTCGTTGAAGTTCTTCTTTGACCAAGAGGGCAATGCGTGGATGCATTTTTCTCAGTTTCTATTTAACTGGTTTGGAATCAGGTTTCAGGGTAATGTTATGGACAGCAATGTCAGGATCGATTCCTGGCATGTCAGCGTAGGACCAGGCGAAAGCTTGGCTGCGAGCACGGAGGAAGGTAGTGAAGGCAGTTTGTTCTGATGCGGTAAGAGATTGTCTGATCTTCACAATGTGAGGATCGTCCTTGGTGTGGATGTTGATTTCTATAGTCGACTCGTTCAACATGGTTTGAGTATCAGATGGCAAGGCATGTTGAATATAAGAGTCATTCGCGCCAAGGTAAGTGAGGATCGAGTCGTCATCCTGGCACTCAACGACATTAATTGAAGGTGAGTCCTCTTCAATCATGTCCTGGATACGGAGGAAGAGAAGATGGGTCTTCATTATCACGTTGATAAGTGAGAGGACCCGGAAGATAGCATTTATGAAAAAAAAACAAGAAGTTAGGAGGGATAGATTCGGGTCTATCGGCTGCAGGGTGACGATGGCAAAATGGGTGATAATGGTCCGAAGGGGTGACTTCATTGTCTTCCGGATACAACGGATAGGCAGTGTTTTCGGTGTAGGTGGTTCAGAGAAGCCAAGACCAGAACGATCCTTGTGTTTGCGTGTGGTAATGGGGATGATCGTATGTCGGCCTTGTTCATAAAGACCGAAACCGAAGCCCTTCCAAGCACAGCGCGTCAGGACGGTGAGAGCGAAACGAAGATTAATTAAATATTGAAAATCAGATTGGAAAGGAACCACGCCAAGAGGAGGTTCAGGGGTAACAGAAGATGTATCGACACCCCCATATGTTAAGTTAGTGCGGAAATTAGGTGGTCCTGTAGGGGATTACTTCCCCCACACGATGGTCATAGGTAGGATGCACATGTAACCTCGTCATGCAGTACTCCCGTGGGGTATGGAAAGTGCTAACGTTATATAGGCGATACTCCCCAGCGTAAGGCGTGGAAAAACATCTACTAAGGAGTCTGAGATTGGGATGTTGTCTGCAGAAAAGGAAGTGGTATTTGCGAAGGTGGTTTCATTGGTTGAAGGTGTAGGTGCGGTTGAGGTGGATGGTAGAGGTGCGGTTGAAGTGGATGGTTGGGTTGGATGAATGGGTGTCTTGACTGGTACAAGCACATCATTAGGGTGATATAACATATTGCAGGTTTTGAAGGGGGGAGGATCAGCTTTTACGGTGTAGGACTTCCCCTCGTACTCAAATTTTATGCATCTATGTAAGGTGGAGGGAACGCATCCCATAGCCCGGATCCAAGGGCGGCCTAACAACATATTGTATTGGAACTCTCCCTCAAGGACATAGAAGAGTTTGGGTAAAGTACGTGGTCCTACACGAATGTTAAGGATCACGGTGCCTAAGGTAGAAGTAATAGCATCATTGAATGACCGCAACATGATGGGGTTGGCACACATGCAACTAGAAGGGATATTCATTTGTTGGAAGGCTTTTGAAGAGATGATGTTTAGGCTAGTGCCCCCGTCAATCATAACACGACGTACTCGGATGTCCCGGACGTAAGCTGAGATGAAAAGAGTAGGGTCAGGCTCTTCTGCACCAAAGTCAACAATTTCGTCTTCGGAGAAACTGACAGCAGTGGCTTGTTGTACAGAGACAGAAGTGGTTGGGGTGGTAGGTTGTTTGGTGAGGGAAGCAACGTGATTGGGTGTTAAAATGGAGGCAACGGGCAAGGTTTTGTTGGGTAGGACCTCTATCCCTTGAAGGATCTCAATGAGAGCGTGTCGATGAGATTCAGAAGTTTGAATGAGATCGTATACAGTTTCATTTTTACAGGTGATTGGTGAAGCTGTTTGATCATGGTACGGTGGGAAACTCCATCAGAGATGGGGTAGGCAGGTCCACGAATAACCACTTTAGGTGGTGGTGTGATCGGGATGGCGGACGGAGAAAGAGAGGCCGCAGGTGTGCTTCCTTTAGCTTTCTTGTTGTTTTTCTGCCCTCGAGTAGCAACACTGATCATGTTGATCTCGTGAACACGAGAGGAGGAAGATGGTAGGGATAAATCATGGGCTTCGAGAGGTGGGGTTGTAATAATGATAGATCTTGGTGAAGCGGGGACAGGTGGTATAGGAGAGGAGATTGAAGCTAAAGGTTTCTCCCTTTGTAAGTTGTCTTTTTTAACCTTTCTATCAGAGCGAGGTGACTGACGAAGGATGGCTCTCAAAGCTTTGCATCCTTCTACATCATGCCCTGGTGTGCGGTGATAAGCGTAGATTTTAGACTCATCATAACCTATAGTTCGAGGTTTAGATAGATCATAGGGTCTAAGTGGGGGTAGGGAAATGGTCGCATTCTCCACCAACACATCAAGGATCTTGGCGTAAGATCCTTTGAGTGGGTCAAATTTAGAGGAAGATGAGGGTATCGATTGGGTGGGTTTTGGTAATGTTTGGGTATGGTTGGTTCGTATAGGTGGTGGTTGAGACAAGGGGTATTGATGAGTGGTTTTAACTAAACGTGGCTTCTTCGGCACAGAAGTCAAGTTTAGCTGGTTAGATGGTGAGGCTCCAAATAACGTGGTGGCGGGGAACAACCATGGAGAAAGTGGGGCGACTGCAAACAAATCCTTTGATGATGGAGTTTGTTTAGGGTTGATAGGTGGACAGGATCTCTGTATGGGTGTAGAAAGTGTAGGTTGTTTTAGAGAAAATGCAGGAGGTGTGATGTATTGAGGCAAGGTGGAGGGGTGAGGTCCCAATATGGAAGGTAGGTATGACGGTGAGGGTTTTAGTGGTGACAAAGGCAGGGATTGGATTTGAGGAGATTGGATTTGTCTCCTAGGTGGATGGATGGATTTATTTTTGGATAAATCTAACCGTTTAGGTGGGTGTGTTAAACTGGGTATCGGTGGAGTCCCAAGTGTAGGGGAAGGTTTGGTTAGGTTAGTAGATGTGGACGAGGTATTCGGTAGAGATGAGGGGGGTGAAGATGAGGACATAGGCATTTTGAGCTTTTGTAAACATCTTGGGTATATGGTAGAGGTGTCGAGATCAGTCATCTGCATTTGAGTAGAGCATGGTGTACTCAAACGTTCCCATAAAACCCGTCTATCTTCTAGGGAATGACAATCTTCAGGTGTGAATTGGAACTTTGATATGGAAGAGAGGTGTGTTGTGATCCCGGTCCACTGTGGGTGTGATACAGGGGGTAAATGAGGCACTGCATCGATGGGTGTTAAGAGGTCAACCGGTCGCTGAAAAGATTTAGGCGATGAAGAACTAATAGGTAGAAGGGCATGTTTGAGGGGATCCGTCATGATTAAAGAATGTGGTGATGTTGATTCGAGAGGTTTCTCTCCTAAGGATGACAGAAACAGGGGCGAGTCTTCTTCTTTTATAGCAAGAGCGACGGAAGGAGATGTTTGGGAAATAGATAAGTTAGATAACATCCACTCACAGTCTTGCAGGGATGTGGTGTAAGAAGGCTCATCTGTGAGAAGAGAACTCTGGGCGGTTGATTCCTTTATGGGTAAAGGAATGGTAAGGCTATTGTCTTGTCTTGATGGTGGTGAAGGGGATTCGGGTCCTTACGTTAGTGAAGAGGTTTGATTCAAAATTTCCTCAATAGAGGCTTTTGGTTGAGAGTCGAAAACTACATGGATTTCATGAACACTCTCCTTGGCTAAGATATCTTGGTTTACATTACTATTAGATGAGTGGTTCGGGAATGGTTTGTTGAAGATTTTCAAATTTTGGTTAGCAACGGCATTAGGATTATCGAGGGTTATATCCCCTGCATCAACCATTTCCTGCACTATGTTTTTCAACATCTTGCAGCTTTCGTGAATGTGTCCCTTTATGCGGTGAAAGTTACGAGTCGTTTTCTTTGTACCAAGAAGGTATAGCGCAGGTGGAGTCAAACCCAGTGAAGTTTAACAGAGGCAAGGTGATAGCTCGGCTTTGAGTAATTTTTCCAAGATGACACCATAATTTTCTCCCAAGGGAGTGTAATTGATGGGCTGACTTTATACTTATAGGTGGTTTTGGTGGGGTATTAGACATTGCTTGAGATTTGACCATCACCGCGTGTACAGCTCCTTTTGATTTCGAAGTAGTTGATGTGTGAGAATTGGTGGTTTTGGGTTTGTTGGTGGGGTCTTGGGTCCGAAATTAGGGTTTTTGTTGCGCAACCGCAATTTCTCTTCCTCTAAGGCTCGAATCTCTAGTTTTCAAGCCATAGTAAAGGCCTCATCAAAGGTGCGGAAATTTTGAATTTGGAGGGTAGGAGAAATGTGCTTAGTGCAGGCCCGCGTAAAGAGTTCGATGAGTTCGGCCTGAGGCAAGGCATAAGTAAGTTGGTTGATGAGGCCCCGCCATCGTCCAATGAAATCTGCGATAGATTCGTCTTCAAATTGTCGGACGGCATAGAGGTCGGTGATAGATACTTTCTTAGCAATATTAATGGAGAAATGATCCAAGAAAGATTGGGCTAGTTGGTTAAAAGAGAAGATTGAGTGCTGGGTTAAAGCACTGTACCATTCCAAGGTGGGTCCTGATAAGGACACATGCGAGTATGCAAGGCATCATCATGAGAAATCAAATAGCAAGCATGTCTAAATGATCGCAAGTGTTGTTGAGGATCCTCTTTACTATTAAAACGAGTGAATTTTGGTAATTCCCATTGAGGAGGATATGAATGAAGAGGGACAGAAGGGTGGATAGGCTCCCGACAAACTTGCTCATATGTCAGGGCACTACGACTTCCTGAAATAGAAGCCTCCAGATTTTGCATTTTGTCCATCATTTGTTTGATGAAATCCGTGGTTGGATGAGATCTGGTGCGATTGTTGTAAAAGGTGGAGGATTGGGCCAAGGGCCTCCACTAGACAATGGTGGGGTTAAATGTTGATAAGGTATTGAGGACGAATATGTTGAGGAGACCGAATAGGGATGTCCTATATAAGGTGTCGAAGCCACCGGATAAGTGTGCGGAAATGAAAAGGTGGGCGGAGCTTGAGAAGGAAAGCTCGTGTGGATAGGTGGCAGAGAGCAAGTTATGAAAGGGGCAGTCGGCGAGAGAGACGAGGTAGGAGCAGTTGGTGGTAATGATATGTGGGCCCCAGATTAACCAAAGGAAAACCAATCTGTGTCGTATGAACCTCTGAAGCCACTGAGTTGGGAGACGGGGCCAAGGATGAAGAAGGTAAGGTGGAGTTATTAGGTGGAGAAGGAGCTAAATGAGCAGCTATACTGATAGGCATACCTACGAGAAGCTGACCGTCGGGTGTACGGTCAGGGGTATGAGACAAATAGTACTGTACAGCGCTAGGATTAGCATCTAAAAATTTGGCAAATTCCTTATCTCCTACAGGGATTTTGGGAACCTCACTGGTGTCCGTAGGGTTCCCCATAGAATGTGAAGGGGCGATTCAGGAAAAGGCACAGAGTAGGCATGTGAAACCATGGCGGCGGCTTGCTTCCGAGTGATAACAACCATGGACAAGAGTACACAGTAGGGTTTCAATCTATCAGGAACAGAAACAACCCCAAAATGTTGAAATTGGTAGGTTGCTGGTTTGTCGTGGATCAGTAAAGATCAAATCATATCATTCTTCTATAACCGATGTCGGTTATACTGTAGCCGGTGTCGGTCAATTAACCGATGTCGGTATAATAGGACTGGTATAAGAAACTGTAAGAAGCTGTTGATTTGAGTTTTTAACAATGCTTAGTACATCTATCAAACTGTTCTGAAGCGATCACTGACAGTATAGGACAGAGAAACAAAGCTAAAAACAAGCAAGATGCACACGCAAATCCAGAGACTAACCCTAGGATTAGTTTTAATTATTGTGGGCTTATGCCTTAGACGCAAGGTGATGTCAATCCTAGACAAAAGACTTAGGGGAAATGTCAAGTTTGTTTTGGCTTATAAGGTTACCTCAATCGGGTGGAGGAATACCGCGGAAAAGGGGGGATGTTTGAGTTGTTGTGTTGATTATGTCATGATTCGGTATGTGTTGTGCAGTGAAAGTAAGATTAATTTCTTGTCAATACCATGGATATCACCCCCACGTGTATGACCTGTTACTTAATCTATGTTCACTAGAATTGAAAGCAGCAAGCAAGAATGTGATGCATGTGTTTTAAACCCAAATCGAAAATGATATTCGATGAAGCAAAAGAGATGACTTTCACTAATGCAAAGATGTGAAAGCAAAGCAAATTCTTTTACCAAAATAACAAAATACCTTGTGAATATCTAGGAGAAGAAAATAGCAAGTATGCTCCCTATATGAAAGCAAGCAAGATCAAAGAAACCCGAAATGGGTCCCACCGGGCATGCCAAAATGTTTCGCACAGAATGTTTCAATTCTTGGAATAGAGTTGCTTCTATCCTTTTATTCTCTTGAGAAACAGATAAGGGTTAGGGCTAGGAGGAATACCTGTTGAATGTTGGGAGGGTGTGTGCATACCGTAGAGAGAGATCAGATCGACTGCGAAGAACTCCTTTTTGTCTTGGAAGGACTACCTACAAGTAAGAATACAAGACCACCAGATTTTAATTAGACAATAACTGAGGGAACTGCCTTGGGCCCAGGAAATATAAAACTTCCTTTCGAAGGTGGTCAGTTCCCCTACTAATATGAATTAACACAAATGATTGTAAAATCACAATTTAATTGCCTCGTTAAAACAATAGAAGAAAGGCTGGTTTTGGTTTTGAATCACAAAGTGGCGAGGCCGATCCACTTGTCACACGGTACCGATTCTTTGATAACCGATATCGGTAGGGGCAATGTTTTAGGGGCTTTTGGTGAAGATTGGTTGTAGGGTGGTTATGTTGTTTAAAGGCTTTGGTAAATGAGTGGGGTTATGTAACGGGGTGATGAAAAGGACTCGAGAGTACGGGGAGGGTGTTCTTAGGGTAACGTAAGGGGTAGAGGAATGACAGCTTAGATGTAGTGTGTTACCGGGTAGTAGATCTAAGAATAGACTTATAACGGTTGTGATTCAGAAGTTCAATAAATGTTATTAAAAGGACATACAAGATACTACTTACTGGTTATTGATGAGGATGCAGGTCCAAGGACTGTGATGACAAAGGCAGAACTCAGGTAGGATGATCTGACAATCAGAAGATGAGTTATCTTCCCTCCCAATGTTCGGATGAGTGTCACAGGGCTCTGGTTACTCAGTTGCAGTCTTGGGCTTAATGTCCTCCTCTGCTAACTCTTCTTGTTTCTTCACTTGTCTCTGCTCGTCCAAATGAATTCCCGATCTTCCCCAAATGAATTTTCAGATCCTTTGTTTTTGGTTGGGGAGGTCATTTACAGGGAACCGATGGCGGTTACGTAACCGATGGCGGTCGCGTAGAAACCGGTATCGGTTCAGTCAAAGTGGGCTATTTTTAGTAAAATAGCCAATTTTCCCTCCTTTTCTCTCGAGGGATTAGTTGTGGGCTTGGTCAAGTCATTATGAGGTCAGTTTTGGGTGCGAGTGAGGAGTCATTAGTCATGAGTGTGGATGTAGACCAAGTTATAGGTCTTAATTAGGTTAGTTTAGGGTTAGGACTAGGTCATGATGAGGTGGCGAAATGAGGTGGCAGGTTTGGAGATGTGGATTTATTAATTGTAAGGTAATTAATAAATAATTGTGTACGGTTTAGGTGATGAGGTTAGGTTGCGAAATGAGATGCATGGTACGGGAGGTCATAAGACACAAATTTGGTGTCTACACCTCTTTGGTTTTCAGCGAGTTGAACCATGTTGCGAAGGCCCGATATGAGCAGCCTTACTCTTGTTGGTTTTACAGCCACCCACAGTGTGTCATCCCTCCTCCTCAGGTTGAGGGCGGGGATCACCCATGGGATTTGAAGCGGCGCGATGAGTGGCTAACAAGGGATAGTCCCTAATTTTATGCTCAGAAGATTGACAGTGAAAACAAGTATTCGGAAGGTTGATGTATACCACCTTCTGAGCAAAAGATACATCACCAACCTAAATGGCAATCGATTCTTTTAGGTCCTTCGAAAGGTCCAGTTCAATGTAAACCCTTTTTGTGGATGAGTTGTAAAGAACCTAGAAGGCTTTGTATAAATAACACAACCGAGAGTTGCAGCAATACGTTCTAAGAAATGCCAACAAGGCATAGGAAGCCCTAGGAATTCAACCCAAATGGGGACTTTAATGATCATCAGTGGTCGAGACAACAAAGTCTCTAGTCCAGGGTGACAAAACCAATAGGGAGCTTCTCACATACCAGGTTTGTTGCTTATTCAAAATAAGGGAAGCATGGCTAGGGTTAGCAAATCAAAGGAAAAAAAACCATGGGTTAGGTTGTGGACGGAATCCAACTTAATACCATGTGTCATCCAAGTAGATTGGACCCAAGATTTAAGCATACTTTCAGAGGGATTCCTTCCCACAAAATATCCTATTAAACGGAATTGTTCTACCATTTACAGGTGGAATCAAATTCTGAAAGTGGTAAAACAATATCAAGGGGATAATCGTTACCTCATGGAATAATTTCAGCACAAACTTGTGTGGGAACTTCCCTGGAGCCATTTTTTGCAATCTTGCCACTCTCCATCACAGTTGAAACAACTGGACAAGAGTCATGTGAAGTCATATTTAAAGCCCGCCAAGCGGTGAGGCTCTAGAAAAGAGGCTGAATAAATGCACTAATGGTAATATATCTCTCACTGTAGATGAACTCATTTTTCTTGGCATGTAAAACCATAGTTTCGCAGCCAAAACCCTAAAAGCTTTAAAAATGCTCCAGCGAATGCAGAACTTTGAGAATAAATGCATTTTTTTTCAAAACAAACACAGCCAATAATATATGCAATAAATGGACTTTTCTATTATTACTAGATGATATATGGACTAAATTTACTACAAAATTTGATTTGTTTATATCTGGTGACCGTTCTTGTTCACCTTTTAAAGATAATCCATATAACTTTCAGCCTAATTCATTGGCAAGTTTCACATCCAATTCATTCAGAGGTCTAGAGGAAATAGTGAAGAAGAATTGTCAGTACTCGTAGATAAAGTACAATCGGGGATGTCTAGTTAACCGGACCTACTCGGAAGGTGTAATAATAGATACATTTGATTCTTACTTCCTAAGAATAAAAGGAGACATAAAAATGAGAGAAAACATTCTACAATATTTTAAAGAAAAACATTCGATATTGATCTATTGACATCCTCAGAGTGAATCCAATTTAATTGAAAAAATTAAATTGCATGAATCACACTACCATCATTTGTTTGTATTATTAGGTGATGAGAGAAAAGGAAGGAGAAAATATGACTCCCACATAGGGTAAAAAAAAGATAAACAAAAAAGGACTAGGTGGCGGAAGAAGTTCTTCCCATCGAGGTTTAGAAAATATTAGACAACTATGTGGTGTCAATGGAAGACAATATACCGAAAAGGATGGAGGAAACAAAAGAATTCACTTGTCAATGTGCATAACCGTTCCAGATTTTGTCAACTCTAACAGATTATTCCTACCACCAATCCTTTCAATGCAAAATGTGTTATCATTGATTTTTACAATTTGTCTAGCGATATTTCTTTTGAAGTAATAATGGAGCTGCTAATAGTTATTAGAACCAATGTGCTGGATTGTATTATTATTGTTCTCATACTAATTGAATATTAAAAAATGTTGAGAGAAACAATAAAAATATAAGGAAAAAGGTTAAATATAGTGAAGAATCGATTCTAGATGGATGCTACAGACTCTATGATAGCAATGGGCAATTTAAAAGTTTGTGTCTTATGTACACAATAAATGGAGTGCACAAATATGATGATAACAATGATGAAAGAGAAGAAGTAACTAGGGATTAGATGGAAAAATTTCCACAACAACTAAAAACTACAAGAAAAATTAAGATAAAATGAAACAAACATCCTTTTCCTAGCATGTGATCATATGAGTTCTAGTTTGAGATGTTCGCTTGATGTTGTTCCTAGAATTATTTAGTATTAGTGATTTACTGACGACGAGTGTCACACTACATGTATTAGTTGAATACAATCTATCTTTGTTTTTTTTTTTTGAGACACATAGTCAGGAAATGTTTTTAAAACATTACTATTTTCATATGAAGAAAGGTTTGTACCAAAATACAACTCAAACATGTGATTATGTTAAATGTATTTCAACCGAAAAAATCTACTTACACATTTCTTATTTACGTAGAAAACCAAATAACAATAGGATTTGATGTAAAAACCTCTCAACTTAATGCTACACAACCAACTCAACATGGTGATTGACCTTCAATCATTTAATAAATATGTTTAATGAGCTCTATTTTCAATTTCCGGTGTTTTTGGTTTTTTGATTTTTTTCGCAATACTCTATGCTCACGGATCTAACGATAGATGAGTTGAACTCATCCACATCATGCACGAATATGCAATCAAATCCTAGTATGTTATTCATGTGCATTTATAGCTAATAAATGATACTAACCCCCATAAATTTATAAAAAATTAATGGTTTATGTATACAACCAACAAGCTGGAGAAAGTAATAGTGGAGTGCATGGTGGTAAGCAACACAAATATGTAGACAGAACTGTATATTAGCCATGCATATTTTTAAAAATAACCATTTTTAAGGCTCGCAAATTTATAGAAAACCATATCAACTAATTATAGAAGTGGAACCATTTTCAAAGAAGGAATTACCAAATAACCTATTTCAAAATTTCATGGTAGCATCCAATGCTACATAGTTTGTAGTTACCAATTTTTTGGTTATCTGCATAAACCATTAGTATCGAGATAATGACCATCACCGGTTTACATCGCGATCATTGGTTTACTTAATTGTTGTCGGTTTCCTTCTTTTTTGGTTATTTCACCAAAACATCACTCATCATATTTCTATTATTTCTAGGTTTTCTCAGATACATCATCATACCTCTGGACCTTTGAAATCATTATCAAATCCATATTTTCTCTCCTTTTCATCATTTATTACCACATTTATCAAAAAAATTATTATTCCATAAGAACTTGAGATGTCGATCACCTTAACCATCATTGGTCAACCTTTATCACCTTCATTGGTTAACCCAACCATCATCGATTCCTGTGTTTTAATTTTTAATTAAAATAGTGACCATTTTTGCCTCCTGGAACATATTTTCTCCATTCCTTATATTTTTTTGTGTCATTTATAGAGAGAATATTACAAGCCTACGCCAACTCACATGGTTTTGACTCGTAGTCAATCCAAAACCCTTGTATTCCATGCAAGCCTTCAACCGCTCCCGCCTAGCCCATCGCCACCTTCCATCCTATCACCTATGGATCCTACTCATCCCATTATCATCAGTACCGATGATGAGGATTTCGCAAGACTCCTTAATCAAAACCTCGTTTCCTTACAATATTATCTCACCAATTCATCCATTTGAGATTCATCAAGACACTTGGTATACGACATTCATGTGTCCATTCCTTTTATCCTTGCACCCACTTCTACATCAGCTAGCACTAACTCGACATTACCTTGTTTCACTTTAGCACCCGTAGTATCCTAACTTGACCCCACATCATCAATATCTGTGGCACTTATGGCATCAGTCACATTTTTGAAGTCATTTTATCCTATGGTGTTAACCATTCCTTCATCAGCCACCTTGAGCATAGCCCCATCTACACTCGCCACCTCATATATACCTATTGCATCGTAGCCACCTATGGTGTTGGTAACCCATACTCCATTCCAAAAGATCATCCTCTCCATCTCGCAGTCTTTACCTCCAATCACTACAATAATCACTACATCCACCCCACCTACTTACACATATCACTAACAACCCCCTATCTTGTTTATTTCCTATTCAGGATATTTTCCGCTTACATCTATTCCCCCCTCGTAGTTCTTGTACTCAGCACCACCATATACTTGGGATGTCATCCTCATCATACATTCACCATCTACCCCCTTATACTACAAGGGGTGCCCAGTCATTATAACCTACCAACGACCATATTAAAATGATGATGGAAAAGATACAAACATTGGAAGCATAAGTTTTTGGCTCTCACAACTCTTTGACATATGAAGAAATCTGCAATGATCCCATTCATTTGTCTATTCCCATTTTTCCATACCATATGCATTGGTAAATTCCCAAATTCAATCGACCAACACCAAAGAGGGCCCATAGAAAACAGCTTGATGTGGTCTTTCAAACATGGGTGTTATTTAATCGCCCATGACGATGCTCTACTCTTATGGACATTCCTAATGTCCTTAACAGGACGTGCATTAGACTAGTATATTTTTTACCTTGAAATTCCATTTACTCATTTAACCAAGTGGCTCAAGCCTTCCTGGACCATTTTTTGATCAATATCATCAAGAAGGTCACCATGACCAACTTGTACTCAACATGACAATACAAAGACGAATCTATTACAGATTTTTTCACTCATTGGTGGAGCCTCATCAACCAACTTACATTCCAACTGCCTCAAACTGAGCTTATAGATTTGTTCACCAGGGCTTGTGTTAGGCACATCTCACCAACTCTCTAAGTCCAAACCTTCCGTACATTTGATGAAGTGTTCACCATGGCTAGAAAAATTGAAATCCGTGTCATAGAAGAGAAGAAAATTCAATTGTGTAACAAAAATGTTGCATTCAAGTCAAATGATGCCTCTTCCTCTTTCAAACCCCAAAAAAATTATTTCAAATCCAAAGGATCTGCACTACATGGTAGTTTTGAAATCTGGCCCATCTCACCCATCCAATCAATCAAAACATTTTTCCAACCGTTCTCCCGTTCAAGCTTTCCAATTCAGGTGGGAGAAATGAAAGTACACTCCCATAGGAAAGCCCTATTCATCAATTTTATAAAAACTTATAAAATCGAAGAAATTTATCTTCCACCCATCAAACCACATACTAGTTTTGACCCCACTCATCCTGTGAATGCATTGTGCAAGGAACATGATTACTACAACTATCATCATGTTAAAGTTCATAGTGATGGTAATTGTATAACCTTCAAAAACATTATCTAGGAAATGTTAGACAATGCATATCTCGTCTTGGAACACTTGACCAAACACACAGACTAATCGTAACTTTTATATCTTCAAGAATTCATTTCCTAATCACACCCCATCATCTAACAAAACTAGTGAACCCTTGACTAATGACACTAATTTTGGTGAATTTCATGTTGTTTTTTACCCATAGTAATGTCGAATTATGTCGACCCTTCCTCAATTTTCTCCTATCCCGTCTATCGAGGAGATTCTTGCATGAGCACCTTTACCCATGGAGGAACCTATTTCATCTACTCCTTCACCCACAGAGGAGTCCCCTTCATCTCCCCCTTCACCCATGGAGGAGTCCATAATATCTATCAATGTCGTTTCACCACTCACCTCATAACCTAATAAACAACCTGTGGTGTTAACTCTCTTACCCACAGGAGAGTCATGCTCACCTTCCTCTCCACCGAAAGAGGAACCTACCTCATCCTACCCATCATCTCCCCTACCCATAGGGGATCCTTTAAAAGCACCACTACCTATTGGTGACCATTCCCCATTAGCCTTCTAGGACCCTATTGATTTTCTCTCAGCTCTCTTACCCACAAATCTGAAACCAACCAGTTCCCTATCTCATAGACATTTTTTTACAGGGATTACCACCAATTCAACATCATCTCCTCCTACAACAATGTCATTTTCACACCTAGCTAACCACTTGGATTATGTTGATAATTCCATGCTTTGGGGACGCCTTCGACTACCTTTTTCAACCCAAATGTAAATGTTCTCTTTTGATACCTCCACGATTTATCCAAATTTCTTTCATACTGATTGAACCAACCATTCCCATCCCTACCGGTCATAATGGCCTCTTCTTCATCACCCTCACCTATACCTAAACCTTTACCAATAACCAAACCATTTCCTATGCCTAAGAATTGACCTACACCTACAACTTCCCACAGTCCGAACCATCACCACATTAGGATTCATGCTAACATCAAAGCCTAGTCCATCCTCCTATCAAATTTTAATTAGCCACATCCTCACAAGTCCATGCAAAAACCATACCTCTACCTAAAAGCAAGACCCAACCTTCTAGGCCATATACACCGTTTCTCCCACTACCCCTTTGTCACCTTCATCACTTCCATCTATTCTAGGACCTCACCCATCCACCTTGGCCAAAAACCTCCTACCTAAGAGGTAAACTAAAAACACATAAGATCCCATCTCCTCATCATGAGTCTCGATTACTCCTAACTTACCTATACCACATACACCTTTTCCAAACACCTAGAACCTTTTTACCACCTATACCCACACCACTTCCGAGTAGCATCGTCACTACCTATGATATTCCCCATGCTTCAACTAATACCCTCCACCTCGCCTCTTCTAAAAAAATTCACCACACCTCTGTTATCACCTTGGCTAACCCATCCTCTTTCTCCATCTACCTTCCCTTCACATCATCATGCACTCCTTCCTCACCTTTACCAGGAAAATTCAACCGAATTTGAAAACCCCACTACTTTCAAAGAGATAGTCAAACCTATAACACCTTCTATTGCTAGTTCATCTGCTACACCTTTACCCAAGAAGGTGAAACCCAAACCTAAAATAGTAAAACCTACCAAACTAGTGGTCAAACCTATTCCACCTTTGATTCCACCTCCCATGGTACCTCTCCCACCAAAATCACTCACACCTCCATCTCGACCCACACTTACTTCACATTGTGATCCATTGGCAAGATCTTATGCCAACATCTTAGCAAATATTTTAGAGACCTTCGTCATCACATTTCCGCCACTTAGACCTTTTGACCCACTCAAAGCTAAACTAGTAGGGTTTGATGATACAAAAATTGTGCCTACCATCATGTGCCAAGGCATGATGTAGAAAATTGTAAGGCTCTAAATACTGTTCTACTCCAATTATGTCCTCCTAAAGAAAACTTTGATGACGATGATCTTTTAGATGAGGACCATGTTCCCCCTTCACCTATCACCACACACCCTCATCCCTTACCTATTCAGTGACCTTCATCTCCACCTCCAAAAAATTTTTATCTGCCTCCAACATTCGAGATCAATATGGTCCACATAAGAGAGCTTTCCAAACCTCCACCTAAATGTCAATATGTTGCCTTCTTTTCATAACAACATTATATTCCCTCATCATTCTATTACCTATCTTGTCCTTTATACTTATCATGACTCGGATGCTCCCTCACCACATATTAATATGGTTAGCATTGTCACTTGCGCCTAAAAAGACAAAGGAAGGGAGAAATTAAATAGCCCATCTGCCATCATGTGCCCAATATACCATTTGTCTTGACACCAAGAATTACCATTCGGGGACCCACATACCCTATTTCTAATGGGGTGCCCTTGGATCCACATGATCAAAGTTACACCAATCTCCTCTCAAAATTTCATTATACGACCTTGTCCAAAATTTTGATTCTCATCGATAGGCCCTCATGGAGGTTCTGTAATCCATTGAGGTTTTACCTAATGACCCTATACATGTGGCCTCCATGATCACTCCTCACCATATGGCCTCTCTCACCACTTCATCACCTTCCTCTGCACCCATTACCACTCATCAAGTAGTTGCTCTCGGTTCTCTAATGACCCAGATTGTACCTCTCCAATCGATGATCCCGATCCCACCCTCTTCATCTCTCAGTATACATTGAGTAATACGTGTTTAATGCATTATGATCAATGGCGATGCAAGTATCAACATTATATCTTCCCATGCATACAACCAAATGTGCATCCCCATCAATTACATGCATAATAACCCAGTTATGTTGCATTTATTCAATGATTCCATAACTTTAACCCTTGGCACCATCATTCTCCACATTCACGTGGGCACCCATACCATTCCATAATTATTCTACGTCTTAGAGGAAGAATTCCAATACAACTTGTTGCTTGGGGACCTTGGATCTATGGCATGGGTTGTGTTCCTTCAACCTTACATTATTGTGTTACATTTGAACATGAAGGAGATAACTATACCATTCGAGCTGACCCTTCACCATTCAAAACATGTAACATTTTATAGAGACCTAATGATGTCCTCATACCTTCTATCTTCCACCGCTACCACGTCTCCTTCACCCATAGCCCTTCTACCAACATTGCCACTACCTCTCCTCACACCTAAGTCATCTATTCCCACTAAATTATAGCCTCTATAGCTAACCCATCTACTTCTCAACCAACCAATGTGTATTCTTCCTCACCACATAGTAATTCATCCATTTCTGCTACCCACATACTGACTACCGATCCCTTAGAAGGTTTTTTTCAATGGCTCACTTTGGGGTGTACCTCCTACATTATTGATACATTCCTTAGTCCTCATGAGTATGGTAACCTTCACCAACATCCCCTTTATGATCACCTCATAGGTGAGGTTTTCCCTTATGGTCCTCCCCACCTTAGCACCAACTTAACATATGGTGGACTCGATAATTCTACCTACTCACCTGAGCCACCTACCCAAATGTGACCATTTTCATCTGACCTTCAATCTCTCACCAACCATTTCTTCTCCCACACATTCCTCCACTATTATGCATGGAATGGTTTTGGATTTGTTTTCTATGAACAAAGCTAACATACTATCATCCTTTGCACCACACGTAAACATAAATACCGAAGTGGTATTTAATTTTTCGAACCATCTTCCAAAAAAGCCCGCATCAAACTCATTAAGGATGACAACCTTCCTTCACCCCATCTACCAACTTCACCACCTTCACCTACAAAATCTATGGATCCAAAATCCATTCCTCCTAACTTTTTTTTAACACCATTTCCTAGGACCTTTGACTTATCAACAAGATAGCAAAGCTTTCTCTTCTCTTCCCTTCTTGTATCTGGCATGATCGATGACGATACATCTTCTATTAATTTCATTCAATTCGGGATGATGAGTCTATTCTCATCTATCTTGGTGTGGAAGATTCTTATATTCATCAATCTTTACCTTCTAAGACAAAAACCATGTTAAATGAATCAACCATCGAAATCAATAGTAACACTCAGGATGATCCTCACATTCTAAAGATAAGTCAATCTTTAGATGTTGAACATGAAGCTTTTAGATCAATCCTCATTCTTCATAATTTCATCAATGGATTATTACCACTACCAAATATTACACTAAAGGTAGAAGCCATACCTCTTATTTCTATAAAATATGAGAAAATTTGTGAATTCATCAACCATCACATCATTTTTCGCTTTTCATGTTCCTCATTGTCTCATCAAATAATGGTGCCAAACAATTCAAAAACAAAACCCTATGGAAACTTTGTAATGCCTTTGGTATTTAACTCAGTTTTTCTTCACCTTACTACCCCCAAACAAATGGCCAAGTAGAATCAACCAACAAAACCTTAAACAAAATTCTTATAAAATTAGTTGATGATATTGGAAAGGATTGACATATGCACATTCTTTTTGCCTTATGGGCTTATCACACTAGTATTCATACCTCAACTGGTGCCACACATTTCTCTTTGGTCTACGGTATAGAGGTTGTTCTACCTCTTGAATTCCATATTTCATCTATTCATATCTCACTTAAAGAGATGATTAACAATGATGAATTTCGCCAAGACATTTAGAACAACTCAAGTTATTAGATGAACATCATCTCAATTCTCTTGATCATCTCCAAATCTACCAAAAACGTATCAAACGTGCCTACAATAAACATGTCCATGAATGAACCTTCCAAGTTGGAAACCTCATCCTAGAGGAAAATCAACATGTAACAAAAGAGGAGAAAATTAAATGGGGAAAATTTACTCCTAATTGGCTTGGATCTTATATCATTACTCATACCTATGGATCAAGTGCTTATCGTTTGTCTTCACTCAAAGGTAAACAAGAAAATCTCATAAATGCCTTGCATCTTCGAACATTCTATTGTTAAATCAATTCCTATATCACATTCTTTTTATTCAAAAATATCATCCCTTGAGCACCATTCACCTTCCATTTTCCTATTTTAAGGATCAATGACTAAACAAGAATCATGTGATTACCTATCACTTTTCAGCCTTATCTTCAATATGAGTACCACAAATCTACTCATGGCATGATTCTCATGGATAATTTTCATATTTTTCAAGATGGAATCCCATGGTCATTCATCACTTAAACCCTCTCTTTCATAGTTAACCTCTGTGTGCTATGGTTTTGTCTTCAAATCAAGAGCCTATCATTCTCTATAGTCTTGTCCATGACCTAAAAGTCCAAAAGTGAAAAAAAATCAAAAGTAAAATGGGATTCAACTCCTTGAGTCAAACTTCCAGCAAAAATATGACTCCCTCAAAAGGACATCTACTTTTCTATCTTGCTACTATAAATAGATTGCTCCCTCGAAGGACAACTATACAAAGCTAGCCATATTGTACATAGTCTATCATCAAAAGAAGACTATTATTGCAAAAAAAAAATTGAAGCTTCCCACATCGATCAACTTCATGAAGACATCAAGGAGATAATCTACTCATCCCATATAGACTTTATGCATTGATCAATCTATAAAAACAAAAGAAAAAGAAAAAGATAACTTTTTTTCATGGACTTGCCTATTTTGATGTTAGGTCTCTTGTCAAAAGGGCATGTTGTCTCACCCCAGGTTATGCTAACCCAACCTCCTTCACCTAATTTCCTTTTTCACCCTAATATTCTACCTTCTCAAGGTACATGCCACAAATGTGAAATTTCACTATCATGTGACTTTCTTAACCCTTAGAATAGTTAATTATGCAATGCCTTTAGGGTCTTAAGTTCATAAGCCAATCTTTGGTATGATAGACTCATTAGGATTATTATCAATTAGGTGGTTATTTTTACCACCTCTTACCATACACATTCTACATTACTTACTTATTCTCTTATACATGACTAGACCATCGACACCTACATTTTAAGGATTCCCCTTTCACCAAAATCACCCATGCCTAAATGACCTAAACTCAACCATGCCTAAAATGACCTATACTCAACCATGCCTAAAATGACCTCAACTCATCCATGTTTAATTGACCTAGACTCAATCTTTCCAAAAACCTACCAACCCATTCCTCTACATCATCATATCTTCCCTAGCTTACGGGAGAACTGAATCAACATGAGGCCCCTTTTCGTTGAGGCTATGTAGGTAGCACTCAGGGCATGGGGCCCTTAGAGGTTAGCTCGAGCCACTTTTTACCCTAACCAATTTTTCCCCTTTTTATTTATTCACATTATACCTTTGTTAGTTTCCATTTTCTACAACACTTGGAAATTAAACAAACATACATACCTACCATTTCATCGCATCATACATCCAAAATCATTCCACCATTCCATGATATTAAATATTTAGAAACTAAAACCATAACATACATATACATCATCATTTATTTTCCATACTACCAATAACATGGAAATCAAATCAAACCTAACAACATTAGAAAATCATACCTAAACTCCACCATGCCTAAACTCACCTAACTCAACCATGCCTAGATGACCTTAACTCAATCATGCCTAAATCACCTAAAATCCACCATGTCTAAATCACCTAAAAATTTCATGCATAAGTCACCTAACTCAACCATGAATACATGACCTTGACTCAATCATGCCTAATTCACCTAGGTTTCCATCCCATACACAATAATAATGGAAAATAAAAACACAAGTACATCATCCATGCAATAAATATCATCATCTACATAAATGAGAGATTATGTGTATCAATACACATATACACAGATACAAATAAATACAAGTATCTCAAGTCACTCAGATACAACCTCACTATCTTTGGCATACAGGCCGATATAAAACTCAAAATATCAAAACTCTAATTTATAGCCTTACTATCTTCAAAGATGCATGTCAAGATATATATCAAAAATCAAAACATGGATCATCTTAAGTGACTACACATCACCCCACTTGATATCCTCTAGGCCAGTCTCACCTATCTCCTCCTCCCAACCTATCTGCCACCCTACCAACATCTCTCCACCCTCCATGGATCTTGGTCTAATCTCCACCTAGCCCTTAGTTGGGCTGACCTCTGTGAACTAGTAGCCTCACCCTGACCATGTCTCTAGGCTTGTTGGTCCCATGTGCTCTCTAAGCTATGAGTATAATATCTCGTGCTCTCACTCGTTGCCTACTAGGCTCTGTACTCAACATATGAAGGGACATCTATACAAAGTTTCCAGGTGATCCTGATAATAACGAGCCTCATTTAAGACATCCCTAAACCTTGTCATCATCACCATCTTAGGTGGTGCCATAGGTCTGAATGTAACTTATGATCCCTATCCTGTTATATATACCGGCCTCGGTCCCTATACCTATGATCCATGTCCTCCTCCTTGTACCATAGGACCATGTCCCGTTGTTGTTGCCTATAGTATGGGACCCTGTCCCTAGGCCTATGGAGGTACTGTGGTGTAAGTTGGGCCTATAAGGCCACTACCTATGCCTGTGAAGTGGCCAATTGGCCATGTAATCTAGCCACATGTGCCTATAAGGTGGCCACTTGTACTCCATCACCATCACCTCCCTGTGCGGGCACCTATACCTATGTTAGCCGGTGCAGTAAGGCCGTCACCGATCTATAAGGTGTCCACATGTGCATGTTCCTTTGTCAAATGATCCTACAAACTGTGATCTTCATCTATAGGTTGGCCACCTACCCCTGTAATGCATCTCTTTGAACCGTGACCATAGCAAGATTTGGTTTCCTTGGCCTCAGTAGTGCCACCCACCACTACCTATATCCATCACTGACTCATGTGTCATCAATCCCCTATCTACCACCTACTCTTCTTGCCCTATTGGCACACTCGGATGTGGTGGAGACATGGGTCTCTTCATGTCATCATGATGGTACAGAGTTGAAAAGGCCGAGGTACATCATGTGGCAGCCTAAACTATTGTCTAAATCTATCTTTAGGTATCATCTCGTGCTCACCAGCATGATGCCCCTGTATCCACCTCAATAGCTAGAGCTCCTCTAACTCCTCCACCATGCCTCTATAAGATGGAAAGTCAACATAAGGCCTCCAAAAAATATCAAATCCTGAAAGCCCCTCCAAAGAACCACCGTAGTATATAACTTCATATGTGGCACTAGCCACCCTCATTACCCACCACACCGGTACCAAAGTTTGTATCCAACTTGGAGCAAGCCACCTCTGAACCAATCATGTTAGGGAAAACCAACTAGGTGCACACATACGATATGCTTGTATACCTAGAAGTGTAGTAAAAAGGTACAGACACATCCCAAACCTCCTCAATCTCCCATAGACCCATAACTCCCTATATAATTAAACTAGAAAAGTTGGTGCCCAAGCAAAGCACCCACTCCTCCATCATATCTTGGAGCACTCCCATTAAGTGCTTGATGGAAATATCCCTCCCTCAAAATCTAGTAGTGCAAAACAACCTACCACCTCCATCATTAGTACCAACAATCGTGTCTCTTGTGGGTAGACTACATACATGTCCCCATATGTGAGACTCACACTGTGATAAGTCAATAAGCTCATCACCTCCCTAAAAAATAGCCACTATCGGCTCCACTAATGCCTCTAAATTAATTAAATATATTGGCTCCCCAACAATAGGAAGCCGCAAGATCTTGTAAACGTCCTCCAGTGTGATGGTCATCTCACACGTCGGTATGTAGAAGGTATTGGTCACTGAATCCCATCTGTCAATGAGAGTGACCATCATACTATGATCACAAACTATCTTCCTATAAAGCTTGGCGTACCCCGATAAGTCGACCTCATTCATATGTTCCCACTCCTCCACAGGTCACATTTGAAGCGCATCTGTACCAATATGGGTGGTACTCTATCACGCATCCGGAGCTGGTCTCTCACCTACATCATCCAAACAAGACATTGTCAAGACTTTCCCATATCAACACACCCATTACCTAACTTACCTATTATACACCATACCTATTACCCAACACACCTATTACCTATTACACCATACCCACACAACAACCCTACTGACTACCCCTTTTACCCAACCCAATTTTACACCCATTGCTCCTTACCATCCTCACCTATTCTAGTTCAGTTCACCTACTTCCCCACCCCACATTGCCGACATAACATGTTACCCTACTTCCTCTACTTCAACCTTCATTTACACCTTCGTGCCTATTTTCCCCCTATATATCCCTTTTTTTTACCTATCTTCTCCTCAAGCTGACCGACATCGGTCTACTTGACCATCATCGATCCTTCTTTACTGGTGTTGGTCACCTAATCCTTGACCAGTGCGCGAGTGCCAACCGACGTCGGCTAAACCTTGACCAGACACTAGTCTCATCACGACATCAAAACCAAAAACCTATCCCCCATTTTCAAAAATTGACAAAACTTACCTAAAACCCTAATCTACCCATCCCACCCTATCCTAACTTAATTCCCAAACCTATTTAACCTATGTGTGACCTTCCCACTCCTCATTACCTTCATTTTTACCCACAAATTCAAAATTAAACAACCCCCACATTTTTAATGAAATAATTTCAATGATATATTTTTTCAATCAAATAAGCTGGTTCGGATTTCCTCCTACCTCATCTTGATGGCATCTATGCGGTGGCACCTCTGTTCTCTATGTCGGTGGACCTCCCACACCTTCTCCCGCCTCTTCCATGAAAAATAAATGAATCACCTCCAAACGAATCGAAACAATCGAATCGATCTTGTGGACCCACTAATCAAACACCAATCACCCGCTACATGGCTCGCCAACTTAGCTCAATGCCTCGTACTATCACTTTTTCACTCCTCACTTGCTCCTCTATCATTTTCTACAAATGGAAAAGTCAAAATGAATCCATAAAACATGGATTTTTCTTTTTAGACCCAAATCGACATGACCGACGTCGGTCATGTCATGCCCTAGCCAACCGATGTCGGTTATACCCTAACTAGCATCAGTCACCTCCCCTTACCTTTTGACCCACCTAATACCCATTTTTCCTAAAAACATTACTGACCTAATACCTTTTGACCTTACCAACACCTATTACACCCTACCCACAAGCCTCAATTACCTATACATTTCCTTAATTACATTTAGGGACATGTTATTTACCTATACCTCAGCCTTACCCATGTCATGACCTATATACCCTGACTGAACCACCTTTTGTGACATCGGAATTTATGTACTCGTTATACCTTGTGATGTCGTTACCTATATTATTTAGCCTAATGACCTTACCTTGCCTATTGTCATGTTGTTTATCTCAACCAAACCTTTGGTGTATTGGATCATACCTAAATGTTCCTACACCTAACCTAAGTTGTGTTTCTAGACCATATCATGTACCCTAGATACCTGAATCACTTCAACCTTATTTGGATAAACCTATCGATCTTTGAAGATTTATTTTTGCAACATCTTCCACCTAGTACCATGTCGCAATCTATATGTGTGTGTGCATTTGATTTCCATTACCCATTACCCAATATGACCCTTACCCATTACCCAATATGACCCTTACCTATTACCCAATATAACTCTTACCCATTACCCACAGAGACAATAACTTTACCTACAACCCACCTACCCTCACTTTCATCACTTACCCATTTATCAAACCACTCACTAACTCCGTCTAACACCTCGTCAGCTCCTAGTTTGAGGGGGATCACCTTAGGCCATACTTGGGGAAAACTCACCTTTAGCCTTACTTGGGGCAACCACTTCATGTTTTTTCAGCATCACTTACCAATACAAGCTAAGTGAAAAAAGGGAAAATATAGACACCAAATTTGGGTCACACTCCCCTTAGTCCCCTTTCAATCAGTTAACATAATGTCTTCACCTAACCACGCCCGCTTCACCCCACATTCATATTAATTTAATTACTTATAGTTGAATTAATGTCCATCCTCACATTATTTATTAATTTATTTACTTTAACTGAAATAATTTACACCTCACCAAGCCACATCACCTAGACACCTCACGATGGACTTATTCTTAGTCGATTAATTAACTAAGACTTAATCTCTAGTTATCTTAACCAACCTGGGACTAGGTCTAACCCTAAACTTTAATTCTTATTCCTTCTCCAACAACACCCCCACTTATCTAAGCATTAACTATCTCTTGAGACCCGGACTAACAAATAGAGCACGCCAAAAATAGTCAAGATCTACTATTTTTGGTAAACCTAGGATTTCCCGCCCTAACTAACGACGGTTAACCCGACCAATGCCTATCACCTTGAATGTCATTGGTTACCATATATAGGTTTGGAACCTTTTTCCCAGGTTGGTCACTTTGAGTTTTGGAGAAAGCTATCTGTATTCAAGCATGAACCATATTTTTCTCAACATCAAGGCGACAGAATAATTTCAGCCGAGAGGCCAGTGCAAGTATACCGAGATAGATCCAAAGGAATTGGAATTCATGGTAGCACTTCAGAATCACTACCATGGCATCGACCACCAAGTTCTTCATAGATCAATCATCACCTTCCTTCACCCTCCAAGCTTAAAAATACAAGTAAGTGTGTTTGACATCATTTTTGTACTTACTTAAATAGGTTCTTTATCTCTTTTCTTACTAGATCTTGTTCTTCCATGTAATCCTCCATCCCCACCTCCTCGTCCATCTACCTATTTAGCCACCCCACCTTCTAGATATCACTACCTATCCTTTATACCTTCATGAGTCTTCCTCATATTATTATGAACCCAATCATCCCTCCTTTAGTCTCGTGCGATGCATCATAAAAATCCCAAAATTACCTCTCACCAAATTGCCCTTACCAACATCGTTTTCCTTAACCGCTGGTTTCCTTTTCACCAAAGACATCGGTCACCCGACCGACGTTGGTTATTGTGTCTCATGTTAGACTTTAACTAAACTAGCCTTAACACCCCAAAACCTCACAGAACCTTGCCAAAACTTGATACCACCGCCTTTGTAACCTCACCACAGACCTTCCCACTCTGCTGTGGAGACATAGAGAGAGCACGATATATGTTTCGACATTCACCACACAAATAGGAACCAATATCGGTCATCTTAAATTGGTATTGGTTATACCTAAACCGTCATCAGTCACACACGACCGGCATCAGTCTCTGTGTCTAGTTAAGCGCCTTAGACTAGTGAGCCTCCTAATTTCCCAAATTGCACCCGATCTTACCTTCACCACGCCCGTGTGACCCTAAGACCACACCCGCCCAACTCCGCAACTCGACCCTAGACCTTCATCTGTTTAATTACTAAAGCATCTAATTGGATTAACATTGATACGATCGAGATACCCAAATCGAACACTAGTGTTATGTTTCTTTTATTTGCATGTTCATTTATTTTATATTGAATTATACATATAATTGGATTGATAACCTTCAAGCAAGTATCACACTTTTAGATCTTTCTCACGCTAGGCAATCCACTAACTTTTTGCTAGTAATTATGTTTTTGGTCTTTCTTTTCATTTTGGGTAGTTCCTCCTAGCCAAAAGGAAGCTCACACAATCAACATGGAGCAGAAATCAAATTCACGTGCACAACCTTCAACCAACGAAAAATAGATATTCCTCCTTGGCCTATTTACCCTTATATGTTTCATTAATCTACTAAGAATCCGGTGAAACATTTTTACACGCCCATACTTGGGGAAACCTCACCTTCACCTTACTTGGGGTAACCACTTCCTATTTTTGTCAAGTATCTCTTACCAAAGCAAGCTACGCGACAAAAAGGGGGAAATGTAGACACCAAATTTAGGTCACACTCCCCTTAGTCCCCTTTCAATCAGTTAACATAACATCTTCACCTAACCATGCCCCATTTACCCCACATTCATATTAGTTTAATTACTTATAATTGAATTAATGTCCATCCTCACATTATTTATTAATTTAATTACTTTAATTAAATTAATTTACACCTCACCTAGAAACCTCGCCATGGACTTATTCTTAGTCTATTAATTAAGACTTAGTCTCTACTTATCTTAACCAACTGAGACTTAGTCTAACCCTAACATTAAATTCCTATTCCTTCTCCAACAACACCCCCACTTATCTAAGCACTAACCATCACTTGAGACCCAGAATGACAAGAAGAGCACGCCAAAAATAGCCAAGATCTGTTATTTTTGGTAAACCTAGGATTTCTTGCCCTAACCGACATCGGTTAACTGCAATTGACGTTGGTCACCTTGACCATCATTGGTTACCATATATATAGTTTTGTAACCTTTTTCCCAGGTTGGTCACTTCAAGTTTTGGAGAGAGCTATCTACATTCAAGCACGAACTAGAGTTTTCTCAGCATCAAGGTGACAGAATACATTCATTCAGAGGCCCAAAGTACCTGAGATGGATCCAAAGGTATTGACATTCACGGTAGCACTCTAGGAAGCACTACCACGACATTGACCACCAAGTTCTTCATAGATCAACCATCACCTTCCTTCACCCACCAAGCTTGCAAATACAAGTAAGTGCATTTGATTTTGCATCATTTATATACTTACTTAAATAGGTTCTTTATCTTTTTGTTACTAGATCTTGCTCTTCCTTGTATTCCTCCATCCCCACCTTCCTTTCCATCTACCTATCCAGCCACCCCAGCCTTCTGGCTCTCCCTACCTATCCTTTATACCTTCCTGAGTCTTCCTCATATTATTATGAACCCAATCATCCCTCCTTCACTCTCTATGCAATCACAGAGAAGCCCAAAATTAACTTTTATCAACTTTCACCAAATTTCCCCTATCGATGTTGGTTACCTTAACCGTCATTAGTTTCCTCTTCACCGGCATCGGTCACCCGACCAACGTCGGTTCATTGTGTCTTTGTCAAACTTTCACTAAACTGACCTTAACACCCCAAAAACCTCACAAAACCTTGCCAAAACCTGGATACCCCACCTACAACCTCACCACAGACCTTCCCAACTCTCTATGCAGACACAAAGAGAGCCTGGATACCTATTTCTAACATTTGGCCACTCCCACAAGAACTAATATCGGTCATCTTAAACTGGTATTGGTCATACCTAAATTGTCATGGGTCACACACTCGACTGCGTCGATCTCTATGTCTAGTTAATCGCCTTAGACCAACAAGCCTCCTAATTTCCCAAATCAATCCCAAATTACACCAGATCTTACCCAGGACCACGCTTTATGACCCTCATACCACCTTCTCACCTCTGACCTAACTCAAGACCTTAATCCAATTAATTATTAAAGCATCTAATTAGATTAACATTGATAGTAATCTGAGATACCTAAATCAGAACACTAGTGTTAGATTTCTTTTATTTGCATGTTCATTTATTTTATATTGAATTATACATATCAGTGGATTGACAACCATCAAGGAAGTATCACACTTCTTAGATCTAGCTCACACTAGGCAATCCACTAACCTTTTTCTATTAACTATGTTTTGTGGTATTTCTTTACATTTCATGTAGTTCCTCCTAGCCAAAAATAATCTCAAACAACCAACTTGGATCAAGAAATCATATTCGCGCACAACCTTCCACCAACTAACAATAGGTATTCCTCCTTTGTATATTTACCCTTATCCGTTTCACTAATCTACTAAGAATCTAGTGAAACAGATTGACTTTAATGCTTAAATTGTAGATTCAAAGGCTAAAAATTTGTACAAATCATCTAGATAAGTAATGCTTCAAGATTCAAGTTGTTTGAGACCATAAATTTTTTTAGATTCTTGGGAATCTCAAACAGATTACAGTTCAAAGTGTTGGTGCTAGAGACCTGATTTCTAAGGGAAGAACTTGCAATCTAGGTAAGTTATCTTCATAAGTGGGATGCAAGGTTCATGGAAGGTTTATTTCAGCCAATTGGATATCTACAATAGGTGAGTTTTCATCATAAATGTGTGTGTACTAAAATTTATGAATTATTCTTCATTGGCCTAGGGCTAGTTGGTTGTGTGTTATCATGTTGAAGGTGAGAAGGTGATATAGTGAGATCATAATGATCCTCAGAGTCTCTATGACTTGTATGAATATATGAATCCTATAAATTTATTCTATATGTTGCAACAAGGACAAAATATGTTGTTCCTTAACCTTATGTGATCTTGAGAATCTTTAAACAATGCATTGGCTTACTACAGGCCGTAGCCCATTTTTGTGTTTTGAATACCTTTTCCAAATGACTTTTCATGAGTATAATGGGGTTATGACTATGTTTTGAGGAGGAGTATATTGGTATATATTATTTATCCCATTCTAATGTGGAAATCCAAGTAATAGCATTTCTATGATACTCCATAACTATGTTGATGTTAAAAATGATGAAAGCTATAGGTAGGAGAGTTTATTTTCATCATGTTTTTTTATGGACTTCAATGAGATATTGTATCCATGGTGAGGATGTCTTTAATAATTAAAAATTTATTGAAGATAAACTCACAGTTGATAAACTTTTTTGTTCTCTTGATTGTTTTTGTGCAAAATTACATACTACAGAAGTGGTGTATGTTTACAAGAGGTAGAGCATGTGATATCATCTGGTAAGAATTAGGTTTTGTATTCCTTAAGAAAATCTAATAGTGCTTGAAATGATGTTATAAAGGTGACAAAGTGTTTGGATGCCAAGGTGCCATGGTTGGTAAGATTCAGGTCACGGTGAACTCGAGAGGTAAGGAATATCTTTACAAGTGTAGGGTATGAATAAAAGGAAGATTTTAATGCTTTCTCATGTATGTGGTGTGTTAATATAATTTATAATGATTCAATATGTTACAAAAAAATCATATGGTATTGAAAGTGAATGTCACCCGAGAAGTGCAAGAGGTATGTCTAGTTGGTTAGGTGTGATCATTATTGATTCATAGTGCCTCTTGTGGACCTATAAGTACTTGTTTAGGTACTGATGGTATTGTTTTGAGGGATATATGGTGTCATGAATTCCTTCTAATTATATGAAGGTTATTAGATAGTGGAGAAGTGATTGATTTGTCTTATTAAGTCATGTTTGAGTCAAAATTGATATATCAAGATCTCAGTTGGTTTGTCATAATGTTATAGTGGTCCATATAGTTGCTTCTACATGTGGATGAGGTGTATAAGCTTACCAAGTTAGGGGAGCTTGAAATTTGAGGTTCTTTTGATCAATTCATGTCCTAAAAGGAGAAATTATTGACAAGTTGAAGCTAGGTTTAAAGGTAATATTGATCTCTTGGTGGTTGTCGATTAATACAATGGTATGAAAAAGTGCTTATATAGGTAGACATTGTGTATGGTCTTATCATGATAGGGGGAGCATGAATATATGCTTCTTGAATGTGGCTTGATGTATCCTAGGAATATGAGGTATGGTGTAGGTGTTTATTCACAAGATTATGCATGTCAAGGAAAAAAATTCTTTATATCATCCAAATATGACTGTTAAGGACTGAAGAAATGGTTTAGGACTGGATCAAGTGTTTGAGCCATACTTTTGGCTTGTGAGGAAGGTAAGTTGCTTGAATTTGTTCTTTTATACTAGATATGGTGGTCTTAAGTCCAGGGGGAGTTATGGTTTGCATGATCATTGTGTGCATGGTGTTCTTGAACTCTTCAAAGTTGGTCTAGAATGCCTTTGAAGTGCTTATTTAGGAAATCAATCCTTAAGGTTGAGAAATGTTAAGAAGAGGAATACCTAGAGTAAAATTTTTGTCTTATCAAGTTTATTTTAGCCTAATAATGAAGGAAAGGAGGATATTTTTCTCTTGTTCATCATTTTTGGCATGTTCATGGAGAGTTTTCTTCAGGTACATGTTTGATATAGTGGTTTCATGAAGGCAAAAACAAAGTTTGAGGTGACAGATGATCATTTTTACATGCCTATAAGGTGGATGATGGTATTTTGGCTTGAATAAAAGGTAAGATGAATTTTTATTCATGGTATATTGGATTTTTTAGATGATATATGTGATTTTCCCGTGGGGGCATGGTGGTTTTATGCTTGCGAAAAGAAGGAAAATCAATTTTCACAAAGAATCTCAATATTGTGAGCTTGTTTGAGATATTTGGTTAATGTTTCCAACCAAAATATGATCCTATGAAGAATTTTAAGATGAATAACATGTTTTTCTAGGTATGCCTTTGTCATTAACGTAAAAATGGGGAGAAGTTCATGTAGTTTTCCATCAATGAAAAAGGGGAGATTGTTGGCATGTTGTGGTTTAGGTGTTGTCATTGATGTAAAACCTCATTAATGAAAAAGTGGATGATGAAGTAGGGTCATAACATGCTCAAAACTATGATAATATAGATTTTCAGTTTTATTCTTGGTTGTTAATGATGGTTCATTGATATTTGTATGTACTTACAAGCCCATTCGGATGACCTAGCTAGCATAGGTGATGGTACATAGTGGTTGGAGATTTTTGGTAGCTTTAGAATCATGTTAACATGTGGTAGAGAATATTTTCATAGTGTTTGGGCACTCACATTAGTGCATGGTATAGATACAATTTGGTGCTTATGATTCATGTGCTCATTCGGACTAGGCATGGTTGTTAGATTGCATGAGGATGATTTACTGAGAGATATATGATCCCATGGATGCATGTATTCAGTTTATTTATGATGTATCAAGTATGTTATGACCATTTGGTGATTTTTCATGATGCGTTATGAGGTTTGTTGAGTCTACCCTAGCCTTTACAGTGCAAAACCTTAAGGGATAACTATGCAAATGAGATAGTATGGAAATATTTAGAGATATTTGTGACATGGTGATGATTTTATATATATGAAGAGTGTGTCCTTGTGCTTTTGGAAAAATTTCAGGTTCCCATTATGATAATTTTACAAGATATTATGTTTTAGTGAAACAGGGTCAAGAACAAGGCTATTTCAAACTCGAATTGGAAATTTTGAAGCTCACCCTGGATTGCGTGATTTGAATGGGAACTTATTGATCACAATCAGATGATTTCTTTCTGAATATCATCAATGATCCTCTCTTTAAAATCTTGTGGGATATTTCATAATCATGTAAGTCTCTTGTTGTGTGTAATATCTACAAGGGTTTAGGGTCAGTGTTCCTTGTGGGGTTGGTTCCTCACTAAAGAAATACCTTGTGATGTGTATTATTAAATTGAGTATTTATTGTTTGTAATATCAGCAAATGTTTCATTTTTTCTTCCCCTTGACGGTTTTCAACTTACATCTTGTGTTATGGTGTTGTTTCTCTTGTTCATGATTAATTAAATATTTGTTTTTGTGCACACACTAATGAATGGCTGATTGATTAAATGTTTATGTGAGTGATCTTAAATTGAAATTGAAATTGTAAGGAATAATTTGACCCCCTCTCATTCCATTGTGTTTCCAAAAATCTTCCGAGATCCATATAGAATCAACTAAGTGCATTATCATGCATTGTTTTGATAATTGTTAGATAAATTGTCCCTAAATAGAAATTATTATTCTTATTTGAGTAATTAATGTTGGAAGTTAATTACATCATAATATCCACCTAAAAAATTATTCATAATTTTTATGTATGTTTAATTAAAACATCTTGAACTTTAAAATAAAGGAAAGATTCGTTTCTCAAAAATTGAAATCATTTGATGAACCTAACATTTTCTAATCGAACATGGTAGCCCCAAATGTAGTGGCCTTAGGGTTTCATCTAAAATTCAAGTATGATTTCTTGTCATCAATTGCCTCATATAATATTCCATCTATATCCTTATTTGAGTACATAAAGTGTAACCTTGCATTTAAGGATGCATTTTTGAAATCTTACATAAAGTAATGGTCCCTCTTTATACATCTAGGGTGTATGTAGAGGTTCTACTTCATAAGGCTCTTTCTCCCTCATTGAGGTATTTCCTTTGTATACCCTTTTTAATAATGGGATTCCCCTATATCATCAAGTTATGGTGTATAAAAGTTGTGTTAAGCATGTTCTTATTGATAAAGCATCGACATGAATGTGTGTACCATATTTTTTTGGTGGCTTAGGTATTCCTTGTGTACCATTTGAATATAATAATTTGTGCACACGGTAATTTTGCTCTTAATTTTATTTTTCTTTCACTATCCACATTAATCTTTGTCATAAAACCTCTTATTTACTTTGTTATGTTGTTCTGACCATCCCACTTGTAATATTGTTCTAGAACTCCCTTGCATACATACCACATGCATTACTTTCAAACCTATGGGCTTGAAATTTTCTCAACATGAATCTATGTAATTATATAAATAGGATCATTTTCCTTTCAAATATTATTCTCCTCAATCCCAATATTCCTCTAGTACATCTAAATCCTGCCATGCTCTTGATTGTAGCAATTCATGCGTTTACATTATCCATCACATGTTTTATTGAAAATATTTCTCAAAGGTGGTTTCATGTCTCTCCTTCCACCATCTGAGGTTGATATGAGCTGCCCTCCTCGTAATAGGTTTAATGTTAATCCCTACTATAATTTTCATCAACTGCATTAAGAATTATATGAATCGATGTGCCTCATTGCGACATCTTATTTAAGATATAATTGATTCACATGTTATTGACACGAGACTCATCTTCAACATATATTGTCACATCTACTACATTTCAATCGATAATTCTTAAACTACTTCCCCTCTTTTTACTTCTAGTACCTAATCTATAGTGCACACATCTCTCATACCATTACAAGATCTTATACTAACTATGGATTTTAGCTATATTATATAACATGGAACTAGTTATATGTCTACTCATCATGAGGCTACTCTCACTCATCATACTTTGGTTGCACCATATTCTATGACTACACTCATTGTAGATGTCCATACACCATGCACTACTATTGATACATCTATACACAATTCTTTTAATACTACTCATGATATGGATGCACCTTTGATAGATTATGGGCATGACCCCCATCATGATCATCATGTTATATCTATCACTTTCATTGGCATATGGGATACTCCTTCATGGTTGCATATGTTACCTCAATTTCCCATTTTTGTGATATGATTTTATATCCTAGGCCTCCAAACCTTCTTTAGCCACTTCCATTTGTACCACCAATATTTCTCCTCATATTCCCCTCCCCTTGTTTCCCGATGATGTATTTTATTTATGGGTTCAATTTGGTTGTTGATGGCATGGTTCCATGCTCAAACCTCACTTATTGCACACACAATTGGGATTAACATTTCCTCCCATATTTAGTTACATACTCTTTATCAAACACTAAAATATTTTCAAAAGACAAAAAATTCAAATATTTGTAAAAATAAAAATCATGACCTATTTTTATAGCATACATTGTTTGCACTTTACATTATACATTTTGTTTATTCATTTGGCTTGATATATATCGTTTATTTTTTGCACACATGTATTTACATGGTATATTGAGCATGATGTAGGAAATATACAACGATAGTTGTTGGCCTTCCCTTTACCTAAAATGCTAACCTCTAGCCTCGCATCTACTTTTGCCTACTATATTCAGGTGTTATATTTCCATTATAGTTATTTTCTTTCCTCATTATGCTTGGTTACATATATATTATGTATTTTCTATCTTTTTGACTAACAGGAATAACACATGTGTCTTGTGTAGTGCTTATAATTATTACTTCATTAGATCTTTCATATTTGTGTACATGAATTAGTTAACAATGAAAAGGAAATCAAAGCTAACACATAATATCTTCAATACAATGCTAACTAGATCAATATACCATCATGCTTAGAGCTTACGAAAAGTTAATCTATTAACATATTTGTATTAGAACATGAAATGAATATTCAAACTAACATGCTAAACAAATTAACCTCTATCTCTAATTGAATGATAATAAAATGAACCTATTTAGATCCTTAGCAATCAAAAGGGTTGATTGTATGCTTGAATCCCAAGGTTTTTAAGAATGGAGTCTTTTCAATCCATGGCTACAAAACCATTTTACATATCTCCATATGACTTCAAAACTTGGATGGATGAATGCAAGAAACGAAGATAGCTAGCTCCTCTAATGGAAGAATTGTCTAAGATGATAAAATGGCTATAGTATAGGATCTAAGCTCATTTAGGTGTAATTATAAAGGTTAGAGGAGGGTTAATTTTATAACCCAATGGTTTGAAGAAGCTTTGCATCCTATTGTATGTGGAATAATAGAAAAGATAAATTAGTTATGGATAAGCATGGTTTAGAAGTGGTTGAGTTTACTTTAGGAGAGTTTATTTTTTCCTCTAGTGACTCATGGGGATTGGGGGTTTATTAATTAACCAAAGTGATAAATTAATAGGTGTGATAGTTTATAGAAGCTTTTAGAGGAATAGATAGTATCATATATGTTATGAGGGGATTTTAATCAAATAAATGATGATTTATTGATTAAATAGAAGAGAGAATTAATTAATTAAGAATAATTAATTAATCTAGATAGAAAGGGGTATTAATTAATTAGAAATAATTAATTAATTTATATAGAAAGGGGATCTTAATTAATTAGAAAGAATTAATTAATCTAGATAGAAATGGGAGTAGATTAATGGAAGGTCGTTAATTGGCATCATTGTTGGATAAAAGTAATTAGCTAGCGTAATGTAAATAATTAATGATGATAGCAAAGAAAATGTGCAATATTGATGATATGTCGTAAATTTGTGGGAAAGGGTATAATTATCACAATTTAAGTGTTTAAATTGCTTGAGCTAAATTATAGGTGTCTACATTTTCCCCTCTTTGGGGTGGTGTAAGTGACGCCACTTCAAAGATAGTAGATAAATAAAAAATTTAATGGGTAGAAGAAAAATTATTAGAAGTGAGAGATGCCCCCTTGAGTGTCGATGGGGTGATGAAAGAAGGTGATTGACGATTGAAAAAGGTGAGAGAAATGGATAGAAGAATGGGTAGGGGCAGGATGCCCTAGGTGAATCAGAAGAATAGTGTTGATAGGAGAATGATGTAGAAGAGGAATGAAGACGAGAAAGAAAAGAACAAGCTTTCATCTAGTGTATTGAAACAACTTTAGTGTCATCATATTGCCAAAGATCTACGTCATCGGTCCTTATTAAAAATATAAGCATACGACAAAAGTAGAATGACATGAAAATCCATACTAAAAAAATGTCCATTGCTAAAAACACCAAATCAATGCAACATACAAAAATCAATGCAATATGAGAAGGAAACAAGCTCATTTAATAGGGAAACAAGTACAAACACACATACTCAAACCAACAATGGTCAAGATGGTTGTACAAATGTTTTGTTATCAAGTTGAAGATCCCCAAATGTTCATGATTGATGACAAGGGTGAAAAATGATGCCCCTAGTAAGGATACATGTAAGGGAAAATGATGAAGGATGTTGGGTCCAATGATAAAGTGTTGTGCGCAATGAAATAGTATCAAGAAACTGGATGTGCCCTAGAGTACCAACGAAGCAAGCAGGCTAGCTTTGTAAATGGTTGTAAATCTAATGATCTGTGAGTCATTTGATTTGTGAACACATGAAAATTCCAGCAAGATATGGAATGAATACCATGCATGCAAGACACGAGTTTCAGCCGCTATGGGTTGTTTACCTATTTTTGTAAATTTTACAATTTTTAGGATTTTTGAGAAATTTTGAAATTTTATGTGTTTGTATTTTTCTATGTTTTTGAAAAAAATGATTTTTGTAATGTTTAGGGATTTTTGATTTTTATAAGAAATGAGAAAATAGGAGATCACCTGAAAGCAAGAAAAATTCCCTAGGGAGAAGAAACATGCTTGGTAGCAAAAACATGCCCCGACGTGGTGAAAAGGAGTTAAAAATGATTATTTAATAAAAACAATCATTACGGTGGATAGAAGAAGTGTTAGAGTGATCACGACAGTCAAAACATGCCCCTAGGGCATCACGACGGGTTAAAATAGCCAAATATACCCCTCCCGAGGGGGTAAATCATCATGATCAATACATTTGCTACCAAACCCTACCAAATTCTTACTGTGAGTTACCATGAGTGACGAGCGAGATGGATAGGGTGCAGAATCACCATAGACACCCTGATACCATTCGAGAGTACATCTGAAACAATGACGATGGACCATTCGTGAGTACCCCAACCCTTCCTGGTATTTTTATGCATTTAATTTCATATTTACTAGCATTAATTAGCATTTAGACATGCCACATATTTATATGATTTATGATGATTACTATGGTTATGGATGAGGATTGGATCATGATGTTGTCGATTTTATTTCTTATGTATGTACCATGATGGATATTGATGATGTATCACATGTGTTTTATTTTTATGATAGATTCGTAGATGATATCAATTGTATTGTATATGTGATGTTCTAGATTAGTGGATGGGATGATATGATGATATTGGTGTGGGGGGATAGATTTTGATATTTGTGATCCCTCTTGCCCCCATTTGATGATATGATATGTGATGATTAGCTTAGCATACATGTATGATGTACATGTAGCATTTTATTTATATATGATGTATAGATGATGTTAGATGTGATGATATAGATGGAGATATGATGATGTGATAACAAAACTATGTACATGCGACAAGAAAACACAAGAAAATGTTAACAAACCTATCAAATATACATTTCTAAACAACATGAATTAACACAACTATGTACAATTATTTACAAGCATGCAAAAACACACTTCATATGTACAAGTAAGAATGAATCTAATCTAAGCAAGAAAAGATGAATCTAACAAAGTATGTTTAAGCGACAAACTATACAAATGTACAAGCAAGTAGAAACTATACAAGCAATCAATGTACACAAACTAACAAACAAAGAAAGAAACAAGATAAAGCAAGTAAACTAAAGCTATGTTTTTGTAAGATTGTTTTTAGTGCATTTTACGTTTGTGGGAATTTTGTGAAACAATTTTCTATTGTTTTTGTGTTTTCTATTTTTCTATTATTTGTGTGTTTTCTGTTTTTCTATTGTTTACTGTTTTTCCAAGTCTTTTGCAACTATTTTTTTTTTTGAACATATTTGAATGTTTTTGTGATTTTCTAAGGTTTTCCAAAGCTATGTACAAGAAACCGAGAAATGTGGATGCCCCCAGCATTAGATGGAGAATATACAAGGGCATGCACCATGTATTTATAAACAAGAAGGTGAAAGTGTGAAGGTGCCCAGTGTTAGATGGGGAATATACAAAGGAAATCCCTTCACCGATTTACAAGAGGAGAAATAGTTGGATCAAGGCTTGACATGATAGGCTCACAGGGAATCTCGGATGCCAGAGCAGAACTAGCCCCAAGCTAAGTAAAAGTACCCCCTAGAAACCAAATGCTTGTGAAAAACGAGTCCTCTCAAGGCGTAGAAAGCCGGTTTTCACCAAGGGATCTATCCAAAGTGCCACAATTGTGTGGTTTTCACATATGGATGACCTGTTTTCTCTTTTTCTTTTTCTTTTTTTTGACTTTTTTTATTTTGATCCTTTTTACTTTTTTTTGTTTTTTTTTTTAATTTTTGTGCCATGTTTAAGCATAGAACCGCTTAAGGTGCATGGAATTAATTGGCTCACGGATCTCATCTCCATCAAGATGAGCAAGTTTGTATGCTCTTGTTCCATATTTTTCCACAATGATGTAAGGTCCTAACCAGTGTGGTTCAAACTTTCCTTTCTTCTCTCTTTCTGCCCTTGTGTTGAACTAATTCTCTTTCATGACCAAATCTCCGACCTCAAATTAACGAGGTATGATCCTTTTTGTAGTTTTGGGAGACTTTATTTTGATATACCTTGAGATGGTTAAGGGCACGGATGCACTTTTCATCTAGGAGTTCCAATTCTACCAACCTGGCCACTCTGTAATCCTCATATTTGTCCAGATAATCCCTAAGAGATATCCTTAGGGAAGGAAGCTCTATTTCCAATGGGATGATAGATTCTATTCCAAACACTAGGGAGTAGGGTGTCACACCAGTAGGAGTGCAAATAAAGATCATATAAGCCCAAAGGGAAAGGTGAATTTGTAAATTCTAGTTACGACCTATCTTAATTACCATCTTTTCCATGATTTGAACCAATGTTTTATTAGTGTCTTCAATTTTCCCATTACCTTAAGGGTAATATGGCGTAGACCACTTTAATATTATATTGAAATTGATAACAAATATATTTCACTTTCTTGTTCTTAAATGATTTTTCGTTATCAGTATCACTTTGGCGTGAGGATGCCATACTGGAAAATGAGGTGATTTATGATAAACTTTTATATCTAAGCACCTGTAATGTAGGTTAATGCAATGGCCTCCATCCACTTAGTGAAAAAAATTGTGGCCATGATGATGTGCGTATGACCATCAAATGAGGTAGGGATGAGCTTCCCTATTAAATCTATTCCCCATTTGAAAAATGGTCATGGTGTTGTTATTGGTTGTAAAGGCTATGATGGTGCATGGATGAAATTTCCATACTTTTGACATAGAACACATTTCCTCACATGGTTGCAATAATATGTCTCCATAGTAGGCTAGTAGTATCCTACCCATAACAACTTCTTTTTTAGGACCATTCTGTTCATATGGGCACCACACACACCTTCATGCACCTCCTTGATCACTTGGACTGACTCTGCTACATCTAGACAACACAATAGATTCCCATCATAGCCTTGACGATAGAGCATACCTCCTAGGAGGGTGTAACGGGCTATTTGGTGGATAAGGATTTGTTTTTTGGATTGGGAAATGTCAGTAGGAAAGGTACCGCTTTTAAGATAGTCATAGATAGGTGCATACCACAAGGAGTAAGGACCAATAACTTCACATGCCAAATAATATTCTAGAATGTTGTGCACGCGAGGATGACGTAGATTCTCAACAAAGAATGGCATATCATTGTTTTATAGTGGGATCTATAGCATAAAACCTATTGTTGGCATTGCATCCATGGCTCTATTTTTTGCTCTTGGAATTTATTCAAAGGTGATGTGCACAAAGTATTCTTTCAAAGTTTCCACCAATTTCTTGTATGGGATGAGCTTGTCATCCTTGACCTTGTACTCATCATTGACTTGTTTGATAATCAATTGTGAGTCACCAATGACCTTGACATGGTGGATATTCCATTTTATTTCCAGCTTCATCCCAGTGATGAGTGCTTCGTATTCTGCTATGTTGTTTGTGCAAGGAAAGCCAAGATGGAAAGCTTGTGGGATAGGATCTCTTGAAGGAGTGATTAGTACTACACCTACCCCTGAACCATGGAAAGTGAATGATCCATCAAAGTGGACCTACCACATGATAGATTCCTCAATATACATCAATGATGCATCTAGCAGCTCCAAAATTACAAGTTCTTCTCCGTAAGGGTGTTTTTACGCTTATTGGTTGGAAATTACTTGTCTTTTAACTGACTTCTGGTGTACGTATTCAATGTCAAATTCACTAAGCAAAATGATCCAATTAGCCATTCTACCCATAAGGGTGGCTTTGACAATAGGTACTTGATTGGGTCAACTTTAGATATAAGCTTGGTTTTATTATTCAATAGGTAATGGTGAAGTTTTTGAAAGGTAAAAACAACACCAAACAAGTTTTTTCAATTTGTGGATAGTTGAGCTCATAGGAAATCAAGTTATGACCAAGGTAGTACATGAATTTATCTTTTTGGCTCAAGTCATAATGTGTAAGCAAAGCACCAATAGCAAATTAGATAGCATATATGTATAACAAAAGTAGCTTACCATGGGTTGGAGGCATGAAGACAGGAAAATTGGACAAGTATTGTTTAAGCAATGTGAAGGCTTTTTGTTGCTCTGGTCCCCAAATGAAATCAACATCTTTCTTAAGTATATGAGTAAAGGAATGGTACTTATTAGAAAACTACGAAATGAAGTGGAAAATGGCTTGTATTTTTCCTTGTAGGCTATGTAGTTGTTTGATATTCTTGGGAGGAGGCATTTTAGTAATGGCAGTGACTTTAGTTGGGTCCACCTCAATCCCTCTCCTTGATACAATGAATCCTAGTAGCTTCCCTGATAATACTCCAAACACACATTTCTTTGGATTCAACCTAACCTTATATTCCCACAGGCATTTGAAGATATGCCACAAAACTTTAGGGTGGTATTCTCTTGTCTTGGAATTCCCTAGGATATCATCTACATAGTCCTCCATGATGTCATGGATCATATCATGGAATATCACTGTCATCACCCTTTGATAGGTTGCACCAATGTTTTTTAGGCTGAAGGGCATTACCTGATAGTAGAATGTCCCCCAAGGGGTTGTGAAGGTTTTCTTGTGTTGATCTTCTTCCGCTATCTTGATCTGATTATATCCAGAAAATCCATCCATAAGAGAAATCATTTCATAGCCCGCAGTTGAGTCGACAATCATGTCAATATTGGGCAAGGGGAAATCATCTTTTGGACATGCCTTGTTTATGTCTCTAAAATTTGTGTAATTTTTGATGCCTACAATTTTCTTTTATGTCGGAACTACATTTTATATCCATTCTAAGTAGTTAATAGGTCTAATGAACCCTGTTACTAGAAATATTTCTAACTCTTATTTAACTAAAAGAGCCACCCGTGGATGCATTTTTCTTAGCTTCTGTTTGATGGGATTTGCGTCTATGTGCACAACTAAGTTGTGCACTACCAACATTGGATCCAAGCCCAACATATCTTTATAAGACCATGCAAATATATCTGCAAATTCTCTCGAGAAGCAAGGTGAATGTCTTTTGTTCTTGTACTAAGAGTGAAGCTCCCAGTTTGACTATCTTTGGGTATTTTTCCATTCCAATGTTTATGTCAATGGTTTCTTCTACCAACACTTTTGGCATATCCTCCATACGGTAGGATCGAGAGGAAAGTTGAGATCTTCTTCCAAGGGTGTATCTATGATATTTTCACCCACTTTTCTTATCCATTGATTTTTACTTGTTTTTCAATCAAAGACCTCAAAGAAGTTTTCACTTTGTGTGACTTGGACTTTTTATTTTGTGGAGGCTTTTTTTGGAGCGTTTGCCCTCACTTTTTCTTAATTTTTGCTAACCAAAAGCTAATCTTCCTCTCAAAATATGTGTGGGTTTTCTACGTTAATGTAGAAACCTTTCTTATGGTCTCCAATTGGAATTGTATCTCGTAAGCATCATTATCAAATAAGTCCAATGAAACATGAGGTTGTTGGTCCCAATCAACAAGGGAAGGGTAGATAAGGTCAATTTTAGGTTCAAAGTGGAGGTTATGGTAAGGACAGCGTATCCACGAATAGGTTCGTGGAGCAAGATCCTCATATTGGCTACAATGGGAATTTGTATCATGTCTAAATAATTAGAACTATCCTCATGCTTAGAATAGGTAGTGTCTTAATCATTGGGGTGGGCCCCATATGGCTAAATTCAATACCATAGCAATTTATTTTGAAATGTTTAAGTGGGACTATCTCCCTTGGTCTTTACTCATATTTTCCACATCCTAGGCCTTTGTAGCCCATAGAATACATCATTCTAGCTAGACTTCTCATATTCAAGGCTTTTGTAGCAGGTAGGATGAGTGTCTTTGAGGACCCAAGTTGTAGGTGGGTCCAACAATTTCTCTTCTATAAGTAATCCCCCATGTAGGAATTTCTCAATTTTTTGTTCATCTCTAGGCCGCTTGAAATGGTAGTTGGGCCTTCCTCTTATTTTTGGTGATAAAGATAGGTCTGAAACTAGGAAATCTTGTTGCACATTATATTCTCCATAACCATATTCCATAATTTTTATCTCCCATGAATCAAAGGGAGAGGTAGATGTAGAAGCCTCATGAGTGCAATAACTTAGGTAGTCTGAATCTACCTGTGATTCCATAGCTTTTGATTGAAGGGGAATAGCTATATCCGCAGAAGGACATGTATATATACCCCTACATGTAAAGCTGTTGAGATCTCTGCAGTGAGTGAAGGGTTTTGGATCTCCTTGAATGGTAACAGTGTGTCCTTCATATTTTAACTTGATGTATTGATGTAATGTTGATGGTATGGCTTACATGGAATAAATACATGGGCGGAAAAGAATCATATTATAAGGAATTTCCAAATCTAATATGTGAAACTTCATATGGTGACAAGTTGTTCCTTCCCACTTCGCATTTTCATAAGAAGTTATGGTAATGATATAGGACTCTAGATCTTCATGTGTGTCCCAACTGTTTGATTAGTTTTAAGGTGCATATATTTAACCGTGACTTGTTTTCCACAAGCACCCATTTTATCTTCCCGTGGATAACAAATACCTCTATATACAGTGGAATATTATGTGCGTGATCTTCATTGGGGATTTCCTTATGGTTAAATGAGATGTGTTCACTTGGTGTAATATTTTCCACCGCATCTTGTAAATGTGAAGGGTCTACTTCCATTGGAACTCCTGACCCCTGGAGAGTTTTGTATAGGATTTCTTTGTGTACATTTGATATCTTAAGAAGATCTAAGATTGAAATCTTAGCAGATGTCTTCTCAAGTTGTTATATGGTATTATACGACCATCCCGAGGGGTGGAAAGAGGAGGTTATGAGATCGTGAGATGAGTGTGCCTTTCTACCACAAAGTAATATTTTCCCTTGATCCTAATGGTATTCACATGCTTGTCGAAGAGAAAAACATGTTCCATAAGTGAGTCATAAAGATTGTTGTCACTTTTGGTATATATATATATTTTACAAATTTGTACCTTTGGGATGACTCTCCCTTTACCATGCTTAGGGAATGGTTCTTTGAATATCCCCATATTTTCATTTTGGAGTTTGACTTTTCTCTCATGCATCAACTTGTATCTCTTCGTTGTCGATAAGACCTTGGATGTAGTGACGAATTCTTAGGAACTTGTCTATCTTGTGTCCCTTTACATGATGAAAATCACAATATTCATGTTCTTTATACCATGATGGTTTAGGAGCATTTTCATCAAAGGGTTGTGTTATTTGATAAGTCACCATGTGGACCACATCCAATTATTTCAATATTGCGAAAAGACTCAAAGAGGAGTGAAGGTTCTAGGTTTAGGTAGTGGTTGAATAGGTCATTTGGTCATTTTAAAAGGTTGATGACCCACTTGAATTGTTTGTACCCATTTAGAATATGTGATCCCATCTCCAACTACGTTCTTATTTTTGTTGAAGATCTTTGGCTTTTCTACTTGGTTTGGCATTTTGATTATCTTTTGAAAATGATTTGATTGTTCCTTTTGCAATGAGGGCATTTTCTATTTGTATACCATTTTCAATAACCTATTCAAATGTATGGACATAATTCATTTGTAAATGGAAAGTAATGTCCAAATTTAGATTAGGTACAAAGATGTTCACAAGCTATTTTTCAGTAAATGCACAAGGGAAGCGGTTGGCTATCACCCACCATCTTTGTAAGAATTTCACGAATGTTTCATTAGGATGTTGTTTAGTATTACACAAGTCTGTCATAGTTATTTCAATTTCTATTTTGTATGAGAAATGACAAATGAACCTCTCTACCAATTCTAGCCATGTGAATACAAATCCACGAGGTATGCAAGTAAACCATTCTAAGGCTTGGCCTCCCGTGCCTTTTCACATGATCATGTGGGTCACCTTTCCCTCTATATTTGTCAAACTTTTACATGTTAAATTTCTTAGGAAAAAAATTCCTTGAAACAACATAGTTTTTTTAAATGGATGGGGACATAGTTCTTCATATTGATATATCTTACTATGTCCTCCATTATTTTCTTAAAGGCTTACAAGTGTTGCTTTCATAGGGTGATAATTATGAGTTATTCTTACTTATTGAAGGTTTATAAGTGCTTATAAAACATTTATAATGTTTTTCCATGATTTTTTTAATCTTGGAAGTGTTTTTGGAGGTGATGGAGCAAGTTGACCTCAAGACTAGTTCTTGAGTCCTAGAAGGCTAAATGAGAAGTTGTAAAGATGGACCTAGTTGAAGGCCTTCCACTTGGATTTGGAAGGAAATTTAAGGTGTTGTGGAAATATTATTTAGAGATATTTCCAATTTTATATGTTTTTTTCATGATGATGTGATGTTATAGGTCAACCAGCTCAATTTGTGAAGAAGAAGGATGTTTGTTTTTCAAGACAGGATTGCTCTCGCTTGAAGATGGAGGTAGAAGATGCATGAGATGGATTATATGATGTTTGATATCAGTTGGAGAGTGAATAGGGATAAATTTTGTTCCTATTGAATTTCTAAAACTATGTTCCTATGGATTATATGATGTTTGATATCAGTTGGTGCAAACAAGTTGTATTTCTAAAACTATGTTATGGGTAACCCAATTTGGTGAAGAGGAAAGTGATTATGGTTTACATGGATGGATGTTTCAGAAGATCTAGAAAGCATGGATTTCATATAAATGTTAGGTTAATTTTAATGATTGGTTACATGGCATATTTGAGGTCCTATGGTGTGATCTATGGGTCCAAAGGTGAAGACTAGTTCCTGAAAAGCAGATTGTTTTAAGAAGGATATGAGCCTTCTTAATATATTTATGAGAAATTTAATTGGTGAAAGATAATTTATGATCGTGGATGATTTTTTATGTCATATTTGACATTTTTGATAAATTTATAGCTTTAATAATCATGGTGATGTGGTTTGTGGCTTTTGGTGATCCAGGTGATGGAGTTTTGAACCATTTGTGGCTTGTTTAATGTATTTGAGTATGGCCAACCTACATGGGTCCATTATAAGTAATGTTATGAATTTAATGTTATTTTTTCATGTTTTATAGTTATATATAATTTATTAGGATTGATCTATGATGTTATTTTGAGTTGAGAAGCATATAAAATTGTTTTTTTGTTCATTTTTGAACTAGTTAGAAATAGATGGAAAATTTCAACTTGCTTTGAGAGTATGAAGGTGGTTCTAAGGCATGAAATCAGAGCTATTAATGTTGGAAAATAAATTAATAAGGTTAGAGATCTTGTGTGCAAAGGTATGAAGGAAAATTAGTCAATGAATAATAATAATAGAGTGAGTTGAAGGAATGATAGCTTAAAGAAGGTGTGTGAGATAAATTAGTGATCTTCATTAGTTGTGGCAAAGAAAAACTAAAATATCTTAATCTTTAGATGGTTGAGGTAGTTCTTGATCATATTAGGGGGTTGTAGCCTCCTTGTGGAGTGGGCACTTTACTAAACTAGGATTTGGTGCTCTTTGTTAAGTTGGTACTTCACTAAATCTATTTGATTTGTGTAATATAAGTAGAGTTTCAATGGGTTTTCTTCCCTTTGATGTTTTCCCACTTATATATGGTGTTCATGTGTCTTCTTCTTTGTTTCATGTACTTATGAATGCTTAATACACACCTAATGTGCTCATATGGTTATGGATGTTAAATGGATGAATGAAATGATGAATGTAAATAATGGTAAATGAAAATAAATTTATGTAGGGCCAATTCACCCCCCTCATTCTATTTTTATTCTAAAATTTTCTACCATGTGCATCCCCTTACAGATACATGCTTTTTCTTCTTTGTGATCACCACATCAGTTTTTTAGAGGTTATACATAGGTTATTAGCTTCTCGACATGGGTATGCATATTTTATTTTGATCCACATGTTCACATTCTTCATCATACACACCTTAAAATAGGGGCAAACATCTAGGGTTTATTCTACATTTTCGGAAACAAATGCATTAGTTGGACACAAACATATGTAGAAGGAGACAAAAAGGCCTCAAAATTGGAATTATACAACAAAATAATTGGCACAATATATAGGCGTCAAAAATGTCTAGGATAGTTAGGATCATACTGATAAACAGTTGTGACCCTATTATACACTTTTTACTTGGGGCATTTTATCCAAATATTTCAATGGTCACAATTTTTCACCACTGGTGTAACATTTCTGTATGGTTTCATACTCGATTGACTCAATTGAGTATATATTCAAGGGGTATGAAGTATTACATTATCTCTTTCTTCACGATACTCAATTGCACTTCCATTTTTGGAAAAAATGGGGATGTGGGTCTCCTTTCTCCACTCATATTTCAAGAATCAATCGGTCGACTAAGTTTCTAGTCAATCGTGTGGCACATGGGAAGAGTATGGGGGCACTTATTTCTCTTTTCTACTGTGTGCCCTAATTTAAAAATTTGGGCTTATATCCATCTACAGTGGTATGGTCCATGGGGTTATGGAAGGTTTAAAATTTTCTAAGCTCTTCATAGATAGAACTTTCCTTTCCTCTTGCACTTGAGGGTAAGATATCAAATTTGTTGAATGAATTTGATATGCGGTCTTATTCCTTGGTGGGGTGCTTTGGATCCTAATCTTTTTTATTTTTCTCTTCAACATTCATGTGTTGGGTTAGTACACCTAACACATCGACCTCTCCTCACCATAAACTAGGGACTGATCAACCTTAATTCTTCATCAGAGTTCAACAAATCCAAAATCTCCAAGGCACAAGAATAGGATCACACTCCCTCCACAAAACAAATAGGTGTATTCATTTCATGTATTACATCTCTTTTGGAATTTATTTTTACATATTTATTTAAAGTACTTTCATTACATTTTGAGATATGGTTCATTTTCCTATCTTGGGAATTGACTACACTTTATGTTACATGTTTCATTTTAGTGCATGTCGACACAAACACAACGGGATACTACGAAAAAATTATTCGAGCGAAGACAAAGTGTTTTTACACACTCAAGTATCTTTTCATTAAATAATGTAATTTCATTTCATACTTAAAGGGGGAAATTTAGACACTCAAATTTGGAAATATATCCTTTGATATTGTTGATCTTGATATTGTATACTTGTTTAGACAAATACACTCTCCTCACTCTTGCTTAGCACACCCTAATAGCCCTTCATGCATGTTCTTGTCTTTTCACCTCTCTTTAATCAATTTTTGAATTTTAAGTGCATAAAATACTTCTAGAAACAATCATGCATAGGCTCAGGAAGTCAAACTATTTTTTTCTCCCTATAGTCTAAAAATGTTGACTTCAATTAGTATTGTAAATTGTCAATCCACAGCCCCCTACTGTACGGTTTTGAACTAACATGTTTTGAGTTAATTTTTCCAATTCTATAACATTATTATGAAAAAATACACCCCTTTTTTCCTTTTGTAACATAATAACCTTCATAAGTATATATAATTAAGTAAATCACACCTCATTAAAAACCTAATACTTTAAGATATCCTCATGTAAAAACAAGCACTAAAGAAACTAAAAATCCCTATACTACAGAATAAATCATACATATCCATTAGGAAGCACCCTTTATAGTTCTAAAGTCTCCTTCCAAGACTTGTAGTCTTCATCTTCATCCTACAAGTAAATAAAGTGACCCTTTTCCAAGTATTTGGGAAAGTGTGAAACTCAAGCAAAACATTGTCAAAGCACTATTGCCAAGCCTAATTGAACAATGGTAGATTACTCATACTAGGAGAATATGTGTGGTTTGATACCTCTTCAGAGTAGTGGTGATGTTAATAATGCATAGGAGTTCCCATAACCCATCTAACTTTGTTTTTATAGGAATTCATTACACTACAAGGGTTTTACGGTTTGAGTAGACTTTACAAAGCCATTTTGAAGGTAATAAAATAATATTGACAAATAGTGACACAAATTTCTAAGTAGGTGAAGAATTCATGAAGTTACAAGCCTATATTCCAAGTAGTTCCAAGACCATATAGAAGGTTTGGGTCCATATGGATGTTTTAGACTGAGTTGTACAATTGTGACCAAGCTCAATTTTAGGTTACTGATATTAGTAATGAAGCATTTTCAGTCTCAAATCTACATGTTCTTGTATTTATACCACTCATACTCTTTTATATCCACACACAATCATCTAAGAGTATTATTTCCCTCTTGTTTTGATAATTTTTATATCAATTGTGACTTTGGAAAGCGTTATTCGATTTGTGAAATTAAGGTTGGAAGTTAAATAAATCGAATATCCAAATGTAACATTATTCATCCTTTTTATGTAAGTTTAATGAAAACATCTATAACTTTAAAAGGAATGAAATATTCACTTCTTTAAAAATTGAAATTAGGTCATGACCTTCTATATTGTCTTACCCCTCATGAAGTTTCCAAAGAACAGTTGATCTAAGTTTTCTTAGAATCCTTCGTACATTCTAAATTTGGAATTGGCATAGTCTTAAATGGTCTAAGATAGTGTTGGAGAAATATTTTATCATGGAAAAAATATGGATTTCATCAACTCTTGCGAGACTAAGTCCCTCCACTTTAGGATAGGACAGCTCCCATTTATTAAAATCTAGAAATTATGTACACTATTTCTATCTTATGGGTTTGGTTAGAGACTAGAGAATGTGTAGAAACACCCTTATTATGACTGCAATTATAGGTTAAAGAGTGAAAAAAATATGAGATGGGGAGGATAAAAATGTGAGGAAATAGTGGGAAAAGGTAGAACGAGTCATGTTGATGGTAGAATAGTATATTATAGTAACCAAAACTAATAATAACATCCATTTCAACTAGAAGAAATAAAAAACACACAACCATGCAAGAATCATGAAACAACAACAATAATTAGCACAAATTTTAATTGATAATTCTCATTCCATTGTATAAATTTCAAATCCTTTATCCTTTACAAAAGTTTCATATATCTAGTTAAGTACAAGGTGATAAAATGGAAGAAAGCACTATATAAAGGCGGAAGAATAACAATATGTTATAGGAGTGAAAACTTATCCTTTGGAATGGATATATCCTTACAATTTATATCCAAATCCATTGACTCTTCGCATTCCTATATGACCTATCAATGTAAAGTGTAATCTCAATGAAGAAATAGAAACTTTAAGTGACTTAAGTCACTTTTATAAAAAAATTCTCATAATGAACAAATATAATGTTACATAAGAAAATAAGAGAGAGAAGGTGTGATCAAAAGAATATATTCAGTATGAAGTTCTATTCTTCCTTCATTATGGATATGAATGTTGCAACTGAATAAGATCCTCCTCGAATATTTATCTAATCAAGGAATGTCTTTCCTTAGACCTAGTAATGATGCTCTATGCCTTATCTTGACTAATCACCTTTGGTCATGTCTTGAAATTTCAATTTTTCACCTTTGTGAGAAATGCAGAGGGTTGCACAAATCAAATTTTTGTCATGAACACAATCTCTTGTCTCTTACATGAGAAAAAAATTCATATTACAATCATCATAAGGAATACAATCACACCATGCATTCCCCAAACATGGTAACCATGAGCTCTTTTGGATTTTATGGTATCAAATATTCCTGAGAATCCTTTGCAGAAACATACCAGCCCTTTAATTGGAAACACCTCCTCTTTGTGAGATAGCACCAAGAAATGACTAAATGGAAAATGTTTTCTTAAAGAATATGAACACTCCATGTCATGCCTCTTAAATGGACAATGGCGATGAGATCAATAATGTACTGCAGCCATTTTTCCCATCAAAAATCCTTCAATTGATTCAACTAGATGTTTCATGCTCAAAAATCCTCTTGTGCATGCTAACTCAAGTTAACAAATGAATTTTCCTTCTTATCTCGATGTCTTCAATGGTATTCAATAATTATTTTGGTTATGACATGGATGTGGTTATTACTGATGAAGGAATCATTCAAATCACTTGAGAATGGATTCATTTAAAATATATTTCTGATAGGAAGTGATGCTCCAACTTTTAGAAAATTCTCTCATCCAGATCAATGGGAAAGTGCAAAATTCAAAGAAGCTTGCAGAATATTAAGGAAAAACTCAATCATCCGTATCTTCAAAAATACTTCACATAATCATATAATATATAACTCAAATGACATAATATTTTAAGATGAATATTTTCTCCAAATTACAAGTAATTTGGCTTGTTAAGTCACTAGGAAAATGGAAAACAATTTTCAATTCTTCTAAAGGGTTTTAATATAGTGTGGGAAAAAACATCAATTCTTCATTCCAAGATAAATACACATACAAATGAAATGATTTTTTATTTTTATATAGATATGATGGAGGGTGATAAACACTCTAAATTTGGTGAAGATATTTCATGGGGTTTTAAGGAAAATAGTAAAACAAATTTTAGTGCAAAGAGGGTTACACAAATTCCAAAAGCATACAAACAGGTTCGATTAGTCAACCTTTTAAACTGACCAAAGGACCTATTCAACCACCACCTAAATATAGAATGTTCACTCCTCTCAATGAGCCTTTATCAGCCATATTGAAGCAATTGGATGTAGCTCACATGGTGACTTATCCCACGACACAACCCTTTGATGACAATTCTCCTAAACCATCATGGTATAAAGAGAATGACTATTGTGAATTACATCATGTCAAGGGGCACAAAATATACAAATTTCTATGACTTTGTCACTACATCCAAGAGCTCATCAAAAATGGGGAGATAGAAGTGGATAACCCAGAGAAAATTTAGACACCAAATGAAAAGATGGGAATATACAAGAGAACCATTCCCTAAACATGGTAAGTCAAATGAGAAAAAGTTGGATCGAGGAGAGTCATCCTAGAGTTACAAAGTGGTGAATTATCTATATACCAAGAAAAAAATCATTATGATTTGCTCATTGGATGTATCCGCTCTTCTAATGACCATGTGAACACCATTCAGATCAAGGGAAAGGATTGCACTACAGTAATAAGGCACACCTGCCTCATGATTCTTGAACCCTCTCCATCAACCCCACAAGATGGTAGGTACAACCTCTTAGAACAACTTGAGAAGACATCTAGCCAAGATTTCAATCTTGGATCTCCTCAAAATATCGAATGTACATAAGGAAATTTTGTACAAAACTCTTTAGGGGTCAGAAGTGTCACTAGAAGTAGATTCTACGCATCTTCAAGCTACGAAGTAACCAACATTGTACCAACTAAGTACTTTCCTTAATCATAGGGAGATCCCTATTGAATATCTAATACATAATCTCCCCTTGTAAATTGAGGTATTCGTAACCCATCGAAAGATGAAATGGGTGCTTGTGGACAACAGTTCAGGTTGAATATATGCACATTGAAATTAGTTAAGCAATTGGGACATACAGAATAATACCTTGAGTCCCACAACATTACCATAACTACTTAAGACAACATGGAAAGGAAGTTAGCTGGCACAATCACATTACCCATGGAAGTAAGACCCACTTGTCATCACACAAAGTTTCATGTCTTGGACTTGGAACTCCCTTACAATATGCTTCTTGGTGACCATGGATTCATGCCATATAGGCTGTGTCGTCAATGTTCCATCAATGCATCAAATTGAAACATGAGGGATGCACTATCACGATACAAGGAGATCTAGATCCCTTCTCTCACTGCAAATCTCTAAATAGTTTTACGCGTAAGGGTTCCTATATGTGTCCCGCTACTGATATAGTTGTTCCTCTTCAATCTGAAGTCATGGAGTCATGAGTAGATTCAAATTCCCTAAGTTCTTGCACCCGTGAGGCTTCTACCTCAAATTCTCCTTTTGATTCATGGTAGATGAAGGTTCTAGGATACGGTTGTGGAGAGTATAATGTGCAGCAAGCTCTTTTGGTTTCGGACCTTTCATTATCACCAAATACTAGAGGTTGTCCCAAATATCATTTCAGACGGCCTAGAGATGAGTGAACTATTGGGTCATTTTTACCTGGAGGGTTGCTTGCTAAAGAGAAATTGTTGGACCCACCTATGACTTGGGTCCCTAAGATACTCAACCAACTTGCTACCAAATCCCTGAGTATGAGAAGTCTAGCCGAATGATGTATTCCATGGGCTACAAGGGTCTAGGATGCGGAAAGAATGAGCAAGGACCGAGAGAACCAGTTCCTCTCCCACATTTCAAGATGAAAAGGTATGGCATTGGAATTCGACCCTATGGATTGCACCCCAATGATTAAGATGCCACCTATTCTGAGCATGAAGATAGCTCTAATTATTTAGATAGCGATACAGATTCCCACTGTAGCCAATACGAGGATCTTGCCTCCACAAACTTGTTCATGAATATTATTGTCCTTACCATAACCCCTACTAAACCTAAAATCGACCTTGTTTACCCTTTCCTTGTCGAATGGGACCAACAACGTCACGTGCCACTGGATCTCTTTGAAAATGACAAAGCCATTGTAGAATTCATGGGCATTCAGGATACAATTCGATCGAGACCATAAGAAAGGTTTCTACATTGACTTAGATACCTGCGCATACTTTGGTGAGGAATCTGAGCTTCATGGTCAAAAAAACTTAAGAAAAAATGAGGGCAAGAGTTCCAATGAAAAGCCTTGGCAAAAACAAAAGTCCAAGTCACATAGTGAAAACCTCTTTGAGGCGTTGGCTGAAAAACAAGTAAAAAAATCAATGGACAAGAAAAGTGACCACACTAAGGGTGAAAATCTTGTAGAGACACCCTTGAAGAAGATCTCAACCTTCCTCCCAATCCTATGTGTATGGAGGATTTTTCAACAATGCTAGTAGAAGAAACCATTGATGTGAATATTGGAACAGAAGAGGATCCAAAGATAGTCAAACTAGGAGCTTCACTCTCGGCAAAGATGGGAACAAAAAACCTTCACCATGCTTCTGCAAGAGTTTGTAGATATATTTGCATGGTCCTACAAGGATATGTCGGGTTGGATCCAACCTTAGTGGTGCATAACTTAGTGGTGCATGCAGATGCCAAGCCCATCAAACAAAAGCTCAGAAAAATGCATCCACAGGTGGCTCTTCTAGTTAAAGAGGAGCTAGAAATATTGCTCATAGCGGGCTTCATTAGACCTATTGATTACTCAGAATGGATATCAAACATAGTCCTTGTACAAAAGAAACTAATCAAGATCGAATCATACGGGTTTTGAGATATTAATAAGGCGTGTCCAAAATATGACTTCCCATTGCCCAATATTGATATGATTGTTGATTCCACTGTAGGATATGAAATGTTATCTCTTATGGATGGCTTTTCAGGCTACAATCAGATCAAAATCATAGATGAGGATCAACACAAGATGGCCTTCACAACCCCCTGGGGGACTTTTTGTTATCAGGTAATGCCCTTTGGTCTTAAAAATGCAGGAGCAACTTATCAAAGGGAAATGACCATGATTTTCCATGATATGATTCATGACATCATGGAAGACTATGTGGATGATATCCTTGGGAAATCCAAGACAAGAGTAGATCACCCTAAGATTTTATGGTGTATCTTCGAATGCCTGTAGGAATACAAAGTCAGATTGAATCCTAAGAAGTGTGTGTTTGGCGTATTGTCAGGGAAGTTTCTTGGATTCATTATATCTCGAAGAGGGATTGAGGTAGACCAGCTAAATTTACTACCATTACTGAAATGCCTCCTCCCAAAAACATCAAACAACTACACAACTTGCAAGGAAAGATACAGGCCATCCACCGCTTCATTTCCCAACTTGTCAATAAGTGTCATTCGTTCACTCACCTACTTAAAAAGGATGTTGCCTTTATTTGGGGACCAAAGAAACAACAAGCTTTCTCCTTGCTTAAGCAGTACTTATCCAATCCACCTATCCTCATGCCTCCAACTCCTGGTGAGCCACTTCTATTGTATATTTCTGCCACATAATTCGTTATTGGTGCATTGCTCACCCAATATGACCTCGGCCATAAAGAAAAATTTGTGTACTATCTCAGTCGTACTCTCATTTCTTATGAGCTCAACTACCCTCATATTGAAAAATCTTATTTGGCTATAGTTTTTACCTTCCAAAAACTTCACCATTACCTGTTGAACACTAAAACCAAGCTCATATCCAAAGTTGACCCGCTTAAGTACCTATTGTCAAAACCCACCCTTACAGGTAGAATGGCTAATTGGATCATTCTACTAAGTGAATTTGACATTGAGTATGTGCATCAAAATTCGGTAAAAGAAAAATACTGCCGATCGGTTAGCGAAAGAACCATTACCAGGGACAAATCCTGCAAGTCTGGATCTGCTAGACACTTCATTACTTTGTATATTGAGGAATCTATCATGTGGCAGAGTGCACTTTGATGGATCTTTTACTTTTCATGGTTCAGGGGTAGGTGTGGTTTTAATTACTCCTTCAGGTGACCCTATACCTCAAGCTTTTCACCTTGGTTTTCCTTGTACAAATAACATTGCGGAATATGAAGCACTCATCATAGGGATGAAGCTAGCAATCAAATGGGATATCCATCATGTTAATATTGTTGGTGATTCACAATTGATCATCAAGAAATTTAACGATGAGTATAAAGTCAACGATGAGAAACTCATCCCCTACAAAAAACTGGTGGAAACATTGAAAGAGTATTTCATACTTATCACATTCGAGTAGATTCCAAAAGCACAAAATAGATCTCAGAGGCACAAAATAGATTTGCAGGCGTTATAGAAACCGTAGGGTCTATGCTACGAATTCCACCAAAGAGCAATGACATATCATTCTTTGTTGAGAATCTACATCAGCCTACGTATAATATGCCTAAATCATGTTTGGCTTGTGAATTTTTGGTCCCTATTCCCCATGGTATGTGCACATCTACGCTTATCTTAAACACAACACCTTCCCTCATGACATCTCTCATTCCAAAAACAAATCCTTATCTCCCTGAATGCCTATTACACCCTCCTAGGAGATACACTCTATCGTTATCACTACGATGGGAATTTTTGTGTTGTCTAGATGTAGCAGAGTTAGTCCAAGTGATTAAAGAGGTGCATGAAGGGGTGTGCGGCACCCATACAAATGGAATGGTTCTAGCTAAGAAATTGTTGAGAGTAGGATACTATTGGCCTACTATGGAAACAGACTACTGTAACTATGTAAGGAAATGTGTATTATGTCGAAGTATCAAAATTTCATCCATGCACCATCATAGCCATTGCATCGATCCAATCACAACCCCATGGCCATTCTCTAAATGCAGGATGGATTTAATAGGAAATCTCACCCCTGCCTCATCTGATCATCATATTCACATCATCACAACTACAAAAATATTTCACTAAGTGGGTGGAGGTTTTTCCTTTGACTTATGTTACAGGAGCTCAGATTTCAAAGTTTATCATGAATCACCTTATCTGCTTGGTATGTAATTCCTATGGCCATAGTTACTGACAATGGAAAATCATTTAAGAACACAATAGTAAAGGACCATTGTCACACGATTTCGAAAAAAATTGAAATGGTCTACGCCATATTATCCACAAGGTAATGGGTAGGCTGAAGCCACTAACAAAACATTGGTTCGAATCATGGAAAATATGGTGAGTAAGATAGGTCACAACTGGCATTTGCAAATTCACCCCACCCTTTGGGCTTATAGGACCTCCATTCACACTCCTACTGGTGTGACACCCTATTCCCTAGTATTTGGAACCGAATCCATTATCCCATTGGAAATTGATCTTCCTTCCTTGAGAATATCTCTTAGGGATTATCTAGATAAGGATGAGGATTACAGAGTAGTCAAGCTAGCAGAATTAGAAATCCTGGATGAAAATCACATCCGTGCCCTTAACCATCTCAAATTGTATCAGAATAGATTCTCCAGAAGTTACAACAAAAGGATCATACCTCACCGGTTTGAGGTTGGAGATTTGGTCATGAAATAAAATTAGTTGAACACAAGGGCGTAAAGAGAGAATAAAGGCAAGTTCGAACCGCATTGGTTAGGACCTTATGTCATTGTGGCCAAATATGGTACATGAGCATACAAACTTTCCCATCCTAATGGTGATGAGCTCCGTGAATCTATAAATTCCATACACCTTAAGCGGTTCTATGCTTAAAGATGGCACAAAACTCGAAAAATAAAACCAAAAAAAGAGTAAAAATGATCAAAATACAAAAAAAAAAAATAAGAGAAAAATAAAAAGATAAAACAGGTCATCCATATGTGAAAACCACGCAATTTTGGCACGTTGGATAGGTCCCTTGGTGAAAACCGGTTTCGGCACCTTGGGAGGATTCATTGTTCACAAGAATCTTACATATGAAGGGTACTTTTACTTAGCTTAGGGCTAGTTCCACATGGTGCATCTGAGATTTCCTGTGAACCTATCATGTCAAGCCTTGATTCGATTTTTCTCCTCTTGTTGATCTATGAAAGGATGGTCTTTGTATATTCCCCATCTAACGTTGGAGGGACTTCTACAACTTCACCTTCCTATTTATAGCATGTGGTGCCTACCCTTGTATATTCTTTGTCTAACGCTGGGGGCATCCACATTTCTCGGTTACTTGTGCATAGCTTCAAAAAACCTTAGAAAATCACAAAAATAATAGAAAATTGTTTAGAAAATCACAAAAACAATAGAAAATTGTTTAAAAAATCACAAAATCATAAAAACAATAAAAAATTGTTTCACAAAATCACAAAAACATTCAAAAATCTTAGAAATTTGAAAAAACAATAGAAAATTATTTCACAACAATGCAAAAATAGTAGAAAATGGTTTCACAAAATAGTCTTGCAAAAACATTACATTAGTTTCCCTACTTTGTCTTGTTTCTTGCTTTGTTTATGTACATTGTTTGCTTGTATAGTTGTTGCTTGTGCATTTGTATAGTTTATTGCTTAGACATACTTTGGTAAGATTCATCTTTTCTTGCTTAGATTAGATTCATTCTTACTTGTACATATGCAATGTGTTTTTGCATGCTTGTAAATAATTGTACATAGTTGTGTTAATTTGTGTTGGTTGGCACTATGTATTTTGTTAACATTTGATTGTGTTTTCTTGTTGCATGTACATTGTTTTGTTATCACATCATCATATTTCCATCAATATCATCACATCTAACATCATCTATACATCATATAAATAAAAAGCTAAGTATACATCATATATGAATACTAATCTAATCATCACATATCGTATCATGAAATGGGGGCAAAAGGATCGCAAGTATCAAAATCTATCCCCCCACACCATTATCATCATGTCATCTCATCCACTAATCTAGAGCATTGCGTGTTCAATCAATTGATATCATCTATGGATCTATCATATCAAAATAAAACACATGTGGTACAAACATCTCAACTATCATCATGATACATACACAATGTGAAATCAAATCATATAACATCATGACACATCCATAATCCATACAATCAATCATCAAAAACAATAAAATTCCATCATCTCATAATAACGGTGCCACATCAAAATGTCCATATATACAAGTATAAAATGTCTATCTCACAAAATATATACATCATCGATACAAAATGGGCCATCAAAGGGCACAACTCATAAAAATGCCTTCATCGAGGCGTACATCAAAAATGTTATACAAAGTTAAAATAATAAAGCCTTTATCGAGCGTAGGCATCAAAAAATGGTACATCATATACATCTCAAAGTATAACACCTTCATAAGAGGCTTGTATATCATGATACAAATACAATCAAAGAATACAATGAGAGTCAGGGCTGACTAGAACCCTTAGAAGGAGTGGTTGGTTTGCACAATGGAGGTGGACCCATAACCTATGTCCCACGCGATCCTATAGGTTTCCCTCATGGCTGCTCCATTGATACTGCGGCTTCTCGATCTCATCGATCCACTCAATCCGCTAACTATAGGTAGGTTCCCATGACCAACGAAACGCCTCATAATAGAGCGACCAATAATACGAGGCTCTTCCCTCCACTGTAGCCAAGTCTTGATGAGTGCAGGTTGTCACTATCGTCTCATCTATACATCAAAATGATGCTATCTCTCTGCTACTAACCATGCAACCTCGGCTCGACCCACTTTGCTCACTTTTGGGTGAAGCTAATCTCTCTTGAATATCATTGGCTATAACTGGAGTGCTGGGCTCTGCTATAGTAGGCTCATCACCTGAGCCATCCGGGTGTATCTACTGAAAATGTGTGGAACCATCTCCCCACACAGTCGCCCTAGGCTCTGGCCGATCTCGCTCTGTTGTCATGTCTAGAATATGAGATTGGGTTTTATCTATCTCCATTGTCAGGTTGTTGCACCTTTTTCCATACAAAAGTTAGCTTTGTATCAACATCTCCACCCTAAGCTCAAGCTAGCCTTAGAGGCATCGTTGGACCCTATCCCTATCCCCGGCCATGTACCTATCCATGGGCATGTCCCTGATCCCATAATCTAGGCCTTGGACCCTCTCAGTATGTGACCTTATGTCTCGTATTTGGCACTATGCATATCCCCGTCCTGGAAGCTTTTGGTGCATCTATCTAAGATCCTATACTTGACCCTACCCATCATGTCATTTCCCATCAAAAGGATCATCAACATGACCCATAAATTTGCATCATTGTCACTATTATGCTCGAGACCTACGATGGTGCTCGAACACCTGCTCTCTATGCCTCATGTGATATAGTCAAGCACCATACAAAAATGGTCGCATACCATGCCATGTAATTTGGTGTGGTGCCTGGGTCTCTAACCTATCGGGCAGTGTCCCAAACTTACCGCACCACCTGTAAAAAGCTAGCCCTAGATTGGGATACCTGTATGTGTGGCCCCATGGTCTACCTCTCTGCATCTCGGTGAGCATACCACATATCGAGCTGTGGGATGCCCTAAACTCTTCCCAGTTATCACTAACATCGATCTACACTGTATATCTTAGTAATATAGCTACACAATCGCCAAGAAGGAAGTGCTCTACCACACAGACACTAAGCTCCACTCCATCCTTGGGCCATTGTATATGTCTGTAGGGCCTCCAAATGATGTCTCTATCTAGCAGCTCATCAAACTCTCGATGGTAGTAGTAAATGCTACCTAAATTCCCTTGTACATCGTCCCCGTGAAACCCATGCCATGAATGTTGGCTCCTCCAAAGGTGCTCGGTGTTTAAAGCACCTACAAGAGACCCGATCAATATATGGTCCCGAGACCAGATCTGTAGTAAAGACATCAACCAAACTATCTTATTACGGTGGTAAGTAATCAAGTGTAGATCCTAGTATAGATGTGTCAGTATGCACTGGCCCCGTAGTATCACTCGTCGTTGAACACTCCATGTACTAATGTCATCAGCCCCATCGAAAATGATGTCCTAGTCTTATCAGTGAGTAAGAACCCACTGATAAGAGCCATCAAATAAAGTGGTCCCCAATGCAGGTCGGATCAGCTATGCAGTCATGAAAGGACATTATCATACCCTCGTGGGGTATCTCCTCGCAGCCAAATAGGTCACTAATTGCAACAATAATTTGACCAAAGTCACTCATATACTCAATCATCGAGCCCATGATAGGAACATGTAAAATATGCCACACATCCTCTAGTGTGATGGTCATCTCTCCTATAGGGAGCCTGAAACACTAGCTCTCATTGTGCCACCGCTCAATCAAAGTGGTCAATAGGCCATGGTCTAAGGTAATAGATACATATCCGTGCTACATAGCCTAGGCCAACTACCTCCAATAGAATTTCCATCACACGACGGTCACGTCGGCACATGCTCCCCTCCATCTCGACTATGTGAGTGTGTCACTCTCATGTCTGCAATGCTGAAACTGTCTCTATAAAACATGGCATGTGTTAGACACTAACAATTTCTTCTAAGTTCTTCTACTATTCTTCTATCCTCCGCTAATTTTTCTCTTTCTTCTAAGTGTCATTTTTTTACATTTTTCCCTCTTATTCATCTCTTCTAGGTGCATGTATGCCCTTTTGGGCATGTACGCATGCGCACACACATGTACGCACGTCCCTTTTGGCATGCGCATGTGCACAAATACACCTAAGATCACTTGCACCATGATTTTCAACTCCTACATGTGTGTGCTAGGTTTTGATGCTGCACGTGCGTGCATGTATGCCATGTGTATGTGTATGGACACACATACACCTTTTGGGGCATATGCACATGCATGCACACATGTATCATAGCTACATATGTGCGCATGCACTTTAGGGGTGATTGTGCCACCATAAGGGCACCTACACCCCCACGCATGCGCACTTTTGTGTTATACCCTACCTCTAGCCTACTATTAAAGTATTAAATGTGGCATTAATTGTAAAAATTGATGAAGTAGGTCAAGCTACTCACGAAGAAGCCATCGTCTATGTGTCAAGCATACTCCCGAACTCAATCGGTGTGTCTCCTACGGGCTCATCCTCTTGCCATCATCGTCACCACTATCGGGGTCTTGTGGTAAAATTTCAGCAGTGGTCAGTAATAAATGAATTGGTCATGATGATTTACCCCCCGGGTGGGGTATATTAAACCATTTTCACCCACTATGGTGCCTGGAAGCTTGTTTTGACTATCGTTGTGGCTCTAACTCTTCTTCTACTCACCGTGAATAATTATTTTATTTAAATAATTATTTTTCTTTCATTTTCCATCATGTTGGGGCATTCTTTTGCCACTGGTACCCCTTTCTTCTCACTAGGACAATTTTATTGCTCCTAGGCGATATCCTTTCTTCTACACACTCCATCGAATAATTATTTTTATTAAATAATTATTTTATTAATTTTTCATTATGTTGGGGCATTATTTGCCACCTGCTACTTCTTTCTTCTCCATGGGGCATTTCTTTTGCATCTGGGAGATTCTTGTTGATTCTTTCTTCTCCATGGGGCATTTCTTTTACATCTAGGAGATTCTTGCTACTTCTTCTACTTTCTTCTACGCCTCCAACCCATCCAAAAATTGGTATATATATATATATATACCCTTCCAAAATCCATTACATTTTCAAAAAAATCTTCAACAAAATCCTAAAAATTGTAAAACTCACAAAACTAGGTAAACCAACTCATAGCATTAAAACTTGTGTCTTGCATGGTATTCTTTTTGTATCTTATTGGAAATTTCACATATTCGCTGATTAAATGAATCATAGATCATCAAATTTACAATCATCTATAAAGCTAGCCTGCTTTTGCTTCGTTAGTACTCTAGGGCACATATAGTTTCCTGGTACTATTTCGTAGCGTACTACACTTTCTCATTAGACCCGAGGTCCTTCATCATCTTCCCTTACATGTATCCTTGCTCAAGGCATCATTTTTAACCCTTGTCATTAATCACAAACATTTAGGGATATTCCTCTTGATAAAAAATATTTGTCTGACCGTTTTGACCGTTGTTGGTTGGAATATGTGTGTTCGTACTTATTTTCCCTGTTAAATGAGCTTGTTTCCTTCTCATATTGCATTGCTTTTGGTATGTTGCATTGAGTGGGTGTTTCAGCAATGGACAATTGTTCGTAGTATGGCTTTTCATGTCATCCTATTTTTTCGTATGCTTATATTTTTAATAAGGACCGATGACGTAGATCTTTGGCAATATGATGACAATAAAGTTGTTTCAATACACTAGATGAAAGCTTGCTCTTTTTGTCTCCATTTTTCCTCTACATCATTCTCCTATCAACATTATTCTTCTTATTCACTTGGGGCATCCCATTCTTCTATTTCCCTTCCCTCAATTTTTTTGATTGTCGATCGCCTTCTCTCATCACCCCATCGACACTCGAGGGGGCATCTCTCACTTCTACTAATTTTTCTTCTACACTTTCAAAATTTATCTTTCTACTATCTTTGAAGTGGTGTCACTTACACCACCCCAAAGAGGGGAAAATGTAGACACCTATAATTTATCTTGAGCAATTTAAATACTTAAATTTCACTAATTATACCCTTTCTGCAAATTGACGACATATCATCAATATAACACACTTCCTCTTCTATCACCGTTAATTAGCTACATTATGCTAGTTAATTAACCCTTCTATCCAACAATGACGCCAATTAATGACATTTTGTTAATAAGCTCCCCTTTTTATCTAGATTAATTAATTATTTCTAATTAATTAAGCTCCCCTTTCTATCTACATTAATTAATTATTTCTAATTAATTAATCCCCCTTTCTACCTAGACTAGTTAATTATTATTAATTAATTAGCTTCCTCTTCCATTAAATCAATAAATCATCATTTATTTGATTAAATCCCTCTCATAGTCTAAATCATGCTAATTATTCCTCTAAAAAAGCTTCTATAAGCTTGCACATCTATTAATTAATCACTTTGATTAATTAATAAAGCCCCTCAAATCCCATGGGTCACTAAAGGACAAACTAAACTCTCCTAAGGTTGACTCAACCCTTTCTAAACCTTCCTTATCCATAACTAACCCAACCTCTCCATTTATCCCACATGAAGGAGGATGTAGAGATTATTCTATCCATTGGGCTATATAAAGAGCCCTCCTCCTACCTTTACATTCCTAAATGAGCATAGAGCATACACTATAGCCATTTATCATCTTAGAGGATTCTTCATTGGAGGAGCTAGCTACTTTCATTTCTTATATTCATCCATCCAAGTTTTTAAGTCATATGGGATATGTCAAATGGTCTTGTAGTCATGGATTGACAAGACTCCATTCTTGAAAACCTTGGGATTCAAACATACAATCAAACATTTGATTGCTAAGAATCTAAATAGGTTCACTTCATTTGATTATCATTTAATAGAGATAGAGATTAATGGATTAACATGTTAGTTTGAATATTTATTCATGTTCTAATACAAGGATTTTGGTAGATTATTCTTGTTTAAGCTCTAAGCATGATGGTGCATTGATTTCGATTTAGCTTTGTTTTAGGACTACTAGGTGTTAGTTTTGCATTGCTAACAAATAAATGCACACACTCACAACTCATATGTTTATTCACCTTATCACATGAATGATATCTTGAAATTAAGTTCTTTGTGAGGAGAGATCATTGGCAAAGATTGAGAAGTTTCCTCTGTGTGGTTTTTGAGCAACGATCGAAACAAATTTGAGTGGTTTTGCCAAATAAAAGTTGTAATAGCTCGAAAATTCAAGAGATCATAGAAAATAAAATACTCCACCATATGTTATGTCCTTGGTATCATTTTCAAGGAATTTTTTAGAGGACGATGTGGCTAAAATTTGAGCGGATTGAACCAAAGAATCAATAAATATGAGCAAAACAAGGATTGAGTAAGCTAGGGAACAAAGGTGGTTTTGGTGGACATAAGAGGTATAAAAACAAGTGGTTTAGTGGTTTTACATGCTGCACTTTACCTTTTTTTAATATGGTTTTGGAGGGAAGTGGAGCTTCAAATGTGTTTTGGCATGGAGGTGGAGATTCAACTTTGCAAATGCAAAATGAAATGTCCACCCAATTTGCAATCCCCACCTCAAAAATTCACCTCCACCACTCTTGGGCACACTTTTATAGTGAAATTACACCTCCAAAGTGCACCTAGTGCAAATGGGGATTCAAAATGAACCTAAGGGGTAGATGGTGGCACCCACACATACAAACCTCCTCAAATTTCCCTTTTTCCATTACTTTTTCCTTTTTGATCAACCAATGAGATGGAGGCACATTTTGGAAGGGAGGATTTAAATTGCATGCACCTCAAAAATTCTACCAATCTCCCAAAGTGTGCCACGCACACTTGATGACATCATCATGTCAATTAAGAATTAGATCACAAAATGCACTTTTTCCCCAAGGTCCAAACATAAACTTTTCAGGGAACATAATATATGATTTGATTGGAAATTTGTAAAAATATATAATGAGATCATTTAAAAAAATTTAAAATGAGTTCTTCATAAATTTTTAGCCAACTTACCACTTTTTCCTAGGAAGGCGCACCAGTGAGTTGAACTTTTGTAAGAGTTTGAGATAAGTATGAACTAAAATATCATGTGTTTCATGAAGGGGTTTCAATGTGCTTAAAATTGGTCCTTTAGTAGGATCCTACCTATGTTTGAGGTTCCAAACCTTAATTGTAAGTTTCTTTCTTTGGAATGGCCGTCGTGCCTCATTGTTAGGAAGGTTTCCTATTTTTATGTTCCTAAACCTTTTTCTTACGTATTCCATCATGTAGTATTCCCCACAATATTTTGGATGAATATGATTTGAGATCCCAACACCACTCGTACTTCTTGAAACCTTTCACATAAGTTGACCCTTCTTTAATGTTCACACACTCATTTTCCTCAAAAAGTGTCTGTGAGAAAGATTTCCAAAGACCATTCTAAAGCTCATATAATCTCTTATATACCATATTTTCATGGAGAAAACTCCAATACCTTTTTGTTGACTACAATATGGACTCTTGGAATGATCGAGGATCCCAAAATCTTTCCCATAAGTTGACATTTAAAAAGAGGCAATTTGACAATTTTAACCCAGTTAACCAAAAAAGTGACAAAAAATTTCATGTGGTTTTTCTAGTAAAATACGGGGACATTTTATATGCCAAAAACTATATAAGTCATATTTCTAACCCTCGTTGTTTTTTCAATTTCCATTTTAATTTTACATACTTTCAAATAGCATATTTTCCATTACAAATATGTAAGTAATTGTATTATTATATACCCTATAATATATAGTATCTAATCTGGGATTTTGAATCCAATATGCTTATGATGAAACCATGGTTTCCTTTATTTAACCCAGTTTTGGATTCCCTCCATGTTAAACCGGTGTGGATTCGTCTTCCGTATCTACCTCTCCAATTCTGGTTAGAAAGTTGTTTAACAACTATTGGCAATACTTTAGGGAAATGTTTATTTATAGATTAAAAAACTGATGATTTTGAGCACACAACGTATGCTAGAATCTTGGTTGATATGGATATTACTGTTGATTTCCCTGCTGCTATTGAACTCAAAGTGGAGGATCGAACATGGTTACAAAATATAGACTATGAAGGGTTTCCCTTTCGATGTAGAAATTTCTTTTCTCTTGGCCATCTTACTTCAAATTGTCACATGATTAAGAAGAATGCTAAAAGGAATAGCTCATGGTGGAATAATTTTAATCCAAGACACTTAGTGGTGAATGATACTTGAAAGGTTTGACCGATCCGAAAAGGAGGTGTTTTTTTTTCGAGCCTCTTAATCTCAAGGAACAGACAGATGTTTCGACTCCAACCCAAATTGAAAATGTAAATCCAAATACTTCTAAGGTTTGGAATGTTGTGAGCAGGAAGAAGAAAAGGGATATCTCACCCCTCAAGATGCACTTAAGATCCAAAGGGAAGGGGTTAAAATTTTGAGATAGTTTGTTGGTTTTTATACTTTTGCTATTTGTTTCTTTTTCGTGGTTCAACTATTGGTTTATCTTTTCGCCGTTGGTAGAGGCAGCTTCATTTGGTCTTCATTGTGTATATTTTCTCCTCCTAATGTACGGGTAGGGTCCCCTTAATCCTTTTTCACCTTTTATCAAAAAAATATATAGTATCTAATCCTAATTAAATTGATCAAGTTTAATTCATTATAATTTATTCAAGGTTAGTACAACTACTACCCAAGTCCCAATTAGCCTATTTTTATTTTTGTTTCCATGTTTACTCACACTTGTGCAACTATATGCATACTTCAAATTTTTAGAGTTAAATGACCTTCTACTAGACTCCACGGATTCAAGAAAACATACTCTATATTCAAGGATTTCGAGATGTTATTACCAAAATATTCACTTCTTATTTTATAATTACTACTAAATACAATGTGTAATGATTAATTTCCTTGATTAATATCTAACTCCCTTATGAGATATTCTATGTTTATGGTTGCGGTGTTGTTATATATCATATTTGCGCAATGTATAGCTTGCTCAATCTTTGCTTTATTCCTTCCAATATTTCTTGTCATACCCTAATTTCTTCAAAAATCTAAATTTATTCCAATTTATTCAAACAATCCCAAGTGATTAGGTCAATGTCTATCTGTAGGGGACATAAATCTTATAAGAGTGTATTCTCATCTTATGTAATCCTATGTCTATTTCATATGAATTTTTCATTGTAAACTACTTCCCCATTTGTGTAATACTAAGGTATATAATATGGTTTCTCTAGGTTAAGTTCCAACTACATCATAAACCTACTCCTAAATAATTATAATTACTTACCCATCAATTCATCTTCCATTTCCTCATCCACTTCTATCTTGATCCCAAACTTATTATCGGGTCAACATCTCCTTGTGCATGCTCTTTTTCACTTCTATCATCTTCATCCTTTTTTTTATCTACCCTTTTAGGATATTCCTTTCCCCCTTCCTTCTCCACTATACCTAATCTACTCCTAACCAAAATTGATTTGAATTTACACCTTATACAACTAGTGTTTCCCATATATTGTGTGGTTTTTCTTCTCTTTGTAGTCTTTCTAGTTTTCTCTTTTCTTCTTTTGATCCTTCCGATACCTTTTAGGGACCTACTTTGGTTTTATCCCTTTCCCATTCAAATCACATCTTCTAGGACTACATCCCTTTACTACCCAATTACTTCATGTTGTATATAATCGCCACTATGGCCTTTTCCATAGTTAGCATCTTTACTAAGAATGGAATTTGATTAATAAATTTCCTTGTAATCCATCAAGGAACCATTCTTCTATAGAGTTAAAGGAATGAAAAATATATAAGAATCTCAGTTACTGAACCCATTAATTGTAATTTGTATCCAATGGTATGTGTCTCTAGTCCATTTCGTATCTAAATTTCATAGTTTCTCTATCTTATCTTTCATTTACATGTACTCCTTTTCAAATCCAGGTCTAAAATAGTAATTTATATGTCTAGATAAGCATGCAACTAGTTTTTATAGAAACTTGCACAAAAATATAATATGAATATATTCGTAAATGGATATTTTTATCTAGATTCCCATCACAAACTCCTCATCTTTTGTAAAACATTTCATCTTCTCCTCTATCTATCTCTCCACATCCTATTTTCTTGGTAGCCATCTTAACATTTTGAGGTTTTGGAAACATAATTATTATTAGCAAGGTGGTCCCTAAAATCACTCATTAGGATAAGATTTTATTATATTCTAGGGAATTTCACTTATTTAAACCATATTAAACTCTTAAACGCATGTGAAGCGGACTATGTAAAACAATTTTTATTTTACACAATAGTTACATAATTAACAATATTGAAGGAAAAACATACAAGATAAAGAGAGAGATACTTCACATAACTAGAATTAGAGTACTAAAAGAGACTAAACTACTAACAATATATTAATATTTAGAACTCATTATCAGTAATCCGATCTTAGAGACAATGCACTTAAAGTTTTTTATATCAACCAAGGTGATTGTCACTTCCAGTCCTTCATATTCTCTTGTATGGCTATAAGATATCTTCACATTATCTTCCTAGGCTAGAGCATCATTACATAATTACTCTTTTTTCTTATATAACATTTATACATACATTAGATATTTCATAATATATAAAATTATACAAAATTCATCAATTCAACTTCCAAGGCTTAACTCCTTTTAACACTATTAGTAGTAGTGGTCCCTATAATCACTCTTTAGGACATGTTATAGTTATATTATAAGATATTTCAAATATTTAATCTATATTAAACTCCTAAAATAGGGTGAAATAAAATAATGTAAACACCTGTTTGAAAATATTTCCAGGACTACTAGTTTTGATTTGTGAAAAAAAACAAGGAAAAATCAAGAAACTTTGAAATATGCGAGGATTTAGGGAACCTCTTAATGTGGAAAGGGTGGTATGGTATAGGTCACAATAAATGATCCTCCTTGTAGTGAGTCTTCAACCTACACAACAGCAAAATACTAAACACAAAAAGGATTAGAAAAAGATATGGTGGGTTTCCCGACAAGAGTCGGCTCCGATAAGCATGAAATTCCTTGAGAGGATGTCAACCCACGTGATCATAATAAAGAGTGATAATATTCTAACAGAAAGGGAATACTGATAAAAAAATCTAAACAAGTATCTAATAATATAATCTAACTGATATGATGATCAAATATGGAAATGATATAAAACTAGAACAAACCATAGAGGGTTGACGATAACCCAAGAGTATCACAGGACATTTGGACGATGACACGAGAACAAACATAGATTTGATGGCGATCCAAACAAAACTGTGCGAGATATACAAAACAATAGTAACTCGATGGTTCTAATATGCTGCAACATATCACAAGATGATAACAGATGAGAGGGATGTCACAGGATGGATTGATGATCTTTGAAATATTAGACAGATTGCATAAAAATGGATAGGACATATTAAAGATGAGATCTAGCAAAAATTAGGCTATAGGTCGATGGAGACCGGGTCTAATTGGCGGTGACCAAACTAGAGATGAAGTGCTAGTAATTAAATGGGATAAGTTGTTGGATATGGGGATGATTGAACTGACTAGAAGTTGATACAGAGCTTGAAGAACACCTACAAAGTACCTACAAAATAGAACAAGTGCATGCACGAACCAAAACTCCATGATATTCTTCAACTCCAAGCTCTCAATGCAAAAGGGAAACACCAAGATATCTCAACTGATTAGAAGGATTCATAGATAACTCAAAAGGCACAATGTTTACAAAGCACTCAGAAGATTCAAGATTTTCTAGCCATTTGAGAAGAGGGGTAGGGGTGGTTAAATAGCTCGAGGAAGGGTCGATGGCAACTCGAGTTAGTCAACAGTGGACTCGCGTCGTCAATGGTGACTAAGGCAAAGCAGACTCCCACTTAAAATTTGGAATGATAATGAAGGGTGAAAATAGGATTTCAAACGGTTGATGGGCTATTTTTGGGATTGGGCACATGTAAGAGGGTTAAATGGGTGTAAGGGAGTGGAAAGAATCTTAGGAAGGGATAAGGTGAGTGGGGGAATCCTAGGGAATAATTAATGAAGGGTAGTAATGAAGAGGGATGGGAATCCCATGGGGAGATGATTAAATGAGGGTAATTAGGGTAGACTTAGGATAATTAAGTGGTTTAGGATTTATTTAGGATTAATTAAGTTATTTTAGGATTGATGGGATTAATGGGGATTTAAAAGTGGGAATATGGGAATTATGGGATAATGGGATATGAAGGATAAAGTGGGATAATTTAATATGGAAAGGGGATGATTTAAAAATAAGAGGGAAATAAGCATGTTAAAGTGCATGGAAGGCGAATGCGGGGTGAAGGTGTAAGGAGGTTTCAAAATAAGTGTTTGTATTTTACCCCTTTTTTGATGGGTTTGTGATAGCAAACTATGAGACAAAAATGTGAAGTGATTGATGGGCTTGATGTCGAAGAATAATTGGTGAGGTGCTCCCCCTCAAACTAGGGATTGATGACAACTAAAAGAGTGGAATCGATCATGAGTTTGAAAGAGATGAATGAGAAGGGTGGGCTGGGAAGAATGATGGGGAAATGATGAGGCTAGGAAATATGCCCCAAGCAAGAAGGATTCAAGAAAAAATAATTAAAATATGGTGGTGATTCTAGGAGTCACTTGGCGGAAACAAAGCGCATGGTCTTCGAGGAGACGATAGTAATGTCTAGTGGACCTATGAGTCGGTGAAAATCACTACAAAATGGAGGGAATCTAATGGAAACCACTCAAATGGATACAAGTCATGGGAACCAATGGGTGATAGGCATACATTAAAATTATGTGTAACCAAATGTGAAAATAATGTGAAATCCTTCATACATGAGGAATCAATACAAGGGTATGCATCTGCAAAGGATGAGGATGGAAATAATGGTGACCCAAAGATGGAGCAAAAGGATGAAGTATAAAAAGATGTGGTATGGTGCCCCGGGAGGAACACAAATATGGCCACAAAAGTGGACTTGAGATAATATATGGATGATAATATGGTGCCCCAAAAGGACACAACAATGGCCAAAAAGGCAAAATAAGAAATGACAATAAAAGTTGGAAACAACGGGGAACAATGTGTTATGGGTGACACACCAAAAATAAGATGGAAGGAAATATGGTATACATGGATGATAGGACATCTAATCAAATGGGATATTTTTATAGATAGCATATAGATGATTTTATGAGATAAAAGTTATGGTGATAAAGCAAAGAAAAAAATGATAGATGTGGAAAATTAGAATAGAATGTGAATCGATAATTGGCGACCTATAGATACGATACTACGACACTACATCATAGAAAGTAATGTGTGAGGAAAAAATTCCTCTAAATATGTGTTGGAGGTAAACAAGAAAGGGATCTAGGTAATACAATGCACATGTGACCAAAACATGTGTTAACACATAACCAACAATAGTTAGTTATATCAAAGATCAAGGGAAAATATGGATGAATGAACTTATGCACCTATAGTCGACATGACCAAGGGGTGTAGATGTGACTTGTACACAGGGGAAGAGGGTTCTCCATAGGTAGATTTCCTTAGGACTATGCCCCAACTCTGGGAGAAGGGAAGAGGTGCAAACTAATCAATGTGGGAAGTTTGCAATATATGAGAAATTTGATCGATGTGGGAAGCTTTCTTAGGATGCTTGCTTATGAACTTTTTATGAAATAGAAGGTTGATCAAAGTGGAAAGCCTTTATTGCCATGATATAACAGAGTAGCCATCCTTCAAGGGAGTGGTATTTTTTTGCTTTTGATTTGGAATTTTGATTTGTTAGATGGCAGGATAAAATATGCATGATAGTTGTCCTTTGAGGGATCATTCTATTTATTATAATTTTATTATATGAATAGTTGTCCTTCAAGGATCATTTTATTTTTGATAAGATAACATGACATATAAGCATCTAGAATTTTGAAATGGGGAAGAGTTGGGTATAGCTAAGTAGACCACTTAGGAGGGGATGAAAAGATGTATAAGAGACACCCATGGACCCTGAGTGTGGTTCCAATAGGTACATAAGAGGGTAATGGATGTAATGATCATGGGGTTCTCACTAAGAAGGAGAACTTATCCATAAGGAATATGTTATGGGAAGAGCCATGGTGCCCATATTTAAGGTCATGACTAGGAAAGTGATGGAAGACCACATAATTCCAAATCATTACAGTGATGGATGGAAGAGGCTAATGATGAAGGATGATCATAGACATGACTAAGTATATATCGGTAGGTATGCTAACAATAGAATGGTCATAATGTAATGTGTTAAGAGGATATGTTTCTGGTTTACCATCAAGGAGGCCAAATGATAGGCTTGAAACTCGTATTTATGTGTGATAATGTATGGTCTAATCCAGTTGGGGGAAAAACTTTCCACATTGGCTCCTCTCTAGAGTAGTGACGTTTTGATTTTCTTTAAGGACAAGGTCACCAATATTAAATTTGTGAGGAGATAGGATGATAGCTTGTAAAATATGGGATGAGGTAAGATAGATGAGAGGAGATAAAAACTATGCACTACCTTTGAGGAAGCGAATAAAATATGTGTCCTTAATGAGATGAAGAAATGGAGACAAAAGTGGACTTAGGATGAGAAAAGGAATAGAATATTGGATAAGATGAGATGGTAAACTAGATGAGATAGATACGATGAGAGGAGATGGAAACTATGCACCACCTTTAAGGAAGCGAAGAGAATATGCATCCCTAATGAGATAAAGAAATGGCCACAAAATTGGACTTAGGATGAGAAAATGGTGCCCCAAGAGAGGAAAATAATATAGCTGCAAAGGTGGAATTTTATGAGATGGCACCCCAAGAGAGGCACAAATATGGCCACAAAGGTGGAATTTGATAAGAAGATGGTGCCCCAAAAGAGGCACAAATATGACCACAAAGGTGGACTTAGATGAGAACATGACACGTCAAGAGAGGCACAAATATGGCCACAAAGGTGTACTTTGATGTGAAGATGGCACCCCAAGAGGCACTAATATGGCCACAAAGGTGGACTTAGGATGATAATATTGTGCCCCAAAAGAGGCATGAATATGGCCAAAAAGGTGGACTTAGGATGAGAATATGGTGCCCCAAGAGAGGTATAAATATGGCCACAAAGGTGGACTTAGGATGAGAATATGGTGCCCCAAGAGAGGCATGAATATGGCCACAAAGGTAGACTTAGGATGAGATGTGATAATATATATATTGGTTGGCTAAGATGAGATAATAAACTGGATAAGATCAGATGAGATGGGTATGATAAGATTAGATGAGGTAAATAAGACAATGTCAAGGATGAAGAGGAAAGGAATTATTTTTATGGTATACCGATCATAAAGTGAAGTCCCTCCGCATCAAGGGAGTCATTGGATGGATAGGGGGATGAATTTATGTGGATAGGATGTGGGGATGAGGAAGAAGATGTGAGAGGATCAATAACGAGGGGAGGATGCTCCCCATAGTGAAAGATATTATATTATGTTAGGTAACTTAGATATAGATGGACTAGTGGATGTTGAAGGGGATTGGATGGGATCATTAGAAGGAATATTGATGATGACTTTGGATTTTTATTGGATAGATGATTGGGGATCATAGGGGTGATTGGAAAGACAAACAATATCGATGAACAAGGGAGGACCTTCTTTAGGAGGAGTGATATGTGGAGGAGAGATGATAATGGAGGATGTGGATGAAGGAGGAGACTTAGAAAATTTGATGGATGGAGGTGTAGAAATAGGAATTGGATTGGTTGTGGTGGATGGAGAAGGAAGATCCCCTAGATGAGAGATTCATCATCCTTAATAAGATCACATATGATGGTTTGGAGGGCCTTACAATGCTTAGTGTCATGACCCAGGGTATGATGATAGGCACAAATGATATTGGGGTCAAACCATGATGGTTTCTTACTATGAGGATCAAAATATTTAATAAGAGGAAGCGTGATGGCAGATATTTGAAGCAAGTGTCAAAGGGTGTCTACGTGGGATCCGATTGAAGTGTTGGGAAGAAGGTAACCCTTGTGGGATTTGATAGGAGATTTTGACTTGGATTTAGGGGAAGGAGTGGATGTAGATTGGAGGGGTAAGCTATATGTATTAGAATATGAATCTAATTTGGAAGGGGGGTTAGATTGTTTGGATTTTGATTAATCATTAAGAGATGAAGGTCTTGGACCTAAAATAGATGGCGGTGCTTCTAGGATGGATATTGTGACATTAGATTGTTCGAGGAGAGGTAAAATCTAACTTCTTATGAGGATGCATGAGAGACCTTTGGAAATTCTTACCAAGAGCCTTAAGTTTTGATCGATAAGGTTTACTCTTAGCAAGTAAAACAATAATCTCAACTAGAGGATTTGAGGATTGTGGTGTAGGGGTGGATATTGATGGAGAAAGAGGTGTTTGAATGATGTGATTGATGAGGTCTATGTGAGATGTGGGTGGTGTAGGTTTTGGATGGGTTAATGTAGAAATAGGTGGTTTTTGTAGATGAGGCATGAATACCCTTTGTGTTTGTCTTAGGTGGGGGTGTTTGTTTCATAAATGTTTCAAGGGGTATCATTGATATGTTTACAAAAAGAGAATATTTTATTAGTGTGGTCATGGGTATAGATGGGAAATGGTAGATGTTGGAGGATTAAGTGTAGAAGATTGGGATAAAATAGGTGATGTGGCCATGGGCAAAGATGTAGGTATATGTGATGAAGATGTTAAGGTAGATGTAAGTGAATTTGTTGATGTGGTAGATATAGGGGTAGTTGGGATTGATAGAGAGATGGGTACAATTGGGATGTTTAGGGATATAAGTGATGTAGATGTAGTGATGGGTGTGTTTGATGTAGATGTGGATGAGGGGTTAGGTATAAGTTGGGGTATGATAGATGTCGATGAAGTGGTAGGTAGATTCAAAGCTGATGTGGATGTAGAACAAGTGGTAGAGTTCAATGTAATATGTGTGATAGTCGTGGATATGGTTGATGTAGATGTGGGGGGTAGATATTGGAGAAGTATTAGGCACGACGTCTAAGGTAGGAGTAGACAATGCGGTGGATGAGATAGGTAAAGATGGAGATGTTTGATGTATAGTATCGACTGCATAAGGATTAAATTTATAAGATGTGGAAGGTGGAAATTGCTTTGTCGGAGATAGATTAGGAAAGGAATGTTTAAATTTGTCAATCAGGCAGCTGAGAGATGAGGTAGGATTGTCTATTTAGATATCCCCCTAATTTATAAGTTATGCACATGATCTTTAACAAAATGACTCTTTTCAATGTCGTGACCTATGATTTGATGATATTTAAAATATTGATCCTCATGATACCAAGTGGGTTTGGGGTGTGAGTTATCAATAGGTCAGATGGGAGGAAGTTGGATGAGGTGACCCATCATCAACTTGTCAAAGATTGAATCTGTAAGATTCCCCCAAGGGGGTATAATTAGGAGATGGTCTAAAATCTTCGTGTGAAGGTGTCACATAAGAGGTATATGGTTGTGGTTGTAGGATATGAGAAGTGGATGGATAAGGATGTTGAGAAGCTTGGGGGTATGTTGAAGTTGAAGGGAATGTTTGATAAGAGGGGATATAATTAAGGGGTGGAGATTGAATTGGTTGGGGGAATGTGTGATGTTGGAAAGTAGGAATGTGATAAGATGGTTGGGATTAGATGGGAATATTTGATTGTTGAGGCACATGAGAAGTAGAAATGTGAATGTCAGTAGATTGGGATGGTTAGATAGGTATTCTAGTGATAATATTGGATGAAGTGGGGATAGTGTTGGTATGAGGTGATGGGGGTGGAATATGATCCACCAATTGAGTGGATTGATAGGATTGAGAGATTATGGGAGATCTATGAAATATGAATTCATAAATGGGGCTAGAAGGAGGCCCAAGAGTCCCTAAAGGAGCAGGAGATGGAGGTGTAGTTGGTCTAGAGGAAATGGATTGATGATGTTAAAAGGGATTGGTCTCCTCATGGGTGGTGGTTTGGACAAGAGAGTTTTGATGAGGCGGATTGATGATCAAAGGTTGGGTGACCATATGAGAAGTAACCAAGGGCATGGATGAAACAATAGTCAAAGCAGAGGTCTGTTGGGATGAAGCAAATGGATTGTTTGATGCAATATTTTGTTCCATTTTCCTAGCTAAAGAGTGGGCATGAAACAAAACAAGAAAATAAATACTATACTAATTAAAGAAAACAAGTCAAACATGCAATGTTTTCTTTATCTTGATTAATTAGAAAATGTGAGAAAGAAAAAGGGGAAATGGATAACGAGGGTACCTAAGAAATGGAAATCTAAGGCTGGTTTCAGGTAGTTTTGTGGAGTCCTTGATATACCCGAAGGTACATGAGGCCCAAGTCTAAATATGATTTATAAGATGGCCAAAAACCATGGATGATTCCTATTGGGTGATGAAATTCCAATTAAGTCCACTTGGTAAGGGATTGTTTTGATGTGTGAATTTGATGAGTGTGTTTAGATGTGTGTGGAGAAATGTGAAATGCAACCAATTAAACCCCTACTTACACTAGATTTGTAAGAAATAATGCAAGAGGTTTGTTTTTAAGTCCAAAACCAAATATGGAAATTCAATGAGAACAACCACACAAAGAAAGGAAAATGTGATGCAAAAAGGAGGGAAAAAAAAAAGATGAATACATGGCTTCATTTTTCCTTTTTATCTGATCTTCAAGAGAAAGCAAGCAAAGAAAGTGATATCCAAGCAACCAAGAAGCCCAACATGTACAAGAAAAAGCAAGGCCCTTACTTGTAATGTTAGTGAATAATAAAAGAGATGAAAAAAATGAAACAAAATGTAAGAGGCTCACCTAATAGGGTGTGTCCCACCATGTGTGCTAGAATGTTTGACAAGATTTCCGCATACTACATTCTTGATTAGTGAAAACCAAGCAAGAAACCAAGAAACCTCAAATTATGGGATGGTTTAGGGAACCTCTTGATGTGGATAGGATGGTATGGTATGGGCACACGATAAATGATCCTCCTTGTAATGAGTCTTTAACCTACACAACAGAAAAAGACTAAAGACAAAAAAGGATTAGTAAAAGATATAGTGGACTACCCAACAAGAGTAAGCTTTGAAAAGTGTGAACTTCCTCGAGAGGATGTCAACCCATGTATAGATAATAAATATTGATAATATGATAACCACGAGAGGGTTGGCGAAAATCTAAGAGTGTCATAATATGATCAACGAAGACACGAGAGTGGAAGAGAGTTGGATCCAAATAGAACGTGTAGAAGTATGAACATAGTGGAAGCTAAGGGTTATGAGATGCTACAACAAATCATAGGATGCTAACAAATGGGAGGGATTCCACAAGGATGGATTGGATGTTGGATATATCGGGAGACAGGGGTTACATGCAAAATGGATAGGACATATTAAAGATGAGATCTAGCAAAAAAGCGTTATGGGTCAATGGCAACCGGTCTAATCGACAACGACCGGAGAAGAGATGAAGTACTAGCAAGTAAATGGGATAATCTGTTAGATTTAGGGATGATTTAAGTTTATTGGAGGTTGATACAGAGCTCGAACAACACCTAAAAGTACACATAAAATAGAATAAGCGCATGAACGGACCAAAAATCCATGATATTCTTAAACTCCAAGATCTCAATGCAAAAGGAAAACAAGATATCTCAACTGATTAGAAGGATTCACAAATAACTCGAGAATGCATAATGTTTGCAAAGCATTCAGAAGATTCGATATTTTCCACCATTTGAAAATAGGGGTAGGGGTGGTTAAATAGCTTGAGGCGGGTCGACGGTGAGTTAAGTCAATCACCATCGACTAGGGTGAGCAAACTACCACTTAAACGTTGGAATGATAATGAAGGGAAAAAATAGGATTTCAAATGGTTGACAGACTATTTTTGGGACTGGGCATGTGTAAGAGGGTTAAATTGGTATAAGGGAGTGGAAAGAATCTTAGGAAGGGATAAGATGAGCGGGGAATTCTAGGAAGAATTAATGAAGCGTAGTAATGAAGAGGGATGGGAATCCCATGGGGATGATTAAATGAGGGTAATTAGGGTAGACTTGGGATAATTAAGTGGTTTAGGATTTATTTAGGATTAATTAAATTATTTTAGGATTGATGGGATTAATGGGGATTTAAAATCATGTGAATATGGGAATTATGGGATAATGGGGTATGGAGGAGAAAGTGGGATAATTTAGGAGGGAAAGGGTTGATTTAAAAATAAGAGGGAAATAAGCGTGTTAGGTGAGGGTATAAGGCGAATGTGAGGTGAAGGTGCGAGGAGGTGTCAAAAATTAGTGTCTACAACACCATTAAAATTACACAATACTTACATAACTGAAAATAATAGTAGGGAAAACATGCAAGCTAGAGAGAAATACTTCGCGTAACAAGATTTAGATTATTGTAAGAGTCAAAACTACTTACACTGTATTAAGATTTAGAAATTGGTATAGAAAATCCAACCTTATACTCAATGCACTTTCATAGTTCAATATAAACCAAAATGACTCTCATCCTTCCAATCCCTTCATATTATCTTTTATAGCTAAAGGATCTCTTTGCAATTTATTAGTAAACTAGAGGATAATTACATATCTACTATTATGTATTATATAACTGAAAAGTGTCCTTGATACTCGTACTTTAGTCGAGATAATTACACAATCAAGGGTGGTGTCCATGGTTGTTTGCAACAAAGGGAATAGTAGGAACTACTCTCAGCATGTACTTAAAAACAAAACTAAGGAAATGATGAATTGATCATGATTACAAAATGAAATGCTTGGAAGGAAAAATGTGATCAAATACATAATTGAAATGTTCTTAACTTAACTCAATACTGAAAAGTAAATACATCAAAACAAAAAAATAAAATAAATGCACGAGAAATACGAAAGGAAATAAATGTAAATATCCCTTTTCGTTGGTTAGGAGTGGCCCTTTCTCCTTCCCTTTGATCAAGTTTAATACTGAAATTCACACAATAGAAATTTCCTTGAATCTACAATCTTATTGAATTGAAAGAGTATGCTTGTACAATGAATCAAATAATGAATCAAAGCGCTAAAAATAAATACATTAAATCTTTTATACAAGAGAAGTTCTAGTCCCTTTAGGAGAGAGCTAGTTATTCCAAATGACTAACATCTACTTAACTAAATGTTGACTGAAACAATGACTATCTATTTTGAGAAATACATTAATGGAAGGAGCAGTCCTTAAAGTGTTTGGACTTGAATCATCCTTGAAAACTAAAGAGGAGGTCCATGATTGGATCCCTTGAAGGATTCAATCACTCTTTGGAAGATTCTTCATATCATTAACTGATTGAAGAGAATTGCGGTGATAGTAAGTCTCTAGTTGTTAGTCGTATCCCATCTCCCACTGACTAGAGTAATTAATCCTCAAAGTTGTCATGAATATCCATTTAGTTAATGGCACCACTTTTTTCCATGAAGTGGTGATGTCAACTATGATACCAGTTAGTTGGAGCTATTTGTATGCATGTGTGAACCCCTATTTTGGAAAATCATGGTTTATGATCTAGATGAGCTTAATGTGGCACTGTGAGTTCTCTATTAACGTAGAGGTGAGTCTTGTGCCAACATGCCAATCGAGTCTTGAATTAGTGCATGAATTAATTCTTATGCTATTAGTGGTACTCAACATATACTTTTTAAAAGTGAAGTCAATGCCTATAAATAGATCAATTCAATCCTTTTTCGAGGAAGAATTAACAAGATAAAAATAACAAACATATGCACAATAATTCCTTCAAAAACATAGTAAAGTATTAAATATAAGCAGTTAACATTATACATCATGCACTATGACATCAAAATGGTATAAGGCTAGACATGGCTTAAACATCACAAAATGGGGTTCATCACTCCCCCAGACTAAAGGTTTAGCAAGTCCTCCTGCTACCTAGCATTCAATTGCTCTACAATTCTTGAACAGTTATATTCATTGGCAAAAGTTTTCCAAGTTTCATCCAAATATGTGTTAGAGAATCCAAAATGCTCAATAACATTATCCCTCCGGTCTTGTAGCTTCCTTCAGGTTGGTCATCTGTTGAATTCCATCTTGGCATAAGTGCAAGGACTAGTGGGGGCATGTATCTCATACCAATCCATTATTCTTTAAGCTCCAGAATTATCTTGCAGAGATATTTGGCTCGTTTTAACAACCATCGAGAGGTTTGTTGGTGAAACAACCTCCTTTTTCTTATATGGCTCTGTAAGAAGATGATATCGGACCTGGCAAGCAAGGAAATTGACATTGAATGTTGGGATCACTTGCTCTCGGAAATTTCGGACAAAATTCTTAAGGATATCTATGTATCTATCTACTAGGCGTAGACAGTACACCTGTGAACAAAACTGTTGAAAAACCAAATTGGTGTTGGTAAATCATGCCTCATTAAGAGGCCAATGGTAGATTATGATTGCAAAAAAATTGCTCATTGATCTCTCCATTCACCTTGATGTCTGAGTGTAGAAATGAAGGCCCTTAATTACACTTCCCCACATAAATATTAATTGGAATTTCAATTTTCTCTAGGAGAAGAAACTTGTGAACATAGAATTCACACAAAAAAAATTTCAACATCATTTCCTACAGTATATGCCACTACAAATTGCTTATCATCCTCAAACTCTATGTCCAACATTGCACAAGCCCTAGATATTTTCCATTTGAAGAATTGTTCTTTTAAAAACAATGCATAAAATTTTGAGGGGGTTGGTAAGAAAGAACCTGGTCATAGAGTCGACTTACTATAACCACATTTTCTTTTAGCAATTTATTTTCTTCTTTCAAATTTTTGTTCTCCTCTGCCACTACCCTTAGCCTATAGCATTATTCCATCCACTTAACCATACCTCTTAAAACAACAATATGAGGAAAAACAAAATCAGTTTGAATTGCCTGATCTTCCATGGCCACAAGCTCTTGCTCTCTTCTATTTTCCTGCAATAGTGCAAGAGATGTGCCAAGCTCCTAGTTCTAGCCTAAAGGGATTTTATTTGTTGTTCTTGATCCTCTAAATCCTTTTATAGCTAATGAGTTGCCTCCTCCTATTGTGTTACTATTTCCTACAGTTGTTGAATCTCTTGATCCTTAGCAGTTTCTGCTGGGAAAAATGGGTTTCTTTGGCCTCCAAGAGTGACTACGAGATGGTTTATTATTTCCTAAGATAATTTTAGCTCAAATTAAACTTTGGATAAGGATAGGAATTGGGGCATAATAGTATCATAATTAGGGGAGAACTAGGTTCTCTCTATTCTATAGGTGCCTTGCCTTTATCCCTAGTAGTTGACTCTTGACAGAGGTAAGGAATGCTTAGGTTCTTGTTCTATATCAAGAACATATGGGGATACTTATTTTTGAGGAGATACATGTGGATTTTCGACCGAGTTTGCGTTATCTTAGCAGCTTCTTATTCCTCTTGGGACAATGGATTGTTAATTGGGGTTTCATGAAGGAAAAGAGTAGGCTGGAAGTACGATATGTTTCTTGGGTCTCTCGGACATATATGGTGTTTTCTCTATAACCGCATTAGCATTTAAGGCACATTCTTTTTGAAAATTGAGCCACTTCTTCACTCCATGCTTCTTTTTGACAAATTGGTGTTTACATATTAAATGAATCAAACCCTAAAATTTCAAATATGAAGCACCCCAGTAGAATTTTTCTGTAGCAACACAAATGGAATCATATAGAAATTGGGGCAAATTAATTTTATATTGAGGCATGCTTTGACCATGTCAAAGATGGATTAACATTCTTAATACATGACCAGATAATTTCATATTGTCCCTCACATGTAAAATATTTAATCAACCATTTGGCCACTTCATCCCAAGGTTCGGTATGGTTACTCTTTTAACCCCTTTTTCTTTTCCCTTGTTATCTATGACCAACTATAGTTTCTCTCTTTCCTACTGCAAATCTCTTAATCACCTCATTATACATTGTCCTATCACTCACTTGCTAACCCCTCATTAGGTATGCCCGAAAGATGTCTCGATCACGATTAGAAAAGGGAATTTTCTTAAAGTGAGCGGTGGAGTTCCCTATTCCATATTCCTTATAAATTATTCAGTCATTGAAACACTGGATTATTCATACACTAGTAGAAATTCCAGCCATCCCACACTTTGAAAACTCTCAACTACCTTTACATCAGCCAAAAGTTTGACAAAACTTGTTGGTTCGTGTCACAATGTAGGTCCCATGTCTGAATATGAAAATATAGGAAAAAGAAATGAGGGAACATGACTAGCAGTGAAAAAATTTGTAGGTCGGTGGGAAAGTGTAAGTGTGGTGAGGTCGCGTAGGAGTGAGAAGGTCTAATTTGGAAAGCAAAAATGGAGCAAAATTGGCATGTAATGAATATAATTGAATTGGGAAAGTTATGATAGTATCCCAAGGTGATGATGGAAGTGATTTGACACGTGTGAGGAGTATGGAGGCAATGAATTACATATTTAATTGGTATTTGTGAAGCATGTGGAGTGACTGGAAATGGAGTGGTTAATCAATGTGCACAATGCTAATAATTAACAACTCATAATTTAAAACTTTCTTACATTTAAGAAGCAAATTAATTGTGCATACCTTGATATTTTAACTTGTCAAATCCTCACGACATTCCCATGTTGGTGTAATGCTCCATTCGCACGTGGTATTTTATTTATTGTTAATCGATTTAAGGGAGGCAGACCCATTTTTGTTTTCAGTCCTCTATATTTATTATTATTATTATTATTTTCTCCTTTTTTTTTTTGGAAGCATTGGCCACCATTTCTGGTTTTCAACCAATGCTTCGAGGAGGATGACCACCATCTCTAGTTTTCAATCATCTCCTCTTTATTTCTTAGAAGATGGTTATTTGGGTCTAATTTGTGTCAAGAAAAGAAGCTTTTCCCACACAATTCAGATCTAAATCTTCTTGAATTGCTTTTGAAACTCTTCTCTAGATGTTGGTTTATGGTACAACCTCATTCTATGACCATTAACCATCATTACCTTATTTTCTCCATCTATTGGAACTAGTTGAATAGTCCCATTGTCAAATACTTGAGCAATCTGGTAGGGTCCCATCCATCTCATTTGTAGTTTCCCTTTAAAGTATTTATACTTTGAATCAAATAACAAATCTAGTCCCCTTTCTAAAATTTCCTTGGCTTTATTTGTTTTTCATGCCAAATTTTCCTCTGATGTTAGATGATCTTAGTGTGATGTAGTGCCTAAAGTCTGATTTCATCTAATTCATTCAATTGAACAATCTTGGCATGTTGTGCTTCTGTCAAATCAATGCCCACTTCAGTTGTTGTCCTTAAGGTTTGAATCTCAAATTCTATAGGTAGAATTGGCTTCTTACCATAGACTAATTCATAGGGAGTAAATCTTGTTGTTGTTTTCCAAGTAGTGTTGTAAGCCCATATTGCTTTAGGTAGTTTTTGAGCCCAATTCTTCCTTGAGATGTCCATTGTCTTAGTTAGTATGTTCTCTAGCTCCCTGTTAGTAACTTCTACTTGGCCATTAGACTATGGATGATAGGGAGATGACTTCTTGTGCTTCAGCTAATATGTTTCTACAAAAGAACTGATTACTCCTGACATGAACTATGGTCCTTGATCTGACACAATGGATCTTGGTGCTCCAAACCTTTGGAAGATATGCTCATAAAGAAATCTACAACTTTCTCATCCCTTGCATGTGGCAGTGCTTGCACTTCAGCCCATTTAGTAACATAGTCAATACAAACTAGGATGTATTCTTTTCCTTGGGAAGTTGGGTCCATTGGTCCAATGAAATCCAACCCCCACTTCTCAAATGGTTCCAAGACAACCTGTGGTTGGAGTGGCATTTCTGATGTAAATGTTGGTTTCCCCATTCTTTGGCATTGATCACACCTCCACACATACTTTTTGACATCCTTAAATAAGGAAGGCCAATATTAACCAACTCTAAGAACTTTTTGAATGGTCCTTTGAACTGAATAATTCCCTCTTGATGGTTCATCATGGCATGCTCTAAGTATGTCAAATACTTCATTTTTAGCTACACACCTACGTAAGACATGATCGGTCCACATTTGAAAATAATTTCATTTAATTAAGTATACATCACACTATGTTTAATTAGTTGTTTTATTTGATTTTATGTGAAAAATTTTGGAAACTTATGTGTAACTAAGTAATTAGCCATATTTGCATACCAAGGAGAGGTAGTGGAAAGTACAAACAAATGCTCATCTGGAAAGTCATCATTGACCTGTTCCTCTTCTTATGAAGTGGTAATTCTAGAAAGAAAATCAGCTACCACATTGGATTTTCTTGTTTTTTCAATGATTTTAATGTTAAACTCATATAGTAGCAACAACCACCTTACAATCCTACCATGCACTAAAGGTTTATTCATTAGATATTTGATAATAGAGTGATCAGTATGAACAATCACTTCATATCATGTAATATAATGTCTAAACTTGTTGATTGCATATACTATTGCCAAAAATTATTTCTCAGTTGTTGTGTAGTTCCTCTCAACAGGGGAAATATTTTTACTAATGTAGTAAATTGCATGCATAGGTTCTCCTTCCTCTTGTTGTCCCAAGACAACACCTACTACTTCACTTCATTGGAGGCATTTATTTGGATATGGAAGGGTAGCTTCCAATTGGGACCTCTCAACATTGGTGTGCTTATCAACTTGTCTTTGATTGCATCAAAAGCTTGTTGACATGCTTCTGTCCATTCAAATTTAGAATCCTTAGAAGAGAAAATAATGGAGAGCAATTTTACTAAAATATGAAATGAACCTTCGATAGTAACCATGGCATGACCAAGAAAGCTTCTTACTTCAGTTTGGTTTGTGGGTGATGGCAGTTTTACAATGATATTAACTTTGTCTGGGTCAACCTTAATTCCCTCAAGAATAAGCATTTATCATGATTCAAAGATAACTGATGCTTTTCACATTGAGCAAGAACTTTATCCATATTGTTGATTGCCTCTTGGAATGTTGCTCCATAGACTATGAAATCATCCATGTAAATTTCTACACAATCATGGGTGAGATCAAAAAATATTTCCAACATGGCTCTTTGAAAAGTGGCAGGGGCATTACATAACCCAAAAGGTAGCACTCTATAAGCAAATGTCCCCAAGGACATGTGAAATTTGTTTTATCTTGATCTTCAGGAGCCATTGTTATCTAGTTGTATCCACTAAACCCATCAAGGAATGAAAAGTACCTCTTACCAGACAGATTATCTAAAACCTGATCAATAAAAGGTAATGGAAAATAATCCCTATGAGTGGCTTTGTTCAATTCCCTATAGTCCACACAAACTCTCCATTTCCCATTCTTTTTAGGCACTATAACCAAAGGAGAAACCCATTGACTATCTGAGATTGGATAAATAAATCCTACATTTAAAAGCTTCTCAATCTCAGTTTTCACAATATCTCTTAGAGCAGGGTTTATCCTTCTTTGAGGTTTCTGATTGGTCTAGAATCAGTGGTATAGATGTGATGTGTAAAAATACCAGGGTGAATACCCTTCATGTCACTATACTCCCAAGCAAAATCTTGGGGATGAGAGAAGAGGAGTTTGAACAAGGCATTTTCCTCTTGATCAATCAGCCAACTATTAATTGTCAATGTTTTTCTAGGAAGAACAGGTAATTATTTGGTATCAAGGTGAATCAAATCTATAACCGGGTATTCTCTTAAGAGTGTGTTTAATAGACACGTGTGGTAACAACCTATGAACAAAAGTTATGTTTTGGAAAATATATTCTGTCATATCTATATTTTTCACAAAAGGACAAATAATGGGCTTGTTATCTTCATCCATGAAATCATCTCTTATTTCTGTAAGTTATAGCGTAGGACTAGAACAAGACTTAGCGTAGGAATCGAATTGAATCAAGCACGGGACTCAAACTATATCCAGCATGAGGTTCATAGTACTCACATTGAATTTGTGCAGTACTCTTGAATTACGACCATGGAAAGAGAGGATATGATATCATCTGAATCATTGTAATCATCCATAGATTAGTGTTTATTGTCTATGGAAAATGGTTTAAAATTAGGTTTTAATGATAAATTCTTTGAATCTTGACCATTAGTGATCACCATATTACTCATCCTGTAGTTGATAAGGGTGGCTGTTGTGGACAACTAAGGGCATCCTAGAATTATAGGGTATCCAATTTTTTTGTTCTTTGTTTTTATTATCATGAATTATACTGCATAGTCCCAGGATTCAATGGTAATGGTAACATCTTCTATTATTCCCTTGGGTTTGTTCATAGGCCAGATGTCTATCATTTACAAAACTATAGATGTCGACTATGGTTCGAGCGGTGATAACGTAGACAAAGTATTTTTGTCATAACATTCGTGGAAGATCCTAGATCAATCAAACTTTAGGAATCTAGAAATCTCCTATGCAAACTATTACAAGAGGGCTTTCAGGGTCTCTATATTTAGGAGGGGGAATATTCCCTTCCAAAATACTATCCATTTTCCATCAACATGGATGGTTTTAGGTGGTTCTTCCTTCTTCCTGGAGCCTTGAAATAGATCTCTTTAATTTTTTTGTTTAATTCAGGGATTTCCTTAAGAGCCTGCAATAGGGGAATGTCAATACTAAACTTCCTCAATCCTTGAATTAATTAAGAATCTAGTTTTTAGGAACTATAATACTTGGTTTCTCAGAGAGCCTAGATGGAAAGGGAATGTCATTGTTTGGTTGAGGATTTTCTTCAATAGAACTAAGTTCTGTTTCTTAGTTTTTTTCTTGAGAGGGTTTTCGGTCTCTATATTTAGGAGGGGAATATTCCCTTCCAAAATACTATCCATTTTCCATCAACATGGATGGTTTTAGGTGGTTCTTCCTTCTTCCGGAGCCTTGAAATAGATCTCTTTAATTGTTTTGTTTAATTCGGGGATTTCCTTAAGAGCCTGCATATATGGGGAATGTCAATACTAAACTTCCTCAATCCTTGAATTAATTAAGAATCTAGTTTTTAGGAACTATAATACTTGGTTTCTCGAGAGCCTAGATGGAAATAGAATGTCATTGTTTGGTTGAGGATTTTCTTGATAGAACTAAGTTTTTTTCTTGGTTTTTCTTGAAGAGGATTTTCGGGGACTCTACATATTTTGGAGGAATATTCCCTTCCAAAATACTATCCATTTTCCATCAACATGGATGGTTTTAGGTGGTTCTTCCTTCTTCCTGGAGCCTTGAAATAGATCTCTTTAATTGTTTTGTTTAATTCAAGGATTTCCTTAAGAGCCTACAATATGGGAATGTCAATACTAAACTTCCTCAAACCTTGAATTAATTAAGAATCTAGTTTTTTAGGAACTATAATACTTGGTTTCTCGAGAGCCTAGATGGAAATAGAATGTCATTGTTTGGTTGAGGATTTTCATGCAAAACTAATATAACTAAGTTACTTTTCTTGGTTTTTTTTTCAAGAGGATTTTCAAGGTCTCTATATTTAGGAGGGGGAATATTCCCTTCCAAAATACTATCCATTTTCCATCAACATGGATGGTTTTAGGTGGTTCTTCCTTCTTCCTGGAGCCTTGAAATAGATATCTTTAATTGTTTTGTTTAATTTGGGGATTTCCTTAGAGCCTCTGATAGGGAATGTCAATACTAAACTTCCTCAATCCTTGAATTAATTAAGAATCTAGTTTTTTCTTCTATAATACTTGGTTTCTCGAGAGAGCCTAGAGGAAAATAGAATGTCATTGTTTGGTTGAGGATTTTATTCAATAGAACTAAGTTCTTTTTCTTCAAGAATTTATTCTATCACCTACGAGGAAGGTTTTGAAGTACCTTCCTAAACATAGCAAGATATTCTTACAATCCACCGAGTTTACTGTGAGATTTCTATTTGATTCTATAATATACGTTGGGTTGCCTTGCCTCACATTTTGGGATTGGCCATAGTTTGTGTAGGTATTTGTGGTTGGGCAGGAGTTTATCGGGTTGGGAAGCATTATTGGGTCCAGTCAATAGGGATTTTTGGCCTTGAGGTATTCTTTGATTATAGTATTGTTGCCCAGATCCTTGAGGTGCATTCCATTGTTGTTGGTATTGAGGATTAAACTGTTGGTATGGTGGAATGTTTGGATGTGGAGCCCAAGGTTGTTGATAATAATTCGGTGGAGAATTCCACTATGGGCTCCATTCTTTGTGGAACTTGTTAAACCCAATGTGGAGGATATGGCCATGGTACATTCTATTGATTTGGGGCCTAATGTGATTTTTGGGTATATGTTGATTTTAGTTGGACTCAAAATTTCTTCCTTACCTCTGAGTCATATAGTTAAGCTCAGATTCCTCTTGATTTTCTTGTTTTAGGTGATTCTTTAGCAAGGGAAGTAGTCCACATTGATTTGTGTCATACTTTGAGTTCACGAGAGAAGATAGATTTATGTCTTGTTCGAGGGACAATCCTTAAGTCCATGTTTTTCTCTACACCTTATGTGGTATATGGACAAAGTCTCTATATTCCTAGCCTTCTCTCTATCCATAGTTGTATTGAGTTATACCAATAGGTTTTTTTCTCAAATTTGCAATCTCTTCCCTCAATTTGGATAGGTCCCCATTGGCCATTTTTCCATTTTGTCTTCTAAAATTGGGGCGAGTTCGAGAGTAATTCCTACAGAGGTCGATGATTTTTGTGAATTCTACCTTGTTCATGTCTCCCTTTCCCATTAAATTGAATGCTTCTTGTGTGTCTTTGTCCAACCCTTTAAGAAATAAGGTTTTAAGTATGTTAATATCTAGACCAGTACCACACCTTTTGTAAAGGAAAAGGAACCGATCCAGATAATCTTCTACACTTTCATCTTCTTTTTGTTGAATTCGGAAGAGTTCTTCTTTCATATCCCTCACTCTCTTGTAATGTCTGGATACTTTTCAGAAAACCTCTTCCATTTCTTCCTAGTTATGGATGGAATTTAGGTTTAACCCCATAAACCACCTCATAGATGCATCTTTTAAAGTGGAGGGAAATAATTTAAGCTTTAAGTAATCAGAATTTCAGTCATATGTTTGGCATAAAACCTTGAACTCAAAAATGAATTGATCGGGGTCTTCTAAAACTAATCCCTGGAAGGTTGGAAAGATAGAAGGGGATATATTTTTCAACAGATGGCTCCACATGCTAGTTTTGAGGGGGTTTTGAAAATTTATCCTAATGAATCTACCTCTATGGTCTCTAGGTATAAACATACAATCCTATCATATTGAGAATGGTTCCCTAACTATCAATACTAAACTTAATTATGTGTGTTCCACATACTCCAAAATCAGAGGATTATTGTTGTCACTACAAGGTCTTCTAATCTTCAAAAAGAAAGAGTTATGGAAATAAAATTTATGAATGGAAACTTACCAGACAACCAAAGTACCATTACCTAGCACCTTAACCTTTGATAACACCTTGAAATTCCCTAGATACGGTGCCAAAAAGTGATGAGTGTCATTGATACTCGTACTTTAATCAGAAAATTTTGTCAATCTAGGGTGGTTTCCATGGTTGTTTGCAACAAAGGGAATAGTAGGAACTACTCTCAGCATGTACTTAAAAACAAAACTAAGGAAATGATGAACTGATCGTGATTACAAAATGAAGTGCTTGGAAGGAAAAATGTGATCAAATACATAATTGAAACATTCTTAACTTAACTCGATACTGAAAAGTAAATAGATTTTGAGCTATCTGCATGCATGTGTGAATCCTGTTTTAAAAAATCATGGTTGATGATCTGGATGAGCTCGATGCGACAATATGAGTTCTCTATTAACACGGAGGTGAGTCATACACCAACACATGAATTAGAGTCATGTGTCGATACATGAATTAAGTCATGCACTATTAGTGATACTATACATATACTTTTCAAAAGTGAAGTCATTTCTTATAAACAGATCAATTTAAGCCCTTTTCTAAGTAAGAATTAGCAAGATGTCAATAAAAATACATATGCACAATAATTCCTTCAAAAACATAGTAAAGTATTAAATATAAGCAATTAGCATTATACATCATGCATTATGACATCAAAATGGTATAAGTCTAGACATGGTTTAAACATCACAAAATGGGGTTCATCATAATATTTTCACATACATTATATATTATGCAATATACAAAGTTCATCAAGTCAATTGTTAAGCCCCAATACCCTTCTAACGTTTCTTCTAGTGTAGGCATAATAGTGTATGCAAATCTAAAACAACCCCCTATCTTTACCCTTACCTCTCTTGACACCTAATAGTGGGCATAACTATAGATACAATATAAAGGTACCTTGTGCAGTAGTGATATAGTGTGATGTGATTCAAATGCTAAATTTATTCCCTTTGTCCCTTAATACCTTTGGCAAAGCTTTGTATAATATTCTCTTATTAATACATAGCTCTATGACCTTTAGAGGCTTGGTAATTGAGGAAGTTGGACTCTTGAACCTAGTTTGAGTGCTTCATACATGTATGGTGGTTGTTTTAAGAGATCTACTATTATTTTAGGAATATTTAAGAGAGCCTTTAGTGCTTTAGGAATGTAATTTCCAATGTATGCTTATGAGAATTTTATGTGAGTTTGTATGGTGAATTAGACTTGTTTATATAGGATTTCATAGATAAGGTATCACATTAAGACCAACCTAGAAGATAAGAAATGAACCATAAATACATTCTAATTGAGAAAAGAGTCATTAGAGAGAAGGATACTAGACTGTACAAAGTTGACCTATACCATAGTACAAGTCGGTCCCACACCTTATGGTGCCATACAGTCCCAAAAATGACAAAAAATTAAGAGTCCAGAAATATTATTGGGAGTAAATTATTGCTCTAGATAACTTTATCTAAGTGTGTGAGCAAAAAATTAATGTGTAGAATTGATCAATTCATGTGGGAGAGATAAAGATGTTTCAATAAGGATTAGAATTTGAGTGCAAGTCATAGTATAGAACAGCAGCCAAAATTATCATTGTCGAGGATAAGTTGCCAAATTTGTGTCTACAAGATATTTAAAGTAGTGTATATATAGAAAGAGTAGAGCTTGTTTGATGTCGTAGTCAATTTGTAGGAAATGTATCGATTATATATGTAGTACTTATCATGGAAAAAATTGGATTTTATCATTTTAATTTTAAAACATGTGTTTGGATGTTTTTGTGCAGTGCAAGCCTTAGGCTCAAGAATCCGAACCATGTTGGTGGAAAAACTACATTTAACTAGACATGTATCTCACTTAATAATTTTTGCATGTTCTTTAACGAAAAATAGCTCAAAAGGCATTCATTTTGTTGAAGAAAATGAAATAATTTAATTATGACAATAGGCAAATGGATCAAAAAGGCAATCATCTTGTTGGCGAAAACAAAGACATTTAACTATGTTGATAAGCATTTTACAATGGTAACAATAGGTGTGAACAAATGGTATGACTATATAAACTTTTATTCTCTACATTGAATTTTTTTCGTTTGATAGTCACTTAATCAAAAAATATTAATATGTTAACCATATCATAGAGTTTGGTGTCTTTTTTACAAAATATTTGTTCATCACCAACAAGTGGGAAATATGAAGAGAATGGAATCAATTTATTTATCAATATGATATGCATAAATCCAAGATAGAAGCCTTCATATTTATATTAATTGACATTTTTAAATAGTTTTATTTAGGATATTTGTTCTAGTTTTTTTGTAACTATTATCCATTTTTCACACCCCCTGTAAAATGGACAACTTAGCATGTCGGAACATCGGCAGTTGATGGAAAAGGGAAAAATGCTTTTGCAGCATGTAGGGTAGCTCATGTGTTGGCTCACCAAGTTGGTTATAACTCGCAGCTCGTTAGTTCGTCGTGGCGAATCTTGGAGTTGGCAATCAAGCTTATGTTAGGTTAGTCGGGTGAAGGTTGGTCGGTAAGGCTGGACAAGTGAAGGTTGGTCAGCTAGGTTGGTCGGGTGACGGGTTGGATGACATCCAACCCTAGTCTGGCTTCGGTTGGATGGGTGATGGGTTAGTCAGACGGGTGTGTCGGATGACTTTTGTGGCGACTTTGGATGACAGGGGTTATCATTAGTTAGATAGACAACATATGGAGAGGTTAGTAGACATACATAGATGTCGTCCAATGCCTTGGGGTTTGACACCAACATAGATGGAGGGCTTGCGATTATACGTCATTCGGTTGGTCGGTTCGTCATTTACTTCTAGAATGGACAGGTAGTGTATCGTACGGGAAGAGATAGACGGTCATCCAACCTCCTAGGTTGGATGGCCCACAATGTGAAGATGGAAACTCCGGGTTGGTTGGTGACTAGAAGCATGTACGGTCACGAAGATAGACATCGTCCAACCCAGCGATTGGATGACCCAGAGGATGGACAAGTTACAAGCCAGATGAGGGTAGGTGAATGAATGACATCCCAACAACTAGAATTAATGAGGCATGGCACCCATGACCACCCGTGCAAGAAAAGTACCAAAATGAATGGTTTCCCATACCTCTTTAATGCATCCTGCTAGTTGGTGACCCAAATTCCTATATATTGTAAAATTCACCTCATTTTGAGAGAGATTTTCGAAAAGCAAAGGAACTCTATCAAATTTGTTCTAGAGCTATTGTGAGCTAAAGGCCTCGAATTTGGGCTTATTGTAAAGGATTTTGTCTTGTGCTTATGATATGATGGATTGTGCATGTTTCTAAGCAATAAAATTCATGTTTTGTGGCCATTTTTCCTAACTTGTATGAATTGCATCTTTTTCCTTCCATTATATTTATAAGTATATTGTGCATGTATCTATCTCTTTACAGGGTCTATAGTTTGTTGTGCTTTATGAATATAGGGAATTGAATATTGTCTTGGACTATGGCATTTCTACCAGCCCTCTCCTTCTTGGTTTTCTCCCTATCTTTCACTCACTTGGATTATCTCACCCTTTCTTGGTGTATCACCTTCACTTAGAGTAGTTTTATTTCATGCATCTTTCTATCCATGTCTCCTTGGAAAGAATTAGAATAGGGTTGGTTTAGCTTGCCATTCTCTACTCTTTGGAGAATTTGGCACTAGGTTAGAGGAAGATCTCTAGAGGATTATCCTACTTACAAGGTCCCACACTTCAGATAATCCCATGTTATGCAAGTTGCATTGGTTTCCTCATACACAAAATCACAAGCAATTAGGGGTGCTATAATTTTGCACTAATAGTAACTTTTTTAACCCTATAATCACAAAAATTAGATTTTATTTTTAATATTTAATTTCAAATCAATTATTTATATCACTTTTCACTTGAATATGTATCTCACTTAATAAATTATGTGTGTATTTTACAAAAAAAAGGCTAAAAAGGTATTCATTTTGTTAAGTATATAATTTCAAATTAGTTATTATTTACTTTGTACCAAGGTTTTCTGCAACAAATGATGCAAATTCTAGTTAATAATAATCACAAGGCCAAAAAACAACTTAACATAAGAAGAAATAATGAATATAATCCAATCCTTTGAGGTTCTCACCATTTAAATTTTTGAAATATTGTTGCTTTAAGTGAAAAGTCAATGAATATTATTTATATATATATATATATATATATATATATATATTTACACATGTTTCACTTTGGATTCTTAGCAAATTAATGAAACGTATAAGAGGTAATAGGCCAAAGAGGAATACATGTTTGTGACGTTAATCGAAGGTTGTGCACACATTCCGATTTCCGGATCTAAGTTGATTGCGAGAGCTTCCTTTTGGTGGTAGGAAATACGAAATGCAAAGCAAGAGCACAAAACATAGTTAATATTAAAAGGTTAGTGGATTTCCTAGCGTGAGCTAGATCCAGAAGTGTGATATTTCCTCGCGACCATCGATCCACCGATATATATAATTTAATATAAAATAAACAGACATGCGAAACAAACAAGTTTAATACTAGTACTTTGATTTAGGTATCTCGATTAATATCAATGTTAATCTACTTAAATTCTTTGATAATTAAATTAGTGAAGGTCTCGATCGGGTTGCGAGGCTAGGTAAGGGTTCGGAGGTCACGGGTAGGGTCTAAGTAAGACTTGGTGGATTTTGGGCTTGATTTGTGGTGATTGGAGAGCTTGCTTGAGTGCGAGGGAGCTTGCGAACATAAAGACCGATGTCGTTTAGGGTGTGACCGATGATATTTTATCTATGACCGATACCAGTTAGGGATAACCGATCTCGATTTTTGTGGGAATGGTAAATTATCATAAACAGTTGTCTAGGTTCTCTTTGTGTACTGCACTGAGAGAGATGGGGAGGTTTGTGGAGAGGTTTCGGGTAGAGTATCGGCTTGGTGAGGCTTCTGTGAGGTTTTTTGGGGTGTTAAGGTCAATTTAGTTAAATCCTAATAGGAGATATAGTAACTCACGTTGGTCTAGTGACCGGTGACGGTGAAGGGGAAACCAACGATGGTTAAGGTAACCAACATCGGTAGGGGAAATTTGGTGAAATTTGATTAACATGTGGTTTTGGGCTTCTTTATGATTACATAGAGAATGGAAGGGGGCTGGTCGGGTTTGCGATAAGGTGAAAAACTCAAAAATGTGTAAAAGGTTAGGAATACATATCCAAAAGGTTGTGGTGTTTAGATAGGGATATGGGCTAGAAAGTGGGGATGGCGGAATACAAGGAATAACAAGCTCTAATTATAAAAGGATAGAAAACCTAATGAGTAAGTACAAAAATGATATAGAATCAAATGCACTTGTTCTTACAAGATTGGTGGGTGAAGGAAGGTGATGGTCAATCTGTGAACCTAGTGTTCAGTGATGTGGAAGTGCTTCCCAACCTTCGTATCAATCCTGGTACTTGTTTGGGCCTATGGCTGGATGTATTTTGTCATCTTGATGCTAAGAAAACTCTAGTTCCTACTTGAATTCTAATAGCTCTCCCAAAACTCAAAGTGACCAACCTGGGAAAAAGGTTGCCAAATTATATATATGGTGACCAACGATGGTCAAGGTGACTAGCATCAATTGAGGTTAAACGACATCGATTAAGGTGGGATATCATGGGTTTACCCAAAATAGTAGATCTTGGATATTTTTGGAATACTCTGTTTGTTAGCTCGAGTCTCAAGTGATGATTAACGCTTAGATAAGCGAGCATGTTGTTGGATAAGGAATAGGAATTTAATGCTAGGGTCGAGACTAAGTCTTGGGTGGTTAGGATAAGTGGAGACTGAGTCTTAGTTAATTAATAGGCTAAGAATAAGTCCATGGTGAGGTGTCTAGGTGATGTGTCTAGGTGAGGTGTAAATTAACCTAATTAAAGTAATTAGATTAATAAATAATGTGAGGATGGGCATTAATTCAATTGTAAATAATTAAATTAATATGAATGTGAGGTAAAGGGGTCATGGTTAGGCGAACACGTTATGTTAACTAATTAAAGGGGACCAAGGGGAGTGTGACCCAAATTTGGTGTCTACATTTGCCCCTTTTTGTCGTGTAGCTTGTATTGGTAAGTGATGTTGACAAAAACAAGAAGTGGTTTCCCCAAATATAAGTGGGAGTGAGGTTGCCCCAAGTATGGGTGAAGGTGATCCCCCTCAAACTAGGAGTTGATGAGTTATGAGACAGAACCGGTGAGTAGTTTGATAAATGGGTAAGTGATAAAAGTGAAGGTAGGTGAGTTGTAGGTAAGGGTATGGGAATTTTGGGTAATGGGTAAGGGTCAAATTGGGTAATGGGTAATGGGAAAGGTTCATATCGGGTAATGGGTAATGACAATTGAATGCACACACACATATAGATTGCGACATGGTACCAGGTTGAAGAGCTTGTAAACTCTACATCATCCAAGGTCGATAGGTTTATCCAAATAAGGTTGAAGTGATTCAGGTATCTAGGGTACAGGATATGGTCTAGAAACACGACGTAGGTTAGGTGCAAGAATTTTTAGATATGTTATGGTACACCAAAGGTTTAGTTAGGACAAACAACATGAAAATAGGTAAGGTAAGGTCATTAGGCTCAAACAACATAGGTAACAACGTTGCGAGGTATAGCAGTATAGAAGTTCGAAAGTCAAGGTATATTGGTCGTGGCATAGGTAAGGCCAAGGTAAAGGTAAAATAACGAGTCCCTAAACACAATTAAGGAAATGTATGGGTAATTTAGGCTTTTGGGTAGCGTGTAATAAGTGTTGGTAAACCCAAAAGGTATGTGGCAATAAGGAGTTTAGGTCAAATCAGGAAAAATGTAGAGGAAAAGGTACTGGTAGGTGACCGATGTAAGTTATAAGGTAATCGACATCGGTTTTAGGTGACCGTGCGGTCATATCGGGTTAGGGTTATAAGGTAGAAATTTCATATTTTACGGAATCATTATTGTCTTTTGATTTTTATAAAATGACGTGAGTGAGTGACTTGTGCATTTTCGGGAAAAGATAAGGCATTATGCACAGCTAAGGTGGAAGTGACTAAGTGGTGAGAGGAGCTAGGTAGATGGGTCCATGAGAACAGTTGGCGGCGTATGATTGGTAGATGGATTTGAGGTAAATTTCGGCATGGCGAGAGGTGGGAGCGGGTTCGGGTGGACCAGCGGCGTAGAGGCCGACATGCCACCATGTAGGTAACACCTTGATGAGGTAAGAGGTGTTTTATAACATGTTATTTGCTAAAACTTTAGTGAAAATGAAGAAATTGGGGTGGGGGGTTTTCATTTTGAAATGCAGGTTAAAAGTGGGTAAAAATGAAGGGAATGAGGAGTGGGAAGGTCACAAATAGGTGAGATAGGTTTGGGAATTAAGTTGGGATAGGGTGGGGTGGGTAGATTAGGGGTTTAGGTAAGTTTTTGTCAATTTTTGAAAATGGGGAAAATTGGTTAGGGTAAAAATGGCCTAGCTAACCTCCAAGGGCCCCATGCCCTCGGAGTGGTACCTATATAGCCCCACAAAAAAAAGGGCCTCAAGACGATGTAGTTCTCCCATAAGCTAGGGAAAATGTGATGAGGTAGAGGTATGGGTTGGTAGGTTTTAGGCATGGTTGAGTCTGTGGTAGTTAGGTATGGTTGAGTTTAGGTCACTTAGGCATGATTGAGTCTAGGTCATGAAGGCAGAGGTGAATTGAGGTCATTGAGGTGTGCTTAAATTAAGGTGTCGAAGGCTTGGTCCTATATAGGATAATCAATGAGTAATGAAAAGGTGAAGGGTAAGAGGTGACCAGAAGAGTCACCTAATTGATAAGAACCATAACACAAGTTTGACATACCTAAGATGGGTTTATGAACATAAGACCCTAACGGTGTTGCATGATGGACTATGCTAAGGTTGACGAAAGTCACATGATCCTGAAATGTCACATTTACGTCATATCCCTTGAGTGGGTAGGAAATTAGAGTGAAAAGGTGATAAGGTGAAATTGGTTGGTTTTAGCATAACCTAGTGTGAGATAGCATGTCAACTTGGCAAGAGACCTAAGATCACAATAGGCAAGTCCATGATGAAAAAGTTAATCTTTTTCTTTTTGCTTTTGCTTTTGTTTTTATTTTGATAGACTGATCGATGTGGGAAGTCTATGTGGGATGAGTATATTTTCTCCTTGAGGTCTTCGTGAAGCTGATCGATGCGGGAAGCTTCAGAATATTTTTATTTTAGTTTTTATAAGAAAATTCCTCTTTATATGATAGACTAAGTACAATACGACTAGCTTTGTATAGTTGTCCTTCGAGGGAGTAGTCTATTTATAGAAGCGAGATAGAAAGTGTAGATGTCCTTTTTGAGGGAGTCATCCTTTTCTTTGGAAGTTTGACTCAAGGAGTTGAATCCCATTTTAATTTTGAAATTTTTTTGCTTTTGGACTTTTAAGTCGTGGAAAAGACTATAGAGAAAAAAATAAGCTCTTGTTTTTAAGACAAAACTATAGCACATAGAGGTTAATTGTGATAGATAAGTTTTAAGTGATGAAAAACCATGGGATTCCATCTTAAAAATATGAAAAGTATCCATGATAATCATGCCATGAGTAGATCCGTGGTACTCATATTGAATACAAGGTTGAAAGTTAATGGGTAATCACATGATCCTGGTTTATTATTCATTGATCCTTAAAATAGGCAAAATGGATGGTGCTCGAGGATGGGCATTTGAACTTGATAGAATGTGATATAGGACTTAATTCACCAGTAGAATGGTCAAAAATGTAAGGCATTGAGGGTTCGGGTTCGGGTTTACCTTGAGTGAAAAAAATGATAAGCACACGATCCACGGTATGAGTAACGATATAAGGTCCAAGCCAATTAGGAGCAAATTTGCCTCGTTTACTTTTTTCTCTTTTATTACATGTTGATTTTCTTTCAAGATGAGGTCGCCGACTTGGAAGGTTCATTCATGGACATGTTTTTCATAGGCATGTTTGATACGTTTTTGGTAGATTTGAAGGTGATCAAGAGCATTAAGATGACATTCATCTAATAACTCGAGTTATGCCAAACGGTCTTGGTGAAAGTCATCATCATTGAGCATCTCTTTGAGTGAGATACGAAGAGACAAAATATGGACTTCAAGAGGTAGGACAGCCTCTGTACCATAGACTAGAGAGAAAGGCGTAGCCACAGTTGAGGTACGAATACTAGTACGGTAAGCCCATAAGGCAAAAGGAATGTGCGTATGCCAATCCTTTCCAGTATCGTCCACAACTTTCATAAGAATTTTGTTCAAATTTTTATTGGCTGATTCTACTTGGCCATTTGTTTGATGGTATTACGGTGAAGAAAAACTAAGTTGAATGCCAAAGGCATCACAAATCTTCCGTAGAGTTTTTTTTTGAACTATTTTCCATTATTAGTGATGAGACGATGGGAACACCAAAGTGACAAATGATGTGATGATTGATGAATTCACATATTTTCTTGGCTTTTGTTGAAATAAGAGGTATGGATTCTACCCATTTAGTGTAGTATTCAATAGTGGTAATAATCCATTGATGGCATTGTGAAGAATGGGGATTGATTTCTCTAACAAGATCTAAACCCCATTGAGAAAAAGGCCAAACGTCTCGTGCGACCAGATTAGGTGTGGCTAGGCATGACTAGGCATGTGATGAAGATTAGCATGTTGTTGGCACTTCACACAACGTTTGACATAATCACAACAATCATAGTTTAAGGTTGGCCAATAATAACCTAGGCGTAGAATGCATTTAACGAAAGCTAAACCACTAAAGTGACCTCCACAAATTTTGTCATGAACTTCCTTGATGGTGTAAGGAAATTCAAAATTGGTAAGGCATCGTAAGAGGATACCATCAAAGCTTGTTTTTATAAATAAGGCCTCCCATGATGACATACTGAGAGACACCTTAGAGAAATGTGTGTTGTCCATTGCGAGTAAGATGCGAGGTATAATTGAAAGGAAATGTAATCAGCAAACTACTTATACCAAAGGTCACGTGGGTCGGGTTGAGCGGTTCAGCGATTTAGTTAACGTATCAAAATAGATAGGAAGGTGATTACGACCTTTATACTCGACAAATATTTTCAAGTTGGAGGGTGAAGCGGTATCGATAAGCAAGGCGAGACCATGGTATCTACAAATTTGTTAGTGGAACATGGAGTGCTTTGAAGTTCATAAGCGGTCAAAGGTAGTCAAAGTATGTCCACATGATGCTTATACTTTTGAATTATTTCATTATGACATTGGTATATACCATTGACTTGATTTAGAACCAGTTGATAATCACCAAAGATATTAATTGATTTGACGTCTAAGGCGATGGTGGTTTGAAGGCCTAATATGAGTGCTTCATATTCGGTAATTTTGTTAGTACATTCAAAATCTAGTTTGAGAGATAACGACATAGGCTCACCTTAGAGAGGAATGAGGATAACTCCAGCACCACCTCCACACTGACATTTGGAACCATCAAAGAATAAGGTCATCGAGTAAATGGTATCATCCAAAGAAAGGGTAGCGATGGATTAAATCAGGAAATCAAAGTTAGAGGGATGATCTTTGGAGAGAGGTGCGTCTGGGTTGGTCGTGATAGGTTGGCCTTTGATATATTTTGGTGAGTGAATTCAAGGTCTAGGTCTGCAAGAAGCATGATCCAACATGAAACACACTAATGTTGGTAGGGCTTAGTGTACATGTAATGTAAGGGTTTATATTGGTGACAACAAAAGTTTTGTGGTTAAGTAGGTAATGGTGAAGTTTAGTAGTGACAAAAACTAAGGCTAAGTAGAGTTTTTTAGCATGGGTGTATCGGGTTTCATAATCCAAAATCGTACGACTTATATAATAAACCACTTGCTCCCTGTGTTGCTCATCATGATGAGCGAACATGGCTCTAAGGAATGATCCGTAGTAGAAATGTAAAGGTAAAATGGTTGGTCATCCTTAGGAGGAATGAGTATAGGTGGTTAGAGGAGGTACTATTTTAAGGCCTTAAATCTTAAATTAGTTGTGGCATTCATCATCCCATTTGAAGGAGATGTCCTTTTGAGGAGATGATGAAAGGGGTGACAGTGGTTGAAATGTTGTGAAATAAAATGACGAATAGAATGCAACTTGCCTTGTAAACTACGCAATTAGCGAAGGTTAGTAGGTGGAGGCATTTCAAGAATAGCCTTGATTTTAGTGGGATCGACTTCTATGCCACACAAAGAAATGATAAAACCAAGGAGTTTTCCTAAGAGGACAATGAAGACACACTTCTTAGGTTGAAGGCGAACACAATACTTGATGAGACGGTCAAAAATGACCTTAAGGACTGTAAGGTGTTCAACTCAATGTTTGGATTTGGCAAGAAGGTCGTCTACATAATCTTCTAATATGCAATACATGATGTCATGAAAGATATAATTCATATCCTGCTGATATGTAACACTAGCATTTTTAAGGCCAAAGGGCATGACTCAATAGTAGAAGGTCCCAGGAGTTATGAAGGTGGTTTTGTGTTGATCTTCCAGGAAAGTAATATTTGGTTATAACCCAAGAATTTGTCCATGAGTGATAACATCTCATGGCTAGAGGTGAGATCAACTAGGTTGTTTATACTAGGTAGAGGAAAGTCATCTTTAGGGTAGGATAAATTAAGGTCATGGAAATCCATGCATATGTAGATTCCTCCTATCGCTTTTGTGATAGGAATGATGTTAGAGATCCATTGGGGATAATCAATGGGTAGGATGAGGGAAATCGAGAGAAGGCACTTAAGTTCTTCTTTGATAAGGCAGGCAATACGAGGATATATTTTTCATGTTAGGTTATGGAGCTTGTTTTCATGTGTGAAAGTGTTGAAGACTATACACTAAAAGTATTGTACACTTTCCATTTTGTCTTGTCGGTGCCCAATATCTTGGGAAACATGTTTTTCTCATATGGGCGGGATTTTGACCCATAGGTTTATGGGATAGTTTTTTCCCATGGTTTTGATACCCACGGTTACGTAAAATTGCTTAAGCGATTGTCTATTTATATGGTTTTATGCATATGGTAAAATAAGGTAAAACATTGCGAGATGTGCTTTGAATTCATGTGTGAATTACTGCAGAATTTGTTGAGCATAGCTCCAAACAGATCTGGGTATTGTATTGAGAGAGTGGTGGCTTGTAATAAAATATGAGCAAGTGATTCTTGGTGGACATAGCCCAAATTGGGTGAACCATGTTAAATATTGTCTCTTTGTGTTGTGTTATTTTATTATGCACTTTTATTTGAGATCTGTAATATTTTCTGCATATTAGTTTCTACTGTTGCGATTCTATGAGGATTATTCCACATATTTTATCCCTTATTTCCTAACAATTGGTATCGAGTGCTGGTTTGGTTTCTTGAAGTGTTGAATTACGGGGAAAGTTCTATCTTGAGTGGGAGCTTTGGCGAGATGATGGAAGATCTAGGGTTGATAAATTCAACGAGCAAAATTTCATCTTTGGAAGATGTAGATGGAAGATTACCTTTATCAAAAGGATCTTTATAATATGTTGTCTAATAAGGTGAAAAAACCCTCGAGCATGACGAGATCCGAAATGGGATTTGCTAGATAGGAAGGCACTTGGGACAATCTGGATGTGTCTTGCATCTTCGGTATTATTTAATGTTTCAAAGGAAAATACTACAAAAGAACTAATGGATGCATTAGGGAAGTTGTATGAAAAACCCTATGCCTCTAATAAGATGTTTTTAATGAAAAAATTGTTTAATATGAAGATGTCTAAGAATGGTTCGATTGCGAGATCATCTAAATGATTTTATTAAGGTTATAAATATGCAAGCTTTGGTTATAATAGAATTTGATGAAGAAGTTAGGGATTTATTAGTTATGTGTTCTTTACACGAGAGTTGGAATAGCCTAGTAATGGCGGTCAAGAACTCGGTTCTGCTAACTCAAAGTTGAAGTTTGAGGATATTGTAGGGGTGATTCTAAGCGAGGAAATGTGAAGAAAAAGCTCTAGTGAATCTTCTACTTCGAGGAATGCCTCGATAGTGGAAACTAGAGGAGGCAGATGAGAATAGAGAAGCTGTGGAAAATCAAAGGATCGGGCAAGTTCAAAATCCAAAAGCAAGATAGTATCTTTGGAACTTTGGAAAGTCTAGGCATGCGAAAGAAGGAATTTGTTAGGAGCTTTGAGACAAGAAGAAACAACAAGAAGAAAACAAGTAGGCAAATGTGACAACGGGTAATGTATGTTAGGATGCTTTGATCCTTTCTTTGCACAATATTATTGAATCTTGGGTTTTAGATTTGAGGGCTTCTTTCCATGCTTCTCCACATAGGCATTATTATTTTTATTATGTTCAAGAGATTTTGGGCATGTTTTCTTGGTGATGATGAGCCTTACACAATAGTTGGAAAAGGTTTTGTTCGAGTTAAGATGCGAAATGGGAATATTTTGTTATTGAAGGATGTCGGACATGTGCCTAGATTAATACAAAATTTGATATCGGAAGGGTAGTTGGGAAGTGATGGTTGTACTGTGATATTTACAGTGGACTCTTGGAAGGTTACCAAGGGTGCTCTTGTGGTGGCAAGAGGTAAGAAGGTTGGAACCTTGTATTTAACCACTTATAGCACTAATTTTTGTAATCTTGTGGCTTCAAAAGTAGATATAACATTGTGGCATTATAGGCTCGGTCATATGAGCCATAAGGGCATGGAGATCATAAAGAAGGATTTGCTTAGATATACAAAAATAGGTTTGGAGTTCTATGAGGACTTTGCATATATGGGAAACAAAAGTGAGTAAGGTTTCTCAAGGTTGGACCTATAAAGAAAGAGAGTAAATTAGAGTTGGTGCATTCGATGTGTGGGGCCGGCTCGGTATCATCTCTTGGGGTTCAAGTTATTATGTTACTTTTATTGATGATGCACGACAACAAGAAAGTTTGGGTTTATTGTATTAGAAAAAAATTGATGTATTTGACACTTTTGTTAAATGAAAAGCCTTAGTAGAGAAAGAAACAGTCTTAAGCTAAAATGTAAAGTCGGATAACGGAGGGGAGTATTGCTCTGATGAATTTGATTATTATTGTTCTAAGAATGGGGTGTCACAAAGGATGAAACAGAACAATAATGGAGCGTCTTAGGAGCAAGAGGTTACATGCGGGGATTTGCCTCTTTCTTTTTAGGCGAAAGCGGTGAGCACAAATTGTGTACTTGATAAGCAGAGGACCTTTAAATTCCTTGGATGGAGACATACCAGGAGGCTTGGTATGGTAAGAAAGTTGATTATTCATTTCTTAGATTCTTTGGATGTGAGGTATTTGTCCATATAGACAAGGATGATAGGACTAAGCTAGATGTTAAATCGGAAAAATGTACTTTCATTGGTTATGGTGGTGGTGACTTTGGATATAAATGTTGGAGTATTAAGGACAAGAAAATCATTCAATCTAGGGATGTGGTCTTTAATGAAAAAGTCATGTATAAGCATCGATTGTAGGAAAATAGGAAGAATCCAAGAAAGAATATGCGGCGGTAGAGGATATTTACGGATGGGAAATTGACACATGAATCAATTCGGGAACCTCCTCAATATGAACCCCAAACTCCTATATTGAAGAGGTCTTCTAGGGTAAGAAGAGAACCTAAACGTTTTTCTCCTTCTCTTTATTATTTATTACTCGCTGATAGTGGAGAGCTAGGGAGCTTTGATGAAGCAATGTAGGTAGATGCCATGAAGAAATGGGAGAAGGCCATGGATGAGGAACACCGAGCTCCATGGAGAACCGGACATGGGATTTGGTGAAGCTACCCAAAGGCAAAAAGAGCATTACGGAGAACAAGTGGGTGTTCGAGTCAAATAGGAAGAAGGAGGAAAGAAAAGATACAAGGCCCGATTGGTGAAGGGGTTTGCACGAGAAAAAAGGTATAGATTTTGATGAGATTTTTCTCCTGTAGTAAAAATGACTTCTATTAGAAGCTGTTCTAGGAATAGTTGCAACAAAAGACTTGCACTTAGAACAGCTTGATGTGAAGACCGCATTTCTTCATGGTGATTTGGAGGAGGAACTATATATGCAACAACGAGAGGGCTATGAGGTCAAGGGAAAATAGGATATGGTGTGCAAACCCGAAGAAAAGCTTGTATGGCTTGAAACAAGCTCCACGTCAATGGTATAAGAAATTTGATAACTTCATAATGGAGCAAGGTTATATTAGATGTCATTATGACCATTGCATGTATATAAAGAAATTTAAGGATGGCAGTTATATTATCCGTGTCTATATGTGGATGACATGTTGGTTGCAGGTAAAAACATGTAGGAAATAAAAGTACTCAAGAATCAGCTAAGTGAATCCTTTGCTATGAAGGATTTGGGGGCAGCCAAACAAATCCTTGGTATGAGGATATCTCGAGATAGGAAGGAACAGTTGACTTTATCTCAGGAAGATTACATTAAGAAGGTCTTGGAGAGGTTTAATATACAGGATGCTAAACCGGTTGGGACTCCTTTGGCAAGCCATTTCAAGTTATCAAAGGAGCAGTGTCCCAAGACAAAGTAGGAGAGAAACCAGATGTCCAAGGTACCTTACTCATCAGCAGTTGGTAGTTTGATGTATGCCATGGTGTGCACCAGGCCTGATATTGCCCATGCAGTGGGAGCGGTGAGTAGATTTATGAGTGATCCGGTAGAGATCACCGACGGGTGTCATAAAGTGGATCCTTGATGTTTTGAGAGGACCATGCGGACATTTTTGTGCTACTGATGGATCAAACATCACTTTGTGTGGTTATGTAGATTCGAGATATGGTTGGAGATGTAGACAGTAGGAGGAGCTCGACATGTTATGTTTACACTATAGGTGGGATAGCGTAAAGTGGATTTCACGACTACAAAAGTTAGTGGCTTTGTCAACCATGGAGGTGAGTATGTTTTGCTACGAGAGGAAAGCAAAGAAATGATTTGGTTACAATAATTGCTTGAGGAGTTGGGGCATAAGCGGGGAGGAAGGAAAGGCTGCATAGTGATAGCTAGAGTGCTATACACCTAGCTAAGAACTCGCTTTCCACTCTAGGATGAAGTGTATACGGAGTAAGGTACCATTTCATTAGGACAACTTTGGAGGAAGAGAATTTGAAGGCTGGAGAAGATTCATACTAGTAAGAATCTAGCATACATGATGACCAAGGTGGTCACAAGGGAAAAAAGCGAAGGCATGTGTTCGGCTTTGGTTGGTCTTCACGAAAACTAATGAAGGGTTGAGAAGCTTGCTCGAGAGAAAACTAGGCTCCAAATGGGAGATTGTTAGGTTGTGGAGCTTGTTTTCATGTGTAAAACAAACCTAATATACCAGGAAATGTGTTTTTCTCATATTGGCAGGATTTTGACCCATAGATTTATGGGACGATTTTTCCCATGGTTTTAATACCCACGATTTTGTAAAACTTCTTAAGCAATTTTCTATTTATATGGTTTTATGCATATGGTAGAATAAGGTAAAACATTGCGAGATGTGCTTTGAATTGAGGTGTGAATCTGTAGAGTTTGTTGAGCATAGCTCCAAACAGATCTGGTTTTGTATTGAGAGAGTGGTGGCTTGTAATAAAATCTAAGCAAGTGATTCTTGGTCGACGTAGCCCAAATTGGGTGAACCACGTTAAATAATGTCTCTTTGTGTTGTGTTATTTTATTACGCACTTTTATTTGAGATCTGTAATATTTTTGCATATTAGTTTCTCTTTTTTGCGATTACTGAGGGATTATTCCACATATTTTATCCCTTATTTCCTAACATTTCGCATGCTTCTATTTTATCGGTTTGGCTTTAGGAACAGATTATGATATTATTGACCATAATGTTTGAGTCAATACTGAGCATATCAGGCGTATGGCCGAGAAAAAGCATTGCTATGATCTCGGAGGAATGAGGTAAAAGCTTCTTGTTTAGCAGCATCTAAAGATTGGCCTATCTTTAGAATGTGCGGGTCATCTTGAGTGTTAATATTGATTTTGATGGTCGATTCATTTAACATGGTTTGTGTCTCAGAAGGCAACAATCGGTGAATATAAGAATCTTCTACACCAAGGTAGGTGAGAATAGACTCATCGTCCTGACATTGAACGATGTTAATATAAGGTGTATCATCATTGATCATGTCAGGATATAGGAAGGGAAGGGAAGAGGGAGCCTCACCATCATGTTGATAAGTCATAGGTCTCAAGGAAATGGTGTTTACGAAAAAAAAAAAAAACGCGTTAGGAGGAATGGATTATGGATCCATAGACTCCATGGGTGAAGGTGGTGAAGTTAGTAGATGGGGTGAAGAATGTTTTTCATCCTCAATGAGTTTGACGCAGGATTTCTTAAAACATGGTTTGGAAAAGCCAATACCACTGCAGTCGATGTATTTACATGTGGTACATAGGATGACAGTATGGTGGCCCTGTTCATAGAACCCAAAGCCAAAGTCTTTCCATGCACAATGGTGGAGGAAAGTGTGGTGAAATGGCGGTTAGTGATGGATTGAAGGTCAGAAGAAAATGGTCATGTTTGGGAAGGTGGCTCGGGTGAGTAGGTAGAAGTATCAAGTCCCCCATAGGTTAAGTTTGTACAAAGGTGAGGAGGACCATAAGGGAAAACCTTACCTACACAGTGATCATAGTGAGGATGTTGGCAAAGGTTACCATACTCTTGAGGAGTAAGGAATGTGTTGATGTTGTACAAGTGGTACTCCCCCAAAGTGAGACGTTGAAAAACACCTTCTAAGGGATCGGTAGTTGGTATATGGGTAGCGGGAATAGATGAATCACTAGGCGATTAGGAAGAAGAAGCATTAGTTAGTTGAGAAGTAGAAGGGTTAGTGGATGGGTCAGCTGTAAAGGCTATGGTGGCAGTGGGAATAGAGGAGGTAGGTGTGGAAAAGGTAGTAGCAACATCGGTGGATGGGTTGATGGGTGAAGGAGAAGTGGTGATAGTGGTAGATGCCTTAATTAGTACAAGGACATCATTAGGTCAGTATAGCATGTTACAAGTTTTGAATGGAAACGGGTCAATGGGGATGGTATAGTTATGTCCTTCATGTTCAAATTTTACACAATGATGTAAGGTTGAAGGAACACAACCCATGACGTGGATCCAAGGTCGTCCAAGTAACATGTTGTACTGCAACTCCCCCTCTAAGACATAGAATAGTTTTGGAATGGTACAAGGGCCCACACAAACATGGAGGATGATGGTGCTGAGAGTGGAAGTGATGGTGTCATTGAATGAACGCAACATAACTAGGTTATTATGCATACAATTTGAAGGGATGCACATTTGATTGTATGTGTGGGAAGAGATGATGTTGATGTTGGCACCACCATTAATCATAACACATCGAGCGTGTATATTATTGATATAAACTAAGATGAAAAGGGTGGGATTAGGATCATCTTATTGGAGAGGTATAATCTCGTCGTCAGAGAAATTGAGGGCAGCTACTTGGTGAATAGTGGCGGGTGTAGAGGAAGGGTATGAATTGGTGAGAGAAGCTATATGGTGAGGGGTGAGAATGGAGGTCACAGGTTTCAAGTCGTTAGGTAAAACCTCCATGAGGTCATGTTGATGGGATTCAAAAGTTTGAACAAGGTCATACAAAGACATTTTTAGAGGGGATTGGTGCAATTGTTTTATCATTGTACGATGGGTGACACCATCAGAAATAGGATATGTGGGTCCCTGAATGGTGATTTTTGGTGCAGGTGTAGATGGTATGTTGGGCATAGGATTGGTGGATGGGCTAGTTGCTTTTTCCTTTCCTTTATCTTTCTGGGTGTGAGTGGAAACTTGGATCATGTTAATCTAAGGAAGAGAGGTGAATGGAGAATGTGTGTTAAGAAAATTATAATGACGTGATGGACAAAAACCTAGTGTGAGGTAAGAACATTGTGAAATGAGTAGAGCGCACCGGGCATATTGGTGGGTTTTTGGCTAGTTCTCTTATACAAACCATATTGATCTCAAATTTTAGAGGTGGATAAAAGTGTTTTAGAGGTGGTTATACGAGGTCATTGAATAGGTAGTGGGTGATGATGTGTAGTGATAGGTGGAGGTGGGCTGGGTCCTCATCTAGAATATTGTTGACATCAAAAAAATTTCATGAGGACAAAGTTGGAGAAGAATGGTTTTTAGAGCCTTACAATTTTCTACATCATGTCCTAGCACACGATGGTAGGCGTAAATTTTAATATCCTAAAACCCTTTTGGTTTGGGCTTGAGTGGGTCATAAGGTTTAAGGGGCGGCAATGTGATAACCGAGGTCTCTAAAGGTTACCTAGAATGTTGGTGTAAGACCATGCCAATGGATTGCAATGTGAGGTGATTGTGGGTCTGGATTGAAGTGTAGGTGATTGTGATGTGTGAGGTACTACAGGAGGTGGAATTGGAGATGGGATAGGTTTGACCACCAATTTGGTAGGTGGTACTATTTTAGGCTTGGGTTGTACCTTCTTGAGTAGAGGCGTAGTAGATGAACTAGCGATAGAAGGTGTTGTAGGCTTAACTACCTCCTTGGAGGGTAGTGGGTTTTTCAATTTTGGTTGCACCTTCTTGGGTAAAGGTGAAGGAGGAGTACGTGATGCAGAAGGGAAAGCAGATGGTGGAAGAGGATAGGTTAGCCATGGTGATAATGGAGGTGCGGTAAAAGTTGTTGGTAGAGGCGAGGTGGAAGGTACAGGTTGAAGAGAAGGAAGTCTCATAGGTAGTGATGAGGTTATTATAGCTGGTGGGGGTATAGGTGGTAAGAAAGATGCGGGTAATGGAGAAGGTGTATGATTTGTGGATAGGTTGGGTGTAATAAAGGATTGTGATGAAGAGGCGGGCTGCGACACTTTTGATTTTCCTTGGATAGGTGGTTGCTTGGCAAGGTCGATGGGTGAGGCCCTAGGATAGACGAGAAGGGGTGAAGGTGACAAAGGCGTGGTGGGTGAAACTGGTGTGTGCGGCCTAAAAGGTTGGGTCTTCCTTTTAGGTAGAGGATTGGTTTTGTGTGAGCTTGGGACAACAATTGTGGCTAAATCCAACTTGATAGCCGAGTGGACTAGGCTTGATGTCTGCAAGACACCTAAGGTAGTGATGGGTTTGATCTGAGGGAAGGTGTGGATACAAGTAGATTCTTAGGCATAGGAACATGTTTAGTTGTTGGTAAAGGTTTGGATGTAGGCGAGGGTGATGAAGAAGAGTTCATTTCAATAGGAATGGTCATGGTTGATTAGGTTCCTTGAAATACCTTTGGATAGATCATGGAAGTATCCACATGCAACATTTACATTTGGGTTGAAAAGGGTAGCTGAAGGCGTCCTCAAAGCATGGAATGATCAACGTAATCCAAGCAATCGGCCAAGGCATGAAAATGAAACTGTTGTAAGAGAAGATGACATTGGCTTAGTAGCAATCCCTATAAAATATGTCTGTGAGACAAGGAACTGGTTGGCTTGAACTCGTGGTAAGAGAACTAAGAAAAGATCAACATGATCCTATAATGCTAATGGGGAATTGTCCCCAACAACAATGGTGCATCTAAAGGATCCCCTATGGGTAGGGGAGATGATAGTTGGGATGAGATAGTTTCCTCGGTGGAGAAGAAAGTGAAGATGACTCTCCCATGGGTAGGAGAGTTAATATCATAGGTTGTTTTTAGGTTACGAGGTAAGTGGTGAAATGACATTGGCGAGAAGTTGCGGACTCCTTTATGGGTGAAGGGGGAGATAAAGGGGACTCCTCTGGGTGAAGGAGTAGAGGAAGTAGGCTCCTTCATGGGTAGAGGAGTTCGTGCTAGAACCTCCTCAATAGAGGGATAGGAGGAAATTGCGAAAGGGTCGATACGGTGTCAAACACCGCATAAACCTTGCGAACATTACTATTATTAGTTGAAGGTTCCCCAGTTTGGTTTGATGATAGGGTATTGTTAGGGAATGTCTTCTTGAAGATATGCAAATTTTGATTGGTGGGTGCGTTCGGGTTGTCTAGGACGAGATCTCCATTATCTAACATTTCCTCAACAATGCTCTTGAAGGTTATACAATTACCATTCTATGGCCTTTTACGCGATGATAGTTATAATAGTCATGTTCCTTGTACAATGTTGGTATAGGATGAGTGGGGTCAAAACTAGTATGTGGTTTTATGGGTGGAAGAGTAATGGCTCCGGCCTTAAGAAGTTTTTCTACTACTGAAGAATAAGGCTCCCCATTGGAGTGTATTTTCATTGCTCCGTCTGAACTGAAAATTTTGAATGGGAGAAAGGTTGGAGGTAGGTTTTGATTGATTAGAGGGTTGAGATGGGCCAACCTTTAAAGCTACCACATTGGCAGATCCTTTGGATTTTGAAAAATTATTTTGGGATTTTGAAGAGGAAGAAGCATCATTTTATTTAAATGCGGTGTTTTTGTTACGCAATTGAATTTTCTTCTCTTCAATGGCACAAATTTCTAGTTTTGTGCCATGGTAAATGCTTCATCAAAGGTACAAAGGTTTGTACTTACAAAGTTGGTGAGATGTTCTTGGCACAAGCTCTAGTGAACAACTCTATAAGCTCGGTTTGAGGCAACTAGAATGTTAGCTAGTTGATGAGGCTCTACCAATGAGCAAAAAATTAGTGATAGACTCATCATCGTATTGTCGAGTTGAGTACAAGTCGGTCATAGTGACCTTCTTGACGATATTGATTGAAAAATGGTCGAAGGCTTGAGCCACTTGATTAAATGAGTAAATGGAATGTCGAGGTAAACCACTATACCAGTCTAATGTAGGTCCCGTTAAGGACATGGGGAATGTTCGTAGGAGTAAAGCATCATCGTGGAGATTAGGTAACACCCATGTTTGAAAGACCGTAAGTGTTGTTGCGAGTCTTCTTTACTGTTGAACTGTTAAATTTGGGCATTTCCTAATGCACAGGGTATGGGTGAATGGGAATAGATGGATGGATGGGCTCATTGTAGATTTCATCGTAGGTTAAGGAGTTGTGAGAGCCAGAAACTGATGCTTCCAATGTTTACATCTTTTCCATCATCATTTTAATAAGGTTGTTGGTGGGTTGTGATGATTGGGCACCCCTTACAATATAAGGAGGTTGATGATGAATGTATGATGTGGATGGCATCCTAGTATATGGTGGTGCAAAGTATGAGAACTCTGTGAAGGGGAATAGATGTTAGGTTATGGAGTTGTATTGCTTCATAGATAACATGCATTACATGTGGCTGGTTTACACAAATGAATCGGCGTCGGTTAGCATATTAACCGGTGTTGGTCGATTTGCATAAGAACCACCGTTGGTCGGTTAGACATATTAACTTGCCATTGGTCGCATATGAACATTAGTCGTGTAGATGAACCGCCATCGGTCAAGGTAACTACAAGAGTGCTTTTACTTGTGCGATGATGTTTTAATTAACTCTCGGGAATTAGATCTATTTTTAGCATTAAAGTAGATTTATTGTTTGTAATTGCATGGCTAAGTGCCCTAAGTTTATATACGACTATATAAGCATAAAAGCTAGGGTTTAGAAGGTGAATTAAGAGAAGGATTGACTTAGATCCTTGATTCTCCTAGATTGAGAGGATGATGATAAAGAAGAAGAAGAAAAAGAAAGAACATGTTACATGAAGACAAAGTCTCCATGGAAAGGAGCTTTGGAAAAATGAAATAACTAAGCAGTACATCGAATGGTGAGAAGAGGGTAACATCTTCTACTACGTATTTTCTTTGTATATTTATTGTCTCATTATAATGGCTTGCATAGTATGTAAAGCACATAGAGTTTCTTCTTGTAGATCCACATATTGGTGAGATCTTGTATTGTAGATCCATGAGATCATGATGTATTGTTGATCCATGTAGATCTAGTCTTATATCGTTAGATCCACAAGTTGTTGTGAGATCTTGTATTATAGATCCATGTAGATCTAGATCTTGTATTCCTCCTACACCCGATTACCCTATTTGTTGTGAGATCTTGTATTATAGATCCATGTAGATCTAGATATGGTAGAGGAGGTTGTCTTCATGTTTGCTTGCACGAGTTATGCATACAGTGATGGAGATACATACTTACTTCTTGGTGCACAATCATAAATGACATTGGTAGACCCATGTAAGAGGTCTTGTTGTAGATCCACATAGAACTTGGTAGCATTCGGAGATGCAATAGTTCTGGTTATGTGAAATTTTCATGGTGGTGTTTGAGGCACGGTTGTAGTGCACTCATGGAGATCTGTTTAGAGATATGGAGGAGAGGAGATACTCTTGGAGAGATGCATTGTACTCTTGTATTTAAAGAGTTGGTTTGTACTCTTTTATATTATATATATGAGATCTCTATCTTTGGTGGACGTAGCCCACATTGGGTGAACCACGGTACATGTTGTGTTATGTGTGTGCATTTTGTTTTTATTTGGATTATTCTAGTTTATACTTCCACTACTGTAGATTCTAAGGAATTGTTAAGATCATGTGTGCATGATTGGGTTTGTTATTTAATCATAGCACTATTCCGCGGCCCGAATTCCCAATAAATAGATACACGCAGAAGGTAACCCTCGAATAGGTAATAAATGAGATTGGGGGTTGTTGGTGATATGTATAAGTAGGTGGGGTAGTCGTAACGACTCTTGTGGTAATTGGGGGTAGAGACTATGGGATGGAAAGGACGAGGTTTTGGAATGGGGTATGGGTTGCTAACACCATGGGTGGTTGCGATGTAACTAGTACATATGAGGTAAAGGGTACAGATGGAGCTATGCTTAAGGTGGATGATGAAGGAATAGTTAACACCACATGTGTGACAAATTTCGTAGGTGAAACAGTTATAAAGGATGTGAGGTCCAATTGAGACACCACAGGTGGTAAGGTGGATGAAGGTAATGTTGAGCTGGTGGTAGCTGATGTGGAAGTGGGGGTGAGGGTAGGAGAGATAGATACGGGCATGTCATATACCAACTAACTTGAAGAGTACCGGGTAGATGAGTGGGTGAGATAGTGTTGTAGGGCAACGGGATTCTGGTCAAGGAGTCTTGCGAACTCCTCGTTGCCAATACTAATAGTAATGGGCTGATTTGGATCCATAGGCGATAGGATGGAAGGAAGCGATGGAATAGGTGGAAGGCGGTGAAGGCTAGCGTGGAACATAAGGGAATTGGCTTGGATATGAGTCAAAACCATGTGAGTTAGCATAAACCTAGTAATCATTCTCTCTATAAATGACACAAAAAAATAACAATAATGGAGAAAAATAAATTCTAGGAGGTGAAGTTGGTCGTTGTTTTAATTAAAAACTAAAACACAGAACCAACAATGGCTAGGTAACCGATGTCGATGACGGGTGATCGATGATGGTTAGGGTGACCGATACGATTACTGTGGGAAATCAATAGTTTTACAAATGAGGCAAAAACCTTATGAAAATGAAGTAAAGAAATTGTATTTGAATGTGATTTTAAAATTTTGGGGGTATGATGATGTCCTGAGAACTTCAAAAAGAATAAAAGATGTTATGAGTGTTGTTTTTGGTAAAATTGACCAAAAATTTGAAACCAACAATAGTTAGGTAAATCAACGACAATCGATTTAAACCGAAACGACGGATCGTTTGAACTAACGCTGGTCACTGTGAAATTTGGAAAAAATAAAGAAATTTTGATTTTGTGAATTAAGTTAGATGAAATATCAACATAGAAACCTGATTATGATAGTAATGGACCTTGACACACTCAGAAACAATCGAGAATACACCAACTATGATGGCAGAGTGTGAAAGGAAGAAGAAAATGAAGAACGTGACCTCACAACTCAAAACACAACTCAAGAAAAAGCTAAGAAAAACACGAAATCCTATAAGTGAATTTTTATGTTTTAGCTTATGTTATTTAAGACTAACTTGTGTACAATACAAAGCTTTTTTTGGTTGGAAAGGTGTCCTATGAAGAGGCAAGATCTAAAGATGGTTTCAGGTTATGTTTTGGCGGGGCGGTCCTTTCTCTGAGTTAAAGACTAGACAGAGAAACCAGCTGGGCACCCACTATCAATCCTCTGATCGTGTGATTGTTGACAACTTATTCTAGGTAAGGTGTTGTTTAAGAAGATGTGTGAATTTATATTTGTGTAATTTGGCAAAGAGAGAGAAGAGAAAGTTCTCTACAATTCAATTATGTCAACCATCAGTTGGGCATGACTTCCAGCATATAGGTTGCCCTTAGTTTTAATGTGAGCTAAAAATGTAAGAATAGAAGTATGAAATGTAAGTGTTGTAGAACCCAAATCGAAATGTGATATTTGATGTAAACAAAGAGTGAATAGGAAAGAGAATGACCTTCACTAATGCAAATGCAAGAAGAAAAATAATGATTCTTTTAGTCCCGAAATACAAATGTCACTGAGACAAATAGAAGAAAGAGAATATTTCTAGGAAAGAATTTAATGTTAACTTCCTTTTGAAAAGAAACAAACATACAACAGTTCCCTAAGAATGAATAAATGCAAGGAACCTTGGATGGGTCCCACTGGCATGCCAAAATGTTTCACCGGATTCTTAGCAAATTAATGAAATAGATAAGAGGTAATAGGCCAAGGAGGAATACATGTTTGTGATGTTGGTTGAAGGTTGTGCACGCATTCTGATTTCCTGATCCAAGTTGATTGCGAGAGCTTCCTTTTGGCTAGGAGGAACTACTTGAAATGCAAAGCAAGACCACAAAACATAGTTAATAGCAAAAGGTTAGTGGATTTCCTAGCGTGAGCTAGATCTAGGAAGTGTGATACTTCTGATGGTTGTCAATCCACTGATATATATAATTTAATATAAAATAAATGGACATGCAAACAAACAAGTCTAATGTTAGTACTCCGATTTAGGTATCTCGATTACTATCAATGTTAATCTACTTAAATGCTTTGATAATTAAATTGGTGAAGGTCCCAGTCAGGGTTACATAAGCTATGTAGGGGTCCGGAGATCACATTTAGGGTTTGTGTAAGACTTTGTGGAGTTTGGGCTTGATTTGGGTGATTGGAGAGCTTGCTAGTTTGAGGTAGCTTGTCAAACACAAAGATCGATGTTGGTTAGGTGTGACTAACAACGGTTTATATATGATCGATACCAGTTAGGGATAACCGATCTCGGTTTCTATGGGAATGGTAAAATATCATAAACAATTATCTAGGTTCTCTTTGTGTCTGCACAGATAGATGGGGAGGTCTGTGGAGAGGTTTCAGGTAGATTATTTGGCTTGGGTGAGGCTTTTGTGAGGTTTTTGGGGTGTTAAGGTCAATTTAGTAAAATCCTGATAGGAGATATAGTATGCAGACATTGAGTCCGGTGGCAGGTCTTTGTGAAGGGAAATCCAACGACGGTTAAGATAACCGGTGTCGGTAGAGGAAATTTGGTGAAAGTTGATTAACAGGTGGTTTTGGGCTTCTCTGTGATTACACAGAGAATGGAGGGGGACTAGTTGGGTTTGTGATAAGGTGATAAAAACTCATAAATGTGTAAAAGGTTAGGAATAAAGATCCGAAAGGTTGTGGTGGTTGGATAGGGATATGGGCTGGAAAGTGGGGATGGCGGAATACAAGGAATAACAAGTTCTAATAACAAGAGGATAAATAACCTAATGAGTAAGTACATAAATGATACAAAATCAAATGCACTTACTTGTTCTTGCAATATTGGTGGGTGAAGGAAGGTGATGGTCAATCTGTGAACTTGGTGGTCAGTGTCGCGCAATGCTTCCTGAGTGTCATTGTGAATACCAATGCCTTTAGGTTAGTCTTGGTACTTTTTGGGCCTCTGGCTGGATGTATTTTGTCATCTTGATGTTGAGAAAACTCTGGTTCATGCTTGAATTCAGATATCTCTCTCAAAACTCAAAGTGACCAACCCGGAAAAAGGTTTCCAAATTGTATATATGGTGACCGACGACGGTCAAGGTGACCGGCATCAGTTGAGGGTTAACCGACATCGGTTAAGGTGAGATATCCTAGGTTTACCAAAAATAGCAGATCTTGGCTATTTTTGGTGTGCTCTACTTGTTGGTGGGTCTCAAGTGATGGTTAACACTTAGATAAGCGGGCATGTTGTTGGAGAAGGAATAGGAATTTAATGCTAGGGTTAGACTAAGTCTCAGGTGGTTAGGATAAGTGGAGACCGAGTCTTAGTTAATTAATAGGCTAAGAATAAGTCCATGGTGATGTGTCTAGGTGAGGTGTAAATTAACCAAATTAAAGTAATTAGATAAATAAATAATGTGAGGATGGGCATTAATTCAATTGTAAATAATTAAATTAATATGAATGTGAGGTAAATGGGTCATGGTTAGGCAAATACGTTATGTTAACTGATTAAAGGGGACCAAGGGGAGTGTGACCCAAATTTGGTGTCTACAACACGATTTATAAGGGTAGAGAGAATAAATTTGTAGTTAAAATTGTGTGAGTTTTTAAGATCAATGTTTCGAGATCATGCTCCATCATTCTCATCTAAAAATAATCTTTGTTTATATTTGTTTAAATAATATTTTATTTTTAAAAAATAGAAAAGTCTATTGCTTTATTATATTATATATAAAGGGTTCCAATAGAGCAAGTTTTTGTAGAAGGTAAGTAGAGGATTAAGATTTTAACTATCATATTAATTATAATGAAAAAGAATGATCAAGATCATAAGTGTCTAATTAGTCAAAATGAAAAAGAAGGATCAATATCATAAACAACATGATGATGACACAAGTAATAGTAAGGAGGAGGTCAAAAGTGTAGCAATGAACAAGGGAAAGAAAAGGATACCCCAACATAAGGAGGTAGGGCCCAACACATACACCAGCAGAAATCGTAGAGGAGGAATTTGGAGTATATGGAAGACAAGGACTCAACGAAGAATGTTGACATGGAAAACCAACAAGCTAACGGGTTTGTGTTGTTATTTGGTCTTTAGTTATTGTCTATGATTTAATTATTGCCTTTATGTAAACATTTTGTAAACATTTTGTTAAGCAATAGTATTTTGTAAAAGAAAGTGTTTCTTGGGATTTGGATTAAGTTATTTTGATCATATTTGTTGTTGGTTGTTAGAGGGTTTTCATTGTTATATATTTTCTAGTTGTACAAGTTTTGGGATCCCGTTAAAACCTTATACTTTTACCTAATAAAAAATAAAAAAAGATAGATCAATATCATAAGCAACATGGAAGAGAAAGGCTTCATGTCATACCATCCTTATTGTGGGAATATTTTTCACATGATTTTTCATTTATTGAATCCTTATAGGTATCCTTGTCATCAAGTGGCCTTTTTATAATTCTACCCATAATCATAATCCACTTGTTAAATTTATGAAGGATTTTGATGGCACCTTCAACTAATCAACCATGTAAGTTTATTTTGAAGGTATTCTATGAGGTAATACCACTTCCCATGATGTTTTTTTCTATTGAGGAATTTTATACTTAGGAATTTTATACTTCTAGTAAATGGCTTGAACAATTTTATTTGAAAGGTTATTTTGTCAATAGAATTCCCTCTAAAAGCTTGCTCAAAACCTTGGTTTCATCTATCTAGACCCAATAGGGTATAAGTTGGATGCAATCCAATATATGACCACAATTTCTTATTCTTCTTTGTTGATCCTTTGAATGTTGCAATTATTTTATAGAAATCCTCAACCTAGTATGTTTGAAGTTCCTTGCTCATTATGTCCCTATAGACATGAGAGTTTGTGGTTTCAAAACACACCGCCCTCAAGGTTTTAGTCTAGGTTGAGTTTCTTCACCTTCTTATGCAATGTTGGTATTTTCTTAACCTCATAACCTCCTCTATTGGTCATGTCATAACTAAGGAAAACACTAAGTTCTATTATGCAAGAACATGGGGGCGAGTCTATGTAGAGGGGGACCTTTCCCTAGACCTTAAGGAATCAATTGACATCCAAGTAGGAGATTCATGTTATACTTAGAGGGTGATATATGTATACTTTCCAAACACTTATTACACATGTCAATCATCAAAACAAAAGATTTGGGATTTTTCATTTTCAACTACATGTAACAAATTATTTTTAAATCCCTCTGCTAAGATCCCTTAGAAAAATGGTGAAGATGGTTAAATCGTATTGGGTTATAAAAATAGTCACGAAAAAACCACCATTATCAATCCTTTATTGGCTATATCCAAAAAAATTAAGCAACAAGATATCCATTCCTTCATAACTATTTGGAGCAAATTTGGCATTTGGCTTGCTCCCTCACAATGGATTGAGTCTTTTAATGCCTTAGATGTTCAAAAGTTACTTTTGGCGGTGGTTTTTTTGAAGATATCAACTATCTCTTCCTTGGTAGACACATGTTCCAATTTGATCCTCTTCTCACTCACTTGTTCCCTTAAGAAATGATACTTGATTGGGATATGCTTGGTCTTAGAGTGTAACACAGGGTTCTTAGACACACTTATGACACTTGTGCTATCACAATACAAGGGAATAGGACCATCATTTTCAACTTTGTAATCTTCTAGAGTTTGCCTCATCCATAACACTTGAGCACAACATAATGCAACTGCTACATACTTAGCTTCACACATGGATAGAGCTACAAGAGATTAATTTTTGCTTAGCCATGAGACAAGGCACTTACCAACAAAAATGCTCCTCCACTTATGTTCCTTCATCATCAATGCTACATGCCCAATCTGCATCTGTGAAATCCTTTATCCCAAACTCATTGCTTCTTGGATACCAAAGCCCATATTCCATGGCCCCATGAGATATCTGAATATCATCTTGAATTCTTGTAGGTGGTTTTCACTAGGATCTTCTCGAAATCTTCTAACTAGAAAAAATGCTTTTATGATGTCAGGACTAGAGGTAGTAGAGTACAATAGGTTGTGTATCATGGATCTATGTATGTGGTTTGATTTACTCTTGGTAAGTTATCTTCCTTTCTTAGCTTGCATCATACAACCATTGGTGTTCCTACTGGCTTGAAATCCTCCATCTAAAACCTCTTGAGCATCTCCTTTATGTACTTGGTTTGTGATATGAAGATTCCTTCCTCAAATTGACTGATTTGTAGTCCTAAGAAGAATGAGAGTTCTCCAAGCATTGACATCTCAAACTCCTTCTTCATGACCTCTGCAAATTCATGTGTCATGTTCTCACTATCTCCTCTAAAGATTATGTCATCAACATATACAACCACAAGCAATAGATGACCTTCTTCTTCCTTTATGTATAGGTTATTTTTGTCACTCCTTTCCTAAAGCCTTGATCAATTAGATACCTATCTAATATGTTGTACCAAGCTATAGGAGCTTGCTTAAGGCCAAATAAGGCCTTCTTCAACCTGCACACATATTCCTTGTCCTCTGTGAGTGAAAAACCATCAGGTTGTTCAATGTAGACTTCTTCATTTAGGTTCCCATTCAATAATGTTGACTTGACATCCATTTGGTATACCTTGAACCTTTTGTATGTTGTATATGCTAAGAAGAGTCTAATGGCCTCCATTCTAGCCACAATGGTGCAAATATTTCCTCAAAATCCACTCCTTCAACTTGAGCATACCCTTTGCAAACAAGTCTTTCCTTATTCCTTGTGACTTCACCTTTTTCATTGAGCTTTTTTTGAATACCCACTTAGTTCCAATGACATTCTTGTTCTTGGGCCTAGGCACTAGTTCCCAAGTCTCATTTTTCTCTATCTGGTCCAATTCTTCATTCATTGCATCAATCCAATTTTGGTATTTGTTGGCTTCCACAACATTATTTGGTTCAATCTTGGATAAGAGAGCAATGTTATCTTAGTTTTGGGCATTCCTCAATCTTCTTCTTATTTGTATACTTACCTCCTTGTTGCCTATTATCTGATTTAGCAGGTGATCTCTCTTGACTTGTCTTGAGGGAGATTTTGTGTCTGGTCTTTCTTCATCCTCATCTTCTTCTTCTTGATTTCCTTATGCAACTTCATCATCATCTTGGATGTTTATGTTTTGAGGAGTCTCCTTTGGCTGAGATTTAGTCTTCATTGGATATGTTTCATCAATTACAACATTTGTTCTTTCTACTATCTTTTGTTGGATTTTTTAGCACCTATATGTTGAGCTTACTGAGGAGTATCCCAAGAATATGCCTTCATCACTCCTTGATTCAAACTTACCTAGGTTGTCTTCATCCCTCTTGATAAAACACCTACTTCTAAACACTCTTAGATGTTTTACACTTGTAGGTCTTCCTCTCCAAAGCTCATAGGGAGTCTTATTTTTGTTTATCCTTATTTGGGCTCTATTTAAGATGTAGACAGTTGTACTAAATACCTCCCTCCAATATCCATCTAACAACTTGGACTCATTCAACATAGTTCTTGCCATCTCTTGAACTGTCCTATTTTTCCTCTCCACAACCCCATTTTGCTAAGGTGTTCTTGTTCTGAGAATTTCCTTCTTATTCCATGGTTTTCACAAAACTCATCAAACTCATTTGACCAAAATTCACCTCCTCTATTAGATCTCAAACTTTTGATCTTTACATTTTTATCATTTTCAACTAGAGCTTTGAATGTTTTGAATTTGTCTAGTGCTTTTGATTTTTCCTTTAGGAATGCAACCCAAGTCATTCTTGTGTAATCATCAATTAACAACATGAAGTAACTCTCACCTTGAATACTTTCAGTCCTTATAGGTCCAACAAGATCAATATGGATCAATTCTAGTGGTCTTGTTGTGGATTACTCCTTGGAGTTGAATCTTCTCTTGGTTTTTTTTCATGTAAGCATGTTTTGCAAAGTGTATTAGTAGGTTTAGTGATCTTGGGCATGTTTCTCACACATCCTTGAAACTAATTTTAACAATATTGTAAAAATTTAGGTGCCCTAACCTCCTATGCCAAAGCCAACTATCATCCACCTTGCTTGTAAAGCATTTCTCCTTGTTGATCTCTTTCAAGACATACATGTTGTTCTTGGTCCTTTTGGCCTTGCCAACTAGCTTGCCTAATTTGTTCTTCCTTATATCACAACCTTTGTCATGAAACACCAAGGTGTAGTATTTTCTTACACATTTGACTCACACTTAATAGGTTATGTTTTAGGCCCTCTACATACAAAACATTCTCAGTGACTGTCTTTCCATTGTCAAGACTCAATGTGCCCTTTCCTACAATGTTTGTAGATGTGTTATCACTAAATCTTACCATTCTGATGCATTATCTTTTAATGAGATGAATTTTCCTTGTTCCCTGTCATATGACTTGAGCATCCACTATTTATGTACCATTCCATGTCTTCATTTTTGAGTATGAAAGGAAATTTGATCTATTAGACCTTGTTCTCTCTTTCTTGTAGGATCAATCCTTACTACATACACCTTCTTGTTTTGCTTTGAGAGTCTCTAATTGCAAAACTTTGCTATGTGACCAGGATTTTGACAATTATAGCAGACCATTTCATTGTTGTCTCTCATTTTTTTGAATGAAAGTGTCTTCCATGACCCTTGCATATCTTCTACACTTTATATCTTTATGTCCAAACATGTTACATGAAAAATAATAGCCATAGAAAGAGTGAGTGTACCTTATTACATGAGATTTTTTGATTGGGTTGGTCCTTCTCTTGATCTTATTTTTATTAGTTTTCCTTGTTTGAGGTGGTTCTTGAGTAGTCTCTTCATCCTTCTTACTTATTTTTTTGACATCCTTGTTATCTTATTCGAAGCTTATACCAATTTTCTCATTTTTAGAACTTTGAATGCATAAAAGCTCATCTAGGTCACTTAAGATTTTGTCAAATATGTGATAAGATTTCAATTTGCTTGATGTCTGATCTAGTTCAATTTTTAGTAGCTCCATCTCTGTTTTGAGTTTGAGGCATTCTTCCTCTTTGGCTTTGAAAGATGTTGAGATCAATTCTAGTTGTGCTTCAAGCTCCTTGAGTTCATCATCATGCTCTCTATCCTTCTTTCTCTGTCTTTTCTCATGAAGACTAATTTTATCTTCATAATATTTCAACATAGACTTCAATTTTTGATTCTTCCTCCTTTGGAGCTTTAATTCCTCAAGTGCACTAATCAATTCATCTTCAAGGTTCACTTCAACATCCTCCTCATCTGAATTTTCATCTTCACTAATATTCTTACCTTTTGAGATGCTTCCAGAGGTTGTCTCCATGGCCATGAATAAGGTGTCATGTTGGATATCTTCATCTTCACTATCGACTTGTTGGTTTCACTTGATTTGATGAGCTTGATTCCTCTTTTGTGTAGAAATTTTTTTTTTGTTCTTGAAGAACCTTTTCTTACCTTCATGTTTCTTGAATTTCTTCTTGTGCTTATGAGAGTCTTGTCTTCTTCATCATGCTCATCTTGCTCTTCCTTTTTCTTGTTAGGAAATTTTGAGGCAAAGTGACCTACTTGGCCATAACTAAAGTATTTGAAAGGCAACTTTCCTTTGTATTTACTTGATCCTCTTTTTAGTCTCCTAACAAACATTGCTTCAAATTTTCATCATCCTCCTCCATGTCGATTCAACTTTGTTTTTTTTTCTTGGGATTCCTTATCAACTTTAAATGCAAAAAAATTCTTGATTGGTCTTGTTTATTTTTTTTCATTTCATAGGCAGTTAAAATGTCATGAAGTTCATCCATATTTAGAAGGCTCAATTCCTTTACTTCCACCTAAAACCTTGGAGTCATACTTAGGTGTTAGAGATCTTAACACTTTTTGAACAACCATTGTTTCCTCCACCTTTTCTCCTAGTCCTTTGATAAGATTTATCACTTCATCAACCCTCTGCAAGTAGGATGCAATGCTTTCATCTTCCTTCATTTTTAGGCTCTCAAATTGACTATGGTAGGTTTGCAACTTAGCTTGTTTGACCTTGTTATCTCCTTCATAAATGGTATTTAGTTTGTCCCAAATCTCTTGGGTTGTATTATAAGTGCATAAATTTCACAAACTCTGCTTCTTCCATTCCACATAAGATTGCATTCATTGCCTTTGAGTTGTTCTCACTAGCCTTCTTTTTATTGCTACATCAGTTGGAGGTGTGGTTGGAATGGTGTAGCCATCAACTACTAATTGCCATATATCAAAATCCTACATACATGAGATAGGTCTTCATTATAATAATCCAAAATGCATAGTTGGATCCATTGAAGAGAGGTTCCTTGGAAGTAGAGAAACCACTTTGATTACTAGCCATGCTTGTGCTTTTGGATCTCCTTCAAATGTTAAGCTTGCTCCAAAAGGACCTTGCTCTGATACCAATTGTTGGAAAACACAAGAACTGAGAGGGGAGGGGTGAATCAATTTGCTTCTTCAAATTTTTAACACAATTCTAAACCTTAGCAAACCATTCAAATTTAATAAACTTTTATCATGAAGAAACAATGACATCCAAACATAAGCAATCAACAAGTAAACACACTTAAAGACAAAATTTAATGTGGGAAACCATTGAAGGGAGAAAAACCCACTAAAATCAATGCACTATGGTGGAAAATTGTCCCATAACATATTACAAGGATTTTAATTTTTGAGCACCCACTCAACTTGAAGCACCAACTCCAATTTCTAAGTCAAGCACCTACTTGACAACTTTTGCAAGCTCCTACTTGCATGGAAGCAACAACTCCCAATTTTTCTAAGAACCTACTTAGTCTTCACAAGTTTTTGATCACATTCATCCTTCTAGTTTATTGAAACAAAAAAATTGTGATCTCATACTCAACTCTTACATATTCATCCTCCTTCTCCACACACCTAAAATCAACTATTTGTTCAATTTCTCACACTTCTAAAACTCGGTCTTCAAAAGCCATTTTTGAAGAACATTAAGACATAGGTATACATGAGGATTACACACTCACACACCTCTCCAAATTCATATTCTATCCCTTAAACTATTTCACACTTCAACTTGTACACAAGATCTTATGTGACATCATCTAAAATTGATGTAATGTCATCATTCCATGTGCATGAGTGTCAGTTACAAGTACCGACCTTCCTTGACCTGTCATGCCACATGATAACACCCATTTATAACTAAAATACATTCTGAACTCACTGCACCTATGACACATATGATGTTATTCCAATTTTAGTCTAACATCTACAACTTCTTTTGTATAACAGTTTTCCTTCTTGTCTTCTTCTTCAACATAGATTCATTTATCTTCTTGCTAATATAGCTCATGTCAAGTGTTATGAAGGTGTGCACTTGTTACTAGGATCCTCTCCTTGCCTTATATATCTCATCCTTGAAAATCTCTTCACCTCCTTATTTATCAAAAGACTCCATTAGGATTGATGAGCTCCATAAGGTGTATGAACTCAAAAATGCAAGTCTTGAACTTGAAGTCATGCAAAAAATTCATCATGAAATGAAGGAGGACTCTTCAAGATGTCCATGACATCATCATCAACTTAGCATGTTGCAGGTTAGGGAACAAGACTTCATTTCATCTCTTCTTCTAGCTTGATGATCACAAATATGGTGGATCAAAAACACACTCATAAGAATGATCAATCAACATTGATGTATGCACTTTCAAATCCTCTTACTACTTGGAGGATGTCATATGTGACCTCTAGAACACTTTCATGGTCATGTAATATCTCTAATAACCTCATTTAAAAAATGGCACATAGATTAGGACAAGGTACTAATGAATATGCATGCACATAAAACCAATCCTCTTAAACTGAGTCAGTTCACTCCTTCAAACACTTCTTCATGGATCCTATGCCACTTTTATGGAAAGTATACATCCTCATACACCTCATTAAATCCATATCTAGCATCATTTTAAGATATATAGCTAAGATAATCTTGCATTTCTGGACAACACACTCAGGTTTTATGATCATAAAACCAGTCTTGGCATAGAAGGTTTCCAACACTCCAAACATTACTTTCATGCCAAAACACTTGATGAAACACTTCACAGGGAATTGAAATTCAACTTCAAGCATTCACTTGCATATCTTATGAGAATAAAAACACATTTGAATTTTTATTTCTTAGACCTACTTAACAAACCTAGAATGACAACTTGGACCATTTGAACTTGTACACAAAACAATTCACCAAACCAAGTCATGAGCTTTAACATGGCGTGTTGGACTTATATCAATTGTTCATGCTCACCTTTCACTTCAACAACAAGATTTCATATCAAAACTCTTTCAAAGCAACATGACTGGATTTTTGTCTTCTAGCCTTAAGTGGTAGGTCATCTTGGTTGACCCGTTTCACAAAAATCTTGCAAAGAACCTACCTAAAACTTCCCATGAGAACTTAGGGCACATCCTAATATTTCTCCCATAGTTTGAATTTTATCATGAAACCTATGCGATACATGACTGGACATGCAAATCTTCATAAAATAGTGATTTTGTTGTACCTTCTCCTCACTCCTAAAATAAGAAAATGCCACCAAATGAGCTACGAGAGTCCTCCACATCCTGAGTCTTCACACTAGCTTTCCAAGCCATTTCATGACCAAAAACTTGAGCTTTTATCCATCACTTTTAAGGTAGGGTTTTAGGAGGGTTTGGAGCTACCTAGCTTCTTAAGGATCATTCATAAAGTATAAGGCATAATTCTTCCTCATTCCAACTACAACATGTTCTTGACTCCATGCCCCAACTTTGATGAAAGAGTTAGGTCTCCATGCAAAATTTTAACGTACAAGTGAGCACATCAAACATGACCTTCAAGTTGGAGATGATCATTCTAGAGCTTGATAGAGCCTAAAACCTCATAACTTGAAAATTCTTCTTCATACTGCCCTAAATTTTTTCTCACAGCACTATGACAACCTCTACTACCTTCCCAAATGCTCACTTGCTCATAAATATGTATGTACCTTCTTGACCACCATGACTTGTACTTGCTTACATGTATTGTCCTCAAGAACATGCCTCAAAAGGCCTTGAAATTGCCTCTACTAGCTAAAGGATGACCTAAAACATCTTCCACATCCTCTCTACAATGTCACAACACTCTCCTCATGTTTGTAATGACCTTCTTTAGCTTGCTTTGATTCATACACCTAACCATGCTCAGTATTAGATCTTAGATCTTAGCACTAGGCCTAATTGAGCTTGTTTGCACCATGATTCATGAGACCTAGCCTATTCTTATTCACGAAGGCACTTGCACACCTTTGAAACACCTAATGGAACCTGTAGGACATCTTTGAGTTCACACCAAGCACCTAGTTGTTTGCCAATGCACCAACCATGCACCAAGACCTTGTATATACACCATGACACCTCACATCACACCAAGACATCATACCAAGTCACTTCAAACACACCATTTGAGGTCAGAGGAGGAACTACCAATCAAACTTCATGCCCCTGAATGGTTTACACCTCACTAATCACTCTTTTCCATCAATGCCACATGACATCAATGACAACACCAATGAGACAGGGTTCAACAAAGAACTCAATGAAATCTCGAGACAAACCTTGTCAAGAAATTGACCTCACCGAAGAAAGAATGTACACTTGGTTTGCTGGTGGGAAGAGATAGTCTTTGAATAGCCTCCAATCTCTCTGGATCAATCTTAGTGCCTTCCTTGCTCACAATGTGCCCAAGGAGTTTTCCCTCAGTAACCCCAACTTTTGGCTTTTTTCGTGTTAAGGGATATGTGATGCCTTCTACAATGGATCAAGACTTGTTCAAGTTGTTGTACAAATGATCATCTCTTTTCTTGGAATATACCGTTAGGTCATCAAGTTACACCATTATGCACTTTCCTTCAAATCCTTGAAATCCAAGTCCACAGCTCACTAGGATGTGGCACCTGCGTTGATCAATCCGAATGACATACGATGGTAAGAAAAGGTGCCCCATGGGGTAGTGAAGGTAGTCTTGAACTGATCTTATTTGGAAAATTCAATCTGATTATACCCATAAAATCCATTGAGCATAGACATCATCTCTGAACCATTAACTACTTGCAAGATGTGATCCATAATTGATAGTGGGTAGTTGCCCTTTAGAGAAGTTTGGTTCGGGTTTGAAGTAGATGTAGATTTCACCACTCTTCTTTCATAATGGTACAATATTGGATATCCATGTTGAATGATGGATATGAAAGATGATGTAGGCATTAAGCAACTTCTCAACCTCAACTTTGATAGTCTTGACAAATGTATTGCCTTTGCTTTTCTTTGGAAGGATTTTACATTGGACTTCAAGGGTATAGAATGTTACATGGATTGAGGTTGAAAAGACTTCAAATCATCATATGAATAAGCAAGCACATCAAAATACATTTTTAGCCAAGATGAGAAGTTCCTTCGCTCCTCCGCTACTCACTTATTCCGATATTTAACTTTTCATACTCAAATGAGGATCTTAGTTGATCCTTGGCCTTACCATAGATGAACTTGTCATGTTTGTGAAATAATTCCTCCAGTGACACTAGTCCCTTCAAATTCTATTTCCTTTCAACTAAATTATCCCATCCTCATCTATTTGATCATTTAAATTGTTGTCACTGTCATTCTTGGTAAACTCCTATGGGAGTGATTCACTTCCTTCAAATACATGGACCTTAAGTCGTCTTATTCTGCTTTGTAGGAAGGAAAAATCTGATTATCATCATGAAAAATTTGCCAATTTTTTAGTTATCTAGCACACTCATGTGAGAGATCATTTCTACTGAAAATTTCTCTCTTGTGAAATTTGGATGCGAGATCATTAAGGAGGCATATACTACCAAGGAATTAACCTTGACATTTTTATCTCTATGAACTAATCTTATGTCAAATGAATATAAATCATCAAGGTAGTCTCACACCCTATTCATGTAATGGCGGAGACAAGAATTATTCACTTGAAATATGTCTCTCACCTATTTCACAATTAATTTAACATCACCTTGTATGATGAGATTTTTGATCCCCATCTCTTCAACCACTTGCAATCCAAGAAATAAGGATTCATATTCAAAAGTGTTATTTTGGTTAGAAAATTGCAACTTATATGCCAAGGGGAACAAGTCTACCCGGGATGACTAAATAATGCATGCACATGAACTAGTTGACAAACAACTTTAGTCAAACTCCATGTTACAAACCTCATTAGCAATGTCGGCTAGCCTTTCCTTAAGAATAGGAAGTTCTTCCTCTCTCTTAGAGCTCGTGAAGTAATTGTAATCACCTCTTTCGTCATATGGGAATTTCCCCAAATCTTCAAATGAAGGTTTTCTCAACTCTATTTTGGAAGAGGATGCTAGCCTTGAGGTCATCGACTTCTACACTTTGTACTTCATCTTGGGCTCAAGAAGGAGTTTCTTCATCTCACCCTTGAATGGTATTAATGCAAAAGACCAGTCCATTTGAATTTCACCTCCCATCTCTTGGCGTAAGCTTATACTGAGGAGCATTATATGTAGTTGGCATGCTAGCCACTAGGATTGTTGCATTCATTTGTTTTTCTGGATAAGCCACAAGGGCCATCATCACTGCATCTTTAATCCTTCCAACAAGTGGGACTTATTTTGTTTCCATCAAATAAAGAATGGTCAAATTACCAAGAGAGACTCAAATCGAGGGCTTGGGCAACCTTGATAAATCATGACATTGTCAAAGGCACCAAAATCAATGATACAATTATTTAGATGATATCCATTAATCAATAAGGAAACATGAAGGGCTCAATCTTGCACGATGGATGAAGGAGTAGAGGCTAAAAGGTTTTGGATTGGGCTTTGCTCAAGAGTGGGAAGAAATCCTTTAGAGGTAGATGGTACTTGATAAGCTTCTCAAACTACCGAGGTGAGTTTTTAGGTATTCGACTCGAGATCTCGACTTTGAGGTTAAACTCACCAATAGGAGATCCGAATGCTAAAAAGATTTTTTAGCAAGATATGTTGTCCCATAGGTTGTCTTTGGTAGCCTCGTGGACGTTAACATTCTTCTTGTTGTTGTTGTTCCATTAAACCACCTAATGCAATCTGCTAGTTATACTTCACCTTTTTTTTTGAAATCCATCCTTCGGTGGCGAAACTAATAATAATATATTATTTAGCCTTATTTAAAACATATGAGACCCGACACTCTACATTATTATTTGTATGAAGAAGAAGAATAAGATATTTTAACATCCACGAGGCTACCAAAGACAACCTATGGGACAATAGATCTTGCTAAAGATCTTTCTGGCATTCAGATCTCCTGTTGGTGAGTTTGATGATCAACTCCCCTATTTTTTCAACCATATTCTTGTTGAAAATATCTTGAAAGGAGGCAATAGCCACCGTGCTAGCAAACTGGGCCCTAATGTCGTTATAAGCATTACATTCCAACATGAAATGTTTCTCTGATTCCACTACACCAAACATGCAAAAGATACAAATTCTCTCTTCCCATGCCTCTTTAGGTCTTTTCCATCTTCTTGTTTCACACCGAAGACAATGTGAATTAGTTCTCAATTGAGCTATGAAGATCTTTGCTTTCCATGGGATATTAGCCCCTATAAAAGCCTTTTGTTGATGATCACATGTAGAGTTAAATTCCTCCAAATAGTACATCTTCTTTCTCCCTAACGAATTTCCCCACATAACTTGGCGGAATTTGTCTATAACAAAAGTTTTTATCTCTTGACTATTATTAGGACATGCATTCAAGTAAATGTTTCATTTTTTAAGCCATTTGTTGTTTTGATTCATCCATGACTTCTTTCTTTTCTCCAAAAACTCATTGAGGACAACCTTAGGCCATCTACTACCTTCCATTTTCTCAATCTTTTTAAATATGTTATGAGACAAACCATAACAATAACTTCTAGAGGTACAACCCCCGTTTCAACTAGAAGAATCTCATATGGGACCAAGATCTTTAATTTGAACTTGCTAGTAATCATGTTTTTTTTAATCCTCTCAAATTGTTTCCATCTTGAGTTTGAAATGTTGCTAGCCCAAACCTCACATCCGTAAAGCACCACTGGAGTTACTAAAAGCCCAAACAAAGTCTGCATAGTTTTCCAATCCCATAATTCCACCTCTCTGCATTTGTTTTGGAAAGCATAAAAAGCTCTCCACCCCCTAAAGTTCTCTTTTTGCTACAAATCTCCCAACTGAGCTTGTTATTAAAGTCAAACCCAAGATATTTATACTCTGTTACTTCCTCTAAAATGTTTCCATCAAAATAGAAATCATATTGAGTTCTTTTCTTTCTATTGGAGAAGATCATAATCTTGGTCTTATTGGTGTTGACTTGCATCCCCACTTCTTTGCAAAAGTGCTCAAGCACACATAAATGCTTTTGAAGGCCTTGAGCAGACCTAACAATCAAGATAAGATCATCAACATAAAGGAGAAGTCTTACAACATACTCTCTAGAGAACACCATCTTCACTCTACATATTTAACCATTCCTCAAGTTTGTCGATATATAGGCCAAATAAAGTAGGTGATAATGGGCATCCTTGTTTAACCCCAATATCACTCCTGAAACTTTCTGAGATACCAGTTTGAGTTCTAATTTTGACTCGTACCTTTTCATAAAGTCTATGAACAATTGCTCTGTGATGCGTTGGAATACCAAGCTCCTTCATTCTATCCCATAGCTTGTTCCTAGGAATTGTGTCAAAAGCCTTCTTGAAGTCAACAAAACAATAGTAAGCTTCCTCTTTATCATTCCAAACTTTTTCAATAATGTGCCTTAAAGTGATACCATGATCTATTGTTGAATACTTAGGCCTGAACCCTGCTTGCCCTTTTGCTCTCTTACCTTTTTCTTCTGCCCACTTGTTGATTCTGCATTCCACCATGCTACCAAACAACTTTGCAAACAAAGGGTTGATCATGATGGTTCTATAATTAGAAGGATTGTTAACATCTCCACTCTTAAAAAGAGGTATCGCAAGACTAGTAGTCCAATCTCTAGGAAAACCTGTGAATGATGTTGTTGAATATGTCAACAATGTGAGGAGCGAGAAATTATTTCCCCCATTTTAAATATTCTGCCTGAAACTCATCCAAGTCTTTGGCTTTTCCAACCCCCAATTTCATAATACCCTCTTCAACTTCTTGCATAGTAAAAACTTTGTTGTCGTGTTGACCAAAGGGGGCCTTCAACTTCTGGATCCTATTCATAAAGTTGTTTTGCAAACTCAAACCACTGATTGGTTGTGATATTGTTGTCATCTGTATGTTTTTTCTTTGATTGAAGCTCCTTCCAAAATGCTTTTGGGTTATGTTTCCCTAAGTGTATAAGCTCTTCCCTCCTTATGGTCATGAACTCATTTTTTTTTTCTTTATGATCTGTTTGTACAACTTTGTGTTCAACTTCTCTTTGCTGTTTCTTTAATAGCTCTCCTTGCTTTTTACAATCCTCATCAAACCATCTATTTACCGGAAAACAATTTGTTTTTTTCTTATTTTTTGTTCTTTTACAACTTGTAAGGGCCTTCTTAATTATGTTTGTTAACTCATAGCTTTTAAGGCCTTGTGATCTTATTTTCCCTCTTGCATTAAGCGACTCAATGCCACTTTGAAGATATCACAATTTTCTTGTGTTACAAGAATCCTTCCTTTTTTTTGGAAGATGTTGAGATTGTTCTTTCCTTGTGAGTTGATTCTTGCTCGACCAATCTACCACTATGGAAATTAGATTATGATCCGACTTTAGGTCCCTGATAGAATCATCAATCTCCACTTCTTTTATCCTGTCGATTAAACTTTGTGAGCAAATTGCATAATCAACAACACTTGCCCCATTGTAAGTTTTACAAGTAAAATTTCCAGATTTATGCCATCTTTCCATACCATTACAAATAATCAAATCAAACATGCCACAAAGAGTTAATAATTCTTCGCCGAAATCATTGGTGTCCCGGGTTGTCTTCCCCTCATGGTTATGTGCGAAAGAGGAATACAATAACAAGGAGGCATCATCACTTCAGTGGATAGTATATATCCAGTTTATTTGGAAGAGGGAGAGAGAAAAAAACAGAAAGTGATAAAGAGTGTGGAAGGAAGGTTTTGCATTGAAGGGGCACACGCATTCTTAAATTGAGGGAAGAAGAGATGAAGAGTGGTCGCTTGATAGTGTTTCCCGTGGAGGGCAGGAGATGGTCCTTTTCTAGTTCTGGTTCCGCGTGTCCTGCAATTAAGCAGGAGCAGGAAGCCCCTCTCAATTTGAAGCAACTGTGGAGGCGCATTGTTTCACCTCATTACTCACTTTCATTCTCAGGGAAAGCAGAGCTCGTCACACATTTTGTCTCTGACAAGGTTAGTTGCCAATGCTACTGCAATTCATTATACCTTTTTCATTTGCTCCCACTATTGGATATTTACATCATATGGGGCTTAAGTTATAACTTCTCTTTATCCAATTGCAAATTGTTTTTGCGATAATGCCTGTCAAGAAAAATACACTGTACATAAACGACATATCTATTTGTGTGGCTCATGAACTCAGAGGAAAGGACAAGGGCATGCCATTGTTTAATCATTTCGTTTTACATTTTAGCCCCTAGGTTACCTTTAAAGTAGCTAATAAGGTCACACATATTTGTTTATAACCATTCTCAGATGGTCTGATTGTTCTTTCCCTCTAACATAGTGACCATGTTTTGGATTCCCGTGTAACTAGTGGAAATTGGAAATTATTCTGGTTTTAATTAATTGCAGAATGTTTTCATGGATCTGCATTGTTTGGGGCTATCTGCTGTGCTTACATCTTTTATTTTAATGGCATTTGTAAATACAAGTGTGCTTGTGTCTTGGATGTTAATTGGATCCAAGCCTTTTTTTTACACGGTTCTATCCAGGTTTTACATAGTGCAATTTTTTCTGCTATAATATGTTACTTATCTGGTGTAGTCACTGACAGTTCAACACAAAATGTCCATTATCCATAGAGCCAATAGGCATCCGATATATTATTCAACAAATGAATACTGCATTCAAAGATCTGTAATTTGTCTCAATTTTGCTACAAATTGCATTTCTGTAATTTTCACTCATTGTAGATCTTCGTTACTGCTTGAGCATGATCTTGTGTGCGCTTTATAATTTATGAGATTGTGAATATAACTGAATGGTAACGTTGGTTGCATCTACAAGGCACACATGATCTTTCATCTGCTGCCCTATCAGGTTTCAAAGTTTGCACCGATGTCTTGGATGAGCTTCTGTTCATAGCCAACCACTAAGCTGTTCAAAACAAACAGTGTGTTCTGCAGAAGCCTCAAATTCACAGTTCATAGATTACAGTAGAAATTGCCTTCGAAGAAATGCCAGCTTTTCTTTACATTACTAATCAAGGTGGTTCTCTATTTTACAGATGCAGCAGAAGTGGGTCGCACTTGAAATGGCTCCAGTTGGTAGCATTCGACATAGGGTGTACAGGTAGGTCACTAGAATAACCCTCTATTATAAATAATCAATAAATTGAGAGACAGTTTATAGGTTTTTTTTTCTGAAATTTAACATTTAATGCAGTTTAGGTCAACAGCTGATTACTCGAGTTAAGCCATCGGAAATGTTCCTGAAGTCCATTCCTAAAGAGATGACCAAGGTGGAAATTGTTTTCCCTCTAAGGTTAGATATCCTTGTATTTTGATTTTCTGTTTTCTCATCCTGGAAAGAGAAATATAATTTCCTCTAGTCAGGTATGTTTCTTTTCCAATATTTGCTTTCTTGTTACCACCAATTTGCTTATGATTTCATTCACAATTTACACATTGTTTATTTTATATTAGGAAAACTACATGACTGATCATAGATTGGAATATCCTCCAAGGGAACAGCAGGGATATTAACAACTATTTAGTACCTTCTCTAAGGGTGAACCAAACTCTGTACATATTTCTAATCTTTATATTATCCAGTAATAAATTTATCAAGGTACACGGATTGTAATGTCACCTCTGCCCGCATAAGCCTGGGTGAAGACCTTTGGCCCTTTATGTCTACCCGACGGCCAAAGGGAAGTTTTAGGGTGACTTATCTTTATTATTTTATTATATTGTGCTATTGTTTCAAAAAATAATAATATCATGAAAAAGCACATATAATAAATAATAAAGTTTAATAATGAATTAAAATGTCAAAAAATACAATTAAAAAATTGTATTAGAAAAGAGAAAGTGCGACTTACCTTAGGGAGTCATTTTTTGGAAAATGTGCCAATTAGCCCAAAAGGGAAAATGCGCCCAGCATAGGGGAATGAAACAATTTGATTGGCTGATTTGAGGGTGGTGGTTGGCTGATCTCCCTTTAAATAAACAAGTCGACTTGTAGAGGGGGCATCCAGATTTTTATTATCATCTTTTGCATTGCTAAGAGCTCTGAGCTTTTATCAGAAATTCCAAGGACGAAAACCCTTGTGAATTTATCTCTTGCGGACGAAAACCCCAGGAGATTGAGAGGGGATTTCACTCAGAAATTCCTAGTGTTATTTATCAGATTTCCAGGTTCAGTTCAGCCGTGTGTGTAAAGAGATTTGAAGGTGTTTTTCAGTGATTTGCAACCAGCAGTTGGGTCGGTCCATTGTAAGCAGTTTTGGCAGCGAATTCAGAGGTATTTTTATCCAAGATATTTGTCAAATGTTTGTCATCAGACTGTAAACTGATCGCTGTACTTTTTATCATTTCTGAGGTGTATTTTGAAAGTTTTTTAATCTGAATTATAACAGACTGCAGATCTGATTTTTCTGGGCTATTTCAGTTTGTAATAAGTTAAGTTTTCTGTGTAATTCAGCCCTCAAAAATCTGGGCGGTCATTAGAAATCAGAAGTAGTGTTATTGGGCGTGTTTTACATTGATGTTTCTCTTTAACCCTAGTCGCACTTTCCAGATCTGCACTAGGAACTTGACGTAAAATACACAGAAATCTGTATATGCTGTTTTTGATTAATAAAGAATCATTATAGTTAAAGGAGGATCCATCTAGGGATCTTTCAGTGGTATCAGAGCATCAATCCTCCCACCTGGAGGGTTTGTTTTGGGTTTGTTTTATGCAGCCTACAGAAGTTGGGCCACACCGGTATTATACAAGGAGTCAGGCACGTCTGAATATTGAAGGTGGTCCCGGAATCATGGATAGAGGAGAAGGAGCACACACTCCTCCACGACGTGAGCGACCTGATCCGGATGCCCTTTTCAACGGAATGATCGATTCCCATCAAGAAATGATTCAGACCATGAGATAGCTGATGGAGAATTTGACTATGGATAGGGCAAGAAATCGGCATGATAGAAGGGAAAGATCTGCATCCATAGCTAGTAGCCACGAAGGTACAAACACCGTTCCTACAAAAGTGGGTAGCATAAGAGGTTCCCCTCCACGAGATAGGAGATACACAGAGGAAAAGAGACCCATGAGGACTGCGGATCGACCTATGCAGCCTAGATTCCTACCAAGGGAGGAGCCGCCATTAGTTGAGGACCCACTTGAAGACATAGCCTTTCAAGATAATGTAATGGTAGCTCATGATGAGTGGAGAGCATTACCAGAAGAGGTACGGAACGCCTTTCCCCTCCACCAGTATTGTATGCAGAAAAGGGAGAGCTTGAAAGCTAGGCAAACACAGAGGCCTAGGACCCAACAAAACAGAGAATTGAAGCAGGTTACCAATAAGGTGACCCTTTCCACCTTCGATGGCAGTGGAAAGATTAGTGCTCGGGCGTGGATTCGCAAGGCGGATACATACCTCACTCTCAAACCTATGCAAGAACAGGAGGCTATTCAGTTTGCTACTCTTCACTTGGAGGGAGTGGCATATGATTGGTGGCACCATGGGCTTATCACACAGAGACATGACTTACTACGGTCATATAGGGAGTTTAGTGAGAAGTTGATTGCTAGATTTGACCGCAAAGATGTGGAGCTATATTACAGGGATTTGGCACAGCTACGACAGAGTGGGCACGTTGATTCTTACATCAACGAATTTCAGCAGATTGCAGTAATGGTTCCCGAGATGCCTGAGAGACGTGTGGTAATGCTTTTTATTGAGGGCCTGCATGACAGGTTAAGAGGGTTGGTCAAGGCCCTTAGGCCTACTACATTACATGATGCTATCCAGACAACATTAGATTTGGAGACCACTCCCACTTCTTACCAGCCTAGTAAGAAGCCCTTCACAAGCTCCAAGCCGATTCAGCGTTCCACTACTCAGCAGAAGAGTGTTCCCCCTCCTAGGATGGATCAGGAGACTCGGAATGAGTTGAGAAGAAAGAAACTTTGTTTCCATTGCAAAGATCACTGGGAGCCTGGACACAACTGCCTTGGGAAAGGCAAGGTGCATCTTATTGAGGTTATCTCGGATGCAGAGATAGATTCTTCAGCAGATACAGATGCAGAGGACAGTGGTCATGGTGCACATGAGGAGCAGCCCCAGGTAGAGCTAGGAGATGGAGATGCATCAGGCTCAGGTACTATTGCTTCACTTTCTGGAGTCCCTAGGTATCATCCCTTTCGTGTGAAAGGAGTACTTAAGGGCCAGCGAGTTGTTTGCTTGATTGATAGTGGCGCTACACACAATTTCCTTGATGAGGGATTTGTGATGAAGCGGGATTACAGTGAAGGATTTGAGGGGTTCGGTGTATGAGTGGTAGATGGCTTTGCTCTAAGCCGCACTAGACAAATTCCACGACTTAGTATCCAGCTAGGAGACTACACATTGTGAGATGAGTTTTACATAGTTGGACTTGGAGAGATAGATGCAGTTTTGGGAATTCAGTGGCTTCAGTCTCTGGGGAGATATGTGCAGGATTTCAGACGTATGGAGATAGAGTTTATGTCAGAGGGGAAGAAGATTGTGCTACGAGCTCTTTCGGATGGTGGGCCTAGAGTTGTTTCAGCACATAGGATGGAGTCTATTATCAGTCATGGAGAGGTTGCATGGGCAGCCCAATGTTTCATTTCATCCAAGTCTTCTCTAGATGGTGGACAGCAGTTGCATACAGATATTCAGACCATAATAGATAGGCATGGGCAGGTTTTTGGTGATATTCCTCCAGGGAGACCACCAGACAGAGGGTTTGAGCATGTCATAGAGTTGGAGGAGGGTGCCAAGCTTGTAATCACTACACCCTATCGTCATCCTAAGAAATTTAAGGATGAGATAGAGAGGACCATCAGGGAGCTTCTTGATATGGGGCATATCCGTCCTAGTTCTAGCCCATTTGCTTCTTCGGTGGTGTTGGTGAAGAAGAAGGACGGGACGATGAGAATGTGTATCGACTACCGGGCCCTCAACAAGAAGACAATCAAAAACAGGTATCCCATCCCTCGTATTGATGAGCTTTTGGATGAATTGCATGGGGCCATTTATTTTTCGAAGATTGATCTTCGATCAGGATACCATCAGATTCGGGTTCGAGAGGAGGACATCCTCAAGACAACATTCGAGATGTCACTATGGGCATTATGAGTTCTCGTGATGCCATTTGGTCTCACCAATGCACTCGCCACCTTCCAAATCATGCATGAACCATCTCTTCAACAAATAGTTGAGGAAGTTCGTGCTAGTTTTCTTTGATGATATCTTGATCTACAGCAGACATGGGAGGATCATTTGAGGCATTTAGATGAGGTACTTGGCATTATGGAGATTCAGTCTCTATTTGCTAAGATGTCCAAATGCGAGTTTGGACTTACTGAGATACTATATCTGGGACATGTCATTGGGGCCAATGGGGTCAAGGTCCATCAGGAGAAGATACAGGCTATGCAGGATTGGCCTCCACCTAGGAACATATCAGAGTTGCGGGGATTCCTAGGGCTATGCGGATATTATCGGAGATTTGTGAGGGGTTATTCAGATATTGCTGCACCTTTGACAGATCTCACAAGGAAGGGCGCATTTAGATGGACAGATGAGGCACAGATAGTATTTGATGAGCTCAAGATGGTGATGAGCACATGTCCAGTCCTTGCTCTTCCGGACTTCTCTAAGCCATTCATCTTAGAGTGTGATGCCTCGGCTCAGGTATTGGTGCAGTTTTGATGCAGGACCGTTATCCCATTGCTGTGAGAGTAGGAAGTTGAGGGAGAACGAGAGGTTGTATTCCACCTATGACAAGGAGATGCTCGCCATCATGCATGCATTGGCAAAGTTCAGACAATATTTGGTGGGAGGGAAGTTCGTAGTGAGGACCGACCATAACAGCTTGAGGTACTTCTTGGAGCAGAAGGAACTCAATGAGAGGCAGCAGAAATGGGTCAGCAGGATCTAGGCCTATGATTTTGACATCGAGTATGTCAAAGGGAAGAAGAATGTTGTGGCTGATGCACTATCGAGGAGACCCCATGTTGTTGTCCTATATTCTATGAGTGAGATTTCTGCAGATTGGAAGTCTCAATTGCTGGTCGAGTATTCAAAGAACACCTTAGCATGTGAGATCATGGATGGCAAAATTCAGGATGGGCGCTACCAGGTAATCTCTGATTTGATTTATCATAAGGGTAGGATTTATTTGGTACCTGAATCTAAGCTTAAGGGGAAGATTCTACATGCACTCCATGATGCTCCATTAGCAGGACATCCAGGTTATTTCAAGACATACAGCAGAGTTAGAGAGAGATTCTCTTGGAAGGGTCTCAAGGAGGATGTTCTATAGTATATTCGAGAGTGTATGACTTGTCAACAAAACAAGTCAGAGCATACTTTCCCTGCAGGCTTATTACAGCCCTTACCTATTCCAGGAGAGGTGGGAGAGTATATGTATGGATTTCATTATAGACTACCAACAGGCAGGGCTATGATCTCATTTATGCGATAGTTAATAGGTTGACTAAGTATGGGCACTTCTTCGCCATCCCCACGAGTTTTAAGGCACCACAGGTGGCTGATTTGTTCTTTAGGGAGGTATTCAGGCTATATGGGCTTCCGAAGAATATTGTCAATGATAGGGACAACAGTTTATGAGCACATTCGCAAGAACTCTTCGAGTCAGGCGAGCACCGAGTTGACTCAGAGCACTAGCTATCATCCGCAAAACAGATGGGGGCAGACAGAGATTGTGAATAAGTGGATTGAGGGGTACTTGCACAACTATGTTTCAGGGCAGCAGAGAGCATGGGTCAAGTAGCTTTATTTGTGCGAGTATTGTTACAATACTACATACCGATGTCCATTGAGATGACCCCTTTTTGAGCTTTGACGCTTATGACGACGCGAGGTTCTTCGTGGATATGGCGTTTGGAGATAGTAGATCTCCTAAGGCTCGAGAGTGTTTACAAGACAGCCCTTAAGGACAATATGCGGCATGCCCAAAATCAGCAAAAGGCGTATGCAGATAGGCACAGGATTGAGCGATCATTTGAGGTGGGAGATATGGTCTTTCTACGACTCCAGCCTTACAGACAGAGTACTCTTAAGAAGAGTGGAGCGAGAAGCTTAAGCCTCGCTTCTATGGTCCATACTGGGATAGTGAGGAGAGTCGAGTAGCTTATGAGTTGGAGTTACCTTCAAAAGTAAGATACACAATGTTTTTCATGTATCTTGCTTAAAGAAGGCATTGGGACAAACATGTGACCTCTTCAATGAGAGTTTACCCTCGGATGATGAGGGAAGACCGGATTTGGTTCTGAGAGACTTCTCGGATCGGAGGAGAGAAGATCATGCGGACAAGGTGATACGGAGTACCTGGTTCGTTGGAAAGATTTGCCCTTGGAGGATGCCACTTGGGAGGGTGAGTCTATTCTTGACAAGACGTTCTACTGATTCTTGTGGGGGCAAGCAACTTCGGGAGGGAGGACCGTAATGTCCCCTCCGCCCGCATAAGCCCGGTGAAGACTTTTGGCCCTTATGTCTACCTGACGCCAAAGGGAAGTTTTAGGGTGACTTATCTTTATTATTTTATTATATTGTGCCATTGTTTCAAAAAATAATAATATCATGAAAAAACACATATAATAAATAATAAAGTTTAATAATGAATTAAAATGTCAAAAAATACAATTAAAAATTGTATTAGAAAAGAGAAAGTGTGACTTACCTTAGGGAGTCTTTTTTTGGGAAAATGTGCCAATTAGCCCAAAAGGGAAAATGCGACCAGCGTAGGGGAATGAAACAATTTGATTGGCTGATTTGAGGGTGGTGGTTGGCTGATCTCCCTTTAAATAAACAAGTCGACTTGTAGAGTGGGCATCCAGATTTTTATTATCATCTTTTGCATTGCTAAGAGCTCGAGCTTTTATCGAAATTCCAAGGACGAAAACCCTTGTGAATTTATCTCTCATGACGAAAACCCCAAGAGATTGAGAGGGGATTTCACTCGAAAATTCCTAGTGTTATTTATCAGATTTCCAGTGTTCAGTTCAGCCGTGTGTGTAAAGAGATTTGAAGGTGTTTTTCGGTGATTTGCAACCAGCAGTTGGGTCGGTCCATTGTAAGCAATTTGGCAGCGAATTCAAAGGTATTTTTATCCAAGATATTTGTCAAGTGTTTGTCATCGACTGTAAACTGATCGCTGTACTTTTTATCATTTCTTTGGTGTATTTTGAAGGTTTTTTAATCTGAATTATAACAGACTACAGATCTGATTTTTCTGGGCTATTTCAGTTTGTAATAAGTTAAGTTTTCTCAGTAATTCAGCCCTCAAAAATCTGGGCAGTCATTAGAAATCAGTAGTGTTATTGGGCGTGTTTTACATTGATGTTTCTCTTTAACCCTAGTCGCACTTTCCAGATCTGCACTAGGAACTTGACATAAAATACACAGAAATCTGTATTTGCTGTTTTTGATTAATAAAGAATTATTATAGTTAAAGGAGGATCCATCTAGGGATCTTTCACGGATCTTCATTGTTAGAGAAAACTATTAGACATTGGTACATGGGATTCTATTTGATTGAGATGGTCCCTGGTTTGCATCCATTCAAATGGTCAGTTTAATTAAATTTAAACATTAATTCAAATCGTCAGTTTAATTAAATTTAAACATTAATTCAAATTGTCAGTTTAATTTTGTTCAACTTTGTCTAATTAGGGTTAAAATTTTGTATTGGTCTGCGTTGGCATTCATTGTATTCATCATGAATCACATTGTCTATTTTTCTTTGCTATGGCTTCACGTTTTTGATGTCAGCATCGATCGACCACCATAAAAGTGTTTGGAAGCTATTTGGAGATTTCTTTTGAGATCTAGACAAACAATGACTTGCATTAGGATTGATTGTCCCTTGATCTCTAACAAGTGTAATCAAAACAACCTCACACCCTACAATTTGTTTCACAAAAAGTTCTTTGCTAGATTATCCTAAATGAAGTTTGTTGGATAAGACCAGACAACCAAGTTTGGAAAATTCTCTCACTACTAAGACATTTAATAACTTCCATTAGGGTTGTGTTTTTGTTGATTGCTAACAAGTGTGAGCATGTTTTCAACCCCAAGCTTGTTCACTCAAAATCAAAGCAATCTTATAAGTACAATTTGTTTCAAGAAAAAGTTCATTGCTAGATTATCCGCAAGGAAGTTCACACATAAGCCCAAGACAACCAAGTTCATGTAAGTGTTGTGCATGGCTAACCTCTTTGTGACATTTGAGAATTTTGCTATGCTCTATTGCTTCATGAATGGATCCTTCAAGCAAATTATTGAGGTTATCATGTTTAACTAGTTTGTCAATCTCTCCATTTTGTAATTTGTTAGTGCACTCCAAAGAGAAGTCAGATTAAAGTGTTGGATTGGTCAAGGAATTGTTTATGTATGTTAGTTGTTACCTCATGGATATATGCCTGTGTTTAGTGTACATCCTTGGCTTAAAGAACTTTTGTACCCTTTCATTCATGACATTAAATGGATGCCCTTGAGTCACAAAATGGTTTCAACATAGAATAATTCTAAGTTTTTTTTGGCCCAAGTTTGCCAATGATCGCAAGGGCACACCCAAAATAATTTATTTTGTTCTTAGAAAAGTAACGACAAATAAAAGGGTAGTGTTAGTGCAAATTCACAGCACCCCCAAAATGACCTATGGATATGCTTTTCTCGAGGCAGATGTCATTTGGTGTGAATGCACAACATTGAGCTTTCCCAAAGTGTGAGACCTTTGTAGAATGGGGAAAGCTCTCCAGAGAAGGTCGGCTCCTCTTCCTAAACTACTTGCCACAAGCTATTCCAGTGTAGGCAAGCTAATCTAATCCTAATCTAACTATGCCAAGGAGACAGAGAGAGAAAAGAGGGAAAAACAGAGCCTACACTAAAACGGTGATACACCAGAGAAGGAAAATGTTGAACATCTATCAAAACCACATGGAACAAGAAGAGGTGAGCAATGGAAAGGATGGACAAGTGCATCACAAAACCAAGGATGGATTTCACACAAAAAATGTTCCAAAACTCCATGAACACAACTCCAAAACCTGCAATGAACATTCAAACATGCACAAATACCTACAATGAAGAGAGGCAAGAAGAAAACAAGTAAAAACGAGCAAGGATGGACAAATGCATCACAAAACACGTTTTTATTGCTCCAGAAGTTTGCACAAAACATCATTTTGCTGGTAAGAGGCAAAAACGCCATTACAGAGCAAGGGAGGAGGTTCTAACTCCATTTTCGACCCTAGGGAAGAAAAGAAGGGAGGGTAGAGAAGAATGATGAACAACTTTTTACAAATGAGCCAAAACTGGCTTTTAACCATGAAGCAAAATGAAAGAAATGTGGAAAACGCGGCAAATTGATTTGGAACTCCAACCACCGACAAATCCCTTCAATCTCGCCTGCAAAGTGATGGGCTTCATGGACAAACCCATACGCCATGTACATTGCTCTGCAGAGCAAGAAAGAGGCCCATACTTCATTAATTTTGGTGGTTGGGGGCATTTTCTGTGTTTTTTGCATGCCAGAGACGTTTTCCCATTTTCTCCCGCAAATCTCCGTCAAAATACGTAATTGAACCCTCCATTGTGTAGAGGATTTCAACAGATTTCCAATGATATAAAGAACGTGAAAATTCGAGCTTGGGATCAAAAGTTATGCCCCTCTGAAGATTTAGGGCAAAAATGACAATTTTAGGGCAAAATCGGGTTGGCGGCCGAAACTTGAAAATTTTCCCCTTTTTTGAATTTGGGAAAATTTCCCAAAATTCTTCGCGCCTCCGCTCGCGCTGCCACGTGGCACTTCCCCATTCGCTGATGGAAATGCAGGCTCCAACCTCGCCTTTTTCCTTTTGATTTTTCATTGGGAAAATTTCCCAAAATTAGTCCGCACCCCGCTCTCCCGGTGACACGTGTCACTCTCTGGTTCGCTTGGCGGGGGCGCGCTTCAAATTTTTCCTTTGCGTCTCTGTCACTTTGGCAAAAAACCAAAGTTCCCTCCGCGCCTCCGACTCCCACCGCTGTCAAGGACATGTGGCGTCCCCGGTTGGTCCGCAGGCCTTCGCAACTTTTTTCCATCCTCCTCTCGCGGGCCGGTTTCCCCCTTTGCGCCTTTTTGCCCACTTTGGCGAATTTTTCAACTTCGCTCTCCTGCTGAACCTCCGCCACTACGTGGCATCTTCTCATTGGATGCGGGCCTGTCAAGGGAAAATTTCCCCAAAAAACTCCGCCGAGCCATAACTTTCAAAATATTTGGAGTTAGGAGGAAAATTTTACCTTTCTGGAAAGGTGAGAAAATTCTCTATCTAATGAAGCCATTTCCAGAAAATTTTGAGTCCCTAAGCATGCCAAAAATCATTTAAGTGCCAGCAAAGGAAAAGGAGGAGTTAGCCAAAAATAAGCATGGGCTTATTTTGGATAACAAATAGTTATGAGAATTAGGGTATGCTGACCTAAATGAATGTAATCCCAAAGTAACTAGGTGATCAGGACAATATCCAAACCTAATGATAGCCAAATGATTGGTTGGTGAGAATATTCAACAATAGGGAAAGCCTATATACTATTACAATCCCCACTAAGTTGCTACTCAAAATGGGATTGCAAGCTAACCTAAATGGGCAACGATAAGGAAAATGGCTGCCCAAAGGACTTATATAAGGGTTTCTACAAGCCTAACAAGGAAAATAGGCATGACAATGGGTCAGAGAATAGTTCTACAAGACTCTTGATATCTAGAAACTCCAAAGTACTTCCATGTGATCAAGGAAGGCTCTTCTATGGATTTTCAAGCTCCTAACTTCTTCCCACTTACATAAACAAGCACAAGGTCCTTAAACTTTCTTTTTGGTAACGCTCAAAATGATCTCATTGTTATAACCACCTTGCTTTTGTGGATAACCCCATCGTTGCTTGCTGATTTTGGTATCCTCCATATTGCCTTTGAGGGCATGTTGAATCCCAATTTTGCTGGTGCTGCGGTGACAAAGGAACCCACCCCAGTACGTGCGGAGCGAAGGAGGCACCCATCCTCCCCGCCGTGGCATTTCCACATCCCGCGTAGGGGATGTTGTTGGGTTTGAACTATGAAGACATTGTGTGTGATGTCATCTTTTATGTCCTTGTTGGTGAAATAATTTGTTGCAGGAGAGATTTGTGGTTTTCACCAATGATCACGGGGCTAGCCCCTCCTTCTTGGGTATGGGGAGGCTCCCATTTATTGAATGCAAGGACTAAATAAAATTGTGGGGTGGCCGTTAGGTCGGGATCACACATGAATACTCCACTAAACCTATGGCAAAGTGCTTGTATAGTGTACAAGGGAGGAATTTGCTTTGAAGAGAGGTAAAGAGGAGATGGGGAAATGGAGAGAGGGGGTTAATGTTGTGAGTAGACTTACAGATTTCACACACATTAGCCAGAGTAGGTCCACATTCAATAGGAAGAAATCAACCATGTAAGCAATAACAAGACTAATAAATTAGAGACAAAGTTCTATGGATTCATTAATCAAAGACACAAAGTTCTTCTTGTTTGACAAGATTACAATGCTTGCAAAGTTGGAAAGTAGAGAGAGTAAAAGAACATAGGCAAGGAGATAGAAGAATGTAGCTTATTGCTTGTAGTAGTAGTGAAACAAAGGCCAACAACTAACAATAACCAACAACTTACAACCCTTTGGAATGGAGAGGCCATCCCAATTTATAGCTTACAAAGATGTCTCTTCCTCTCCCCCATGTGACTTTTCATCTTACCACCACTTGTGACCTTTCATATTCCTTTAGGAATGAAATTAAGTCATTTTCTTATTTTTGAAAAGGGACTTTTACAATGCAAAGTGAGGCCACTTAAGTGAATAAGACGAAAGAGTGAAAAATACATTCCTAATGAAGAAATAGAATGTTAGAGAGAGGAGAGAGAGAGAGAGAGAGAGAAGTGATAATCCAGAGACGGAAAGTTCTTGTTGATGAAGAATCTACTTCCGATGGATCTTGAGAGAATGTTCTGAGAATGAAGTTCCTTGCCTTTGTCCTCTTGTTAAATTGAAACAATGTGATTGCAATTTCCTCTTACTCGGTAGCTCATGCGGTTCAAGTGCCAATCTTTTACACACACTGGTTCATTCTGACCTGTTCCTTGCCATGGTGTGATTCACATGATGTCCCTCCTCTTGGAAAGAGAATTGAACACAAGGTCGGAGTTGGAATGTGGAGATCATCACCTTCCTCCTCGTGTGACTCCCTTGAATTTCAAAATTCACCTCCGTGACAAAGATATCTCCTTCTTGGATGGAATCAACCTCGGGAGACCCAAACACCTTCTTGTCCACCTGTTCCTCATTGAAAAGGTCTTCTTCTACAAATGGGGAAAGAAGAAACTCCGCATTCACCATCATACTCATCAAACACATCCCCATGCCAGATCTTGGGAAGATGATTGAGAATTGGGGCTCACCTTTACATACCTTGTTTGATATCACTTTCCTTTCATGGTCCGCATCACTTATCATCCCAAGTTTGATTGGTGGCAATCCAAGATGTCTATGACCCTTATCATTGCCAAGTAGAGAAACACTCCCATACTCAATTGAAAGTGCATACTAGTGAAATTTTGGGTTTGTCAAGTCACCATGATGTCCTCGTAATGGCCCAATCACTCCTGGATGTTCCTTCATCAACGCATGGGCAGCTCAACATCCTTGTTTTTTGACCAATATCTCGACACTTACTATTTTTAGTAAGTCTTAATTTAGGAAGTCTTTTTTAGTTACAAGTTGCTTAATTTGACACTTTTGAGTGTTCTTGATATGTAAGGAGCAATGACAACTCAGAGAATGAATTGTTGCATCACTTACTATTTATAGACTATGAAGCTTGGTAAGGCTTACTATTTTTAGAAGTGGGTCTTCCTTGTGTAGAATGGAACGAGAGTGGTCTCAAAACTTTTATTTCACAAGGATGCTCCCAGCTTTTAGAGGATTTCAATTGCTTTGGAACTCAGAGATTTGAAAATGAGTTTTTTTATAAATGGAAACTTCATTTGGCTATTAAAAATAATGTAGACCACCATTGGATGCAAGGTTGGAATCATTTGAAGGGCGTTTTTGAGAAGGAGCTGCTGTTAAAATATCATGGAAAACGGACAAGGGGTTTGGGAGATATGAGCAACTTTCCATTTTAGTATATGAGGTCTTAGGCACATTCCAACAACATAACAAGGAGAGTGAGCTTAGGAGGGAAAATATGCATTTGAAAACATGAAAAATGGTTAAGTCCTTGATTTCAACCTTTCTCTCTCACATTGCACACCTTAACTCATGCTTAACCCAACTAGGCTTAATTGGGGTTAGACGGGGTTGATGTGGAATTGCACACCCTAAAAATAGGGGACAAGAGGGGCAAAGGGCACAAGAGGGGCTCTCAAATGTGCTTTGCACCGTATTAGGACAAGTGTCAACAAGGGGTTTAATGAGAGTGAGATGAGCTGAAAACTAGCTCTTGGGGCTTAACAATGATTTTGCATTTGTCCGGGGCTAACTGAGAGAGGGGGAGCACACTTTTTTGTCCCTCTTGCCCTTGGCTATTGGGACAAAGCAAGGGGACTCCCAACCTTGAAAAATGCGCCAAGGGTGAGACTGCATCATGAGGAGAGGGACTGATTTTGAGTTGAACTTGAGTTTGCACTTCTAACACTTCAAACACTCCAAGTTGTGATTTTTAAGTGATGAAAACAAAGTTGTGGAAGGGGAGCACACTTTTTTGTCCCTCATGTCCCCTTGCACCTTGGGATAAAGAAAAGGGGACACTCAACCTTGAAAAATGTGCCAAGGGGGTCCACAACATGAGGAAGGGGTTTGATTTTGCATTATGCTTACCTAACAACCCAAGTCACAAGTTTTAAGTGACGAAAGAAGAACATGCATAGGGGAGTGTATTTTTGTGTCCCTCATACCCCTCTTGCAGAAGAGATAAGGGGCAAGGGACAGACAAGGTCCAAAAGTGCGCTCAAGCCTTTAAGTGATGCTGATGTCATCATCCCAATGCAAAATTAGAACATGGAGCTTGCTTTTTCTTACGGGAGCAAAAGTTGGAGTTTAGAGGTGAAACCTTATATGATTTTGACTCCAAAGCATCCCCTGAGTTCATCCCAACCACTTTCAAGATTTGATTCAACTTGCAATTTGAGTTATGACACCATTCACCCTTTTGGCACAAAGGAGCAACAACAATGACTCGAACTACCACGGAGAGTAGTGAGGTCAAGGATTAAAATTAATGCATGTATCATGTAGGACTCAAAGAGCTTTACATTGACTATTTGATGAGTTTCTAACTCCTCCCGGAACTCTTAGATCTCCAAAACAAGGTGACTTTCTCCGTTAAAGCCTTCATTCCTTGTGCCTAGAAATAACCCGGTTTTGCTTGAATTGTTCCCAACATCATTTGCCTTCACATATTTTCCCTAAACTGCCTTGGATCACTTCATTGCTCTCTTGCACAACTCTTAGATGGGTTGAGCCTTTCCAGTCAACTTCCAGGGGGATGTCCTCATGTTACAATATGGTTACAAATAGCCAATTTAGTGCTTCAGAGAGCACTATTCCACCTCGGAGCTTAGTCTCACTGTGAAATCAACTTGGATCAATTCCCCTGCACATGAAACACACTTGAAAACCATGTTAGCACTTTCCTCTTAGCTAGAATGAGGATGACATAGACCCAAAGGGGTTTGTGAGTTGATGGGTTGGCTAGAGGAAGGGTTCACAATGACCGAGGAAGGGGTTTTCAAATGGTGGGCTTGGTTGTCATGACCAAAATTTTCAATTTTGCATGCTAGACATTTAACATGACAACAATCATGGAAAATTCTTTTCATCAGACGTGGTGGATTAATAAAAGTTTCATGACACGCTTTGAGGTTGATACACATAATACCAAAGTAGGTGGCATTTACTTGTAGGGTGTCCCCATATTGGATAGGTCTCCCAATACTCAACACTTCCATTAGTCGGAGTTGTTGGCTTATAGCCAATGTTCTTTGAGCATTCACACCGATGGTGGCCTTCGCTCTGCAAATTTCTATGCACCACATTGCTAGTCTTGGCTTTTTACCTTCATGAATTAATTGCATCTATCCTCCTCAAGACAACGTCCAGACTTTATGTCCATCTTTCCACTCCTAGACGTGCCTTCTGCATGGTTCTTAGTCTTTTCCACCCTAATTGTTGGTGCGATGTCATGTACTTTGCTCTTTAACTTGGTTTGTGCTATTGTAAAACAAAATTTGCTGCAAAATTCTTCCACAAACCAAGCTTCCTTGTTCTTGTGGAATTTGAAGTCCATCTTATTCATGGCATTGGAGAACCTTCCATCATAGTCTAAGACAGATTCCCATGGACTTTGCTTTATCTCTTTTAGGTCTTGGATGGTTTGGTTCACACACTTATTCCTTTTGAATTCGGATATTGGGGTGACTTTAACAACTTTTAGATCAAGTGTGGTTAGGTCAAACTTGCAAATGAACTCTAAAGCTTAGCCTTGCAAGGCCCCTGTGAGTTTGCAATGCTTGGTGTCGTCCTCTATTATCCCCTTGCTCCCCATTTCATATCACATCTCACCAAGAAGTGTTTTGGGTCGATGTAGTAGTGTCATATGAATGCAAAGTCACAAAAGATCTTGGGTTGTGTGACATGATTCTCGTTAAAGGAGTAACTCGTACATGATTATTGGTATTCACAACCACTTGACTTCTTCTAGCTGAATTACTTGTGGTATTGACACTAGTTGCAAAATTAGCAAGGTTTGCGCCACTTGTAGTGTTAGCAGGACTTGTTTAGTTTGCATTGCTTGTAGAGCTTGCGAGGCTTGGTGCGTTTGTAATGCTTGATATGCTTGTGAACTTAGGAGTACCTGGGGTGCTCAAGCTATCTGGATTACTTGCACTATTTGCAAAGGTGACAATATCTATAGTTGTGTTTTTGTAGGGGTTGCAATTTTAATGGTAGTAGCAAAATTCTTTAGAGGCTTGTGATGTTTGTAGTATTTTCAATATTTGTGGTGTCTGTGTAACTTGTCAAAATACTTGTGGGGTTCTTTGATTGTGCTTTTATAGCATGATTTCTAGGGTGAAGTCATGCAACATCTTCCTGATCTCTATAAGCCAACGGTTCATTCTCAAAAGTTTTTGATCTCTCTAGGGTAACTCCTTTTGGTGGGTTCTTTACTTGCAATGACGTGGGGATGCACTTCTTATGGGTAAAAACTTTTGTTATTGGACTGGGTTCATCATACATATGCTTGCGTATCAAATCCTCATCCTTTTCACTCCAAATGTTTTGTAGAACAATTTGCTTCCTAAGACTATCACTTCACTCTTCTACCTCTATGGTGACCTCTTCTTTTTCGACCACTTGATCACTTTTCCCTCCTAGAACACTTTCTTCTTCACGTTGTTCTTCTACGTTTACTCCTTGTAAACTCGGTCCTTCCTGCGATTCACTTGGTTAAACCTTTGGTGGAGGTAGCTTACCTCCCTATTCCTGCAATCTCTATACTCTAGCTCTATTTGAAATTGTCTTCGACGCCCTCCACTGAGGTTTAGTGCTTCCCATCTCTGGAATTGCCTTAACTCTTGTTGAAGCCCTGTGATTTTCTTTCGAGTGTCATTTTGACTGTTCTTAGACTTCTCTAGTTTCCCAGTTGTCTCAACGAGTTTTCCTCTTATTCCCCAAATGAACAAATTCTGTGCAAAATCAAACAAATGTATCCTGGAACGACAAAATTAGATACATAACCATAAAGAATTCTCTCTTTCTAGTAACGCACCGCTCTTGTTGACTTTTCCATCTTGCGCAACTTCTATAGTTTTTACTTGTTCCACTCGAGGTTTTCATTTACTCTTGATCTGAAACAATAATGTTTGAGTCTCGATAGCCACGTAGTTAGCAACTGCAGAAACTCGCATCATAATATCTCATATATATCACCATAAATATGCTCTATCACCACTTGTCTCGTAGGGTTCCCTAATTTACAAGCTTCTTCTTTTGAAGATTGCACTCTTCCTTCTTGCAGCCATCTTTTCGTCTCTTTGGTGTGGTAACCATCTCAACATTTTCGGATCCTAGCAATTGAACCATTGTTAGCAGCAGTACTTGTATTCTTTGTCAGACCATGTCAAGGTTGTAGTCTAACTCATTTATGTTTTGTTTGTAGGAAACTATTCAGTACATTATGGTTCTGCAGGAATATATCAAAGGAGAGTACTTAATCAAACTAGATTACATCATTTATTCATTTTGTAGAGGTACTAAACAATGAGACAAAAAGACACAAATATATACTCTCTCTAAAGATAATACACAATGAACATTGTAAACCATCTTCATGTATTGCAAGGCAAAGTGTACAAGCTAGGGAATAGCTATGAACAACATGCGATTCACAATTAACGAACAACCTTTTTGCTTGACCTTCTACAACATTTATAAAGCTGATCACGACTCTTTAGCTTCAGGATTTATCATTTGATCTTCTCTTCTTGCTTCAAGAATTGTTACATTACTCTATCTTTTCCTTTAAACAAAATGATGTACGAAATTATGCATATTGCAGATATTTACATTATTACAAAGTATTGCTTACAAAGCCTAGGTCCCAATGCCCCTCCCAACATACAGCAAGCAAATAAGTATAAGGTAAGCAACCATATATAATTCTGAAGAGTATGACATGCACATTGTATACAATGATTAGAGGTCACATGCAAGTGTTAGAAATCAAATAAACCCTTAATGTAATTGATACACAAAGTAAATGGGTTTAAGAAACCATTGTTAAGTGTTATGGGACAAAGTATTAAGTTCTTCTGAATGGGCAAGTGATAACTCTTTGAATCTGCAAAACAGAAACTAGAAAACGGATTAATATTTTTTGGTGGTTAGAGGATTTGCCTCAGTTAGATCCCTGGCTTTTTCAAGGTCGACAAAGCAACTGATATGATAAAGTAAATGACAAGATAAAACAATGTATATCACAAAATTGCTGATATACCTGATTCGGGACCTTTGGAGATCCAAAAAGTGTTGTAAGACTGATTATTGATGGTTGTAGATTGTTTGATTCGATGACAATAAAATTGCACTTGAGTTGCAAGCCAATCGCTGAGGTGAATTGGACCTATATGAAAATTTTGCGATTTCGGGATGTTGCGAATTTGTACCTGCTTCCTGCGAATTCAACTTCGTATTTGAAGAACCTACAAGCAAATAGATGCAATTTATGATCAAAAGTGCTGGCGGAGTAATGGACAAAATATTCTAGTTTTATAGATTTTCTTGATGGAGGTGGGTGCTTGCTTTAAGGCTTTAGTTATTTTTAGGTTTGCTCTACTTTTTTAATATTATTTTATGATTTCTTTTTGGTTTATCTTGTTTTATCTATATTTTATTGTTTTTAGAGATTTTAATAATGTTAAATGAATTTTTATTTGTTTTTAATGTTATTTATGGTTTTTATGGGAATTTATATTGTTTTTGTATTTTTATTAATATATTTGCCAAAATGATCAACTCATTTCATTTTGAGCAATTGATAAAATGATAAACCTGTTTTCTCGTGCATACACAACTTTCACATCTCTTTTGAGACGTCTTAGGGTTTGCAAGGTTTCCATCAGTTTGCACTCGCCTTGGGTCACATTTTAAACTCTTGTTCATGGCCTTTATAGTTGGCCCTCGGCGAAATTCCGCTGTTCTCCATTTCACAATTGTCTTTTGGGTGGATTGGAAGCTCTTAAATGATGTAGCAGTTGGCCCTCAGGATATTTTGAGCATCCTCAGTCGCTTTGCAGTCATGGGAAGCCTTAGAGTACTTTGTTTGCTGCCTATGTTTCAGCACTATGTGCTCAAAACACAAATATGGTGGCCACCTTGGTTTTACGCTTGGGGATTTATTCCACATTAACGAGGAGGCGAAGGGCGCAAACCTTTAAATAGAAAATTGCATGTACAACTATGTAGAGGAAAGGTTCTACGACTTAAACATTTGGCAAGGCTTCAAAACAACTAAGGCGTGGATAGAAGAAATGACAACTTGGGATTGTGTTGTGTAGTAGGCTTTGGATTGTGCCATCTGGCATGATCCCGAAGAGTTGGGCACCTGGGTAAGAATTAACTACGACAAACATTGTGAAAAATCAAATGGAGTACGAAGGCTCATGAGTGGTGTCATGTGGCACCAATAATGGCTGCCACGTGGAACCAATAATCGCTGCCACGTGGACCAATCACAAAGAGTCGAGCATTCGGGAGATTGAGTGTGAAGTTGGGAAAACGGCTAAGGTGTTGACGAGAGTACCCGGGATTGCGCCACATGGCACAATCCCTGAAACTTGGGTTCTTGGATTGAGCCAAACAAGTTGAAAATCGGCTAAGGCATAGTGATAAGCGAGAGAACCCATAGCCAATAGAACAACGATGCATGGCCCAAACCAAAAGCCGTGATTGGCCCATGTGGACCAATGACGGGTGCTTGGGTGTTGGGCAGGGTTGAACGGAGCAGAGCAACTAGTACCGGGAGCAGAAGAAAGCCCGTAGCATGTAACAAATATAATGGTGACATGTAGCACCAATCACGGGCGTCATGTGGCATAAATTCTGAGCACAGAAAGGTGACAGGTGGCACAAATGACGGGTCACCGGTTCTTAGGTAGGTTGAGACCATGGCAGAAATATTGGGAGCTTGGAGATTGTTAGGTCTTCATGGGCCGTAAGGTGAGAGCTGGAGTCTACACCAATGTTGAGGTCGTGCTAATGCAAATTCTTTGAACATACAAATCTCAATGCCGAATTTAAGATCACTAAAATAACTCCCCAGTGAAGAAGATTTAGTGGGTCTGAACACCAAAGGGGATGTGAACCAAAGGGATATAGATCGACCTGATTGTGGGAGGGTTGATCTCTCAACGAATGCCTTAAACCCTTAATATTCAAAGTTATGAAAATACAGATGCGGGTTCAACCGAGTTAGGGTTGCGATTGATGTACAATAAGAAGCTCAGATGCACTACATGCGTCTGTGAAGGACATTCCAACAACGGGTGAGCCGATTGATGTAGCCAATAATGCAAAATTATGCAGGAGGTTTGAGACTACTATCCCATGCAGATCTGATGCAAGAAGTAGCTAGCTGATGTCGGTTGAGGCAGAACAACCATTAGGTATGTAACATGTATAGAGCATGGAGAGCTCACCTATCAATGTCTGTACCAAAAAAACTCTGCAATGTAACTGGTCTGCACTCAACAAAGATATGCAACACAGAGGTTTCAAATCCTAATGTAAATGTTTCATTAAATTTGGGGTTACGCCCAGGCAAAGCCTGAGGGTGTGCCCCAAAACTTATAATTTCTTTGCTGTATGAATCTGTAGAAAAACATATAAATTTTGATCTGAAACAATACAAATCTTGCAACAAAACTTAATCTACAAACAATTTTTTTTTCTGATTTTCGGGCATGCAAACAATGGACAAAATGGAATGGAAACTATGAATATAATGAACATATGAAGAGGAGAATGCAGGTGAATGGAGAATGCCAGCGGGTTTTCTGCAAGGTCCATGGTATCCGCTAGTACCATTGACAGAATGCAAGAAGGGTGAATGTACGAACAAAGGGGTTGCACGAGGTCTGTGGTATCCTGCTAGCCTTTGTTTGCACGTTTTGACATTACAACAAGTGGATGAACATGGACAAAGGTAACGGGTTGCTGCGAGCTTTGTGGTATCCGCTAATCTGTTCCCTTAGTCTATCTGACGAAACGAAGCATGGGTGGAGTGAAGGTTAGAGAGGTCTCACAGGAACCTGCTCTGATACCAAATATGGGTTTCACCCCATATTTGGAAAGCGTAAGCTCAATAAAATTTCAATTAACATACATTCAATAAACCCTAGTACAAATATATAGGCCATGTTTTTTCTATAGAATAGGAGGCCTACACTAACTCCTAAAACCACTCTTACTAATCTAGGATGGTTGTTCTAACAACTTGGATTCTCTCCTCTGTATTATTCCTCTCCGACAATCTCTGTGTGATTTGTTTTTTAACTCCCTCAACACACAAATACATGATTACATTGTTTCACACATGACTACATTCTCACATATTAATATATTGACTAATGCTTATAACTCACCTAATCTAATGACTCACTCACAAATTTGAGCACTGGATAGAGATATTCCTAATAGAATCAGCAGTTCCATAAAAGAGAGCGCTGGAATAAATACCGAAAACTATGAAAATAGATAATAGCTGAGAGACATGAGAATCATCTAGAATCATCTGGGCAGGGTCACTCCTGTTGTTCCATCATTGTGCTTCAGCTGGTGTTCGCGCCCATTCCTTTGAGAGTCTCTTGTTCTTGTTCCTACTGGGTCTAGCTCTAGGACTGCAAGTAGCATGTCCATATGCTAAATCAGAAAACCCATCTTTTCTTCTAAGCTGTCCAATCACTCCATGATCAGCTTTTCATATCGACATTCTCTGTATGGCTCCCATGAATAGTAAAGTTGAGTATCAAAATCTCTCCCTGAAGAGAAATCCAAAACCGGACACTTTGTTAGTTAGTTCTAAACATTGAAGGTGAGACCTAGTTTCCTACGGCTCAAGGAACCCCATATTACTGGGGTTGCTGGATGAAGTTCCTTCTCCATCACTCACAACTTGCTTATTCCTTCCTTTCTTCAACATCTTATCCACAAACTCTGGCTTCTTCTGATTGCCAATTCTAACCATCCGTTCCTCTTTGAAGTCTTTGAGCTGATTTTCAGTGGAGTACCCTGGCCTTCCCTTTTCCCTTCTTCCATATGCTACTTCATTTTTCTTTTATTTCTCTTGGAGAGATTGAACCTCTGAAATACAAACATCTTGCAACTAGTGGCAAAAAGAGAAGTCCATTAAATATTGGTTTGCAATATGCAAGCAATCCAAAGTTCCCCACTATAAAATCCAGTAACTCCAATGGTATCTTTAATTGTTGTCGAATCATCCAACACCAGGTTTGGGGTAATTGCGCCATACTTCATGATTTCTATGAATAATAGGAAGCTGGCTCAGATGATTTCATCATTAAAATGAATGAGTTGCAGTTGATATCATTGGAACTACTAATGTAGCTCCTGCCCAATGTCTTTCATCCAACCCCAAAGTTTGGTCAAATGATTTTTCACCTTGTTCTGGATATGTTAAAAATGATTTGAAGAAACATTATGAGCTTATCCTTTATTTTAGTTGCATCCTCTATTGTGCCTTTAGCGTCTAATTGAAGCATTGACAAGACTTAACACAATAAGGATAATAGTCGAGTTTCCTTCCACCATTAGCTGTCTAAACTTATTTTGAGGGATTTCAATAGTGAACTTGTTATTTGACATCCCACATCACAAGTCCTGTAAAATGCTATCTTTAACATTAAGAGGGAGTACTGAATGTTACAAACAATTACACGTATTAGAGATGAATATTTAAGCTTTCTGATACAATGTATTATGTTTTTATGGAGGGCATGGCATTGCTTCTGATATTGAACTACATCACTTAGCAAATGGACTCCATTTAAAGCATACAATAGTGGATTCTTATGGGGCCATTTCATTTCTTACAGTTCATAGAAAATGGGGTGGACCAAATTGAAAAGAAAGCATATTCTCTTAAGAGCATATAAAAGGTGAATCATAATATTTTTTTTTGTCAACTTGCATAGGTTTGAGACCCAACAAGTCTTGGGAAAACATGCTGAGCCCCAAACTGAGCGAGTCCTGGCAAGTTCAGCTGACTCAACTGTGGAGATTCGCTACTCAATAAATGAATGTCCAAAATTAAAGACTAACAACCTTAAAAGGTGGTAAACTACCCCTCTTTCTTACCCCCATTTTAACATCTAAATTCTAAGTTACCGAAATGACACCCCTAGGGCACCTGGTACTAGTACAAAACATAACCGATATGGGTATGGCCCGGATATGTGCCCGGAAACAACCAGAAAGTCCGGGTGCGTCTGGGAGACGTGCCCGACCGCATACCTAGACCTACCTAGCCGTACGTACCTAGCTGTACCCGAACCTGCTTGGCGGTATCCTAGCCGTTTCCAGGCCCAAAACTGTGTTTTTTTAATAATTTTTTTCTAGTTTAAATTTAATATATCATTACAACAGAAATTACAGTTTTCACAGCACCATTATTCTACAGAAGGTACCAAATACAAGCCATCATAAACATGGATAAAAATAACATGTATGAGATAAATCATAAATGTAATAAACACCTCAACTATATATGGTAGGGACAAATGAAATTATAAATTTATGAGTAGTTTGTTGTGGTTATTTAGCTTGTTTTATTTTTCATATGCATAATATGTGGTTAATTCCTATTTAGTAGGTTGGAATTTATATATTTTTTTTTGTACGTCTGTATGCTGGGCCAATTTTTTTCTACCGTATCCGCGAATCGGATACTCTGTACCCGTATCCAAAATGTATCGGCTACTTAGTCCAAATTTATAAATTGCAGCATCCACAAGAGAAAAAGCAGGATTGGCAACATGCAGGAATTATTTTTAATGGTAGGATTAATTTTTGCATGATTTTGATTGAGCTTTGATGGATTCAACTTGCTAAGTTTTCCTGGGTTTTTGCCCTTTTTTTTGGCCGAGTTGGTGTATGAGCCCAAAATGAGCCTACTTGAGTCGACCTTGAGTCCGAATCTTAGTACTATGTACATTTCAAGTCAAACCACAACTAGAGTTAGAGCATGTAACTTAAGCAAGTAAATCAAACCCTATATCAAATTGGTGAATGATGCTGGTATGTTGTTGTGCATGCTGACAATATTAACATAATAAATAGGTTTTGTATATGGTGTGACATCCATGTACCCTTTTATAATGGCAGGGTCTTGAAGCACTGTTCTTGGCGAACAAAGCCTACATTGGATCCTTAAACATCACATGAAAACAATTAAATGAATGGCATGTCTTACATGACATAATCAACATGACCATACACAAATACCCAAATTAATGTTTTTGCATGAAATAGATTTCACATTCTTATGTAAACAAGATGAATTACAATAGAAAATGACTTTAGGGTTTAGAGATAATGAAATCAATTGAACCACATTACTTGTCAAGACGCCTTATAGGATATTATGTGCTTCTATGAATTTTATAGGTAATGGAAAAAGGTACTTGAACCATTAGAAATTGGTGTTACAACTCCTCGGGGAAATCTGATTGCAATTTAAAATTATGTACTAGTCATTCTAAGGAGCCTGAATTTTTTTATATGGTCCTAGTTAAAAATCATACGGAGTTGAGATGATATTGTTAAGAAAAACTAAAGGTTTTTCCACTTGCAATTTGAACCCTCATTATGCATATTATTTTTTGGCTTTCAATCTCTTATAATGGAAAGCGATGTTAGTCACAGCCCCATGGTTTGTGAAATCTTGTAACAATGGGCCAAAGGTAATACCATTTTCCTTGGAGCTTATCAGTATTCATTCCAAACACATAGGAAGTACTACTGATGTAAATTTGGATAGAAGAAGCCATTTGCTTAGTACAATACTCAATATATAGTCCAAGTTTAATTGACATTAGGGATAATTGCTTGGCTTATTTGGTGTGTAACAATAGTCCAGATTTTATTCCCTAAGCAATCTTTTACTAACTTTATCCTTGAGATATATCTTGTCAAACTCTGTAGTATCCCTAAAAATACATCAGATAAATCTGGATATTTTTGCATAAACCCTGGGGCAGCAGTATGAAATTTTATCTTTTATGACAGCAGCGACAATCTGATTTTTAAATAAAAACAACAAACTCCGATATACCAAAAACAGATTTTTATTTATTGATTTCAAATCAGCTACAATAAAAATACCAGAGTGTCTGAACACAATTATTTTCTCACAATTGATGATCTAAATGGAAAAATAGATGAAAGATAAGAGCATGCAAACTGATTTGACTGAAATCTGCCCCCAGATACTGAAGCCCTAGCTGTACTTGCTGTTCTGGATGTAGAATCAAGCTTGAAAAGTGTGCCCTAGCTGAACTAGATGAACACTTGTACCCTGAATGGTCACTGCAACCCTTGAATGGAATTGCCAAGCTCAAATATGAGGGATTCTGTCCTTAGATCTGTATGTAAATGAGGGATTTCGTCCTCTATTGCTGATGTAGAAGCAAAAGCTACTTGCAGACAAAGAAGTAGTTGATAAATTTCCAAGATGAATGTAATAATAAACCCCAAATTTGCCTTTATAACTTCAAGGCCTTCTCCAAAGTTGGCATCCCTTCCTAAAAATAGGAATAAACAATATAAAATTGCTTTATCCTCTCCCATGTTGGCGCTCCATCCTAAAAATAGGAATAAACAATATAAAATTGCTTTATCCTCTCTCCATCCTAAAAATAGGATCTTGATGCTCATGTAGCCCATTCTATCTTTGGCACCCCATAGAATACTTTATTTAATTATTATTCTATCTTTAGCACCCCATAATAGAAGTTCATCATTCTATTATTATTTTATTCTATTTCTGCTTTTTTGGATTAATAATATAATTTAAGTGTCCTTTTTCCAATTAAAATATAAAAGTACCCTTGGACCACTTAAATTAATTTATTTCCCTCTTTAATTTCCTCTTAGCCTACAGAAAATAATAAGAATAGGCTTCGGGTATCCAAAATTAATTAATTCTGAAAAGGGGACATTTCAAACTCATACATAAGCAACTGAAAATTTCAATGGAATTCTTGTATTAGTTCTTATGAAAATGTTTCTTTCTATATAATTTCAGTTAGCAACAAGCAGAAAAGAAGAAAAGGTGTATAATATTCCTTGTTTTGTTAGCCATTTCTATATCTCATTTAACTGTAGTATCATTTTATTTCAGTTCACCTTTTTTTATGTGCAGTCTAAATCCAAGGCTAGTACGCAAAGGTTGCGCTGTGTGGCAACTAGGTAAGAAATGAGATGTATCCTTTTTTAAAAGTATGTATCTGGTGATTAGATGAATTATCAGAAGTTATTCCTTGATTATGATTTAATGAGGACATTGGTGAAAAGAGAAACCAAATAAATAGAGAATATGGTATCCTAACTAGCAGTACAGTTGAGTTTTGTCCATTTGACAAGGGATTCTCCTTCCAACAAACTGTTCATCTGCCTTTCAGGCAGAAGATTCAGCCCTCTTCTTTTGCACATGTTGAGGGAAAAATTCACTTCTTGTAGTGTTTGAGTGATCTGCAATGAATCTATTAATCTTCAGCCAAGCAACCCATATTCCTCTCATCTAAGTCGGTTGTTTTATCGTCATCTGACTAATTGGGTTCCACAAATGACATTACATTCAAGTATAATACTACTATACATTTCTTTCTCAAACAGATTTAGCAATTGCGCAAGAGAAGTACAAGACCATCATGCTTTGAATGGTGATAAAAGTTTTTGTGTCTGAAACATGTCTGCAATATTCTTCTCCATTCTAATGCCTTGGGGTGCACAGCTTGGGATCTTGTTTATGCTGTTTTCAAAACTTCTGCTGGCGCAGTCATGTTCAACCTTGGAAATCACAGCAAATATCATGATCTGGTCCATTTCATGGAAAGCCATTGCAATCCAAACATGAGGATTGATACAAACTGTATAAGACATCTTAACAAAATTCTCACAATGGGTTGCGATGTCCTATTATACCAAAATTCTACAAAATGCAACCATTGAAAGTTGAAACCACTAATTTTGTGCATTGGATGTGAAACACTGGAGATCTCAGATACTCCAAACACTTGTTACCAACTTCTGTATGTCTTTCTGGTTGAGGATGTGCTGGCTCCCCATGTGCAACCTGGATGAAGACGATACTTTTGGATAAGGCTTGACAAGTTGGGTCCTCTGACAGATATGTTTGGCGAAGAACATTGGTGAGGCAATCCTTGAGATTTAGGAGAATCTCACTCGCTTCACAGATTGATGGAAGCTATCTGTAGGTGTGTATCCTTATCTTGGAAACATATCACAATTAAAATTCCCTGAACATTCCCACTTTTATTAGCAAGTAGAAAGAATTTCCTCTGGAAGTTTTTTTTTGTTCATTAAGATCATAACTTTAATCAGACTGGTGCTGTAACACTTATGATCAACAGGTTGCATTGTCATGGCAGTGTTATCAAGACAGGAAAAGAATATCCAAGCTAATGAAGTGCAATCAATTGATAGCTAATGGGTTGCCATGTACTATTATACCAAAATTCTACAAAATGCAACCATTGAAACCACTAATTTTGTGTATTGGATGCGAAATACTGGAGATCTCAGATACTCCAAACACTTGTTACCAACTTCTGTATGTCTTTCTGGTTGAGGATGTGCTGGCTCCCCCATGCGCAACCTAGATGAAGACGATACTTTTGGATAAGGCTTGACAAGCTGGGTTCCTCTGACAGATATGTTTGGCGAAGAACATTGGCGAGGCAATCCTTGAGATTTAAGAGAATCTCACTCGCTTCACAGATTGATGGAAGCTATCTGTAGGTGTGTATCCTTATCTTGAAACATATCACAATTATAATTCCCGAACATTCCTACTTTTATTAGCAAGTAGAAAGAATTTCCTCTGGAAGTTTTTTTGGTTCATTAAGATCATAATTTCAATCAGACTGGTGCCGTAACACTTATGATCAACAGGTCGCATTGTCATGGCAGTGTTATCAAGACGAGAAAAGAATATCCAAGCTAATGAAGTGCTAGAAATTGATAGCTAATTCATTAATCAATAGCTAATTCATTAATCATTGAATGAAAATGTAAATGAAGAAAGCTTATGGAGGCACATTCACAAGGAATCTCAGATAGATATGAAATACACTCTCAAGATCATTGACAAACATTCATATGAGGCCAATAAAGAATCTCATTGAAAATCAGAAAATAAGCACACCATAACAAAGGAAGCATTGTATGATGAGGGTGTGATTGGAGTGGTACTGTGGACACCTGTAAATAACAAATCCACTTTACAACAGTTGTTACACAGTGGGATGAGTTTTACTATGCATTTGAAATCCCCAGTTGATGAGGGACAAATTGACCAACAGGTGGTGGATGTAGAGGATTTAAAGAAGTTTGTTGATCAAGGTGTCAAAGACCAGCCGAATGGGCAGGAGGCTTCGATAAAAAACCACTGTTATGACGCTAGTGGTTGCAGAGAAAACTCAGGGTACGACTACTCTTGCAACACTGTCATCTGATAATGGAACTTTATCAAAATATTTACTCTTTGTTTCAAGAGGGGATGCAATATCGCATATTGAATGAGGTGTTGTGGTCGAATCCTGGGTGGAAGGAAAGAAAGAGAAGGAAGAAAAGGAGAATGTGAAGATAAAAACTGAATTGGAATTGAAAAGGGCTAAACAAAAACTTACCAAAGTTGAAAATGCCAACACAGATTAAAAAAACAATTATACATAAGTCTAAGGTTATTGCCAAAAGCCCAAAATTCATATAGTAATCGTTTGAAGCTAATTGAAGAGATGAAGGCTGGAGCAGGGAATTTGAACTATTCATTGGGTGCTTGTCAAAACGAAAATACTGAAGTCTGTGTATGGAGGCTGGTGTCCCCATTTCATCCTAAAATCTGTGACTACCCTATCCAAAAAATTTCGTACTTTTAAAATAATGGTTTGTTTTGTGTTTTTATTGCTTGAAAGTTCTTGTATTGCGTCAAGATTTTCCCAAAGAGCCATATTAGCCTTTTCGCCAAATACCCGGATGCCCAAAATTGTTATATTCTCATGTCGTTGGGATTTGTCTCATGGGAAATTTGTATTTAATTATTTTGAGCCCGTTTGAGTTATTTGCGCTCTGTTTTAACTCGTTATGATCGAACATGTCATTATTCCCATGTACTGAAGGGTTTTAACAAGGAATAAGTTTTGGGCTTTATTTGTAACTTTTGACAATTTTTTTATTTTTGTGTTTTTCCGTTTTGTTTTCTCGTGAAATTTTTCTGGATCAATTCCTTTCTTTGGGTTAGCCCGATTTTGGCCTCGGAGTAGCTTGAGAACATATACGCACATTGTGCTGCAAGGAAGTCACCATCGAGGTCCGGTTCACTGGGAAAAGGTGAAGTTGTGCATTAAAAAGCCCCTGCGGGGTTGGGCGCATTTTTGGAAAACAAAGGATTTAAATACATCATGGGAAAAATAGAAGCAACAGCGGGTGGGATTTTATTGCCTACATCAGCGGGTACTTTTTCCATGATGGAAAAGTCACTTAAGTTATAGTGGAAAAATTAGAGCCAAGAGACAGTCGGGAATTTATTGCCTACCTTGTAGGGTAAAAATTCCCATGGTGAAATAAAAGAAAAGTGACTTAAGTGAAATCATGGGATTTTATTGTCTGCCATGCAGGGTAAATAATTCCATTATAAAAGTCAAACGACTTTAAGTGATTCATGGGATTTTTAGGGCTGCCTTGCAGGGTAAATAATCCCATTGTCATGTGACTTTTAAAAATAAAAATTCCTTATTTCAAAAAGTGCGACCCACCTTGGGTGAATAATAATGCATTAAATAAATATTTGTTAATATTTATTCACCCAATTTTGGCGCCCAGGCTTGTGGAAAAGTCAACAAAGGGAAGTGGACAAAAGGAATTTAAAAATAGAATTCCAAAATTAAATAAATTTAATTTATTTAATGCAGCCCCATTTGGGAGAGAAATAATACTTTTTAAAGTATTAAATGATTAAATTAAATTCTATTTTCAGTGGCTATGGTCAAAGCACACTGTGAAGCTTAAGTGAAGTGAAGAGTAGATTAAATTAATTAAATTAAGTGAAATGAAGAGTGGATTAAATTAATTAAATTTAATTTAATGGATGGCTGTCCTTAATCTTGCAATTTTAGCACACCAGTTAAAGAGAAGAGCATGATTTTTAATTAATTAATTGCCAGGAATAGGAAGGGCAATTATTAATTATAGAATTATGAGGGTTATATAAGCATGGGCTGCCATAAGGATGAATTAATTAATTCACAGGTGAAGAAGTGCAGCCCAGAGGAAAAGTGCACCCCCATTTGAGAAGGATTTTGCTCAGAGGAAGGTGGATTTGATGCTAAAAGCTTATAGTTTTGGCGCATGCTTTGAAGAAGGTTGATTTGTTAATCGCATAATTGTTTGTAGAAGTGATACAGTGCTCGTGTGATGTTGGTAAAATTCATGCTTGCTTTCATGCAAATAAAACGTCAAATTTTGGGGCAATAGACTTGAATTATGCAAATTTTTGTGATTAAAATTCATCGTGCATGCTCCGGTTGCCATCTTTGTTTGAATTAATTGCAGGAGTTAGATACAAGTGCTTTTATAAAGAAAAGAACTTATATCAATGTTCAATACATTGAATATTTCCTCCGAATCTGAAGGATTATCCAGATCTGCACCAATTTTGAAGAATTCCACTCAAATAAGAAGAAAAAAAATTGTTCAGACAAAGATAGACAAAACTATGGCGAAGAAAATGAAAAAGAAAGCATAACGGAGTCATGCATCACTTCCAAATTTGTAGATATTGGAGACACGGATCTAGGCTCGGAACCTCTTGCTGAATTGATAGACAGATCCAGAGCAGGAAAGACTTCACTCATGCGTGCAGGAAAAACTTCACTCATGCGTGCAGATTAAAAGCAGTGGAATTATTCGAGCTGCAGTTTTTCCATCCACACCCCGATTCTTTAGAGTTTGTTATGCAGGTGCAGATCCATATCTAGTTGCAGATGCAAATCCATATGCGCAGATCCAAATCCAGATCTCATAGTTACAAAAGCTTCCCTGACAAAGGCTTCATCCTCTTGTTTCAATGCATGCAGCAGAAGAAGTCGGTCGTGGAAAATTCCTTTCAAGATCTTGTCAAATGCTCCCATCTTCCAAATTGAAGCCTTCATTGAATTTTCATTCATCCGAATTGCTTTAAATTTTTAATTGCTCATATGCAATTAAAAATAAGGATGATGAGTTATCTACGGCAAACATTACATTGATGCATGTACTTGAGAAGAACTGCAAAAGTTTCAGGATAAAAGAGAAGACAAGGCGAAGGCAAAATCCAGTGCTTTTCAATTCCAACTTGTTGTTTCTAGATCCAAATCAATTCTAGCTTGTTTCCAGATCCACCACTTCCAGATCCAACTGCTTCCATTTGCTTCGAACTGGGCCAATCAAAGAATTGAATCAGGATGCGCCATGACATGAAATGACAAGACTACAACTTTCCTCTTCCTTCTTTCCTCCGACAAAGTAATTGAGCGATCAATTAAATTATACAACTTAAGTGATTGGTTTAAAAGCCATTACTTGAAGAAGTCAACTACTTGGAGATAGGTGGCGGGCACGTGCAAAATAGAAGGTTCTATTTTCGATTCAAATCATACATGTCATGCAAAGAGGAATTCCAGGATGGAGATCGCCGCTTGTTTCTTTCCTTCGACTTCCACATGTGCCGCTCAACCAAAAGCTTCCAACTTGTAATTGCCCTCTACATTCTATAAGTAGAGGAAGAACCTTCGGTTAATATCGAATTTGTAAGCAACAATTTTGTGTTCTAGACTTTGTCTTTGAACCCGAGAGCCACTTGGAGCAAAGGAATACAAAGGAGCGGTTTCCTGGAGAACTTTGTGTCACGGTGTCTCTTGTGTTTCTTGCTTTTAATCTTAGATCTCTTAATAAACTTTGTGGTATTTTAGATCCGGATCTAGAGCTGCCTTTGTTTTAGAATTCTGTGTTTATATCTATTGGATTCTTCTATGTGCATGCAATCAACTCGCATCTACTAATTGGGATGCACATCTTCCCCATTTCTTATGTGTTTATGTAATTACCTTCTTCTATAACTTTTCCTTTCTTTAAACAGCTACTTACTTGCTGCAGAATCGCTTCATTGATTATGGTTCATGAACTGAGTAGTTAAAGTAAAACCCCATTTAGATATTAGCATACTTAAATTGACAAATCTGACACGGGAGCCTCACCGGTTAAATGAGGGAGATTTATCTCATGACTGCCTAGGTTTTGTGCTATGCAAAATTTAGCCAATGAAACCAAAAATTTGAAGAATCAACCATAGAACAATTCAATTTTGAGACACATTCGGTGGAGACAATTTAAATATTCCATTTGCATGGAGTCACAAAAGGGGCTGGCCCATTCTTATCACCAGATCTCATGGTTCACAAAGCAAGTGGATCAACCAAATGACAGGATGACACTGTGGATTCGAGTTTGACCTTTGGATCCACTCGAGGCCGAACCTCAATCGAGATTAGTTGAGCGAAGCTTGTTCACGACCATAGAGATTTAGATAGCAATGGCAATACTGAAGACCGAGTTAAGCAATACAACCACATGCATCACAATCAAGGAAACAAGAATTCCCTAGAACAACATGAAGACGACATACTGTGCATAGTCTAAATAGCTTGGTGGATACTTGGGTAGATTAGTATTACCAAGTAACCTATTATTTTAAGTTGTCTCAAGATGTATTAATTATATATTATATTGATAATGAAAAGGTATCATCAAAGGTGGGACCTTTGATGATCACCTTAGACTCAAATTTATGTCCACTTCTTTGGCATTGGAACATCATCAATCGATAGCAATTCATAGCTGTTATTTGCATTCATAGCAGATTTGTGCATATTATTACTTGCTTTTATATACTTGTTGACACTCGGGGGAGGCGGAGGAGATTGGTTAACATCAAAACAACTTGAATAGAGAGGAATACATTGTCTTAAATCACTCATGGAGACACATCATTCTCAAACTTCGATGAGGTCCCATGGCCTAGGAGGAACAATTAATTAACTATGTTAGATGAAGTATTAATTAGGTGGTTTTAAATAATTATTTAATAGCTAGCTTTAAACACCTCGTTTCTAACTATCAAAACTATTATAATTGAATAAAAAATTGATGTTTTCCTTTGTTTGAACCCTCTCACATATTGTGTGCTTCATAGAGCTATCTATATAAGGAACTTTAATCTGTAATCCAAAACACATCTTCCTCATGATGATGGATCATGTAGTGTGATCTATCTAGTCTGGGCCCCATCACGAATCGCTCATGTCTATTGTGGAAGGCATTTATGCCATTAGATCGATAGAGAGCCCCATCTATAGATGGTGACCAACATAATTCTATCCCTATATAGCCTATACTTGGGACGTTGAGTTCCCATCCCATCTGTCGACCCCAAGAGCTCTATTCTATATAGTAGGTGATCCCACCCAAGTCCTTCATTGATTCCTTGATCCCCGATTCCAAGATCCCTACCGAGTCGGGCGTGATATGATTTGAAAGTCGAGGGGCATGGTATGATTTGAAAGCCTCAACCCCATTCGCCGTTTGATGACATAAACATGGTTTGTTGTTGGATAACCTCTTTTGTCGTTTGAGTGCCATACGAGAGAAGAGATAGGGGGCCTCCCCATATATAAATAACATAATTACATAGGTAGGGCCCCTCCATATAGATAGATGGCCCCATCTATCTTTGCATCTCATCTACCTATATGCGGATGCAGGCGGTCTATCTATATACATACCGAAACCTTCTTGTTTTCAAATTTTGTTGCAAGTTTATTCTAGAAGTTTTTTTATTTTTAATAGTTATGGATTGTGGGAGCCTAAAACACTTAGTAGAAGGTGATATTTTGAGGGCTCCATTTGTAATCAATCCTACCTCAAAGTGGAGGTTAATTTTATTGAAGAGCATTATACGATGGAGCTAGTTGAGTAACTTTTCAATATAGAAAAGAATCAACAATGATCTTGTTGAATGCACCGTACTTTGCACACAAATACATTTATCATTATTGTTTAGGAAGGGCTATCTAAAGTTACACAAACATAAGTTATCCTTTGAATTTTTCCTCCATTGATTTATTCATTGAGTTGTCTAAGCAATTCTTCATCCTCCACGATCAATATGTGATCAATCCACCTCAAAGAGAATGTTAATCTTGTTTAAGAGAATCATCTTTGTGGAGCTAATTGACTAACTTTTTAATATAGAAAAAACTTAACATTGATCTTGTTGAATGCCTTTAGCTGTAGTCTGCATACAAACACATTTATCATTCCTTTTATGGAGGAACATATCTAGAGCTATAGACAAAACATATCCATTGATTTTTTTCCTCCATTGATTTACTCATTGAGTTGTCTAAGCAATTCTTTATCCTCCATGATCAATGTCTTGTAGACTAGTTTTTGGGCATTACCAATCCTTGAAGAAGATCAATTAATGGTGTATGGTTGTAAGTAGGTGAGATACATGGTCTCCTCGAATACATCACTACATGAAGCAATACTTGTATCTCTTTGGGGAGTGTTGTTTAGGAAGTGTCCTAGATCTTTACATGTCTCACCAAAAAGATGGCAAATGCTATAGACAAAAATATCCATTGAATTATTCCTATTGATTTAGAAATTGGAATTGGACTCGAAACCGCCAAAGGGTCGGACTCAAACCGAAGCGGAATCCAACCGGTTTAAAACTTATGAATTGGTTTACTAAAAATACGAAAATACTACAATTTTAATGAAAACTATTTTTTTAAAGATTCCAAACCATGATTATAAACAATTAGAGACAAAATATGCAAAGTTTGCTCATGCATATACCATGTAAGGGTAAATATAGCAAAACGGCACCGAGTGCACTACATATCCGAAACAAAATACATAAACAATGAGGCTCTAAATGGCCTTTAGAGTCCAAAAAATAGTATGCTACAAGCTACTACATGTTTGATATTAATCATCAAACTCAACACCATTGCTAAGAATGGGATCCTCACCCTCATCAATGTCACCATGTTCCTTTGGATCGGGCACATCGTACTCCTTAGGGACATCTGCAGGTAGTTGTAGTAACACAACTAGTGGTTGCCATGTTTGGTACTACTAGTGGTTCATCATCCAAAGCCATCCACCCCAAAACATCGGGAACAAACTTTGCTAGGTGACTCTCCTCTACCCATTTTAAGGTTGGATCAATATCATCCAAGACAATAGGATCTATATTAGGTATCCTATTTAGTAATTGGTTGCATGCTTAAGATGGAGGTTTCAAACGGGGTCTATATAACATCATTTTAAGGTTAGGGTTTGTAATGTCCCTTTTTCGAATTGAGGCTTAAATATGGACTTCTTGCCATTCCCTTTTCGTGGCAAAGAAGAATTATTGAACAAGGAAAGGAATTGCATTTCATTTCAGTTTTCCTTTATTAGATTTAATGATTTCTTTTAAGTGTTTTCCTTTAGGAGACAAGTTGGCTAGGTTTGGAGAGAATAAAGAAGCAATTAAAAGATAAAGTGAGGCTTAAGAGGTCGGTCCTCTTCTATTTGGCATTTGGCGCCAAAGGAAGGATATAAAAGGGACTTAAGGACTTCATTTGCAATCATCTTTGGACATTTTACATCTACAATTGATTTTTGGGGTGATTGCTCAATATCATTCCACTTGAGGACACAAACCCTCTTGTGTGGCATCCAAGGAGGACTGAAACCTTCCTTGTGGTTTGGTGGAGGACGAAACCCTCCATTTTGAGTTGGAGACATTAAGAAGAAGGATGGCAAAGGCTTTACATCATTTTTGGAGCTCTTCCCTAGGGAGCGACTAGGGTTTGAAGCTGGTTTGGTGCCTTTTAGGGCACAAATTTCATATATGATTTTATAATTTGAATCTCCATAATTTATAAGGCCATAATCTGGACTTTGGTGAATTTTGGTAAAGATTTACTATTTTTCCTAGCCCTTGGTTTTGGCTAAATGCTGCTGTTATAATATTTAATTCTAGTTGTGCTAATCAGATATTCCTTCAATCTTTTGATGTATTTGTGATGTATAAATATTGCCATGGCTAGATTAATTGTTTCGTGGCATTCTACATTGATTTGCATAGTGAAAAGTGGACTCAAATCTCATAGGCAGTTCGTTGCCCTAGGAGACTATTGATTTTGGATTGGTTTTCAGTTATTTTCAGTTTGTTGTGTGTATATCCAAGGTGTTTTCAGATTTATTATTCCAGACAGCTAAACCCCTTTTCTCATTTTTCAAACCCTAAAAAGAGACATTACAACGGTATCGAGCTTTGGCCTTCCCAAATTAGAGGGTTTCTTGTGGGGAAGAAAAGATGGACAAATTGATGAAGGTGCAAGAAAGACTAGCGGAAACTTGGACTCTCTTGCCTCCACCATGCAAAACCTACAAAGGGAAGGACATTCAAGGAAGAGCCTAGGGTTTCAAAGGTTGCAACTAGCTTTGAGGAGTATCAAGCCCTTCTGGAAGCTATTTGTGATGCCCTATCATTTTTCGAGTTTGTAGGATGGAGAAAGGATAGAGTGGGCATTGGAACTTGGTCCAAGCCCCGAGCCATGCACAAGGGTCATGGGAAAAATATCCCAACCCTAGAGGAGAAGAGCCCCATCTTGTTGGCAAGGCAAGAAGAGGCTACAAACTTGAGGAAGAGGGAGCCAAACCCCCCAATTCTTGCTATGCAAGGATGGACATGCCTATTCCGCCAAGGTTAAGAAGGAGAAAGATCTATCGCAGCAGCTGGTTATCAAGAGGGAGCAACCCTTGGGAGTCTTAGAAACCCCCAACACTCTTGCCAAAGTGGAGATCTTGGCTGATTTTCCAAACAACACCATAGAGACCCATGGGTTTGATGAAAGTTTGATGCATGAGCCTAGAAAGGAAAGGGAAATCATGGAGCATGAGTCCCAAGGTAAAGGTTCCTTAATATTTAATGATATTTCATTGGTTTCTAATGGGTGTGTGTGGCAAAATGTTGAAAAGAAACCATATTTGCTTAAGGGTAAAGAGGATGCATTGGAAGAGGAAGATATCCACCATGCTAAGAAGGAAGAACCATCGCAACAACTTATAATGATGGATCAGCCTTGGGAGCCCTAGAAGCACCCACCACCATTGTCAAAGGTGATCCCTTGACTGATTTTCCGGACAACCCTATGAAAACTCAAGAGAATGGAGAAGTTGCTAAGCAAGAACCAAGCGAAGTGGAAGGTAAAGAAATTTTGATTGTTAATGATATTCCCTTGATTTCTAATGTTTGCATGTGGCAAAATACTAAGGGAACTTGGAAGCATGAGCAAAAGGATGAAGGGAAGCATGAGGAGCAAGATGATGAAGTGAATGTTGGAGATAGCCCAAGCAAGTCTCATGCTATAATAGGAGTTGAGCATATTGGGGATGTCCAAGGGTATGGAGGTGTTCCAAAATCATTGCCTTCTTCTACACTAATTCAGTTTTGTTGTCTCGAGCCATTTGACGAAAAGAATGACAAAATGTCGTGGTTGAGGCTCCATTGTAAACCATGGCAAGTGGCTGCACATCATGATCAACAAGCTGAAAATGGGGTTATAATTGAAGAAAAATCTGAATACTGGAGGAAAGGTAAAGCGGAGCTTCCGAGTGAAGTTGTTATGAGGTACACCCATGAGACAAGGGCATTTCTGGGTGCCCATGACCACTTTCAGTCCGCTGTAATTTTCAGACCAGCAACTAATGGTAAGCCATCTGATATTTTGTTTGATCATGACAAGAGTCTATTGCATCATTATTTATCATTGCCATGCTTTGGTGATCATAACTATGCTAATGAGGTAAAGGAGCAAGGTTGGGAGAAGACTCTTTGCCAAGGACTCATTATACATCTCCCAAGCAAAGCCTATGAGGTGGTTTTTATGACAGCCCAAGGTACACATATTTCAGATCCTTTGTTTCCTTTTTCATCATCATGTTGGGCTGATCATCACAAACTCTTTGTCACGAATTTGGACTTCAAGATAGGGGTTGCGTTGCACATGATGATTGAGAGAAGAAGAGGTATGATGAAGGGTTACATAGATTGCTTACATCCTTGGAATCCGAGTAAACCCTTGAAGCTCAATGAAGGTGAAGGTAAAGATTTCAGTTTTGATTTTTCCTCTCTTTGCTTATGGAAGGGAAGGAATTTGATGAGTTTGTATGAAGTGGGGAAGAATTCTAGCGTGGCATGTTTGAGGCATCATAAGCTTGATAAGAATTCTGATTTTTTTTTATGTATTGCTAACCCATGGTTCCATGAAAGGGAATATGGGAAAGGGGAGCAAGTATGATGAATTTGCAGTTGTACATATGTCAGTCATAGAGGGAAATGATGATGATTCTAATTTTCAGTTTCATATGTGGTTAACCCATGGCCCCATGAAAAGGTATGAATTTTGTTTTGACTCCTTTGTTTTAAGTTCAGCTGAGGCACACATTGTTTTTGGGGGTCAAGAGCTCCAAACTTTAGAGGAATTTACCCTCAAAATTCACAAGGAGTTGGGGTTCCTCTTGCAAAATGAAGAAGTCAAAATTCATGAAATCAAGAAGGGAAAAGGTAGGAATGTTAAGCAAGGGAAGGCTGATTTTATCTCCTTACCAGTAGTAAGGAAAGGACTGAACATAGTTAAGAATGCAAGGAGGAATTTGGCAAGCAACATCATGAGGATGGGAAGATTTGTAATGTTTGACCCTCTTGAGTTAAGGGCCAAGATGTCTGCTGATTTCAATTGTAGACCTGTTGTTCTTAGTTTTTTAGCCTATGTAAGACAATTTTCAGTCCCTACATTACTCATGAAATTGCCTTTCTTCATAAGATTTCAGTTTGGTCGTTGTTATGCCATGGTTATAGGTTGAATCTGCAAAAATCAGAATTGGGACTGCCATTAGCAGCCATGAACAACGGTGAACTTTCATGTTCAAAGGGAATTCCATCATGGGTTGATGTGGGAAGAAGGTTTCAGCTGAAAGGAAGGAACAAATCAGATTTGATAGCCTCAATTTGGATAAGATTCCATGTGAAATATGACTGTGGTGAATTGTTTTCAGCCCCTCCACAATCTGATTTGCATTTGGTAATAAGAGAGATAGCTAGTCACGCTGATTATGCATCCATTTCTTGCTTTATGATGGAAACTACATCAGTTTGCAGGGATTTTAGTACAACTGAGCATGCAAAGAAAGGAGATGTCATTGTTGTTTTTGAAGTAGAAGATGATGAAGATTTCCATGGGGAAAGGGGCAGTAGAGGTATGAGTTTGTTTGGGTTGAAGCTCCTTCATTTAACAAGCACAAGATCTAGATTATGGGAGCACTACAACATGTTCCTTTACCTTGATATGATGATACTTGGGCATATGAGTTTGCAATTGCTTGGGGACAAGCAATTTCGGGAAGGAGGACTGTAATGTCCCCTTTTTTGAATTGAGGCCTAAATATGGACTTCTTGCCATTCCCTTTTCATGGCAAAGAAGAATTATTGAACAAGGAAAGGAATTGCATTTCATTTTAGTTTTCTTTATTAGATTTAATGTTTTCTTTTAAGTGTTTTCCTTTAGGAGATAGGTCGGTTGGGTTTGGAGAGAATAAAGAAGCAATTAAAAGATAAAGTGAGGCTTAAGAGGTCGGTCCTCTTCTATTTGGCCTTTGGCGCCAAGGGAGGATATAAAAGGGACTTAAGGACTTCATTTGCAATCATCTTTGGGCATTTTACATCTACAATTGATTTTTGGGTTGATTGCTCAATATCATTCCACTTGAGGACGCAAACCCTCTTGTGTGGCATCCAAGGAGGACAAAACCTTCCTTGTGGCTTGGTGGAGGACGAAAACCCTCCATTTTGAGTTGGAGACATCAAGAAGAAGGATTGCAAAGGCTTTACATCATTTTTGGAGCTCTTCCCTAGGGGAGCGACTAGGGTTTGAAGCTGGTTTGGTGCCTTCTAGGGCACAAATTTCATATCTGATTTTATAATCTGAATCTCCATAATTTATAAGGCCGTAATCTGGACTTTGGTGAATTTTGGTAAAGATTTACTATTTTTCCTAGCCCTTGGTTTTGGCTAAACTGCTGCTGTTATAAATATTTAATTCCAGCTGTGCTAATCAGATATTCCTTCAATCTTTTGATGTATTTGTGATGTATAAATATTGTAGTGGCTAGATTAATTGTTTTATGACATTCTACATTGATTTGCATAGTGAAAAGTGGACTCGAATCTCATAGGCAGTTCGCTGCCCTAGGAGACTGCTGATTTTCGATTGGTTTTGAGTTTTCTTCAGTTTGTTGTGTGTATACTTAGGCAAAACTTGCCCCTCAACTAGTTTAGACCGGTCCAATACGGAACCGGCCGGTTTGACTGGTTCAGTACGGAACCAGTCATTGGTTCGGTTTTTCTAATGGTTTCCAAAAAAAATTAATGAACCGGTCGAACTGAACCGAACCGAACGGTTTTAAAACACTGATTTATTCATTGAGCTATCTAAGCAATTCTTTATCCTCCATGATCAATGCCTTGCAGACTAGTTTTTGGGGCAATACCAATCCTTGAAGATCATTTAATGGTGTATGGTGGTAAGTAGGTGAGATACTTGGTCTCCTCAAATACATCACTACATGAAGCAATACTTGTATCTCTTTGGGGAGTGTTGTTTGGGATGTGTCCTAGATCTTTACATGTCTCACCAAAAAGCTGGCAAAAGCTTAGTGGCCTTGGAAGTTTGTCTACATCATTGACAATGATAGCACTGCAAGATGATGACTTGAACTAAAATGTATTAGTGCCATTGCATATTCTGTAGATGTTCCATTACGCATCACAAATGGTTTTTGGTCATGTTGATACAGATTGCTAAGAAAGGGATCACATTTGTCCATGGGAATCTAATTACAAATCTCCATGCATTGAAAGGCTCTATTGCAAAAGGTATATGCATATCTTGTCATCTCATGGTGGTTATCTATTTGCATATCCCAGTCAATAGAACCACTCCATTAAATGATGGCATTCTTTTGTCTTCTTTTTTGTTAGGCATTAAGGACATAAGAAAGGGCTCGCGGGAAGCTTTAGGGATATTACCATGTCTTTTAGACCTTGTTCTTCTTGCTACTGCTATCAATGACCTAGAGGACTAAACTGTGCTTGATCTGTTAGTTCTGTGTTATAAAGAAGGCCTCAATATTTGTGGAGGGGCATTATCTAGTCATTAAGGGAATTAGGGATTTGAAATTTCTGGATTACTAATCAATATTGATTGGTCCACCATTCCCAATTAATGTTCCTTATGCTTGGTTACAAGATTTTGAGCTGTTGCTCTTTGTTTTGTCCAAATCTAGACTGCACGGAAATGCCAAGTACCCCCGTACCAGGCCTGATACATACCAGGTACTGTTACTGGTACTGGTACACTGTGGGTACTCTGTGGGTACGTACCCACAGGCCCTGGGTACTTCTCAGGTATGGAAATCCGTACCTGGGACGTACCCAGGGCCTGTGGGTACATACCCACAGCATACCCACATGGTTTTTTTAATTTTTAAGTGCAAAAAATAAATAAAACTTGAGGGCTTTGACTGGAATTGAACCTTGGAAAGTTTGTGTGAGATTCAATATTGCCAATAGGCTCCGAAGGGTCAAGAGAGATGAAAATGACTTCATTTGGTGACTTACTATTTGGGTGCTTTCTTGTTGCTCCTCATGGGTCCTTTATTCTTCAGTCAATTTGGAAGGCATGGGAATAAGTGAAGCACTTGGTGGTTGGGCAGCCTATCTTCTCTTCCTTTGACACTAGGTGCCAAGCCTACAAATCGATTTTGTCAAATCTGAAATATAATGACAAGATCCTTGCCTTGACAAGAGGCTGCTCTGCCCTCCTTTGGTTTGAGAAAGGAATTAAAATATCTCATGACTTGTACAGATTTGGGAAGTGGATGGAATGGACAGACCTTAAAGCTTTCTATAAGCTTCCTCAATCTCAGTTCAGAATGTATACAGTGCTCAGAAATGCATCCATAGCTCCCTCTACTGGACTAATTATGGAGGATGAGAATGAATTTTGGGATACTATGAGGTGGCTCAAAGGGCTGCTTCTCCAAGAGGCTACCTCCAAACAACTCTACGAAAAAATTGCCTTCTCCCCAAACCTTTCCCTGGGCCTTAACAATAAGTGGAATGTTTATGAGCCCATTAGTAGATGGACTCATAGATTTAATGTTTTGTGGTCTTCTTGTATTCAGTCAGAGAAATCTTGCTTTAGATGGCTTCCGATTCATAATAAGCTTATATTGTACGAATGTACCCACAACATGTATAACGTACCTGAAGTTTTTAAAAATCTTCTGTTTCAGCGTACTGTACCCGTACCCATATACGTATCCGTGCACCCGTACCAAAACAGTCTAGGTCCAAATGGCCATTTTTGTGATTACTATGATATTTCCTACCTTTGCCCATTGGCTGAGGTTTATAACGAAACTCTGGAGTTGGGATTCATTGAATGATAGGAAGAAGTAGCAGGAGAGTACTTGACTACTAGAAGTCTTGTGGATACAATTAAATATTAATATGGTTTAGCCAAACCTTCTGACAGCAAGTTTGTCTTGATCTAAATAACAAGCCAAGAGGCTTGTTTGAGCGACGTCACATGCGAGAGATCTATATTTGTTTTCCGAAGTGCAAAACATTCTATAATGAATTTGTGCTTGGTGATTTCTTCACAGCGCTGCATCATCATCTGCATAAGAAACTAGTAGCCAAGGAATCACCAAGGCTCTTATAAGATCATCAATGGATGCTGTGATATGGGAACCCCTTAAGATCACTACCGGTCATTAATGTGTCAGGAATTTGAGTTACTACACCAGAGTGTATAGGCTATATAATACACTTGGTATATTTATAGTTTGATTATTTATTTGGTTTGTAAGTATGTTGTTGGGTTGTTGTAACAATTACCTAATGTAGGATAGATTAGCTTGAGTGATTAGTGGTAGATAAGTCTGGGTATCCTAAATAGTAGAATCACAAACAAACTATAATCTTATATAAATATCCCTTGAAGCTTAAGAATACTGTATCCTTATATGGAGCAAATTAGGTCCACATTTGGTATCTGAGTGGGTGAGAGCCTGTGAGAGAGAAGCCAGTGGAACTTCTAAGAGGAATCTTCAAGAGAGCACACTAGGAAGAAAATATCAGGAGCTATTATTGAACCTCAAGGAATTCAGAGTTGTGAAAGATGTTTGATACTGCTGCAACTCTAGATCTTTATACATCCATTGTTGACAGAATGTAATTATTGGAGTGCCCCTTTAGATTCATTGACAGCAGATAATAATGAAATTAATTAAAAAATAGAGGGGCGTGAAGGAATAAAGGTATGTGGCGGATCATATTTTGCGTTAAAGAGGTGGGTGCAACTGCACAAGCAGCAGTAGAAAGTGTTCTTTTTATGTATAAATAGTTTAAAAACACAGGCTGAGAAGCGTGAGATGTAGAGTTCAATGGAAAAAGGAGCTTGAAGATCATGTGAGTGGTGCCTGAGACTGCTGCCTCAATAATCTATGAAGACATTTCAGCAAAAAGATGTGGATGAAGACATTGATGAGCATGGGCAGAAGAACAAAAAATGCATAAGGTGTTTTGCAAAGGACTAAGGCGCCTAAGCATGAAGAGGGAAGAGGAGTTCTAGGCATCCAAATTTGTTATCTGCCAGGGGGCTTTTGATGATTAGTATAGTTGTGTCTGGAAATATTTGGCATGATTCTCTATGGCATTTTTCTTGGTGGTCATAGTCTCATGTTATTTATGTGTTTGAGTTTGTTGTGCATCAGATATGATTCAGCTACGAAACCAGCTGAGGACAGAATTGTCTACGGACATTTTTTTGGGCAGCTTGGAGGTGTTTAAAGTGTGGTAAAAGACCAGAGAGAGGATAAATGCATTGGTGCAAGATTTTCCGCCAAAGAAGGCATTATATTTAAATTTTTTTACAAAATACTGGAGGTGTTCAGCAAGGAGAAATTATACAACATTTTTTTAGCATAAAGATTAAATTTTATAAGATTATAGGGCAAGAAGAAATGGCCTAACATTTTAACATAAAGTTTCAATTTAATAAGCTTTTCAGGAAATTGAGTTATCAAAAAGCTGTATTTTAGTTCTAATAAAAAATAAATAAATTATTAAACTTTAGAAAATGTAAAATTTTCCTTGTCTATGTGGAGTTGGACTAATTTCATATCTTTTGTTCCAGTGGGTGTATTTGCCAAAAAATGTTAGTTCGTCTAAAATTGTATTCTAGACAGTCTGACAAAAGGATATTGCTTCAGCCTGTGCTAATTGTAAGATTGAATTGTTTTTCTGCAAAATTTGCATTAAATATCACTTGGCTAAACCCTGAAGTTGATTTCTTCTGTATGGGTGAATTATCAGTAGTACCCAACACCCTTACAAACTTTCTGATGAAGGGGGAAGCCCATTCTCATGGAAATGATAAGCATGGGGAATAATGCTGCCAAAACTGTTGGAGAGCTTCATGTAGCGGTTTGTGATCCAAAGGTCCTTTGGATTGACCTTGCTGAGAGAGTCGAGTTCCAAAGGATGGAAGATAACGACTAGTTTTGAGTTTGCTACTAACGCGGAGACTGAATGATGCTTTAGGGGCAAACCAGTGCGAAAAGATCATAAAGTCGATGATGGTGATCACCAGTGAAGGTGATGATGAAGACTGTACTACTGCACACGAGATGAGAACAATGTTGTTAAGGTGAGGCCCGATCCAGTCCCAACTGAGGATGTAGTGTAGCCAGTTCCCACTACCGATGTTGTTGTCCTATGAGGATATGTAGTTAAGCCCAGTCTCAATACTGTTTCTAGGAAAATAATTGAGCGTGTTCCAATTCTGATATTGTGTTGTTAAGGACTGTCAAATGTGTCCCTGTTCATATAAGTGTTATGAGGCCAATTCTCACAACTGTGCTTGGTGAATGGTAGAGCATGTTCCCATTCGTTTATATTGATCATTGAGGCCATATCCTATTGAGGTGTAGCGAGGACATTGCCTCTACTGTTTGTATGTCAAAACTACGAGTATGTTCCAGTTTCACATACAAAGATGATTCTCTCATAGTCTTTGAACTATGTTGAAATAGTTGCGGAATGTTAGGAATTTGGGTTATTACACCACAATGCATAGGTTATAATACACTCGATGTATTTATAGTTTGATTATTTTATATTTATTTAGTTTTTGTTGGGTTGTAACAACCCAACATAGGATAGATTGGCTTGAGTGATTACCGGTAGATGATAAGTGATGCAGGAGCATTCCGGTTCACAAGCTTTCTTGCATCAACCAAAAAATTAGGTAGGTATAAGTTGTAATTGCAGGCGGTGTTATATTGAAGGATCCAAGATCTTTGAGCTCACGCGCGCAACCATGTAGGAGTGCATTTCTTGCTACATTGATTGTCTGCGAAACTTTGCGAAACTGTGCGAACAAATATACAAAATCCTTTGACTGAAGAGTTTGCAAATTTCAGTGCAGCCTTCCTTGATTGTGAAGTCATGCACAACTCCATGAGTTTGCGAGGTTTCCTGAAGTCACGTGCAACTTCACCTATCTGCAAATTGCTGTGAAGTTCCTGCAAATTCTGTTATCTATGAAGCTCTGTGTTGACGAAGCACTGCAAACTTATTTGCAAGCCTTTCCTATGAAGTTTGGAAAGTCTTGCACAACTACAAGATGAGCACTTGAGCATGGCCACAAGGTTGACATGTCCTGTGAAACAAAGAAATTCATGTCGACATTGAATGAATGAGAATTGATGGGTTTATGGCCACTTTTTGCGAAGTGCATTACCCATCTACATACGTGTCGCATTACCTCCATGAAATAGCACAACAGTGCAATGTTTCTGCACAAGGTTGGATGTTAATGCCCCTGACAATCCGAGTATATAACCGATAAGAAGTTTAGAGTCAACGAAGGGGAGCTGATGCTTTTAGATTTCCTAACATTTCTTGTATGATATTTTGGATAAAGGATTGAGTTCCTTTTCAAAAATGAAGAGCTTGGGTGGCTTTGTTAACAAGAGGACGACTAAATGGTAATGGTAGATACTTTTTCAATGTTCATTGATAGTTAAAGAGTAACTCGCAAGGAGAGACTTACTAGGTGTGCACTTCTGTGCATAGAATTGCATGAAAAGAACCACGTCCACTGTGGGACTGGTCTTGTATCTTTTGCAATCTGTAATGGGTGGGAAGTTGGGGTTGTCTGTATGTTTTATAATTTCTTGTTGAATTTGATTAAAGATGAGATTTATGGTGTGTCAATATTGAGTGAATTAGTATTGTGTCCATTTCAAGTGTGAGATCCCTAGCTGCGCGGTCAAAGGTTATTCACTCGGGTTCCTACCGTGAATACTTGAATAAGTTTGGGAATCCTAAATAGTTAGATCACAAACAAACTGTAATCATGTATAATATCCCTTGAAGCTATGAATAAAATATCGTAATACTGGAGCAAATGTTTCCCACAAGATGAAGGCTTAGGGATCTTAGACTTGAATAAAAAAAGGCGCATTAGGCACGGAAGGCACTTGCCAAGTCTAAATGTAGTAAAACGTTTTGGAATCAACACTAAGACGACCTTTTTCAATTTAGTGTCATTTGGGATGACCCAACATGCTGAACTACATCTTATCATTGTTGGAGGCTGCTCTTTTAGTTAATCTATCTCCTTAGCCATGCTTGTACATGATGATGAATATATACAAACCATTCACTTAGTCTCATCAGCAATTATCTAGAAGTCTGGTTGAACATTTATGATGAATTACTTTTGTTGTTTTTTGGTTTTTGAGAAGAAGATTGTTGATGCATACAAGTTACACACCAAAGGGAGGAATGACAAGCTCTTATGTCCTACTCGTTTTAGGACCACAGTGTGATTCAGTGCACGAGTTGTAGGGTATTGGTCATTTAAACCAATAAAGGGGTGTTTGTTGGACCAAATGGATCCTTCTAGCGCCACTCCCTGCACCTTCTTCACCTAATTTAACTTTGAAAACCTCCTAAACTAATCTAATCTAAGGGTGTTGCTCAAAGAAACAAAAAAGGAAAGGAAGAGCAGAGAGAAGAGAAAACTACTGAAACAGATGTGTTTTAAGCACTTGATGCCTGATTGTTAGAAATAACATGCTTTCCTTGTTAACCAGGAGCACCAAATATAGCTTAGACTCAAATTTGAATGCTACTGATGTAGAGATTCAAAGGAGATTTAAAACTTAGCCAAACTGAAAGTCAGATTTACCAATTAAATTGCTAAATTGCACATTTATCTGATTAATCCAATCTACAACATGCTATGGTGATTTACTTTAAATTTGCACAGCACAATCTAAAGACCACCTAGGAAAGCAATGAAAGATACATCAAACATCAAGAACTCTCAACACATGAATTTACAACAAAAGAGGGAAATGAGATCGTGACAATATCAACTTGCATGAGTTAATGTTCAAACTGGATGCATCTATTGATCAAAATGTCATCCCCCCTTTTTACAAGTGAGGCATACATATTTATACAAATTACAATTGCATTTCACCGCCTCTATCATGTAATGATCAAGATTCCTCTCCTAAACAGCTGGTTATGCAAAACAAATATCTCAAACCGACTCAAAATGAGAAATACCCTATGAAAATGACATTTTTCACTTGAGTGTAAAAGATTCCAAGGTTTAGCTCAATTTCTTTGTTTCATGCATGCAAATTGGAGGGAAAACATGCTCCAACTGAAAAGATGCTCTTTTGATACTCCATGATGATGAAAACGCGAGGGAGAATGGATAAAACCCGTTTCTGGGCTAACAAACTGTTTTGTCTCTTCTGCAACTGTCATCATTCTCTTTTTGCAACTCAGAAATGGTTGATTATGCACACTCAAATCATTTAATCCTTTTCAGAGAAGAATAAGCCAAAATGCAGAGTGAGACGTGCAAAGAAATCTTTGGTAGCGTAGCTTTTGTAGAAAAAACTCTAGCAGTTGATTTTTGGTTGGTGGCCTGCATCCAACAGATTCTACTCTAAGATTGATTTTCCGGCTTTTCTTAAAACTCCTGCAAAATGTGAAGTTTTATTACAAGTGCTTTTCTCCTCAGTGGGATTTGTGTTTGATGCAATGACTTATCACTGTGGCGAAGATAAGAGTTTGGAGCAGAAAATACTTTTCACCTATTTTGAATCATATATCTGGAAACGGATGTGTTCATTTCACTTCACTTTCATCTTTGCAGAATTATAGCTTGATGCAATAACAGATTTGCATGTAGGACAGTTCTGCATTCTTTAGCTGATCATGTGTTGGGTAACCATTAGGTAGCTCACACACCTCAGAAAATTCATTAATAATAGTTTTGGCTTTGGGAGGGGGTCCTCCCAACTCTTTTGGAAGGGGCCATCATCACATCGCTGATAGTGACTGCCAATTCAGCATTTTATCTGGTATTGATATTACTCTTTGACAAAGTTTTTCTTATGCATCTGTTATCCTTTTCCACCACTGCATCTCTTGTTGTTACAATTTTTTGGTACACTAGTATGAAAGGCATTTTATATCAATAGCAAATTGCTAGCAGCCTTGTGTGCTTAGGTCTTCTTGCAAGCAAACAAGATCCATTTTTACCGTAAGGCAAACCATTTTTTTACCTTAAGGCAAACCATTTTTTTACCGTCATCTTGAAATGTTGATCAACTCTTTCATCCCTTGAAAACTGTAGATTTCAGAGAATGCAGATATGCTGTTAAAACTTAAGATGACTCTAAATACTGCATATATGCATCATTCCAGTTAGTTTGATTGCATTTGTTTTAAGTCTTGTCAAAAGCGTCATTCATGCAATATTATTCCAGTTATAAATTTGGTTTTTGAAAATGAACAAGATCAACTAAGGAACTTGGATGCTATGCTCTTTTAAGATGAGACTTGCACATGAAGCTAATTTAAATCTTATATTTCATGCCAAGTTTTGCAGTGGTGCCATCTATCACAGAAGATATATGTATGCTTCTGTTGCGTTGCTTCCTTTCACAGCTCTTTTTGCGGTATGTATTTGCTCTGGAACTTTAAAGCTGCTTGTCTATTCTTAATGGTTTAAGTATTTCTTGGCTGCATGTGCATGGAACATTTGTGTTTGTGATTAAAGATGCAGGTGGTCATCGTTGGTTGAACGTCTCAGTGACCATTATCCATGCAAACAGGAAAGCATTTATGCCTGATATTTCTGAAATTTTGCATTAGGAACATCTTAGCTGATTGAAAATATTTTGCATCCCCAGGATTTGCTTTCTATCCAATGCATGTAATTGCATTTGGGAGAAAAACTATGGTCCTCATGATCTAAGGGAAATTTCATTATGATCATAAAGGTACAATATTTTCAGCCATCTTAAGTTAACAACCTTGAAACACTCCCATCATATTAACAGGTCTTCTGTGAAGTATTTATTAAGAGCATTACTCATGGAGTACATGAACATCTTTGTTTTAAATATATTTTATGACTTAAATTCCAATGCCTCAATGCTCGACCGAACGTATGACTTTCAATGCATTTAATTGAGTGCTAAGTTGCAGCGTCAAAACTATGGAACCGTTACATTGTTGAACAGGAAATGGTAATGTCAGGATGTTTCAGGCATAATTTAGCAACAAAGTTCTTATTTAATTTGTTAAGCAAAATGTATTTGATTACTATTATGGTTATCATTAGCCATTGCAAGAAACATGGTCATTGCTTATTACAATATCATTGATTTGCTAGCTGTGAGATACGTTCAACATTCCTTTCATGTTGTCATCTCCCACAAATGCAATAGAATGCCACCTGCAACACCACATCTTGTCAAAATACAGTTATTAGCTTTCATTACTTTCCGGTTAATAATATATTTTGCATTACCATCAAGTAGTGAACATTAACTTTTGTTTTAACAATTTTTGATCTAACAATCATAGAACCTTCATATAATAGGGAAATTCCTTGCACAATAGTTTTAAGCACCAGTTCTTTGCCTATAAACAGCATTGCCACAATAAAATTGACCTCCAAATATACTACAATCCATGGAAGTTAGATTGATCTTTATAGGGTTCCGGTCATCAACTGGCTTACCTTTTACATGAATGTGAATGTTGGACATTTTATTTTTACGTTCTATATGCGGTTGTTCACTGAGATTTCTATGCTAACATGGTAACACAAAAATAGTCGACGGAACAAAAGGACTTCAAAATCCAACAAAGGATACAATTAAGAAGGATGACATTTGTACTCTGTAATGATACATAGAAATTAAGTGCTTTTCCTATTGGCAAAGCCATTCTAAACTACCTAAATGGAGTACATGGAAGATACATATTAGTAAAATATTACATGTAGGTTAACTGTTGCAATTGTGCAATTCCCCAATTGATTACTCACAAAGAATCTTCTAATGAACCTGTTGCACATTTGCCAAGTGTTGAGATATTCTTGGAGTGATCTTTGACATCCCTTGTTCCTTGTTTTACCATTGACGCAACCTAGTTGTCGTGACTCTAGTATCTGCTGAGAATATCGGCACATCCTGTTCCTTGTCCTAAACTCCTTCCTCGGTTGATGACAGCTTTGGCTTTTGAGTGCTGGCATGAATCCAACTGGTTTTTTTCCTTTGGTATTGTTAGCATATGCAAAGAGAAGAAAGAATTCAGAGAAGGAAAACTGCACTGCATCGAATGATTCAGGAAGCGCGATTTTTATTATGAGAGGAGTAGTTACATAGTAGTTATAAGATGGTTAATTACAACTGGTTCTAACCTCTTCAATTGTTTAGAACCGTACCGGTTCATTATATATTCAACACCCCCTCTTAATGACTAAACTAGAAACAATTCTAAGTTTGTCCGGAAATTTTACAAATGTCCTAAAATCCATATGTTTAGTCATTAATTTACAGATGTGCCATATGATGTATTTCAAAATCATCAGGGCATGATTGTGTTGCGGTTGTCAAATGGAGAACTGCAAAACAAAAATATGGTCGTGTGAACAAAGGATATGGCAAGTGGTCCACTGGTTCTTTGTTACATGATTCATTGACCAGTGATGAATCATCAATGGTTGAGAGTGTCAGCCCCATCTCTAGAGTGTTGAAATTAGAACCTCGGAGAGGTGGATTGAAAAATCTGTTCTAGGCTTGTGTAGCTTGTTGGAGTCTGTACAGAGACTCAATTATCCTGCAATCGAAGTCACCTCGATCATGTCCTTGCAACACCATGTAGTGCTCATCCAACTTTCTCAATAAGAGAAATGTGACCATCTGTGCAGTAGGAGTTAGAACCAACTCCACAATAGTAGGAGAAATAACCATCTTCGTCTCATCCATCTCAACAGTGGGAGAAATAACCATCTCCGCAGTAATAGGAGTGAGAACCAACTCCTCCTCATCTATTTTCTCATCTATCCCCCTCTATTGGGAAAGATCTTTCACAACACAATGAGCAAATTGTTCATGCTCTATTGTCCTTCGAGCAAGTACCTCTAAGTGAGTGGCTTGGCATGCCATCTCACCATGCACCGTCGAGTATATGAAATAGTGGAGTCTCCATCCACAACAAATTGTTCTTTAGAATGAGGAAATCCATCCTCCCAAGGCATGTCTACCTCCCGTACATCTAGTATAGTGGATACTCCCTCCATAATAGGTGCATGTAGGTTGATTGTATCCAAGTCAACAGATCTGTGAGGAATGGCTTCCTCTCAAGGCACTACAACCTCCTATACATCCTGTATGGCGGAGCTGTCCTCCACACGTGCATTCATGTTGATCGTAGCAAGATCAACAAGCCGATATTGACCACCTTGCCCAATACCAAGGGCAATCATCCGTCTCTGTTTCATATTAGAAACAATACACTTCTTCCCACAGAAATCCACAGAAATATTGGGATTTTCATTAATTGTGAATAGATAGACGATTCTTTTGTAAAGAAGGTACATATATAACATTCTTTACCAACACTTTATGAGCATTATTCAATACAATGCATATATCTCCAATCCCTTATACTGTGTGTGATTCTCCATTAGTCAAGTAATCGATTCAAAACAGATATTTGCAGGTAAATGAAACATACTAGTCCCTGCGACATGAAAAGTGTGTGGATGCCCCAGAGTCTATGATCTAACAACTAGTACCACTGTCATGCAAGCATGTTGTCGTAAAACAATAAAGAGCATGCCCGTCATCCAAATCCCTTTCTTTTGAATCTGTTGTCACATGTCTTATCACATGGCTTTTGTTCGATTGCGAAAGATCATACTTCCTCTTCTAACAATCCTTCTTAACGTGCCCAACCTTGTGACAATAATAGCATGTGACCTGACACTCGAGTGGAAGACTCACCATATTGACGTCTCCACTTTCCCCTTGATTGAGTGACAAGAGCACTCTCTGATTGGTCACAATTAGATTATGCCTGAATTTGTCTCCGCTCCTTTTGCAACAGGTAGGAACTCACCTTTTCAAACGTGAGTGTTTGGCTTTTAGCCATTAAATCGAGTGCCTCCACAAATGACTCATACGAAGAAGGTAAGTTGTTCGTAACCGGTGCCACCATATCATCGTCATCCACCTTTTTGTTGATGGAAGATAACTGGTCTCGAGGTCTTTCATCTCAAGTAGGTGCTCGACAAATGATCCAATTTCTTGTAACTTTATGGAAAAGAGCATATTCTTCAGGTATAAAACCCAACTCTTTTCTAACATCCGATATTTATCCCTCGACCGCCCATAACATGCTTGCTAAGAGGCATTCCGCACTTCCTAGTATCATATCATTTGACACCGAAAACTTGAGAAGCAATAACGCTTCCTTACGACGTTTGTCATAATTTGCAAAGTTCTTTGTCGGTTGACTTTCACTACTCGTGATTATTTTATCACAATCACGAAATTCAAGCGTTAAAATCTTATGGCTCCATACGTTAAAATTAGTGCCCGTTAATTTTTGTGTCTCCGACAAGGTCAAGTGTGAAATATTTGCCATTTTATTATTCCAAAGTAACGAAAATAATAAAATAATATTTTGCCCACACTAATAAAATATTATTTACTTAAGCAAATAGTATGACATTAATTAAAGCACAAGGTCAATACCTTTGTTGCTGAAAAACAATAATATTCTTCGCTGGAACCTATATTTGCGTATATCAAAAAATATTATTAAACAAGAATGAAATAGAGCCCTCACGACTCTGTCCCACATACGTTGCCCTAGGAACCCACATATTTCTTTCGCCTGGCAACTCTTCCTTCAAATTGCCCCTTCACGACTTTATGCCCTCGACTGTGGATTTGTGACTAGTTATAGACACAAACCATGACTTTGTTATGCTCCTCGCGATTGTTAAAAGACTTGCACGATTTCCTTGTTCTACGACCATGACTGGGTAGTACGAGCCCACGTTTTCCTCCTTTCTCCACAACTTTATCTGCCACAAACTGGGTCTCATTTTGTTTGCCTCAAATGGCTTCACGACTCTACACATTCGCGAGCCACGATTTTTCCTCCTCGAACCACATCCACGACTCTGCCTTTTGTGACCACGTAGGTTCTCAGGTTTTGCAACTTCTCTGCCCACACGTCTTTCTTGGACGTTTGCCCTCGTTTTTCTTTGCTCGCGTTTGGTATTTTTCTCCAAATACCTTCATGTTTTACCAAATTCGTGCCTTGTTAGGGCTTCCTCGAATTTCCAGTTCGTGCCTCTTGGAGGCTTCCTCGAACTGCAACCTTGGACACTCTGATACCAATGTTAGCATATGCAAAGAGAAGAAAGAATTCAGAGAAGGAAAACTGCACTGCATCGAATGATTTAGGTGGGGTGATTTTTATTATGAGAGGAGTAGTTACAGAGTAGCTATAAGATGGTTAGTTACAACTGGTTCTAACCTCTTCAACTGTTTAGAACCGTACCGGTTCATTATATATTCAACAGGTATTGGCATAACTGCAGGGTTTCGTGTCGACTTGTCTTTGGTGCAAAATATGTCACGGGATTTGGTATCAACCTTTATTTTGGCACAAAACGTTGGCATAAGATTTGGCATGAACCTTTACTTTGTCATTGAATATTGGCATGAGATTTGGCATCATAACTCAATGTGAATTTTGGCAACACCTCAGTCATGCAGACTTTGGCACAAGTCCAACAGTGTAGAAATTGACATTGCTCTACTTAGCCCAATGAACTTCTTTACCAATCAAAGGAGCCTCCAATCAATTATTCACTAAATAGAACTGTCTCAAATAATCTTCATCATTGATTTATTTTAGTTATTGGTAAACGGGCAATTTGCAGGGGCCCAACCCTATTACAACAAAAAGGGGCCTTCAAGCCTAGATATATTCATACAGATAGTAACAGTCAAAATGAGACAAAAAGTAACCGAACAACACAAGAACCACAAAGATGCAACCTGACAACAACATCTGAACAACAAAAGATAGCATAACAGAAAGAAAGAGGACTTAGGAGAGCATAACAATTAAGGACTCCATACTAGAGACAGTGAATCCCAAAGCTTCCAATAGGACTTGAATCTGCTTCTTGTTCTCAACATTACGATTGCTTTTATGCTTCTTACTTGTAGTAATTTGAATTTCTTGAGCCACAATAAAATTAAGCATTTTCATCTGCGTATCCCAACTTTCCAGGTTAAATTTGCAGAAAATTTCCATAGAACAAAGCTTCTGCTTAATAGAAATATTCTCCTGAATCAGATCATCAAATTTCTTTGCAAGATTCTTATCCTTGGAGATAGCCTCCTTATCTTTCCCTTTCTTGGATTGAGCTAGATTATCAATATTCTTGCCCATAGTCAAAAGACATTTGGCAGCCTTCTTGTCCCTCTTACTTTCGTCCCTTGAATCACTCCCATCCAATATCCCTTTCTCCTTTCTAACTTGGATTCTTAAGATTCTTTGAGGACCCGCTTGACCTTCAGATGCCCTGTTAACAGATTTCTCTCCATAGTTGAAGGGTTTAAATTTAATCCCAACAAAAGGTTTGGGTATCTTGTCAATGACATGATTATGGATGAGGAGAATGACAGCTTGGTGCAGAGGAACAATTCTTTTCCCACAAGTGAATCTCAAGAATCGATCCTTCCATAGAAAGAAGGATGAAGAAGGGGATACTTACCTGAAGGTGATGCCTGAAATGGTTGAGAAACACCAAATGGTGAGCACTGACAACCTAAAAACGTCCATCCAACGTAATATACTTCATGATCAACCTAGCCACTTTGTGAAAGGGTTTGGGAAGGGATTCCCTCAAAAAATCACTTTGAAAGGGGGAAATCTGTTCACCATCCTGGAGAAATTTGTGTTCTTCTTCATCCTTGCTGCAGTCTCTTTTCCGAAATTTGATGCCTTCCCTTCTAAGACCGGTGACTATAGCAATCAACTCTTTGGCGATTTCAATACCCAAACCTTTTATGGAAACCCATCTCTTTTTCCAACCCTTGGCGAACTCCACAGAAATATGATTGTCGTATATCTGCACTCTTTTGAGAAATGTGGAGAAACAACCAACCTGCAGAATGCTCCAAAGCAAAATTTGTTCTTTCCAAGCCTTATTCAGGATTGGTTCCACTCTACAAGGATCTCTGCCATGGTAAAAACAAAATCCACCAACTGATGTCTGCTAGAATGAGAAGGAGAGGAAAACCCTACCCCATAAACCTGCAAACCAGTAGTCTGAAATGTGACCAAAAGGAAGATAATATGAGCACAAATAACATCGAAACCAAAAATATAAAAAGAGCCTCTCTTAATTATCAAAGCATGCCACATCATGAAAGTGGATTGGAAGAATTGGACTTATTTGCCTCATGATTGATTTTGCACAAAATTCCACGAGGGGTATCCTCCCTACCAAACCATTTCTTAAGCCCAAGGGTCTTGACACCTATGTTGGAAAAACAATCATTAATGTGATTACCCTCTCTATAAGTATGATTAATTTGATACCCCTGATACCCCTTGAAAGAGTTGAGAATGTCAATTGCCTCTTCAATGATATTACATATAGACCAACACGATTTGTTCTTCCTATTAATGCAATTGATAATATTTAGAGAATCACCTTCAACCCAAAGTTGAGGAAGGTTCAGATCTCTAGCAAGTTGAATGTCCCATAAAGCAGCAAGGGCCTTTTCCATGTGATTAGATTGGATACCTATGCTCCCCACATAGGAAGCTATTATAGAACCAGAGCTATCTCTAATAATACCTCCTCCACCTGCCCTGCCTACGTTCCCTTTTGATGCCCCATCAAAATTAAGCTTAAACCATCCTGGTGATGGGGCAGACCATTTAATTTCTTTCCTAATGATTTGAATTCTATTAGGACTATGGATGGATTTACTTAACGAGATCTTTTCCTTAATAAAAGCAAAAGCCTTACGAGCTGTCTTAATTGCAGTGCAACTAATTTCCCTGAATATTCTGTTGTTCCTTTCCTTCCATATGGCCCATATGACATGAGGAAAGACAATGCTCTACAACAATTTTATAGTAGGATGTTTGAAGGGTAACCACCAAGACTTCCAATAATCCTCCAAGGTAAGAGGTTTGACCCAGCTAATGTCAAACATATTGAACAAGAAGCTCCAAATTTCACTAGCAAAGGGGGAGTGAAGAAGAAGGTGTGAGACAGTTCCTTCAGCCCCTTTACACATAATGCATCTATTAGGGAAGATTCTTCCACATTTAATGAGGCTGTCCAAAGTTAAGATCTTATTTTGTACGGCCAACCAAAGAAAAAAATTGACTTTAGGAACCTATTCCTTAGTCCAAAATTTGGACCAAGGGAAAGAAACCTCCTCGCTTTTGATCATCCTTGTATATCCTGATCTAACATTGTATATACTGTCACTAGCATCTCCCCAAACAAGTTCATCCTTTTTATCCATATTGTTGATGAAGGCCCCTTGCAGTAGGTCCCGAAGCATCTTAATACTCTTTCTATCACCCTCATTAACCTTTTCTAAGCTTAGTCTCCTCCAGGATTTGCCAACGTCCTTGAAATCAATATAATCTCTTGCTTTATCTCCATACTTCAAGCCAAAAATCCCAACTAGATTCTGCCAGGTAGAAGTATCCTTTTAGGGAATGGGGAGATCAGAGCTCCATTACCAATATTCCATTTGGTACCATTGTTGAGGATTCTCCGGCTGCTAAGAAGAAAATTCCAAAAATTGGAACCATTAGGTGGATTTTCCACAGACAGAAAATTTAGATTGCTGTTGAATCCCATATATTTAGCTTGAAGAACTTCCCTCCAAGGGTTATATTCAGTAATAAATCTCCAACCCATTTTGGCGACGAGTGCTTTATTCATTACCCTGATATTTTTAATTCCAAGTCCGGCAATACTCTTAGGGAAGCAAACTTTATCCCAAGCAACGAGGGGAATTTTGTTATGTTCTTCCACTCCTGACCAAAGAAATCTCTTATGGATCCTTTCAATCTTTTCAATAATCAGGAGGGAATCTTGAAAATAGACGTCGAGTAAATAGGTAAATTTTGCAGAGTGCTTGGATTAGCAAATACTTACCCGCCTGAGAAAGAACATCCCCTTCCAACAGGCCAATTTCTTCTGATATATGTCCAACAAATTATTTCAAACCTTTTGAGAAAATCTACCAATATAAAGGGTCATACCCAAATAGATAGTCGGAAATTGTTTTATTTGACAACCCAGAATTTTGGGAATTTTTTCGTTGTGTGTCCAAAGGGGTATAGATGAAGAAAATGGAGCTCTTAGCAAAATTAATCAACTGACCTGTAGCCTCTTCATAGTCATTGAGGATAAGTTTTAGCTCCTTAGCTTCCATAACTGAAGCTTATGACATAAAAATGGCATCATCAATGAACTGTTGATGGGAGACTCGCCAAATATGAGAAGAAGGCCTGAAACCTTTTAGTTTTTAGCATTAATGGCTGCCAATAAATATCTGCTCAAGCATTCTGCCATAAGAATAAAAAGGAATGGTGACAAGGGGTCACCGGGTCTAAGTCCCCTATAGCTGTTAAAGAAACCAACTGGGGTACTGTTGACAAGGACTGAGAATATAGGAGAAGAGATACATTCCCAAATACGAAACCTACTAAAAGAACAAAACCAAACTTCTCCAAAATGTTTTCCAAAAACATCCAGGACACTCTATCAATAGCCTTATTCGTATCAAACTTGATAATCATACCTGCATTTTTTCCTTTCTCCATTGAATGCATGGTTTCATGGACCATGATAATGCCATCTTGAATCTTTCTACCCCGACAAATCCACCTGGCTGCTTAGAGATTAGTTCCGAGAGAAGAGGCTGTATTCTTAATGAGACAGTTTTAGTAATACTTTTGTAAAGAGTATTGGTAAGACTAATGGGTCTGAAATCCTTTAATTCTTTGGCTCCATTTTTCCTTCAGAACAAGAACTATGAAGGCGTTGTTAATTTCCTTTAACAATTTGCCTTTGGAAAAAAATTCATTGACCTTCTTAAGCAAGTCCTGATTGCAAATATCCCAATATTGCTGGTAGAAGCTATCGGGAAATCCATCTGGACGTGGAGATTTATCCCCATTAAGAGAGAAGACTACTCCCCTCAATTCCTCCATTGAAACAAGATTAGAAATTCTTTTGAAACTTTCAACCGGTATCAGATTAGAAGGAATGTTTGCTAGCAATTTATCCTCAACTTCATTGTTTTGCTGAAGATTTGCAATTGAGAAGATGTTTGAAGAAGTTCACTGTCTCCTCTTTGATTTCTTTAAGGTTGGATCAAACTTCTTCATTCTCAGCAATTAATTCCTTGATTCTATGAGAACTTCTATGTTGAAGAGTGGTCATATGAAAATTCTCCTATTGGTCCAAGTAAACTTGCTTCCTCCGAGATCTAGATCTGCCAGATGATTTTGAGAAATGAAGTCAGCCAATCTTCCATACTCAAAGTAAACTCAAGCCTGTCTCCTTTTTTCTCCATAGGAGATAGCGGAGTATTAAAGTCTCCTACAGTCATCCAATCAAAATTAAGGCAACTAGCTCTAAAATGATTTAAATCTGTCCAGAGTTTTCTTCTCCCTTCATGAGAATTAGGAGCATAAATGTTAGAGAGAATCCAGTTCAAATTATCACTTATCTGAGTTAGGAGAATAGCTAAATGGTCGTGTGTTTCAAGCAATAATTCCCCCTTGAAAATGGTAGGGCCCCAAAAAGTAGCTAAATCTCTCGAAGCACCAGAGGAGTTCGAACAGAGAACTGCAACCTTCTTCCATACTTTTCTCTTAACATCCCCAACTAACTGACTTCTCATTTTGGTTTCTTGAAGAACAATTATGCTAGGACTACTATTCTTCATCATTGATTAATGCTTAAGTTACGTGTCAATTGCTCTAGAAATTGAGTATTTTTTTGGCCAAATATTGCGCTGAATACCACTGTGTCAAATTTAAGAACTCGTACTTCATCTCAACTTGGTACAACTAAGTCTCTCCATAGGAAATGGTTTTACTGCTATGATTAAACAAAGTTTTGTGATGTATTGAATTGGTATACTTGAGTAATATAGTATTTTTGGCATTTTGTATGGTTCAGATTGGAATGGGAATTCGTGGAAAACGCACTAAATTGTTGGAACCTATTGTTGTTATAGAAAAAGTGATTAATTACAACAATTATAGTATAGAGATAATTGCATAATTGTAGAGCTAGACGAACCATGAATAAAATGGAAAAACAAATATACATAAAGAACAAATTCTGAATAAAATAATTTATTGCTTCATTTTTTGGAAAAGGGTAAAAGTGGGGTTTTGAAAGGACCCACATCCGGGCATGATAAAGCATCAAGCAAGAAAGAAAAGAAGCCCGAAGGCAACAAAGGAGAAGAGAACAAAAAGGAAAGGCAACAACACCCACAACTGCGGCAATAAACAGATTACACACAAGGATCCCAAACATGGGATCATAATTTCATTTTAGGGAGAGAAATACCTTTCTTTTTACGATTAACGACTATCCAATCATCACTCCTATTAGGATCCGAATTTTCATCTGAATGAGTTGGAAGCCGAAAAACAGAGGACTCCAAATTTCTTGACTCCTTCAAGAATATGTTTTTAGAACAATCAAAAACAGTCTTCGAAGGGAGTGTCACCACCTGTTCTACCTTTCCCGACCCAACCATCGCAGGGGGGAAATGTGAGTCTCAATATGCTGCTGATTTTTTTTTCAATTAAATCATGTTCTTCACGAACCTCCGTTGAAGAAGAATCTGGTTCCTCCCGACAACTATCAGGTTGGGGTGGGAGTCCTTCCACCAAGAAACTTTTTCCTTAAGCTTCTGCTTCACTTTCGACAACCAAGAGTGGTGTCCCATTTCGTGGTTCACCCCGAAATGCAGGGACTACCCTATTTAAAAAAATTTCGTACTTTTAAAATAATGGGTCGTTTTGTGTTTTTATTGCTAGAAAGTTTCTGTAATGTGTCAAGATATTCCCAAGAGAGCCATATAAGCCATTTTCGACAAATACCCAGATGCCCAAAATTGTTTTATTCTGTCCATTGGGGTTTGCCTGCGAGAAATTTGTATTTAATTATTTTGAGCCCCGTTTGAGGCAATTTGTGCTCCAGTTTAACTCTGTTGTGATCGTACATATCATTATTCCCATATACCAATAGGGTTTTAACCAAGAATGAATCCTGGGCTTTATTTGTAACTTCTGACAACATTTTGTGTTTTTAGTGTTTTCCGTTTCATTTTCTGTGAAATTTCTCTGGATCAATTCCTTTGCCGGTTTGGCTTGATTCTTGGCCTGGAGTATCTGGAGATCACATATGCACGTTGTGCCAAAAGGAATTCGCCATCGGAGGTCTGGTTCTCTTGGAAAAGACGAAGTCGTGCACCAAAAAGCCTTTTTTGGGCTGGCGCATTTTTGGAAAAAGAGGGTTTGAAGTGGATCATGGGATTTTTGGAAGTAGCAGGCAGGTGGGAATTTTGTACCTGCCTAGCAGGGTACTTTTTCCCATGGAAGCAACGCCACTTAAGTCACAATGGGAAAATTAGAGGCAACAAGAAAGCGGGAATTTCTTACTTGCCTTGCAGGGTAAAAATTCCCATTGTGGAATAAAAGAAAAATCACTTAAGTGAATCATGAGATTTTATTGCCTACCTTGCAGGGTAAATAATCTCATTATGAAAGTCAAACGACTTAAGTGAATCATGGGATTTTATTGTCTTCCTTGCAGGGTAAATAATCCCATTGACATCTGACTTTTAAAAATAGAAATTCTTTATTCCAAAAAGTGCGACCCACCTTGGGTGAATAATAATGCATTAAATAAATATTTGTTAATATTTATTCACCCAATTTTGGCGCCCAGGCTTGTGGAAAAGTCAACAAAGGGAAGTGGACAAAAGGAAGTTGGAAATAGACAATTCTAAAATTAAATAAATATTATTTATTTAATGCAGCCCCTTCATGTCAAAAAGTGTGCCCCATTTGGGAGAGAAATAATACTTTTTAAGTATTAAATGAATTAATTAATTCCTATTTTCAGTGGCTAAGGTCAAAGCATACTGTGAGGCTTGAGTTAACTGGAAGCAGAAGTCTAAAATTAAATAAATTTAATTTATTTAATGGCAGCCATGAGCATGCACAAAATAGGCGCCCCATTTGAAGAGTAAAGCTTATTAATTAATTAATTAATTGCCAGGAATAGGAAAGACATTAATTAATTATAGAATCATGAGGATTATATAAGCAGAGATCGCCATAAAGATGAATTAATTAATTCACAAGCGAGAGAAGTGCAACCCAGACAAAAAGTGCGCACAATTTGGAGAGGCTTTTTGCTCAGAAGAAGGTGTAATTAATGGTAAAAGCTTCTAGAATTGGCACACAGGTTGAAGGAGGTTGATTTGTGTTTGGATAATTGTTTGCATAAGTTATACAGTGCCTGGTGAAGTTGGTAAAATTCATGCGTGTTTTGCATGCAAATAAAACATCAAATTTGGGGCAGCAGTTTGAATAATGCAGATTTTTATGATTAAAATCCACTTTGTTCATGTTCGGTTGCCATCTTTATTTGAATTAATTGCAGGAATTCATTACAGGTGTTTTTATAAGAGAAAAGGAGCTTAAATCAATGTCCAATACATTGAACATATCCTCCGAATCTGAAGAATTATCCAGATCTGCACCGATTGTGAAGAATTCCGGCCGAATAAAGAGGAAAAGAATTGTTCAGACAAAGATTGCTCTAGCCATGGCAAAGCGGGATGAATGAGAAAGCTCAGCGGAATCATGCATTACTTCTAGATTTGTTGACAACGGAGACATTGATCTAGATCCAGATCTAGATCTCATAATTGCAAAAGCTTCCGGCACAAAGGCTTCATCCTCTTGTTTCGAATGCAGCCCTTGAAGAAGTCAGTGCGTGGAAAATTCCTTTTAGGATCTTGTGCATGTGTTTCCAATCTTTTAGTTGAAGCCTTCATTGAAGTTGCATTCACCCGGAGTGCTTTCCAGAATTTTTAATTGCTCATATGCAATTAAAAATAAAGAGTTATTTACGGCAAACATTGCACTGATGCATGTACTGGAGAAGAACTGCAAAAGCTTCAAGGATAAGAGGGAAGACAAGGCAAAGGCAACACCAAATCCAGCTTGCTTCCAGATCCAAGTTGCTTCCAGATCCAGCTGCTCCCAGGTCTAGTTTGGTGAGAATCAAAGGCAAAAGAATCAGCTGCATGTAGAATATGAAAAAGGACAAGACTGCAGCTTTCCTCTTTCTTCTTCTTTCTCTTATTTCCTCCGACAAAGTAATTGAGCGATCAATTAAATTATACAACTTAAGTGATTGGTTTAAAAGCCATTACTTGAAGAAGTCAACTACTTGGAGATAGGTGGCAGACGTGCAAAATAGAAGGTTCTATTTTCAGTTGCAAATCATGCATGTCATGCAAAGAGGAATTCCAGGAGGGAGATTGTCAGTTGTTTCCTTTACAACTTCCACATGTGCCAGTTCAACTAAAAGCTTCCGACTTGTAATTGCCCCTCTACATTCTATAAGTAGAGGAAGAACCTTCGGGTTAATGATCAGAATTTGTAAGCAACATCCTTGTGTTCCAGACTTTGTGCTTTGAAACCCTTGAGAGCCACTTGAAGCAAAGGAATATACAGGAGTAGATTTATGGAGAACTTTGTGTCACGGTGTATTTTGTTTCTAGCTTTCTATCTTAGATCTTTGAATAAACTGTGTTATTTTAGATCTAGATCTAGAGCTGCCTTTGCTTATAATTCTGTGTTGATATCTATTGGTTTCTTCTATGTGCATGCAATCAACTCTGTTATCTATTGATTGGGATGCACATCTTCCCCATTTCTTCTCTGTCTTTTATAATTCCCTTCTTTAAAATATTTCCTTTCTTTAAACAAACAAGCATTGCTTACTTGCAAAATCAGATAAATTATGGTTCATGAGCTGAACAGCTTAAAGTAAAACCCCATATAGATACTACATATTTTAATTGACAAATTTGACATGGGAGCCTCACCGGTAAATGAGGGAGATTTATCTCATGACCGCTAGGTTTTATGCTATGCAAAAATCTAGCCAACAAGTAGAAGATGCCCTAGGCCAAAACATTTCTTGCATCTGAAGGGCAAGCCTTCATAGTCCAGAGGTTGTGACTAAACCCGGTCCAAAACTTTGAGATCAATGGAAGCAAGTAGATCAAGAGAAGTATCCAAATCCACTAAGATTCGCGCATAGGTAGTGTGAGTGTAAAGTTCCATTTTGGAATCGATGGATAAAAACTTACCCAAAGCATTGCCAATATCAATCAAGCATTCCTCCCCCAAAACTACAACAGGAGATGAGGTAAACAAATCCAGATAGGCTTGACGTTGAATGCGCAGAAAGGGGATTGAAGGTCGGAAACCACGGTTTCATCAGCAAGTGATGATTTTGTAGTTCCCAAAGCTTGGAGAGGATAAAATCCCTATCTTCAATGAATTGAAAACCACAATAAAAACCCTCTTGCGCAAGGGTAAATGTCAACCTGACTAGACAAGAGAGGATGTCAGTTCGAAGAAATCCATGAGTGAAGAAGCGGTAGACTAGGCCAGAGGCCGTTGAAGCAGCATATCAAACCGTGGTTGGACAAAAAATCCTCTGACTCTAAAATCGATTCTCCAAAGGAAACCAAGGGAGAGGATTTTACGCCAAAACGGGGTTTAGAAATCGCAGAAGTGGAAGCCGCAACAAAGGAGCTCTTCAAAACGCACGGAATGATCCACCGCTAAATCCTCCTAACCAACAACCGGAGCCAAAACGGGGCTGCAGGACACGAAGGGCGGTCGCCTGACCCAAGGCAACCAACCGGGAGACCATCGTTGTCACTAGCCACGCCACCAGCCTTGCCCAACAGAGAGCTAGAGAAACCACCGAGAAATGCCATCGCCGGTTGCAGGGATCTTGGGAAGGCCACGCAAAAAGGGCAACGGATAGGGTTCACAGAGAGTGCCATCCAATGTTTTTAACTTTTTTTTGGATGGTAAACACTTTAATTATACCAGAGCTGTGATTTGAAGTGGTGGAGGAACACTTTCTCTAAGTGGGACATGGGTGTGGGCTTGGGTCCTTAATGTCCGTTGAGCCATCCACATTCGGAGTACCCCGCTATGTTCCGCTTGGTTCATATGGAGAAATTTGACCCCTACCTCAAGGTGTCCCCATGACCACTTATTGAAAGCATCCAGTGAACTCAATGGGAATGGAACTTGAGTTGATGATTACAAACTACTTGTAACTCGCCAATAGTCCAAGACCTCGAGTTCAATTTATTGCTTCATTGATATGAGAGTTATGTACGGCTATCTTTGAGAAGACATGTAAGCAATTTATTTTATAGTTTTACAAAAATAAGTTAGTGATCTCACGAAAAATGTCAAGCCGCCACTCTATGTTCTCTCTCGCTATGTTCTACACATTACAAAAGATAGCAATCTCTTTGAAGAGATGTTGTCTACGAAATTACTTTCTTTTGTCTCTTTCGGGCGAAGCACCTCATGATATACAACCAAGTACATCAAGAAAAAAAAAAAGTAAAATAGGAAGATGAAGCATTCCGCCTTGAAACTAAGAAGTCATCCATTACAAATGAATGAGGACAAATCAGGTTAGAGGATATGGACAAACGAAATTGACATTTATACTTGAAGTTGGATCATAATTTTATTTTTGCCATTTCTAGGCCTTTTTAAGTACTAGATGGAGTTCTGTGTACCTCATCATGTTTTACATATTCTAATCTTTTTGATGTTTTTGAACAGGGTTGTTTCGAGATACAAGCTTGAGATTAGGTGACCTATTAGTTTTTGGTATTCTCTCAAAATATTGCCCTGAATGGCCACGGGATTAGTTTCCCCTCCCTCGGAAGCAATGGACCTCATTTCTCCTGTTTCTGATTTCTGATGAAGATAAGAATTTAGTGCATAAGTGAGTATCTTCCACTTAAGTTGGGTAATCCATCCAAAATACATAATTATTGATTTGTTAATATTTCTGAGTAGGGATGTAAGTGAATAAGTATGAAGAACCATTGTGGTTGGACTTCCCAATTTAATTCACAACTACAAGGATGAAGATTCCAACATTGGATAGAATCATGACCTCTTAGGACACAATAACTGCAAGTGATAGGATGAAACAATAACCTTCTATTTGTGTGAGTAAATTGGGCACAATGATGTTGAGCTAGTTGTTCCGTGTTTTTACATCTCCACAAGTCTCCTTCAATGGAAGTGTAACTCGTGGTCTGGTATATCCTAGAGCAAAGTTTTTGAACCTCATCTTTACCTCTAGAGGTTTTTAAATTGCTTGACCATCTCTGCCAAAACCTTGATCAGTGTTAGCACATTTTCTCCAATAACTTGAAACCAATTCCTTTGCTGTGCTTCCCAAAATTACCAAGTGAATGTGAGGAATGATCAGATTATAGGGTATTGAAATAATGTACCATGTTTTTCTCAGTTTCTATTTGTGCTTTTACAACACATGGTTTCTTCTTTTTCATTTCTACAAATTCATCATCCAATATGGTTAGATCCTGTTGAATTTCATCACAAATCACCTCTTTTTTAGCGAGTTCTTGTTGAAGCTTGTGCATAGTTTGTCCTTCAATGACATGGTTTCTAAATTGGGAAATATTCTTCTTTATTTTTTTCATCTGCTCCATGATGAGTTTGAGGTTGGTTTGCAACCATTGGTTCTCTTCCTTTAACCATCTATTTTCTTCAAGTGAATCATGTTCATACTAGGGTACTGAAAATGGACTGGGACCTTGGGTTTGTTCCTTTTGGCACTTCTTCCTACTTGCCTTTCCCATAATGATTGCAAGATTCCTCCAAAACCTATGCAATTCTTGCTTTGATACTATTGCTAGGTGGTATGAAATATGCTATGATACCACTGGTCGGTGGTATGAAACATGCTCTAATATCACTCTGAGGTGGTAGAAAACTCGCCCTGATACAACTAATTTGGTTTGGACTGGAAATCAAGTGGACAACATGCTAAATTGTAGGAACTTAGATGTGTTGTAGGAATATTAAAAGAGATAATTGCATGATTGTAGCTAAATGAGCCAAAAATAAATGGAAATAGAAGTATACTCGAAGGAACCAAATTATGAATTAAAGAATTTATTGCTTCATTGATATTAGAGGTATGTATGGCTATCTCTAAGAATTGATGTAAGCTATTTCTCCTGAATTATTATGAAAATAACGTGGTGATCTTTGAGAAGAGAGGTAAAGCTACAACTTTTTATTCTATGCCATGCTCTGCACATTACAAAAAGGTTGCCATCTTTATGAAGAGATGTTTGCTACGGAAACACTCTCTCCCTTGGGTGAAGCACCTCACTATATAAAACCAAGTGCATCAAGAAATGGAGAGAATTAAATGAGAAGATGAAACATTCCGCCTTGGGAATCTAATGAGTTGTTTGTTATGCATGAATGAGGACAAGTTAGGCTGGTGGATATGGAAAATCAAGTTGGCTGCTACACCCGAACTCAGATCAGAATTTTAGTTTGCATTTACCTGATTTTCATAGTGTATTTTGGAGGTTATACTTTGTTGAATAGACTTTTGCACCCTTTTATGATGTTGTACACTTTCTAAGATTTCTAATATTTTGAACGGTGTCGTTTCAAGCTATGGCTGTGAAGTTATGACACCAAAAATGTGACCTACTAGTTTCTTGGTATCCTGTCAAAAGATTTCCCTGAATCGCCTGTGGATCATTGTATTTTTGACGAAGTATATGCATTTGTATAGACGATATTTAAGTTTTAAGAATATTCATGGTTGAGATGAGTGTATTTGGTATGAGTGGCTTTCAGACAATTGTCCAATTGATGATCTCTCTTGGATATATAAGTATGTATGTATGTTATGAACAAACACATATTCAAGTAGCTCCTCTTGTTACTCTCCCTGTTGTGAGTGATGTTCATATTTCAAGGTCATAAATTGTACATATGCATATTTTTATTTGAATACATCGCCTAGTTTGATTCCTATTTTATGTTATCTTGTGTATATCTTTTTGTGTTGGTTGTGCATACTTTGTTTTGATCGTCTACACTGCATCATTGCCTACTATAGATGTTGAAAGTGGTTTTACACTAATAATGCATTACTAGTAGCCACATTACATTGCAATTAGGTTTAAATGAATATAAATAAGAAAATCAGACCTAATTGCATCAATTGGAATATTCTAGGAGCATTTAAACACTTGGTAGAGATAGGGTTTTAAAGAAATATAAATTTTGCTGCGATTCGGGAGAGAGCCATTCGAAATAGACAGGTTCAGACAATGAGGTGAAGCAGACCTAGAAAAATCAGCATGAATAAAGAACCTCGACTAGAACCGAAGCACTCCTTTAGTGGCACGACCAGAACTCTCACAGTATGGCTTTGGTAAATGTCAGATGGGGAAAATTGATTTCATGACCTTGAATGTCTGCTCCTGGGATCCTAAAACCTCACTTACTTTTCCAGAATTCACTGCGAGTTGCTAGGAAACTGCTTGCCTTCCTTGGAACCCTTCTGTAACTGCAAAACCTTTCAAAACCATAAAAATTGGAGGGCATTAATGGGGGCCTGTGTTATTGGTCTGTTATTATCAGACCCATAGAATTTTGATTAGTTTAAGCAAACAACACACCAATCATAATGCAGTTCAGCAGGCAGTCCAGTGTAATGCAAGTGTCCCAACCCTTAGCAATTTCAATGCTCTAATCAATGCATAAAGAACTTCTATATGCTTTTCTTTAAATGCTTGAAATCTGCTTTTGGTATTGGGATGCTTCTCTAATAAATGTATTCCTTACTTTTATAAGCTCAAAATGATTGTCCTCTTTTCTTTTTCCTAAATGTACTAATGGCCTTACGTATTTATAAACTTCTTGAATTCAAATTAGAACCTTTTGCCGCACGTGCCGACATGAATGTGGGAAAGGTTGATAAAGACAAGCAATAAACCTTGATGGACTCAAAACAAGGGTCAAAAAGACCCACAAAATTCGGCCAAATTGTAGTAGCACGGTTTCATGGCGAACTAGATCCATATTTCTGCAGTTCTGGAAAATCCTTAGAAAAGTAGGGGAACAGGGAAGAGAGAGAAAGTGAGGAGAGAGAGAAAATGAGCAGGGGAGTAGGAAATAGGAGTAGATAGGGAAACAAAAAGTGAAGACGAGAAATGCATCAAACAAACACAAGGAACATGTTGAAAGTCAAACAAATACAAGGAACATGTTGAAAGTCAAACAAATACAAGGAACACGTGCTAAGAAGAGTATTATCTAGATGAATAATCAATTAACACATAAATACACTACCAATATAGCAAATAAATAATTCCATACCAAAATTAGGTGTCTACATAATGTCCCACTTTGATGTGTGTACATACATATCAAAGTAAACCAATCAAGTGGATATAGAGAAGGTACCTCAATTACTTGGAAACTTGTTGGGAGTTCTCAATGTTCGTATAAGAATGATAGTGACTTGAATGTCAAAAGGAGAGAGACATCACTTGATCTCCGCAAAGTGGAGGTGCAGGAAGATTCTGGAACTAATATCCACACTCATGTTTGGGACATGGGAACTCGTGCTCATGCAAACTTATGGTAAACACCTACAAGTAAATTAGTGTCTATATAAATTTGAAATCAATGAATTGCTGTAATGTAGTAAAGGAGACTAAGAATGAATAGATTTGATTGCCTAAAATTGCGAAGATGCCCACGTGAAATACAAATCTCGGAATCTATGTTAAATTTGAATATATATGTGCTTCGTGGTGAGACCAAATAGGGTATGGCTGTGTACTTGCATAAAACACCATGGGATCAATTCCATGTGTAAGAGCAACGGAGTGTCCTAGAGTCCTCGAGTCCGGAGATAAAATGAGTGGAATATATGCCCCACTTTTGAGGTGTGGGATGAACTTGTGAGTAGGATAATAAAAGCGCTGATGTATACTGTAATAAGATATCATCATGAAAGCATGCCGTAATAAGCAAGCATGTGATGCCCAATAATAAGTAGAAACAGTGTAAGAACAATGGTAAGATGCCCCATGTGAGCATGTGATATAATCTATGTAAGCACAAGTGTTGTATGGCCCTTGTGGACAAGCTATATGCAAGGTGATCATAGGATAGTCATGCTTCATGTGTGGGAGGTTAATCAATGTAAGCGAAAAAAATATGGCTCAAGTAGGTGTAAATAATTAGTGGAATCATAGGAACAAGTTGGATTTTGATGGGCAAAGGTATAATCAATGTAACAATAAAGGAGGAAATGCCACTATGCGAGACAAGATATGAACAATGTAAGGCACATGCATGGGTTCTTGCGCCCAATAGATGCATGTTATAGATCATGGTGACATAGGCAAGGACATATAAACATGTGCATGATATGAATCATAGTTTATATACTCGGCAAGTAATTGCCGAGCGTGCAAGTACTCGCCCAAATTATCCCATGTCGAGTTTTGCCATCAAAACTTGCGAGTCTGATGTTCCCGACTATGAGCAAGTGTTTTGAGAGTATTTGCGGATAGCACTCACTAATACTCGTGATGAGTACTTGACAATACTCGTGGTGAGTACTTGAAAATACTCATTTGATATTGTATTTTGTATAAAATTTATGTTTTCTTAAGAAATTTAATTTGTGTTCAATTTGCCAAGTATTGCACGAGTCATTTTTTTGGTTTGCTGAGTATTTGCTGAGTAAGAGTATGCGAACTTTGATATGAATGATGGAGAATAAGAGGCGGTTGCAAAAGCATCCAAGTCCACATGCAATCTTGCATCAACCAAAAGCATAAGTGGGTATTTGAGTGTGGGTTTGTAACTTGTTGATAACGTTACGAGTGTTGAAGATGGTCAGCTACAAAATGAAGTATCCCGAATTCTAACACTCTAGGAACATTGGGTGCAAGAGGTTTCATTCATTTGTTAGGTATCAAATTGACCCTTTTTTGACGGATGATAAAACCTATGGTTAATGTTGAATTTTTAAGTCACCTTCCAATAACGTCATAGGGCATAGGCATAGTATGTGACGGATAGCTCATGGAGGTTTAGTGGCTGCTCGCCAAGTGTTTGACCAAATGACCGAATGAGACCTCTTCTCATGGAATATCGTAATTGCAGCTTACGGAAGATGTGGGCATCCCCATGAAGCATTGACAATGTTTAACCAAATGCAACCAGCAGGTGTCCAACCTGATCAGTTCACCTTTGGTAGCGTACTCCCAGCTGCGCCAAAATAGGAGACTTAGCAGGGCAGTTTGGAGACGCAAGACGGGTTCTTGGTCAACATCCTTGAAGCATTCAACCTCCTTAAGTGGGATTTATTACTTAGACCTGTTCAAAACTCCTTCATGGGCGAGTATGACAGTTGGAGGCCAATTTTGGTACAAGAAATTTAGCAAAGAATCTAATTGATGAGAATAAGTCAAGTTTGACCCCTATACACCAGAAAACTCCTATTTTCTGGCAAGTTTAGACCAAGTCAGTTGCAAGAATATGACACGCTGTTCTCCACTGCACCCAAACAGCTACTCAGCCCACACGGAACAGGTCTAAGGCATTCAAAGGAGCTGAATGCATGCCTGGATTGTAGGCAGTAATTTTGAATTCAGTTATTCCTCTCTCTCATTGACTGATACTCACTTCTATATAGGACGGTAAAAAAACTGGCTAGAAGGAGCCCTCTACTTTGGTGTAACAAAATTCTGCTCTTTTGAAGATTGTACACAGGCTTTAGCCTTGACATTAATAAAGAACTGATATTTCCTTTTTTCAGATTTCTTGCATGTTGTGTGTAAGCTTTGGATTGTTGATCTTTGCTTGTGGACATCAATTTTTCCCTTGTAATGCTGTCCAATCCTCCTCACCTTCATGCAGAAGTATATCACTTTCTTTTACAGGTTGTATGTTGAGTATAATCAGGTTTATGTAGAATTAGCTGTGGATTCTCACCATTTGAGCCTTGTCAAGGTGAATTGTGGTCCCTCTTGATGTTGTGTTAGACTTCTTACCTTCATGCAAAGTACTTATGTGAGAGATGTGTGAGTTGAAGATTGTGTATTATCAGTTTTGAAAGTTGTCTTGTGCTGATTGAAGCAAGTTGAGGAGTTCTCTAAGCTTTGGTGCATCACCATTTGTGATTTTCAGTTTACCTCTATCCCCTTTTCCATGACAAGAAGTTTAGTATCAGCTGTAAATAAGTCTTTCTAGTGGTGTTTTTAGGTCTGCAGGCTGATCTTACATCAGGTGCACTTAATTTAGGTAGGAGCTGGCCTTCTCCAGAGGTTCATCCCAAGGAGCTAGGGTCCCACACCTTGGGGATGTTTCTGTTGTTGCACTGAATCAACTTACTGATCAAACGGGTGCAAGATTTATGTGACAATAGTTAACATGAGGTCCTAAGCATTTTCAACATGCTTGGGAGTTCAAATAGGCACTTTAGGCTGTCAGCAATAATCAACAAAGATCCAACTCCCTTAATTGCAAGGGTAGCTTCACTTGGTAGTAGAACAAGAGAGAGAAAGGAGTAGCTTGCAAGAAACTTTCTAGGGAGTGTGTATGTCTAGAACAAAACAAAGTAGGTCAAGTCCAGGTGTGAGGTTGTTGAATTAGGTCTTTTCATTTTCATGTGTGTTTCTTTTCAATATGCAATACAAGAAAAGTATGTTTGTGTGTGTAATCTCCATAACATTTTCATAAATTTAGTGAGGTGTAAGTTTTGGTTCAAAGTCTGAGAGTGTTGTGTCAATTGGAGTGAGTTGAGCCTAGGATGCGGGAAAGGTTGACATTAATATGGCCCCCTCTTATCTATCTTGCATCATTTGGTATCGAGCAAGTTACATCCTAATTGGTTGATTGCGGGGCTCTAGTTGAGTCTATTGCAGGTTGTGAAAGAGTCCTACATTATTGAGAGTTGTGAGGAGTAGAAATGGCACACAAAGGAGTACCTCTTAGAAGAGGAGCATCAAGAGTTGCAGATTTGGTAGAGATGTTATGAGGAACCCAAGCTATAGTGGATCTTTATGGATCTGCGCAATTTAAAGGAGTTCCAACAGATATGAGTGAAGATGAAGAGAAATCCCTAAAGGTTCAACTTGAATAGTTGGTTTGATCTGGAGGATAGATTCTTGAAGGCCATTACCAAGATGGGAGGCAAGCCAAAGTTGGACACCCCTAGCTACTTAGGAAATTTATGCCCTGAGGATCTCATTGATTGGATCACGGAGCTGGAAAAGTATTTTGACAATGAGCAAATAGAGGACCCCAAAAGAGTGAAGTTTTCTTTCACAAAGTTGAAGGGACATGCATCCTTATGGTGGGATCATGTGCAACTGGAAAGGGTTAGAAGAAACAAGGAATAAATCGAGACTAGGGATAAGATCATGGCGAAGTGAAAAGGTAAGTTTTGCCTTCTAATTATCAGCCAAGTTTGTTCAAGAAATTGCAGAATTTGAATTGAAAGGACATGAGTGTAAAGGACTACATGGAGGATTTTTACTCGCTTACAATTCAGGCTGGTCATATTTAAGATGAAGAGAAAACCTCAAGTTATTTGTATGGTCTTTATATTTCTATAGAAGACGAGTTTGGAATGATAAGGTGGTGTTCTATAGAAGAAGCCCATCAATGTGCTTTGAAGGTTGAAGAGAAGTTGTCAAGGAGACAACAAAGCATCACAAGAGGTAGAGTCAAATTTTCAAGAGGAAGAGGCTATGCAATCACCAAAAGAGGACAACACACTCATGAAGGAGAAACAAGCACTTATCACAATTACAATCGATGGCACCAAGAGGAAGAGGATCTATGATAAAGTTAGAGGTAGAGGATTCATGGATAAAGCATTTACGTGTGGATATGTTGGACATAGAGCTTTTGAGTACCTACAAGCACAACAAAGCAGTTATATAACAAATGAGGCTAGCAATCACATTGTGTGAGAAGATGAAAAAATTATTGCATCACCCAATTGCATAGAAGAACCAAAACATGGAGAAGCTCTCATGATGAAGGGGCTGTGGTTATGAACTAGTGCAATTTTGTTTTTCCAAATCATTTTGAATCTGGATGGGAGTGCTTCTGATGTCATTGTTGATAGTGGTAGCATGAATAATTTGGAGTCAAATGATATGGTAGATAAGCTTTGGTTGAAGAGGATTATGCACCAAAATCCATACGTGATGTCTTGGTTCTGACAAAGAGGACATCGAATCTCGTTGAGTGAACAATGTTTGGTTGATTTTTAGATTAGATCTTATAAGGATAAAGTTTTATGTGACATTATGACTATGGATGTCTGCCATGTTTGTTGGACAAGCCTTAGCATTTTGATAGAAAATCCATATGTCATGGTAGAGCCAATATTTGCACCCTTGTAAAGAATGGGAAGATGTATACATTGAACCCATGTAAAGATAAAGGGGAAGAAGTGGACAAACTATCCTAAAGTGTTGATCATTTCTGCATAGATAAATAAGAAGGCATGCTTTGCTTTTATCCCCAAACCAATACAAGTTGGAACAACAAATGAAGTGAGTGAAATCCCACAAGAAGTGAATGATAGAGCCAATATTTAGACCCTTGTGAAGAATGGAAAGTTGTATACATTGAACTCATTAAAAGACAAAGGGAAAGAATTGGACAACTGTCCCTGAATGTTGATAATTTCTATTGAGGTAAAGAAGAAGGCATGCTTTGCTTTTATTCCCAAATCCATACGAAGTTGGAACAACAAATGAAGTGAGTGAAATCCCACATGAAGTGAATGATAGAGCCAACATTTGCACCCTTGTGAAGAATGGAAAGATGTATACATTGAACCCATTAAAAGATAAAGGGGAAGAAGTGGACATCTGTCCTAAAACGGTGATCATTTCTATAGAGGTTAAGTGTTGATCATGGTAGAGCCAATATTTGCACCCTTGCGAAGAATGGGAAGATATATACATTGAACCCATTAAAAGATAAAGGGGAAGAAGCTGGACAACTGTCCTAAAATGTTGATCATTTCTATGGAGGTAAAGAAGAAGGCATGCTTTGATTTTATTCGCAAACCCAAATAAGTTATAACAACACATGAAATGAGTTAAATTCCACTTGAAGTGAACGATTTGTTGGGAGAATATGTTGAGATTATTTCTAAGGACTTTTAGATGGATTGCCACTCATGAGGAGCATTAGCCATCACTTGGATCTAGCTTTCCAAACAAGGTTGCATGTAGGGTGACACCTTAGTTTTGGATACGGTTAGAAATACAAAGAACTGAATACGGCTATTTTGTTTGCCCCAAATGCTTCGTATAATTTTATTTAAAATACTAAAGGTATATAAATTCTAGCCCAATAAATAGGAATTAACCACAGTATGCGAGATAGAAAACAAAATAATCACAAACACTACCGATAATATAAATAATGACAATTGATTGCGAATGAAAAGTCAAAAATGCCATGATAAATATTAAATTTAATTATTACATCAAACTTAGTATTCAATATTCATCATATTGCTCTTCATCGAGAGCATCAACATCAACATCATGACGTGGTTCAAATCACATGGACTTGGAGCACTCCCGCTTATCACTCCCACGTGGGTTCTACGACACTAAAGAAGTATCCATGTCAAGTAGTAAAAGGTGGGAAATGGAAGTATCCAAGTCAACATTCTCTAGGTATATATCCCAATGCTTCGTCACCCCTTGTACTCCGAGTTGCTTGTGGGATAGAAGGCACAAGTTGGATATATATACACCAACTCCTTGACCTTTTTGCCACCAACTCGCTTGCACTTTCTTGATTGGATGAAATTGTATGTAGTCTAGTTTTGCTCAAAAGAAGATGAACTTACATACTATTAAGGAAAAAATAATGCATAATTAAAGTGTTTAAAAGAAAAAACTCAAGCTTAAATTTATAAAAAAGTTAAAAAATAGAATGGAAATAGGATTAAAAAATTCAAATCTTACATGCGGCGAGATTTTGATTGCATGAGGTTGCGAAGTACATGGATCTTTCGCATTGGAGGTACCACCACTTATGAGCATCCTTCCTATGTTTGTCTCGAAGAGTGCTAAGGCCATGAAATTTCCAAATTCAGTCATAACCATGCATTCTACATCAAAATCGAAGAAGAGCCTAAAGAATGCCATCTTGTATCCCTTGCTGACTTCAACATCCCTTAATGGTGACACCCTTCTCGGAAAACAAAAGATTTATGTGTTATAGAATCTAGGAGTCAATGCAAAGGCAAAGGGATGCAATAGGGTGGTCATTTTGTTCTACCCATGAATGAGATGTGATTGCACTTGTTTGAGAAAATTTTCCTTGGGACCTTGTTCTTTTCATCTATATTTGCCTTTATCTTTTAGATCATTGAATTTTTTCCATGATATATCTCTCCCAAACATGGCTAATCCAAGTTAGTAAAGTAGATTATCCTCATAATGGGCTCGTTGAAACTCAACAAATATTCTCACGCGAGCCCACCAATCGTCATCTAAGGAAAACATTTTTACTTTTTGGGCCTACTCTATGTTGAACGCCTCTATACATATTAAAGGTTCTTTGATGACCATGGTGCTTTAAGCATCTTTGATATCTTCACAAGTCAACTCAGGACAATTGTGTGTGAGGCCTATTGAGTCTCAATAACCTAGGAGGAAATTAAAAATGTTCAAAAATGTCAAGCTACATGTACAAGAGTTAACTAAAAATACTTACATCATAAATAAAAGCCGATCATTTCTCTTACCTTTGGTAGCTCCAAATGCAAGAACATGAAGATGGCTTGTGACATGTGATGGCTCATCACAAACATCCAAATCTCTTCGGCCTCAACATACGCTTGTTTAATCTGCTTGATTTTGTCTCCCAACTTTTGTATCATTAAGCCGAGTAACTAGACAACACAAGGTGTTCAAAAATATACTCATACATCATCCCCATGGCTTTGCATTTTTTAACATTGTCCGTTATGACATGGATAACATTTTGAGGCCTCATCTCCTCGATGGATTCACATCCCTCTTGCGCAATCAAATCCTTTAAAAACGTTGCTCCTTTTTGGCATACTGCAACCACATTGATTTATTGCACTTTTCTTTTCTATCCATAAAAATGATGGACACCTCCGTTTCAGCTCACACGTCCCTAACAACTGCAATTGTTCCTCTACATGTTTTTTCCTTGGGTAGGAGGGTGGTGTGAAGCTTCTCATGATTTGGCCCTTTATACCCTTTTGGGGCTTCGTTGATCACTCTCGGCGTATTTTGCCAATATGGTGACTTGACAACATTGATGGGAAAATCATTTGCGAACACACATCGTGCGATGTGCTCATTCTTGATATCCCTATGCTTGTTGAATCGACCTTTCCAATGGTCCAAGATTTGTTCCTTTTACTAAAAGAGGAGAATCCTCACGTTGCGTGGTTGTGGAGGGTGTCACAATAAATGGATGTCTTGTGACTGCAACTAGGGAACTACTATGAGATGGGGCAATAAACCTCGAGGAAGAAAACAACAAACCTTAGGCCATAGCATGTATGTATTGACAACTTGTTAAATAAATGGCAAAAACATTTCAAAATGAAAATAAGAAAGAAAAAAGTGTGTGAAGATCAAAAACAAAACGAAGAAGCAAGTACAAGAGTTGTTGGACAAGGGTTTGATAAGAGAAACCTTTGAGCCTATGTGTGGTTCCAGGTTGTGTTAGTGCCCGAAAGGGTGGCGAATGGCGTATATGCACGGATTTGAGAGCCATCAACAAGATTACAATCAATTAGAGATTTCTATTATCTCGAATGGATGGCTTGATGGATTGTTTGAGTGGAGCAAGCTACGAGGCAAAGATTGATTTGAATAGTGGATATGATCAATCCTAATTCAGTAAGGTGATGAGTGGGAGACCGCATTCAAGACGAGACGGTTTGGATGAGTGGTTCATTATTCTATTTGGGTTGACAAATGCACCAAACAAATTCATGAGACGAAGTGCTGAAGCCATGTTTTTGTTAAGTTTGTAATTGTGACTTTGGATGACATCTTGATTTTCAGCAAAACAAAAGAGGAACATGTAATGCAGTTGAGGCTAGTGTTGCCAAAAGTTGAAAGTATAGAAGTTGCTGATCAAATTGAAAAACCACAGTTTTATGAAGAGTTGGTTTACTTGGGTTTTGTGATATCACATGATGGATTGGGGATGGACTCATAAAGGTAAGAGTCATTGCTTAGTGGCCATCCTCAAATATTACGTTTGAAGCAAGAAGTGCTTATGGGTTAGCAAGTTTTAACCGGAAGTTCTTTAGAAACTTTAGCGGGCTGTCCAGCGATCATGGAGATAGTGAGAGGTGATAGAAAAAGTCCATATGGATAGTTGTAGCCGAGCATAGCTTTCATATTTTTAAGGTCACTGATCACCGTGTGTTTGCATCACGTGATTTCAACAATGTATTTTAAGTTAATTATGGTGTTCATAGGACAGCTATAGGTGCTCTTTTGTGTCAAGAGCGCAAGTCCATCATATACTTCAGCGAGAAGTTGATTGAAGTTAAGAAGAAATATCCACTTTATGATCAAGAGTTCTATGCATTTGTGCAAGCACTCAAGAAATGGAGACACTACTTGCTACCAATGGAGTTTGTTCTATACACAAATCATCAAGCATTGTAGCTCATAAACAACCAAAGGTAAGTTGAACCAAAAGCATATGAGATGAGTTGAATGAATTTGTTTCGATGCAAAGAAGTGGGAAGTCGAATAAAGTTATTGATGCAATGGGTAGGAAATGCCTTTTGTTGAATGAGATGTGAATAAAGTTAGTTGGATTTGACTCTATGAGAGATTTGTATGAAGAAGATTTTGATTTTAGAGATGCTTGGCAGTGTGCAAGATTCCAACCAGCATGGATAAAACTCCAAGGTTAGATTTATTTATGCAAGATGGATTGTTGTTAGAGAACGACGATTGAACAATATACCTCAAGGATCAATGAGGGAAAATTTTAGAAGTGAAAAACAGAATGGAGGATTAGCCTGTCATTTTGGCGTGGTTAAAACATTGGCACAGCTGAGTGAAAAATACTATTGGTGTAAAATGAGTGTAGATGTGAAGTGTATGCAAAGTTGTAGAGTTTGCCAACATTCCTAAGGTAAAAGTTAGAATGCAAGTTTGTATTTAGCCATGTGGGAAGACATAAGCTTGGATTTCGTGCCTGGGTTATCAAGAACCTCAAAAGTAAATGGCTCTACCTATGTTGTTGTTGATAGATTCTCAAAGATGGCACACTTTATAGCATGCCAAAAGATGAGTGATATGTAAATTTATTTTTCAAAGTAGTAAGGTTGCACAAATTATCCAAAAGTATAGTTTCATAAAGAGATACCAAATTTGTTAGTCATTTTGAGGAAATTTGTGGAAAGTTCTGGACACAAGGTTAAATTTCAGTTCATCCCATCATCCATAAACTGTTGGGAAATTGAAGATAGTGAATAGAAGCCTTTGGAATTTGTTTAGATGCTTTGTAGGAAACAAGACCAAACAATGGGGTATGATTCTAACACAAGTTGAGTTTACTTACAACTCAGTTAATAGAAGTACAACGAAGGGTCCATTTTAGATTGTGTATGGTTACAGCACTAGAACTGTAAGCCTTTGGAATTTGTTGAGATGCTTAGTAGGAAAAATGACCAAACAATGGGGTATGATTCTAACACAAGTTGAGTTTACTTACAACTCAGTTAATACAAGCACAACGAAGGGTCCGTTTTAGATTGTGTATGGTTACAGAACTAGAACTGTTGTTGAGTTGAGAGACACACCTAATTTGAATAGAAGAAGTGTTGTAGCAGAGGAGTTTGCCAAGCATACATGAGATACATCGGCAAGTGAAACAAAATTTTGTGGAAAAATCTTGGCACAAGGTTGAATTTGAGTTCATTCTATCATCCACAAATGGCTTGGGAAAATGAAGGTAGTGAATAGAAGCCTTTGGAATTTATTGAGATGCTTAGTAGGAAACAAGACCAAACATTGGGATATGATTCTAGCACAAGTTTACTTACAATAACTCAGTTAATAGAAGTACAACCAAGAGTCCATTTCTGATTGTGTATGGCTATAGCCCTAGAGGTGTTGCTGAGTTGAGAGATACCTGATTCGAATAGAAGAATTGTTGTAGCAGACAATTTTGCTCAGCATACACAGGAGATACATCAGCAAGTGAAAGAGAAGCTGGAGGAAAACACCATGAGATTCAAACAACATGGTGATCTCAAGTGTAAGGTACAAGACTTCCAGGTTGGAGACGTGTTTTTGGCTCAGTTCAGAAAAAAGGGGTTTCCAAAAGTATGTATAACATGCTCAAGTGGAAGAAGATTGAGCCATGTAGGTTTCTGAGAAAATTTGCAGTGAATGCCAAGGAGATAGTGCTATTGGATGGGATTAACATCTCGCCTATCTTTAGTGTAGCATATTTGTACCCTTACAATGAGGGGCAAGCAAGTGATATAAATGTGGGTTCAGATTCTTCAATTTCGGATTGGAGACAGTAGTTACTCGAGAAGGTAAGAGAAATGATAGAGGTGGTGTATGATTCTAGAATCATCAAGAGACCAAGAGACAGCAAGTACAAAGAATATTTGGTTAAGAAAAATGATAGAGCAACTACAGATATAACTTGGATGAGTGCATCTGAGATTGCCGAGCATGGAAAAATATTGGAATAGCTCATAGTTCAAAAATTTGTACTCGACAGCCCAAAATCTTAACTCGGACTTGCAAGTTGGCAAAAATTACGTAATTACTTGGATATTTTTTCTGCGAGTTAAAGAAATATATAAATTCGTGGTAAAAAGCACGGAAATGAATGTAGAGAACACAGGTATATTTTCTATTGGCTTTAGATAAAAAGATGACAATGCACAATTTTAGACCCAAAAAGAGTACAATCCTCATCAATGCTATGCTTAATTGATCTCATCAAAATCCTTCAAAGCTGATGGAAATGCACGTCAGAACAACCGGTAAATGACTAAATATGTTTTAACATAGCAAAAATAATAGAAAGGTGACTGCAAAAGTGAAAAAGACGTTTTATAATTATTATTGAATAGAAGCCAAGTTTCACGAGTCCAAGTTAGTTACTCAATTCATGAGTAATATATCAATTTCTTAGCAGCCATTATTTTCACAATTTTTCCACGAGTACATGCCTTTTTCCATGAGTTTTAAATCTATGGAAGAGGTCACGGGAGGTTCATGGGTAGGAGCTCATGGATCATTTTACCTGGTTAGGTTTTATGATGTAGGAGCATTTGGGTCCATGTGCACTCTTGCATCAACCAAAAACATAACTCGACGTTTGATCCGCATGTTTGCGACTTGACAAAAATGTTGCACACGTTGAAGGCGATCGAAATAGGCTAAGAAGCATGATCAAAAATCAAACATTCTAAAGAACCTTAGGTGCAAGTGGTTTCATTTATTTGTTAGGGATCAAACAAACCCCTTTTTTGACAAATGTATAACTATCGGTGCGGTTTTGAAACCTGTCTGTTTGCATCGACTTGCGATTCTACGAATCCTTCGGTTTGTAGGACGTGATGGTTTTCCCGCGATTAAAGAAAAAGTATAGGAGTTGTGCAAAATGATGAAATGCTAGATGTTGAGTGTTTTCAAGATTCTTTGGATTTCAAAGAGGCACTCCGAGGTTGTAGAGGTAGTCAAGAAAGATCTGGATTCCTTAGTCGGAAGGTTTAACTTTAGTTGGGAGCAGAGAAAAAGGGAGAAGGAAGGGAGGAGTTTGCAAAAAGATTGCTAGGGATTGTGCATGTCGAAAATAGAACAAAATGTGGGTCAAGTCCAATACAAGACTCTTGTGTTGGGTCTTTGCATCTTCATGTATGTTTATTTTCAATAAGCAACATAAGCAAAGTATCTCTATAATACTATCATAAATGCAATGAGGTTTGAGTTTTTCACCAAGTTTGAGAGTGTAATGTTTGAGAGAGTGCGTCCATTGGAGTGAGTCTAGGTTGCGAAAAGGTTGTCATTAATTTGGTCCCCTCTTATTCCTCTACATCAAAGACTCAAAGACTCAAAGACACGTTTCGACAAAAGAAGTAAGATCTAGTGAAAAAATGGGAAAAACAAGTGTAAGGATGCGATGGTTTGAGGGTTGCTTAACATCATCACCCAAGTCGATGAAGTTAGGCTCTTCGACTATAAGTGAGCATCATCAAATGGGCTAATGAAGTCGGTGGTGACTGATTTGTCGTAGGTTGTCCGAGTTATGCTTAGTATAGTTTGAGATATGCTGAATTACCCATTGTGTCCTATGTTGCCGGGATACGGGCACGAGTACACCTGGTTCAAGTACGGGGTTTGATACGCGGATACGTCAATTTTAAAAAACCCTTGGGTACGATACGTCTTGGATATGTCCGTATATATATATATATATATATATATATATTATGTACATATACTCATTTTTAGTCCATAAAAAACTGAAATAGTAATACAAAACTTGAATCAATGTTCAAAACATTCAATAGTAATACACTTAAGACTTTGCATTTTCATTGATCATGTGGCTGCCATACATATGATATAGTTATACGAATATCATGTCAACATGAATACGAACAAAACTTGAAATTTGAAAAATATACTAGGATCAATGTTCAAATTTTCAAAACATACAATATACTTAAGATTTTACATTTCATTGATCATGTGGCTGCCATACATATGATATAGGAATATCAAGTCAACTTTTTGAGGTGATTAGGGTGTAATATTTTATTCATTTTAATATTAGGGTTCGGTTTTATGCATTGACTAAGTCAAAAAAATAAAAAAAAAAGGTTTTAATGCTTTAAATGACGTTTTGACCCGGGGTACTTGACGGGTGCGTGGGGATACCTCCTGGACATGTCTAGACGTACCCGTGGCGTGCACTGGGACGTATCCAAGGCGAACTGAACCCATACCCTCATGTATTCGTACGCAGATACGTATTAGGCGGGGTTCGGGGTCAGGGCGAACCCTAAAGCAACATAGATTGTGTTTTTTCCAAGGGGATTTGAGAGGAAAAAAATGGTGGAGATACTTCTTCATCATTACTAGGGTCAAATTGAGTGCTGAAGTGAAAGAAGATGTTGACCACTTGTTGTCATGTTAAATGTCTAGCATGCAAAATTTAAAATTTTGGTCATGACAACCAAACCCACACTTGAAATTCCCTTTCTTGAGTCAATGTAAACCTTTCCTCCGGCCAACATTTCAATCTGTGTCACCCTCATTCTAGTCGAGAGGAACATGCTAACATGATTTTCAAGTGTGTTTCATGTGCAAAGAAGTTTACCTAGCTTGATTCTTGAAGTTATTGAGATCTATGAAAGAACAATGCTCTCGAAGGCTTCAAAAGGGCTATTTTTGGTCTTTTTGTCACGGAGGACATCCCTCGGAAGCTTACAAGAGAAGATTCAAACCATCCAAGAGATGTGTGGGAGAGCAATGAAGTGATCCAAGGCAATTTAGGAAGATTCTGTGGAGATAATTGAGGTCAAGAACAAGTTAAGCAAAACCGAGTCTTTTTGGGCAAGGCATTGGGAAAAACATGTTTCAAAAAAGCTAGTCACCTTGTTCGAAGGGTTTTAGGAGCCTCGTGAAGTGTTGCGAGATCATATCCTAGGCATTGGAAAGCTGACAGAGCCTACTTCATGGTGCAATAATCAAAATAGACCTAGGTTAGCTTGTTTGGGTTTAATGTGGGTTAAGGTGCAAATGGGAGGAAAACAAGTTTGAAAGGGTGGACAATATTCAAATGCAACACTTAACTAATTTTGAAGTTCATTTGTTTTATTTCCTCTCCTCCATTGCTGCTTTTATGTTGCCAAAATTGTTCAGACATCCTTTATGCCCAAAAAGCTCTCTTTACTTGTATCTCCCAAACCCCATGCCCGTTTGCCATGAAACTTTGACAACCTCTTCCTCTCCAAAATGCCTTTAAGAAGAGTATAACATTGTTGCCATTGATGCTTTGAGCTATTTTCTATAGCCATCTGAAATTTGTAGCTAAAAAAACTTGCCTTTTCAGATCTACGAAACCAATGATTGAAAACTCTTGAATTTTGGAGCAGAACATCCCGGTGAAAAAAAAACTTTCGACACTCGATTTTATTCGATCAAATTCCGACACTGGAAGACACATTTCTAAATAAAGTAAGTCACTACCAAGATGACCTTCTAAAATAGTAAGCTTGAGAAACTGGTGATTTTCAACAACACTGTCTCTCTCTCAAATCTAAACATGCAAAAAGTGACAATTGTGAAATTTGCTAAAACTAGACATCCAATTGTGACTTACTAAAATTAGTAAGTGCTTAGATTGTGTTCAAATTTTCACACTCCTCCATCTCACTCTCTATGTCACCATCTCTAGTCACCATGAAGATCAAGTACATAGGATTTGAGCCAATTTCCACATTATCCACTTTGAATACCCCAATGTAGGAGATAGTGATGTCTCTCACATGGATCTAGAAAATATCAAAGCAAGGATGTTGAATGAACCTCGAGAACCTGTGGAGGAGAATATTTTCTCAAGTGGTCTATTCCGAGCAAGTGGTCATCCATTGTCAGTTCAGAGCACAAAGCTAGTTCTAGCTTGTGCCCAACACTATGACCCTAATTCAAGAATAGTTCTTGCAGATGACAACTCAATTCTGGCATTTCTCACTCCGAAGGGCATTTCACAATGCTTACAGATTCCCACTTGCAATAACATGGTTATCATCACTTGGGAATTTTCCTCTCAGGAATGGGCACGAACAAATTCATACTTGTAGGGAGTGACAAGTGGGGTCATGGCTCAAACAGGGAAGAAAACCCTCTCGGATGCCTAAATCATTGTCCCGAAGTGAATTTCACGAGGCCTACTTTGATGCAGTGGTCCTACTAAACAGGTAATGGGAGAAGAAACCACGAAGGACTTCCATGATTGGATGGCCCAATTCATTCTAGTGGTCACGAAGGAAACCGGGTGATTGGTCGGGGCAAATCATAAGTAATAACATTCATAGGCAAGTCTGGTGCAATTACCTACCTCCAAGAAGTTCTCAATGACCTCATATCTGTGTATGCTCTTGCATATACAAGACCTTTCCAAGGTCTCTTTACTGCCCCAAATGTGCCACATAATTCTCCCGCATTCGAGAAGTATCCTCAGCTCACATTTCGAGAGAGTAGTTCTCATTTCTCGAGGGTGAATGATGCATTCACCATGTTTTCATAAGGCTCCTTGAGGGAAATCCCGAGCAGAGAATCTCATCATAGGCAATTGAGTTGATTGAGAAGTACGAAAGTCACTTCATTCAATTTCCCACCTTCACCTATCTTAGGGTTGGAGGTTTTGACCTTGCCCCCACCGGTTACCAAAATATCCGAGTGACAAGATCATCATGATTGAGTTGTGCCAGTAATTGTCCTATGTTCACACCAAGTGCAAGAATGCAAAGAGGAAGGGTGTCTCGTTCCCTATTTCATTAGGAATCTATTCATGCAAGAATATGGTTGATGCAACAAACATTGAATCCTCCCTCACAACCTTCAATTTGTATTCCTATGTGTCTAGGCCCAACTGTGACCTTAGGAAGGATCATGAGTCCTTCCTCTTGTCGGGATTGACTCACATTTCACAAATTGAGGACTATTGGGCCAATTGTGCGGATGATTTTGAGGTTAGAAGATGGGATCATATGAGAATGACAGTGGATCAAATGAGAGATTTCAAACTTGAATGGTTTGTTGAAGGAGTGACTGATGATGGATCTGACCTATTTGACCTTGAGTATTAAGTAGTGCGGTCATCTCCTCTTCCTCCCACTCCATGGAACATTTGGGAGTTTGGTGACATCAAGGAGAGGACCATGGCAATAATCAAGAGGTCAAAAGAATGGTTCAAACGGAGAAGGGCTTCTATCATTGAGAGTAGAGAAACACTAGCTTCTTCCAAGCAAGTATCTCTCACCTCTTCTCACAGGACACTTGATGTGGCCACTGGGTCCTCTCACTCGGAAAGATCATCTAAGAGAAAATTGCAGCAGAGGAGGGCATTGATGTTTCACCCCTTGTGGAGCTTCACAAGAAGGCAAAGGTCAGAGAAAGTCCTATGGAGCAACTTGAACCGGGAGAGATTGACCCATCTCAATCTCCTAATCATCCTAGGAATCCAACTGTCTCCCCGGAGGCAATGGAGTCATCGTGGTCATGTTGTGGTTCCATATCAAGCATTTAAGATGTCTGACTTCATATCAACACCTTCTGAGCCTTTCCCATGGGTACGTGAGTTGCTTGGAGGAGAATCAAGAACGGTGCAACAAACAACAACACCTAACTTTGAGGCCATCTCAAAGTACATCAAAACCAAGCGCACCAAGAAAGCTCAAACAACTTCTCGTTTCTTCACTGAGGCTTCGGATCTCAGTATGTGGAAGTTGCTCATCCTAAAGTGAACAAACCTATAGAGGAGATGACACCGGATGACTATGTGTTGACAAAGGTTTCCTTGGGGAAGCTACACACGAGGGAGATGTGCATTTGTTCGAAGAGTCCGTAGCCTGATTGCTCGCAAGAAACAAAGAAAATAAATAAATTGTGGAACAACTTGAGGAGCATGTCAAAACTTGATTGCTTATGTGCAATCATTCCTGGAGCCCAATGCATCATCTCTCCCTCCTGTAGAAGTGATCTCTTCGAGTAGCAATTGTTTTGATCCCCATTTGATCAAGAGAGCCCAAGGGTACACCATGCAAGGAAGAGCCAATGACTGATGGGTGGAGAAGATCATTGAAAAAGGAAAGGTTTTGTTGCTGAGGTTCTCTCTCTGTTCAACTTTGTCTCGCCACTTTGTTTCAAAGATCAAAGTGACTAAGGGGAGATCGAGAAAGAAAAAGCCCTTTGGGATAGTGTTCTCCCATTGGTATCTGAGATGAGTTGTCTTGACTCCTACTCCTTGGTGAACTAGAATGTATTTGCATCCATCTTTGAGAATTTGTCTCCTGTGTGGTCACACACGATGAGTACTAGGTGTGATGTAATGAATGATGCCATTTCGAGCTTGAGTCTGCAAAGGAGCATGCATCATAAATCTTGGAGAGTGTTATCGAAAGGATGCAAGAGCTCGACCATCTTTACTTAGTGAAAATTCATCCTTAGAAGAACTCCTGAGTTCCTTTCAAGAACTGGTTCAGAAAGAAGTTGGAGACCCCTTTTCCTTCAACGAGGATACCTTGGAATCTCTCGCAAAAATTAGAGGTTCCATCTCTAATACCACAAGAGACCACAAAATTTGGTTCACACAGTGTAGAACACTCAGTGGCATTCTTGAGACTTGGGTTAGTGTTTTGGAACATGTGTGCATTCCATAGTCAGAGAAGGTTGTCTTCAGTGGTACGGTTCAACAAGGAGGTCAAAGGCAAGGAATTCATTCTGAAGCATTTCCACAGGGTATCGTGGGAGCTGGATCTTCTTCATTGGGGGCTTCTTCTTCAACATGATCATCTCTCTTCTTCTCTCTCTCTCTCTCTATGTTCTATTTCTCCATTGGGAAATGTACTTTATGGCTCTTTCGTCTTATTCACTTAAGTGACCATTATAATTTTTCATTGTAAAAGTCCCCTTTTCATTAATAAGAAAGAGGTTTATTTTTCTTTCGTAGAGTAGGTCACAAGTGGTGGGACTATGAAAGGCCATGTGGGGGTAGATGAAGAGACACATTGTAAAGCTATAAATTGGAATGGCCACTCCATTCCAAAGGGTTAGATTTTTTTGGTTAATAGCTCCTGTCGTCTTACTGAAGCAAAAAAACTACAATTCTTCTATCTCCTTGTCTTATGATTTCCTCTCCATCTAAACTTTACTCCACGAGCATGGTTACTTGTGCAATATTATGCAAATGAACTTGGATTTATTTGTGTTTTGTTCCTTTTCCTTGGCACGGTGTCTTTTCCTTAATAACTTGGAAATATTTTGGTTTCATGTCACTAAAATCAACTTGCTATTTATTTATTGAGTAAAACCCCTTCTCACTTTCTCCTCTCTCCATACACACACCTTTCCTCCACCTCCTTTTGCACATGAGTTTAGTGGAGTATTCTTGTGTGATCCCGGTCGAAAGGCCACCCATAATGGTTAGAAGTAGTGTAAAAATTTCTTGTTTTCAATAAATGAAGCTGCCCTATTCCTAAGCGAAGGGACTTAGTCCCGGGCGTTGAGTGAAAACGCCTAATTTGCCTTGTGACAAATTATTTTGCCAACACCATGTTATCCTCGTAATTGAAGGCATGCATTTATGTAAGGGTATTTTGATAATGAAGTACATACAAGTGTCTAACTTGAGTTTGGGAATCTATATAATCTTCATCATAGGATAGTTGAATTGTGCATACTGTTTTGAGTATGGTCTTATTGGTGCTCTTGAGGATGCATCTTTTGACTAAAAGTTCTAGAAGAGAGTGAAGGGGATCTTGAAAAAGTTTTTCAACTTTGTTGCCATTACATTAGAGTAAATCATCCTCATAAGTTACTTTATTAGGATTACAAGAAGGATCTTTCTCACTCTTGTTATCAAATAGTGGAAGGTGTTAATCCTTTTGTAAGAGGGATGGGGAAGCCAATCAATGATGTATGGTGGTTATTTGGATGTGTTGCAAAATGTTATGGAGGTCGTTGGGTTCATCATCATTGGAATCTATGACAGTGTCTTGTAAATCGTGGATGCGTGTTAATGTACTCGGGTAATGGTATGTTGTTGATAATATTGGTTGTGGGAACTCATAACTCTTTTTAAAGGTTTGCGAATGGGATATCCCATGGGTTGGGATCAACTTCTAGAAGAAGTGGGTGCCCTCATTTTGGTGAGTCCAAGGTCATCCTAAAAGCAAGTTGTAAGAAAGTTCTAGGTCAAGGATCATGGCTTTGGTACATACGGTTTTAGGTCCCAGGTGCAATAGGGAGCCAAATACACCCAAGTGGATTTTGATTATTTTTGCCATAGCCATGACAATTAAATCTTGTTTTTTTGATCGTAGGGGTTTAATTATACAGGGGAAGTGATGTTAATTCTTGATCTTTCATCTATGATGACTTTTTGACTTGAGTGTCATTGATCATGACACAAATGTAAATAGGAGGATCACCCGTGTGATAAAGGATTTCATCATTGATTATGTCATCCATAAAGTATTCTATGAAGAGTTTGTTGTGTTGTGGGTGAGGGTGAGATATGGTTCAATTTACATGCATGTCGGTGTTGTTTGGACCTTGTGGGGGTTGAAGAGGCCTTCATTTTCGAGGGTTGATGGATTTTTTTATAGCTTGTTGCATGATAAACTTTCTTTGATAGGAGATGTTCGCATGAGTTCCATAAGAGGAATCTTACAAGGCATAACATTAGGTTCTTGTAAGAAATTCCATTGGTTGGACTTTTGTAAACACCATAACGATATTTTGGTTGAGCATTTGGATATCTTTTGGGTGCTTTTATTATAGGAGATTGCTCTTTAGGTTTAGGCTCATGTGGTAGGTTAGGAGATTCATTGGGTGTACTTAATGGGGTGGATGTGTCTTTGAGTAGCATTTTCTCTTGGGAGGGTTTTTAGGTTTTCAGAAGGGATCCTTGTATGTGGGCTTTTGCTGATAATTTACTTTTTCCACATTGAGGTATTGCGAAGTTAATGTGGTTTTAATCATAACTCTATAAAATATTGCCTATAAAAATTGATGTAGGAGGATTTGGGTTATGAGCAATCTAGCATCACCTAAAAACAAAATGCACTTGTGTGCTTATGGTGGCGGCAAATTGGCATCTTGCTGCTTTGTCACTTGTGTTGGAGGTGATCAAACATGGTTAATTACACTCCCATAGAAGACCATTGCCTAAGCAAAGGCATGTGGAAGAGGCTTTAGCTGTTTTCCATTGCCACAACAACCGTCTTCAAGGAAAATGGTGAAATCGCCGGTTAATGTAGGCAACAGTCCGTGACCTGTGATATTTATAAATTGGTTCTTCCTATGTTCTTTATGCACGCAGATAATGGCCAAGAACATGAAATGTCAGAATTTGGAGGAGTTTTCTAGTATTTTAGGAAGCACCACGGATCAAGGAAAGATTAGTTTCAGTTGGGAAAGGGCGTTGAAATAGATTGTGAAGCAATGAGCAAAAAGAATTGAGTTTAGCAGAGTAGATAATAGGGCAAGAGAAAGATAGCTTGTGAGGAGTTTTATCATGTAGTCCATAGTCTAGTAGGAGTTTTGTAGCGGAGCTCATCTCAAAGGGACTGTTGTATCATCTTCATGCATGTGTGTTGAATTCAATAAAGAAACCGTATGGGTATGTTTACCATTCTATGTAGCTAGAATTTCTTCATCAATATCAAGTGTGAGGTTTGTGAATTCAAATGGGTGTGCTTAAGAATTGCGTTCTTGTAGTTATGAGTGTCTAGATTGGGGAGTAAGGGAGTCATTAATTTGTCCTCCCAAAGTTCCAAAAGTTGAGGATTGTAAGTGCCAAAAGTTGAAGGATAATGCAAAGATGAGGTTCACGAAATTAAAGATTTGATTGAACTATTTGTCTTGTTAAAGACGAAGGATGCCGTTGATGTTATGAAAACATGGCTCAAGAAAAGTATGCCCGCCCGAAGAGACCGGTCGTAAATTTACTGAATGGGAAGAACTGCTGGCAAGGATCAGAAATAGGGTAGATTTGGGTGCACCATTTGATCAAGAGCTCTCGGTGAATGCAATTAAATGGGTATCAATTCCTCGAGTTCTGGTTGACACGAGGTTTGAAGTCAACCTACTTTTGAAAGGTGCCAGGGTAAGAATGGGGAGACTTGCATTGCACTCGACAGGAAGCACACTTTTCATGGTGAACAAGACTACCGCGAGAATCTGTTGGCGTTTTGCGAGAATGTAGATATTAATATCGTAAGTGTCTTGTTCTATGGCGATTTTGAGATGATTGAGATGGCTACTAAGGATAAACATCCCGCCATCCTTAGATGACCATGGTGCTAGTATAGTTGGGTGGACATGTAATTCAAACAAAGGCACATGAGCTTTAAAAATGCGAAGTAGAGGGTTATCATTCCTTTGGATGCTAGTTTGGGACCCGTGTACATAGAGAACGTCGCGAAAAGCGAAGAGGATATTGATCTTTGCAAAATGACGTTGTAGGAAGAAAAGATCGATTAGGACCTTGAATAGGCGAGTCCTCTAGTCTAGCGTGTGCATGATGGCTTTAGGAGTCATGATATTACAAGTTGACGATGTGTAGGAGTTTGGAGATGTTATGATGCAATTTCTCTGCAGTGTTTCGAGTCTGGTTTGTGGCTTGGTCAAGAAGGGGAAGTTTACTTAGAAATGGGTTCTGCCAACTGCTTGGGCAACTATATCCAACATCCGTCGGCAACACAGATTATGCGTGAGGTACGAAAATTTGTGACGATTTTGAAGGCTTGGTTGTGTACACGATTGTGTGAGGAAAAGAGTGAGAAGGGTCTAGAAATGCAGAAGTTGGATCTCGACATGATGAATACGCTAGATATGACGAGGTAAATCAAGCGATTAAGCACAAAATTGATAACATTGGATGCACAAAGGAGGCAAGAGAGGTCGGTAAGAAAAGAAACACCATATGTTGATTGTAGAAATGGAATGTAAGAAGCAACCACAAAAAGGTTGTTGAAAAACAGATTTGTGGAGGGTAGCGTAGAGATGGTGTCAACATTTGCGCCCACGAGCAAATGGTTAAAGTTTATCTTGGATAGGCTTGATGATGCACCATGCAGGCACACATTTCCGCTATGGCTATGCAAAAGTGGGTGGCCCGTGGATTGGGTCCCCTCACCACCCCGTACGCAATACTTGGTACGGGTGGAGTACGAGAGCTAAAAGTTTTGAGTAGGATTTGTGAAGAAGGTTCGCAATCAAGAAAAGATGAAAAACAAAATAAGATAGCTATGCTTCAATTAGTTTTGTAAATATGTATGGTAGATAGATACAAACATAAAACCTTGATTGATTGGATATAAGGAATGGACTACATAGAAGCATGTTATTCGGAGTTATAAAATGATTTCTTACGGAGAAAGGGTGTTAGGATGGTAAAATCTTTGCGCATGAGGACATAACACAATATTGGAAGATGGAAAGACTCGTAGTTTTGCGATGATAGGAAGTGAGAGAAGAGCATATGACCGTTAAACATGGGCAAGACTCTCGAGAGTAAAAAGCGAGAAAAGCAAGAGGAAACACTTGCGAAGAGTTGGTGAAAGTCATAAAAGCATTAATTGCCCAAGGAAAGTGACTTAAAAAGAAAGATTGTGGGGAGATCATCAATATAATTAACATTAGCACCTATTTTATCAGCCACAACTAAGCTAGTGAAGAAATCAAGCTATAGGCTAGAAGAGAAAAAACTAGCGAAGAAGAGAGCAAATTGTTGAGAAGAACGAGAATCAATGGAAGTAAGAGCTCGACTAAATTTTTATAGCAAAGTGTGGGAGGCGTGGTAGACACTTCGAGTACAGAGGAGGGCTTGAGTGGGAGTAGGGCGGAAGAGGGCAACTTCATAATTTAGGAAGACCCCAAGATCGAAGCAACAAAGGAAGAATTGAGAGTGAAGAGATAAAGAGATGAATACACTACTAGGATAGAGCGGGAGGGAAAGATGAGAACGGAAGAGCAAAGGGAAGTAGAGGAGGAGAGATGGCGACAAGAAGAGCGAACATATTCCATTGATGTCTTACCTAGACACCATTGCCATTTAAGAGAATAAAAACACAAGTAGGAAGTGTACCATAATTGGGTTGAATCATCGCATCATGCCACCCAATGTAGGATTTCAAAGGAATGGAAGGAAAGGCAAGTGGCAACCAAACCGTGCAATAACTCCTCACAAAAACGAGAGTTTTGAGTTTGTTTAGTTTGGCATATTTCAGAACCCAATCAAATATGTAAGGTTATGTTTGACAAAGGCGCACAAAGGAAAATGTTCATCACAGGAAGAATAATTTGTAATGTCCCCTAAATGGGACATAATGAGAATTGCATTCATATTTCTTCTAGTTCCCATTATGTCTTTGTTTGAGTCAATATTGGCTCAATGGATGATGAATTCTACTTGATGTAATGGCGTAAAAGTATTTTTAAATACTTTTAATGGCGAGTTGGGCATGAAGGCCTCTTATTTGGTTCAAAGACTTCTAATCCTTATGGGTCGGCCTTGATTGGAGAGCCTACATAGAGGTTAATGAAGAAATAGAATTACTTAAAGGTCGGCCTATGCTTTGGGCTTCTATTTTGATGTTGGTGCCACTTGAGGATATATAAAGACATGAAGGATCATTTGAAAAGGTTATGCATGTTTATTCTAAAGATTTATATCTTGGGTTTGTGCACAGTGTGCCCTACTCTCCACTAAAGATGAAACCTTTAGTGTGGCTCAACTTTGGGGACGAAAACCTCCATTGTTGGAAGATTGAGGAACAAAAACTCCTCAAGCTTGAGGGGAATCCCATACGGGGGTTTCCAAAGTGCTTCAAAGTGGTTTATTGCTGGTTTTCCCCCTTCTTACCCTAGGCGACTTGCATGGGTGGAGGGTTTTGTATGTTCTAGGGCTGATTTCACTATTTTGGTTTGATATTCTTGTTCGACATAATTTATAAGGTTGTAATCTGAACTTTGGAGAATTTATGTGAGGATTTGCTATTTTTTCTAGCCCTCGGTTTGGGCTCAACTCCTGCTTTCGTAAATATTTAATTCTAGATGTGTTTAGTAGATATTTCTTCAATAATTGATGTGTTTGTGATGCATAAATATTGTTGTGGCTAAGATAAATTATAAATTATTTCGTGGCTAAGATAAATTATAAATTATTTCGTGGCTTTCTACATTGATTTACATAGTGAAAAGTGGATTCGAATCTCATAGGCAGTTCTGCCCTAAGAGATTGCAAATTTTGTATTGGTTGATCATTCTAAGGTATTCTCAGCTATTTTCAGTTTGTTGTGTGTGTGCTTGAAGGTATTTTCAGATCAGATCTTGTGGTGATAGCCGATAAACCCTTTTTCTCCATTTTCAGCCCAAAAAGGGACATTACACAATTCCCCTCATTTAGAACGACTATCCGGGGTTGCGGCATTGTGCAATGAAGGAGAGAATCTTGTGGACACACTATAGAATAGAGATATGGGTAAGAAGATCATGCAACTTTTGCGGTTGAGAAAACGAGGCCGGAGAAATAAGGCAAGTTTCATTGAGAATACCGTGATAAGGGTGGTCACGGCATTTGCAGAGAGAGAAAGTATAAAGAAAGATTAGAATGTACACATGAACAAATGAAGAGAAACGGAAATGCACACATTCTCATTGTGTGTTCGTCATTTTATTATGTGAAAGACGGTTACAAAGTGGTTGATGTAGTTTCAACCGTTTATTAGTTAATATTTAACTAATATTAATCGACACTAACAAATAAGCCTTATATTCTAATACCCCCTCTTAAGGCTTACACTATAGAACATATTGACAAAAGATTAAAATAACGAACCCAACAAGACCACGCATTCTTCGAAGCTTTCCCCTTTGAAAACAATGCTCGACCGGTAGAACTCCATCAAATTGCCTCCCTGACCCTTGTAAAGGTGTAGTTTCGAGCTGAATTCCCGAGTTCCCGGATTCCACCTCCCCGAACTCCCAAATTACAGAATCTCTTGAATTGTTGGACAACCATCCATATTGAGCTACTCCATAGTGCTCCATCAAGTTGTCTCATGATCCTCGTAAGGGTAAATTCTTGCGATTCACAGATTGCGCCAAATTATTGGGACAACTATCCATACCGAGTTTTACCCACACTAAATTCCTTCATGTCTTCAAAGTGTTGGGAATCTTGTAAAATACACATTCTCTATCAGTGAGTTCATCAATTTCAGCATCCAATGGATTTTCAACAATGGCTTCATTTGGTTTGTCTTGGAATTTTCCTTGATCTTATTCCTTACGATCTTATCCATTGTTTGAAAAATATTTCTTTCAATAACTTGATAATATAAACTTTCTTCACAATTCTTTATCATTGGCTCCAAGAGTAACATCTTTGGCTTGCCACAAAATTCAAGATTCACAGTCCAGTCATTCCCGTGCCCTTGATATTTGAAAACGCAACTAAAAAATGCGCCCTCAGGGTTTCACGTTTCACGATTTAATATTAAACTAACACTAATAAATAAGCCTTATATTCTAAAAGTGGCTGCAAAATTACTGTCCATGCGAGAGCTTGTGAGGAGATGACATTAATTCTCTCCGAGGCACCTTGTATGACAATAAGAATGGGAGTATGGAAAGTGATGTTCAATTTTGCATAACATATAGAGTTTGAAATGAATGAGGTGATAGACATAGCACACGGACATAGATGTAACGAAGTTTAGATGGGGAAAATTTTTAGTGTTCTTTAGTATTTGATGTGATCGGTGTCCAACTTGTTGAAAAAATTGAGAAGAAACAAGTCATCGTAAAGATGACACTGTGGAGAGATTTAGGGCATGTAGCCTTGAAGGGATTGTCTACGGTGGGACACGCAAAAATATGGGAATAGTGGTTTAGCGAGTTAGGGTCTTGGTAGAAAATGAAGATAGGATTACAAGAGGACTACCAAAGCATTATTTTGTCCTTGTGGAGTTCAAGGTCACTAATAATTTGTCCGGGGAAGGCTATCGGGAGAATGAGAAGCCGACACCTTGGCTGCATTGCTCCCTTATGCTTTTAATGGAGAGGGCACTTGGATAGGATTACCGAATTCAAAGGGCACAAGTGAACAATGTTGTCTTTGATAGACAACGTATTGCCATGCTTTTATGAACAAAAGGTAGGATGTTGCAATTTTTGTGATGATGAGGCGAAGTTGTAGGAGCCATTAAATATTGCGGTAGAGAGACAGGGGCCCTATGTTGATAAATTTTGTCCATAAACCTTGAAAGGACAATGCAAGACCATTGGGTAAGATACATATGGTGACTACAGTACCACAAGGAGGACTAGTCATAGATGAAAGCGCTGCCCAACAAAGGGAGGAGTGGGCTTGCCAAGCGAGACAAGTAGTTGTTGTTCAAGGGGAAGGAGACAATAAATAGAGCAACACAGGATTATTATAGGAGAATTGTTAGGGGTGAGGGTTATTACGGTAGGCGTGGAAGAAATGGAAGAGTCAGCTGTCAGTGCAGGTTCTTGCATGGACGAATTCATCGAAGGACCTAAAGGGCTGCCCTTGGGGTCATACATGAGTCTCCGTAGAAGCTAAAGGAGTTGGAAACCCCATCTCACCCAAGGCAAGATGAGGCCACACCAAGCCAAGGTGATGCGCGGGCATCTCAAATTTTGCGGAAGGCACTTGTGGAGGCCATGCAGGAATTTGGAGGTGAAGACACAAGAGAAAGACTACCTCAAAGGAGTCTCGTGGTAGAATTGGGGGATGACTCGAGAATGAGTAGGGAGAGCAAGAATCTCCTTCGTAGAGAAACAGTAAGGGGAGGAGAGACAACCTCATGATGACAACTCGAAAAGGTATTGAGGATGAGGGCTTTGGTGCGGGAGTACCAAGAGTTGTTAATGAAGCATCACAATACTTACCCTTCTTTTGAACTTATGGGTAGGGGCCTAACACCGGTTACATGAGAGACCTTATCTATTAATGGACCTAGTGTGTAGATTTGTGATTCACCAAGCTTCGATTAGACAATTACAAACCACGATAATTAGATCCGTCACCGAGTTGGAGTACGGCGAAGTGTGAACTTAGTGAGGCCGAGGCGAGATGACTACTTCTCGTAGATCTTGGATGGGAGTATGGAACATGAAAAAACTAAGGCTACATTGCGGTGCCTAGCCGAGAAGGTAGAGTGTCAAAAATTGTAGGTCGAAGCCTATAATGTTTAGTGCTTTTGTAGACAATTATGACCTAGGGGATAAGTTTTTGTTCGCCCATGATAAAATTTTGGAAGCATTTAGTGACGAGGCTAGGATAGAGGAAGAACACATCTCAATATTGTAGACCAAGAATCAAAAGGCTTAGGACGAGGTCGACGGTATAGAACTCCGACTAAAGAAGACATATTATGATGAGCTGGTTCAAGTATCGTGATGAGTACATCCTGAATAGATTTGCAGAGGAGGGACTTGAGTCAGTAACAATTGCGAGATCGAATTACAAAGGAAGATGATAATGAGTGGCATAAAGTCCTTTGTGAAGCAACTCGAAAAAGGGTGCAGACCTCAATCAAAAGATAAATGAATATGAGGCTATCCTCGATGAATTTACGAAACGGGTCGAGAGGGCTATGAGATGGTCTTGAGAAGTTTGTGGTGGTTCTTCATAAAGAATGGGAAGACGCCAAAGAAAAGATTGAGACATGAAAAAGACCCCAAGAGAATGGTGCAATGGCTTCAATACATGTGGGGGATACAAATTGACATTTGGGAGGCTTTCGCTCGATGGAATAAATGCGTGATAGGTGTTTGTAATGTAATTACTTGTATAAATCTGATTATTAGCAGCAATATAACACCAATGAACACAATATTTCGGATAAATGATCTCAATGTGCAAGAAGAATAGCTTAGCCATTTCGAGGGGGCAACCTCCAAACCAGACAATCAGACTCAAATGTTGAATATGATGATCAACTACTACCTACTAACCCCTATATATACTATTCCTATGCTATGGCCAACACTAAGGCCGACCCACTAATGAAAATATAACATATATGAAAGAGATACATAATGATAAGAAGTTATGATAGCCACAAGTCGGCTATATACATCCAATATAAGATATATTATTAAGGGCGTAGCATGCCCCTCCCCTTTGAAGCAACATTGTCCCCAATGTTGAGAAGATTTGGATCTTTGCTTTGCAGAAATTTGCATCCTCCTAAGTCAAGTCTTCATTGCCTAGATTTTTCCACTTGATCAAATACTCAGTGATGAACCTTGATATTGTAACTAAATTGGTGAATGAAAACCTCCAATCGTTGTCCAAACTTTTCTACATCTTCTTTGTTGGCCACTCTACCCTCGAGGTTTCGCAACTCTAACTCAAGATAGTTGACCTTATGGTCAGTTGAAGTAAACCCTAACCCCGAGGACTCTGTAGATACCCTTTCTGACTCTAACTCCTCAACTATTATCTCATCCTTATCAGGTGTTTTACCCGAAGTGATGGGATTCTATTTGCTTCTTGTCTAAGGCCCAGCCATGATGCCCCAAAATGGTAATATTTAAGGATCAAGGTCGAAATTTAGGGTTTGGGATTTCAATAGGAATTCGGCCAAATTTTATAAAACTCAAAGAACGAACTCAAACTAATTTTTAATCTTCTTTCTGGAAATGTAAATAACTTTGAAAAATTCCACAAATTGCACCCTAGGTAGCTGAATTATGAAAAAACATAAAACCGCTATAACTTTTGCAAAACAAGTAAAAATTCTTAAAATTTGGAGGAAGCTTACTTGACTGATTTTGCCACACCACAGAAAAATTTGCAGAAAAATTCGCTACCGATTTTGAGATATGGATGAACCTTCACAATTAGGGTTTGACGTAGTGCTGGCCGAGTTCAAGCTCTGATACCACTTGTAATGTAATTACTTGTATAAATCTGATTATTAGCAGCAATATAACACCAATGAACACAATATTTTAGATAAATGATCTCAATGTGCAAGAAGAATAGCTTAGCCACTTCGAGGGGGCAACCTCCAAACTAGACAATAAGACTCAAATGCTGAATATGATGATCAACTACTACCTACTAACCCCTATATATACTATTCCTATGCTATGGCCAACACCAAGGCCGACCCACTAATGAAAATATAACATATATGAAAGAGATACATAATGATAAGAAGTTATGATAGCCACAAGTCAGCTATATACATCCAATATAAGATATATGATTAAGGGCGTAGCAGTGTTTAGGAAAGTTGGCCCGAATTGGCTATGCCCAAGGGTGATGAATCGTAGTAGTAGTAGAGGAGGTAAACACCTTATTCAAGGTTGAACAAGATATTAAGTATGGAAAGATGTTGATGGGATTTTGCGGAATCACCTAGAATTGTCTCATGAGTGAGACATGTGAAGGCATCAAACGAAATGCAAAGATCCTTCATCCTTGTAGGAATTTTTGAAGGGGATTGTGTGGATGCATGACCACACAGTTTCATGAGACCAATGGATGATCAAGGATCACAAATGACCGATTGTGTGTGTCACCTAAGAGCCAACCAAGCAGAGAAAATATCTTAAAGGGAATGGAAAAAGTATCATTCGGGAATATTCGCTATCCCGTGAAAGCTATATAGAGGAGAGGATCTCGACAACGAAGGGGACTTGAACTAGAATTTGGACTTTTGGAGAGCGGGAGTGTTACTGTTTTAGGGGCGAGGTGATGTACAAGAATTGTAGCATGTTAGGGGTTCAAGATCTGAATGTAAGGATGGTGTAATATTACTATGTATTACGAACAATTGTGTATGGATTCTGCACATCATTGTAACACTATTCATTTCTTGTGAAGTATAATGAGAATCAAGGGTTTTGTGCATGTTTTGTGTATGATTCGTAAATGTCGTTAAGGATAATGTCTTGTTAAATGAATGTTATGGTTTTGTGTTGTGTTTCACCCCTACAAGATTGACCACTTGGCTATTTCCCTCGTGTCACTCTTCAACCTCGAGGTCACCATGTTGCCTTTACTGTGCTTCAGGTGAGACTTTCAAGCACAAGCTTGATTGAAAGGGCCAACATAGGAAAGTTTAAGATCTTTCATGAAAAACTCAAGGGTGATGAGAACTAGGCTAATGCTTTGCATATCACCTCAATTGAACACTAGGAATTAATCATTTGTGCTAGATACAAAACCTTGGACACAACGTAATGCTCATTACTGCCATAGATAAAACATTTTTTTTTTTGGAGGCAATATAGAATACTCAAACAATAAAGTGTTGCAATCGTAAAAGACATTAACACAAAATACATTCACTCAAACTTGAGAATATTTGGGATTTTACATATACACCTGTTTTACTAAGGCATTGTGATTGAACTAACTTCTGCTCTGGGTATTCTGTGGGTTGTCAACTAGGTGTGGTTATGAAACATGGCAAATTCTAGATTGCCACTAGGTGCTTGCGGGTTCTAGATCAAAGGAAAATAATCTATGATGCAAGTTCACCTTTTTAATAATCAATGCGCGTGCTATTTCAGGGTATCTAATAAAATACAATGGTACTCTTTGGCAAGACTCAACTAGTCACAGATTGTTTAGTGATGTATCTTTTTGCTGTGTTATTTGTTTCCCTTGTCAAAAACGACATATTTGCTTCTTTTAGCTATGATGCAGATGAAATGATGTTTATCCTTGAACTTTCAAGCAGTGTTGTCTTGTGGCATTTTCTTTTAGAGGCTTCCCTGAATTTATTTTTTTGCAGTGAACTTTAACCCTATGGTTGCAATTACCCTAGTAGATGTCCGCTAACCTCCCTCACCTCTAGAATAGTAGATGGGTTAATCATATCGATCAGCTTATTATCATTCAGTTAACAGAAAAAGCATAAAGATGATAATATTTTTAGAGTTGCTTGGACTTTTAACATGCAAGTAAGCATTCTTCAGCATACAAATACTTTCAAATGTTTATCTAGCATGTAATTATGGAATTCATTTCTGTTATACCTCCATGCAGTACGATAATATTATCCCTAATTTTCATTTTATGTCTGATTTTATATGTATTTTAAAGTCTTTTACTTCATATATTCTTAACAATTGTCATATTGATATCATTTCCCCTTTAGCATGATAACTGATGCCATTTATTTTGCGTGTTTGAGTTTTATTAATTTCTATTTTTATCAGTTATATTTTAAATTGGTCTCCTGTTTAGAAGTAAAAGTTGGGTATGCAGCAATAGATCTGTTGACTTTAATGGTCTCCAGTAAAGTTACTTGAATTTACTTCAGCATTTTAGTTGTATACTTGAGACAATAAAGTTTGAAGTGTTCTATTTCTTTAAATTAATTCGTTTCGACTCTGAATTAATTGGCAGGTCCTTCCTCTTCCAAACATACCTTTGTTTTGGAACCTGTTTCGTGCACATGCTCATTGGCGAGCTCTAAAGGTGTAGTTTTACTTATAGAGTGAAAGCTTCCTAAAAGCTAGGGTTGTGTTTAGTAGATGTCATTTGTTATTTATATGGTTTTTGGTCCAAAAATAATCCAGAAGGCCTGGAAAATTTCCGCTACAGTTCTAAGTTGTGCTGAGTACATAAAGGCTTATTTCTTACGTGTTTAGCTTATTTTGGCAATTCTTAAAAGATAACTCCCTTCAAGTCCTATTTTTACCCCCTTTTATAAAAATCAGAAATATGCATTTGTGGGTGCATGCACACCTGAAATTGATGATACATTTATGGTTCCCATGTTTTGCAAAGATGACCTAATCGATGACTCTTTAATATTGCCATTGTTAAAGGGTAGATTCTCTCCTCAGATTTAAAATTTGCTATTAGTCAATTTGAATTGGCATGCTCAAGTCATACATAAGAGATGAAAAACATTCGTTTCCATACATGCAATACATTTGTTATTTTTTAACTAAAGGTGTCTTGCAGGGAAGTGAGAGGCTGATTTTCTTGGTTTCAGATTCCATAGAGTCCTGGAATAAGATTGGATCACCTGATAATAAGGATGATGGGACTAACAATTCTTCTGGAGGTGATTGTAATGGGGGTCAGGCAAGTTGTCCCTGGGTAAGATTTCATTTTTCTTGTAGTGCATATGAGATGTGAGCAACAGACCTGGCAATTTTGCATATGTAGATCATAAAATATCTTTCTAAATTGACATAAAATTTTACAAACACAATTGATATGAAGCCATATCATCAAATAACTGAAATTGCTGGTTTTGAGTTGTGTCTACTAATGCTTAGCTGTATAATTCTCATAAATTAATATTGAAATAGATGTCATATAGAATATTTTTGACATCCTTTTATGTTTCTTATAAATTATGGATTGTTTGAGACAGTCCTCATGATGTGGAAACACAGAGCATATATATTTCTGCTGGACTAATGTTTGATGTCATGCTGGAAGTTTTCAGATTGTGTAAGCTATGTTTCTTTCTGAAATTGAGAAATGTGAGATACTTTTTCCTTCTATTGCTATTGCTTAATTTTGAGGATGAAAATGGGCTTACATTGACCACCAATGCCTCAATAGTATCAATAAAATGCGGCTCTTAACTGCCAGAACCTTGGCTTTACATCTTAAACCATGACCTATTGTAAACTCCCTCCAAAAAAACTAGACAAAAACTGCACTAAAATTGATCTTTTAATGGTATATCCATTGTTTAGGCCTATTCTCCGAGCATAGATATGTTGGTTTTGTTGGTTCGAAAATCTGTCGGTTGGGCAGATTTATGGATGTAACGAGCCAGCGGTGTGCGGGGCATAGCCCCTCTTTGAGTCAAAGAAAGCAAAACTGGTTTATTGCTATTCTACCAAAGAGGAATCATGCAAATCTCACAATATTCTCGCCTTCGGGGTTTGGGATCTCATCTCGGTAGGGTGTTTCCATCATGCGGAAAGAAAGGAATGAAAGAGAGGATGAAGAAAGATCAGTCCGAAGGAAGAAAAGAAATGAATTTCAAGGAAGAAAGGTCGAGGGGGTTTATGTTTTGGGATTGGTAGTAAACAGAGCCAAACCTACTTGCATAAACGAACAAAGCAATACTTGATGAATAAATGACAATAAAAAGCAGTAGATTCAACGAGAATAAACACACGGATCGACATAAGAAAGATCAAATGCAAATAACACACGTATTCAAAGACAAAGTCTAAATATTTGTATTAATATTCTTTTACACAAAAAGCTCAAAGTCTTTTCTCCTCACTTCTATTTTTCATCCGAAAGATATCCACTGCCTCAAATACAACAAGTATTTGAGTATTTATAGAAGGAGAAGAAGGAAGGCAAAAAGGAACCAACCACCTATTTACAAAATATCTCAAAGTCATGTTGACTTTTGACAACTTGATGGATGACATCATCCCATGGTGCAACATGGATGATGTCATCATTTGTGTCAACATACTTTAGACATTTTACAAAAAGAAAGTCGGAAGAGAGAGAAGAAGAAAATTTATTCATCGCGTCATCCCGGTGAAAGGGGATATCCTGCTTTATTGCTGCCGGGTGACGAGATGTGGAATTGGGCACGGTATTCCATGAACTTGATGATCATGGGCTCTACCGATCCCAGGAAGGATCCTCGTGTCGCTCACCGATCGCCTCGCAAGTCTCCCGCTCGTCTATGAGCTTCTCAGGGAGTTTGGAATATTCTTTCTCTCGCTTATTAGGAACCCGATGAAGTCCCGACAGCCAAAGTTATTGATGGACTCTGCGTTAAAAGTGACCTCTGCCCTGACCCTTGCGAAACGATCTCCTTGAAGATCTGGATGGTTTCATCAACTTTCCTTAAGGCGAAGGAAGGAGTAAGCAACCCTGGAGACATGTTGAGAATGATTTGCTCCATTTGGTGCATCGCGTCCAGGGCTTCTTCCTTTACCTTATCGATCTTTTCAAGGACGAATTCCAGTTGATCCATCCGGTAGTCCAGAGTGGAAAGGATTTTATTGAGGGCCCTGGGATGACCGAAAACGCCGAACTTGACCAGATCTTCGACTGAACAGTCGAACATTGTTTGAAAGGTCTCATGTTGCAGCCTAGCATGGTCCAACTCTTCTGATATGGGTCCTGCTAATGCCTGGAGTTCTTTGTTCGCCTTGTTGATGTTCAGGTACAAATCGGTGAACTTGGCAATCACTTTTTCACTGTCCTTGAGGATTTGGCTCCTCCAAGCGGAAACTGCCATACCCTGCTCGCCGATCTTTGCATATTCATCAATTTTATCCTGGCTCAGAGGCTCAGGAGTTTCGGCGGCAGTTGTGGGAGGTGCACTGCCCATCTTCTGTAAGGCTTGGAGCAGATGTTTATTTTGCTCTTTCAGCAGCCTTTTCTCTTCTTTTGCTTCTTGAAGCTTCTTGCAGAGGGCGTCAACTGCAGATAGGGCCTCTCCCTGAAGGCTTTCAGAAGACGTCCCCATTGTGACTTGAGTCACTGTATAATCTGTCGAGGACAGATCCTTTTTATCCTTCAGAGGATTGGGGTACGCGATCTCCATTACCCTCTCTCCCGAAGCACTCTGAGAGAAACGTGTGATGGGCTTCTGCTTCTTTACCCCTTTTGACGGGATCACGGAGAAGTCCATCGGAGCGATGGGAACTTTCCTTTTCTGCTGACTCAGGTGTTGGGAGATCCAAGCTGGACTTATGGGAGAAGGACCAGAAACAGAGAAGGGGGCAGCTGCAGTAGTTGAAGGGAAAAAAGTGGAGACACTTGGAGGCGGCATCGAGAGGGAGGCCGAGGAAGTGCTCACGGGAGGAAGGGATACTGCAGGAGAGGAAGACATAGGAAGGGAAGGGAGCTCAGAAATGAGGGAAGAAATGGAGGGGGACAGGTCCGCGAGAGAAGAGAAGATGGACGAAGAAGCAGGAGGGACAGAAGGGACCTTAGTTGTTACAGCAGTGGCGACATCCTGAGTGGATGGGCCTATTGGGACATCTTCCGTTGTTTCTTTCTCTGGGGAAGCCAGAGTTACAACTTGTTCAGGTGCAGCGGAAGGAGGACTTTCTGGAGCTTCTTCTTGGGTGGAACTGGATTCACCCTCTTTACCCTTTCCTTTGCCTTTTGGCTGCTTTGTTTTGATCGAGGAGGTGCGTTACCCAACGGAGAGGTTGTGAAATCGACTCCGAGGTAGACGAGCCCGTTCATTCGGCACCAATGCTCTGTTCTGCGCAGAGTTTCCTTGACTCTTTCCTCAATTGTCTGAGGGGCTTTGGTTCTATCAATCAACGCAAAAGGCCAATCGTCCCCACCTGTGTCAAGATACACTTGATCCACTTCCTCCTCAGTAGTTTGGTATCCTTTGGGGACGATGGCCACCCCGTACTGGATGATTTCTGCTAAGGCCAGGCGAGAATGATCCTTCCTCCTGAGCTCAACCTCGTGATATAAGTCAATGTAGATATCTTCGATCTGAGGGATGTGGATCGGGTCGAGCTTGGCCCTAGGCAAACAATTTCTTGGATCGAAAGTGGGCCTTGCTGGGAAGTCATGTTTCAGATTCAGCAGCTCCAGCTCTGCAAACATGTCCTTTGCCTTGTGGTGAGAGGGACACGTATACCTACCCACTGTGAGGGGGAAAGGAGTTCCACCCTTCTTTCTCTTTAGGCACTTTTCATGGTAAGTAATAAGCTGCCTTGATAGCTCCAACAGGATCAACTTGGGCCCGGCATATCTTGGCAATCTAGTCGGTTCCCCCAAGAAATTAACTGCCCTCAGATAGGTGAATGTAGGGAACTGAGTGAATAGGGCCCCCCACTTCTCAATAGCTGCTACTATGCTCTTGGTCGTGCGACCGTGAGTCATATTTGACCTCAACAGGCAGATGTTGAAGTAGAAGAATGCATCGTTGATCTTTGTGAATTGGGGGATGCTATTTTCCAGCTTCAGCTCTGGATAGTATTCATAGATTTTAACTTGGGGCCAAACCCCACACCGCATCAGAGCTGGATAGTCCCTTTTTGAAGCTGCAGCATAGACCACGTAGGAGTTCATATAGAACCTCCCGTTGTGTTGAGTTGTTGTAGAATGCTCGAGATTGTCTTTGCTTATAATTTCTGCCCATTCAAAGCGTTGATTGGGCACATTTTTGTTTATTGTTTCCAAGTACCGCAGCATCCACTTGTGAAAATAATGGGCGTCGAAGCCCAAAGACTCGCTCAGAATGTAATGGTGTTCTTTGAGTTCCTCCGAAAAAAGTCACCAAGCGATGAATGACTTGTGGCCACCGAGTCAGTGCTTTTTTGTTCTTCAGATAAACTTCATTCATCAGCTGCATACACTGATCTTCATTGTCGTCCCAGGCCTTAATGCAGTCTTCTCGGCTGACGGCCACAAAGTGCCGGTGATGAGGAATGCCGAGCATCATCTCAAAGTGGCGGGCAGTGAGGTTAATAATAACTTCGCCCTTCTCCCCATGGACACATCTTGTGTCTTTGTTGTAGCATCGGGCTACCACCATCATAAATTCATTGTTTACGGCACTGACTGGGATCCCACCAGCAAGGGCGCAGGCACCGCCATCGCCTTTTCCATCCATGGACTTCTCGTGACCCTCCGGGTTCTCGGCCTGCAATTCCTCCATGTCAATATGACCCAGTTCTGAGTCTCTGATATCTAGGTCACACTCTGCTTGGGACTCGGGCATTCTGACCCTCTGATACTTATACTTCATTTCTTCTTCTGTGAGCTTGGCCTTGCCTTTAGATTTGATAGGTTTCTTGCTTGATGTTGACATATGTTCTTCTGAACTTAGTTGCCGATCTGCAAGAATAAGAAGTGAAACCCAATTGAAGAAAGCCGTGTCAGCTGTTTGATTTTCCATTGAAATGCTGACAGAAGAAAGAGTTAGCAATTTTAAGGCTTGTGGCGCACAGGGCGCATGAATACTGCGAGGCATTCTTTGTTGTTGTAAGCACAGGTGCGCCTGCGCCATATGGATGCGTTTTATAAGGGCGCACGGATTCTTTATGTTACGCGGGAACATGATGCGCCATTGGCGCATATATCTTTCATTTTGCATGGAACTTCGGTGCGCCAAAGGCGCATATAAGGTGTGTGTAACATATGCTTTTTGTGCGCTTAAGGGAACCTGGCGCGGCGCATGAAGGGTCTGCATGACATGATGTTATTGCGGTGAGGGACGCGCCTGCGCCGTTTATAGCTTTGCACTTTGCGCATAGGAAAAGACTGTTACATGGATGCTGGGTGCGCCAAAGGGCGCAGGAATTTGTGATGTTGCACTCAAGTTTGATGCGCCAAGAGGGCGCACGGGAAGCGTTTGCAGCAAGTGGGGGAAGTGCGCCATGAGGGCGCAACTTTTCTTTGTGTAACAGGGGTGACAGATGCGCCGAAGGGGAACAAAAATACAGTTCATTTCAAGCCATGATTCTTCTCAGAGGGGTTTCATTCTTTCAAACTTCTTCTGCAAGGTACCTTGGGGTGATAGAAATGGCTTTAAACAAAGGTTTCCAAGCTATTATTTCAGGACAGAGCTCCCTCTACCAGCAAATCTGGAAAGAGGGGGAGGAATATGTGGAAAGACAGCAGGGGGGAGCAAGTTCATGATTTCATTCTTTTCAATCCAAACTGAACCAACCTAGCATTCAAAAACCCCAAAAACAGAATGCACAAAAGAAAGAAGGCCACTTACCCGGATAAATAGCAAAGAACGTGCAAACGGGTCCACTATGTGATCGAAAGCGACAGGCGGAGTGTGTTTGGCAGTGCTCGAGAGAAAACAATATTTAAAAATAATCACGTGATAGCTCTGGTGATAATGACATTGCAGGCGCGCCTATATATAGGCGAGGTAGCAATAAATGCGCCACCAACCTTTTAAGTGGCGCACCAAAAGAGCTGTCGACACAAGAAAACATGCGCCAAAGGATTAAAAGGGGGCGCATGAACATTTGATGTTGCATAGTGATTATATGCGCCCGCCCAAAAAGACCAAAAACGGCTAAGTTCGAAAAACTAGATTTCCCGGGAAGGGATTTTGCAACGTTCCGAACGCAAGAAATCCCTGACGAGGGATCGGAACAAAATTTTCGGTAGGGTTATCCGTAAAATTGCCCTTGCCAATTTTACAGGATAACAGTTTGTACTCTTGTAAGGTTCTTTAAAGTTTTCAATTTGTTTTCATATTTGTATGATCTTTTACGAAAGATAGTCTTACATCATATGATAAACAACAAGATATTTCAAATAAAATGCACAAGGTAGGCCATCCAACCACGGGACCAACATTTCTTGAATATACTTAAGTAATTCTGCCTCTGTATACTCTTAAAAATGCTTTATTGACACTTTTCGTGTCAAGGGGTTTCTTGCCGCATTGCATTTCCCACCATTGATGTATTGTGGAGTTGGGCAATGAGCTTGGCTGAGCAACCACATCGTCATAATCATGCACCAAAGGATCCTTCTCTTTCCATGTAGATAGTCTTACACTTCATGCTTACCCTCAAGATATGCTCCTTTGATTCTCATTTAGTCCCCCTTTGGTATGTCTAGGACACACATAGCCCCAATTGAGCTTGCAAAGCATCCCCGGCTAGGGTCAAGGGCATTCCTTTGCTGTTTTACTCTAAATCAAGCCAACACACTCGATTTGGCCAAGGGCATACCTTGTTTGTTTTTACTCTAAATCAAGGTGACACACTCGACTTGGCCAAGGGCATCCCTTTGCTTGATTTTTACTCTAAATCAAGTGACACACTCAACATGGCCAAGGGCATTGACCTAAGTGGAATATAGTGTTGAGATTTGACATTATGTATATATAGTCAATCATTAAGTCTATTCTAAGATCAGGACACAATCTTCCCTCAAAACATTCTTCATCAATCCTACACCTTTTATACTTCTTAGGGGTTACCCTTCAATTCCCACATTGAATCACTTAGGAGTTAGCACTGTCAAAGACCTCTTGGAACACTTTTACACAAAGTTCAATCCAACCCAAGTGTAGATTTCAACATTGTTGGAACTTGGAACTATAGTAAACACAAAATCCAAACAACCTGTGTCGATACTACGCAACACTAGATTCCACTACAAAGTCCTTCAACATAAACGTAACATTAGGTTTTACTACAAAGTCTTGTAGAATAAGCAAGATCGTCTTATCTGCAAAAAACTATCAACCCACAAGAAGGCCAATGTTGGGTTTATGATCCAAAGTTTTTATTTATATTTATTAGTTGTATGTTCATGCATCTCCTAGTGAGACACCCTGTTTAGTATGTTTAAGTTTAGTAGATGCTTGCTTTAGTGGGTAAATTATGTGGGTAGTTTCGGGTAGTCAAGAGGTTGTTTTTAATACATTGAGTTTACTAGAGGTCAACCTGTTCCATTCCCATTAAGTGCAAAAGGTAAAGTTCTGAAAAAGCTGTCTTTTTATTGTTATAGCCTATCTACAAGTTATATTTTGTCATTTTTGCTTTTTGCAGGAGATTGACATCCAATCACTCATTTTATAGGTTCTTGCACATTCCAAGTCCATCAAAATAGTCGAGTTTATTGGTTTGTAATGTGTGTTCTAATTACCCCTCATTTGTTCTTTGGACATTCTATTCTTTCATTATTCTCTCTCTCTACATATTCTAACATTGGTATCAGAGCGGGGCAAGCAAGGAGAAAGAGAAGGGAAGAAGTTCAAACCAGTCCCGTTAGGGCACGAAAGAGCAAAAGGCTGTTTGAATGCTAGACGCAAGAGCCATATCGTAGGGCGGTGAGAAGTAATGCAGGGGCAAAATAAAGAAAATGTCATAAAAAGGGCAGAAAATGACCCGGTTTCAGTTCGAGGGCAATTACAACGAACATAACCACGCCATTGTAAAGGTGTGAAATTAAAAAAACTTTGAAAACACCATTCAAGGGCACAATTTTGGTCGTGTTTTTGTAATGTCCCCATTTTTGAAGACCCTTAGCCTATCTTTCCCGTGGGCTTTGGGATGTTGCAGGGAGAAAATTTTATTAAATAATTAAAGATTATTGCCTTGGGAGTGATTTTTATTATTTGACATTAGAAAACAATAATTATTTAATTATTTAATTATGAAGATTGTTTAATTTGATTGCCAAAATGCAAAATTAAATGGAGAATTAATTAAATAAATATTTAGGTGGCTTTTATTGTTAAAATCACCCTTAGAAAGGGGGCGCCACACCTAGGGAGGATAAACAACTTTTATTTAATGATTTCCCTTTCCTAGGGATTTCAAATTTTGTGCCTCCTTGCTTATAAAAGGAGTGCTAGGATCATTATGAGACTTATGTTATGATGAGATTTATTTAATACTCCATGTTGGAGTTGGGATGCATGCCCATTAATGTCCTCTCCCTCTCTCTTGCGTGGGAGTTAATGGAGCTGGTTATGATGTTGAATTGAATAATTTTTGTATGTTTGCAAATCTATTTGATCTCCAGTTTCAGCGACTTGTTTGTGGAGTTTTGGAATTAATTTGGATGTAAATTTAATTAGCTGATTGTGTGAATTTATAGTTGGTTTTCTGTGGCATCAAATAGTGAATTTATTGCAAATCGACTTTGGTAATTTGGTTCCCAATTCCAGCGATTCCTTTTATTATATTTGTGAGCTGTTTGTATGCAATTCTGAGTGTGGTGCGACCAGCATTTAGCATAATTTCATGTCCAATATGGCAGCGATTCCTTCTGTTATGTGTGTGCACTGATTTGGGTGACTTTCTAAGTGAATCGACCAAGATCCATGCATACTTAGTGTCCTTGCTCAAGTGGTTCCTTGTAAGACAAGTTTGGCACAAAACCTGGGTATGTTTTGATTGGTTGTGGATGATTTATAACTGCTGTGTGTTTGTCTAAAAATCTGCGACTTCTTTGGAGTGCATATTGAATGTTTGATGCAAGAATAGAGTGATATATATCCTGCAAAGTGATTGCTACTATTTTGATAACTCCAGCGACTACAATTGGATGTGTATGGTCTGATTTTTGAATAAACTATACTGCTGTTGCTTCCCTTGAAATCAGCGACCTAGTTGGAATGAATTTTAATGCATGGATTGTGAGGTTGTAGCTTCTACAGGACAACGACTTCTTCTACTTGGTTTGTGGACTGATTTGGAGTGGTTCGACTAATCTTGTGCATGGTTTTTTAGTCTCTTCATTGCAGCGATCAGCCTGGGCATGATTGGGAATGATTTTGGGTGTGTTTGCTGTTCTTTCCTTGCCCAGCAAATAGAGCTGTTCTTCCTCTAACCAGCGACTTTCTCAGATTGATAATTTAATACTCTCATGCATGTGTATTGAGTTATATGTACAGCGACTTTGTAATGCTGGTTTGTTAGTCACCGTGACTTCATATGGTGTGCTAGGATCTGATTTGGGGTTTGTAGTAAGGTGCTGTTCCTTCCTCAGAGCCATCAACTTATTTGAAAGCAAATATTGAAGGATATTAATGCATATTTGAGCTCCATGTGTCCAGCAGATTGGTAGTATGTGATGCAGGATGAATTGAAGCCTTCGAGCAGTGATCCACATGTGGCTTGTCTAAATAATCATACCTTGATATCTGAGCACATTTCGGTTGAGGTTTTTGCATGATAAGAGGTAATTTGAAGGTCCAGTAACAACAAACTTTATGAGGAGAATAATCTGATCTGTATGCATTCTTTATCACCTATCTTGTATCAGTCCATGCATAAAACATATGATCAGATTGTATAAGTGTTTCAGTGGCTTCCATAGATGCAGTGGTTTGTCTTTTGTTTGCATTTAGGAGAATACAGTGATCAGATTTTTATTGCAGCAGTATACATTCATGACATTGTGGAATTTAGTTGATGAGTTAAGGCCATTAAACCCTTATCCTCGGGTTTATTGAGTCATCTACTCAACCGGTACAAGTAGTTTTGATTGAGTTTCCTATATTCAGTTGATTGATGCATTGAAGAGTTGGTTGTTTGCCTAATTTCCCATTGGTCCCGGGTTTGGGACATTACAGTTTTCAAACAAATTTTAGGGCATTTCGAAGTGCTAGGGCACAAAAAAGGAATTTGCCATTTTTGAAGAATTATTTGGGGTTGTTCGTGCAGTTAGGGCACGAAAATAAGACATTTTCAAGGCAAAATGTGATAGGTAGAATGCAACAAAGAAAAACGTGATTTAGGGCATGTTTTTTTGCAGAAACACAATCCAAAATCACAAGGAAGAGGAAAAATTGCGATTTTTGAAGGTAGCTAGTGCAAAACAAAGAAAATATAGTCATGCATTTCTAGATTTGCAAATTTTCAAGGGTCATTTGCTGCTAGGGCACACAGTTTGTCAATTTTCAGTCACAAACTTGTCTAGGGCACAAACCTGCTTGGTATAGTTTCTTTTCTTTGCTTTTAAAAAATAAAAATCAGTTTTTAAAATCTTACTACATTAATTTGAGGTCATTCTTTATTTTGGGAAAAGGGTTATTTTCTAAGGTATTTTGTTATAGAATGGAAATTCCATTAGACAAATATTCTGGCCTCAACTTTCATACTTGGAAAGTAAAAATCCAGATGAAAGACAAATCAAATGAAGTTAATGTAGCCATTGTTGAAAATCCACCGGATGCTGAAAGTGATGAACTCATTGATAGAGAATACATATTTTAAAAGAAGCCTCACACTTTGAAGACAATAAGGGATCTAGTGCGAGCAAAACTCGACACGGATGGTTGCCTGAGATAGTTAGGGTGTCTGTGGATATTAGGAATTCACCATTACAAGGGTTATGGGACAACTTGATGGAGTACCGTGGGTGTAGTTAAGTATGGATGGTTGTCCAACAATTCGAGAGATTCTATAATTTGGGAGTTTGGATAGGTGGAATCCAGAACAAGAGAATTCAGCTTGGAAGCTACACCTTTATGAGGGTTAGGGAGGCAGCTTGATGAAGTTCTACCTTGGTCAAAACACTATTTTCAAAGGGGAAAACTTATGAAGAATGCATGGTCTTGTTCGGTTTTCTTACTTCAATGTTTTGTCCGTATGTTCTATAATGTAAGCCTTAAGAGGGCTAAGTGTTAGCTTATAAACGGTTGTAACCACATCAACCATTTTGTAACCATCTCTCACATAATAAAAGGACAAACACACAATGAATAATGTGTGCATTCTAGTTACTCTTCATTTGTTATTTGTACATTCTATTCTTTCGTTATTCTTTCTCTCTCCTTGAATTCTCTCTTTCGAGTTTTCTTGAAAAAGTGTATTTAAAGTATAGAACTTTGTGTGATAAAAATGGATGCAATTCCATACCTTTTTGCTGGTACTAATGGAGTTCGAAATGTAATATCTTGTGGGTAATAGGTTCATCAGATCAATCAGCATGATAGTGTCGAGACACCCTTCTTGAGTTCATTGCTAACTTCAAAATTGTTAGAACAAACCCCTTAAATTGTTCTTATAGAATTTATATTTAATTATATATTTAATATAAGCTATAAACCTTAGTTTATAGTTAATAAATAAAAATATGGATATATTTTTTATTTATTAAATATAAATTTAGTTTATGTTTAATTGATTTAATATCAATTAATGTGGAGGGGTGCATCATGGGAAGTCACACCCGGTCACTCCACTTAAATAGGGCACTCGGGGCATGGTAAAAGATATTTTGTAAATGTGAAATAATGTGAGGTGAAAACGGAGAGAAGTGAGGTGGGGAAGGTTAATGGACATGTATTATTGAAAGTTTCTTAATAAATGGAAATATCTATGGTTGTGAGTTTTTAACCTCTTACAAGATTTTCCCACATACAATATGGTGTCAATGTTTGTGTAATGTGTATTTAATGCTTTTATTTATTTCATTTACTTTATAAGGTTAAATTAACTTTATTTTAATGGTTTAAACTTTAACCCGCACCTCTAACAAAAATAAGGAAATTGATGTAGTGGCAATTTTGGTTTTGCCATTCTTTTGCATAGTTTTATCGGTTTTTTCGATATCATTAATGAGGAGCAAAGTAATTGTCTGGTATTATTTTTGTGGTACATACTTCTCGCATTTTGTCTAGTGGGGGAAGAGACTGTTTTGGTTTTGATTAGTTGTCGACGACTATATAAATAATAAAGGTTCTTAAGCATCCATAGTGTTTGCGAAAAGGGTCAATGTTGTTGGGACATCAAGGGTATATGCTCCATATATGAGGTACCGAATTATCATTTAGACAAAGATCCATGTGATTGAGTATTCCTAGGATGATGCTCATCTTTGCAAAGATAGGTGTGGATGATAAGAGAGGATGAATATGCCAAGGATGTTGCTCATCTTTGTGTTAGGGAAAACTTCGTGAGAAGAATTAGGCATAGGTACAAGAGGTCATGTCATGAGAAGCAATAGGTGTGGTGTCGGCACTAGTTTATCAATACTTTGGATGTACATAGGACCGAGTGGATGGATGCGGCAAGTATTGTTGGATGGCTTCGAGTCATGTTGCTCCGAGCATTTTTGGGTCCTGTTATCACCGAATCGCAACACCCTTATGTTTACACAAGTGCATATATTTGAGCTCACGATGTGACCGGATAACATGGGTACTATCTCTAAGTTATGGGACTTGCTACTTGAGATAGACCTCCAGAGAAAGTTGGTTCTTGCTCCTAAACTAACTGTCCTAATCTAACTTTCCAAGGGACCAAGGAGAGAGAATGCATAAAAAATGAAAGCCTACACTACAACGGTGATACACCAGAAAAGGAGGGGTGTGAGAGTAGTCTTCCAACGTGTGAAAAATAGAAGTAAAATGCATACTAGAAGGGGTGATAACAGTTCTCCACAATCTGGAAAATGCATTCACAACAATATTTCATACATGCACAATAATAATGAGTCCTTGCAAGAGCATAAAAATAGACACAATATTCTTGTAATGAAGGTTGAAAGGGCAAGAAGAGTGCAAACAAACACAGCAGGAAGATGCATCCACAAACTTGTATTTTATTGCTTCATGATATGCACAAGTTTAATCTATTACAAGATAAGGGCCTGGATCACCATGCAAGGAGTCCACTACAAGGGCCTGCAACACATTGGCTTCACAAAGCAATTTTGATAGAGCTCTGCTACTACAAAACTACCTCTCTTTACAATGAGCCCAACACTCCAATTTATAGAAAAATAAGAAGAGAGAGAGAGAGGGAAAATGGAAATCCCGAAATCTGTCCTTCAACCACTAGTAAGAGGTATTAAATGGAGTGAAATGATGTTCTATTGCTTGCAAAAGGCTCCCCATACTATCCCATGACTTGCAGCAGTGAAAGAATGATAACCATGCCTCTTAATTGCACTCCCAACCACCAAATAAAACATTGTTCTGAACCCGCCACATTTTTCTATAAAATCTCTGTCTATCCTTCATCAAATCCAGAGTTTCTTGATTCTGTGCGTCGGGCTCGGAGCCACGATTCCAACGGTACCAATTTTGTGCGATTTCGCTGAGAAATGCAAAAGTTATGGCCTTCTGAGTGCGAGCAGCTATTTTGGGTCTGCCAGGCATCTTCTGTCATTTGACGGGAATGAGCATTAATTGACTAGAGCTGAATATGTTTCTTTTATTTTAATATATCTACCCTCATCAAAATTAAAAATCCAGTTTTTGTGATGCAGAGGATGTCGTGCTCGTTCCAAAAAGAAGTCACATGACTTGCGCGGGATTAAAGAATCTTGATGCATGTTATCAAATTTACCTCGAGGGGTGAATTATGGATAACAGGTCCCCTTTGGATCAAGGGGGGTTTGTTGGGTTTATGATCCAAAGTTTATATTTATATTTATTAGTTGTTGTACATGGCATGCATCTACTAGTGAGACATGCCATTTAGTATGTTTAAGTTTAATAAATGTTTGTTAGTGGGTAAATTATGTGGGTAGTTTTGGGTGGTCGAGTTTGTGTGCTAATGGATTTGGGCAATTTGCTGTTGGCAAACATAAACTCATATAACCTGATTTATGTGAATCAATAAAATGATATGATACACAAACCATTTCTGTATTTTAATGCTAGTGTCCATTTGTGGTTGGAACTATAGTAAACATGAAAACTAAGCAACCCTATGTCAATATTGATCAACGTAACTCTAGGTTTCACCGCAAAGTCCTTCAAAACAAGCAAGAAGATGTTAATGCAAAAATTATCAACCCACAAGAAGGTCAAGAAGGATTATATACATCTAAAGAAGTTGATGGATGACCATGCCTTATTGTTGAAATATGTGAATATCTTAAACACCACCATCTTGAAGATCAAGATGAAACCCCATAAAATTGGGCATCTTGATGAATATGACTGAGACAAACATTAATCATCTGAAGGAAACCTTCCATGTGTGTACATATTGTGAAATTCCCAAGCTTTCTCAATACCAAACTTCTCCCCGTTGTTACCATGATTCCCACTATTGCGACCATCTCTATACTAGCATCCTTGACCATGGCCAGAAGTGCTGCAGCAACATCAGCTTCGGCTGAACATGTCAGCTTGGGGCAAAAAGATAATTTCAATAGGTCATACACCAAACAAAAATTCCCTCATTCCCGCAATCGATTGCACTTCTACACATATTTGTTCCATGGCAAAGGAAAAATTCGCCAAATTTCAAAATATCTTGAGCATCTCAAGCAGATATGCAAGCTTTTGTTTTTCAAATGATGAATGGAACGCAACAAATGCAACAAGCACATAATGACCAAATGGTACAAATGCGGGGTGAAAGGAACAATTGAACCTTCTAGATGCAAAACCACATGCATCACATTCAAAGTCAAATGCTCTACATTAGCAAGCAGCCTTGGAAAATCTATTTGGGGGCTCTGTTTCACTATTTACCCCACACCCTTTATTGACATAGACAAGCCTTGAAACAACCTTCTTTTTCAAAACAAACTTTTGCAAGAAATCCAACTTGACCCTCTCCCACCCTACATATTTTCTATGGATATAGGATGTATCACGTGTAACATCTCTTTTAATGGAACCCAAGATCCTGTTTCCCTTCATAAAGCCTCTAGAAACATTTATAAAGATTGGATTAAAAAAACAATAGGCAGCAACAAAGCTTTTTCCTAGAATGGTGATTGAAGATGCCTTAAAATGCTACAAACAAGCAAAGGCCCACCTCAATTTTGAAACTTGAAGACCTCATTAATGGTTCCGAGAAAGAATTTACCGCAGAAATCTTATTTGAAGACAATCCAAGAAACTTCATCAAAGCCAAACAATCATTAAACGAATCCACTCATGATTTTATCAAGCATAGGAAAAGCCTAGAATAAAAGTTATTATCCTTACAAATAAAATTGGGTACAATGTAAGGTTATTCTCATGTACAAACCTTAAAGAAGCTATCAAACAAAGCCAAAATACAAAATCAACTCATGAAAACCTATGACCTAAACCACAACATAGCGTTCTCGTAACAAATAAAAATCACATTCTATTAGAGATGGTTTGTTTGACACAAAAAAGCCTAAGTACAATCCTAGACTTATTATCAACACAATTGATGTGCAAAACGCTAGAGCATCATCCAATTCTCTTTGCAAATGGGAAATCCCCTCCCTTCTCTGCTGTTACAAACAAGCATCCTACACAAGTTCGATTTCCACAAGATAAGGTCTTACATCTCAAGACCTCGATCTTTAAATGCCACAAAACCTTACCCTTCAATGGTATACCCCTAAAGCTCTATTAGAGGCTTGCCTATTAGGGGCTTCCCTATGAAAAGTACCGTGACCTTAAGAAATAGGCAATATCATTAATTTTCAAAGAGTACTTTGACCATTGTCTTATCACTCATATTAGATATGGCAACTTTTCTAAAACAATCCAAGCCATGGATTCACAAGACAAATATGAAACTATTCACAAAGAAAGTGCTCACTTAGGAATCTACAACAACACATTACCAAACCATTCTCAAAACAATACCCAATGAAGACCATTCTCAAAACAATACACAATGAAGGCAACCCACTGATCAAGTTCTTGATACGATTGAAGCAATTCCTTGCCAAACTATTCCTACCCAAGAACAAATTATTACTATACTTGAATCTAAGCACCTCACATGAGTTATTAAGGGTAGTGACAAATTTGAAAAAGACTTTACAACCACTGCATATGTCAATGATGCCAACGTTAACAAGAGAACCAACAGAAAAATATCCTCTACCAAATCTTGTACCTTGAATCCAAAACCAAGGTTACTAAACCCTCCCAAGAATAATCCACCCTTGACGATAGGACCACCAAGTCCAAAGACATTGAGACTAATATGGTGTAACCCATAGTTGTCAAAGCTACCACAACACACGAATATATAAAACAGAAAATCTACCTAAATACTGATTCAACTCACTCAAATAATATAGATGATGAGATTTCGTAGTAGAAATGAACAAAAGCCTTGCAAATTTCCTGTAATGGAGCTTATGTGCACATCACCATATCATAGATCAATACTCATAAAAAAATCACTCACTATCCCAAAAGAAGTTGAATAACTACAACATAAGATTGAAGCATTTTGCATAGGGTTTACATGCGATTCCAACACCACCAATACCGTGGACGTCTTAGAATTTTCCATGAGTGACATGATCAGCAATGAAGCACAATTTAGAGCAGACGAACATACATTATTCATTAGTGTATTCATCAATGATATGCATATACAAAATGTCTTTGTGGATGAAGAATTTGACATAAATTTCACCTCACTTTTGTTTATTGAAAAACTAATATACTCTAAAGACAATCTCAAGGAAAAAGACTTACTTTCTGTGGATTTGATAGAAGCAATTAGAAACCCATTAGATGCATTTGGCTACTAATCAAGGCTGGCCCTAAGACCATATGCACCAAATTCATGGTCATAGATTTTAACTATCATACAACTTTTTTTTAGGACGACCTCAGACCTTTTGCATGAGAGATGTAGCATATTTCAGATTCCAATGTCTTGGATTACAAGCAAATCCCAATTCTTCAAACATTTACATACAAAACAAATTAGGAAATTAGAGGATTCCCACTACTCAAACTATACCAAGCATGCCTCTACTAGTGTATGTAAACTTGAATCTCAACTTACATGTTTACCTTAATGGGTTCTAGTAATGATGAACCCAATTGCAAAGCTGGTGCAACACTTCAATTTTCCTCGAGCCATTTTTGGTTGGCTTCCACCTATGATACTACCATATGATACATGTAGACCTCTCAAAGATGACGTTAATGACTTGAAATACCAATTAGCAATGTCAATGAAATTAGCTATAATGACAAAGTTTTCGACTATGATGACAATGACATAACGAACTTATTCAAAGATCCTAGCTTACTCTCACCACACTCTATCAACAAACTTTGTGTTGTTGACAAGGATGCTGCGAAGAAATCCCGAAAGAACTCATGCATATACAAGCTTGCACCAGTCAATATGATGGAAATTTGCATAGATAAAATAGAAGACAACCAATATAATTTTTAAATTAAAAATGTTGGGTTACAAGAGGTAAATATAGGTTTTTCAAAGAAAAGTTACAAACTTGTTGATATACGGGAACCAACTACTAGAGCCCAAGTAATTAATTTTAACTAAGTAATTAATGACTAATGTTAATTACTATTAACACTAATAAGGCAAATAACCTGAAAGGGGGTGTTTCATATGAGAAGCATGCTTCAAAGTTCATACAATTTACTCAAGACTAAACTAACATTTTAACAACAATAAAATACTTTGGATCAAAGGGCCCAACAACCTCCTTGATCCAAGGGGGTCTAGAAGATGACCCAAAGCATATGACTGTGAAACCATCCAATTGTCTGTGCTGCACCTGTAAGTTAGCAAACTATACATCCTGGCAGTAATTGAGCAAGTTTTAACACGAATGATGAACATACTGCTAGCATGTTCATCCGCTTTGACTATCCTCCTTGTACTGTAGTATAAGCACAAACATGGTTTTCTTAATTAAATTGACCCACATCGAGCCTCACAAGAAGCTTGTCCAGTGATAATTTAGTGCACTTGTATGGGACATCTACTTTGATGCCCAACAATGTCGTCTCCACTTTTCTCAAATCTACATGTGCTAGCAACACTATCAACTGTATAATCAATGACGAGTGATCGAAGACCACAATACAATAACTTCCCCCTTGTTAGGTGAGAGGTGAGAAGCTGTGCAGTGAGAATACGAATCTAAACAACTTGGTCTTCTCCTCATCAATGATATCAATTAACTGGAAAAAATTGAACTCATATCTCTATAGCCAAAATGGCTATTATAGCATAGCCCTATCTTAGACTTAACGACTCACTTAAGATGGGCAGGTCTTGTGTTCACTCAGAAAATGTAGTTACGTCCATTTGGACCAGAGGCTTTGGCCATGTATCAACATTCTACTTCAGATGATGTGTCAGAATAACGAGAATAACTGGAGTAATTAGAAGAAGCTCCACTAGAGTCACCAACATAATGTTCTTCTGCCTTCTTTCTATGCCAAGAGGACCTTATTTTAGAGGGTCAGTCATGAGTAAAGTGTCCTACACCAACATAGTCAAAACATTGCGATTTTCTCTTGGAAGGTGATTTGCCACCGTGGGTACTAGAAGCTGATTAAGAGTCACTTGACCAATCACGAGGCCAAGAAGAATAACTACATCTATGCTTATGTGTATGTCTAGAGGGATGTGGAGAATGCCTCTCAAAATGCTTATTCTTGAGGAATGTGGGAAATGCCTCTCAAAATGATTCTTTTTCTCATAACTCACTGTATTTTGTATTTTCTTGCCTTTATAAAGTGAACATCTTTTGTAGATCTATTCTTCTTCTTTGCATATTGTTGCTCATGTTAAGTAAGCAATTCACAAATGGAATCAAATGTTGCATTATTTGTTTTATCATTGAGATACAACTTTTCCAAAAAGTTTGTATAACTTGTACTGAGACCTATTCAAAATTATGGAGATAAGCATATCATCATCTATTTTACCACCCGTGGTGTTGTATTCTTGTTTGATGTTTTTCATCCTATTTCATTAGCTTGAAGTTTAGTGTTCAACAATTGGATTAGGAGGTCAATTTTCTTGTATGCTAGCTGTTTATCATACAAGTCTTTGAGAGTTTTCCAAGCTTTCCATGCTTCAGACTTAAGTAAAGTCGATGTGAGTGAGGACTTATGTAGAACAAGAGGATTTCAACAATGCAAGTGCTCTCTTATCACGCTTTAGTAATGCCCCCTTTTTTCGAATTAATCCAAAATAAAGGATTTCTTGCCTTTCCTCTTCCGAAGGCAACGAGCAAGGGAAGATCGTGGGTTATATTTCCATTTTCCTCATTCATGTTTATGTTTTTTTATGTTTGTAATTCCCATTATAAGGGGCTGGCTGGGTTTGGTGCATTTTAAAAGCAAATCAAAAGGTTAAATATGCTTTATATGGGCCGGCCTTTCCTTTTTGGCCTTTGGCGCCACGATGAAGATATTAAAGTCGATTAAGGAATTCAAATGGGGCATATACTTTTGGAAATTTTATTTATTTTGGACCTTTGGGCTGTTTGTTCATTGTCTTTCCACTATTGGGCGAAAATCCAAGTGTGTGGCTCTCTCTGAGGACGGAAACCCTTCTTGTGGTTGGTTGGGGGACGAAAAACCCTCCATCCTTGGTTGAAGCGAAAATATTTTGAAGACTTCATGCAGATTTGGACTCTAGAAGATCAAGACATCTACAAGGGTTTGCATGAATTTTAGAACCCTTCTTAGTTGGAGCGACTAGGGTTTGGGGGTGTTTGGGTGTCGTGCAGGGCACGAAAATTAAATTTTATTTGATCTTCTCGATTCGACATAATTTATAAGGACGAAATCTATAATTTCATGATTTTTGGTGAGGTTTATCTATCATTTTTGACCTTGTTTTGTGGCAACCTTGCTGCTGTCCTAAATTTAATTACAGTAGTGTGTTATCTTGGGTTTTCTCCATTTTTTTATTGCAAATTGAATGGATAAGTGTTGTCGTGCATGAGGAAATTAATTAGACGTGTTTTTAGCTATTGTGCATGGTTTTTATGGTGTTTTAAAATCCCTTTTCAGTTCGCTGCTAGGGTTTATATTATCTTGGGAACTGCTGTTATAAAAATCAGATTATTTTCGTTGTGGTACCCATATCTTTGATTTTTGTCCCAAAATGGGACATTACAATGGTATCAGAGCTTCGGTCTTCCCAACCTGAGGGTTTGAAGATCAGAAGGGATAGATAGAGTTTTCAACGATGCTAGGATTGAAAGGCTTGCCCTAGGGCAAGAAAGATTGGCCAACACAATGGCTGGTTGATCCATACCATTCAAGGCTCAAATGGTGGAAGGATCTCTTCAAAGGAAGTCATGAATTCTTCGTCATCCAAAGGAAACAACATCGGTAAATGATATGAAGAGTATAGAGCTCTTTCGAAAAGATTTGTGGTGCCCTACCTTTTGCAGAGTTTGTGGAGTTGGAAATAGAAAGAGTGGGGATCGGCACAAGGACGAAGCCCCAAGCAACAGGAAGGGGTCAACCCTCCCTAGGGACCCCACACTCAAGAGTATGGATGCGGTTCATGTAGAAAGGCTTGAAGGTTGAGGGTTCTCAAATCCTCATGACAAGTTTTATAAGGATGAAGATTCAGCCCTTGATCCCATCATTGTTCCAAACATGCATCATTATGAAAGGTAATTTGTTGATAGGGTTCTTCATCAAGTTTTGGAACAATCCGCAGAATAAAGGGAACTTGCGAGACGAAGCAAGGAGCTGCGGATAAAGGAATAAAGTTGTTGAAGATGTAGAAAGCCACAATAAATAGAAAAACTGCCAAATATAAGAGAAAGTCATGTAGAAGCCGACATAAAGCCGCAGATCAAAGAAAGATAGAAACATAGTAAGGCGTAAAGTGATCGAGTCGTAACCAAAAGAAGTGTCTTTTGGATTATTTTGTAAGAAAGATATTTATTGTAATAAAGGGAACCCGCAGACGAAGCAAGGAGCTGCGGATAAAGGAATAAAGCCGCCGAAGATGTAGAAAGCCGTGATAGACGGAAAAACCGCCAAATATAAGAGAAAGCTATGGAAGCCGACATAAAGCCGCAGAGATCAAAGAAAGATAGAAACAGAGTAAGGCGTAAGTTGATTGAGTCATAACCAAAAGAAGTGTCTTTTGGATTATTTTGTAAGAAAGATATTTATTGTACTTAATCTAATGTATATGGTGTGCCACATGAGACAATAGATATATACCTCATGAGATAAGATATGTGTGCCACAAATGAGAAATATATAAGATATAGAGAATAGAGAGAATTTGTATGTGTGTATGAGACTAATGTAATCTATTTTGAGATATGAATAAAGATTGATGTTGGAGCAAAGTTTGTTATATGATTTTACATTCTTTCTGTTCATCAATTAGATTTAGTTTACTCTTTCCCTTGCACATCCTTAACAAAAGGGAAAACTTCTTAACCCTCACATTGCTGTTGAGGCTTAAGATGAACATAATTGTTCATCATTGTTTGACTAATACTGATAATATTTCAGCATGTGTGGATTCCAGGATTGAAAGGGAGGATGGTGAACAAGTGGGGGAAGAAAAATGAATGATTGGAAACAATTTTTCCAAGAGACGTGTTAACAATCAGCTTGCTGGTCTGTTTAGGACAACAACACCTAAGAGTCAAGTTGAAGGTGTTCATGGCTTGGAAAAGGACCACAAAGAGACTCCTTGCATGTGCCAACATGACATGAACAAAATAAAGATGGAAATAGAAGATGGGCATGCCTACTTCCCTAAGGATAAGGAGGAAGATAGATTGCAGCAGTTGGTTACTAAGAGGGAGCAGCCCTTGGGAGTCTTAGAACCCCCCAACCCTCTTGCCAAATTGGATCTCTCTACTGATTTTCAAAACAGCAGCTTGAAGACATAAAAGTTCAATGAAAATGGAGAGCATGAGCCTAGAAGGGAAAGAGAAATTATGGAGCATGAATCCCAAGGTAATAATTATTTAATATTTAATGATATTTCATTGGCTTCTAATGGGTGTGCATGGCAAAATGTTGAAGAGAAACCAGATTTGCTTAAGGGTGAGAAGGATGCATTGGAAGAGGAAGATATCCACCATGCTATGAAGGAAGAACCATCACAACAGCAGTTCATAATGATGGATCAGTTTTTGGGAGCCCTAGAAACACCCATCACCATCATCAAAGAAGATTCCTTGACTGATTATCCAGATAGCCCTACGAAATCTCAAGAGAATGGGGAAATTGCCAAGCATGAACCAAACAAGAGGAAGGTAAAGACTTTTGGTTGTTAATGATATTCCCTTGCTTTCTAATGGTTGCATGTGGCAAGATACTAAAGGATCTTGGAAGCATAAGCAAAAGGATGAAAAGAAGCATGAGGAGCAAGAGAATGTTGGAAAGATGCCAAGCAAGTCTCATGGGATAAAGGGAATTGAACATATTGGGGATGTCCAAAGGTATGGAGGTGTTCTAAAATCATTGCTTTCTTCTACTCCAATTCAGTTTTGTTGTCTTGAGCCATTTGGTAACAATATGACATTGTTGAGGCTCCCTTGTAAACCATGGCAAGTGGCTGTACATGTGGATCAACAAGCTAGAAAAGGGGTTATAAGTGGAGAAAAATCTGAACACAAAAGGAAAGATGAAGCGGAGCTTCCAAGGGAAGATGTTATGAGGTACACACATGAGACAAGGGCATTTCTGGGTGTCCATGACCACTTTCAATCCGCTGTAATTTTCAGATCAGCAACCTATGGTAAGCCATATGATATTTCATTTGATCATGACAAGAGTCTATTTCATCATTATTTATCATTGGCATGCTTGGGTGATCATAACTATGCTAATGAGGAGCAAGGTTGGGAGAAAACTCTTTGCCAAGAACTCACTATACATCTTCCAAGCAATAAAGTGGTTTTTTATGACAGCTCAAGGTACACACATATTTCAGATCTTTTGTTTCCTTCTTTATCATCTTGTTGGGCTGATCATCTCCAACACCTTGTCACGAGTTTGGACTCCAAGATAGGGGTTGCTTTGCACATGATTGAGGGAAGAAGAGGTAGGATGAAGAGTTACATAGACTGCTGGTATCCTTGGAATCTGAGTAAACCCTTGAATATCAAAAAGGGTGAAGGTAAAGATTTTGTTTTTGATTTTTCCTCTCTTTGCTTTGGGAAAAGGACTTTGATGAAGGAGAATTCTAGCATGACATGTTTAAGGAAACATAAGAATTCTTGTTTTCTTTTCTATGATTTGCTAACCCATGGTTCCATGAAAGAACCAAAAGAAATATGGGAAAGGGGAGCAATTATGATGAATTTGTAGCTGTACACATGACCATCAAAGAGGAGAATGATGATTCTATTTTTCAGTTTCATGACCCCATGAAGAGGTATGAATTTTGTTTTGGCTTCCTTGCTTTCAGTTCAGCTGAGTCACACAATGTTTGTGGGTATCAAGAGCTCCAAATTTTAGAGGAATTTATCCTCAAAATTCACAAGGAGTTGGGGTTCCACTTGAAAAATGATGAAATCAGAATTCATAGGAATGTTAAGAAGGCTGATTTTCTCAAGTTTAAGGCCAAGATGTCTGTTGATTTCAATTGTAGGCCTGCTGTTCCTAGTTTCTCAACATATGTAAATCAAATTTTAGTCCCTACATTACTCATGGAGTTGCCTTCATGAGAATTCAGTTTGGTAGGATGAGTTTGCAAAAATCAGATTTGGGCCACTAGTAGCCATGAACAACAATATATTTTCATTTTTTATGAGCATTCCATCATGAAATGATGAGGAAAGAAGATCTCAGCTAAAAGAGAAGAATAAATCAGATTATGATGTGTTGTTTTCAGACTTGAACATTTTGATTTTTGAAAGAAAAATGCATGATTACAACTGTTTTTGGGACAACATTACTGAAGTGTTGGGAAGCCATCATTTGGATGGAAATTATGAGATGGTGTCAAGCAACGGAAGAGAGCTAGCTATCATGTCCCTAAGGCATGATAAGGAGAGTTTAAAAGTGTTGTTAAACACTCTTGTTTCTTTGATATGTTTGCTTCATGTGCGGTACATCAAAGAAGTAGTTGAGATTCATTTGGGATCCGGTACTTACAATTTCTTGAGGATAAACAATTTTGGGAAGGGAGGATTGTAATGTCCCCTTTTTTCGAATTAATCCAAAATAAAGGATTCCTTGTCTTTCTCTTTCCGAAGGCAAGTCATGGATGGGTAAGGGAAGATCGTGGGCTATATTTCCATTTCCATATTAGCCTTTTTCGCCAAATACCCAGATGCCCAAAATTGTTTTATTCTGTCGTCGGGATTTGTCTGCGGGAAATTTGTATTTAATTATTTTGAGCCCCGTATGAGGCTATTTGCGCTCTGTTTTAACTCTATTATGAGCGAATATGTTATTATTCCTATGTGCAAGAAGGATTTTAACTTATTTTAAGTTTTGGGCTTTATTTGTAACTTTTGGCAATTTTTCGTGTTTTTGTGGTGTCCCGTTTTGTTTTTCCGTGAAATTTCTCTGGAACAATTCCTTTGCCGGGTAAGCCCGATTTTGGCTGGAGGCGGTGGAAAACATATACGCACATTATGCCGGAGGAAGTCGCCATCGGAGTGCGGATCAGGGAAAAAGCGAAGTCGTGCACGAGAAAAGCCCCTGCGGATGGGCGCATTTTGGAAAACAAAGGATTTAAGGCTGCGATGGGAAAAATAGAAGCGCGATGGGGGCATGATGGGGTTTTACTTTTTTATTTTATACACACTTTGCTGTAGAAGCTTTTTTTTTGTGGTGTTATAAAATTCACTTAAGGCTGCGGTGGGAAAAATAGAAGCGGCGGGCGGGGGAATTTATTGCTTTGCTTGCGGTACTTTTTCCGTGATATAAAATTCACTTAAGTGCGGTGGGAAAGTTAAAGGCTGAAAAATGAGCTTAGGAAATCATGAATTTATTACTGCCTTGCGGGTAAAAATTCCCATGGTGAAATAAAGAAAAATGACTTAAGTGAAATCACGGGGATTTTATTGCTGCCTTGCGGGTAAAAATCCCATTGTCGAAAATCTTAAAAATAGAATTCTATTATGCAAAAAGTCGACCCACCTTGGGTGAATAATAATGCATTAAATAAATATTTGTTAATATTTATTCACCCAATTTTGGCACCTAGGCTTGTGGAAAAGTCAACAAAAGCAAAGGGAATAAATCAATTGGAAATAGAATTCCAAAATTAAATAAATTTAATTTATTTAATGCAGCCCCTTTTGAGAAGGAATTAATACTTTTTAAAGTATTAAATGATTATATTAATTCCTATTTTCAGTGGCTATGGTCAAAGCACACTGTGAAGCTTAAGTGAAGTGAAGTGTGGATGATTAAATTGGATTAATTTAATTTATTGGATGGCTTGTCCTTAAACATGCTATTTTTAAAAGAGAAGAGCATGATTTTTAATTAATTAATTGCCTTTAATTGTTAGGGCAATTATTAATTATAGAATTGTGAAGGTTATATAAGCATGGGCAGCCATATGGGTGAATTATTTAATTCACAGGTAAAGAATTGCAGCCAAGAGGAAAAGTGCGCCCCCATTAAAGGAAGGATTTTGCTCAGGCAAGGTGGAAACAAGGCTAAAAGCTTCCAAATTTGGCGCATGCTTTGAAGGAGGTTGATCTTTGTCTGCATAATTGTTTGCACAGGTGTTACAGGAGCTCAGGTGTTGTTGAAAGGATTCATGCTCTCTTTATGTGCAAATTAAACACCATTTTTGGGGCAGCAGGCTTGAAAAGTGCAGATTTTTACAATTAAAATTCACTATTCATGCTCTGGTGGCCATTTTATCTGGATAAATTGCGGGAATTCATTACGGGTGCTTTCTGAAAGGAAAAGAGCTTTTATCGATGTCGATACATTGCATATATCCTCCAAATCTGAAGAATTGTCCAGATCTGCACCAGTATTGAAGAATTCCAGTCAAATAAGAAGAAAAAGACATTCAGACAAAGATAGACAAAGCTATGGCGAAGAAAGATGAAAAAGAAAGCACAACGGAGTCATGCATCACTTCTAAATTTGCAGATATTGGAGACACGGATCTAGGCTCGGAACCTCTTGCTAAATTGATAGACAGATCCAGAGCAGGAAAGACTTCACTCATGCGTGCGGGAAACTTCACTCATGCGTGCGAGATTAAAAGCGGAATTATTCGAGCTGCTGCACTTTTCCATCCATAGCCCGATTGCGAGAATTTGTTATGCGAGTGCGAGATCCATATCCAGATGCGAGATGCGATGCAAATCCATATGCGATCCGAGATCCAGATCTTATAGTTCAAAAAGCTTACAGCACAAAGGCTTCATCCTCTTGTTTGAATGCGGCCCATGAAGAAGACGGTGCGTGGAAATTCCTTCCAAGACCTTGTGCATGTGCTCTCATCTTCGATTGAAGCCTTCATTGAATTTTCATTCACCACTGAGTGCTTTCGAATTTTTAATTGCTCATATGCGATTAAAAATAAGGATGATGAGTTATCTACGACCAACCTTGCAGCGATGCATGTATGCACGAAGAAGAAGCTGCAAAAGCTTGAGGATAAAAGAAGACAATGCGAAGGCAAAATTCCAGCTTGCTTCCAATTCCAGCTACTTGCAATTCGCTTTGTTTCGAGATCCGGCCATTTCGAGATCCGGCTTGTTTCGAGATCGATTTGAATCAATGCATGCGAGACATGAAAAAGGATAAAGTCGAGCTTTCCTCTTCCTTCTTCTTTCCTCAAAAAAATCGACTTTCCTCTTCCTTCTTCTTTCCTCGACAAAGTAATTGAGCGATCAATTAATTATCAACTTAAGTGATTGGTTTAAAAGCCATTACTTGAAGAAGTCAACTACTTGGAGATAGGTGGCGGACGTGCAAAATAGAAGGTTCTATTTTCGATTCAAATCATACATGTCATGCGAAAGAGAATTCGGGAGGAGATTGCCGATTGTTTCTTTTTCGACTTCCACATGTGCGATTCACTAAAGCTTCCGACTTGTAATTGCCCCTCTACTTACATAAGTAGAGGAAGAACCTTCGGGTTAATCATCGATCGAAATTTGTAAGCAATCAATCTTGTGTTCTAGACTTTGTCTTTGAACCCCGAGAGCCACTTGGAGCGAGAGGAATACAAAGAAGCGAGTTTAGGAGAACTTTGTGTCACGGTGTCTTTGTGTTTCTTGCTTTTAAATCTTAGATCTTTTAAGTAAACTTTGTGTTATTTTAGATCTAGGATCTAGAAGTTGCCTTTGCTTTATAATTACGTGTGTTCAAATCTATTAAGTTTCTTCTATGTGCATGCATTAGCTCTGCTTATCTACTAATTGGGATGCACATCTTCCTCATTTCTTCTCTGTAATTCCTTTACTTTCTTCTTCTATAATTTTCCTTTCTTAAGCAATTTTTACTTTTTGCTGCGAAACTTCTTAGTTATGGTTCATGAACTAAGTGGTTAAAGTAAAACCCACGATAGATAAAAACACATTTATATTGACAAATCGACACGGGAGCCTCACCGGTTAAATGAGGAGATTTATCTCATGGCTTGCTAGGTTTGATCTTTATCGAAAAATCTAGCCAACGATTTTTAGCGACTCATTTGAGGAACAACTATCTTTGCAGATCAAAGCTTATCTTTTGAAGATCAGAGTGTTTTCCATACAAATCTCAACCTGGCTGAACGTCCATTCACCCGATCCGTGAAGGCGCAAGGAAGGACTGATCATTTCTTGACTGCAGGAGAAATTCAATTTCAATCATCCTCCTCAAGTTAGAAGCCGCAGATCTAGTCTTTCACCAGGAAGAAGAGTGCACGCTCATCCAGATCCGGATCATCTTCAGCATAATCCGGCAGCTGGAATTATTCATCAAGTCTACTCTTGGAGAGGACGTGCCCCGTTCATCATGCTGAACCGAAACCCACTTGCCCCTGCAGCGCCTGTTCCATGGGGTGCAGCCTTTGGACCTCTGAATCTAACTCCTCCTATGCATGATCTACCTAAAGGGACGAGAAAGAATTTTCAAAATTCTTTGGTGATGGCAAGCAAAATCCAGATGACCACTTGGCTGCGTTTTTCATATCCTGTGGAGTGCTTGCAGTCGAACATGAAGATGTATCTGTCAGACTCTTCATAGAGACTCTGCATGACTTGGCTGGAGAATGGTTCTACTGGCTAGCTCCTGGCACCATAACCAGCCCCAGGCTCTTATGCGGGATGCGTTCCTGAAAAGATTCAAGGCAGCCGAAGATTCCAGCACTTTGATAACCCAACTGACTCAGTTGAAGAAGGAACCACATGAGCACATGCGGGATTTTATTGCAAAATTCCAAAGATTACTGTACAAAATTCCGGCTTCTGCTTCTCTGAATGACGAGAATCAAAAGGTGTTCTTCATCAATGCTTTGCTTCCTGAAGTAAGCTATCAACTGCGAAGAGCACGTCCTGCTGATTTGTTAGCAGCTCAAAACATGGCGGTTGAAATTGAAGACGACCTCATCATGGCTGGAAAGATAAAAAGCAACACTTGAGCTGAAAGTTCATCCTCTGCTCTACTTCTTCCGATTCACTCTTGCAAAAGTTAGCAAATGAGATGATGCGAGATGAAGAAACAAATGGCTCAAATGGCTCGGGGCAACACCTTGCCCCTGCTTTCGGAATTTCAACAACAATGGAACCGCATTGCTTGGTTCCCAAAGATTAATTGAAGCTGCTCCCGAAACAACGTGGAGATGAATGAAGAAGACCGGGAAGGCGTGATTTGATCAGTTCGAGAATGATGATTTTGTAGCTCCTGCTGGCGACTCCAACATTAATTACCTGAACTACAAATTTGAACATGACGATGAGAAACTTCATGAAGATGATCATGGTCATGCATATGCAGTACTTACAAGATCACAAACTCACCAAGCTGAGGCATTAGCTGACGAACAAAAAAGGGGCAGCCCTTTACCTTCTTCCTTGGCTCCTAGAGATAAGAATGCAAGTTCTTCATCTCAACCACAGAAAGCGGCTCAGGTATCTGAATCTATTCCTTCCCTCGACATTGTTGATCATGCCAAGAAAACTAAAGTTCAAATGTCAGAAGCCGAATACCTGAGAGCTTTTCCTGAGCAGTTAAATATGCTAGTCAAATATGTGCAATCACGAGGACAATCCAGTACATCAAAAGGCCTTTTGCCTAAGCCCAAGATACTCCTCCCCAAAACAACACTGCAGTTGTTAAATCCTCACCTTCTGAAAGAGTAGAACCTTTCTATGTCTCCATATTGCTTAATGGTTTCAAGTTAAGCAATTGCATTCTAGATTCAGGTGCTTCTGACAATGTCATGCCAGCTAAAGTTGCAGATGCTCTTGGGCTTACCTTGACAAAGACCATAAAAGGTGCTACTCCATGGAGAGACAAGTCCCTTTAATCGGACAAATCAAAGATGCACAAGTTGTTACGCGGCTTTTCTGACAAAAGATTAAAGATGACAATCTTAGTTGCGAGATATTCTGTCTCCTACGGGATGTTCTTTGAGAAACTTTGCGAAAGCTTTGGGAGGAGAAGTAAAGATGGATTGGTCCTGTGCGCACATTCCTATCAAAGGGCTTAACCATAAGCTGGAGCCGGAAAAGAAGTCCAGGTACACGGTTACAAAATCTGAGGATCCTAGATCTCATATTCTTTTTCAGGAATCTGACCGTGGGGTCTATTTCTTGGAAACGGATAAAGATGTTCCAGAGCAAGAAATTCAACCAGAACCAGAGCCAGCAGAAGAAGAAAAAGTTTGGACTCTAGAGTTTAAAGGCACATGTTGTTCTTTTGGATCAGGAGTTGGCGCTCTACTAATATCTCCAGATCATGAGGTATTTCCATACTCCCACAAGCTGATGTTCGAGAACACCAATCATACGGCGGAGTATGAAGCATTGCTTCTAGGAATGGAGCAAGCTAAAAGAAAGGAGTAAAACTTCTCAAAGCCCGAGAGATCTTGAACTTCTAGTAAAGCGGGTTCGAGGCAAAGTCAAATCAAAAGAGATAAGGCTGGAGCATTACGAGAGATAAAGTGATTTCCGCCACATTCGATTTTGCAGCCTTCTCTATTGACTTCATTCGATAAATCAAAACTCCAAGCGAGATTCTTTGGCGATCACGGTATACTATTGAATCCGGATAGACCACCGTCCATATTGAGACAAGGAAACTATAAAGTGGAGATGGTCTACCACCCCCGAGAATCCACTGAACAAACATCTGCATATATGCTGCGTGTTGAAGGAGTAATCACCACCACGACAAAGCGATCGAAGGAAAAGTTGATCCAGGTTATGATGACAGTAGTGGAGTAGTCCAACCAAAAGGTAACAAAATCCCCAGGGTTTAGTTTCCTTAGTGGAGACTTTCAACAAGCATGATCAGTACCTAAAGAAGAACAAAGAATATGGTGATAGTTCTTCCTCGAAAATCACAGCACAAATAAATCTAGGAACGGAGCAAGTTGATGCAGACTTACCCACCACGGAGAGAAGAAAGGATGAGCCACCACCAGATGAAGTTGATAAGGACTTGCCCAGAGTATTTGACAAGAAGGCCAAAGAAAGGAAGTTCAAGATCGGAGATTGGGTACTCTGGTGGGACAAGAGACATGAACCGAAGGGCATGCATACAAATCCGATTCACTCTGGAAAGGGCCCTTCGTGATCAAAAGAGTTGCAGGAATGGATACTTTCTTCCTTGCCTACTGGGATGGAATTGAGTTACCATTGCCTTTCAACGGGCAACATCTGAAGTTGTTCATCAACTGAAAAAAGCGAGGAGTAAAACACATGTATGTACATAAATAAAACTTTGTTTGTTTTTTTTTTTCCTTGTTTTGTCTTTTTTTTGTTGTGTTGTTGTGTTTGTTTGCCTGACCCCGTGCCCAAAAGACAAGATACGAAACCGAGAGATCTTTGGGATCTCATCTTTTCCCTTTGTCATTACACGAGAGAAAAAGATGTCCTGAGACGGAGCCAATTGGTGTCACTCAGATTTCATCACGAAATCTGCGACTACCCTATATAAAAAAAATTTCGTACTTTTAAAATAATGGGTCGTTTGTGTTTTTATTGCACGAAAGTTCTTGTATTGCGTCAAGATAATCCCGAAGAGCCATATTAGCCTTTTTAGCCAAATACCCGGATGCCCAAAATTGTTTTATTACATGTAAGTCGGGATTTATCTGCGGGAAATTTGTATTTAATTATTTTGAGCCCCGTATGAGGCTATTTGCGCTCTGTTTTAACTCTATTATGAGCGAATATGTTATTATTCCTATGTGCAGAAGGATTTTAACTTATTTTAAGTTTTGGGCTTTATTTGTAACTTTTGGCAATTTTTCGTGTTTTTGTGGTGTCCGTTTTGTTTTACGTGAAATTTCTGGAACAATTCCTTTCTTAGGGTAAGCCCGATTTTTGGCTGGGACAGGCGGTGGAAAACATATCGCACATTATGCCGGAGGAAGTCGCCATCGGAGTGCGGATCAGCGGGAAAAAGCGAAGTCGCACGAGAAAAGCCCCTGCGGGATGGGCATTTTTGGAAAACAAAGGATTTAAGGCTGCGATGGGAAAAATAGAAGCGCGAGGCAAGCGCGGGGGAATTTTATACATGGAAATACTGCTGGGAAAAATAGAGTACTTTTTCCCATGTTATAAAATTCACTTAAGCTGCAGTGGGAAAAATAGAAGCAGCAGGCAGGTGGGAATTTATTGCCTGCCTTGCAGGGTACTTTTTCCCGTGATATAAAATTCACTTAAGCTGCAGTGGGAAAGTTAGAGGCTGCAGGCAGGCGGGAATTTATTGCCTGCCTTGCAGGGTAAAAATTCCCATGGTGAAATAAAAGAAAAGTGACTTAAGTGAAATCACGGGATTTTATTGCCTGCCTTGCAGGGTAAATAATCCCATTGTCAAAGTCAAATCACTTAAGTGGATCATGGGATTTCCGGGGCTGCCTTGCAGGGTAAAAAATCCCATTGTCTTCTTAAAAATAGAATTCTATTATGCAAAAGTCGACCCACCTTGGGTGAATAATAATGCATTAAATAAATATTTGTTAATATTTATTCACCCAATTTTGGCACCTAGGCTTGTGGAAAAGTCAACAAAAGCAAAGGGAATAAATCAATTGGAAATAGAATTCCAAAATTAAATAAATTTAATTTATTTAATGCAGCCCCTTTTGAGAAGGAATTAATACTTTTTAAAGTATTAAATGATTATATTAATTCTATTTTCAGTGGCTATGGTCAAAGCACACTGTGAAGCTTAAGTGAAGTGAAGTGTGGATGATTAAATTGGATTAATTTAATTTATTGGATGGCTTGTCCTTAAACATGCTATTTTTAAAAGAGAAGAGCATGATTTTTAATTAATTAATTGCCTTTAATTGTTAGGGCAATTATTAATTATAGAATTGTGAAGGTTATATAAGCATGGGCAGCCATATGGGTGAATTATTTAATTCACAGGTCAAGAATTGCAGCCAAGTGGAAAAGTGCGCCCCCATTAAAGGAAGGATTTTGCTCAGGCAAGGTGGAAACAAGGCTAAAAGCTTCCAAATTTGGCGCATGCTTTGAAGGAGGTTGATCTTTGTCTGCATAATTGTTTGCACAGGTGTTACAGGAGCTCAGGTGTTGTTGAAAGGATTCATGCTCTCTTTATGTGCAAATTAAACACCATTTTTTTGGGCAGCAGGCTTGAAAAGTGCAGATTTTTACAATTAAAATTCACTATTCATGCTCAGTGGCCATTTTTCTGAATAAATTGCGGGAATTCATTACGGGTGCTTTCTGAAAAGGAAAAGAGCTTTTATCGATGTCGATACATTGCATATATCCTCTGAATCTGAAGAATTGTCCAGATCTGCACGAGTATTGAAGAATTCCAGTCAAATAAGAAGAAAAAGACATTCAGACAAAGATAGACAAAGCTATGGCGAAGAAAGATGAAAAAGAAAGCCTGTGAGTCATGCATCACTTCTAAATTTGCGAGATATTGGAAACACGGATCTAGGCTCGGAACCTCTTGCTAAATTGATAGACAGATCCAGAGCAGGAAAGACTTCACTCATGCGTGCAGGAGAAACTTCACTCATGCGTGCAGATTAAAAGCAGTGGAATTATTCGAGCTGCAGCTTTTCCATCCATAGCCCGATTGCGAAATTTGTTATGCGAGTGCGAGATCCATATCCAGATGCGAGATGCGAGATGCGAAATCCATATGCGAGATCCAGATCCAGATCTTATAGTTGCAAAGCTTACACACAAAGGCTTCATCCTCTTGTTTGAATGCAGCCCATGAAGAAGAAGGCAGGTGCGTGGAAAATTCCTTCCAAGACCTTGTGCATGTGCTCTCATCTTCCGATTGAAGCCTTCATTGAATTTTCATTCACCACGAGTGCTTTCGAAATTTTTAATTGCTCATATGCGATTAAAAATAAGGATGATGAGTTATCTACGGCCAACCTTGCAGCGATGCATGTACTGACGAGAAGAAGCTGCAAAAGCTTGAGGATAAAAGAAGACAATGCGAAGGCAAAATTCGGCTTGCTTCCAGCTTGCATTCCAAGCTTTGCTTTGCAATTCCGAGCTTGTTCGAGATCCAGATCGACTAATTCCAGCTTTTCGAGATCGATTTGAATCAGTTGCGTCGAACATGAAAAAGGATAAAGTCAGCTTTCCTCTTCCTTCTTCTTTCCTCCAACAAAGTCGACTTTCCTCTTCCTTCTTCTTTCCTCTTTCCTTGAAAGTAATTGAGCGATCAATTCAATTATACAACTTAAGTGATTGGTTTAAAAGCCATTACTTGAAGAAGTCAATTACTTGGAGATAGGTGGCGGACGTGCATAATAGAAGGTTCTATTTTCAGTTGCAAATCATACATGTCATGCGAAATTCGGGGGGAGATTGCCGATTGTTTTTTTTCGACTTCCACATGTGCCAGTTCAACTAAAGCTTCCAGCTTGTAATTGCCCCTCTACATTCTATAAGTAGAGGAAGAACCTTCGGGTTAATCATCGATCAGAATTTGTAAGAAGCAATCTTGTGTTCTAGACTTTGTGCTGAACCCCTGAGAGCCACTTGTTGCAGAGGAATACAAAGAAGCGCGGGTTTAGAGAACTTTGTGTCACGGTGTCTTGTGTTTCTTGCTTTTAAATCTTAGATCTTTTAAGTAAACTTTGTGTTATTTTAGATCTGATCTAGAAGCTGCCTTTGCTTTATAATTACGTGTGTTCAAATCTATTAAGTTTCTTCTATGTGCATGCGATTAGCTCTGCTTTATCTACTAATTGGGATGCACATCTTCCTCATTTCTTCTCTGTAATTCCTTTACTTTCTTCTTCTTCTAATTTTCCTTTCTTAAAAAGCAGTGCTTACTTTGCTGCGAGAACTTCTTAGTTATGGTTCATGAACTAAGTGGTTAAAGTAAAACCCACGATAGATAAAAACACATTTATCTTTGCCTTTACCCTCTAGTAGATTCGTGATAAAATGCTTACTACTTTCAAAATATAATTAAAGACATAACGATAAGCTTGGGGTTTGGTCCTTGAACATGTTGACCTCTATATAGTCATTTCACCATTTTACATACACTGATGTATAGACTTTTCAACACATCAATACACGAGTACTTGTCATGAAATGCAAAAATTGACTATTAAGACTGAACTCTTAACCTCTTCTCACAAGTGACTATACTTACTAGAGTAACCAATTTTATTGTCTCTTTCTCTTTGGAACATGACTAAGAGCATTTGTATTTTATTTTCCGTATACCAAAATCAAGGAAAAATAAAAAAGATTTTCCATGGTTGAATATATACCCGGCAGTTGAAGAATTTTTCACCAAGACAAAAGGATCCATGAATGAAGATATACCCGTAGTAGAAGTAGTTTTCACTAAGGCTAAAGGAAACGTGCTCAACTTGATGAATGGGACCCACTTCATTTCTTTTGGCTGCACTTTGCAAGAAAATATTCCAAATAGTTTTAGCACTATTACTAATTTTCAACTCCATATAAAAATGTTCAGCATTATTTAACTTGTTCCTATGCCATTTGTTTGGCTAGAATGATTTTTCAATTTATTTTTTCCAAAATTTTCCAGCACTCCAATGTTTTTTTTGTTTAAATGCCCAACAAGAAGATACATTCCAGCAATCTTTCTATTTTTTATGAATCCTTACATCCATACTTTCATGCTTTGATAAAAAAATCCATGCTTCTCTCTTACATAAATTAATATATGTACTCAAACTTATATCTTCCATTTTTTTGGTATAACTCTTTTCACACACACATGCACGCACACGTGCACACACGCACACACACACACACCCACACACACGTGCACTCACGCGCACGCAGACACGCGTACGCACGCACGCACACGCATACATGCACGCGCACGCTGCTTCACACACACACACGCACACATGTATGTGTGTGTAAACAAATATATTAGTGTTTTAAAAATCGCAACCAGACTGGAACCGATCGAGGTCCGGATCGAACCGGACCGGTTCAAACTTAATGAACCGGTTTACTAAAAAATACATAAAATTTTATATTTTTAATGAAAATAATATATTTGAAAGGTTAAAAACCATGATTCCAACAATTACACACAAAATATGCAAAGTTTGCTCTTATATATATGTAAGAAAGGTGTTTATAGCAAAATGGCACGAACTCCAAGTCCAATACACAATACATATATCATATATGAGATTCCGAAACAAAATACATAAACAATGAGGCTCTAAAATGCCTCCATGTCCAAAACACAATACATATATCATATATGAGATTCCAAAACAAAATACATAAACAATGAGGCTCTAAATGGCCTCCATAGTCCGAGACTCCAAAAAAACAACATGCTATGAGTATGATCATTGATACATTACAAATACTACAAGTTACAAAACTCTAGAATAAACTAGATGACATCAATGATCAATCATCGAACTCTGCACACTTTCTTGGAAATGGGGTCCTCAAGGTTATCCTCATCAATATCATCATTGGCCTCGCTCGACTCGACTCTCATCCAAATCCTCGGTACATCTCTGCAACAAATCGTATTGACACGGGGTCGGGGAGTAGCACGAGTGCGACTAGTGCTTGTTGTGTCTCGTGACGGATGGTGGCGGTCTGTTAATGGCTCATCAGATTCTTGATCCAAACCCATCCACCCCAAGTCATCGGGATCAAACTCTGCTAGTGACTCTCCTCTACCCATTCTGAGGTTGGATCTATATCATCCAAGACAATGGGATCAATATCAGGTCTTCGGTTCAACAACTGGTTGCGCCTTAACCGAAGGTTGTACTGCACAAAGACAAGATCATTCAACCGTTGTTCCAAACGGTTTCTCTTCTTCGTGTGAATCCGCTCAAAGACGGACCAGTTGTGCTCGCACCTAGAAGCACTGCAAGTTTGGCTCAGGATCCTAATTGCAAACTTTTGCAATTGAGGACACTGACTACCAAACGAATCCCACCAATGTGCTGCGATAAAAAGTGTAAATGTTTAATTAGTAAACAATGACGATAAAAAGTTAAAAACACAGTTAAAAATTAAAAGTAAAACAAAAACTTATAACTTAAAGGCTAAAGTGTAATTCAACAAATTAGATAAAGATTGTCTTATGCTAAAAATTCATGATTATTCATTAAAATTTTTAATCAAATGAACTTCAAAAAACTTAGAATTTCTTACTTGGTTGGTCCAGATCTCTTGGAATCTTTGCAAGGTTTTTCCCAAAGGTACTTGTGGCTCTGCTGAAGAAGCTGATCTGTCGGTGAACCTCAAGTTGTTGCATCTCATCATGGACCATGCGCTCTAGGCACTTGTACAAACCATCTTTTACTTCTCCTATTTGATCTTCTCAGTGAGCTCGTAATGATATTTCGGGTTCAAGAAATACCCAGTGCATGTATAGGCCGATGGAGGAGTTGATTGTTCCATCTATTAGCTATGATATCCCATATAGGCCCATACTTAGTTACCCCTGTCTTTGTATGCTTTGCCCTTATCTCCTTTGCACGATCCATAGCCTCATAAATATAGCCTATGGGTAATTTTTCCCCATCCACCAACTGATGACACCTTAACAAGAGGCTCGACAACTTTCACAATCTCTCTGTTTTTTTTCAAAATAAATTATCAAAAAGTTTCTTCTTTGTGTCTTTCCCATCCTGTTTCCGGCTCCACTTTGATGTATTCCATTAATCACTTGAAAACATTTTTCAAGTTCTTTGTTGAGAAAGAAGAGATCGCAATGTGAGGAAGTTTGTTGCAAATCTCGTGATGGTGGCCTAACAAGTTCTTTGCCCTTAGTGTGTTTCCTCATTAGGTTCAATACTCATGAGTGATTGTAGATGTATTTGGTGATGCTTTTGGCATGCTCTCAACATCTTGATCCAATCTTTAATTCCTAAATCTTCAAGCATGAGGTCTATGCAATGATGTGCGGCACATAGAGTCCAAAATATTGTTGTGTTTAGCCTCTAACATCTTACCAGCAAGAACATAGTTAGAGGCATTATCTGTTATGATTTGTACAACATTTTCCACCCCCACCTCTAAAACAATCTCATCCAAAAGCTCAAACAATAAATTTGCATCTTTCACCCTATCAGATGCATCTACTGATTTCAAAAACATTGTACCTTGTGGACAAGAGGCAAGAAAATTTATTATTGTGCGGTTCTTGCCATCACTCCACCCATCTGACATAATAGTGCATCTTGTTTTGGCCCATGAAGCTTTGCAACCTTTCAAATATTCATCTATGGATGCAACTTCTTTCTTCAAAAGTGATCCTCTCAAGTCATGCATACTAGGGCCTTTGAAGCCCTTACCAACAACAACAATGGAATCAAACATCGGCTGGTAATAAGGTGAGCGGACAACATTGAAAGGGATATCTACATCATACCACCATCTAGCAATGTACTCAAAAGCTGCTTCTTTGTATTGCTTCTTCCTATGGTTATCCAAGGTGGACTGATTTTCTGTTGGCATGGAGGCACTAACAGGTGTGGAAGATGGAAAAAAACTTTGTATGGTCTTTTTTTTTTTTGAGGTCGGTTTTCTTGACTATGAGTGGATGGGGAGACATATACTTGAAAGGGGTCTCTAACATTCACAGAAGGGTCGAGCAAGATCCTTCAACACTCGAGTCATGTTCCCTCCTCCCTATTTCAGCTTCTATTTCTTTTTGCCTAGCCTTCTCTTCTCTATGTTTTTCAAGCATGTTTTTCATTTCCAACCTAATGACATCAATATTAGGTGCATCACATGGGGTAACTTGGCCTCTTTGACCAACCAAGTGTTGTTTCAACCTATGAATCCCCCTTGATGTGTTTCTTACAATATTTACAAAAAACTTGATTATCAATTACATCTGCATGGGTCCATGTAGGGTCTTTTGTTTTGGGGGCCATTGCAAATGCAAACAAATCTGAAAATGCAAATAAAAACAAAATAAATTTCATATTTCTTATTTAATAAAATTTACAAATAAGGGGCAAGTTTAAAATGTAACATACCTTTCAATGTGCACACAAATGAGGTGAAGAAATGCTCCAAGCTTGTATATGGGCTGCACCCTCCAAATGTAGATGTGAATGCCACCACAAAGAGCCCACACTTGATGCCAAACAACCCCCAAACTCACTCCAAATGAACACTATTCAATGCTGCCCCAATCCTCCAAATCCTTGCAAATAAGAGAGGTGCTCACAAATGGATGCCAATATCACCACAAAGAGCCCACAAGCAATGCCAAACAAGCTCCAAGCCTCCAACTTCCAAGCTCACTACAAAAAATAAACTCTTCAATCTTATGCTCACAAATGCTCAATGAGAGAGGTGTGAAGTGAATAGAGGGGGTGTATTTATAACACCAAATTAGGGTTTAGAGAGAATAAAAAATACAAAAAAATAATTAAAAAGTGTATTTTTAATGTGGTCGCCGTATAAGGCTAAACAGGGCTTGGACCGGGTTTAGGACGAAACCGGACTGGTTTGACCGGTTTTAGCCCAAACCAGCCGGTTCTATACGAAACCGGCCGGTTTGAAGAAAACGTCAAACCGATCCGGTTTCTCGAGCGGTTTGATAAATAAATAGGTGAACCGGTCGAATCGTCCAGTTCCGGTTCCGGTTCGACCGGTTTTTAAAATGTTGAAATATATATGTTGTAAATATTAAATATGGCTTCTGTAAAAATATATGCAGCCATTAAATTATGGTAAAAGAAATTTCTTACTCATGATAATCTCGTCTTATTGTAAATTCACATTTCTCACAGTCCCACTCTTCAACATGCTCCATGGCTTCGATACCACTACTAGAAATTTGCGAAGGAAAAATAGAAGACAACCAATGTATTTTATTAATTTAATAGGTGGGTGACAAGAGGTAAATATAGGTTTGTCAAAGGCAAGTTACAAAGCTGTTGATAGATGGGAATTGACTGCCTGAGCTCAATTTTTTAATTTTAACCCACTAAGGAATTAATGACTAACATTAATTACTACTAACAATAACAAGGTAAATAACATGAAAAGGGCTGTCTTACATGAGAAACATGCTCTACACAATTTATTGAAGACTAAACTAACATCCTATCAAATATAATAAACATATTAAAATACTTTGGATCAAATGACCCAACATTTACTGTGATGATGGGTACATCATAGCGCAAGCTTCAGTTCAACATTTAAATTTGCTTTGCTACCAAAAAACACCTGACCCAAATTCACACATCTAATGGGCAGACCCACTTGATTTAGATCACTCGCGAACCTAATGGCCCTCACTTCAATGATAGTGATAGTGACACGAATATGAAGGGATTTCTTTTATCCTCCCTTAGAAGATCAGAGATGGGTCATGCAATAAATTTCTGTTTGTGAAAAACATCATAGATCCATTACAAAACTCCATCAATCTTTAGGTCAGAGTTTCGATCTCACATCCGTTAACTCACAGACATCTTTGACCAAGGCTAAGATTTCTCAGTCAGAATCAGCCATTGCTGTGCTCACTCCATCTACTAAAAACTGACCATCACAGTGCTAAGAATCTCTAGTGCTTGACGAAATACCTGCACACTATACATTTCCTTAAAAATTAATATTGAATATGATGGGCCATTACTCACTTTTTAAAGCATCGAAGCTATCCTAGAGCTCCTTAATGCTAGAGAAGCACAACTACATCGAAAAAATCATAAGCCATGTTGAGACCATTGGTGGGGGCAAGTTCATTTGTGGTCATGTCATTATTGAGTTTTGGAATACTTTGCAGCAAATCTACTTTTAACAACCCAATGTGTTTTATTGAAATTCCAAAAAAATTAAGTACAAAGAAATCTACCGTCTAGTTTTGCATTTATAATATTGTGAGATTAATACCTTTCCTTTCTTCAAAAGTTGATAAACCAAACATTTACCATTGGTCTTCTTTTTATCTAAATACAATGTGTAATGTTATTGCCAAGTGCTTGAGGAGTTTGAACCCTAGTAGCAAAAATGTTTCGAGAAAAATAATTTTTCCAGATGTATAAGTTATTTTTTTAAAATCACAATTGATCGGGAATAATCGAAAAAACTGAAAACTGCTGAAAAAATGCAAAAAAAAGAGAAACACTGTTTTATTTTTAAATTTTCAAGGCATTTCCATTGCATTGGGATACATATTAGGCATTTCAATTGCATAGAGAATAGATACAAGTTATGAGAGGAAGATAAATGAGATTGTATGCCATCAAAATTGACAAATTGTTTTCTTTCATTAATCTCTATATTGTTCAATTTCATTACATTACAAAAAAAGTGAGGGAGCCAATGGCAAGGTAGACTAGTGATCAGTATTCAGCTTATCTAGACTCTAGATGTTGAAGCTCTAGTGTCAAAACCTCTCCTTATTTGAGAGATGAACTTGTCGCCATACCCAGACTCCTCCAATATGTCCAAATCCTGTGTCTAAAACTATATTAAAATGGCCTTAATTTTAACTTAGCATCTCTAGCAGGTTTTGAAATTCAGGGGACAGTTTGATATCAGTGTTCTTTCTTCCACACACAACTTCTAAAAAGACAACACTGAAACTATAGACATCAACTTTAGTAGATAATTGTCCATGCATTGCATACATTGGTGCCATATAGCTGCTACATTAACAAAAATAAGTTAGTGGATCAAAAAATCTAAATGACAAGCCTGAAAAAAGAAAAAAATCTTCATGTGCACATCTTAAAGATTCTAAAAGTTTTTGCAAAGAAAAAACAAAGCGAAATCAAAATGTTGCGGGGATCATTTTCATCCCTTGCATGGAGTTAATTTATATAATTTTTGCTAAGTTCCCTATATGTGTTTAGTTGCTTTTGTTGTTGAAAGAGATATTCTTCATTCTAACTATTCAAGTCATTTAAATGCAAACTATCCAAATATTTTAGTAGTTGGGACATGGTTTCTTCCATGCTAAGTAATCACTCCAACCTTAGCATTGCTGACAAGAAGTATTTTATTGAACTAGAAAACAAATTGCTTACAACAAATATGCGAGTAAAGGAGTCTCGAATAAACTATTCTAGCTCGTGATACAAAATTATATGGCATATATTCACAACCATTTGATATCAGAAGCAGAGTTTGCACAAAGCAATTACTTGACACTGAGAAACCATCTATTAGACCTTGGCTGAAACGAATTATTATTTTCTGAATATGTGATAAAAACAACTTTTCTGAATAAATATAACCTTAACGTATTTATTTAGCGAGACTCTTACAATGTTCCCCCAATTTGCGTATTAACATTGTTTGTTTATTGCTTACGGTTTATCGGGAAATTTTGGTCTACATTGTGGGAGAAGATGGATACTAAGCTGAAAAGGTCTACCGCTTTTCATCCGCAAACAGATGGGCAAAAAAGTGGTAAACCGTACCTTGGTCCAGCTCTTGAGAGGGTACAATAGGAAACATCCTAGGACTTGGGATGAGAATTTGGTATATATCCAACATTCTTATAATAGGGCAGTTCATGCTTCTACTAGTAAGACTCCTTTTGAGACATGTTTTGGTTATTTGCCTAAGAGTGCATTTGATGTTGTTTTGAGATTACCATGCAAAAATGACGGAAAAGTGGATCTGGAGACCCACAAAGCTGAAAGGTTCATTGAGAAAATTCAGTAGATACACCTCCAAGTACAGGAGAGGTTGAAAGAGTCACAGGCCAAGTACAAAGCACGACATGATCAACATATAACTGAGCATTCTTTCCTTGTTGGTGACAAGGTATGGTTGTACTTGAGAAGAGAAAGGCTACAGGAAAAGCTAAGAAACTCAAACCTCTTCGTTATGGCCCATTTGAAATTCTAGAACAAGTGGGTAAGAATGCATTTTGCTTGGATTTGCCTCCTTATATGAGAATATATTCAGTTGTGAATGTTGAGAATTTATGTCTCTTTGAGCCCTCCATGTTGGATTAGGAAGAAGAGGGATTGTTGCTACCATCTATTGAGGATCTTGCTCCGGATCAGCTGGAATTAGAGGAAGATGTGGTATTGCAGCGGAAAGAGAGAACAACACAACGAGGAGTGCAAGACAGGTGGTTGATTGGGTTGAAAGGTCAATTGCCTACCAAGGCCAAGTGGTATTCTAGAGAAGATGTGGGGAAGAAATTTCCTCACCTCATTAGTCCTTGAAGCTTTTAGGGACTTAAAAGCCTCAAATTGGGAGGTATGATCCAAAAATGGATCTAGAAGTACCCAATTCTATGTATTCTTTGTTTAACTTGTAAGATCCTCTCTCTTTCTCTCACATGTAAATCTGCACAACTTCAAATGACAAGGCAAGAGAGTTTTGTTTTAAGAAGGAAGTTTGGCAGCAGTGATGCGGTAGTTACCCAACCGTTATACAACAGCTTAAACGATGGTGAGATGTGTGAGATGTGTGTGAAGCTTTTAGGGACTTAAAAGCCTCAAATTGGGGAGGTATGATCCAAAAATGGATCTAGAAGTACCCAATTCTATGTATTCTTTGTTTAACTTGTAAGATCCTCTCTCTCTCTCTCACATGTAAATTTAACATAAGAACGGTTGAGTTAGTTGAACGTGATCAGCACAACTTCAGATGACGAGGCAAGAGAGTTTTGTTTTAAGAAGGAAGTTTGGCAGCAGTTATGCGGCAGTTACGCAGCTGTTATGCAACAGCTGTTTGCAAAAGTTATGGGCTCTGGATGTGTGAGACTTTGCATCGATGCAAAACTGCCCTAAGCCTCAAGCATCATTTTTACATCCTCCGCAGTGGTTCTTTAAGTGCTGGTCTGCAAACAACAATGGTTTAACAACCACTGGTCTGTAGATACCAGCAGTTTTATCCACACCGGTTAAACAATCACTTTAAAGATATGAACTGGCTGGTCTTCTCTTTCTCAGCCTTTCTAAGGCCTGGAAGGGACATCTCTTGAAGTGCATAAGAAGGGCCATGGACCCGGGAATTGGAACCAATGATCATGGAACATGATCTACTGGACTTAGGAGTGAGTTGGTAAATGTATGAGGGAGGGACAGAGTAGTCAGTTATCTTGACTGCAACTATTCTATGTTGCTTTAATTTCTTCCATCACAACATTGGGAAGATGGGAGAAACAAATGGTGTTTAATGTATGCTCTTGGAGCTCTTTGTATTTACTCATTTCTTTGAAGGAAGATGTGTAGTTGCCACTTCATCTGGTTTCCCCACATTGAGGTTTCTAGGATGAAATCCTTTGTGTTGTGTTTGTTTCCATTCCTTTCTTATTATTTTATGGTTTGCAAGTAGTTTACTCTTTCTAATGCACATTATACCACTCTAAAGAGTTCACAAACTGTCATTTTGGAGCAAATTCAAAGTAGAGCAACATTATTTGGTTTTGTGAATTCTAAAAGTATGCAACCTTGAGAGTTTACTAATCATTTTGGTATGAGAGTAGAAAGTTCCTGCTGGCTTGAAGAGGGTTTTGGTGACACATAGGAGTTTGTGTGTATAACAAGATTGTATGCAAAATTTTTCGACAAAATTTTACAGGAACCTATGGTTGCATAGAACAGCCATGACCAAATCCTTGAGAAGAAGCCATGAGGAACTCCATGTTTGCGATGCACAAGTACAAGAGGAGAATAGCGGACTGAGGATGCTGGTGCAGCACTTGGAAACAGAGAATGAGCAGTTGCAAGAGAGATGGAAAAATTATGGAGAGTTTTTCATGGATATCATGGAAGGGTTGCAACATGATTTTCTTAAAAAGGAGAGATTGTTGGCAAAGCTCCAACATGATCTTGAAGGAGAAGAAAGTAGAGAAAAGTCTAGTAAGAGAAAGGGAACAACCTCTACCAAAGATGCTCAAACCATGACAAAGGTATGCATGGTAACCACTTCCTCACATGTTGTTTCTTCCCACATGCTAAGGGTATTATCTCTTAGGTGGTAATGCAGATAGGATATGATGGAAAAAGGCTTGGCAATGATGGGCAAAGAATCCTTAATCCCAATATTGTTGAGGAAAGGCCTCAATGTGCAAGACTGGGATATAGTACAATAGAGATTGGAGAATGCCCTAGCACGGTTGAAGCAAGAGTAGCTTCCATGAAGGACTCCATGCCATCTACACACCAAGGACAACCCAAAGAAGGTAAAAATGTTTCTAATATCATTATTCTTGAAGCCCTGAGATGATTATGGTGTGTTTTCAAAGTGTGGACAGCAATCAAGCAAACAAGAAGAGGGAAGCATGAGTCTACCTCAAGAGGACAAAAGAAGCACTTCCAAAGAGAGGGCAGCCTTCAAGTCATGAAGGAGAAGATAGTGCATCACTACTCCATCCACATGATGCAAATGCAAAGAGGAAATGGGGAGATTACACTCCAACTTCACCACTTGCAAGTACAAGAAAGGAAGGAAACATGTATGAGGACAACCCAAGAAGTAAGCACAGGGCAACCCAAGAAGGTATGCTAAAGAGAAGTCTTCCATCTTCTATTCCAATTGTAAGAAGGAGGTAAGGTAGCTCAAGAATGTTGGTATCTTTTTCCTTGCACTTATTGTGGGAAGAGTAACCATTGTATGGCTATGTGCAAACAAACCATCACCAAGGAGCCCAAGCTCTTTAGGAGAGATGGGAAAGAAATAATCCAATCTTCAAGAAAACAAGAAGATAATGTTTAAGACACACTCCAAGAAGGCAAAATTTCACTTGATATGAGCATGTGCAAGTCTAACAATTTTATACTCATTGCAAGATTAGTGGGAATTGGAATGGAAAGTGTTGGAAACTCCATCCACATCTTCACCCAAAGAATGGTAAATGCAAGAATGCAACCATAAACAAGAGGGGAAGAAGAGCCTACCAAAACACAAGAATCAAGGAATAGAGAACAAATCTCATATGTTTCTTCATCACCATTGCAAGCAAGTAGTGATAATGGGATTTCATTTGATTCTTGGATTGAGCATTTACATGATTTGCAAAGAAGAGGATTTTGAGTTGCTTTCAATGTATGGGCATTGGGTAGCACTTCAAATGTATCTTCAAAGCATTGTATGTTTCTATTTGTTGGTAGAGAAAATAGGGGAACTAGTTCCACTTGTATGGGCAAGCATGGGAATCCTTGTACTCATCAAAGGTGAACATGGAATTGAAAAAACCACTTGGGAATAACAAGGGTGGCCAATAGCATGATCTGAGTTTTTATCACTCACTATTTGTATTGCATAGAAAGAAAGGGAAAAAGGCCCTCCAAAAGAGCAAGTTCAAGCATAAGGTTGGGCAACAACTTCTAGCAATCAAATCATCAATGAGGGATGATAATCTGTGTCATTTTCTCCATTGTTGTATTTGACAAATATCTCATTATAGTTGTTGTAAATGCTAATGGGAAAACAATTGTAGTATGATATTTCAGTATCATTCATTTGTTGTAGCAATCTAGGGGCACTTCAATAATTACAACATTGATCTAAAGGTCTGATTTGGCTTCATATATTTGTTGTGATATAGATACAGGCTTCATAGTGATTGTAGGAGGTTATTTTCAGCATGTATGTGGTATGCATAGTATGCACATACGGAGCTGCAAGATATACAATGATGGAGCATGCATATTTAAGTTTTGTATGCATGGTTCAAAAGCTCGTACTTGGTAGCACAAAAATTTCACTCAGATTTGGGACAACAATTACCTGACAACTCTCTACTTTAAAAAAAAAAAAAATCTTAAATAACATATAAAACATTGTTAAATGACACGAGAAATGAATTTAAAGAACACACAAATCAGTGTTACGTGGGGATGCGTCCCCTAGATTTTGGTGATGTCCCAAACATCTCGAATGTTTTGGGGACTTGGGGACTTAGAGGGAACATTTTCTATTTTTTAAAAAATCTTTCAAAAGTTTTTTGATGTTTTTACTTTTAAAAAGATGTGCTTTTTACCAATAACATTAAATTATAATCTTGAAAGTACCTAAACTACATTAAATATAATTTAAATCCCTAGGCAATGCCAATCGTTTATACACTAACAAGCAACACTATACTTCAAACCTAGCTTTCAATGGATTCCATTTAAAGTACATAACCTTGAAATAGCTCCAACTTACGATTGGATCAGGCAAGGTGCCTTGAACTCAACCGAGGTCTGGATCTAATCAGGTATGACTATTTAATAATGACTCAATAAACCCAAAGAGAGGGGTTTAATGGCCTTAACCAAATTATACCCAAAATATGCAACAACAAACTGAATGTAAACTGCTGTTATGAATTCAAACACACTGCTGCAATAGTACTGATCATTGTGCTCAATGTGAGGACAATAAATACCACACTATTAAATCCTTTAGCTGGTTCTAATTCAAACAGATGAGTACACACACCAATCGCTGTTTCTAGGAATGCTTCAACAATCAAAGAGTTACCAGCTCCCATATGCAAATCATTGTCATACAAAACATCTAAATCATATATTGAACCAAATCGAATTCCTCCTCAAATGCTCAGAAACATGCCCTATTTATATCTGCCCAAAAGACTTCAAAGAACCCCAAACTACGATCAAACCATACACCAAATCAGACCGCCAGACTTAGGAATAGTTCAACCATAATGGAGAATGCTAAAATAATAGAAATCGCTGCCCAGATATATATTTATTCTGCATTCTATCTATTTCCTAATATCAGCTTACCGTATAAACATATAGTCGCTGGGGGTTAGGAAGAAAGATCAGATCTATTATTTAATAAATATGAGTCTGCAAATGGGATCGGTGGAGTCAGGCATGAACAACAAATTACTTGATAAAAATTTAGATTATTGAGCATATAACCCTGCCCATACACATCGCTTTAGCTAGCAAATTAAATCAACCAATTCATCGCCATTTGGCACACCAAACATGCATTAGAATATTCAAATAACTATCCAAAGAGATCGCTGCAGTTAGGAGGCAACAACACCAAACCAGTTGGTCGATTTTACACTGAATATTGCATACAAAACAATCCATAAATATCAATTAAGAAGTCGCCAAAGATGGAATGAAACACACCAACAAGTCGATTGGCAAAACAAAAATATTTCAATTGAATATCAAAACCAGCTTCAATGAGATCTCCCATGCAAGAGAGAACAAGTATCAAGGGTGGGCATACATCCCAACTCCAAGCATGGAGTTCAAATCAATTTCATCATAGCATAAGTTCTTACAATGATCCCAAGACCTCCTTTTATAAACAAGGAGCACAAAATTCGAAGTCCCTTGTGGAGGGAAATCACAAATTAAAAATAGTTTATTCTCCCTATGTGTGGCGTCCCCTTTCTAAGGGTATTTTGACATTAAAAAGCCACCCAAATATTATTTAATTAATTCCCCTTTTTATTTTGCATTTTGGGAATTAAATTAAATAATAAATTACATCAATTGCTCCATAAATATTCTTTTGTGAGCAATACTCCAAGGTGGTGGAAAAACCACTCAACATCCATAATTAAATAAATATTGCTTTATAATGACAAATGATTAAAATCACTCTCCAGACAATATCATTTAATTACTTAACATAATTTCCCCTTGCAACATCCCAAAAGCCCACGGAAAAGATAGGCTAAGGGTCTTAAAAATGGGGACATTACAGTCCTCCCTTCCCAAGATTGCTTGCCCTCAAGCAATAGCAAAGTCATGTGTCCGAGTCCAAAAGTGTAGTACTCCAACAACCGGGTTCCCATACCACTCAATCGGTGTAGCATTTGTATTATCTTGTGACGCTTCTTTCTCCTGTAATGTCCCTCTTTTTGGATAGTTCGTAACGAAGACCTTTGGCCCCTTTTGTCGACCCGATGGCCAAAGGAAGTGTCAAGGGTGACAGAGTTTTATTATTTTATTATAATGTGCAAATATTAAAAAAATAATTATAAGTTGCACATATAATAAATAATAAAGCTTATTAATAAAATATAATGTCAATGTAAAAATACAATTAATTTTAATTGTATTCCTAGGAGAAGTGCGACTTGCATATGGGGTCAAAAAATTAGAAAAGTGTGACAAAAGGCCCATTAGAAAAATGCGACTTGCCTTGGGATAAGCATGAAATATCATTGGTTGCATTGGAGGTCGATTTGGGGTCCTTTGGCCTTTAAAAGGATAGTCGACCTACCTATGTGAATATCCAGATTTTTACTATCATATTTTCCATTGCAAGAGCTTCCAGCTTTGTAAGAAATTCCAAGGACGAAAACCCTTGTGGATTTATCTCTTGCGGATGAAAACCCCAAGGGATTGAGAGGGGATTTCACTCAGAAATTTCCAGCGAGCTAAATCAGATTTTTCAGTCAAATTCCAGCAGTTTCTTTGGTGATTTATTTGCAGCAGTTGGATCGACCCAGTTTGGGCTGTTTGGACCTGTTTTCTAGAGGTATTTACTTCTAAAAATTGTTGTCAATCATCCCCATATTTTTATAAATAAAGGAGCTGCAATTTTATAATTTTCTGAGCATTTTTAGAGGGTTTTCCAGCCAGTTTACATTCAGATTTCAGATCTGCAATTCTGAGTTATTTGTATGCAAATAAATCTGATTTCTATCATATTTTGGCCTCTAAAAATATTAGAAATTGATTGGGAAAGAAAATATAAATTTTTGGTGTTGTTTGCATTGAGTTTTATTCAAAACCCTAGTCGCTTTGGCTGTATTTAATTCACTTTTCCCTAGTTTGATTCCCAAGGGTTTCAAACAGCCTTAGTTTGTCAATTACAATCCATTAAAAATCTGTTTTGGAAGAAATAAATTATTGGGGATCTTTCATCTCCTAAAAGTTGGGAGTGTCTTTTGCTGCAAATTCCTTTTCAAAGCTGCACATGAAGCAAACAAGTTAGAAAAATAAGTGTTGAAGAACATTTTTCTTGCTTCCTCTTGATGTCTCCATGGCATGGATGATGCCCAACTCATCCTCCTACATGGGCTGCCCCCAAACTCTGTCATGTCACCCCAAATGCTGTTGTATGTGTGCATATTCTTCCCAAAAATCAGCATTAAAGTGGCTGGTATCCACCCCAAAATAACCATGCACAAGCCAACAATGACCACCAACAAAAAAAAAAGTCCATCCATCTCATGGCTAAAAACTCAACTGTAGAAGTGATAAGAGAGCTGGAAATAGTGATAACAAACATGAAAATGATGGGACAACAGTTATCATTCTTCAAAAATTTAATCCCAATGTGAAGGAACAACAAACTAGTTGAGAAAAATGACTCCATCATGACTGAAAATTCACTCCCAACTCTAGCCACTTTTCTGTCTAAGTGAGTGTAAACCATGCAATGAGAAAAAACAATCTATAACACAACTTGCTCTTGCTCATGCCAAAGGTACCATCAAAGTATTGAATAACAAAATCCATAGGGGCTGTCCTAACAAGTTCTTTAAACTGAAAATCATCATTATTACTCAAAAAAATACCTTTCCCATTGATTTCTGGATCTACCAATGTTAGGACATGCTTGCCAACACCTTTGTTTCCCATATTCAAATCTGAAACCTCACTTGAACACATGAAATCAGATGTAAAAATCAGAAAATCAGATCTGATTTCTTTTGAAAAAATCATTGGTTCCCATACCTTTAAGTGCCCATGTGAATGATCTTGTCCCAAGGAGTCTTCTTGCTCCATTTTGCATTCCCTAATCCTCATTTTATCTCTGTCACTTGCATGTCTCTCATTAGAAATACAAATCTGAAATGGAAAAGTATGCAACCATAATCTACCCTCTTCATACCTTGGAGTGATATCCTGTGGGCTGTTTATCATACTTTCATGGGAAAGAGTATTAATCACTCTTCTTCCTTTGCCATTATGTTCCTCATGCACCCAAGTGTTAGGAGCAAAAATACCAATCAAAGTGTGAACAATATACCTCACATCCATCCCTCTAACATGCTCAATACTCATGCAACAAAAACTCTTAAGGGATGATGCATGGACTAGACTCACCCAATCAAATGCTCCCCTTTGTAGATCAAATCTATACCATGGCAAGTCATAAAACACCCAACTATACAAATGCTTATTCCTTCTTATAGGCTGCCCATGAATGTAGCTATCAACATCTTTTGCATATATCTCATAGTGAGGGAAAAATTGAAAAGAAATAGTATCCAAAAATTACTCCTTTCATACCTTGAAAGGATGTCATACGATTTACCTTCCTTGGATCCCCTCATGAATTCCCCAATCTGAAAATCATTATCAGCCCTTGGGAAAATATCCTTCTTCATCATTCCCGAGCCTCCTAAGACTCCATCATGTTCTCCAACATTCGTGCTTGCCATATGTGAATTTTGAATCTCCACTAAATCCCAAGCAAGCATGTGCAAACAACAAAAAATCAGAATTGATGCTCCTTGGAAAAATATTTATTTTCCATACCTCAAGGTGCCCATCATGGATTCTGTGTACCGGAGTGTCTTCTTCCTTAAGCACTTCATAGATTTTGCTTGAAGGATGTATGTATGAAGCATCTCTACAAGTTTCACCCATCTCATTCCTACTTGGAATATGATTAGTATCACCAAAATCAAACTTAGAATTGGAAATCATTACCTCATAATGCAATCCCATCTTTCTATCCTTGTCCCTTGCATACTTTTCATGAGGAAAACAAATCTGAAATAGATAAGTGCATAATGAAAAGTTTACCATACTTATGTGCCTTTTAGAATGATGACAAACCTTCATGTTGCTAACCATACCCATCTCTCTACCAAGCCCATAGCCATACCCATGAAAGTTCAACGTGGAAGGAGAAATTAATTGTAAAATGACATACCTTGGGCTGATCCCAACCTCTCCAAAACTCAGATTTTCTGAGTTAGGTGCAACACCTTTTCCTTCTTCATTCTCTCCACCCAAAATCTCTTTTTCTCCTCTACAAGTGTGCATGCTTGGTGGGAAATGATTGGGAACCTCTATGGGACTTATGCCTTTCTTTTGTCCCTCTAATGGCTTATGGTGGGACCTCAAATCTGATTTCTCAAAGTGCAGATCTGAATCTTCATTTTGCTCTACTTTTATAACTCCCCCTTTTGCCACTACATCATACATGCCAATGTTAGAAGAAAAAGACATCTTTTCAATCAACAAAACATTTTTACCTTGCTCTTCCTTCACTTCTTCATCTTCTTGCCCATGGAAGGTAGGTGACTCTATATAGCCATTGACCTCTTTGATGAGCTCATCCCAATATGCATCAACCGGAGTCATTCTTCTTTTGATCCCCTTCTTTTTCTCCTCAAATCACAAAACCCTTTGAGAGTCAAGAGAGCTTGGGCCTCTTGACTGAGTGCATGGTACTCTTGGCAATATGAATCAAAATCATGCTTGATCCATTCCTTCCATTCACCATCACTCATCAACTCCATGGTCTCTTATTTCTGCACTCAAATCTGAAAACACAAACCCTGCATACACAAAGTGACCCACACGAATAGAGGAAGGATGCTCTGATACCACTGTAATATCCCACTTCTAGGATTTTAGAGCAAACTTGGAAACTCTAGGCAATCCCAACTGTTTATACACTAACAAACAACACTATACTTCAAACTTAGCTTTCAATGGATTGCATTTAAAGTACATAACCTTGAAATAGCTCCAACTTACGATTGGATCAGGAAAGGTGCCTTGAACTCAACCGAGGTCTGGATCTAATCAGGTATGACTATTTAATAATGACTTAATAAACCCAAAGAGAGGGGTTTAATGGCCTTAACCAAATTATACCCAAAATATGCAACAACAAACTGAATGTAAACTGCTGTTATGAATTCAAACACACTGCTGCAATAGTACTGATCATTGTGCTCAATGTGAGGACAATAAATACCACACTATTAAATCCTTTAGCTGGTTCTAATTCAAACAAATGAGTACACACACCAATCGCTGTTTCTAGGAATGCTTCAACAATCAAAGAGTTACCAGCTCCCATATGCAAATCATTGTCATACGAACATCTAAATCATATATTGAACCAAATCTAATTCCTCCTCAAAGGCTCAAGAACTTGCCCTATTTATATCTTTCCAAAAGACTTCAAAGAACCCCAAACTACCATCAAACCATACACTAAATCAGACTGCCAGACTGAGGAATAGTTCAGCCATGATGGAGAATGCTAAAATAGTAGAGATCGCTGCCCAGATATATATATTTATTTTGCATTCTATCTATTTCCTAATATCAGTTACCGTATAAACATATAGTCGCTGGGGGTTAGGAAGAAAGATCAGATCTATTATTTAATAAATATGAGTCTTCAAATGGGATCGCTGGAGTCAGGCATGAACAACACATTACTTGATAAAAATTCAGATTATTGAGCATATAACCCTGCCCATACACATTGCTGTAGCTAGCAAATTAAATCAACCAATTCGCTGGGCATTTAGCACACCAAACATGCATTAGAATATTCAAATAACTATCCAAAGAGATCGCTGCAGTTAGGAGGAAAGTAACACCAAACCAGCTGGTCGATTTCACACTAAATATTGCATACAAAACAGTCCATAAACATTAATAAAGAAGTCACCAAAGATGGAATGAAACACACCAACAAGTCGATTTGCAAAGCACATAAAATATTCCAATTGAATAACAAAAACCAGCTTCAACGAAATCTCCCATGCAAGAGAGAACAAGTATCAAGGGTGGGCATACATCCCATCTCCAAGCATGGAGTTCAAATCGATTTCATCATAGCATCACCCCTTACAATGATTTGAAGACCTCCTTTCATAAACGATTAGCACAAAATTCAAGTCCTTTGTGGAGGGAAATCACAAATTAAAAATAGTTTATTCTCCCTATGTGTGGCATCCCCTTTCTAAGTGTATTTTGACATTAAAAAACCACCCAAATATTATTTAATCAATTCTCCTTTGTATTTTGCATTTTGAGAATTAAATTAAATAATAAATTACATCAATTGCTCCATTCATATTTTTGTGAGCAATACTCCGAGGTGGTAGAAAAAACCACTTAACGTCCATAATTAAATAATTAAATAAATATTGCTTTATAATGACAAATGATTAAAATCACTCTCGTGCAAGATCATTTAATAACTCAACATAATTTCCCCTTGCAACATCCCAAAAGCCCACGGGGAAAGATAGGCTAAGGGTCTTCAAAATGGGGACATTACAAAGACTTTGACACCTAAAACAAAATAATTCACAATCTTAAAATCGAATGAAGAGAAACTTGAAGTAAAAAAACTATAAAAAGTAGATATTGAAAAAAATAGGTAAGGTTATCTTAAGGATCTCATCTGTACTTTGTAAAAATCATCAAAATGATCTTCAAGACCCTTTCCCCCTTAACCTTCCTAGCATTAGGTGACTCTAATTAGTGTGTACTCACAAACATTTTAAGTGATGTGAGGTTGTAATGCTTTGAATGTGATGTTGTGGCGAATTGTGTGACTCATGCTTGCACAAACTCCTATCCATTGGTGTACTCTCTCATCAAGCTCAATACCCAAGGGTGGTTGTAGATGAACTTTGTGATATTTCTTGTCTCTTCAACTGCATTTTTCACTCATGTCATTTTTCCTATGTCCTTGTGCGGGAGATCAATACGATGGGGTGCCCAAAGGGTTGTAAAATGTATAGAGTGGCTATTCTCAAGAAGTCTCCTTGTTGCTACATATGTTGTTGCATTGTTTGTCACAACTTGGACAATATTCTCCACACCCACTTCCATCACCACCTCATCCAACATATCACACGAAGTGTTTGCATTTTTCACTTAGTGGGAGGCATTAATTGACTTCAAGAACACTAGCCCCCCACTTAAAGCCACTAGATAGTTAATCAATGTGTAGTTTTTCCCATTTGTCTACTCATCAAAGGAAATATTGCAGCCCTTTTTACATCATATCTTTTCACATGTAGTATAACTCGCATATTTTGCACATCCTCGAATGATGGGCCTCTCAAAGTATGAGTAGCATCTTTGAAGCTCGTCTCGAAATAGTCACCGCAGTTACTAAATTCTCCCAATATGGGCATTTTGCCACATTAAATAGAATGCTTTAATACCAGAAGTTTTTTGCAACTATCCTTGATTCATTGTGCAATTCTTGGTTCCAACCATAGTTACCTAAGACTCCGGGACGGCGGGACGTTGGGACGGGGTTTTCGGGACAGCAATTTTTTTGAAAATTTGGGGATGGCGGGTGACAAATAATAAAAATATATAAAATATATATAATTTATTAATTTTACAAATATAACATGAATAATTCAATAAACTAAGACTTAAAATTGAAAGTTTGAAGATTGAAACCATTAATGATTAATCCAATTATTCATCTGCATCAGCTTCAAAAGATTTCGACAGGGATTTAAGAGGTAAGAGTCTTTATTTGAGGTTTTTCATTTTACTTTTTTCTGTTTCCCATTTAAGTAGATCTATATGTTTTGAAAGTTAATACGTTTGTAACGTGATTTCATCCACTACTACATGGGTAACTGCATCTATATGTGGTTGACGTACCTATTACAAAGCCACTGATTAGAACATAACAAGAACAAGAGTAACTGTTACACTGTTCTCATGATTTTCAAATGCTAACACTCGACTAAGCTAGCTATATCTAGTTAGTGTCTGCTGCAAGTCCACAGAAAACTACAATATCTTTATAGAAAATTAAGCAAGCATAAAGATTACTCATTTTTCTGAATGCCACAACATTGTACAAACTATAATCTCTACTTTTTCCTTTTTAAAAAAATTGTGACTATTATATTTTATATTTGAGAATAGGATTACATACATTCTGATCCTTGCTACATGCAGATGGGTCTGAAGCAAAAACTTCTGCGATATATAAAATCTTAAATATGCAGCAAACAAACAAAATGTCCTATCACTGAAACAGAAAGAACCATAAACTATCTCGAGATAACCAGCAACGAAGAATTAACAAACACTAGCTGTATAGTGTATGACTGAAAATTTATAAAACTCGACCTGTGACCATTACTTCATATCATCAGACATAACATGGAGGAGCAACAATACTTCTGCAGTTTATGGCAATTATGAGAAATCTGCATGTTGTTTTTTACTAGAATGTATTAAAAGTTTAAAAAATATAAAAAAAGTATTATAAAACTGAAATTCACATGTTTTAATGTTGGAAAAGTGCAGATTTCGTTGGGGACGTGAAGTCCCGGGACGTCTCGGGGACGTCATGAAGTCCCCAAAGCACCCGGGACGTCCCGGGTGCGTTTCTGGTTTGTGGGGGACGTCCCCCTTTTTTTCTGGAAATTGGGGACGGCAGGGAAACGTCCCGTCCCCGTCCCCAAGTCCCCGAGACATCCGGGACATGAGGAAAATGGCCGGGATGCGTCCCTGTGTAATACTGGTTCCAACTAGTACCTTTGAGTGAAGGTTATGACACAAGACTACTTCAAGGAACAAAAAAACCCTTTCCAATTCAATGTGCAAATTGAACTATCTCCAATAGATGAATCCCGTCCCCTCGAGTTAGGGCAATAGAAGAGGGTCCCATGTCATACTTGTAGTCATCGAATCGTCCCTCATTGCCCTTCCTATTCACCAGGATGCAATTACTTCAACTTCTTTTTTTGCCTATTTTTTCTTTGCATAACTCTTTAAGGTAAGTGGGTATCTCTCTTTGAGCCTCGGTGGCACTTGGTTGCTTACGATTTGTGCGAGGTGGTATTTGAGGCAATTGATGCCTCCACTCATCATAAACCTATAATAATTGCATATAACTTGATCGATGTCTACAGCCGGTTCACAATGCTTCCAAAAGGGTCATCAAAGTTCATAGGCTTACTACAAATAACTAAACCAGATGTTGATGTCATTCTAGGATGTATATTGTTGCAAATTGAATGCAACTGAAACAAGTAGAAGCCCTATAAAAAGATCAAAACCACTAGCTGCTAGTGTCTATCAGAATAAGAAGTAGAATAAAATGGGAAAACAAACCAAAAGAATCAAACCTAGGGCATTTAAAATGGAAAATAAATATTCAAAACAAATTTATCAAAAGAACTAGACAAGGACACTTAGCTGATCAAATCATGGCGAAAATCTTTCGTAGAGTCGATGGAAAACACTCTCAATCACCTCACAACAATTTTGAAATGCACAAAATCACATAGTAGATAAGAAATAGAGTAAAATGCAAGTTTCTTGATAAAAATAGCATTTTATTTACGGGACTGTTTAATGCAGCATAGTTGAGTTTTGTGTACAGGCTCAACGAGTTTTGCTGAGTTTTGGCAAGTGAAAACTTGCAATTTTTTGTCATTACTTGGCTCATGAGTTCTGTGCCAAGTTAGTTTTTCAGAGGCGAGTGGCAAGTACTCACATTTTGCTGAATATTAAAACATTGGCACTAGGTATCAACCATATATGTTGATACAAGAGTATTATGGTATGCACATTACAACATTGCCAATGAATAAGCATTGTACATTGTATGTTTTCCTCTCTAGTAGCATGTTGTAGTAGAAATAATGGATGCAAATTGAACGTGACAGCCATTATAGATTGGTCAACATCACAAGGAGCTTGTAACATGTTCGCTTTAGCTAACATGTGAGTTTTAACAGCATCCTTGTTGGTTTACCCTTCATATGAAAGAGGAAAGGCACAAGTAAAGCATCACTCTTTTATTGTGAAGGAGGAAGATGCATGATCTACTTCATCTTCCTCTACAATGCATTCATCATCATGGGACAAACATATAATGGGCCACTGATATGTAAACTCTTAAGTTTGAATACTTCTAGAATTCACAAAATCACATAATGCTGTTCTACTGTAATTTTTCTCCAAAATAACAATTTTTGAATGCTTAGAGTGGTAGAATGTACATTTGAAAGAGTAAACTATTTGCAACCATAAAATAGTAAGAAAGGAATGGAGACAACACATAATCCAAAAGGAGTTTATCCTAGAAACCCCAATGTGGGGAAAACCAGTTTGAAGTGGTGACTGCACATCTTCCTTGTCTTTCCCATGCTGAGGAAGACAAGGAAGATGTGCAGTCACCACTTCCAATTGGTTTTCCCTGCATTGGGGTTTCCAGATAAACTCCTTTTGTATTATGTGTTGTCTCCATTCCTTTCTTACTATTTTATGGTTTGCAAATACTTTACTCTTTCAAATGTACATTCTACCACCAAGCATTCAAAAACCGTCATTTTGGAGAAAATTTAAAGTAGAACAACATTGTGTGATTTTGTGAATTCTAAAAGTATGCAAAATTGAGAGTTTACAAATCATTGGCCCATTATATGTTTGTCAGCAAAATTTTGCCACTGCAGGTCATTTGATTATTTCATTGACTTGGCCAATGGCGACAGGTGACTTTCCTCTAAATATGAAAGGGGCAGCATCTTCGTTTGATGGGGAATTTCGGTTTTTGGTAGTTCTAACCAGAAAGAACAATGGAAACAAAAAGGAATGAGAACCATAAAAAGAAGGAAGGAGTAGGAAGAGATATAGAAGGGAGAGAAACCTACGGTGGAGTATCGGTAAACACAAAAGACCTCTTGGATAACTCGAAATGGATGCTAACAAATGGGAAATCCTTCCTCTAACCTGGAAATGGAAAAATGAGCAACAAATGGAATGGATAAAAATGGAACCTGAGAAATACGAAGTCTTATCTCAAACAAGATTATGTGTTTTGGCACAAAGTCCATCCGCAAGGGTTATCGACACAAAGCTTTTTTGTGCCAAGAGGTAGCACATAACAAGAAAATATGGGAATTCAACACAATATTCCTTCCGAACAACAAAGCACTTTCATTAATGTATGAGATCAAATACCCATAAAGCGGTTCATCTCACACATGCACTTATTCTCCATTAATAATTTCTGGAAAAGTGCATACAACATACAAAGTTAAACAAGAAGCCTTTTTCTAGGGCTGAAAAAGAAGAACCCTTTTTCAATGGTTACCTCTTCATTTATCTCTTATAGGAGAATGTAACCGATTATTGAATGACCTTTCATATTCCCTCTTCTAATTTTACATTCACTTTATACTTTCTACAAAAAGTGACCTTTTATATTCCCTTTGCTAACCCATTTGAAGAATTCCATAGGATTGAACATTTTACATCATGGGATAGATTGTCAAAAGAGAAATTCAACGCTTCAAATGGGAGGTGAAACGGAGTCCGGATGCAAGAGTTATGACCAAAACAAGAAACTATTTTTTTTTCTTTGTAGTCTGGTGCGTTTTCCGCTTGACGCCTACTTGAGTCTCTCCTGAAATGCTGGATGCGATTTTGAACCTGGTATGCACTTGAAGTGCTGCCAGCACCACAAAAGTGCACTTTGGTTTTATGCAAAATCAGTCAAGTTTTGGACTTCTCTTCTTTGGACAAAGTTGATCCTAGAGACAAGGTGTACATGTAAGAGCCAAAATTTTGAAAATTCCAGTGTGTGAGATTTTGGGTACATTAATGCTTGAGTTAACTAATTCATGGATACTCTAGTTATTTTGATTCATTGTTGGTGAGTTTGCATTGTGGAGATCACGATTTCAAACTGTATTTATTCTTAATCCTTTTAAGCCATGTAGTAAATGCCTTGTTCTTGCCAAAATGTTTCCATCTTAGTGTAAGTCGCTGATATCATTTGTAATGATAATGGTAAGGCTTGTCAACGAAGATGTCAAATGCTACATGGAATTCCTGGGTCTTGGGGACATATCAACATCCCGGGACAAGAAAATTTCATAGGTCTTATGTGGGGAGGTGGCAGGGGCAGCGTTGGGATACAAGAATAAGACAAGACACTTTAGGAGTTTTGTTTTGAATAGAAATAAACAATGAATTTGCCATAGACAAATGTCATATCATCATAAAATTAGAGATAATTTTTAAAAATAGTTAATGCACCATGTTTTACTTTGAATTTCACAACGTCACCATTTGAAGCTAATTAGTAGTTCAAAATGGAACAAAAATTAGAATTTGTTTATAAGATTTCAATTATGGTGAGCATTGCAAGCACCTACTACCACATTAGAAGTCAATTGGTTTGAATGGTACAAATATTTATCTCCCTATGAGCCTTACATGCCAACTGGACCTCATGTTGCAATCCTAGAAACTAATGTACGCTTAAACATTCAGTTGCAACCCTAGTTATTGTACAAAACGAACTTTCAATTATTTATTGTATGCTCAATAGAGTAATTGAAATCATTAATGAAAGTCACAAAGAGGTAAGAGATCATATTAACCTCAAAAACACCCATCTTAGCCAATCAAATGTTGTATAGCTGGAAACACGCGCCTCTAGCTGACTAGGCATAAAGCAGTATCCAACAGTGGCTCAACAAGAAGACATGAATGAAGTAAACCAATGGAGAGTGGTCTATTAGGGTCACTAACGTTTGGAACAACCCCATGAAACAAATAATTGATTCTGGCCAAAGCTCATCATTATAGTCACTTTGAAATTAATTGACTTCTTTCACTCAGTTTTTAAATTTGATTTTCTCATTGAGGAGTTGAAACTTGTATTCATTTTGCAACATGACTCATTTGGTGCATCTGAAGTGATCAATTAGTATATCAAGAAGGCATTCCAAGTAGCTTATCAATATTTTAAATTATTTTTGACTCGTGGGAATCCTTGTTTTCCGGCAAGAAACATCCCTCAATATTGGTGATGAGTCTCCCTTGAAATGGGTGCGTGGGAAGATTTCCCAAACTCTCCGTTTTAGAAGACGCATCCTAGAGGGCAAGGGGATTGTTCCCTATTCCCATGTCTTGGAATAGGGTACTCCTTTGCAAAACAAAATGCAACACCGGGATTACATTGGAGATGTCAATACCTTACTAGAGTTGGTAATGATTTCATAATGCAGACAATGATGGACCCATTTCAAGATCTAGATAGAGTATTGAGCCATTGGAATGATCTCTAAAAAAGAATTTACTTTTGTCACAAAGCTATATAGTATTCCTCTTGAAGGATGACATCTGCAGGAATGCTTAAAGCACATGAAGATTGTTTATCTTGCGGAGCAATTACCAGTGGAGAATTATTATAAAATGCTTCTCGATAGTTAAATAATGGTGGGGCTATTCTACTGAATCATGTGATAGACTACAGGAGCCCCAACACAATGTATATTAGCAATTGTAACTGTAGACCTGTCAAGAATGCCACCAGGGATATTTGGCAAGTGCCTTTTGGATTGTTTAGGAGAAAACAGTGATGAAGAATTTGTTTGATGCATAATTGAATGAACATAGTGAAGCCAAATTACTCTTAAAGTCCCAAAGAGAATTCAATTTTAATTGATGCATATGCCTTCTTCATGTCAATGTTTAAGCTAGAACCAGGATGGGCATTGGTGGGGCAATGCATTATGATGCTGTGGAAATTTCTTTCTAGTGATGCATTCTTGGTTTTGTTGATAGATAGTTTTAATATACTACTCCTTGATGTTGTTAATTATCCCAGACTAGAATTTATTTTGTGGCATATAAAAATATGCTTGCTAGGAATCACCTGATCTACAAAGGAGAAATGATATATTGTAGACGGCCTTGGATACACTTGCTAATTGCAAGCTGATCTTGATGCCTACTAACTTTACCTTTCTATGGTCTAAGGAGGGTTTTCTATAGCGATGGAAGATGCTATTATGGTGTAGTGGGAGCGTAAGATACTAATGGGACACGTGTAAAATAGCATGTTGGAGAACTAATTAAGTAGAATAGCATGTTGGAGAACTGGTTAACTTTTAAAAGTGTTGAAAGAATAGTCCACACTCCGGACTGTAGTAGCTCAGTAGTAGAGAAACCTGGCAGCAAATGGGAGATCCTAGCTGCTCCATTAAAATTTAACACCACTGCTGCTTGATGGCCTTTCTGTAACCATGTAACCTTACATGGATTTGATGTGGCATATGCTTTAGAACAATTTTTTTCACCATTCTTATAAATACCAAATTCTCTATATGCTGCCACCATCGTCAATCAGCTGGCAACATTTTACTTCTGCATTGCACTTAGTATTGAAAATGCCTCTCTCTCTCTCATTTTTTTCTTTAACAATACTCTACACAACATTGAGTTGTCACTTTCCTCAGGTTCAATTGAGGCCACTTCTTCTTTTGAGCGGCATGATTTCTTGGCACACTAACCTTATTTGTGCTGATGGCTACTTAAAATCCCTGATGTTCATGTTGGCTGTATCTAAAACAAATTCCATGAAATCTGCTACTGGTCCCTCTTACCTCCATATCCTATATCTTTGAAGGAACAAGAGTCACCTCTTTGGCTTTGGTTTGAGGAGCTTTTTCTCTACTATATTCTCACTTCACAATTATTTGGCTCAAGTAATCTATATTGTCCTTTGTCTCTTGGACTTACACCACAGAGATCCCTGCACAACTTTTTGTCTATCCTCACGGCGAACCAATAACAAGATAAACTTTCAATCGGACATGTATGTGCTCGCTTTAGTGAGCGAAGACTCAAAAATTAGGCAAAAATAGCTCGTGTAGTTTTTATCCAAAGTTCCATTTGCCAAAGTCTTTCGAGGTATTAGTTTACTGACGACATTAATGGGGGAGAGAAAAAGGGAAGGGGAGAGGAGGAAGAGAGCGAGTCTACTGACATGGAAAGCTGAAAAATAACAAAGCAATTTTGACTTAATCATAAGTACCAATGGTTGATATCTACCATTTTAATGACTATTTGTTGAATGATGATTGTGTAGGTATAAGTTGCAGTTTCCCAGTTTTGTTTGCTTGTTTTTGGTTAATAAATTGTCTTGGCCTTTGAAAGATCTGTCAAAGGTGCCATATTGATGTATTTTAGTTTGATCAAATGATGGTGTATTAAAAAAATATGTTATCCTATTTTTTATGGTGTAGGAACCTCTAAATTATGACATTTTAATGAACATATTTTAGTAGAAACATCTCATAATAGGTTTGCTCCTTGTAAAGAAAGGTGAGGATCAAATGACCCTCGAAAGAAACGGTTTAAGTGGGACTAATGATGATGACATGTGCATTCCGTAGACGAGGCACATGGTCATTTCCGATGGGGTATAGAATATGTATTCCTATGCTGAACTACATACAAGGGAAATGGAAACCAATTCCCTTGTGGGCCACTTATAAGGTGGGTTTCATGCACCAAAATGTTATGTCGCTTGGTGGTGACCTAAATTGCTACCTTTACCTTTATATTGATGTAAATTGTTAGGCTTTTGTTATGCCCCTAACATATACCATTTATAAGGCTATGTGTGTGCTGACCTATGGCTTAAATAACGTTTATATTTATATTCACTAGTTAGTTGTTCATTAAGTGTAAACTAATAATAATGAAGGGGTGACCCTTTGTAATCAATACCTATATATGTGGGTGAGTAAATCTCTCCCATAGTTGTGAAGTGTGAATTATTGTTTTGTTGTGATTTTTTGGAGGCCACCCCCTCAAAGTGGCTTAGTGATATAATACATATCCTGAGATATTTCCATTTATTTTCAAGTAATTCCATTACAAGTGATATCAAAGCATAGATTATGGAAGCATTCCCCCTCAATATCTCACACAAAACTGCGAATTTTTCAAATATTTTTAGGTATCTTGAAACTTGTGACAGAGAATTTTCCTTCAAAATTTCCGCTTCTCTGATTAAATTTTCTTGAGTTATTGTGTTTTTATTGTTTTTGACAAATCTGCCCTATAGGCTGCAAATTTTGGAAATTTTTAGACTTATCTACATTTTCGGAAAGATTATCAAATGTTAGGCAGGGTCCATTCTTTGTATTTCCATATTTGAAGAATAATAAATCTAGAAATTTGTTGGTCAAAGTCGACACTTAATTTCTACTTTGTCATACCTCAACATGTCGGGGTCACAAACTAGAGGATGAGAAACAAATTCATACACACCATGGAAAACTCCTTATAAAGATAAAATACAATCTAATTTAGAACTAGGAGGGACTTCCACCATGATGCCGCCTTCATTAGTGATAGTTTTCACAACCTACATGTTGCTATGATTGAAACAAATCACCGATTGAATGAGCTTGAAATAGACTTGATCAAATTTATAATTTTCAAATGAATTCAATCATTCATCCACATGTATCTAATGGCCAAGGTGACCAACCTAGGGTTATTTAAGAGCAATGTTTCATGGTTATTGAAGACGGCATGGAAGATACGATGGATGGGCATGCTAACAATGACTCAAATGGGCCTAAGCAAGACTTTAATAGAAATAGTTGTAACAATAATACTTTCATGTGAAGCGAGATGAATCAACAAAATTTTAACAATAGAGAAAATAACTATGTACTTGGGATAAATGGTCGAGGGCTACAATGGAGGATGAAACACTATGTGAAATCATTGTCAGGCTAGTGCAATGAGAACTTTATAGGGAAAACTTATGCTAATGGAAGATTCGATCACACTTTATCTAAGATCAATGAGATACAAAGTGTAGATATTGGATATCATAACCTTAGATATAGTGGCTATGAAGGTCATTCCACTAGAAGGTCAATTACATCCTCGAATAATATGAGCAAGCGTGATCATTTTGATAGGGCACTGCATTGCGTGTTTCTCGAGAGAATGGATAATGTAGTTTTTTCAAGCGAACCACAAGATAAATACTCAATTGTTAAAAGTACCATCGATATTCGGAAAGGGTGGAAAAATATTCAATTGTTGCTTAGAGGCCATTTAAAAGAGCCATGTCTTCTAAAAGGTCTTTGTTTAATGCCTTTTATGATTATCATTTCCATCTGTTACCTCTTCTCGGAAGGCACAATCAAACTACGAGCCATTAAGGACACACTTGACATCAACATAATTGGTCATCCTCCACCAAAACACACCCTACATTTCTGGTGTTTGATTTTAGCTAGAATATTTCTATCTAAGAAGTGGCACCAAAAATACTAATCATCATGAATCTCATCAAGGGGAAGCACTCGCATTACAAGGATGTGCAATGGGAAGACAAAGGTTGAATACAATAGTTTCCATAGATGGTCAAACATTGAGGATGACGTTTTGTTTGAAGGGGAGGAGCATGTTATGCCCCTAACCTATACTATTTATAAGGCTATGTGTGGGTTGACCTATGTCATATATAACATTTATATTTATATTCACTAGCTAGTTTGTTAAGTGTAAACTAATAATAATGAAGGGGTGTGATCCTTCATAATCATATCTATATACATGGGTGAGTAAATCTCTCACATAGGTGTGAAGTGTGAATTGTTGTCTTGTCGTTATATTTTGGAGGTTGCCCCCTTGAAGTGGCTTAGTAATATATTAAATATTCTGAGATATTTCCATTTATATTCAAGTAATTCCATTACAACTTTCAAGGTGATCATTTAGGCCCACAATGGGGCCTCATATACAAAATTTATTTCTTGTTTGGTGGTGACCTTAAGTACTACCTTTCCTTTTATATTGATGTAAATAGTTAGGTTTTCAAGTCGATTATTTTTCTCTCGGCAAGGAAGTAACGAGTTCTTCTTTATGTGTATATATTAGCCCTTAGATGTGTACCGTGAAAACAATTATGAGGATATATATCATGGTAGATTATTAGCTATGTTACTAGTGTGTAGTTCTTTAAACAACACAATCTCAAAATTTTGACATGTTCTATGAAGAAGGTATGATGATCCGTATTGCAACAAACTATCCTAGTTTAGCAAGAAATATTGCTAGAAAATGTCACATGATAATATGATAATGTTGTATCATTTTTTAAATGCGAGTGTTTGCTTTTTGAAAAGACATTAAGAAAATTTGTTAAAGAAAGACCAATGTTAGTCAAATTTAGCGTATAAATTTCTTTCTTAGTTGATTCATAATAATTTCCATACAAGTTTACCATACTAAAATAATGCATTTAAGGTTGCTTTCTTGGTTGATTCTTGATAATTTCCATAGTTTATTTTGTTAGGAGTATAGAGCTATTGCTTATTCTATTCAAATCATATATGCTTACTTCTTCTTTTCCTTGGGCCAAGGTTCTACGCCCATGTAGACGACTAGAGGATATTATTGCATCGAGAGGCTAAAACAAGTGCCTTGCGCGATTCAACGATATTCATTATTTGTAAAAGATACAACATAGATTATTTTGAAGTCTTAAAATGGAGAGACTACAATCGATAAATCAAGTTGATCATTTACTGATAAGATTGAGTTTTTGGGTGGAAGGGTTTCTTCTTAATTCCTACAAAAGATAGCTCAACCCAATTTTCGGACACTTCGAAGATTCTTGTATCCTCTTTTTCTTCGAATTAAAGCTATACTCCTACAAATCGAAATATTTTTTTTCCAAGAATGGGAAGGAATCTCAATGCTTTGTTCTTGAGAATGTTTAAGCTCCTAGATAAAAGTATCTAGTGAAGGAATCATTTAGCAAGTGCGACTTGAATTGATCTACATCCCATTTAGATTGATATATGTAGAAAGCCATTATGTTGATCACTATCAAGGGTGATGCATATGAACCCGATATATGTAATATTTTTGTGTTGTAAATGATTGTTTTGCTAGTAAGTGAAGCTTCAATTTTATATTATATTAATCCTTCCTATATCATGATTGGACTATTTTCGTTGCATTCCCTTCAAATATAATCTCCTAATTTAAAGAGAATAAAATACCAACAAAGCTTTAAGATTAAGAGACAACTAAAAATGAAATGCAAATTTAGATACATTGTGGAAATCAACTTCGTACTACGATCGTCTCTAACTCTGTTAGTAAATATCCAAGAGGAAGCTTGATCTATTCCAATTTTATCAAAAGCTTATTTTTGGAATATTCTTTTGTGAAGTCGTTTCAATTTAATTTAAGGGAATGTTGTAAATTGCCATAAAGAATTTACTAGTTGTCTAAAAGGGTATAAATAAGTATGCTCATTATATATGTTGGAAAATCTATAAAATACACTTGCATACTTATAAAAAATTTGTACATAGCAAATGTGTAGATGCATCCATCTCAAGTTTTTTAAGCTATTTTTCATGATAATTTATGAAAGTGCTAATGCAATTTTTTTATAGCTAAAATAAAGTATTTAAAGTTACTCTTTATTTCAACAAAATATACCTTGTGTATTTTAGCATATTTGTGTCACCTTAGACTAAGAAGTTTTGGTTTTCCTTCCAATCTTAGTCCTTAGTTGCGGTTCATTACATTTAGTTTGGAGTTGTGTGTATATAGTCAAAAGTACTCATTAAATTATGTATTTCATGTGTGATTTCTCCACAACTTCTTGGATTTTCTTTTTGTAGAATGGTAAAAATAAGGTTGGTGGGTCCGTCAACTATAAATTAAAATATAAAAACCTCACACATGGAATGCAATCATATCATTTTTTCGAGACAAATAACTATAACCAATCTTATCTCAAGGCACAAATTTATCATAGGTGACATATGTAGCTAAAACAATTGCGTTCACGATTCAAACACCATAATCAAAATAAATAAAGCTTCCAATTGAGCCCCAAAAGAGCAATCCCTAATCCTTATGACAAAACATTACTCCAACCTAACTAAAGGTATTTTTGCAACAAGCTTTTCAACAACCAAAACAAAATTAAAAATTCACCACATAAGATTGACAACCAAAATTTGTAGTCAAAAGGTCTATAGCAAACTTAAGCAAACCCCTTTTATGATGAGATCTAAGAATCATGTACCTAGGTGCCATCTTTCTTGAAGCCCAATTTTTCTCTTTGACAATTGTCCAAATTATTCGTTATTTGGCTTAGAGGTACCATAAGAAGGTTTGACTATAGAGTTAAGAGTTACCAACCAAAGGAGGAATACCCCTGGGTGAACATAGAACAAGGGACACAATAATCATGGAGGGCAAACCCTAGGGAATCATCGAGCTGGCTCAACAAATATTACCAATCCAAAATGATAAGTTTCCAAGGTGGTCTCTAAAAAGAGATTTAGGCGAGAATCACTAGATATGGAAAAGCTAATATATGTTAGACTTCATTGTTGTCATTGGGAGGTTCCAAAGGTTGATCCACATGATTAACCTTAACTTGATGAGATGCCCCCTCCCATCATGTGGCTTGCGTGGTGCTTTTAGCCCCTAATTTTGTAGAGGAATCTTATTCCCTTTTGGGGAAAGCTTCTATGGTCCTTTGGAGAATCATGTTCGCACGCAAGAGACACTTGCTCATAGTCTAGTTATTTCCATTTAGAATCCTTAACCTTGAACCAAATCTCCTAAGTTCCATGTGACAATTCAAATCCAACACAAATTCAACCAAGATGAGGTTGGAAAGGGTGGGTTGTTTCTAATAGAATAGAAAATAAAATTTCTAAGGTATTGTTGATAGCATTTAGATTAGAGATTATTTTGGATTGTAGAGGAAGGTTTGGTGTCTTGACTAAAACTAGAGCTATAGAGAAGTATGTGTAGACATGTTAAACTCGGGAAACTCACAAATCCCCATGACCACAAACCCAATTGAAGAAGCATATCTAAACTTAAGAAATTGGGTTTCAATGCGATCTCTTAGATCCCATCGACCACCGATCCAATTGAAGAAGCAACTCGTTGTCTTGCACATAATATAGGCACAACAAAGGTAAATGAATAGCTCATTTGATGACACAAGGTTTCAATTTTGTTAGATCCACAAATGTGAATTAAGAAGAGAAGGCCAAAGCTTGTGAAACTTATCAACCCAATTTTGACATATAATTTCGCTTTCTCGAATACATTTACCCACATCTCTAAAATGTGATTCACATCGAGTTTTTAGTACTTGGAATGGAGGAAGAGTAGGGCATAAAGTCTTTAATTTTTACTCTTCCCATTTGTTTCAACTCCAACATCTTCAACAATTATCCCGGGTTCTCTCTCCTTATTTATCCCAATTGCACCAATATAACAAAAACAAATGCATTGTCTTTTTCACCACATGTGTTTGTTTTCAAGCCCGTAAAAGCCATGGATGGATAAAATAATGATGGATGAAGACTACATATGGTATCAAGAGACTCTTAGGTAGAAGCAAAGCAACCAAAAACAAACAGAGGTGGAAAAGAAGCTTCATACGATATGGAGAAGACATTGAATGTTGAAGAACTTGTTTGTGTGGGAATCTTACCACTAGTTCGACCCATCCCTACAATCGTGATAATTACAACGAGTAAGGAGCCATATGGTGTAAGGTTTAAAGTCTTGCACAACCATCCCTAAATAAAGCTTGCAACGAAGCACAAGGTAAAGGAGGGTACAATACTAGACAAAGGGTTTGAAGCAACAATGGTAACCATAAATGGAGGTGTAGGAGGGAGGTCAAAAGAGGATCTCGATATCTAAGACCATTTGTTATTGTCGAAGGAACAAGTAGGCATGATCTCAACTTGCTTCGAATCATTTTGGCATTTAGGGGACAAAACATAAACTTAGCCTAAGAGATCAAGGTTTTCATAAACATTATTTGAGAATTTGCATTCATGTTGCATTGTTGCATAAAGACAAGCCCTACCACAAACAATAATAGGAATATGAGAAACAACAAAAGGATGGTGGAGTAGAAAAGTCATCTTTAAATGCAACTATTTGTAATGTTAGGAAAATAATGTTCTTAGAGTTCACATGGGTTGGAATAATAATATGCATTTGTAATATATAAGTTGTGATATAAACAATCATATATATGGAGTCCTAATAGTTATTATTGTAATAGTGAATTGTGAGAACTAGGTAGTTGTAGTTGTGTGTGGAGCGATCCTAAGAGATAAGAAGAAGATTTGTAGGAGAGAATAATAAGATTTTGAGTATATTGTGGGATGGCGGTTGACTCCTAGAACATAAATGTATCCTCTATTTAATGTAATGTAGTGCTAAATGAATTGAAGATCACAAATGAATTATTGTTTAGACAATAAGAATTTGTAGTATAATATTTTAGTGTGCATTTGTGTCTTTTGTGAAACTCTATTAATTATGTGTGTTTAGTTTTATTAATCTAAACCAATTTTATCATCTAAGATCAACGCGAGTGTTTTCCATTAATCATGAGAGTCTATAGAGGGTTCCTCCATGCATCGTGCACTTCAAGAAAGGCAAGGAACTAATTTGAGAATATACAAGGCGTTAGTTAGGAATAATAAGAGGAGATACAACTTTGTTTTGGTGGGAAGTCGGTATAAAAGTGATAGTACACGACGTTGACTATAGGTCGCAAAACATGAAGAGGAACAAGCTAGTTAGTTGGTAGTGGTACAAAGCGAGATAGCTGTTAATAGCAAATCAAGTCTTGACTTATGGATGAACAAGTACAAAAGGATGTGAAGGCTATTCTTTTCCCAAAATGCACCACATACATTCTTTGCCAATCTTTCTCAAGCAAAGGCTATTCTCCTCCGTTGTCATGTGGTTTAACACTTAGTTTTTTTTGTTTTTTGTAATTTTGGTTGAAAAACACACCGTTCACAGCGCCTATGTTAAAGGTGATTTGAACCCGCGATCTGCTTTCCTACTTTTTTAGTGCTTGTGCCTACCAACCCGTCTAGCGCTTGCCACATGCAATCATCTGATTTCAATCAAATATGTTCAAAAAATAATAAACCTTTGATTTGATTGATGATGCACGAGTCCCACCCATCCATGGACATGCATGTCTCTATGGTACCTTTTATGGGTAGTTTTATGTATGGTGGTACATTCTATGCATATCTTCCATTTGTTTATGCATTCACTGAATCATTATCATTCATGTCTAATTTTATGCCATCCATTTCTTCATACTCCCGCCACCTACACTTTCATGTTTAGTTTATATTTAGCAAAGTTATAGGTTCTATTTGTCAATAGTTTGTTTTGATAAGCCTAACAGTGATCATTTAATAGTTTATTTGGTGATTAGACATAGTTATAGTTTTGTGGGTCAAGTTTCTTTTATTTTGAACAAAAATCAATACTCATCAATAGGGTCCATTTTTATATATCAAAGTATGTCCTTCAAATTTTTTAAAAATTATCAATGAGATCAATGTATGTTAAAAGAGTCACGTTTCTCATTATTATTAACCCATCAAGTCCGAATAGATGTATGTTGTCAAAAAAATGGTTGATTGTCATTGTAAAAACCAAGAGTCGTTAGTTAACTAAACTATGCGAGTCATTGTCAAAAGTTTATTGTCGATTTTATCGTCTTGTTCAAATTTCTAAGTTGTCTAGTTCAAGTCAATAATCAAATCGAAATATTGTAAGAATAAAAACCTTACGGATGCATTTTCGGCGGTAATCGACGTCCCGTCAATTAATTTCATTTCACATAGTGAAGGGGGATAACTTTCTCCTAAAATATTCAATTGAACCTCATGATCAATTCCGATTGAGTTAGCAACTTCTATTGGAGGATGGAGGCAACAATGGAAGGAGGTCGACCGCTGACCTCTCGTCACCACTAACGACGGGGCTGCATAACAACATTGGTTGCATGTTTTCTTTCTATTGTGGTGTTCTTCATTTTTAGAGTTCCTTGTTTGTGTGGTAGAGAATAAGAACAAAAGATATATTCGTGTTCGCATTTGTAATAAGTGAGCTTCATTTTTCTCCTGATGTAAAAATGTTGTAGAGAGCAAAACAAAAGAGTAATATAGATCATGGATTTTAAAAAGGTTTGTCGTAATTGAAAAAACCATATGAGGTGAACAGTTAAGTGTGTTTCTATTCATGTCTAGGTTTCTCGTAAACTTACAGAAAACCATGGAAGGAGATGTCTTTCGTTTGAATCAAGATCATGAGCCACAAGAATTGGGCATGCCACCAAATTCGGGCATACTACAATCGAAAGTGTGAACTTTTTTCTACCATGTTAGGAAAATAATGTTCTTAGTGTTCATATGGGTTAGAATGATGATGTCTGTTTCTAATATATGAGTTGTGATATAAACAACTCATATATATAGAGTTGTAATAATTATTATTGTAATAGTGAGTTGTGAGAACAACTCACGTAGATAGTTGTATGTGGAGTGATCCTACGAGATACGAAGAAGATTTATAGGAGAAAATAATGGGATTGAGTATATTGTGGGATAACTTTCTCTGAAATATGCAATTGAACCTCATGATCAATTCCGATTGAGTTAACAACTTCTATTGGAGGATGGAGGCAACAGGGAAGGAGATCGACCAATGACCTCTCGTCGACCATTAACGACGGGGCCACATAACAAAATTGGTTGCATGTTTTCTTTATGTTGTGGTGTGCGTCATTTTTAGAGTTCCTATTTTGTGTGGTAGAGAATAAGAACAAAAGATATATTCCTATTCACATTTGTAATAAGTGAGCTTCATTTTTCTATGTAAACCCCGATGTAAAAATGTTGTGTAGAGAAAACAAAAGAGTAATGCGGATCATGGATTTTAAAAAGGTTTTTCGTAATCCAAAACCATACGAGGTGAACAATTAAGTGTGCTTATTCATGTCTAGGTTTCTCGTAAACTTGCGAGAAAACCATGGAAGGAGATGTCTTTTATCCGAATCAAGATAATGAGCCACAAAAATTGGGCATGTCACCAAATTCGGGCACACTCCAATTGAAACTGTGAACGTTTTTCTACCATGTTAGGAAAATAACGTTCTTAGTGTTCATATGGGTTAGAATGACGATGTCTGCTTCTAATATATGAGTTGTGATATAAAAACTCATATAGATAGAGTTGTAATAATTATTATTGTAATGTGAGTTGTGAGGTCAACTCACGTAGATAGTTGTGTGTGGAGTGATCCTAGGAGATAAGAAGAAGATTTGTAGGAGAGAATAACGGGATTGAGTATATTGTGGGATGAGTGTTGTCTCCTAGAGTAAAGGAGTAACAACACCTATAAATGTATCATCTATCTAATGTAATGTAGTGCTAAATGAATTGAAGATCCCAAATGAATTATTGTTTAGACAATAAGGATTCACAATATAATATTTTAGTGTGCATTCGTGTCTTTTGTGAAACTCTATTATTATGTGTGTTTAGTTTCAATAATCTAAACTTGATTTATCATGTAAGAGTTATCCATGATTATATTTTTACTAACTTTTTAAAGATAACTTCTACATGTACATTGTTAGCAAAGTAAACCAAGTTTTGAAAGGCTTTATCTTTTTCAATAGATTTATACATAGTATGTGTTGCATTATTTGATAGACCACAATAAATGGTAGTTAACAAAGATATAAATAATATGTAGTGATACTACATAAGAATCATTGACCTTAAACAAAATAGAAGTGGTTGCAACTATTGCTCGAAGGAAAGAGCATCAATCAAGATAATTCAAAAACAAATGAAAATACTTTGAGTTATGTCTTTAAGGGGAGAAGTTTTATATAGATTGTTTATGTAATATTAAAACTTCACATTTTTTTACTTCCTTGAGAAGTAATAGTTCCCTTTTACATTGGAATTGTTACACCAATTTTGTTTATTTACTATGAGAACACTTTACCATTCACTATAGCATTTTTTTTAAAAAAATGTTTTAAACAATCATAGAGTAGGAATATCCATTTATATTAAAAAAAAGTAAATTTATTTTTTAAGTTTATATACATGCCACAAGGTTCGTCATTGTAGTTAGTTAGGTATTGGATTTTGTGTAACACATTTGTTAGGGTGCAAGGTGTGGGGGAAAGAGGTGGTTGTAAAACATGTATGCCACTTTATTAGAAAGAGTTTTTGTTGAAAAAGTCATTCATGGTTATAGATGTGGTGGACATAACATTTTGTAGATGAGTGATAAGGGAGATCAAGAGGAAAGTGTAAGGTTTGCATTGTAGTCGGTGAGATTACATGCACTTTACTCATGAATAACGCCAACAAAAATTGTAGAAGGTAATTCTTTGATTGTCGAGTCTTGCACTTCGTATGTCAATATTTTAATTGATCAATGGTGCCCACATTAGAGTTTTCATGTTTTATTTTGGTAAATGATATTTACTATTTTGATGTGCAAAGAACCTATATTGTTTTAAGTGTTGGATAATAAAATGTGATAGTAAGCTAACATGGATATAGTTCATGATTCCACAATCCTTTTGTATGTATATAGTAATATAAGACAAAAGATAGAATGTATACCTTCTTTGCGCATAAGTAGAGAATATGAAAATCCTTTGAAGATATGAGAAGGAGATGAAAGGACAGTAATTCAACAGTCATCATATTTTGTATAAAGCTATGTAATTTGATTTGAAAGAAGGTTGATCTTGGATCCTAATAGAAAGTAATTCATAATTTTCTTGTCCATCTATGTTTTGATCTACCTTTCTTGCATTATGAGATATCTGTAATTCGTTTATCTCTTTTCGTGAACTCTTTGCATATAGTTTATTGCGTAATTGAATCATTTAATGATATTCCTGTTTTATTCTAGACTACAACATGTTGTAGGTTACGATGTCATAATCCAATAACCTCTCATTAACAATGGTTTCATTGACGGAACCTAAAAATGCTAAGATGGCTACTAGGAAAAAGAGATGTAGAAAGATGGCTAGAGGAGAAGATGAAGAAATTTGTGAAAGATGAAGAGAAGGTGGCATGTATCCCGGTTGAAAGAATTCATTTAGAACATATCTACAAAGATATTCATGAGAATTTATGGTGCGAGTTTCTTGAGATGTTGGCCACCTGGTTATCTCGGTTAGAATTCTATTGTTTTCGATACGAGCCCAAGGAGGAATATGAATAAACGAAGGAAAAAGAGGAAATATTGCACAATTTGGATGTTCTGTGGACCTGTGTTGTTGATCATTGGATGAAAACTACTATTGATGGGTACATAATTGAAGTTGTTGTTCAAATTTTTGCTCATTTGATTATGTTGAAGCACGCTTTCTATTTGGACTAAGAGGAAAATTTGTTAGAAAATTACCTTTTTGGTCAAAATGTATGTTGTAGAAAAGGCCATGGTATTGATTCCGTGCGAAAGAATAGTTAGGTAGGCGCCAAAGGGATGAAATCCTAGAAGAGGAAGATGAAGGGGAAAGTGTTGAAGCTTAAGAGTAATATGGAAGGGTCCAAGAAGGACCGAGAAGGAAAAAAGGAGATTGGAAAGGCTGAATAGAGAAATAAGACTTCGTAATAGAAAGTGAAATGGAAATCATTTTGGGTGAAACAAAAAACCAATTGCGGATAGGAGTAAGGTATGAAGAGTAATTGTAGAAGGGGGAACAAAGCCTCCTCTAGAGACCAAAATAACCGAAGAATAAAATAAACAAAGTGAATTAGAGGGTGCGTAACGAGGTGTGGACCATGAAGAGGAAACCAAAAATAAATCGAGGAACCGAAAGCGAAGCCAAAGGAGAAATCAAGAGAAAATGAAAATAAATAGAGGATAATCGATTAGAATTAGTTAGGAGTAGATTTAGTAAGTAGTGGATGTTGAACCTAAAGAAACCATCATGGAAAACTTGGTATTGCGAGAATCAAGCAAACATACAATATGAGGAAAGAATGCAACATGACCCTCAGAGGCCCATAGAAGATGATAGTACCCCTCTTCTAGGATATATATATCCCCGTGCCGAGATAGAGAATTGTTTACTTGGGATTGCCTAAATGACACATAACAATTCAAAATTCTACAATTGTGAAGAAGAGTAGAACAAAAATTTGAAATACAATCAATATTAAAGTCGAGCATAGAAGAAGTTAATGTAAGAGAAATCACAAGAGAAGTAAAAGTCCAATTTTTTCAACTATTCATATTCCTCATTTTGGTGATATTGGGATAGAAGCTCATGCGGCGATTACGTAACCTTTACTCAGCGAAGTCACAAAAGTTCCATGACAGTTCTGCAGCAGTCTCACAATTAATAAACAAAACATAACAATAAATGGTCTCTTTTGTCATTTGAATGTGATCATATCACTGTCAACCTCACTTAACCATATTCTTAGAACAACGAACATGTTGAGGGTATGTTTTACAAGTCTAAATAAGGAGAATACATAGAATTGAGTATTTCTAGATCCATTTTTGGATCATAAAAGGAGTGGATCCATCAATCGGGAAATGCACATCAAATTGAAAGGATAAAAACCTAAAGAAAAGGCCATACATATTGAACTGAATATGGAAGCCAAGGTTAAAGAAGAATTGGGTCGGATGATAAAAGCAAGTCTAATATATCCAATAGAAAAATCAGATTGGGTAAGTTCGATAGTCACTCAACCCAATAAAATAGGATAAATCAAAATCTATGGAGACTATAGGGCTCTAAATGATGCATGTGTTAATGACCCTTTCCCAACTCCATTCATCGATGAAATATTGGAAGCAATAGTGGGACATGAAGTATACTCATTCATAGATGGATTCAGTGGCTATCATCAAATACCAATTGTGCAAGAAAGATCAAGGTCAAAGCACTTTAGAACCTATCGGGAAGCTTCACATATATGGTCATGCAATTTGGACTGAAAATACACCCACAATCTTTTCTTGAGTTGTTATTCTTTGCATGTGCAGATTCATTCACGATTTCTTATAAGTATACCTGATGATTGGGTTGTATTCTCCTTGTTCAAAGAACACATATATAAGGTGTGCTTAATGTTAGAAAGATGTAGAGCTTTGCACATTGCATAAAATTTTAAAAAAAGTTTTTTCTTCACACCATTTAGAGTGCTACACGGACACATAGTATGTAAAGAAGGAATTTTGGTTGATCAAGAAAAAAAAGTTGTCATAATCGACTCAAACCACCAAAAACACCCTCATATCTCTGCACATTCCTGGAACATACAAGATACTATATGAAATTTATTAGGGGATATGCAAACATAGTACAACCAATGGAAAAGTTAGTACTTAAGGGGGAAAAGTTTGATGGACAACCAAATGTCAAAATGCATTTTGAAAACTAAAACAGAACAAGTTAGTGGGTCAATTATAGTATTTCCATATTGGTAAAAAATATCATGTGCGTGTTAATGCATCAAGCACCACAATTGGTGCAATTCTAACTCAACAAGGGGAAGCATGTATAGACAATCCAATCCACTTTGCAAGCAGGAAATTGTCACATGTAGAAAGAAAATATATTACATAATGAGAAGCTCTAGCCATGATCTTCACACTCCATAAGTTTAGGCAATATCTAATAGCAGATGAGTTTGAATTCTTCACAAAACACCAAACACTTGTGATATCTGGTGAATAAGCCACTATTGGGAGGTAGGATATCAAGATGGTTGATGTTATTCCAAGAATATAAGTTTAAAATAAATGTGAAACTAGGAAGAGAAAATGTAGGACCAGACCATTTGAGTCACATAAACACAAGAGAAGAACCAAAGGAACTAGATGAAGATTCCCCAAATGCACACTTATTTTGTGTTATCGCAATACCAAAAAAATTAGAAGAAATTGCGTAATTTATACAAGGAATTTTTCCACAACACTATATAGAGAAAGAAAAGAAACAATCTCTAAGGGTAATATGGGAAAATCAGGAGCGGGGTGCATAATTAGAGATGATTGTGGTAGTTTGGTGTTAGCGGGCTCTTTCCCCTGCCAAAGGGATCGAGCAATGAAGTGGAGGCTCAAGATCTTTTGGAAGGGGTGAAAATGGTGGTTAAGTTGGGTTGTGAAGTCTTAGCAATTGAAGGAGACTCACATGTTATTGTTAACGTCATTTGTAAAGGAAATTCTATGTCCTGGAAGTTAGATCATTTCCTTAGCAATATCCTCTTTTGGCTTAATAAAATCACTAAGTGGTCTATTAAGCACATCTATAGAGAGGCTAATGGGGCGGCGAGACTTATTAGCCAATCAAGCCATCATTAGAAGTGATGGTCCGATCCTTTCAAGGGAGGATCAAGCGTGGGAATATCTTCCGAAATTATTTCTGTGAAGTGAAGAAAACGACAATTAAATAGGCTTGTAGTGGATGGTTTTTTTCATTCTTCCTGTCGGTGTGGTTGTATTAATTTTTTTAGGGTTTGGATGACGAACCCCCCTCTTCCGTTTATATTTCTACAAGGAGCTCGGAGGGAGATGGCTTTTGTGGGTGAGGTTTCTAAAGCGCGTTTGAAAATTATCTTCAGAGCCGAGGAGGAGGTGGTTTGTGATGCTATTTCCAGGGTGATTGGGGAAGAATATTTGGGGGATTCGCAGCGAGCTCAGTCAATTTTGAGGTGGCTTTTGTGGTTCATGTATAGGCTTCTGTTTGTTTGTTAGAATGTGGAGGAAGTGAGGGTAATTGCAATGTTTTATGTGAAATCTCTGCATAGAGTGAATCTAGTCAAAGCCCTTGCGGATTTTGGTAGGGGGAATCCTCTCCCATCGTCGCCTGAAGAAGGTTGGAACTTGTAGAAGCGAAGGAAATTATTGCTAATTTTTTTGCTAGGAATTATGTTTTGATGCGATTTGTAGCTAATGTTCACTCGGTGGGCACAACAGGGTTTGGTGAAAATTTTCGCATGGAATGGACGGACCTCCCAACACTTTCGGCTCCAGTGGCTCCTCCTTCACCCATGGTGGTGAATCTTCGTAAGTAGTTGGGCTCCAATTTTACATTTTTGCTGAGGTCGGATAAAGATGAAGCATCTTTGGGAGGGCATATGGATTGGGTGGGGCTCGCCCCACCACTTTGGTTTAGCTTTTTCTTGTCTTTGGGACTGGATATGTCGTGTTTTTTGGTATCATTTTATCGTGGAATGTATAGCTCATTTTGTAATTTTGGTGTTCTTGGGTTGGTTGTATTGAGAATATCTGTTGGCTGAATGTAGGGTGGGATCCCATCAATCCCCAAGTTCCGAGCTCCCGTAAAAAACGTTTAGAAAAAAGAAAATAAACAATTGATTACAAAGGCATTATCATATACTATCATCAATGGATTTTTGTATAAGCTAGGCAAGGACGAAGTATTGCGCAGAGTTGCGCTAGAACATGAAAGAGAACTATTACTACGTGAAGCTCATGAAGGCATTTTCAGAGGACGTTTTGCAAGGGAACTCATTGCAAAAAAGATATTATAGAGCTGACTTTAGTGGCCAACCTTTTTTAGGATGCACATCATATAGAAAAACATTACAAAATTTTTAGCGAGTGGAGAAAGCAAACAAAAGGATGAAATGCTTCTTAATCCCGTATTAGTAATGCAACTATTTGAGAAACGAGGAATAGACTTCATTGGGCCAATTCAACCCCATCAAGAAGGCCCAAAGAAAGATATATAATCACAACAAATTATTTTACAAAATGGGTAGAAGATATAGCTATAACAAATCATGCAACAAGGGACACAACTAAATTCCTTTATGAAAACATAATAACTAGATTTGGATGTCCACAAAAATTAGTAAGTGATAGGGAACACATTTTTGAATAATACCATTAAAATCCTTACAAAATAATTTATGATTACGCACCACAAAAGAATAACATATTATCCAAATGTGAATGGATAAGCATAATCTACAAACAAAGTTTTGGAAAGTTTTAACAAAGATCTATAATGTGAAAAGGGATGATTAGGAAGATCAAAAACCTTAGTTATATGGGAATACAAAACAAACTAAAACACAAGTACAAGACAGACACCATTCCATCTAGTTTATGGAATTGAAGCAATCTTGCAAATGGAATAAATTATACTAAGATTTTGCATCGTTGCATCGTAGTAGTTAATCGGTTGGGAGAAAAGGAATCTATTGAAAGTAGATTGTTAGCTTGGAAAAAATGGAGGAATATAGGAAACAACACAATGAAATAAAGAAACACACATATAGAGTTAGAAATATTGACACGATTGCAACCGACGTAGTAAGGAGTTCCAAACAAAACAAAAAGTTTTGGTGTATGAAAGCAAGTTTAAAACACACCCAAGAAAATTATACATAAGGTCAAAGGGCCCATATATCATCCATCATATCATGAAACAAATCACTATAATATTGCGCTACCTACAATGATGAAATATATTACCCGGAAGAATAAATGGATGTATGATGGAAACCTATAATGTGTTATTGTGCGAAGGTGTCAAAGAAGATAATAAGTTCCTCAACACAGTGGTTAGAGTAGGAAGTTGTTCAAATTTTCAAGTTTTGTAGATTAGATGTTTATGTAATTAATTAGTGTGTGTGAGTATGTGTAAGTTAGCAAGGATCCAAACAAGATCACCATCAAGCACGATGTGAAGCAAAAAGGGGGAAAGGGAATGAATCCAATAAGTCTAGGAAATCTACACAATAAATAAGAAAGAAATAGAAACAAAAAGCCAAGTTCAAAAATTTGAAAATAACAAAATCTAGCTAGCAGTATAAACGATGCATCAAAGGCCTAAGATCTCACGGAAAATGAAATCCCCAACATAAAAAAATTAAGGAGGTAAATCAAGTGACGTCGGCGGTTCAACAACGACCACTTAGAAATATCTAATGGTATAAACAAAAACATAAGTTTACCAAGAAGTCATTTTTCGAAAATAGAAAACAAGAAACAAGAGTGAAATCTTGTGAAAAGAAAGTGTGAAGAACAACAAAGAAGCGAGAAAAAGAAATGGATTCTTTCAAAAACATACGCCCAAGATAGTATAAGAAATGATGCAAGAACAAAGATCCACATTCCTTTTCCTATTAGATGTAAAAAAAAGAAGACATGGGGATTTACGCAATTCTATGATAGACTAGGTAGAGTGACCCACCTCACCATGAGCTAGTAGAGCACGCCCGAAAATTTGAGGAATAGAGAAACCGAAAGACCAAGGAAAAACCACACAATGACAAATTGTACCAAAGGACCCGGTTTGAGGAATGATTACACACACGCTCATAACAACTCCTTACTTGTGAGATCATCTTGAGATCATGTAGAAAATCATGAAAATATATCACATTGAGGACATATGGTTCTTTGAACAGATTTCATTCCCATCAACCTAACCAAAATTTCTGAGCCATAGGTCTACCAAACTGGGGTATCTCCATTTTACCTTATAAAACCACTAGAACCCCTATAAAGCTAAAAATTGTATTTGTTTATGGACATTTGTGTAAAGGCAAAGACATTCCATTCGGGACCATCACAAACCACATAGTCGAATCTTAGCGAAATAATAGTAGAACGATCTTGTGAAGTAACTAGGGGCGATAAACAAGCATCTCTAGGCATATTGGACATCATTACAAGAATGTGGGATGATGGTGCAAAGTTCAACTGGCCTAAACTCCTTGCACATGAAGTGAATACAAATGCCCAAAATATCATGCGAGACATGAGGTAAAATGTTCATGTACTAGTGGCTCATTATTCTACTCTATTTCACACACTAGAAGGCTCTCGAGGGAATTATAAAAGTAGATAATGACTATTTTCCACATGAGAGATTTACGTAGTTTATCCTAGAAAATCCCTACACAACTTTTGAAGATACACAATTATTGGGAAGCTAGTTGCTAAAAATTAGATAATAGGTTAGTGCAAATCCTCGTGTACCCAGGGAAGTAAGAATGTATACAACCCAGGTATGCCAAAATTAATGTGTTACATGATGGGGCCATCTTTGCGTTCAAAGGTCTCTAATGCTAAACACCCTAATCCACTACCATTTTTCATCAACATGGATATAGTGAAGGATGAAATTAACAGACAACATGACATGATTCTAACAAGTGTTTGTCTCATTACACACACATAAGGACCAAAACAAATGGTAAGGGGAGAACTACGGATGGGAGTTCTGAGCAAGAGAAACCCACAACACAATCCAAAAGGGAAGAGTCAACAACATTAGATAAAAAGAAAGAAGAAAACAACCGATCATCACACCGAGCCAAATATAATCACCAAGGGTGGAAACATATCACATATTACCTAGCTAGTTTTCCAATATGTATTTTGAACAAATGAAAATTAACAGACAAAAAAACATATAATCTTAATATCATAAATGGGAAGCAAGATGTATCTTCCAGAAAAATACTAATGGTACACATGGAAATCCATCGTAACACACCTCCTCCTCCATATTTGTAAGAGGTAAGTAACTTAACCGAAATCGCGCAATATAAATGTCAAATGTGTAAGCGGTAATGAACAAGAAGTCATAACAAAGACCAATGCGCAAACATTAGAAGAAACAATATGAAAATTTGGACAAGAAGAAGACACATCCGAATGAAAGTGTTTGAAGCGAGAAGGAAGTGGAAGAACAATTGCGCAAAAAAACACCAAAGATAAAAGGAAGACAAAGTGCACAAGGAAAATAAGAAGAACATAATATAGAAATTGAGTAGGCCAAAGCACAAAATACCATGGATGTGAACAAGAGACAACAAGAGGAAGAAGACCGTAAGTAGAGAGAGAGAAGACAAAAAAATAAGAAAATAAGTACGAGAGAAGAGAAGTGGAGAGAAGAACAACAAAAGGAAGAAGATGATGCACATGATAAGATATAATTAAAGAAAAGGGAAAAGGAAACATAAGAAAGTAGAAAGAAATAAGGATACACAAGAAAATAAGAGGCAAGAGAGAAACAAAGGAGAAAAATTTGTAAGAAAAAAATAGAGGTCGGTGCATCCAATGTAGCATCATTAAAAGAAAAATAAACGGACCAAGGAAATGCTTAAACTTTTGGGTGGACAATGCAATCAATAACACCAACATGAAAATACAAGATAATTCTCCCTTGTTCCATATTCGCAATTTAATCTTGTAAATTACTCGAAAAAGTACACAAGCTACGACATCCCAATTTATATTCAACACAATAGAAGTATATTTGGAGCAATTGGCACTACAAAAAAGCAGTTGAGGGAGTACACACACCTGCGAAAAATATTGGAGCAACCATAGTACAAATGTCCTAATAGAAAGATAACCTAGAGAAAACAATTTGCAATCTGAGGTCGTATGCCAAACAACAATATCCCCAATTAGTCACTAACACCATAGGTGACCAAGTCATGAGTGAAGTAATGCAAATAACACTTCTTGTTGACAAGGTGGTGGACAACTGGAATGATAATGAAGTGGAAAAAATATTGTAGCATAAGTAGCCAATGTTAAGCAAGAACTAAAAAGGGAAAATATGATACTCAAGGAGTATGTCACAATGCTCAAGCAGGCTAAAGCTCAGGTGAATCAACTAACATTAGAACTCTTGGATTGGAATACATATTATAGGCTACCATGAGAGAAAATAAGAATGATATTAAAACGAGAGTAAATTTACACCAACAAATACTGATAGAGGTAGAGGATAAAAAACTTGAAACGACTTTGCACTCATCACTGCGCAAGCCGGGGATAATGTCGACCAATGATTGTGGGATAGGAACAAAACAAGGAACACTTTTGCAGGAGTCCAAGCACAATGGATGAGAGACCAAATGGAGACACTCATTCAAGATACTATTCCAATCACGACCAAGGTTCCCAACAAGAAAAGGATGACCAACTATATGAATTCATGATGGTACTCAAATAATTGCAAATGTACTATGAATGAATAAATGAATCCTTCATAGATTGGAATACATACAAGGAAGACCTAGAGGTCATTCTTCCAATTACGCAGAAAATGAAGAACACACCAAGGTTCATTCTACCACATATACTTCTTCGAAGATCCAAGGCCACACTCATAATGCCACCACCACCATTCACCACTAGTAGCCAAACTTAGTAGACAGAGCAACCAAAGAAGACTAAGTAGCACTAGTAAACAAAGAACATCACAATTTTGTAGAAGGTAATTAGATAAATATATTAAGTGCACAAATTTTGATATATCTGTAAGCAGGCCCGCATAGTCTAAAAACCCATAAGGGCAGATTATGAGGGAGTTCCCATAGATTAAAAACCTGAAAGGGCGGTCTATTGGGAAATATACTTAATTGAAAACCCGAAAGGGTAGTTAAGTAGTGCGTAGAGGATGAAAACCAATAAAATAAATCCTCTGTCTCGATTGTGAACAAAGTTATAACACAATGCAATCACCATTCGACACTAGACAAAGGAAATTTTAGTCTCGGGATGAGACAACTATTAAGTTCGAGAAAGTGTTGGACAGTAAAATGTGATAGTAAGCCGACATGGATATAATTCATAATTCTGCAATCCTTTTGTATGTATATAGTAATATAAGACAAAAGATAGAATGTATACCTTCTCTACGCATAGGTAGAGAATATGAAAATCCTTTGAAGATATGAGAAGGAGATGAAAGGATTGGTAATTCAACAATCATCACATTTTGTATAAAGCTATGTAATCGAATTGAAAGAAGGTTGATCTTGGATCCTAATAGAAAGTACTTTAGTATAATTCCTTTGTCCATCTATGTTCTAATATACTCTATTTGCATTATGATATTTTTGTGATATGTTTCTCTTTTCATGAACTCTTTAATGAAAACTTTTTATACCATGTTATACTCTTTAATTTCTTGCATCGTGTGGAATTGAATCATTTAATGATATAGCTTGTTATATTCTAGACTACAACATGTTGAAATTTTTGATGTCATAATCCAGAACCTATGTTAACATTAAGTTTAAATATTTATATTTATTTGAGTGTTCAATGCATGGACAATCGTTTCGTAAATTTTTGTTTTGGAAGGCTATCTATTATTGTTTAAGTATATGAATTTTAGATAGAAATATGTTGTCCAAAAAATTAGATGCTACTTTATATGAGATATCTTACAAGGATGATTTTTTTTTTTTGGGTTAAGGTTGCTAGATTATCCCATTTATCCTCTCAATAGTATAGATTATGATATACAAAGAAGACTATGATAAATTCTACTCACATTCAAAATATAACCAAAGGGGTGTAAGAGTCATGTATCTAGAAGATAGTAGCAATCCACACTCTATCAAAGGCACAGGGGTTCCAAAGCTCAAGTCTAGGATAATGGATAAAATATTACTAATATCTTGATTGTAAGAATAATAATAAGTGCATATAGAGATATCTAAATCAGGGGTTTTAAGATAAAAAGGGTTGTAAGAGATATCTAAGGATTGTAAGCCAAAGGGAAGATGTGAGGTAAATGTCGATATAAGAGTAATAAAATAGACAAAGAATATTGTACTCTATCCTAGTCTATGCACATGATATATAAATCATGATAAATCAAATTAGAATATAATATAAATGAAAAGGAATGTTAGAGATTCTTATTTTTTAAGACACCACTAGTGTATTAACCCCTCTCAAGGTTAGCAGCACCTCATGAGAGAATCAATGTAGATGACCATAAGACAGATGGAAAAACGACCTAAGTAAACAAAATTTGGGAACTACAAAGACTTAGTAAACCTTGTTTGTGTAACACACAATTCTTGATTGTCCCAAAACCAATGCTACAAATATAGCCCACCAAGTGTAAGCAAAACTAGTCCTCAATTGTTTCCCATACACCCCACTCATGATAATATATTATGAGACATCACCTAGGGCGGAGGGAAGTGGTTAATGCACAAATGTTGCCTATAAAGAGAAACTTAAAGAGTGAAAAATAATATGTATACATATGCCTCAACTAAAGATCATCATGTGTCAAAAAATTAACATGAGACAATCTTGAAAACAACACGTAATACCAAAAGAGATAATTGTAATGAAGTAATGAGTGATGAAATATGAGCCTAATTTGATGCAAAATCATCATTAGTACTTTTTTAAAATCTTGTAAATATGTCTTCAAGAGATGCAATAAGGTCTTAGGAGTCTTTAGAAGCTAGTGAACAGTTAAATTTGTCCATCCTAGGTCTATAGGAGTCAAAACTCATTTTCCTCCAAAATGAGTAGTTTGAAAATTTGAATTATTTAACACAATTTATAATGATAATGAGCATATGTAAGGAGTTTAAAACTTGTTGAAACAGTCATAAGGTACTATTATCATGTTTAATATGCATTTCACCTCCATGTCAATGTAAATTCACCTTAAGAGTCTTTTTGACTTGTCTCCAACGTAGGAAGAGGTAAGGATAAACTTGTTGCATGATTTTAGGAAAGATTTGAGAAATCCAAGTCTCTTCTTAGTGTCAAATTATCCTTGGAGAAACAAAAACTAAGCTATAAGTAAATGCAAGGTGGATGAAAAATAAGAGCGATAAGGAGAAAATAAGTTAGACGGAGTGGATTCAAGGAGATAGGGAACCAAAGTTTTTGTCATGGAACATTCACATAATAGGTTTCTTTGTAACAATGGATTGAATATCTTGTAAATAATGATGAGAATAAAGAATTATAATAGTGTTCTAGTATTTTCCTTGTGTTATTGAGGTTTATTATGGTATATCATGTAAGAGTAGGTTTATTTTGATTGATAGTGTACTTTCATTGGAAATGGGAAAATGACTTGGGTCTTATTAGTATGTTGATCATTTATGTACATATTTATTGATTTGGGATATGCATTTAGATATTGGAGAAATTGACAATTGATTGTGCACATATTTGAATTTTTAGCAAAGGAATAATGAAGATCTGAAGGGGATTTAAATGATAGATTATTTCTTATATGGTGGAATGGTAGGATAGAACTGTCACATTCTTTATATACACTATGTTTATGAGGAATTGCTAAGTTTCCAACAATTCTTGTTAGTTACTTTGAATGAAGGGTATAAAAAAGCAGCGCATATTTGGTGCTTTGTGTAAATAAGGATCACATTTGATGTTGTAGTAAACGTAAAAGTCAAATCAAACTATAGTTTATTTGTATAAGTATAAAGCCCTATCTTCTAGAATGATACAAATGATTGTGCAAGCATTTACAGGGAATGTAAAGATGAAATTTATTTTTGAGGAAGTGTTATGACCCTAAAAACCTTACAAAATTGTTTAGGATATTTGATAAGGAGATTGACTGTAGAAATTAAATTTTACTCCACTCGGGTATGAGAAGAAACCCTACCTTGGGTTTAACAAAATTTGACATTTAAGAACATTGAGACTTCATAATGGTCAAAATTGATATTATAGAGTCTAATGAAGTTATTTCAACTGATTTTGGGGTTATCAAGTGATTTGATTAAGTTTTTACACGTGTGAAGGCTTTATTTCTTAAAACTCACTCTTTAGACCGAATTGTAACCTCATTTAAAAAATGAACAAGTGAATAGGAGTTATGTTGGGTTTTGGAGTCCAAAAGTTTGTAGGAAACAATAAATCCATAATGGGTACAAGAATATGTACCCAAATTTACTTGAGTCATTGTTCGTAATTTTGAATAATAATCTTTACCCGATTTTAAGGTTAGTAGATTTGGATAGTTATGATAAGGTGATAATCAAAGTTTCTTTAAAAATAACTTGCTTTTCCATGTAGGAAAAATATATAAACATGGAACCTTTTTGTTGAGGAGTGGATTGGTGTTTGAAAAACTATGGTTTAGATATTATTAGCTAAAGGCCGATTTTGGTAGAGTCTAATGGTATAGAATCGAGTCTTGAAGTAAAAGAAACATTTTTATGTAACTAAGAGGTTGGAAAATGAATTTCATAGTATAAACTAATTAATAGGTGTGATGAATATCAAGAAAAGATAGGAATGAACATATTTTGGCTATGAAAGGAACCTCAATTAAAATTTTCCAAAGTCATAGTCTATAATTCATGGCCAATTTATTGGTTGTTAAAACATGGCAATGGTATTGAAGGATGAGAAAGAGAGTTTAACATAACATCAAAGTATTATGACTGAAATTAACTCATGGTTTATATACAAATAAATGTATTTCCAATATGAATTCTAAGTTTATATGGACATGGTATGATCTTGGAAGTGAAGTCAATACATGATGAAATTGGTTGGAAGCATCAACCAAACGTCCTTAAAGACTAAGTTTCTAAAGAAAAATCCTTAATAAGAATTCATAATTTTAGAATTTTGTTATTCTTAGATACTAAGTGTGATAGTTGATTGAATGTGAAAACTTATTATGAAGGATCCAAACTTATGAATGGTACATAGCTTCCCATATATTTGGTCTGGAGCTAGACTATGATTACTAGTTACATGATTACAAGTTAATAGAAATGTTAAGATGAAATTCTTTATGTGTTTGTTTAGTCAAAGGAATCGTGGTTGTGGTATCATTTTGGTATCGAGAGATAGGATAAGATATTGGGAAATTGAGATTTTGTGATAATATTGCTATGGTAAAGGATGTTGTTTACATGAATACATAAGAGAGACAGAAAGATTCTTTGAAACCCTTAAATTGAGAAAATAAGTTTCAATTGCAAGTCCTATAAACTATTAATTTGATAAGTAAAGAAGATAGAGATGGTAGAAGCTCAAGGGTGAGTTCAAAGAGAACTTAAATAAGAAAAATAATTCAAATAAAAAGGACTATAAGGATACAAAAAGACTAGGGTGAAAAATATCTAGGTGAGGACCTAAGAAGACCAAAAGATCAAGGAGCAATAGAATTGGGTGAGGTGTTAAGAGGAAGAGAAGGCACATTCGATCAAGAGAGATAGGTAAGAATATGATAAGAGATAGAGAAAGTAAGGGTTTAATCAATGAAAGGAAAAAGAAGAAAATGAAGGAAAGTGTAAGAAGAAAAGAGTTAGTTTATGATAAGGAGATAGTTGAGTTAAGAGAGAGAATTGAGAGGCTGAGTTTTATGTTAGAAACCATGATGGAGGAAGAGATCCAAGGGTATGGATGGAAACGAGGAGAAGTGAAGTTTCCAATAAGGATACTTGTAGAAAGAAGAGGAAAAATAAAATCACCTTGCTAAAAAGATAAGAATATATATATATATATATATATATATATATATATATATATATATATATATACGAATGACCACAAAAGTAGGTCAATGGGACTACATTAATACAAAGGAAAGAAAATAAGAACCCGAGACAGAGAGAACCAAAAGGTACTTGAATACAACTAGAAAAGACAAGAAGAGGAAGTGTGAGGAAAATAAGAACATGATAAATGAGAGAAGCCTAGAAAAATCTTGTGGAGACCAGCAGAACCCGAACACGTGGAAGAGGAAAAGGAAGGAAGAGGAGGCAGGAAGGAGACCCCCTCAACTAACATCCAAGGCCGAATGAAAGAAGCTAGTAATGTATCGAAGCTCAAAATCGAGAGGCTTTGGAAGATCTAGGTGCCAATTGTCGAAGGAGGGAAGAAATATTTGTGTACATTTGGAGGATCTCAAAGGCCATCTATGAGAGGATGATCTCGACCTCATATGTGTCTTGGTGTCTCAGTGCGTGAGATAATGCCTCAAGTGTAGATTGATCTCATCCGGTCATTAGGGTTGGTATCCCTCTGCCACTTAGTGCCCCTCCTGGGGAGAGCAAACGTAAAATAAGTAAGTGATATGCTAAGTAGTTGTCTGCTTAAAAACAAGATGAAGGGTCTCCTCCTGAAGCCTAAGAGCCTTATGTAGATAGAGAGAAAACACCTCGATTATAGTATCTAAAGAATTCGGTGAATATCGAATGCTATCTGAATAGGCGGTGAAATCTTCCTTTGATCTCGTAGTGGATAGGTACTTGAAAAATGAAGTTCTCTTTCGTTTTGATCTCCTGAGAGAGCGAGTTGGAAAATCTACTCGGAATGGTCAATCCGATGATCACTTTCAAACCAGAGCCTATGAGAGCCAAACCTAAACCACCCCAAGGAAATGAAAAGGGCGTACATACAATGCTTAGGAAACATATTGGGGCCGAGAAATGATGCCATTATTGACCTCAAAAAAATGTGTAGCATAGAAGGCCATCTTCGACGTAGCCCACCCTGGGGGTTGGTCTAGGTGTACTGAATGAACTTCCTATAGATATCATCTTTGATGTTTTTGTTCGAGATCCTTATTTCTTGGAAGGAGATGGGCATGGACATATAAGATAAAACTATATGGAGGGACGTGATCTGCATCGAATACCAATAGACTTAATAAGTCGTGACACTCACGCATACCAACAACGATATCAACAAGAATGATCGACCGAGGAAATGACCTCAAAGGAACAATAAGCTAGGTAGGGATACATGTACCTTCCCAAAGAGGAATTAACAAGCTTCCGAATATGATGTAGGAGGGAGATAAGGCAAAAATTACTTCCACCTAAAGGGACGATCTATAAATTCTTCTAGTATGATATTGTGGGGAACAATCTCATTGCATTTGATGATATGTATGAGAAAAAGGATCTAAAATATCTCCATTGTAGCCTAGTTGAACTCGAGTAAAGAGGGTCCCCAAACCTCCGATCCGTAAAGAACCATGTTCTGACAAAGATAATATGAGAGGGATAACTTGGATAGAATTTCCTAGAAGTGATGGCGGAAGCCCTATCTCTCCAAGATTGCCAAAGAGCCATAGCCCTTATTAACTTGAGGCTTAGGTTTTGGTCATAAAATGAAGCAAGGTCCAAAAAGAGATACTCCAAGGTAAGTGTAAGAGATGGTGATCTCAAGATCTCCCCCCTTGTAGAAGAAATGAAACTCAGATGCCTTTAAAGCATTGAAGATCATAATTTTGGTCTTATTCAGTTAACTTCCAAGTGCCTACATTCACAAAAGAGGGATAAAACATCCAACTATATCTGTAAACATTCTCGCTAAGGAGGAAAGAAGGACCACATCATTCAAAAAAGAAGAATATGAATTAGAACTTGGTGGAGAAGACAACCAAACCCCTGCTAGATGTCATCCTTGAGAAATTCCTCTATCTCGTACATATAGATACTGAAAAATGTAGGAGACAAAGGGAAACCCTACTTGACCCCGATGGTACTCTTGATGAATTCAGAGAATCTAGTAGCGATAATAAGATGACCTAGAACCTCCTCATATAGGCACATGATGGCAACTAAAAGAGTCTCGAAATGCCAATATGTCTCGAGCCTTAGGAAAAGAGCTTCCCATGAAACAGTCAAAGGCTTTTCGAAGGTCAACAAAGCAACCTAAAACCTTGGAAGAGCGGTGACACGTTTCCTCGATGATGGCCCGAAGAGTGAGGATGTGGTTAATGGTATGGTAGGTTAGTCGAAACCCTGCATGCCCTGTAGCTCTGCAATGACTTTGGTCCAAAAACTTTGAATGTCACATGTGGAGTATGGTAGTATAAATTTTGGTGAATGTGTGACCCACCATGATCATTCTATAGTTGTTGGGATCAAAGGTAGGACCTAATTTGAGGATGGGGTAAATAATGTGGTGGAACCAAGACGCCGAAAATCCTATACAAACCACTTGGTTGAAGAGATCCACTAAATAGTTGTTCACGATGCGAAGTCCCTTCTTGAAAATTTCTACCCGAAACCCTCCTCATCCGCTACTTTGATGATATTCATGGCGAGATAACATTTATAACATTCATGTGGGTAAAGATGTGACAAGAGATAACATACTATTTTGATCCGGGGCTAGCTAGGGACATCGTAAAGAGTAGAGGTATGAGCATACATGGAGCTGGGATCTAAGTCATGTGGAGGAGGGGAATGTTCGGAGAGAATGGTATGCTAGAAGTGCTTGGGAGAGTGAAGAAGGGACTTAGATAGTTCCCTTCTTTGTCGAGAGATGAAAACACATTTCTTGTGGTGGAGGAGGTGGTGATAAGTGGACTTGAGAGAGGGAAAGAATGGGGGAGCATGAAGAGAGGAAAAATGAAGTCGTTGGAGAATGGGGCAAGTTTTTTTGATATGATGGGTGAGGGTGATATGGGGTAAGAATTTAGGGAAGTATCATGGATAATGGAAGAGACGAGTGTTCGATGTCACAATAATCGAGGGGGTGAATTAGTGTTGATCAATTCAAAAATATTTAAAGCTTCTTGATTAGAATCAAAAATCAAACCATGAACAAATTAAGATGCAAGCAATAAGACTAGTACACAAGACACCAAATTTATAGTGGGAAACCCATAGAGGGAGAAAACCCACTTGAAATCAAGGATTTTTATTAGGAACACCAATTCCTAGTATATAATGATTTCCACTTTAGTTGAGCACCCACACAACCTATGAAGCACCTACTTCAAAATCCTTCAAGCACCCACTGGAAGGCAGCCAAGCACCCACTCAGCTAGTTCAACAAGCTGCAACTTGCTAGAAGCACCTACTCTTGTGACCTAAACACCCAGTTATTAAAAATACAATGACACTATACAATTTTATCATTTAGTTCCTTGTTTCTTCATCAACAGATCATGATCCCTTACTCTCTCTTCATTCAAAAAATCACAAGTCACCCGTTTCTCGATTTTGTAACTTATATCTAGTCAAGAATGCATGAAGTGACCTAATACATTCTTAAATTTTCGTGTATCAAATATGTCCATTACTTCTATTTTCTTTCTCCTTCACAATTGTATTTGCATCACTGGTGCTCATTCATCAATTCATAGATATCGAGTTTTGGTTTTGGTTCTTTGTTCTTCTCTCAATTTCATACAATACTTCACATCATCTACCGCCATTTGATCTCAGATATTTCTAGTTTATTAGTCCTCTTTTCATTATATTCTTCCGATTATATGAGTCATATCTGTTCATCTGTCTTCTCTTTATATATTTCACTACTACTAGACTTGTCTTAAAGGAAATTTTCCAACCAACTTATTCCATAAAGTTTTCTACTTCTATTGTCATGAAAACTTTGAATTACGACCCTTTAAGTTCCTACCTCTTCAACTTCACTCTTCATAATCTTCCCTCTAACCTTTTATCTTTGGATTCTATTTATCAAAAGATATTTCATCAAATGAGTAAGTCAAAGAGACCTCTATCTCTTCACATTCCAGCTCATGCCTAGAGTCTAACACATGCATACAAGACAAACTTTGAGCTTTTCACCTACTTTGATAGTCTCTTGGACTTCTATGCACGTGGTTTCCATTTTGAGGAGCTTTTTATAATGAATGTTGTTGGAATTTAACAAGTTCATACATCTTCTATTAGGTCTGATGAACTTAACCTTGCACCATGACTCAAATAAGCTATGTACATTCAATTTAAGAAACTTCAAGACAATATATAGTCGGGATGGATCAATTTTTGGACTTTACAAGGCATCCACACCCTCACATGGCCATCAACATAGACAAACAAAATTCATTTTGCGTTGACACAATCCAAAAAGGTCTCTTTCGGTTGAGAATGAGCATTCATCACTTTGAAAAAGAAATTAGAGCCTTCTATTATCAACTAGGACCATTTCAACCTTAGCAAATTGTTCTCATAGCTTGTTTGTCTCTTAACTACCTTGAATCACTAAATAAGCAAGCTCAAATACATGAATCACCTTTGGAATGAACCAAAACAATGTTAACACTGTTAAAGATTTGAATGTGCATGGGTTAGAAAAATCTACTAAAAATTATCCATCAATACAAAACCAAACTCAAGAATTCCTTTTGTAATCGATTCATGATGACCTTGCAAATATTTTCCCACAAATTCATGAATTTTCATCTGTTATGTAGTGAGATTCGACCCAAAAAGTATTCATGGAAACTCGAGGTCAAGATGCACTGTGGAGCCTAAGAGCCAATTTAATTTGATAACTTTCACCAAAAGGCATGAAGCTCAAAAATTTGAATTACTATGGGTAGATAGAAGCACCAACTTCCATCTCAAATAATCTATTTGTTTGAAGGTCTTCAAATTTTCTGCAAGACTTTACTATTACTATGGGTATGAGTCAAGATTATGACTTGTTAGCTATTTAACAACTCACAATACCTAGAAACCCCGAATTCATCTTGAATGGAAATGAAAGGAACAATAAGCATGCAAATGAATTCAAATATCATGGAATTTGGATCACAACAATGGAGTGCAATCCGAGTTAGGCGTGGCATTGAAAAAGAATATGTGCAATCTACCAAGTGAAGGGGGAAAACACCATTTCAACCCATTGCTACAACTATCCCATGAACAAATTTTGAAGGAGAACACTTACCATATGTCATCCATGCAAAGAACTCTTATATAGTCTTGAAGACTCTCATTGAATAGCTTAAATGGTAGACTCAAGAAGACTGTACCTTGAAAGATGACCATTAATAGCCTCTGTACTGAGCTTGAAAAATTTAGTGTCAATTTATGATCAAGGAATCATGTGAATGCATGAAACACCTCTAAAAAATATTACAAAGGCACAAACGAGTGAAGTTTATACCAAAAATGACTTTTACCTCCATTGATTTCATAACCTGTCTGAGAAGGAAAATAACTGTCTTACTAAAATGGATAGAAAATTTCAACCACACCTCAAATTGAATTTTTTTTTGCACATGAATTATAGGAAAATTTTCTTCAAAAAAGTATCTTATGAATTATCCAAGAATTCCTTCATATTTTTTTTTGAGTGTTAAGAAACTAGGGGCCTCAAAATGCATTTTTCAAGAAGGCAATTTTAGAAAAATTTGAATAACTCAAAATCCCCATTATAGAATCTGATGAAATTTGACATGGAGTACTACAAGACATCCCTATACACGTTCCATGTGTTTTTAGCCATATGTTTTCTTGTGAATCTCTTATCAATCTCATTTGCATTAGAAAACACTGCTAGTTCTCAAGGATACTTTTTTACACTTTAGAAATTTGACTCTAGGGGATAAAATGAGCCTTGTTTTTGCTCACACATGCTTTGTAGAAATTATTCCTAGGCTTCTCCCATGCTCACATTACCTTGCCATGAACCGTACTCAATCTGTCACCTCTCATCTGCCATTGATAAGGCACAAAAACTATCTGAAAGGGCACTACCAATCAACCTTCATGTCCCTGACTTATTTACTTCACCAATTAACCCATTTTCCCATCAATGTCACTTGGAATCAATAAAAACACCATTGAAAATGAATGGGATCCAACAATGAGGTCATACTTTGTGTTTATAGGGAGAAAGGTGAACCGAGGCTCGGGGGGAGAAGTAGACAACGGTAGAATGAAAAAGGTATCGGGGTCACCCTCTCCAAACTTAAGGATAGTGTATGGAGGGAAGTGAAAGTGGAGAGGGACCTAGGGGGATAACCGTGTAGAGATAAGGAAAGGGTGGCATGATCAAAAGAGGGATGAGGGAAACAAACAAGTGGTGGATATAAGGAACAAGTTAGGGGTGGTTAAGATGTACTCCACTATGCTAGCTCCTCCTTTGTGAGGTGTACAAGTGAAGAACTTGGAGTCGGGAAAACACGAAAGACCATTCAGGATCAACAGCTCATGAGACTCTCCCATCTATAAGATATGTCGGCCGTAGGACGTTAAGGGTCCCGAAAAGTCCTCTGACTCCTCCGAACACCAATGGAGTTGGGGTCCATCTCAAAAGCATAGAGCACATCACTAGTCTTGTCGTGAAGAGGGACTTGGAAGTTTTTGGTTCACACATTGAAGTCCCCCAAAATGAAGACCTCTCCGACAGCTTGAAAACTATGAAATACCTATGTAGAGGTCGAAGAAAGGATCCCTGTCAGGGCCATTATGTATGGCGTAAGGGGAGGAAGCTGGGGGAAAGTAGCAAACCGCTATATAGAAGTCTCTAAGGTGGGGTGAAGTCCATCTGATCCTGACCCAAAGGAAGTGGGAAAACTCATCTGCAACGACCACTTTGAAATTTTGTTCTAGAAGATATCTCGGACCAAAAACAACTCCGCCTAAACCTATGACACCACCGAACTCCTAGTATCACCGCCTACAAATAGAATTTTAGTGATATCCCAAAATCTATGGGAGTGGAATAACAAGGATCTTAGGAGTCTCTATGATAAAAATGAGGTCTAAAAAACCCAGAGCATCATATAATACACCTGGAGAAGACTAGAATAACCCGTTACTATTCTAGCATGTGATGGGAAATCCCGTATTCCACACCTCTCACAATGAGACCATCATTTGGGACCACACACAGGAGCCCAACCGGAGGAAAGAGTCTTGTATAACTGGTCTAAGATTGCAAATTACCACCCAATTTTCTTTTTCCTAGCTTTGTCATCACCGCTTCACGAGATTGCTTGAGTTTTGAAACTTAGGATTTGGTGAGATATTCATCAAGAAGACCTTATTAGGAAGGGATAATAGCTTACGATTGGATTTGAGTGCTTTAATTATGAATTCCACTGATTTAAAATGGAGGAAAAGCGTTGAGTCCAAATTGCCATGCCTGTCAAGCTGCACATCTAGGAGCTCCAATTTTTGGTGAGAAAGTGAGACCCAATGGTCAACGGGTCTGAAAAAGGGGAGGTATGGGAAACCCTATCACTTTGAGGTTGAGTTCCCTAGCCCGCCTAGTTTGTTCCTCTATTAACTTTTCCTGCACCACTTATTCTACTGCTGCCAGAGGAGGGGGAACTGTGCCCTTTCCCTTCACCACTTGAGCCCAAGAGTCCATTTGTTGTTTGAGATTTTCATGCTAGGTTTTGAACTCTTCCTGTTTATTTTTAAGGTCCAGAATCTCAGCTTGCAATTGGTCGTTGACAATGCAGGGGTGGAGTGTGATGTGGCATTTGCATGTGATATTTTTAGAGAGATATTATCTTCTTCCACCTTCTCCATCCATGAAGTAAGTTTGAAGTAAGCGAGTTAAGGAGATTAAAAGATATGTAGATGAGATAAGAAGTGAGTGAAAAATAGGTAGTAAAAGAGACGAATCAAGATTAAGAAGAGATAATAAAAGCATTCATGGTTTTTATTGATGTAGAGAAAGAGAGTGAACAGGGATGAGATGAATTAAGAGAATCATTTTTATAAGGAGTACTTTGAGGAAATAAGTGAAGAAGAAAATGGCAAAAGGAAGAAGATTTTCATTCTAATATTTTTTTGAATATACAAATATATGTACTAAGCATGAACAAGGTGTAGTAGATCAAAACATTTTAGATAAGAGTAAAGAAGAAATCAAATGGAAGAAAATGTCAAACATAGAGGCATTTGTGTAAGCAATTTGGCTACTTTGTTATATGTTTAACCAAGATTTCAGTTGTTTTATTACAGAAGTGTTGGATGATAGGTATAAGATCATGAATAAGATCTTAAGAAAAGGAAAGATATTTTGTTTTGGTGATGGAAAATAAAAATCTACAAGCGATCAAGAGGTTAATGGGAAGATATAAACTATTCATTGAGAAGAGAAGTATATAAAAAGAGGAAGAGAAAAGATGAGAAAAATAGAAAACAAGAGAAATTTATTAAAGATGGTGAATTTAAGAAGAGGAAGATGGATAAAAGAATGGAGAAATTTATTTTTCCAACTTAAGATTTGTTTTTAGTGCGGTTATATGGAAAAGAAAACAAAGTGAAGGTGGCGAGAAAGAATTCAAACATGAAATAACTAAACTCACAAAGGAAGAAAAAAAAGCTGAGAGTAAGGATGAAATTAAGAAGGCAATGCAAGAACTAGAGATGAAAAAATTGATATGGATGAACCTAAAGAGAAAGAAGCAAAGCACGCTAGAGGAAGAAAAGATGTTGGAAGAAAATAAAGAAACTATTTTGTATAGGAGTCCAAAGTTTTTGCTTAGAGAGTATAATGTAGGAGCATCATGAGGAATTTGTATAAATATTGTAAATATGTCTTCAAGATATGTAATAAGGTCTTAGGAGTATTTATAAGTCGGTGAAGAGTTAAATTTGTCCATCCTAGGTCTATAGGAGTCAAAACCCATTTTCCCTCCAAAACGAGTAGTTTGAAAGTTTCAATTATTTAACATGAGTTATACAAATAATGAGCATATGTAAGGAGTTTAAAATTTTTCGAAATAATCATAAGTTACTATTATAATGTTTGGTATGTATTTCACCTCCATGTTAATGCTAATTCACCTTAATATTCTTCTTGAATTGTCTCCTACGCAGAAGAGGTAAAGATAAACTTGTTCCATTATTTTAGGAAAGATTTGAGAGATTTGCTAAGTTAAGGAGGTTGGTTGAGTCTTCTTAGAGTTGAATTATCCTTGGAGGAGATAAAAATAAGATATAAAGAAATGCAAGGAGGATGAGAAATAAGAGCAACAAAGTGAGAAACTAAGTCATAGGGAGTGGATTCAAGGAGGAATGGAACTGAGATCTTTGTCATGGAACATTCACAAAACAAGTTTATTTGTAATTATGGATTGGATTTCTTGTAAATATTGATGAGAATAAAGAAATATAACAATGTTATGGTATTTTACTTGTGTTAGTGAAGTTTATTATGGTAGATCATGTAAGAGGAGGTTTATTTTGATTCATAATGGACTTTCATTGGAAATGGGAAAATGACTCGGGTCTTATTAGTATGATGATCATTTACTTACATGTTAATTGACTTGGGATATGAATTTAGATATAGGATCGATTGGAAATTCAATGTAAAAGTGTTTGAATGTGTAAGAAAGGAAGAATGGATATTTGAAGGGGATTTAGATGATAAATTGTTTCTTATATGGTGGAATGGTAGGAAAAACCTGTTACATTATTTATACACCATGTTTATGAGGAATTGATAAGTTTCCAACCATTAATGTTAGTTCCCTTGAATGAATGGTATATAAAACATTGTATAATCCATGCTTTATGTAAATAAGGATCAAATTTGATGTTGTAGTAAATGGAAAAGTGAGATCAAACTATAGTTGATTGTGTAAGTATAAAGCCCTCTCTTAGAATGATAAAACCGATTGTACAAGCATTTATAAGGAGTATAAGGATGAAGATTATTCTTGAGGAAGTTTTATGACCCTACAAACCTTACAAACTTGTTTCGATCTTTGATAAGGAGATTTTCCTTTAAAACTTAAATTTTACTCTTCTCAAGTTTAAGAAGAAACCTTACCTAAGGTCTAGTAAAATTTGATATTTTAAGAAAATGAGACTTCTTAATGGTAAAAATTGATAATGTAGAGTATGATGAAGGTATTTCAACTGATTTATTGAGTGATTTGATTGTATTTTGACACTTGTGAAGGCTTTATTTCGTATAACTCAATCTAGAGACCTACATATAACCTCATTGAAAAAATGAACATGTAAATAAAAGGAGTTGCCTTGGGTTTTGGGATCTGAAAATTTGTTGGAAGAAAGAAATCCATATTGGGTACTAAAATATGTACGCAAATTCTTTGAGTCATTGTCGGTGGTTTTGAAAAATAAGCTTGACCCAATTTTAGGGATAGAAGACTAGATAGTCATGATAAGGTGAAAATCATAGTTTATTTTGAAATCACTTGATTTTCCATGTAGGGAAAGATTTATAAACATGGAACCTTTTTGTTGAGGAGTGGATTGGTGTTTAAAAAATCCTAATTTATATATTATTAGCTAAACGCTAGTTTTGTAGAGTCTAATGGTATGGAATCAGCCTTGAAGTAAAAAAAAAACATTGCTATGTAACTAAGAGGTTGGAAGATGAATTTCATAATAGAAAATAATGAATAGGTGTGATGAATAACATGAATAGACAAGGAATGAATATATTCTGCCAGTGAAAAGAAACTCAACAAAAATTTGCCAAAGTCAGTTTATAATTCATGGCCAATTTATTTGTTATTGAAACATGACAAAGGTATTGTAGGACATGAAAGAGAAATTTTAGCATAGCTTCCAAATATTATGATTGAAATTAACTCATGGTTTATATACAAATGAATGTATTTCTAATATGAATTAAGGGTTTATATGGATAAGGTATGATATTGAAAGTGAATTCAAAGCCTAATGAAATCTGTTGGAAACATCAATAAAAGGTTCTTAAATACAAAGTTTCTCAAGAAAAATCCTTAATAAGAATTCACAATTTTAGGATTTTGTTATTCTTAGATACTAGGTGTGATAGTTGATTGTTTGTGAAAACTAATTATGAAGGATCCAAACTTATGAATGGTCCGGAGCTTCCCATACATTTGGTATGTAACTTGTCAAATATATATTTTTGAGCTAGACTTATGAATGGTCCTGAGCTTCCCATACATTTGATTTAGAGCTAGACTATGATTACTCGTTACATGATTACAAGTTAAGAGAAATGTTAAGATGAAAATATTTTTGTTTATTTAGTTAAAGGACTTGTGGGTATGACATCATAACCAAATAAACTATACTTACCTCTTACTTACCTTCTTGCAAGTGTGGCAACATAATGAATCTTGTGAAAGTCACCTTAATTTATATATAGTTGTTGAATGAACCCAAATTATACAAGATTGGAAAAAAAAAAAAGCTGCAAGATAAATTAGTAATATAAGTAAGTGAATCCTATGCTAAGGGAAGATCATGGAGTATTGTTGGAATATGTCTCATAATTTCCAGTGTTGACCTAGTTTAGGGGTGATAGAGCATGTACTTTCTAGTTAGTTAATGGCGAGTGTTTTGGAATAAGTAATAATTCATATTTAAGACAACATGTTACTTTTATTTAATGTCATCGAAGCACATTATGAATGAATACCTTTTTAGGCTTTATTCTTGGATTTCCTTGTACACATGTAAATGTTTTTGTAAGGAAACACATAGTTATATAAGTGCATGCTCTCTATGGGGAAGTTGATTGTTATTATTTATGGTCAATAGTGGAAGATTGCATGTTGGAGGTATGATTCAATGTACATGTAAATCTTGTATGTAATTATGTTACATTTCCTTGAAGATTGATTATTGTATTTATTAGTTGGTTCAAGTTAATGCAATAAAGAAAAGGATGATGTGTTGGTTTTTTTACATGAAAGGGTTTTCCCAAGAAAAATATTGTGCTTCTTTTCTACGTGTACCATTTATTTACTTTGATCTCTATTTGTTTTTTTTTCTCTATTTACTTTATTGCATATTGGTTTTCAAAATCCCCAACAGGTCTTGGTCGGGTTAGATGTGAAGGCTAGGACTATTCTAGATAGCCTATGGGAGATAATAAGGTAGGCCGTGGAGTAGAACTAGGGAGTTCAAAGGGGATATAAGGAATATTGATAGAAAGGAGATGGCCTAGAAAGCATAAAGATAGAAATATATGAAAAAAAGATGATAGAAGGTGTGGAGATGAATAAGGAAAGTAAGATTCCCAATCCTTAAAAATTATATTTTTATTTTTAAATAAAAATACATGTAATATATTTTGAAATTACTTACAATTTCACAATTGTGATGCTTCTTCCGAAATGTTGAAAGGATCTACAATTTCAATGATCTCAATTTTTACTAAAGCACATATAAATAAATAAAAGTGTCAAATTTTGGTCAAAACCTATAAATAGGAGGTCAAATATTTCATTTTTACATTTATAATAGAAAATTCAAGATTTATGAGGTGTTTATCAATTATATAAAACAAAATCGAGTCATGGTAGAGATCAAGGAGGCAATTAAGGTGGATATGGCTAACAATGAGGAGAGTGCACCAAGATGGATCCATTAGTAGGTTCTATTTTGAAATTGAGAAATGGTAGATATGGTAAAAATATTAAAAATGCCTCAAAGCTAATCTAAGTAGTAGATTTTATCCCAATATGTGTCAAAGCCTAGGCATCGACAAACTCTAGGTGGGTTTGGGACTTTTTTTGCATTTAATTGTCATTAGGGTATGTTTCTAAATTTAAATGGGTAGAAAGGTCATGTGGTATTCTATCTAAAAACATCAACCATGATGGGTTGTAAAATTGTAGAAGAGACAATGCAATTGATTTCCCCTCGCATGGTTGAGGCGGTTATGCAAAAAGGACAATTTAGTAGGGAAGACAAATATTTTCTTAATGGATGATGTAGTTGTGTGAAAATGAAGATACAATATATTTTAGACTAATTTATTTACATGGTTGATGCATCATATTATGATGGAAAATGTAGTAGGAAATGATTTTTATACTTATATTTTCATTGTTTTTATTATTTTATCATATTGTTCTTTGACTAAGGTGATGAATAATTGCAATTTTTTTGTTTTATAGATTTGGAGACAATTCTAACTATGAAAGACTATGGATGAATCTTAGTTTCAAAATTTATCATATGGTTTTTCATATGAGTACCATAATACTTTCACACCATTGGATTTAGAGGGATTATGTAGATGTATTGGATTCTATAAGATACACATCTTATCCAAATGTTTGTAGATGTATAAAAGATATATTTTGACACATTCATGAAGAGATCTGTAGAGGAAATGGTTGAGACCATATTCATTATTGATAACGTACATGCTATTATGTGACTACATATAGGTGATGTATGCATATGATATGATGTTCCCAAGAATGATACAAAAAGTACGAGTTGGAAAAATGGGAAAAAAGGTCCAATTGGTATCATTTGCATTTTTGATTGTAAAAATCAATATAATATATATCTTAGCCACTATGAATATCTAAAATTCCATTATAGGGATGGTTACAACATGAATTTTGTGTTGCAAGTCAAATGGAGGTGTACACTTGTTTTCCATAGTTGTATGCCATAATTCCTTGGATTAGGGTATAATGTATAGTTGGGGTACATGCATATGGGCACAAAAGTAACACAAATTTTACAAAATAAAAGTGAGACAAAATTGGACTTGGGGAAATGACATTAATTTTGTCTCAGATATATGAGAGGTTACCAATGTACCATCTAATAAGGATTTCATTACAGGTAAAAATAGATGCACCTATGGTGTAATAGCAGGAGAGGGGCCCTTTAGTCAAAGCTTGGATCATGTACTTGAGATCATAGATAATGAGGTGGGTTGGGATTTTATAAAGAATATAGTTTGGAAAGTAAATAGGTGGCATGTCTTGGAAAACAATTGTGGTAACACATGACATCAACGAGGTCACATATCACTACTTATGGTGGAAAATTTCCATGTAGTTGAAAGAGTAACAGGAAGTTTGAGTTTCTTCATCTTATTGTAAAATTTACTTTACCACCATATAGGATGAAGAAAATTGAGGATAGAGAGTGATGCATATATATCTAACACATAGTTTACAAAGGATAGTTTATATCGGGGTTGCTCGGTTGAGGAGATTACCTTAGAATCGTAACAACTAGAGGTGAAGATACCTCGACATTAGTACTAAGATTAAAGGATATATAGGGAATATGGAGGATAATTATCACCCATAATGGTATAGATCGTGAACATCATATCCCATAAAAGAGAGAGGGAATCATGGTATGTGCGTAGGAGTCCAATGGTAGTAGTTATACATAGGGATATGTGGAAACATTTAGTCTCCACTAGGGAGTCAAGTGATGAGGATGAATCGTACTAGGAAGGAAAGAAGATCGGGAAATTGTACAAGACTTACCAGAAATCTAGGTAGGGAAGGTGTTATGATTTTGAGTTATTTCCTTACTTAGAGTAATGATAAATGCTAGGAAATAGGTACTATTACATGAATTTATAGTTGTGTAATATTTGATACATGTGTGATTTTTAGAGAGGCCAAATATAAAGTGGAAAACACTTTGTAAGAGTGCACATCATGATATATTATATGGATTCCTTGATCATATTGACATGGAATTGATGCCCAATCTAGTTGTACCATTGGTGAGTGATCATGTAGGTTCATTTATACTTGGAGAGATGGATTCAAAGTTTCAAATACATATGATAGAATTTCTAATTGTATCGGTAAAATATATAAAATACCTTCTTTAGATGCCAATGTAGGCGCAAAGGGTCTTTCGTAGATGAAAAAGAGGATAAAGTAGCTAATAACCAAGCAAATATTGTGAGGCAACATCAATACATGAATTTTTTTGCTTTATAGGTTTAGGTGGTTGATGCATAAGGAGAGTCTGGTGAGAATGCTATAAGGAATCCTCCTTATATTGATCCCTATAGTCCGGTACTTAGGTCATATAATCTTATCATTGTTTAATTCCTCCTCCATTTAAGGGTGAATATGATTTCCTATTGACTTTTAGGTATTGTGATGTATAATATATTGATGTAATTTTTGAGACATAATATATATGTGGCTATGCCATCATTTTGAATCAATTGTACATGTTTTATGATGTATATATAGGATTATTTTATTTCGATGCTTTCATAAATGTGACGACATGTATGTCTAAAAATGAAAATCAAATGATAGATTAAGAGGTAAAAATGAACATCTAATGAGAAATATAGAAAAATATGCAAACCCAAAAGATGTGTTAAAGTGGGTAAAATGGTATCGATAAAACTAATAGGAATCAAATAAATGAAAAGATATGGAAAAGATACAAATACATAATAATGACACCCAATGAGATCTAAAAAAGATTAAAGAGTGAAAATATGTTCCAGTAAGGATGATAAAATACCTAGTAAAATCTAAGAAGAATCAATAAAATTAAAAGATGTGGTATTAAGGATGATAAAGTGTGATATAAGGACATCTAATGTAAAATGATGTAAGATATTGTAAATAAAGAATGTGGTAAAAATAGTAATAAAAATATAATAAATCTAAGATGGTAAAAGAAAATAAAAGATGTGATAATAAATTAATAAAAGGAAGCATTGAAATGAGTAAAATAAAAATCAATGCTTGCAATGATTTTTTTAGAAGGTAAGCACTACCATATAATTTAATAAATATGGTGAATGGAGATGATATGGATGTAGAAGATTTGTTTTTGAGGAATGCCATAAGGTATTACAATCATACTCATAGATATAACACGATACTAGGAGGTAAGATATATAGTAAGATGTAAAAGGGATAAGTGGTGTGTTCATTTGCCAACAATATCCATCAAGGGGAAGAGAGGGAGTCATCAAAAAGAGGAAAAAGTAAGGTGTCGTGATGGAAATATGAGATCCTTACTAGATATTGAGACATTATAATCATTAGGACATGACTAACTATTTTTTTCATTATGGTATGATGGATTCAAAGTATGTGGGTTTGACTTAGGCTAGCTATTGAAATATAAATATATACCATGTTAGTTATGAGATGCTACAATAGTAGAGGGTTTATTACCTTCTCATGATGTTTTCCCCATTTCTTAAGACATCACTTAGGGAGTTATATGCCTACAAAAATGATTATGTACTTGGTGTGAAAATACATGTGCATTGAATGAAGATATGTGATATCCTAGCCTAGTCGAAATAGTTACCATAACTTTGAAGAACCTCAATATCTACATTTAGGCCAATTGTGGAGTTTAATATTTCAACTAGGACATGGGTGTGGTAAATGTTATCAGGTCTTTTTGTTTGTGATTGAGTTTTTGATTATAGTAATTTCCTTTTGCTTGGTTTTTTTTTCATAACATGGATTTTATATTTTATTTTGTCTTTTACTATTCCTCCTTTATGTAGATTCTGAATGCTAATTAAATGGGTATGAATATGACTAAATATAGAAATATTATACTTAATTGATGTAGATAACTTATAAATTAGGTGGTTATGTACCTCTAGACACTCTAAGGAAAGAGTGTGATTTTATCTTACCTATGTGTACCTCAAAGGTGAGAGAGAAAAAAATTGAAGCCACGAGAATAAAAGTGTTATAAAATGATAAATAAAGCTAGTAGTTGACCATAAAAATGGATTTTTATTCATATGAAACGAATGCTAAAAATATGATCTAGGAAATAGAGGAATTGTAAATCAATAGTAATGTCAAGAGATAAGAGTGGAAAACTGCATTAGGTCTAGTAAAATCATAGAGTGTGATTATACCCTAGTGGGAAAGTGTGTCATAAAATATGATAAAGACATACTAGAGGATCTAATGAGGAATCAAATGGTGAAATAAACCTAAGAGGGAAATATTCTGCAAGGAGGTTGTAAAATAAAGACTACTAAAGAGATCTAGAAGGAGGGAGATTGATGTATAAACTCAAGGGAGATAGGATAATGTAAGGAGACTAAACCATTAAATGAAACTAAAGATTAGGTGTTTAGGAAGTAGGTTATAAAAAAGTAGATAAACTAGGATGTGAGGTGTTAGCCAAGAATGTTTTTTGAAATAACATGCCTATAAAAATAAAGGAGGATAAATAAGACATGATGTGTTAATTGGGAATTGAATAATCCAAACTAGCATGCCTACAAAAATAAAGGAAAAATAGGATGTGAGGTGTTATTCAATAATTAAATTTTACAAACTAATGTCCCCACACAAATGAATAAAAAGTAGGATATAAGGTGTTATCTAAGAATTAACTTAATTGAACTAACATGCTTGTAAAAGTAACAATAAAATAAGATGTTTTAAGGTAGTAAAGTAAAGTAAAGTATGATGGACAAGTACAAAATGAAATCATAGAGAGTATACAATGCAATTAAAAATATCCCCAATAACATTGTGAGCTTTTCATTGAATTTCATATCGTGTGCGAGATCATGGTGTCCTTAACTACTAAATAATGAACTTATATATATTTTGGCATATCCCATGACACATTTCTACGATGGTTTCTTCCACCTCCCAAAGGTGACCTTCTAGTAAATGTCATCCATAGAGGGAGCAGAGGGGATGTGATAAAAGGAGGAGGGACCTTGAGGGGATGTGATAAAGGGAGGAGGGACCTTGAGTGAGGAAGTGGCATCTTGGATAGTATATGGTGAGTAAAAATAGGTTTTGGTACATTGGATGTAGCCCCCCACACCCCCCCCCCACCCAAAAAAAAAAGGAAAATGGGCAACCAAATCCTCACTCTAGGTGTAGGATATGATGAATACTATAGACGATGCTTCAAGAGTACTCGATAGGTGACATCATATTAGAATAACTTATTATAATATGAAATAATGTAATGTATTTATAAATATATTTATTTGGTTATTGGAACTATTTCCTATTGTTGTAAATACATATGAAGCTTATTTCAAATTTCTATTCAAATGTTGTTTTACCAAGATTCCTAGATTATAAATTTTAATACACGATTTATCCGACTATTATCAATGATAAATGTATGAATTGAAGATATCGCTTAAAATTTTATGGTATTAGAGTGAATGGTTGGATGATCTCGAGGGAGAGGGAGAGGAAATCTTGAGTTTTTTCCTAGTGAGATCTATCCTTGGTTAAGCCTAGAAGTGAAATGGTGGATGAAGTAAAAGGAAAAGTAATTATATTTATTGTTGTAATTATCTGAAAAAATAAAGATTGAGGGGGAAGTGTGGAGATCACATATTTATTGTGAGTGATGAATTTTAGTTGGGGGTGTTATCCATTTCTTACATTCTAAATCAAATTCCTATGAAAGATGTTTTTAATCTTATAAGGAATTATATTGTATAATAGGGAACAAGATACATCACTTAGACTATTCTTAGTGTTGAGAGGAGGAAAGTGACATGATCATAATGCTACATTTCTTCTACTTAGCACTATTTCATTGAACAATTCTCTTTCTCTAGGATTCATTGCTTCTACAATATTTAGTATTATTGGTTTATTAATGAAGGAGGTGTCATTGCGAAAGAAAAGGAATATAATTGATGAACATGAATTAATGGTGTATGAAAGACAAGGCTACTTGTATGAGTTTTGATGGTTGATATAAATTTATAATTTTTAAAACAAAGTTTTTAATTTCATTAAAATTAGGGAATTCTTAATTTTAAAGGAGAATCGGTCTTTTAAAATTTTATTAAATTAAATTTTTGAAAACCTTTAAATAATTACCTAAGAGAGGGGTGGAACCTTGAAAATTGGCCACATGGTCTATTTTGATGTCCCAAAATAGATACAAAAGGAATTTTGAAAAGAGTATGTAAAATTTGAGATTTTAATATTTGCATAATTTTATGGAAATTTTATGAAAAAGCGTTAATTTAATTTCTTGTAAGCGGTAAAGATTTTTTGCTAAAAACTAACATTGTTGCACAATTTTAGAGTAGAATACTTGAGAAAAAGTAGTTTTTTTGAAAAATCTATTATAGTTTTTCCAATTTAATTATTCATGAAAACTAGGTCAAAATGCCTAGTTTACAACATTGTTTCAGATTCATAAAAACTAATAGGAATTTTCTTAGTTTATGGAGTCACATAACACTTACCATATATGAGTATCAACATCAAAATCAAAGTGTACTTGGAAAAGAAACAAGACTAGATGATGAAATTTCAGTTGATGAACTTGATAATTATGATAAATATCATAGAGAAGCATTGATGTTGCTAAAACTTTCAGTGGCTGATAATTTAATTCTAGAAGTTAGAAATGTAACTAGTGCTTCAGATTTGTGGAAAAGTCTAACATCCAAGTACTAGGCTTCAAAATTTGATAGGGTATTGTACTTGAAATATTTGTTATTTATGCAGGGATGGTGATTCAATCTCTAAATTCTTCTTATAGTCGAAGGACACTGGTGATCAACTAAAAGTAGTGGAAAGTACATGTAGGTGAGAAATATTTGATTAATTTGGTACTACGAACTCTTAGCATCATTTGACTCATTTGTTGTGTCATTGCATATAATCATAGAGACATAGGAGATTGATTTTGTGAATTTGTCTACAATTCTCATGTAAAAGGAGAGGAAGATAACTCATGAAACTTCCTTAGCATCAATGGATTTGGAGAGTGCATTCATGACACGTTCAAAAGGAAAGGAAAAATAATGCAATACAAGAAATTCCATAAGGTAACATCCAAAACTACTATAAGTGGTTCTACGAAATCTAAATGGAAATGTTTTAATTGAAAACAACCAAGACATTATAAGGACTGTAGAAAGAGACAAGAAAATATGGCTAATTTGAACAAAAGTCTAGAAATGCTAATGTTGTGGACGAATTAGAAGGAAAGGCATCTAATGAATTTACATTTACAACATCATATGATCAATCTAGTGAGTCATGCACATGGTATTTCTACTCAGGAGCATCTTGATATTTTACATGTCATAAATATTAGTATGTAGATTTCATAGAGGATGTTAGTAGTCATGAAATTGTTTCTTTGGGTGATGGATTGGCACATGATAATAAGGGATATGGGGATGTGTAAATTACATTGAAAAATCCATAAGAATATACATTTTTAATGTTAGATACGTATACATGATATAAACAATAATATCTTATTCATTAATGAAATCATTAAGAAAACAACTGGTAGTTATGTTTGAAGGAAACAAATGTAAGGTAACCACACTTAATACTTATATAGTTGCTATTGGTATAAGGGAAAGAGTTTTACAAAAAAATGTAGATCCATAATTAGAAAAGACAATATGCTTTAACAATAATTGAGGAAACTAGTACTCTGTGACATGAAAGATATGGTCATATTAATTATCCATATTTGAATCTCTAGATTAAAAATATCATGGTTAATGGACTTCCTTATATTTAAGAAAATAAATACGTATGTGCAAGATGTCACTAGGGTAAGAAGGTTAGGAAACCATTTCCTACTTGTAAAGCATGGATAGTAAATTTTTATTAAACTTGGTAAATGAAGATCTTCATGGTCCACTGAAAACTTGTACCATATCTAGAGCACTTTATTTCTTGTTGATTACTAATGATTTTTCTAGGAAAATGTTGGTGTATTTCCTAAATAAAAATCAGAATGGTTTTCAAACTTTTTGCATGGAAAAAATTGGATGAAAACCATTTGGTAAACAAGTTAAAACACTCCAATATAAGAATGGAGGTGATTTTTCTCACAAAAATTTAAATCATACTGTACACAAAAAAGGTATACAAATACAATATACTAATACTTACACTCCAAAACAAAATGGAGTCATAGAACAAAGGAATAAGACTATTATGGATATGGCTAGATGTATGGTGCAAAGTAGACATGTACCTTTTTGATCTTGGGAAGAAGTCATCAATATTGTGGTATACATCTTAAATGGAATTCCTTGTAAAAAATGAAGAACATCACTCTTGAAGAAGCATGACTAGGTAAAAATATTGATGTATTTGATCTTTGCATTTTTGGTTGTATTTCTTTAGCAATAATTCCTAAAGAAAAAGGAGTGGTTTAGATGGTAAAATTAAAGAAGTACATGTTTGTGGGATATAGTGAGAAAAGTAAAAAGTATAGGACTTAAAAAGGCCCACACCAGAAAATTCTAGCTCAATGAAAGGATGTAGTGAAACAAAAAAAATTCAAATAGTCAACTAAAAGACCAAAGTGGTACTATAGAACACTCCAGGATGTCCGACAAGATGAGCTTCCAACATCACTAGGAGAAATATCTACGATATTAGGAAACAAACACTTTGCGAAAGAAATGAATAGGTAAATTTTGATTTAAATTCAACTATTTCACATATATTTGAGCCACATACTTATGGAGAATAAAAAGGCAAGTCATAATGGGAATATACCATGAAGGTGGAGTATGATGCTTTAAGAAAGTGGAACTTAGGTTTTGTTAGATTTACCCCATGTAAAAAGTCATTGGTTGTAAATAAATTTACAAATTTAAATGTAAGTCACATGGTTCTTTAGATAAGTATAAAACACGTCTTTTTCTAAAGAATACACATATTAAGAAGGAGTATATTATGAAGAAAAAAATTCTCCTATAATAAAAATTGTAACATTGAGAATAGTTATTGATATAACTCGCTCGGTTTGGTTGGCGATATATCAAATGGATGTTAAGAGTGATTTCCTGAATGAAGACTTAACTAAACATGTGTACATGGTACAACCATAGGGATTTAAAATTCTTATAAAATAACATTTGGTTTGTAGGTTAGTAAATTCCTTCTATGGACTTAAGCGAGTTCTTGAAGCCTAGTATTTTTAAGTTGATAAATATCTTATAGAGTATGGTTTTAAAAGAAGTGATGTAGAATTTACATCGATGTTAAATTGATTAGTGATGAAATTTTTTTCTTAGTTATCTATGCAAATGATATTTCCATCATCAAATCCATAATTAATTAATTGAATAGGTGAAAGATGACATTTTCTATGTGTTTAAAATGACCGATTTAGGTTTGCTTGATGATTGTCTAGGTGTTGAATTTTCGTAGTGTTATAATTTTTCTACACTTTTTTATCCCAAAAAAATATGTCATATATTTGTTAGAGAAATTTAGAATGTCATATTATAATCCAACAATTACACCTATGGAATTTGGGACAAAACTCTCAAGTAACATTGATTCACCACATGTTGATGAAACAATATATCGACAATTAGTAAGTAGTTTAATTTATCTTACTACTAGACCATATTTTTTGTACTTGGTTATCTTTCTCATTTCATGTATAAACCACATGAAGAACATTGCAAAGATAAAAATGATTTCTTACATATGTCAAAGGAACTCTTGAATTTGACATTATTTATAAACAATATGTTGAGTTTTAGCTAGTAGGGTATATCGATTAAGATTAGGTAGGATTAGTTGATTCAAGAAAGTATTTAATAGGTTATATAATGACATAACCACTGGGTAAAGATAAATTTTTCAAGTTCGAGAGATAATCTTGGGGTTTTTTTGGTTTAGTCATTGAGGGAACATATTGGAATAGTTTATTGTAATTTGTAAGAATGTAACATATTTTTACATAATTTTACTAGTTTGGTTATTGGAACTATTTCCTATTGTTGTAAATATGGATGACACTTATCTAATATTTTTTTCGATATTGTCTTACTAACATTCCTAGATTGTAGCTTGTAATATGCTATTTATATGGATATTATCAATGATTAATGTACCGATTGAATCTCTCAATTAAAATTTTACATCGAGTAGGAGAAAAGACCATGATGAGAAAATTTTTCTAAGAATAAAAGAGAGTTCGTGATGGTGTAGACAAGAAAATAACACTTATTACTATTACATTACACTTTTAGCATGCTAATATATACATGATTTTTGAGCAAGAAGATTATACATTAGTTTCACAAGTCCTTATTTGCTATTGATTTTGAGTTGTTTAATTGTCAGTCCTTTTCATAGTTTTCTAGACTTCTTCCTCTACTTTTGGTCTTGTCACGAGATCCCTATCATCATGTATTAAATGTTTTGTTTTATATGGACCAAATCATATGGAGTGGGCCATAACATCCATATGTTATGGGACACTCTATACACTTTGGTCCCACCTTGCTTTCATCTGGGTCTTTTAGATTGAGATTCTTCATCACTCTTCTCTTATTTGAATTTTGTATTTGGGGTCAACCTTTTGTGACTATTGTAAAAATTTGAGCAAATAAAATAATATATATACTTAGATTGCTAAGATAATTAAGAATGATACTATTACTATTTATTATCATCCTTTGAGAAAAAGAATAGGCTAAAAATTGCATTTGGACTGCATTATCACAATATAGGAAGGGCATTATTCTAAATTCCATACCACACATTGCGTTGGAGACAAACCAAGTGTTTCCCACTATTTGGTACGATGCGTAAAAGGAAAACCTAGCTTCAACAAGACACAATTACAACCACACACACACACACCAGAACTACATAAGTCTAAAATGTAGTGTAATGCTTGGTACAATCACATTGGGGTGACCACCAAGGTCATCTGAATCAAGCATGTGCATTATTTTTTAGTTTAATGTGTGCTTGAGTGTTGTGTAGAGTAGCCAACATTATTTTTGTAGGAACATGTGTGAAGATCAAGTTTTTCAAAAAATCAAAGCAATAAAAGTATGAATTAGGGAGAAGGGAATCAAACTACATAGGAATTATTTTTAAAAACCTAAAGGGACCAAAGCATATGGAAAGGGCCATATCGTGGGTATTCTTTGGGTCATACCATACGCCCTAGTCCATATAATCGCTCATAACATATTTTTAATAGTGAGGCTTTGTTAGACCATTTCCACCATTTTCAGTCATTAGAACAATCCATATCAGCACATGAATCAAGATATTAGCTAATTATTTATCTCCCTCTCATTGTTAATACTTGGTTACATTGTTTATCATTTTTTAGCTTTGTTCATATGATTATTCTTGATATTTATGAAATTATCCTTGAAACTAATTGATTAGGATAATATACCATTGGTTATTACCCCTAAGATATTAACCATTTAGGTTAAATAATTTGGTGAACCCGCTATTGGCTGAACCCTAGTTTCCCTAGGATCCCTAAGTGTTTGAAATACATATCTGTTTGTCTTCTTAGCTTGCTTGTGTACACTTCTTCCATGGCTTACAATAAGATTTTTCATAGCTGTAGTGACCACTCCCCTCCCATTACTCCTTTTATAGATAGTTATAATTCATCCATGCATTATAAAAGTCATAACACATTTCTTGATAATAATGATCCCTAAGTGTACACAAGTTTTTATAGACAACATGACCCTAACTCTTGAGTGGTCTTACTTCTAGAAATACATTTACTTCTCACATTTATACTCATAACGCTCATAATCATAGTGCTCCTACTATTGTTTTTTATTAATGGAAAATAGTTTTGAAGGGACTATACCCTGATACAAAAAAGGATCAACAACCAGATAAACAAGAGAAAGTAGCAAAAAGGATAAGAATCTAGATATTACAATAAGTCAAACAAGAGAGCCAAAAGGATAAGAATCTAGATATTACAATAAGTCAAACAATAGCCAAAAAAGGAACTACTAAGAAAGAGCATGATAAGTATAGAACTGCTAAAAATCAACAGTTAAACAACAAACTAACAACAACAAAACAACATCTTGCTTGCAATCGACTACTACTGTACAAGTTTATTTCTTCCAAGACCCGCGATGCTTGATTTAATAGTCTGAAGTGAGGTAAATAATGCCAGAGTAGTGATATGTGTAGGGTCACTAGCATCTAGTTGGGAGATGACCTGGTTCCTTTCAACACTAGTGCCCCAAATGTCTGTTGAGATGCCACTTAGCATAGTAATGCTTCTGACCTGTTGTTCTAGAAAATCACATATAGCCCTGAAAATTGAAATGTTGTGATCATGTCATTCCTTAGAGTTCCCTAGTTTGTTGTCTAGGGAATTCAATTTCTTGTAAATTTCATTTATCTATTCTTCACCAATACCAACATCCTCATTCAATTTTCTTTTACCCCTTTGCTTAATCAACTGATGCATGTCCTTTTTGAGATTCTCCACCTCTTTTTCCATGATATCCATCATGTGAAGAATATTCCCTTCTCGTGTTGAGTAGTGTTATCTTTTCCTATATTGTTGATGTGTAATAAATTATGGGCAATTTCAATGTCCTTACTACTCCTGAGAACTCTTCCAGAGGGAGAGGGGTTCAAATTGGAGAAGGAAGGATTTTTAGTCTTGATTTTCCTTTGGCTGGAGAAGGTGAATGGGGTGACAGTAGGAATAGGGTTAATGGGAATGGGCGGGGCGATGGGGGTAGCAGGTATGGCAGGGTATTGGGCAAGGAAATGTCTATGAAGGAGGAAGATCAGTCCTTGATGGAGAGGAATGGCCTGCATGGTTTTGGAAATCAAGAATGGAACGTTCCATTGAATTTAGGAGATAGTGCGGGAAGAAAACAAGAAGGTTTCTCCTAAAATGGTTAAGAAAAATAAAATTCTTTGTGGGGACAATGATGTATCTACCTTCAAGTGAAATAAAGTGAACCATCATCTTAGTAATTTCATCAAAGGTTATGAGATGGAACTAACCTTTATACTTGCCGTTACAAATTGAAGCTCCTCCCCTGTTTTTATCCACTCTCTTACTGAAAAATATGATTCCATCCAAAGTGAGGCCCATAACCTCAACAATAAGCTCCTTTGTGGTCTTACTATTGTTATTAATCTAGTTGCATATGATTTACCACCTATTGAATTTGATTTATATCTTTATACTGATAGTGACACTAGATCTCTTTCTGATAATGATACTAGTCATAATGTATGTTTAGAGGACTATTTACATTTTCTTGATGATGATTATTCCATTGATAATGTTTTCCACACTCGCTTGCATTTATTTTCTAAATACACGTGAGCTAAATTTGGATGCAAATGATACACGTTTTCTTACCTTCCTCCAAATGAGATTGTATCTATTCATGCACAAAAATTTATTGTAAATGATGTTAGTGTTACTTCTTTATCTTCACAACAAGATGCCTTAGATGCTTATGAACATAATGTTGTTACAAATAATTTATGCATTTCTACTCTTGCTTTTCAAAATATATCTTACATGATGATGAACCTAATGATGCTTATATTTATTCTTCTTCCTATGCTAAGGAATTTGTTGATAAGGGTGTCCAAGATTCTATTCCTTCTAGTTCTTTTCCTAGTTCTCCTAGTGCCAATGTAACTTCTCCACTAGTTGACCTAAAGGTTCAATTCCAACCCAATAGTATTCCCATGGCTACATACAATGACAAGGTACAACCACTCAATGAACCTCTTAATTTATATGTTATTCCTCCACAGGAATTCCTTTCTCTCATGCATGTTATAGGTGACTTACAAAATTAGGTTCATAATATTACCCTTAAAAGAAAGGCCTATTATGCTAGTCTTGATCATAATTCCATTTATGGAAATCCTATTCCTAAGAATATATTCAATCAATCTTTTCCTAAAGGATTTACCTTGCCCACTTTTATACTCTTTGATGAGACAAAAATCCTTACATGCATCTCAAGGCTTATCAGATAGTTATGGCTTCACATCCCAATGATAGGTTTCTCCTAAAAGCATTCCCTAGTAGTCTCACTAGCATTACATTAGATTGGTTGCATCATTTTCCTTGTGGATTTGTGCATACTTTTATTGACATGGAAGAAGCATTTCTTAGGCGGTTTATCTTTAATAATGGACCTAAGGTTACATATGAGTGTTTTCCATCATTACATCAAGGAAATACTAAATCTATTAGTGATTATATCTTATGTTTCAAATATTGCATGTATCATTTAATATATTAGCCTATTGATTTAGAAATGAAATATATATATTGTCATGGCTTAATTTTCCTCTTAAGAAAAAAATTATTGTATGAAACATGTGAATATTTTACTACACTTTGTCTCCACATCATTGAAATAGAATATAAAATCCTTAATCCATATTATGTTGCACCCCCACATGATACCTCTACCACTCCTTCACTCACTTTACACAATCAAGCTCCATCCACTAGACACTGTTGCAATAGCTTCACATTCTTCCTCACCCCATATACATGAGGTCAAGGTCCTTCATCATGGTGATACATCTTACCTTACTACACCTCCACATAAACATCCACCATGGTTCACTCCTCCTAAAAGGGAACCCTTATAATTTTCTCATTCTTCTAAGCCACATGATATCTTGCACACACTAATTGAGGAGCACTTGATTTGGTTACCTTCTAATGAGCACCACCCTTCTCTCATCGGTTTCAAAAAAATCATAATCAACATTTTTGAAACTTCCATATGATTAATGGGCATTGGGAAAATTATTTTTACAAACTTCATGATAAGCTCAAGTTACTTGAAGAAAATAGTATCATCACCTTTTGAACATGACATCCCGATCGATAACATTATCCAATACTACGAATTTTCTCGCTGAAAATTTTACTTACAGCTCTTTCATGTGCTTCTTATAGGCTAAAAAATAATTACCATCATATTGTGGAGCCTCATACAATTTTTAGAATAATACATACTTGTATGGGGATTCTTTGATTTTTGTTGTAGGAGTCTCACATCCCTATTTATCACCCTATGTTTTGGAGACATTCAAACGATTTTGTGGTTGCTGCCATATATGATACAAATATTTAGATTGAATTTATTTTATTTAGTTAGCATTATGACATGTTTTTGGAGTAAAGCACTAGTATCAATTGATTTAATTTGGTATTGTGAAATTAAATTACATTTTTGGAATTACTAACAACCATTAATTTTAGTTGATTTGATTATATGAAACACATAATGCATTGGGTACTCTTGTCTACATGCGTGCAAACTTGTTTTATAGAGAGAGAAAGGGTATCATTGGGAAGAGATGGAAAAATGAAGAAAATGGGTATTGAATAGAGAGATTCATGATGTGTGACTTAGTACATGAGAAACGATGTTAAAAACCATAAGTTGAGGCCATAGAGTCCCTTTGAGATTCTGAATTTTTTTATGTGTCACTTTTTGTGACATGATGGATTAGGTTGCATTATGAAAATGAGTTATTGTGGGATCTCACCGTGGCGAGGAGTGCAATACCACTTTGTGTGTTAATTCAAGTGGCATATTGGTGCTTTATGCCAACAATATAATTATTTTCACATTATTATCTTATGTGGTGTTATATATATATATATATATATATATATATATATATATATATATATATATATATATATATATATATAGTAAATAGAAATTAAATAAGGGTTTCATTAAAAGGGTGTGGGATTATATCCCTAATGTTATTACATGATCTCTTTCAAATAAATCATTTACATTTTTACAGAACCGAGTTACATTAGAATGAAGCTAACTTGTTAAGATAACTTGTATTGAGCTATATTTGATTTGAGATTATCACTAAAATAAGTCACTTAAGCTACATTCAAGCTAATAAATAGAGCCAAATCACCTAGCTCGAGATACAAAATTGATCTGTATTACATTATATTGAGTTAAGTTGAGCTACCACTCTTACCCATCTCACTAAATTTCAATTGGGTGGAAAAATGTCTTATAGGAAAGTCATAAGACAAACAACAAAGTTTATAAATGAATAAAACCTTCTACTTATGACATATATGTGATTTCAAAATTGAAGAGAATTGTATGCATTTTACACTGATGGGGGATAATTATACGCACCCAAAATCTTAACGAGCATATTGGAAGTGAGGTAGAACCTGGGATGTGAGAACACCAATTGGTGCAATGTGGTACTAATTGGAGGCTCCTCGGTATGGGTGAAATTAATTAATAGCACACCAAGTGTGGGTGCACCAATCGGCATGACATGACACTAATTGGGATCCTTTAACATAATATGAGTGCTCAAATAAAAAAAACCACAACACACGAGGGAGCTGATGGACCACACATGGTGCCAATCGTCTCGCTCATTTCCATAATAAAACCAACAAAAAATATAGCTAAAGTTAGCCAGGTGAAACATACTAGAGGTAGATAAATCTAAATTTAGATGTGGAGAAACAATGAATCAAAGTGGAAAAGTAAAAATTAGTAAAGAACTGATAAATCATAGTTAAATGACCAAGAGTTAAAACAATTGCATGATATTTAAACAACTATATGAAATCTTAAGAGTTAAATGACTGAGAGTTTCATGACTTATGGAGATAATTTCTTAAAAATAGAAAATAAAAGCTAAATCTAGAATTAGATGTAGTGGATAAACAAAATAATTTTGATGAATGAGTTTAGTAGAGATTTAAAATTAGAAAAGACTAAAATTTTAAAATAGGGAAATTTTTTAAGGTTTAAGTAAATTGCATGAAGAGAAGTAAATGGAGAAATAAAGCTAAGAATAACTTGAAACAAGGTTATAAAATAGGAAAGAAAAAAATAAATGAACACACATGAGATTAAACACATACGTTTGATCATGCTCAAGTTTAGGCCAAAGATACGAGATAAAACATAGATTTAAGCCAAGAGGAAGGGAAAATGTCACATATAGGAAGCAAAGGAAGGAAATTGACTTCTCTTCTAGGTTTTGATTAAATCACATTATAAATTTTATTCTTTTGTGCTCTACAACATTTGAGTAAATGGATTAATGGATAAATATATGGGTTTGTAATCAAATGGGTTGTTCTTCGAATCCCTTATATTTTTATGTTTTAATTTGAGAACTAGATCAAACCTTTATACATAACATGAGGGAAAAAAACTTTATCAAAATGGAAGGGTTAAAACCTTAGAATTGAGAAGGGTTCTAAGAATGAGGGGTCATATATTCAACACCCTCTATTCCATTACCATTTTGTTTGAAATATAAATTAAACCTAGACACCTAATTATCTTCAAAATAATGTGTTGATTAATTGACAAGGAACTCAAGATGGTCAAATGGATAAGACAACACACTTGCATGGAGGTGGCTTAGGTTCAAATCCCTCCCTATATCCTTTTGAAGCATATGAAATTAAATAGGGAGAAAATTAAAATGGTTGAAGATTGATTATGAACCACTATTGGTTTGTAGGCTTTTAACTTTGTTGTCCTATGTTTTTGCAAGGGAAAAATTCACTTGTAAACATGACAACTATAACTTAGTGTCAAATGTTTTTCATTGTCAATCCTCCTTGACACCCCTCCAAGTCGAGTCTATTCCTGTCTTTGGACTATCCTACCTTGTAAAGTGGTATTGTGTGTAATATTAGTCCTATCCATAGGGGATTTAGGGAAATCAAGTTCATTCAGGCACTTTGGAGATGATACTTGGCAAGACATGTTTTTCAAGAAGCTTAGAAATTGCTATTTATAGCCTTTCTAAGACATGGTTCATCCCTTCAGGCATAGTTGCATATCCAAATCCATCAAGGAGTAGTGTTATGGAGATAGGAACATTTTGCAACTGATTTTGGAAAAATTTGGTAATTTTTAGAGGTTTAGGGACAAATTCAGTAAAAGCAGGTCTTAGAGGGTAAAACAACTTGCAATACAAAAACAACCCCTGTGCTTCAGGAAGTGATTCCAGGAGCTCGGTAAGGATTTGGAGGAAAATGAGATATCAATGGAAATTTATTTTATAGATCTAAGTGATGTTGGTTTCACATATTTCACAAGACAAAAACAATTCTTCCCACTGTCTGATTTCAAAGATGCACAATCTATGATCCCAAAAAATTACTATTTTTAGGATGTTAAAGGAAGAATAAAGGTATGTGACCCATCCCATTGTTCTCAAAAGGCCATTTTACATAAATTTCATATAAATAATTGCATGAAAATACCTCCGGACACTCAAGTTATGCTTATGTAAAGTTATTCCCAAGGTACGATCAAGGAGTTAGTCAATTTTTTGGGTGGACACATGTCACTCCCAGGTTTGAGTGGAATTTATTGAACCAACTATCCAAAATATTTGTGATAGTTGGACAAAAAAATGTGCCCAGCCCCTAGATACCCCTAGATAGTGATGTGACCTTAGTTTATCCCAAATAGGTCGGTTAAGTCCCCATGCACCAATTTCTAGCACCCTCGTCCATCAAACCACGAAGCACCACTTATACTCACTAGATGAGGGAAATATTTTTACACCAACTATCACAAAAAATTGGGACACAAAAATATGCCCAACCCCTAGTTTGACCTCTGGTCCTCTACCTGACTCGGAAAGGTGCTATGCAAGCTCATTTCCAGCTACCTCCCCTCTCCTCCTCAGCCAGTGACCATTTGCCACTTGTCAAGCCCAGGTGAGGGTGAATTTACTTACACCAACCATGCCAAATGTTTAGGATGGTTGGGACAAAAATTCCACCCAATCGTAGCCCGTTCCTTGGTCACCCATATGACCTAGTTTTAGCCCTTGGGTGTTTTAAAGTGCTTTTTTGTTATATCTCACCGACCAATCACATAGCACCACTTTTCATAAGAAGGGTGGGGCAAATTTTTGTGCACCATATGTCCCAAACACTTGGGACACATGGGACATGAAATTGTGCCCAAGCTAATGAATAAATAAAAATGTTTTTTTTTCAAAAGTGTGTTGCTTCTTACTTACTGCGCATGCAAAAACCTCACCGCCGAAAACTTAATTCAACCTCACTTTATATTGCTTCCACCACTTCATTAATTTATTTCACATCCATTCTAATTTCTCCTCTGGAGCCATAGCACAAAAACCTTTTCTTTTTCAGAATGCTACTATGCCCATTTTTTACCAGAAGCTTCCATGACCAAGAAACGATGAAATCTTCATAACTCATGATCTGTAAATCGAATGCTCTTGAAATTTTGGCCACATTTCTTACTCCTAGGTTCCTTCAAGATGTATCAAATAGAGAATTCAAAGGTTCCTTTATTTATTTACAACAGGTAACTCCAAAAATTGTGCTATAATTCTTCTTCTCCAATTTCCCATTGATCCGACGACAAGCGCGTGAAGCCAAAATTTTGAATAGAGCATCTAGATGTAAAACCTAGATAAAAATGTTTTTTTGTCAAAATGAGAATAGGAAAACTAGGTCACATAGGCCCAACAATGAAAAATAAAAAAAAACAAAAAAGTAACTTTCTAAAAATAGATAGTGTTAAGGATGATCATGAAAGATTTTTGAGAATACTCCAAACATGGTGAGATTCCCTCAACATTGATACAGAGCCAACAAATAAAACTTTCCCAAAATATTAGCTTCTAGATCCTAGGGTCTAAGAAGAAAGTTTCGCTTTTGAGTGTGAAAAGTTGCTATCATCCTAGTTTCGGCTTATATTATTACTTTTTGACATCATGAAGTTCAAATTCACTAGCCATACCATTTCAAATCTCACATATAAGTTCCTAAGTATGTGTGACAACAATGTTTCTCACATGGACCTAGAGGATCTCAAGAACAAAATATTAGGTGGACCAAGAGAGCTTGTTGAGGAAAAGATCTTCTGCAAACAAATTGTATGCAGTGGGTGGCCATCTCATGTCCTTGTAAAGAATTGAGTTAGTGTGGGAATGATATTAGCACTATGAACTAGACACCCAAAAATAATAGCTAATGATGGCTCAGGCTTTGTGCAGTCCTCAATCTAAAATCTATATCTCAAGGTATGCCAATACCGACCGAGGACAACATGGTCATGACTACCAGGGATTTTACATATGGAGAGTGGTATAAGAATGAGTCATATATTCAAGGCCTTACTCTCGGCTCCTGGTTGAAGCAAGGGAGAAATCCCTCTCCCGTACCAAAGACTCTTTCTCACAATGAATTTGTTGAGTTATTTTTTGATGCCATCATTTTACTAAGCCGAGTAATGGGAGAGGAGAACACAAGAGATTTTCATGACTTGATGGAACTCTTCATTCTCAAAATCCTTAAAGGAAAATAAATGATTGATTAGGGGTAGCTCACAAGTGAAAACTTGCACCACCAATTACTCCAAGTTTCTTCTTCTAAGAAGTTATTCATGATCTTGAACCCAGTCTACACCTTGGTGAAAAAAAACCATTTAGGGGCCTGACACCTACTCAAAATGATTCTCAAAGGGCTCCTACATTCGAGAAGTATCTGTAATTGGTCTTGAAGGAGAATAATCAACACTTTTCCAAGGTGAATGATACATTCACAATGTATGTTGTCAATATGTTGGAGGGAAACCCACATTTGAGGATGTCTTCACAAGCCGCTACCATGGTCAAGAGGTATGGATCATACTTAATTAAATTTTTAACATTCTCCTATATCGAGTGTTTGTATTTTAAATTTCTCCAAAAATGTTTCCTCGTTACCCAAGTGACAATATAATGTTGATTGAATTGTGTAGACAACTGGTGCACATCAATGCTAAGTTGAGGAATCGAGAGGAGGAAATTTATTTATTTCCCTATCTCTCTATGAGTTTTCACTTGCAAGAGTGCCCATGATGTTGCCAACATGGAAGCTTCCTTTCCCCTATAAACATGCATTCCTACACTCTAAGGGAAAATTTTGACATTCAAGTGATCTCGACACCTTTCACCTCCCTGATTTGTGTCGTAAACGACATGTATAGGACTATTGGGAAAACTGTGTTGATGATTTCGAAGTCCGAGAGTGCAATAAAAAAGGATGAAAATTGATCAAAACAGGAAATTAAGATTTTAATGGCATGAAGATGGTGTTCCAGAAGATGGATCAGAAATGAATGATCCTGAATATCTAGCTATGAAGGTATCTCCCATTCCTTAGGTTGTTTGTAATGTTTGTGAATATGGAGACATTAAAAATGCACTCAAGAGGTGATCAAAAGGTTAAAGGAATGGTATAAGAGAAAGAGGGCTACCCTCATCTCATTTGGTAACTTTCCCTCCCTCCGTGAGATATGCATCCTACCACTCCTCTAGGGACAAGGATAAAGCTCCCGACTTAGCTCATTGAGGAGAAATCTTGAAGAGGAAAATAGTAGAACCAGAGGCCAATCACTATAGGAGACTGCATAATAAAGAAAGAACGGTGTAAGAACTTGTAATTTATCTTGAATAAGGGGAAATTTACTCGATTCACCTCTATGCCCCAAATTAATCTCCAAGTTTCTCATCTCCTGCCGTTGCACCACCTCACTTGTGTAAGATATTCCTTCTCATTTGGACCAAGAGGCTACAATGTTGCCAATCGACGAGCCAAAATCAAATGATATATTTCCTTGGGTATGGGATATGATTACAACAAAATCTCGCATGGTGCAATAGGTGACCATTCTTGATTTATCATCTATCACCTCAATGGTTGAAGAGAACAAAGGAATATTGGCTCAAGTGGCTTCTAAATTTTTCAGTGGCACCTCGGGAAAATAGTATATAGAGGTAGTCAAACCGAAGTTCATCAAGCCAATTGAGGAAATGAACACCGATGATTATGAGACGAGCATGATTCCCAAGGTCCCAATGACACATGAGGGTGATGTTCACTTGTTTCAAGAGTCTTCCACTCGCCTCGTTGTGAGAATTCAAGAATACAAGGAGAAGCTAGATCAAGTAGAAGACCATATTTAGACCCTCACATCATATGTGCAAGTTATCTTGGACCCAAATGATAATAATTATCTCATAACCAAGGAAGTTACTCCAATAAGTAGCTTCAACCCCGAGCCCATTAGAAAAATGCAAGGATTCACCGTGGCAAATGAAAGGTGAATGACAAGTGGGTGAACATGACCTTGGAGAAAGGGAAGGCATTGCTACCGAAAATGATGAAATTGTACAAGTACATGGATACCACGGTCACAAAAGTAATCATGAGATGAGAGGGGATTGATGTGGAGAAATATCAATGAGATCAGTTGTATCCATTAGTCATGGAGATGGGAAAAGTCAAATCATCCCTCCTGATAAGAAAATGTGTATTATATTCAAAATTGAATGACTTGTCTCAAGTTTTAGCTCAATATAAAATCTTGGAGTGCTATCCATGAATGTATACACTTAAATTGATGATATACTAAAGTTTTTGAAGATCTAGTCAAAAGGAGGCCAAAGATTCATTCTCATTCATTGAATATACATTGGAATCTATGGCGGAGATAAGGGCGGTCATTTCTAACACCATAAAATATCATCAATATTTGTACTCGAGTGCAAGAACATTAACTCTCTTTTAGAAAACTAGATCAAATCATTGAGTTTTGTTCATATCCCTCAAGCTAAGAAAGTGGATCCCACGGTGGAAAGATCAAACAAACAATTCAAAGGCATTGAGATTTCACTGTGGACCTTTCCAGGAGTTCTTCAGTGGTAGTATCTTCATCGAAATAGTTCTCTCTCTTATTCCATCTTTCTCTCTTCTCTCCCCCTTTCTTATTTCACATTCTAATTCTTCATTGGGGGGTTGCACTTTTTTTTTGTCTTATTCACTTTTGTCTTATTTATATATGTGACTATAGTCTAAAAATGATATAAGTCACCCTTATTTTATAAAAGGGGACTTATTGTTATTTCCTAGGAATATCAAGAGTCACAAGTGGAAAGAAACATGGGGGTAGGTTAAGAGTCATTTATTAGTACATATAATGTAATGACACCCTCATTCTTAAGGGTTGTCAATTTTTAAGATCAAGAGATATTATCACTTGAAGTAGAGAAAAGGAGATAACTATTTATTGTATTCCCTTATTTTATGTTCTTCCATCCCCCACTATGTACAACTTTGTTAAAACTTTAATAAAAGAGAAAGGAGTTTCTTTCCTTTGTTGATAAGGAGATTACTGAAACTTTGCGTTCTTAATCTTGTCTTGTCTTTTTGTTAACAAAAAGTTGTGTTCTTTCTATCTATGTGTGTTTAAGTACTCTAATTAATGATTTTAGGAATATAATTTTCTACCTACAATATTAATCTATCCTCTCTTTTCCCACTCTCTTTCCTACTGACTTAGAAAATTCATCCCTTGCAAGAAATTGCAAGCTTTTGCCACAAGTCCAGTGGAGTGTTCCTGTTGGATCCCCGACCTCTAAGGCCACCACCTATTTTTTATTTCATTCATACATAATAACATGGAACTACATAGTTCAAGTAGAGGGACTTATTTTCTGAGAGCATTTGGCATATACCCATCAATTTGTCCACTTGAAAACTTTTCTCCAACAAACTTAATAAGTAATAACACTATATTGATCCACTATTATGTTGTAAGGATACAAAATATGTATTTGAAATTTTTTAGATACATATTTAACCTTAATAGATAAGTTCTAATATTATTAAAATGTAAGGTGAAAGATAGTAAGAGTGACATGGTAAATTACAGGAAGACATATAACCATAGAAATCATTCTAAATTATAGGAATATGGTAACATAAATATGACCATAATTCTTAATGAATTAAGATATCAAAAGAGTACAACTATACTTGATGATAAGTAAAAACTGAGAGGTATGACCAATTGGCTAATTAAAACAATGGTTATGAATGACACACCTAGAGCGATAGGTAAATGATGAAAACACTCACTATATATTATGACTAAGTTGTAATATTAAACATACTTATAATAGAACAACTTAAGACATGATAAATGAAACTATGTGGCTTAAAAACAATATTTTTTCATGCTTATATTATTTAGGGAAATTATATAATGATCATATATGTTCTTATGAAATTTTTGAAACTTACAAGAAGTATTCTCAACCTAAAAATGTAATACATTCACATTGTATCTTGAAAGCATGATAAATCATACGAAAGGGAACAATGATTATAAACTCTTAATGAATATTATGACATTACAACAAGGGTAACGTAAACCTATTCACATAGGAATGGAAAACATGTGTTTTTAAAAAGTATAAAATCGTGAGGATGATAAAATATATTATGCTTACATGAAAAATTATCTCTTAGAGGATTATTACAATGTATAGACTAGGTTTAATGAATCATATAAACCCACAAGCAAGATTTGAACTTACCGAAAGATTAATCAAGATTTCTATGAGAGGTGTAAAAACTATGACCATGAACTGTAAAAAATGAGAATTATTTGTTTTGATTAAAAGATAATAACATTATGGAATTCATAAATTTCTAAACTCAAATATCTTATTTTAAAAGGTCTTGATTTAGATAAATCGGGAAGATGTCTTCAATAGTTAAATGAATAATGTCAAAAGAAGACAAACCTTAGGAGGAGTTATGTACGCATCCTTAAACTAATGAAAAAATGTGAAACCATAAAATTTCTACAGTTTGAAATGATGTAGATGACATCATAAATGTATATTTAAATATGCATATATGACCCATTATGCACCTATAACTTAGATGGAAAATGAAATATAGTTGTTATAGAAACTTAAATTGATTAAGTAAGGATGCTTAATGAAGATATTATAAGCGTACACTTATTATTCAATAAATGGTTGACCTAATGGAAAAGGATGTAGCCCAACAACGGATGTTTAATGGAAATATTGAGATAAGAGGATATGAAAGTATTTGCATACAAGAAATGAAATGAATTAATTGACTAAGTCATGTGGACCATATATGAAGACATTTGAAATTTTTAAAAGGATATTGTAGCTTTAACCATCAACATGGTTAGAAATATGATGTAATTGAGAAACTTAGAAGATGATAATTACATTTCTATATATATAATTTATTATTGGGAATTTGGATGATTATGGAATCAAAATCCATATGAATTAAATATGATTTAGTGGAATTGATAACCCATAGGTCCCATAACCAGAACATGACTCTAAAGGATGAAAAATATATTCTGATTTATGATTTTCTAGAATCGTTTACTATGAAAAGTAATCCATTTATCTTGATTACGATTTTAGTAGAAATTGAAATCTACTTTTTGATATGACCATGTATATGTCATGTTTTTCTAGATATTGCTTGTAGAAAATCTAGTGATTATATTTTAATAGAAAGATGATGTTTTGGATTATAAATATGATGAGATTTTAGGGGACATAACAATAAATGTCTTAATAGCTTAAGGAATGACTATATAAAATTGGGTTTAGGAACATCGTAATTGTGATTCTCATAATTTGTATGGGACAATTATGACAATTATTATTGTTTGAGTCTTACTCCTAGTTTGAGATGACATGATCAAAATTAAAAAAAATTAACAAAATTATGAGACATTGTATATTGATTTTAATAATTTATAAACTTTATATGAATTATTATTAAACTTGAAACATGTATAATTGGAAAACATGTATATGGAAACTATTACAAACAATTATAGTCCTTTGTATGTGATGGAAAACCAGGCTTAGGATTCTTGCAATAATGACTTCCTTGGGTGGTATGGGACATCCAAAAGGTTGAGATAGTTTGTGTCCTATTCATAGTCTGCTTTTTGTATTATTTTGGGAATTACAAGTTGGGATTAGGATCCTTATGAAATGAATGTGAGCGAGTGGTATAGTACATTTAGGAAGGTTAGTTTTATTTTTGTTTTATTCCTAGTTTTATAAAGTTGTTAGTAAATGGAAATAAATATTTATTCTTATGAGATGTGAATGGGATTACTTAGAGGATGTGATATGTATAGATGGGAAAGTTCACCTAATGTAGTTTTCACAAATAACATGTTTTAGAAGTACAGGGGGTGGTGATAGACTAAATTTCTAACATCATGATTAGTTAATACATGATTATTTCACGCACTTTGGTACATTTTTAGAGAGATGTGTTATTGGACTAGGGAGTGAATTGTATGGATATGTTAGGTAACCAAATGCAATGGATCACACATGACACATGCTTAGTGGGTACATGGTGGACTGTAGAAAAACTCAAAGTATACCCTCATGAATAGTCACTATAATATTATTTCATACCCTAGTAATTTGTTATATTTTAGTAAGGTAAGGGTAGATTCTATTATCTTAGGTCTTTTGGAAAAATGAATAGTCTTTACTTATATGATTATCATGATTCTATATTCCTACCACCGTGTTCATAAGTCTACCACTTTTTGGGTGAGTGTCTTGCACATGGTATACTCTCTTGCCTTATTGGTTGCTCACATATTCCCTCTTGTGAAGGGTAGGGACACTCTCATTTTTGAGAGGTGCACGGGGATTTGTTAGGTTCATGGTTGAAGGTAAATTGCTCGAGATGATACTCATTATCTCATTTACATGATTTTAACATTGTATGGATCTCTGGAAAAAAGTGACAATTGTGTTGCGGTGTAGTTGTGATGTATTGTACTCATGATATGTATTGTATTATTATATTTGAGATAGATGTATGTAAATATCTTTGTATATTTGTAACTTATTGCAATATGAAAAATATCATGATGTAATTGATTATAAGTGATTAAGAAATGGAGACTTATGTATATTGAGACAAAGGAAATGAAACATGTATATTGAATACATGTAAATCATTATGTATTGGAAATTATGAAAAGTGAATATCATATTCTTTATAACGAACTATAACATAATACTTAAGATGTAAACTTAAGTAATGTTGTAACATGTGGAATTGTGAATGAATTTTTATTACCTATTTTTGTATCACTTATCATGGTAGAAATATGAATTAATTTATATGCTAACATTATGGATGCATTATGAAATATGTTATGAAATAATTCAATGAATGGAATTATTAATTTTCATGTTTTTAAAGAATCTCATTGCTATGGATTGAATGGAGTGCACATGTTAAGGATTAACTAGAATGACTTAGTTTAATTGGATGAACAATTGTATGTGAAAACATATAAGTACTTGTACTTATTTTTTGTGTATAGTTAATACACTTATATCATAATGGAAGAAAACTATACAAGTTGAAAAGAATGACATAAATTAATCTATTGTGATAGATAAATCTCCTTAGTTGTATTACTTATATATGGATTTTTTCATGTGTTGTATGAACAAGAAATTGAGAGGAATTTATTTCTATCCCTATTTGTGTGGTTGATTAGAAATTTTGGTTACAAATTTTTTCTAACTTATTTTCTAGTCACCCGTGGGTGGGTGTATGGTACATTGGACACCACACCAGAAAATTAGGAAAAGGAGAAAAAAATCCTTAGATTTAGGTGTAGGAGAAGATGAATAATGTAGATGCTAATTCAAGTGTATTTTATAGTAATATCAAAGTAAGATAAAATACCACAATGAGAAAAAAATGCTAAGAAGAAAAGGGGGTCATGATGGTAATTGACTCTATTCTTCACACAATTTTTCTTCAAGATAATTCATGTTCTTCTTATAGGAAAAATACTTAACATCATATTATAATGCCTGATACCATTGTTATAATAGTAGATAATTTTATATGGATTATGTGGTTTATATGGTAGGAGGTAGGGTTAAATATGCCAAGGAAGGTATGCAAGATGCCATGATACGAGAGATAACTAGAGGAACCAACATGGGTTATGAATTAGATAACATGTCATAGGGAGGACCGATAATGTGAGAGTTAACCAAAGAAACCAATGGGGGTTATGATTAAGTATCTAGGTTGGTTTGAGGACAAATAACATGAGAAAAAACTAAAGGAACCAATGGGGTTTTAGTTTAGAATATAGCTCACTTAGAGGTTAGGGAATAAGAAACTTAGTTGGAGGATCCATGGTGAGGTTTGGATCATGATGTGATACAAAAAGAGAAGAAAAATATCCCCTAATCAACCTAGTCATCTTCCTTGATTTTGAATTTTGGGTGCTTGGAATATGAAGGAAAGGTGAGGTGAAAAATATTAATTTTGTGGTTAAAGGTAAATTGAATGGATTATGTGCAATACAAATTAATTAAGGGTCCCTATTTATCAAAATTTCTAGAATCAAAATAAGAGTGTAAAAATACTAGCATCACAATACCTCATCATTATTATCTTGGGCATTGTCAAATAATGAATAACCATAATTAAAATCAATATTAAAAAAATTAGTGTTAAGCTCTTTAATAGTGGATTTACTAGGAGGTGGAAAAATAAGTTCCTCTCAAGGATGGGAGGTAGAAAGCATAGTAATGGGGATTAATTAATTTTACTTCTTTAGATAATTTTGTCATGCTAAATGTATAGAATGAAAAATTCAAAATTTTGGTCATGAAAACAAACCCCCATTTGAAATGCCCTTTCTCGATCCTTTGTGAACCCTTCCTCTAGCTTTAGCCTATGAAATTATAGAACCCCTTTGAGTTAGTTTCATCATCATTTTGTCTTAGATGAATGTAATAACATGGATTTTAAGTGTGTTTCATGTGCGAAGGAGGTATATCCAAGTGGATTTCATGAAGCCATTGAGATATGAGGTGAAAAAGCACTCCCAGAGGGCATTAAAATGGCTATTTCTAGCCATATTACAACAAGAGAACATCCTCCGAAGCTACATGTAAAGGTTAGACCAATATATAGGTTAAGTAGGGTAGAAATGAATGGATCCATGACTATTTTAAGGAAAATTGTGGAGGCATGTGTTGTTGAGATCCATTTAATCAAGACCAGTTCACTACGGGTACATGGAATGTGAGATTAAATGGAGAAAGTGACCTTGTTTTAAAGATTTTGGGAGTTCAGGGAGGATTTTGGAGATAAAAAAATATTCAATGGAAATATCATGGAGTATACTACATGGTGGATACATCAGTTTTGATATTAAGACTCACTACTCTTCATGGTAGTCAGGGTCACTATTGTTGATTTTGTGTGCCAAGGGTGACTGGGACTAAAAATCAAAATGAAAGTAAAATAAGGTATTGAAAATAGTTGTAATGGATTCATTTGGTGTTTTGGATTCAAAATCATATAAGGTTCAACCATTGAACTTTGATTTTTACTTCCGGGAAAAAAACATTCTTGTGTTCTATTTTCACGTTGACATGAAGTGGGTGGTGGGTTTTTTGACCTATGATGTTCATTTTCCCTTGTCCCTTGGTGGAAAGGGAAATCGGGGCATAAAATTTAATCCCTTGTGGAAGAATTTTTTATCACTTAAAGTTACAATACAGGTTCTTTAGAAGATTTGCAAACTTGTGTTTTGATCAACTTTGACCCCTCCTCATGAGAAACTCCACCCATGACACATTTTCTCAAGCTTTTTCCCCTTTTCCTTTGTTCCAATATCCAAGGGGATATTTGGGACACAAATTTCACCCAATATCATGGATTTAGCCCCTAATCATGTATAAAATCTCATCCCAGCTCTTGAGAGCCAATTTTTAGCCCCTCCTTCTCCCTCACTTACTCCCACATGGTGACACTTGTCACAATATGATGCAAAGTGAAAATTAGTGTCCGCATTGTACCCTCACCTCAAATGTACCCTATTTTCATTTTTGTTACTCACCCTCTAACTTTGATGGACCTAGGTTAAGTCATGTTGTGTTAATGGTGAGTTAAATTTCTCAAAATAAAGAAAGGGTCAAAACTCCAACAAAGAAGTCATTTTTGCAATTTGGTTTACCTTAAAAACACCTCAACTTGAAAATTAAAAATTTCAACATGAAACTCCATTATCTCCTCTATGGAATCCATTCAAACCATCTTCATGCTTTAGTCTCCAAAATGTTCTTTTTCTCATTTCTAGTGATCCCACAGTCAAAAACCCCGAGACTTTGCCAAAGTGATCCATTTGAAAATGATCTATAAATTATGGTATATCATGGCATGATTTATTTTTATTTGAGAAAGAAGTTTCCAGTCAAGAACTCCATTTTTTCCCAGAAAAATTGAAAATTATTTTATATTTTCCTGGTGACTTGGTGAGCCAAATTTCCTAAAATTTGGAGAATATGTTCATCATAAAATAAAATTTCATTCAAACCATTTCTTACATGATGAGGTGGAATATTTTAGGAAATATGAAGGACTAAGTTTTCTCTCAGTATTCATCCCTCTTCAAATGTAACTGTATTTTCCCAATGACCCAACAATCCAAATTGTTTGAAATTTAGAAAAAATGTTCTTCATAAAATAAGCTTTCATTTGAGCCATTTCTTACATGATGAGGTAGAGTATTTTTAAAGATATGGAGGAATCATTTTTTTATCAGTATTTTATCCCATTATTTGAATTTGTACTTTCTCATTGATTCGGATGAGGGAGTTGTATTAAATTTGGCGTAAATAATTCTAGACTAAAAACAAAAATTTCAAGACTACTCTAATCTCATTCTGACATCTATAAGACCACTTTCTAAAAATAGACATACATTGTAGGACTTGCAAAAAATAGTAATCGTTTGGATTTTGGTCAAATTATTCATATACATCCATCTCCCATCCATTCCATTAAATTTCATCACCATGGAGATCAAATACTAAGGTTTAGAGCTAATTTCCACATTAAACACTGAGCATACCAATATAGGTGATAGTGATGTGAAAAACAAGGATATAAAGGACCTAAAAATAAGGATGTTGAGAGTACCCGTAAATTTGTGAAATAAAAGATATTATCAAGTGACCAAGAGAGATCAAAGGCACACTATGAAGTGGAGATCCAATGATAGATGGGTGGAGAACATCATAAAAAAGGGAAGATATTATTGCCTAAGATCCTCTATCTATAGGATTTTACCCCCACCATTGTTTCCAAGGTGAAGATGATAGAGATTGAGATTGGAAAATAATTGGGATAGTGATTTCCCATTGATATATGAGATTATTTTTATTGATTCCCACTCCTAAGTGAGAAATAACATGTTTGCATCTACCTTCGATAACTTATCTCCTTTGTGGTCACACAAAATAGATGTCAAGTTTTAAATGATGAAAGATAAAATTTCAAGTTGTGAGCCTTGTGACTAACACACATCTAAAATCTTGGAAGAAATCAATAAAATCATTGAAAATCTTGGATCACCTCCAAAAATGAGGATTCATCTATGAAGAAACTCCTAAATTACTTCCAAGAATTGGTTTAAAAAGAGACAAGAGATCCTTTCTCCTTCAATGATGATACATTAGATCCCTCACAAATATTAGAGGCTCCATCTCTAATAAAATGAGTTATCATAAAGTATGGTTCATAAAATGCAAATATCTTGGTGGTATTCCTGAGACTTGGATTAGTGCTTTGGGGTATGTTTACATCCCGCATGAAGAAAAGGTTGCACTTGCAGTGACTCGGTGTAACAAATAGGTCAAGGGAAAATATTTCATCGCTGAAAAATTTCCACATAGTGTATTGATATCAAGTTCTTTGTCATCAAAATATTATTCATCTTCTGATTGATCAATTCTCTCTACATTCTAATTCCTCTTTGGGAATGTACTTTTTGACTTTTTTTCTTATTCAATTAAGTGGCCTTTTTATGTTTTCATTGTAAAATTTCTTTTTCAAAAATAAGAAAATAACTTATTTTTATTCCTATGGGAATATGAAAGGTCACAAGTGGTAGGAATGTGAAAAGTCACTTGGGGGAGATAAAGATACATTTTTAAGGCTATATATTGGGATGACTTCTCTATTCCAAAGGGGTTACCTTTTTTCTCCTACTACTACAAACAAGAAATTATTTTATTCTATCTCCTTATCTATGTTCTTATTCTTCCTACTTTCCAACTATGCAAGATTTGTAATCTTGAACAACCAAGAAATAACTTTGTGTCTTTGATTTATTTATCTTGTTATTACTTACATAGTTGTTTTACTTCTTTATTGAATGTGGACCTACTCTGTTTAATGTTTATAAAATTTGTAAGTGATTACTCACAAGTTTAACACTCTCCCTATTTTTCCCTATCTCTCCTTCAACTCTTTCTAATAAAATTCCTCACTTGTATTCCATTTAAGAACTTTTCGATAGGTTTAGTATCATATTCATATGTGATCCTCATCCTAATGACCACCCACAAATTTTATTATTTCCTATATTCTATAAATGGGATCCTCCCCATTCCCAAGAGGAGGGACCTAATCCCCAAGTATTGATGAAAACCACTTATTTTTCTTGTGATGAATTATTTTTCCAACAAATTTTTGGCATCCACCATGGGGCATTTTTTTTTTTTGCACCATATAAAAATCCACAAAATAAAAAAATTCATAAAATACAAAACTAAAAAAGTGAAAACCCATTGATTTTTTTAGAGAAACCCTTCATATTCTGTAGTAGTATCGTTTCATATTCCTGGCTATAAATTTTCATATTCTTCATTGAAAAATCCTTTACAAACTGGAATATAAATAGACATGAGGGAATATAAGCAAGCAACACCGTAGTATTCCATAATCATCTATTAAATCCACAAGAACAAGATGACTTCATTCTTTCTCCAATAAAAATTCCAACACAAGCTCCTAAGAGTCCATTTCAAGATCCTATTACTATTATTATTGAAACTTACATTTCTCCACAACCATTAAACACTCTTCCTATAGATATGGCTATTCCAGTACCTTTGGGATGAAACACAACTCGAGTTAGTTTTAAATCCACTTCATGAACTACTCAGAGGATTGAGAAAGAATTTTCCCAAATTCTATGGAGGTGGAAAAAATATGGGAATATTACAACCTTTATCACAACCTATGAAATTATTAGAGTGGAACATGAATATTTTGTTGTCTAACTATTCATGGATTCATTACAAGATTCCCTTGTGGAATGGTTCTACTATTTTCCATCTTGTTCAATCACCAATTGGGAATATATGAAAATTATATTTGAAGCATGGTTCAAGTCAGTGAAGATAATAATTCCCTTCTTGCTCAATTGAATCAAATAAAGAAAGAACCACATGATCACATGAGAGAATTTGTGTCCAAATTCAACAAGTTGATCAATAAGATTTCTAATGGTGCTTGTCTTACTCTAGACAATCAATGGAGGTTATTCATAAATGCTCAAATACCTAAAGTTGGATTCATCTTCAAAATATATCAACCTTGGATGAAGCTCAAGACCTTATAGTGTAGGTAGAGGATGATCTTATCATGTCTAGTAAGATAAATAAAGGATCAAACCATGAGAAAGGTTAAATTTCTAGTTTTGCGACTACTTGATCCACTTTTGCAAAAAATGGCTATTGAGTTGATTTATATGAAAAAGAAACTTTCTCAAAATAATCTATGTGAGGAGGTACCTAAGAATAATTTTAAAAATCAAAATTAGATTACTAGAGAACCATGTAGGATTATCCTAAAAGCTCCACTTGTTAATATAGTTTGTGAAGCTCAAGAAGAAGAAGAATATTTCTTAGAGGTTGAAGAAATTATAGATGCTAGAATTGGATCTTTGAATGATCCATAGTTGATGAATATATTGAAGAATTTGTGGATGATATGGATAACTAATATTCTATAATGTTCAGTCTCTCACAAATAAAAATCCTCTTCCTCTACTATGGTCCAAAAAAATCTTACAGATCCTCAAATGATGACTATAAAAAAATAATAACAAAGAGAGGATCATTTCATCCCACTTCCACGAGTCGATAAGAAGAAAAATGAAGCCACCTTGGCCAAATCCACACCTACTTCGTGGGTAAGCCTCTTTCCCCTTCCTCGGTCAAATCAATTTTTTCTGCTGTTAAGAGTGTAACTCCCACACCTTCCAAAGATGATATTGTTCCTCAAGAGTTCCCCTCTTCATCCTTTGAAATCATTGATCATGCTAAGAATGCCAAAGTCCAAATCTCTGAGTTTGAATATCTAAGAACTCGTCAGAAGAAAATTGAGAGAATTGTCCAAGTTATGAAATAGAGTAGTTAAAAGTATGTTTCCATCAATTCCACTTTGCCAAAGAACCAATTCCCCCGATCTTAGTATCACTCCTCTCATAATATTATTTATCCAAAACCTCCGCTTATAAGAAGATAGAACCCTTCTACCTCTCCTTTATGATCAATGGGTACAAATTTAGTAGCTATATCATTGAATCTGGTGCTTCGATAACATCATTCCCACCTAATTTTATAAATTTATTGATCCCACCCTCACTCCTACTATTATCCAATTTTACTCCATGGAGACCAAGGAATTACCTCTCATTGGTCAAGCCAAATATGTTCAAGTAACATTGGTGGAATTCTTCGACACGAAGCTAAGGATGAACATACTTGTGGTAGACATTCTAGCTTTATATGGGATGTTATTGAACCATATTTTTTTTTGGTATATTGGTGGAGGGATACAAATGGATTGGTCATATGCCACCATACCAATCAAGGGTACAATGAAGAGGCTTCTTCCTATAAGAAAAATTAAATCCACTTGTTCAAAGAGAGGATGATTCAAGAGCATAAATTTTGTTAAAAGGTTCAAGATATGAAATTTTTTCCATTGTTTTAGAAGAAGATGTTGAGTTACCCATATTGATGGAGGAGTACCTAGGTGTTATTGAGAAGATTGAAAAACAACATGATGACCTATTGGACCCTAAATTTAATAGTATGTACTTCTCATTGGATATAGATATAGTTTCTATACTTGATGATGATGAAGATCATGGAGATCATGAATTTCCTCAAATTAGTCTTGAGATGGTAAGTAATGTCAACCATGAAGAAAGAGTGATGCCAAGTGACTTCTTGGATTATGAGCCTCAAATTTTTGATCATCTTCTCAAGATCTAAAATGAAGACTCACTCAAAGAATATTCTTGTAACAATGAATCTTTCTCTTTTCTATTTGGAGGATAAGAAATTCAAAATGAGGAATGGATGGATGAAAAGGTGATTGAGTCTCTCAAGAATTCTTTTTCCCAAGGATAGATATCTCCATCACAGAGAAAATTTTGAACTTTATTTTTGGCTCACACATTGTGTTCATTTGCATTTTAAAAATATGGTACAAAATGTGAGTTATACCATAGTAAGGAACACATCAAGGATGGGATGGAACTTGTGAAAGAGAAGTGTTTGGAATAACTAAAGAAAAATTTGGAATAACATGTAAATGTGAAGCATCAATAATCCTATGATGTTGTCAAAATGATCATATTATCCACCAAGAACCAATCTGTAAAGACAATGGTCATATGGAGTATGGAAAAAAAGATAAATTCCCATGAGAGAACACATGCCTGGTTACAAACATGATGAGTATGATATGACCAATAATAATTTCTAGAATAGCAAAGGTGATGAATTATCTAGGTGGATCTTCACTTATGAAAGGAGTCATACATAATTTCTAAAGAATAAAAACACAAATTTCTCTTTCTCAAGTAGAAAAAGACCTCCTATAGTAGATGGTTTTATCAAATAGTTAAGAAAAATATCATACTTAATTCAACTAAACAATGGGTTCATAGAGAGAATTCATTTGGTGTTACCCATACACGGGTAACATTTGGAAAATAATAAATAATACGGTGAAAGTGGGATGTCTCCCATACATATATAATTGAGCTAGGTTTTTTTTTTTCCTTTTTTGTTTTTCCTTGTTGCGTGTTTCCATTTATTCTTGGTTTATTTCCTTTTCTGTCATGTGTTTGTTTTAGTTTTCCCATTGGTTGTGTTTTTCACTTGTACTAGTTATTGAAACTGGTGGATCTATTTCCCAATGGATAAGACATTGGTTTGATCCTTCCCAAGATGTTTGAGGTTCTTCATTATACCTTGTATTCTATATCCCTAAGTCATCATTCTAAATGTATAGCATAAAAAATTAAAATTTTGGTTATGACAACCAACCCCCCACTCAAAATCCCCTTTCCCAGTCAGTGTGAATCCTTCCTCTAGCCATCCTATAACCTTATACAACCCATTTGAGCCCATGTAATCCTCATTCTGGTTGAGAGGAATGTACTAACACAAATTTCAAGTGTGTTTCATGTGTAGGGGGTAGATCCAAGTGGATTTAATGATGCCACTGAGATTTAAGGTGGAAAAGTGATCCCAAAGATATTAACATGGCTATTACTAGCCATATTACAAAAAGAGAAAATCCTTCGAAAGAAACCTGCAAGGGTTCAACTAATATAGAGGTAGTGCACAAGAGAATTTAATATATACATGGTAGTTTCAAGGAAAATTATGGGGGAATGTGTTTTTAGGATCCATTTAAGTGAGACCGGGTCACTACGGGTAAATGGAATGTTATCTTCAATGGAGAAGTAAACCTTTTTATAAATATTAAGTGAGTTTCAAGAGGAGTTAGGATCTAAAAATAGTCAATTGAAAGACATTAGAGTCCGCTACATGGTGGATACATCATATTTTATCCTAAGCCTCACTACTTTCCGTAGCAGTCTGGGTAACTACTGTTGATTCTTGTACCAAAAGGGTGACTGGGTCTAAAACTTGAGATTCTATTCAGATCAGGTATTGATAATTGTGGATATGGATTTAGTGGGTTTTTTGGAGTCAAAATCATATAAGGTTTGACCATAAAACTCCAATTTTTTCTTTCAGGGAAGAAAAAGCCTTCTCATGTTCTATTTTCATGTTGACATGAAGTGGGTGACATGTTTTTGACCTCCGATGTCCCTTGTCGGTTGTACCTTGGTGAAAGGGGAAAGTGGGGACACAAAAGTGTTTTCCCCTTATGGAAGAATTTTTTTCACTTGAAGTGATAACATGGGTTTTTAGAAGATGTGTAAACTTATGTTTTGATCAACCCGACCCCTCTTTATGAGAAACTCCAACCATTACATATTTTTTGAAGCTTGTTTTCCTTTTCAATTTATCCCAACATCTAAGGCGATAGTTAGGACACAATTGTATACCCAATCTCATGGAATTATCCCTTGGTCATGTACATATAACCTCATCTCATCTCCCGAGAGCCTATTTAGCCCCTCCATCTCCCTCACATGCTCCCACATGGAGAAAATTGTCACAATTTGATGAAAAGTTAAAATTAATGTCCCCTTTATCCCCTATTTTCATGGGTTAACCTTACCATCTAAACCCCAACTAACCCATAATAAGACATGTTGGGTTAATGGTGAGTTAAAGTGCTAAAAATAAAGAAAGGGTTAAAACTCCAACACTAAGTCATTTTTGAAATCTAGTTTTCCCTCAAAAAACACCTCAACATGAAAATAGAAAAAATTAAACATGAAACTCCATTAAAACTTCATATTTTTCCTCCATGGAATCCATTAAAACTAGCTCTATGCTTTAGTTTCTAAAATGGTCTTTTGCTCATTGTTGGTGATCCCACAGTCAAAAAACCTTGAAACTTTGCCAAAGTGCTCCATTTTAAAATGCATTTAAGATGATATATAAGTTAAGGGATATCATAGAATTATTATTTTTATTTGAGAAAGAATTTTCTAGACAAGAAGTCCATTTTTTCCTAGAACAACTGAAAATTATTTTGTATTTTCCAGGTGAATCAACAAGCCAAAATGCCTAAAATTTGGAGTAGATGTTCCTCATAAAATAATATTTCTTTTCAGTTATTTATTTCATAATGAGGTGGAGTATTTTTTTAAATATGAAGGACTGATTTTTCTCTCATTATTCCACCATATTCAAATGTATTTGTATTTTCCCGATGATGCAACGTGCGTGCAAATTGTCTAAAATTTGGAGAAAATGTTCTTCATAAAATAAGATTTCATTTGAGCCATTTTTTATATGATGAGGTGGAGTATTTATGGAGATATAGGGAGACTGAGTTTTCTCTTAGTATTCTTCCCACTTCATTTAATTTGCACTTTCCTATTGATCTAAATGAGGGAATCATCTAAAATTAAGAGCAAAGCATCTCAGAGTGAAAAATAAACTTATGATACTAATCATATCTCATTATGACATCTAAAAGACCACTTTTAAAAATAAACATTTGCGGTAGAACCTGTTAAAAATAGTAAGTGTTGGAATTTTGGTCAAATAATTCATATCTATGCATCTCCCATCCATTTCATTAATGTTCATCACCATGAAGATCAAATACTTAGGTTTAGAGACAATTTACACATTAAACATTGAGTATCTTAATGTAGGTGACAATGATGTGATAAAAATAGATCGAAGGACCTAAATAGAAGGGTGTTGAGAGCACCCTACGAAGATGTGATGGAAAATATATTATCAAGTAATCAAGAGAGTTCAAGGGCACACTATGCGGTGGAGATATAATTATATATTTGTTGAGAAGATCATCGTAAAGGGGAAGGTACTATTGCCTAAGATACTCTCTCTATATTTTTTTCCTCACTAGTTTTTCCAAGGTTAAGATGAAAAATAATGAGTTCGAGAAGAAAAATCCCATTAGGATAGTGTTTTCCCATTGATATATGAGATGATTTTCTTGATTCCCACTCCTTGGTGGGAAATAATATATTCACATCTACCTCCAATAACTTGTCTCCTTTGTGATCACGCACAATGGATGTCAAGTGTGTAATGATGAAAGATGCAATTAAAGGGATTGATCCTTGTGAGGAGCACACATCTAAAATCTTGGAAGAAATAAGTAAAAGTGTGCGAATATTAGATCACCTCCACATATTGAACATTCATTTTGAAGAGACTCTTGAATTCCTTCCAAGAATTAGTCCAAAAAGAGACATGAGATCCTTTCTCCTTTAATGATGATACATTAGAATCCCTCAAAGATATTATAGGCTCCATATCTAATACAGAGAGAGATCATAAAGTATGGTTAACACATTGCAAATCCCTTGTTGGTATTACCGAGGCTTTGATCGGTGATTTGGGGTATGTTTTCATCCCGAGGAGAAAAGGTTGCACTCGCAACGACTTAACTCAAAAAATAAGTCAAGGGAAAATATTTCATCATTTGAACAATTCCATAGTCCATTGAGAGAAACCTCTTCATTATTGGAAGCTTCTTCATCTTTGGATTGATAACTTCTATCTTCTTCCTTATCTCTTTACATTATAATTCTTCATTGGGAATATACTTTTTGAATATTTAGTCTTATTCACTTAAGTGACATTTTTATGCTTACATTGTCAAAGTTATTTTTCACATATAAGAAATGAACTTATTTTTATTTCTTTGGCAATATGAAAGGTCAAAAGTGGTAGGAATGTGAAAATTCACTTGAGGGGGAGTTTAAGATACATTTTTCTATGAAATCAAATGATGTAAGGATAAATATTGGGATGGATCCTCCATTCCAAATGGGTTATATTTTGTTCTCCTAGTACTAAAAGTAATAATATATTTTATTATATCTCTTTGTCTATGTTATTCTACTTCCTATGTTCCAAATATGCAAGCTTTGTAATCTTGAAAAACCAAGAAGAAAGAATAAATTAACTAACTTTGTGTCTATGATTTTTAATTTTTTTTATTTTTTTATTCCTATTAAATATGGACCTAATCTTGTTAGTGATTGTAAAATTTTCAAGTTCTTACTCACAAAATTAACCCTCTCCCTATTTTCCTATCCCCCTTTACCTCTTTCTAAGAAAATTCCTCCCTTGTATTCCATAAAAGAAATTTTCCACATGTTTAGTGGAGTATTCCTATGTGATCCTTGACCTAACATCGACCCAAAATTTTTATTCTTTCATGTATTCAATAAATTGGATCCTCCCCATTCCTAAGAGGAGGGGTCTAGTCCCATAACGTTGATGAAAAACCACTAATTTGTCCTTTGACAAATTATTTCACCAAAAGAGAACAAGGTCACAGAGAAGGGAAAAATGAGAAATGATATGATTAGGAAGATAAAAAATATTGATCTTGGTGTAGGGAAACTAGGATTTTCTTTCTTTATAGAGTCACACACTTTGGGTTGTAAAAATGTTGCATACTTATATTATTATCAAATCCTTCATGACATCTTCATACAACTTCTCTATATGGATCTTAAACACACTTTAATGGAGAATTTACATACTCTTGGGACCATATTATGAACCTAACATAGATTAGAATTCCATTTTCCCTTACATGAACATCTCACACTTCATACTTTTTTCCTTGGTCACCCACCCTCTAGGTTCAACAACACTTTGAATAGTGAACTTGACCTCCTTAACTAGCCATGTTTTCCCACTTCTCTCGTATTCCTAGCTCCTTCTAGATGCTTTTATATTTTCCTATTTAGAATCTATGTTTAATTATAGATCATAAATGTTCTAAACCACCTTTCCACCATATAGTTATCCTTGCTATGCCATGTAAACCTAGTTTTTGGGCTCCTTTTACTATTTAATAGTTGTCAGTCGATGCATAAGAACTTTGAGCCATATAAATCAATGATGGTGTCTTGTGCGTGAAAGTTATTATTTTAAGTGGGAAAAAATAGTATATGGTAGGTTTGCAGTAAGCTTGGTGGAGAAGATTAAGCATAGAGAAATAATGCATAATGGTGTGCATAGAATTTTTGGAGTGTGGTAGAGGAATTTTCCTCATCTTAGAAGACTGGAGGTGTGCATAGATTATGGGATATTTGTGCGTAATGTAGAATAGTGCACAAAGGGTGTAGGAAGATAAAAGGATGAGTTTTGGAATAACATCTATAATGAGGGTAACACAATGTTTTAAACAAGGATCATAAAAATTGAGGGCGGTAAAACCATGAAGGGGCATGAAAAGGATTAGGGAAGTGAGGAGTACACATGAAAATTGGTGGTTGGTAGAAAATGATAAAGATGTCATGACTATCTAATCGAGGAACTTCCATATAAAATCCCCATTGTTTTATTAAATTTCTTATTCTTTTCCATGTGTCATAAAATTTCCACGTGCACCCATACTTAGCCAAAAGTTCTGTAGTATTTCCCTAAACCTTGAATTTTCCAACATCATATCTTGAGATTGATTTTATTGGGATTTCCAATATATGAGTTAATGAGGTCATGTGGGGTGTACCAATGAACTTTGGATGTACACTATATCCTCTAAGGAATCAACATGGTGGTTAAAATGTTGATAATCTTTGGAAGGGTCATAAGGAAGGTCTTGAAGAGTGGGAATTTTGAAGACATCACATTTTTAGATGTTTAAAGTATCATAATTTTGTATCACCTTGAATCTTATACATGAAGCCTAGGTAAGGTAATTTGATGCATTGACATATGGATGAGGTGATTGCATTCATGCAAGGTTCCCATGGTCAAATGAGAAGACTGTTATAAAGAAGAGAAAATTTGAAGATCATAATTTTCTTTGCAATGGTGTGAGGTGGCATTGTGATGGGTATCCAAATACAACTACATGGATAATTTTCCTTTGGTCATACCGTAGACACTAAAATATGGTAACTTGTCCGTGTGTAATGCCATGTTTGACCATATATCCTTGTTAAGACAAATTCTCACATTAATAATCGAATCTCCTCATCTCTCAAGCTATTATACAACTTGAATAGATTTACACTTCTTATTTGTTATTAATTCTAGGGATATTATGTAATCAAAGTAACATTAAACCTCTAATATTTATGACACAAATTTCAATTTATCTATTCATCACATCAGTTCATAAATGTACATAAGGGTTAGATGTAGGGTCTAGTATTGGTCAACCTATATGGTTCCACCCTTCATAATCACGGGATCCAACTTAAATTTCAAATCATTTCTTGGATCCTTTAATATTTTTAGGGTAAAACTTATTAGAATACATCAACTATGGAAGGCTCTATAAGAAATACATCATCAATTTATAACTCACATGACATTCTTACAAGCTACTAATGAAAAAATATCTAAAAAATAACTCAAACAACTCCTAAATCTTCCCGGAAAGCCACACATCATCTAGATTAGTCCCTAATAATATTATGAAGCACTCAACTTGGTAACAGTTCTAGTTTCATGCATTTATGAGAAATCAAAGGTATTAGAACCATGTATTAACAATATAAAATTTACTCCAAGAATTGCAAAATATTTTCAATAAATAAAGGGTTAAGTCACATAGGTGAGGAACACCACATCTCACTACTAACGCATTAGGTACATTATGTAATACATAATTATCTCGTTATCTTGGTGTTAAGATACATGAGGGAACCCCTAGTGGATTAGTTATCTATACAAACTTACACAAACACCTATGAGAACTACATTAGGATTGATCCCATAATGAAGAAATGTAGAACACCAATTGGATTAGTTACGTAGATGGGAGTCTAACCACTAAGTGTAGTCTAACCTCAACCACACCCATATTTTCTTCCTTAGTTTGTTAATACTCTAATGTAGGGTTCTGTAGGTTGCTAGGGTTTTTAGTTTGCAAAATTTTATCATAGGGAATAACAAAATTTTGTGAGAAAGAACTATTTACAGCGAACATCATTTCCGAGAAAAGTGAAACACACAAAAATTACGAGATATAGGATGTTAAAGGGTCTAAAACTATAAAGATCTAGGTCATGATCTGTACAATTCTAGTTTGGACTACCATTAGTTGTATGGGAACATGCCTACTCAATTTATAATTCCATAAATTAAAATTTATAATATTCAACTTCATATCCTCGGGTTTCACTCCCTTGCACATCCATATCATTCCTAAATTATCCCAAAAACTAAGTTTATCTCTCCTTTCATATTTTGAGAAATTACTTATAATTAATCAATTATTTAGAGTTTTAATGCATTACTTTGATTGTGTATAATTAAGGTTGGAATTTAATTAGATTAGAATAATATACATGTTGTAAACACTTACATCCTTCTTATTGGTATGCACTTTCCTTAACTTAGAAATTAATTAGGGGCTAAACACATACCATTTACGCTCAATATAGGTTGGTTTTAAGTTATTGGTGGAATATCCTAAAGATTTTATGGATTCCATAGAATTTTTGATGTTCTAGAAACCAATTCAATGAGAGGGGGTTAATTTTAATACTATTAATATTAATGGAGATGAAGAGAGGAAGAAAATTAACACACAAGAGTAGTTCATTTGTGATCATATAATTAATGGGAGAGTGGAGAGATAGAGTTTAATCCATGGTTATATTAGTTTTTATAGAAAAATATTTTCATTTTTGAAGTATTCTCTCATTCAAACCATGTAAAAGAGACACTTTCCTCAAATATTGTGGTGAGGGAATATTGATGTCAAAGAGGAATTTTATGAGACGATTACGGTGCTTAGGAGAAGTAAAAAAATTATAGCAGGGGGATTTTTAGGAAGATTGGAAATTTACTTGATGAGATCCTATTCCTCCACCGTGGTTGTGGGCTATTGTATTGAACTTGAGGAGTGTAAGTTAGGATTATTTTTGAAGAGGTTGATAGCTTAGGCTAATCTAATATTATTATTTTTCTTCTATTTTATAGATTTTTCCTTTATGGATGGCTAATGCAACCCAAACAATGGTAGAGCCCAACCGACGGTATTGGTGCTCTAAGAATAGTGGATAATATAGTTATGGTTGAAACATTATTCTAAGATGACATTGTCCCTATAACATCAAGATGGTTGATGGTGCTAATATGGACACGTTTTTTCACAATTTAATGTTTTTTGAGTTTTCTATACGGAAATATGACCTATATAGTAGGATTGAATGGTTATAAAGGTATGAGGCTAATAGGTAGGATATGTGGAGTTGATGAAAGATATTACTTATTTTATGCCTTGCATATTAACCAAAATTTCTATTTGACTAATAGTTTGGTTAATCATAGGTGGTTTCAAAGTTTCTAGTTAAAGATGTGGAATTTTTCTTCTCATTGTTGGGATTAGGGGATACTTAGTATTATAATGATTAGGAAAATGGCATTTTTATATGTTAATATTATCATTATTCTTATGGATGAAATCATGATGATTGTGTTATCATGTTTTGTTTCATACGTTGATGGCCTAATTATGCATTTATCGATATATCGTTTAATTTTTGGGGTCAAATCCAAGTAAGAACTAATAGGAAAGGATTTAAGTGCTTTACATTTCTCATGAGAATGGATGTAATTTGTGTTAAAACAATAAAATATATTCTCATCATACCATTTAAGGAGAGGATAGGAGGGCCCATAAGATGAGAGAACAACCTGGTAAATACCTTCAAAATGCTTCAATGAAAAGAGGTTGGAGAATATTTTTTTTGGAGGATAACAGGGGATGGAAAGAGTCTCCTCTTGGTTGAGGTGGGGTAGAGACGATGTTATAACTAGTTTTATGGGAAAAATTTCTAGGGTTAGGAGTATATGAAAATTCTTCGTCTGTTCATTTTGATTTCAAGATATTATGACGACTTGTGTTTTTTTATATTTTTATTTAGGTTAATATTTTTCAAATTCCCAATAAGGTAACATTGTATTTTAGCTTATTTAATGGATTAATCCAAAGTGGATGGAGATAATTATCTAAGATAACCTTATGTAGACACCTCAAATTTACATACTTATTCCCGGTACTATCCCATCTTACATCCTAGCTCATAACCCCTTTGCGATTGATTAATCAAGTTAATTAATCATGCACATTAAACCCCTTGGATTAATTAAATTAGTCCACAACACCATATTAGCTAAGTTAATTATCATTTATTAAATAAATGATTAATTAATTATCTTGCACATTGTAGCTAATTAAATTAGTTACTTAATTAGGAAAATACACCTATTTTCCTAGTCAAATGCCACTCCACTTATAGATTCCTAGAAATGAGGGGACTATAGAGTTGTAGATGGAATTCAATTTCGGATGTAACTTATTCCATTCCAAATATCCATTTCCCTTATAAATCTGCAATCCTAGACCAAGTTTACTTTCTATTCTTAGGTGATTACAAATATGACCTCGAGATTACTCAAACTCTTAACCCCTTCCAACTACTACTCACCTCTATAAAAAATCAAGCTTACCCATTTGTAAATATTTTTGATTCTTACACAATAACTCACAATTTTTCTATCCAATATCTACATATCATAAGCCATATCCAAGCTAAATCTGCTCATAGAATTGTATTTACCCACCTTGAGAGGCTAATCAAGAGCACCCACAAATAAAAATCTACAACATCCCTCAAGCTTAAAGATTCTAAAATATTACTCTAGGTTTTCAAGATTATTATGGAGAAGGTATAATTGTCTTGTATTTTCATTTATATTATGTTTATTCTGTTAATTTCCTTGCACACATTTTGGCACGCCTAGTGGGACATACCATTTTTCTCATTTTGCTTAGCATTTTACTAATATTGTAAGGCCTATTAGTTTATGTAATACCGGTTATAAGGTGATAACCACATTATTTTTGCCAGATCGAAGGGTGATTGCTTATTTCATTTCTCCCAATCAAGGGATTTTATTCCTGGGAGAAAAATTCTAGACAACATCATTATCATCCAAGAGGCCATCCACTTTGTTGAAAAATCGGAAGATCTGCCATGTTGGTTAATCTTGATATGCACAAAACCTACGATAGGGATTCTTGGTCCTTTCTTCGTCTTTATCACACGGTCAAGGTAGGCTTTTGTGATTTCTTTGTAAATATGATTATGATGTGCATTTCCACTAATAGTTTCTTAGTCATTGTTAATGGTAAACCTAAAGGTTATTTTAGAGATAGTAGGGGTCTAAGACAAGGGGACCCCATATCCCCCTTCCTTTACATAATGGTTGTTAAATCCTTAAGCAGACTTTTCAAATAGACCCTATCTCTTAACCATATTCAGGGAATTAAATTCTCTAATGGTCTACCTCCTATATGTCTTAACTAATTTGTGGATGAAATTTTTTTCTACTGGGAAAGATTCTATCCAAGAGGATTCTAACTAAAAAAGGTTTTGAATGATTATGAGGTTGTCTCTAGGTAGCTAGTCAATTTCCATAAACATGTAGTTTTTTCCATAAATGTGGATAGATCAATTCCATGTCGCTAGCCCACATTCTTGGATGCAGGATCAAAACTCTCCCTAATTCCTATTTGGGGATGCCCCTTATCCACAAGAGGTCGATCCTTCTATCTGGAACAACCTATTGGAGAGAGTTAATAGAAATCTCTCAACATGGAAGGGGTCCCTCCTCACTTAGGATGGAAAAATCCAACTTCTCCAGAGATCGCTTCAAGGTATTCCTATTTATGTTATGTCCCTTTTTAAGTTGCTTGATAAAATTATTGATGGATTGGAAAGGATTCTTAAACGGTTTCTATGGACTGGAGCGGAGTTAAAATTCAAATTTCCCCTTGTGGCTTGGGATAAAGTCACTAGACCTAAAAATTGTGGTGGTCTGGGCATGAAGAATATCAAACTTATGAATGAGGCATTAGTGGCCAAATCTGGTTAGAGGGTGTTAAGAGAGGAAGGGTTGTGGGTGGACATTATCAAGAAGAAATACTTAGGGAATGTTGGTAGAATTGATACCTTATTTTTGAAAAATGATCTCCTAATGGCTCTAAGTTTTGGAAATCCTTTTTCGCTTCCAAGGATATTATGTCTAAAGGTATTAAGTGGAACATTGGAAAAGGAAACATAATTTGTTTCGCAGGATTGTTGGCTGGAGGAAAAACCTCTTATTGAGAAAGAGCCCTGGAAAATTGTGGCACAATACTATGAAGAAATAGGTAAAGTGTGGATTCATGACTATTGGGTTGTTATCAGTGAGGAGCCCAATTGGATTGTGATAACTCCACCTCCTAATTATCAAGGGGACTGTCAACTGTTCAATGATCTCAATCTCAAATTAAGAAATCATTACATACCCAGATTCCAACATCAAGAGGATTCTATCATGTGGAAAGAAGAGGAATCAGAGAGTATTCAGTTAAATCGGTGTATCTACTAGAATTTTAAAGACTCTGTTCAAAAGGATTACTGGAGTAGACTCTGGGTGAAAGATATTCTTCCCAAAGTTAATATTTCTATTGGTTAGCTAAAAAAACAAGATACTAATAGTGGATAATCCGAGGAAGTGTGGCATGACCATTCCCAACATATGCTCTCTTTGTGGTAAGGAGGTAGAAAGTGTCAACCACCATTTTCTTTCTTGCCCTTTCTCTCACCACAGTCTTCTCTGTGGTTCTGGATCTGTTTAGGATTCAATAGACGTAGTCTAATAACATTAAGGACCTAAGTTTGTAATGGGAGTGCCCTTTCAAGTTTCCTATCCTTTTGGAATCCTAGAGGATGGCTCTTCCTCACTTATTTTGGAGTTTTTGGAAGGAGAGAAACACGCTCATCTTCACGAAACAATCCAATGTCAAAACGCGTCGGTGCTCAATTGGTCTCTTCCATCAAAGAAAACATTAAAATTTTCAAAGGAAAGGCTAAAAATCCTACCTGAGGGGGGAAGAGGAAGTTCTCAAACAGTTCACCTTTAGTTATTTACTTGTTAAAAATGCCTTGTTCTAAGATCAAATGGTCCAAACTGCAAGGGGATGTTGTCAAATTAAATTTTTATGAAGCATAAGTAGGCAGCCCTGGTTAGTTAGGTGGGGGAGGAATCATTAAAAGTCATGAGGGTGATTGGCTATTGGCTTATGTTAGACCCTTAGGAATTACAAGAAACAATTTAGCAGAGGCTAGAGCCTTATTATGGGGGGTCAAATTAGCTAAGGAAAAAGGATTTTAAAATGTCCAAATCGAGGGTGACTCTCTCCTCATTATTAATGCTATCAATAAGAATAGTATCCATAATTGGAATTTAGGTAACATACTTTATGATGTAAAGTAACACCTTAAAGCTTTTGATTCTTTTTCAATTAATCAAACTCCCCTCCTTAGTAGTAAATGTGTGGACAAGTTAGCTAACATAGGGGTGTGTAGTCATGATTTTAAATTATGGTTGAAATGCGATGAAATCCCCTTTTTATTAATGATATTATCCAATAGGACAAATTGCAATGATTCACTTGATCCTCACATGAGTGAATTCAGGTGTCACAAATGTCAAGTCAACAAAATTGAGGGAACATGTTTCTCTCCAAGTTTCATTCATTTAAATTTTAATTGTAACAAAGGTTACCTATTTGTGATTCAAAGGAATTACAAAGTTTCTATGGGGGAGATAGATTTTGTGTTGAGCCCTCAAGCCATGGCTACATTGTTGATAATCCTTCAATGTGGTGTATACTCAGGATTGGGGGATTCAAAAATTCATTTCCAAGCTACATGATCACGATACTTCTCTCACTAAGGACTTTGGCATGGAGTGGAAGGAAGGAAAGTTTACAGTTCATTGCATGGAGTTGGAGGTATCCGAGAAGGCCATTTCCTAGGTCACTGAAATGGAGATGGATGGCCTCAAAAATTTCAAGGACAGGAATCACAGGGAACACGAAATCAAAACCTTCTTTGTTGGTAAGGAAAAGTCCATTATTTTATAGATGGGATAGCTAGATCTTGTATCCTAGGGGTTTGGAAAGAGGTCTTTCTACATATCATGATATTTATTACCCTGGAGGGCAAGTACCAAAAAATTTATACACACCATTTGTTTTTGCTTAACATGTTTAGGTACAAAATTATGATGAGTATCCCCTTATAATTATACATGTCTCTTTCGGCCCCTGTTAGGGATTTTTAGGGGGAAGGTGGAATCTCCTATTCATGAAGGCATCATCCTTCTCCCGTACTCCGAATGGTAAACTAGTTCCTACAAATCTAGTAGAGGCCACCGAGGAGGATGCCGACATTACCTTGGCAAGTGCCTAACTAAGATGAGAGTAGGTAAGGAGGCCGTTAATAGAGTGGGGATTGAGAATGATTTTTAGACTAAGGTTGGGAAATTTGAGGTTAATGAGGGAACATCTAAAGGGAAATACATTGCTTTTGATGAAAAGGGTAAAAATTATGAGGAGATGAATAAAAGGGTGAAATATTTGGAAATGGTTGTGTAGTCTATGGAGGAGACTAATACAGATTTTAGGAATGTGATGATTGAGGGTATTGAGGCCACTAAGAAAATATACATGTCTCAGACCAAATTCAGAAGGGAAGTTACTGAGCTAGATAAGTTGGTAAGAGAACTAAGGGAATGTATGGAGGCTGCAGAAGATGGATAGAAAAAAATAAAACTCAGTTGCATGAACAACACCGAAAATGAGAACGAGAGGGGGACACCCAAAAGGAGCTAGAGCAGGAGCATGAAGAACCTACTATCACCCCTGGAAATCCTCCCAAATATCAAAATATTAATTAGTTCTCTTTGTTTCTGCTCTTGGAATTTTTGCGGCTTGTTGGTGAACTGTTCTGGCTGATTTACTTTCTGTTTTATTTTGTTTCACTATGTCTTGTGAGTTGTACCTTTCTGTACCTGGAGTTAAGTTTGTTTAACTCATTTTGGTCCTTTTTCTTCTATGGTTTCTTTTGTTGAGATTTCACGATGTATTCTCTGATGTAAGGCCCATGGGAGCCTATCCCTACTTATTACCAAATCTAATAAAAATACTAATATTTAAAGGCATGTGTTTAATCTTTACTCACTCATTTTTATGTGGTTTTGTGTGATTAACATTTTTTTAGTGTGTGTTTGTTGTTTTGTTTTCGGACGCATTCGAGAGGGTTTTCTCATTCTAACAGGGTTTTCTAAGTAATAATTCATTTAAACAAATCATAAAAATAAATATCTTTCTTGCTGATTTATTACTCTTTTTTTGGTAGTTTTACAAGTGTTTGTTGCACGTAGAAAACATATAATTCATAAATCGAACAATTTTTTTCCCTTTCGAATTAGGTGTTTTCCCACAAAATTTAGCAAGCCGTAACAAAATTTGGCAGGGGTTTAGAAATTTGGTAGGGTTTTTCATTGTTAAATATAGCATTTTGCTAAATTTGAGGGCTTTCTGAACTCACAAATCCTCTACACCCCTTTCTTTTTTCTCGCAAATAAATTAAAAAATAGAAACAATTTAGATTTAAATTATTTTTTTTTTGGCTCAAATCCTATCTACCCTATTTACCCTCATAGATTGCCTTACATCTTGGTGAGTTGGTTAACCTAACCCTAGCTTGGAGAGCTAGCTCACCGATCCACTCAACCGACTCCCTACCCAGCACCCCCGACTCAACCGGGCCGAGACGAGCCTCGAGATAACCCTCCCCATAAACTAACTCACCGACCTCGACAAGCTCCCCACTACCTTGTTCCAATCCAAACCCATTTCTTTGACCCCTCGCTACCAAATCCCCTACCCTCCCGTGCTACATCGTCTCACCGAGTGAGCCCACCTCTCTACCACCTAACACTCCCATGCCAAACTCTGCGTGGCCACCACCGAGATGCCACCGTGCTCCTCATGGCCACCACCGCATCACCACACCACAAACATTTATGTTAGCCCGAGCTCCCACAACCGAGCCCTATCTAGTCTCCCGTATTACCCTACGGCTACAATCCTCACCCACCTCACCACACCTACGCTCCAAAACCTATAAAACCATAGACCACGAGACACACAAAAACAAAGAAAACAAACATAACAAAGAAAAATTCAACACTATACATTTAGTGTCTTTTAGGTTCAAGTATAGTTTCCCGTGTCTTTGTCGCTTAGGTTAAACTTGTCTTAATTTTAATTTTAATTTATTCTCTTAAGTTTAACTTAGCTTAGGCTAAACTTAGTTTTGTTTAATTTAATTACGTTTAAATTACATTTCATTCATTAGTTTCAATTAAATCCAATTAGATTACTTTGTTTAATAAAGATTAAATTAATTAGTTTAATTACTTCCATTTAGGTTTTTTAACTTAAATTAGGACCTTTTCCTTCATTTTTCTCCATTTTATCTGATTATACTAATTGTACAACTTGTTTTTGTAGGGTTATTAGATGTTTTGTCTAATTTTTGTCACTTTTTTGGCATATTTTATAAACATTTCATATTTTTGCATAGACACTAATGTTTTGTGACTGATTTTGCTAACGTTTACTATAGTTTAATGTTTTTATGAGGCTAATCATGAAATGAGCACATGTATGCTCTTTCCTCACGCTTTCTAAGTGATCTTGGAAATCATAAATGTGATCGTTTCTATTTATTTTTGGGAACTAACTTTTTCTCTTTTAATCAAAGTTCATTCATTCTTATTCTCTTTCCTCGCACCTTGTAAGTGATATTTGAAATCGAAACTTGATATTTCTTCTATTGTCTTATCCTCTACCTACCCCAGAAAACGTGTCAATCCTTGTTTACATGACCCGATCTATAAGAGGTTACTCTTAAACTAATAATCGTGGGTTTCCTTGAATGACACTTAAAAGAACTTACTGATTGCAGGTTTCCTCAATTAAAGAATGATGGTGAAGATAATCTCATCTCTAATCAAGATAAAATGAATAATTCACACTTTGTATTCGCGGGTGCGGTTGATAATTTTATTTCCCAACTACTATAATGGTGGGAAGTTCTTTTTCTTAAGCCGTAAAAAATCATGTGAGGAGTACCATAGGAACCCCAAAGTAGTCAAAAAATTGAGGGAATTGGATTACAAAATGAGTACGGCCATGCTACTTGATTAGTACACTGCGAGATTAAAATCACATATATCCTTAGTGGCAACCCCTGTAATTCATTTGAGAAATATCTTTTCTCATTGTTTCAAAGGGGGTAAATTAAAGCCAATAGCTAGCAATAGCACCACACTCACTTGGGTATACTACTAACACCTAGTTGAGAGAACCACCTAAGAATACACACACTAAAAAAGCTAATCTAAGGTAGAGGAAAAAACTTCCATAAACAAAAATATTTGTTTTCTCTTTTCTCTTTCATTTAGTGAGTTCACACTTTTGTCTCATTTTCCACCTTTCCCAAATAATATTTATTTGTGATAATTCTTGATCTTTTCTACTTTCCAAAATAATCCTTATTTGGGATCATTCTCTCATCATTGATACTTTCCCAAATACTCCTTATTTGGGATCATTTTCGCATCTTTGAAAATTTCCTAAATACTCCTTGTTTGGGTTCACTTGTCGTATCTCTTTTACATTTCTAAATACTCCTTATTTGGATGCACTTTGTTTAATTTTAAAAAATGATTTTCACCCTTTTTATAAATGAATCTAAGTAGTGAGTTTTGGACATCCGTATCCACACTTAAGCATTATCATCCTTGTCATATAAGTCTTGACATCGTGATACTCACTTTATCATAGTCAAGCACCATCACGATCACCTTGATCTATCATATTTATAAGTATTAGGTTTGAAATCACATTGTTGATTCTTAAACATTTCATTCATATTACGTCATCAAATTTAACATTCAATTTGTTGAATTGATGACATATTTAAAAATTAATTCACTCATCTCTTTTAAAGCATTCCCACTTTAATGAGATCCTTAACCAATCATTTTATCCTCATCTCTCACATTCACTTTTTCGAGATTCAATATTTTCATCATTCACCTCTATATTTTAACATTCACATTGTTGTCATTTGAGTATTATCCTTCCTTTGTGTAGTAACATCTCTTAACATTCATCTCATTAGAGGGTTGATCACTCTTACCATCTTTTTAGTCTCCTCTCTTAACATGCATCTTGTTAAGAATTGAGATTTTTGTCACTATCTCTAAGTCTCCTCTTGTAGCACTCATTTGGCCGTAATTTGAGCAAGCCAACCTCTTTCCCATATTTATTATTTACATTCAATTTGTAAAGGATCAAGATATATTTCATTCCTTTTCATCTCTCTTAGCACTCAATTTTTTAAGTGTCCTCCAATCTAACATTTCAATCCCCTCTTACTCATTTAACAATACTCATTCTGTAAGTAAGTGTTGCGAATTCATAACATTTTTTTCTCTTAACACTCATCTTGTTAAGAGTTAACATTGCGAAACTTTTTGTCTCTCTTAACACCCTATTTATTAAGCTTTGACCACATCATCTTGTTAAGTCTCTTCTCTTCTAAACATCCATTTAGAAGTTGAGAAAACTAACCTTGTCAAAGTTTTGTCTCTTCTATACATTCAATTTGTTACAAGTTTGAGCACATCACTTCGATCATACAATACTTCTCTCATCTTAACATTTATTTTTCTAAGAGTTATATACTTTAAATTTTTCTTTCAAAGTTTATTCTCTCTCATGTCCATCTTGACATTCACGTTGTTAAGGGTCAAATCTAACAAAAATTTTCCTCTTCTTCCATCTCGACATTCACATTATTAAGAGTCAAATCTAACAATTTTTTTTCTTTAACATTCATGTTGTTAAGGGTCGATTATTTCAAATATATTCCAATCCTCTTTTGTTACATTCACTTTGTAAGGAATCAACGAATCTTTTTCGTCACTAATCCTCTTCCACCTTAACATTCAAACTTTTTAAAAGGTTGAACAAATTCATTTTTTTCATAATATTCCATATTTACATTCAAATTATAAAGGGTTTAGTAGTTTATCATCATTTCACACTTCATCCATCTTAACATTCATGTTGTTAAGGGTCGAACAAATAAAATATTTTTAATCTCACTTATTAACATTCATGTTTATTAGGGTCACATCACCCAATATTTTCATCCCCTCTTCCATTCTAGCATTCAATTTGCTATAGGTTGAGTACGTTTCTAACCATTGTCTCCTCTTCCATATTAGGATTCACTTTGCTAAGGGTTTAGATTTCAACCTTTTTCCTCTTCCAACTGAGCATTACCTTTGCTAAGGGTTGCATTTTTATCGATGATTTTTCACTCTCCCCTATTTTTCATTACAATGGTGGATTCACACAATTCATCATTTTCTCAAGAATGGAAATTGATGAAGGACATTATCTTGGACATGCAAAAACAATACAATCGATTCAATTTTGATTAATTGTGTCCATATCCTTTTGACATGGACATTTTACTCACACCCTTTCCAAAATATTTTGAGATTTCCAACTTTTCTAAATATAAGGGAAACACTAATCTTAGACAAAATATCAAAGGATTTTCCATTACATGTCATGAAGTGTCATATAACGATATATTTATTTTGTGCCTTTTTCCTATAAGTCTAGGAGGACAAGCTTTGGACTTGTTGTTACACCTTTCAAAGGGATCTATCACCACCTTCATGGACCTATCAAAAACATTCTTGAAACATTTCTCTTTTAACTTGACTCCAAAGCCACCTTGACTCAAATTGAAAAATCCCTTCTTGCTAAAGGCTTAATTAAGCATCATTCTAAAGACAATGGGAAAAAACAAAATAATCACAATACCAACACTTGTCATGATCAATATTGGTATGTCAACTATAACCATAATGTCATCAATAATGGTGTCACATATAATCAAAACACGCACAACATGCATGAACAATAAATTAAAAATCCAATCATATAACCCAATGAAGGCATTACTCTATGCAAAATTAAACGTAAGTTTACACCTCTTAGAGAAAGTCTCTCTAGTGTCTTTCATCGAATAATAAAGGCTAGAATGATAAAGTATCCAATAACAAGACCCTTTTATAATGGGGAACCCAAGCCTAAGTGGTATAATGAATCGGAATATTGTGAATACCACCACATTGAAGGCCATTCTATTGATCATTGTTCAAATCTCTTTCATTATGTCCAAGATTTACACTGATGACAGAGGTATCTTTGTAGAGATTGATGAAAAATCTATCTAAATTGAAGACACCTCAACTACCATGACTTCTAAAGAAGAGTATCCAAAATCTTGTACATACTAACACTCAACAAGATCAAGATTGAAAAGTTAAGGTGTATCCCAATCATAACCAATCCATCTCTTCTCTAGATTATATTCCTACAATTCAAACAAATATTGAACCTATTTTGGACAACAACCTTCCAATGTCAAACAAGATCTTGAACTTTCTTCAAGACCCCTTTTAACCCTTGATATAATTTTAGACACTATAAAAGATGGTCCATCATCAAACATTATTATGCTTGATTCTATTATTTCACTATAGGTTTTTGTAGAAACACAACCACAACAAGTTTGGATACTTTTAATAACACATCCTCTCATGTCCATAATCTCTCAAATGATCATTCTTTCAGAATATCACCAATTATGGATCCTACATGTCATGAAATTTACATTCGTGAACTCCTTGAGTTACGTATACCCAAGAACATCATTACACAACCTTTTCAATATTTAATTGCAAATATTTCATCAAATCAACTAATCCATAACCTCAAAATAAAAACATTGAATATTTTATCCCTACGTCCTATAAGGAGCCTTGAGTGTACATCTATAGATAATTACTCCTTTTCTTGCAATCTTCCACTCACGTATGAATATGAATCTCAACATGTTATTTACATAAATGAAAATCCTCCTCTAGCATCACATAGGTATTTCAATCTCATCAAATACTTGGCCCTTATCCACCTAAGTCTCATAGACCATGACTCCTTGAATCTCTCAATTCATTCCCTTGACTTGGACCATTTCTTTCAATTCTTGTAACTCAATAATCCTTGAATATTTAGATTCCATCCTTTGAATTGGAATTTTTCTTACCAATTCTAGTAAATCATGACTACTTCAATCATGGATACATTGAATATACTTTTAGCTACTCCATCGAATAGGATCTTGTTTTCCCAAGTCTTATAAATCGAACTCCTTAAATCTTCAAATTCCCTCCTTTGACTTGGATCTTGTCTCGACCAAGTCTCGTATCTCAAGACCCATAAAATCATTTTATTAACTCCGTTGACTTGGACCTCATCTACCAAAGTTTCATAAGTAAGAACCAATCCATTTTCATAAACATGGACTCTCTCTTGATGAGTCCATTATAAATCATCATTCATTCACCAAATTTTAGACACATCAAAAATCATAAAAAGAGAATAAAAATCCTTATTCAACCCATGAATAAGGTAATTTTCTTACCACTTTTTCACTACCAACTAAGCCACTTGGCCAATTTTTCACACGTAAACGTCACCGTGTACCTGTTGACAAATGTTGACCTTCGATTAACCAAACTTTGACTGGACATATCTTGAGCTCAGAGTGTCTATTTTTAACGTTCTTATAGTCATCGAATCTCTGAAGGATCTACTGCACTATCATGGTTTAGGGAAGTTTAGGGAACATTTGACACTGAAATTTATCCCCTAATCAAACGTGGATCACATGATGCACCTAGGGAAAGTATTTGAAAGATGTAGAAGGTATGGGGTATCTCTTAACCCCAAGAAGTGTAATTTATCTATAGCACAGGGAAATTTCTTGGGCCATGTGGTTTCAAAGGATGGCATCAAAATTGATCTTAAGCACATTTCAGCCATCCTATCTCTTTTCCTTCTTGCACATAAAAAGGAATTGTAGTCCTTCCTCGGTAAGATCAATTTTTTTAGGCGCCTTATTCCTGACTTTGTAGGACTTGTAAGACCAATCACCCTCATGCTCAAGAAATACATAACTTTCAGATGGATAGCATAAGGAAAGGAAAAATTCAAAAAAATCAAGAAAGAAATTTCTTTTGCACCAACACTCATTGACCTGAATTACTCAAAGGATTTTATCCTTTATGCTTATGGAGCTAATGCGAGTGTTGTTGTTGTCCTAACATAAGAAAATGAATAAGAGCTAGAGAAACCGGTGGATTTCTTCAACCAAATGTTGAAGGATTATGAATTAAGTTACAATCATACATAGAAACATGTCTACGCCATTATGTGTATGCTCAAGAAGTTCATAATTATGCTTGCCATAAATAATATCAAGGTGTTAGTCTCTCACTCTTCTATTATAAACTTCATCATGGGAGTAAAAATTATTGAAAAGAGAGCACGATGGATAAACAAGATCATGGAGTATGATGTGACAATCAAAACCAAAAACTAGTAAGAGGTAGTGCGCTCTGCAAATAGCTTGCTTTGAGGATTCACACAATGAATTTGAGACTTCATTGTTCCTTATAGAATCTCTCACGCATGCGTAACTTGAGAAAAATATAGAGTCTGGTGTGTGCGATTGGATGAAGGACATGATCACATTCCTTTTGAGGTAAAGCATACCCTCATGGCTTAAACAAGGAAAAGAGAAGACATATAAGGTTTCAATATATCCCTTATCTTTTGATTGATGGACTTTTCTTCAAGAAGAGTTTTGATGGCGTGATGTTAAGATGTATCAACAATGCACGAGAATGAAAAATTGTTAATGGAATTTCATGGTGGATTCTCTGGTAGACACTTCTCTGCCAAAACTACAACAATGAAGATCATAATGGAAAGTATCTTTTGGCCTACTCTATTTGTAGATGCACACAAGTGGGTCACAAAATAAAAGGAATGCACTTTCTTTGCAGGAAAAAGAGATTGGCGCGCTTCCCCTCCAAACAATATAATCAGATCAACCTTTTATGCAATGGGGTATCAAATTCATAGGCATGATAAATACACCTTAAAGTGTTGGACATATATGAGTGTTGACAGCTACGGACTACTTTACCAGATGGACAGAAGTTGTCGCGCTCAAGGAATCAATCGAATCAGTCATCCTTGACTTTCTCAAAGGTATAGTCATAAGGTTTTACATTCCTCAAACCATTATCTCTGATAATGCAAAATCCTTCCTTGCCACTAAAATCATTGATTGGGATCCAAATATGGGAATCTATCTGAAGACTTGTTCTAACTATTACCCTCGAGGAAATGGTCTAGCAGATTCAAAAATAAGAACTCCGATCGGGATCATGAAGTGCACAATAAACATCAGCCAAAGATAGTGGCATACAAAGGTCTCATGTGCACTATGGGCAAATCGAATCAAAGTTAAAAGGGCATTAGGTACTTCTCCTTACAAGCTTGTCTATGGAAATGAGGCTATTCTTCCTTTGACACTAGAGTTGAATTCATTAGTGCTTTCCCAAAGAGCTAGAGTTTGAAGTCGTAGACTAGAGAGAAATCATAATGGCAGATCTAGTTAATCTTGAAGAATCAAGGAACTTTGCCATGATCAAGCTAGAACAACATCAACAAGCAACAAATAAATGGTTTGACAGAAATACTAGGCCTCAAGATTTCAAAGTTGGGGACTTGGTCTTAAAATGGGATGTTGATAGAGCTAAACCAGGTTTCATTCAAAGTTTGATGCACTTTGGAGTGGCCCATATATCATCAATTCATGTAAGGAGGATAACTCTTTCAAGTTGACTCATCTTTATGGAAGCACGTTACTAAGAATCCCTATAAATGGGATCTATCTCAAACCCTTCCATTGAATTTACCACATCATCTTACAAATATTGGAGTAGTTTCCATTTCTCTAAGTGCATTGCATGCATATTGTTTTTTTATACATAAGTTCTTTCTTCTCGCATGTTTCCTACGCGTACTCTTCTTTTGCTTCTAGGATATCAATCATCTTTCAACAATTTACATGATTCAGAATAGTGTCAATAAACGATCCTTCAAGTGATTGCGGGGAGCAATTTTTCAAGGTCAAGATCATAGTTTCATGATTACACAAAGAAAATCCATGCCCAATGGATGCTATAGGCTATTGATCTCCTTCATCTAGCAGAAGATGGCCCCAAAAGTTTCCAAAACTGTTATCCAAATAACTCTTCTAGTTATTTGGAAAATTTATACATATTCTGGCTCAAAGATCTTCATTACAAGTGGTGTGCACCTCAGTTATCTCCTTGGCACATTCACTTGGTCACTGTTTCCTCACGTGCCCTTACATACTTCCCTTTCTCCCCTTTCTATTTTCCTTTTCCTCTTTGTTCCACTCTTACCTTGTGTGCATCTTCTGTGCATTCACCTTCTTCCAATATTTATTCTTCCTACACGTGCACCTTGCACTTGGTTCAATCAGCTAAGTCCCTTACCCTCTTGTGTACCATGCACATTTCTTTGTAATACCCGCACCTTGACTATACGTTTTCGCTCACCAGGTTGCCCCATTTCCTTCACATGTGTTGCGACTATGCATGCCTTTCTTCTATCATCCTCCTATTCCTCATTCTTCCACGTGCATACCTTTGCACCATCCTCTCAGTGCCTTTTTGCTCCATGTTATTCTCTAACATGCTTGATTGTGCCACATTCAACAAATCAAATATGTCAACAAGGCACCAAATCCATGCAGCAAAAAAATGAGTGACCCGTGGCAAAAATGACAAGAATATTTTCACGATTCACCTTCCTTTCATCCAATCCACGTGTGCGTATGTCTTACATATACGGATGACTCACGAAAATCTTATTAAAACCATATTTTTTTCTAGAGAGCTTCGATCAGACACGCCTAGTCCCAATTGATAGCTTCGATGAAGGGTACAATGGTAGATATTCAAATTGAAATTATTGGTGGATCTGGTAAGTGAGAAGTCGAAAAACATCTTTCTGGGCATTAATGAGAAGTTGTGATTTCTCCAACCACTTGATTTGATCTAATATTCCCTCTTTGATTCTCTAACATGCCAAATAGACATGGGGGAAGTGCATTTGACATATTTACAAGAAGATTTGTAGGCATTGAATGCTTCTTATTGGTGGTTGTATTTTAAATTTGGATTTTCCTCCTTCTTCTCTTCTTCTTCCATCGATTCATCTATAAATGTAAGAGTTGGGATCATTGTTAATTTTGGACACTTTGGATCCTTACGTATTTTTCTAAGGACTTCATATCTTTATATTTTGAGTTACATACCTCTAGATCTGACTCATGCATGTGAATATTAACCTTCACTTGCCATTATAACAGTCTGTGCATTTCTGGAAGTAATGGAAGCATCATTTTGTGGTTATTTTCTATCCTAACATGTTTGCATTCCTTCTTCTTGCCTTTATTTTACTCTATTTTCTTGTTGTGTCATTTTACATTCCTTGCATTTCCATTTTTAGTTGTGTTTCATGAAAATTGATCGTGTAAATGTGGGTTGGTCTATGTTATGTGTTCCTAGCCTCCTTGATGCCTTTCCCTTCATTTTCACTCAGAAAAGATAGTGTTAATCCCTCTTTTTCTGGTGCTATCAGCTTCCTTAGATTAGTTTTCCATTTTTATCCTTCTATCCCTGGTCCCTTGGCATTATTATCTTAGTTTTCCCTTTCAGCAAGTAAGAGTAGCAGAGCAGTAGAAATAAATAGAGGAATCAACATTCTCCGAGATCCATTTCAAGCGCACAAGGTCCCACAACTTGGAGACGGTTCCATTTTTGTCTCAAATGACTCGGTTCTTCCAGATCCGAGACACAGGTGCAAGTTTGAATGACCAACACAACCCTTATTTACTTGTACAAACATTTATACACTTAATTCATTCAAGAATCATTCATAAACTTTCCATAATCATTTTCCATGTCATGATTTCATAGTTATATATGAAAGAACCCTTTATTAGATAATTCATGAACCTTACAAATATTCTATAGCTCGCAGGATCCATTATAGAGAAGGTTCCTCCTTCTTATTCATTTTTATAACTCCTACAACCAACCCTAAATTCGAATTCCTTAGCATGATTAAGAAGAAGGGAAGGTATTTAGGTTTTTGCCACCTAACTCACCCTAGTATAAGCTAACCAGAGTGAAATAACACCCTTTTGGGTTATGTACATGAGTTTAACTCATGGCCACCTTATTATATTAATATCAAACATATACCAACATTTAGATAACTAAATTATTAACTCCTAGGCCTAAATTATATTACATGAATAATTTGAATATTTAAATGTGGTTTTGGAGGGAAACCTCCAAAATACGACTTATTACAAACATAAGAGTCCAAATGGACTAGACATGACCCAAGAGAAACCAAATGGACCCCACATAACTATTAAACTATGAAAATCCAAAATTTGAGCTATTTACAATGATGCTCTTGCATCATACTCCCCATGTGGAGAGAAGTGAACTATATACAAAAGGCATCTTCTTTCTTTTCTTCCAATTATTCTCCACTTGTAAAATCCTTCTCTCTACGGTTGCATTCTTCTCTTCAAGATCATGCTTCCTTCAATATTCACTCTTTATCTTCATCTTATTCTTCTTGTCTTTGTCCTAAAAATGAGGATGCCTTCTCTTTGTCTCTTCATTTGAGATCTTAGATGAGCTTCCCTTTCAATTTTTTTTTCACCTCTTATTCAATCAAACCTACACATTCACCAATACACAAACCCTTAGTTGAAAAAGAGTGATACTTTTGATTCTCTTCACATGCTTCCTCTTCACTTTTAGTCACCTTATCCACCTTCACAACTTCCTCTTCATTATCCTTCACTTATTCCTCATGTAAAGCACATTCAAGTGTTAATAACTCTACTTCTAACTACTCTTGACTTATATACACAAACTAAAAATCAATTTTCTCACATTATTCTTCAATTCAATGTTGGTGTAGGATTTTACCCACCTTGTGGCATTACCTACATGGTCTAATTTAGCTTTCTTAGGTCATAATAGGTCATTAAAGGGAAATGTACTTTAAGTCATTTTTTATTTCTTCATTGAGAAGTTACCTTTTTGGGTGACCTAATTTCTCACTATATAATGTACCTTCCTATGTACTTTTTTGGCTAATGAAGGCTAATCACTTAATGAAGAGTTAGATTTCTCATGTACTTGTTCTTGTTGTAGAAGTATTACTTCTTCATCATTCGAGTATTTTTAGATCTTATTACTACATACAAGTTTCTTCGTGCATTCAATCTTATCCATAGATCAGTCCTTGATTGTGACCTGCTCCTATATGGTATCAAAGAAATTTTGGTAGTTGAATGCCATAACCTTTGTGTGAGATCTTACATTCTATCTCTTTCCATTTTTTCATTGATTTTAGTTTTCAAGGGTTTGGTGGGGTTTCTAGAAAATCCGTGCAGATCTATTCCTCTGGAGTCTCTACATGGAAAAAAAAACAATGTTATTGACTTCAAAATTAGAAAATCTGTGTAAGTTTGGGCTCAAATAGAAAAATCCCTTCTGGGTTTTTCTGGGTTTCTCGAATAACTTGGTGGGTATTTGTTGTTTTATATGAGAAACTTAAGGTTTTATTATATCTAAATGTTGTAGGGTTTGCAATATGTTTCTTCAAATTTAGAAAATCCATGAAAGTTTTGGCTCAAATAGAAAAATTCCTTTTGGTTTTTTCAAGAACTTGGTGGGTATTTGCTATTATTTATGAGAAACTAATTATTTTCTCATACATGGAGGTTATTTCTATTTTTCTAATTTGTAGTGTTTCATATTTTTGAGCATGTTCAACAAGTAAAAAAACCACCCAATTACAAATTAGGTTTTCAAGCTTGATCAACAAGTCATAAAATCCGCCTAAGTGCAAATCAGGTTTTCAAGTGTGTTTAGCAAGTCAAAATATCCACCCTTAGTGTTTCGAGTTTATTACCCTACTTTTTATCTATCAAGTTCCAACACCGATTTACACCACAGTTGTGACACCTTTTACACATGTTGGGTTGTGACACCTCTTTTACACTTGTCGGGTTCCAACACCTACTTTACACTTGTAGGTTCGACCCATGCTTTGCACTGTCAGTTTCGACACCTCTTTTACACATGTCGAGTTCGACACCTATTTTACATATGTTGGGTTCGACACTAGATTTACATTTATCGGGTTTCAACCCCTTCTTTGCATCACCTAAACTCTGATTTGGCATAACTTTCAACTGATGTTCCATTTTAGGTGTCATTTTGTTTGAAAAAGCATGTTTTTTCTTGTTCTTCACATTGGAGGTATCCTAATTATTTGAAAATTTTAACCTCTATAAGTTTAGGGGTGTACTATGTGAGATATTTTTTACTCATGATTTCCTTTCTATCTTCTGCACAATTATTTGACAATGGATATCAGTTTTATGACACCACTCACACCATTTAACTATCTTGAATGGAAGTCCAAAATACAACTCATTTTGAGGGGTAAGGGTCTACATCGGATAACAATGGGGCTTGAAACAGAACCAACTTCATATTTAGACAAAGTGAAATGGTTTAACTATTGTGATGAAGCCTTTGGGTTTCTATGTCTATCAGTGTCTCTGATCTTCTCTTTCATGTTGATGTTGCTAAATATCCCAACAAAGTGTGGACCATATTGGAAAGTCTCTTTGGGAAAACAGATGAAATGAGAGCACATGAACTAGGAAAATGAACTCATTAGCTTGAGCCCCACCAACTTTGACACACTCAAAGAATTCTTCACAAAGTTCAAATCAGTAAGATTATAGCTAAAGGAATGCGGAATTGATAAAAAAATCTCAACTCATTATTTCTATCCTTTCTAAATTGGGTTCAGATTACTCAGTTTTTGTCTCTACCTTTCATGCCCATAAGGATTAACTTTGAGTATCATGTGGAAAATGCCCTCATTTGACGTTTTTGTTGGTCAACTGACTAGGGAACAAGATAAGTTGATACAAATGGGCACTTTGAAGTCTTCCAAATCACATGCCTTGATTGCAGGAAATGTGAAACCTAAGGCTTCTAACAACAAGGAGAAGAAATAGGAGAAGAAGGATCAAAGACAAAAGAAGGATCAGAAACCATCCCAACCAAAATCCAACACTAAATCCTCCTCCTCTGAAGCTAAACCTAAGAAGGAAAAGGTAAAGTGTGCTTATTGCAAGAAACTTGGCCATGATGAACACAAGTGTATGAAAAATTAGATTGACCACCTTACTCATCTTCTTGAGAAAAACAACATAGGGGTCCCTAAATCTATCAAACAAAATTCATCCAACCAAGAAACTTCTAAGGTAAAATGCAACGTAAAAAGAGAAGAATAATGGAAGGACTTTAGTACAACTATTGGCTCGCTTCATCTTATGTCATTGATTTTGGTGCTTCACACCACATGGGTTCCTCATAGGTTCAATTTTCTTCTGTGAAACCATGTAATATGTCTTCTATCACATTAGGTGATGACACCTCTATAGTAGTTACAGTTTTGGATCAGTATAAGTAGATGGTGGAACATTCAACAATGTTCTAAGTGTTCTAACACTTTCCACTAATTTGTTGTCAGTTTACCATATCACTCACATTAGAAAGGGCATGAGATTTAAATTTAACCCAAATTTAGTTATCATCAAAGAGCTACATAGTGACACTACATTTACAGAGGGAATGGCATACCACCAAACATGCTTGTATACCTTATCTCATTTTTCTCCGAATCTAATCCAACTACATTATTGACTCATTCATATGGGGTTATAAAATTATGGCATGAGTGTACTTGCCTTAACTATCACTACTTGGAACAATTGAGTAAACATGGAATGGTCAAAGGCTTTCCTAAAGTTAGTTTCTCTAAAGGTATCTGTGAGGGTTGCGCCCTTAGAAAGCATCCAGAAGAGATATTTGACAAAGGTAAATCTTGGAGAGTTACACAGGTATTGGATTTGGTTCATAGTGATGTCTCGGGCCTTTTCCCAAACCTTCCTTCATTAGGGCACAATATATTCTCACTTTCATTAATGATTTTTCACAATATACCTAGTTCTATTTTCTTCGTTAGAATTTAGATGTTTATGACTTATTTTGGGAATTCAAGGCCCTTGTAGAGAAACAATCTAGGAAATCATCAAGATTCTACGAATAGACAATGGTGGGAAATATGTCAGGTAACATATTTGATAAGTTCTCGCACTACATAAGGGATTTAATTACAACGAATAGTTACCTATATTCCTTCACAAAATGGGGTTGCAGAATGAAAGAACAGGTTTCTAAAATAGATGGATAACTTTATGCTTCTCTCCAAATCTTTCGCACCACAATATTGGGAAGAAGCTATTAATTGTGTAAAGTACATTCAGAATTATGTCCCTCATAAATAATTGAAGGGAGTCACTCTTGTTGACTCTTGAAATGGTCAAAACTATCAATTAAGAAATTCATATTATTTAGATCTCCGCTATGGCTCAAATCCCTAAGAATAAATGGAAGGCTATAGAACCTTAGAGTTAACCATGTATATTTTTAGGATACCTAGATGGTGTTAAGGGGTAATGTCTTCTTCATCTAACCACACATGAGTTATTCATTGAGAGGAGTGTTTTAGGAAGGCCCACCAAATTCCACACTTGACTCTTCTCCACTTCCATCAACATCACTTGGAATTTCTAAGGATGATTCTGATAGTTCAAAGGAGCTTGAGAAAGTTCCTGCACTTATTCTTGTTACTGAGGACTCTTCTTCTTCTAGTTTTGACACTCAATATAATTATGGATCTTCATCTCCTTCCACATCTATCCATGACTTGGATGATGATGAGTTTATTCCTAACACTCCCATAACTAGTCCTCATTGGGATATATATATTTTACAGTGTGGGTACTTGGGTAGGGGATCCAAGATGTCAGATGTACATGATCAGAGTTTAGGGATGGGCCTCATGATTTCTTTGCCTCTATCTCCAATCTACAAACATTTAGAGAGGCTTATAGAAATCCTGAGTGGGACACTGCTATGCAGGAGGAGTACAACTCCTTAATCAACAACCACACTTGGGATTTAACACCACTTCCTAAGGGAAGAAAGATGGTTTGATGTAGATGGATATATCAAACCAAATATGTAGTAGATGGGTTTGTTGATAAGTTCAAATCATGGTTAGTTACAAAAGGTTTCTCTCAAGTTCCTGGAATTGACTATTCTAGTAACTTTACACCAGTCACCAAAATGAACTCAATCAGACTTACTCTTGTAATTACCACCGCTCATCATTGGGATGTTCATCAGATAGATGTGAAGAGTTCCTTTCTTCATGGTGACCTAGAGGAGGAGATCTACATGGAACAACCACATGGTTTTGTTCAAGATTCTTCCTTGGTTTGTAGACTTAGGAAATCCTTATATGGTCTCAAACAGGCCCCTTAGGCTTGGTATGCCAAAATGGATTCTTTCCTTCTTTTTCAGTTTCACCCGATGCCATTTAGATCCCAATGTCTATATTTTATGGAAAGATGATTCACTTCTGGTTCTGGTTCTTTATGTTGATGACCTTTTGATCACAGGGAGCTCTTCATCGTCCATTACAATGGTGAAAGAATCCCTCCATAATAGATTCTCCATGACAGACTTAGGTTTGTTGCACTACTTCCTTAGGATTCAGATCTCACAGTCTGACTCGGGGATATTCATTGCACAAACTAAGTATGCTCTTGATCTTCTCTCTTAGTTTCACATGGTTGATTGTAAGCCAAATCCGACTCCCTTTTATGTCTAGATTCAAGCTTGAGGTTGATTGCACTTCACCATTGGTTGATGCTACTTTGTATCGACAACTTGTAGGAAGTATCATTTATTTGACTCATACTCAACCTGACATTTCATATGTTTTAGGCATGGTCTCCAAGTTTATACAGGAGCCTCATGAGCTACACTAGAAAGTAGCTAAGATAATTCTCCACTACATTCAAGGTACACACAGATTCGGGATTCACTATGGATAAAGTTTTTAAATTGACTTGGTTAGATATACAGACTTAGACTGGGTAAGAAATGTTCATAATTGAGAATCCACTTTAGGTTATAGTTTCTCTCTAGGTTCTAGTCCTATTAGTTGGTCAAGAAAAAATCATAATGTTATTACTATAAACAAATAAAAGTAACATAAATGCAAAGTGAACAAAAAAAACTTGCAAACCTTCCTATGACCTTCCAATGTAAACCTCAAGTAGGTTGTGAGAAATTTTAAAGTTGTGTAATCTTTTAGAAATGTGGGTGCTCTTGAATGACCTCCAGAAATTGATCGGCAAATGCTACAAGCATATTTAAGGAGCTTCCAATATGTAGATATTAGAATGCCATTCGAAAGAGTAATTGTCTTTGTGAATCCGAGAGGGTTTCATAGAGAGAATGCCTACATTTTATATAGGCAGAAGTAGTTGGAATTTGATTACAAATGGATGAATGCACATGCTAAAAATAGCATTTGAGGAGGTTTCAATAGTTCTAGGGAATTTAGGGCGAAATGGAATTAATTACAGAATTTACATCCGGAAGGTGGTTGTACGTGTAATTGAATTTCCCCCACCTTTATGGGATTTAATAAGTGTAGTTGATTAGGCCTCGATATGTAGAGTTGATTGATAATATAAGTGGCATTTAACCGAGAAGAGGATGTGGAGTCCATGTGGATTCCATGTGGGTCCAAAATGGTTGTTAAATGTGCACACTTAATTAATTAATAATTTAATTAATAAATGATAATTAACTTAGCTAAAGGGGTAATAAGGATTAATTTAATTAATCTAAAGGGGTACAATGTGTATGAATTAATCAATTAATCACAAATGGGTGAATACTAGGGTGTATTAGGAAGTGAACTAGGATAAGGTGGAAATAGGTTAGTAATTTTAGGGTTTCTACATTTTCCCCTCTTTAAAGTGCTATTGCAAAGTAATTTTTCTTTGAAGATGGTATACACATGTAGAGTAATAAGCATAAAGTGATGAAGCATTAGGATTCCCCATAAAATAGGATAGTAGAGGAATGACCCCTCAAGCAAGTGGATGACACAACAAAGTGGTGGACAACCACTTGATAGGAAGAAGAGAAGGTATTAGGACAAGGATGGGAAATGAATGTTCTTGTAGCATGAGCGTCATGTGGAGAATAATTTTAGAGCAACCTTGTTTTTTTTTGCCACAATAGATTTATCACCATGCTTATGAAATAATCAAGATGGTTAACCCGGATGTGTAAACAAACAAACACGAAAAAGAAAAGATAAAAAGGAAAAAAACCCAATTTACAGAGTAGGTGCATGCATCAGGGGTTATAAAGAAACCAATATGTAATCATACTACTTGCAAGTGGTCCAAAATTAAACATCAACAATGCAACACAAAGTCAAAAAAGAAAACAATCAGCTATGCCCCTAATGCGTGCCACAATGATGATTAAGTATATGGAAATTATCCCAAGTGGGAATAGGATCAGATTGAAATAGCGGAGTTAAAGTGACTCCTTATGACACTCTTGTTGGATCCATTTTGCCATGATCGAAAATAAATTTCCCCAGGTGAAGTTATATCATGAAGGAAAAATAATTTTGTGACTTTCCCCAATCAGAGTTAGCATATCATGCAAAGGGAAGAAAGTGATAGTTGTAAGATTGGAATGACCACTTAGGGTAATAGATAAAGGTATGAATTTAGTAGGATTGTATTGAAATGTTGAATAATTCATGGAAATGGTTTTCCAATTGTAGGGTTTCTATGATTAGTGAATGTTTGTTTGAAAATTTTGTAATTTTTTTATGTTTTTGGATTTTTTAAATACTTGATTTTTTTGAATTTTTTCAAGTTTTTTTATATTTAACGAGTTTTGAAATTTTTTTTGAAATAAAATGAAAACAAACATGAATAAAAAGTAAAAAGTGAAAACATTCCATGACTTTAATAAACTAGGAGAAAATAGAACACATGCAAGTGACAAGAAAACATGAAACAAGCATTGAAAACAAACCCAATATGAATAGGGTGGAACCAAAAAAAGTTATTAGTGAACTGAGATGCAAATAATTTTTCCTACATTTGGTTTACAACAGAGGTAAAACAAGCAAAACAAAATAATAAACTAAAAGAAACAAAAACTTTGTCACAATGTTGAAAAAATAAAAAAGTACAACACAACATAAAAAAATGATGTCTAATGACACTCTGAATGTGTTCCACATTCAAGAACTAGAAAAATTTAAATGCACCCAAGTGATAGCTTAGAACACAAGAGGATTGGATTAGGCTGAAGAGTGGAGTGATACTTAGATACTCCAAAAGATACGCTTGTCGATCCCAATGAAGTTTGATCTCGTAATTGGATTAAAATGTAAAATCTCAATGTGCCCCAAGCAAAGTTATATTGTAAAAGGGTAATTGATTACCTCAAGCATAGATATACACCGGGAAATAAAGATGATTAGGAACAATCATGAGGAGGTCTTCAAATGGAGAAATTGTTGAAATGTGTTATCTAGTTGTTGAAAGTATGTCAAACATTATCTGAATGTTTTGATTATGAAAGTTTTAAACTATTTTTTAGAGTTTTGAACAATTTTATATTGCATTTTATGAACAATTTTATATTATTTTTGAAGTTTTCTTAAATATTTTTGAATGTTTTTGATATTTTACAACTCAATAAAAGGGTGCACTACTTGAAAGAAGGTGCAAATAATTAGAAGCATTCCATTCCATTGGAAGATATGTAGATGATAAGTTGATAAGGTGTTTCAATCCGCTTGTGACTCGGGAAACTAGGAAGATGCGAGGGCTCATCACCGAGAGCCAAGAAGGACGTGAAAACAATATGAATAGTGATATAGAAGTGAAGATAATGGATGCGACGAAACATGGTGTAACAATGGCCCATATGAGAGAAACATAACTCATTTCTATTCAAGATTATATAAAGAATTCCAAGATGATTCCACTTTATAGGTGTTTGACTCTACTTAGATCTCAGTAGATTGCCTACCGATTAGAAAAATATGGTTTAAAGGAATTTTTGTCTTTTTTTTAACATGAGCAGCTAAATTACTTACGGGGATTTTATTTGATTAAGCGGTTTGATCAAGATTTCATAAAAGGATTTATTGACTAATTATTTATCGATTTTTGTAAAGGACCCCCTACATGTTGCCCCATGCCATCAATAAAAGGAAAGGGATCAAAACAAAAGAAAAAAATGTAGGTGAGTAAGGGCTTTCTTTGTTCCTAGTCTCATATTGCCAGTAAGAAGTATGGGATTATCACCAAAGACTGTGAAGGACGAAAGGTGTATTGATTTTATTTTTATTTTTATATTTTTAGATTGATTTAATTTGCCTTGTATGTTGATAATGTGCTTGTTGGGAAGGAACATTCTTCCCCAAGTCTTAGCCTCATGCGACTAGTAAGACACAAGGGTTCAACACCGTAGATTGAGATGGGCAATAAAAATCTCCAAGTAAAGAAGTTTTATGATTTTTATTAAAGAAAGATCTTATTTGAAAGGAGGAGTTTTCATCAAATGAAGCTTCAAGACAAAACCATAGGTAAAAAGATCTGAAATGGTAAAAACCATAACAAAAATGAGACACACAATGCCCAAGAGGAACAAGGTTAACATGTGTCGTAAATAGGTGAAGAATGTGAATATATGATAATGGTATGATTAATATATATGCCAATACATGGAATGCTTAACATTATTTGTACGCGCTTTGTTTGTTTTTATTGGAAAACAATGCTTTAATACTAAGTTTTTCTCTCTTTTTATTTTTTTAAGTTTTTCAAATTTTTTGGATGAGGGTTTGAAATGGAATCATCAAGAAAAAAGTCCATATTTGTTAAATTTAAAGGTGTTTCACCATTTTCTTTAAGTTTTAAGATGAAACAGATAAGGGTATGGGCTAAGGAGGAATACCTGTTACGATGGTCGGTTTGAAGGTTGTTGCGCGTGTTCTAACTTCTTGATCTAATGTTGATTGTGAAAGCTTCCTTTTGGCTAGGAGGAACTACCTAAAATACACAACAAGACCACAAAAAGAGGATTAAATAGCATATGACAGTGGACTACCTAGCGTATGCTAGATCCGAGAAGTATGATACTTCCTGGAAGGTCATCAATCCACTGTTTATAAATCAATATAAAATAACTTGAACATGTACATAAAAGAATCTAGTGCTAGCATTCTAATTTGGGTGCCTCAGATTACTATCAACGTCAATCTGATTAAATATTAAAATGTTATGCAGGTAAAAAAGGTTTTGGATTAGCTTTCAAATAGTGCGGGTGGTCTGCAAGTCATGAAGCGAGCCTTGTAAGATTGGGTGGGATTTTAGATTGTTTTTAGTGTGATACTTATGTTTCGGTCCGAACAATATATTCGAGACACCGAGACCGACACCTAGAGTTAAGGTGACCACTTTCGGTTTAGATAACACCGCTACTAGTTTAGGGTGACCAATATCGAAGAACTATGAAAAGTGATAGGAATTCAGGTGGAGGATGTTTGGACTCTCTTCTGTCTTGGAATAGAGAGTTGGAAAGGTATTTGTGGAGGAGGGTGAGGTGATAGGTCCAAAACAGGTGTGGTAATATTTTGAGTGAGGTTTGGGGTAGGCTATGGGTTGAGTTGTTAGGTTGGGTTAATAGTCACAATGACCGATATTGATTAAGTAGACCGATATCGGTGTAGGAAAGACCGACCACGGTTAGGGTTAACTAGTGTCGGTGACTATGGGGAACTGGAAGGTGTTGTAGAATGAGTTTTGGGTCCTCACTATGACCGCACATGTAGAGTTTAGAGGATTTTTGTAAGGTCTACGGGGAGGCAATTTTTGGATGGAATTTTGTGAAGTGTAGGTGGGGTGTGATGGGGTGGTTGATAGAGAGGAAGTTGAGGGATAGATCTAAGTAAGAACAATGAATAGATGAAAGAAAATAAAGAATAAAACTACTAGTAACAGAGGAGAAACCAAATTACTTGGAGTTTAGATGTATTCTAAATGCCTATAGTGGTGGAGAGGTGGTTGGAGATGTTGGTGACGGTTGATCGTGGAATGGTGCTCAGGTGCTTTACGATAGCGCTTCCCGAGAATACTTTTGTAAATGAAAAATCCTTCTGATCCATCTTGGTGCTAGATATGGTTGTATGGACATGCGAAAGGGCTCTGGTTCTTGCTTGCATGCAGATATCCTTTGTTCCAACACTCGAGAATGTGCCAACCTATCAAATGAGGCTACCAAAATGGTTATATGGTAACCGATGGCGGTTCAGGGTGACCAACGTTGGTTTCGGGTTGACTAGTGTCGGTTAAGGTGGGATATCCTAGGTTGCCTAAAATAGCAGATCTTGGCTATCTTTTTCTAGCTTTGCTAGTTGGTGTCCGGTCTAAATGGAACATTGCGCTTAGATACATGGGAATGTGGTTAGAGGAAGAATAGGCATGTGATTTTAGGGTTATACTAAGTCTTAGTTCATTAAGGTAAGTAGGGCTAAGTCTTAGTTAGTTATGGAAACATGCTATGAATAGGTCTATGGTGAGGTGTGCATCCATTTAATTAAAGTAATTAAATTAATAAATGGAGTGAGGGTGAGTATTGATTTAATTGTGGATAATTAAATTAATGTTAATATGGGATGAAAGAGGGCTAATGTTAAGTGAGTATGTTTAAGTTAGTTATTAAAAATGGGACCAAGGGGAGTGTGACCTAATTTTTGTGTCTACAAAAGGGTTCTAAAAGACGAGGCTTGTGCGAGATGAAATCCAAGTCAAGAGGGGAATTGAAAGATTCAATAAGTCCCGAAGTATGAGACTTGGGTGTACAAGGTCTAAGGAAAGGAGAACATCCAAGATTTGATAAGTCCTACAATATGAGACTTGGGATGAAAAGATCCAAGTTAATAGAGGGAATTAAAATTTTGATAATTCTTGCAATACAAGACTTAGGTGGACATGATCTAGGTCAAAGGAGTGAATCAAATGATTCAATGAGTCCCGAAGTACCAGAGTTGGGCGAGAGAGGTTCCAAGTCAAGGGATAGAATCAAAGGATTGAATAAGTGATTAGATAATTCTTTGATGAGATCGAAATACAAATGCAATGTTAGAAGAATATTTTCAATGGGGAATATGTTGAAATTCATATTCAATTATGATTGAAAGAGTGTGAGAAAAAAAGGATGTATCTATAGATGTATACACATGGTTCCTTGTAATCCATAGAGAGGAAATATTTAATGTTTCTTTGTCTAAGTTGTGAATTAGTTCATTTGAGGAAATATTTGTAATTAAATCTTGAAAAGGTTGCGTAAGGATATTCCTAGGTAAACACACCTCATAGATTGTACGTTTGTAGATGTCTTGACGGGTAGGAAACATCATTAATGAGATTCCTACAAGATTGGTTATTTGAGGTGTAATGGACATGTAAGGTTGTGTTTTTGCAAGTGTCCCAGCATGTTATGGTTGTATTTCAAAAAAATACTAGAGATGTTAGGCGTAGGAGCCCGAATGAAAAGAATAGAATCAAACTCAAGAGTGTTGTCTCAAACATGTTCAATGTCCTGTTTATTTGAAGGAACAAAATTCGAGAGAAGAAAGAGATTGGTTTGAAAGGGGAAATACTTGACCTTCATCATGATCTCAGAGAATGTCAGTATGAATAGAAGTATGGACAATAGTCAAATCTTCATTAGAAGGGGAATTTGATGTTTCGTCGATCGTGAGAGCTTCTTCACTAAGCTCTATGGAAATGGTTATGTTGTCAATTAAGTCTTGGACATAATGACAAAGAGGTGTACAATTATCAATAGAATGGCCATGCATGTGATGGTATTCACAATATTTGGATGTATTGTACGACATAGGATTGAGTTCCCTATTAGAAATGGGTCTTATAGGTGGATATTCAATCATGTTAGCCTTTACTAATTGTTGAAAACACTAGATAGACTCTCTCTGAGAGGTGTAAACTGATGTTCAATGGTGTGCAGAGTAGTTTCATCAATACATGAAATGATGTATTTATGATCAACGTAATTCAATTCCCCATGTTCATGATTTTTTTTTGTATCATGGTTAGGTGGTAGGTCTCCATTCACTTATCATATATATCCTAGAAATCCTACAATTGGAAAAACCTTGTCATGATTTTTTCAACATTTCAATACAATATTTTTAAATTCATACATTTATCTATTACCCTAGTGATCATTTTGATCTTAAAACTTTCACTTTATTCCCTTTGCATGACATGCTAACTCTACTTTGGTAAAGTCAAAAATTGTTTTTCCTTAACGATATAAATTATCCTAGGGAATTTTCTTTTCGATCATTTGCACAATGGATCCAACAAGAGTTTCATAAGGAGTCACTTTAACTCTGCTCTTCCAATCTGATCCTATTCCCACTTGGGATAATTTGCATCTACTTAATCATCATTGTGGCACACATTAAGGGCATAGATGATTTTCTTCTTTTTCAAATTTATGTTGCATTGTTGATGTTTACTTTTTAGACATCTTGAAAGTAGTGTGATTACATCTTGTTTTTTTATAACCTTGATTCTTGCACCTACTCTATATATTGGGTTTATTTTACTTTATTATATTTTCCTTTTTGTGTGTGTCTATTTATGTGCATCTTGGCTAACCATCTTGATTCTTTCATAATCATGGTTACAACTCTATTGTGCAACAAAAAAATAAGGTTTCTCTAAAATTATTCTCCAAATGATGCTCATGCTACGATAACAATCCTTTCCCATCCTTTTTCCAATCCCTTATCTTCGTCCTATCAAACAACCATCCACCGCTTTCTCGCATCATCCAATTTCTTGAGGGGGCATTCCTATACTATCGTATTTGTTGGATAATCCTAATGCTTCATCACTTTACGCTTATTACTATACACACGTCTACTATATTTAAATAACTATTACTTTGCAATAGCACTTTAAAGAGGGGAAAATGTAGACACCCTAAAATTACTCACCTATTTCAACCTTATCTCATTTCACTTCCTAATACACCTTTTTATTGACCCATTTGTGATTAATTGATTAAATTGATTAATTCATACATATTTTACCCATTTGGATTAATTAAATTAATCCTTAGTATCCCTTTTAGCTAATTTAATTATAATTTATTATTTAAATTGTTAATTGATTAAGTGTGCACATACAAAAACCACTTTGGACCCACATGGAATCCACTTGGACTCCAAATGATTTTCTCTGTCAACTACCACTTAGATTCCCAGTTATCTCCACAATCAAGCCTATTCAATTACATTTCTAGAATCCTATAAATGTGGGGGAAATTCAATTACACATACAACCAACTTCTCGAATCCAAATTTTGTGATTAATTCCTTTACTTCCCTAAATGCCTCGAAACTATTGCAACCTCCTCAAATGCTATTTTTACTATGTGCATTCACCCGCTTGTAACCAAAATCCAACTACTTCTTCCTTTATAAAATTCAGGCCTACTCTCTATCAAACCCTCTTGGATTTATAGTACAATTACTCTGTTAAATTACATTCCAATATTTCATGATCCTTATGCTAATAGGGGGACACCAAATGGAAGCAAACCTCTAATTGATATATCTTTTGATTGGTTGTGGGATGTGTAAATAGAGAAAAGAAACAGATAAATAGAAAGTGAACAAACAAACATGTAAACCTTCCTATGACTTACCAATGCAAACCTCAAGTAGGTTCTAAGATATTTTGAAGTCGTGTAACCTTTTAGAATTGTGGGTTCTCTTGAATGACCTCCAAACATGGACCAACCAATTCTACGAGAAGATTTATGGAGCTTCTAATATGAAGATATTGAAATACAATTTGACAGAGTAATTGTATTGTGAGTCTAAGAGGGTTTAATAGAGAGAAGGTTTGCATTTTATAGAGTCGAATCAATTAGAAGTTGGTTACAAGTGGGTGAATGCACATGCTAAAAATATAATTTAAGGATGTTGTAGCAATTTCAATAAATTTAAGGGCATTAATGGAACTAACTACAAAAGTTTCATCCGGGAAGGTGGTTGTACGTGCAATTGAATTTCCCCCACCTTTCTAGGATTCTAGAAGTGTAGTTGACTAGGATTGATATGTGGATTTGACTCGGAATCTAAGTGGCAGTTGACTGAGAAGAGGATGTGGAGTCTAAGCGGAGTCCATGTGGGTCTAAAGTGATTGTTGAATGTGCACACTTAATTAATTAATAATTTAATTAATAAATGATAATTGACTTAGCTAAAGGGGACACTAAGGATTAATTTAATTAATCCAAAGGGGTACAATATGTATGAATCAATCGATTTAATCAATTAATCACAAATGGGTGAATAAAAGGGTGTATTAGGAAGAGAACTCTGGATAAGATGGAAACATGTGAGTAATTTTAGGGTGTCTATAGGATGAGTAAGTTTTCTTTCTTAGTTTTCCCTTGCTTTACTTTTTGTTTCATAATCTAAAAAACAATAAACTTTAAAATTGCATCTAAATACATGCATTACTAGACCAAGTTGGATATCCCTCTTTAGTACATTTAATGATTGCTTCAATCAACTTTATTTAAAAATCATCCTCATTCATTTGTAATATATTTAAATAAATATTGATATTTAAAAATTAAAAATTGGGAAGTTCGTCTTTGCAAATATAATGTTTTCAAGATTATAAAGGGACAATTAGATCTTCATTGCATAATTAATACTATATAAGTAATAATATCACACCATTTTATGTTTTAGCTTTTAATTTTCAAAAATCAAATTTGAAATTTTGATTATATGCTTTGAATAAATATTCATATTTTATCTTTAATTTTCTACATACTACGGTTATTAATAATTTCAATACTTTCTTGCCAAATTTCTCATCAATGGTGACAATTTTTGTCAATCTAGTCATATCGGTGTGTTAAGTTAAATTTTTATTTCAAAAATGGGTCCAAACTTTAAAGTATGACTAAGATACTACAAAAAATTATTTAGTTATTGAAGAGGAAAGTGTAGTCACTAAATCACGCACAACTATGTACATATATCCTCTACAAAATTCATTTATATGCACGATTCCTATACAATATAAATACTCATTAACACCTCTTTAATTTACTTTGACATTTATTTTATCCTTTTCATATTTTATCACTTGTTTCTAATTGACAACTTACATTTTTACACACTAGCCAACATCTTACTCAGCTCTAATTGAACTTTCGATCTTTTGAGCACCCATTAGGGACAGGAGTTCTGGGTGTTATTGTCCCCTCTAGGTGCCTATGTCCTCTTTACCTCTTTTTCTGATCTTTCGAATGTTACTTCTTTCTTGTCTTCTTTTATCACTCTTGGTCGACCTTTTACTTGTTAATGATGAAACTTAAGCAAGGGAATCATATGTGTGTGTGTGTGTGTTGGGGGGGGGGGGGTAAAGCATTACAGAGGTACATAATACTACAAGGAGATACTAATTTCTATCTACTACATCAAGGACTATATTTTGGACTGCATACTTTAGTTTATATAATGGTTTATTCTGAATTCCATACCACACATTTATATTTAGGAAAAAATAGTTATAGGAGACTATATCTTTTTGCAACTAGTATTAGGACATCCTAGCTCAAGGGACACTATTTTAATCACACATACACACAATAACATATATTTTGAAATGTAGTGTAACACTTGGTGATAATCACATTGGGGTGACCATTGAGGTAATTCCAACTCAAACATATGCATTATTTCATTCATATAATATGTGCTTGAGTAATTTGTAGGTATCTAGGGTTTATTTTTAGGTTACATGTGTGACATAGAAAATCTAATGTGACACAAAATAAACAACAAATGACTCTAAGTGATGCGGAAAGAATGAGAACCTAAGTACTTTCATAGACACCAGCGCCCAAAACAGATGCTAGTGCATGGGAATCCATGTCCCCTTCTAGGAAATATTTTCCATAATATCATCACTTTCTATAATTAGACATACAAATTGCATAGCCCATAATCCCCCCTTCCCTATTAATCTTCAGTCCTAGAATCAGTTCAGACCTATAGATACAAGTTGAGTCATTCTACAAACCCTATCTATTACTCTTTATTGCATTTCCTTTACTTGATATTTCTTGAATATTGTTATATTAATATGATCAGTAATGTCATTATCTTATATTTAATTTTATTAAATCATTTGGTGAACCTAACACTATGTCCATGCCTAGATCCATTTCCCTTTTTCTTATTATTCGAGATAATCGTTGATTCATCTACTTTCATCCCTACCCACATCAATTCCCTTGACATCATTAGATCTGAATAAATTTCTATTACTACGCAACATCCACCTTGTTACTCAAATTACTTTGTCACTCCCTCTATCAATGTTGTCACCACCCACTGCAATAAGGATCCTTTGTAACTTCCTACCTCTATTCCTCCTCTTAGTACACCACTTCCTCAACCTCTTGCTCCATCTAAAACCTATGATATCATTGAACAATTAAATAATACCCCGCTAATAAATATCTTTTTGACCTAGTACATCACACCCATGATTGTCTTTATAATATAAAGGCTTCCCTTCACTCTATTCAAATCCAAAGTGATGACCCTCCAAGATATTTTCCCATCTCATGGATTCTTTCAAGCATATTACCAATTCTATCACATTTTTAGATGAGGACATTACTCCCGAGTCTTCCATTGATTCTCCTCCTCTTCTTATCATGGCTCATATTCAGGATTTCCACATTAAGCATGTACTTATCAATAATGGCTCCACACTAAATATTTATCCTTTATCACTACTTTCCCAACTCCACATTCCTCATAGTGCAATTGAAAAGTCTACTACTGTCATTTGTGGCTATGATACTACTACTCATGCATGCATTAGTACTATCACTTTAGAGTTACAAGTAGGACCTCGCACTCTTCACACCCTCTTTTATGTCATGGATGCCCCATTATAATACAATCTACTACTTGGTTAACCTTGGATCCATGTTATTCAAGTTGTTCTTTATACTAACCATTATTGTGTCAAGTTTATCTTTGATGGATATGAGCATACTATTACTGTTGATCATGAACCATTCAAGTATTGATGCATGGACCCTACCACCCCCATGGTCATTCCCTGAATGAACCTATTCTCTCACATTGTCTTAATACATATGATGTTTGGGAGTCTATAAATTATACTCCTATTCCTTCACCTTTTTTCAATCCTATTCAGAATCCATCTACCAATCTCATGTCTCCTGTCATATCCTCCCATGCCCCTTCTACATATCATCCAAAACTCCTTGAAAAGTATGAACAATACTTCCATGTAGAAACTAATGATTTTGATGATGATGTCATTGATACTATCAAACTCACTGATGATACCTTACATGCTTTGGATTTCACTCCCATGGATTTTTACGAGTCTCTCTTTCATACTCACTATATTGCTATTGGTCCTAGTGAATATCAAGTCAAATATCTCTCCACCCAACCCACAACTACTGCCATGATCCCTTATTCTAATATTGTACATGCTCTAGAGCCTATTTCTCCCCATGTGATTCCTTCCTCATTCAATATTCCTAGTCACAATGTTACTATTACCTCTTCTCCTATGTCATTTCATCGTTTGATTACTTTACTTACACATTATACATTGATCACAAGTATTGACAACATATCCCATATGATCGTACTTGTAAATAAAATGTTGGCATGTATGATGGTCTCACCCTATAGATATAAAATATCACAAATTTTACTATTTTACTATGTCGTCAGTATGTTGTTATATGCATGAATCTTAAGTAGGAAAATTATTCACTAATGACACTATCTCTTGTCCATATACATCTTTGATTGCATTTTCTTGTAACTCTCTTCCACATCTGTCATTTATGTATCCATTTTTAGTCATGTGTAGTGTTATTTTCCCACTCAACAACCCTAGACACACTATAAAATCACTAAGAAAGATTTGAGGGCTCACCCGAAGCATGTATGGTACCATCAACCTCTTTTACTAGTGCCCTACCACAGTGTTAGCATGCATGTTCATAATAATCAAATCCCAAAGTGCATATCCCATTTTAACAAATAGATTCTTGAGCTCAAATTGGAAACACACCTAATAAATATATATATATATATATCACATAAAAATTATGATCAAATTCACCATATAATCACCAATAAAAGATACATCAACAACTAATATCCATCCATAACGATCTATTATATTATTCCATTAAAAGACAAATAGTAGTTAAATACACCATAATAAACATCACAAAGTCATGCGTGCATTATACCAACAACATACGTATGTTACATCTCCAAAGCACATTATTTATGTCTCTAAACCATGCAAATCAATACATATATATAAGGGATGGTAACTTTACCTTCACCACCCATGCACTACTCAAAATAGGTCTGCATGATAAGAATAACCATGTAACGCTATAAAGGTAACTAAGGAATCATGCAAGATTTGCCTCATAATATATCATCTATAATTAACTCTAGTTTTAACCCTATTATTATCTCCATGTGCATATTCAAACTGTAAGTTCTTTCCTTAAAAATACACTCTTCTTGACTTCCTAATTCTCCTTTCTTATTGCATAATTCAAGTCTATACTTAGCCCCATATACAAAAAAACTCACTAAGTATTTTTCCTTCCTTCCATGATCCTCACACACATCTCCTTCCGTGTTCCACATGTAAACCCTATCTGTCAACACACTCATCTCCCATGTGTTTCTTATGTATCCCTTTCGCGTGTTCATGTATCACCGCATACCACAATGCTTAGAAAACTTCCAATACCCAACATTACCACACACTAGGTATGTTGTTCATCTTTGGAAAGTCTATGCTTGATCACACCAATAATGATAAATAATTCTATAATAACCAAATAATGAAAGAATATTTTTATGGCTTACGCTAAATAATAACATAATCTAAGTGCTGTTATGCAAAAAGGAGGGGGAATTCCTTATTCACTAATGCTTCCAATATTTTCCACCCCTCTAATTCACTACTTGCTTGAGTAAAGGAATCACCTATAATGGCAAGAACATCTTCAAAAGTTATATCCTCACCCTTTTCCTTAAGCATTTTAACTAGAGTCTCCAACTATTTTCCTACATCAGCTAGCGCATCAATCTTGCATATAACTTGTGCGTAAAGTTATTCTAACTTATTTTTAATTGATGCCCTCAATGAATCAATTTCCTCCTACTTTTCTCAACATTTTCCAAGATTCTTTATTCTTCTCGCCATGTTTCCTTTATTCTTGTCTTGGTAATATTTTAGATCTACCTCGTCTTTTGCAACAAGCAATCCCACTACATGATCCCTATCTTCACAATTGTCATAGAAAAATTCTACCATGTGAACCGATGCTTTTATTGATTCAATTAATTCACCGTATCACATAATGGTAGTTTCAATTTGTTCCTTTTCCTACTACTTTTGTCTCATTAATACATCTTATACATATTCCAATGCAAGATGTGGTTGTTGAGTTGTGATTATGCACGTTAAATCCTCTAGAAAATGGAAAGTGGTTTCATACTTGGTTTTAATAGGAGGGGCCATGTCTGGGCATGCTAGTAAGATTGCATCGAGATATGCATTCTACAATTTTATAAGCCATGTGTGTTCACCCCTTTTCCTCCCTTAAATCTTATTTTATTTGTGCAATAATATTTTCCTTCTCCTTTATCTCTTTGTCCCTTTCTCTTATCTCTTTATTCTTCTCATCCAACTCCCTCTGCATAAACGTATATTGTTGTTCTTGTCAAAAAAATTTGCACCCACCTCCACCGATAACTTGTTAAGCATGTTACACACTTTCTCATCTGATAATTTTTGGGAATCAACTATCGGATACATCTCTCTAGAGGTTTCCTTCTCACGGGTATCTAGTAATGAATGGGTGCTCACCTCAATTTTGGCTCCTCAATTTACAACTTGAACTCCCGTGATAACATCTTCCTTGTGCATGGTAGTACATCCCCTTATTGAATAAATAAAAGAAAAATAGTTGATCCAAAGGTATCATGCTCTGATACCTAGTGCACAAAACCTTGTTGGGATCTTCAATGTACTTGCATTATAGGTCCTTGTGGGATGTACCTTGGTCTCCTATTATTTCCTTGAACACCCTTAGGGAAACCTACAACAAGGTTTGATTCTCCACCCACGATCCCTTCATGTTATTCATTATTTCCTTCCTCTTCTTCACTCTTTCCTTCCTCTATACTGCGTGCCACCTCATGTTCCACTAGATGTTCTATAATCTCCATGACCTCCTTTTCCAATTTGTGCTCTAGCTCAGGGTTGGGAGTGCACTTGACCTCATGCTATTTTCGTCTCCAGAGTTTGTCACATGTGGCTTGAGTTTCATTTTCCCTAAATTATTCTTATGTATCCATCTCCATAACATGTGTGTCCTCAAAATGTGCACTATGGTCCTCCCATCTAACTCATCCATTGTGTACACATGTGGAATCACCTTTTCCTCTAGTTATTCCTCACTCTCAACCTCTTCTTCCTTCAATATTTTCATCTCCTCCGAGTCGAAGCTACATACTATCCTCTATTTATTATTTATAGGAGATCTTCCTCTTACATGATTCTTTCTACCATATGTATTTTTCCCTGCCTCCTTACATTTTGATGCCCGCCCTATGTGCGTGCTTAAAATGGGTATCTTATCTTTACTTCCCCTTCACTTCCACTAATATGTGTCTCTTCATGCCCTCATTTATTTAGTTCAACCTTCTTCCAAATAGAGGGTTATTGAGTAATACTCACATCATCCTCCATGAACACTCCATCAACAAACCGGGGCCTTAAATAGATATAGACCCTTGCTTGCATTATCAAGGCCACTGGTAATGTAACTCGGTTTATACAAATGGATGTTCTCTGATACATACCTCTCCTAATAAACATACTTCTTAGCATAAATAAGTGTTTTAAGAATCTCATGGTGCTCCTTATCCACTTTGCTTAGATCAATTCTCAATTTCCGCACCTCCTTAAACCTATTCAAAGCTCCTTGAAAGTATTATTCTATAAAATCAAATGGGATTTTGCACCATGGAATTTTAGTACCATCAATTAATATAAATCTCCCAATACAAAACTATTGATAGACCATAAACTCAGAATTTCCATCTAACATAGTAGGCAACTTGGCTAGAATCCTCCACTTTGCTCTGAACGCATTGTTGAGATTATGGAGTTAAATTTATTAAAAAAGGAGCTTATGTACAACTTACATATTTACATAGTAATCAAAATCGGTTGGCTGACCAACGTCGGTCACCTAGCATATTAACCGGTATCAGTTATTGTAATTGGCATCAGACACTTGTGCGTGATTGTTTATATTTATGTCACGGTAATTAGATCTAATCTTTGTTATAAAGTTGATCTAATGGTTGTAAATGAATGGCTAAAGTTCCCTAAGTTTTTATAGGCTTATATAAGCTAAGAAACTAGGGTTAGAGGTTAGATTGTGAGAATTATAAGAAGGAATTCTTGGAGAGAGCTTAGAGAAGTTTGTGAGAGGAAAGTATTGTACATCATGTAAGGTGTGGAAGATTGCAGATCTTCAATTATATAACCTCTGGAATAATATATTGGTTGTTTCTTGGTGGACATAACCCACACTAGGTGAACCATGTTATATCTTGTGTATTTTCTTTTGTTGGTTATTTCCATGTTTATTTCTTGTATGCTTTAATTTGATATATATTTGTACAACCAGTTTGGTCTAACCCCAACAACTAGTATCAGAGCTTTGTTTGAGGGTTGTGTGTGTTGATAAATTTACTCAAAGGGATTTCTGATTGAGTGGGAGCATAGAAATGACATAATATAGTAAATACAAAGTAGAGAAATTTGAAGGCTGTAATTATTGGATATGGAAGATGAAGGTGGAGGATTATCTCATGTCGAGAGAGATGTATATTTACCGTTGGATGAGAAGGAAAGGCCTATAATGATGACTCGATGAAGAATGGAATATTCTTGATGAAAGGCTCTGGGATCTATAAGATTGAGCCTATAAGCATATGTGGCTTCAAATATACCAAAAGCAACAACCATGATAGAATTAATGAAATATTTAGCTAACTTATATGAAAAACCAAGTGCATCGAATAAAGTTTATTATATGAAGAAATTGTTTAATTGTAAAATGGAAGAAGGTGGATCTTTTTCTAATCATTTGAATTATTTCCGCTTTATTGTAAATCAATTAAAATCAGTTAATATCCCTTTTGAGGATGAAGTGAAAGAATTGTTATTATTGTGTTCTTTACCAAATATTTTGGATAATTTGGTAATGGTTGTTTGTAATACAACATCCGATACTAATATTTTGAAGTTTGATGATGTGATTGGTATAATTCTAAATGAATAAATATGAAGGAAAATTTCAAGAGAATCATCATCCTGGGAATGATTTTAATGTAGAAAGTAGAGGAAGTCAAAAAGAGATATCCAAGAGCAATATTAATGTGAAATCAAAGTCTAATAGTGGTAGATCTAAATACAGAGGTAGAGGAATAACTTTGTTGGAATTTTGGAAAGAAAGGACATGCAAAGAAGGATTAGTAGTTCAAGGAAAACAAAGAGAATGTACTAGAGAAAGGTAAAGAGGAAAATGTAGCATCATAGGTAATGCAAGATTCCCTTATTCTCTCCTTGGATAGTAAAATTGAATCATTGGTTTTAGATTCAAGAGATTCTTTCCATGCTACCCCTAATAAGGATTATTTCAAAAATTATGTCCAGGGTAATTTTGGGTATGTTTATTTAGAATATGATGAACCATGAAATATTACTGGTAAAGGTAAAGTTCATCTTAAATTAAAGAATGGAAATACATGGATATGGAAAGATATGATGTATGTTCCAATCCTTGAGAGAAATATTATTTCTACAGGACAATTAGGTGAAGATGGATGCATGGTTACATGATTCTTGGAAAGTTTCTAAGGGAGATCTTGTTGTAGCAAGAGGAAAGAAGGTATGAATATTATATTTTTCTACCAAGACTATTGATTCCTTTTCTATTGTATCTACTTTAGATTCATATGCAAGCATGTGGAATAATCAGCTAGACTATATGAGTAAGAAGGGAATGCATATCTTAAAGGCAAGAGGGTAAGTTATAGATTTGAAAGATGTAGATATTTATTTCTGTGTATTGTATATTTGGAAAGAAAAATATAGTGATATTTCTCAAAGTTAGGAGAAAAAATAAGGAGAAAGAATTGGAGCTTGTGCACTCATATGTGTGGGGAACTAGCCCGGGTAGCTTCTCATGGAGGATACCAATACTATGGGACTTTCATTGATGATGTAACAAAAAAGGTATGGGTTTATTATATTAAACGTAAATATGATGTTTTTGAAACATTTAAAAGATGGAAATCCCTTATACAAAATCAAACTAATTAGAAGTTGAAGTTCCTTATATTTGACAATGGTGGTGAGTACTAGAGCAAGGTTTTCAATGTTTACTATTAAGTGAATGGAATACGTAGAGAAATAACAGCTTTATAAATCCACAAGAGAATGGAGTGGCAGAAATACTAAATAGAACTATTATAGAACATGCTAGAAGCATGAGGATACATGCTAGATTACCCTTGCAATTTTGGGCAGAAGCAGTAGATACAATGGTATATTTGATCAACCATTGCCCCTCAAGTGCACTAGATGGTGGAATACCAGAAGAAGCATGGACTAGAAAAGAGGTAGATCTTTCTTTTCTTAGAGTATTTGGTTCAAAATATTTTGTGCATGTTGATAAAGAAAATAGGAAGAAGTTGGATGTTAAATCCAAGAGATGCACTTTCATTGGTTATGGTTTTGGTGATTTCAGATTCTGGTTTTGGGATTTAGAAGATGCTAATATTGTTAGGAGTTATAACATTGATTGGAATGAAAAGAGAATGTACATGGATCAGGTTTTGGTACCCAAGAATGAACCGGTGAAGAGTTTGTTGAGAAAATTGCATTCTCATATTTAAAAAAATCCACAGACACTAGCGTTAGTCAGGGTGACCGGTGTCGGTCGAGAAAGACTAATGTTGGTTAGGTGAACCGATGTCGGCTATAGAGGAATTGACATTGGTTACATGTGACCGGCATTGTCACTCACGATTTGGACACAAATTTCTAGGAGGTCTAGAATGAGCCTCAGGCACCCCAAATTTCTGTAAGAAGGTCTCAAAGAGTAAGTAAACCTCCAGAAATATTTAATCCTTCATTATTTTATCTTTTATTGACTGATAGTGGTGAGCTAGAAAGTTATGAAGAAGCAATGCACTTGATACCTATGTTGAGTGGGAGCATGACATGGATGAGAAGATGGATTCATTAAAACATAACCAAACATGGGATTTGGTCAAGTTGCTAGCAAATAAGAGGAAATTTCACACTCCCCTTAATGGAAACATCGACAATATAAGTTTTTCACAAAAGTGACAAAACTTTACAAAGACTCAAGGATTCATAAAGATGTCGGCAACCTCCTCTTCGATGAGGCATGAACTTGAGATCTATTTCACCACGTAGCACCTTCTCACAAATGAAGTGTATATGTATCTCATTGTTATTCATCCTTTGATGTTGTATCGGATTATGTGCAAGGCCTATGGTGCTTTGGTTATTGCGAAAAAAGGAACACTACTTGGATCATTCATCGTTATCTTATCGAACAACCTATTTAGCCATAGATCCTCTTTTACATCTTCCATTACACTTCTATACTCAGCTTCTGTTGAAGAGATAGAAATAGTTGGCTACTTTGTTTGCACCAAGTAATGGAACCTGCACCAGATTTAAACATATAACCATAAATAGATTTTCTATCTAATACATCACCAACATGATCAAAATCACAAAATCCATATAAGTTAGTATTTTCATTCTTAGTATAATGCAACCCATAATTGATTGTTCCTTTAATATATCTAAGAATCATTTTTACAAGATTCTAATGATCTCTATAAGGTTCCTACATAAACCTAGAAGCAATTCCTACTGCATAGGAAATATCTAGTCTAGTTATAGTTAGATAAATCAAACTACCAACTAACTGCCTAAAAGTAGGATCATCTTTTTCACATGCAGGCTTATGATCAATATTTAGTCCAACTTCCATTGAAGTATAAAATGGTTTACAATCAATCATAATAAAAATTTTCAATACATTGGTTGCATATTTTGTTTTGAAAAAATAACAATAGAATGAAATACGGTCATACAAAGAACATGATGTGAGAGACCTAACTCATTCATTTTGAAGTATTGTTTCAATTTCTGTTTAATCCTATGAATTAAAGTAGAATTGTCACCAGTCATAAGAAAAACATATATACATATAATGATAATATAAGAGCCTTCTTTCTTAATGAATATATTATTGTTAGAAGAATAATTAACAAAACCCAACAGTTTAAAGAAGGAAACAATTTTCACATACCAAGCTCTAAGAGCTTGTTTTAAACCATATAAGGATTTCTCAACTTACAAACATAGTTTTCTTTACTAGTTTCTTCAAATCCTTTAGGTTGAAACATGTAAATTTCTTCTTTTAAATCACAATTCAAAAAGTATTTTTCTTATCCATTTGGTGGATTTCCCACCCAAATTGAGCGGTAATTTGCAAATAAGGCCCTAATAGTACTCATTTTAGCTACGGGGAAAATGTCTCAACATAATCAATACCAGGTTTCTAAGTGAAACCTCTAGCAATAAGTCTAGCTTTATGTTTGTCAATACTACCATCAACATTATATTTTACTTTTTATAACCACCTAGACCCTATAATACTTTGCAGCTCAGTTCATACAAGGTAATTAATGCATGGTACATATGATGGCTTCTGGTCATTTTCCTAAGGTTAATAGGATTTGAACTTTCTAACATAGATTGAGCCCAATTTAATTTCTTAGCTAGGAAGATAGGAATTTCATAAACATCTATAGCATTAAATAATCATCATGGCCATTTACTAAATCAGAATCAAAACCATCATTTAGAAGCATTTAATGAAGTAACTTCAAGAGAAGAAGACAACACAAGTAAACCTTTCACTAGATTATAACTAGACATTTCATATAAGCTTCAATAATTAACATTTCCTAACCTTTCATTCCATTGTTTTGAATTATTCAAAATTTGAGATATAAAACAAGATGAAAAAGAGAAATCATAAAAATTATACGTACCATTTATTTGAATTCATTTATGTATTACACTCTCATTACTATCTTTGATATACCAAGTATCCTTCATGCATAGATACTAGTTGTGTCCATACCTCTTTTGGATGTTCGATATTACCAATGTGTATAAGATAATCATCATTCACATTTTGCGAGAATCATAGAAAGAGCCTCCCGAATTTTTGCAAGAATGTATTCATGTTATCTATAGTTGCTTGATGACCGGTGGGAGCAACCTCGCATTTTGAAATAATTGTCTACGCTTTCCTCGTCATAAGTTCCGATTTGACCATAATCTTCCAAATGTTGTAGTTGGTTTCATTCAGATCCGGGTTTTGACAAGACATAAATAGTTGGACGTAATTATTTTCTCGAACCTATAAAATTCATACCATTATAATATACAAAGGTACCATAGGGTTAGATACATATTTATCGAAAAAAAAACACTTTTAATAGAATCGTGTCTAAATTTTATAGATCTAAATAAACTATTTGATTGTTGGGCCCCCAAATATTGGGCAATTATAAAATGGCACGTAGGATCGCAAGGCCTAGTTGAAGAAAGGCACCCAAGGAGAAGGTGCGCAGAAAGGGTTTAAGGAAACCCATGGTGCGTGCGCAGACAAATCCAATGTTCCAAGACTTAACCATATTAGGTAGGATACGAGGAAAACGTGACCCAATCTGCGCATGCGAGAGGGATAAGGTGTCACCGGTGATAGGTTGGCCCATGAAGGAATATGCCCTGTGGTAGAGGCTTCTAGAAGGACATCATGGCATAGAGTGGTGAGCTCAGGCTGGAGGAGCATGTGCTTCTGAGGAGGACATTCGGACACTTGGCAATAGATCTCGAGGTTGTAGGAGAATGATTCTATAGATCAAAGAGGCTATATATATAAGTGCCTATTGAAGTAAGCATAACACATAGAGAAAGGGTGGAGCTCTGCACAAATATTGTAAGGACTCTGCTAGTTTGGCAAAATAAGGGTAGGAAAGGATGTATCAAGGGTTGAGAATTATAAATTTTCTTTTCAAGGCCTAGTTATAGAAGTTTGGTTATAATGCAAGACTACAATCTACCTTCTCGTGATATTCTATAATGGCCTAATGAATGTTATAAGGTTACCAAGTTTATATGAATATGAACATTAATGGTTCTGATACATACATCCTTCTTCATAGTTCTTTCTCATTTATGTTTATGAACTAGTATGAATGCTTGTATGATTTCCTTTCTGTATTGGTGTAAGTTCTTTAATCTTAAAGCACTTTATGTTTGGAATAACAACAAGGATCTAGAAGTTGTTCTCGAGATCTATCATGCTTGTATGTTTTATTTCCTTTATAAACTCTTAAATTCATATCATAGATGATGTTTCCCACTAAAATCACATAAAAGAGAGACTCAAAGCACCCATGCGTGCCTCGAGTGAGCACCCAACGCCCATTGGGTGATAGGTCAACATGCATGGGATTTATTTCCTTTGTGATGGGGGTAAAAATGACTACATCTTGGTTCCATTGCTGGGACCTCTTTTCAAAGTTGTAGTGGGAAATGACATACATCATGATATTGGTACGAGTAATGACAATGTAACGTTTACCTTTAGAAAGTGTTAAATCATGGTTCAAGAGCACATAGGATGAATTTTCTCAAAGATTCAGCATTAGACCTGAGTTTGATGCACGTAGGTGGGTAGAAGAGAACCTCTACCATGATTTATGTGAAACATTTTTCTCTTACTTCCCAAAGATAACCGTATGAATGGCTCTTAACATATGTGTCTAGATCAAGCTGGTATTATAGATCACATACATGGACCTAAGAATAATACCGAGGGCTATAGGATGCATATTTGATGTGGACTCATGTTGTGGATCATTGGAGGAAGGGTGTGTTGGCTAGCTACACTTTGGAGTATGTTATTTCCACATATTCTTGTTTGGAAGTTGCTGAGTTTGAATTTCTGTGGGAGCCCAGAGGATCATTTCTATTTTTATCCCTCTGGAAATAAAGATATTGATTGTTAATTTGAGTTTAGAGGCATTTCCAATGTCCAGCTTAAACCATTTTGAGGGCTAGGTGAGGAATCTAGGGTGGAGGAAGATGACAGATAGTACGATGGAGAAAGAAAGGGAGGAGAGATGGATCAAGTATAGTGAAGTGCATGAAAGGGAGACTATTAGAAGATGTGAGGCTATAAGTGTGATGGATCTATGGAGGTAGATGTTGCATGGGAAGGATTTGAGGTTCATGCGGAGGATGTGGAACTCCGAGTAGTATGTGTTACCCCATCTTGACAAGTGCATAAGAGATACCCATTCGGCTTCTTATGAGAGTTCATCGCACGAGAGAGAAGAGTCATTGACATGTATTTGAACCCACCCAAGAACCAAACCCCGACACTTGGTTTCCCATATTAAGGAAGGAGTATCATTGACCTAGTTGGTATCAATGGAAATGACAGATCTGTGCCCAAGAGATACAATTTTTCAATTCCCACTTCTATAGCTACACATATTCAAGTATTTGAAGGAGTATTTAGACAAGGATTAAGTACATAAGCCTTTTGTCTCGCATCTAGGAGTGTCACGGGGTACAATAGTGGTAGTGGGGCATTATCACAGATTATTAGTGCACAGTTCAATGGAACCTTGGGGACACTTGGCACAACTACTCTAGGACCTAGTGGTTCCGTGGATCTAGTGGGTCAGGAGGAATATGTCCTATTGGACCTAGTGGTTCTGGTGGATCTGGTGGCTCAGGAGGCACATGACCTAGTGGACCTAGTGGATCCGGCGGTAGAGGAAACATCGGAGGGAACCAAGGCTCTAGCTTAGGAGGACAAGGGCCCCAACCACCCCCTCAAGTCTTCTTTGAGATGTCTTTACATTTTCTAGATTACAAAGGTATTGAAGATGTAGAACATGTTCACAAGTGTGAGCTACTATGGCACACAAAGGGGATCACAACCTCGGAGCGGAAGGCTAGTTAGTTTGTAATGATGTTGTAGGGGTGCACACATAGCTAGTATAGGAAATATGACCCTCATCAAATGGTGGTGGATTATATTGCTTTAAAGAACACCTTCTTGGTAGAATTCCACATCCCTGAGTTTGAGTAAGAGCATTAGCACCTTGAAGTATATTCAATAGGGAATGGTAGAGAGTGTGTGGCGGATGATGCATGCTTTCAAACTCTTTTGTCTAAAATATCATATGACATTCACCCTTCACGGCATGCTCGGTGGTTTTTGGAGGGTTGATCACACCTTTTAGAAGGGCCTTATCTCATAAAACTTTCACAAACCCATGTGAGGCGTTATAAGTTGCTCAACGTTTCGAGGTTGTTGATAGTGTTGAAACCGGTATTAGCCCATTTTTAGAGACTCGGATTACTTGCTTGTATGGCTAAGCAGCTAGAAAATTTATCTATGAACTCATCCCATGAGACTTGTAGTGGTTTATGGTGTAAAGATTATGAAGTAGAGGGGCATGTCAAGGATAGTTTCCCTAGAGGAAAATACGCACCATGACATGAGAGATCATGAGATTTGTCATGGGGGCCATGATGCAAGTAGATGGCCCTTATTATAACACACAATTTGAAATAATGTGTCCTTCTACGTAAGATCTACACCTCTATAACCCATGATACTAAGGATTGTTGGCTTATTCCTCAAATCCATGAGGCCATTGATCATGGGGTGTGCTGCACCAACATTGCCAATAGTTCTAAGGGTGATTATCACCGTTATGAGGAGTGCGTAGATGGAGGTGCATGCAGAAGGGGATTTCACGAAGGATTCCATGGTCATGGTAACCATAGAGGAAGAAGTGAGTTCCCACATGGAACTTGTTTTAATTATGGGTCTACAGAGCATTACAAATGAGAGTGCCTAGACCTATTACAGTGCTCATGGTGTGGGAAGAAACACAAGTATGAGGAATGCCCTGAGTTATTTGAGCACATGAATCAATAGCAATGGAAAGACAAGGGTGTTGCAATGGTAAGCATTAAGAAGATAGACACATAATGGATGCCATGGGTAACACGTGATGCAGCTTAGGACCTTTTTAGTAACAAGAGTAGAGGCCGCACGTGCAAAGGAAATACCAAGGTAGAGGACTCCGCTTTAAAGAGAAGAAGTGGTGGATGGAAATTACCTAGATCCTTCTCATCGATGGAGGTATATCAAGATACTATGGATGTTATTCGGAGTTTACAAGGAAAAATCTTGTATCTAAAGGAGCAGTCCAGGAGGTAGGAGAAAAGGAGGAAGGTAGAGGCACCAAGAGATGACCTGGATGACGTTAGGGAAGTATGTAAATGCTAAGGAAAGAGAATGTCATTCCCTTTCTAGAATCATGGTTGAGGGAGAAGGTACCATGCGCCATAGAAGAGTGCAAGAGGAAGGTTCTATATGTAAACTTTCCCCCTCAAAGCCTTGACTATGACATGGAGATCATGTTAAATGCAATAGTGGATAGATGGCTACCGAGTAATATCCTCATTGACATAGGCACAAAGGTCAATGTTTTCACATTGGATGTATGGCATCGATGGTAAATCTGCATTACAGACCATCTTCAAATGTGTTATAAATGGAAAACAAAACAAAGGTAATTCCCATTAGTGTCTTAAAAGATGTGGCTATCACCATTTAAGGAGTAAAGTTTACTTGGGGACTTCAAGTCTTGGCAATCCAGAGGCAAACAATTTTCCAAAGACTACTTGGGAACCCATGGTGTTATAAGAACAATGTAGATCTTTGGTTTAACAAAGGGTACATCAGCTTTGAAAATGCGGAGGAATGAGTCATCATACCCTTGGCTGATGGGAAGTAAACACCCTATACCGAACCTTTGGTAGAAGAGGTCCTAGATAGAATATATGTGTGCTCAATCGGGATCCAGAGATAATCCATCCTATCAATGGAGTTATCCAATTTAAAGATGCTCAGTTGGTAAGTGACACCACTAATCTAGCATGTGATAATTGGGTACATGGGACCTATGAATTGATTAGACAACATCTAAGAGGATCAGTGACAAAGGTGATAAAGGTGTGCAGAGTCAGGAACCTAGGAGGAAAAGAGCTACCTAAGTACTCAAGAGAGGCCTCCCCTGAGGTCTTTTTGTAGAGAATGGAAGCTCAGTGGAAGGAGGAAAATGAAATAAGAGGGATGTTAAGTTATGTCCTACTAGGAATTGTTGTGCACTGGTGGGAAACACATCGGGATAATCTATTAGAATGGCATGAAGTGAGAATTTCCTTCTCTATTCATTTCTCTAGAAGCAATGCACCCACCACCATCAAGGACTACCATGGTAAGGAGCCCACCTCTTTCCACATCCAAGCCTGTGAAAGAACCTAGAGGGAAGGTGTGGAAGCTTTTCCACCATCCCTCTAGGTGCACAAACTATATTCTACACTAGAGGGTTGCACATGTGCATAGTACATACATTTTGAGACACACCACCAAACAGAAATTAACAAGAATTAACAAATGACCTAGTTCAAAATTCAAGTATCGAAGTACTGCCATCAATTGATAAGGCATTGCAAGTTATCAAATGCCTTACCATGGGGGATAGTGCTATGAAAGAAGATATGCTCTTCTGGACTTTCTTGGTGAACAAGGTTTGGGAGAGAAATTTGAAGAAGAGGAACAAAGGAGGGTCAGGCTTTGTGTGTGCATGTGTGAAAAAAGAGAAAGGAAAGCTTGTATATGTGATTGATGGGGAGGAAGCAGAAAGCTTGGATGTTAACCATTCTGTAGGGACGTACAAAGTAGTGGATAGTGTTGATACTCATGCGCATGCCTACCATAAACCTTTAAAAACTAAAAAGGTTAACATCAGCTCAAGAGAAGAACCTAAGGAAGCTATCATTGGAGATTATTGGTTGGAGAAGGAATTCTCTAAGATCATTGATCTTTTACGTGAATTTGAAGATTTATTTCCGTGTGGGTACCATGAGCTCAAAGGTGTCCACCATTCCTTGAGAGAAATGAGGATAAACCTGAAGGATGGTGCATGCTCGATTAGGAAGATACCCTACCAGATGAATCCCAACTTGTGCATAAAGGTAAAGGAGGAGATAGACAAAATCATAGCATCTAGGATCATTTAAAGCTATTGAAGAATTGAAATGGATAATTCTCGATGGTAATCAAGATCAAGAAGGATGGGCGGATTAGGATCCGGGTGGATTATAGGAGCTGAACATAGTGTGTGTCATTGATCCTTTTCCAACCTCCTTCATCAAGAAATTTTGGAGGGAGTCGCCAGGCATGAAATCTATTCCTTTACGTGATGGATTTTCGGGTACCACCAAGTCCAGACATACAAAGGAAGATCGGAGAAGACAAATTTCACCACCGAATGGGGAAGTTTTACATGCATAGTCATGCCCTTTGGGTTGAAGAATGCACTGTTGTTTTCTCACACATAGTGGTACAGCGTTTCAGACGTCATCCGTAAATTCCTTCAGTCTATCTAGATGATTGGATGGTGTATGGGATAGTAAAAGACCATTGTGATAATTTGAGGTTGATGTTTAAGAGGTGTTGGCAATTGAGGATATCCCTCAACATTAAGAAGTGTGTCTTTGCTACCCCCTTTAGAACATTATTAGGGAATATCATATGTAAGGAGGGCTTGCTAGTAGATCCCGCCAAGGTTGCAGGTGATTGTGGGATTGGGGGAGCCTACTAGCCAAAGCACAAAGCATGCGCAGTTTCGTAGACACGCGGCTACTATTGGAAGTTCATCAAGGGGTATTCTAAGATCACGACACTTTAAAAGAATTACTCGAGACATAAAAGTGCCTTCCATTAGGGAAATGCGTAGCGAAGGCATTTGATACATCAAGGATAGGCTTATCACCATGCCTATATTATGCTTTCCCTCTTGGGATAAGCCCTTCCATGTTCATGTAGATGCCTCTGGAACAGCCATTGGGGCGCTTCTTGCACAACCCGGTGAGGGAATTATTAATCATCCCCTATTATTTACAAGGAGGAAGTTGACACCAATAGAGCATAATTATACTTCGTACGAGTGCAAAGCATTGTTAATAATCTACATGCTTCACAAGTTTAGACAAAGATTCTACGCAACTCCCTTTGTGTTTTACACTGACCACATGGCATTAAAGTACTTTGTGAATAAGCACATTCTACAAGGGTTCATATGCCGGTGGGTGCTATTATTTCAAGAATTTGAGTTCGCATGGTAGTTGTGAATCCTAGAAAGAGTAACTTTGGACCCGATCATTTGTTAAGGATTGTTTCAGGGAGGACATGCAGAGAGCATTGAAGAGACAATGTCGATGTGTTACTATTTAGGTTACGACGCGCACCCTCGATTTGGAGGAGATTGCAATATTCCTAAAGGAAGGTGTGGCACTATAAAGGATGAAAACATTAGAGAAGAAGCAACTAGCCATACGTGTGTCACTCCCTACATGTTGATAAGTGTCGACTTATATAAATTAGGATGTGATGAATATTTGCGTAGGTGTGTACTAGAGCATGAGTACCTCGCCATCATAGAGGAAGCACACAGAGGAAGTGCAGGTGGACATTATGCAGAAATGCCACTACACATAAAATATTAATGATAGGCTTGTGGTGGGAAAATTTGTATAAGGATTACAAGGACTATTATAAAGTATGTGACCACCGTCAAGGCACATTGGCAAGGTAGGAAGAAGAGATGAAATGCCTTTGCACCCTATCCTTGGCACTAAACCTTTTGAGAAATGGGAAATAGACTTTGTAGGCCCTATTGCACCAACAGTGCGTAGGACTGGATCATGCTAAATAATCACTTGCATAGACTATTTGTCAAGTTTGGCAGAGTCAGCCCTAACTAAAGACTGCACAGCAACAAGATTTTTGTGGGGAAACATTATCACAAGGTATGGATGCCCTTTAAGTTTAACCAGTGATAGGGGTACACATTTATTGAATGAGACCATGAGGATCATGCTAGCAAGTGTTTCATGGTGGCTCGTCACAAGACTACACCTTATCACCCATAAGAAAATGGAACTAGAAGCATTTAACAAAATACTGAGTCATACGTTGACAAAATTTTGTGGTGTTGGAAGACGAGATTGGGATGACAAAGTATCAGCCGTATTATGGGTGTATAGGACAACTTATAAAAGGCTAAACAAAGCCACACCATTTCAATTGGTGGTTTGTGTGGAAGCTATTCTCGCCGATTGAGTTCATGATACCTTCTATGTGAATAGCACACGTAAGAGGGCTGGATGATGAGAAAGTGTTGGAAGAGAGAATTGAGGAATTGATGAAGCCGATGAAAGATGATCACTCGTCAAGTGGAGCAAAGTAGTAGAAAAAGCAAAGCAAAAGCATGGCATGATAGCCACATTAGGAAAAAGAAGTTTAAGGTTGGGCAGATGGTCTTACTGTATGATTCTAATTTTCTGTGCCATCTTGGGAAATTGAAAGTCCATTGGTTAGTTCCCTACACAATCTTGTACATCCTTGATTCAGTGCATGTCAAGTACAAGTAATCTGGATGGAACAAAATTTCCTGGACACTTCAATGGGAGTAGGTTGAAGCCCTACTATAAATAAGGCTTCTTGGTGTTTGTAAATAAGGCAGTTTTGCTAGATAATTTAGAATTTCCTTTATGCATTTCCTTTCTTGTATTTCCCTTTCGCGTTGTTGTTTTGTTTTGCACCTTGGGCGTCGGTAACCTTGTTACTTTTTGAAGGTTTTGAATGTGCTAAGGGTCGTGCATAATTTTAGTGTGGGGTGGAGTGATGTGAAGGAAAGCATGGGTAAAGTGCCAAGTAACATTTTTTTGAAAATCCCAGTTGAATGGCCCTATTGAAATAGGTGCATGAAAGAAAAGGTGTAAAAGGATGGTTGGTGTCAAGATAAGGCTACTTTCAGATCCCATGTACAAAGAAGGAAGAAGCACATAAACAACACAAGGTAGGTGAGAGAAAAAATCATGACAGAAGAAGTTCCTTTGGCGTAGGTGACGCGCGTGCGCAAGAGTCTCCCGTCGAGAATGGATTAGCTGTGCGTAAGAAGGTTAGGGATTATCCACGCAAGTTGGGTGTGTAACATAGGGTACATAACTTAGGTTTTGTTTGAAAAATCTAATTTAAATGTTAAAATTATGGTGGTAGGTGAAGTAGCATTTAATGCTTAAAAGTGAGAAAAACTATAAGTAAAGGTTCAGGAATTTCATTATTCACTATTTGTATAAGGAGAAAGAAGCGCTTGTGCATCTTTGCAAACTAGGGGTTTCAGAACTGATCCATGTGAAGAAAAATTTGAAAAGTGTGAGCGTGAGTCACTAGTTTGGATTTACAAACTAGAGAGAAGGGATTTCACGGGCGTAAGAGAAATAGTGAGAAGGCATCATTTGTGAAGGAATTATCCCAGTTAGGGTTTGAAGAACTAGGGCACGGGTTTAAGGGGTTTTCTTCACAAGTTCGAGATCTAAGGTTAGAGGGAGTGGAAGAATAGAGTAACAACAAGTGATTGAAGTGATAAGAGAACCTAGACAATGGAACCCAAGAAACCAGTTGGCACACCTAAGAAGGGCAAGGGCAAGGGCAAGCAACAAGAAACTGTTGCACATACAAATGAAGAGTGGTACACAAAAATGCAGTACCCAGATGGAGTATTGTTGGGAAAGGAGTGGGAGTCCCATTTGAGAAACATGTCTGTAAATGACTAAAATCATCGTTTGAGAATAATCGAGAAGGATATGGTGCTAGAGTTAGTGCACCCAACAAATAAAAGGACACCAGAGGGTTTTCCCATCTATGACGATGACATAAAAGTCAAGTTGGAGAAGTTAGGGTTATTGTAACTCTTTGAGTTGCCCTACTTCGAGAAGCCCAAGTACCTTTACCAATGGTTGATGTCATGTGTGCACAAAGACTACTTCCACTTTGCACGACACAAGATGTGTATTACCCCTTAACTCATTTCACATTTCATAGGCCTCATCTGTGAAGGAGATAGTTTTGAGGATGAATCAAGCGACAAAGAGGAAATTAAGGTGACTATCACCACTTATGCATAAAAAAGGTGTCAAGGTACTATGATAACACAAACATCAAGGAATCAAGTGATGAAGATGGATGCATACCTTGTAACAAATATAAATGACTAGGAGAGATGGACCCAGGTTAATAAGGCATGGTTGCATATTTGTAGGAAAATATCAGAGGGCACCATCTACAACTTGTTTGCATTCATCGTAGATGATATTGTCAACAATGCGAAGGAAGGTGAAAAAATCCTTTTCGGTAATTTCCTGATAACCATTGTGTTTTCATAGATTGGAGTTATATATGCTTCAGAAAAATTCATGTGGTAGTACCCTGCTGAGGACCCTTCGCCCACAAAGATATTTGAAAAGTATTCCTATGACAGGATGTAACGATCGTACACAAGGCGTGCTTGGAGAAGTGGTATACATGCCTGAGGAAAACATTCAGGGTAGAATAGATGATCCCTAAATAATCGCCAAAGGGCCACTAAGGGAGAGTCGATTTTGTTTGTACTACTAGTGTTTCTACCTAGGTAGATTCAAACTGATAGATGAGACATGGAGCCCATGGTGCAAGCTCCCCTTTTCCTTCACAACTCAACACTTCCAAGCGGGAGTGAACAAGTTTAGAGAATCCAAGAAGTTGAGGTTGGACCTTAGTAATCTGGATTGGGACCACATGGAAATGCACAAAGGGTTGGTCTACCCCAACAAGCACACATACATGGAGAGATATGTGTCACATGAGGTCCAAATGGTGAGACCCATGACCTTTCCCATTGCAGGAGGATCCACGACACACGTATACCTCTGCATAAGACCCAAAGCTGAGAAGGGTGCGTACTTGGAGAATGATATATCCATACTTGAGGACCCAACTAGCAGGAAAAGACCAAAGGCCCATGTGGGAGGAAAAATAACCAGAGAAGAAAATACCAAGTGTGGTGGATACACAGGTAATAGTTTCCCCTAGGACAAATGCAAGAATAAGCATGTATTCGCACAAGAAGAATTCCATAATCAAAGAGAAGAATCCAAATCCGTAGAAAATACATTAGATAAGGAGTCATCAGAGGAAGAAAAGATAGATTCACCTACATCGGAATCCCGGTTAGGAAGAAGTAGAGGGTAGAAGAAGAGACCACCTCGAAAGAAACTGAGATTTTGGAGAGGTACATAGGTGAAAAGGATGATGATGATGAGGAAGATGAAAGTGAAGAAGATGATCCTGAAGAGATCAAGAGCCACCCATCTTTGATGTGCATGGCTCGAAGAAGAAGGTGAAGAAGAAGAGTAGGGGTTCCTTTTCGTGCGGTGCAAGGGTAGTCAGGAGGGGGAAGGCACCCAAAACATAGGGAGAAGCAAGGAGGTCAATGTGCAGAAGTAAAGGACTCTAAGCCTTACACAGGAATATATAACCAAGGTGGAAGAAGGAGAAGTAGTAAATATCATTGAGACCTTAGTGGAAGAGGAGTTGGAACGCAACGCTGAGTTGGTGTTGAATGAGGATAAGGACGAAAGCGCAGAAAAGGACCATGGTAACATTGGAGGCCCCACTTTGATTGTAGTTATTCCTAAGGGAATGTGCACGGGAGGAAGGCACACGAAGGAGGAGAGGTCAGGGATGGGTTATATTAATAACCCCAATAAAGTGTTGCGCGCATGGTTCTAAAGCATAATTCCAACAGAGGATCTTGTTGTGATGTCATATTTTGAAGGAGGCTGCATATCCCCGGACAAGGAAGATTATCTCATGGGGATTTGATTCCCATCTTGATGAGCCATAATTTGAAGTAAGCAATGGGGCAATTATAACATTGCTAGAATCAAAAGGATACAACCCATTAGTGAATTCCCAGCAGCTATCAGATGAACAATTGTGTAATGCGCTCAAAAAGGTCTCTATTGAGGTTAAAGCTAGAATCTTTGGGTGGAATGATAAAATCAAAGATCTGGAGGATGAACTGAAGAAGAAAGAAGAAGAGATAGTTACGAGGACAAAGTTGCTAAGTCTAGAGAAGATGATCATCGCCTATTGGTAGTGTGAGTTAAGGGATGAAAAGGCTAGAGTGCGTGAAGTTTATAGAATGGTGGAGTCCATTATAGATGCCATAACATTGTAGCATCCGGATCTAGCACCTACCATGTGGAAGTATACCTCTACCCCGGAATTACTGGAGGACTTAACAAGATCCCTCACCATGGAGAGGAAACCACTAGCTTTGGATTCTACAGAAGAAGTGGTCATGCACTTAGAGAAGGAGGATAAATTGAAAGTCATGGTGCTCATAGCAAAACACAGCAAGGTGCATATTGATATGAATATTTCCTCCTAGAATGCTAAGGCCACGTACGACAACCCAAAAGCAGCACAGACAAGTGGCAAGCATGCTGATTGCAAATGATGAAGTAGAACTTAAAGAGTTCTAGGAGAAAAATAAGGGAAACAGAGCGGAGCGGGAAAAGATCCTAGCCGAGGTCAAACAGAAATCTGAGGCCATTGAAACCTTAAGGGGTTCAATCAAAAACCGGTTAAAGGAACTATACCCATGGATTACACGAAGGATGGATGCACTGGAGGATATTGGCAAGGAGTTAGAAAAGATTATTGACACCATGAGTGCACAAGGGGATGGGCTAGGTTTTGAATAGGTGAGCACCTTAGTGGGTGATCTTTGCCAGAGGGCATAGAATGAAGTTGACGCTGGAACAAGTTGGAGGCCGACTTACAAAAATATTTTCCTAGTTTATTACAGTGATGCCATCATTGTCCCATTCTTTCTTCTTTCCCAAATTATTCATCCCCTTATTATTTTTCCAAGGCGTAAGCCTACTATGATTCCTTATTTATTTAAGAAGTGTTCCCACGGGTGGAGAACAGCGTAGTGTGGGGTGATGTTGGGCCCCTGAAATATTGGCCAAGTATAAAATGGCACATAGGCACGTAAGGCCTAGTTGAAGAAAGGCGCGTAAGGAGAAGTCACACAAGAAAGGGTGTAAGGAAGGGTTTAAGGAATGGTTTAAGGAAACCCATAGCGCACGTGTGGACAAAGCCAAGGTTCCAAAACTTTTCCATATTGGGAATTTTGGTAGGATATGAGGAAAACGTGACCCGACTGCACATGCGGAGTGGATAAGGTGTCACTGGTGACAGGTTGGCCCAGGAAGGAATATGTCCTGTGGTAGAGGCTTCTAGAAGGACATCATGGCATAGAGTGGTGAGCTCAAGCCTAGAGGAGCATGTGCTTCGGAGGACCAAATCCGAGATGCTTGGCGACAGATCCGGGCAGTAGGAGAATGAGTTGGTAGATCAAAGAGGCTATATATACAAGTTCCTACTGAAGTAAACATAACATATAGAGAAAGGGTGGAGCTCTATAGAAATACTGCAAGGACTCTACTAGTTTGGGAAAATAAGGGTAGGAAAGGATGTATCAAGGGTTGGGAATTATAAATTTTCTTTTGAAGGCCTAGTTATATAAGTCTAGTTATAATGCAGGACTATGGTCTGCCTTTCTGTGACATTCTATAATGGCCTAATGAATGTAATAAGGTTACCAAGTTGATATGAATATGAGCATTAATGGTTCTGATACATACATCCTTCTTCATAGTTATTTCTCATTTATGTTTATGAACTAGTATGAATGCTTGTATGATTTCCTTTCTGTATTGGTGTAAGTTCTTTAATTTGTTAATCACTTTATGTCTAGAATAACTACAAGGATCTAGAAGTTGTTTTGAGATCTATTGTTCTTGTATGTTTTATTTCCTTTTGAAACTCTTAAACTCAGATCATAGATGATTTTTCCTAATAAAATCACATAAAAGAGAGACTCGGCATCCGTGCATCCCTCGAGTGAGCGCCCAACGCCCATTGGGTGATAGATCGGTGCACATGGGATTTCTTTCCTTTGTGATGGGGGTAAAAATGACTACATATTGGTTCCATTTTCGGGACCTCTTTTTGAAGTTGTAGTGGAAAATGGCATACATCATGATCTCGGTACCGAGTAATGATAGAATGTTTAACTCGAAAGTTTTGAATCATGGTTCATGAGCATGGAGGATGAATTTTCTCAAATATTTAGCACTAGACCTGAAATTGATGCACGTAGGTGGGTAGAAGAGAACCTCTACCATGATTTATATGAAACATATTTTTGTTGCTTCCTAGTAGAACTGTATTAATGGATCTTAGCATATGCGTCTAGATCAAGATGGTATTATAGATCACGCGCATGGAACCAAGAAGAATAATAGATGCTGCAGGATGCAAACCTGACATGGAATCGTGTTGTGGATCATTGGTGGAAGGGTGTGTTGGCTAGCTACACTCTAGAGTATGCTATTTCAACATATTCTTGTCCGTTCTTGAGTTTAAATTTTTGTTGGAGCCCGAGGATCATTTCTGCATGTTATCCCTCCTGCAATGAAGATCTTGATTGTTACTTTGAGTTTAAAGGCATTTCCAATGGCCGACTAAACCATTCTGAGGGTTGAGTGAGGAAGCTAGGGTGGAGGAATATGACAGCTATTATGATGGAGAAAGAAAGGGAGGAGAGACGGCTCAAGTATAGTGAAGCATGTGAAACAGAGATTATTAGACAACGTGATGCTACAAGTGTGATGGATCTATGGAGGTAGACATTGCAGGAAGGAGTTGAGGTTCACATGGAGGACGTGGAACTGAGCGGCTTTGTGCTACCCCATCTTGGCAAGTGCGTAAGATAGACCCCTTTGGATTTTGATGAGAGTTCATCGTGTAGAGAAAGAAGAGTCATTAGCACATATCCGAACCCACCCAAATGACCAAACCCCGGCATTTGGTTTCCTATATCAAGGAAGGACTATCATTGACCCACTGGTATAAGTGGAAGTGACAGATCTATGCCCGGAGATACAATTTTTAGTTCCCACTTCTATGGCTATGCATATTCTAGTATTTAGAGGAGTCTTTAGATAAGGAGAAAGTACACAAGCCTTTGGTCTCATGTCTGGGAGTGGCACAGGTACAATAGTGGTAGTGGGGCATTATCACAGACCGTCGGTGCATAGTTCAATGGAACCTTGGGGACACTTGGCACGACTACTACAGGACTTGGTGGTTCTAGTGGATCTGGTGGGTCAGGAGGAACATGACCTAGTGGACCTAGTGGTTTTGGTGGATCTAGTGGCTCAGAGGCACAGGACCTAGTGGACCTAGTGGATCTAGTGGTGGAGGAAACACCGAAGGGAACCAAGGCTCTAGCTCAGGAGGACAAGGGCCCCAGCCACCCCCTCAAGTATTCTTTGAGATGTATTTATATTTTCTATATTACAGAGGTATTAAAGATGTTGCAGAACATGTTTAGAAGTGTGAGCTGCTATGGTGCGCAAAGGGGATCACAACCTCAGAGTGGAAGGCTAATCAGTTTGTAATGATGTTGCAGGGGCGTGCACATAGTTGGTATAGGAAATATGACCCTCATCACACAGGTGGTGGATTATACTACTTTAAAGAACACCTTCTTGGCAGAACTCCACATCCTTGAGTTTGAGTAGATAAGCATCAATGCCTTGAAGGAGATTCAACAGGGAATGGTAGAGAGTGTGTAGGAGTATGATGTGTGCTTTAAAACTCTCTTATCTAAGTTATCATATGACATTCACCCTTCACAACATGCTTAATGGTTTGTTGGAGGGTTTATCACACCTTTTAGAAGGGCCTTATCTCATAAAACTTTTACTGACTCGCACGAGGCATTAGAAGCTACTCTAGGCACCAAGGTTGTTGGCAAAGTGTTGACACTGGTATTAGCCCATTTTGGAGGCTCAGATTATTGCTATGGCTAAGCAAGAACATATAAGTTATCTACGAACTCATCCCATGAGACTCGTAGTGGTTTATGGTGTACAAATTGTGAAGTAGAGGGGCATGTCAAGGATAGTTTCCCCCGGAGGATAGTACGCGTCATGACAGTAGACTGTGAGATTTTTCATGAAGACCATGATGTAAGTAGATGCCCCTTTTTACAATGCACAATTCGGAAGAATGTGTCCTACTACTGTAAGATTTGCACCTCTACAACCCATGATAATAAGGATTGTAGGCTTATTGATCAAATCCTTGAGGCCTTTGATCATGGGGTGCAATCTGACCAGCATTTCTAGTAGTTGTAAGGGTGATGATCACCATTATGAGGAGCGCATAGATGGAGGCATGCGCGAAGGGGATTTCTCGTGAGAATTATGTGGTCATGGTAACCATGGAGGATAAGTGAGTTCCCACGTGGAACTTGTTTTAATTGTGGGTCTAGAGAGCATTACAAATGATATTTCCTAGACCTATTGTAGTGCTCATGGTCCGGAAGAAACACAAATATGAGGAGTTCCCGAGTTATTTGAGCACATGAATCAATAGAAATGGAAATACAAGGGAACTGTAATGGTAAGTATTAAGAAGACAGACACACAATGGATGCCATGGGTAACACATGATGTAGGCTTAGAACCTATTTTAGTAACAACAAGAGAAAAGGTCATACGCGCAAAAACGAAATACATGGGCAGAGGTCTCTTGTTTCAAGAGAAGAAGTGGTGCATGGAAAGTACCCAGATCTTGCTCATTAGAAGGAGGTATATCAAAATATTGTGGACTTCATTTGAAGTTAAGAAGGAGAAATCTAGTTCCTAAAGGAGCATTCCAGGAGGGAGGAGCAAAGGAGGAAGGTTAAGGCGCAAGGAGATGACCTGGATGAGGTCAGGGAAGTATGTAAAATTCTAAGGGAAGAGAATGTTATTCCCTTGCTAGGAGCATGGTTGAGGGAGAAGGTACCACATGTCAGAGAAGAGCATGAGAGGTAGGTCCTACATGTAAACCTTCCCCTCACACCTTTGAAAACGACAGGGAGATCACTTTAAATGTAGTGGTGGATGGATGGCTACTGAGTAATATCCTCATTGAAACAGGCGTGGAGGTCAATGTTCTCAAATTGGATGCATGGCATCAAATGGGAAGGCCTGCATTATAGCCATCTTCAAATGTGATGTATATGGTAAAAAAACCAAAGGCAATGCCCATTGGTGTCTTAAAATATGCTTCTATTACCATTCAGGGAGCAAAGTTTACTTGGGACTTCAAAGTCTTGGCACTCGCCGAGAAAGACAATTTCCCAGCACTACTTGGGTGCCCATGGTATTACAAGAACAATGCGGATATTCATTTCAACAAAGGGTACATCACCTTTGAAAATGAGGAGGAATGAATCATCATACCCCTAGATGATGGGAAGTCAACACCCTATACTTTGAACCTTTTGGAGGAGAGGTCCTAGATAGAATATATTTTTGCTCAATCAAGGATCCAAAGATAATCCATCCTACCAACGGAGTTATCTACTCTGAAGATGCTCATTCGGTAAGTGACACCACTAGTCTAGCATGTGATAATTAGGCGCATGGGACCTATGAATTGATTGGATGACATCTAAGAGGATTGGTGATAAAGGTGCACATAGTTAGGTGCCTAGGAGGAAACAAAATACCTAAGTACTCAGGAGGGGCCTCCCCTGAGGTATTTTTGTAGAGAATGGAAGCTCAGTGGAAGGAAGAAAATGAAAGAAGAGGGATGTTAAGTTACGTCCTACTAGGAACTGATGTGTATTGGTGGGAAACACATCGGGATAATCTATTGGAATGGCGTGAAGTGAGAATTGCCTTCTCTGTTCATTTCTCTAGAAGCAATGCACCCACCGCCATCAAGGACTACCATGGTAAGGAGCCCGCCTCTTTCCATGTCTAAGCTGAGAAAGAACTCCGGAGGGAAGGCACGGAATATTTTCCATCGTCCCTCTCGGGTATATAAACCGTATTCTACACTATAGAGTTACATGTGTGCATGGTACATACATTCTAAGACATATCTTGTCAAACGGGAAATTGGAAAGAATTAACAACTGACCTAGTTAGAAAATTCAAGTATCGAAGTACTAAGCCATCGATTGATAAGGCATTGCAAGTTATCAAATGCCTTACCATGGGGATAGTGCCATGAAAGAAGATAGGCTACTGGACTTACTTGGTGAACCAGGTTTGGGAGAGCACTTTGAAGAAGAGGAAATAAAAGAGGATCAATTTGTGCACATGTGTGTGAAAAAGAGAAAGGAAAACTTGTATATGCGATTGATTTGGAGGAAGTAGAAAGCTTGGATGTTAACCATTCTGTAAGGGCGCACGCAGTAGTGGATAGTGTTGATACTCACGTGTGTGCCTACCATGAACCTTTAAAAACTAATAAGGTTAACATCATCTCATGAGAAGAACCTAAAGAAGCTATCATTGGAGATTACTGGTCGGAGAAGGAAGTCTCTAAGATCATTGATCTTTTGCGTGAATTTGAATATTTATTTCCGCGTGGGTTCCATGAGCTCAAAGGCTTCCACCATTCCTTGGGGGAAATGAGGATAAAGCTGAAGGATAGTGTGTGCCTAGTGAGGAAGAGACCCTACCGGATGAATCCCAACTTGCACGTAAAGGTAAAGGAGGAGATAGAAAAATGACAAAGATCTCAGGATCTGTAGTGCCCATCCCTGACAATGAACCCAAACAAGAAGTTACTAAAAATTTGGGGTAATTTTTTTTTAAAAGGGTTTAATTAGTACTAATCCATCACTTAACCCATTCTCGATAATAACTAATTTTATTCTAATTTAATTTACCTAATTTAATTAATTACTAGCCTAAACCTGTCTTTAATTATTTACTTATCTTTTAAATTTGCACACATTTAATATCTCTTTCTTTTAACTAAAATTTGCCACAAGAACAATAACTACTCATTCTTAAATAGATTTAATTTCCCCTTTAATAAATTTACCCACATCCCCTTCTTAAATATTTAATTTACAACTCCCACAAAAGGTCCCTTATCCAAAAGTGTGCAGGGTTTATTTAGAGCCCTAGGATCATTCAAATCTTGACCCTAGATTTAAAACTTTACCCTAACATTTTTCCCTAATCCTCTATTTGCCATTTTCTTCTCTCTTTCTTTATTCTATTTCTCATTTTGTTTTGTGCAGGTTGGGAGAGGAAACAATGGAGTTTGGTTGATTTGTTTTCTTCTATATATATATATTTGTATTGTTTGAAGATTTCAAATAATACCATTAACATTTATCTTTTTTTTGTGTTTACACAGCACATACTAATCTTTTTTTTTAATTTTTTTGTTAAAACTGTATTGAATTTGTTTTAAAACTGCATACAAGCCGTAATGCTTTCTTTGTATGCCTACAAATAGATCCAATATATCCATGCATATGTACACACACACACACACACACACACACACACACACACACACACGCGTATATATATATATGTGTGTGTGTGTGTGTGTGTGTGTGTGTATACACGTATATATATATATATATATACGTGTATACACACACACACACACACACACACACATATATATATACGTGTGTGTGTGTGTGTATATACATATATATATATATATATATATATATATATATATATATATATATATATATATATATATATACATGTATATACATGTATACACGTATATATATATATATATATATATATATATATACACACACACACACGTGTATATATATACAATAAAACCATATGACTGATTTATTATTTTGTTTTATTTTGTGTGTGTTTTAGGTAGGGGGAAGTGGCCGCCATGGATGGCACAAGGGGGACAGAGCGGAGCTGGGCGCGTGAAAGAGGGGCGTCGGGGCGTAGGAGGGACGGCGCCAGGCGTAGAGGGAGGCAAAGGGTTTTGTGGGGGTCCGTAGTGAATGGAGGGGGCAGGGTGTGGGGCTGCGGCCCCAGGGATAAGCGCAGAGGTGGGGAGGGCTTAGCCCCTCCTCTCACGTTTCTTTTTTTTTTGTTTAATAAATTTTGCTTAATAAATTTCAAACGTATTTGCTTATTTATATGTATATCTACATATATATATATATATCTACATATATATATGTATATATACATATATATATATGTATATATATATATAGTTATATATATATATATATATATATATGTATATATATATATATATAGTTATATATATATATATATATATATATACATATATATATAGTTATATATATATACATATATATACATATATATATATATATATATGTATATATATATAACTATATATATATGTATATATATATATGTATATATATATATATATATAAAAACTATATATATATATACATATATATATATATATATATATATATATATATATATATATATATATATAACTATATATATATTATATATATATTATTACACACACACACACACACACACACACACACACACACACACACACACACACACACACACATATATATATATATATACACACAAAAATACAATATTTCTAAAAGGGAATATTCCAAATATATAAAGAAATATGTGATTTAAAATCCTACATTAGTAAAAAAAAAAAAAAAAAAACAATTTGTTAAGGCTATATTTTAGTTTTATTTCTAAATAAGATTTATTTATTTTTTGCACACAATACTAAATAATGGGGATCTAACTTATAAAATGACAGATTTTAATTTTATTATCTTGATGCACAAAGAACTTAACATTTTCAACTACTCTCATCCTATTCAACATTGTTACAAAAAGAATAAGAAGTGATACTTTCTTTTCCAAGTAGTGCTAAATGATTAATTCAGATTTTTATACAAATGAGACTTTCAACAAGGTATTAATATTTCTTTTCAAATGCAATAACTAAATAAACATTTCAGATTTATAAACAAGGGGATAATTTCAACATGAAGTGTATATATATGTTCACAAGAAAGACATATTTTCAAATCTATACATTTTCTTTCAAAAGGAGATTACATATCAAATTTTCATATTTAAGAAAAGAAAACAAATACAATATATTCTTTTCAAGATTTGAAGTTCACATATACCAACATACACAAATACATATCCACCCAAGAAGATTTATCACAAGATCTTGAAGTAGATTACTTAGCTCAAAAATGGCTCAAGATTTCAAGAATGCAAATTACAAAATAGAAATTTTACAAGGAGTACAAGTCTTCCACAAGCCATACTCAAGTGGTTACAATACAATAAATGTTTCACAAAGATTAGAGAAGACAAGAAAAACTCTCAATATCTCCAACTTCCAACTTTGAGCTCCAACCTTCATGCCTTCAAGAAAACCAACAAGGAGAAAGAGCTTGTTTGCCACCCAACCATAGGCATCATTACATGCCTCTCCCAAGGTTGGGATGCATGCTAGCCTCCCCCAAGCCCATGGGAAAGAGGACAACTAACCACAACTTGCACAAGAAGGAGGGTGAACTAACAATGATACATCCACACAAAAATAGGACAAAATCCAAGACAAGACTCAAAATTTTCCAAGGTGGCAAAGAGAAGAACCCAAGTTCTTCCTCTAAAAACAATGGGGAAGAGAGGAGAGAAGTTTTCCAAAAATTATAATCCAATAATAGTAGCATAAAACCAAATACTCCATACCCTCCTTATTTCTCCATTTTCATACAATTCCTCCTTATTCCTCCTCCCTTTCACCAAATCCTTCTTGGAAGGATTTTCAAACCCCAAAGAGGTTTCCTTACCAAGAATGGGGAAGGAGATTCAAGCCAAATGAATCACCTTCCCCACCTCAAACCATTTGAGGGGAAAACTCTAAGACCCTACAAGGCTTGTCCATCAAGCCTTGAGGATTGAGAGGGAAGAAAATCCCTCTCTCTTCCCCCACAAACTCCAAAACTCCATCATACCATATGATGGAGGGAGAAAACAATTAACCATAAATAAAAATTCACACACAAAACAACCACATTTCCATAAAAACAAATCTACAACTAACAAGAATACAACACATACAACTTAGCTTAAGAGCCTACCTCGAAGAAAGCTCTCCAAAAAGCTTTCCAACTTCAAATTTCTTCACTCCTTCACTCAAGCAAACTCTATCGCCAAAACACCCTAGCATCCAAGCAAGAAGTCCCCAAAAAAAAAGTCCCTTTCTTTTCCCATAAAGGGAAATTTTGAAGAGGAGCAAGCAAGAATCCTCACAAATGAGGGGGTGACATGTGTCACCCCTCTCCTCCTTCAAGGTCAAAGATGCCAAAACAAAAGAGAGAAAGGGTAAAAATGTCTTTTTGCCCTCTTCTCCCAAATTACTCCAAATGCTAACAAGACAAATCTAGTGCAACTTTTAACAAGCACTCAAATCCACACCCCTTACATGGATGTGACCAAAAAGAGGCAAAAAGGGAGGGAAAACTCCCTCTAGCCTTGGAAATAAGCCCCCTACCCATTAGGTAGGGTCCAAGGGCTCATTTTTATGTTAAGGGAACTCCCAAACTAAAAAGGGTCCCTAAAAATGCCCAAAATAACCCAATTTCGGGTTTGGAAAAATTAGGCACAAGGTTAGAGGGTGTGGGGACCACCCAAGGGTTCACATGTGACCCTAAACCCCCAAAATTAAGTACATCATTAAACAAAAATCAAAAATTAATGAAAGTGGGATCTTTAACTCCCAAAAAGAAGCTTATGACACAACCAATTACCCTAAGCAAGGTTAATAATTACAAGACATAATACATTACAAAAGAGGACCACCCATGGTGTCCAAAACAATAATTCTAATGCTAAGGCCTCAAGCAATAAACATGGCTAGGGCTTAGCCCATGGGTTGCTTGTGCAAGATTGTGTAGCTGGCCTGAATCTCACGTTCTCCTGTAAACCTATCACCTGCACACTCATTACACACATTAACCGCACATTTCTGATAAAATATAAATCAATGACTCAATAAGATATCAATGAGTTCTAAACTAGCCTAACATCCTACTGAAATCAAAATGCGACAACGTGCACAATTATACTCAATTCTCCAAAAGTTAGTCAAGGTGATAAAGTGACATATAACCATAAAATCCCAACATGCAACAACTAAGTATCCATCAATATAATTAAGTTCCAAAAACAACATCATATTCATTAGTATCCTTGACATCATAAGAAAATGCGACAACATAGAAATTAAGCTAAATTGGCACTTTATGCCTAAATGTCCACACATTTCTAATAAGATCAAATCTCTAATATAATGTCCAAGATATAACAAATCTTTGTCAAAACATGTCTATGAGAAAAGAAACAACAAGCTACTGAGCTATAAAAAGTGTGGGCACTACAAGATCATTAAAGTTGTTGAAGAATCGGAATGGATAATTCCAATGGTATTCAACATTAAGAAGGATGGGTGGATTAGGATCTGCATAGATTATAGGGAGTTGAATGCAGTGTGTGTCATCGATCCTTTTCCAACCCCTTCATCAAGAAATTTTGGAGATAGTCACGGGCGCGAAATCTATTCCTTTACGGAGATGGATTTTCGGGGTACCACCAAGTCCGGATTGCAAAGGAAGACCAGGAGAAGAAAAATTTTGCCACTGAATGGGGAAGTTTTGCATACACGGTCATGCCCTTTGGGTTGAAGAATGCACCTACTATTTTCTCACGCATAGTGGTACAGGCATTCCAGGACTTCATCCACAAATTCCTTCAGGTCTATCTGGATGATTGGATGGTGTATGGGCTAGTAAAAGACCATTGTGATAATTTGAGGCTAATGTTTGAGAGGTGTCGGAAGTTGAGGATATCCCTCAACATTAAGAAGTGTGTCTTTGCTACCCCCTTTGGAACATTATTGGGGCATATCATATGTAAGGAGGGCTTGCTAGTAGATCCTACCAAGGTTGCTGTGATTGTGGGATTGGGGGAACCTACTAGCTAAAGAACAATGCATGGATTTCTTAGACATGCGGGCTACTATCGGAAGTTCATCAAGGGGTATGCCAAGATCACCATGCCTTTAGAATAATTTCTTAGACATAAAAGTTCCTTCCATTGGGGAAAGGCGTAGTAGAAGGCATTTGATACATTGAAGGATAGGCTTGTCACTGCGCCTATATTACATTTTCCCTCTTGGGATAAGCCCTTCCATGTTCATGTAGATGCCTCCGGAACAGCCATTGGGGCAGTGCTTGCACAACCTGGTGAGGGAATTGTTGATCATCCCCTATGCTTTGCAAGTAGGAAGTTAACACCAGCAGAGATATAATTATACTACGACCGAGCTTGAAGTATTATCAATGATATATGTGCTTCAAAAGTTGAGATAGTATGTGCTGACAACTCCTTTTTGTTTTACACTGACCACATGGCATTAAAGTACTTGGTGAATAAGCCCGTTCTACAAGGGTGCATATATGGGTAAGGTACCGTTATTTCAATAATTTCAGTTCATAGTAGTTGTGAATCCTAGAAAGAGTAACTGTGGACCTGATCATTTGTCAAGGATTGATTTAGGGAGGACGCGCAGAGCATTGAAGAGACAATGCCGGACATGCAAATCCTGTTTAGGTTGTGACACGTGCCCTCGGATTTGGAGGAGATTGCAGTATTCCTAAAGGAAGGTGGTACACCGGAAGGGATGAAAACATTAGAGAAGAAGCAACTATCCATACATGTCACACCCTACATGTTGATTAGTGGGAACTTATATAAATTGAGACATGATGAAGATTTACACAGTGTGTACTAGAGCATGAGAACCTCACCATCACAAAGGAATCACATGGAGGAAGTGCGGTTTGATATTATGCAAGCGACGCCACCGCACGTAAAATATTAATGCTAGGCTTGTGGTGGGAAACTCTGTATAAGGATTGCAAGGACTATTGTAAAGTGTGTGACCATTGTCAAGTGCATTAGCAAGCCAAGTAAGACGAGATGAAATGCCTTTACATGCTATTCCTAGTGCTTTGAACCTTTGAGAAATGGGCAATAGACTTTGTAGGCCCTATTACACCAGCAGCGTAGGACTAGATCACGCTACATAATCACTTACATGGACTATTTGACAAGGTGGGCAAAGGCAGCCCCAACTAAAGACTGCACAACAGCTACAACAACAAGATTTTTATGGGAAAACATTATCACAAAGTATGGATGCCCTTTAACTTTAACTAGTGATAGGGGTACACTTATCTTGAATGAGACTGTGAGGATACTTTTGCTAGTAGAGTTGATGGTGGCTCATCACAAGAATACACCTTATCACCCATAAACAAATAAAACCACGTAATAATTTAACAAAATATTGAGTCATACCACGACAAAAATTTGTGATGTCGGAAGACAAGATGTGGATGACAAAGTATCAATCATATTATGGGCGTATAGGACAACTTATAAAAGGCTGAATAAAGCAACACCGTTTCAATTGGTTTTTGTCGTAGAAGTTGTTCTTCCAAACTTGAGTTCATGATACCTTCTCTACGAATAGTATGTGTACGAGAGTTGGCTGATGAGTAAGTCTTTGGAAGAGAGAATTGAGGAATTGATCAAGTTGGATGATAGACGATCACTCACCAGGTGGAGCCAAACAGCAGAAAAAGCAAAGCAAAAGCATGGCATGATCACCACATTAGGAACAAGAAGTTTGAGGTTTGGAAAATGGTCTTATTGTATGATTCTAATTTTTGCACCTCTTTCTAGAAACTGAAAATCCATTGGGGGTCCCTACACAATCTCATACATCCTTTATTCAGGTGTGTGCCGGTTATAAGCACTAGATGGAACAAAATTTCCTAGACACTTTAATGGGAGTAGGTTGAAGCCCTACTATAAATAAGGCAATTTTTCTAGATAATTTAGAATTTCCTTTATGCATTTCCTTTCTTATATTTCCCTTTCACGTTGTTTTTTTGTTTTGCACCTTGGCGCCAAAGAACCTTGCTAATTTTTGAATTTTTTTGAATGCACAGAGGACCGCGCATCGTTTAAGTGTGGGGTGGAGTGATGTGAAGGAAAGCATGGGTAAAGTGCCAAGGAATATTCTATTTAAAATCTCGGTTGAATGGACCTGTTGAAAGAGGTGCATGAAAGAAAAGGTGGAAAAGGATGCTTGGTTTCAAGATAAGCCTACTTTGAGATCCCACGTTCGAGAGAAGGAAGAAGCGCATAAAAAAATGAGGTAGGTGAGAGTAAAAATCATGATAGAATAAGTTTCTTTGGCACAGGTGACACACGCGCAAGAGTCTCTTGTCAGAATGGATTGGTTGCATGCCAAAAGGTTGGGGATTATCCGCATAGGTTGGGTGCATAAGATAGGGCGTATAAGACAGGCTTTGTTTGAAAAGATGCTTTAAATGTTAAAAGTACGGTGGTAGGTGAAGTAGCATTTAATGCTTAAAAGTGGGAAAAACTATAAATAAAGGTTTGGGCATTTCATTATTCACTTTGTGTATAAGGAGAAAGAAGCGCTTGTGCATCTTTGCAAACTAGGGCTTCTAGAACTGATCCGTGTGAAGAAAAATTTGAAAAGTGTGAGCGTGAGTCACTAGTTTGGATTTGCAAACTAGAGAGAAGGGATTTCACGGGCGTAAGAGAAATAGTGAGAAGGCATCGTTTGTGAAGGAATTATCCTAGTTAGGGTTTGAAGAACTAGGGCATGGGTTTAAGGGGTTTTCTTCACAAGTTTGAGATCTAAGGTTGGAGGGAGTGGAAGAACAAAGTAACAAGAAGTGATTGAAGTGATAAGAGAACCTAGACAATGGCACCCAAGAAACCAGTTGGCACACCTAAGAAGGGCAAGGGCAAGGGAAAGCAACAAGAAACTGTCACACATATAAATGAAGAGTGGTATTCGCGTACGGATGATGTATTGTTGGGAAAGGAGTGGGAGTCCTATTTGAGAAACATGTCTGTAAATGACTACAATCATCATTCGAGCACAATCGAGAAGGAGATGGCACTAGAGTTAGTGTGCCCAACAAATAAAAGGACACCAGAGGGTTTTCCCATCTATGATGATGATGTAAAAGTCAATTTGGAGAAGTCAAGGTTATTACAACTCTTTGAGTTTCCCTACTTTGGGAAGCCTAAGCGCCTTTACCAATGGTTGATGTCGCGTGTGCATGAAGACTACTTCCACTTCACAAGGTGCAAGATGCTCATTACCCCTCAGCTCATTTTGCATTTCAAAGTCCTCATCTATGAAGGAGATAGTCTGGAGGAAGAATTAAGAGAAAATAGGCAATTAAGGAGACTGTCGCCACCTATGCATACAAAAAGGGGTCGAGGTACTATGATATCATAGACATCAAGGACCCGGTGATGAAGATGGCCGTGCACCTTGTAACAAAGATAAATGGCCAGGAGAGATGGACCTAGGTTAACAAGGCATGGTTGCATGTTTACAAGAAAATTTCAAAGGGCACCATCTACAACTTGTCTACATTCATCGTGGATGAGATTGTTAGCAGCGCAAAGGAAGGCGACAAAATACTTTTTGGTAATATCCTGCTAACCACTATTTTTTCAGATATTAGAGTGTCAAATTCTTTGGACAAATTTGTGTGGGAGTACCCTCTTCGAGGACGCTTTGCTCGAGAATAGATTTGAAAAGTATTCTTGTGATAGTATGATGGCCATGCACAAGGCACACTTGAAGAAGTGTTATACGTGCTTGAGGAATGTGTTCGGGGTGGAATGGAGGATACCCAACATTTTCCAAAGGGCCACCAAGGGAGAGGTTAAGTTTTTTGTGTACCAACATTTCTACCTAGGCAGATTCAAACTGATAGATGAGACATGGAGCCCATGGTGTAAGCTCCCCTTTTCCTTCATAGCTCAACACTTCCAAGTGGGAGTGAACAGTTCAGAGAATCCAAGAAGTTGAGGTTAGACCTTGGTAATCTAGACCGGGACCACAGGGAAATGTGCAAAGGGTTGGTCTACCCCAACAAGTGCGCATATGTGGAGAGGTACGTGTCACATGAGGTCCAAATGGTGAGACCCATGACCTTGCCCATTGCAGGAGGATCTGCGGCACGTGTATACCTCCGTATAAGACCCAAAGCTGAGAAGGGCGCATACCTAGAGAATGAGATATCCATACCTGAGGACCCAACTAGCAGGAAAATACCCGCACCTAGGTGGGAGGAAAAAGAACCAGAGAAGAAAATACCAAGTGTGGTGGATACACAGGTAATAGGTTCCCTAGGACAAGCACTAGAACAAGCATGTATTCATGCAAGAAGAAGTCCATAATCAAAGAGAAGACTCCAAATCCAAAAATACGTTAGATAAGGATTCATTGGAGGAAGAAAAGATAGAGTCACCTACACTGGAATCCCTAGTTAGGAAGAAGTAGAGGGTAGAAGAAGAAACTACCTCGGAAGAGACCGAGAGTTTGGAGAGGTACATAAGTGAAAAGGATGATGACAATGAGGAATATGGCAGTGAAGAAGATGATCTTGGAAGAGATCAAGAGCCACACATCTTCAACATGCATGATTCAGAAGAAGATGGCAGAGAAGAAGAGTAGGGGTTCCTTTTCATGCAGCACAAGCGTAGTCAAGAGGGGGAAGGCACGTAGGACATAGGGAGAAGTAAGGAGGTAAGTGTGCAGAAGTAGAGGACTCCAATCCTTACACAGAAAATATAACCAAGGTGGTAGAAGGAGTAGCATCAAAGATCATTGAGATCTTGGTGGAAGAGGATTTCGAACATAATGTTGAGCTGGTGTTGAATGTGGATAAGGAAGAGAGCGCAAAAAAGGACCACAACAAAGACCGGGAGGCCCCACTTTGACTGTAGATATTCCTAAGGGCATGCACATGGGAGGAAGGCACATGAAGGAGGTGTTAGGAAATAAGAGATAATGCAGAATAATCCCTTACGAATCACAATAGTAGAAACTAATATGTAGAAAATATTACAGATCTCAAATAAAAGTGCGTAATAAATAACACAACATAGAGAGACAATATTTAATGTGGTTCACCCAATATGGGCTATTTCCACCAAGAATCACTTGCTCATATTTTATTACAAGCCTCCACTCTCTCAATACAATACCCAAATCCATTTAGAGCTATGCTCAACAAACTCTATAGAATTCACACCCGAATTCAAAGCACATCTGTAATACATTTGCTTGTCTATCTATCATATGCATAAGACCATATAAATAGACAATTTCTTAAGAAATTTGATACAAAACCGTGGGTATCAAAATCATGGACAAAAACCGTGGGTATCAAAACAATGGGTACTAAAAACCATGGGCCCAAAAATAGCCCATAATGGTTACCCATTACCCATGGGTTAATAAACCACCCATGAAAATTTTCTTCGGGGGCTTCACCCCCGAACCCCCTGACCCACTCACCGGTAAGCGGGACCGCCGTAAAAATACCCGAGTGTAACACATAGAAGGTGTACCACACTCTAACATGAAAAAAGCTCCACAAACATAACAATCTCCCACTTAGAGACTTATTTCCACTGAGCAAGCTTCTTAACCCTTCACTGTCATCCGTGAAGGCCAACCAAAGCTGAACATAGCTTTAGTTTATCCCTTGTGACCACCTTGGTCATCATGTCTATAGGATTCTGACTGGTATGAATCTTCTCTAACTTCAACTTATCTTCTTCCAAAGTTTTCCTAATGAAGTGATATCTCAACTGTATATGCTTCATCCTGGAGTGGAAAGCAGAGTTCTTAGCTAGGTGTATAACACTCTAACTATCACTATGTAGCTTACATTCCTTCTGCTTATGCCCCAACTCCTCAAGTAATTTTTGTAACCAAATCATCTCTTTGCTTGCCTCTGTGGTAGCAACATACTCAGCCTCCATGGTTGATAAAGCCACCAGCTTCTGTAGTCATGAAATCCAGCTCATTTTTGTCCCACATACAGTGTAAATATACCCTATCGTGCTCCTCCTGCTATCAACATCTCCAGCCATGTTTGAATCTACATAACAACATAAAGTGGTGTCGATCCACTTTAGCACAAAACTATCCCCATGGTCCCTCTCAAATACCGAAGGATCTAATTTACTGCTTGCAATGTTCTTTACCTACATCACTCATAAATCTACTCACACCTCCTACCGCATGGGAAATATCGGGCCTAGTGCACATCATAGCATACATCAAACTCCCAACCGCTGATGAGTAAGGTACCATGGACATCTAGTTTCTTTCCTGCTCTATCTTGGGACACTGCTCCTTTGATAACTTAAAATGGCCTACCAAAGGAGTCCCAACCGGTTTAGCATCTTGCATGTTAAACCTATCCAATACCTTCTTAATGTACTCTTCTTGAGATAATTTCAGCTTCAGTTCCTTCCTATCCCGAGTTATCCTCATACTAAGGATTTGTTTGGCTACCCCAAAATCCTTCATATCAAAGGGTTCACTTAGCTGTTTCTTGAGTACTTTTATTTCCTACATGTTTTTACCTACAACCAACATGTCATCAACATACAAACATAGGATAATATAACTTCCATCCTAAAATTTCTTTGTATGCACGCAATGGTCAGAATGACATCTAATATAACCTTGCTCCATCATGAAGCTATCAAGCTTCTTATACCATTGACGTGGAGCTTGTTTCAGGCCATACAAGCTCTTCTTCGGTTTCACACCATCTCCTCTTTACCTTTGACTTCATATCCTTCTCCGGCTCTGTAGTATATATAGCTCCTCCAAATCACCATGGAGAAATGCAGTATTTACATCTAACTGTTCTAAGTGCAAGTCTTCTGCTGCCACTATTCCAAGAACAGTTCTGATAGAAGTCATTTTTACTACAGGAGAAAAAATCTCATCAAAATCTATACCTTGTTTCTGTGCAAACCCCTTGACCACCAATCGGGCCTTATATCTTTTCTTTCCTCCTTCTTCATTTTTAAATCTATACACCCACTTGTTCTCAGTAATGATCTTTTTACTTCCTTGTAGCTTCACCAAATCCCAAGTCTGGTTCTCCATGAGAGACTTATGCTCCTCATCCATGGCTTGCTCCCACTCCTTCTTCCTAGCATCTACCCGAATTGCTTCATCAAAGCTCTCTGGCTCTCCACTATCAGTGAGTAATAAATAATAAAGAGAAGGAGAAAAACATTCAAGTTCTCTTGTTACCCTAGAATACCTCCTCAATATAGGAGTTTGGGGTTCCTGATGAGGGGGTTCCTGAATTGATTCATGTGTCACTTTCCCATCCGGAAGATCCTTTACCCTGCCGCATATTCTTTCTTGGATTCTTCCCTGTTTTCCTATAACTACTGCTTATACATGACTTTCTCATTAAAGACCACATCCCTAGATCGAATGATTTTCTTATCCTTAATACTCCAACATTTATATCCAAAGTCATCACCACCATAACCAATGAAAGTACATTTTTCTTGATTTATCCTCTAGCTTGGTCCTATCATCCTTGTCTATATGAACAAACACCTCACATCCAAAGACTCTAAGAAATGAATAATCAAATTTCTTACCATACCAAGCCTCCTCAGGTATGCCTCAATCCAAGGCACTTGAGGGTCCTCTTTTATCAAGTACACAATCGTGCTCACCACTTCGCCCAAAAAAAAGAGGCGAGTCATGCATTTATCCTCATGCTCCTAGCACATTCCATTATTATTCTGTTCATCCTTTACGATACCCCATTCTACCGTGAAGTTCTGGAGCTGTCTCTTTTGCTATGGATTCCATTCTTAGAACAATAATCATCAAATTCATTACTGCAATACTCCCCTCCATTATCTGACCTAAGAAATTTTAACTTAAGACCTGTTTCATTCTCTACCAAGGATTTCCATTTAACAAAAGTATCAAATACATCATATTTGTTTCTAATACAATAAACCCAAACTTTCCTTGTTGCATCATCAATAAAAGTAACATAATAACTTGAACCCCCAAGAGATGATACATGAGCTAGCCCCCACACATCAGAATGTACTAGCTCTAACTTACTCTCTTTCTTCGTAGGTCCAACCTTGAGAAACCTTACTCACTTCTGTTTCCCATATATGTAGTTCTCACAGAAATCCAAACCTATTTCTGTATATCCAGGAAAATTCTTCTTTATGATGTCCATGCCCTTATGGCTCATATGACCGAGCCTATAGTTCCATAATGTTGTATCTACATCTGAAGCCACAAGATTACAATCATTAGTACTATCAGTGGATAAATACAAGGTTCCAACCTTCTTACCTCTTGCCACCATAAGAGCACCCTTGGTAACCTTCCAAGAGTCAGTTGTAAATATCACAGTACAACCATCACTTCCCAATTGCCCCGCCGATATCAAATTTCTCCTTAATGTAGGCACATGTATGACATCCTTTAATAGCCATGTATTCCCATTCTGCATCTTAACCTGAACATAACCTTTTCCAACTATACTGCAAGGCTCATCATCACCAAGAAAAACATGCCCAAAATCCCCTTGAACATAATCAACAAAATAATGCCTATGTGGAGTAGCATGAAAAGAAGCCCCTAAATCTAAAACCCAAGATTCAATAATATTATGCAAAGAAAGAATCAAAGCATCCTGACATACATTACCCGATGCCACATTTGCCTCCTTGTTTTCTTCCTGTTGTTTCTTCTTGTCTTGAAGCTCCCAACAATCCTTCTTTACATGCCCATACTTTTTATAGTTCCAACATACAATCTTGCTCTTGGATTTTGACCTTGCCTGATCTTTCGATTTTCCACGGTTTCCTCTATTCTTTTGTCTCCCTCTAGTTTCCACTGTCAAAGCATTCCCTGAAGTAGAATATTCCCCAGAGCTTTTTCTTCGTATTTCCTCAATTAGAATCACCCCTACAACATCCTCAAACTTCAACTTTGAGTTAGCTGGAACCAATTTGCTTACTTACCGTCATTACCAGGCTATTCCAACTTTCAAGTAAAGAGCACAGAATTAATAAAGCCCTAACTTCATCAAATTATATTGTAACAAAACTAGCATATTCACAACCGTATTGAAATCATTTAAATGATTTGATACTGAACTATTCTCGAGACATCTTCATATTAAACAACTTTTTCATTAAAAATATCCTGTTAGAGGTAGAGGGTTTTTATACAACTTCCTAATGCATCCATTAGATCTTTTTCGTCTTTTCCTTTGAAACATTAAATAATACCGAAGATGCAAGATACATCCGGATCACTCAAAGTGCCTTCTCGATCCAACAAATCCCATTCCACATCTGTCATACTCGAGGGTTTGTTCACCTTCTCGATAATGAGTATAAAGATCCTTCTCGATAAAGGTAATATTTCATTTGCATCTTCCAAAGACTGAAATTCTACCCGTTGAATTTATCAACCCTAGATTTTCCATCATCTGCCATAGCTCCCACTCAAGCTAAAAAATTTCCCTGCAATTCAACACTTCAGCAAACCAAACTAGGCTCTAATACCAAGTGTTAGGAAATAAGAGATAAAATATGTGGAATAATCCCTTACATAATCGCAACAGTAGAAACTAATATGCAGAAAATATTACAGATCTCAAATAAAAGTGTAGAATAAATAACACAACGATTGAGAGAAAATATTTAACGTGGTTCACCCAATATGGGCTACGTCCACCAAGAATCACTTGCTCAGATTTTATTACAAGCCTCCACTCTCTCAATACAATACCCAGATCCATTTGGAGCTATGCTCAACAAACTCTACAAAATTCACACCCGAATTCAAAGCACATCTACAATACATTTTCTTGTCTATCTATCATATGCATAAGACCATATAAATAGATAATTGCTTAAGCAGTTTGATACAAAACTGTGGGTATCAAAACCATGGGCAAAAACCGTGGGTATCAAAACAATGGGCAAAAACCGTGGGTATCAAAACAATGGGTACCGAAAAACCATGGGCCCAAAAACAGCCCATAACAGTTACCCATTACCCATGGGTTAATAAACCACCCATGAAAATTTACTTCGGGGTTTCACCTTGAACCCCCTTCGATTGACGGGCTTCACCCCCCAACCCCCGACCCGCTCACCGTGAGTGGGACCACCGTAAAAATACCCGAGTGTAACACATAGAAGGTGTACCACACTCTAACATGAAAACAAGCTCCACAAACATAACAAGAGGAGAGGCCAGGGATGGGTTATATTAATGACCCCAACAAAGTGTTGTGCACACGGTTCCAAAGCACAATTCTAGTAGAGGAGTTCATGGCAATGTCATCTTTTGATAAGGAGGCTTTATACCCATGGACAAGGAAGATGCTCTCATGGGCATTTGAGTCCCATCTTGATGAGCCAGAATTTGAAGTAAGAAATGGGGCAATTATAACATTTCCAGAATCAAAAGGAGATAACCCATTAGTGAATGCCTAGCATCTCTCAGAAAAATAACTATGTAACACACTCAATAAGGTCTCCGTTGAGGTTGAAGCTAGACTCTTTGGGTAGAATGATAAAATCAAAGATCTGGAGGATGAACTGAAGAAGAAAGAGGAAGAGCTAGCTACAAGGACAAAGGAGCTAAGTCAAGAGAAGTTGATCAGTGCCCAGTGGCAGTGAGAGTTAAGGGATGAAAAGGCTAGAGTGCATGAAGTTTACAAAAAGGTGGAGTCCATTATAGATGTCATAGTGTTGAAGCATCCAGACCTAGCACCTACCACGCAGAAGTATGCATCTACCCTAGAGTTCTTGGAGGACTTAACAAGAGCCCTCACCATGGAGAGGCAGCCGCTAGCTTTGGATTATGTAGAATAAGTTACATCATGCTTAGAGAATGAGGATAAGTTGAAATTCATGGTGCTCATAGAAGAATACAACAAGGTCCATGCTGATGTGAAGATTGCCTCCCGAATACTGAGGCCATGTACGACAACGCAAGAGACAAGGAAAAAGTGGCAAGCATGATGGTTGCAAATGATGGAGTAGAACTTAAAGAGTTCTAGGAGAAAATAAGGGAAACAGAGTGGAGCGGGAAAATATCCTAGCCAAGGTCGAACAGAAATTGAGGCCATTGAAACCTTAAGGGGTTCAATCAAAAACTAGTTGAAGGAACTATACCCACAGATTACATGAAGGATGGATGTGCTGGAGGACATTGGCAAGGAGTTAGAAAATATTGTTGACACCATGAGCACACAGGGGGATGGGATATGTTTTGAATAGGTGAACAACTTAGTGGGTGATCTCTGCCAGAGGGCACAAAATGAAGTCGACTCCTGGAACAAGTTGGAGGCCGACTTATAAAAATATTTTCCTAGTTTATTACTGTGATGCCATCATTGTCCCATTTTTTCTTCTTTCCCAAATTCTTCATCCCCTTATTATTTTTCCAAGGCATAAGCCTATTATGATTCCTTACTCATTAAAGAAGTGTTCCCACGGGTAGAGAACATGCGTAGTGTGGGGTGATGTTGGGCCTCTGAAATATTGGCTGAGTATAAAATGGCGCGTAGGTGCGCAAGGCCCAGTTGAAGAAAGGCGCACAAGGAGAAGGCACGCAGGAAAGGGTTTAAAGAAGGGTTTAGGGAAACCCATGGCGCACGCACGAACAAAGCCAAGGTTCTAGGACTTAGATATATTGGGCATTTTGGGCAGGATATGAGGAAAACGTGACCCGACTGCACATGTAGAGTGGATAAGGTGCTAGCTTGGTGATAAGTTGGCCCAGGAAGGAATATGCCTTGTGGTAGAGGCTTCTAGAAGGACATCATGGCATGGAGTGGTGAGCTCAGGCTTGGAGGAGCATGTGCTTACGAAGGACCACATTCGACACTTGGCGGCAGAATGATGAGGTCAGGTAGGAGAATGAGTTGGCAGATCAAAGAGGCTATATATACAAGTGCCTGCTGAAGTAAACATAACACATAGAGAAAGGGTGGAGCTCTGCAGAAATATTGTAAGGACTCTGCTAGTTTGGGAAAATAAGGGTAGGAAAGGATGTATCAAGGGTTGGGAATTATAAATTTTATTTTAAGGGCCTAGTTATATAAGTCCAGTTATAATTCGGACTACAGTCTACCTTTCTGTGACATTTTGTAATGGCCTAATGAATGTAATAAGGTTACCAAGTTGATATGAATATGAGCATTAATGGTTCTGATACATACATCTTTCTTCATAGTTCTTTCTCATTTATGTTTATGAACTAGTATGAATGCTTGTATGATTTCCTTTCTATATTGGTGTAAGTTCTTTAATCTGTTAAGCACTTTATGTTTGGAATAACTGCAAGGATCTAGAAGCCATTCTGATCTCTATGGTGCTTGTATGTTTTATTTCCTTTCCAAACTCTTAAACTCATATCATAGATGATGTTTCCCACTAAACTCACATAAAAGAGAGACTCAAAGCACCCACACGTGACTCGTGAGCGCTCGGTGCTCCCGCCGGGTGATAGGCCAGCGTGCGTATGGAATTTCTTTCCTTTGTGATAGGGGTAAAAATGACTACATCACAAATGACATGTGGCTACTTTCATATCCCACCTAAAGAGAAGGAAGAAGTGCATAAACAACACAATGTAGACGAGAGAAAAAATCATGACAAGAAGTGCCTTCGGCGCAGTGACACGCGCACAAGACAAGAGTCTCCTTCCAGGGATGGATTGGTTGCGCACTAGAAGGTTAGGGATTATCTACTTAGGTTGGGTGTGTAAGATAGGGTGCGAAGACACACCTTGTTATCATATACAATACACATGAGGGTTGGATACATATTTATCGAAAAAATAGCACTTTTAATAAAATTAGATCTAAATTTTATATATCTAAAGAAACTATTTGATCATTATTTTCTTGAATGTGTAAAACACACACCATTATAATATATAATGTACCATAGGGTTAGATACATATTTATCGAAAAAAACAACACTTTTAATAGAATCATATCTAAATTTTATAGATCTAAAAAAACTATTTGATCGTAACTAATTATGTCATTACAATGCATACTAATTAACCTCCCATGATCAAAATAATAACTCGCAATATAAATGGCTTTAAATTGCACCCTAAACTTATATAAAAATATTTCCAACCATATAGAAGTGAAGAAAAGTCCTAAGAATGCATAAAAACTTCAAATTTCTCGAAGAAAAAAATTAATGTAGGAAAAATACGGCCAACTTAAATTTGGCGTCTAAGTAACCGTCATTATGACTTATTTTTAGTCTATCGTAATTCTCATTTAACCGTCAATTTTAACATGGTGAAATTTTCTTGGAATCTACGAGCTTAAATTTTACATCTAAATGATTGTCATATTTGCCTTATATTTGGTCTACCGTGATGGTCATTTAACCGTTAAATTTAATGGAGCCAAAACTTGTATATTTCCGTAATGTGAAATTCCATAAATTCTTCTTCGTATAATATTAGGGAGTTTATATTTTAATACGTTATAATAACCTATTATGATTTCTAATGTAAAAATATACACTTTAAAAAGATGTATATAGTTTAGAGAATGTAAATAAAAAACAACATATAGTCTATAAAAAATTATAAACTATAGTATTTTAAATATATATATAACCCTTATTAAAGGGGATTAAAAGACATAGACCAGGTTAAAATAATTTTACCATGTGGAAGTAGATTTATGAGAGTACAGATTAACCTGCATATTTTATAGAGGGACAAGTAATTTCACCTCGCCAATGAAATAAATTGAAATCCTTATTTTCATGAACCTTGTCTCCTCCCTTCATTTACACTTAATTTTACCCTGCACACATTTGAGACTGTGGAAAGATTGAAAAATATTTCATATAATTCTTGCAAGCCAAAAACTTTATAACTTTTATGTGGCTATAACTACCAATATTTTAATAAATATTTACCACACTTCACGAGGGCCACCAATAAACTAGTTTTTTTTTTTTTAATTCTCCATTTATACCTAAGATATTATCCCATTTTATTCTCCATTCCCACGCTTATATAAAAGAAAAACTTGAAATAAGTTTATTTATACAATTTTTATAAACTATAAGATATAAATGAATGGGGTCGCCCCCTTACATGGATAATATAAATGGTTAGGGACACATGTTAGGTTTAGGTTTGAATACTTATTTTTAAAACTATAAAATTATATTTATTTTGTTATACAAATATATTTTTTTATTTTTTATAAATTATAAAAGATTACTATAGTTTTAAGACTATAGTATTTACATGAATTTATTAAAGAAATAGAAAGGACCCTATTTAAAGGGATCTTGACAACTATAGATGACTCCTTAATAAAAATATGTAAAAAAATCAAACCAAGATATTAGAGCAACTGCATTATTTTGTCCCATTCCATGGGTCTTTAACCCCGAGCCAATAGGAAAATTTTAATTTTCCTATTCTTGAGGAAAATTGTCTCCGTATGAGAGACCTTGTGATTTGAATTTTTACATGTTTACCCTAGAATTTAACCTAGGCCTGCACATACATTACAAATTATACAATAATTAATAAAATATTTCTTAAACATTTTAACCTTTACATATGATATTCATGCCCAGGTAAAAAACTTATTCTAGAGCCCCTTTCACCAAGGGTTTCGAGGACAGGGGTCTACCACAATTTTCCTACAAATACTAATTCTTCACAAAACACACACAATTTTAGTTTGCACAAAAAATGGAAAGAAGGGGAGTTTGATCATTTTAAATACCCTTTTAGGTTGGTTGAAAAAATATATTAAAATTAAATAGATTAAATACAATAACTTAGACCTAAGCTACTTAATTTAAACCATGCTCTAATACCATATTAGAAATTAAGGAATTCTAACTATTACGTATTTAATCAACCAACACATTTAAATATTAATATAAACCATAAAACATTAAATGTTAAATATTATGCAATGTAATAAATAAAATTACGTAACATATTAACTAAGTAATACATACCAACAAATAAACACAATGACACGGTGTTTACAAAGTGGAAAACCCTAGATAGGGTAAAAACCATTGTGAAATAAACTTTTATTTTTCAAGACCAAACTTTCACCTCCTCCTTTCAACCCTAACCACAAGGGTAAAATAATATTCACCTTTGATATTTATTTTTTGAACATATCAAATCAGGACCTAAAGTCCTTTTTATATTAGGTGATCGGGTATGTCTCCCGACCCACCTTTTCAACCTTATCGGTTGACACAAATACTTAGGTTTATAATATTTAATATTAGAAATATAATCATTTCATGATATTAAATATTTAACCGACAGTATATACCTAGGTTATCATATTTAATAATAGAAACATAAATATTTCATATTATTAAATATTAACATATATATTAGTGATGGACCCATATACATTAAGGGTTGGCTAGACCACTTAATCATTATGTTCCAACAAAGGAAGAGGGTGGACATAAAAGATACAAAGCAAGGCTTGTGGTAAAATGATTTACACAAAAACCATGTATTGATTTTGGTGAGATATTTTCTCCTATTGTTAAAATGACTTTCATCTATATTGATCTAAGTTTAGTTACAGTAGAATATTTACATTTAGAATAGTTTGATGTTAAGACCTTTTTTCTTCATGGTGATTTGGAGGAGGAGATCTATATGAATCAACCGCTTGGTTATGAAGTCAAGGGTAAGGAGAAACATGTGTGCAAGTTGAGAAAGAGCTTGTATGGGGTGAAATAAGATCCAAGGCAATGGTATATGAGGTTTGAAAATTTTATGCATGATCATGGTTATATGAGATGTGGATCGACCATTGTGTTTATTTCAAGAAGCTTGAAAATTGAAGCTATATTATTTTTATCAGTATGTGGATGATATGCTTATTGCAGAATCTAGCATGCATGACATTGGTGGGATTATGGAAAAATTAGCTCACACATTTGCAATGAAGGATTTAGGAGTAGAAAGGAAAATCCTTGGCATGAAAATTCACAAAGACATGAAGAACAAGAAATTGTATTTGTCAAGGAGGATTATATCAATAAAGTGTTGAAAAGATTTAAAATGCAAGATGAAAAACCTATAGGTACACCTATGGATAGACATTTTAAATTGAGAAAATATTAGTGTCCTACATCACATGAGGAGGTCGATTATATGGCATGATTTCCATATGCTTCAAAGCAGATTGGAAGTCTTATGTATGTTATGTTCTATACTGCACTGTACATTACATAGGCGTGGAAGTTGTGACCAAATGTATGGCCAATCTAGGTAAAGAGCATTGGAAAGAAGTTCAATGGATTATCGTGGTATTTGAGAGGGACATTCGGCATGAAATTATGTTATGGATGGTCGGATACTACTTTACTGGGGCTATATTGATTCGAGATATGGCCGGAGATTTGGATGGTAAGAGAAACACTGCATGCATATGTATTCACATGTAGGTGAGATGGAAATTAGCTATATTTTGAGATTGTAGAAGGTTGTGTCCTTATTTACTACAGAGAGGTCGAGTTATTACATACCTGATGCTAGTAAAGAGATGATATAGATGAGTAGGTTCATGGAAGAGTGGGAAAGGAGAAAGAGGATTGCAGATTGTGAAGTGATAGTCAAAGTACAATTCATTTAGCAAAGAACTCATCTTTTTATTCAAGATTGAAACACATTTAGTTGGGATATCACTTCATATGACAAGTGTTCAAAGATGGGAAGCGAAAGTTAGAGAAAATTCATATGAATCAAAACCATGTGGATATGCTAAAAAGTTGTTGGCAAAGGATAATTTGGAGCTACACTCCACTTGTGTTGTTCTTCGAGTATGAGACTTGAAGAAGAAGAAAAAAATCCAGTAGAGGAACAAGGGATGGAGTGTGTGGGATAGTGAAATAATTTATCTCTTAGTGGGAGTTTGTTGATATTTTGGAGCTGAATTTCTTCACAAAGGAACTTGTTTACAACTTGCAGTTTACACAAGAATCGGAATCGGTCGATTGACCGGTGTCGGTCAACTAACATACTAAATGGTATCGATTAGGGTGACTCGCATCGCTTAGGGTAACTCGACATCGATAACCTATGCATGATTTTTTATATTTAAGTCATAGGAATTAGATCTAATATTTATTATAAATTTGATCTAATGGTTGTAAATGAATGGATAAAGTGCCTTAAGTTTGTATAGGCTTATAAAAGCTAAGAAAATAGGGTTAGATGTTAGATTGTGAGAATTGTAAGAAGGAATCCTTGGATAGAGCTTAAAGAAGATTGTGAGAGGGAAATTATTGTACATCATTTAAGGTGTGGAAGATTTCAAATTTTCAATTATAAAACCTCTAGAATAATATATTGGTTATTTCTTGGTGGATGTAGCCCACACTGGGTGAACCAAGTTATATCTTGTGTATTTTCTTTTGTTGGTTATTTTTGTGTTTATTGTTTGTATGCTTTAATCTGATATATATTTGTAAAACCGGTTTGGTCTAACCCCAATACGCATCTCTGTTTATACCATTTATCCACATGCACCTTGTATGTTGGAGTCATTAAATCACATGTATACTTGGAAAACCATTTTGTAGGGGAGGGATATTCTTTAGGATATTCCCATATTTTGTCCTTTGGCCCATTGGGCACCCCAATCTCAGAGAACACTATCACCAATAAAACACTTCCAAATATAATCATGTCTTCGTTGCACATGGATTCAATGATTTATTTTGCTATAAAGGAGGCAATATTATATATTTTTCCTTCTGATATATTCTTACATACATGTAGCCAACATTTATTCACTTGTGTCCATATTTATTGACCATTCAATTTTGTGAGTAAGCATGTAGCCATCCTCATGAAAAAGATCATCAAGTTTAACAATATCCATCGTGTGTCATCCCTTCTTATACGAAAAATTTATTGCGAGTCTTCTTTACCGCAGTTGTCATTGGCTAAGTCGTCATCAAATGCATTCCATGTACCAATCAAACCAGCATATTTCTCAATTAATTCCATGGTGATGTGCATCATTCTTCCCGTGAAGTAGAAAAAGTCTTCATGGAAGAACGACATCAACCATTCATATAATCTCTTCAGCTTCCCAAAGAATGGGAGCTCATATAGTTGCATTAACCCTACCTTTTCCAACAACCTCTTCCCTTTGTCATCATACATAGGCTTTGGGGTTCTCTCCTCCATTGGTTGAACAATTTCTGTCACCATTTCACACACCATCAAATTTTTCGATGGTTGTAGTCACTCATGACCATGCTCCTGACATGAGACACCCACTCCTTTCCCATCAATACTCCATTAGGTACTGCATTTCTGAGTACCATTCTTCTTGAACGTCTATGGTAGGTGTCATATTTTATTTTCCCTTTCCCTTCTTCTTTGGTGACGTGGTCACTACTTTCCTTGGTGCCATTTCAATCGTGTAAACTCAACCTCTCACCTTGTTCCTTACTCTACCTTAGTATTCTAAGTATCTTTCCACTAACCCTTAGTGCAACACTACTATACTTTAGTTCAAACCTTGTATGTCATGCCCTAATTCTCAAAACCCTAGCCAGAGAAGTCTTGTTTCCTTCCAAATCCACACCACATCATCAATTTGCAAGATTCCCTCTAATGGAACTCTCTCCTCACATGATCGTGTCCTCCTTCACACTCTGGTTCAAGATTTTCAAACTCGCACCCGATTTTTCACCAAATTGCTCAAGTTTTCCCTAGGTCGCACACAAGCACTCACAAATTTGACATAAGGTAAGGTAAAAATGAGATTACCCCGACACTCTATTTATAGGTTTTAAAATTTTACCCGCATTCATTACTTTCCAACTACCACCGTATGACTACATTTAATTCAGATTTTCTACTTTTCCCACCTTTTCCATAGTTTCCATTGCACTTTTATTTCGTGTTCCATATGTAACCTTCATGCACATAAACTACTTCCACCACCGCAGACCTCCTTTCACATGCTCCATGCACCAAAGTACATCAACCTATGTGCCTTATACCAAGTAGCTACCCATGTTGTTTCCTACCTCGTGTTACACTACGCACTTATTAACCATACGTGGATTTTCCTTTGGCATTGTCCTTATTATCACCATTCTCCTTATATTTTAGTAACCAACATCAACATCGACATGCACTCTCCTTTAGTACTTAGGCTTTTGTTAAACATAACTTCTCAACTCTCTTTGTATGTGCTTTTTCTTATAATCCATCCCACACTAATTGTATGTGCGGTCCTCTAGGCATGAAGTTACTTAGATAGTAGTTAGCTACCGGTGTGTAAGCATGCTTATTAGAACAAAATAATGAAATGAAATGACAAAGCATAACAACGATGAAAGGAAAAACATATAAATAAAATGCATTAAAGGGAAATCTAATCTAACTGGAAATACTACCTTATTACAAACACCAAGAAGACTTATTTATAGTAGGGATTCATCCTACTCCCATTGAAGTAATTGGGAAATAAATTTTTCATCCAACACCTAATTTTGAAAGTGCTCGATTCCAATATATTTTTACAATCAAGGGTTATAGCCAATGAACTTTCATCTTTCCAGGGTGGTGTGCAAACTTAGAATCATACAAAAGATCCATCTTTCCAACCTCAAATTATTTTTTCTGAATATGTTTTTCATGCCATGCTTTCTTTCTTATTTTTTCGATCTTCTAAATCCATCGAGCAATAATGTGTCATTCATCCAATTGCATCATTTTTTATGTGCTCCTCAATAGATTATTCATCATCCAATCCTCCTACGTGCTTAATATGCATGGATAACATAAAGAATTCTACATGTAATAAATCCTCTGTGTTAAAAACAAAATGAAATGGTATTGATTTATTCAATATCTTGTAAGTATTTCTAAATTCCCAAAGTACAACGAATACTTTATCATCCTAGTATTTCCTTCCAACATCACAAATATTTGTCAATGTATGTCCCAAAATCTTATTGAAAGCCTCAATAGTACCATTGGCATGTGGGTGATAGGGTGTTGTCTTGTGGTGTGCCACCATAAACTCAGTCAATAATATTATGATAGTCTCATTCAAAAAGTGTGTGCCCCTATCACTTGTTAAGCTCAATAGACATCCATACCTATTGATAATGTTCTCCCATATAAATATCATTGCGGTAGCTGCCATGCATTCCTTTGTAGATGATGCTTATGCCCACCTTATAATATAGTATGTACAAGTTATAATGTAGTTTACGTCAGTCCTCTGCACAGGTGGGGAAATTGGACTCACAAAGTCAATCACCCATTTTTAAAAGTTTCATCACTTGAAATATGTCTCAAAGGCATATCATATCTAGTCCCTCACTTCCCAAGGTCCTAACAATGATATCACACCTTTACATACTCCTTGAAAACCTTATATAAAGTTTCCCAACATAATCCAACCATCGAATCTTGCGCGTGGTGCAATCTTCGCATAATGACCTCCATTAATTCCATCATGATATTCTTCCATAATTCCTCCGCACTCATGTTCCTACACACACAATACAAAACTTCATCACATCTAGGTTTATACAAGTCACCAAGTATCAACTGGTAAGGTGTCACACATATTGCAAGTTAATTCTTCGCTAACATATTCATTCCCTCAATTGCTTATCCAAAGGTGTAAAAAGACTGTAGTATCTTCTCGACTCGGTAGGTGCATGATTCAATGTAAAGATTTTTACATATGGCATTGTGTCTTCAATGCTCTGTGCATCCTCACTAGAATTGATCCTTGATAAATGATTAGGCCCTGAGTTACTTTTTCCTGGTTTGACAACAATTGTAAACTAAAACTCTTGAAATAGTAGTATCCACCTACAAATGTGCCCTTGTAAACAGGATTTTTTACCAAATACTTAAGCACCATATGATCTATGAAGAATATAAATGGTGTGGCTAATAAGTATTTTTTCAACTTGTGTAGTGCGTAAATCATGGAATAAGATTCACGCTCAGTATTTGTATAATTCTATTCAACATGTGTCAACTTCCTACTTGAAAAACAAATAGGGTGGTCTATAATTCCTTCACCTGGTTGTCCTAACATGGTGCCAATCTCCATTCCAGAAGCATCAACATGAACATGAAATGGTTTTTCCCATGAAGGAAATCACAAAATAGGTGCAGTGGTTAGCCTTTCCTTCAAGTGTTTTAAATTCTTGTTTTTACACTCTCGCCCCAATCGAATTTTCCCTTATATTTCAATAGTTTCTATAGGGGAGTGCCAATATTTTCATAGCCCTTAATTAATTTCCTATAATAACTTGTATGACCAATAAATCTATGCACTTCACTTTGATTGTTAGGTTCTTCTAATCCCAATATCACAGCGACCTTGGTTGGGTCTACCAACAAGCATTCTTTTTAAATTATATGTCCCAAAGAAAGTGCCAACAGGTGTTATAAAGACACATTTCTTAATATTCAAGGAGATTCTTAACTATCTACATCTTTCAAACATAAGTCTCAAATTGTCACAATGATCCTTAACTAGACCATAATCTTTCCAATCATCAAGATACACCTATAAAAATTTATGAATGAATTCTTGAAATGCTTGTACAACAATGCGTGAAAACACCGCAGAACATTCTTCATCTAAAGGGTATAACTATGTATGCAAAACTTCCCACTCAGTGGTGAAAGTTTTATTCTCCCGATATTACTTTTCTATGCATACTTAATGATATCCCAAAAATCCATCGATAAAATAATATATCTCGTACCTTGTGACTCTTTCCAGGATCTCCTCGCTAAATGGGGTAGGAAAAGGATCAATAATACATGAAGCATTTAATTCTCTATAGTCCACACAGATCCTTATCCTCCCTTAATTTTAATTATTATCACCATGAGAATCACCCACTCTGATTCCTCAATGGGTTCAATGATTCCATATTTCAACATTTTTTCAATTTCTTCAATTAACTTAATGCTAGATTAGGATTCATCGTATAAGGCCTCTTCCTAATCGGGTGTGTGCCTTCCTGAAGTTTGATTCACATCTCACCTAAAGAAGGGTGTACTCATTTTAATTCATGATAACCCTCGAAAAAAGTCCTAAAGTCACGTAGTAGCTCAATAATATTTTCTACCTCCCACTCGCACTCAATAATCACCAATAATTACTTCTTTAGGTTCCGCATATGTCCTAATGTTAACATTTTTAGTCTTTAGAGGATCGAGATGTGGGTGTGCCTTCTCATCTGCTCCATCCATAACCTCATGCATACCCTCTCTATGATTAACATCTAGGTTATTATCCTAATCATCATGATCTATTGTGCATACCAGCTTTACCCTTTTCCATTTCTTTCCAGTGCAAAAATTTATTCCTCTTCATTCTCTTCAAGGTTAAGGTGCGCCTCCAAATCCAATTTTCCAAACATATCCAACAACATCTCCTCATCCTTTGCGTTATCCCCCAAGGTAAGGCACTTCATAATCTATAGTGTTTCATTGACCAAAGGTTTAGTAGAAAAGTAATAAAAAGTATAAATCATACCTAAGATTATCTCTTGCCAATTAATTGTATCTTATATTAAATATACATGGACATACCATGCACTCATGTAGCTGCCAAGGGTTACGTAGAACTTAGGTACCCAGAGTGATGGTGGTAAGGTTCCCTACCCCTTTGTACAAACTCTCTCATAATTATAAATGTGGTGCAAAGTAAAATCCTTTCCATGGTATTTTCATATCTCGTGAAGGCACATTGCTCCTTATAAACGTAGTAGAAAAGGAGATTATCACTTCACACCATTCGAAAAGGTTATCTCTATATGTAGCCCACCAATGTGCTACTGTCTCGCGTAGGGTATAAACTAGAATATTTTTCTATGACCAGTATCCTTCCACCGGCTTCTATAATGCTCAAATATACATATGGATTTCCATTTCCAGTGTACCAAGGTACCTAGTTATTACTCAAGCTCCTAACCATGTGCATCCTAATCATGTGAGTAATTGTATTCTTAACCTCACTTCCAACTACTTCATATGTTTCGTGCACTCGGTTTTTGCAAGAAATACTTGTAGTGTCACTAACTGAGTGAGTATCATCCCATTGTATTACCCCTTCCTTAGATGGATCCATCACCTCAAGGTCTCCAATTTCATGTGCATATATACTATTCAAGTCATCATCTCTTAATGGCTCAACATACGGACAACCTTATCATCTGTCAATGGGATAATGATGTGCTCTTATTTTTATCAAAGCTAATTTACCCCTTATTGAAGCACAAATCTGCATTATTTGCATAACACCAGGGGCACCTAAGTAATGTTGGGAAACTATCTACCTCTATGAGTTCCAATACTTCAAATTCCCTAGTGAAATTGGATCCATGAATCATAAAATTATCATCTTTTAATACCCCAATAGGATTAGCCCTTGTTTTGTTTTCCATGTACAACATGTTTGAAGAAGGCTGCAATGGTGATCTACCCATCCGATTCCAAGTGTCCAAATTGATTACATTAACTTCTACACCTGTATCTCTAAGAATTTTTCTCTCAATTCACCCATCAATGACCGCATTTAATGTAATCTCCTTATCATACTCATGATTATGGGGAGGAAGATTTACATGAAGGATCTTTCTCTCGTGTTCATGTCCTATGCAAGGTACTTTCTCTCTCAACCACTCTCCTAACATAGGGATGATGTCTCCTGATGCAACATTTGTAGACTTCCTTCAAATCATCTATGTCTTTTTACGGAATTTCAGCATTCTTAGATTGTTCCAATACATGCACGTGCTCCTTTAAATTTTGAATCTCTCTTTGTAGATTCCTAATTACATCCATTTAATCTAGGTAAACTTATTTCTGATGGTCAACATCAAGATACTTTACATTTATTACTTCTTGCTTCATTATAGGTGGTTTTTACTTTGGAGTCTCATAGGCGCAGGAAGCCTCAGTGCGTGTGGTAACTAACACAGTTGTAATTCAGAATTAATCCCAATCTTTGACATCCATTTATCTCCATCCACACTCTGAATCTTGATCATAGATGTTCCTTTATCTTGCTTTTGTTGTTTGCTCATATTCTAATACAAGTCGTGGTATTTTTAAACTTATGTTGTCTCCCACACTAAGAGAAAACCACATTTTGAGGGCACTCATGCGAGATAATGGTCGGAGATCCACAACTAAAACAAGGTTCCCTAGGAAATCCTCCTCTTCCACCACCGCAACCACAACCTCGATATACACCATGGAATCCTTTATTCTTATTATCCCCATTACTATCCCCTTCATTATGTTGTTCCCTTGTTCCTTAGATCCATTTTCTACAAAATTCTAGTATACACCAGCTTCATTGCCTCATATATGTGATCAATCAATTTGTAGTTAACTCGATCATGAGTATAAGTTTTACAAATCTTTTAACACATGGAGACATTCTTATGGATCATGTGTTGCAAAAGAGGACATATACTCACATCATGGTATAAATGATAAATCACATAGTCCAAAGAACATGTAACACACCGACATGCGAGGGAGGATATCCTTAGTGTGTCCTTCAACCTTGTAATCTATACACCAAATCCCACCACACATCTCATGAGCTGAATTAACGAAGATCTTTTCCAACTATTTTTCCATAGCTATAATCTACGCTTCAATAAATGGGCTCACACTGGTGTCCACACTCCCAATTGCCTCAGGACACGAGAGCTACTTCTAAAGAATCGCATGGGTCTATGAGATAACACCCTTATGAAGGGAGTCAACATCCCCCCAACAAACCATTTTGCATGCTTTGAATAGGATGCATTTTATAAGATAAATTTGAAAATAAAGTTTTAAAACATGCATCATACTCTTGAATGCTTTTTGATAAGACATGTTTAATGTCCTTAAGCGCACTCATAATTTTCTATTCAAATTCAAGGATATGGAACTCAACCAAAAATGTAGAATGCAAAGCATCATAATCGACTACAGTCTAGTGTGGATCATACTTTCTATACTAGCTATGTGCGCGCCCTTGAAGAGTAGTAGCAAATTGACTTACCTTCCTATCTAGAGATGTGATTCCCTTAGCGTGCCATAACAACTTGCACTTGTGTACATGTTCTGCAACATCTTTAATACCTTTGTATTCTGAAAAGTAAAGAGACATATCATAAAATACTTGTTGGGGTTGATGTGGGGGTTACTAGGGATGTGGGCCTTGTCCTCCAAATCTAGAACCAGAACCACCACTAATATTTCCTCCACCACTAGAACCACCTAATCCACTTGATCCCAAGCCTCCTAACCCACCTGAACCACCTCTTTGAGTGGGTTTGGACCAATGGATGTACTTCCTTGCATTCCAATAGTGGTACTAAAATGAACTCCCACAGTCCGAGAAGTTGTATTACTTCCATATGTGTTCCCAAAATTCTGCTTACCCACACTCTATCCCGACAACGCACTAGAAAATATTCCTCCAATCAGTCCTCCAAACAGAAAATATGTTGTTGCATGTGATGTAATGGATGTTTTCTCGGTGCACTTTTGTATTCAATGGAAAATGATATCTACTTGAAACTACTAGATTACCTAAAATCACTTTTTTATCAATAATTACTTCTGGAACTCAAACACCAAGCGCAAGGGCTAGGTCGCTAGGTGGGATCAGATTTGTACCGCATTCCTTAATCTTTCTTCATCGTACACACTCTCATTAGAAACTAGAGAGGATTCTCTACTACCCTTGCTTAAGTGGGGGAGAGCCTAATGCTTCGGCTCCACATCTTCTATATGAGATTCAAATCCTTCATGAGACATAATCCTCTACAACTCCACGAACTCCTCAATATTGTGCTTCTTTTTCAAATCCCTCTCCCGTGCCTCATTATACTTAAGCTGCATTTACTCTTTTTGTCTTTCTTCCACAATGTCCACAATTTTTCACCACACTGTCCTTACCCCTATACATAGTGGTTTGTCTAGCTAGTCATAGGAAGGTGCTCTAAGATTAGCACCACCATCAAGATCTTAATCACCAAAGTAATGGCGCGAAGGTAAGATCCTCTTGATTCACACAAGAATTCAAACTCAACAACTTCCAAACAAGTACACGTGGACACAATGTACTCCAAAGTATAACTACGCACAACACCATCCCACCAATGATCTACAACGTGTGTCCAAGGTTCATCTATATAAAAATAATCTTGATACTCTTCTTGTGTCCAAGTCCTTAGTCTATAATACTAGATTTTATTTTATGCATACATAGAAAACCACTCATACAACTCTATTGGAAATTAGAAAAATAATGACTCATAAAGCTCATGATAAATATGTTCTTCAACCCACTTATGTGCATTGAAATCAAGTCCAGTACTATCTTTGTGCAAGCTCATCTTGTCATCATGAATCACCCAATCTTTAATTGATGCAAGAGTCAACTAATACGCCATCATCGTACAACATTGTGGTAAACAATTTAAAAATAGGTCCCAGCAATGGAACCAAAATGTAGTCTTATTTTCCCACAAAAACCTTGGACGCACGTCTTGGCACATCACTTAGAAAGATCTGAGGGCTCACCCAAAGTGTGTAAAGGTACTAGGTCCCTCTTTGTCTACTACCCTACCACAGTGTTAGCATGCATGTTCATAATAACCAAATCCCAAAGTGCATATCCCATTCTAAAAATAGATTCTTGAGCTCAAATTAGAAACACACATAATAAACATATAGATCACATAACAATTAGGATCAGATTCACCATATAATCACTAATAATAGATACATCAATAACCAATATCCATCCATAATGATCCATTATATTATTCCATCAAAACACAATAGTTGAATACACCATAAGAAACATCACAAATTTATGCACACATTATATCAACAACATAACTCTGTTATAACTCTAAAGAACATTATGTCTCTCTTTGAACCATGCAAATCAATACATATATATATGGGGTGGGAACTTTCCCTTCACCGCCCATGCACTTCTCAAAATAGGTTGCATGCTAAGAATAGCCATGCACCACTACAAAAGCAACTAAAGAAGCATGCAAGATTCACCTAATAATAGATCATCTATAATTAACTCTAGTTCTAATCCTATTATTAGCTCCATGCACATGTTTGAACTGCAAGTTCTTTCCTTAAAAATAGACTCTTCTTGATTGCCCAATCCTCCTTGCGTGTCGCATACTCCAAGTCTATACTTATCCCCATATACCAAAAAATCACTAAGTCTTCTTCCTTCCTACCATGATCCTCATGCACATCTCCTTCCGTGTTCCAAGCACAAACCTTGTCCTTCAAAGACACTCATCTCCCTCATGTATCTTTTATATCCCTTCCGCGTGCTTGTGTATCACCGCATACCGCAATACTTATACATTTTCAGGTGTCCAACATCAGTCACATGGATCTATGTATGTATGTCTTTTCATGTCTATCATTATTTCTCCCAAGACACTAGTGCCCACCTTGGACTCGACGCATAGGTTCCTTTTTCTATTATGGGTGCTTCGTCTTGTTTATTCTTTTTACACATTTTGACATTTGTGGTTGGCATTTTCACTTTTCTTATCCTTATCCCATGTTCATAGTTGTTATTTTGTGTCACTAGTGTCTAAATTTAATACACACACACACACACAACATACTCACTATTATGCTTTCTGGAAATTCAAAGGGGCTATCACATCTACATACTATCACTACTATCAAAAGGGACTACATTTTGGGCTGCATACACTACATAGGAAGGGGAAGTGTTGAATTCCATACCACACATTTACATCAAAGCTAGTTATATCCCGCTATCTTGGCATCATTGGCACAAGGAAAACCTAAGGACATTATTTCACACACAAACACACATAACTACATGGATTCTGAAATGTAGTGCACTTTGCTTTCGATACTAAGTTCACTCATTGGGTGACCTCAAAAGTCTTTCTCTAATTCACATATTACATATTTTATTCAAATCTAATGTGTTTGTGAGATTTTGTAGGTAGCTAGGGTTTTTCCAAGATACAGTGTGTGATCGAAACTCTAAAAATGAAGTCGAGTGACATAAAATATATTGGAGAGAAGACCTTCACCTGAATTTTAAAAGACCATATTCTAAATATTAGCATAGACACTAGCACCCGAGCGTTCCTTTCCTCTTGTGGGCGCCTCTATCCCACATAGTATAAAGTCTCATAACTCTCTGTGAGCCATTGTTGCATCATTTTCAGTCAGATATAGTAGGTACATAGTCCCGACTGCCTCAAAATTATGCAAGAACTAGTCCTCTATCTCTCTTATTTTCTTAGATTTTAACATTTTTAAGTACTTAGCACTTGCATATTTGTTGTATATTATCATTTTTTACATTAGTTACTATGAAATTAGATTTAATTTAATTTATATTAAATCATTTAGTGAACCCCACTCTTTTTGAACTCTTTTCCCTAGGATCCCAAACCCTCATGGCTAAAAAAAGGTACCCATATCCAAATCACGATATGACCTATATGCACATGCAACCAGTATTTGCTAATGTTGCTGAAGAATTTGATTTTGTAACCTCATCCAAAATCCTCAATATGATCCAAAGGTCCTCCAACAACTCCTTGACTTCCAAAATTCTCTTCATGTTGGTTTCCAACCCTTGATTTTTACATGTTTCCCCGACCAAAACTTTACCACATGTTCTCCCTCATCTACCATAGCCATGAATAACCCTCCATCCTCCTCTCCTTGTACTATGGAAAATGATAGCATTAATATAGATTCTTTGCATGATGAGGTTCTTGCTTGTGAAAACATGGATGTTAATGACTCTACTTATGATACTGCAAAATGTAAATATGGATAATGTTTTTCTGTTATTATTCAAGTTGAATGTGAATCTATTTCTCCTATCATTATTACTTTTGAAAATGTTTCCAATGATTTCCATGATAGATCTAATGCTAGCACTCCTACCACTTCTTTATATGTTGATGATAATCTTGATGAAATCCTTGCTTGCAAAAATATGACTGATAGTGACTTAGATTCTAATAATGATACTACACATGTTAATGATGATGTTTCTTCCATTAAATTTGTTGAATGTGAATCTACACCTCTTCTTTCTTATATTTTTAATTTATTTACAATGATGGCCATGATGACACCAATACTACCCGTAATACACCTCTTACTATGTCTCATGATCCTACACGTAGTATATATATAGAGCTTCCACATCCATCTCCTCCTCACACACCTCCATCCCCTCATTCCACATCTATTCCCCCTTCTCAAGTTCCCATGATCACTCAAAATGGTAAAATTTAACCCCTCAATGCACCTCTCGATTTCCAGACCATCCCTTCACAAGATATCCTCTCTCTCATGCATGTTGTTAGTATTGTGAAAACTCAAGTTCATACCCTTACCCTTGAGATTAGATCCTATTATGCCTCCATTGACAATAATTCCCTTCCTAGAAATCCCATTCCTAAGAATATTCACAATTCCACTTTCCCCAAGGGTTTCATCATGCCTACTTTCTCATGTTTTGATGGCACATGCAATCCCTATTTGCATCTAAAGCATTACCAATTAGCCATGGCTTCTTATTCTAATGATCAATTGTTACTCAAATCCTTTCATAATATCCTTATTGATCATGCTCTCTAATGGTATAATCATTTACCTAATGGATCTATTAGTACTTATTATGATATGGAGGATGTTTTTCTTAGACGTTTTATTTCTAACAATGGTCCTAAAGTTACATATGAACACTTTCCTTCTTTGCATCAAGGAAATAAAGAACCAATCTTAGATTACATTTTACGCTTTAATTCTTGCATGCATCAATTATTGTTTCAGCCTATTGATCTAGAAATGCAATTTATCTTTTTTCATGGCTTAGTTCCCCCATTAAAAGAAAATCTATTATATGATACATGTGAATCATTTACTCTTTTATTTTATAAAGTTATTGATTTAGAGAAAGACTTAATTTCAAATCATGTTTTCATGCCACCTTATACTTTTTCCATTCCTCCATTGCCTACTAATTCTTCTCCTCTCCTACCTATTAACTCTCTTCCATGATCATCATCTCCTCCTCTGCAAAAGTGTCTTACTTCCCCACCACAGCGTTAGCATTCACCTAAGTCTTCTCCACCTCCCACCTATGAACCATTGAAATTTTCACATAATGTTAAACCACATGATGTCTTATGCACCTTACTTGATCAATGGATAATCCATTTACCTTCCAACCAACATCATCCCCCTCATCAGTTGTACCACCATTGTAACCACCCTTTTTTTCAATTTTTATTGCATTAATGGCCACCGTGATAATGATTGTTATGCTCTCCATGATAGACTACAACAATTAGAAGATAAATATGCCATCGTCTTCCATTACCTCTCTCGTGAGTGCTCTCTTTCTCATATTCCACATAAGAAAGCCTCAACCACTTTGTTATTTTATCTCATTCACCTCCTCCTAAGGTCATTATCCATCCACCTCCTAAGGTCATCATTCATCTACCTCCTCCATTTTTCCCTCCTATAAGCAACATCATCTCATCCTACACATATTGCTATTGCATATCATTGGCTTCATAAGCAGCGTATTTCTACACTTTCCACTATCAAACCTCCCATTATTAGTACCATTTCCTCTAAGATATAATTCACCACCTATACACATGTTGTTGTTCCATATGCTCCTACTACACATCGTATTCCACTTCACCTCTGGTATATGATGTCCATTTCCACCTCATTACTTGATTACGCACTCGTGTCCTTAAGGTTTATACATGACTATTGATGGAATTTTTACTAAAATGAACCTCCTTCTCACACTGGGGGTAAATCACTCTTATTCCCCCTTTCATCCTAATAACACATGATTACAAACATTATTTTACACCTCATCATTATACAATCATCCATGCACTATTAGTTAATTTTTTTATCTTATCTAAATCACATTACCATTTCCATTTATGGACCACATTATACCTTATCTATACATATCTATCTACCATATGAAATACTATTCATTATTAATATTCACATGCAATTCCTACTCAATCCATTACTTGGCTATTCTTTCCACATCGTAAAAATTTCAAAATCAATCATATATATTAAATCAACCATTCCAATAATGCACATAGAATATAACAAACTAAACAATCACTACCAAGTACAAATCATAATCATCACATCATATACAATGCACATCAACACCAATATGACATCCATATGCGTATATATATATCATGAAATTCATAGTTACGATTTATAATCACTTTGAGGAGAAAGCCCCATGCATTAATACAACATATCTCATACATTATCTATCATCCTCGTTATCACTATATATAATCGTAGGAGATCTCAAACTCAAAGCTTCACCTTTAACTCTACGTTATCGATCTCAGCCTCTATATATTTCAAGTTGGCTTCGTGATATAGCAAGCTTCACCGTCTAGTTTGCATATCAGCCTTGCAACTCCACATACCGTTTAAATATATCCTGAGCTAGGCCTCCTCCTCATACATCCTCTCTCGCTCGCTTTGTATTTGCACAATCATCACAACACTCACTCAACAAAACTATGCATGTGGCTACTGCTATAGCCACCAACTCAAACAAATGGGTGTTCTTGTTAGTAATAACATCCACCCACTCTAGAATCCCTCCTCTCACAAGCACATTTGGGGGCACGTTTCATGTATATGAGCGTATGGAGGTATTTACAATCAGTGTCCAATCAACATTTCCCGCATCCACACAACAAATTAGATAATGCACATCTTCCTATCCATCAACCACATAAATTAAATAACAAATAATAATGAACACCACTTACGCTCTTCTTGTGTCGTTATTATATCGTCTTCCTTAGGGCGGTACCTAGCCCTCGACTCCTCCAACTATCATCTCACTTGACGTATCTACCACTACAGGAAATAAAAACACCCATCGATGAGTTTCCCACCACTAATTTTATACCTAAGCGTACTCTACATCATCAAACCGTATAGGCTCTATGGCCGAGATATACCTCATCTGGATCGGGATGCACTAGTTGTGCTCTTGTCAAGCCCCGAGCTCAACCTTGGTCTCCTCACGGCCCTAGTAGACTGACACAATATATATGGCTCTAGGGGCACATCTTAGGTCATGTCAAACTATTTAGACACTTTCTTGCCATGGAATAACTCTGCTACCTCTGGGAAATGATCCTATAACCACATGGTGCACCGAATACACCGTAGCTCCACACCATCCTCTACCTAGCCTTCATAGTCTCTATATGGTCTCTATATAATTTCCCCGTTCCATCTGATCTATCATTGACCTATATGTGGTTATATCCATTCTTTTACTATGGGTACCCACCCACCTCACCACAAATATCTCTAGTTGGACCCAATCAGCTCGTGGCCCACTAAGTGGTTGCAATATAGCAATATGCTCATATGCCCATACATGTAACAAAGTAGTCACTCCTATGCCACCACCATGATACTCCTAAGTAAATCTATATAAGTCCCTACATAAATGGGCCAGGACACACTATGCCCATGCATATATAGTACAGTGCTCCTCGATATTACAAAAATATCATGCATCATGTACAAAATCCTAACTCCACCGCCTCCATAGCCACCGATGAAGTTAATACCACTACAATAAATTTCTATAATAATAGAACTCCTAATCTATAAATCATGTCAAAGCTAATATATGGCTATGCTTGTACTCGATACCCTGAAAAATACCATTGAGATTCCCTCATTTAACTACGAGCATCTAATACGACCATGATATGTACCCTCTCTCCAATAATAGGCAATCAAGTATCATATATACATCATCTAATGTCACTATCATTTCACATGTTGATAACCAGAATGTATAAGTATATGTGTATCGTATCTAATACAAAGTAGTCAATAAAGCCATATTATAGGGTATTTAGACCTTAATCTAGTAATGTTCGTAGGTTGGCACGGTCCAATATATCCCACTCATCATCTGACAACCCTAAACCAAGACACGTGCTCAAGTGACGACCCACTCGAAACTCCATGGAGTGTATATATCTCTTCACAAAACAACTAAGCAACAAAATCACAATATTATCATGTCATACATACTTAAAATTCAATCATAACAATCTCAAATTAATCAAAATGCATTCATTTCACACTACATTACTAAAAAACTACCTCTGGACACTAGTTCCCAGGAGCAAGACACTAACATCCAGACGCATGTCACTAGCACCAGGAACTGGGTGCTAGTGTCCCAAAGGTTACAAATTCCCTATACACTTCCATCCAGTCGAAATGTCAACTACTACACGAATTCAAATTTTACTAAAATCTGGTAAAAATCAAGCATTTTTGTAAAAAAAACCAAAAATAGTCACACATACCAGCTCCTCATTTATCTGCAAATCCATGGCCACCATCACTCTCTCAAATATTATCAGAGTATCCACTTTAACTTGTGGCATCCTCACAGCTCAAACTTCCAAATTTTAACCACTCTTAGTACAAATGAAATCACTATTCAAATTTTCCATATTACTATATATAGTAATTCTAATTTACTCTTCAAAATTTCCATATTACTATATATAGTAATTCTAATTTACTCTATGTTATAGTTAGTACTTACCACCATTCTTACAACTAATACACGGCACACGTTTCACTCACATCTTAAGCCTCGTTACTCCATTTTTCTCCTCATTTGCACCATACAGATAATGTTCTCCTCTAACATCATATTATACAAATTTATACATTCCATATTCCTATCAGGTATTTGTACTAATCAATACATATGCAATCTTTGTCAATACTACTACCTCTCCTATGTTATCTCTCATTTACTATTACAACTTTTTACCTTTTCTTTTTTGACTCAATGCTCATTTCTCCACCCTTCACCATTTCACCAAAAGGGGGTCATACAATTGAGATCATCCTATAATCCCTCTTAAGATATAACATGATCAATTGACATTTCCAATACATTACTATCACAATTTTATCTGATCTCATTCAAACACAATTACAATTATTCTATACGATAGTCAATACTTGTTGCTATTTCAAATCTATCCCCCCAAATGACCTAATCTAGGGGAAAAGTAAAACCTCTATGTGAGTAATCTTATAAACACATCTTATTCAATCAATTACTATCACTTAAATCAATCAATCAATACAATAATCACAGTTATTATCACTCCCATATGTCTCAAATTGGGATTTTCATTACATTACCATTGCTTCTAGATGACCTAAATTAGAATCCATCTAGAAGTATTGAAATTGGAACACCCACATCGTAGGATTGGGGGAAATACGATATCATTTCCTTTCCTATACTACTCTTATATGGGTTTGTCAATAAGGAACAAACACATTACAATAAAAAAATGGAACTAATAGGAACTAAACAATAACAAGTTCATTCTTTATCTTTCTCACGTAGAAGTTGGAAATTTTGGGGAAGCATCATGGAAGGAGATAAAAATAGACCTGTCTCCCCAAAACTCTTCCTCTAGTGGCAAGATGCCTAAATCCTCCCATTATCAAAAATCAGGTTGGGAATTAATTACTCCCTACCCCTCTATCACCTTTGATAAACAATCTAAAATATCCAATGATATTACAACTATTTCTCCAAGTTTCTCCTTACGATAGTTTCCTATCTCCTCTTACACCATGTGGGTCAAAACGTTGATCCATTATTTTCAACGCTATGAGTTTCTATACTCTATGTGCACTCTGCAATATGAATTCTCTGAAATCTATGTAGGTATGTTCCTTACTTCCTTTACTTGAATTTCATTCAAATATCATAAGAGGGGGGAAATGTGTAACGCCCACTAATCCACGACACAAAGACCAACATAGAAAATTACAAGATACTTTTTTTTGGCTTGATTGATGTACAGAATGACGCAACAAGTGGTCATAAAGGTCATGACTAAATATTCAAATAACTTGACTCAATGATGACCTTATGGACAACACGGAAACATCTAACACCCAACAAGGACAATTCACTTTACTTTTTGACAAGGAACCTTGAAACAAATCAACCACAACACACAATAACATTTGGATACATTCCACGGTTTACAATCCCTTAAAGTTATGCATTTACCAAAAAATGTTTTTTTAAGACATGCCTTAACAATCTACAAGATTCATGTTTCTTCTCACAAAGGTGAACTTATTACTTTGGTAATCTAGACTAACTAGCCAAAGTACAAGATTTCTGAAAGAGGTTCAACTAAAGACTGAAAAAGCTAAGAAACATCATTTGACCAAAAGGGACACCTTTCATCTCTCACAAGTTTGCATAAGCATGCCTAAGCTGAAAATAAATCTTGATTTGGACCTCCATTACACAAGCGATGAACGTAAGCTCTAACTAGAGTGGAGTGTCATTACAACAGTTATCAAACATCCTACAAAGCACTAAGAGAGAGAAAATCATATTTAGCTTAGATAGATTAACATCTTATAAATCACATGGAAGAAATTTCCCCGGGTGCGAAGAGGGGGCACGGAAAGACACTTTTCTTCCGGCACGGAAAAGGACGCTGGGAGGAACTCTTTTCTCTTGGGCGCGCAATATAGGTGTGGAAGATAAAATCTCTCCCGGCACACAAGACAGGCATGGAAGAGACTCACTTTCTCCTAGGCATGCGAGACGGGCGTGGAAGAGGCTCACAGGCACGCAAGAAAAAGTGTCGGGCACGCAGGACACGCGCGCATGAAGTCTCGTCTTTTCCTGTGAACTTCAAAAGGCCATAACTTTTATTAGGGAACTTAGATTTTGTAAAATGAGGACTTTTCGGAAATCTCTCAATGTCCTCTATGCACATGAACCTTAAGAATTTAGTTTGGATGAATTTTGAAGGGTCAATTTTGAGAAAAATATCTATAGGATTTTAAAATGAAGACTGACAACATGTGACTTGTAAAATTTTGTTCAATTCAACCTCCTTCCTTTCTCAACATGCCAAAAAGACATGGAGGGTTGTTCTTAGAGGATTTTAGGATGGATTCCAATGGTTAATTTGTTTTATGGATTTGCAAATCAAAAATTTCTAATTTTACATAGTAAGAAGTCTGCGACTTTGCCTTTGCTTGATCTGAACGGTTCTTTAAAAATTTCTTAAGTATTTTAGCTTGGTTGGGGTTGTTTTGATCATGTAACCTCAATTCAATCATTTTATTTCATTTTCCAAGGTTACAGGTTTGTTCTATGCATTTTTTGATTAATAATTGCCAGTATGAAAATTATCCAACAGAGCTCAAATTTAAAAAGATTCATTTACATTTACCAACTTTGAACTATGAATTCATTTCCAATTCAAATCTAAAATGTTAATTTTTTTCAATTCAAGTTGTGCAAAAGCCAATATGCAGTTCTAATTTTCAAATCATACATTTCTGTAAAACAGAGCATTATGACATTTCTTCATACGTATTTCCATACTTTCAATGGAGATCTCATAATGCATTTCAACAATCAAATTTCAAATACAACAGTTCCATTTGAGGAGTATAATACAATATTCTATTAATTCAGAAATGATATCCTTACAACTTTCTCTTTCATTCCTTGAAATACAACATACAGAATTCATGTCTTTCACATTCTTTCAAAAGCAGAAAACAAAGTATATCTCTTTTACATTTCGAATTACAACTTTCATAGCCAATATAGAACATCATTCCATCACCAATAATATACAAGTTCATCCACTTCAAAGTGGGAAAGGGTTACAATAAATAATAATCTCAGCAAGGACTGTCAAAACTGTCTTTTCCTCTCGCTCTAGAACAATGCAATATGCAAATCCATAATTTATTTCAATTTGATCACAACAAAGGGCAGGGGAAAGGAAATGCTCTCCACCCATCCAAGACATCCAATAAAAAGAGAAACCATCCTTCTTCATTGGCCCCCAAGCCCCAACCACAATGCAATAGAAAATGTGTTTCAACTCATGGCAACAATAGGCTTCCACATCACAAAGACAATATTTCACATGCACATTTCACATTTAAAAACACAGTCCAAAACAGAATGTAGTTTATAACCACATTAAGACATAGCACACAATCCTTAGGATTCATCATGCAAGCCGAGGAGCAAGAAACTATGGGGATGCTACTTATGCCTCCCAAAGGGAAATGGGTATCACCACCTGAGAACATACCACCAGAATACATATCATTTCAAATCCCTGACATACCCTTATGCCTCCCCAATTACCCCTTATTCCTCACATTTCCTTATGCCTCCCCAACCTCTTATGGCACCCCATAATGAGTAAAGAAATGCAAGCTATTTCTTTTTACAAGGTGGAACCCAAATCCCAACTCCCTCCACACTTATACCTCCCCAAAAACTTTATGCCTCCCACAAAATAAACCCCATAGCCTTCTCCTACACCATTCCTAGGCCATCTACCCAACAGCCACAAACATTCCAAAACATTCACAACAATAACATTCAACCATTTACATATACAATAAAAGAAAGAAAGAAGAGCATTTCAAGAGCCAAGCTCCTACCTCTCCATAATGGAGTTTGTTCCAAGGTTGTAAAACAACAAGCTTTCCAATGCAAAATAGACCAAGAGATCAACAATCTACAAGTATGCAACCATCTCCAATCTCCTCCAAAAGCAAGAGCTCTCCAAAAACCAAAAGAAGTCTCCCAAAATGAAGTGATAAAAGTGAAGCAACAACCCAAAACCAAGCTAAAGAATTCCAATTTATAGAAGAGGGAAGGGAAGAGGATGAGGTGGATCCAAGTGGGATGCCACATCACACATCCTCAACTCCAACACAAAATTCAACTTCATTCTCTAATGCATAATCAATAGGTGGGTGAATAATATGATAATTTTACTTACACACTCCAATCAAACCCACACCCCAAAGGACTGAAATTAAAATATGTAAGAAAATTGCAATTACAACATTCAACTTGACTTACAAAAATGCATAAAGAAGGTCTAAATTTAACCCTCCAACCATAGGCAAGGTTGGTATGTAAATTTAAGAGGTATGGGACAAGTTTAACTTGTCCCACAAGCCTCCAAAATCAGCCTCCAAGGACAAATTCGAATTTCCAAGAAGGTGGAGTGTTTCACACTCAAAAGTTAACTTACACATCTCTTACACATCTCTTACAACACTTTAATTCAAGGCCAACAACTCTGTTAATTACTTCCTTATGACATATTTTAATTAATTAACTTTTAACAATATGATTACTCACATTAATTTACCACAATTAATAAATAATGAAAAGGGTAAACACATCACTTAATAAACACATACAAACATCAATAAAAAGGAACCCAATAAATAAATACACATAACCCTTGGTCACATTTAAAGGTGATCCCCCCATGGGAATCCCTAACAACAATCAAACACACACACACACACACACACACACACACACACACACACGAACAATACGAGTTGCCATGGTGACCTTGTTGAATTCATCTAGAATTCCAATGTGGTTGGTCTCCGATCCCCGATGTTTGTTGTGATATTTTAAACCTGCAAAATACAAATACCTCCTTTGGCCTCGTGGCCACATCAAAACATCCAAATGAATATAATATACTTCCAAAGTCATCAAAACATATGTGAATCACAACAATCATCAAGCCAATCAACAATGTCACTTAAAATTTCATCAACAACTATATCATCATCAATTTTAATTCAATTTTCATTTTCTAGGTCTACTCAAAATATCCAATTATCACAAGTCCGAACAACATCTATAATATAACCATGTCAAACAGTATATCAACATCAATATATAAAAATGTCTCTAATGATCATCATGCATCATATATGAATCAAAGTCAGCAATAATCCATGCTCTAACATCTAATTATCATACTAAATCAAAACTATAACAATGTCCATGGTATAGTCAACAGTGTCATGATCGTATCAAAAGGTGTCAAAGGGAAGTGGGCACTACAAAATGTAAAAAAATCACACACATATTAATATTTTACTATGTCATTAGTATGTTGTTATATGCATGAATCTTAAGTAATAAAAGTATTCATTGATGACATTATCTCTTTTCCATCTACATCTCTGATTAATTTTTATTGTAACTCTCTTCCACATATTTCATTTCTGTATCCACTTATGGTCAGGTCGCATGGATCCATCTCTCGTTTGTCTTATCATATGTGTCATTATTTATCCCAGGACACTAGTGCCCAAGCACTTGTGGCCATTCTGGGTGCTAATGTCTTGTTTATTCTTTTTACACATTTTTACATTTCTGGTCATCCTTTTCACTTTTCTTATCCTTATCTCGTGTTCATAGTCAACCTTTTGTGTCACTTATGTCGAAATTCAAAAAAAATATTCATATATATACAACATACACACTATTATGTTGGATGGAAACTCAAAGGGGCTATCACATCTATATACTATCACTACTATCAAAAGGGACTGCATTTTGGGTTGCATACATTGCATAGGAAGGGGAAGTGCTTAATTGCATACCACACATTTGCATCAAAGATAGTTATAGCCCATTATCTTGGCATCACTGGTGTGAAGGAAAAACTAAGGATATTATTTGACACACACACATAGAACTACATGGAGTCTAAAATGTAGTGCAACACTTGGTACTAAGTTCACTCATCGAGTGACCGTTGGGGTTAGTCCAAATTCACATATTGCATATTTTATTCATATATAATGTGTTTGTGATCTTATGTAGGTAGCTAGGTTTTTTTGTAGGATACAAGTGTGATCAAAACCCTAACAACAAATTTGGAGTGACAAAGAAGATTATGGAGCAAAGACCTTCGGACCTAGAAAAAGAGAAAATACGGAATATTAACACATACAATAGCACTCAAGAACTCATGTTATCCTATAGGAACTTCTCCCACACATTAAAAAGTATCAAAACTCTCTTCCAGCCACTTTTTCATCATTTCCAGTCAAATCCATTAGGTACACAATCCTAATTACCTCGAGATTACATAAGAACCAGCTAAGTCCTCTATCTCTCTTAGTTTATTAGTGTTTTACTGAATGTTTAAGTACTTATCACTTGTACATTTGTTGTATATCATCATTTTCTACATTAGTTACTCTAAAATCAGATTTAATTCAATTTATATTAAATCACACCCAATCGGGATTTAGTCTTGATGATATCATCCATTTGCTTGTACCTCACTCTCAATATCAAGGCTATATCTTCCTCTTAGTAGCTCTGGGTCCACGTGTCTTCCACATGAAATTTTGGGTCACACTTGACCCTCATCCCTATCCCCTTACTCTCATACATTCTTAGCTTTGTTACTTTGGTGGTATTATTGATTGACATAATACTCTTCTCACTTTTCCAGTTGCTTCCAAGTCTATTACTATTCATAATGATTCATTCTCTAATTACTCTCCTAATGTGACACGATGGAATGCACTCAAGTGCCCTAGTACACCATTCACTAATGAATAATATGCTATGGGAATTTATGATCTTTTTTTCAGGATATTTAAATGGAAAACCCAAATGCTTTGCATATCATGCATCTCAACCAACCCCTTTGGATTTGTTCTAGGTTTAGATGATATTCTCGATGATCTCACATAGATCATTTTGTTAAGGGAATCCTAATTCCCAACACCACCGAATGGCACACTCTTTTTCCTAGTTCATACTCAATTGTTGAGGCTATCTTCACATAAACCTCACTTTGTATACACTACACCATGGGGCATCCTTATTCCTCCTTTTATCTAGTTTTATTTCACATATATGCATTTAAAAATCCAAAAACATTAACTTAGATCTTGATCGATGTTTTCTTTGTTGCTTATATTACTATATGTTGCACATTTTCTTATCATGTTACTACGGTTCATAGTATGCTTTATCATTTTTCATACATGTTCACATGGTATCTTGAGGTGAATGCAGTTCACTTACATGTTATTATATGATTTATGATGATTGGTCATGTCTATTACCATTCCCACTTTGAGCCTCCCGGGGCATCCACATTTTTCCTACTTCTTATCAGGTTCTATTGTTTTAATATTTCACATTTTCCTTCCTATATTAAGATATCACATTATCTTACTATTCATCTTCCCTAACATGCTAATGGGTTCTTCATGTGTAGCATTTTCCTTGTAAGACTCCTTCCAATCATGGTTATATGATTTTCTTATACCTTGTTTGTAATTTTTTTATGGGCTATGTCCTATGTTTTCTTGAATGCCTTGTTTATAAAATCCTTGATGTCTCTGATTGTATTGTAAAATCTTAAGTGATGTCTCATGTATACAACTATCTACTCATTATGTCCATGTTTTTTATTTTCCTATAATCCTTTAGTAGTTACTATTTTAGTTTGCACTAATTATTTGTCACTAACACTTGTATGCTAGCATTTTCCCCTTATTTTTCTTATGCCATGGTAACTACCATGTGTAATCCCTATTCCCATTATAGGATTCCTATATTATATGTACACATCAATTCTAGTCTTCCTTGTTTGGGCTCCATTAACATTTTTCATCTCACACACCCAAACGAGTGGGGGAAAACATTGGGTGAACCTTTTCATCCTCCTAGAAAGCACATAATATGGTTATAAAATTTATCATGGACACAAACACCTAGAATAGACAGGAACACTTGGGCACTAGTGTTCCATATGGGCATTCTTGTCTTGGGGGAAGGTAGTTACATCGTAGTTTCAACAGTTGCACAGTCACATTTTACACCAGTTTCAACAGTTACACAACCAATTTCATATTACAATCAGTCAATAATAGGAACTAACTATTAATCAAGGAACCGAAGTAGGAACTAAATAAGGGAATGAAACCTAGGGCATATGTAGGAAAATGATATTCCTATTGCCTTTATGTCACTCGAGGCAAAGTTCTGAAATCGGGTTTGTGACCATATGTAGTGGAACTTATCCATTGGGAAATGTTAATGGTTGGAGGGAAAAATAGACCATTCTCCCAATATAATTTCCCTTAACGGTGACATGAAACCTAAATTTGAATTTTAGCATTGGGATGATCTTATCCCTAAGTTTGGAAATAGGACACCAAAATTCTTCATGTTATTCCAACTAGCTCTTAAGCATTGATTCTAGAAGCAAGAATAAATTTTTATCCCTTTCTCTTTCGAAACTATAAATGTACTCTAACTCCTTGGTTTAGCTTTTCTAATATGCATTTCCATTTTTACATATTTTCTAAGTTAAATTAAATTTTCATTTACCTAGATAATTGACTACATTGTTTTCTTTTACAGTTCTATCATATCCCAATGAAGGAAAAGAACATAAGAAACCATGAAGCAAATCTCAACCACACTCTCGGAAAAGGGAACTACATGCACACATCACTATCACTCCATGCACGCAAAGGTCACCCCTAGGATCTTTATCCTTCCCCTTAGAATTTCATGATACACATTTTGTATTATTCCATTTGGCATGCTACAACACTCATTCAACATGTTATTGGGTACAATCTTCATTCAACTCTCCAAGGTACGCTTTTATATTCTATTTTATGCTACTAAATCCTTATTCACCAACATAAAGTGGGGGAAAATGTAGTCACTAAATCACACACTTACTATGTACATATAACATCTAAATACTTCATTTATATGCATGATTCCTAAGCAAGATAAATACTCATTAACACCTCTTTACTTTAATTTGACATTACTTTTATCCTTTTCACCTTTTATCGTTTGTTATTTCTAATTGACAACTTATAGTTTTGCACACTAGTCAACATCTTACTCAGCTTTGATTGCACAAGACAGTCAATTATTAATAGGAGTAAATGTGAACTACCTGTCCCGATGGGCGCATGTGTCCTCTTTACCTCTTTTTTGATCTTTTGAATGATACTTCTTTCTTGTATTCTTTTATCACTCTTAGTCATCCTTTTACTTGTTAATGACAAAAATAAGTAATGGAATTACACACACACACACACACACATGTCTTATTTAACCTTATTATGGGGGAAAGCATTCAATAGGAACATAATACTACAAGGGGCTACTATTTTATATCTACTACATCAAGGACTACATTTTGGAATACATACTTCAATACATAGGAGGATTTATTTTGAATTCCATACCACACATTTAAATTTAAGACAAATTATTTGTATCCCACTATCTCTTTGTATAACTAGCACTAGGGAATCCTAGCTCAAGGGACATTATTTCAATCACACACACACACAATAACTACATAGAGTCTAAAATGTAGTGCAACACTTGGTGACAATCACATTGGGGTGACCGTTGAGGTCATTCTGACTCAAACATATGCATTATTTTATTCATATAATGTGTTTTTGAATATTGTGCATGTATATAGGGTTTATTTTATAGGTTACAAGTGTGACACATTAAATCTAATGTGACACACAATGAACAAGGAGCAACACTAAACAACACAAAAAGAACCATATCCTAAGAAATTTTATAAAAACGGCACTCAAAATAGGCTCTAGTGCTTGGGTGGACATGTCCCTTACAAGTGTTCATATCCCTAAGATTGTCACTTTCTAGAATTAGACACAAAGCTTGCATAGCCTAGAATATCCCCTATTTTATCACTCTCAATCTAGAATCGGTTCGACACAGTAGATACAAGTTGAGACAATCTACAAACCTTATTTATTACTCTTACTTGCATTTCATTTACTTGATCTTGCTTAAATATTGTTATATTTATCTAATCAACAATGTACTTATCTTATATTTAATTTTATTAAATCAGAAAGTAAAACATAATTATATTACATTTTTCACAAATTTCCTAATAATCGGACAAATTTTGTTAATATAGCTAAACTAATGTATGTGAGTAACTTTTGAAAATATTTTATGTTAACACATTTAAGACATGTTGTTAAGCTAGTATCTCCCACAGGTTTAAATGTGAGATAGGAATATGGACAACACCTAAGAAATCATGGGAATAGAGGAATTCAGTTTTATGCAATACATTATGGCAAATCAAAGCAGTTAAACATTTCAACCTTTAATGTCTAATGTACACAAACATAAAATATAAATACCAATAAATATTTTAAGTATTGGTTCCATGATATAACTATTTTCGGAAAATAAAATAAAATATTTGAGGAGATGTCAATTCAAATCAACAAGAGAAGAAACAACATTTTAAAACTAGTATACCTATCTTAAATAAATCTATATACAATATGCTAAGAGGTATCATTCTTGAGGAACCTATTCCACTTATGTCTCAAATTTAATATAGGTTCCTCGAGAATGATACCTCTCAACATATTTTACATATATTTATTTAGGATAGGTATGCTTTAGTTGCACTCTATGAGCATTGCATTTTCTTTATTGAATGATATGTTCAACACTTCAAAAGAATTAAATGTGTAATATAATATATGAGACTTAGTGAGAGTAAGACAATTATTTAAAAATCAAAATTTTACATGCACATCGTGTAAAAAAACAAATTCATATAATGATTTTTTTACAATATAAATAACATTACGTTTCTTCTAAGTACTTGATCTCTCTTCCTCGGCCTTCCATTTGGAATGTTCCTTTCCATTTTTATCTTTTCATAACATTCATATGTGAGTGGAGGTAATATTTTGAGACTTTCTAATGAATTTTCACGAGAGATAGCCACAAATGATAATCCAATTCTTTTCTTTTTCTATATCAATTGCAGATTTTAAAAGAGCTAGAACTTGTGATTTGTGTATTGTCGATGCATAGGAAACCATTATGGTAGTTGGTGTGTCCATCATATTTTTACTAGTGTAATTGGAACTCATACATGGATTTTTATCTTCAAATGATATTCCGGAGAAAATATCGAATTCAACCATAACAGATAGCGTTGGTTTTGGTGGGCCACTCCTGGTTTGTATATTATTCTTTGAATATAACCAAAATCTCCATTTACAAGACCTTATATCTAAAACATTGCGGTTAACAATACCCTTGCATAATTGGTAATCAATAATTCAACATCTTATCATTTAGATCTCCATTTGATGCATTAGTAGTACCTATTTTGGTTGCAATGCTACATGCAATAAATCATTTCAATGAATGTGATTATCTTCTATTATGGTTATCCATGTTTTTTAACAAATAGATGAATTTATTATCATCAAATTCTTCATTTGTAACTCTATCTAGTCCAACATTATTTCTTATCGTCAATAATTTCTTATTGGTTGATTTAAATCTCTCAAATTTGTGATAAGTTGTCGAAACCTTTGTTGATTTTGGTTTTCTCCTTCTTGTATGAATAATTTATCCATAGTAAAACTATTTTGAATTCTTCTCATAATATCTTTGCATGTATATTACTATCATATGGTGGTTTATCACTAACACGATACAAATGCCCCAAATCTCTCGACCAAAATTATAAAAATACCTCTGAAACTCATGTTTGCTTTATCAAAAATATTTGAAGAAGTCAAAATTCTATGTTTTTAGAAAATGTTGTCCAATCAAGCTCATTTCATCGATCAATATGCATCTTATATGGTGGGTCTTTTTCCTTTACAGTCTTCTTCTTAGTATATGTTGTTCATCTTGTGATGTTTGAGCATGATATATTGTAATTCCTCTAACATGGTTGATATCTATGATGACTTCAGTACTTGAAGTTGGAAACATTTATATGTGATTCTTGTTTGAAGACGGTGTACTCTTGTGAACTAAGTAATCATGTTTGTTGTAGATAATATGTTACTTTCTGGAAATAGATACAATTCTGCCATGTCTATGCTAAATTTAAAATGAATTATTTCATTCCTTCTTATGTTGAATGATTCACTGCATGTGGATATAAGAAATTGATTTAGCTTAAACTCGTTAATAATATTTATTACACTTGAACTTATGCTTCAGTCATTCATGATCTCTGATGCATGATAGCTATACCTTGGATCAATTTTAGTGATCCAAGGCATGCTTTCAATTTCATGACGTTGAGGTCATTTTGACCAAGCTAGGTAGAATAATGGATTTCTGAACCCAAACTGTCTTGGGATCACTGGTAACCTCTTTACTCATATCCTTATGCGATCCTTGAACACCATTTAGATTCTTCTTTTGATAAGATTTAATTTATAATTTTATCAATTGATAAGGAACCTATTTAAATATAATTTCCTAAGATTGAAAGCTTATCCTAAGTGACTAGGTTCTTTTATTAATGAGGATTGTTTATTAAAAAGGAAACTTAAGACTAAACTAATAGACTTTAACCTAAGGACCTAAGTTGGTTTCTAACCTAATGTTATGAACCTAACCTAAGACTTGGACTAACCTAAAAGATGGCATGGACGACATACAATGGGATGTTGGTGGCACTAACCTCTAAGTATTTATGAGGATTTAATGTGGCTTTAAACTCTTGGTTGCCACCAATTTTGGTGAGTGCATGAAGGTTAGTAGGAGGATGAGTTGGCACCTCTGCTAAATTTTTGGATGCATGAAATTTTAAACTTGGTCATAGCCAAATATGAGTTGGTGGTGGTGGGAGATAAGGAAGGACTGTCAGTCCTGTTTGCATTAATTGGTCTTGGAAATTGTGAAAAACTTCCTAGGAAGTAGGGGAAGTTGGAAGAAAGGATGGTTTTTGGTTTTTCATTGTTCATTTGGTTTTTGCGAGCTTGTAGCTTTGCATGTGGTTTTTCATTTTCAAACCCCCAGTTCAAATCTGTGCATGATTATTTCACCTTACATGGCAGTGATGGTAACGAAAATAAGGCTGGGAGGTTATAAGAAGAAGGAAAAGAAAGTTTCAGAGTTGGTTGTTGGTGTTTTCATGGAAATATTTCTATCGAGGCTCTGCTTGAATATTTACAACAAGGAATAGAAGACATGAGCTCTATTAGGCATGATAGGCCCTATCTCTTTAAGTCTTCTAGCTTTTATTTAAATGTCTTCATTAAAATAACTCTTCTCTTTTGGAAACTTTCTGGTTCTAGTTTTGTGTTTCTCTTTCCTTGCTTCAATGGTGTTTCGACTTGATTCTTTTAGATGAATAATTATTTTTAAGTTGTTGTGTGGAATATGGAATATGGAATATGGAATATGGGTTGTATCGTTCGATCACAGTAATGTTAGCTTATTTGCTTATAAAATTTCTTGGCCGTATGAAACTATGATTATACCTCTGTTGGAGGGATACCCTGTTTGGGTATTGTGTATGCCTTAATAGTAGCCTAGTTTTTGGCTGGAATATGTAGATTCTCAATTAGAATTCTTTCCTTATCATTATGATTGAAGTTTAACAGTATAGGAGACTTCATTTTGGCAGTTTAATATTTACACCTTCATTTCAGGAGAATTTGTGTTCTTCATGTTGGGTCGGTTTCTTGTTGATAATAGTTGAGAATCAACAATATTGGTTGACAAAAGTCATATCTGTAATTTTCTTCCTTGAATCTTTCTTCTTTATTATTCAGGAGTATATGAACACTCACCTTGAGCTTGAAATTGTATCATATTTTCTCCTTTTGTTGAACCTTGTCTGGGTAGAAGTATTTTTCAATGGAAGTTGAATAGGAAAATATGTTTGTGGAATGTTTTGGTTTTGTTATTTTGCATTAAATCGTATTTTGTAAACCCATTCTGGGCTTGTGGTTTCCTTAATTAGATCTAGTTGATCTATGGTAGGTATGCAAATATTGTTGACTCTTGATGAGAATTTTGTAAGAGGGAGGTTGTTCGCATGTTCTCTCTGTCCTTCTTGTTCGGATGATTGTTATTTCTTTTGGCGTCCAGTCTTGAATTGAGACTGAAATTGTTCTCTTTCCTTTTTGTCACTAAGTTTACTTGGAACTCAAACCCTTTTTGGGTTACCTTGCCAAACGAGGAAACATTGGTTGATTGTTATGAGATTTATTATATCTTAACAAAAGATTTAGTGTTGTGGTGTGATCTGGATAAACTATGTCTTCTTCCTAGTGAGGGAAGTATTGTTCTTCTTAAGTGATTCTCTTTTAAGAGTTGTTTCCAACTTTTGAGTTTGTGGAACTTGGAAATATGTGGGTGTATATTGGCATTCATTTCTTGTTTATAGTTCATATTGTCTTGAACCTTGAGTTATCATGTCGTCTTCATGACCATGATACTGTTGAATCTAGTGTATGACTTCCCTTGGGATGGTTGGTGTATTGTGTTGTCTGTTATTTGTTGTTTCATTCATTATTTGGATCCTTTCATTAAGATGAGTTCCATCATTTGGATAAGACTGTGATATATTATAAAGCTCAGAATTGACTATTATGTCTTTGACATTAGCATTGGAATATAATTATGTTGTTAATGATATATAAGGGACTACTTAGCATTATCTATGACTGTAGTATTGAGTTCTAAACTTGGGTTGGAATGAAAGCCTTTAGGGAACCTTTACAGATGTGGATGTTTTTGGGAAGCCTGAATATTTGTTATGTATTGATCACTTAGATCCTAACTTTAAATGAATTCAGGTCTGTAGGGAAATTTTACAGTGAGTTATGTTGGCCTTGTTTTTAATCTTTAGTTGGATAAACCTTCCTTACCTGGAATGTTGAGACTTATTCTTGATCAATCTAATTTTTAGACTCTGTGTTGAGCCTGATATAGTTATGATTGTTTGATGGAATGTATTTATATTTTTGGTTGATATTTCAATTATTATTCAGGTTGTTAACTTTTGAATAACAAAACAATATACTTATTATAGAAAGGTAGTTTTGTATATCTTTGTACTTCTTCTTCTTGAAAAGTCGAATAGGTTGAGTTGAGGAACTTAAGTTGGAAACTTGACTGAGAAGATAAGATTAGGATTGGAAATATGAAATTCTCCCTTCTTTAATACTGTTGTTTTGATTTCTAGCATGTTGAAATGAGTTCATATGGATGTGGAAATAGAATTAATTATGATGATTTAATTAGTTCTTGCTTATACATTACTTATAGATTCCATAATCTTTCTCTCTCCTTCTTGGTTTGTAATATTTTGGGAAATTCTTTCTGTTAATATTCTTTTATGACTTTAGAATTGTTCCATAAATAGCGAGGGTTACTCATGTTTATGAAACCGTTAGATAAAAGAACAATGTTTTAATATTATAGAGCTTATCATGCTCAGTTCATATGAACTGAATCATGTTAACAATTTTGCAGATGGATTTCGTAAAATATGAAAGGAGAAATACATATAGAAAGTTACATCTGTTTTACTAAAGAAATTGTCTCTTTATTATGATGATTATGTAGCGACATTACTTTAGATGTAATTTTTTGGGAAAATGTATTAAAACTAGTTGTATTGATGCAATGAAATTTTGTAATACTTTGAAATATTTCGGTATTCAGTGAGTGGATCACTCCTTTTTGATAAATGAATGGCTTGATGATTGTTGATTACTATTTTATTGTGATACTTTCATTGGCATTAATTGTGATGTATTATAGAGTAATATCATGCTTGAAGGGGAAGTTTAAGTATTTATGAGATATGGGATTAAGAAACTTAATAGTCTTATAATATATAAGACTATTGGATTAAGGATCTGAAATATTAGTTGGTTTATTTTCATGTAAAAGTGCACAACTAAGAGTTGATACTCTTGAGTAGATCCTTAAAATAGTAGAAAGGGAATATGATTGAAATATATATGTGTGTGTGTGTGTGTGTGTGTGTGTGTGTGTGTGTGTGTGTGTGTGTGTGAAATCCTTGGTGTATTAAAGCTTATGTGATATGTTTTCATAATTAGGACATTAGTCCTTTTAAGGAAAAAAGGATATTTTCCTTGAAATTAATCATAGAGATTAATTTGAGATCTTGTTAAGTGTTATGAATAGATTATGAGGATGGTTGATTGTGTTCTTCCATAGGCTGATTTCTTAAATCAAAATATGGATTCTTAAAAAGGGAACTAAAGGATCTAGACTTCAACATTATAAAGTCTAAAATAAAAGTTTAAATAAGCTTGTTTTAAGCTAAAATTGTAGTAAAAAGATCTAATGAACACAACTTCATAACATTGAGATCAATCATGTCGTTATATGATATAAGTTGATACATTTAAGATAAAATTAAACATGTATTCGGAATGGTTAGGAAAGCAGATTATATTTGCAAACCCACCTCTCGTGTAATTTACACCTTGCAACCTTATAGGTTAAATGATGCTTAGTTGACTCTTAAAGCGTTGTTATCATTAATCTGTAAGACAATGATTAATTGGGTAATAACTTATAATCTAAAGTGTGTTAGTCCAGTTGAGGAAACTTAGTTGGATGTTGGAACATAGTAGGCGACATAGTAACTTCACAATGACAGGGGTCATTACAAGGATACTATGATGCAACTCGCTATGCTCCAACACTCCACTCGGTCAATTAACTCGATTAACATAAGTGGAAGACTAGATCATGGTCCCATCCTAAACAAGGATAGAAACATGATCTAGTGTTGAGGTCAACTCATGTTGACTTAGGGTAACTAGACACACCCAATCGACATAAGTCGATTGAGTATGTCTATGTATCCTTAGTCACCATGAGTAGTCTTCCACACTAGTGCATGTTGCTTCCCTTGTCTAGTGTGAAACCTTGAATCAGATTGAATTGACAGAAGTCAGGAAAGACCTTTCTAGATAACATAACAAGTGTGGTGAGGGACATATTCCTTTCGACGAGTATGTCGTCTAGGAATGTAAACATGTTAAACATGTTTTAAAAATTTGGCCAAAGTATCGCAAGCTACTAGTTGCATTGTCCTATGTCACCTAGTTTAAGATATAGGATTTTAGATGAATATTGGTAACAAATATTCACAAGGGCTTCCCGATAAAATGGAGTTGATTTTTGAAGATTCCAAGTGAGTGCAACTTTTGTTCTACGAGAACATTGTCTTTCGTTGTCGTATGTGTCATTAAACTGGGCACCTTCACGACGCTTGTCCTCAACAACACCCCATGGCATGAAACAAGAAATCTCCTTCGGTCAAGGTGAAAGGTTGGCACCTTTCACGCCTCATGAAAGCAAAGAAAGCCCTCCTTTGGTTGATGTAGAGGACTTGCGCGTTGGTGCTTCCTCTTGTCGAGGGATTGGAAGTGTCAAGAGGTCTCATGTTTCTGAATCCTCAGATTCAAATCTTGATCATGGTTGTCTTGACATGGAGGCTTCCCATTGAGTTTTGGCTCTCCACCTGATAGTTGGATAATTCTTACTAAATCTAAAGACAAGAAGGGCGTTTTAAGCCTCCCACCATCTCCTTGGCTTTCTTCTCATTCATGCACTTCTTGTTATTGCTATTCATTTTTGTAGTCCTTGTAGCGTTTTCTACCATACCCTTGTGATGTTTTGTGAGACGGTGTGTTATTCGGTCACCCCTTACTATGTAACTCTCTTTTATTTTATTAATATTAAAGGCACTTCCAATTGTCAAAATTATTTTGAGGGCCATCAATTGCCGTTGAAATTAATGGTATTGTGGAATCTGGAATCTCGATGTAGAGATGGTGTTGATATTTTGGGAAGAAAGTGCGGGAAATTGGGAAATAAAAGGAAAGAATAAATGAAAAGTGGGTCCTACATACGTAGTAGTAATTTCAACAAAACAGTCATGCGTCGTGTTTGGAGTAATTAATAGATCACGTGTGTTTAATTCAAAATAATTCACGCGGAAGATCCAGCTGACCTGACTCATCTAATGAATTATGTGTCATTTTGCACTGGTTAAGTATTAAGAGGATGTTTTCGTGCCTGCCTTAAACAAATAATCCCTTTCATGGAAGCGATTAATTGAAGCGTGGATCGAATATAAACACGTCGGAAGCACTGGATTTATTTCCCCACCACCTACGCTTCGCTTCGCTTCCCATGACCTTCAAACACCATATGCACATTCACCGCCCTTGAGGTCTTTTTGTAATCTGTTTTTTTATATAAAATTTATAACAATAAAAAAGTATTTGACTCTAGACTGGTTTTATGTATTAAGCTCGGCAACAATGAAACCATGTACCGCACCGCTCACTATTTTTTATGCCGGGATGGTAAACGTTTATGAGGATGTCTCCGCTGATAAGGTAGGCTGATTAAATCCTCTTGTTAGGATGGAATATAGTTGAAATTAGGATATCATGATGGTTGCAAATGGTGGGTTAATGAAACCTGCAACTGCAACTAGACTATCTTTCTCTCTTCAAACTAAACAAGGTTTCGTTCCAGCTACTCTGCCTTTACTACCCGGCGTTCCCATTCGCAGGTTGCAATCTGGTAAGATACCCTGGCTAACACACTCTGTTTGGGATTTTTAATTTCTGTTTGGGCCATGAAGGATTGTTACTGCTTCTCCATTACCTACTTATTGCAGATCTTCCTGTTGCCAGAAAACACTCTCTTCAACGGTTTCTTGAGAAACGCGAGGACAGGTGAGGTACATTCACCAACTTATCTTCTTTTGTATTTTTGGTTTTTGTCGTGCAGACTAAGCAGCAGATAACCCTACGCGGGTGGTGCGGATGAGGAGGCATTCTTTTCATCATCGCTCTTGAAACAAAAGTGACATTCAAAGAGCTGCTCTGCTATCGTCAAATCACTCTTTTCTCGTTTGTTTGTTTTTTTGGGAAGTATTTTACGAACTTGGATTGCTTATGTGCACATGTTCATGATGTCGTGCAACTCCCGACTACGTCTTTCTTCTCTCTACTCGGAGTCGGAGTCGGAGTCGGAGTCGCAAATGGATATTGATTTTTGTTCTTTTTTCTTCCCCAACTTAGCAGATCAATATATGAAGTTTGTGTTGGCATGTTGTTTAAATGCGTTCCTTTATGGATGTTAATTAAATACGGAATAAACTTGTAAATAAACACACATAGTACGTCTATACCAATTAATTAGGCGTAAATTTGATATTAATCCTTACATGCGCTGAAATTAAAATTTACAAATTAAAATATAATAATTGGGTAAGAAATTGGTTAATTGGGGGATAGTTGTTTAGGTTCTGAACATGCCAACAACAAATATGACATTTGAAAAGTTGATTGTCTAAAAGAAGAACCAATATTTGTGCACCCTAAGTTTAAGGGTGCACATAACCACCATAACATCATATAATTCAAAACAAAAATTACCCTTTAATAGGTTATGTTCTCCCTATTATATATATTTCGTTTTAGATATTAAAATAATGTGGAAGAGACATTTTTAAAAATATTTAAATTTGGTTATTTTAAATACAAAGAAATTCAAGGTGAACCATTACTTGAGAATTAAGTCATATATATATATATATATATATATATATATATATATATATATATATCTTTCTACCTATTTGTCATCATTTGATTGGCTAATTGGGGTGAAATGACTTGATGTGACTTATTTTATAGGGCATTTTTTTCAAAATGTAAGTGGAAAAGTGACATGTACTAGCTCCCTAATTTTCATGTACCCTCACAAGTATTGGTCCATGCTCAACAATTGGCTCCTCTCTCTTAGATTGTGAAGATGATGTAAAGTTGATCCCAACAAAGTCAATTTAAGTAAAACCTTCATGCACATCAAAGTAGATTATCGTATGCCTAAAATGTGCATGGTCCAACTATTTAGTAGTGTGCACAACAAGGTAGGTGGAAAAAGTCATTTAAGGGTTAAACATGTTTCACGAAATAAACCATGGTTATGTGAAATCATAAAAGTATGTTCCATGGCACAAGAGCATTTGAATCAACAACACATAAGGAGATCGATGTCATCAATTAGTTGAGGATTTAAGATGACATGAGATCAAACAAGCTATAAGATGAACACGAGGATGCTTCGAGAGACATTGATTACATGACATCTCAACACCAATCAAACATACTCTAGGGGTATCTAAAGAAGGAATTAAGAAATATTCATGATTTAATTGAGTACGATCGGTGGTGTACAAAATAATATTTATTGCATGGGTTCTCATTTGAGACAATTTTAGAGTTTTGGATGTTGGACATAGTTGAATATGGGAAAGAATGAAGATGTTAAAGTGCAAAACAATAAATGTGGAGACTGGTAGAGTTTTTATGACGCGTGTGCCAAAGTGTTAGTATTGTCTATTACTTTGTATCATGCATGATGTAGAAATCTCATGATTGTAATTAAGGCTTTGAGTAATATATATCAAAAAATGTTTATGTTTGGTTGTAGTTGTGTGATAATTCTTGTGCAATATGTATATGTTTGTATGATTTAGTGTTTTTCTACGTAATAATGGATGTTGTGTATATTCGGTATATCAACGATGTTATAGTTATATCCTATTTGTGAATAAATCTCAAGCTATGATTTTGTGAGTTTAGTTTGGTGTGGGCTTGAGTTCGTTGTGCTACTTTCTCATTATGATGGCCTCAATGATCTCTTCTCTAGATTCGGTCATACCTCCATATTCACAAGTGGTTGCATACATCAATATAGGTGTGATTATTTTCTCTATTTATTGCACACACATGTTGAGTTTGATGTAGACCTCCTTGGAATTTGATAAGGATATTGAGGAAAGATTTTGATTTTGTTTCCAAAATCTAATTCAACTATTTTACGAGGAAGGAGTTCATACACCACCAAGTGGAAGGATTGAATGGATCATGCTTAAAAGAATGGAGTGATTTGAGTGACAAACATTTGATTTTTCCATGTCGATGCTAGATGGAAGAGATTAAGAGATTGTGTATGATTGCAAGATTAATTGTATAATGATTTATATGAGGCTCTTTTTAGAGTTTCTAAACCATGTGTATTTGTGGGTTGTTGCGGATACAAATAGGTGAAAATGTCGGTACAAATGAAGCAAAGGTCGTACCAACACACAAATAGGAGAAAATGTCAGGTACAAATGAAGAAAAGATGTTAAAGAAAACATGCAAGGTTTGGACTCAAGCTCTACATGTGTGGTGAACAGTTTTTTGAATAGTTGTGTTAAAAGTATCGAGTGTAAAGAATGCTTATACATGAGAAGAGGAATTTGATTTCTTTTATGAACCAAGAGGATAATTTATCGTAGGATTTTGTAGCTCAAAAGAGCTAAAAATTTCTTCATGTGAGGGCTAAGGTGGTTTACATTGTTGTAGGAAAATGTGAGTTTGAAATTGTGTTTAAGAGAATCACGGTGAGATTTTATAGATGTATAATCGAGAGGAAGATGAGATTTCCTATATGTGGAAGGCTGAAGAGGGATTTTATAGCCAAGGACCCTAGGAAGGAGGTAGAACCATTCTAGGTGAATTTCATTGAGTCATCTCAAGGATAGGAAGGGAAAACATATAGTTTGCATATGGAAGACTTTTTATTGAGGAATATGTACTACACAAGTAGGAATCTCTTTAATTGTGCTCATCTAGGAGTCAATGGTGAGGATGAGCCACTCAAAATGAAGGAATACATAGATCCCGAGGAAAATCCCAAATAAAGTTAGCATGTATATATCAATGTGTAATTATGTTCTTTAAAGGGAAGAGGTTTAATTCAATTGATGCAAATGGGATTGATAATTTTCAAGATGGAGAAACTATATTTGTATTGGAATAAATTACTAATAACTCACCGAACAATTAGGAAAGATTGAGCACTAGTATTGGTTGTGGGGTTTATGCACTAGTTGGACTTGTTAACACTTAGTAGATGCGCCAATTGGACTTTAATTATGGATGGAAGTGGAGCATCTGTGTCGCACATATAAGTATCCCATCTTTGAGTACGAGCACACCTTAGATTGGGAATTTGTTATAGGTTACAATTCTTTTTATTACTATACGTCTGATAATGACAACACATACATGTCATAACATGGTAGGAATTGAAAGTTGAGAGTGTGACAACTACACGTGGAACCATCCAATATAGTGATAGGAGGAATTGTGACGTGTGAGGAATCCACAATTTGAATCACAAAATCTAGATACATTATCCTAAATTTACCAAACATTTCATAAAATTTTGATGATTAGAAACATATTAGAGTATGCATGAAGAATAATGAATCCAAGAATTTTTTATTTCATATATCACTAAGTCAAAGTTTTAATGATCAATAGGATCAAAAGTGAGTATTCTCTAGCTAACCCATAATGATATCCATTTTCCTTTAGTTAATAAGTTGCTTTTAATGAATACTTTTATTTACTCATCTTGACTTTAAGGTTCTCAATACAATAGTACCCAAAATTTGGTCATGAAATTTGAGCATAATGATTTTACATGTATCATAACATTATCCCACTTTCTTATATATTGTGTAAAATTAAATCTTTTTAATCTATTATAAACTTTGAGTCCACTAAGTAATGAATTATTCTTTAGCTTAGCACTTCAAAAATCAATACACCTTATAAAGAACACATCTTTAAACTCTCTTCAATCTATCTCATCTCTTATTTGGTTATAGCTTAATCTTAAACAAGTTCAATCGATGAATTTGTTCATAGTTCAATGAACATGTCCTTGCAATAGTAATATTTTCAAATGCATAAGTTAACTTTAGTTGGAATAAGGTTTGTTCATTTAGAAATCATTCGAATTGGTCACCTATATAAACATGTGCTCTTATGTATTACATACATCTAGGGATCGATGATCACTCTGTATAAAACTTATTTTTCATGCTTGGTAACTATTACTCTTAAATGTAACAATCAAGTGATACATTTTCCTCATAAGTGGGTACCTCAAGGGCCTACCAGATTTTGGTGTGATTGGGCTTGATAATGTGGAATAGACCACAACATTTGAGAGATATTATTATTATGCTATAGTTCCCTTTACTTTTCCTCATTTCTTCCCTCTATTCACACCTTACACCCATTATATCTACTTATACTATTACGATCACTCATTAATGATCATTACATGTTATTATCCTTACTTTTGGTCACCTTGGAACTTTGTCATTATTCCCATAATTTACCTTCTCGCTTTTATCCTCGTTGTGTTTACACCCCATGTCTTTAGGGTTCCCAGTCAACTCCATTTCCCCTAGGAAATGGTGTCAAGTTTGGTTTTTCCATACGAGCGGTGATGTGGGCTATATATACCCCTTTTCTTTGTCATTTAGATCATTCCCTATTACACACTCTAAAAACACTTCATTTGCATGCACATTGGAAATTTGTGCACATTTTCACACCTAAAGGATATACTTGTGGTTTTGGATTTTTCTATTTTACATTTTGGTCACCATAAAGATCTAGGACTAGAGGTTTTCTACTTGAGATTTCCCCTTCTCCATCCATAGTGATTATCTCTTGGTGTTGTCTCTGGGGAGGATCATGCATCAACAAACACATTGTAGGAAAATATTTCTAACCCTTTTTAGTTCCTTTTTTTCTTGTATAATGTTGTTGTGTTGATGGTTGGTCATTCATTACACTTGGGTATATTTCTAGGTCCTAATCACATACTACTATTCATATGATTCCTAAGTGAGAAAACTAGTAATTGACATCTATTTTTGGCCTCTTTTATGTCTTTCTAGTTTCCTTTTTGGTCTTACACACCCCACAACCCAAAGATGATATTCATTTCTTTATCTTTATTTGTCACAAATTAGGAAGGCGAGAGGGGGTGAATTAGTGTTTGTTCAAATTTTACCTCACAAAACAATTCACTTAATTTGTATCACAAGATCAAATAAACATTCACAAGAAGATAAAAAGAGATATAACACATAGAGATAAAATTTAATGTGGGAAACCCAAACTGGGAAAAAACCCACTGAAACCAAGAACTAGCTTAGGACAAGAATTTCCTATAAATGTTACATGATTTCATGGTTGAGCTTCAACTCAACTTGGAGCTGCAACTCCAAAATTTAACCAAGTTGCTACTAATCTTTGAAAAGATTCAACTTGTATGGAAGCTTCAACTCCCAAATTTGGTCTAGCAATAACTAACCTTTAGTAAGCTTCAACTTACAGGGAAGAAAAAACTCCCCACATGTAAGTTAGTAACTTAGAATTTTTCATAATTTTGATCACACTTAGTTTTTTGTCTCAAACAACTGATAGTGACCACCAAATCAATTCTCTTCTTCTCAATTTTCCTTATTCACTCTCTTCGATCATCTTCTCAAAGACATGATATTTGTCATACAAGGTTTCTTTTATACACATTTTTGTCATATATCACTCTACTCACATGCACTTTCAGCAGCATACCCTTCACACACACTAGTTTTTGTATCCCGAAAGTCATATAAACCTTTCACATTCTATTTCTTGAGCTAAAAAAACTACTGGACTAGCTTTCCAACTTCCATATTTATCATATCTACCTTTTGGACTTTTCTTCATTTCTTATATCTAACTTTTCATTATTTTAAGAAAAGACTCTTCACATTTTTTGTTCTGATGGGTTCGAGAAAGGTTTAGAATAAGTTCAACATTTGTAACTCCTCATTGCTTTGTCATGTAAACATATTAAGCCTTTGATATTCTTCCATACATTCAAGAGTTCTCAAAGAACTTGGTGTTTGTAGGTTGACAAGTGGCACTTCTTTAGCTACTCAATGTAACTAACTTTTGAGCTTCTCCATGAGCTCCTTCACTTCAAATAAGGATGTTTCATGTTTTTCTCCACTTGAACCAGACCTTACAACTTCACATAAAGATCAAACATAACTTGGAAGCTCAACCAACATCACACTATTTAAAAAAAAAATAGATTGTGTCAACACCTTGTTATGCACTTCATCAGGTATATTCCCAGTCAATAAGCTTCATCATACAACCACACCTCCTTTCGATGAAAATTGGGTTATACTTTCCTTTGAACTATTCCTCATAGACTTGCCTGACTGAGATAAAATTTTGTCATGAATTTCTCCTTTATTTTGAGATGAATCAACCTAATTTATTTTGCAACACCTTTTTCGACCTCCTTACAGACATTACCTACAATTTTTGGAATTTTTCATTGGTTAAAATTTAATTTTCAAGGATTTTCCAACTTCATGAGGATTACACCTATCAAACCAAACTTGCACATCACTACTACCATGGCAAAAAATGAGCTTGTCACACTTCAAAACACTTTGGATTGTTTTAACCTTCTTAGTCCTTTAGTCTCATTTGTTGGACACATGTCACCATTCTAGAAAACCTCAAAGTGATGTACTTGGGTGGACTTGATCCCAAAAAATAAACCATATTTAGTAAAGTTTCAGGTCCATCAGTACCTTTTGTAGTCAACAATCCCGTCCTCGTAGCCAATCAAAATTTGACATGGATTTGTTCTTCTTATTAGGTGTGTATTATTGCAAAGTTCTAGCCAATAATAAAGCTCCACGTACTTCACACTATTAGACTATTCTTAACCTCCACTAGCCACCACAAGAAGAAAGCCAATAAGGAAGTTATATGCCCTTCGTACTATGTCGGTTGTTCTTAACCTCCACTTGCCACCATGAGAAGAAAACCAATAAGGAAGCTCCACACCCTTTGCAATGTCATACTTTTGATAACCTATATCTGACCAATATGAAACATGATCTATTAGGGAGGTTTCATGTTCTTTTCAGATTTGTAGTGTCACTTTTCACATTTTCTAGCTCTATGTCATAGCATGAAAGGTGAGCCAATCGAAGGCTCCACACGTTTACACATTTCATGGTTTCGGACACTGATTTATTTTGTCACAACTTTATTCTTTTCTTCACAACTGTTGGGTGGACTACAAAATTTATCTAACCCTGTTTATCCCATAGACCTACATTTTGTGAAACCTTTTTTCTTGAGGTGGAAAAAGAATGATGATACATGTCTATTGAGTTTCAAGAATGGGGATGCATGCAGCATGTTGACTTATGATAACCCAAATTTGATCTTCCTCACCATGCGGACCTGAATTGTAATTAAATCCCGCTCATCCCGACCTAAAAACTTAAAATGGCCATAACTTCCACCAGAGAGATCCAAATTGTACAAAGTTAGTCTATTCGGAAAGGTCTCCTTGAGTTATGAAATTCTCAAAAACACATACCTCCACCATCTCCAAAATCCCTTGCACATGCTAGAACAATAATTTCAAACCTGCAGAGAATCTGAGCCAAGCATACTAACCTTTTCCATACCTCTAGTGGACTTTAATCTCATAGACCAAACTTATAACATCTTGAACCTATCCTAGAACCATCATGAAAGCTCAAAAAACCAACCTGAGACCACTACACACCACTGACAGACACCTATCTGCATGACATTTCACTCCTCCTTTGCCATCAATACCATGTGACATCAATGAAGAAACCAACCAATGCAACAAGGTTCAATAATCTCCCCCTTTATCATTGATGGACAACACACTTAGAAACTTTGATGGCAAGCCAATGCACCAACATCTTCAGATATGCAAGCCAATGATTTTTTTATCACACTCTCTCCCCCTTTGAAATCTATGAAAAATGTGCACACACACAACAAAATGAACACCATGAAATAAAAATCATGATAAAACATGTTCTTACCTCAAGATTATCCCCATGGAAAGATGTTTCTCTTTTTATTGATAAAAAAAAATCAGATGTAATCCTTTCTTCATCAAACACCTACAATAATCCCCCTGAGATATTCAACCCTTTTACTTTCTACAAATGCCTTTTATGAGATTTTTGACTTGTGCCTTGGGTTAGAGAACTAAATCCCCTATCTAGACTCAACCTGATCCTTCTTGGAGAAACTTTGGCACTTGAGCTTCTCCCTATCATTCTGATATCTTTAGTGACTACTAGGGGATGATCTTACCCCCAATTTATGCCTTAATTGTTCAAAATCTGCTCTTGGTAGAGGTTTAGTCATTATATTAGCTACTTCTTCCTTTGTAGACACATGTTCAAGCCTTATTATTTTCTCATTGAATTTTTCCCTCAAAAAGTGATATTTGATGGGTATGTGTTTTTCTTAGAATGCAACACTGGATTATTTGAAACACTTATAGCACTTGTGTTATCACAATATAGAGGAATAGGACCTTCACTCTCAATTTTGTAGTCTTCAATAGTTTTCTTCATCCACATCACTTGTGTACAACAAATGGTTGCAACATACTCATCCTCACAAGTAGAAAGAGCTACAAGATATTGATTTTTACTCAACCATGAAACAAGGCACTTACCTACAAAGAAGGCTCCACCAGTTGTGTTTTTCCTATCATCAATGATTTCTACCCAATCTGCATTTTTGAAAGCTTTGATTTGAAATTCATTGCATTTTGGATACCAAAGACCATAGTCCAATGTCCCCATGAGATACTGGAAGATTATTTTGACTTCTTGGAGATGCACTTCCCTTGGTTCTTCTTGAAATATCCCAAACCAACTTACATGATATCAGTCTAGATTTTGTTGAATACCAACTATATAGGGTCCTTTGGTGAGATATATTCCTTACTTGAGTTTACATCCTACACTCATAGGAGTGCTTACTAGCTTATAATCTTACATTTGAAATATTCTAAGTGTTTCTTTTATGTACTTTGCTTGTGAGATAAAGATTCCTTCTTTTCCTTGAATAATTTGTAGCCCTAAGAAGAATGAGATTTCACCTAACATTGACATTTCAAACTCCTTTTCATTACCTTTGAAAAACCATGTGACATGCTCTCATTATTTACCCAAATATGATGTCATCTACATAAATAATAATAAAAAAGTGTTCTTCTTCTTTTATATACAAGTTTCTATCAACTACACCTTTTCTAAATCCTTGCTCAATCAAGTACTTGTCTAACCTATTATACTAGGCTCTAGGTGCTTGTTTGAGCCCATAAAGTTCCTTCTTCATCTTGCACACATAATCCATGTCCTCAGTAAGAGAGAAACCATCAGGTTTTTCAATGTAAACCTCCTCATTCAAGTGCCCATTAAGGAATGTTGATTTCACATCCATTTGATATAATTTGAAGCCTTTGTGTGTTGCATATGCTAAGAAAATCCTAATGGATTCCATCCTAGCCACAGGAGAAAATGTCTCATCAAAATCTACTCCTTCCACCTGAGCATATCCTTTACATACCAACCTTTCCTTATTTCTAGTAACTTCACCTTTTTCATTCAATTTGTTTCTAAACACCCACTTGGTTCTAATAATGTTTTTTCCTTTGTCTAGGTACAAGCTCCCATGTTTCATTCTTTTCAATTTGGTCCAACTCTTCATTCATTGCATTCACCCAATTTTGATCCTTGCTAGCCTCCATGACATTATTTGGTTCTATTTTGGACAAGAGAGCAATATTTTCTTGATTTTGAGAAATTTTTAGCCTTCTTGTTTGGATGCCTTCTTCTTTGTTTCCTATGATTTGACTTGGAGGATGAAATCTTTTAACTTTCACCTCTCTTAGTATTAAGTCTCTCTTATTCTTCTTCATGTTCAACTTCTGAAATTTCTTCATCATCCTGATTTGTAGCAGTTTGTGGAGTCTCATTGGGCTGAGTTATGACCTTATTTGGATAGGATTCATCAATTGTGACATTAGTACTCTCAACTATCTTTTTTTGATCTTATTGTAGCATATATATGCTGAACTAACAATTGAGTAGCCTAAGAAAATACCTTCATCACACGTTGAATCAAACTTACCTAGATTGTCATCATCTCTCTTGATGTAGAACTTACTTCCAAAGACCCTTAGATGTTTCACACTTGCAGATATACCTTTCCAAATCTCATATGGTGTCTTATTTTTGTTAATTCTGATTTGAAATCTATTTAAAATGTTATATTTATATTCCAACTACTTCTCTCTAATATCCATCACAGAATTTTTGATTCATTAATCATAGTTCTATCCATTTCTTGTATTATTATTATTTCTTTCTTTTACCACCCCATTTTTTTAGGTGTCCTTTCATATGATATTTATCTTCTTATTCCATGATTCTCACAAAATTCATCAAATTCATCTAACCAAAACTCTCCTCCTCTGTTAGACCTTAAGCTCTTTATTTTTACATTCTTTTCATTTTCCACTAGTGCTTTGAATGATTTAAATATTTCTAGTGCCTCTGAATTTTATTTGAGAAAGGAAACCCATGTCATCCTTGTAAAATCATCAATCAACAACATGAAATATTTATCTCCTTGAATGCTTTTAGTTCTAGGTTGGTCCTACAAGATCAATGTGTATCAAATCTAGAGGCTCTATAGTGGAGTATTCTTTTGATTTGAAACTTATTTTAGTTTGTTTCCCATGAAGGAATGCTTTACAAATATTATCATATGGTTTTATGATCTTAAACATGTTCCTTACACATCCCATGGAGCTAATTCTGAAAAGGTTATCAAAATTGAGGTGTCCTAGTCTTTTGTGTCAAAGCCAACTTTCATCCACCTTACTAGTGAAGCATTTTTCTTTGTTTACCTCCTTTAAAACATACATATTATTTTTGGTTCTCTTTTCCTTTCCAACCACCTTACCTGATTTTTATTTCTTTATGTCACATCCTTTATCATGAAAAATATTGTATATCTTTGCTTGCACATTTTAATGACACTCAAGATATTGTGCTTCAATCCCTCAACATACAACACATTTTTAGTGATGGATTTTCCATTGTCAAGACTTAGTTTACCTTTTCCCACAATATTTTTTGAGGTATTGTCACCAAAACTCACCATACCTAAGCATTTTCTTCTAGAGAGATGAACTTACTCTTATTTCCTATCATGTGGCTTGAGCACCCACTGTCAATATACCACTCCATGTCTTCACTTTGAGAATGAAAGGAAGTTTGAGCTATCAATCCTTGTTCCTTTGAATTTTTAGGATCTGATTTGACCATGTAAACCTTCTTGCTTTTCTTTGGAGGTATTTGATAACAAAACTTAGCTATATGCCCATACTTTTGACAATTGTAGCAAATCATCTCATCCTTACTTCTCAAATGATAAAAATCAAGATGTCTACCATGACCTTTAGAATACTTTCTACATTTTGAGGCTTTGTGACCAAATTCATTGCATGAAAAACAATATCCATAAAATGAATGGGCATACCTCATAGCATGATGTTGTCTTCTGGAATGATATCTCTTCCTAAAATCAACTCTCTTATATTTAAGAGGTTCTTGAGTTGTCTTTGTTATTTTCTTGCTTGTTGATTTGTCATCCTCATTATTCTCCTCAAATCCTAGACCATATTTTTCATTGAAATCTATTTTCTTTCCTAACAGGTCATCTAGTTCATTTTGATCTTCTCAAACTTGTGATACATCTTCAATTTGGTGGAGGTCCAATATAATTGGGTTTGCAACATCTCCAGTTCAGATTTGAGCTTTAGATTCTCTTCTTATTTTATTTTAAAATATTCTTAAATTATCTTGATTTGTGCCTCAAATTCCTTGACCATTTCTTCATGTTCTTGAGCTTCTTTTTTTGTTTTTCTTTAAGAAGATTGATTTTTCCTTCATACTCTTTCACCATCAATTTCAGTTTTTGATTCTTCTTTCTTTGATGTTTCAACTCTTCTAAAGCATTGATTAATTCAACCTCAAGGTTAACTTTTGCCTCTTCTTCATCTGAACTATCATATTCAGTTTGAATTTTTCCTTTTGAATTGTTTTGCAGAAGATATTTCCATAGCCATGAACAATGTTTTAGCTTGAGTCCCTTCATCATCACTCTTAGAGTTGTTGAGTCACTTGAATGAAGAACTTGAACCTTCTTATGTGTAGAAATTCTTCTTGTTTTTGAAGTATTTCTTCTTGCCCCCTTGCTTCTTGAATTTCTTATTTTTCCTTTGAGAAGATTCTTCATCATCTTGATCCCCCTTGTGTTTGTTGGGACATTTTGTAGAAAAATGACCAACTTGGCCACAATTGAAACATTTAAATGGCAGCTTTCCCTTGTACTTACCTGATCCTCTTTTCATCTTCCTCACAAACATGGATTCCACCTTCTCATCATCTATCTCCATGTCAGACTCAACTTTATTCTTCTTGACCTGTGATTCCTTATCAACCTTGAAGGTTGCCTCTTTCTTGATTGAATTTGAGTCACTAATTCTCATCTCATATGCAGTTAAAATTCCATGAAGATCATCCATTGTCAAGGTGGTTAAATCCTTGGCTTCCTCTACTACTGACACTTTGGAATAAAATTTTGAGGATAAAGATCTCAACACTTTTTGAACAACCACACTCTCTTCTATTTTCTCTCCTAAGCCTTTGATCATATTTATAACTTCATCCATTATTTGTAAGTATGATGCAACATTTTCACCTTCCTTCATTTTCATGCTTTCAAACTGAGCATGATAAGTCTATAACTTGGCCAATTTTACCTTGTTGTCTCCTTCATATATAGTCTTAAATTTTTCCCACATTTCCTTAGTTGTGGTACACTGCATGACCTTTATGAACTTATCCTCATCCAACCCATAGAGAATTGCATTCATGGCTTTAGAATTGTTTTCACTTTCTCTCTTTCTCTACTTGCATCAGTAGGAGGTGTAGTTGGAATAGTGTAGCCATTGTCAATCTGATTTCCATATGTCAAACCTAAGTGACATTAGGTAAGTATTCATTTTGACACTCTAGAAGGCATAATTTGATCCATTAAATAAAGGATATTTGGAGGTGGAAAAACCACTTTGTGACTAATTTCTTGCCATGATTAAATTTTTGGATCTCCCTTGAGATGTTAAACTCACCACACCAGGCGAGGCTCGATACCAATTGTTGGAAATTAGGACATTGGGAGGGGGTTGAATCAATGTCTATTAAATTTTTACCTCACAAAACAATTCACTTAATTTTTATCATCAAGATCAAATCAAAATTCATAAGAAGCTAAAAAGAGATATAACACACAGAGACATAATTTAATGTGGGAAACCCAAAATGGGAAAAAACCCACTAAAAAAAAAAATAGCTTAGGAAAAGAATATCCTATAAATGTTACATGATTTCATGGTTGAGCTTCAACTCAACCTAGAGTTGTAACTCTAAAATTTAACCAAGCTTCTACTCATTCTTTGACAAGATTCAACTTGTTTGGAAGCTTCAACTCCCAAATTTTGTCCAACAACAACTGAACTTTAGTAACCTTCAACTTATAGGGAAACAACGAATCCCCACATACAAAGCTGTAACTTATAATTTTTTAGAATTTTGATCACACTAAGTGTTTTGTCTCAAAAAACTAATAGTGAGCACTAAATCAGTTCACTCTTCTTCTCAATTTTCTCTTTATTCACTCTCTTTTGATCATCTACTTAGCACACGATCTCTATCATACAAGGTTGATTTTATACACAAATTCTTGTCATATATCACTCTACTCACATGAAATTCTATTTCTCGAGCTAGCAAAACTATTTCTCTAGCTTTCTAACTTCCATATTTTATCATCTCTTCCTTTTGGAATTTTCTTCATTTCTTATATCCAATTTTTGTTATTTTAAGAAAATAATATTCACATTTTGTTGTTCGATGGGTTCAAGCAAATTTTAAAAGAAGTTTAACATTTGTAACTCCTCATTTCTTTGTCATGTAAACATATTAATCCTTTGATATTCTTCCATACATTCAAGAGTTCTCAAAGAACTTGGTGTTTGTAGGTTGAAAAGTGGAACTTATTTAGCTACTCGATGCAACTAATTTTGAGATTCTCTATGAGATCCTTCACTTTGAATAAGGATGTTTCATGTTTTTCTCCACTTGAACCAGACCTTACAACTTCACATGAAGATCAAACATAGCTTGGAAGCTCAACCAACATCACATTATTTTCAAAAACATTGGACTATTTCAACACTATTATGCACTTCATCAGGTATATTCCCAATCAACAAGATTCATCATATAAACACACCTACTTTCTATGTAAATTGGCTACACTTTCCTTTTAACTATTCCTCATAGACTTACTTGAATGAGAAAAAATTTTGTCACGAATTTCTCCTTTGTTTCGAGATGAATCAACCTAATTTATTTTGTAAACAATTTCCAACCTTCTTATAGACATTATTTGTAATTTTTTAGAATTTTTCATTGGTTAAAATTTAAGTTTCAATGATTTTCCAACTTCATGAGGATTACACTTGTCAAACCAAACTTGCATAGTCACCACCATGGCCACAAACAAGCTTTCCGCACTTCAAAACACTCTAACTTGTTTCAACCTTCTTAGTCCTTTGGTCTCATTCATTGACAACGTGTCTCCATTTCAGAAAACCTCAAAGAGATGGATGTGGGTAGAATCCATCATGTAGAATAAACCACATTTGGTATAGTTTTGGGTCCACCAACCCTTCTTGTAGTCAACGGGCCCATCCTCACAACCAATAAAATTTGACATGGATTTGATCTTCTTATTAGGTGTGTATCATTGTGAAGTTATAGCCAATAAGAAAGCTCCATGTACTTTGAACTTTCAGACTATTCTTAACCTCCATTGGCCACTTTGTGAAAAGCAAGCCAAATAGGAAGTTCCACGCCCTTCACATTGCTAGACTGTTCTTAACCTCGACTAGCCACCACGAGAAGTAAGCCAATAAGGAAGATCTATGCCCTTTGCAATGTCAGAATTTTGATAACATATATTTGACCAATGCAAAACATGATCTAATAGGGAGGCTCCATGTTCCTTTCATATTTTGTAGTGTAAGTCTTCACATTTTCCAGATCTATGTCAAAGCGCAAAAGGTGAGACAATCAGAAGGCTCCACATGTCTACACATTTCATGGTATCGATTTGTATTTATTTTGTCATAAATTTCTTCTTTTATTCACAACTATTGGGCGGACACAAAACTTTATGTAACCATGTTTATCCCATAGGCCTAAAGTCTGTGAAACCTTTTTGCTTGAGGTGGCAACATAATGATGCCACATGTATTTTAGGTTTTAGGAGTGGGGATGCATGAATCATGTTGACTTATGATGACCCGCCTTTGATTTTCCTCACCACGCGGACCCAATGTAATTAAATCCTATGAAAGGAACGATAAGAAGATTTTTCCAAGCCATAATCTCATATTATAATAGTATACCACATTATATTTACAAAACAAAAGAGATAAAATACCATATATGGAAATCCATCATAATCCATAATGCTCAATACATTACAATACAATGACTTGAATTATTCAATAATAAAGATATACATGAAGCATGTTAACTTATGATGACCCACCTTTGATTTTCCTCACCATGCGGACCCAATGTAATTAAATCCTATGAAAGGAATGATAAGAAGATTTTTCCAAGCTGCAATCTCAGATTATAATAGTACACCACATTAGATTTGCAAAACAAAAGAGCTAAAATACCATATATGGAAATCCATCATAATCCATAATGCTCAATACATTACAATACAATGACTTAAATTATTCAATAATAAAGATAAACATATAAGAGGATGGAAGTGAAACTACTACCTAAATAAGTGGTGAAGAACTCCCACTAACTGATATGGGTAGTTAAGTTAACTCTAAAAGACTAGTAAGCTAACTCCACACACAAATTTAGTACACTGGCAAGCTAACCCAACAAGTGCGGGGCTAACACAAGTGTAAGAATTATCCGATAAATAAATAAAAGGATAAATATTAAACGACACTAACACCCTCCCGTAAGCATAGCTTAGGTGGGAAAAAAAGAAGGTGGGTCCCAACAACAAGGCCTGATGAGGTACCCATGTACAACAATTGGGAAAATTGGACACCGCAAGGTACCTAAAACTAGTAATAACAAAGTAGAGAGGGAAAAATCCTGCTGTAAGATATCCTCAGAAGCTTGGCTCCAAAAACTTGTACAATATTAAAGAAGTGTGGTGCACAATTTGGTCTGAATCCACTTCTCGATCATAGAACTCAAAAACAACTAACATTGGGCTTCACTAGAATAACTCCATGCAAGGAGACTATCAATGGAGTGATGTTGAAAGTGAAAAACAAACACCAAACATAATTTGATCAACTGATACAAATAGGTGTGCCACGATCCAAGAACAACCAAGGTGGACACGAGATCTAAATAAATAGGAGTGCCATGATCCAAGAAAAATCTAAGGTAACAAGGCAAAGACATGAAAACCGAAGAAGCAAAAGATCAACACCACACCCTCCCATAGTGCGTAATGGGTAGAGTGACACCAAAATCTATATGAGTTGTCAAAATCAAATCTCAAACACTAACAAACTAACACTGGGATCCACCATAATAGCTCCCCACAAGAGAAATCTGTTAACATGCCAAAAAAAAGTATCAAAAATATAGATCTAAAATATCTCAAAAAACAAGAGAGATAAATATATACACCCATAGATACAAGAATGCAATACCCAAAATTTTAGGACGTCGGGCTCAACTGAAATTATGTCCACAAGTGATCACAACACCCTCCTAAATTTGGCACTTTATAATTAAGTGCATGTAAATATTACAATGAGTAACATTACCTTTTACATTTGAAATATGTGTATAAAAATGTCACCAATGAATAGATCTTGAAAACATACACAATTTTAAAAAAGATCACCTTAATCCGAGCTACTGATCAAAGTTATAAGCTCTAGAAGCTTTGGCTATTAAAATAATATTTTAATGTTGATCTTTTTAAAAAAGGTACACGTGACACCCAAATGTCCAAAGGGTAAAAGAGTGCATCCACACGATATATGCTTGCGACCAAAGGATAAAATCCTGCGCCCAAAACCTAAAATGTCCAGGGTAAATCATTGCATCCAGAGGGTACATGCCAATATCCAATGGATAAAAGAATGCACCCAGAGGGTACCGATATACGTCCAGTGGATAAAGGTTGCATCCAAAACTGAAATATCCAGAGGGTAAAATAATGCATCCAAAAGGTACATGCTTATATCTAATGGATAAAATAATGCACCTAGATGGTACAGATATGCGTCCAGTGGATAAAAGACTACATCTAAAACTGAAATATCCAGAGGGTAAAAGAATGCATCCGAAAGGTACACGCTTATATCCAATGGATACAAGAATGCACCCAGAGGGTACAGATCATGTCCAGTGGATAAAATACTGCATCCAAAACTGAAATATCTAGAGGGTAAAATAATGCATCCGAAAGGTACATGCTTATATCCAATGGATAAAAGAATGCACCCATAGGGTACAGATCTGCATCCAAATTTGACTGTCTCAAAACATGGTTGAGTTTACAGTCGATTCTAGGGTTTTGGCACCTTCCAAATCTAATGATGCACTCCGTTTTGCATAAAAATTCATGCTACAGAAAATTGCTAACAAATTCCAAATACATGAAAATAATAAACCCTTGTTTGCAAAGAAAAACTTACAGATGGATGTCTACATCATCTATTACTCTGATACCATGAAAGGAATGATAACCAAATCGTACCAAGCCAAGAACATAGATGCTAATCAAACACCACGATCAATAAGATGAAAGTAATTCACCAAAATAACTTTACATAAAACCTTTGCAAACAAATGAGCAACAATATCATATATTATTATGGAACTCAATGCAATACAATGAGAATGGGCCTTGCTTAAATAGGTAAGGAATAACAATCTAAGAACCAATCAAGGTCGTAGATCAAGCCATAAATCAAGGAAATAACTAGTCATCAAAGAACTAGTCAAGACCATAGATTTAGGAGAGAACTAGACATCAAGGATCTAGTCAATACCATAGATTACAGAAAGAACTAGTCAATACCATAGATAAAAGGAAAGAACTATACCTAACAACTAGATAATATCTCCTAATATCTAAATAAGAAAAATAAATATCCACACACATAAGTGGGTGAGGATAAATACAATAAAGGTAAATAAAGTACCTAGGTGAACATGAGCTAAGGTAAATACCTACTCTAACAAAGTCTTTTAAGCACTATAAGGTCGACCCTTATTTTTACTCAAAGGGGAAAAGTTTGGGTGCTTCAAGGTTATGGCGTCTATAATCATCTCTATGTTCTTGTACACCTCCCACACCTTCACCTTCTCCTCCCTTAATTCATGCCTTAATTGTGTGTTGATCAACTCCTCTTGCTTTAAATATTTGCTTTTTGCAATGATTTCTTCGTTATTCTTCTCCAGCTTATTCCTTCAGACCCTTATTTTTTCATTCCTCCCGAAGAGTCTCACCTCAACCTCCACTGGAACCTTATTGAGTGTGTTACAAACTTTCTCATTGGATAACTATTGAGCATTCACCAGAGGGTTCACTCCGTTAGATTCTCGTATCTTCATCAACTCTTCTTGGTTGACTTCAAACTCGACCCATCAACATGGACTCTTTTTCTTGTACAAGGGTATGTAACCCCTTCTTGAATGAAGACCATGCACACGTAATACCTTATTTGGATTATTGATATAATCCATTCCTTTTTCTTGCACCACTACCACTCCTTTTCCTCCTATGCACGCTACCTTAGGAAATCTTACCGCCAGGATGGGATCTCCACCCATACTTCCATATTCCTTCCCTACACTCTCCTCCTCTATCTCCTTGAGCAATTAATCAATGGTGTGCTCCGTCCCATGTTCTAGCAAGTCCTTTATTATGCCTCGCTACTTCCCTTTCCGCATCATCTTCTATCTTCTCCTTGGTTAGGCTTGGGGTCCTTTGATCCTTGGTGTTTACTTCCTCACTTCCCCCCTTTGCATGAGCGCCTTCTTCATCTTCATCCTTATCTTCATACCCTTCATCCTCTCGAGTCGTTTACATCATACACAGGGATGGTCCCGAGCCTCTTCACACTCGTCGTCATCCCTATCACCCCCGTAAGCCTCTGGCTCTCTGTTTATTCTAAGTACATCTTTTCGATAGCTTCTACTTCTTCCTAATTGGTGATTCTAGTATAGGATGTTCTTCCTTCTCTTCTTCAAGATGGTGACTCCTCCTTGTTAGTGATTATTCTTTCTCGGGGGTTTTCCTTGCTCTAGCACCTCCTATTCAGTGTCTTTTCTTTTTCCTCAACGAGGGACTTATTTATCCATGCATAGGTGTTTGGCTTTACACTCGACTCCCGCGTGCCTATATATTTCACTTTTTGCACACTGATGCCTTTTCTCCAAATCCTCGTCTCTCCAACTCTTATTTGGTGTAGCCTTATTTCTTTTGGTAGGGTCTTCTCGGGATTGAAACATCATTTTCCACATAGGCACCCTTATCATATTTCAGCCTTACACGCAGCTTATACCCTTCTGCGATTCTTCTAAAGAATAGGAAAGGTCATTGGCTTCAATATGTGTATGTCATGGGAGACATACTTCTCCACATAGGCACATTTCTTTGGGTATATCAGAGTCCTTCACATCTCATGGTAGTCTTGGTCCACCGCACTAAGATCAAACCTCAACCTCTTATCCTCCTTGAAATGGTTGACCTTGACTTGGAAGTATTGTGCAGTGAAGGAGAATGGTAATTTACACAATGGGATCTTGGTGTTGTGTGCCAAAGTGAACCTTCCTATGCATGCAGAAATGTTGGTATCTTTGCAAACTCGGCATCTCCTTACACTAGATTTTTCAATTTCTTGGGTATTCTCCACTTGGCCTCGAATGCATCATGCATTCACTTATACCATTTCTCTAGGCACACCTTATGGGTGGCCATCATTGTTTCACAAGTATACTTCTCAAATCTATTGCTAGGTGAGGGTTTCTCATTTGGGTACTCCCATACAAATTTTCTATCCCATCGGAACTCAAATTTTTGAAAACACAATGGTAAGGAGGACATTCCTAAACATGATTTTCTCCCCATAAATCTGTGACACTGATGATCTCCTTTCTTATGAATTTTGAGAGGTTCTTTGATGGTCCCCTCCGAGATCTTCTAGAAAATGTTCAACCTTGTCTTGTTGATTTGAGTCCATCTTTCATATCCATTTAGTTTTGTGACCAAGTGCACGGCCATCCTCATTACGGGTGTATGAAATCATAGAGATGTCAAATTACCGTGACCGTTTCTTGTAGTCATAGGCCTCCACAATTTTCTTTATGGCCTTCTTGTCATCCAAGTCATCATCAAACAAATCTCCTTCATAGGTAAGACCAATAAATTTGGAGATTAGTTGGGAGTTATTCTCATCCTTTGTCCTATGAAGTAGAAGTGGTATTCATGCACACATGACATTATCCATTGGTATAATTGCTCATGTTCTCCAAAATAGGGAAAATCATATAGTTGTAATAACCTAACATTCTCCATCTTCACCTTTACTTTATCATCGTAGATGGGCATTTAAATCAGTATCCTCTTGTTTATAGGTCTAACCATTTCCAAAGGCCATCTCTTTTTCTATGGTGCTTGTTCAATGGTTGTAGTTGCTTACATCCATTTTTCTCACATGCAACACCCATTCCTTTCCAAGCAATATGCCATCTGGGTATTACATTTCTTCTATCATTCCTTGTTAAAATAGGTGGGAACAAATTGTTTCCCTTTTCCCTTTCCCTTCTTTGGTGAAACGGTGGTTACCTTCCTTGGTGAATTTTTCTCTTGTCAGGTTATTTAAAAATCTTACTTTCCTTTGATCCTGGCTTTACTTAACTTTGTGGCTCTATTATTATGATGAAATCCCTTCAATCATGTGCCCTAACTTTGGAACACTAACCTAGAAAAACCCTTCCTTCCACAAGATGGTGTATTCACTTATAGGTTTCTAAAACTCCAATTAACCTTTTCTCTCATGCACGTGTATTATTTTTCCACTCTGATTCACTAATCATACTTGTTATGGACTCGGATCTTCACAACCTTCTTTCACGTAACTTTTCTCAAGGATGCCCTAGTTCGCAAGAGCTCTTCAATATCACAAATGCAATGTAACAATAATGTATCCCGACCTCTTACTTATAGTTTTTACTTCTTTTATGCAATAAATGCAATGCCACCTACCATTGTATCTTTGCAATAAAGGTGGATTTTTCCTCTTAAGCCAACCTGCAATGCCTTAACCTCCGCACCCAATCATGTGTGAAAAACTTCAAACTTTTGGCACACAAAGATCCTTACTTGATCAAGATCCTTATGCACATGCTCATAGTTCCGAAGGCACTTCTTTTGTCCTTACCCTGATTTTTGACATCTCCTACCTCATGTTGTTCTTGTGCTTTTCATACTTGTATGTGGTCTTTGTAAATCTCTCCTGACACCAAACTCCTTATGTCAATATTTTCTATGCAAGATCTTCCAAATTTTTCACTTTTTATTCTTCAATCCAGGCCATTGAAACATAGTTTCCACTACTAGCTTCCATTACTTGTCGCATTACTCCACCCCACACAAAAATGGATGCCCAGTCATTTGTGCATGTAAAATTTTTGAAAATAATAAGTGGCTACCACCGCACAATGCATAAAAATAAAAAAATAAAAGGGAACAAGCAACAAGAAATGAAAACACAAAGAAAGGAAAATACATTAAAGGAAACCCTAGGCTAAACAACAATCTTTTTATTTATGATTATATAGAAGCCTTATTTATAGTAAGGCTTCAGCCTACTCCCATTGAAATGGCCTAGTAATCTCGTCCCATCTAGTGCTTGTAACTGGCATGCACCTGAATCAAAGATGTATAAGATGATATATGGCCCTAACCAATGGACTTTCAGTTTCCCAGGATGGCAAAGAAATTTGGAGTCATAAAGCAAGACCATCTTGCCCAACCTTGAATTGTTTGTTTTTAATATGGCGATCATGCCATGCTTTTTGTCATGCATTTTTAGTCTTCTAACTCCACCTAGTAAGTGATCACCTTTTGTCCAACTGCATTAATTTCTCCATGTGCTCTTGTATTTCTTGCTCATCAGCTAACCCTCCTATGTGTGTAATATGTAGGGATGGTAGGATGAATTCAACAGTAACACCGCTTCCACGCTAAACACCAATTGGAATGGTGTGGCCTTGTTCAATTTCTTGTAGGTAGTCCTATATGCCCATAGTACATCGAAACTTTGTCATCCCAATCTGTCTTTCCACATCAAAATTTTTGTCAACATTTGACTCGTAATTTTGTTAAATGCCTCGATAGTTCCATTAGCGTCGGGGTGATATGGGGTAGTATTATGGTGGGTGATCATGAATTATGCCAAAAAGATTCTAACTATCTCATTCAAGAAATGGGTCCCCTATCACTCGTTAAACTCAAAGTGGACATCCATATATACGATTATATTTTACCACAAAAACCTAGATTTTGTTTGCTACTGATCCTTGGTAGGTGTTTCCTCTTCCCATTTTGTTAAGTAGTCAGTATAAGTGATAATATAGCGTGAACCAGTCCTTCACATGGTAGGTGAAATTGGTCCTACAAAATCAATGACCCATTTATCAAATGGTTCTCTAGAAGCTATCATCTTCAAGGGCATATCATCTCTTCTTCCTGGTTTTCCAAGGCACTGATAATGGTCACAGGCCTTACAAAACTCAATGCAATCCTGGTAGATGTTTTCCCACCAAATCCTTGCTAGTAGAATATTTCACGCGGTGGCATTCCCTGCATAGTTTCCTCCTACAATCCCACCGTATGCTTCCTCCATGATTACAATGCACTCATGTTCTAACAAACACTCGATGTAAAACCTCATTGCATGGTATAGTATTTATAAGTCTCCATTGATTAGAATGTAGGGTGCAACGCATATGGCTAACTGTTCTCTTTCCGAGTCTTCATTCCCTCAGGGCGCCACACACTCATTTTAGGAAACACCACAATAGCCTCTAAGTCGAGGGCACATGCCACAACCTAAATAGTTGCACATTTGGCATAGTATCCTCAATGATCTGCATATCCTCCCTTGAGCAAATCCTTTAAAAATGGTTAGGCCCTGATTTACTATTTCTTGGATTCACAACTATAAACTCAAACTCTAGGAATAAGAAGACCCATTGACATATGCGCCCTTGCAAAAAAGGCTTGTTCATTAAGTACTTAAATGCCATGTGGTTTTTGTAGAATATGAAGGGTATTGCCAATGATATTGCCTAAATTTGTGCGGTGCATGAATCATTGATAGTGCTTAGTGCTTAGTAATATTTTAGTTCTACTCTTCCAAAGTTGTCAACTTCTTGTTGGAAAAACACAAGGGGTGGTCATAATCCATTCCCAGGGTTGTGCTAATATTGGCCCAATTGCCATCCTTGAAGCATCAACATGTACATGGAATGGCTTATCCCAAGAGGGAAAGTGTAACATGGACACAAAGTGATAAGCCTACTCTTCAATGTATCAAATGTTGTCTACTACACCTCTCCCAGGTGAAATGCACTTTTGTGTCTTAGTAACTTATCTAATGGCGTGGTGATCTTAGCATAACCCTTGATAAATTTATGGTAGTACCTTGTATGCCCAAGGAATCCACACACCGCACTTTGGGTAGGCTCCCCAATCCCAAAATAATGAAAAATTTGGCATGATCCGCCAAAATCCTTCATTACGTACGATATGCCCTAATAGGGTTCCAAATGGAGTAGGGAATAGAAATTTCTTGATGTTGAGGGATATGCAAAATTTCTTACATCTTTCAAACATCAATCATAAATTTTCACAATGGTATTTCACTAGTCCATACACCATCCATTCATCAAGGTAGACCTGAAGGAACTTATGGATAAAATCCTAAAATGCATAGAACACTATGCACAAAAACACAATAGGTGCATTCTTCAGGTCCAAATGGCATGACCGTGTAGGCATTTTAGGATTTTACTCCCAACCACTCCTTTTAGGATTTCCTCGATAAAAGGGGTTAGAAAAGGATCAATTAAACATACTGCATTTAAGTCCCTATAGTCAACACAGATCCTTATCCTTCCATCCTTATTAATGATGATGACCATAGGGTTACCCATTCTAATTCCTTCACATCTTCAATGATGCCTGATGCAATCATCTTATCTATCTCTTCCATGATCCCGACACACAATTTTTGATTCATTTGGTAAGGTCTCTTTTGAATTAGGCATGCACCCTCCTTTAACTTGATTTTCATTTCCCCCAAGGAGTGGTGGATGCCTTTAAGATCATGGTACCCATGTGGGAATATGTCATGAAACTCACGTAATAGGTTAATGATCTTTGAAACCTCCTTTTCTTACCAATATTCCCAATGGTAGCCTCCTTAGGTTCCATTTCTGAGCCAATGTTAACCTTCTTTGTCTTGAGGGGTTCATGGTAGGCATGTGCTTTCTCATTAGCACTATCCATAACTTTGTACGTACCTTCAGTATGGTTAACATCTAAATTTTCCATCTCTTCACCATCTATCACATAGACCATCTTTCCTTTTTCTTTCTCCATGCATGCACGCTCAAGTTGCATCTCTTATGACTCTTCCTCCTTCAAGAACACTTCCAAACTAGGTTCACCAAATAACTCTAGTATTCTATCTTCTATCATGGCACTTTCTCCCATTGTTAGGTGCTTAACAACTTGTAACGCCTTATCCACTGATGGCTTGGTGCTCCAATATTCAAAATCTTGAAGGAGGTTAGTCAAATCTTGCCAATTTCCTATCTAATGGTGCGTCTCTGAATGAATGTACCATATGTGCGCACAACCTTGTAAAGTGGAGTACAACTTATGCACCCATAGATAATGTGGTAATTCTTTCATGCCTTCTGTCCATGTCTTCTCACATGTTTTTATGTGGAACAAGGTGGGCTCCTTCCCTTGATAGTCTTGTATGATTGTGGGTGCATTTCTCTGGGAAAACCTAACAAAGGACATGATTCTTAGTTTGTGCCACTTTATAAGGCTATCATGATGTTTCATCCACCAACGTGCTATGGTCCTGAGAAATCTATACCTAAGAATCCTTCTTCTTTCAATCCCACTCTTCCACTGGGTATCCATCTCTCGTAAGAAAACATCAGGGTTGAATCCTTCGAGTAACTTGGAATATTCTTTCCTCCCAAGTGTTTGACTAAACAAACCTTCATTACTCTTGTAACAGACCATCTTAATTACCACCCAATTAACTCATAATTCTTGTGCGCCCAATTGTCACATGCCACACTAGTTGTATCACTCATAGATTGAGCATCTTCAAATTGAATAACTCCTTCCGTAGGATTAATCACCTCAGGGTCCCTGATAGAGTGCACATAGATCCTGTCAAGAAATTCCTCGCCCAAGGGCTGAGTATAGGGTGTTGAATTTCCATTGGTCAAGGGGATGATTACCCGTTCTTCCTTGTTCTCAAAACTTATGTACCCTTTATTGAACCATAGGTTAACATTGTTCTTATAACACCAGGGGCCCAAGTAATGCTAGAAAATTTTCCACCTCGGCTAGCACCAAGACCTCAAAATCTCCGATGAACTTTTCCCCTTAGATAGTGATAGAAACATCTTTCAAAACACCAATGGGCATCACCTTTGTCTTGTTGGCCATATACAACACATTTGAAGATGGCTATAATGGGGGCCTTCCCATTTGGTTTCAGGCATCCAGGTGAGAACATTGACTTCCATGCCTATGTCAATCAGAATATTGCTTAGGATCCATCCATCCACAATAGGATTCAAGGTAATCTCCTTATCATAGTCAAGGTTGTGGGGAGGAATGTTAGCATGCAAGACCTGCCTCTCACATTCTACTCTGCACATATTACTTTTTCCCGTAACCATTATCCTAGTAAAGGAATGATATTATCCTACTTCAACATTTTTCATACTTCCCTGACCTCATTCAAATTCTTCTGCAGAGCCTCAACGCTCTTCCTTTTTTCTAACCATCTTGACTACTCCTTCAGGAACTTGATTTCTCCTTGCAGCTCCAAATCACATTCATGGTCTCCCCAGATACACTTATTTTTTATGATTAGGGTCAAGATACTTACCATACACCACCTCTTCTCTAGTAACAAGTGGCTTACCCCAATGTCTCCCGACATGCACAACTTCAACTCATGCCATCATGAATACAGTCTCTAGTTCTGACTCGTGTGTCACCCTTGGCATCCATTGTGAGTCAACCTTCTTTATGCTTACCATTTTGGCACCTTTTTCCTTCTGGTGTTATTGGATCGTATGTTCAAATAACTCTGGGCACTCCTCATACTTTTGCTTCTTCCCACACAAAGAGCATTATAACAAATATAGATATTCACACTTATAGTGCTCCGTAGATCCACAATTGTAACAAGTTCCATGCAGGAACTCACTTATTCCTCCACCGTGGTTACCATGAACATAAAATCCTCCTCTGAAACCTCTTCCATGTTCCTTTCCATTTACGTTCCCTTCATAGTGATGACCATTTTCCTTGGAACTATTTTCGAGGCTGGTTTGGCACACCAATATCAATGGCATCATGTATCTGATCAATCAACCTACAATCCTTTGTGTCATGAGTAGTAGACGTGAAAATCTTGCAATAGAAAGACACATTCTTACAGATTACATGGTACAGTAGTGAGCATATACTTGCATCATGATCTTTGTGGTGAATCTCATAGTTCACTATCATGGTGCATATTGATCTTCGGGGACAAATGTCCTTTGTATTCCCCTCTATCTCACAATCACATGCAACATAGGCCACTGTGAGTCTCATGTGCCAAGTTCATAGATAGCTTCTCAAGCTGATTTTCCATTACAGTAATATGAGCTTCAAGAAAAGGGCTAACACCAGTATCCACAATTATAACAGCCTTAACGTGCAAGGAATCTTCCAAGGCCTTACGCGGGTTTGTGAAAGTCTTGTGTGAAAGAGATCTCCTCAGAGGTGTTATCAACCCTTTGAAAAACCATTGAGGATTTTGGGAAGGGTGAATATCATAAGACAACTTTGATAGGAGAGTCTTAAAATGTGTGTCATATTATCACACACTCTCTTCCATACCTTGTTGAATCTCCTTGAAAGACGCTAATGCTCTTCTATTCAAATTCGTGGATATCAAATTCGATAAGAAGGCATTCTACAGTGCGGTGTAATCTACCGCTTTTAGTGGGGGTCATACTTCCGGTACCAACTATACACGCATCCTTGCAAAATCACTTACCTTCCATTCCAGGGTAGTGATCCCCTTCACATGCCATAACAACTCACACTTGTGTACATGCTCTACAACATCCTTAACACCTTTGGAGTCTGATAGATGTAAAGACAATTCAAAAATACTTGTTGAGGTGGTTGAGGCCCGTGTCTACTTGATCTAGAACTTGTATTTTCTTTGGGGTTTCCTCCACCACCGAGATCCACTAGATCCACCGACACCTACTCCTCTCGATCCACCAGATCTTCTAGGTCCACCAGTTCCACTAGTGCATATTCCACCATATCCACCTTCCGTAGTTTGGTAAAGGTCCTAAATTGGTTGAACATTTTGTTCCCAATTTCATGTTGAACTAGGCACCAATAGTCTATGATATGGAACTGCTACCGGATGTGTGTCACATGCTACTTCTGACACGATACCCAAGCTTTGTGTACTGTAATTTTCCCATACATCGTTCTAGACAATACACCTCTAAACAAAAGAAATGATTGTGTAGCCATAGATGTGCCAAATGAAAATTTATACCTCCTCGATGTTGATTGGTCACTTCCACCAATACCAAATGGGTTAGCAATAATTATATCTTGATTTGGAAAACTAAGCACCGGGGGTTGGTCACTGTGCATATTTAGATGCACCCTAATGAATATCCTTTCTACAAGTGACAAAATCTCATTAGAAGTTAAAGGTGTCTCTCTCCGTGATTTCAAAGGTGGGGTAACATAGAGTGCTCGGGCTCCACGTCCTCTGCGTGAACCTCACTTCAACATATGCCTCCATAGATCCATTACTCCTATAACCTCACATGGTCTAGCCAACTCCCTTTCCCGTGCTTTAATATACTTGAGTCATCTCTCTTCCCTCTCCTTTTCAACCGTAAGGTCCACCATCTTACTCCACCCTAGCTTCCTCACCTAGTGCCCGAGATCCGACCATAGAAAAATGCTTCCAAACTTATTGAAATGATCATGATATTTATTACTAAGGGAACATCACACAAAAATGATCCTCTAAGCTCCCTCAAGAACTCAAACTCAACAACCTCGGAAAAGAATATGTAGAAATGGCGTATTCCAAGGTATAACTCGGTCATCACTCTTTTTAACCAATGATCAACAACATGTGTCTAAGTCGATCAACATCCTGCAGCCTCTGATATTCATCTTTTGTCCACACGTGAGATCTATAATACCAGCTTGATCTAGATGCATATGCCAAAATCCACCCATACAATTCTCACCGTAAATCAACAAAAAAATGTCTCATACAACTCATAATACAGGTTATCTTCTACCCATTTACATGCATCAAACTCAGGTCTAGTACTAAATCTATGAGCAAAATCATCCTCTGTGCTCTTAAACCATGCTTCAACACTATCCAAGGTCAAGCAATCTATCATCACACATCATTCTAACAAAATCTTTGAAAAGAGGTCCCCACAACGGAACCAAGATGTACTAATTTTTATCTACCCTCAAGTGCACCATCGTATCACCCAAAGGTGCACACCGAGCACTCATCCGAGGCATGCGTGGGTGCCGATCCCTCCTTTATGTGAGCATTATGAGAAGGTTATTCCATTGAAGGAGGATGATTTGTAGAATGATAAGTAAAAACATTTAGTTAAAAGTAAAGAAGAAGGGGAAGCTTACAGACCCATATATTAATGCATTACAAAAACTTAATAACAATGTAAAAATCATAATAAACTAGATCTGAACCATGATAGCTATTTAACACAAGGGTATAAACCCTTAAGCATGATATATAGAATGAAACCTTATATATATATATATATATATATATATATATATATATATATATATTCCTTTGTAGCCACATTACATTCAAAATTTTATCATCACAACCCATACTTTTTAAATCACAGGAAGCTTAATCTCTACAGATCTTCCCTGATGAGAGATCCTATCTATACCCTCCCATTTGAACCCTTGTTATAGACCCTAGTGCCATACAGAGGCCTATTACATCCTTTAGAACCCTTAACACTAAGTGCTTGAAACCCTAGCATTATTGTAACACTATCTTTTATGTTTTTACGTGTCTTCTTTGCTTCTAAGCATCTATTTTTATAGGATCAACACCCACCACCATGCCTTCTCTCCTGAATAGATCGTATGCCAAGTGTCAATGTGGTCCTCCAATGGTGAATGATATCCCCTTGTGAACCCTCTAGTTTCGTATTTATGTCTTCTAGGAATATTCCCGCATGGAATATTCTTTTCTTGACCTCCAAGGTTCTAGGTTGGCACCTTATCCCCTCAACACACCTAGTCAGGTCATGTTTTCCCTCAAGTACCTCTAGAATGCCAAATATGGCTAAGTCCTTTAAACCTAATGCTCTTCCTTCTGTGTGTGCCCTATTTTATCCTAAACCCTCCTCAAACCTCTTTGTTCTGGGTGCTTCTCCCTATGCACCCTTCCTCTCACTAGTCCTACGCACACGTGCCCTTTGGAACTTAGCCAATATTCCAAGGTCTAACAAGGTACCTCATGCAATATGAAAATATCATACATGATTCTTTTTACGAGTACAATTGAATCATCTTTCAGATTCCCTAGAAAAGAATGAGATACTTTTGTTAGTTTGTCAACTACAACCATCATGACATCATGCCTATTTTTAGACATTAGTTTCCCTTACACAAAATCCATACTAATTACTTGTCATTTATACTACAAAATGATGTGAGGATATAACATTCATGTTGGATGCATATGTTCATCCTTGACACGTTGACACTCCAAACAATGAGATACATAAATTACTATATCCTTTTTCATCCCTTTCTAAAAATATATTTTTACATCAGTAAGCATATTAGTCACTTTGACATTTCCAAAATAAGGAGCATCATAATATTCCTTTATCACTTTTTTCCTTAATTCATTTTCCAAGGGTACATAGACTCGATTTTCAAACTTTAGGACTCCTTCATTATCGAATCTAAATCCTTGGTATATCTTATCATTAGGATTTGTAATAATCATTGTTTTTACATGTTGATAATATGAATTAGCCAACATTGCTTTCTTTAATTCATATTTTAATTGTTTCCTCAAAGTGAAAAGGGAAGAGATGTCATTCCTACAAATTAGCACATCTGCCACTATGTTTTCCTTACCTTTTATATAACTGATATAAAAATCATACCATGATAAAAAATATAACCAGCTTCATTGTCTCGCATTCAAGTTTGGCTGCATGAAGATGTATTCAACCTAAGATGATCTGCTTTCGAGTTCAAATGGATTTCCTAGGAGGTAATTTGTAGTACCCACATTTTTATAGCCTCATTTATTTGCTATTCCTTTTTCTCATAGACATGTTTCGGCAAGGATTTGATATATTTTGGACATTACATTAGGATATTTGATCTTATTAGACATGTATGGAGATTTGGGCGTATAGCACCAATTTAGCTTGATTACTATGTTGTCACCTTATCTTATGATGTCATGGATACTAACTGATATGATGTTGTTTGGACCTCATTTATATTTGATGGATACTCAGTTTGATTTCATGTTTGGATTCTATGGATGAATGTCACTTTATCGTTATGGCTAACTCATGGTGGATTGTGTATAATTATGCATGTGTCACATTTTCAATTCCAGAATGATGATATGCTAGCATAGAAATTCATTGAATTCTTATTGAGTAGTTGATTCACATTTTATCGATAGGTGTGTTTAATGTGTGCAATGAGTGTGCAAGTGACAGGTCATAGGAGAACGTGGGATTCAGGCCAGCTACATAATTTTACACAAGCAACCCACGGGGCTAAGCCTAACCATGTTTATTGTATGAGGCCTTAGTATTAGATTTTATTGTTTTGGGCACCATGAGTGACCCTCATTTGTAATGTAATATGTCTTGTAATATTAATCTTGCTTAGGGTGTTTAGTTTGTGTTGTAAACTTGTTTTAGGGACTTAATGGCCCCACTTGCATTAAGTTTTGAGTTTGTATAATGATGTATTTAATCAAAAGGGATTAGGGTCACATGTGAACCCTTGGGTGGGCCCCACATCCTCTACCCTTGTGCCCAAATGTGCCAAACCCGAAATTGGGCTATTTTAGGCATTTTTAGTGACCCCTTTTTAGTTTGGGAGTTCACTTAGCATGAAAATGGGCCCTTGGGCCCTACCTAATAGGTATGGGGCTTATTTCCAAGGCTTAGAGGGAGTTTCCCTCCCATTTTTCCTTCCTTTGGTCACATCCATGTAAGGTGGATGGGTAAGTGTGCTTTGTTAAAAGTTGCACAAGTTTGTTTTGTTGTTCATTTTGAGTAATTTGGGAGAAGAGGGTTAAAAGCTATTTTATCCTTTCTCCCTTTTATTTTGAGAATCTTTGACCTTGAGGGAAGAGAGGGGTGACACATGTCACCCCCTCATTTGTGAGGATTTTTGTTGGCTCCTCTTCAAATTCTCCCTCATGGGGAAAGAAGAGAAATTTTTTTTTGGAGCTTTTGCTTGGAGGCTTGTGGATTTTGGAGCTAGAGCTTGCTTGGACAAAGAAAGGGAAAAGTTAGAAGTGGAGAGCTTTTGGAGGTAGGCTCCTTGAGTTCATTCTTGTGTTTATTGCATATTAGATGTTAGCCTTGTTTGTTTAAAATGTGTGTGCTACTTGGGTGTTACCATTTGTTGTTATGTGTGTGGTTTTATTTTCCTCCATCCATCATATGGCATGATGGATTTTTGGAGTTTGTGGGGGAAGAGAGAGGGATTTTTCCCTCTCAATCCTCATGGCTTGATGGGCAAGCCTTGTAGGATTTTAGTTACTCCCCTCAAATGGTTTGAGGTGGGGAAGGTGGTTCATATGGCTTGAACCTCCTTCCCCATTCTTGGTGAGGAAACCCCTTTGGGGTTTGAAAATCCTTCCAAGAAGGATTTGGTGAAAGGATGGAGAAATAAGGAGGGTTTGAATGACTTTGGAGGAATAAGGAGGGTGTGGAGATCTTGGTTTTGTGTTACCAATGTTGGTTACCACTTTTGGAATTTGGAGAACTCCTTTCTTCTCTTCCCCATTTTAGAGGTAGAACATGGTTTCTCCTCTTTTTTTCCTCTTTGCAAAATTGATGTTTTGTTTTAATATTTGTCTTGTCTTTATGTGAATGTAATGTTGGTTGTTATCCCTTACTCTTTTGTAAAGTTGTGGATGGTAGACCTCTTTCCCATGGGCTTGGGGAGGCTAGCATGCATTCCAACCCTGGAAAGGCATGTAATGATGCCTAAAGGTTGGGTGGTTAAACAAGCCTTGTTCTCTTGAAGTGGGATCCTTGTTAACCTTCAAAAGTTGGAATTCATATGGATGATAGTTAGAGCCTTAAGCTTGAAGATTTTGGAGTATCTTTGGTGGCATGGTCTTTATTGGCTCTCTCCTTGTTTTGGAAAATTTTTAGCCTTTCTACAAGCATGTGTTCTTTGTAAAAATATTGAAGTAAGACTCTTTGTAAGCCTTCCTTTTGGGATGTATGTATATCATTTCAAGCAAGTGTTGCTTCAAAATTTATGTTATTCCTTTTAATGTGGCTTGAACGTTGTATGTAATGGGATTATTCTTACTACTCTCCATGAGAGGAAATGTCATCGAGTTGAAACCGTGTCTCCCTCATTTTTTTTGTAGAACTCTCTGTTGTTTGTAAATATTTATAAATCTTATTTCAAAGAAAGTGTGGATATGTATACAAGATGTATGTAAATCATTCATGCCTTATAGAATGTTGTATTTCTACTGTAGTTGGTTGTAAAATCTTTCCAAATATTACTATTGAAAAAATATTGTAAACGAGTGACAAATAGAAGAGTTTGTTAGTTAGTTGGATTTTTATTTAGAGAAGAAATCTTATCTTTAGTTTGTTTTACTATATCTTCCGAGAATAATATATTGAGAAGTAAATGTTTAAGCATAAAGGAAATTTGAAAATAAATAAATAAATTAATAACACTTATTGGTGTCATTTTCAACATTTTCTTTCAGCCTTGTTTAAGGTCATTCAATATAGATCTTCATTAGAATGATAAGATTTCGGTTGAAAGGATATGTTATGAATCGTATAACTTCAAAAGGAATGTATTTGTGTTTGTGTCTCCATGTATTCAATAACAAAATAATTTTACAAACTCCACAAGAACATGAAAAGTGACCCATAAACAACCTTTTTAGACATGTCATTTTACTTGCACAATATTTATAAAAATAAAATAAAAAATAAATAAAAATAGTTTCATTGTTTTAAATAAAAATATATAAAAAAATAAAAAATATATATTTGATAAAACCTCCACAGTTACCCGCTCTCATGGTGACTTTGGTCTACTTATGCAAACAACAAGAAAAAAAAAAAAAAAGAAAAAGAAGCGATAGAAGGGAGACGTCCCATGCAATCTACTCCTTACTCGGTGTTAAGTCGCCGCCTACCTAATGTGCAACAACCGATCAAAAATATTTATATGTACTAAGTATAAAAGAAAATATTCTTGAAAATGTCTCGTATTCCTTATTTCATTACTAACTTCGACATGGACGCTCCACTATAGGCCTCCTCCCCATCCAGAAAAATAAAATAAAAATAAGATTTTGCAAAGTCATCTATATGTGGATCGTAAGCAATAAATAAAAATAAAAAGTAACATGCATCTCCACTAATCCTCAGTAACAAATAAATCTCTCTTGCAAATTTTTTTTTAGCTTAAACGCTTTCCATATTTACTCCTATGAGCTGCAACCAAACCAAAAAGTAACGGGTTAAACAAAAAAAATCTTCAAAAAAAAATAATTAATGGATTTCCTCCATGGTCACCTCCTTCGGAAAATCTAGAAATGTTTTAAGAAAGAAAAAAAAGGGCGTATATGATGGGAAATTTTAGGTTTCTTAATTGTTTAGATCTATTTTAGATCCATGATGGGAGGAGCTTTAATCCCTTGGTCTTAATTTACCCTAATTCTTGCCCATGTATTTAGGTTAGTGGTTTCATTTTATGGGCTTTAATAAAATTAAAAAGAGAAGGGTTTATTTGATGGGTGTGGTATTTTGAGAGTATTATTTAATTTAATTATAGAAAGGATGTTTTTTTAATTCAATTTTAATAAATAAATAAAAATTGAAATACTCTTAGGGAGAAATCGGGGACACCCATTTGGGTCTAAATTTTAGGAAGTAGTAAAATAGGATCTTTTATTTATTATTAAGTTAATTTCTCTTGCTTCATAATTATATAGTTTGTTAATGAGATAAATAGTTTTTCATGGTAGCTTTCTCTTTTAGGTAAGATGATACTTTTAGAGTATGCTTGACCGAATTAATCGAAACCTTGGAAATTTTCTTAGGAAAATTGTATTTACGTTTTTTAAAAAGACGAGTATTATTTATGCATAGTCTAATACAATTTAATGCAGCTAAAAATAAATAAATAAATAAATCATTATAAAATCATAATCTGGGTCTACTAAATGTATTACAATGATGAAATCATGCCTTTCCATATATTGTAAATCCTCTAATGTTTAGCAATTGATTTTCCATAGGTATTTTATTTAACAATTTAAGAATATTAGAAAATGTTTATTCCTCCTTTGTCGAAATATCAACTATTTATCAGTCTTCCTAACTCACTAGGATGGACTATCATGTGATAGTATGGAACATCTTATGCCTCCACTTTGGACGAGATAAAACATCACTTATCCATTCGGTAGACGAGGTCAGATGAAATATGGAAATTTCTTATCGTACAAACCCTGGGGTGAGGCACAAGTAATAATAGTTATATTTGCTTTAAGAGAAAGTTAGTTGTTATAAAAAATTTAATCTCATTTAAATGCTAACTCATGTTTAAAAAAAATGTTCCAATTATTCCCGATAAATCAATTATGTTTTGGGTTGCAAGATTTGCCTCATTGCATTTGGTATCAAAGTGAGGTTCGCACACGTGGACACTCTAGGTAATTAATTAACTAGTTAATGATATTTTTAATAACATTAAAGTAAATAAATAAATAAAAATAAATTGGTTAAAAAATTTCCACAACCATCTAATTATAAGTTAATAACCTCTTCGCTCACCTCGTGCACAAGATGGCACCCATGAGATGATGTTCGGTTAGGGGTTTGGGACGTAGTTCGCCTACGCCCGAACCACCAACACCTGAGTTAGGGCCTCAGATCTTAGAGGCTCTTCAGTAGTTGATCGACATTGTGTAACAACGTCTTCCACCACCACAGGAGGCGAGAGAGGAGGAGATTCCATTAGGATTCGAGGAGTCGATAGGGAGGACGCGCACTCAGAGCTACTAGAGCATGATACCCTAAGGCGGGAGAGGTCATGTAGCCCTTCCGTTCACCACGAGAGGGTAGCCTCGTACCATCGTAGCCGCTCACACAGTCTTGAGGGACCATTTGGGGATAGGCAACCCCACTCACCTATTGGTTTACATCGCCAGGATCGGGATACAGGTAGTGTGATCAAGGATCTTCTTCACTTGCAGCCACCTACTTACACTAGCTCTACAGATGGCTTTGGGGCTGAGTCATGGCTCCTTAGCTTGGATAGTTTCTTTGGCTTGCACTCTTACAAGAGAAATGTCAAGGACAGGTTTTCCATATACCTCCTCTGAGATGTAGCAGGCATTTAGTGGAGGAATGAGGAGCAGAAGCTCCATCTGACTCGAGAGACAATGAACTGGGAGTTGTTTGAGGAGCGATTCAGGGCCCACTATATGTCAAAGCATTTTGTGCAGAAGAGGATCGATGAGTTTCATGACTTATGACGAGGATCGACACGGTAGCACGACGATGAGAGTAGGTTCCTGGATCTTCTACAGTATGTGGATTACCTGCAAGATGATAAATTATAGGTTAACAAGTTTATTAGGGGCCTTAATGTAGATATAGCAGGAGTAGTTAGGATGTTATCTCCTCCCACGCTTGAGAAGGCCATTGAGAAGACCTACTTAGCTAAGGAGAATAGGACCAAGGCATAGGAGCACCAAGATAGAAACAAGATCAAGTTTTAGGATATAATACATGCCTTTCAGAGTCAGAGGTCATGGGGTATAACACCACCCCCCAGAGGAGGATTCTGGCCTCCTCCAACAGCTACGAGGGCACCACCACACCCACAGCAGCAGACGCAACATCATGGCCACCAAGTAGCGAGAGGGCTGCAGGCAGGACTCGAGCTTACAAAGAGGTGGTATCCAAGGAGGTTTTGGTGGAGCCAAGGATCAGAGATAGGGCACTCAGTAGGTATAGCCAACTCACATGTAGCGTTCTACTAGGGTTGGACTGGTAGGATCAGTGCACCAGAGTACAGGAGGGACCCCATCTCAGAGGGATACAGGAGGATGTTTTATTTGTGGGTCTCCTAATCACTATATGTGTATGTTCCCACACAAACCCAATACCATGGATACATAGAGAGCCTCTAGATCAGAGCAGATGGTGGGCGACGTGGGACACACCCATCATGTTTATGCAGTGGTTGACAACCGCCAGGCCGAGCATCAGGCCATAGTCATTGAGATGACAGGTACTATCAGGGGTATTTCTATCTCAGTACTTTTTGATTCAAAGCTTATAATTATTTTATATCTCTTTCTATAGTGGACCGAGTGTGGGCTAGTTGTGGCTAGGCAACCGGATAGTTGACAAGTTACGTTGGCCTCCTGGCCAAACTCACCATGGACTCGTATGTGGAGAGTTGTGTACTTGATCTGGGAGTCTTCTCCACTACACTTGAACTCCAAGTTATTCCTCTAGGATCCTATCAGGTAGTGTTGGGTATGGATTGGCTCGAGGCTCATTGGGCTAAGGTAGATTACAGAAATAAGGTCATTGAGTGTTAGGATGATCTTGGGAGTGTTGTTGTGATATCAGACATGAAGAGGCCTTTCTATTTGCATATGATCTCAGCTAAGAAACTTAAGCAAAGAATACACAAAGGTTATCGGTTGTTTAGTATCACATCGGTGATCGGTTAGAGAGCACCCCAGAGCATCCACCCTTAGATGATCATGTAGTTTTGATGGAGTATGTAGATGTGTTTCTAGGTGAGCTTCCGGGTTTACCACCCCACGAGAGGTGGATTTCAATATCAATTTAGTGCTTTGGGATCCGCACTAGTTTCTAGGGCACCCTATCAGATGACAACTCCAGAGATTCATGAGCTCAATATTTAGTTAGAGGAGTTGTTAGAGAAGGGTCTCATTCATCCTAGTGTATCTCCTTAGGGAGCACCAAGTAATATTTGTAAAAAGGATGGTTCTCTCAAAATTTGTGTAGACTTTATATAGCTCAACAAAGTCACAATAAAGAACTTTTATCCGCTCCCTAGGATTGATGAATTGTTTGATTAGATGCGGGGAGCGAGACTGCTTTCTCAAAAATCAATCTCAAGTCGGGTATCATTAGTTGTACATTTCAGATGTAGACATTCATAAGACAACTTTCTGCACATGTTATGGGCATTATGAGTTCACAGTTGTCTCTTTTGGTTTGACCAATGCCCCAGTTGTCTTCATGAGCCTCATAAATGGAGTATTCAGGACCTTTCAGGATCACTTTGTCGTAGTGTTCCTTGATGATATATTGATATATTCTCATTCTAAGGAGGAACACAAGGAGCATTTGAGGTAGGTACTACAAGTTTTGAGAGAGAAGAAGTTGTATGGGAACTTGAAAAAATACAGCTTCTTCCAGACAAAGATTCAGTACTTGGGTCACATCTTATCAGGAGAGGGTATTTCAGTAGATCCCTCTAAGATACAGGCTATCATGGATTGGCCAACACCCACATCAGTCACTGAGGTGAGGAGTTTTATGGGCTTAACAGGTTACTACCGTATGTTTGTTCAAGATTTCTCTAGGATTACTCACCCTATTACTTCTCTATAGAGAAAAGGGAAGAAGTTTGTGTTATCCAATTTTACGCACATGGAAAAATTGGAAAACAGGGCCTTATTACGATCAAATCATGACATTGGTCCTAGGGACCCACTTCTGGTCATCAGGTGAGATCGCTCATTTTTTTTGGTATGCGAGCCATCAAGGAGTTCGATAAGCTTATCTCGCTCGGTCGAGCTAAACAATGTCAAATCAGGAATAAAGAGATGAGTCATCGAGAGGAGCTCGTGCCTTGTCCTAACTCGGTCATAACTCAGATCACAAGCCTTAGACGAGTTCATGAGTAGGAAATGTAAGCTCAGTAACTGAGTTTGGCTTGTCGTAAAGGAATCTCGATAGGAGCGGAGGATGTTTTGATGGTTGGCTCATTGAGGCAGAGAAATGATGAGCTCGACTCGGTTTAATTCAACATGGAGAGATCGATGCTTCCTTGTTGGAATATGAACTCATATTTAATGAATCGACAGAGACAATAGCATAAATGACCGAGCCCGATCTTGATAAGATAACCCACAAAGAGAAATCATGGTGAGTTCACAGTGAGTCATAGTTAAAGGAACAAGTTGATCACCATACATAGAGGTCGAGTTGTATCGAGTCGAGCTGACAATTAGAATGGTGGAGAAACTTTCCCCTCTTTCCAAGTGGGGATGTTAGCATGGTATGCCGTGATGGCAAGATACTCTATGGGTTCCCAAGGCTGCATTGCCAAGTGAGAGTTTTGGGGTCGATGAGCTATGAAAAGCCCAACGTAGTCGGAAGAGATATATAAATCCCGCACTAAGGCATGAATAGGGGAACTTAGGGAATACATTCCCAAGTGGAAATATTGGGTTGGTAAACCATGGTGATACTTCCGAGCATGGGAGAAATTGGATCAAATTACCAAGTGGAGATCATACGATGGTGATCCATCATGAGAATTCCATGCAGCTTGGAGTGGTCCGAGTCATTGTGCGAGTCACCAGGAGGATTAATAGGACAATTGTGAATTGGAGCGGGTCATGGGGAAAACAACACAATGTAAGGAGGTAATACCAAGCTCATCAATATGAAGCATGGGGGAAGAATAGGAGGCAGGCTGAGTTTCTCACTAATAGCGGTAACAATGTAATGAGCTCTTTTTACTAATGATCAAACTGTTGAATGGAGAAAAATGACCCATCACTGGAGAAGTGTTACAGAGGAGTTTAGGTGAGTGAACCATCTGATGTATGGAAGGTGAAACTTGTAGCAAAGGGATTTTCTCAGTTTCGAGCTTAAAAACATGTGCTTGTGATGATGAGTTTTTGAAACCATGGTGAGATCTCATCCAGTTGATAGTATTTAACCGGATGTGGGCATGTTGCGGTATAGTAGAAGCCTTTTTGAGTGCTTCCAAAGAAGCGAGTTGTCCAACTATGTTGTTATCTGTTCAATATCAAATGCATCCTCAAATTCAGGATTTTCCTTCAAGATATTTTTATCAAAATCGATTAAGTGATAGTGAGAGTGTTACAAGGAGACCTGATGAAATTTATTACAAAGATTCTCTATTGAGACCTTACTTATTTTATGATGTAACTCATGGGAGTGAATCTCATAGAGGTGGAACTGTTTCATATCAGAATATTCATGAAGCACAATTTTCTTTGCAATTATATGAGCATCTTCAACGAGTCACTAAGTTGGCAAGCATAAAGGTTTCTGTTGGAATTATCACACCTTACAAGCTACAACTGAAATGTTTGCACCGAGAGTTTGATGTTGTCCTCAAATCTGATGAAGGAAAATGTTTATATATCAATATGGTAGATGCCTGTCAGGGCCAGGGGCATGATGTAATCATTATGTTTTGTGTCTAAGCTTCAAATCATGGGGTTGGCTTTATAGCTGATGTTCACCACATGAATGTGGCACTAACACGAGCTCGTAGAGTGCTTTGGGTTATGGGCAACACAGCTACATTGAAGCAATCTAGTGACTGAGTTCAGTCAAGGGAGTAAGGAACTCAGATGTGTAAGATGGTAAATATGAGCTCGGTACATAGACATGTGAGAGTCTCGAGTTGAGCCAACTGGGTGCTTGGGTTGACATGCAAAACAAATCCAGCCGAGTCAGTTGAAGAGCTCGTGGGGACACACTTGGCGGTGATATTGATGCTAGGAAAACTCAGTAGATTTCATGTAGAGCTCACTGAGTTGGAAAGAATTGGCTCAGGAAAGCGTGAATGACAATTCAGGGAGCTCATGGTGTTGTTTCATGGAGTTTGAATGTGGAATGCATGTGAATATGTGGTCCAAAACAAGAAGAAATAACTCTATCTGTCAAGCTAGAGCTATCACAGAGAAATCAATCGATTGAGTGTTGACAGGGCCATGTGACGTGATCCCTAACAATTTTCATAGCTCAAAATCATTTCTAAATAGTGCAACATGCAGGAGTGAAATAATTTAAATTCATTGAATTGTTTAACCTCTGTGGGTCACCAATGTATTATAGAACAAAGCCACGAAGTATGATTTAGAGTCAAACTTTTCATATTGTGGAAATGTTGGTACCAAGTCGAGATAAAGACTAAGCTCGTGGGTGTCAAAGTTTAATGTATTTGTAGAGGATTTCAATTTCGAGCTTAAAGCTTCATGTTCACGATGCATGTAGGTGGCTTGGTAATTCAGAATGGATCGATTTGGAGTTTGAAGCAAGACCGTAGCAGTAGCATTTGTGAGGTAAGTCTTAACTTGTGTCAGGATAGGTTCACAAGATCTACACGCATTTTGGATTAATGAGGAAGATATACAACTCTGGTCAAGGAACTCAATCGAGAAGAGCTGGTGGAAGATGAGTTGTGGAGAATTGAGTTCATTTTGATTAGCTCACAAGGTGTTCAAAAATCCATGATGGTGGGGTAAATTGGCTCCAGTCGAGCTTATAGAGGATGAGCATGTAGAGAATGAACCAAGCTCGTGGAAAAATGGAACTCAGAAAGGATAAAACTCACCAATGGAGCTTGGTGACTTCGAGGGAAGCTCACATATGTTTCATGAAAGGCAATGTGGAATGCATAAATGGCCTCGAGTTAACCAAGGAAAATGATAAGAATCAAGTTTGATAGCTCACCATTCGAAGGACTCAATGCAAAAGAGCTCGATTGCCAAGGCAAGGAAAGAGTTGGTGTGGGGTTCAAAATCGAGTGCAACACCGAGTTGGGCTATGTCCAGACTCTATTCACATGGACCCCCCTCCTCTTCAAGTCAAACAGGTCAACAGGGGTCCCGACATTATGTTAATTAATTTAATATTTTAACTAAAATATTTTAATAATAATATTTATTATTATTTAAATATTTTATTTTAATATTCTTTTAATTAATTGAGAAGACTAGGTCATCAGGCAATTAATGACCCATGATGGAACCTTCTTAGGTGGTTCAACTAACTATAATAAATACATCATGGGCCTTCAATTTAGGAATGTAATTATGACCTTTCCTCTTCTTTCTCACATATTCTTCTATAAATGTAAGTTAGAAGCTCATTTCAAAGGGTTCTAACAGTTCAAACAAGTTGGACAGATAGATATCTTAGGCGAGTGTATGCTTTTCAAGAGTCCTCTCTCTTCTGCAAGTTGTTCTTGTGTGTTGAGAGAAATTTCAAGCCTCCTCTTCAAGACTGTAATGGAAACTATTGCCTCTTCTGAATGTATGATGCATTGTGCATGTTATTGAAGCAATAAAAGTGTGTGTTTTGTGACTAATCTTGGTCCTTTCATCCTTTTGTGCTTCTTTGTGCCTTTCTCATACTTGCAGGTACATTGTGCAAGTTTAAGTTTCTATTGCAGGTTCTTGGAGTTATGTGCTTATCGAGTGGTGGAGTATTGCATGTAGTTGAGTTGTGGTGTCTGTTCACCCTTCTTGAGTTCATCCTTCTTCACTGGGAAACTGGTATATTTCTTGGTCTGATAAGGTTTAACAAAGGGAACACATGTCTCTTAGTTTGTGGTATCTTGTACCCTCTCTAAGTTGCAGTAGGTGAAGTTGACCTGTGGTGCACACACCCTATTTAAATTAACCCTTCTTGAGTCTGGAAACACCCTTTATTTGGTGCATCACCATCCCTAGTATAGTTTCATTTCTATAAATCTCTTTCCCTAAAACCCCATGAATATGTTAGCATAGGATTATATAATCATTTTTGTTACACTAGGAGTATTACAACACTTAGTTTATGAAGAGGAAGCCGGCCTTCTCCGAAGGTTCACTTTGAGCCCAAGTCCCATAGCTTGAGAGGTGATCCCATGTGTCCCAATCACACCAAATGTCCTATTCACATCCTGGCCATTCGGAGGGTGTAGTGATTTGGCGACAACATTTTTTGGCACGTCCAGTGGGAGAGAGTTGGTATTTCTCTTCTCACTTACACAAGTCAAAGTACCTGACAACTCTATATCTCTGGATTCTAAATCTCAGTGTGGTAACTTATGTGAAGAATTTAGACAAGAGCTTCTTCAAAGAAAGGAAATTATCAACATATCAAACTTTCCTTGTCTCCTCCAAAGAGAAGAAGAAGAGGCATTTCCACATCCCCAGTTGCAAATTTACCTTGTAGGGGTCATTCAACTCCTCCTTACAGACGGTTTCATCCACCCAGAACAATCAACCTTTCATTGCTATGGTGAGGAACCAAGTTTTTTCCCCTTTCAATGCAAGAAGTCCTCTTATGTTGGCTCAATGTGACCTGATACCTATTGTGGCACTCAAAATTTTACCCTTCTACATGGGGGAAACTCACATTACTCCAAATGTGGAACATATCTTTGATGTATATAGCATCTGTGCAATACATAATATCACATAAGACAACGTTGCAGTTATACTTCTTGCCACCTCTTTCAAGGGAAAAGCACTTCAATGGTTTCACGGGTTAGGTGTTGGCACTATAACCACTTGGGATGAGTTGGGAGAAAATCTATGTAAACAGTTCGAAGACAAAAGTGATCACCTATCACTTTTGGAACAACTCACTACCATAAAGAGGGATTCCCAAGAATACATGAGTGATTTCAACTTCCGATTCCACAGAATTGGAATAGGATTCGACGCCCGCAAAGCCTTCTGCACATAATGCATTCTTGTACTATTTGCAAGCCTTGAATAGCAATGTAGTAGTTATGATCTAGTCCATGGGAGGGACTACACTTCCTAATGCTTACGAAGTTGCCATAAGTGTAGAGAATTCTTTAATTCAAAGTTAGAAAGATAGCTCCATGACCACCAATGCCATTTTCTCCGGATCTTATGAATCATCACCTATCATTTCTCCTATTCTAGTAGACTCCAAGCAACCATCTCAATCTTCCCCGCCTCTTCAAATGACCTATTTGAAGTCAAGTCGCTACTAATTTTTTTGAAATGAGATCGTTGCACTCAAAAGGAAACATTTCAATACAATCATCCAGATCAGCCACAAAATTAGTAGTATTAGGCTAATTGTTCTCCTTTTCAAGGAACAATCAGTCTCAAAATCAAACTACAAGTCAAGTTTGCAAATGTCACGCCCTTGAACTTTTAGAACCCTCTTGCAGCTAGCTCATCTAAAGCTATAGTACTGCTTCAAAATAATCTAGTTCAAGACTACGAATGGTGCTATCCTTGCTCTTAACCTCATAATCAAAATCTGAGCGTTACCATGTGGGACCCACTCTCGATCCCTTCTCAAAGAAACTTGTTGTGAGAAGCTTTGAACAGTTTTGCTACAACCAATGAGATCACCATGCCATGGAGTGAAAAGAAATCGCTACAAGTTTGTGTCAACCGGAAGGGAAAATTATTCCTATGACAAACAAACCACTGCCATTCTACATTTCCTTGATCATTGGCGACCACCTGGTACATAATTGGATGATCGATTCTGGTGCCAATAGCTCTGTTATGCCTAAACAAATGACATATGTACTAGGCATACAATATGCGCCATTCTGAAGAGGGTTGTTCAGCTGGATGGAACAAATGTTAAGACTCTTGGGTTTATCAAAGGACTTCAACTTACCATTCATGCATGCCCAAGTTTTTCATTCACCCAAGACATATCAGTCATTGATCTCCCTCCCCTCTTTTCCATCTGCCTATCATGAGATTTCACCACCAAGATGGGTGGTTACCTATCGGCTGATTGGTCACATATGATTCTCAAGACTCGATACGAAACCAAAGTAACTATAAGGGTAGAACCAATCTGCCATAATCATGTAGAACCCTACACTGCTAGTCCCATAAATGGAAATTACACCATCGACAATCTAGAAGAGGAAGATGTCGATCATGAACCAACCACCCTTGTTGAAGAAGTCACTGATACTTTGCTAGATGAAGTAAGTAGAGATCATCAGTATGATCCCTACATTGATGTATTGGCAGAAGAAGAAGATGGTTTGTTGGTCTTAGAAGAAACAAGATTAGGTACTTACTATATCCATTAAGAAGATACAATCATACCACAACTTGTCAAAACACCAAGTGATTCTAAAGGACTGTGGCAATTTTTCTTCGATGGATCAAGAAGTAAGAATGGATCCAGTGTTGGTGTTATGTTAATTTCTCCAGAGGGAGATAATTACTTCTCATCTTTCTGGTTGTAGTTCAGTTACACTAACAATGTTGCTGAATACGAGGCTCTTGTGTAAGGAATCTAGCTAGCCCAAAGGAAGGGAATCAAGGCCCTGACTATTTTTGGAGACAGTGAGTTAGTTGTTCATCAAGTTTCAGCACATAGTGCATCCAAAATGATCTTTTAAGATCATACAATAACCGAGTCCTGGGACTTGATTGAAGATTTTGGAATCCATGCGGTTCCTAGAGGTCAAAATTAAGATGTAGATAGGCTTGCTACAATTGGTTTGAAATACAACATACCAGTTGATATCATAAAGGAAGGGTAGAAATTTGTTAAAATGGTGGTTTGACCGACAGTCCCTGATAATGTGAGTAGTTGGCAAGTGTTTGATAGTGACAAAAAATTTTCCTCTTCCTACAAGAAGAGGTGGAGTTTGTTGTAAAGAGTCAAGATAAGTTGCGGGAGTAATATGGTTAGAAAATTATCCAATTGAAAAGCAACAAGTTACCAAAAGGTTTAGTCACTTTGGAATCCATTTTCAATTCAGATGACCAAGCCAAAAGACAAAGCCCTAACATGGTGGTCAAAGAATAATATTTTGAGGAAGTCAAAGTATCAAATGCAAAGTTTCTTAAGATCAGAAAGGTGTGTACTTCTGAAGAGAAAGAAGCTTTCATCAAACTTTGTCAAGAGTATCATGACATCTTTGCATGGAGCTATAAAGATCTACGTGGTTTTGATCTAGGTCTAGCACAACATACCATTGAACTGGATCCTAATGCTAAGCCAGTTCATCAAAAACAAAGACCAATTAATCCCAAAATTGAGCCACTAATGAGAAAGGATCTAACCAAGCTCATCGAGGCCTATATAACTTTTCCCATCAAGCATTCCTCATGGGCAGCCAATTTGGTGCCCATGAGGAAGAAGAACAGAGAGATCTGGTTATGCGTAGATTTTAGGGATTTGAATCGCGCATCATTAAAATACCATTATCCTCTTCCATCGATGGAACATATCCTTCAAACGGTGGTAGGAGCTCAAATATTTTCTTTTCTTGAAGGATATTCAAGCTACAATCAAATCCTAGTCCAAGAATCTGACCAATTCAAAATGGCTTTCACTACCAAGTGGGGAACGTATGCCTATAATAAAATGCCATTTAGATTGTCCAATGCCGGGATACTTTCCAAAGAGCCATGGACATGGCATTTAAGGGACTAATCAATGATATTATTTTGGTTTACCTTGATGATATAAATGTATACTCTAAATGTGCAGAAGATCACATCATGCATCTAAGGAATTTTTTTGAAGGTGTAGGGAATTTGGGGTTTCACTTAACCCTAAGAAATGTATTTTCACAGTGCACAAGGGAAAATTGTTGGGGCATGTTGTTTCAGTGGAAGGATTATCAATAGATCCAGCCAGGATTCATTCAATTATGTCCTTATCTCTCCCAATTCACAGGAAGGGCCTCCAGAGTTTTCTGGGAACCATAAATTTTGTGCGGAGATTCATCCCTCAATTCGTGACATTGGCTAAACCACTAACAACCATGCTAAAGAAAAATATGCCATTCTCATGGAAAAAGGAAGGATGAGAAAGCTTCAAAGCCATCAAAACATCCATTTCTCAAGATCCCGCACTTGGTGAATGCCAGTTTTGACAAAGATTTTATCCTTTATTCTTTTACGAGTCAAGAGAGCATTTGAGGGATCCTCACCCAACAAAACAACAACCTGATGGAGCAACAAATTGCTTTCTTCAGTCAATCCCTCAAAGAATACGAGTTCAAATACTCATTCATTGAAAAGCAAGTATTTGTGGTTATTCAAGCTTTGAAGAAATTCAAGCACATGTTGTCCAACAACAAGATTCATCTAATGGTGTCTCATCCAGGTGTCAAGGAGTTTTTGCTGAACAAAGAAACAAACAAAAAGCATGCTAGATGGATCACGAAGGTAATGGAGTATGCTATGCACATCAAAGTCACTAAACTTTTCAGAGGTAAGGGTTTGTGTCAGTAACTTGCTGTAGACATGGAATCAAAAAGTAATGAGTACGTGACACTCCTAAATACTGATGAGGATGTTGATCGATTGATGGTTATCCAAAATAATGAATTTCCTCTTCTCAGAGCATACCGACAAACATGGATAAAAACCAAAGACAAACTTTCCATCTTCAATCTATCCCATATGTTTTGGTAGATAGCATTCTCTTTCGAAAATATTTGAACGGCATTCTCCTTCGGTGCATAGGACAGAACAGGTAAGTAAGATACTAGAAGAATTTCATAATGGCCTATCTAGAGGACATTATTCCACACGAACAATAGCTACCAAGATCATGCGAGCCAGCTACTATTGGCCGGATTTATTCAAGGATGCCCATCTCTAGGTAAGGAAATGTAAGGAATGTGCCTTTTTCACAGGTAAGCAGAAGTTGGCAGCTCTTCCGCTGCATCCAATTCAAGTGGATCAACCCTTTGTTCAATGGGGGTTGGACTTCATCGGAATGATTAATCCTCCATCCAGTGATGGACATAAATGGGTCCTTACTACAATAGACTATTTTACTCGATGGACAGAGGCGGTAGCATTAAAAGAGAGCAATGAAAAGGCAGTTTTGGATTTTTTGAGGGTATAATGACAAGGTTTGGTGTTCCATTTACAGTCATTTTAGACAACGCGCTAGCTTTTCTTGGTATGAAATTGAGTGAATGGGCTATTAAAAATGGGGTATACCTCAAAAATTCATCTAATTACTATCCGCAAGGAAATGGATTGGCTGAGTCTAGCAATAAAAACCTTATAAGGATTATTAAGCACACAATGGAGACTAATAAGAGGACTTGGCATACACAGCTTAAGACCGCCTTATGGGTAGATCGATCACACCTAAAAGGGCCATCATAAATTCTCCTTTCGTTCTTGTATATGGAAGAGAGGAAAAACTCCTGCTCTCATTAGAGTTACCTTCTTTGCAGTTAGCTTATCAACTTGAAGTTATAGAGAGTGATCCTCTGATAGTAAGGTTTGCTGAACTCATGGAGTTAGAGGAAGTACAAGACAAGGCTATGAAAAATTTGGAGCAGCATCAGGCTCAAGTTAAGAAATCTTTTGACAAGAAGGCATCTGATAGGTGTTTTCAAGAGGGAGATTTAGTTCTCAAATGGGATGAAGACAGGGCCAAACCAGGTAGGCATGCCAAGTTTGACGCTCTCTAGAGTGGGCCATACATCATCACAAGTTGCAAAGAGGCAAATTCATTCCATCTATCTAGGCTCAATGGAGAAGAACTGCCCATTCATGTGAATGGGATACATCTCAAAGCTTGTTTTTGAGAAGCATTCCCCCCCATGTACAGTTAGATTAGGCATTTTCCTCCAAGTGCTTATGCACATTGTTGTGTGTTGTTGTTTTTATTTCCTTGTTGTTGTGTTTTGTGTTGTTCTGCACATTGTTTCATCATTGGAAGGTGTCAAGGAGAAGAAAGGTTCAAGGTTTCCATAAGAGTTTCAAAATCTACTTCATTAAAAATTTTGTAGTGTTCCATAGATGTAAAGTATTCAACAGTTTTAGTATACTTCATGCTTAGCATTCTAGGGAGATCCAGGATATCGACAATGCTCAAGGAGATTCCAGGATGTGTTAAAGAAAATCATACTACTTTCATGATTCCAACACAGACTCCATGCCCAATGGATGAATTAAGGCTACTGGAATCATGCTTAGCAGACAATCATCCACGAGAGGTCACCAAAAATGTTATCTAATTTTACGCACATGGAAAAATTGGAAGATGGGGCCTTATTACGATCAAATCATGACATTGGTCCTAGGGACCCACTTCTGGTCATTAGTTGAGATCGCTCATTTTTTTTGGTATACGAGCCATCGAGGAGTTCGATAAGCTTATCTTGCTCGGTCAAGCTAAATAGTGTCAAATTAGGAATAAAGAGACGAGTCATCGGAGGAGCTCGTGCCTTGTCCTAACTCGGTCATAACTCAAATCACAAGCCTTAGATGAGTTCATGAGTAGGAAATGTAAGCTCAGTAACCAAGTTTGGCTTGTCATAAAGGAATCTTGATAGGAGTGGAGGATGTTTTGATGGTTGGCTCATTGAGGTAGAGAAATGATGAGCTCAACTCGGTTTAATTCAACATGGAGAGATTGATGCTTCCTCGTTGGAATATGAACTCAGATTTAATGACTCGATGGAGACAATAGCATAAATGACCGAGCCCAGTCTTGATAAGATAACCCGCAAAGAGAAATCATGGCGAGTTCATGGTGAGTCATAGTTAAAGGAACGAGTTGATCACCATACATAGAGGTTGAGTTGTATCGAGTCGAGCTGAAAATTAGAACGGTGGAGAAAATTTCCCCTCTTTCCAAGTGGGGATGTTAACATGGTAGGCCGTGATGGCAAGATACTCTATGGGTTTCCAAGGCTGCATTGCCAAGTGAGAGTTTTGGGGTCGATGAGCTATGACAAGCCCAACATAGTCGGAAGAGATATATAAATCCCATGCTAAGGCATGAATAGGGGAACTCGGGAATACATTCCCAAGTGCAAATATTGGGTTGGTAAACCATGGTGATACTTTCGAGTGTGGGAGAAATTAGATCAAATTGCCAAGTGGAGATCATACGATGGCGATCCGTCATGAGAATTCCACGTAGCTTGGAGTGGTCCAAGTCATTGTGTGAGTCACCAGGAGGATTAATAGGATAGTTGTGAATTGGAGCGGGTCATGGGAAAAACAACACGATGTAAGGAGGTAATACCAAGCTCATTAATACGAAGAATGGTGGAAGAATAGGAGGTAGACCGAGTTTCTCACTAATAACGGTAACAATGTAACAAGCTCTTCTTACTAATGATCAAACTATCGAATCGAGTGAAACGAACCATCACTGGAGAAGTGTTACAAGGAGTTTAGGTGAGTGAACCATCTGATGTATGGAAGGTGAAACTTGTAGCAAATGGATTTTCTCGCATTTCAAGCTTAAAAACATGTGCCGACAAAGATGAGTTGTTGAAACCACAAAGGTGAGATCTCATCCAGTTAAATGTATGATGCGTTGTGCATGTTATCAAGCAATAAAAGTGTGTGTTTTGTGACTAATCTTGGTCCTTTCATCCTTCGTGCTTCTTTTGTGCATTTCTTGTAATTATAGGTACACTTTGTGCAAGTTTAAGTTTCTATTGCGAGTTCTTAGAGTTTTGTGCTTATCGAGTGGTGGAGTATTGCATGCGGTTGAAAGGTGGTGTCTATTCACCCTTCTTGAGTTCATCCTTCTTCACTTGGAAACCGGTATATTTATTGTCCGATAAGGTTTAACAAAGGGAATGCATGTCTCTTAGTTTGTGGTATTCTGTACCCTCTCTAAGTTGCAGTAGGTGAAGTTGACCTGTGGTGCACACACCCTCTTCAAATTAACCCTTCCTGAGTCTGGAAACACCCTTTATTTGGTGCATCACCATCCCTAGTATAGTTTCATTTATGTAAATCTCTTTCCCTAAAACCCCATGAAGATGTTAGCATAGGATTAGATAATCATTTTTGTTACACTAGGAGTAGTACAACACTTAGTTTAGGAAGAGGAAGCCGGCCTTCTCCGAAGGTTCACTTTGAGCCCAAGTCCCACAACTTGAGAGGTGATCCCATGTGTCCTAATCACACCAAATGTCCTATTCACATCCTAGCCATTCGGAGGGTGCAGTGATTTGGTGACAACAATTTGATTGGTCAGAAAAGTGTGAGCATACCTTTAAATTGTTTAAGGAAAGTTAACCATGGCGCCAATCTTAGCAGTTCCAGACCTAATAGAGGATTTTGTTGTTTTCACTGATGCATCACTAGAGGGTTTGTGATCCGTTCTTATTCAAAAGCATCAGGTGATTGCCTTTGAGTCACATAAGCTTAAGGACTATGAGCTTAACTATCCCACCCATGATTTAGAGCTTACAATGATCGTTCATGCACTTGTGCATTGTCGTCATTTCCTTTTGGGTAGACCTTTCATTTTGAGGACTGACCACCATAGCTTGCAACATATCTTCTCATGGCCAAGCCTCAATGCTCGTCAATAGCATTGGATGGAGTTCCTATGTGAGTATGACATGGGGATATATTATATCAAAGGAAAGGAGAATGTTGTTGCAGATGCGCTTAGTAGATGATGACATGTGCTTGCTTCTTTGACACTGCATCGATTTGAGAGGCAGGATTCTTGAGCACCTTCCAGAGGATAGGTTTTATGAGGGTGCTAAATAGATGTTGGAGTCACAAGGTTCCTTAGAGGGCAGATATTTAGGGTTCATTTTAGAGACAGATGGTTTACTTGGTTTCATAGATGCATATATGTGCCTAAGACAGGTGATCTGCGTAGCTTCATCCTCACAGAGGCTCATCGAGCTCCATATGCAACACATCTAGGAGTGAAGAAAATGCATGCCAATATGAGGGAGTTATATTATTGGCCAGGCCTTTGACCGGACATATCAGATTTTGTTGCACGATGCCTTGAGTGTCAGAGGGTCAAGGTAGAGCATTCTCATCCCATAGGAATTTTACATCCTCATGATATTCCAGAGTGGAAATGGGATGTGATATCCATGGAATTCATCGTAGGAATCCCTATGTCTTCTTATCATCATGATGCCATTATGGTCACTGTGGATAAGTTGACTAAGGTTACACATTTCTCACCAACCAAAGTCACCTATAATGCATAGGCCATCGCCAAAGTATTTATGGAGGACATTATTAGGTTGCATGGGATTCTGAAGACCATCATCAATGATAGGGATACCATTTACACTTCAGTTTTTTGGACTTCCTTTCAGGCTGCTCTTGGTACTCAAATTAATTTCAGCTCAACATATCATCTAGAGATAGATGGATAGACAAAGAGGGTTAATCAAGTATTGGAGGACATGTTGAGGATGTATGTGATGGACCAACAGAATAAGTGGGAGGATTATCTTCATTTAGTTGAGTTTGCATACAACAAAAACTATCACAGTTCCATTGGTATGGCTCCTTACCAAGCTTTGCATGGATGACCTTACAAGACACCTTTGAGTTGGGAAAAACTAGATGACAGGATTATTCTAGGACCAGCTTACCTACAAGACTTAGAGCAGTAGGTTGTTCTGATTAGACAATGACTTGAGCAGGCTAGAGCACACCAGAAGGCATATGTGGACACCAAGAGGATTGATCGTCACTTCTCAGTGGGTGACAAAGTCTTCTTGAGAGTTTGTCCTCATAAGAGCCTAATCCGCTATGGAAAGGGTTCTAAGTTATCACCTCATTTATGGGGCCTTTTTATATTTTAGAGGTCATTGGTCCAAACAGCCTACCGCTGAGCTTTGCCACCATGCCTTGCATAGGCCCACGATGTATTTCATGTTTCTGTATTATGTAGATATGTACTAGATGTTTCTCATGTTTTGGATTGGTTAGCATTATAGGTAGAGGATGGAGGGCAGTGGAGACTAGAGCCCATATGCATATTGGAGCACTAGAGGTTGGCCCTTTGGGGTTGAGACTTGGACCAGGTTAGAGTGCAGTGGGATAGATATGATGAGACAATAACTACCTGGGAGGATGCTACACCATTGAGGGCTAGATATCCCTATCTCTTCCAGTGACTTCCAGGAGGAAGTCTAATTTTAGTAGAGGGGGATGTAGTGCCCACATTTTTATAGCCTCATTTATTTGTTGTTCCTTTTCTCATAGACATGTTTCGGCAGGGATTTGATATATTTTGGACATTACATTAGGATATTTGATCTTATTAGACATGTATGGAGATTTGGGCATATAGCGCCAATTTAGCTTGATTACTATGTTGTCACCTTATCTTATGATGTCATGGATACTAACTGATATGATGTTGTTCGGACCTCATTTATATTTGATGGATACTCAGTTTGATTTCATGTTTGGATTCTATGGATGAATGTCACTTTATCGTTATGGCTAACTCATGGTGGATTGTGTATAATTATGCATGTGTCACATTTTTGATTCTAGAATGATGATATGCTAGCATAGAAATTCATTGACTTCTTATTGAGTAGTTGATTCACATTTTATCGGACATGTGCGTTTAATGTGTGCAATGAGTGTGCAGGTGACAGGTCACATGAGAACATGGGATTCAGGCCAACTACACAATTTTGCACAAGCAACCCACGGGGCTAAGCCCTAACCATGTTTACTATATGAGGCCTTAGTATTAGGTTTTATTATTTTGGGCACCATGAGTGACCCTCATTTGTAATGTAATATGTCTTGTAATATTAATCTTGCTTAGGGTGTTTAGTTTGTGTTGTAAACTTGTTTTGGGGACTTAATGGCCCCACTTGCATTAAGTTTTGAGTTTGTATAATGATGTATTTAATCAAAAGGGATTAGGGTCACATGTGAACCCTTGGGTGGGCCCCACATCCTCTACCCTTGTGCCCAAATGTGCCAAACCCGAAATTGGGCTATTTTAGGCATTTTTAGTGACCCCTTTTTAGTTTGGGAGTTCACTTAGCATGAAAATGGGCCCTTAGACCCTACCTAATAGGTAGGGGGCTTATTTCCAAGGCTTAGAGGAGTTTCCTCCCATTTTTCCTTCCTTTAGTCACATCCATGTAAGGTGGATGGGTAAATGTGCTTTGTTAAAATTTGCACAAGTTTGTTTTGTTGTTCATTTTGAGTAATTTGGGAGAGGAGGGTTAAAAGACATTTTATCCTTTCTCCCTTTTATTTTGAGAATCTTTGACCTTGAGGGAAGAGAGGGGTGACACATGTCACCCCTCATTTTGAGGATTTTTGTTGGCTCCTCTTCAAATTCTCCCTCATGGGGAAAGAAGAGAACTTTTTTTTTTTTGGAGATTTTGCTTGGAGGCTTGTGGATTTTGGAGCTAGAGCTTGCTTGGACAAAGAAAGGGAAAAGTTAGAAGTGGAGAGATTTTGGAGGTAGGCTCCTTAAGTTCATTCTTGTGTTTATTGCATGTTAGATGTTAACCTTGTTTGTTTAAAATGTGTGTGCTACTTGGGTGTTCCCATTTGTTGTTATGTGTGTGGTTTTTATTTTCCTCCATGTATCGTATGACATGATGAATTTTTGGAGTTTGTGGGGGAAGAGAGAGGGATTTTTCCCTCTCAATCCTCATGGCTTGAGGGCTAAGCCTTGTAGGATTTTAGTTACTCCCCTTAAATGGTTTGAGGTGGGAAGGTGGTTCATATGGATTGAACCTCCTTCCCCATTCTTGGTGAGGAAACCCTTTGGGGTTGAAAAATCCTTCCAAGAAGGATTTGGTGAAAGGATGGAGAAATAAGGAGGGTTTGAAAGACTTTGGAGGAATAAGGAGGGTTTGGAGATCCTAGTTTTGTGTTACCAATGTTGGTTACCAGTTTTGGCATTTCGAGAACCCCTTTCTTCTCTTCCCCATTTTAGAGGTAGAACATGGTTTCTCCTCTTTTTTTTCCTCTTTTCAAAATTGGTGTTTTGTTTTAATATTTGTCTTGTCTTTATGAGAATGTAATGTTGGTTGTTCTCCTTACTCTTGTGTAAAGTTGTGGATAATAGGCATATTTCCCATGGGCTTGGGGGTGGATAGCATGCATTCCAACCGTGGAAAGGTATGTAATTATGCCTAAAGGTTGGGTGGTTAAACAAGCCTTGTTATCTTGAAGTGGGATCCTTGTTAACCTTCAAAATTTAGAATTCATATGGATGATAGTTGGAGCCTTAAGCTTGAAAATTTCCAAAGTATTTTTGGTGGCATGGTCTTTATTGGCTCTCTCCTTGTTTTGGAAAAATTTTAGCCTTTCTACAAGCATGTGTTATTTGTAAAAATATTGAAGTAAGCCTCTTTGTAAGCCTTCCTTTTGGGATGTATGTATATCATTTCAAGCAAGTGATTGCTTCAAAATTTATGTATTCCTTTTAGTGTGGCTTGAACGTTGTATGTAATGGGATTAATCTTACTACTCTCCATGAGAGGAAATGTCATTGTGTTGAAACTTTGTCTCCCTCATTTTTTTTTGTAGAACTCTCTTTTGTTTGTAAATATTTATAAATCTTATTCCAAAGAAAGTGTGGATATGTATACAAGATGTATGTAAATCATTCATGCCTTATAGAATGTTGTATTTCTACTGTAGTTGGTTGTAAAATCTTTCCAAATACTACTATTGAAAAATTATTGTAAACGAGTGACAAATAGAAGAGTTTGTTAGCTTGTTGGGTTTTTATTTTGAGAAGAAATCTTGTCCTTAGTTTCTTTTACTATATCTTCCTGAGAATAATATATTGAGAAGTAAATGTTTAAGCATAAGGGAAATTTGAAAAAAATAAAATAAATATATAACACTTATTGGTGTCATTTTCAACATTTTATTTCAGCCTTGTTTTAAGGTCATTCAATATAGATCTTCATTAGAATGATAAGATTTCGGTTGAAAGGATATGTTATGAATCGTATAACTTCAAAAGGAATGCATCCGTGTTTGTGTCTCCATGTATTCAATAACAAAATAATTTTACAGACTCCACAACAGAACATGAAAAGTGACCCATAAACAACCTTTTTAGACATGTCATTTTACTTGCACAATATTTATACAAAAAATAAAATAAAAATAAAAATAGTTTCATTGTTTTTAATAAAAATATATAAAAATAAAAAAATATATTTAATAAAACATCCTAGTCACCGCTCTCATGGAGGCTCTGGTCTACTTATGCAAAGAACAAGAAAAAAATAGAAATAGAAATAGAAGTGGTAGAAGGGAGACGTCCCATGTAATCCACTCCTTACTCGGTGTTAAGTCGCCTCCCTACCTAATGTCCAACAACTGATCAAAAATATTTATATGTACTAAGTATAAAGGAAAATATTCTTGAAAATGTCTGTATTCCTTATTTCATTGCTAACTCCAAACATGGCCACTCCAATACAGCCTCCTCCCCTCCACGAAAAATAAAATAAAAATAATATTTTGCAGTCATCTATATGTGGATCGTAAGCAATAAATAAGAATAAAAAAATTAACATGCATCTCCACTAATCCTCGTAACAAATAAATCTCTCTTGCAAAATTTGTTATCTTAAACATTTCCATATTTACTCCCGTGAGCTACAACCAAACCAAAAAGTAATGGGTTAAACAAAAAAGATCTTCAAAACAAAATAATTAATGGATTTCCTCCATAGCTGCCTCCTTCTGGAAAACCTAGAAATGTTTTAAGAAAGGAAAGAAAAGAAAAGGGCGTGTATGATGGGAAATTTTAGGGTTCTTAATTGTTTAGATCTATTTTAGATCCACAGTGGAAGGAGCTTTAATCCTTTGGTCTTAATTTACCCTAATTCTTGCCCATGTATTTAGGTAAGTGGTTTCATTTTATGGGCTTTAATAAAATTAAAAGAGAAGGGTTTATTTGATGGGTGTGGTATTTTGAGAGTATTATTTAATTTAATTATAGAAAGGATGTTTTTTTAATTCACTTTTAATAGATAAATAAAAATTGAAATACTCTTAGGGAGAAATCAAAGACACCCATTTGGGTCTAAATTTTAGGGAAGTAGTAAAATAGGATCTTTTATTTATTATTAAGTTAATTTCTCTTGCTTCGTAATTATATAGTTTGTTAATGAGATAAATAGTTTTTCATGGTAGCTTTCTCTTTTAGGTAAGATGATACTTTTAGAGTACACTTGACCGAATTAATCGCAACCTTGGAAATTTTGTTAGGAAATTTGTATTTATGTTTTTTTAAAAGGCGGGTATTATTTATGCATAGTCTAATACAATTTAATGCGGCTAAAAATAAATAAATAAATAAATCCTTATAAAATCATAATCTGGGTCTATTAAATGTATTACTATGATGAAGTCATACCTTTCCATATATTGTAAATCCTCTAATGTTTAGTGATTGATTTTCCATAGTTATTTTATTTAACGATTTAAGCATATTAGAAAATGTTTATTCCTCCTTTTTCGAAATACCAACTATTTATCAGTCTTCCTAACTCACTAGGATGGACTATCATGTGATAGTATGGAACATCGTATGCCTCCACTTTGGACGAGATATAACATCATTTATCCATTTGGTAGATGATGTCGATGAAATATGGAAAGTTCTTATCGTACAAACCCGGGTGAGGCACAAGTAATAATAGTTATATTTGTTGTAAGAGAATGTTAATTGTTATAAATATTTTAATCTTGTTTAAATGCTAACTCATGTATAAAAAAAATGTTCCAATTATTCCCAATAAATCGATTGTGTTTTGGGTTGCAAGATTTGACTCATTACATAATTTCTCCAAACTTGCAAAGAAAGAATAATGGAAGTAAGCTCCAAGTCATGGGGAACATAGTTCAACTCATGTAATTTGAGTTTTATGCTCTCATACGCAATCATATGGTCATTTTATAGCAATATACCTCCTAATACTTCACCGAAGGAATCTATCACTACAAAAAAGTTCTCATTAGGATCCAAAACTTTTAGCATATGTGTTGTAGTTAGTTGCTCTTTTCGTAAATTGAAAGTGTTTTCACATTTTTCAGACCAAACAAATTTCTTATCCTTCTTCTACAACGAGGTAATTGGAGAAATGAATTCTAAGAAGTCCTTTAATTTTTTTATAGTATCCAACTAACCCCATGAAGATTCTTACTTCATGTATGTTTTTAGGTGTTGGCCATTTAGTTATTGTTGTAATTTTTGATGGATCTACAAAAATTCCATCCTTATTTATTATGTGTCTAAATATTGCACTTTGTTTTGATAGAATGAACACTTTGAAATCTTACCATATAGTTTTATCTTCCTTAGCACATCTAAAACAATCCTAAGATGTTCATTATGCTCATCAACACTTTTCAAATAAATGAGAATATCATCCAAGAATACCAACACAAACTTTTCTAGGTATGCTTGAAAGATATTATTCATTAAATTCATAAAATCTGCTAGAGAATTGGTAAGTCCAAATGGTAACACAGTGAATTCATAGTGTCCATACCTTGTCCTAAAGGTAGTTTTGTGAATATCTTCTTCTTTATTCTCAAATGATGGTATCCTGATTGAAGATCGATCTTAGAGTAAACTGATGCACCACACATCTAATAAAAAAGGTCATCAATTCTCGGAAGGGGTATCTATTATTGATTGTGGCTTTGTTAAGCATCTGATAGTCGATGCATAGCCTAAGTTTTCCATATTTCTTATTTTCAAATATGAATGGTGCTCCCCAAGGAGAGACACTTGGTCTGATCAAACCTTTTGATAATAGTTCCTGACATTGTGCTTTCAACTTAACAACTCTAGTTGTTTTCATTCTATATGGAGCCTTAGAAACTAGTTTGGTTCCTAGTTTGATGTCTATAGTTAAATGAAATTTTATTTTGGGTGGAATACGGAGTAGTTCTTATGGAAATATATCAATGTAATCACCTAACAGTGGATAATATTCCACATAATCATTACCTTCTTCACCCAAATCTGTAATTTTTACAGCATATAACATGTAACCTTTTCTCTTAGCCTTCTTAAGCTGCATGGCTGAGATTTTTAAAAGTAAAACCTTTTTTTTAGTCCATGTATTTATGTTGTTTTCAACAGTTCATCAAGGCATTTGATCTAATTTTCAATGTAGTCTATAATTGCCTTATGTTGAGCTAACTAGTTTATACCTATGACTATATCATATGAGCCTAGAGGAGCTAAATAAAGGTCTACCTCAATGGTAAAGCTTGGTAGTTCCAATGTTGCACCAAACATGCATTTTTAATAGTGTGGATAGTGTTTTTCCCATATTGAATAGACCATGATTATTTTAGCATAATGACCAAGAACACAAATATAATAGCTCGTGAAGGGTCCTTTCTTGTGAGTTTTAATTTCCTTCTTGACGCATTATTCTATCCATTTTTCTTAATATCTCAAAAAGATTCTTAATTGTTGTGTTTTTCTTGCCATTTCCATTACCATTCTTGTTATTACTACTAAAAGTCTTCCATGTAATATTTTTAGGTGCTAATGGTGATGGTACATTGACATATTTATTTTTATTCTCCTCTTTATGTGCATAAATGGCCTGCAGTTTTTGTTCTTATTTGATTGCCTTCTCGAAGATAGCTTCCATAGTTGATGGTTCGTGGACATCAACTTCACCTCCTATCACTGGGTTCAATCCCATGATGAATTTTTTGATGCAAAATTTTTATATTGAGGTACGTATTTCATAATTTTCATGAACTTATCCTAATATCCAGTCACTATCATTTTTCCTTGAGTCAGTGTCTGAAATTCAAACATCTTTTGATCATAATATAGTTGGGGTAACCAACATTTTCTAAAGTATGCTTTAAATTGATCCCAAGTCAGATTTTCCTCATCCACAACCAATTATATATTCTCGCATATCCCACCATGAGGATGCCTCATTGGAGAGTTGATAAGCTCCCAAAACTACCTTAGTTTCCTTTGAGAAGTTTCTAATAGTGAAATACTTCTCCATTTTGTTGAGATAATTCTCATCTCCATCACCTAAGGTTATACCATCTAACTTTGGTGGGTTGATCCTCTTGATATTATTTGACAGTTCAATTGCCAAAAATGCCCTCTTGTTCTTAGGTTGATTAACTTCATTAACATTTAGATTAAAATTTTCATTAGCATTAGCATTATCATTTACAACATCATTATTTGTTAGGTTAGGATCTATAGCGTTATTATTTAAAACATTAGGTTATTCCTAATATGGTTCATTGCCATCACTATCATTACCCATGACTTGTTTTAGAACAACCATGTGGTTTTGTGTATCCTAAATGATAGTGATTATATCTTTCAAATTTTGCAACATGGTTTCCTTACCACCTACAAGTTGGTTATTTACAACGTTTCCCCTTATTATAATCATGTTCTCTATTATAAAAGAATTAAATTTTAGTTAGTGTGAGGAATCAATAGGTCCAAGAGATGTAAACTTCAGATCTGATACCAAAATTTAATACCTACTTTTCAATCCTTCGAATTACGGTAATTTTTCCCAAACTAACTTTTTCCTTCAATGATTTAAATGTATAAAATTACATTTAAATCCAACAACTATATAATTACAATTCATTAGATAAAAAATCAATAAATTATGTGCATAACTATGGGTTAATTAGATCCACCTGATCCCCCATAGAATACTCTTTTGAGTCAGTATACAAAGTATACAAGTGGTACCCTTCTTGGAATTGATTTACAAGTGATGTTTTCTAAGTGTCAACCTAGAACTCAGTCAATCAAATCCCATCTGGCATCTCACACTATTATTTAGAACTTGGTGCATTTTGACAATGTAATGAATTACACTACTTTGGCCAAATTTTAAGAGTCATGTTTGCCATGCTCAGTTTCATGATGACACATTCGTCATCAGAAACATGTCCCATCACCATGTCACTTGGTTTAGTTATCAAAATTGAATCAATTAGTTAATTTAAATTAGTTACGAGCTACACACAAGGTACAAACCTGTTCATCCATGCGAAGAAGCACATTTGTGCCAACTTAGGTTTCCTATGGGAGAGAAAGTGCTCACGTAATGAATTTTGTCATTACGTAACCAATTCCTTTCCCGTAGCCATCATAAGTTGATACCGAGGTGACTTGTTTATGTAGGATATACAACTTTTGCAACTTAAGTGTAACACAATTTCTTAATGGATTGTCTGCTTGAACATAATAACTAGAGCTTGAGAGAAAACTTCAGATATCTTCTATATGGTAGTATTCATCTAATGACCTATGTCATTAAATGGACATGGCTCTACAACAACCATCTGAAGTTGTCCTATCGAATTCCATATATTAGGAATGTCGTAATTATTGACTTATATCATTAAAATGATATGGTTTTACATCTAGTTTCCCATCATATCTCAATGATACATTATCCCATATGAACACGTTCCTAAGGTCAGAACTTAGTTTTGATATAGATTTCATTCATATCCTAAGTTAATTACTTTCATCCATTATGCATCTTAAATGTAATTTAAGATATTTTTTTGCATTGTTATCACAATCCATAACTAATTATTCATTTAAAAATGTCGTATTATTCCATAAGTACATCTTAATTGAACTTTTCAAATGAAATAGATTACAAACTATTCACAGTTGTATTTGTCCCATAAGTATGACTATATCATAATTATTCCTAATCTATAATATGATAATTCATAACTTTATTGAATCAAATTGCTTATACCAACATGTTCCGTATTATGCTGATTTCATTAAGTAACAACAATAATTTATACAATCAACTTTGAATCACTTTATGAATTAAAAATCCATATTAAATACAATTTTAATATTCCTTTATCGTAAACAAAGACATTAAAATAATTAGGCTAAACTACCTTTAAAAAAAAGAAAATAATGCCCTTGCTCGCTTATACAAATATGCCTTTCAAATAAGATAACTTAAAATCATAATCAAACATAATACACTTATGATATATCATAACTTAGAATAACATCAAAAATATGTCAGATCCTTATAACAAAACCAACCTTTATTATTTTGCCTTGTTTGTTAACCTGCATTTTGAAAATGTTGAAGTACAAAATTGTATATGGTTAGTTCTAACCGAACTGGCATGAAAAGGTTATCCATCTAATATTTACCATTTATAACACAAATTTATTTCAATGATCAAAATACAACGGTGAAAGAACGTCATGATTCTAATAAAAGAGATCAAATAACATTTTCCTTTTTCCTATTTTAATTTTCTTTCTTAATTATATTATAAAAAAGAAGTTTATATTCAATTCACACAACACACATATGATTTAATTATACTTGACTAGATTTTATATCAATCCTATTGAATTAACCAATAGAAATCAATCCAAACAAGTCTACATGATTTATAACATCCCATTTATACAAAGATCAAACAAAGAAATCATGAACAATAAAAACATACATTCCTTTCCATGATTTATCAACATATAGATCTATGTTACATGATTAATGGATGATTAAACTAATCAAAACCAACTACTAAATAAACCTTAGAGCATCCATTTATTGAATTGGAATTCATTTTATCAAAAATGCTCTCAATAATAATAACAACAACACATTGACACTAAAAGATATGTTATAATATCATTACCTTAAAAACATCAAAATTACATCGAAAAATCTGAAAGCAACTTTACATTTCCAAAAAAACTCATAGTAAAGTCATACTTTGATTCATAAGGAATCTGAGTGTTTCTAATAACTCAAACATAGTCAACTTAATTTCTTAAGGATTCGGCCCATGCCTTTCAATTCACATAGTATTCCCTATGAAACGATTATGAACTAGGTTCGACTGTACACTAGCTCATATCTTGAATGCAGTCTATGAACTTTATAAGAATTATATATATATAATTATATATAAATATAATTATATATATATAGTTATATTTATACACACACACACACACACACACACACACACATATATATATAGTTTTAAAAGTATGAAGTGGTGAAGGTATATTATATACTCACCAAAAATAATTTAAATGTATAGCTTCAAAAGCTCTAACAGTGGATAGTCCACTGTAATATATAACCACATTCATCCTATAAAGATAATATAAAGCAATCCCAAATGGGTTTCAAACCAATCACCCATTTTTAAACAATTCAACAATATAAAACGTGGCCTTCCTATTCTATAGGAAATGGCAAATCCGAATATATAATACAATATTAAACAATACATAAAATGTATACCTTAAACCCAAATGGATTCCATATATAATACCCATATCTATTCGAAATCACTTATGGTTTTTCTTTTGTTTACTGATAAGAATATGAAAACACCATTGTAGATACTCAACCACAATAATATTTCATATCTTCCTTCGTATAGTCCATTCGAGAAGGATATATATATATATATATATATATAACGAAAACTCAAACTCAAATGGGTTTTCAACCCTAACTTTTATAGGGTAAAACTAAGCGCATGAAGTCATAGAAGTTTATTTAAAAAGACATTAAAACACCCATCAACGAACATAGCCAAATCTATCAAAAGCACACAACCACATTGATTTAAGTAACAAGGATTAAATAGAGATTTATCTATAGTATTACCCAATGGAAAAATCACTCTTTATCACAAGTATAAAACATTGAATATCGACTTCAAACAATAAACCATTAAAACATATGAATGTCATGAAATATAAATATGAGGGAAGAATGATTCCATTCCTAAAAAGTTTTTCTAAAATCCTTTTAATTTTCCCATTAGGTCGACTAGGTGCAACAATATCTCCTTCAAAGAACTTTTACAGTGTGCTCTAAAAAATCCAAGCAAGAACTATCTTTGAATTGATAAAGAAACCCCATTTTAATCCTAATAGCTATCTTAAATAGCTCATAAGAATCTCACAACAGTTATGCAGAGTTTCAATCAAGAATTTATGACATTTACAGTCAAACAAAAAAATAGCCCCACAATTTCCTTGCATGCAGATCTCTATAGAGCCAATAGAGATAACTAAAAATTGACCCAAAAATAACAATACTATCTTCGTTAGATTCCTCGATAAGCTTCATACTTCTTTCAAGGTGAATAAATGTGTATTGAATGTATGCTAGGACCACTATACATTTCCCTCTGCCCTTTTCCAACCAAATACATCCAGCTTAACTTAGCAATTAACTAATAACTAAATTAATTTCCAAAAACCTTATTATTAGATCAAGACCATACAACTAGAGAGAGTGGGGGCAACGAACGATTGAGGACTGTTCACCCAAATAACAAAGTTTAGGATGGCCGGTCCAAAGGCCCACACAATACCAAATTCCTACATTTAAATGTAGCTTAGGTGGCCACGTTAAAGGCTATAAAAATAATCACATTAATATCAGAGAGTTCAGGTCGATATTCAACCTTTTTATATTATAAGTATATACATACATACATACATACATATGTGTGTGTGTGTGTGTGTGTGTGTGTGTGTGCTACAAGGCATGTGTGTAATATGTATCTAAAAATATATTATTTTTAATATCGATTCAATTGATAATACTAGAGTCATTAGCATGGTTGATTGACCATTAAAACAAACAATTTAAATTATATTTAATCCATAAGCCCATTCCAACTTATAAATTCTAACTCACAAATTATTATCAAAACTCGTAATAATTCGACAAGTCGATAACAAAACAATAATGTAACCCCATTTCATATGGTCCATGACCATTTATTTATTCATATAAGTATTATGTTCATTATATCATAAATACTATCACGTTTTTATTACCAACCAATCAAACTATGGAAAAGTAATTTGTTCTTATCAAGTTTGTTCATACCTTCCTCGTTATTAAGGCTTCATCCTTTTTCCCAAACAATGGTAATGATGTATTAATCATTAGAGAAACTTAGATCAATAACCACCGATATAAAAGTTGTAATATATCTCTGACTTAAACCAGAATATTTGAAAAATATCAAGATGTATAAATAATTGACAATGAAACTTTAACAAACTCATTTTCATCCTAATCACCCTGTTTCCATTATTAACTTTGTTTGCTATATCGGAAGCATAACTGTAATTACATTCCAAACATCACACAAGAATAAGATAACCAAACATATCATTATCTAAAATAAGATAAAATATACACTCATCCCAAAATGAAATCAGCAGGATATGACAAGGTATGGTTATATAATTGGGGTTAAGTTCACTATTTTAAGGCTAGTAGGGATAGTATGCTAGTAGGATATTCAAACAAATGGTGAAAAGGCCAAGTGAGCTAGAGCCATAGTATAGAATGTACATATAGGCATAAGGAAAAAAGTATAGGTTAGATCATTATGGAAATTCAAAGAGAGTTAGTAAAATCTCTATAATTGAGTGTGTAATATCCACTGAGAATAGTTTCATGTAATTTCCATTAAGGCTTGACATAAGTCTATAACCTATTTTTACATCCCACTATGTGACTCTATATAGGAGGGTGGAGATGTGGTGCATATCCTTTTGCTAAGTGGTATTAGAGTAGGATACTTTCCTAAGATAAAGGAGAAGATAAAATGTTGGTAGAACACCGAATGTGAGGTAGATAGAAAAAATATTATGCTCTCCACTATGATAAAGGTGGGGAGAGAACACAAATGATATCCTAGAGTGTAGTTTCTGTAGGATATTGATATCTTATGTAAGAGGACAATATTCTACCAAAAATAAGGGATGTGTCATATAAGAAAGTCACCAAGATGTTGGAAGAGATAAATAGTGGAAGGACCAAAATAAAGAACATAAAATAAGAAAACCAAATAAAATGGGGTCTTACAACTTGAAATTTATAGGAGGAGAAAGGTTTAAAAATGAGTCAATAACATAGATATGATTACATAAAAAGCACCAATTGAGCACTAATGTGAAGATATGACCCATGTGAAGGACTGGATGAAGATTACATAAGAAGAGTGCAAGAGAAGAGAGAAATAAAGCATGGGATCACCACCAAAGAATATAAAAAGGAAGATACATGTATAAATATCACAAGTTGAGTGAGAAGTGAAGATAAAATTCACCTAGAGGCATGCGGTAGTGTGCAACTATATTTCACCAAATAAGGAGACTACCAAAAAAGAGAATATATTAACTCAAGGCCATGAGCACATAAAGTATTATGAAAACCTATAGATATAGGTGGAAGGAAAAATAGAAGAGAAGAGTGAGGAGATTATGTGTCTAGAGGGTGAAAATCATGAAGGATAAGTATTCCTAGAAAAAGGAACAGAGAGCACAATAGATTGCATGGGAGATGATGTCCTAGAGAAAGGATGGATGGGGTGTGTAGCTAAGCACATAAGAGAGGATACCCCATTAAAAATATGGAGTGTGGAAAGTTACAAGAGATGAAAAACTATGAGAAAAATAGTTGAGGAGGATGTAAACAAAGGAATTTACAACAATGGGATAACCATTGTAGATGAGAAAAATGATAAGGGAAGAGAATTTTCCATGAAAGAAATTGAAGAATATAATTTTGTAGAGAATATTGTGAGAGTGCATGTGAAATAGAGTATATGGAAGGAATATGAGGTTTGTAGAGATCTCAAAGAATAACATGTAGATGAACATACCGAGAAGAAGAGTACAACCAGAAGGATAAATTACATAAGGACGAAGAAGTTTCCTTAAAATAAACTAGATAAGAGTAGTCCAAGTAGGATACTTGTAGGAGATTATAGCATGATAGGTGCATAAAATAAAGAACATACAGATGAAGAAGATCACAATAGTGGTAATGTAAAAACACTATAAGGAGATATAAAGGTTTCCTTGTGATAAATAAAGGAATGAGGGGAGTATTTTGAAGAATATCTAGAAATTTTTCATAATGAATAAGACATAAAGGAAAAAGAGGAGAAGAAAAGTTGAAAAAAATACCCCCAATAATAAGAGGAGATGTGTCCCATAACTACAAAGGAAAATTACATGGTGAAGAAGAAGGAGTGCAACTAGAAGAGATGACACTAGGAAAAGTGAGTGATGATGAAAGTACACTAGACAAGAGAGGAATATAGTGGATTAACCATGAGGAATAAAAGAGAGAAATATTTGAGAAATTAGGTAATAGCCTAACAAAGGTGCATAGGTAGATGAATGATGACCCAAAAATGGTCAAGAGAAGGAAAATTGAAGGAAAATCCCATGAGAAGATGTCGGAAAGGAGATGAAGATTGTGTGAAGAAGTGTGCAAGGATGAAATTCCCAACCATAGAAGGTAAAAGATAAATAATACGAAGGGGATGATATGTAGTGGTTCAAAACACATGAGTGGGTGAAGAGATAGATGAATACATAATAAGATATTGATGGAAGGAAGCATAATAGATAACAAGTAAAAGAGAAGGTGTTTATAGAGTGGCATAAAAGTGAGTGCATTAAAGTAAAATGTGTAAGGAAAATAGGTCATGGTGGAAGGGAAATAATAGGGGATAAAAGAATGATGTGCACACAAATGAAGTGTGAATTGGAATCTTGTGATGGAAAGAAGGGTATGAAGGATAATAATGGAGAGAAGAAGAAGTTTTCAAAAGAGAAGATCATATAGAAGGGAAGCTCTAAGATGAAGATGAAAAGAGAAGAAAATACCTAAATGATTTAGGTGGATGTGGATGGAACTATGCGATAATAAAATCACAAAGGGAAGAAGTCAATGTGAGAAAATAATCATGAAGTAGAAGGCTCAACAAATAAGCCTTAGTAGGCAGAGGAGGATAGTTTTTGGAAACCATTCATTTTTAAGGAAGGACAAGGATTGTGATGAGAATATTCTCAAAAAGGATTAAGGAGAAGAATTTGTTCGGAGGAGGGAGTCAAATGATGGTGATTTTTATCTCATTATATTGTGAAGGATAGCATAAATGAGTCACCAAGAAGAGACTAAAGATAGGAAGACACACCATAAGAAGTGTTAAGGCCAAAATAAGGATTAGAGGTCAAAGGATATTGAACTATCAACATCAATACTTTAAAGGGTGGTTCTACCACTCACTCACTCTACTTAAGGTGGACCTCAATTATAAGTACCTAAAGTGTTTGATGCAGGAGCATTGAAGGTTGAAGAAAATCCTACACAATTTTGGCTTAAGTATGGGTGCAATAGGAAGTGAAGATCATATGATAAGGAAGAGGAAGTGTAATAGAAATAGGAAAGGTTTGTGCATAATCATATGATAACTTTATATGATATAAATTAGAAAAGGCACATTATTCTTAGAGTGTGCAATGGGAGAAGGCATGGATAAATAATATGAAATGATAGACATATGATTTTGAAATAACAATGGATTTTGGCTCATCGTAGAAGACTAGAGGCATGAAAATATTATGGGAGAATTGTGCAAAATTTAGAAGAAGAACACAAAGGGTATAGGAATATTAAAGGAATAATTGTATGATAACATGGACTACGAGGGACAAGGGAATATTTTAAAGAAGGCTAAAAATATCAAGATCAATTCACAAAATCATATGAAGGTGAAGTTGAAATTGCATGAAAATACTTGTAATGAAAATGAAAAATAAAGAAAAGAGTGCAAGACATACTTGGTGGTTGGTAAAAATGAAAAATATATCATGATTTGTTTGATCAAGGAGGATGAAAATTACCAAACTATCAAAAGAACCCAAAAACCAAGTCGATGTGGCATAACAAGGACAACCAAATGGTAAAAGGTGGTTGTGATAATTGAATAACTTAAATTCAACTTTGAGTTTGAGTGGTAACATCTAGAAGCATCTATAATTAGCCAATGAGGAGAGAGAAATGAAAATGTTTGGCTATATAACATGGGTTGAGTTCCCTAAGCAGGGCTAGTAGGCTAGTAAGCTAGTGACCATAAAGTAAGAAATGAAAATGTGAGCTAGAGATCAAGTGTAGAATGTGCATATAGAAACATGAAAACTAGTCTACAATAGGCCGTTAGGGAAATTCCAAGATATTGAGTAAAAGCTCCATTAGTGAGTATGTAAGCTCCACAGAGAGGATTTTATTGTAGATGTCGATAATCCTTGCCATAAATATACTTTAGTAACCTATTTTTGTATCCTGTTATGTGACCCTATAGTAGAGGCTGGTGAAGTGGTTCATATCCTCTTTTCCAGTTCTAATTAGACCTTTGATTCTTGTTTTAATAATAAACTATTACATAGAGGCAACATATATACCTCATGTCATTACATCATTTCCGTACATGTTGTATGGAAAATTTCCCTTGTTGTATGGAAGTTATTCCACTTTGATGACCACTTATTTGTCCTACATGATTCTCTAGCTATTCTTAGAACTCTATATCTATCACTTGTATACCTTTAAATGCCACTTCATGTCACACTTTCTCCTTCTTTACATGAACACATTTAGAATTATAATTTTTTTACTATTTTTATCCCTACTATTCCTTAGGTTTTCTAGACTTTCATTCTCATGTAGATTCCCCGTGAATCCATCATTTGTATGCTTCATTTCTACACTAAACCCACACATGTCTAAACTTTTCTCCATGTTTAATATTTTACATAGATTTCCCTTTTTAATCCTAAATTATGTGTGCATATGTTGTATCCTTCTTCCACCAAATGAATTATCAAATAATAGAAAATAATTAAATATTAAGAATAATTTCCCAATATGGGACTTAAAATTAAAATATAGAATTTTGAGGGCTTAACACATACCCAAAGATCAAAGGATCTGTAATAAAAAGCTTGAAAAACTCAATATTCCAAAAACATAAACAAAATAAAATAATGGTGCATGATTATTGGAACCTATATTTTATACCATGTGAGAATATGGGCCAAGATCAAGATTTTATAAAATTCGAATGCACAAAGAGAGAAAAATTGTGTGAGAGAGGAACCAAACATGAGCCAAAAAAAAAAATTATTAAGAATTTTCATAAGAAAATAACTTTATAAGAGGTGTATAAATAGTATGCGGGAAGTGTAACCACCATCTAAAAAGGTGGATAAGTGTAACTCCCATCTATCATGATGTCACATAATCAAGCTAAATACATGTGTAGGAAAATCCATGCAATGGGATAAATACCTACACTAATATCCCTTTGGTGGAGATATAGAATTAGTTAAGGGATCTCTACTCTTGTTTCTCGGGACATAACTACTTCTCCGATAATTTTGGAAGGCATGAATCTTTTCATTTTTTTATTCTAGTTTATTATCCTCTCGGGAAGGAAAATTCATAGTCTTAAATACCATGACAATAATGTCTTTGCAAGAGATAGCTTCATTTGAATATTTAATATTTTTTTCATAAAATAAAATTTATTTTTGAATGGCCTCAAATGCATTAAATAACACAAGACAATCCAATTCAACATGTTTAGTAGTATCATGCACTTTACACAAATGGGGAAGGGAAAAAACATAGAAATTGATGTCATCACTTTTTTTGACAGAGATTATTGACTATTTATTCTAGGGTGGTTATATCTCTAATAATAACAATTCCTACCTTGATTTTCATTGCTCCTAATTATCCCTACAAATTGAAAAAATATTATTTCAATTTTGCATCATATTATATATTCCTTCTAACTCGAGTGGTTACAATTTAGAGGGAATGCATGCATATATTTTACTACTAGAGCTATGGATGTTTGATAATTTTAACTTTAGTATATAATGGTAATTAATAAATGGAAATAATATGATTGATGAAATGGGATGCTTTGAACAACTATAGGAATGATATAAAAATTATCTTCCTATGGGCGTAGTTTTCTATTTGTAGTTATAGACTCGTATAAGATATCCTAAAATCATAGGTGAAAGGATATGAGGAACTCAAATACCTTTCCAAGGTGATATTAGCATAAAATGTATACAATTGTGTGACACTTCCCAACATGCGTTAGAACTCGGGAATTACTCTTTTGATTGGTTCATTGTGTTCCCTTTTAACACTAGAAAATTTTTGTATAAGATATTAAGATCAATGAATTTTCCAAATTATGATAAGAAATTTTCTTCAAATCTATTCTATTTGGTAATGGAATTATTTGTTATATTAAGGAGCTAATTACAAGAAATATATTTCAAATGAAAGTAAATAATCTGCAAGTAACATATTTAAATTCGACATTAATCAATCTTAAAACAAAAGTTAAAGCTACCACATGTTCTCCAAAAATTCTACTACCATTCTCATGTTTATATGTTGGAATGTACCTCTATGGGTTCCTATGTTGATCATGGATGTCCAAAATAATTTCAAGGGTAGTAAATTTTAACTAGGCATGTTGATCCATTTGAGGTAGTGTATATGGGGTAAGGAAAGTGATTGGTGGAACAAAGTTGGAGAATTTGGGAATATTTGAGAAAATTAAGTCTTACATTTGTATGATTTAGATTTTCTATGAAGTGAAAAAGGTTGAAGCAAAATATTAGAGTTATATTTTAGACCTTGTGACTTAGGGTTACAAATCTAGATTAAAATATATTGTAAGAGGATAAGTATCATTTTAAGTGATAAAATTCACATCCCTCTTTCTAGCACAAAATTATTATTGATGTGTGTTAAAGCACACAAAAAGAAGAAAGAGAAGCAGAGGAGGGTAACAAACCAAATGAATCCTAAGAAATAGACCTCAAAATCAGATTCAACATAAATCATAGGATTGGACATCATTCTAGCGCCAACTTCCTATTGATTTAAATTGGTTACATAGGCTCCAACATGAGACAAGAATTTAATCTTACTCAATATATAACCCGTGTTGAAATATCATTCAAGGTACAAAATAATTTGTACGTATAACTCAATGTATAAAACTATGTGGCCTTTGCTACCCCATAAAGGAACTACTGAACTTTCACAAATTCACCAATCAAAGTATAATTTATCATTGGTATTCAAAATGATTCTAATCTAACTAATTCATTTTGGGATTTCATACAAAAATCAAAAGGAGCTAAGGTAGAAAATAAAGTAGAATCTCTTTTGATTACTAAAAACAACATTGTTTCAATTGAATCAAAAACATACAAGGGAATATGAGAAATATATTTAACTCAATTTTATATAAACCCTAGGTGATTAGTCAAAGAAAATTAAACACTAAGAAATTTTTTTAAATATAAGAAAATAACAACAATTTTTTTACTAATATTATAAAAAAGGTTAGTCAACATAAAAAATGTTCAAGCTAATTAGATCCCATAAGAAAATATAGTAAATATCAATATTATTATATCTCTAAATCACTTAATTCTATAAGATTGAAAAACAAATATAACGAAATAAGTGAAAGAAAAAAATCATGAAAGTGAGACCAACTATGCTCAATCTCTTATCATATCAATTTAATTAAAATCATAAGTGTAAAAATTACTTAATAATTATAAAATATTAGTGTTCTAGGAATCAAGGCATGAATAAAAAATTAAAAACAAGTAACTTACAACCATGCGAAGATCCAAAATTCCTTATTTGTATTGAATTTACTACATCAAAATTATTTTTAATACACACACACACTCACACACACACACACACACACAATGAAACCACATCCTTTATATGCTTAATAGATTCCTTAAAAAACTACTATAAGAACTAAAGTATGAAATATAAAATTTAAAATAAAGATAAGGAAAACTAGAAAAGCTATTATGAGAATAGGATCCCATAATTATATTGATTTGCCTAAAAAAATAGACTCTTTTTATTTTAACAAAATAATTAATAGTCGAATGACCATGACTAGTGACATTCACATTGCATGGATAAAAGATATCAAAAACATAAAACAATAGAAAATTTGATGCTATATGATCAATTGAAACTCATGAAACCACCTATTTTGTTGGGTACCGCACTAACCTAGTTTTTATATAATTTTGGTCCATAGTGAAGGTGTTTATGTTTAATTACACAAATTCAAATGACATCCCTCCTAAAAATGGATTAATATTCTTATCCTTCTAAATATTTAATGAAGTTTTGAGGAAAAATTCGTGTATTTGTGTGCTACTTATCATTCTCATATTTTCCAATTGATGATTAAATGAAGTAATAAAACATCAAACTATTCTACTAAATACACCTATCCCATTGAATTAATAAGTTAAGTTAACCCAACTTATGTAACAAGTAATGGTATTGTTATTAAACAATTATTAATGATTGAAAATAAATTAAAGGGAAGCATTTTTATCCTTATCTAAATTATTTTTAATAGTTGTCACATCATCGATACTCGTGAGAGGATAATTGGGAAGGAAAACATTCTCAACAATATCAAAAATTAAAATAATCTTATCCTTCATATCATTAGGTACCTATTTCAATCCATTTAAATTCCCACCAATAATGTTTTCTTGATCCTTGGTAGATGATATATACCTAAAATTAAAAACACATCCTTTATGTCTTGGTGTACGTCTGATAGAAGAGTAGGAGGTGGAAAAATATGAACTCTTACTGAGCTAGCCTCTTCCATTTTCTCTTGCATAGATCCTTTGGCCATTTTTATAAAGGCTTTCATGGTATTGAATGTATAAATTGTAGTCTCTCCTTCTCTTTCTATCTTTCTCTTGACAAGCTCATAATGTCCTCCTCTTTCTTGATTAAAATTTACCATGTTTATTTACTTTGTTATTAATTACCTTCTATAACTTATTTTCCTTCTTGTTATAGTTCAAAATGGTCTCATAAGTTTGGTAAGAAGGGGCTTAAGATATTATCAATGTTTTTATTTTTTCCACTATTGTTTTCATTGATCCAATTGTTTTTTGGGAGCTTATGAGGCCTTTTAAAAAGTGGAAGAAATCATAGTGGTATAAATGGTGGAAGATACCATAAGAATGGTAACAGGGTGGAAATATTAGTGTGAATAGGACTAAATAAGGATAACATAAAAAAACCTATAATGATACATGAGGATGGGGGAATATAGTAATGAAAGGAAGGAGAACACTAGGACACAAAATCATAAGTAAAGGAAGGTATATGGAAAATATTAATCATTTAGAAGTAATCATATCCATAAAATAAACGGCTTGCTAAGGGGTCTTATTATAGACATGCCTAGTGATGGATGAAGAGGTCAAAATGGATGATGGTGAGAGTGGAAAAGTGATAGAAGAGTAATTGGGTGAATTGGAAGTATTTGGTGGTGTGAAAATGGGATATATAAAATGAGGATTGAGATCAAAAGGATAAATGGTAGAATTGGGAAGAGGAGAAGAGATAACACCATTTTAAGCACCTTTACTAGTCAAAACCTAGGTATGAGTAGTAGCAATTACCCTACTAATTATAGAAGAAATGGAAACATTCCCTTCTTGAGTTAGAATAGGGAGACACAGATGATATGATTGATTTAACTTGTATCAACCTCTAGAACAAAACATGCACTAGGGAATTAAAAGTGGGTAAAAATTTGGAGAATGTAGCATTTAAGGTGATAAAATAAAAAAGTAGATCCACCAAGTAAGAAAACATGTTGAAACTTCCTCACTGGACTACATGATCCCAAAAAACCTTGAAATTGAATTCTAAAAACTCTTTAAAATCAAGTTTCTTGTCTTTAAGGACCATCCCTAATAATGGAACTCATTATTTATTAGCATGGCCATCCTTATCTTTCCCATATAAATATTTTAGCAATATCATGTGCACTATGACCCATGCTTTGAATAATAGAATAAATAATAATAAATTGTCTATATTTGACTCTTATTATATTTATTGGAAAATATTTTAAATATTCAAACACATTCATCTCATTTGTGTGATCTTTAATAGTATCATATTTATAATAAATATTAGGAGGTTCCATTTTATACATGATATTGAATGTTTCACCAATTTATAGGAGTATGATTGATTGATTAGAATTGTGTTGGAAATCACAAGAACTGAGAGGGGAGGGTGAATCAATGCTTCTAAAAACTTTAAAGAAAATTCAAATTATCAGCAAGACAATCAATCTTAATCCATCTTTACCATGTTAAGACAATGACCTCACTTTCAAATGAGAATCAAGTACACATAAACACAAGGTTTAATGTGGAAAACCCTTAAAGGGAGAAAAATCCACTAAAATCAATGCACTAGCTTAGAAAAATTGTCCTATAAAGATTAAAAATATTTCATATGTTGAGCATCCATTCAACTTGAGGCAACAACTCCAAAATATAACCAAGCACCCACTTGATCCTTATCAAGCTTATACTTTTATGTAATCTACAACTACCAAATTAAATCAAGCACCTACTGACCTTGTGTAAGTTACAAATTACAAGGAAGCTTCAAATCCTTATTTGCTAATAATTGAATTAGAATTTTAACCAAGTTTTTATCACCCTCATTTGGTTTCCTATCACTAAAAATTGTGATCACTAAATCAATTCTTATGTATTCTCTTTCCATCTCTCGATTCACCTCTCTTTTATTCACTTCATGTCGCTAAAAGAATAGACTTCAATTCCCTATTTCACATAAAAAAATTTCATTTCTTTCTACTTTGATAAAACATTCAAAAGCCTCCTCTTTCAAGCATACATCTTGCTACAAAATTTTCAGTTATGAAGGCTTCATGATACTCCTTAATTCACCTATTTTTCATATCAATATGATACTTCAAAACATATTACTTAAAAATAATTTTCATGCATACCTAAGAACAAAAATAAATGAGGATGGAATCCTCTTACTCTTCCCATTTTTACCCTTCACATACTTGTCTCTTCATCTCGTACCAATGGTGGAGAATGACATTAACAAAATTGCCAACAAAATCATTTTTACATCTACACCTTGTAAGTTATGATATCCGACCCTTCTTTTGCTTGTCATGACACTTTTGAAAATTTTGAAGACTTGGATAATATTCCATAACTCATTGCATAAATGAAATAATTGATAATATAAATTTTCCATACCTACACAATTTCTACCCCAAGATTCCATTAGAGCTCATATGCTCAACTAGATGCGCATGTATAGACATGGCTTCTTTAAAAACTAGTAAAGAAACTTCTGCACCAAAGATAAATCATTTACAATTTCAAAGCTTCTTGATTCTTAGAAAATTTTTGTAGGGACCTATTCTGCATCTTCAACAAATTTCATTATCTCAAACACCTCCATTCTCATCAAAACACACTGATTTGGACAAGGTCCTGATGGAGTTGTAGACCCAAAAATTAGTCCTCACAAAATGAGGTATAACTTTAGTTAGACACTGATTCATATCTCATACCATACATTTTTAGAAATATCTTGATCTTTTTCATATTTTAAACTTACTAGAAATATTTAGTTCAAGGTTTTCATCATGAATATGAATGTATTTCGAGACAACTCGACCGTGTTTGAGACTACCAAAACTAGTATTGGTCATGAAGACTTACAACACACTAAAACAAACTTTCAGAAAAAAAAATACTTGGAAAAAATCACCAAGGTCATCTAATTCAAATTCAAGAACTAAAATTTAGGGGTTACGAGGAGAAAATCTTATTTAAACTTATGTTTCTCGGACCTACTCTACATGCCTAAAAGGAGCACTTTGAGCCATCGTGTCTCGGACCAAAGAACCTTTCACTAAATAACTTAAGTAGTATATAAAAACCCATATTATATGTGAAAAAACTTCTCATTGCCATAGAATATTTTTACAACAAGAAAATCACCCATTTTCTCTTTATACCTTCATGAATGGTTTTTCATACAAATCCTTCTTAGTGGTAGGACTAAAAATGCACATGAACCATCAAGTTTATCCAAAGGAATAGCCATACACATTCCATGAATATATTTTACACATCCCAACATCATCCACCAAAAATTTGAGCATAGGTTCCTTTGTAAATTTTTCTTGTATATTGAATTCTTCACAAAACAAGGTTTTTCTTGTGGGGCCCACCAACTATCATAAACTCAAACCACCATGAAAATAAGCTCTGATGAATTATCTATATTATAAAATATATAAGCAATCAATAATGTTCCATTTTATGACCATACCATGTCAATATTCTCCATCGCTCACTTGCAAGGGTTTTACTAGGGTTTAAAGCAAATTTAACTTGTTTGTTGGCATGTTGTGATATAGGTGTTTTCATTGATGTAAAATCCAATTAATGACAAATAGGATGATGGTGAAGTGTCATAGGAGGATAAGTATGATGATGATATAATATTTTAGGTGTGTTCATAGTTTCTTGAGCTGATTCAAGAGATTTCTTTTTCTTGCAAGCCCATTCGGTGACCTAGCTTGCATAGGTGATGATCCATGGTTTTGGAGCTTCTTGGTATCTTGACGATAATTTTTAAAGAATTGAGAGCATTCTTTGGTAATTTTTATGCACTCACATGCTTTCCGGGGTACATGTATATGTTGGTGACCGGGTTTTAGGTGTTCATCTAGACCAGGTCTAGGTGTTAGGGGGTATGAGGATGATACTTAGAGCCATGTGAGATAATTAATGATTGTAGGTAGTTGTTTCATGATGTAACCAGTATGTTAGGACCTTTAGGAGATTTTATATGATGATTTATGATGTTATTTCAGTTGACCCTAACCTAGACAGTGTAAAACCCTAAGGAATAGCTATGAAAATGAGATGGGATGGAAATATGGAGAGATATTTGTGACATTATGATTATTTGAGATTTTATTAGGATGTGTAATGAGGCTGTGGGGAAAATACCAGGTTTCCATGATGTGTATTTTGTAAGTTATGTCAATTTTGGTGAAACAGGGTCAAGAAGAAGGTCATTTATAGATTGAATTACACCTTTTGATGCTCACCCTGAATTGTGTTCTTTTCATGGGAAATTATGGATTTTATGGATGTTTCTACATTGATTTTATATGTTTTCACAAAAATAATGAGGTCATTTCATCATCACATTTTTATGAACGAATGTTAATAACGTAAATAGTTATTTATGTGCTTGAAACCCTAGCTCAAAAGTAGTAGGAAAGAAAATGATCCTAAGTGTACATAATTTATTTATAGTGCATGGATTATTATTTTATTATGTATAGGAATCCTCCAGTTTCCATAAATTTATGGTAGAGCTTTTGGTGATGAGTGGACACCACTCAAATAAGATTGTTTCAAGAAGTTCATTTTTGGAAAAGGTTATATTAAGGAGTTGAAAAATAAATGGATATTATGTTGATTATGTGAGTTTTTATTTGTTTCCATTGTTTTTATAGGTCATGGTTATGCATTTAAATGGTCATGTATGCTTATTTGCAAAAACTAGTCAAAGGGCGGTTTTGGGACAGGTTTGAGAAGCTTGCAGAGATGAGCTTGGTTGATGACCTTCCACTTGAAAGTTGGAAGGATTTAAAATATGTTTTGGAAATTTTATTCAGATATATTTCAAATGGTATCATTTTTTATCTCATGTTTTGGGCATGAACGACCTACATGGGTTATATATGAAAGTTTTAATGATTAATATAGGATGTTTTGAATTTTAATTGGTCAATCCAAAGGATGGAAACCTACCTCTCTTGGATTTTAATCAAGGAAAAAAGTGGTGTTTTGGATGCTATTTTACACTAGTTGGGTGTATGTGAAAAGTGTGAACTATGAGATTATGATTTGTAGGTACGAGATGCATGTGTTGAGATATTATATAGTGTATGATAGGATGAATAATTTTTAAAGAGTTTTGCAAGGTTTTTAAGTATTGTAAAGTGAATATAGTGTATGTTTGTGTAAGTTTGAGGACCCGTGGTTTGAACATGGGTTTGAAGGAGAGTGAGCTGAATTATTGATCTCTATTAGTTATGGAAGAAAAAATACATCGGTATATTCATATTAAGGTTGTTCAGTTGGTGATTTATCATCTTGGGGTTTGTATCCTTTTTATGGAGTTGATGCTTAACAAAACTAGGGGTTTATGCTCCTTGTAGGGTTGGTACTCCTTGTGAATTTGGTATTCACTAAATAATTTTGGTTTGAATAATAAAATAAATTTTTATGTGGTTTTCCTTCCCCTGAGGTTTTCCCACTTACCTATTGTGTTATGGTGTTGATTATCTTGTCCATGGTTGATTGTATGTGATTAACTTAAATGTGGATGTTATTCTAGGTTAATATAATATTAAGAACAACAATGAAGAATAGATAAATGTGTAAATAAAATGAACCAAGAAAATAAGTAAATAGAAATGTAAAACCCTAATGAGAAAATAGGGTTAGGAAGATCTTAGTTGATTCGATGAAGGCATTGGAATATATCGCAATGTGAACCAGGAAAATAGTAGGAGGAAAAGATCACACCGAAGCCTAAGAAAGCATCAATATGGGCTCTCTAGTTGGGATGGGGTTCCAAGAGAGGGACAAGGGTGCCTGTGGGCACCCTAGTCTAAGATAAAAGTTCCCTTCTTTGTGTAAATGGCTTAAAACCCTCCCTTGAGGTGTCATTGGATGTTCGCCTATGTTCTCTTATTTTTGCACTAACTTTACTGAACTTCGTTAGATGTCATTGCAATAATACATGCTGAATACGAATCACCTATAAAACCCCAAGATGAGAATCAAATCCTGAAAAAAGAAAGATGTATATGAAGGGGTCATGTTTTCCTCAACGACCACAATGGTGGACTTACTAACTAAACAATGCACTACATCTCAGACCCGATGTAGTTCTATGTGTGTGTGTGTAATCATTCCCTAGGTGCTCTTGTTCCAGTCACACTTTTTGAAAATAGTGAGTAATAACTATGTGTAGAAACATAATAAAATAGTTTATGGAATAGAATAAACTTCCCTCCTATGCAGTGTGATGCAGATGAACCAACCTTGTGCCTTGTGATGGAGCTAGATGGATGTAAATGGAGCCTTTGATGGATGCAACCTTAGGTGATGATAGTAGTTCTTAGTGCTTAGTCCCTCATTATGGTCTCATAAATTTATATTTATATGGTTCTCTTGTTCTAATTTTGTAATTAACCCCAAAAAAGGTTGACCACCAAAAATATAGAAATCTCAAATGGCTATAAAGTGCCCAAAAAGTGATGGGAAAGTGTAAAAGGATCATGGTACCCCAAATAGGACCAGGAACTCAGAGAGCCCTGCAGATGGGGAAAAACACCCGAGTTAGAGGTAGAGTGATGCAAAATGACAAAAAAATACAAAGGAAGTACGTGCTTTGAAGGTTGGCAAGTGATGACATCAAGAAAACTAAAATGGCTAAGGACATGGGTTGATTAGTAATTTCTTCACTCAAAAACCATATGAATAATAGTATGAGATCAAGACTAAATAATTTCTAAAGTGCGTGATTTTTTTACTACAACATGTATGTTATTTGATATTGTGCGCACAATAATGGTTAAATAAGTAGTTTTTGATTTAAGTACAAAATCTGAAATTGAATTAATTTTGTAAGTTCTCATTCAGCCCTCCTCATTACATCTTGCTTCCAATAATTGGTATTAGAGGTCCTTTTGGATAAGTTTTATCACTTGAAAGGAGAACCTTTGAAGAACATAAATGGTGAGCCATAAGAGTGGGTTATCAACTATCAAGTCACCTTTGTTTGATGGTGTGAATTATTAGTTTTGAAGTTTGATGATGAAGAATCACATCATGTACCTAGGGTTTGATATTTGGGAAGTTGAAGAGAATGGTTATATTGTTCCTTTCTCTAAACCAACTACTTCTATATAAAATAAGGCATGTAGCGATGATGCAAAGGATTTTAATGTTATCATATGTGGTCTTGGAGAATTCTAAATGGGTAAGGTAATGTACTGTAAGTCAGCAAAATAAGCATCAAAGAAAATTCAAGTTTTTATGAAGGTTACTCAAAGGTATGAATTTCTAAGCTTCAGAATTTTAGAAATCAATTTGATTGTGTAAAGATGAATGATGATGAATCTATTGCATCATATTTTCTTAGAGTTAACAAGATTGTCAATAACATGAAAGGGTTAGGAGAAGATGTGAAGGAAGAATTAGTTGTGCAAAATGTTTTGAGATCACTAAATTCTAAGTCTAATTCTAAAGTATATTCTATTGAAGAGGCAAATGATTTGCATACTTTGAAAATGGATGAACTACATGGAAATTTGACTACATATGAAATGATGATTAGTGATTCAAAAGTAGTCAAGAGAGAGGTTTCCTTAAAATTTGAAATAAAGACTAAATGCAAGAAGGCCAAAGATGATGTTGCTGCTCCTAAAATTGATGATGAAAAATGCTTTCCAATGATGGCTAGAATATTGAATGTTATATCTGGTAAGTTCATAGGTAAACTTCCATTCAAGTATTTCAATTTTGGTGAATTAGGTAATTTTTTTATGTGCCCTCATAGGCATGGAAAGGAAGGTTATGAAAATCATGAGGATGATCATAATAAGAAGAATCATAAGTTCAACAAAGGTAAGAAGAAATTTAAGAGATTTGACTACAAGAAGAAGGAAAAAATAAGTTTTTATTCAAAGGGAGATGATGAATTATCTGATTCTAGTTGTGGTGTTTCAGATTCTCGAGTTTGAATCTAATCATGAAGATGATGGTAATTGGGTATGGTTCTTGATAAATGATGCAATGAGGTATTTTGGTGATGGATCTTATTTATTAGGTGATTTTATTTCAGGTTACTACAGCTTAATTTGATGACGATGAAGAAGATGTCAAAGTGATCTTGAGGTAATAAAAAGAGAGTTACAGAATGTTGAAAAAGATAACAAGAAGTTGATTCATCTGGTCAAGGAGTTTGAAAAAAAGATTCATAATCTAGAAGAAAAGTATATGTCTAAATCTAGAAAGAAAAATGAGTCTCGATTGTTAGAAGAGAAGGTAAAGTATTTTGTCTTAATTTTTCAAATTAAATAAAGTGTGTGCACAAAATTTGAAGTAGATATAGAGTTACTAAGGGCATAACTACTAGAGGTTGGAAAGAAATATATGTATTTTCATAAGTTTAAGAAAAGTGTTAATGATCTAGATGATCTTCTTGGAAAACAAATATCAGAAAGTGATAGAGCTGGTTTGGGTTTCAAAGAGGATTCCAAAGGAAAGGAATTGAAGCAAGAGGGCCTTGTTTCAAGCAAGGAAGTAGGTGAACCTAACATTAAGGAAGAAAATAAGAAGGTTCTCATCAAGGACAATAAGAATATTAAGCCTATTAGGCAACCTAATGCCTCAAGGTATGAAATATATTTCAATGGTTATTTTTATACTTGTAATGGATTTTTTCATAGGGAAAAAGAGTGTATAAGGTATACTAGAGATGTTCATCCATGAAGAGACAATAGGAGTGAGAAAGATAAGAATGTGGTATGCTACAATTGCAATGAGGTAGGTCATGTTATATTTTGTTTGAATGATCCACCTAGACAAGTTGAGGGCTATAAAAGGAAGAATTTAGTGGTGTGCTTCAGCTATAATGAGGTTGGTCATGTTGTAAGAGAATGTGACTATGGTTTCTCAAGGAAAAACAAGAGTTTTCAGGGACCTAAGATGCAAGAGAGAAGATTTCAAAGGCCTAGGATGCATGATAACAGTAAAGGAAGAATGTGGGAGCCTAGAAGGAGAAATGGTGTCTCATCAAGAGTAGGTATTGATGGAAATAAATGTATGGTTCAAAGCTGAAATCAGAATCAAGGTTAAGAATGAGATTCTCAGGTGTCCAAGAAGGTTTACATCCTTATCGTGTATTTCTTCTAGATCCTCCATGGTTTCATACGCCTATACTATGCTTATTATAGGTATATCAATTCATATGAAGTACTGGAGTGAAAGGGATCTATCTAGGTCTTTATTCATTTCCTCCATGATGTTAGGGTCTACTATTTCAAGTCCTTAAGAATGTTTTTTTTTTTCTATATGGTTGATCAAGTTGTGAATAGCTAGGTATAGTCCTAGTGTCTCAAGAGTGTTATGAATGTGTCCTCAAGTATGTGTTTTCCCTATGATGATGTGGTATCAATGTGGGATGACTCAATTAGTGGAAAGGTCATGTTATCATCTATAAGTATGTACTTTAAGCCATGGTGTCTCGTGTATAGTGTCACTTCTTGGTCTGATTTAGTCAATAAGGTTAGGAGTAATAAAAAGGGTCTATATCATCTTATAGAGTCAATTTCGAGTCATGAATAAAGTTTTAAAGGTTATTCATAAGTTATAAGTACATGAATCAAGTGTGTAAAAGAGTATATGATGTATGTGAAGCTATGAAATAGTCTCAAAATGTTGGTTGAAGTGATAAAGGTCTCTTAGTGCTTACATGATCATTAGGTGGATTGTTATGTTTTTAGAGTTGTATGTGTCTTAAGGTTATGAGTCACAATTGTCAGTGATGTTCTAATCAAGGTGGAAATTATTATAATGTCTCATGAAGAATGATTGTAGAATAAATGAGTCATCATGTATGATGAATTGATCGGACCATCATGAAAAGGAATATTGGTGCAATGTTCTTAAAGGAATGATGAGGAGAAATCAGGTGAGTTCATGTATGAAAGTGTTATTCATATTTCTTTTCCACTTCAAGAATACTCGGGCCATCAAGAGAGCATTGATATAGTGTAGATGGAAAAAATTTAGGTCATGGTATCAAAGTATATACATCTTGAGTTGGTTTTGCATTGAATGGGTTTCAAGTGTTCTCATGAAGTGATATGAAGGAAATTTTTATTTTGAAGGTGAAAATGGTGAATTTCCAATCCAAAATTTTGAAGAAATCATCTAGAAAATGAGTATTTTAAGATTAAAGTGGTTGCATACCATAAAAAGTTAGAGATTCCTAAAATTCATGTCAATCTTCATATTAACAATGAAGAGTGACTAAGACCTAATTAGCAAAAGATAAAGTTGTAAACTAGGAAAATTTAATTTTGTATCAAGCTTAAATGTTCATGGAGGTCTATAAATGGAAAAATGGGTACCCATAATTGGTAATTTTGCATAATAAAAGTGTGAGAATCAAGTTATAGGCATGAAAAACTCATGAAGAAGGGATATAAATATGGATATATAGTATGAAGATATGATAACGTTTGAATAGTGGTCATGATGCCTTAACAAGATTTTCATTGCATGAAAAAGGTTATGAAATGGTTTCATGGATACTTGAAGGTGAGTAAGGGTAAGTTGTGAGGTGTTTGACTCATTGGAGCATCATGAATAGTGTCTTGTATAGTGACATCCATGTAGATCATTATTTGGTGTTCTCTAAGATATCCTAATGCTTGTGTATGAGTACAATGGATTTGAGATTATGTTATGAGTAAGATATGATTGGTCTTCATGTATCATCTTATCCAGATTTGGAATTCACGGTGAATAAGGGTATGAGGAAATAAGGTAAATTGAGTCTCAATGGTCTATTTTGTGCTTCTATAGGTATAAGGATAGGTTTGTAATTTCCTTGATGGGTTTGTGCCTTAGGGATCATGTGTATGCATATGTGGAGATGTTTATGGTCCTTGAAGTTGTGGAAATAAGATGATCTTAGGAATGGTAAGACTTTTTTGGTTCACTTATTACTCCATGAGCAAGACAAATTGCTACATTTATAGTGTGTGTGTAAGAGGTAGAGTATGAAACATATACATGTATGAGGTTTATTGAGAAGATTTTGAACTTATCTAGCTGGTATATAAAGTGTATGTTACCTTAGAAGAAGATATAGTTATGTCTAGTTGGCTTGGTATATGAATAGGGTGCTTGATGCTAAAAGACAATGAGTATAAAGATATATTGTGCTTAGGGCTTGGTGTAAGGTTCTTAAAGTATGAGATGTTTGTCAAGTATATTTAATGATTTTTAAGAAGTCATTAAGGTAGTCTAGATGATCTAGGAAGTATGCATCACCTCGAAGAAGATAAAGGGTGGCTAGTTAAATTGTTCTATGGCTAAATATGGTTATCCTGCTCCAAATTACATCCTCCAAGAAAGTAATATGGAGTTATTCTTGAGAGTTATAAGGTATGTTTCCTACTATTAAAGGTTGATTAAAATGAGTATGAATGTGAATAATTACTTGGCTAGGCCTATTAGTCTTGATTTGGCCAAAATTATATTTCATAGACCTCAATAGATCTGATATGATGTTACCATATTAGAAGAACAAAATGTTGCTCAAGGTTGTAGGTGGTGATAAAGACAGGGGGAGCATGATTTATCCTTCTAGAAGGGTTTTTAGATGACTTAAAAGGAATATGAGTTATGATTTGAGTGTTTTATCCAAAGTCAAGCAAGTTAGGATTCAAATTTGCTTTATCTCACCCAAATATGGCTACAAGGACTAAGAATGTGCTTTGGGAACTTGAAAAGTGGCTAAGTCTCTTCTTAGGCAAGATATCATGGCATGGTGTAAAAATTTTGTGTCTTCAATTAAATAAAGATGACCTAATTCTAGGGGAGTTGTGAGATGTTGTGTCATCGTGTTTATAGTTTTCTATAGCTTGTCAAAGTTAGTTGTAGTAGCACTAAAATGTTAAGACAAGAATGTTAGTCCTTGATAAGCTTTGAGGTCATAATGAGTAAAGAAAAGCCTTGTTTAAGCCTTGAAAAACCAAGAAAATTAAATTAATGTGGTGAATTTTGTTATTATCTTGAATTTTACATTTTTGGCATGATTATGAATGTTTTTCCATCAACCTTAGGTATGCTATAGTGATCTCTTGAAGGAAAAAATAGATCATTTGGTGTGTAATGTCAAGTTTTGTATGTTTGAAAGGTTGATGATGGTGCTATAGATCAAAGTAGAGGTAAAATGATGTTTCATTCATGGTTATTGGTATATATACGTGTGTTGAATATGATTTTCCCAAGGGGAGTTCAGTGATCTTATGCTTGGAAAGAAGAAAAAATCATTTTTGGTGAAAATGACTAGTTTGTGAGCTAGTATGAAGTCTTTTATTGATGTTACCAACCTAGAGGTGATCCTATGCAGCTTATAAAGGTGCATAATCTATATGTACATGTATGATTTTTAATTAATGTAAAATGGGGGAGAAGTTTAGGAGGTTTTCCATTAATGACAAAGGGGATATTGTTGGCATGTTATGATTTAGGTGTTGTCATTGATGTAAAATCCCATTAATGACAACAAGGATGATGGTGAATTGTCAAAGGAGGATTAATATGATGATGACACATTATTTCAGGTGTGTTCATGGTGTCTTGAGTTGATTCAATGAGAATTATGTATTCTTACAAGCCCATTCTCGTGACCTAGCTTGCATAGGTGATGGTACATGGTTGTTGGAGCTTATTAGTAGCTTGAGGAGCATTATGACAGATGGAGACAATTTTTGGGGAGTGTTTAGAAATTTTCATGATTTAAAGGGTACATGTATAGGTTGGTGATTAAGTTTTAGGTGATCATCTAGACCAAGTCTAGGTGTTAGGGGTTCGAATGAGGATGAGTTGTGGAGCCATGTGATTTCATGAATGCATATAGGTAGTTGTTTCATGATGTACCATGCATGTTAGGAAATTTTTGAGAGTTTAAATGATGAGTTATGATGTTATTTAAGCTAATCCTAGCCTAGACAATGCAAAAATCTAAGGGGTAGCTATGAAAATGGGATGGAAATATGGAGATATATTTGTGACATGGTGATGAATGGATGTATTATTAGGATGTGTGATCCGTAATATTCTACTTTGGAACTCTACGAATCACATAATTATGTTGTTCTACTTTCAACTTTGGAAAAGGATAGATATGCTAAAAAATTAGAGCTTTGTGACTGATTATCTAGTGCTATAGAAAGGAAATTACATAAAAGGAAATAATTCAAAACTTCAACACTAACAATTTTATCCAGGAAACCTCCAATGGAGGAAAACTAGTCAGGAAGGGAAAATACTCTTTCTTCCCTCTTTTATTGGTCTAATATAGACAATTATAGATTACAATAAGTATGAAAATAAGAAACAATGTAAACCTTCTCTCCAATTACTTGTTTGCTCTATTTCTACACCTTGCTCCTACAATTCTAGTCCAAAGATTGAAGATCTTGCTCACTATCATTAAACTCTACTTCTCGATATCATCTATGATTAGTGTAAGAGTTTCCAGGAGGAGGGAAGTTAAGACATACAAGAACCATAGGGCTCTCAAATGGCCTCTAGATCCTCAGTCACTTCAGACCGAGTGCTTTAATAGAATCCAAACATGTATTATGGCAGAAATAAATATACAAGCATTCATACTTAGCATGAAAGGAAAGAGAACTCATAAGAGAGAAATATGCATTAGAACCATTGATATTCATGTATATATTATATCGTAAACCTCATTACATTCATTGAACCATTACAGTGTCACAGTAGAAGCAACCACAAGTCATGCATTTCACTGACTTATGTAACTAAGCTACCAAAAGAAAATTTACAACTTCATGCCTAGTACATTCTCTCCTTGATGCAACTATCCACTAATAGAGTCCTCATAGTAATTATGCAGAGCTCCACCCATGCTGTCTCTCAAACTCACACTCTCTCTAACCCGCTATATCTCAAAACTCGTATATCTTTTACTCCAGAGCACTTGTATTTATCACTTTCCTACACTACCAACTCACCCTCCAACGGCCCTCGATCTGGTGCCAAGTGTCAAATGTGGTCCTTCATGTGAGCATGCTTCTCCAGGCCTGAGCTTTCCACTTTATCTCATGATGTTCTTCTAGAAGATTCCATCCAAGGCATGCCCCTATCTGGGCCAACCTGTCACTAGGCTGGCACCTTATCCATGCACAACCGGTCATGCTTTTCACGTGTTCTACCCTGGGTGCTCAAATTGACTAAGTCCCAACCTCCTTTCATGTCATGCATGCTATGTGCTTCCTTAAACCTTTCTCTTGCGTGCTTTTTCCTTGCGTGCCTTTCCATAACTGGGACCTTGCACACCTATGCGCCTTCATACTTGGCCAATATTCCAGGGGTCCAACATCACCCCACACTACGCCTGTTCTCCATCCTCAGAAACACTTTACTCAACCAAGATGCATGCTGCCTTAGGGAACCAATGTATAATCTTACACTTTACAAAAGAATAAGGGAATGAAAGAATTGGGGAAAGAATGAAGAATGGGGGGAGCATTAATTCAACAAGCTAGGAAAATCCTTCCATAAGTCTACCTCTAGCTTATTCCACACTTCGACCTCACCCTGATGCCTTCTGACAGAGGTCACCCACCAGGGTGCTCACTTCATCAAAACTCAGGCCAATTCCCTAGGTGCCCAAAGTGTCCATGATCTACTCCATCTCTTTTCCTAGGTCTTCGAGCTTGTCCATCCTCCTGGTAATTTGAGGGTATAGTTCCTTTAGCCGGCCTTGATCAAACTCCTTAAGGCTTCAATTGCCTCTGATTTTCTCTCTACTTCAGCCAAAACTTTGTCCCTTTCCACCCTATTCCCCTTGTTCTTTTCTTGGAACTCTTTTAGCTCCACTTCGAGTGTGGTGACCAAGGAGCTTGCCACCTTATCTCTATCTACGCATGCATGTATCATACGCGGCCTCCATAGATTGGGCAAGTGACCTTAACCTCTACGAGCACTTGGCTATACTCAAAATGAGTGCTACCACCTTCAATCTATCCTCCTCCTTCAAGCACGCATGCCACTTCTTCTATAGACTCCAGGGCCAAAGGTCATCTCTCCATAGTGAGGATGCACGTGTTAGATCTTCTATACATTCCAGAAGGGATGAGTACTTCTATGTGGGTGGCGCTAAGTCTGGGTGCTTTAAAAGGATGGCACCCTTGATAGACTCCATTTTCTTGTATACTTCCTACACCTTTATCTTCTCTTCCTTTAACTCACACCTTAGCTATGTGCTGATCAGCTCTTCTTCCTACTTTTTAAGCTCTAGGGTCTTCTCTCCACTAGCTCTTCCTCTTCTTCCTAGTTTTTCCTCCAAGTACTCTTATCCTATCATTTCACGTGAAGAGTCTAGCCTCGGTCTCACCGCATGACCTTGTTGAGTGCATTGCAGACTTGCTCATCCGAGAGCTCCTGAGCATTCACTAAGGGATTGGCCCCTTAGATTCTGGAAATGTTATGAGTGCTCCCTGATAGACTTCAAAGTCTGGCTCATCAATGTGGGACTCAAACCCAAGAGAGCATCTTCTTTGTTCTGGGGTACATGCCCTCCTTTTCAAAAGACCCCATGGCTAAAATCCTTTCTATGGGTACAATGCTTTGGAATCACACACATAACACCTTCTTCATGTCATCAACGTAGCCCATTACTTGCCTCTACTCCATATCAAGAGTCCTCCTACCCAAGCACACGCCTTTGGGGAAACTTACTATTAGAGCGGGACCTCCTCCTAGGCTGTCATGCTCTTTTTCAATATTCTCCTCCTTCCCTTCCTTCAGCACTATGTCCACACTGCACTCCAACTCTTGGTCTACCAGGGCTTTGAGCATTTTCTTTGCTTCTCTTTCCACCACCTCAGTGATCTACTCCTTCATAAAACTTATTGCTCCCTACTTTTCCCCACCAACCTCTTCATTCCTTTCCATGTCTCTGGTGTCTTCCTCATCCTGTGTGCCCTTGCACCGCGTGAATACGAACTCCTACTTCTCATCTCCACTCTCCTCTTCCGAGTCATAGACACTAAAGACTTGTGGCTCCTAGTCTTTTTTAGCTCATCTTCCTCACCATCATCTTCTTCACTCTCATCCCCTCTTCCACCCATGTACTTCTCCATGTTGTCGGTCACCTCTCGAGTCAGCTTCCTCATCTACCCTCTACTTTTTCCTGAGAGGTGGCTCCTAACAGGGATTCGGCCTTATCTTCTCCCTCAGTGACTCTTCCTTGGTGAGGGGTTGCCTAGGTGCCTCTACTTCTGGTGTCTTTTCCTTCACTAGGGACTTCTTTCTCCATATGTAAGTGCTTGGCTTGGCACTTTTGTTGGCATGCTCACTATCTAAAAAGTCTGCACACTTGGTGCTTTTTCTTCTCTCTCTCCCTCTCTTTCTTTGGCATGGGCTTCTTCCTCCCATGGGATCCTCAGGTATGGAGACTTCATTCTCTAGATATGCACCCTTCTCAAACTTTGGCCTTATACGGAGGTACACACGCACATGCACACGGGATCCTCCAACGATGGGTAGTGTTATCGGCCTTGTCATCTAGATCTCGTGACACGTACCTCTCCACGTATGCGCACTTTTGCCACCGGGTAATTCAGCTTCTTTCTCATCTCCCTATGCTCCCATAGTCTAGACTACCTAGTTCCAGCCTTAACTTCTTTGATTCCTTAAATCTGTTCACTCCCGCTGGAAGTATTGAGTAGTGAACGTGAAGGGAAGCTTGCACCAAGGGCTCCATGATTCATCTATTAGCTTGAATCTCAAGTAGAAATGTTGATAAATAATGAAACTTGGCTTCCCCCTCAGTGGTTGCTTGGGAGTTGTTCAGGGATTCTCCACTCTACCCCAAACGCGTTCCTTAGGCATGTATATACCATTTCTCCAGCCACGCCTTGTGAGGGGTGTTCATTGTATCACAGGCATACTTCTTAAACCTCTTCATGGGTGAAGGATCCTCGGTGGGGTACTCCCATACAAACTTGTTCTGGTGCATCAGCACTCCAATCTCTAAAAATACAATGGTGAGCAAGATGTTGCCAAGAGGATTCTTTCCCCATCCTTCACACAACTTAATAATTTCTTCTCTGCGATGTAAGTGGAAAGTTGATATATGGTGCCTTCTAAATTTTCCTTGCAGACATGTAACCAGGGTTTGTTGACCTAGGTCCACCTCTCCTAGCCATTCAACTTAGTCACCAGATGCATGGCCATTTTCATCATGGGGTCCTTGATGTCTGAAATGTCATAATACCTCGACCCCTTCTTGCAGGCATATTCAGTGATGGTCTCCTGAATAGCCTCCTTGTCACCTAGGTCATCTTCCAAGCTATCTCCCTCACATATGAGGCCTGTAAATTGTGAGATAAGTTGGGAGTAATGCATCTTGCACCCCGTAAAAGTGGAAGTAATCTTCATGTACCCACGACATTAACCATTGGTACAGGTGCTCTGGTTTTCCAAAATAGGGCAACTCATAGAGTTGCAACAACCCCCTTCTTCTCTATTTTGACCTTAATGTCATCATTGTATATCGAAAAGCCCTCTGGTGTTCATTTACTAGTGGGGCACACTAATTCCAGTGCCATTTCCTTCTCTATCATGTTTTTTTGGTGATTATAATCACTTACAGTACATTTCTCAGGTGGGATTCCCACTCCTTCCCCATCATCACCCCATCTGGGTATTGCATCTCTGCATACCATTCTTCATTTGTGTTTACGTCGGGTTCTTGTTGTTTTACCTTGCCCTTGCCCTTTCCTTTCTTGGGTGCCATTGTCGAGGTCTTTTTATTACTCTATTCTTCCAATTCTTCCAGCCTCCGATCTCAAATCCATGATATAACTCTCTTGAACCCGTGCCCTAGTTTTCCAAACCCTAACTGGGATCAAATTAACTCCACAAGACGACACCTCCTTACAACCCTTTTCACACCCATGTAACCCCTTCCTTCTAGTTTGCAAACTCAAACTAGCTACTCACACTTCGATCTCGTAGGTCTTTCTTCACACGATCAAATCTGGAAACCCTAGTTTATAAAACTCACTCCTTTCTCTATTTCACAAAGTGAAAATGAAAGAGCCTCGACCCTTTACTTATAGTTTTTCTCTTTTTGAACATTAAATGCTACTTCACCTACCACCATACTTTGTTCATTTAATGTGGATTTTTCAAACAAATCCCATCTTCAATGCTTTCACTCACGCACCCAACCTTACGCAAAAACTCCTCCAACCTTCTGGCACACAACCAATCTAACATGACAGGAGACTCTTGCGCACGCATAACCCACCCAAAGGCACTTCTTCTATCCTGATTCTTGCTTTTCACCTACCTCATGTTGCTTAAATGCACTTTCTCCTTCTTAGTACATGGGATCTACAAGTAGCTTTACCCTAACACCAACCATTCATCTTCCATCTTTCTTCGTATACCTCTTTCAACCGGGCCATTCAACAAGGCTTTTCAACACAACTTCCTTGGTACCTTAATCATGCGCTCCTTCACATTTCTCCACCCCACACTTAAAATGATGTGTGGTCCTCTCGCACTCACAAATTCTCAAAAATAGCAATAAGGTTACTGGCACCCAAGGCAAAAACAAAACAACAACGTGAAAGGGAAACACAAGAAAGGGAAAGCATAAAGGAAACTTCTAAACTAACTAGAAAAAACTACCTTATTTACAAACACCAAGAAGACTTATTTATAGTAGGGCTTCAACCTACTCCCATTGAAGTGTCTAGGAAACTTCATCCCATCCAAACTTAGAATCGCACGCCCCAATCAGGATGTGTACGAGATTGTGTAAGGACCCAACCAATGGACTTTCAACTTCCCAGGATGGCACAAAAACTTAGAATCATATAGTAACACCATCTTCCCAACCTCAAACTTCTTGTTCCTGATGTGGTGATCATGCCAAGCCTTTTTCTTTTTTTTTTTATTGTTTGCTCCACCTGGTGAGTGATCGTCTCTCATCCAACTTCATTAACTCATCAATCCTTTCTTCCAGTGCTTGTTCATCATCTAATCCTCCTACGCATGCTATTCACAGAGAAGGTAACATAAATTCAACTAGAAAAACAACTTCCATGCCAAACACCAATTGAAATGGTGTGGCTTTGTTTAGCCTTTTATACATTGTTGTCCTATAAGCCCATAATACTACCGATACTTTGTCATCCCAATCTTGTCTTCCGACATCACAAATTTTGGTCAAGGTATGACTCAATATCTTGTTGAATGCTTCCATGGTTCCATTTTCTTGTGGGTGATAGGGCGTAGTCTTGTGATGAGCCACCATGAACTCTGATAATAGGATCCTCATGGTCTCATTCAAGAAATGTGTACCCCTATCACTGGTCAAACTCAACGGGCATCCATATCTTGTGATAATGTTCTCCCACAAGAACCTTTCCACTTGTTTGCTGCCATGTATGTAGTCTTTAGTTGGGGCTGCCTCTTCCCACCTTGTGAGATAATCCATGCAAGTGATGACATAACGTGACCTAGTCCTATGCACTACTGCTGTGCAATAGGTCCCACAAAGTCTATCACCCACTTTTCAAAAGGCTCCATGCTAGGAATAGGGCACAAAGGCATTTCATCTCTCCTTCCTAGTTTTCCAATGCACTGACAATGGTCACACACTTTACAATAATCTCTACAATCTTTGTACAAGGTTTCCCACCACAAACCTACCATTAATATCTTGCACGCGGTGGCATCACCTACATAATGCCCACCCACACTTCCTCCATGTGCTTCCTCCATGATGGCCAGGTGCTCATGCTCTAAGACACACCTACACAAAACTTCATCACGTCCCAACTTGTATAAGTCTCCACTGATTAACATGTAGGGTGTGTGCATGTATGGCCAACTACTTCTTTTCCAATGTCTTCATTCCATCCAATGCCACACCTTCCTTTAAAAATATTGCAATCTCTTCCAAATCCAGGGCACGCGCCACAACCTAAATAGTTATGCATCTGGCATTGTTTCCTCAATACTCTACGCATCCTCCCCTGAATCAATTCTTGATAGATGATCAAGCCCACAGTTTCTTTTTCCAGGCTTTACTACAATGGTGAATTCAAACTCTTGAAACAACAACACCCATCGACATATGCATCCTTGTAGAATAGGCTTGTTCACTAAATACTTTAATGCCATGTGGTCGGTGTAAAACACAAAGGGTGTTGCCAAAGCAGATACTATCTAAACTTGAAGAGTGCGTAGATCATTGACAATGCCTCGCACTCTGGTTGTGGTATAGTTTTTCTCTCTTGTGAGCTTCCTGCTTGCAAAACATAGAGGATGATCAACAATCCCTTCACCTGGCTGTGCAAGCACTACTCCAATGGTGGTCCCTGAGGCATCTACATGGACATGGAAGGGCTTGTCCCAAGAGGGAAAACGTAAAATAGGCACGGTGATAAGCCTATCTTTTAATGTATCAAATGCCCTCTGTTATGCTGCCTCTCCCCAATGGAAGGCACTTTTATGTCTAAGCAGCTCCTCTAAAGGCATGGATGATCTTGGCATATCCCTTAATGAATTTTCTGTAATAGCCCATATGCCCAAGGAATCCACACTGCGCTCTCTAGCTAGTAGGCTCCCTTAACCCCACAATAACTACAACCTTAGCGGATCTACCAGCAAGCCCTCCTTACATATGATATGTCCTAATAAAGTCCCAAAGGGTGTAGCAAACACACATTTCTTAATGTTGAGGGATATCCTCAACTACCTACACCTCTCAAACATTAACCTCAAATTGTCACAATGGTCCTTAACTAGACCATATACTATCCAATCATCCAAATAGACCTGAAGAAACTTATGGATGAAGTCCTAGAATGCTTGCACCACTATGCGTGAAAAGACAACTGGCACATTCTTCAATCCAAAGGGCATGACCATATATGCAAAACTTCCCCACTCGGGTGAAAGTTGTCTTCTCCTAGTCCTCCTTTGCAATCTGACTTGGTGGTACCCTAAAAATCCATCCGTAAAGGAATAGATCTCACCCAACACTCTCCTTCCAAAATTTCTTCAGTGAAGGGGGTCGGAAAGGGATCAATGACACAAACTACATTCAATTCCCTATAATCCACACAAATCCTAATCCACCCATCCTTCTTGATGTTGATTACCATCGGCTTACCCACTCCGATTCTTCTACTACCTCAATGATCCCAAAAGCTATCATTTTTCTATCTCCTCCTTGACCTTCACGCACAAATTGGGATTCATCCGGTAGGGCCTTTTCCTAACCGGGCACGCACACCCTTCAGTTTTATCTTCATCTCCCCCAAGGAATGGTGAACACCTTTGAGCTCATGGTACCCACATGGGAATAAATCCTCAAATTCACATAGTAGATCAATGATCTTAGATACTTCCTCTCCATCCAGTAATCTCCAATAATAGCTTCCTTAGGTTCTTCTCCTGAACCGATGTTAACTTTCTTCATTTTTAAAGGCTCATGGTAGGCACGCATGCACACGTGAGTATCTACACTTGTCCACTACCTCACACATCCCTATAGAATGGCTAACATCTAAGCTTTCTGATTCCTCTCCATCAATCACATATACCAACTTTCCCTTCTCCTTTTCCAAACACACGCTCAAGTTATAACTCTTCTGTTTCCTCTACTTCTTCAAAGCACACCTCCGATCCTGGTTCACCTAGTAATTCCAATAGCCTATCTTCCATCCTGGCACTATCCCCCATGGTAAGGTGCTTGATATCCTACAAGGCCTTATCAACTGATGGTTTGGTACTCCGATACTCAAAGGTTTGAATAAGGTCAGCCACGAGCTCTTGCCAATTCCTTGTCTGGCGGCATGTCTCTCGAATGAATGTACCATGCACGCACGCAACCCTGTAGTGTAGAATACAACTTGTGCACCCAGAGGGATGGTGGAAAAGCTTCTTCCGTGCCTTCTCTCCAGACCCATTCACACTCCTGGATATGGAAAGAGGTGGGCTCCTTCCCATGGTAGTCTTTGATGATGGTGGGTACATTGCTCCTAGAAAATCTGACAGAGAGAGCAATTCTTACCTCGCGCCACTCCAAAAGGCTCTCCTGATGTGTGGCCCACCACCGAGCTGCTATGCCAAGTAAGACATAACTTAACATCCCCTCCATTCCTTTCCATCCTTCCACTGAGCTTCCACCTCCTAGAAAGATCTCAGGGAAGGCTCCTCCTGAATACTTGGGTAGTTCTTTTCCTCCAAGGTGCCTAACCATGCACACCTTTATTACCTTGGTCACCGATCCTCTCAACTACCATCCCATCAATTCATAAGTTCCATGCACCCAATTGTCACATGCCAAACTGGTATCACTCATCATCGAGCATCTTCAAACTGATAACCCCATTAGTAGGGTGTACCATCTCAGGGTCTCTGATTGAGCACACATAAATCCTATCCAGAACTTCCTCCCCCAATGGTTCAATATAGGGTGTTGACTTCCCATCATCCAGGGGTATAATGACCCATTCCTCCTTGTTCTCAAGCTGATGTACCCTTTGTTGAACCAAAGGTCCGCATTGTTCTTGTAACACCAAGGGCACCCAAGTAGTGCTTGGGAAATTGTCCACCTCGGCAGCACAAGACTTCAAGTCCCCAATAAACTTGGCTCCCTATAGTAATAGCTGCATCCTTCAAGACACCGATGGGCATTTCCTTAGTCTTGTTTTCCATATACAACACATTCAAAGATGGCTGTAATGTAGGTCTTCCCATCTGATGCCATGCATCCAAAGTCAGAACATTAACCTCCATGCCTGTGTCAATGAGGATATTGCTGAGGAGCCATCCATCTACAACTACATTCAACATAATCTCCTTGTCATAGTCGAGGCTATGAGGGGGAAGGTTCATGTGCAAGACCTATCTCTCACACTCTTCTCTGGTGTGTGGTACCTTCTCTCTCAACCAGGATCCTAGCAAGGGAATGATATTCTCCTACCTTAGCATTTTACACACCTCCTTGACCTCATCCAGGTCATCCTTTTGCACCTCGACTCTCCTTCCTTGTTCCTCCCTCCTGATTGCTCCTTTAGACACTGATCTCCCCTTGTAAGCTCCAATAACATCCATGGTGTCCTGATATATCTCCTTTTGATGCGTGGGATCTGGATACTTTCCATGAATGACCTCCTCCCTTGAAACCAGGGTTTTCTATCTTGGTACCTCTCTTGCATGCATGTGGCTTCTACCCTTGTTGTTACCAAGACAGGTTCCAAACCTACATCCCATGTTACCCGAGGCATCCACTATATGTCTACCTTCTTGATGCTGACCATTACAATGCCCTTGTCCTTCCGGTGCTTTGCTGATTCATATGCTCAAATAATTCTGGCACTCCTCATACTTATGCTTCTTCCCACACCACGAGCACTACAACAGGTCCAGGCACTCACATTTGTAATGTTCTCAGAGATCCACAGTTGAAACATGTTCCACATGGGAACTCACTCCTTCCTCCTCCATGGTTACCTCAACCATGGAATCCTCCTCAAAACCCCTTCCACACACACCTCCATCTATGTGCTCCTCATAATGGTGATCATCACCTTTAGAACCACTAGCAATGCTTGGTTTGGCACACCCCATGATCAATGGCCTCATGGATCTGATCAATGAGCCTACAGTCCTTAGTATCATGGGTTGTAGAGGTGTAAATTTTGTAATAACAAGATACATTCTTCCTGATTACATGCATGCAGCAAGGGGACATCTACTTGCATCATGGTCCCCATGAAAATTTCACAATCTATTGTCATAGCGCATGCACCATCCTCCGGGGGAAATTATCCTTAACGTGCCCCTCTACTTCACAATCTATGCACCACAAACCACTGCGAGTCTCATGGGCTGAGTTCATAGATAATTTTTCCAACTACTTGGCCATAGCAATAATCTGAGCCTCCAAGAATGGGCTAACACCAGTATCAACACTACCAATAGCCTCAACATGTAGGGCAGCCTCCAATGCCTCACGGGTCTGTAAAAGTTTTATGAGATAAGGCCCTTCTAAAAGGGGTGATCAATCCTCCAAAAAACCACTGAGCATGCTGTGAAGGGTGAATATCATATGATAATTTAGACAAGAGAGTTTTAAAATGTGCATCATACTCCCACACACTCTCTACCATTCCTTGTGAATCTCCTTCAAAGCACTGATGCTCTTTCTACTCAAACTCAGGAATGTGGAACTCTACCAAGAATGCATTCTTTAAAGTAGTGTAGTCCACCACCATTTGATGAGGGTCATACTTCCTATACCAGCTATGTGCGCGCCCTTGCAACGTGGTTACAAACTGACTAGCCTTCCATTCTAGGGTTGTGATACCCTTCACACACCATAGCAGTTCACACTTGTGAACATGTTCCATAACATCCTCAATGCCCCTATAATCTGGAAAATGTAGAGACATTTCAAAGAATACTTGAGGTGGTGGTCTGGGGTCCCTATCCTCCTGAGCTAGAGCCTTGGTTCCTCCTCGGTGTTTCCTCCACCACCTTGATCCACTAGGTCCACTGGTCCTCGTGCCTCTGAGCCACCAGATCCACTAGAACCACTCCAGGTCCACCAGGGGCCTCGTAGGAGCTGTGCCAAGTGCTGGTCATGCCCCCATGGTCCCACTAAACTATGTGTGCACGATGGTCTGTGATAATGTGCCCCACTACCACTACTACTGTGTCCCGCACCACTCCCCGATGTGAGACCAAAGCTTGTACACTTGCTCCTTTGTCCAAAGACTCCTCCAATACTAGAATATGTGTTTACAGCCATAGAAAGAAGGAACTAAAAAATTATATCTCCTAGGCATGGATCTGATCTCTTCCACTGATATCAACTCGGGTCAATAATACTTCTTCCTAGTTTGGGAAACCAAGCACCAGGGCTCAGCTGGTCACTACGGGTGGGTTCAGATATGCACCAATGACTCTCCTTTCTCCATGACAAACTCTCACCGAAAAGCCAAGGGGTCTCCTCACATGCTTTCCAAGATGGGGTAATATAGACTACTCAGGTTCCACATCCTCCACGTGAACCTCAACTCCTTCCCACAACATCTATCTCCAAAGATCCATCACACTAGCAGCCTCACATCATCTAAAGAATCTCCCTTTCACGCTTCACTATACTTGAGCCATCTCTCTCTCCCTCTCCTTCTCTCGCATGATATCTATCTACCATCTTCCTCCACCCAAGCTCCCTTACCCAAAGGCTCGAAATGGTTTAGCCGCCAACCATTGGGAATGCCTCTAAACTCATGGTAACCATCAATATCTTCATAGCTAGAGGAATAACACATGTAGAAATGTCCTCTAGGTTCTCTCAGAAAATTCAAACTCAACAACCTCCGACAAGAATACGAAATGGCATACTCCAGAGTGTAGCTAGCCAAGTACTCTCTCCACCAATGATCTACAACGATGGGTCCACATCAGATCTACATCCTACGTAGCCTTTGGTAGTCTTCTTTGGTCCACATATGTGATCCATAATGCCAACTTGATCTAGATGCATAGGCTGAAAGCCATTCATATAGTTCTACTGGGAAGCAACAAAAGAAGGTCTCATACAGATCATGGTAGAGGTTCTCTTCTACCCATCTACGTGCATTAAACTCAGGTCCAGTGTTGAATCTCTGAGAAAATTCATCCTCCATGCTCTTGAACCATGATTCAACATTTTCCAATGTTAACCACTCTATCATTACTCATTACATAGATCATGATGTATGTTATATCCCACTACAACTTTGAAAAGAGGTCCTGAAATGGAACCAAGATGTAGTCATTTTTACTCCCATCACAAAAGGAAGGAACCCCACATGCCCGGCCTATCACCCAAAGGAAAGCTGAGCACTCACCCGAGGCACGCGTGGGTACCGAGTCTCTCTTTTATGTGAGTTTAGTGGGAAACATCATCTATGATTAGTGTAAGAGTTTCTAGGAGGGAAGTTAAGACATACAAGAACCATAGGGCTCAGAATGGCCTCTAGATCCTTGCAGTCACTTCAAACCGAGTGCTTTAATAGAATCCAGAACATGTATTATGATAGAAAGAAATATACAAGCATTCATACTTAGCATGAAAGGAAAGAGAACTCATAAGAGAGAAATATGCATTAGAACCATTGATATTCATGTATATATTATATCAGGTAACCTCATTACATTCATTGAACCATTACAGAGTGTCACAGAGAAGCAGACCACAGTCATGCATTTCACTGGACTTATGTAACTAAGCTACCAAAAGAAAATTTACAACTTCATGCCTAGTACATTCTCTCCTTGATGCAACTATCCACTAATAGAGTCCTCATAGTAATTATGCAGAGCTCCACCCATGTTGTCTCTCAAACTCACACTCTCTCTAACCCACTATATCTCAAACTTGTATATCTTTTACTCCACAGCACTTGTATTTATCACTTTCCTACACTACCAACTCACCCTCCAATGCCCCTCAAATCTGGTGCCAAGTGTCAAATGTGGTCCTTCATGTGAGCATGCTTCTCCAGGCCTGAGCTTTCCACTTTATCTCATGATGTTCTTCTAGAAGATTCCATCCAAGGCATGCCCCTATCTGGGCCAACCTGTCACCAGGCTGGCACCTTATCCACATGTAACCGGTCATGCTTTTCATGTGTTCTACCCTGGGCACTCAAATTGACTAAGTCCCAAACCTCCTTTCATGCACATCACATGCTGCTATGTGCTTCCTTAAACCTTTCTTTGCACGCCTTTCCATAACTAGGACCTTACATGCCTATGCACCTTCATACTTGGCCAATAGGTCAAAAAATCCACGCTCTCACACCCATTTTTCTTTTCTTCTAATGAAAGAAAACAAAACGATGATTTTCCCCGAATAATTCTTGGTGCTTGGTTGTCACTTACCATAGCTTTCTTTGATTTGATTTGGTGTGCCCAGATGTTAAAACTGACTCCATTCTTGACCCATCTCGTACTGGTTCTCCCTCCTTGTGAACACAACATCCCCGATATACAAGTAAGGACTTATGAAGACAACGTGAAATGCATCAAGTGGAATAATATTAGCCTCTAACACATCTATGTATTGGGTATTTATCCCAAACCGAAACTTACACTTCCTCTAACTTGTATTTCTACACCCTTCTTCACCCATCCCGGTGGGTGTGGATGTGGATGCATGTAAGTATCTAGACCAAGCTATTTTAAAACGGCACCAAAATCAAATTTGACTGAGAACTAGAATCTACTAAAGCGTTTACCTTAGTCTTCTTGATTTGGATTCGAGTTGAAATACTTACTCATCTCTTCTTATTTTTCTACCCTATACATGTTAGTGGTTGTGTATCCCAACGTATCATCTACATCCGAATCATCCTCAATCTCCACCTCCCTTTCTATCTTCACAAGGTGACCATGGATTTATTGGAATCCTTGGTTCTGTGCTTTGGGTGCAATTATAGATGCAAGTTCTAACATGTGGAGTTTGTATGTCCATTTACATCACAATTCTTACGGAAATTCTTAGGATATTTACAAGTATGCAAAGTAGTAGTGGCATGTTTACCTTTCCATTTACCTTTGCTACTTGTCTTCCCTTGTTCTTTGTCCTACTGTTCTATTGACTGGTCTTTCTTTGCTCTATTTCTCCTTGCTTCTTCTCATCATCAATGTAGTATGCTTGTATACAAGCTTTATTGATGTCATTGGGATTTGTGGAGATTACCTTCCTCCAAAGGTGAGTGTGAAGTCCTCCCAAATACTTGGTCAAAATGTACTCATCCTCCAAGTCCATATTAAGAAACAAGGTTTGTCTCTCGAAATTCCATAGTGTAGTCTTGCACATTTTGAATGCGGCCCTGTCTAAAGTACTACCATTTAATCATCATGTCGGTCTTATGGAGATTAGGATATAAATTAGCTCTAATCAATTATTTAAAACCTTTCTAAGTACTAACAATAGGATGTTTCTTCTTCTAACAAGTGTCTAGATGGGTTTCCCACCAAACTAGAGCATGACCTTCCATTTTGAGATGTGTGAAGGTGACTCTTTGTGCCTCAAAGTGACATTTTACACACTAAAATAGACTTCCAACTACTTTATCCATTTATCCAAAGAATTACGCATCTACTTGTCCTTCAAAATTCTTTATTTCCACTTTCATTTTAACTTTAAAAGGTGTATGTGCAGATTTTACCTTCTCGCTTACAATTGGCATCTCTTCACGCTCTTCCCATTCTTCCTCTTCGTGGATCTTTCCAATACCAAATTTTTTGGCTAGTGCTTGAACCACCGAGTCCATGGAATCTTGCTTAACCAAAGCTATCTTTTGTAGATCTGAAAGATCTTCTTGTTTTCTATGCAATCTATCCATCATGGTCTCTAGCATCTCAACTCTACTGAGACCAAGTTCTCTTCCTCCATTTGAGCTCAAAATCTTTGTTTCCACTTCTTCGTAGAAATATCTAGCTCGTAAGGTAAAAATTATTCACCTTTGGACCTTATCACTGTCATACAAAATCACAAGAAATATTTGAATTCCACAGTCTTGGATATATAATCAAATATGATACCAAAATGATCTATAAACTTCTACTCTGGAACTCTATGAATCACAAAATTATGTTGTTCTACTTTCAACTTTGGGAAATGACAGATTTGCTAAAACAATTAGTGCGTCATGATACATTATCTAGTGCCATAGAAAGGAAATTGTAGAGAAGGAAATAAATCAAAACTTCAACACCAACAATTTTATCCTGAAACCTCCAATGGAGGAAAACCAAATCAAGAAGGGCAACTACTCTTTCTTCCATCTTTTATTGGTTTAATATAGACAATTATAAATTAGAATAAGTATGAAAATAAGCAATAATGTAAACCTCATCTCCAATTAATTGTTTGCTTTGTTTCTACACCTTGCTCCTATAATTCCATTCCAAAGACCAAGATCTTGCTCACCGCTCTCACTAAACTCTTCTTCTCGATCTCTCTGGATCTTTGAATGCCCATTCTCTTCCTCCTTTCATGCATTTATAGGTCTTCCCATGTCCTCCCATGAATTGGAGGATGTGAAATGGAATGAAAGGGGAAGAGACACACTGGGTGCTTTAAATTCGTGTCCATTCACGTTCCATTATTATTTTTTGTTTGAAAGTGACAAGACCAACGCCCGAGAAAACTGTAGAACTCTCAAGACCTACCTACCCTGGTGGGTGGCGCTTTCAGATCATTGTCATTGCATGGTGGTGGTTCGAAACTTCGCTCTACACAGAGTGGCGGTTCCTTCCAAAACCTCCGTTTATCTCATTTTTTTCATTTTTCTTATTTCTCCTTCTTGGTGCTAATGGAACTGATGAAGTGGTGTGTGTTCCTAGATCCCTATAGATCAATGTGTCATGATGTAGTGGTAAAAATATCAGTTTTCCATGATGTGTATTTTTCAAGTTATGTCATTTTTGGTGAAACATGGTCAAGTAGAAGGTCATTTCTAGCTTGAATTGCACATTCTGATGCTCAACCTAAATTATGTTATTTTCATGGTAACTTACGGGTTTCATAGATCTTTATACATTTATTCTAGATGGTTTCAAAAATAACAAGGTCATTTCATTGTCACATTTTATAAATTTTTTTAGGAATGTAAACACCTATTTATGTGCTTGAAACCCTAGCTCGAAATGGTAGGAGAGAAAATTATCCTAAGTGGTCATAATTGATTGATAATACATGGATTATTATTGAAATATATAAAGTAATCCTCTATGTTTCTAGAAAGGTATGGCATATCTTGTGGTGATGAGTGGACCCTAGTCAAATAGGAATATTTCTGAAGAAGTTTAGTTTGGGATAAGGTTATCAAAAGGATTCACAAGATAAATGGACATTATGTTGATTATGTGAGTTTTTATTGATGTCCATATGGGTTTTATGACATTTTGATTCAATTAAATGGTCAACTATTTTTTATTTGTGAAGACTAGTCAAAGGGTAGTTCTGGGGCAGTTTCAAGAAGTTTGTAGAGATGAGTTTGGTTGAAGGCCTTCTAATTGGATTTGCAAAGAGTTACAGTAAGTTATGGAAATTTGATTTAGATATAGTTCTAATGGTATAATTTTTTTCTCATGATGAAAATATTTGATGGGTCGTTGAGGTCGGTTTGTGAGAAAGAAGTTTCTTGATTTTCAAGACACGACTTCTTAGGATGAAAGGATGAGTTTGTTGGAGAATGAGATGAATGATTTGATTATTTCTACCATATGTAGATTTAAAAGTGATAAAAAAATATCTATTGAATGTCTTTGGAGGTCTTGAAAGTGACAAAAATGTTGCAAACTAGTTGAGTTTGTAAAACTAGTTATTAGGCAACTTGTTTTGCGAAGACAAAAGTTGTTGTGGTTTGAGAATGTGAATGTTTAATGAGTTATAAATTTAATATAAATGATGTACAGTTCTTGGGAATTATATATAGTTGTCACATTCCATATTTAGTTCATCTCGAGTGGTCTTGAGACCCAAAGGTAAAATCATGGTGTTAAAACAATGTTTTGACAAGGATATGAGCCAAGGCCCATTTAATGAAATATTTGATTGGTCAAAGAAAAATTGTGACCATTTATGATTTTTTTATGATATATTAATCATGTTTGGTGAATTTTGGAGATTTAATAATTATGGTTTTGGTATGAGTGGATTTTTCTCATCCTAGTGATGGGGTTTTAAGGATTTTTGGTGCATGTATGAATGTTTTGGGCATGGCCGACCTACATGGGTCATATGTGAATGTTTTAATGATTCATATGGGATTTTGAATTTGAATTATTCTAACCAAATTAATTAAACCTACCTCTCTTGAATTTGAATCAAGGAGAGCTTACGAAAGTGATGTTTTGGGTGTTATTTTGCACTATTTGGGTGTATGTGAAAAGTGCGACCTATGAGAGTGTGATTTATAGGTAAAAAGGTGTTAGTTGAGTGATTATATAGGGAAATAAATGTTTAAGAATGTTTGCAAGAATTTTTCAAGGGTTTAAAGCTTTATAAAGTCAATATGGTGCAAATTTGTGTAAGTTTGAGGACCTAGGATTTGGACAAAGGTTTGAAGGAGAGTGAGCTGAATTAGTGATATAAATCAGTTATGGCAGTAACATAACATCAAATATATTCATATTAAGGTGGTTGAGTGGGTATTTGATTATCTTGGGGGTTGTAGCATCCTTGTGGAGTTGGCGCTTCTTAAAATAAGGGGTTGGTGCTCCTTGTAGGATTGGTGCTTTAATAAATTAGAGGTTGGTTCTCCTTATGAAGTTGGTGCTTCACTAAATATTTTTTTGAATAATAAAATCATGAGTTTTAGTGGGTGTTCTTCCCTTGACGATTTCCTACTTACATCTTGTGTTATGGTGTTGATTATCTTGTTCATGGTTGATTGCATGTATGTTATTTGATGTTGTGCAGACATTAATGGTTGAATAAGTGGTTTGTGATTTAAGTAATAAATCTTAAATTGAATTAATTTTGCAATGACTAATCATTCCCCCTCATTCTATTTTTCTTTAAAAATTGTTAACCATTGTTCATAAAACATATACGTTCATTTAACCTCATTATTTTTTAAAAATATTATTATTTCAATGTATCAACATCCATGAAATCCATAGGGTCCCATGAAAATGTATAATTCAAGGTGAGTAACCAAAGTTTCTCTTCGACTAGGAAACCGCATTTCCCAAAACCCAAGAGAATGGAAAAACTTAAATATATTGTACCAAAATCATTCTCCAATCATTAAAATTGATCCACATCTTCATGATTACCTCCTCCATGGTCTCAAATGATTATTTTTATCTACTCTAGTCTGAATCACATTATCCATCATGATTTGTGCATGTATATTTGACTTATTCTCAAGAACAGTCCTCCTAAGGCCTTAATCATGTATATTCCAACTTAATTATTCCTTTTAGTACCTATTACATACTCTATACAATGTATTTACACACAAGTCAAGCTTTCCATGGCATGTTTTAGCTTGCTTTTCTCCATACTTCATGTTATGCTTGTACTGTGTCTCTCGAAATGGGTCTAGTTGAGCTTATTTCCACCCATGTCATCATGATAATACCTTGTTGACCATGTTACCATCATTTAAATCCTTCTCTAGACCTCATTCACCTTTTTCATTAATGATTACACTATGTTTTCATCAATGAAAATTCAAAAACTCACATGCTAACAACTTGGAGATAATCTTCACATCTTGAATAATGCATGTAAAGAAAATATCCCCCAAAAAGTCTCCACAAGGAAACATTATTGTTTAGATGTAACTGTTTGATTTCATGATAAATTTTATCTTATTAAGAGATATCCTTCCATTTATAGACTATATCACATCATTAATATCCCACAATAAATCACTATCATTCTTAATTCGACCCAGTAATGCTTTGAAAAACTAAGTGTGTTGAAATTATTTCTCTACACATTTGGAGTAGATTAATATTTATTTAGTACCATGTTCAATTTTCTCTTTTCCCCACTTGGAATGAATATTAAGATCTTGTATTGTTATTTGAATTTCCTTAACATATCTTTCTAACTTAATTGAGAAATGGTTCATATTTGTTATAATTTTTTTAAGAAAAAGGTGATTTTTTTTTGTTTTGGGTTTAACAAAATCATTTTAAATATTTTCTTATTTACTTCCTAGTTCTTGTAGGTGATCATATTAATAAGTTATGAAAAATTGTCATTTGAATTTTGTGACTCATATTAGTCATAAATTTATTTGATTTAGTTTTTTCCCATGAAACCTTCAATTTTATGCCAATCATGAACACTTAGAGGTCATTAGTTTCACCACATCCTAGAAATATTAATATCCTAGGGATTTGGATTTCTTCATTTCATGTAGAGTGTTTATCATGAAAACATGGTGGCCATCAAAAATTCCTCATTCATCAAGATTTTTGCACTCACTCTCTTTTTTTCCTTTTAGATGGATCATTGAAAAGTGATAACCATCAATGTTATGATCAACCCAAAGAACTATGAACTCATTCATAATGGATTATTGACATGTATTTGATTTTTTGTTTTTTATATATTTTGAATATGATTAATAATTTCAAAATAGATCCTCAACACATGGAGTTCATTGGTTTCTTATACATCTAGTTGTTTTAATGTAGGTCTTAATTTATTTATGGCTTACCTTTTTGTAAAGTCTAATTGAAAACACATGGTGATCATCTATGTCATGCATTTTCTCAAGAACTCAAAACTTTGGCTTTTATTTCCATAATATCCTAAATGAGAGAATTTTGATCACGAACACATGGATATAATAATTTAAATTAAACCTTTCATAGAATCTGATCCTTTATCTAAATTTGACAATTTAAAGTAACATAAAAATAAAGAGGTTGAAAGTGAACTAAACGTAACAAAGATAAACTTTATTGAAAGGGAATAAATATTTCGAGTTTTATTTCCTAAAAATACTTGTATAAATAATCAACATTAAAATATACCCATGAAAGCTTCTTTTATACATAAATAAAAATGATTCATTAGAAAGACTTTAAATCCCAAGTAAAAAACACTTTTGAGTTATATTCACATGTTATAACATATCATGGTTTTTGGTGAAGGGAAGGTCAAGTATTATAAAACATAAAATGGAAGTTAATAATTAGTTTTATAACTCATAGAAAGGGGGATCCATTTTCTTTTTAAAATGGGGATTTTTTCGCTACAACAAAAGGCATATTGGTTGTAGAAATGATATTAGTTGTTTGTGACTAGGTTTAAATTCTAGATTGGGAGGTATGATGATGAAGGAATGTGAAACATAATTCCTATGGAAACATGTCATGTGCTACTTGAGGTGTGATTGTAGTTCAAATAAAAGGTGTAACATGATGGTATCAAAAACACCTATAGAGTGGTGAAGGATGGGAATGAGGACACTCCAAATCTAATGATAGATAAGCATGAAAAGGTAGAGAAGTGACCTAAAATTCTTGTTTTACACCCTTTTTAGATTTATGAATCTAGTGTTTAGTGTGTTAATTACACTAAGGATGTAAATAGTAGATACATGGGGGATATTATTATTAATTAAGTTCTAACATTAATCATATAATATCATATCAATGCATTCATTGTTATAAGATATGTTACATGTTTGGAAAAATAAGAGGATGAGTGCACTTATCTAATTACAAATGATTATGGGAAGTTATAGATGTGAAGATATATGGAACTGGGGAATATGGACCTGATGATGCTTCATTTTTAGAAATTTGATTGGAAACTAACCTAGGGAAAGATTGTACAACTATTCCAGGACCATTCATATGGTCTTCTCACTATTGTATAATTTAAGACATATTTCGAATAAAGTTATAATTTTTTTGGTAATGCTTCTTATCTAGAAATGTCTTTCATGATTAAACACTAATTTTTGGTCATGTTGTGAGTCCTTCTAAACATTATAAATAAGATCTCAAACCTTGTCCCTTTTTGGGTAACCCTATAAAATAAACATTAATTGGGTTGTGGTTATCCCCGTGCACCACCAACATTGACACTAATACAAAGAGGCATGAAACTACACATCATTTTCCACATATCATGTGATATATAAATAAATGCAACTATGGTTTGGCAATTTGAACTACTTTGAAAATGTTTGACTTGATTTTCTATCTTGTTAAAATACTTGGATTAGGGAGTTTTAGTACTTGTAAATCGATGTCCTAACTTCTTGACCTAGTATGATGCATCATACAGTGTGATTGCTTCCATCATGGGTGTATATATATTTTGTGATATTTAAGGAGCCTTCGGTACCTTTCATAAGTGTAAGAAGTGAGTGTATCAATGTAGTTCCATATGATTTCCAGTGTATAGATGAGAATCTATACTTTCTTATATTGGACTATAAAGGTAAATGATTGAAGAAAGGCCAAATAAGGAGTAAAGAACCCATTGAATAATAGTAAAATAGAAGCAATGTTGGAGGATATGTTAGTTCATAATTGTATAAGTCAATTGTGATCATATAAAAACTCTTGACCAAATTGTGTAATTTTGCTAGGGATGATAAAAATGAAATCTAGAGTTTGAATCTTGTCAACTAGAGTTTGTCTACTGATTTTATGAATTTAACTCTCACAATCTATAAAAATATCAAGTGTGTATGAATAATAAACCTAGAAAATATACCTTAGGATGTACCAAGAGTGGATAGAAATATATGTTTATCTTAGAAAGAGTGCATTCTCAAAACCAGAAGTGTGAAAGAGTAAATTTCCAAATTTGAGAGTCTACATTTTCCCCCTTTTAGTATGAAATGAATATTATGTGCTTAAAGTAAAAGATACCTAGGTGTGTAGGCACACTTTGTCTTTACAAGGATTTTTTACAATTGTCACATTATTATTGGTGTTGGAAAGATCCATGATGAAACATGGGATATAAATTATAGCTAATGACGATAATAGAAAATTGAAATTTAACTCAAGTATAAAGTGTAATACGTAAAACTTACATTTACATTGAGTGAAACTAAATATATGGGAAAAAGTGGAAGGAATACAAATATTTATGTGAGGAAAATCTCTCATGTTTTACTTGTGCTTAAATAATTGGATTGGTTAACTTACTAAAGTATTGGGGTGATCAATCCCTAATTGTGTGGAGGGTAAACTAGAGTCTTCAATGTAACCTAACATGGAGTACCAAATAAAAATAATAAGAATGAGCTACCAAATCACCCCATGAAGGAAGAAGATAATGTATCAAATTCATTCAACAACTATAATATATTCCCCTTTAAATGTAAGAGGAAATAAATGACATCCTATGAATAAATAAATTATTTTGATACTTTCCATAACACCATGGACCACAAGAATGTGGATTTATCTAGGCATAATTTTTAAAATAAATACACATATTAGCAAAGAGAATGATTTACCCTTGTTCTTACCATGTGTTTCACAAATGAATAGAAGCTATAATATATATATATATATATATATATATATATATATATATATATATATATATATATGAGGCCTATACCCCTAAGAAATCTTAAAATGTAATTAAAACTAAGTTACTGTGGTGAAGGAGTGAAGTACTTTATGCCCCTATTGTTATCTAAATGGAATCAAATGAATATGAAATTGTAGCAAGAAATAGTGTATAGAGGTAAAAATATGAACTTGCTAAGAAACTTGATGAAATTTCCCTAAGAAAACCCACAAGAAAAGGTCAAACTACCCATATGGTCTTGACCAAGTTGTACATTTTTACCATGTGTAATATTTTCTCAATTTCGTGTTTGATCCTATGTCCGAGTAGCTATAACCTATATAAACTTGTGTATGAACCCAAAATTATTCATGTTCTTACTATAGGTGTATAATATAACCGTTTGAATGCCCCCATTTTGAGGTATGTGTTATAAATCAATTGAGTTCATAAATAAAAATCATATATGTGTAACAATTCCTAATAAGGTTGATAAGAATGTGATAAAGGATATTGATGATTATATCTTAAACCTAAAAAGGTTATGTATATGAAGAAAAGTGCAAAGTTATAGTTGTAGTATAATTAAATACAATAGTATGCAATCAATGTCGATAAAAGGTATATACCCAAATATATGGGACACCCACAATGTCAAAAGACAATAAAAGATTTTAGGCCTACAAATAATGTCATGAATTAAATTCATAGATCCAAAAACATGGTATATCCATAGTTTCATAATATAAGCAAGGCACTCAAGCCACAAGTAATGAAACAAATAGTTAGTGCCACACAATAGCAAACATGTATAACAAACAAGAATGTCATAATATGATGAAATAAAATGAAAAAATACATGTGGATCAATAGGTATTATTGTTTCACAAGGAACATAAGCTAGTCTTTTATTTAATAAAATAACAAGTCAACAATGTATGAAATCAAGCATAACAAGGAATTAAAAAGGAACTATAATGAAATAATAACACTTGTACAATGTGGAGGTATGCCCTAAGATAAGAATGCAAGGAATCATAGGATATCTTATTATCATATATTGATATGTGTATCATAAATCAAGATCAATATACCATGTGAAAACATGTGTGTAAAGAGTAAAGAGATATGATATCTATCAAACTAGAGTTAAAAATATAATGTATAATGTGAAGTGCTAATAATGTAAGATAAGTGCACATATATTGGTTTTGTATTATTACAAATATTTGAATGTGTTTTAATTTTTAAATTAAGTTTGTGTTTTTAGATTTTGAAATACTTGGATATGTATAAAGTGAGGTGTATAAAAATATATACTAAGTGTCATCAAGGATATTATTAATGTCGTGGTAAAACTGACAGTCTTGGGTAAGCCATCTTGTGATTTTTTTAGAAATTTATCTTACACAAAGTGAGTTAGCTCCATAATGTATTCTTCATCCATGTAAGGAGGGATTTGTGTCCTTATGAAATGAGTCCAATGTGTCATGTTAGGTTGATAGTAGAGTAAATTTCCATTAAAAACTATAACCTTGTGAGTGAGTAATGGAAAGGTAATTTAGGAGTTATGTTCATCATTTAAAATATGAATCCTAACAAAGATCTTCCAAAATCCAACAATGTGGGTTAAGGATCGAAAGTGACCCAAACTTTATTGGTGATAACATGTAATCTAAAATAAATCATGAACATGATATATATTTGGAAATCAACAAAATATATGAGAGTTTGTGTAATGGCATATGGTGTGATCCCTAAAGTATGTAAAGCCTCATACATGAAAATGTTCTTGTTCATGTTCATATTGATTGGTATGTGTGGCCAATATTTTTCATGAATGTATATTATGATAGTAAAGGAGTGAAATCATGGTTGCACACTTGATGTTGATACATTGTCGAATATGACTACTCAAGAGTTGATAATGCTTAATTTAACAAAGTGATATGTCTATTCACCTTGATATTGTTTATTACATCTTTTAAGGCTTAACATTGATCTATGGAATGTCTAAAAACATGATGATAGTCACAAAAGGGATTTTGGGTTTTCAAGAGAGTTTTTGGTAAAGTGATTGATGTTTAGAAGGAAAAGTAAGGATTCTTTGATTGATTAATATAGATAGGAGTTCTTACAGGGTATTGAAATGGTAATGTATTACAATAGAATTAAAAGGTGGTTCGGTATCCAATGCATTGAATACTTGTTATAGTGGATCATAACTAGTATTGTCGGAGGAATGATGGAAATGAAAAATAGTATCGAGATATAGTGGTATTAAGTTGACAATACCAAGATATAGTAGAGACAAAGATAGAATGAAACATAAAATAATCCTCATCAATTGGATTGAAATAAAGTTGACGCAAGCTATCATTGGTAAGTTCAATGGGATCATCATTACTATTTATAGAATCACCAAATGCATTAGGTTTCTAAATAACATATTACAGAAGGTTAGGGATAACTGTGGGATTGGAGATACTAGTAGAAGATAAAGGGGAACTTGAGTAAATTCTTTTGTAGGTGGTGTAACAAAAGGAGGTGTAGAAGAATTAGAGTTGTGACTAGTTTCAACAAAAACATACATGTTTAATTTATCTAAGGTATTGGTTGTGAGCCCGAGGAGTCGATAAATAATTTTTAGACTGGACATTTATTTTATAATATTAGAAAGGTTCGGGGTCATTAGTGACAGTGTACTTAATACCATTATGTATATATTTGATACAAAGATGAAAAGTAGATGGGATAACCTGCATATCATGAATTAAAGGATGACCTAAGAGAAGATTGTAATGAATATCATTTTACATGATATGAAAATTAGTAGGTAAATCCTTAGGAAAAAAAGGATTTCAAAAGAAATAATTCCTAATATAAGCTACATAATTTTGTCAAAGCATCACACAAAGTGGACAATAAGAGAAATTCCCATTTGTGTTAGTAGTGAATGAGGAAATACATTAAGTACCACACCATTACCAATCAAAATCCACTTGATGAGAAACCCTTGAATTCCTAAAATGATGGAATGAGGTCACATGTATCCATATTAGAGATAAGTGGAATGTCACAGAGGAAAGTAATAGTTTTGTTGAGTTCCTTGCAGTATCCAGGAGATAAGTAAAGGCGATTGGTTGAGTATTGTTATCCAAGATGGTTTTTGAAGTATATCTAAGAGATATATATTAACAAAGGTATTATTAAGTTCTAATAATTCATACCTAATGAAGAGGCCCTATCATCTTTCAAGATACATTCAAACATTCATCACAATAAAGACCGATTTATCCATTAATTTCCTTTATTCTAGAATTTTTCTTGTTGGTTTAATGACCCAAACATGCAAAATTAGTTATATGATTCCTTAAATTTCTTACAAATTGCCTACTCTATTTTTAACACTACATAAAATGACCAATCAATCATTTAAAGTGAATATAATTCAAGAAACTTAATCCCTCTTTCCACTATTCTTATTTGTCCCTTCACTATTTCTCTTGGCTTAATCATTCAATCTATGGCTTGTGGGTTTCTTTGTCACCACTAAGAGCTTGTAACCTATCTATCCATGTTTCTCACCTTCCTCCAATGCTATACCAATCAAATCAAAGCATGTAACTTGATCAAAACCTTCCTTTCTCAAAATTCCTTCAAATCTGTCCTATTATCCCCTTAAGACAAGAAATTTTTCTACAATCATGCATAAATAAATCTAGTGAAACCCATTCCATTATTTCCACTACATCCTTGACCCCTTATTACAATCATAATGTTCCCAATATTTCATCGATTAACACCTTAACTTCCTCTTGCAAAACTACTTTATATCGTTAAGGATTATTTACTCTAACTAGCCCTAAAACAGTCTTCTATTATTACTCATATATTCATCTTTAAGGTATTTCAAGACACAAAAATGAGGTTTCTAAACACCCATTACGCTCTTTGTCCTTCCCAAGAAGTTTCAATGATTAGTTCTAGGTATAAAACTAGGTTCCTTTGTAAAATTACCTTCACTATTAGGTCTAACAACTATATATTTTGTCCTCCTACAGATTGATAAATATATCTTCAAGGGTAACCTATGAAAATTGAAATTTTGTCTTTTATCTCTTAAAGGGATTTTTCAAGACACGCTCTTCTAAATTTCAAAGTTAAAGAACTTTTTTGAGGTTTCTTTACACACTTTCTCTCTTGAAACCCTAACTAGTGAACAGTGGAACCCAAGAGAGTTCTAAACACTATAAATTTTCAAATGAATGGATTTAAGGCTAAAAATTTTGTTTGTATGATTTTCTTAGCATCCTCCACGAGTTTCTATTAATAGTGGCTCATGACTATTTCCAAAATTTGAAGTTATCCTTCTTTTATAATAATTTTTACTATGTGTGTAGGATTTCGTAGGCAACTTGAGTTTCAAATGAAGAATGACTCTTATTTCAATTCAAGACCTTAATAATAATTTCCATAAGTTTGAAATCAAAACCCATCAACTTCCTTACTTCCACAACATTTTTACAGACATAATAATTTCCCTTCTTCCTTCACACTCCTAACTATAATAGGGTATATCAGTTAGACTACTAAAATGTGGGTTGAACTATGCATATAATAGAAAATCCTTTGTCTTAATAAAACCTTAACTATATTTAAACCATGTATGAAATGTCTCGCCTTCTCTCAACAAAAACCAATACCAATATCTCGCTACAATTACGTAGGAAAATACAAGCATAATAACCTTAAGCACTTCATACATGAAATAAAGAATGCCATAAAGTTTTCCTTACTTTAACAAAAAATTATTCCTTTACTCACGTAACAACAACAATCATAGAGGTAAATGAACTAATATGAAAAGAAAAATATTTTTTAAAGATAAAATAGTAAAAATTTCTTACAATAACAAATATTACTTCATATTGGTCTCATTTATTACAAAATTATGAGCTTTACTATATCTCAGATTTCCTATCATCTCCCCTTCTCATCTCCTTACCGAGGAATTAAATCCAATAACTACTTCCTCAAGTTTTTATCTCCTTCTTCCCTCATATTTTCATCCTAACTAACTTCTTATAGACTCTTAATGACTCATTCATATGCCTCTACACACACTATGGTACATTTTTACAACTTTTCCAACATCTATTAACTTATATTAAATCCAAGACTTATGAAATTATGACTAGAAACCCTCACACTCATTACATTCACCTTGTAACTCCATGATAATCAAATCAATCATTTTTCAAGCCCTTACAAATTCAAATTCCCTTTTTGGAGGGAAAATGCAATCATGACGAAATTCAACTTTAAAACCTTACTACTTGCTTACAATGACTTGCTTAGACCCTTCAACAATTTTAAAACAATCCAAATACTCAGTCGCATGACAAGAAGGAGGATTTACAACATAATGTTTCTCATTCCATGATGCTCCTACATCAATACCCACTGAGGGAACATTATCCTTGACCATATGAGCAATAAGTAGGGGAGGAAAAGGTGAATTTCCCAAAGTGGTTACTTGGTTCATCTTGTGGTAATGATATTGACTATGAGAACAAACGGGAAGAGTGGAAATGTAGTGGATATTTAGTAGTGATAGGAGTGATATCAAATTGTATGTCTAAATAGGAGGGATTTGTATCAACCATTTGAAAAATGAGATCAACATAAGGAGTCTCACCCCTATGTGGAGCATAGATATGGACCTGTTACAGGGGATAATAAATCATGATAGCATAAGAATTTATATCCTTAGGATTGATTCAAATGCCATAGAAAATTGGATGCAATGAATAGATGAATTAAATTATAAAGATAACTAAAAACTCAAAGAAAAGAGGAAGATCATAAAAAAACCTTACGATAATTAAGGTAAATACAATGATCAAGTCATGAGTTAGGTTATCAAAAATGTTTTCCCCTATCGTTTAGGAATATAAGGTGTTATGAATAAAGTACACTAAGGATCTAAAGGGTAGATATAGGGGTTAATTTGATTAATTAAATTCCAACATTAATCATATCATATCCAAATAACAAAATCATGATTATAAGATATGCTACAAGTTCAAAAACACAAGAGGATGAATACACTTTGTTGATTACAGATGAATCTAGGAATTCATGGATGTGTAGATAACTATAACGAGGAATATGGACTTGATGATGCTTTGTATCTATGACTATGACTAGAAACTAACCCAAGGTAAGATAATATAACTCTTCCAAGACTATGTATGGTCTTGAAATTACTATATAGTTTTAGAATTATTCTAAATTAGGTTTTACAACTTTCTGGGAGTACAAAATGGTTGTAAATGTATGTCGCTATCAAAACCTAATTCTCAGTTGTGTTGCAAATCCTTCTATACATTATAAATAAGATCTCAAACTATAGCCCTCAATGGGAGACCCTATAAAATAAACATTAGTTGGGTTTTGGGAACCCCCTTACACTACTAATATTAGTACTACTATGAATAGGCCTCAAACCATACACCATTCTCCACCTAACATGTGATATCTAAATTAATTAAAGTATGGTTTGACAATTTGAACTACTTTGAAAATGATTAAATCAAGTTTGGATATCGGTAAAATACTTAGATAAGACATTTTTGAGTACTTACAATGCTATTAGTTGACTTTTTGACCTATTATGATGCTTCAAAATTATAGTGATTTTTGACCTAATGGGTGTGCATAAGATTTTATGAGATTTAGGGAGCCTTGGGTACCTTTTACGAGTGTAGGAAGTGAGTTTATCAATGTAATACCATATGATCTCTAGGTGTGTAAATGTGAGAGAGTATATATTTTCTTATATAGGGTTACCAAGGTAAATAATTGAAGAAAAGATGAATTAAATGGAGAAAATGACACAATTATGAATATGAAACTATTATCACAAAAAAGTAGCACCATGAGATATTTGGTTATGGATCCCTACCTTTTGCTAACATGGGACCATCTCTCAAGTGTTTGACTTGAGAACTTGAGATGGTTCTCCGTAGAAGGATGGATTCCTCTTCCTACTCCTATGCTAAAACTATTCCTAATGCAAGAAAAATACCTATCTAATCATATCCTATCAATTCCAAGGAGACAAAGAGAGAGAGAGAGAGAGAGAGAGAGAGAGAGAGAGAGAGCATGAAATGGGAAATCCTATAATAAGGGGTGGTGATAGAACTAAGAAAATGGGTTGTTGGACAATCCTCAATGCCTGAGAATGGAGAAAGGTGAGAATGGAGAGGATCGACAAGCATCAAATACCAAGATTACAAAAATTATTCATTTCATGTTAAACACAACCACATATGTAATAGGAATAAAAGAATGTACAGTCACCTACAAGCATGAAGAAAGGAAAGAAAAGCGAAAAAAACTTTAATGGAAGGATAGAGAAGTAATCACAAAAATCAACTTTATTGCTCCAAGATTATGCATAATACATCATTACAATAGGGAGAGGAAACCTTAATCATTAAATATCTCACACATGGAGACTTGAAGGTCTAAAAACATCCTCACAGGGAAGAAGAAGGGAGGGCAACACCAAAAATTTCCAACTCTTTACAAATGAGCCCTCCTTTACAATTTATAGAGAATGAGAGGAGAAGAGAGAGAAGTTGTGAATCCTGAATGCATGCCTTCATTTACACTCAAAATGTAATTACTGATGTGAAATTAGCATGGGACACTTGCAAAGCCCATATCCCTCATACTCTTGCTTGCTGGAGAAGGAAATTGGCCTCCATGTTTCCTTAATGGTGGTAGTTGGTCAGTAGTTGTGCACTAGATTATAGAATAATTTTTTATTATTTTTGACCACCTTTCCCTCACCAAAATTGAAAATTATATTTTTTTCTACGTAGAGGATTCAAGATATTATTAGAAAGTCCAATTTTGTGCAAAAGATCCCCGAGTCAAAAGTTATGGCAATAAGTTCATTAGTTTTACAGAAACTAGGGGGTCATTGATTGTTACATCTACTTTTTGCGGGAATCTAACCCCCAATTACTTCTAATTTCCCATTAGAACCTTCAAATTATTTTACTTCATGTTTTAAGAACAAAATTAATTCCCAATTTCTACATCACTTATCTTTCACTTTTGTATTCCTCATGCGGTTTTCAAGGGGTCTCATTACTTGTATGGGGTGGTGAGCCATCTTGCCCCCAAATCACCTCACAACTCACCCGGTAGGCATGTGCATCAAGCTCCTCTAGCTCAGTCTACATGATTCCACATTACTTTTGTTTCAAAGAGTGATTTGGGGCTCTTATGGTTAAGTCTTGAACTCCCCGAACACCATTTTTCCTTGTCTCCACAACGAAACTTACTTCTAGCTTTCCCGGTTAACTCCTTTCATTAGTGGGGTTCAACATTACTTCTACTTTGTTGAACATGCCCACCTAAGTCTCCACCACTTTGAAATCTTCCTCACATAACTGGCTCGCCCATTAACTCACCTTTTTTGCTGTGGTTGTAATGTCCTTTCTTGAGTTGATTGGTGGGTTCACTTCTTTGGAGTAACTGCCATGTGTTTCACCACAACTCCTCTCCAACTCCTCACGACCTCGGTGACTTAGCCCATAGCCTCAACTTTCAACCCACAGTGTTTGGAATATCTCTAGCTTTTTCACTCGGGGCGCATTACCTATAAGTAATCCACCCTTGGATCACCGAAACCGGTCTCTTCCCCAACTTCCGTGGTGTTCGGGATTACTCTAATTCCTCTTGACCTCGCCCAAGACTTCATCATCCCAACCACACTTCTCCTTATCTTCACAATCACCTCGCCAAAATTTTAGGGGTTTCATTGTGCTTCACCTTACGTAAAACTTGACCCATACTACTTTGTAGTCACCGTTTCCCCAATCACCTCAACTCCTCCTTACTCACCCGTCCAAGTCTCCAACTCACCAACATTGCGGTGTTTGATGTTGTTTCCATTTGCGTCAAATGGTGAAATAATTTCTTATAAAGTAATTGCCTCCCTGAATGCCACTGAATTCCATGCCTCACTTCTTATTTGAGATTTTCCATGAGCTCTGCCTTTCTACTCATCCCTAGCAAAAACTTCCATCCTTGTCTTACCGATTTGACTTGGCAATCTTCCTTGTCCTCTTTCCCTTGTTGAGCTATTTCCTTGAATAGTCTCAATGATTTGCCCATGAATTGGCCCTGCTCGGTTTTAATCGGAGCTCACCTTATGAAAATATCATACACCTATCTCAATACCTTACCGCAACTCAATGATTTCTTGGCCTATGCTTGTTAGTTCAAATAACTCTACACAAGAAATAATTTACTGATATTGTATTCGGCTTCTTCAGATCTTTCATACATTCAGAATAATATATATATAGGAGTAAGCTTTCCTATAAATATGGAGGTTGCTCAACAACACTCCTATTCTACGTGACCACAAAACAAGAATATTGTTATGATTTGTTTATAATAACAAATCTATAACAATCCAACTATATATGGTTTACACATTACACATTTAATAATAATAATCACAAATATATATTTGCTCAAATATGTGAGCACTACTCCATTTTCCTAACAATGCTCGCCATGGAAATGCTCAATTATTCTCTCACCGAGCTCCCGACCAAGTTGGTTTGGTCCACCACCTGTCAAGCTCACCCACTCCCATATCCAACTCGGGGTCGATTCCACCCGATGCACCATGAATCACCCAACTTCGTAGATTCTTTTCCCACCGACTCATGTCATCCTCCTTGGTACATTTCCCCGACTCACCGAGTATCTCGGTGAACTACTCCTAGCACCGCAATGTAAGTCTTCACCCCAAGAGCCACTTAACCATCTTAGTGCACCCAACTAGATCGCCCAACATCTAGTCAAGTTATTGGGGTGCTCTGAGCGATTTTACCCGCTAATCTAATTTTTGTGCATTTTTGGATTTTTCTCGACTTTCTCGAATTAGGACTGATTGGGACTAGTAGTGCACCTAAAGACGTTTTTTTTTTTCCAATTTTTCCTGCTTTCTTGCCCATTTGGATGCCTGGGTCATGGGTCATAGAGGCCTCTCTCCAATTGAGTTATAACTTTTTGAAAACCAAAAGAGGAAAAAATCCTCTCATGACCCCAAATCTCTCAAGAACATTGAATATTCTCCCAAATCATGAACTCGCTTGCAAAATTCAGATTCACACTAATGGCTTGTCAACCGATCAATTCCAAGTCCTCCTAGTTATCCATTTCACCATGGGAGGGTAAAAATGGATAACAAAAACTATAATTAAAGATGGAGGATATGTTGGTTCAAAACCATACAAGTTAGTCAAGACTAGATAAAAACTATTGACCAAACCGTATGGTTTTTCCTAGGGATGAGAAACATGAAAAATAGATTTTGCATCTTATCAATTGGATTTTTAATATGGAATTTATGCATTTGAATCTCAAAATCTATTGACATATTAGTGTATATGAATAAGAAAGTTAGACAAGAGACCTCAAGATGTACTAATTATAGACATGAGTGTGTTTATCTTAGCAAGAGTGCATTGTCAAAAAAGTAGTGTTAAAGAGTAAATTGCCAAATTTGAGTGTCTATAGGTCTTTTACTACTAGTTAAGAATTTTTTTAATGAGTTAAAACATGTAAGGAATGAGATATTAAATAAATATAATAACCAATGTTTACACATACATTATAAATAACTTTATAAACATGAAATAAATGAAATAAAAACACAATGACACATAATTTAACGTGGAAAACCCCTAAATGGGTAAAAACCACGGAAGAATAATCCACTATAGAGAAAATTTTACAATTACCAGTCTAAGTAACTCCCTCCTCACTTCTACTCCATGTTTTCACCAGATTTAACCTTCATATTCCACACACTAGAATATTATTTGATTGATTTGATTTCAATTCGATATCCCAAATATGACCTAAGGTCATATTTAAATAACCCAAAGGGTTATAACCTTATTAAGTGATGGGGCACACCTCCCCAATTTAATTAGTTGATTAAATAAATTAACCAACCCCTAATATAAAGTTTATATTTAAATAATATGAATATAGTTTATTCTATATTATTTAAATATAAACTATATATTATGATGCACTTAATATTATAGTTCTAACACTCCCCCTTAATATTAAGTGGGATCCATATGCCAACATTACCTATTTGTACAACAAGATTTACAAATCCATAAACCCTAAAGGTTTAGGCTAGCACATGTATTTTTGAGACTAAATCTCACCGTTTCTCGTGGAAATATTCTTATACTGCATCTTTAGGAGCCTTTTATAACAAAAGGTTATCCTTTACAAAATTATGGACACCGACTATATTTTTTCCCATAAAATCTATCATTTTACATGTAAGCTCTATCGCCTTTACATGTAAACTATATCAATTTAATTTAGATCATACAAGATCTTTTACAATGCTTTTAAACCAGAATAGAAGTATAGAGGAGAAGGATTCAATCAACTAGCTGACCATTAGAAGGTGGCATTTCCATGCACACTCCCCTCAATGAAAACTATGAAAGGCCAAGCATTGAATGGAACTTGCAGAAATTCGCAACACACAATGGTTTCATGAACAATTCTGCAACCTGATCTTTAGTCAAACATTACTTTGAGATCTATATCACTACTAAGAACCTTCTCGCCAATAAATTTCATATTTATCTCAATATGATTCATCCTTTGATGATGAACTAGATTCTTAGTGAGAACAATACAACTCGCTATCACACATAAGAGGAGTACTTCCTTTAATTTCCATGTGCATCTCTTCCAAGAGCCTCTTCAACCACATGGCTTCTTTTGTTGCTTCCATTGCACTTCTATATTCTACCTCAATAGAAGAAATGGAAAATGTTGGCTTCTTTTTATTAATCCAAGTAATGAAACCTACACCAAACTTGAATATATATCCATTTGTAGATTTACGATCTATCACATCACCAACATGGTCAGAATCATAATATCTATATAAATATGCATTGTTAGATGAAATATAATGTAAACCATAATTAATTGTGCCCTTTATATAATGCAAAATTCTTTTTGCTAACTTCCAATGATCCTAATAAGGCTCCTGCATAAACCTTGAAGCAATCCCTACTACATAAGAAATGTCAGTCTAGTAATAGTTAGATAAATCAAACTACCTACAAGTTGCATGTACAAAGTAGGATTAGCTTTTTCACATGCAGTTTAGGATCAATTTTACATCCTACTTCTATAGGAATAGAAACTAGGTTTACAATCAAGCATATTAAATATTTTAAGAAAATTAGTTGCATATTGTGATTGAGATACTACAATAGAATTTTTATCTTGAAATATAGCCATGCCTAAAAATGATGCAATAATCCTAAATTTTTCATCTCAAAATATTACATTAACTTTCCTTTAATTTTCATAATTAAAGTGTTAGAATTACTAGTGATAAGTAAATCATCAACATACAATACAATGAGAATAATAACATTTTCTTCAATTTTAACAAATAAATCATTGTCAGATGCACAATTAGAAAAACCAATTTCATTGAAAAAACTATTAATTTTAGAATACCAAGCTCTAGGAGCTTGTTTTAAACCATACAAATATTTTTTCAATTTACAAACATACATTTCTTTACTTGGTTCTTCAAATCCTTTAGGTTGGGTCATATAAATTTCTTCTTGTAAATCACCATTCAAAAAATCATTTTTTACATCCATTTGATGGATTTCCCAACCATACTAAGTAGCTAAGGAAATAAAAATCCTTATTGTGCTCATTTTTGCAACTGGTGCAAATGTTTCAACATAGTCAATACTGGGTTTTTGAGTAAACCCTCGAGCTACAAGTTTGGCTTTGAATTTATCTATACTACCATCTATTTTATATTTGATCTTGTATAGCCATCTAGATCCAACTATACTTAGTTTTTTAGGAGGAGGGACTAATTCCCATGTTTTATTTTTAATCAAAGCAGTATACTCAGATTTCATATAATCTAACCATATTTCTTCAGAAGAAGCTTCTTTGAAATATTGAGGTTAAGGTTCATACAAGGTCATCAAAGCATGATATGTATGATGAATCCTGGTCATTTTTTCAAGGTTTCCTAAATTAGAGTCTTGAATAATAGACTCAGCCCATCTAGGTATTTTAGTTACAAAAGTACTAGGAACAATCTCATTTTCAATTATAGGTTCAACACTAGTTTCTTCATTACCTATATTATTTTCAAAATTTTCAAATTCATTTTCATTTTCATTTAAAACATCATAAATAACAGAAGATGAAGAAGAAGAAGAACAAAAAGGTTTTTCCAATATTTTAACGTTCATATTTTCTATGATTTCTCTAATTTATGTATCAAAGATCCTAAGACCTTTATTTTTTATACCGTTTCCTTAAAATATACAAGGAAAGGAGGTCTGATCAAGCTTATTCCATTTTTCTTTCAAAATAAAAAGATAATCTGGCTACCAAATATTCTCAAATGAGATATACTAGGTTTTTGGTTTGACCATTTTTCCAAAGGAGTTGAATTTAACAAGGATTTAGTTGGAACTTTGTTAAAGATATGAACAATAGTGTTCATGGCTTATGCCTAGATGAACTTGAGAACTTGAGTAGAATGCATCATGGTCCTAGCCATTTCAAGAATAGTATTTTTTTCCTTTCCGTAATTCCATTCTACTGAGGGGAATAGGGAGTAGTTAGTTTCCTTTAAATGCCACATTCAATACAAAATGATTCAAAAGCTTGACTCACATCCCCTGTTGTTAGTTGAAGCCTCTTAATTTTATACTTAGAAGAGTTTTTGACTAAAACTTTAAATTATTTAAATTTTGACAAGACATATGATTTATTTTTAATAAAGTACGACCAAATCATGCTTTGGAGAAATCATCAATGAAAGTGATAACATACAGAGAAACATTAAGAGAAGGAACTTCTAGGGGTCCTCTAACATCACTATGGACAAGCTCTAAAGGTTCATAAGAGTTATCATCATGATGACTAATAAAAGAATTAGCATATCACTTACAACTTAAGAATCCTTCACAAGTTTCATGATTTTGGGAAATAGGTGGCAGAACAATTACTAGGTTTAGTCGAGACATGTCATACATGCTCCTGAAGTTGACATGACCTAGCCTCTCATGCCACAAATGCAAGTCACTTCTTTGAGTTGTCAAACAAGAAGTAGAAGGAAAACTAGAAAAAACATACAATCCATCTCTTTGAATGCCTTCAACTATAGTAACATTATGTTCATTTTTAATAAACCATTTATCCTTTAACAATGTAACAATATATTTATTTTGATTTAACTAATAACAAGAAAGAAAATTCACTTTTAGTTTAGGCACTAACTATGTGCATGGTTTTGCTTAACTAAGTTAAGGAAATTAAAACTAACACCTAGTAGTCTTAATTAACAAAGTTAAATCAAAATCTAAACACCATCTTGTTAAGAGCTAAGCAAAATTAAATAACAACATTATCATAAAATTTGAAATGGAAATCAAACTAACATGTTAATTATCAAAACCTCTACTCTTTAGACTACCAAAACAACTAAATTGAACCTAGGTAGATTCATGGCAATCAAAGTTGATTGTTTGATTTTTAAGGGATTAGGAATGGAAGCTCATCAAAGCATGGCTACAAGACCACTTTGATTATTTCCATATGACCCAAAATTTTAAATGGATGCAATGCACAAATGAGACTTAACTCTTCCAATGGCGAAATACTTAAGGATGACAAAAGGCTTATAGTGTATGTACTATAGGATTTCTTTTATTTCTCAAGAATTAGGTGTAAGTGTAAAGGTAGGAGGAGAACTCTTTATAGCCCAATGGGTAAAGCAATATCTACATCCCTTTGCATGTGGGACAAGAGAGATGTTGAGTTAGTTTGTGGATAAGGGGGTTTAGAAAGGGTTGAGTTAACTTTAGGAGAGTTTATCTTGTCCTTAGTGACTCATGCAGATAAAGGGGGTTTATTAATTAATCAAGATGATTAATTAATAGATGTGCAAGCTTATAAAATCTTTTAGAGGAATATTAGCATGCTTTAGACTATAGAAGGTGATTAGATCAACTAAATAATAATTTATTGGTTTAATGAAAGGGGAATCTAATTAATTAATAATAATTAATTAGTTTAGATAGAGGAAGGATTAATTAACGTAATATCGTTAATTAGGTATTTGTTGAATAAAAGAATTAATTAATTACTTATTGTAATTAATTAATGATGATATAGGAGATAAGATGAGCAATATTGACGATATGTTGTCAATTTTCATGAAAAGAGATAATTAACATAATTTAAGTATTTAAATTGTTCGATAAAATTATAGGTGTCTACATTTTCCCTCTTTGGGGTGGTGTAACCAACACCACTTCAAAGATAGTAGATGGATACAATTTTGAAGGGGTATAAGAAAATTTAGTAGAAGTGAGAGATGCCCCTTGAGTGTCGATGGGGTGATGAAGGAAGATGATCGACGATTGAAAAAGGTGAGAAATGGAGGGAAGAAAGGTGAGGAGTAGGATTCCCAGGTGTGAGCGAAAGAATAGTGTCGATAGGAGGGTGATGTAGAAGAAATGAAGATGGGAAGAAAAAGAGCAAGATTTCATCCAGTGTATTGAAACAACTTTATTGTCATCATATTTCCAAAATATCTACGTCATCGGTCCTTATTAAAAATATAAGCATACGACAAAAGTAGAATGGCATGAAAAATCCATACTACAAACAATTGTCCATTGCTGAAAACACCAACCCCATGCAACATACAAAATGCAATGCAATATGAGAAGGAAACAAGCTCATTTAATAGGGAAAACAAGTACGAACGCACATATCCAACCCAACAATGGTTAAGATGGTTGTACAAATGTTTTGTTATCAAGCTGAAGAGGTCCACATGTTCATGATTGATGAAAAGGGTTAAAAATGATGCCCCAAGCAAGGATACATGCAAGGGGAAATGATGATGGACACTGGGTCCAAGGAGAAAGCTTTGTGCGTAACGAAACAACACCAGGCAACAAGATGTGCCCTAGAGTACAGATGAAGCAAGCAGCTAGCTTTGTGAATGGTTGTGAATCGGTGATCCGCAAGTCATGTTGATCGGTGAAGATGTGAAACAAACTAGTAGGATACGAGAAAGAATACCATGTGCAAGACACAAGTTTTAGCCATAATAAGCGGGTTACCTATTTTTGCATTTTTATAATTTTTAGGATTTTGTGGAGAATTTTTCCTTGTTTTTGAATTTTTATATATATATATATATATATATATATATATATATATATATTTTTTTTTGTGTTGTCTAAAATGTGGTGGACAGTGGATACATAGAAGAAAATAGAAGAAATAGAATGAAGTGCCTAGATGCAAAAGAAAATGCCCCAGGGGAAGAAAGAAGAAACATGTGACAAATAATGTCCCCGTACAATGGAAAAATCAATAAAATAATTATTCAATAGAGTGTGGATAAGAAGAAAAATCACCTAGGAGCAATAAAAATTGTCCTAGTGAGAAGAAAGGGGTACTAGATGGAAAAAATGCCCCAGCACGATGAAAAATGAAAGAAAAAATAATTATTTAATTAAAATAATTATTTGACGGTGAATAGAAGAGAAAACGGTGGTCAAAACAAGCCTCCAGGAATCACGACTGGTGAAAAATAGCTTGATATACCCCACCTAGGGGGGTAAATCACCGCAACCAATTCATTTGTTACCGACCACTGCCAAGTTTTTACCACAAGACTCTAACATTGATGAGGATGATGGTGAGAGCACGAGACTGTTTGAGATGAGTGGACACAGTCAGTGGGTACGAACGACACACGGAAGATGGCGTCTTTGTGAGTAACCTAACTCTCTTCGTTAATTTTGTAATTAATTCTCGTAATTAATGTTAGAAGTAGGAAACTAGGACAGATTTGTGTAGGTGATGGAAAGGTTTGCAAACTATGGAATGAGGTGAAAGAGCCTCAAAGCTTGACTAAACTTAGCCATGCACCATAAGATTAGAGCTAAATAAGAAACTATTTATGCATACATAAATTTGAAACAAACATTCAAACCCTAGTATATATACTACTCTCTACTCTATGAAAGCTCAATGAAAGTGAACCTAGTTAGATTCTAAGTAATCAAATTGTGTGTTGTTTACTCCCAAAAATAGTGAAGAGATATCTCCAAGTTGGCTACATTGCCAAGCTTTATATCTTCCCTTACTAACTATATTTAGAGTGGATGGATGCAAGATTGAGGAGCTTCAACAATGGAGGATATCCAAGATCAAATACCTATTAGCTTGGCTAATGCAAATGAGGTCTAATGACAATATCTCCAAATGTGAGAGAGAAGGTCTTGTGAATGAAGTTGTCACAAGAAATGGAGGGGTGACTAGTTAAACTAGTTAAACTAGATTAGCAAGTGATTAGAGACTCATTGAGAGTTGGCAGGGGTCTGGATAACCAATTGTGACTGATAGATAGCCTATGAAGCCAATAGAAGTGGTCTAGAGAGAACTAGGGAGGTTATGAATGGTCAAAAGGAGGAATTTTTAGCTAATAAGAGAGATATTAGCCAAATAAGTTAAATATGGGAAGAATACAAGTGAGAAGGTTTCGTAAATGGGCATCCAAGAGTGGAGTGAAGAAGGGTTGATTAACGAAGTGTTGTCAATCGTTGAATTGGATGAAATGCTAAGTGTAAGCATATTTTAGGTGTCTATATTTTCCCCTCTTTGGGGTGGCATAAGTAACATCACTTCAAATAAAGTAGACAAACATAAACAAGTAGAAAATCTTGAAGGGATAGAAGAAAATTGAGTAGAATGAAGGATTCCCCTTGATTATTGATGGGGTGATAGAATAACTCGATCGACAATTGAAAAGATGATAGAAAGAGAACAAAAGAAAGAATAGTGTGAAGAAGAAGAAAGGGGATATAGAAGAAAAAGGAGTATGAGGAAGAGGGAATGAGCTAACATCCATCCAATGCCTTTTTAAACAACTTTATTTTCATCATATTGCTAGAGATCTTCATCATTTGTCCTTATTAAAAAATAATGAACAAAATTGTAGTATGACATGAAAATTCATATACGACCAAATGTCCATCGCTAAAAACACCAACTCCATGCAACATACAAAATGCAATGTAATATGAAAAATTAAAAGATGCCTAACTCCATGCAACATACATAATGCAATGCAATACAATAAAGTACACAAGCTAACCTAACAGAGAAACAAGTACCATGTTTTTGCTACCGAGCTTCAGTTCCAACCTTTGCGAATTAACGAAAAGGGTTAATGACGGTGCCCCAAGGAAGGATACATGCGAGGAGGAAAACAGAGGACACTTCAATCCTATGAAAAAGTAATGTGCACTATGAAATAGTACTAGGCAACTCGTTGTGCCCCAGAGTATAGACGAAGTAAGCAACCTAGATTTTTTTAATGATGGTAGATCAAAATGATCTCGAGTCATGCACATGAACATGTAGAACTAAAGCATGATGTATTGTAGGATGATTTATATTTTTTTGAATTTTTCTGAAACATATTTGAATGTTTTTTATTTTTCTAACATATTTGAATGTTTTTGTGATTTTTCTAACATATTTGAATGTTTTTGATGATTTTTATATCTTTTTGAAACTATGTACAGAAGACGAGGAAGCGTGTATTCCCTAGCGATAGATGGGATGTATAAGGACATAAGGCCACGTGCGTACGAAATCAAGATGCAAAAATACCCCAACGATTAGGTGGGAGTATTTAAGGAAAAATCTTCATGGGTAGAAGCCGCACCCAAGGCCATTATGTATAGGTCCAACATGATGTTGAACGTAAACCAATGAAGTGATAGGAAGAAGCAAGGATACCCCAACGTAATTGGGCCTAAAAGAACATGATAGAAAGGAAGGAGAAGAGATTTTGTTTTTTTGTAAAAAGGGAAAAAAGTGTTCGAAAAAATGGCAAAAAGTAATCTTATACACATGGATGTTCGATCAAAGTAGAATAATGATGTGAATGATATGAATGTAGATTAGAATAGCGAAAGGCACAAATCGTGAGATGAGATAAGGACTAAAGTAAGAGTCTGAACAAGGTCAAAAAGACACTTGGTAACATACTAATCTTGCCTACTCATAGAGATCCAGTGTGTACATGTGGAATTTATTACCTCTAGAAGGGAAGATTTAATAGAAAAGCAAGTGAGGACACCCTAGCCAATGTGTAGGAATGATACAGTTAGGTGATTTTGTGAATGGATGGTGGAAGGATAACTCAGTATATTGCTCTGTTGCCACCAGTGTCCATAGCCCCGATGGAGATGTATTTGATTCTAATCGCAACATTTCTCTACTTCTAGTTAGGTGTCCATAGCCCCAATAGAGATTATTGGAAATACCCCAAGAGAGAGTAATATATCAATTTGCTTTTGCTTTTAGGTTTGTGCTTTTAATTTTGATTGATTTTGATTCTTTTTCTTTCTGAAAACTTATTTTAGCTCTCTTGTTTGACAAGGGGTTAAGAACCACTGATGGCTTGATGGAAGGATGTGGAAGTGATTATGATGATGAAATTGGCTAGTGTTAACAAATATGTCCAAAATTTCTTCGCAACAAGTTTATTAGATGTTGATTGTGATAGGATCTCTAAGAGGTCAGTCATTCTTTAATTTACCAAGGTGATAAAAGACCAAGGTCAAATGGATACCATAGAGATAAATGTCACAAAATGTGTGTGAATAGGTTAACCAAAATATCACCAAGGGATGAAAATGGTAGGAAGACTTGTAGCGCTTTAGTAAGGAAGGGAAGAAAGAAACATCCACATGTATGCACACCGATTATAATGTTCGATATTTGAACCTTTGATTTTTGTGGGTGTTTTCTCAATTTTCTTTGTATTTTTGCATTTTTCTTTTGATTTTTATATTTTTGATAGTTTTTGGAAAGGTGGGACCAACAAAGTCAGTTTGCATGATAAGATCCAACAATAATGTTTGCGACTTCCTTGATAAGGGAGACTAGGCGTGTTTGTTTATCAAGAGTCATGTTATCCCCAATCTCGATGATCGAGGTGAGCTCATACTCAACAAATGACTGTGATTTATCCTAAAACATGGATTTCGTATGTGGGAGATTTAATTCCCCATCTAGAGGTTTATGCACTTTGCGCCATACTTGATGGTTATGTTGATGTGTGTTCTTGAATTGCGTTTGATTTTTAACCTTAAGATCATTTGATTTGTTGGGAGCTATAGAGCTCTTTGTAGTTTTGATTTGAGATTGATTAAGAAACTGTTTGGGTTTCTTATAAGTTGATGCGTGACTTGTCTAATCCCAAGAAGTGGGAGAGGAAAGATAATGTTTATGATTGATGATAGGAATGAGAGAAATGATGGTGGGCTTTCCCCAGTCATTGGTAGAAGGATTATGTGATGGACGAATAGGATACGGTCCAAGAATTGAAGAGGATGGGCTACCATGAGGTGAGCCACTAATAGAAGATGACGAAGGGCCACCGAATATGGCCCTAAGATGGAAGAAATTAGGCTACTCAGAGGTGAGCCATGGCTAGAAGATGAGGAAGGGCTACTAGGATGTGGCCCCAAGAGGGAATAAATTGGGCTATGAGGACATGGCCCAAGAATAGAAGATGATATTGAGGGAATACTAGGGGTGACCCAAGTATAGATGAGGAGGGACTACTTGGAGGTGTCCCATAGATAGAAGAGGATGAAGGGCTACTAGGATATGGCCCAAGAATAGAAGGTAATGGGCTACCAGGAGGTGACCCACAAGTAGAAAATGGAGGACTACCCGGGGTGGCTCCATGATAGAAGAAGATGATGGGCTACTAGTGTATGACCCAAGGTGAGATTTTAATTGAGGAATGATTATAGATAAGGAATGATTTGGAAATGAGAAGATAGGCCATGGATCAATGCTAGATCCCAACATCTCATCATGATTAGAGGAAGGTGAAGATGGAATAATAGAAGAAGAATCAAGTTCCATGACCTTAGGCTCTTCCTTTACATTCTAATAAAAGGAATCAACTTCTTTTCCCCAATACACGAGTGTATCGAGTTTAAGAAAGAACCCTTCTTTACAATCCTCTAAAGGGATATCTTTGTGTAGTCTGAATCTTCCTTCATCCTGAGAGAAATCATTCAGTAGAGGTTGTTGTTCTTTGACCATAGGAGGTTGAATAGAAGAAGCAGGTTCAAAACGAGGGGAATATTGATTGAAAAAATAAGATGAAGATGTCCGATGACGTAGACAAGGGGAAGGCTTGACCTTATCACTCTCATGAAGAGGTTTGATAGTGCTTTGAAAAGATATCTTAGCACATGGATTCTTTTTAATGGTTTTACATGGTCACGTACATTGATCTTTAGAAGATGAATGTGAAAATGGCATGATATGGTTGATAGTGATCAAGGGTGAAGAGGGATTGAAGTCGGTTTGATAGTAGAATATGAATCAAGAGATGACACATATTTGGTGGCAAACATCTCATCAATGGATGATTTGCATTTGAGCTAGGTCATTTTTCTAGAAGACAATGTAATGTAGGTTGGAAAGTAGGATCACATAGCCATATGTTTAGTTGTGATGTAGGATTCGAATTAGATGATTAACTAGAGGGAATAGGAGTTGCGGAAATCTTTGATGGATGAAGGGGTCATTGAGATGACTAATGAAGGAGGTCCTGCGAAGAAAGGGAGGACCGTGACTCAAAAACTGAATTATATGTTTGATCGATGGAACTTGGAGTCACACGAGTCTTCAAAGGAGGAAGACATCATTGAGGTGATTGGGAATGAAGGTCCTACAAAGGAAGGGAGGACCATGATTCAAGATGTGATCTAGGGGTATCCGAATAATAGTTGGGATCCGAATCTTTAGAAGAAGAGTGGGAATCTGAATGGTAGTTTGGATCTGAATCGAAAGAAGAGTGGGGAACTTGAATAATAATTTGGATCAGAGGCATCCAAACCATACCACCGACTATGAGTTGAAGGTGGGGGATAGGGTACCTCGATTGGGCTCTCTAGTACAAAGAACCAAATGAGGATTAGTTGTAATGGGTATCTTGTGATTTGAATTTCTAAACCTAGGTTCCGTATTTGTGTAAGTGTGAGAAACCACATGATAGTCACTCATTGTTGGCGTCGTTTAAGAAAAAATGTCTAGACCTAGATAGTGTGATGGAAATCCTTCAAAGGGAGGGAAGTGACATGTTGAAGTATGGAGATGCATGCATGATTTTTCAAGAGGGTCTAAGGAAAAATAGACATTGTGATGATGCAATACTGATGATATCAAAGGATTTTCCTAGAAAACAAGTTTTCTAGGTGAATGATCACAAGGAACAATCATGTCAAGTGTGAAACACAAAGCCAATCAATAAGGAAATACTCCCTATGTAAAATTTGTGTGCAAAACAATAGTTCAATGCAAAGATGATCAACACAATGTCAATATTTATGTCAAGATTGAAATGAACAAGGCGTAAATATTAACAAAGGGTAGATGCAACTGCCAATCAAAGGATACCACGAAAATTTCAACAACCAACAAGGCCTAAATGTTAAAGGGAGAGGTTTACAAATGTAAGCCACATAACCACACCAATTGGACATGTCTATCAAGCTTCGTGGAGAAGTGAGATATTAGTGTCAAATTGGTATCAAAATGACACAACAAAGTAAGCGACACTCTTCAAGATTTTGGATAATGTTTGAAGTCAAATTAAGTCAAAGTATACTAAGGATGTGCTAAAATGTGGGTAGCATAACACCACAATGTGGATACTTAGATCAAGTTTACAAAAAAATGACATAAGTATATTAATTGTGTCAAGACAATGCGAACAAGGTAATGTTATCCAAAATAAGCCCCTTGCTTATTTTTTGGCTAACTCCCTTCATTCCTTCCTTCCTTGTGTCTCAGTCAGAAATTTTTATCTTTTAGGCACTCAAAATGTTCTAGAAATGGTTTCATTGGATAGAGCATCTTCTCATCTTTCTAGAATGGTAAATTTTTCCTTCTAACTCCTTGTATTTTTCAAGTTATGGCTCGGTAGAGTTTTGGAGGGAAATTTTCCCATGGGAGGCCCACCAACCAATTAGGTGCCACGTCGGCGGTGGAATGGTGGGGGTGGAGACAACTTAGAAAATTTTCATCAAATATTGGTGGGGCGCTCAAAGAAAATTTTTGGCCCAAAGGCCCACCAGCCAATAGGAGGAGGCCATGTGTCCTCAAGCCCATCGAGTTTGGCTCGACGGAGAGAAGTTGGAAAATTTTCCAAAGTTGGCACGAATGGAATATTTTGGCCCAAAGGCCACCAACGAATCAAAAAAATTCCACATGTCCTCGAGTGTGGGTGGAAGAGGTGCGAGAAGGAAATTTACCCTTTCGCCAAAATATGCAAAATATTGAAAGGAAAGCTCACTGCGATCGTCCGTGCCCGTCGAAGCTGCCACGTGTCCATATGGCGGAAAAATCTTAAGCGCGGGTGTGAAAAAGGAAATTTGGATTTCTTGGCCCGAGCCAATGACAAGGAACCACATGTCCCATTCGGGAAATGGTCAGAGTCAAAGGGAAATTTGGAAGTGTGCCCTCAAGGCCAATAAGAACATGCCACGTGTCTTCGGAGCGTCGGGTCAGGAGAATTTTTGGAAAATTTTCCAAAGACCAAAAAGGTGTAAAAGGTGGGGAGAAGGCCCACGAGCAATCAAAAGGTACCATGTGGCATTGGACCAAAAGGAGGCAGAAATTTTGGGGAAATTTTCCCAAAGGTCAAAAAGAGGGAAAATTTTAAACTTCGGGCCCGCCAAAATTCAATTTGCCCTAGTTTTGCCCTAAATCTTCAGAAGGGCATAACTTTGTATCCAGAGCTTGGATTTTCACATTCTTGGTGGCGTTAGAAATCTGCAAAAATTATATACATGATGAAGGGCTCAATTTTGTGTTTTGGTGGGGTTTTGAGAGATAAAATCAAAAACACCTCGACATGGGGAAAAGTCACATAAATGACATTTTAACCACCATTTTTAATGAAGTATGGCTTGCATTCTCTCCCGCAATGGTCAAAAACATCAAGGAATGATCTTGTGAGGGAACCCACACTGCTTTTAATGTAATTTGGTTGGTGGTTGAAGCATCTTTCATGTTTTCTCGTGTTTCTCCTTCCTGAGCTCGAATTTTCACCATTAAAAGCCAGATTTGGCTCATTTGTAAAGGGTTGGACATTTTTATGTTTTGCAGGCTCCCTCTTTCACCCTAGAAAGTGATTTTGTGGAATATCAAACCTCTTCCAGACTACAACATGATTTTTTTCCTCTCTGCTATTGTAATTCCTGTATTTTTGATATTGAAAATGACAATGCAAGCTCTGTGAATGAGTTTCAGTCCTCTTCTTGTGTTGTTTGCTTCATTTCTAGTCTTTCATTACATTTTATCAGTTTGTGCATGTTATTTTTGCATTTATGTGATTTGTGTCAATTTTCGAAGTAAATGTTCACCACTCCTTTGGTGTATCACCTTGTTAGTCTTAGTTTTATTTTTTTGCATCTTTCATCTCTGTCCCCTTGGAATTTAGAGTAGGATTTATAGTTTTAAACCTCTATAATTTTCAAGCAATACATCTGATCAAAGGAGTTGAGGAACCAACCTCTAATCTGGAGATTCTTTTCCCATTTTTACAAGTCCCACACTTGGGGAAAAGATTCAATGTTGTGCAATCACACTAGATGTCCAAATGTCAAACTAGAAATATGATAGAACATCCAGGGGTGTTGTGAATATGCACTAATAGTTTTGGCACGCACTGGTGGGACCTTAGAGGTCTTCATCTTCATTACAACAAAGTTGATGTGCATTTGTTGTAATTTCTTGCTTGAAAAGAGCCCTTATATGCACATCTGGTGACTCTAAAGTGAAGAAAATCAACTGGTTTCAGCAGTCCAAATCTAAAGATTCATGAGAAGAATCAACACAAGGTCAAGAGCTAGAGAGGAGGGATTGTCTGAATATCTGTAGCTATCTCCTAGAAGAGGGCATAGAGGAAGGAGGATTCAAAGGTCTCCATCTCCACCAAACATAACTCTATCAACTCCTCCACCTTCTATACCTTTCACTCAATCAACTAGGATTCTTAGGCCAATCAAAATGGCACAACCCAACCCTTATGTCAACTTCACCGACAAGTGAGAACCCACTTGCTCTCAAAGCACAAAATCTAGTTCCAAGCATTCTGACATTGAAGAACATTCCATACTTCACTAGAGAAAATCGACCACTCCTGTAATCTTGTTAAATACATTGCTAATGTTTGTGCAATCCATGAGATTATTGAGATGTAAATTATCACAAACCGTTGGCATCCTCATTCAAAGGGAAAGCATTGCAATGGTTTGGAAGCCTTGAGGCTAGTTCTATCCAAAATTGGAACCAGTTCTGTATAGCTCTCCATGAGCAGTTTGGAGAAAATGGAGATGACTTGTCTCTTTTGGAACAACTAACAACTATCAAGAGAGCTCCTAATGAGAAACTGATTGACTTCAACTTTAGATTTCAAAGGACTTGGGATAGAATTCCAATGGCAGTTAGGCCAACAGCTAAAGGTGATTTTCTATACTATCTCAAAGCTTTAAATTATGATATTTCCATGTTAATTTAGTCCATGGGAGGTGCAACTATACCTGCGGCTTATAGCATTGCCATTAGAGATAAAAATTGTCTGATTCAAGCTGGTAAACTAGCTCCTAGACCTCCCATGCCCTTGTATCCAAATTTAGAAAATCCAAGCACTAGTCAAGCACCTACTATAGCTCCTATTCCCACTCCTAGAAATCAGAGTTCAAATGAAACTTCTACTTCATCCCCTAGTGCTTCAAATGAACTTCAAGAAGTCATGAAACAATTGCAAAATTTAGGCAATGAGCTGGTTACACTTAAGAGGCAGCAGCCCAAAGTTTTAGACCTTCTTATCAGCCTCAAGCTCAGCCTAATAGGCAACCATATCAACCTAATAGGCCACCCAATCCAGCTACAAATAAAAATCAAGTAAGGCCTCCTGCCAATAGACCATTTCAGCCATATAATCTCAATGTTGCATCTGCCTCTAAAGCCTTGGTACCGGTGCAAAATAATATGGCACAAGAGTATGATTGATGTTTCCCATGCAATGAACCTCACAACCAATCTATGTGCTTCAATGGTGCTTTGAACAAGCTTTGATGGTGACAACAACGGCTTAGAGGGTGAAGTGAATCAAGAAATCAACCAACAATAAGGAACATCCTAGCAAAATGTAGCTCCAAATGAGACAACACTAATGAACTCGGCGCTTGAAGATTTTTGTGGCATGAATCAAATAGTGTCTCAGAGTGTGGCTTCCAATACAAGATCAAAGAAAAGGAATATTGGTGAGGGGAATTCATTGGCTCCAGGTGATCCACAACCTTCCATCACTCCACAAGGTGTTGGTAAGCAAAATGTAGTTCCAAACATGCAAGGGCAGCCCAAGCCACCTTCCAAATCAGCTCAAATGCCAGTTGTTACAGGCCACGTGCAAGAAATGAATGTGTAGACCAAGGGGCAGAAAAGAGATGTTTCATCCCCATTTAGTATCATTGAGCAAATGAAGAATAAAAATTTGAATATATCAATTTGGGAATCATTATCCATCCCAGAGCAGAGGATCTTCTACAAGCTGCCATGAAAAATTGGTCAACTTCAAATCAACAAGCTCATATGCAAGAGAAAGTACTCAATAATGCTGCTCATCCCGAAGGGAATCATGGAGGACAAAGCAAGGTAAAATTTTGAAGCCCCTCTATTCTATATTTCATTGATCATTGGGGATAAATTAGTACACAATTGTATGATTGATTCTCGGGGCAAGTAGTTCCAGTAATGCCAAAGCAAATAGCTGATTAGTGGGCCTCCAATATGAAGTCATATCTAAAGGGGTAGTGAAATTAGATGGGAAAACAATAACAACATTGGGAGGAATTAAAGATTTGATCCTTACTTTACATGCATGTCCCAACGTTACTTTTTGCAAGATGTGTCGGTGATAGATTTGCCACCGCTCTTTGCTTTATGCTTGTCAAGGGACTTCATAGCTAGAATTAGGGGCTACTTATCTGCTAATTGGTTACACATGTTGTTTAGAACAAGATATGGAACTAAGGCCACAATTAGGTTTGAACCTATTGCAAAATTTCACATTGAGCCTCATACTCCAAGCCAAATCAATGCCAATTATTCAACATTGATCAAAAGGATTATCCAAGCACAGATGAAACTGACACCAAAGTTGGGAGCATCCCAAATTTAACTCTTGATGAGTGGGAAAACAAGGTACATGCTTTTGATCCCTACTAATAAATAGAATAATCTGAGCTAGGAGTCTATTGCATACATGAAGAAAATCAACCTATTCCTAGTATCACCAAATCAGACCATAGAGATGACAATGTGGTATGACAACTATTCTTTGATGGATCAAGAAGTAGACAAGGTGTAGGAGGGGGAGAAATGCTTGTTTCACCTCAAGGCATTAAATATTATTCAGCTTTTATATTTTAGTTTGCATGTTCTAACAACACTGCTGAATATGAAGCTCTGATATAAGGATTGCATTGGTAAATCAAGAGAGGCATCAAAACTTATAAGTTTCGGTGATAGTAGTGAGCTAATTGTTAATCAGGTTAAAGGGAAGCATGCTGCCAAAAATGACCTACTCAAATGTTATAAGAATAGGGTGTGGGACCTCATTGAATATTTTGAGGGCTTTGGCATCAATTCCATCCCTAGGAAAGAAAACCAAGCTGTTAACAGGCTTGCAGTAGTTGGGGCAGCCTTTGATGTTGTTGAAAGTATCAAGAAAGATAAAGTACAACCAAGCATTCATGTGATTGTAAGGCCCTTAGTGCCAAAAAATAGTGTGAGTTGGTAAGTGTTTGAAAATGATCAACAAATCATCGATTTCTTGCAAGAAGAAGCTGAGTTCTCACCATAAATAAAGAAAAATTAGAACAACAAAGGTGGTGATCGGTAGTACAACTGAGAACCAACAAACTGCCAAGGGGACTTGTCACTTTGGAGTCCATTTTTAATGCCAATGATCAATTCAGGAAAGAGAAAGCAAATATCCAAGTCAAGGGAGAAGATTCAGTGCCCATCTCGGTAGGAGAAGACAAGTCACTTCAAAGTGATAAAGTAACAACCGAGCAAGAAAGGTATGAGTTTATGCAACTTTTTCAAGAGTTCCCTGATGTATTTTCTTGGAGCTATGAAGACTTGAAGGGTTTCAATCCCAAGTTAGCTCAACATACAATAGAATTGGATCCAAGTGCTAAACCCATCAGGCAAAAGAAAAGGCCAATCAATCCACACATGGAGCCTCTCATGAAGAAGGAATTGAATAAGTTAATAGAGGCAAATATCATATTTCCTATCAAGCATTCTAGCTGGTTTGAAAACTTGGTTCCAGTTAGAAATAAGAGTGGAGAAATAAGATTGTGTGTAGACTTTAGAGATTTGAATAGAGCATCTCTCAATGACCATTACCTACTTCCTTCTATGGAGAAGATTTTTCAAGTTGTTTCGCTCGAGATATTTTCATTGCTAGATGGTTATTCAGGGTACAATCAAATCATGGTAAAAGAAGAGAATCAGTTCAAAACAACCTTCACCACAAAATGGGGAACTTATGCATATAGAAAAATGCCATTTGGGCTATCCAACACTGGAGCTACCTTCCAAAGGGAAATGGATATGGCGTTCAAGGGATTAATCAACAAAATGGTGCTGGTATATTTAGATGATATCACTATTTTTTCTAAAAATATAGTAGATCATCTCTTTCATTTGAGACAAGTGTTCCAAAGATGTAGAAGATTTGGGGTATCCTTGAATCCCAAAAAATGTATTTTTCTAGCTCATGAAGGAAAGCTCCTTGGCCACATTGTTTCCAAAAGAGGATTGGTAATTGATCCAGAGAGGGTTGAAGCCATAAAAGCACTGCCATTACCAAGTCATAAGAAATCCCTCCAAAGTTTCTTAGGAAGGATCAATTTTGTTTGGAGGTTTGTGCCATATTTTGTAGCCCTTGTCAAGCCAATAACCATGATGTTGAAGAAAAGCATGGCTTTCAAATGGATAGTAGAAGGTAAGGATAGTTTTGAGGAAATCAAAGAGGCTATCTCACAAGCTCCAACCCTCATTAACCTATATTTCTCTAAGGATTTTATCCTTTATGCATTTGGAGGTGATGATACAATCTCTGCAATTTTAGTACAATAGAACAAAGAAAATGCAGAGCAGTCAATCACCTTCTTTAGCCAAATATTGGAGGACTATGAGGTGAAATATTCTTTCATTGCAAAGTATGTTTTTGTAGTGATTTGGAGCTTGAAGAAATTTAAGAATTTAGTTTCAAATAACAAGGTTCAACTGCTGGTTTCTCATGTGGGAGTTAAATACTTCCTCCTTAAAAAAGAATTAAATGAAAAACATGCAGGGTGGATTACTCATGTCATGGAGTATGACATTGAGATAAAAGTCACCAAGCTAGTCAGAGGAAAAGGATTATGTGAACAACTGGTCTTAAGAAAATCAATGGAAGCATGCAATGAAAAGGATGTTTTTTTGGTGCTGCAAAACAACTAAGAACAAGGGAATTTTCAAGAAGAGAATGATGGTGTCCTCACTCCTTGTTGGACCCAAGACATAATTCACTTCCTACATACAGGCCTATGCCCTCCAGATATGAACAAAACCAAGAGAAGACACTTCAGATTGTAGGTTTTCCCATATGCACTTGTTGATGGTGTTTTGTTCAAGAAAGATGTAAATGGAGTGCTGTTGAGATACATTGGAACAAATCAGATTGGTAGAACACTGGAAGAGTTCCATGGTGGGACAGTTAGGGGTCATTTTGCACCAAGAGTGATAGCCCTCAAGATCATGAAGGATGGCTATTATTGGCCCAAGGTATTCAGTGATTGTTATGCATGGATCAAGAGGTGCAAGAATTGTGCATTCTTCATAGGCAAAGAAAGATTAGCAACCATTCCATTGCACCCAATTTTAGTTGACCAGTCATTTATGCAATGGGGTTTGGACTTCATTGGAGTCATTAACCCAAACTCAATCTAAGGACACAATTGGATTCTAACAACAATAAATTACTTCACCAAATAGACCGAGGCAAAGGGCACTTAAGGAAGCAAATGAATCTAGCATTCTGACTTATATGAAGGGATAGTAACCAGATTTGGTATACCTACCACTATAATATCGATAAGGCCTTTGCATTCATAGGATCAAAGGTGACTAAATGGGTTGTCAAAAAGTGGATTTATCTGAGCACTTATCAAATTATTACCCTCAAGGTAATGGCCAAGCCTGAGTCTACAAGCAAGAAGTTGTTAAGGATCATCAAGAGGACTCTTGATGAAAATCATAGGACTTGGCATACTAAATTGAAATGAGCCTTATGGGATGATAGGATAACTCCCAAGAGATCCACAGGTAATTCTCCATTCAAGTTTGTTTATGGAAGAGAGGTAATGTTTCCCATGTCACTTGAGTTGCCAACGTTGGAATTCATGAAGCAATTGGAATTGTTGGAGTTTGAACCCATGAAGTTAGATATGTAGAATTGATGGAACTCCAAGAGATCAGAGAGCATGCAGCCTAAGCAATGTAGAAGGATCAAGCCTTGATCAAGAAGACTTTTGATAGGAAATCTAAGGATATAACCTTTCAAGTTGGAGATCTAGTGTTGAAATGGGATGCATACTGAGAAAAGCCAAGAAGGCATTCAAATTTTGATGCCATTTGGAGTGGCCCCTACATGGTCACAAAGTGTAAGAACAACAATGCCTTCCAATTGTCTACATTGGATGGTGAAGAACTACAGATTCTAGTTAATGGAATCCATCTAAAGCATTGCTACTAGAGGGAAACTCTCTACCTTGTACATATTAGCTTAGATTTTCATTCCTCCAAGTGCTTGTGCACATTGTTTTGTTGTAGCTTATTTTTTACTTTCCCTAAGTGCTTTGGCACAAGCTTGTTGTCCCAAACATGCAGTTTTGTAGGCCATGTTCTAGATCAGGTGATGATTCTACTCTCACAATTTTCCTCCTTGTAATTTTCTAATCAGTTGGGGTACCAAGTAGAGAATTTTATGACTCCATGCCCAATGGATTGCTTCAGAAACTGGTAACTTCATCCAACAGGTAGATGACCCCTCTGAGTCACCAAAATTGTTATCCAAAAATAAGCCCCTTGCTTATTTTTTGGCTAAATCCCTTCATTCCTTCCTTCCTTATGTCTCAGTTAGAAGTTTCTATCTTTCATGTACTCAAAATGTTCTAGAAATAGTTTCATTGGATAGGACATCTTCTCGCCTTTCCGCATGGTAAATTTTTCCTTCTAACTCGTTGTATTTTTCAAGTTATGGCTCGGTGGATTTTGGAGGGAAATTTTCCAATGGGAGGCCCGCTAACTAATCGAAGGTGCCACATAGGCGGCGGAATGGTGGGGTCGAGAGATAACTAAGAAATTTTGGCTCTAAGGCCCGCCAGCCAATAGGAGGAGGCCACATGTCCTTAGGCCCATCGGAGTTCAGCTCGGCGGAGAGAAGTTGGAAAAATTTCCAAAGTTGGCGCAAATGGAATATTTTGGCCCGAAGGCCTACCAATGAATCAAAAACTGCCACATGTCCTCGGAGCATCGGGTAGTGGAGGTGTGGAAGGAAATTTACTCTTTCACCAAAATATGGAAAATATTGAAAGGAAAGCCCGCCCACGATGGTTCGCACCAATCGAAGCTACCATGTGTCCATATGGCGGCAAAATCTTAACGGATGGTGCAACAAAGGAAATTTGGAGTTCGTGGCCTGAGCCAATGACAAGGTGCCACATGTCCCATTTGGGGAAATGGTTAGATTCAAAGGGAAATTTGGAAGTGTGCCCCCGAAGGCCAATAAAAATATGCCACGTGTCTTTGGAGCATCAAGCCGGCAGAGAATTTTCGGAAAATTTTCCACAGACCAAAAAGGCGTAAAAGGTGGGGAGAAGGCCCACAACAAATCAAAAGGTGCCACATGGCATTGGATTGGCGGGAGGTGGAAATTTTTGGGGAAATTTTCCCAAAGGTTAAAAAGAGGGAAAATTTTAAACTTCAGCCCGCCAAAATTCAATTTGCCCTAGTTTTTCCCTAAATCTTCATAAGGGCATAACTTTTGATCCAGAGCTTGGATTTTCACGTTCTTGGTGGCGTTGGAAAGCTGGTAAAATTATCTACATGATGGAGGGCTAAAATTTGTGTTTTTCTAAGAATATTAATATTTGATTTGTAATAGATGACACCCATTTTGACAAATGGGTGGGGTGGGAACGGATTAACACCCAAATACCTTTACAAACAAAGGTATATCCTTTGTAAAATAGAAAGATGCTTCATACTTCATTCCTTGGGAATATGAAGAATAGGATTCATAATAATCCATTATTTCCTATATTAACATGAGGAGGAACATATTTACTAGATAGGAGTTAATATGATTCCAATTGCTGCTATTACAGTAATAAGGATTCGAAAGGTTGAAGAATATTTATTACTAGTAATTATTCCCAATAATATAATAGATTCTGCTACAAAACCACTCAATTTGGAGAGATAAAATCAAAAACACCTCTGCATGGGGAAAAGGAACACAACTGACATTTCAACCACCATTTTTAATGAAGTATGGCTCACATTCTCTCCCAAAGATGGTCAAAAACATCGGGGAATGATCTTACAAGGGAACCCATGCTGTTTTAATGGAATTTGGTTGGTGGTTGAAGCATCTTTCATGTTTTCCCATGTTTCTTCTTCCTGGGCTTGAATTTTCACCATTAAAAGCCAGTTTTGGCTCATTTGTAAAGGGTTGGACATTTTTATGTTTTGCAGACTCCCTCTTTCACCCTAGAAAGTGATTTTGTGGAATATCAGACCTCTTCCAGGACTGCAACATGCTTTTTTTTCCTCTCTGCTATTGTAATGCATGTATTTTTTATATTGGAAATGACAATGCAAGCTCTGTGAATGAGTTTCAGTCCTCTTCTTGTGTTGTTTGCTTCATTTCTAGTCTTTCATTACATTTTATTAGTTTGTGCATGTTATTTGTTGCATTTCTATGATCTGTGTCAATTTACAGAAGTAAATGTTCACCACTCCTTTGGTGTATCACCTTGTTAGTCTTATTTTTATTTCTTTTGCATCTTTCATCTCTATGCCTTTGGAATTTAGAGTAGGATTTATAGTTTTAAACCTCTACAATTTTCAATCAATACATCTAATCAAAGGAGTTAAGGAACTAGCCTCTAATTTGGAGATTCTTTTCCCATTTTTACAAGTCCCACACTTGGGGAAAAGATTCAATGTTGTGCAATCACACTAGATGTCTAAATGTCAAACTAGAAATCTGATAGAACGTTCAGGGGTGCTTGTGAATCTGCACTAACAGTAACACATCAAAGGGAGATTAAATGATGATTCAATCCTAACTATGATGATGATCTTGAAATAAATATCAAGTGGTCATCAAAGATATGAGGACACATCCACGCACTTTAGACGTTTAACAACTCAGGCGCAAACATGGATGAGCATAAACAAACAAAAAGTGGTGAACTTTATCTATGACAACACTTCCAAAAGATGGCTTCTCTTACCACAAATGGGAAACAAGAATGCAAAGGTGTAGATAAAAAGATGGAAAAATAAACTAAGCGTCCCTTGTGTAGATTTTTTCCTTGTCCAAAGGCAAGAAAGAAACTGAGATAAGTAACACGTTGTTGATTCTGTGATGAAAGGCACTTAGATCCAACTTATGTGGGCTCTTTGCCTCATTAAAAAAGAGGTTCAGAATCCAAGTAAGTCATCACTTCATGATTGCTCGACGCGATGAAGGACTAGTAAAGTGGGCTCTAAGATAGAATGGATTCCCTAATAAGATCTCTCAACTAGGTTTTACAAAGATGTCTTAAGCGAGCTCAATTTACCCAAAAATTCACACTAACTAATTTGGGAGTATCTTGGCTTTACTTTCCCCCTTCAAGCATAGTGGGAAATAAATGTGTCCATGTGTACTCTCACTAGGGTCGTCATACGGACAACCGGTAATGCTAACTCACAATGAAAAATTAGTCAAGTGGGTAAGCGGAGTGCTTCTTATTTCATCCACAAGGTTACACAATGGTGGATTACTTTAGGGTTCCTAGAACCACCCCCATTGTTGTAGCTTAAGGTGTTATGCCAAAGGGGTTATGTTCTAGTTAAGTGGATAGGGACGTACCCTTTTCTGAAACCTACAATACAATGTGATGAAAGTGGTGTGTTTTTTATCTTGCTTATCTTAAATGTGGTTTTAAGTAGCACACCATTTGGCAACCTGTATGAAAACATGTATTAGAAGGTTTTGTTTTTTCTTAGTTCCTCCTTTCTTTGACATGCAATTTTGGTCCTACATACCAAGATTAGTAATTTTCCACAAAATATCATGATATCAAAAGATTTTTGTGTGTTGCTTTTGATTCCTAAGATCACTAAAAGGTGTGAAGGAAGAGCATACACAATGAAAAACTAAACTAAAACAAGTTTATGGAAAATACATTTAATGTTTTTTGTAAAATTTTGAGTTCATTTTAACCATTTTTGAAATTTTCATCCATTAGGAAGCATAAAGTAAGTGTTTTTGAAAGTAATAAGAGGGTTTTGAAAGTGTTTTTGGTTCCCAAGATCACCTAGAAGGTGCGAGGGAAGAGCATACACACTTTGAAAAACCTCTATCAATTAAGAAATGAAACACTTAACTAAGTTAGTAAAAAAAAAAAGACCAAAATAACCCTTCAAACAACTGATTAGTATCATAAAACCTTTCAAATTGTTAGAATAGCCAAGAAAACATTTTTTCAAATTTTAAGATACTTTAGAAAATGAATAGTTTCCTCATAATGTAAACCATACATTTTATATAACTTAAAATCCCAATTTTATGATTCCATTTGGTATTTCTCTTCAATACCTTTCCAAAGCAACAAAAATGGAGTCGTTTTGAGCTCGGGAGCAAAATTTATGGCCTCTGGAAGATTACCAATGATGCCTATGCTAGGATTTGTGTGCCTGCACTAGGATTTGTGTGCCTGCATGCATCTGCTAAAAAATGATAGTTTTGAAGGTGTGTGTGCCATGGTTTGGGAGTTACACCCGGTTTAAGGTGCATGTGCATGGTTTTGGGCTCCTGCGCGTGGTTTTGGGTACTTGCGTGCCTCTATAAAAATGATAGTTTTTAAGGTGTGTACACCCAGCTTAAGGTGCCTACGCGTGGTTTTGGGTACATGTGCACCTCTCGTAAAAAGATGACAGTTTTTAAGGTGTGTGCGTCATGGTTTGGGCGTGTGCACCCGGTTTAAGGTGCCTACACATGGTTTTTGGTGTTTGTGTGTGGTTTTGGGCACCTACGTGTGGTTTTGGGTACCTACGTGCCTCTGTCAAAAAATGATAGTTTTTAAGGTGTGTGCGCCATGGTTTGGGTGTGTGCACCTAGTTTAAGGTGCCTTTGCATGGTTCTGGGCCCTGCGCGTGGTTTTGGGCACTGCGTGTGGTTTTAAATACCTACACGTCTCTGTCAAAAAAATGATAGTTTTTAAGGTGTGTGCACCATAGTTTGGGCGTGTGCACCCGGTTTAAGGTGTATGCACATGGTTTTGGGTGCTTGTACATGGTTTTGGGTGCTTGTACATGGTTTTGGGTACCCGCAGCCTCTCGTAAAAAATGACAGCTTTTAAGGCTTATGCGCCATGGTTTGGGTGTGTGCACCTGGTTTAACGTGCCTACGCATGGTTTTGGGCACTGCGCATGGTTTTGGGTACCTGCACACCTCTATCAAAAACAACAATTTTAAGGTGTGTATGCCATGGTTTGGGCATGTGCGCCTGATTTAAGGTGCATGTGCATGGTTTTGGGCACTTGCGCATGGTTTTGGGTACTGCGCGCCTTTGTAAAAAAATGACAGCTTTTAAGGTGTGTGCACCATGTTTTGGGTGTGTGCACCTAGTTTAAAGTTCTTGTGCATGGTTTTGGGTGCCTACATGTGGTTTTGGGTGCCTGTGTGTGGTTTTGGGTACCTGTGTGCCTCTGTAAAAAATTAATAGTTTTTAAGGTGTGTGCGCCATGGTTTGGGCATGTGCACCCAGTTTAAGGTGCCTATGCATGGTTTTGGGTGCCTGCGTGTGGTTTTGGGTACCTACGTGCCTTTGTCAAAAAATGACAGTTAGTGGTGCCAATGCTGCCAAAAGGTGTATGTGCGCCCTTCCCTATAGGTGGCTAAAAAACACGGATTTTAAAAAAACTCAAAAAAATCAAAATTTCATCAATTTGGTTTAATTTCGGCAGCACTTTACCTCCTTCAATCCTACAAAGAGCACAAAAGCAAGACAATCCTAGCTAAACTAGTTAAGAAACCTAATATTTAGCCATTAATACAAAAATATTAGTGAAATCAAAAACTTGAACTAATCTAAAAAACTTTGAAAAACTAATCTAGAAAGCTTGAAACTAACCTAAAAATTGAAACTAAGAAAAGTTAGAAACTAAAAATAAAAGCTTCAAAATGACTCCATTAATGGAGGATGGACTAAGTGTCCCACCGGGCATGCCAAATGTATGCATGGTTTTGCTTGACTAAGTTAAGGAAATTAAAACTAACACCTAGTAGTCTTAATTAATAAATTTAAATCTAAATCTAAACACTATCTTGTTAAGAGTTAAGCAAGATTAAATAGTAGTATTATCATAAAATTTGAAATGGAAATCAAACTAACATGTTAATTATCAAAACCTCTACTCTTTAGACTACCAAAACAACTAAATTAAACCTAGGTAGATTCATGGTAATCAAAGTTTATTGTTTGATTTTTAAGGGATTAGGAATGGAAGCTCATCAAAGCATGACTACAAGACCACTTTTATTATTTCCATATGACCCAAAAGCTTAAATGGATGCAATACAAGAATGAGGCTTAACTCTTCCAATGGTGAAATACTTAAGGATGACAAAAGGCTTATAGTGTATGTACTATAGGCTTTGTTTTGTTTCTCAAGAATTAGGTGTAAGTGTAAAGGTAGGAGGAGGTCTCTTTATATAGCCCAATGGGTAAAGCAATCTCTACACCCCTTTGCATGTGGGACAATAGAGATGTTGAGTTAGTTTTTGGATAAGGGGGTTTAAAAAGGGTTGAGTTAACTTTAGGAGAGTTTAGTTTTTCCTTTAGTGACTCATGTGGATAAAGGGGTTTATTAATTAATCAATATGATTAATTAATAGATGTGCAAGCTTATAAAAGCTTTTTAGAGGAATATTAACATAATTTAGACTATAGAAGGTGATTAAATCAAATAAATAATGATTTATTGGTTTAATGAAAGGGGAAGCTAATTAATTAATAATAATTAATTCATTTAGATAGGAGGAAGGATTAATTAATGGAATATCGTTCATTAGCATATTTGTTGAATAGAAGACTTAATTAATTACTTATTGTAATTAATTCACGATGATAAGAGAGAAGATGAGCACTATTGACGATATGTCGTCAATTTGTGGGAAAAGGGATAATTAACATAATTTAAGTGTTTAAATTGTTCAAACTAAATTATAGGTGTCTACACCAAAAAACATTATTAATAAAACCATTTTCTACTTTTGTTTTTCCTTGACCATGAACATCGAGAATTGAATGATCACCTAAGTAGATTTTATCATTACATGCACTAAGTTCAGATATGATATCAGATATAAAAGTCATATGCCTAGAAGCACCACTGTCTACTATCAATTCATTTTATTTTGTTGTGACAAAAGCAACATACAAAGCAATTACATTTGATTTTTGGTTATTTTTCTTATTCTTTTTTATTTTGATTTTGATTTTGGTCTTGAACAAATTTGTTACCCTTTTGAAATTTAGGATTTTTTTATTTTTAAATTTGCAATCCTCTTTCTTGTGTCCAAATTTACCACAATAATGACATTTTCCATCAAATCTAACTCTTAGATTTCCAAGTTTCTTATCCTTGCTAGGAGGTTTAAAAGTTTTCTTTATTTTTGGTCAAATCTAGAGGCTTTACCTTTTGAGTTTTGAACGAGAAGTGTCTATGAGGCATTCTCCTTAGAATCAAAATTTGGCATTACTTGTTCTTCATATATAAGAAGAGAACTAAGGGTTTGTAAATATGGAATGTCTTGTTCTGTTTGATATTTAGAATTCAAAATTGAAATGAAATTTCTAAATTTTTCATGAATATTTAATTGGATGATAAAATAGATAAATTTATGATGAATCAAATTACTACCACATCCATCTAATTGTGACTTACTATTTTTGATTTTATCTAAATAATTAGTCACTTTTTCATCTGCCTTCATGGGAATTTTCATAAGATCTAAAACCAATTTAATAATTTTTTATAAATACGTACCTTCATGCATCGACTCCAATTGTGTCCAAGCTTCACTAGGACTCTCTAGATTTCTGATATGAAGCAGAAAGTCATCCCGTATGCTCTGCAAGATAATAGACATCGCCTCTTGTACTTTTTGTTGATATATGATGACATTATCAGCAATTGCATGTCTTCTAGTAGGAGCTCTCTCTGTTCCATTTACAACTGCCCACAATTTGTGAGCCATGAATTCTACTTTCAATCAAATCTTCCAAATGTTGTAGTTGTTTCCATTCAACATCTGAGATTTATCAATTGAAAATTGATTAGACCCCATTTTTGCGTAAAATAGAGATAAAGAAATGATTAACAAACAAGGATTAAAATAAGAGTTTTATAGAAATTCCCCTATCATATTTTAATCCTTGTAATCGATCACGATCAATTTTACGCCACAAAAGGAGGTCATGTTAATTAAATAGTCTATACATGAAAAATTTAGAACGATATCAAAAATTAAATTGAAACGTGAGTGAATTTTTTTAGATTTGTAACAAATTGATGACGAAAAATATTATCATCATATCAATATATATCTAAAAAAATTACTATTTTTACAAAAAAGTTTTATAATTTGTCTATTTTTTGAAATAAATAAACAAATTGTTTAAGTATAATTTCTAAAAAAATCTATATATTTATATAAAAAAATTGTGAAACTCTTGCTTCTTATATAATCAACTTGATATGATGAGCCATATTATACCACAAATCAACTCGATCGAGCCATATTATTATTAACTCGATGAGCCATTTATATCCTTAATATTAATCAATCCATATTAAATCGAATGCCAAATCTAATTCTAATTATAACAACCATATATTATATTGAAACCAAACCCAATCGTGTAAGATCCTCGGTCGAGTTGCATTTGAACAATAGTCGAGCCATTTACCATGCCCGCGAAGGGCTAACAACAAGGGGGGTGGTGTGACCTTACTACTCAGGGAAGGATTTTAAATCCTTATCCTTGATTGTGTCATCCACATGTGGGACTAAACCCACACATAGGAGAGAGGGGGTCGTGGGTGGCCCGAGATGGTGGAAATAGGGGTTTCACAAAGGGACATGCAGCTAAGCATTGGCAAGGGCTTGCGAAGTGAGAAGAATATGCCACTTGACACTAAGCTAGGAGGCGGTTTGTAGGGGGCGCCAATAAAATTGCATATATATATATATATATATATATATATATATATATATATAATATTTTAATATGGTTTTTGGTTAGGTTTAGTTTTATATGTTTAGGTTTATATAAATTAGGTTAGGTTTTATATGAACCAAAGTTTTATATATATGTAAAAATTTATACATATATATTTATAAATCATATAATTTTTATATGTATATAAAAATTATACATATAAATTGTATTTTTATAAAATATTCAACTATTATAGTTGAATTAAACTATAAAAAAATTAGGGGCCCTATTTAGGACATGAATAAGGGTTTCCAAAAAAAAAAATGTATTACAGGGGACAAGAAATTTACTTGGCCAATGAAAAAAATAGAAAAGCCTATTTTCTCAAATCTTGTCTCCCCCTGTAAACTCAAATTTTAACTTGGATTTTTTACTTCCCCTTTTGAATTTCTTGAATTCCTATAAACTATATAAAACTATATGAAAAAATTCACAAATTTTACAACCCTTACCTTATTTTCCAAATCCTAGTTAATTTTTGAAGTTGAATTCTTTTCAAGAAGTTGAAAATCGAGAAAGTTTTTTCACATGTGCAATATTCATCCACTAACCAAAAAACTATGTAGAAGGGAAAGGGGGATTAAATAATATTCCAAATATTTCAACTACCTTCCCAACCATTATATCATTAGGATTAAATTTAATAAATTAATCTCGCTCTGGTACCATGTCAGGACCGAGATATTAAATAAATATAACAACCAATGTTTACACATACATTATAAACAACTTTATAAACATGAAATAAAGTAAAGAACACCATAACACAGTGACACGAGAATTTAACATGGAAAACCCCTAAATGGGTAAAAACCACAAAAGAATAATCCATTATAGAGAAACTTTTACAATTACCAATCCAATAACTCTCTCCTCACTTCTACTTCATGTTTTCATCAGATTTGACCTTCATATTCCACACACTCGGAATATTATTTGATTGATTTGATTTCAAATCGATATCCCGAATATGACCTAAGGTCATATTTCAATAACCCGAAGGGTTATAACCTTATTAAGTGATGGTGCACACCTCCATGATTTAATTAGTTGATTAATTAAATCAACCAACCCCTAATATAAAGTTTATATTTAAATAATATGAATATAGTTTATTCTATATTATTTAAATATAAACTATATATTATGATGCACTTAATATTATAGTTCTAACAAAACAAAACAATGAATTTTTTTTGTGATTATTATGAAGATAATGTGGAGTAGCTACAATTAATAAGAATGAGTTAATGTCAATGGAAGGGAAAGAGATGTTATGAGATTTTTTGGAAGATATTTATAACATGTTTCTAGTAGGCTTATGAGAGATATTAGTCACTGAAAGGATTTTATTATAGGTTTTATTTTTCTACAAAAATTATCTTATAGAATGAAACCAGTGAATGCGTAGTTAAAATTACAAGATGAAGAGTTGTTGAGAAGCATCTTTAAAAAGAAATTTTAATCCCATGTGCAATACAAATAGTTCTAACACCAAAGAAGGGTGTTCAATAGTGGATGTTTACTAACTTTAGATCCATAAACAAGATCACCATCAAGTATATATTCTCATTTCCACAAAATGATGACATCATGGATTGTTTAAGTGGTGAAAAATACTTCAAGATTGATATATAGAGTGGATACGATAAAATTAATAGTAGAGATGGGGATGAGTGAAAGACTGAATTTAAAATGCATGAAGGATTGTATGAATGGTTAGTTATTCCATTTGGATTAGGAAACAAACTTATTACCTGTATGATGTTGATGAATGAATCCTTAAAACCATTTTTGGGAAAAAAATGTTATTATATACCTTGATGAGATTGTGATATTCAAGTAGGATGTGAGAAGAACATATTTTCATATAAAGAAAGTGTTGTGGTGGTTGTATGAGGAGAAGATGATGATTAATTTGAATAATTTTTGTTTCTTTCAAGAAAATTTGGTGTATTTGGGATTTTTATTTCCAGTGAATCTTTGAAGATGAAATTATTAAATTTGTGGAAAATTGTGTCACCGCATAGTGATTTTAAAGAAAGGAGTTTTCATGGGTTTTCTAGCTTTTACAAAATATTCATAAGGGAAATTAGTGGAGTGTTATTGGCCATTGTGTCTATGATGTTTTCATTGATTTCAAAGGTCACTAATGGTAAAGGGATTCTAGGTTTCATATGTTTCTCTGTGAGGTGTAAATCAAGGTCAATCTTGAAGGTTGATTGGTGGTGTCTAGTTCTGGTGAAGTTCCTATGGTGTCTTGGCATGGTGCAAGCATGTATGGTAAATTTATGAGTTTAAAATGATATTATAAGGTCTATCATGGTCATAGTGATGTGTAAGAGGTTTTAATGAGTCTGTAAGAGGTCATCATGGTCAATTCATGTGAATTATGTGTTGAGTTAGGTCATTCTAGGCCTATTCCTAGACCTAGTGCATACCATTTGGCATGGTGACGTGAAGTATGGAGTAGGGAAGTTTTGTTTGATCATAATAAATGATTTTTGACATAGAATACCATATGTAGGAGGAGTTTCAAGGAATTATTGAGATATTTTATGTTGTTTCAAGGTCCATTGAAGCAAGTTTCTTGAGAACAAGGCATGTAGAAACATGTAAGTCTTAGTGGTTGGAGAGTTTCAAATAAATTTGAGAAAGGATGTGACTTGGGAAAGTTATAGGAGTTAATCATAATGCTTCAAGTAAAATTTTAGGTCAAGGTTATGAAGGAACTGCAAGAAAATGAGTTTTTGGCAAAATCGAGGTCTTGAGAAGGAAAAACGAGCTCGATAGGTGAATTTATTTTTCTCACCCACACGTGTGGAATTTTCTTGGGAGCTTAGGCTTTAGAGGATGTTTTTTTATTGAGATAATATTATTTTTAAAAAATAATGAGTTGATTTGACCATCCCATATTTATGAACAATTGTTAAGAAGTCAAACTAGTATTAAACCCTAGTTAAACCCTCCTAACACAGTGATATGGAAAATTTTATTGGTATGGTCTCAAAATGATGTGGAAAGAAATTTTTATGACTTAGGATTATAGAGGAATATTAAGTTCTCCTGATGGTGGTGGTTTCATAATCCAAATGTTATGGGAATTAGGAGAAAAAACGTAGTTTGTGGAGATTTGCGCTTTGGGGCTAAGATGGAAGCCTCATGAAGAAAATTTAAATGTTCCAGAAATATTGAGAGGTACGATAGATATCCATGGAAAATTTCAGATAGGTTTTGTGAATAATTTTTTATTTACATATCTCCAAAGGTTCCCTACCACTTTTAGCCTAGAAGGGCTAAAACCTAGTCTTATGGCTTAAGATGAATTTGATGGAATGTCATGTTGTAGCTGAATTATTTAGTATTGGAGAGTATTTTGACACTTTACATGATGTTTTGGAGAATTTTTATTGATAAGATGAGGTGGTTTTATGATGAAACCCTAGAGGCCTAATTCTCCTTTTACGTATCTCAATAAGCCTTATTGTTCAAATGTGTAATTGTAATTTTATCCATGTGACATATACATATGATGGATTTAACAAGTGTTTCAGGTATCCATTTAAGTGTTACAAATGATTTTAGTTCTTGGAAGTGATGTTGAATTTTTTTGAGCTTGATCTCTCAAGACTTGTTCTTGAGTCCTTGGAGCGGTTTGAGTAGTTCGGGAGATTAGTCTATTTGGATGGCTTGTGCTATGATTTTATGGATGGATTGAGTTGTTACAGATATTATACATCATAATATTTCCATTTATGTGTGGTTTTTTCCATGGTGAGGTGATTTAGTATGTGAACCATCTCAATTTTGGTGACCTATTTATGAGCATGATCACCATGCTTAAGTGAGGTAGGAGAGTTGAATGCATTAGATTTTTGTGCCCTGTTTGGACATATCTCATGGGATTAGAGAGTGATTTGGATTCATGGAACATCCATCCATGTGTCTAATTAATTTTGAAGATAAGTGGTTTTTCTATATGAAGTTGTTCACTCTTGTAGATTTTTTTTTGTGCTTGGAGACCTAGTTGGGATAGCTTGCTTCTTTGTGCAATGTTTGGAAGTGTCTCATGGGCTTAGAGAGTGATTTGGATTCATGGTACATCCATCCATGTGTCCAATTCATTTTGATAAGTGGTTTTTCTATATGAATTTGTTCACTCTTGTAGATTATTTTTTTGTGCTTGGAGACCTAGTTGGGATAGCTTGCTTCTTAGTGTGTTTCATGGTCGAGATAGTTGATGCAGAGCTTCTTGTACTTTTTAGTAATGTTGAGAGGTTGTAATTGAATTTTGTGGAGTTTTTGTGCCTTGAAAAATCTGTAATGTGCTCTTGAAAATCATGATCCATTCATTGGTGAAGAAGACCTTGTTTAAGCATGTTTGAAATGTCTTGTGTTAGTCCTTGATGGTGTTACCATTTTATACCTACTTGGGTCTCTTGAAGTGATTTATATGATTTTGTAGATGTATTTTTGTGTTGGTATGACCAACCTATATGGTCATGGTCGACCTATAGGTATTATGAGAAAGATTCATGTATATAAAGCATGTTATATTAGTTCATTGTGATTAGTTGACTTGATGGGAAGGAGAGAGTGCTAGAGAAGGTGGAAAAAGAGAATAGATGGGTCAAGGAAAGAGATTAAAATAGGAATTAAGGGATGAGAAAAATAGAGAAGAATATGTGCAAGGTCATTATACCTAATCAACAAATGAAATAGCAGATTTGAGCTAGTTAGGAGAGAGAGAATTTTTGAGAGGTTTGAGGAGTATGGAGCTGAATTAGTGATCATAATAAATTATGGGAGCAACATATTTTCAGTGATCAACCATTTTAGGTGGTTGAGTTGGTGCTTGGTCATCTTGGGGGTTGTATCCTCCTTGTAGGATTGGTTTCCTACTAAAATAGGGGTTGGTGCTCCTTGTGGGATTGGTGTCTCACTAAAAAAATCTTGTTTGATGTGTAATATTCATACAATTCCTTTGTATGATGAGTAATATTAGTAGAGGTTTTAGTGGGTTTTCTTCCCCTTGAGGGTTTCCCACTTTATATCTGGTGTTCATGTGTACTCTCTCTTGTTTCATGTTCTTTTGAATGGATGTTGCACACATAATAAGTTCATAATTGGCTATGGATGTTGAATGGATGGTTTGAATGATAAATATATGTAATGGAAAATAAAACAAAGGTTTTTGTTGTTAGGAAATTAGTATTTACATGAGTATCTACTAGATGATATTTACTGATTGGTAAATATTATGGTTAGTGGTGAGGTTATTATATTATTATTTTATAACAATAATGTTATTAATTGATTATACGTGAATTGTGGTGGTTGTAACCACACACGTATATAGGATATTCTAGAGGAGATCACATCTCCATAAATACAGAAATACTCTCCTATATATATGTAAAATGTATTATGTTGAAGTATATAGAAGTAATATTATTAAGTGTAATTAATTATCATGTGAGTTTTTCCTATGAAAAATCATGCGAAAATTATATTTTTATCGAGTGATTTATTCTTGCATCTGTGATGGAGTAGAAAATAATTTAGAGGGGTAGTTGAGCCTTCACGCCAATCCACCTTCTTTTTTCTTCATTGCATTTTTTATCTGCATCAAATTAGCTTGGGATTATCACAGTCTACGACATCCAAATAATGTTGAGTAGTATATCTTCAAAATATTTTTCATATTGATTTTCTAAAGCAGCGAGCATCCTTTGGTATTCATATGGCTTGACGAATCTGTCAATATTCCCACATCAGTGCATGTACTATTAAAGGGTTTTGATCATAAAAATAGCGACTGGTAAATTGATTTTTTCACAAAAACCCATATTTGAAAAATTATGATTTTTTTTTTGGTTTTTTATTTCGATGTTAGAAAGAATCTATAAAAATATTAGAAAAACCCAGATCCAGGTTAAGGAGTTATCTTGAAATCATTGACTAGCATTTTAATTTTGGGTACGAGATCTTCAACGTTTTAGTCATTGATAATGCTACACTCAATATTGGTGCCTACAACAGTGGAAATAAACATATGCATTGTCTATTGCATTTTTGGTTATGAATATTCCTTACATTTCAAAATCCAAAGCTAGTGGTTTCTATAAAATGGCACCGAACCTGCAGATGAGCGTCCTCAAGAAATATGTGGTTGAAATTTCATCGCCTATCATCGCTCAACCTCCAAATCTATTCCATAACTCTGCTCTATTATCTTCGTGCAACATGGTGCTATCATTTACTTTGTTACATTTTGTCCCACGTTTTCCATCAAATCAGCTTGCCCGTAGTTTCTAATGCAAGGTTCAAGTTTTAAAAACATTCATATTAAGTCTATAGTTTGTGTTTATTTTTTTATTTAGTTCATAAACAAGTCTAGAGTCATTTTATCCCATTTAGGTAATACTCATTTTATTTAAAATGGTCTATGTAAATAAATTCTAAATCAATGTCATTGATTTAGTTTTTTAGTAGAAATAGTTTGAGTATTTTTTATTGTGTTAGTATCATAATTAAATAGTCAATTCTTTATTTGGGTCTATTGTCTAGCCAAGAGTCATTTTTAGTACATGTCTTCAAAATTTTCGTTACATATTTAAATGGTCATAGCTTTGTATTGTCCAGTTAAGACAATTCTTCCTTTGTATGTTGTCTTTAAGAGTCGAGAGTCGACAAATTATTATATTGTCAAGAGTCAAATTTTGTCTAGTTGTCAAAATCAATGTCAAAGATCTAAGTTGTCATTTTGTGTAAATATGTCATTATGAGTCATTGTCATTGTAGAAAAATTTCAAATTAAAAATAATTCTTTACAGATGCATTTTCGGTGTTACCCGATGTCCGGAAAATAAAGTGTTTCACATTGTGGGAGGGAAGAAAAAAATTAATGACAATGTGGAAACTATTGAGCATTCAAGTCAAATCCAGCTGAGCTAGCAACATGTTACTGAAGGATGGAGGAAACAAAGGCTGGAGATCACATAGTGACCTCTTGTCAATCATCAATGATGGGGTCACACTTTTGGTATGATGACATTTGTGTTTTTCAGTGTGGTGTGAAAAATAAGAACAAATGATGTAAATTCCTATTCACTTGTGTTTGTTTCTCAATTATCCCCTTTTGTTAAAACATTGTAGAGTGTTCATCAAAATGTATTGTATCAATCATGATGTGAAGGTTTTTGGTAAACTAGGAAAACTAATTTTGTAAGGTTTTGGTAAACTCAGAAAACCAATTTTATAAGGTTTTTGGTAAACTCAGTAAAAAAAATTCTGTAAGGTTTTTGGTAAACCTGTAAAACCAATTTTGAAAGGTTATTCGTACACCTGCAAAACCAATTGGGTAAGGTTGTTGGTAGAAGCTAGAGAAAACCATCAATGGAATAAATGTGCATTGACACATGTGCGAGTTTTGTGTAAGCCCAATGTTGCACAGTTGAGGAGTTGATCATGAGCACATAGAGGTGGCACGCTACAATCAAAGAATGAGATATGTTTTACCATGTAAACACTAAGGGGGGAATGTTAGGAAATTAGTATTTACATGCGTATGTACTAGATGATATTTATAGATTGGTAAATATTATGGTTAGTGGTGAGGTTGTTATATTATTGTTTTATAACAATAATGTTACTAATTTATTATACATGAATTGTGGTGGTTGTAGCCACACACGTATATAGGAGATTCTGGAGGAGATCATATCTCCATAAATATAGGAAATACTATCCTATATATATGTAAAATGTATTATGTTGAAGTATATATAAGTAATGTTATTTTGTGAAATTAATTATTGTGTGAGTTTTTCTTATGCAAAATTTGTACCAAAATTATATTTGTATGACTGATTCACCCCATGATCTCACTCATTTTTCTTATAATAGTGTGTGTTCCCATCAAAAATTCCATGAGAGGAGTTAAGAAATTTTTTTATGGAGTAAATGTACAAAGGATAGATTTCAAGAGCTAAAGAAGAAGGTGATAGAGCATCTAATGTTAGCATTTTCCTATTTGGTGAAGGTGTTCTAAGTGGATTGTGATGCTAGTGACTTATACATGTTTAAGCACCGAGTATGTATTTTATTTTGTTGACATATATGATCATTGAAGTAGTAGGTTTTTAATCCACGAAGTAGTTGTATGCACAATATGAAGACTTTATTTAAGCATAAAGAGTGTCAGAACAACTTATAGTTATTGACAAGACACCATGGTTTGATTTTTTTGTGTAAGAAGACATTTTGTTTAAGGGTAACCATTGTTCATTCCTAGAGGATCAATGATGGAGAATTTTGTCAAATAGAATCACATTGGTCGATTAATAAGAAATTTTAGTTTAGACAATATGTTATTACAACTAGTGGAGAGTTAATTTTAGTGTGGATGTTTGTAGATGTGTGCAAGTTTGTTCTATAATGCATATTCTCGTTAGTTGGATGAGTGGATATATTCAAATTTATAGTTGCATAAACCTTTTTCCATTCTAGAGAAGAAATTGGAAGATGTCATTATGTAATTTATTTTGGGTTTTCGTAGGACACAAAGGATTTGATTCCATATATAATGCATATTCTGTTAGTTGGATGAGTGGATATATTCAAATTTATAGTTGCATAAACCTTTTTCCATTCTAGAGAAGAAATTGGAAGATGTCATTATGGAATTTATTTTGGGTTTTCGTAGGACACAAAGGATTTGATTCCATATATTTTGTAGTTTATAGATTCTTTAGGATGGAAAAATTAATTTCTTGTAGGAGGACCAGTGATGTGATTCACTTTACAAATATTTTCTTTAAAGATATTGTAATACTACATCATTTACCATGTAATGTTGTGTCTAATAAGTATACTAAGTTTGTTTTCCACTTTAGTAGACTCTCTAGAATAAGATTAATTTGAAGCTACAATTCAATTTAAGGTACGATGTGTAGAATTATGGATAGATAGGGGTGGTGAAAAGAGTATTAGAAAGATACTAAAGTTTTGGATGGAAATGATATAAGAACTTGGCACTTGGAAATTACATAAGTGAAATTTGAGTATATTAATTTAGTTAATTGGATCAAGGTGAAACACCATTCTAAATTGTGTATGGAAGTAACCAACAAAGAGTGATGAAGATGATACAATTACTATGTTATGGAGGAAAAATTGATGAAGTAGAAAAAATTGCATAATATCTGGAGGAAGTTCATCAAAAATGTGTAATCAATTTGGATATGATGAGTGGGTAGCATAATATATATGTATATGGTAAGATATGAAAATTATAATATTAGGTAAGAGATATGTCCTTATAGCATTTTTGGAAAGCGGTGGTTCTTAAGGGGGAATATAATGATCTCAAATGGAAGAAAATTGGATGATACAAGGTGTTAAGGAAGTTTATGTATAAAACTTATGACCTTGAATTACTAGAAGGAATTTCCATCTCAAACATATTAATGTGGTAGATATATAACCACATCACATAGTACAAGGACATTTTCAAGGATAAAATTTAGACTATGGAAAGGTGGATTAGAGAGAGAAGATGCTGAAATGAGTGCACAATTATGTGAAAAGTGAAATTGACACCAAAATAAAGAGAACATGCAGGAAGGGTTATAAGGAATATTTTATAAAGTGGAGAGAAAATAATATTGAAGATGGCACTTGGATAAGTGTTCTAGATTTTACAAAGCATGACATCCATATCACTTTATAAAGAGCTGTATTTTTTCAAAATTACTTGAGGTAAATGATGTAGGAACATTTGATTTCATAAATAATCATGGATTGACCAACAACAGTTTGAATAGTTAGAGTAATTTATTTTCACTTTACTTTTTATATATTCTGTATTGGTGGTCTGCATTGTGAAGAAATTACATAATTGGTATGTCACTTATTATTATATTTCATTGAATGGAGAGCACAAGTCTATTACATAATTATGTGGAATATTTGTGTAACTTGTAGAATTCATTTACAAAAGAAACAACTAGTTGGTGGATTTTATTCAACACTGAGGAAGCCAAGTAATTCTATTGTGAGCTATGAAACACTAGATAGAGCTACACAAGCTTAAGGGAAACTTCAAAATTCTAAAAATATATTTCAAAGTTTCAAAGCATTGGAGAAAAATCAATTGAAGCCATAAAATTTCAAAAAGGATTACTGAGGCTATAATGGGTCCTTTGAACATAATTAATTTTTGTTTTAGGAAATAATATTGTGGAATTAGCTCTCTATATAAGAAAATCCCATTTTTTAGAGAGTAAATTATTAATAGCTTAGTTTAGCTCTGTAAAGTAAAGTAGAGTGTGTATGTGATACTAAATCTTAGAGTAGAAGTACATGAAGGTGTAAGTAGGTCAAGAAAAAAATGTCTATACTTCATAATTGGAGATTGGTTTTAAATGCTATTACTAATTGATACTATGAATAAAGATTTTTGATCTATGTTATTCTACCATTGGATTCAAATTTTTTTGTATTGTATGCATGTTTTTATATATTCCCATGTGGTTTTGAAGTTCTCCATGTTATTTTGAAGGTTGTGTGGTCAATGGAAACAATTCATTAACCACCCTAACCACATGTATATAAATTCTTAAGTGAATCCCAAAGAAGGAGAAAAACACTTGATTTGGAGAAAGATTTTCTCTTTATAGAAAATGGAGGGAAGATACTTAAAAGAAAAATTTCAATAATTTCATGAATGAAGGAAAGATAATTTTACTTAGACACAAAGAACTAGATTTTTAAGTGACATAAGAAGAAATTACATATCTTGGCAATGATTACTGGATTTGGAGGGGACAAGTAGGTATTTTAATTAGTGAATGTATCAAAGTGTCGCATAAATCATAAAGGTTTGTTTGATTGGTCCATTACATATGGAAAATACAAAATTAAAATCTATAACCATTTGAGATGGAAGGGTAAGCTCTAAGGTCTCTAAGACATTCCTATGACATGAGGTAGCTTAGAACATAAATATGAACTAACAATGGTTTTTATGATGATACATGGCACAAATGAGGAGGGAAACCGATTCTAGATATATGGAATCATGGAGAGGGAATTGTAAAATAAAATAAATATATGTGGGTACTTAATTAAGTTGAAGAATGTAGAAAAAAAGACATAGCATCGAAGGAGTCTCTAATCAGAGATCATGGGTTGCCATAAATTTTGATTTTTGGGAAATTCAATAGAATATGTGGTAAGTATTATGAACAATAGGGAAATGCATTACTATGGATTCACATGATGGTTACAAATATTTGGATAGCTCGAGTCTATGACTAAAATTCTAAGATATAAAATATAACAATTCTAATTTTTTTGGCAAAATTCAAGTGCCAAATGCAACCAACACAAAGGGAAATCAAAAATAGAACATAAAACACACTAAAATTTATATATTATAATCGATTTATAAATCTTTTACAATCTTAGAGTTATGCTCTGTTTTCCTTCTATTACAATTTTTTTGTGCTGCTACAATCTATATATTCTTCTCTAAATATTCCCTCTTCATTGTATTTTCCTTTTCTATATTTTTCTTCTTTCTTCCTTGAGTTGTTGCTCTCTTCTCTTTGTATTTTTCAGCTCTTTTGTTTATTTTTTTGGTTGCATAAACAATCTGAAATTTTCTCCTCAAAATTACCCTTTTATATCATTTTGTATATATAAAAATATATACTCCTTTTTTGTTAAAAAAATGCCCCAAAAATGGACCCTAAAATTATATAAAAACCCACATATAATAAAATATATATTGGGCCTCCAAACAATAAGTCACGAACCAAAAAGAAATCAGACCCGTAAAGAATCTCCAAAGTTTCACATCTCGCAAGAAGTTGGAGCGCTTTTCCACGGAGAGCTGGATCCAAAACATATCCTGGAATAATCACGTCCATCTAAAAGGGTGGACCCGGAATAAAAAATGAGACTTCACATGTGGAGAGGAGAAATGGAAAAATTTCCATGTGGAATAGATGTTGGTGAGGGTGAATATTTTAACGGCCAAAACATTAAATACCCAATAATTTGGTAGTTTGAGGGTAGAAAATCATTTTGAATTATGGTGTTAGGCTCAAGATTACTAATCCACAATTAATTCCGACACTCTCCCTTAATCTTGAGCCAAAAATTCATACAAAACTAAATTTTAATTTATGGAGTTAGGTGGTCCATTTATGACGCCCAAACTTTCTCTCAAATACTAAAACCTTTCCTTTGATGAAAGGGTTTGATAAAAGTTTCACTACTTGTTTCTCTGACCTACAAAATTTTATCTTAATTTCTCCTTTCTCAACCAATTCATGAATGAAGTGATACCTAATTGCAATATGCTTTCTTCTACCATGAAAAACTAGATTTTTATATTATGGAATCAAATACATTATCACAATAAATCACAAAACCTCCTTGTTGCTTTTCTTACAAATATGAGAGGATTATTTTTAGCCAAATCATCTGACAAGTGGTTGAGTTTGTTGCAATATACTCTGCTTCTATAGTAGAAAATGAAACTATAGACTATTTCTTCAAATCCCATGAAATGGCTCCTAATCCAACATTAAAAACATATCCAGATGTGCTCTTTCTATCATCAAGGATTCCTACCCAATCACTATCTGTATAGCCAACTAATTGAAAATCATTATTAGCAGCATATAGAATTCCAAAATTCTTTGTTCCATTTACATACCTCAGTATTCATTTTCTTTATTTCCAATGAGACTCTTTTTGTGTCTCCATAAATCTAAAAATTAAGTTAATTTCATGCATAATGTATGGTCTTGTATCAGTTAAGTATGTCAAGCTTCCTACCATGCTTTTGTATCGTGTAGCATCCACATTTCTACTACAATATTCTTTAGTCAATTTCATACTTATTTCAGCTGGTGTTGATGTTGGTTTACAATCCAACATTCTAAATCTTTGCAAAAATTCTTTTGCATACTTTTCTTGACATATAAAAAATTTTATGCTTTGTTTTCTTTACTTCAATTCCAAAAATACTTCAACAATCCCAAATTAGTCATCTCAAACTCTTTCTTCATGGCTGATTTAAATTCATCTATTTCTTTATCTGAATTTCTAGTAAAAAATAAATCATCTACATACAAAACAACAATTAAAATCTCACCATTGTTTTCTTTGATGTAGAGTGTGGGCTCAATTCTTCGTTTTCTAAATCCATTACTTTGATTGGTCGATAGGAATGGTTCTTGTTTCAAACCATATAAAGCTTTCTTCATCTTGTACACCTTTCTTTCATGCCCTAGGATTTCATAACCAGGTGGTTGTCCCACATACACTTATTCTTCTAATACTCCATTACAAAAATCTGATTTTACATTCATTTGTGATGAGAAGCTATGGAAATGATTATTCTCACGGTCTCTAATCTTGCTACTTTGTAGAAAAAATTTCATAATAATCACATCCAGGATTTTTTTAAAGCTTTTGATAACTAATCTTCCCTTATATATTTCAATTTTACCTTCTGGAGTGGTCTTGGTTTTATAAACCCACTTGAATCCAATGAATTCCTTTCCTTTAGGAAGATCTACTAGCTCCCATAGCTGATTATTTGCTATTACATGTATTTCTTCATCCATTGTTTCACACCATTTATTTTCTTTAATTGCTTCATCATAATAAATAGGACCATCTTGTGAAAATAAAGCAAAATTAATCATGTAATCTTCATTTTATTCATACCTTAATTGGTCATAGATCTTTTGTACATTCCAACCTTGATATTAGGTCTTGAGGAAGTGTTACATCATGAAGCTATGAAAATTTGTGTGTTTTCTCATGATATGATTTTTGTGAATCAAATGAATGGTGTATACTAATGTAACAATGTAAATATTTTTGTTCTTCGAGTTCAAGCGCTAGAGATTGTATCTTACTTTGTGAAATGTTCATATGTACATGTAAAATTAATAGAGGTAGGTTGGATGTATGTCAATTGTTTAGGGCCACTATAAACAAAGAATTGGTAGTGTTGTTAGCACTTGCCATGGATGACATTGTAATATGATATATGTACACATTGTATTTCCTTTTTGTGTTATGTACAATTATGTTTGTAATTATTTAATGGCTTAATACGTACTATTTGTGATGCATTTGTGGAATGGTATACATAGATTTTTATTGCAGAATAATGCATCCCATCGGAGAAATAATATAATTGTTATCAAAAATACTCAAACCTTGGAGACATCATACTTTAATATGGTGGCTATTCATAGAAAAATACATGTAGGCACTATATATGTTCATTTTTTTAATTGTTAAGTTGAATTACTATTGTTAGTGATTTTTGTTATTTAGCCACCTGTCACGATCGGATTTTCCAAAGTTACATTTTTCAAATATTGCATCTTCATAGCAGGTAAGAATACAATATTTTCAATTACCTTTTCCATTGTTGCAATTTAAAAATAAATAATTGTATTATATTTTATGTCAAAACTGATTTTTAAGTAACTAATGCAATCTTATTTCATGACTCTATGCCCGGGCTTCAAATTAGAAGATAAAAATGATGAAGGATGAGATTGTACCTTCATATATCTTCTTCGGTACATGTGTGTAATTTATCTAATAATCATTCTAACATTATTTTAATTATTTGGACTTTGGTATTATTTATTATGTCAGTAACAAGTTTTTATATGGTATGGATTGTTGAGTGAAGGACGAAAAGGTGGTTGCAACAAATGTTGCTTCACTATCACATGTACAGGCTGATATAGTGTAGAGGAGGTAAAATTACCTTAATTTAACATTGTATTTGTTATCTTAATTTAATTTGATTATATATTATTGTGTATGTGTGTGCCTAAGTATTTTATATGTGCCTAATGAGTTTGTATGACTCACAACGTGATATTTGGAATGTTGATTGCAAGAGGATGCACCCAATGTTGCTTCTCTAGGTCATGTGGAGGATGATATCATCATCGATGAGGTAAAATAAACAAATTGAATCTTGTAATTTATTATTTTCATTTATGTCCATTAGTGTCTAACTATTTATATGATGTTGTTGAATAGGCTCCTCTTCACTATAGGAGGGAGCATTATGGGGATCACGTACTAGGAACCGAAAAATAAAAGTAACTTCCTTTCCTCAAAATTTGAGACCATGTAACTGATTTTAAAATGAGAATGGTCATGTATGAGAGTGAAAAACTGATATGGGAAAAATATTCCACCCAATTATCCAAATAACTAACAACAAACAAAAAAAATGCCTCCTCAAGATGATTTGCATTAGGATTCTGGAGGTGTTAGAACTGATCCTTGTTGCTTTCATGCTCACCCTCATGCTTGGAAATAAGCATGATGAGTTTTGGTTTCTCCTTTGTCTCGTAATGAAGCCAAGTACCTGATGGAGCAGTGGTCTGATCTCGCTAAATTTTCCCATTTCTCCGAGTTCCAACTTCAGTAATAAATTCTTCTTGTAGACATTCCTAGAAAAGTTGATTGTATGTGAGTTGTTCTTATCCTTGTGGCTCATCTACAGACAACTAATTTTCTTCTTGGATGACTGATATGTAAGTGGTGTCATCTTTTTGTCTTCCTCCTTCTTATCCAGTTGGAGCTTGGAAGATTCAATTCCTCCAATCTTGATTCAAGAGGGTTGTTTGAAGAAGTAGGTTGTTCTTGAATATCTCCTTCCGTGGCAATAGGAATTTTGTGTTGGAGGATGAGGGTTGGTATAGCAAAAGTAACCAATTCCATAGGCTCTTCCCCATCAAAACACTCCTCCAAATCTAATAAATAATCAGCTTCTTCATTGTCCACATGTGCCAAGGATTCAACCTCCTTCATGGTGTCTTCCGGATTTGCAATTTTTTCACCATGGGTCTCCTCATCCTCAAACATGAATTTTGAGAGCTCAAAATCATCCCTAAAATCATAATTTTGGGAGGATAGAGTGGGAGAAGAGTGAGAAACCTCTTGTATGACCTTATTTAAGCTTGAGACCTTTTAATCCATTTTTTAATCCTCCATGTGCTCCTCTCCTTTTAGATTTAGAGTTAATTCTTATTTCCTTGTTGATTCTCGCATCTTGTAATGGATCAACAACTTCTACAAATATAGTGTCAATGTGAACATTGCACTCAGAGAAAGTGAATTCTTGATCTTATTCTACCTGTTCTTGTTCTTAAAACTTCTACTACAACCTCGCCACCACTTGTTCTCTAACCTTGACCTCTTCCAAAGGATTAGCCATTCAGGGAATTTTATTTATTCCAAACCTTTAATCCCAACTCTTCAAATTTTCTATCATTTATTCTCTCATTGGGCTCCTTTTCTTTTTGTTCCTCTTGATATTTTATTTGAGTTTCTTCCTAATATAGATATGGGGATGCAAGAGAATGGGTGAGTTGGGTATCAACTAATTTTTCTATTGTTGATGGTGGGGGAGGGCTCAACTTCTTATTTATGTGGAAGGGATGGATCCTTGGAAGGGAAAATGGTAGAAAAATAAATATGGGGTGGAAGATTAGAAGATGGAGAAGGGGAATATATACTAGGGGTAACATACAAGAAGCTATAATCATGATACTACTGAAATGATGTAGATTGAGAAAGAGAAAAGGAAATACCATGAGGTGGTAGTGTAGGAATTACTGTTGACAAGGTTCCTTTGTGTTAAGATCATAAGCCTATATTTCCTCAATCCATCTCACAAGTTGGGATAACATTTCAACCATGATGTCAAGGTTCTACTAAATGCTGAAGTGTCTTTGCAAGGGCCAACCCATGGACAAGGTGCCCTAAAACCAATCTTGAATCCTTTCATTTGAGTTGTAGTCTAATTTTGTACCATACTTGCATCCATTTTTTGAATCCTCATCTGTAACTCATCATCTACATATGTGGGATAGCCTCTCAAACTCACATATTATTACTCTTGAATAGTTGTAAAATATAATGGATAACAAAATTGGTTCTGATTTTGTTCATGGGGAAATGCATACTGTTGGTTTTCATCATGAAACATATTTGGAGGGGTGTGAAAATATCTTGGAGATGAATTTTGTGAATTGGGAGGCAGATTGAAATGGTGTTGTTATTGCTTTGTAAGTTCAAATTTCATAGGGGAATGAAGTCATGATTACACAAATTCATGAATGGAAGAAAATGAAAAGTTATGGAAGGAAAAAATGGATGGAAATGAGTGAAAATAAAATTATGCAACTTAGAGATGGGTTTTTGGATCATTGGAGTCACCATTTGTGCTTTATACGTGCCCCTTATCCCGAGATTTCATCAAAATCATGACAACTTGACAAAATGGAAAAAATAACTTTGAAGGGCCTAAAACTTGTTGCGGAAGTTAGACCTTTTTTGGTAGCTATTAACCTCAAAAATTTGGAACTTGGCTAATGCACAACAAACTTTCAAGTATGAAATGCAAATTATAGTTGAACCTTAAAAATTTGAAATGCAAAGGGACCTTTGAAATCCAAAATGTAATATAACCCTGAAATTCTGAAATGACCAAATTGGAGCTTAAGACCACCTTTGCAACCTTCGACCCCCATTCTACTCTTTTCAGGACTTAAGACCTATTTTACATATGAGAAACCTTGAAAAATTCATTTCGAAAGTTGGAACCTACAATGAAACCTCTCAAATCTAGAATTCATAATATAGTAGTGTGGCTAATATATTGCAATGAAGATCCTTTGAGGTTTTAACACCTTGTTGTCCTACGGGACATGCCAAATTTTTTTCACCGAATCACAACACCCTCCGAATTACTTTTTTGTGGATCAAGAAATTGGTGTGATTGGGTAAGATGGAGCTATCCTGTGGTTTGAGACCTTGCAGGTTGGCATAAGTCTCCATAGAAGGCCAACTTCCTCTTCCTAAACTAAGAACTACACTATTCCTAAATGCATAAAAACATCTAATTAATCCCACCCTAATACTTCCAAGGAGACAGAGAGAGAGAAATTACATAAAATGGAAATCATACACTAAGGGTTGGTGATGACACCAAGAAAAGGGGTGTTAGACAATCCTCAGCCTGTAAATGGAGAAACATGGGCATGGAGAGGGTGGACATGCACCACAAACCAAATTACATATAATGCACCATTCCAATAAACACAACAAAATGAAACCATGTAATGGAAACAATAATATGCACAAAACACCTCTTTCATGAAGAGAGGCAAGATAAAACAATAAACCCATGCAAGGTTAGAGGAATTAACATGAAACATTGATTTATTGCTCCATAGATTATGCACAATACATTATGTTATAGGGGAAGGAAAGATTTTTATTGAAGTGTTTAGAGTGAAGGCTTGAATCCCCTAAATTTAAAATAGCTTAGCTGAGAAAATAGGGAAGCATGGGATAAAACAAAATTCTATCCCTTTGTAAATGAGTTCCCCTTTACATTTTATAGATGAAATTTTAGCAAAAGAGGGAGAAATTCTGATTTCTAGGCATGAATTCACCCATAAGGGGCACCATGCTTGCTTAAATCACAATATAGGAGCTTTTTCTAATGCCCATGCCTCTTGTACCCTTCCCTATGGGAGAAGAATATGTTCCCATACCTTATTTATTACCCTTTCATCTATCGCGGCATTGTTCAATATTGGGAGAGTTTCTACAATTTTGGTATCCAAATCCTCCCAAATTCCTTCTTTATGATCCCATCCTATAAATATTTTAATTCTCTTTACATTCAATAAAATTTTGTGAAAATTAGATAAGTAGAGTACAAGATATGCCAGTTTAACTCGAGGGGTATTCTTTTATTCATTTTATCCTTATGCATGGATTTTCAGTGATCGGCTCGTCGAGTAGCTCGTAGATCTACTCAATGAGATGGGTAGTGATTTCCTATTTTGCATTCATGGTGGATTCCTTTTTACTAGCTTGGTGGGTTTTGAAAACTCCCCATATCTTTTACACTAGCTGACCCTCAAAATAATCTTGCCCGATATCATTTTCATAGGCTCAGGCACCCTCGAAATCACCTCTACTCTGCTACCTCGATAAATCCCCATTCTTCATGCACCACCCGAGCTCCATATTTTCCACCTACCTTGAGACCCAAAGGATCCACCCTAACCCCACATTGACTTGGTCCTTCATATGCCTCGATCACCACATTGATCCATCCATATCGGATTTTGGAGTTTGGCTTGGTCCCAACATGCCGACTGACTGCATTGATCTCTCACATCTCCGAACCCCAAAATTCTGAAATTCCAATGTTGTCCTTCATACTTCAAGCACCACACTTCCCCAATCTCCAACTCATCCACTTGAATTATAATTTTCTCAAGTCCAAAATTTTTAATTTCGAGTTAAAATGTCTCGATTTCCTACCTTTTTGCATGCAAAATGCCACGATTGTTCTAAAACCTCACCCTCTAAAGTTTCGATATGCCAACCTCTAAACTCACCTTATTGAGTGACTCACCATGCCAAATGGTGAGTCATCCTCTATGAATTTTCTAACCCGCCCGTGTCTTCCATCTCCGTTGAGCATGTTTCAAACTCTTGAGCCAAGCCTCACATTGTACTCTTGCCTATCTACAATAAAACTCACTTCAAATTCGAGTTTGAACCTAGCCACCTCAACCACCTTGTGATGCCCAAGCCAAAATGCACCATCAAGCCACTCCCCACAGCTCTCGGTCCTCTCGTGATACTAACTCTTTCAAGCCCTCCATGATGGTTCACCAACTTCAATCAACGTGGTCCCTCACTTTGATTTTAGACCCACCAAATCATCTCGGCATGACTCATCCGATCCCGAGCCTGATCTATATACCTTGCTAAGAAACTTGGTGAGTTACTCAAAGCTCACCCTAGTTTTCTACCCCGACCCTATATCTCATTCATGCCATTTTATGAACCCATGTCTTGCCTCACCGAGTAGCTAGGAAATCCACTTAAACCCCTTCCCTACCGCAAACATTCAACCAACTCACCAAGTAGGTTGTTGAGCTTCTCGACAAGTTATTTTGGGTCAAAGCCAATATTTAACCCCCGACCCTAGATCTTTGCCTAATTTTGGTTTTTTCTCAATTTTTTTTTGTATCAAAGGACTAAAGGGGCTAGGTGAACCATCTTAGGGCTCGTTATGCATTTTTTTCCATTTTTGCTCATTTTTTATTATATGTGGGCATGTCAAATCTTATTTTCTCATTTTGGGAAATTTTAAGCCCTTCAAAACCTAGAAGAGTAAAAAATGTTTTGAGTGATTCCACACCTTCCCTGAATCACTAAAAATCTCCCGAAATGTGAAATTTTTCCCGTGAACCCCGATTCTCCTATGAAGGCCTTGTCAATTTTTTGGGTCGATCTCTCCCTATTGTCCATTTTTCCTATGGGTTAAAACTAGATAACATCCCCTATAAAAACATAAATAATCCCCCAAAAATAGAGAGATAAGGAAGATAAGAAGAGAGAACTAAGTAACCCCTAGAAGATGAGGCCTAATAAAATCCCAATAGATACCATAGATGTATAATCCTACTTTCAAAATGATAATCGCTAAATATTGAACCCCGATCCAAAATTACAGATGTTCCATTATAATACGTTGGATCAAAGAAATAGGAAAAATGATCCCGTGGAACATCTTGTAACTATGAGTGAGACTTCTTGTTATCTCTTTGGATCACCAAAAAAATAATCTACATCTTGTAATGTATATCGATTCCAAATCAAACTAGAAGCTAGAATGTTATAAGGAAGTAGTCTACAAGTTCACGAGATAAGAATAAGTGGACTTAAAGATAGAGAATATGGAATGGATTCATCAACCTCTTATGCATGACCGAGAGAGAGGTGAGGAATGTCGGATGTGTGTAACCAACTTTTGAAACATGGTTAGGAGAGGAAGGAGGTGGGTCCTCATTTTTATCTCTTCATCTAGAATAAAATATGAATCCTCAACATCAATACTAACAAAATTTACATTGGAAGAAGAATCAACATGAGTCTTGTAAAGTGAATCCAAATCCTCATAACTGTCATCAATACCCAATAAGTATAATGTGATTAGAAGTGAAGTTTCAAGAGTTGAACTCAAAGGGATATCCTCATCTGTAGAGGAATCATCATCAAGAGAAAAGTGTGAGAAGAGATAAACCCATGAATCATGATCTAATCTCCATATTTCCACTATAGAATCACTATGTAACTACCTAATAACCATAAAATCTAGAGTGAACACAACCCACTTTCCTAAGCTGTGGTATGTGATCTGATAAATTGATAAGATATTAGTTGAAAATGAAGGTACAAGAATAACATTTTGAAATTTCCCATCACCTATATCAATATTCCCTCTCCCAAATATCCTATAAAAAGTGTGATAACCCATAAAATTAGTTGTATTAGAACATGGATCTAAGGAATTGAAAGGAAATTTTGATGAATACATGTAGTGTGAAGCACCTGAGTCAAGAACTCATGTCGTAAGTTGAGATGAAATTACTACAATTTACCCGTAAATTTTTCCATATTATTATCTTTCACATTTGTAAACTCCTAAACTATTGAACATTATATGTTTGAACCAAGAACCGTGATATTATTCTTCTCTAGAATGTGTTTTAAGTGATCAATCTATTTCTACATACACTTATGTTCATCATGTCCAAATTTTCTACAATATGCACATTTGACCCTCTCTTTCTTAGGTTTGGCTTCAAAAGAGGAGGGCTTGATGGAAGGTTTAGGATCCTTATTTTTCTCATTATCATATTTTTTTCTATTTATTATGCTTGTTTTTTAGGTCTTCTATTTTTAATGTCCAATAACTAGAGCACGTGACTTAAAATAATTCATATTACCCATTTATACCAACTTATCTTGTTCCCTAGTAAAGGAGGAAGAAAAATTCTCTAAGGAATTTTTCATGTGGCTCCAATAGTACTCTTAGTAGCAAGGAAAGTAGAAACAAAAACTTAATATTTAGTACTCAACCTAGTAAGAATAGAAAGAATTAATTATTCATCCTTTTTTCCATCCCATATTGTTTAAACTATAATCTAGTTGATTTAAATTTTGTGAAGAATTCTTGTATGATGTCAAAGTTGTCTTGACTCAAGATAATGATCTCATATCTAATTCTTGACCCCTCATTACATTCTACCTCCCAAAGAGTCCTTCCAATATGGTTTAAATGTCAGTAGATTTTCTAAAAATTTGTATGTAAATAGTAAATCAAGAGATATAGATAAGCATAATAGATTTTATACCTCATCACATTCGTTAACATACTTATCTCGCATCTACATATGATGTTGCTTCATTTTTAAGATCCATTGTGACCCAGTGTAAACCTTTTATCCTTAACAATATTTTCATTTTAGTTAAATTGTGTGAGAATAAATTTTTATCCATAATACACGAAAGATATTGCAAAACTGAAAGTGCACAAGATAGCCCCCGAAATTATCTCGCAATAACTTGTAAGGTTGGCACTTTATAATTTTTAGTGCATCTATAATTATTTTAAGCTAAAACATGTTTGATATGGCTCAAACATGAAAATGAGAGTAGCCCTAATGCAAAGAGCTCTACAAAATACACACTATCAAAAAATAGGGCCTTAAAAGGAGTTTCCAAGAAATATGTATTCCTCTTACATGTTTCTTCTACTTTCAAATTTTAATGCTTTCTCACGAGACTTCGTTAAAAGAACATCCCTTCACCTCTTACAATTTTCAACACTTGCTTGTATGCCTTCCAACAAAAATATCCTTGAATTGATTTAATCCCCCTTGGGTAAGGAGTGACCAAGGGTTAAAACTCCCTATGACAAGGGGAAGGATAATATAAGGTTGAGGGTGTCCATAGTTTTGATATAATTTTCACCTCAAAGTACATACAGCTTTAGTCCATGCGAGAAAAACCTATGTTGGTGCATGAAAATAGCTCTACACCTACTACCTCATAGAAGACAAAGTGCTAACAATATCCCTTCCACATTCATGCAAACTAGTTATGCCTACACAAAACTGAAATACATACAATTGAAGAACGAATATAGTCATGCACAATACAGTACAACTATTTCTACATGTACAACCACCATTACTGCAGTATAATTATCGTTGCCGCAAGTACACCAACAAGTTTAGACATCCATAAAATATCTCAAAAACCTATAAACATGGTTTTTCAAAACTTTTCCATGGTACAAAATACCATCAAATAGCTAACGGATGACTATAACAAAACCTGAAAAAAGAGGAGATTTAACCTTCTTCAAAACATACTTTAGGTTATTGTTGATCTAGGGTTTTGGCATGATCTAGACTCAATGGTGTAATTAATTTCTATATAGAATACACAAATAATACTATCTTTCAAAACTACATATTTCCTTTTCTCTTTTTTATTCTCTATATCATCCAAAGATGCAAGAGAAGAGCATACTCAGATATCAAAGGATCTCGTACTAACAAGCTTGAAAAATAAAACATACAACAAAATAAATACAAAAAAACTTTAATATTCAATTATCATAATGATCTCCAATACCATGTGAGAATGTGGGCCAAGATCAAGCATTGATAAAATACAAACTCACAAAGAGAGTAAATTTATGAGAGAGAGTGAGAGGTGGGGGATATAAACATGAGCTAAAAATAGCTTGCATATTGAATGCATGAGAAAATAGTTTTACAAGAGTTGTATACATAGGAAGTGGGAAATCTTAATTATATCCTTAAATGGTGGATACATGTAACTCCCATTCATCCTACCAACACATAAGGAAACTAATTACATTTGTACAAAGAACTATGAAATGAAATAAAAATGCTACACTCACAAAGACATGGGTACCTCATGAGGCCTACTTGTTAGGACCCATTTTTAAAGGATACATAGCCTTGTTATTATAGATAATATTTCCTTAAGTTGCACTTAAGGGGGTGGGTGAAGGGATGGGTTGGTACATTATTATCTAGGCACTAATATTAATTTTAATTATGATTTCCTAACTATATTTAGTATGTATTGTGTATATTTCTAGCATTAGTTAATGTTATCTATGAGTGTGTCACCTTTAGTGGAGGTTATACCTATAAAGTATGTGTCACCTTTAGTGGGACAGATAAATAAAGGTGAACTTACGCTTGCACAAGCTATTTATACCACTTATCTCTTTGTATGATAAACTTTATGATGTAAATATTTTATGACACATTACAATATACATTATCATTCCTAATTTACAGATTGTATCAATTTGGTGTGATTCATAACTAGAAAATATATAATCTCAACCATTTCAATATAGAGGTGTTCCAATGTCCTTCTTATAGGTTTCTTTGTGTATGATGGGAAAATATAGGTTCCTAGATGGGTTCTCAAATATAGGAATCAAATCTAAGTCCGACACATGATGCAAAATCTAAATGTTATCAAGGAGTGCTAATGTTGTAATATATAAGGATAGTGATCCTAACCTTAGGATAGATATAGGTTTTTAAGGCCTATATCTAATATATATATATATATATATATATATCATGAGATGGATAAGCCAAGGATAATAATATAACAAGACAAATAAAATATACATCTACTCTAGTTTATAGAAATGAATGATCAACCATCCACACAACAACATTATACAAGAAACAAAGGAAATAAAAAGGATTATAAATACTTACCTACAATGTGGTTTTTGGTGAATGATCCTCCCCAGATACAACACCAAGAAAAAGAACTAAGGATAGAGAAGGGGAAAGCTCAAGTAGAAGACCTCTAGTCCTAGCTCTTTATGGTGACCAAAATGTAAAATAGAAAGCTCCAAAACCTCAAGTATATCCATTAGGTGTGAATGAAAGAGGGATTCGCGAGAACCGATGTCGGCGATGCACCACAACGAAGTTGCACTCCGATGGTAACGTCAAGCCAACGCAATATGCAAGATTCGAAACAATGGAAAAAAGATTGCAAGTAAGAAGAATGGGTCTGCTCATGCTCATAGATTGAAAAATAGGAAGTACAAATAGGGGTGCTGTGTAACCCCCATGCCTAAACATGGAAAGAAATCAACGATGCCACTGACACATATGACGTTGACTAACGCATATGACGCCACTAGAAGAGGAGTTACAATTCCAAATAAGGAATGTAACTCCTATGACGCATTGACGCAAATGACAATGTCAGATTCTATGACAGAATCTGACACTTGTCATTTGACTTCCTAAGACCTATGACTCTCGTAAGGCGAGATGACTCACCTAGGTGATGTGGACGATGACTGGACAAGTCACACACACCAACACCCCCTTCATCAAAGCCGCGAGAAGAGGACAAGGTAAGCCGTAAGTAAAAGAAGAAGCTCTAGACAACTAAGAAAGATGTGTCAATGGGCCCCGGCAACTAAAGGCCTGATAAGGTGCCCATGTACAAACAACATCTTTCTAGAAAGAAGAAGAGGAGAAGAAGGAGGACTATATAGCCCGAAGAAGATGGGTGGCTGCAATGCACCTCACCCCAAGAAGAGACCGCAAGTGAAGAAACTTCACCTCAGTGAAGGGCTTGGTGAAAATGTCTGCAACCTGATCAGCTGTCTGAACATACTGTATGTCGATGATGTTTTCATGTATCAGCTCCCGTATGAAGTGCATATGAATCTCAATGTGCTTCGTCCGCTGATGCTGAATTGGATTTCTACAAATCGAGATAGTGCTCATGTTGTCACAGTAGATAATGGTAGGCCGCCGAAAGTGGATGCCAAACTCTGTCATAATACCCTGTAACCAAACAGCTTCTGTGGCAGTGTTAACTGCTCCTCTGTATTCTGCTTCTATCGATGATATGGCAATGGCATTTTGTTTCTTGCTGGACCAACTGACAGGACCTGAACCAAGAGTGAAACTGTAGCCTGAGGTAGACTTCCGATGATCTAGATCACCGACCCAATCTGAGTTTGTAAATCCAACCAAGTCAATCTCAGTCCCTCCTAAGTAATGAATACCATTTGTGTGAGTGCCATGAACATAGTGAAGGATCCGCTTTGCTGCTTTTAAGTGCAGCTCATGAGGCTCCTACATAAATCTAGACACGATCCTCGATGGCATACGATAGATCTGGCCAAGTGTGAGTAAGGTAGATCAAGCTTCCCACCAACTGTCGATAAAGGGTACCGTCAACCAAGGGGGAAGAGCAATCAGAAACTAACTTAATCCCGAGAAAGAAAAGGAGTAGGTGAGGACTTGCAGTCGGACATGTGAAACCGAGCAAGCAAATCAAGAGAGTACTTAGGCTACGAGATCATAATTCCTAAGTCAGATTGTGAAATCTGGATCCCAAGAAAGTAATGAAGCAATCCTAAGTCATACATGGAGAACTTATTGGCCAAGGAGATCTTCACATAATCAATGATAGAGGAAGAGCTACCCGTGATCAACAAGTCATCAACATAGAGAACAAGAATAAGCATGGAGTCATCCTGTCGTAGAATATACACATTTGGGTCAGAGTGACACCGAGTGAACCCTGATGTAAGTAAAAAGGAGTCCATCTTGGCATACCAAGCTTGAGGGGCTTGTTTAAGGCCGTAGAGAGACTTCTTTAATTTGCAAACAAGGGATGGATCATGGACATAACTCGGAGGTTGTTCCATATAGATCTCCTCCTCTAGGTCCCCATGAAGGAAGGCACTCTTAACGTCCATCTGGTGGACTTCCCATCTGATTAGCGGTAGCGATGACAAGGGTCAATCGAATGGAAGTCATCTTCACAACCGGAGAAAAGGTTTCTGAGTAATCAACCCCAGCTACCTGGGAGAAACCCTTAGCTACAAGTCATGCTTTATACTTCTCAACTTTTCCATCAGCTCCATACTTTGTTCGATATACCCACCTACACCGAACGATTTTTCTTCCTTTCGGAAGAAGGGTAAGATCCCAAGTGTCATTCTTTATGAGTGAGGAATACTCCTCATCCATGGCAGAATCCCACTCAGGAATCCTAGAAGCTTCATGGAAGGATGGTGGATCAGAAGCAGAGGTGAAGAAGGAGTGAGGTCCAGTGAAGTCTGAGCGAGTACGTCTCTCATCCAAAGGATCTCCAACTAAATCTCCAGCACTCTGTAAGGTTTTCCTGGCCCAAAGAGGTCCCGACGGCTCAGGCTCCGAGTCGGAAGATTCTTCACTTGAGTGAGAAGGGACATAGTCCTCATCATCACTACTATCAGAATCAAAAGACTCAGAAGTTTGAGGATCGGGAGGAGCAGGGAGAGGTGGAACTCACTCAACAACATCATCATCTGAAGAGTCAGAATCTGAATCAGTGGGCAAAAGGACCTCAGTGGAAGTTGAAGTCAAGGATGACTCATCAAACTTCACACTCCTCTCAATATAAAGCTCATGGGTGGTAGGGTTCAACAATCGATATCCCTTTACGCCATCAGGATACCCGACAAAGATACAAGGTTTGGATTGTGGATCCAATGCCTTGTGTTTCTTTTTGGGAATCCGAGCCATAGCCTTGGATCCAAAGACTCGAAAGTGCTCAACATCAGGCTTGTGTCCAAACCAGGCTTCAAAGGGTGTCATCCCTCTTACTGCCTTGTGTGGGACACGGTTCTGAATATAACAAGCACAATTCACTGCTTCAGCCCAATACTATGGAGGAAGAGATTTCAAGTGAACCATACAAGTAGCCATCTCCTTTAAAGTTCGGTTCTTTCTTTCTGCAACTCCATTTTGGGAAGGGTTGTAAGAAACGTATGCTGCAAAGCAATCCCCTCAGAAGTGCAAAAATCCTCAAACCTGTTGCTCACATACTCGCCTCCATTGTCGGTTCGAAGAACCTTGATAGACCGTTCTGCTTGTTTCTCAGCAAGAGCCTTAAAGTTTTGAAAAAGCTCAAAAACTTCAGACTTAAGCTTAAGAAAATATACCCAAGTATAACACGAAAATTCATCAATGAAGGTTAGTATATATAGAGCTCTAGTAAAAGAAGGAGACGGAAAAGGGCCAGAAACGTCACTATGAACAAGATCCAAGGGACGAGCAGCTCTCCAGGATTTTCCCTTGTCAAAGCTTTTTTCAGGGTGCTTTCCAAGGGTACAACCCTCACAAAGACCCTTAGAAAACTTAACTCGGGGTAGCCCATTGACCATTTCGTTTTGGCTCAATTGTTCAAGGTAACGATAATTTAGATGCCCAAAATGCTCATGCCATAACTTGCTAACCTCATTTGCATGAGTGAGCAAGGCATTGGGCGTCAAATCAGAAGAGAAGTGGGAAAAGGTATACAACCGTGAACGGTGATCTACCTTTCCCTTAGCCACAATGCAATCAGAGTTAAGCTCATGAATAATCACCGAGTTAGGACCAAATTCCACTCGCATTCCTTCACCAAGGTGGGTGATTTGGTAAACTGATAGGAGATTGGTAGAGAGATTGGGAACACTCAACACTTGGTTAAATGTTCCACCTTCAATCTCTACCGATCCACTACCGGAAACCGACACATGAGTGTCATCACCCAACGTGATTTGGGACATGCCACATGGTTCAATGCTAGAGAATTCAACCTCTGAAGAAGCCATGTGGTGCGAGGCACCGAATCGATAATCCAAGTTGATGATGGAGCTGATCTAGCTACGAGGGCCTTACCTTTCTTCTTTTCATTTTTAGTCTCCTTTGCATTAGAAGACTCACCTTTCTGAGCATTTTTTTAACGGATTCAGAACACTTATTTTATTCTTCTCAAGTAAATGAGTTAAGTGATCAATTTGTTTCCAAAAACAATGTTGCTCGTCATGGCCAGTATTCTTACAATAGGAGCATTTATACTTTTCCTTCTTTGCTTTAGGCTCAGAAGTCGAAGTATGAGTGATGGGCTTAACTGGGGGTTGGTTGGTCTTGGTTTCTTTCTTAGGTTGGTCCTTAGTTTCTTTCTTCTTTTCATTTTTCTTGCCCTTATTCGCCACAAGGGCATGTGACTTGGATTTTAGAGTCCCCATTTGAATGAGTTTGTCCTGTTCTCGAATGAGTTGGGACGAAAAACTATCAAAGGAGGGCATAGTCCAAGTACTACCCAAGGTGGCTTTCGTGGCATGAAAATTTGAAACGAAAACAGAGTATTCAGGACCTAACTTAGAAAGAATCGACAAGATCAATTGAGAGTCTTTCTTATCCACTTTACATTCCTTTAGAAGCATTCTAGTGCGGAAATTTTTTGAGAAGAAGGCCTGTAGGTTTTCAAAGTCACTAGGGTTTAACCCTAGTAGTTCATTCTCCAACTCATGCACTCTCATGTCATCTTGCTTCCCAAACATATCATCGAGCGTTTTCCACGCTTGATCGGGTGTTGAGGAAGTTTTGATGTGGAAGAGCAAGTCGGGAGAGACAGACATACAGATAATACCTAAGGCTTCATCACAACGGTTGAACCATTTAGATTTTTCGGGTTCATCAGTAGGTTCGGTCTCTAACCCCATGGTAACTCGGTATAACCCTTTACTTCACAAAACCAATATAATTTTAGATTTCCATTTGAAGAAATTAAAAGGTGTGAGCACTGGTACTTTAGAGATATCCATAATGAAGAGATAGAACCAAGGAATGCAGAAGGAAGGAGAGAGAAAGGAAACAACCACCCCAGAACAAAATTACACCCCCCCGAGTTTGGCACTTTATAATTCAGTGCGTTGATTACAACCAGATGCGACTGTGTTCCGAGAACCAGTTTTTCACTCACCTTGCAATTAGCGTAATAACGTGCAATGGTGGAGACAACAATCAAGGTTCGTAGGGCACAACAGATCAACACTGCAAGCAAGCACAGAAAGAGAGAAGCAAGAGGGGGAGAAAAGAGCTTTGTGAGAAACAACGTCTCATGTCACACAAAAAGAATCCCTTTGTTGTAAGACTGTGGTGGACGCACTCACAAGTCCACAAAAAGGAATAGAACAAAGCTCAAGAAAAAATGAGCTGAATTAAGCAATACAAAGACACCCCCTAGAATGCAGCACTTTATAAAATTAGTGCATTTACAAAACTAATGATCCCATCATCTAGAGTGTGAAAAAACATGCAACTTTGACTAAAGAAGTGCTCAAAACCGAGCAACGAGTCAAAAGTTATAGCAAAAACCAATTCCCGCAACTAATGAGGAAAAAGCCAATAAGCCTGCAAATGGATTAAAAAGTTCCCTAAACGCATGCAAAGGGTGTCGTATGTATGCTCGTTGGAAATGGCATAGAATTTGAGGTAGGGTTTTTTTGTATTGTGAGGGGGGATTAGCCACCTGCCAATCCCGACCTCACCCTTCGCCTCTCGGCACTCGACTAAGGTTAATAAAACAAGCCAAAAAACTTACAATGCCAATAAAATGTAATGTTTTTACCTTATACCTTTTAAAAATAATGAAACAACACGTTTTTTAGAAGAGTGATAAGATAAAAAGAATGAAACCACGTTTTTTTAAAGAAAAGTGAATAAAAAACGTATTTTAAGAGAGATATTACCTGGCAGCGGACTGAGAAAGCCACGTGGGGATGAAAGGCAGGTAAAAAGAGATAATTTAGTGACTGTCCACTGTAGGAAAAATGCCAGCAGGTACAGAAAACGTAGTAACATGCAAAAATGCCTTGACAGCCCAAAAAAACGCCTTAACAGTCCAAAAATGCCAGTACAACGTGCAAAAAACACAGGAAAGGAGAAAAAACACCTTAGGACAGTTAAAAAAATGCCTGGAACAGTTGAAAATGCAGCCAGGTGATAGAAAAACGCCTGGAACAGGTTTAAACGCCTGGAACAAAGGAGAAAACGCAGCCAGGGGAGAAAAACGCCTGAGGACAGGCAAAAAAATGCCTGGAAGGGAGAAAACAGTCAGAAAGGCCCAAAAAACGTCTGGAACAGTTGAAAATGCTCAGAACAGAGGAAAAACGTGAGTAGCTTTGCAAAAACGTGAGAGACAAGGCAAAAACGTGAGAGGTTTTGCAAAAAACGTGAGAGGTTTGCAAAAAACGTTTTGAGACAGCAAGGAACCACAACGATGAGGAAGAAGCTCGGAATAGTCTGAGTATACACCGGTGAAGAAAAAACAACGATCCCAACCAGTAATCACAGGTCCACGCCAAAAACGAGCTCTTCTTTTACCCTGCAGCTGAATCTGAACACAACCAACAAGAAATAACCCAGAAACAACAGCCACAAAGATCTAGAAATATTCAAATATGAACTCAGCTGATAATTAAATCAACCAAATACCTTAACTTGCAACTGAAAACCTCAATACGAGGTGAGCAATAATTCCAAAATGATAATCGAAAAAAACTTGCACACGAGGAAATGAGAAGAAACTAGAAGTAATAAACAACTGAGAAACGAAGAGTGCACGTTTACCGAAACCAACTCTGATACCATGAAAGAGGGATTCGCGAGAACCGATGTCGAAAAGCGATGCACCACAACGAAGTTGCACTCCGATGGTAACGTCAAGCCAACGCAATATGCAAGATTCGAAACAATGGAAAGAAGATTGCAAGTAAGAAGAATGGGTCTACTCATGCTCATAGATCAAAAAATAGGAAGTACAAATAGGGGTGCTGTGTAACCCCCATGCCTAAACATGGAAAGAAATCAATGACGCCACTGACGCATATGACGTTGACTGACGCATATGACGCCACTAGAAGAGGAGTTACAATTCCAAATAAGGAATGTAACTCCTATGACGCATTGATGCAAATGACAATGTCAGATTCTATGACAAAATCTGACACTTGTCATTTGACTTCCTAAGACCTATGACTCTCGCAAGGCGAGATGACTCACCTAGGTGATGTGGATGATGACTGGACAGTCACACACACCAACAAAGTGAAAATGTGCAAAAACTCCAATGTGCATGAGAATGATTTTTTTTTAGATTTTGTAATAGCGAATGATCTAAATTACAAAATAAGAGGGGTATATATAGCCCATGTAATCACTCGTATGGAAAAACCAAACTTGACAACATTGTCTAGTGGGCAATAGAGTTGACTTTTGTGATTTAACAAAAATAGATTTCTATAAAACCCTAATATATTATAGTGACATATCATAAATTAAATGTTATATCTTAAATTTGATGCAAGCAATAAGCTAATGGAAATTGAAACCCTAGGTTCAAGGGAGAAGATAAAGGACGTAGCTTATTTTGTGATTGATCCCGAAGTGTGTTGACTAGAAAATTGATAAACATGAGGAGGAACCTATCGCAAACACACTCAAAAAAATCTTTAACTTACAGAACAATATGAACTATGGTTCCTAGACTAGGCGAGGGCACCTAGGTTCCGTACCTTTGTTAGGCTCATGTGGTTGCACAAAATCTTGAAAACTAGTTTTTATTGTGATACAAGGTGGTCGCTAACCTTCATTTTTGGTCTCCTACATGTCATTACATGATCACATAATTATCCTACAACATGTAAAATATATTATCTCCTATAAAACCCCAAAACACATCAAATCCTAAAAAAATATATATGCAAGTGGGGATTGAAAATGACCTTAGTCGTCACTCGACAGAGTGAACTTATGACCAAGCATTACACTACATCTCAGACTCCATGTAGTTCTGTGGGTGTGTGTAGAATCATGCATTAGGAAGCTCTTGTGTAAGATGCACTTGATAGTGAGAAATATCTATATGTAGTAATGTAAATATATGTGTATGGAAAAATGAACTTCCCCTCTTATGCGTGTATGTAGAAGAATAAAATCCGTTGTCCCTTAAGTTGGTTCTAGATGGACTCTTCGATGGTCTTATAATGCCTTTGGATGTAGCCTTAGGTGATGATAGTAGAGTCTTAGAGCTTGGTCCTTTATTATGGTCACATAGCTTTGTATTTATATGATTCCCTTGCTTGAATTTAATAATTGAAAACTAAAAGGCTGACCCATAAGAAAATAAGAGGCCCAAAAGATAAAAGAGGAAAGTAAGATACAAAGAGTTTGGGGAAGAGGGGACAAGGTGCCAAGGCACCGGCATCCCGGCTCGTGTTGTGTGTTCGAGTCAAGAAAGATAAATCAATGAATATAAAACTGGGTTGTCAGGGGTGTGTAAGACTAAAGAGGAAACCAAAAAGATAAAAGGTAGGCCAAAAATAGATGTCAATTACTAGTTTTATCACTCAAGAATCATATAAATAGTAGTATGTGATTAGGACCTAAAAGTGTACCCAAGTGTGTGATTTAGTATCTATATTTTCCCACTCTTTATGTTATTGAGTGAATAATTGATAACATAAAGTAGACAATGTATGCATACCTAAAAACCATTTACATCGATGGAGAAAGTGTGCCAAGAGACAAGTGAAATCTTGGAATGATAAAAGATGAAGCTTAGATGCTAAAAAAGAGGTGGTGATGCATATGTGTTATGTCACATGTACTGCTTTCATTGTGCTTGATGTGATGTTCTTGTGACTACCACTTCTCATAAGAAAATACCTGCAAAAGAGTAGTAAAAGTCATGTGTTATGAAAAATCTGTAAAAAGTGTGTAAAAGTATGTAAAAATGTGAAAATTTAGTAAAAGGAACATTTGCACATGATCCATGACTAGTGAAAAGATAGAAAGTGACACAAAATGTTTGTAGAAGAGTGAGTTGTTTTTGTGATCTCAAGACAAGAATGATTTTTTTGGGCAATCTCACACCACGATAGAAGATTTTTGGGGAGAATGGTCTAGTTTTATTCTCCATTCATGACTACTTCCTGAAACTTATACACCATTGCAAATGATGTAATCCTATTTAGTTCCATGTTTGATCCAGTTTGATCCAAGTAGAAAAATAAGATAGAATGTGCATTCTTATTGTTAGAGGATTGTACCTTTACTATGAAAATTGCTATGTGAAATGTTGAAAACTATGTTGATATGAAAAAGTAACTATAACTGCCCTTGGACATAGGTTTCCAGGAAAGGTCAAGAAAGCCCTGAGCGCTAGTGTATGTATCTGGGCACTGGTATCTATGTTGAACAGAAGACCCAAGTCAGAATATGGGCTATTTCAATAATTTTATAGTGATTTTTTCCTATTTTGTGCATCCCTAAACTATAATTGTGTACTTTTGTATGGGGTGACTTATTCACCCAATGTATGCCCCCTCATTTTGGGTGCATGTAAAATTTTTAGGAGAATGTGGCCCAAAGGAGAGGAATGAATGTTGATCTAAAACTTATACCCTGCAGGGGATGGAATGTGCATGGTAGAAACCAAGGAACATGCAAACAAAGTGGTTATGACATGAGTTAGTGAAATCATGACAAATATGCATATAGAAGGCAATGTGTAATCTAGCAAGAAAGAAGACAATGTAGACCATGAAAAGTAGGTTTTGAACATGGGACATTGCTCACAATGTCGCAATAAAATTAGGGCCAAAGCGGTAAAAAGAACAAAAAAATGAACAAGTAAGATGTAGGGAAAAGCACACAAACAATGACATAAAATGGAAAACATTAGCAAGAAAAGTACTAGATAACCATGGTGGAAAATAGTTCCTACAAGTAAAATAATGCAAATTAAGCACCCGTTAGCATGTTAAAAATATAAAAAGTATTTTAAGACATGTATGTATTGATAAAGTAACGTGATAGTAATAATAGGAAGTAGTGTAAGATAAAATAATAAGCTGCTATGTGTAAGAGTAGAAATGTCGATGCCCCCAAGATCCTTGGTGGGAATAGTAAGAGGTACAATACCAAGCATCAATGTTGTGTGTAAGGATCTATATAAAGTTTGCATTCATAACTAGAGAAAAATTAAATGTGTATGTACATATGATAAAGCTAATGACATACGAAATATCCTTCTAGAATGTGAAACAAAGTGTACATGTAAGCATAAGTAAGCAAAAATAAGTGTAACCAAGATATGTAGTATGTTGTGAATGAGTGAAATGGAATGATATGCAAAGTGAATGTGATAATGTGCCCCCGAGAATATATGTATGAATTTTATGATATGAGGTTCATTTATAAAATACCCCTCGATAGTCAAGAATGAACCACAAAATAAGAGTGTGTCATCAAGAAATGGTTTGAATATATGTTCTAGAAAGATTGATCAATGAAGCATTGAACATGAAGAGTGTGAATTTGGTCGTTAATTTTAGAGTTATACCCTCGGTATTTTAGTCTAAACCATGGAACTAGAGTGTGTCATAGGGTAATGAGGATATTATAAGTTTTGTGTATCAATGTGTGTACAATGCATGTGAAATATTAGTTGTGAAGTATGGAGCATAATAGTGGAAATGTGAGACACCTAAGAATGCTAGGATGGGGAAGAAGTATGATGCCCCAAGTGCAAGATGAGAAGTAAAGCTATCTAACAAAATTGAAGGGAAAGGGCCCTCCATCAGATATTTATGGAGATAAAGGCATGCAACCATGTTCTAATATTGGTGATGTATGAGACATGCGATGTATTAGTGAATGAGACCTATGTGCATGAGACCTAGGAGGTGATGAAAACATATGTGAAGGAGACCGAGGAGGTAATGTGAATCTATATGAAGGAGATAGAGGAGGTGATGTGCACCTATTTGAAGGAGACAAAGGAGGTGATGTGCACCTATGTGAAGGAGACTAAGGAGGTGATTTGCACTTATGTGAAGGAAACTGAGGAGGTGATGTGCACCTATATGAAGGATAATGAGGAGGTGATGTGTACCTATGTGAAGGATTCATCCAAGTAGTGGACCGAGTCTAATGAGATGGACTAGTGGACCGATGAGACCAAGTATGTCACATACATATAGGACATCTAGGAGAATATTTCACCTTATATTTGAGAGGTACAGGGAACCTATATGCTCTAGTGAGTGTAGTGGAAACCTCAAGAGGAGGATGTGACCACAATGTGTATGGCCTAAAACCTTTTATGATGATAACTTACTTGTTATGAATGAACTTTAGAAACAATAGATTAATAGAAATGATATCTTTAGTGGCATGGAGTCAAGGAAGACCTAAGAGCATGTCACACCCTTTGATTGAAGGTGCCATAATGAATGACACAAATATGGTAAGAGGACCAACTGTAATGGAAGCTTGACCTAACCATAAGTTTTGAGAATTGGATACGTAATATGAGAGAGTGGATAATTCATAGAAAAAATAAGTGCAATAAAGCACATGCCCATATGAATCAATGGATTGATCGTTTTTATTATTTATAACATGAGGCCTAATAAAAGCATTAAAATTTAATTTTTCAGAAGAGAATGTATCATGATAATCTTGATCGGATAATGTAATGAATGGTTTCGATGTATCAACATGAGAAACTAGGAAATCAAGAGCCCCCAATGAAGGAGGAGGTACTACATGATATGTATGATTGGAAGAGTATTCAACAACTTGATTTTCATATTTAGGAAGAGGATCATTGAATATTTTGATTTTTTTATTTTCATTAACCGGCGTAGATGTTGAAGGCTTCGAGATCTCAATTTCAAGGTTGTCAATAAGATCTTGAATGAGATGCCTAAGTTTGAAACATCAATCGATAGAATGTCTAATGCATTGGTGATAGTAACATCTAAAATTTTTGTTATAATTGTGGCCTTTATGTCGAGATGGATCTAAATTAAGTGGAGGAGGAAGCGTAATAAGATTTCTCTCAATGATTTGTAGTAATAGAATATGTGGAGCATAAGGAAATTTAGTAAATGTATGCTTTGGATGTTTTCCATTGAAGCTTTTTAGGGGTATAAACAATGTTGATGGTAGATTTTTCTTCATTAGGTTTAGTAGATGGCTTGAAAGTTGGTTTTATAAGAAATCGAGTAGAAGATGGTGAAGGTTGATCATGATATTTGATTTTTCCCATAGAGATAATTTTTCCTTCACGTAATTTAAGAGTATGACATAATTGATCAAATGAAGGAGATAACTCAAAGATGACACTCTCTTGCAGAGGTAGTAAGAGAATTTGGACAAATAGATCTTGTAATTCAAGACAACAAGTACATTAGACATCTTAGCTAAGTTTTTCTTATATCGTAAGATGTAATCCTCTAGACACTCATTAGATCCCTATTTAATTTGCACAAGTTTATCATAGGATATCTTAAAACCAATATTGATAGAAAAATGAGCAAGAAAAGCATCGACTAAAAGTGTAAATGATGTCACCGAATGGATAATTAGATTTTAAAACCAACACATAGTATAATCTTAGAGGATTATAGTAAATAGCTTTGCTATTAAAGTATGGTCATCCACATAATCTAGACATGCCACATGAAATACTTAGATATTATCTTGAAGGACACCATGGCCTTTGAAGATGGGAAACTTAGGGGTGACGAAGTTTAGAGGAAGTGGATAGGTTGAAATGGTGGTTGTGAAAGGATTTTGAAGGAGTAAAGTGGAATCAAAAGATGGATATGCACTAGAGGTAGCCATTTGAATTTGACGAATTTGAGTCTATAAATCCTTATATAAAGAAGTTAAATAAGGAGTGTTTTAAGAGGAGTCATGTTATGTAATGAAAGAATTAGGTTTAATGATATGAGCAGTAGTAGTGGGAATGGATGTAGGAATATGAAGGGTTTAGGTGGATTCCATTGAAGCCAAGGAAGAACTGATAAGGGGTGTAGAAGCAACACCTCGATATTTTTTAATAGTCATCAAAGCATGGAGAATATGTGAAAGATGTGTAGGATTATAACGTAAAGATTTTAGAAAATTAGTAAAATTGTCTAATTTATCTTGATCAATGTTCATGTCCTTATAATATGATTTCTCGTTATCGATGTTTCAATGTTTTTAAGAGGAAAATTTTGAGAGTTAGCAAAGGGGTTATCAGATTCAACCATTGATTTAGAAACCCTATGGGTAGATGGAGGGAGCTCTATATGCTCAAAATACCCAAAACAACCACTACATGTAATGGTGATAACAAGAAAACCCTATAAAGAAGGTTGGTGTCAAGCGATGAGTTCACCAAATGATTTAACAAAAATAGATTTTTGTAAAACCCTAAGATGTTGCGAGTCACATATGATAAATAAAATTCTATAGCAAAGATTTGACGTAAGTAATAAGCTAATGGAAATTGAAACCATAGGTGCAAGAGAGAGGATAAATGACTCGGATGATTTCATAATTGATCTCGAATTGTGTTGGGATGGAAAAATAATAAACATGAGGAGGAAATTGTCACAACTGCACTTCAAAATTTTGTAACTATCGGAATAAGTTCGACTAGTGCGAGGGAACCTAGGAACCAAAGAACTTTGTTGGGTGCATGTGACCGCATAGAAGCTCGTAAATTATTTTTTCTTGTGTCACATGGTGGTCATGAACCTTAATTTTTGGTCACCAGTATGTCTTTAGATGATAGAAAAATTCATCTATAACTTGCAAAATATATAATCTCCTAAAAACCCCAAAACACATCAAATCCTAAAAATAGAATTATGCAAGTGGGGAGTCAGATTGATCCCAGCCGTCACCGATAAAGTGAACTTAAGACCAAGCAATTCATTGCATCTCAGACTCCATGTAGTTTTATGTGCGTGTGTGTAGATTCATGCCTTAGGAATCTCTTGTGCAAGATGCACTTGATAGTAATAAATAACTAGATGTAGCAATGTAAATAGATGTGTGTATGGAAAAATGAACTTCACCTCCTATGCATGTATGTAGAATAATGAACTCCCTTCTCCCTTGAGGTAGTGTTATATGGAATCTTTGATACTCTTAGAATACATTTGGATGCAACCTTTGGTGATGATAGTAGATACTTAGAGCTTGGTACTTTATTATGGTCACATAACTTTGTATTTATATTTTTTATTAGATACGGTAAAAAAAGGGATCATCTCCCAAAGGCCATAACAAAAGGATGAACAAAAAAAAAAGCAAGAAGGAAACGAAAAAGTCCCAGAAAGGAGTTAAACATGCTTAACTCTTACAATTAAGAACTAGAATTTGTAATAAGGTGGGGAAACCAGAGAGAAGGAGAAATAGTCTCCAAAATAGCAAAACAATAGAAGTTCACCAAAATTCTACCAATAGTCTAGAACCAAAAGTTAATTTTTTGGGGATCCCCCACTACTACCATCATGGCTATCTTTGTTCACATCACCCTCAGCACCTTTTTCATTAATATCATCCTCTAGATCATCCTCGGAGCTACTGATGCACAAGTTAAAATTCCTTCTTTTAGTGCCCTCCTCCATCCCTTCCAGCCTATCACTTAGCTTTTTGACCTGGTCCTCTAGCTCCAAAAATTTCTACTTGGACTTCACCTATGCAGTGAAAATTTTCTTAGAAGCATTGATGACATCCATCATTGTTTCCCTTTGACCAACATTGGTTTCTTCCATCACTTGAAGCACCCCTTCTAAGTACTAGACCTTACTGCTCAAATCCTTGAAACCCTTTAAATTACCATCCCGGTCTCTTTTTCTCAAGTTTTTTCTTCCCCATGACCATCCTCACCCATTTCTTTACCAGAATCCTCCCCCACAATTTTGCATTTTTCAGCCTTCATCTTAGTAAGGAAATTAGTGAGAGTGAGGTCATCCTCATCTGCATGCTCTTTTAGGGAAGAGGACAGAGCAGGTTTCCCATTTTCAAACATCGAAGAAGAATTCCTTCATACGTAGGGCATCTCCACTTTGTCCTTCCGGGAAATCCATTAAAGAGTTAGTTAGAGACATAAACAGAAGGAAGGGGATGCTCACCATGACCTTATGGTGGAACATTTTTAGAAGGGTCAAATGGTGTGTATATATTTTTCTAGTATTTTCCTCCAGAGTGATGTACTTCATGATTTGAAGGCACACCTCTCTCCATATACCCGAAATGCATGACCTGAAATACCATCCGTAAAGAAAGAACATCTTTCCTTGCCAACAAAGAACAACTCAATTTCATGTTCTCTACGGGTTCTATCCTTAAAAATTTTAAGCCCGTCCATTTTCATGTCCATGACCAAGGAGATGGAGGACTCAGACACCTCAATTTCCATCCCTCTAACAACAAAATTATCCTCTTTCCAATATCTTTCAAAATCCTTAGACAGGGAGGGGTCATGACCATGTAATTTGGCAATGAAATTATTGAAACCCCCAATCCTAAGCCTATTCCACAGAGGCTGATTAAAATATTCAATGCTTTGGCTAGCAGGTTCAACTCTAATCCTATCACCCCCATTTTCACCAAACTAAGATTCTTCTGTTTACTACTAAAATTCAAAAAGACCTTCTTTCACACTAGTAGAAATCTTGAAAAACAAGATATTAAGTAAGTTGTCACCACTAAAGGGCTCACTTGTGCCAACATTATAAAACTTAGTGTCCTCTATCTCTACTAATGATCTCATTAATGCCCATGGGTTATATATCAACTTTATACCATATCTTATAATCATTACAATTTATTACATAATTGGCCATCTTATCCACACATTTATTCCCTTTATGTAAGGTATGATTATAAGAAATGCTATAAAAAAAAATTTAAAGTTTCCTTCACATCATTGAGGATATTACTAATGGCCCGATTAATATAACCATGATTATTGAGGGCATTAATTAAGAGGAGAGATTCACCTTTGATCAGGATTTCCTTGAAGCCTTTTTCTTTAGCTAGCAAAACCCCCCAAAGAAGAGCTCTAGCTTCCACCATGTTATTGGTTTGGTGACCTAAAGGACTCGCTTAGGAAAACAACCAATATCCTTCATTGTTCCTTAGAATTCCCCCTCCCCCAGAAGACCCAGATTCCCTTTTGAGGCTCCATCAAAATTTAACTTAACAACATTTCCCCAAGACAATTCCAACTGGAGTTATTTTTAGGAATGTGAAATTCCATCGGACCAAGGTCAATATTGTCAATAACTTTCTGCTCACTATTCAGGAAGGGTTTCTTGACTTTACCTTTAAAGAGTTTAATATTTTCCTTTATGGCATTCAAATTTTTTCTTCTAACTTTCAAGAGATGATATTTCTAATCCCGAAGATACCATCATTCTTGGCTTTCCATAAACCCCCCAAAAATAGGAAGGGTGATATTCTAGGCCCAGGTCAAGATAGGAAAATGGAAAGGGTTCTCCCATTGAAAGAAACAATCTTCAATCATCAAGGGTAGGATCCATTGGATATTGAACAAATCGAAATAGTAGTAAAGACAACATGGCGTAAGGAGAAATGAAGAAGGAGATGGTTGAAATTTTCCTCCTCTTTCTTACAGAGGGAACATTTATTGGGAATATTCATTCCCATTTTCTTGAGATTATCCACTGTCAAGATTTTATTCTGGGCAGCCAACCTTAAAAAATATATTAATCTTAGGGGTGAGATTCTTCACCTAGAGTTTACTCCAATAGTCATTGTGTAAATCATTCTTGAAATTTGACATATAGACTGATTTAACAAAGTGAAATTTCTAGATTCTTCTTATTTGCATTTGATGGATTCCTCCTTGGTTTGGAACATGGGGATGTGGAAAGTCTTAATTTTATTGTTGAGAACCCGAAAGGTTGGATGTCGCCATCAAAAACTCGGAGGATGCTCAATGATTTCTCATCCGACAAAATCTTCTTAGATCCAAAAGTCCCAAATCCAAAATTTTCTAGATTCCTTGTAGTACTAAGCAACATCTTTCTATAAATCTAAGTTAGCTAAGGGGGAATCCCCAAGCCAATTATCAAAAAAAAAAGCTGATTCTAGAGCCCTTGATAATTTCCCAAATCATACCTTTGGATAAGGTTTATTTAGAGGCCATAAAGGAATTATAGTAAAAAGACCCTTTAGGAGGTTATCTTGGTTAAAAAGGATTCCATTCTCTCTGTATTCCGTAAATATTTCATATTTATAATTTACACCCAAATACCTTCCTCTCTGAAATCCTCCACCTAGCCTTGGCAATTAAGGTCTTATTCATAAGAGAAATGTTTTTAGCCCCAAACCACCACATCGCTTAGGTTTAGTAACTTTATCCTAGGCCACAAGAGGAAATTTGAAATTCTCACCACTCCCATCCAGAGGAACCTCTTTTGGATTTTATCTAAGGCTTCCTTAATTTTAGTAGGAAGCATGAAAAGAGACATCACATAAATGGGAATTCCTTAAAGGGAGCTTTGGAGCGGTTGAATCTTACCCACTTGAGATATAAAGATACCCTTCCAAGACAAGAGTTTACTATTAACTCTATCCAACAGAGCATTCCAAACCATGAGGTCAGGATTCTTAAGGATTAGGGGCATACCCATATAAGAATCTGGAAAATGTTTGATTCTACAACCCAATATGTGAGCTAATCTGGCTTGAACCTGATTTTGCACATTTATGAAAAAGAAAACACTTTTATGGAATTTAACCATCTATCTAAAAACTTACTCATAATCATTAATAACATCCTTAAAATTTGAGGCCTCATGGATAGAGGCCTTATGCATCATAAAATTATCATCCACAAACCGATTGAGACAGATACGAGAAGACCATTTGATATTTTGACAGCCTGGATGCAGTTGAAAGCCATGACATGTTGATAGATTCTACTCATGGATTCAACCATTATGACATATAGGAAAGGTGAGAGAGGATCACCTTGTCTCACCTCTCTAATAGCTTAAAAGAAACCTTCCCATTTTCCATTGACCAAAGATTTAAGAAACTGGCTGTAGAAATGCATGTCATAATCATATTAACCAAAAAGTTATCAAAACCCACCTTTAGCAGGATGGCTTAGAGGAAAGACTAATTTATCCTATCAAAGGATTTATGCATATCCAGCTTAAGAAACATAGCCGATCTACCAAAGATTTCAATGGAGTGGATGGATTCTTGAATCACAATAATGTTGTTAGTAATTTGTCTGCCAAGAACAAAATCCCCCGATTCCCAGAGATAAAGTTGGGAAGAACCATCTAAATCCTCCCAGCTATGATTTTAGTCAGAATTTTATAACTGGTGTTACACAAACTTATAGGTATGAAATCCTTAACCTCCTTGGCTCTAGCAATTTTTGGCACTAAGACATTAAAAGTGTTATTCATTTACCTTAATGGATGGCCATTGTTAAAAAAACTCTTGGACCATTTCAATGACCTTGTGTTTAATCATCTCCCAAAAATTTTGAAAGAAAAAGGTAGGAAGCCATCCGACCATAGATATTTGTTAGGTTTCATATCAAAGATCGAGAAATAGATTTCCTCCTCCGAGGGGTTCCTTAAAATATCTCTATTCTTAAGGGGAGTGATTAATTTTTGGAAAAGATCCAAGACTCTATTCGGACCAACTCCTTCGACCTTTGCCCCTGTTTGAAGAGATCCTTGAAATAATTTATTATAGAGGCATTGATGTCCCTGTTATCCATGAATGAATCCCCATTTTCACCTCTTATTTCATTAATTTTTAGGATATTGGCTCTAGAAGTAGCAGAGAAATGGAAGAATTTGGTATTCCTATCTCCTTCCTTAAGCCATTTGACCCTAGATTTTTGTCTCCAATACACCTCTTCTTTAGCTAGAATTCCATGGTATTCAGCTAGGAGTTTTGTTCTTGATCCTTGAGAACCGGATTAAGACCAACGTTCCCCACAAGTTCCTCAATATTTCTGAGTTCTTTAGCAATTTTTCTTTTTTCTTGGAAAATATTTCCAAAAGTATCCTTGTTCCATCTTTTAAGATTACTTTTGATGTGCTTCAGTTTAAAACAAAATATGAAGCTAGCAACCCCACAAACTTGGATATCCCACCATTCAAGAATCTTGTTGTAAATATCTGGGTGTTCTAACCACATCTTTTCAAATCTGAAAGGCCTAGATTTTTTTAAATGATTCATTCCCAAATCGAGGAGAATGGGATTATGATCCGAGCCAATTCTGGGAAGATTTTTAGAGAATAAATTTGATTGATCATACAAATATGGCTTACCACAAATCTTTCCAATCTTATCTGAATGAGCTCAGATCTTGTCCTTCTGTTTACCCAAGTAAACTTGGATCCCTCCAAATCTAATTCAAACAGATCTATTACTAGCTAGGAATTCAAACATCTTCCATACTTTTAGAATAAGAGATCAAACCCCCTCTCTTTTCACTAAGGGAAATGGGGGTATTGAATTCTCCTCCAACTATCCAATATTTATCATTAAATAGTTGTCTAAAGCTAGAGAGATCCTTCCAAAAAAATTGTCTTTCACCTAGTTTATTGGAGGCATAAATGTTGGAAACATACCAAGATTTTTTCGAGATGATTTCCATGAAATTCATAACCACATGGACAAGGGAGGAAAGGATCAAAACTCCATGCACTAAACTAGGATCCCACATAGTGACAACACCTCCTGAGGCCCCAGAGGAGCTACAGCCTTCCCAGTGACTATCTTTCCAAATTTGTCTCCCCACCTCTTTAAATCTATCCATGTTCATTTTGGTTTCTTGGAGCATGAAAATATCTAGTTTAACTTTAACTCTAAGATCCTTAGAAATTATGTGTTTACTGGGATTATTCAAACCCCTAATATTCTAAGAGAGGTGGATCATTTAACATTTATTATTACGGAGAAGAAACTTCCACAGACTACCCCGAATTCCAGCTTCTACTTCCCTCTTAGAGTTAGTCTCCCTCAATTCCTTATTACTTTTCCTACCCAAAGGAGTTGAGTCCTTACCAAAATCAGCTCTATAGGTTCTTTGTGTGACCGGTTTATATTTACTAACTAGGGTCTTGGGAAATACCACTAATTTGTAAGTATCAGCAAAAAATTCCACAAGAATTTTGAAGACATTAGAAATTGGTAATAGTTCCTCTTGTCTCTGACCAAAGGAGCTCTGACCAATGGAAGAAACTTCATCTAATGATGGTCCATAGGCCACTTGTAGAGCAAGATCAATTCCTTCCAAAACTTGGCTTGCCTCTACCTCTCGAATCATGAATCCTCTCCTCAAAGTCTAGTATTTCATTCTCATCTTCAACTTCAAAGTTATTGGCTTTGAGGAAACCAGAGACCACCATTTCCTTACAAGGGGTATGATGTTGAGTCGAGGGAATCACTTCATTGACCTCCTTCTGGATGTTAAGAGGATCCTTTGTCTCAACAACTTTTCCATTTTTTCCAATTAGCCTCCATTCCTTTGCCTCATTATTTTTCTTTTGTGGACCGACAATGGGATCATTTTTTTCTTATGAAGAGAACAATTCCTATGATCATGACCCACTAGTTTACATTTTCTACAGGAAAAGGGGGATGGATCATAATCAAATCTCTGCAACCAAACCCCTCATGGAAGTCAAGAGTTTGATATTACTTTATAAGGGAGCATCTTGACCCATATTGACATAGAATCTGGCATGGGTTAATCTAGATTTAGCCTTAATGACCATATCTAAAGCTATTGGCTTTCCCAGGATTTTACAAATGCCAATAAGGACTTTCAGCTCCCAAAATCTAGCGGTAAGCCCGTATAGGTTGACTCAGATAGGGAACTCAGATAAATATGTCACATACAGATTAAAAGTCGGTTCCCATTTCTGAACAACCACATGATATTTTCCAATAAAACAGGGGCCTCCAAAAAGAATATTTACCACCTGATCTTTGCTAGGTAAAGAAACAAGGAAGAAACTACTTGCATAGGTGAAAACCTCAACATTTCCATTGGACACCCAAAGTTTGTTGACCCAACCCCTAAAGTAATCAATATTTGGTCTAGAGCCAAGGCATTTAGCAAAGATAGTGCAATCCATGGAGGCTTTAGTTCTTTCCAGAAGAGTCTCAGGGACTTTAAGGGATAAGTTACCTTTCTCCTTAGATAGTTCTAGCCCCTCCAAAATCACCTTGTCCAAGCTTTTGCTGACCAAACGTTTAGCCCACGTGCTCGATGCCCCATCCTTTTCCTTATTTTCCTTGGGAGAATCAAGCACGTGATCATTTACCTGGTGTAGGGGCCCTTCACTATTGCTTCATATGACCCACTGGATATTCCCACTCAAAACCTTCATTTGAAATTTCTATCAAATTACACTCCCGCTCCATCTCCAAAGAAATTTCGGTCACTTTGTATTTATATGATTCCCTTGTTTTAATTTCTTAATTGACAAATAAAAGTTTGACCTATAAGAAAACAAGATGCCCAAAATATAAAAGAGGCATAAAATATGTGATTAAGATACAAAGAGGTCAGGGGTGCCCAAAAGGGACATGGGAGCTTAGGCGCTGGTGTCCTAGATGGGTGCTCATGTCCGAGTCAAGAATGTTGAACCTTGTTGCATTGGTTGGTGTTGTCATTGATGTCACATGGCATTGATGGAAAAGGAGGAGTGAAATTTCATGCAGATAGGTGTTTGTTAGTGGTGTGTAGTGGTCTCAAGATGGTTCTTTGAGATTTTAGGATGGTTCCAAGATAGGTTAAGGATGTTACAAGTATGGTCTCAGAGCTTAATGTCCACCGAAGGTATGAAGAATTTTGGTATACTTGACTCATATTATCTACAAATTTTAAATTCTTGTTACATGATTTGTAATAAATTTTGGAGATGGTGGAGGCATGTGTTTTCTAGAACTCAAGGATACCTTTCCAACGAGACCAAATTTACATAATTTGGAGCTCTCTGGAGGAAGTTATGGCCATTTGAAGTTTTATAGGTCGGGATGAGTAGGATGTTAGGGTCGATTATTATTTATCCTTTTATTTATTTATCGTGATAATTATTACACTTGTGTTAGCCCCGCACTTGTTGTGTGAGCTTTCTTAGGTGTACTAGTTGTGTTGAGTTAGCTTCTCGCTTATGTGGAGTTAGCTTACTAGTCTTTTAGAGTTAACTTAACTACTAGTATCGCTTAGTGGGAGTTCTTCATCACCGATTTAGGTAGTAGTTGCACTTCCACCCTCCTATATGTACATCTTTCTTATTGAATAATTCAAGTCATTGTATTGAGCATTATGGATTATGACGGATTTCCATATATGGTATTTTAGCTCTTTTGTTTTTGCAAATATAATGTGGTGTACTATTATCATCTCGATATTGTGGCTTGGAACAATCTTCTTATCATTCCTTTCATGGTATGAGAGTTGAGATTACTGCTGACATCCGTCTGTAAGTTTTATTTTGCAAATAAATTATTTGTATATTCATATATTTTGGATTTGGTCGTATTTTGTTGCTACATGTGGTTTTATGCAAAATAGAGGCTTCTATTGGATCCGGAAGGTGGGAAAACCCTAAGATTGATTAACACCCATTAAAATCCTTAGCCCTTGGTCATATGACATAGTCATATGAGGGCTTAAATATTGTGATTCCTACTAGTTGATGCTTAACTTCATCCCCTTTATTTTTATTTTTATGATTAAGGCAACAACAATTTATTTTGTTTTAGTGGTAACCAAAATAAATAAGTAGAGCATAGTATTGCAAAGCTTGTAACTTTTGATCGGTAACTCAATTTTGAGTGCCATTATTTGTAAAAGTGCTTGTTTTTTCATGCTCTTTTCATTGGAGTTATTTATTTTGATACTTGTGCTATAATTATGAAGTTTCAAATATGGAGGAGTGTTATAATCAATTGTGGATGCAATTTCAGTTGAGCCCAACGTCCTAAAATTTTGGGAGTTGCAGTTTGTACCTATCATGGATTCTGAGAATGATATGCTTTTCTCTTAAGTATGTGGAATTCAAGAGGATATTGTAAAATTTGTGGAAGAAAATAGATTGCTCAAGAAGTGAAATTCTCTTCTACAATCACTCATTCACGATAAGGATATAATAATACACTTCCTGCAGAACAAACTTATTATCCTACAACATCACCATCATATTGTGGACAACCATATCCATGCTCCTAGTCCACTTGCAGCTATTTCTCTTGAACCCACTGACATTGATCTATCAATATTTGAGTTTGTTCCTACTCTTGATGCTCATACACCTATGAAGCTTGTTACTGCATGCTCTTCCACATCTATGCCTATTACAGTACCACATGTTGTGTATCCTACTTCTACTCAACTGCATGACTTTTTGAGAAGCATGCCACTACATTCAATTCTCACATGCTCCATTATATGGGTCTCACTAGTGGAGTCATTGATAGACATTCACAAGGTATTGTTTCCCCTCTTCCACATGTTAAGTGGAATTCTCACCATGACATTGGTTTTCGAGTAGATACTTCATTGGGATCACACATTGATAGATCTCCTTTTTTGTTCACTCGACTCTTTCTGAGGATCATGGGCAACACATGAGTTTTGTACCTTCACTCAGGCTTAAGAAACTTGAGATTTCAGCAGTCAAACATGATCAACCTAACACACATTCTCATGTTCTTTTGCATGCACCCATTGTGCATTTTGTACCAAGTCATATGCAGGCATCTTCTTCATCCATCCGTGTTGATTTGAGGTGGATATATGATCACTCGTGGCGTTGACATAGGCATTCATTGAGAGGAATCTACATGCTTGGATCCTATACCATTCATCCTCTTACTCCACTTTCTATACCTTCTACATTGTAATGCTTTTTGTTTTGAGAATTTTTATTTAGTATGTGTAGTGTATCTCTCTTGTTTGTTGAGATATTTTGTATCTGTATTTTCGACACTTTTGGCATGTTGATGATCTCTTATGGGAGATCTATTCTAGTGAAGTCTCGGTGTTATTTTTCCAAAGTGTTCAAGTAGTTGATTTTGGGCAACTCATACAGATTTGTAGCATCACTCCACCCATTCAGCAGTATGGGAGGGTGTGGTGTTGATCCTACTTCTTCGGGTTTTGTGTCCTTGCCTTGTTACCTTGGATTTTCTTGGATTGTGACACTGGAGTTTATTTCCTTCCTTTTTACTTTGGTTATTATTCTTGGATCATGGCACACCTATTTGCAGAAGTTGATTGAATTATGTTTGGTTTTTTTGCACTTTCAACATCACTCCGTTGACAATCTCTTTGTATGGAGCTATTCTAGTGAAGCGGCTTGAAAGTCGCTTGTTTTTGAGTTCTATGATTGAGTAGTGGATTCAGACCATAGTGCACACCAAATTTCTTCAGAAATGTATGACTTTTTTGATCCGATCTTCTTAGGATGCCTTGGAGTGGGTTTTAACTCTCTTTACTTTGTTGTTATTGGTTTTGGGTACCTTACGGTGTCCCTTTTTCCTAGTTATTGTACATGAGTACCTCATCAGGCCTAGTTGTCGAACTCATATTGTGGACATGCCACTTCTATTTTGGCCCCTATCTTCACTTGAGGGGGGGTGTTAGAGTAGGTATTTACCTTAGCTCATGTTCACCTAGGTACTTTATTTACCTTTGTTGTATTTATCCTCACCCAATTATGTGTGTGGATATTTCTTTTATCTTATTTAGATATTAGGAGATATTATCTAGTTGTTAGGTATAGTTGTTTCCTTGATCTATGGTATTGACTAGATCCTTGATGTATAGTTCTCTCCTAAATCTATGGTCTTGACTAGTTCTTTTATGACTAGTTATTTCCTTGATTTATGGCTTGATCTACAACCTTGACTGGTTCTTAGATTGTTATTCCTTGCCTATTTAAGAAATTCCCATTCTCATTGTATTACATTGAGTTCCATAATAATATATGATATTGTTGCTCATTTGTTTACAAAGGTTTTATGTAAAGTTATTCGCGAATTTATTTCATCTTATTGATCATGTTTGTTTGATTAGCATCTCGTGTTCTTGGCTTGGTACGATCTGGTTATTATTTCTTTCAGACTTAACCTACATCCTCACCATGGAAAAGTAACCACTTTCATTGGAATCGAGTAGAAGAGGCATTGGTGCACATGAAGGAGGAAGAGAAATTAAAGATCAAGGAAACAGTCATTCAAGATTATGAGCTTCTTTCTCTATGAAGACTGCCACATAAATGGTTGAGGTCAGTGTATGATAAATGCGTCGACAGAGACAAGGTAGAAAGCATACTAATTGCTAGACAATTTCAAGAGAAGAACAAAGGAAACAAGGCAGAGCCAGATAAAATTCATGCCGAGGTTGAGAAGAATATGGAAGTGATCGAAACCTTGTGAGGTTTGGATAAGAACCGGCTTAAGGATTTTTACCCCTAGATCACCCACATAATGGACGCATTAGATGACCTTAGCAAGTAGTTGGAAGTAATTGTAGATACACTAAATGCTAAGGATGACGAATTGAGCTTTGAGGAGGTGAGTGCACTAGTGGGTGACCTACTTTAGTAGGCACAGGGTGAAGTTGATTCCTACGAGAAGATTGAGGTAACAGTAAGGAAGAAGTTCCAACTCCTCTTGCAAAATGTAACAATTTATTTAAGTCTTTCATTCTTTTATTCTTCATCCTTCCATTCTTTCATTCTTCATTCGAGTTATCCGGGTCCCTCTATTCTTTATTCTTTGAAGAGGTAGTATGTTTTTGAGTACGAAGAACAAGCTTATTGTGGGGTGATGTTAGACCTTGGAATATTGGCTAAGTACCAAAGGGAGCATGTGAAGAACTAGTGAGAGGAATAATGCATAGAATAACTAGGTTTAAGGAGGGTTTAGGAGAAACCAGGGCACATGCAAAAGGCAAGCATTGGGTTCAAAGGAATTATCCATTTTCGGCATTCTAGAGACAATTAAGGAAAATGTGACCCGACTAGTCGTCTTTGAGTGGATAAGATGCCATCCTGGAACCTTGAAGGTTAAGAAAAGAACATTCCACATAGGGAATATTCCCAGAAGACATCATAACAGAAAGTGGAGGGTTCATAGGGGATAACATTCACCATTGGAGGACCACATTGACACTTGGCATGTGATCTATTCATGAGAGAAGGCATGGCGATGGGTGTTGATCCTATAAAAAGAGATGCTCGAAAGTAAAGAAGACACATAGAAATAGAAAAGAGAATACATGGAGAATAGAACGCTGAGTAACATAGTTTTGTAATAGTGCTAGGGTTTCAAGCACTTAGTGCTAAGGGTTCTAAAGGATTCAATAGACCTTTGTATGGCACTAAGGTCTATAACAAGGGTTTAAATGGGAGGGTATAGCTAGGATCTTTCATCGTGGAAGATCTGTAGGGATTAAGTTTATGTGATTTAAGATGTATGTTCTTTGATGACCAACTTTTGAATGTAATTTGGAAACCAAGTAATATATAAGGTTTCTATATATCATGCTTAAGGGTGTATACCCTTGTGTTAAATGGTTATCCTGGTTTATTATGCTTTTTACATTGTTATTAAGCTTCGTAATGCATTAATATATGGATCTATAAGTTTACCCTTCTACTTTACTTTTAACTAAAGGTTTGTACTTATCATTTTTCAAATCATCCTTCTTCAATGGAAAAACCTTCTCACAATGCTTACATAAAGGAGGGGCTCAAAGTGCTGCACATGCCTCGGGTGAGTGGCCAGCGCCGTTGGGTGATAGGCCGGTGCGCTTGAGGGTAGATCAAAATGACTACATACCGAATTAATAATTTCATATCAGGATCATAGGATGACTTCTTATTTTTGGAAAAATTTCAATTCAACGTTAAGGAAAAAGCTGAATTTCAGTTCTACATATCATCCGAAATAGATAGAGAGACCGAAAGGGTAAATCAAACAATGGTGGATATCCTTAGAATGTACTACATGGATCAATGGTACAAGTGGGAAGAATACCTACCACTAGTTAAGTTTACTTATAAGGACACTTTTCATACATCACTAAAATATTAGGACCAAAAATGTTGACTAAAATGGAACAATAAGTGAAATTGATAAAATAACAATTAAAAGAGGTTGCAGATAGGCAAAAGAGTTACGCTAATTTAAAGAGAGTTGAAAAAAATTGAACAATGAGATAAAGTTTTCTTAAGGGTGAAGCCTAAGAAAATTTCAATTTATTTTAGCAAATAAACTAAGCTATCACCTCATTTTTTTGGACCTTTCAAAATTATTGAAATAATCATCCCTATGGCATACCAACTAGCGTTGCCTCCCGCATTGTCTAAGATGCATGATGTTTTTCATATCTCTTTGCTTAAAAATTATGTATCAGATTTATCACATGTACTTAACTGGAACTCATTATAGGTTCAAGATCTAGGTGTCATCATGGTTGAACCCATAAGGGTGCTAGAAACTCATAAGCTACACTTACAAAATAAAGAAATAAGTCAGTGCAAGGTCCAATGGGACCAATTTTTTGAAGAAAGTGCAACTTGGGAGAATGAAGAGGAAATAAAAACTACTTTTCGCACATGTTTTAGTGATAAAACATAAAAAATATCAGTTATTATACTTTTTCTATTCATTATTGATTGAAAGAATGAAAAACGTCATAAATATTGTTGTTTTAGAAAAAAATTGGTTGAAATGGGTTGTTATAGCCAAATTAATTCTGTTTGAAAACTCTGAAAACTTGATGTTGCAAGTTTCAGTTATACTTTTCTGAGTATTTGATATTTTAAATAAGTACATTCCTTCTATTTTGGTTTAGAATTTGTTCATGGATGGAATAAATCATTGAGATGATGATAATTAAGGGGGGAAGTATGTCATATCCCCACTGATTTCATTTTGGGATGAGTGTATATTTTATCTTATTATAGATAATGATATGTTTGGTTATCTTATTCTTGTGTGATGTTTAGACAGTAATTATAGTTATTCTTCTAATATAGCAAAAAAAAAAAGTTAATAATGCAAATATGATGATTAGGATGACAATGATTTTGTTAAATTTTCATTTTTAATTTTTTATAACTGTTGATATTTTTAAAATATTTTGGTTTACATCGTAGATATATTACAATTTTATATCGATGGTTGTTGATATAAGTTGCTCTAATGATGGATACATCATTACTGTTGTTCAAGTAAAAGGATGAAGCCTTAATAACTAGGCAAGTATGAACGACCTTGGTAAGAACAAATTACTTCGTCATAACTTGACTGGTTGGTAATAAAAAGGTGATAGTATTTATGATCTAACGATCATAATACTTATGTGAATAAATCAATGGTCATCGACCATATGAAATGGGGTTACATTATTGTTTTGTTATCGACTTATCGAATTATTATGGGTTTCGATAATAATTTGCAAGGTGGAATTTATAAGTTGGAATGGGCTTATGGATTAAATATTATTTAAATTTTTTGGTTTTAATGGCCAATCGACCATGCTAATGACTATAGTATCATCGATTGAATTGATATTAAAAGAATACATTTATAGATATAGTTATATATATTATATACATATATAGATATATATGTATGTATATATATATATATACATATATATATACTTATAATATAATATGGTTGAATATCTACTTGAATTATCCGATATTAATGTGATTATTTTTATAGCCTTTAATGTGACCACCTAAGCTATGTTTAAACGTAGGCATTGGGTATTGTGTGGGCCTTTGGACCAAGAATGCTAAACTTGGTTATTTGAGTGAACAGATTTGTGACCGCTCGATGCCCCTTGTCCCTCCAATTATATGGTCATTATATAATAACATAGTTTTGGAAACTTCTTTAGCTATCATTTAATTGTAAATTTAACTGGATGTTTTTTGTGGGAAAAAGGTGACGATGGAAATGGACAATAGTCCTGACATGCATTCAATACACATTTACTCACCTCAAAAGAAGCAAGAAGCTTCTCGAGGAAGCTAATGGAGATAGTATTGTTATTTTTGGGCTCGCTTTTAGTTATCTCTTTTGGCTCTATCGACATTTGCATGTAAGGAAATTGTGGGGATTTTTTTGTGTTTGACTGTGAATGGCATGCATGATTAAAATTCTGCATAATCATTGGTGAGATTCTTATGGTATATTTAAGATGGATGTTAAGATAATAATGGGTTTATTGGATTTTCAAGAACACTTGTGAAAGTTGTTAAAGGAGATCTTGTTGTACCTAGTCAACTTGAAGGGAAAATTGAAAGGATCTGGGGTAAATGTTTTAGGCATAAAATCTTTCTTCCCCCATATTTATTATTTATAACATTAAAATGTTTTAATGGCTTATGGTTTGAAGTCACTCTTCTGTGTTTTATACTGTGATAAAGAATGAATTTTCCATTGGGTATTTATATATATAAATATTTGTTTAATCCTTGTTTCTTAAATGAATGCGGCTATGTGATTTTAAGATATTTGGCTATGGTCGTTGATGTTTTTTGAATGTCTTGGGTTACCAAACTTCTATGATTACATGCGCTTAGTTTTACCCTATCCAATTTTGGGTTAAAAACCTAGTTGAGTTTCGGTTGTAGTTATTAATATATATATCTAGGTTTATATTTTTACTTCTCGAATGGACTATACAAAGGAATATATGAAATATTATTTTGGTTGATTATTTGAAATGGTTTTGTCATATTCTTGAGTGTAAACAAAAGAAAAATAGTCAGTGATTTTGAATAGGTATGTGTATTATATATGAAATCCATATGGGTTTAAGGTATACATTTTTATGTATTGTTTAAGATTGTACTATATATTTAGTCATCATTTCCTAAAGAATAGGAAGGTCACGTTTTATACTTGTTGAATGGTTAAAAATGGGCGACGTGTTCAAAAATCATTTGGGTTTACTTTATATTCTATGTAAGGGATGAATGTGGTTGTATTTTAAAGTATAATCTCCATTGTTAGAGCTTTCAAAGCTATACATTTAAAAAAATTGGCGAGTATAAAATATTCTGTCACCACTTTACTTTTCAATTTGTATATATATATATATATGTGTGTGTGTGTGTGTGTGTGTGTATGTATATATATATATATGTATATATGTATATGTATATACATTTTATTATTATAGAGTTCATATACTATTCAAGCTATGAGCTAGTATACAAATAACCCAATTCATAATTGCTTCACAGGAATACTCAGTGAATGAATAGGCATGGGCCAAATCCTTAAGAACTTAAGTCAACTATGTTTGAGTTATTAGAAACACTCAAATTCCTTGTAAATCAAACCATGCCTTTACTATGTATTTTTTTGGGAAATGTAAAGTTGGTTTCAGATTTTCTAAGGTAATTTTGATGTTTTTAAGGTAATGATATTATATCATATCTTTTAGTAGTCAATGTGTTGAATGTTATTATTATTGAGTCCATTTTTGATAAATTTAATTCCATTTGGATAAATGAATTCTTCAAGGTTTATTTAGTAGTTGGTTTTGATTAGTTTAATATTCCATGAATCATGTGACATATATCTATATGTTGATAAATCATGGAAAGGAAGGTATGTTTTTACTATTCATGATTATTTTGTTTGATCTCTGTATAAATGAGATGCTAGAGATCATGTAGACTTGTTTGGATTTATTTTTATTGGTTAATTCAATAGGATTTATTTAAAATCCAGTCAATTTTAATTGAAGCATATGTGTGTTGTGCGAATTGAATATAAATTGCTTTTCTTTATAATATAATTAAGAAAGAAAACTAAAAGAGGGAAAAGGAAAATGTTATTTGATCTCTATTATTAGACTCATGATGTTATTTCACTATTATATTTTGATCATTGAAATATTTTTGTGTTATAAATGGTAAAGATGAGATGGATAACCTTTTCATGCCAGTTCGAGTTAGAACTAACCATGTACAATTTTGTACTTCAACATTTTATGTATACAAAGTTAATGAATAAGGCAAAAGAATAAATTTTGGTTTTGTTATAAGGTTCTGACATATTGTTGATGTTATTCCGAGTTATGATATATCATAAGTGTATTATGTTTGATTATGATTTTAAACTATATTATTTGAAAGGCATATTTGTATAAGTGAGAAAGGGCCACGTATTCTTATTTATTGAAGGAATTTTAGCCTAATTATGTTAATGTACTATTTTGATAAAGGAATATTAAACTTGTATTTAATATGGAGTTGTTATTTATAAAGTGATTCAAAGTTGATTGTATAATTATTATTGTTACTTATTGAAATCAACATAATATGGAACATGTTGGTATAAGCAATCTGATTCAATAAAGTTATGAATTATCATATTATTGATTAGGAAATAATTATGATATAGTCATACTTATGGGAAAAATACAAATGTGAATAGTTTGCAATATATTTCATTTGAAAAGTTCAATTAAGATGTACTTATGGAATAATACGACATTGTCATGAATAATTAGTTATGGACTGCGATAACAATGCAAAAACTATCTTAAATTACATTAAGATGCATAATGGATGAAAGTAATTAATTTAGGATATGAATGCAATATATATTGAAACTAAGTTATGGACCTTAGGAACGTATTCATATGTAATAATTTATCACTGAGATATGATGGGAAACCGGTCATAAAACTAAATCATTTTAATGATATAAGTTAAGAATTACGATGTTCCTAATATATGGACTTGGCAGACAAATTTGGATGACTAGTGTAGAGAAGTGTCCATTTAATGATACATGTCATTAGATGAATACTGACATATAGAAGATATCCCAAGTTATCTCTTGATCTCCACTTATTACATTCGGTGTAATCCATTAAGAAATTGTGTTACGCTTAAGTTACAAAAATTTTATATCCTCCATGAACAATTCATCTCAAGTATCAACTTATGATGGATATAAGAAATTAATTAGTTGCATAATGAAGAAATTCATTACGTGAGAACTTTCTCACCCATATGCAACCTGAGTTGGAATATATGTGCTTTTTCATACAAATGAATAGGTTTGTACCTTGTGCATAGCTTACAACTAATTTAACTTAACTAAATGATTCAATTATGAGAACTAAACTAAATGAAATGGTGATGGGACATGTTTCTAATGAAGAATTTTCCATCATGAAATTTAGCATGGAAAACATGACTCTTAAACCTTGGCCAAAGTAGTGTAAGTCATTACAATGTCAAGATGCACCACTTTTAAATAATAGTGTGATATGCGAGATGGGATTAGATTGACTGAGTTCTAGGTTGAAATTTAAAAAACATAATTTATAAAAAAACGTCGAGAAGGGTACCACTTATATACTTTGTATACTGACTCAAAAGTGTATTCTATGGGGGATTAGGTGGATATAATTAACCCATAATTATACACATAATTTATGATTTGTTATATGATGAATTGTAATTATATATTTGTTGGATTTAAATGTAACGTTTTACATTTAAATCATTGAGGGAAAAATTTAGTTTGGGTAAAATAATTCCCATAATTTGAAGTATTGAAAATAAGGTGTTACATACCTTCCTTCTTCTCTCCTCAATTTCTCCTTTTAGATGTTTCTAGATTATATCTCTAAAACTCAAATTTGAATTCAAGCTCATGAATTTTCCCAACCACATTTCTACCATCTAGTCATCCTTTTTTCCATGGAAACCTTGTTGTTGGGCTCCTTTGACCATTTAGTCATTGGAAGCTACCTTGATTAGACAGAGTCATGACATCTTTTTGTTCTCTTCCAACCACCAAATATGCCACACACTTTTCTTTTTTTCCATTTTTCATCACAATATTTGTAGACACTCTAAATTCCCTTTGATATTATTCTACACATTGAAATTGAGATTTCTAATCCTTCTTCAAAACATTCACGTGCCCTTCATAATCAATGTTATCACAAAAGCCCTCCTTTTATATTTGTGTGACATTCACACACTTTAGTGCCCATGTTTTTATAGCTCTAGTTATCTGTTGGTTCCTTTATGCATAGACATGTTTTGATTGAGACTCTGTTAGATTTTGGACATTTTACTATGTTATTTATCCTCATGGACATTATGGTATTTTGGGCGCGTAGCGCCAATTGGACTAGATTCATATATTGATATATTTCTTATGATGTTGATGACACTAACAGGGTTATATGATAGATTTATTGGTTAGATGTTGGTTTCTTGTGGTTGATTTGATTAATGATATAGTTTTCTGGATTTAATAATGGTAATTTTCATGCTAGCCTAAGTGTATGTCGTTGTAATTTTATCTGTGGATGATTCATGGAAAACTATGTGAATAATTGTATGCATTGCACTATCAATTGTTTAATAATGTTAGGACATTATAAGTTTGATTGAATTTGTGATGTGTAGATGATGTTTATTATATTAGACAGATGCAATTAATGTGTGCAATGAGTGTGCAGGTGACAAGTATAGGAGAGCATGGGTTTCAGGGCAGCTACGCAATTGTGCACGAGTGGCCCATGGGCTGAGTCCTAACCATGCTAAATGTTTGAGGCCTTAGAATAGGTGTATTTATTTGGGAACCATGGGTGAACCCTCAATTGTAATGTATTTATGTCTTGTAAAATTAATTATGTTTAGGGCGTGTTTTATTAAGTAAACTAGTTTAGGGGTTTAATGATCTCATCTTAATTTAAGTGATGGTTTGGGTAAGTGTGAGTGTGTGTGTGTGTGTGTGTGTGTGTGTGTGTGTGTGTGTGTGTTGGTAGAAGGGATTGGGGACCACATGTGAACCTTGGGTGGACCCCACATCCTCTACCCTTGTGCCCAAGCATGCCAAACCCGAAATTGGGCTATTTTGGGCATTTTTAGGGACCCCTTTTGAGTTTGGGAGTTCCCTTAACATGAAAATGGGCCCTTGGACCCTACCTAATGGGTAGGGGGGATTATTTCCAAGGCTTGGAGGGAATTTACCTCCCATTTTCCCCTCCTTAATCACCACCCATGTAATATGGTTGGTTTGTGTGTATTTGTTAAAATTTGCTCCACTTTGTTTTATTTTAGTTTTTAGTATTTTGGGTGATAAGGGCTAAAAGGTGAGTTTACTCTTACTTATTTGGTTTTTGGAATCTTTGACTCTTGAGAGGAGAGGGGGTGACACTTGTCACCTTCCCATTGGTGAGGAAACTTTTGGGTTCCTCTTCTTATTCTTCCTCATGTGGAAGGAAGGGGTCTTCTTTGCTCATTTTTTTTTTGGGAGAACTTGGAGAATTTTGGGAGCTTGGAGGTTTGCTTGGACAAAGGGAAAAGCTTAGAGTCTTGGAAAGCATTGTAGAGGTAGGATTCTTAACCTTTTTCTTTCTTAGTTGTGCTTATCTTGTTAACTATGCTTTGATCAATAAAATGATGTGTGTGAAATGATGTGTTGTGAAGTTGTATGGTGAATGTAGTTTGTTTGTTTGTTCTTTGTTGTTTTCTTTTTTTTCTCTCCACCATCATTTGGATTGATGGTTTTTGGAGAATGTAGGGGAAGAGAGAGGGATTTCCCTCTCAAACCTCATGGTTGTTGGTCAAGCCATGAAGGTCCCTTCTCATCCCCTCATATGGTTTGAGGTGGGAGAAAGGTTCATATGGCTTGAACCTTTCCCCATTTTTGGTGAGGAAACCCTTTTGGGTTTGAAAATCCTCCCAAGAAGGATTTCTATGACATAAAGGAGGAATAAGGAGGATAAATGATTAGGAGGAATAAGGAGTTTGTAAACATACTTTTTTTGGTGCTCCTATGGTTGGACACCTTTGATTGGGCATCCTATTTCTTCTCTTCCCCATTGTGAGGTTGACCTTGTTCTCCTCATGTTGTTGTTTTACCATGTGTAGTATGTCTAAGTGGTTAAATGGTCTTATGTATTTCTTGTTGTGTCTTATCCCCATTTTACTTGTGCACATTGTGGAAGTTTGTTCCTCTCTCCCATGGGCTTGGGGGAGGCTAGCATGGCTTCCAACCATGGAAAGGCATGTGATGATGCCTATTGGTTGGGTGGTAAACAAGCCTTGTCTCTTATTTCAGCATCCTTGGAAGAACACTCAAGTTGGAGATAGTTGGAGCCTCTTTGCCATCTTGGTCCTCTTGGTCATCTTCATCTTTTGAGGGCATTACTTTCATTTTGTAAATAAATGTGGCTTTGAGAAGTTTTACATTCTTGTAAACACCTATTTTTTTGGTATTTGATGTTATTGTAAACATAAGTCATTTGCTAAGGAAGTTTTCCTTCATTGTTGCAAGAATCTTGTAAGATTATCATTTTGAGATCATAATGAAACCATGAACCTTTTTATTTCAATGTCTTCATTTGGAAGGTTTTGTTTTGTCTAGAAATCTGCACAATATAGTTATGCAATATACATTAAATCTGAATTATTTAGTGGTTCTTACTTTTAAAAGTAAAAAATAAAAATAAAAATGGCATTACACACTTCTACATTTTGCACAACTATCACATAATCACTAAGAAAATCCATTCTTCTAGGATGAGCCAAACTTCCCTATTGTGCTCCAAAAATCCTACATGCATCACCGTGAATTATTTCTCCTTTCCTAATCCTATAACACACTATGCAAACACTATAAACTTTCTAATTTCTATTACAAAAATTGGTTGTGCATTTATGTGCAAACTTCCCTAGTTCTGTTATACTTTCTCTTCCTTCTCATGCATTCTCCACTTTCACTTGTACCCATCTTAGCCAAAATTTTGTAGGATTTTCCTTATCATTATATTATGCTACATCAATAAATATTATTTAAACTAGTGAAGGGAAATTCCCCTCTAGTACAAATTCTTCATTTAGGGTTTATTATAATGAAATTGGGACATAGACATACATTGAGATAGAGATAGTAAGAGAAACATAGAGAAAGGATTGTTGTATTGAAGAGTACAAAGTTATGAATATAATGAAGTATTTACTTGGATAAAAAAATTACTTATTCTTAAGGTTAAATAATTTCTGATTAAGTATGCTCTTATGTTGTAATAAGCATCCATATTTTGTGCAAGAATCAAATTATTATGATATAATCATAAATATTGTTCTTAAAAGTGAAGTGTAAAAGAGTTCTAGAATAATCTATTTTTCTCCCTCTAAATCCCTTTTTATTAAAAAAACATGTGGAGGACCACATGCATAGTTTAATTGAGGAGGATAAAATATACCTACATTTTGAGCTCTAATATCTTATGGAAAAAAATACACCTATAAAAACCACATAGAAGAAACTTTTATAGTAGAATAAGTGGAGTTTAGAAGTCAAAATTCAAATATGTGTGGAAAACAATGGCATTATTGAGGCATGTGTTTATCATCAAGATATTCCAAAACTAGAAAAAAATATTTTAGAGGATGGAAAATTCAATGCTCCCAACACATAATTCATTGGCATCCTTCAAGAAAATATAAAACTTCAAAAAATAAAAGGTTGCAAGAAACAATGAAACTAATTTTATCCACATGTCACAAATCAAAAAGGGGAAGACATAAAATGGTTTAAGGCTTGAGGTATTTACACACATATAAAGGAGGAATAAGGATATTGGTATGTTATTACATGCCAGAAAAATGGAATATATATTTAATTTGGGGTGTGAAATGAAATGGTAAAGTGAATGCTAGAGGTTGGAAAGTGTTTAGTACCTACTAAATGTAGTGTACTCACCGTGCAAGAATAAATGATAATATAGAGCATGCAAGAATATAGTTAAGCATATATAAACTAGGAATTGATAAAATTGAAATGGAAAAATGAAAAGAAAGGTGGAGAACATGAACATATGGAAATGGAAAGGGTAAAGTGATTGTAGGAAAGTTACAAGGAAAGGAAGTTTGCAAGAAAAGGGAATGTGCATAGGAAGTATGAGACATCATATGAACATAAGCTATCTATGAAGATAGTGGTGTAAGGTAAAAATTGCAACACTCCATGGATTTTACAACATACAAAATAAAATGTGTTAGGGCCATGAAGTAAGGTTTGAATTAAGGAAAAGATTTCCAAAAATAAGAGTGGATATAAGCTCAAAGCCACTTGATATTTGGAAACAACTTGGTATTAAATGAAGTGGGTAAAGAAGTGATATTTCACACATGTGAAAGGAGTAAATGTGGCCATTAATCATCATTTTGGAGGGGTATAAAAGGGGAGGAGAAATCACTTTAGAAGTTACATTTTATTCAAATGAAAAAAATCTCCAAGTAAAAATGGAAATAGAGTTTTAATAGAAATTAAGAGCATAAAAAAGAACCTTTCTATCATTATAGCATAGATTAAGATATTGAAGGGTACATGGTAGTGAAATAATATAAAATAGATTCGTAAGAAACAAGTTACTACAAAGAAAGAAAGTTTTTCATAGCTTTGTTCAAACACCTAGACCGCTATTAACAAGGAGGTCAATATCATTCAATAGAAATGAGGAACTTTTGATATTTAAACCACCCTATGGTAAATAAAAATGATTATGAACTAGGAACATGAGAAATGATAGAAAAGAAGAGGGACATAAGAATATGACCACATATTAGTCTAACTCTTCTAATAATATCGGTTAAAGTAGTTTGGAGGAATAAATATTGATGGAAGAAGAAGTGGAGAGTAACATAATCAAGGAGTTTGAAGAATAATAAGAAGAGTATTTTATAGTAGAGGAACTAGATGACGATGAATCCAGAAACATAACCAACACCTTTTCTCAAATTAAGGAGAGGAAGTGCAAACCATGATTATTAGTAGGAGGGAAAAGGATAAGAATGAAATTCCCTCACCCTTGTCACCTTTAAACCTATAAATGTAATACCCAAAGTCTATCTTGGAAGGATAAAGTTGGTAAACCAAGTTTTAGATGTGCAAGATAAATAATTTCACTCATCACACACCTAGATTTGAAGGAACATTGTCCTAAAAATATTTGTGACAAACAAAGAGAAATCCCACCTAAGGAGACATAATTTTCATGATAGTGTAAATTCGATGCTTGAGAAGGTCATATTCGTGGAGCTTTTAAAATTTCCATACTTTAGAAAAACCAACATATTTGGTTTAATTTTTTTATCTTGTGCATACATGAAGGATAATTATACTTCACGAGTAGGCACATGAGAATCATTTTTGTGCTCATTAGTGAGGAAACTAGGATGGTAAATAATGGAGATGAATTAGGAGTGGACTTGTGTGATGATAAAGAGATCCAAAAAATGGATGATATTTTGAAGTATAAAAAGAGGTCCGTACATTCCCCATTTCCAACATTGAAGACCCAAAGAAAAGTGTTATGTTGTGGCTTGTTAAATCTAAGATAGAAACCATAGAAAGGTGGGTTGAGTTCAACGATTATTTTTTTCACATTTCCTATAAGATGAAAAATGGATGTGATATAACCTCTTCAAATACATCACATAAAGTATCAAGTGGGATGAAGAGAATGAGTGCCATAATGGTGGAAATTTAATTTGGGGTACAAACCTTATTCTATTGATATTCAACAAGATAGGGGTGCCATAGGTAAGTTGTCAACAAAGGTGGGTATATCCCAAGGATAATAAATATTTATCCAATAAATATAAGGAATTATCATCCCCACCACTCTAGAAAAATACTTGCAATTATAGGATTGGTAATTGGCTAAGGTATTTAAGAGATTCCTTTGAAGAAGAATGTAGAATTTTATGATGGCTACCAAAATAATTAGAAGGAGAGGTAGATTTTTCTTTCATGCATCATTAGTCATTGGTGTTCTTTAAGATGAAATAAGAGAACCTACCTCCATGGGATAAGTTTCCTATATCATAGTATTTGGTATAATCCATTAATCAAATCTAGGATGAAAATAAGTTGAACATTGATGCACTTTGTAGATTGACACAAACATGCACACCATTTTCAACAAGTATAATTATGTAAATAAGAAAATGTGCACATATATATAGGACAATTAAATCTTCCAAACCTACTTAGTAGAAATAATAGTAGTAGGAAACTAAATAGTATGGTTATTCTACTACTTGAATAAAAAAAAGAAGAAAATGGATCATTTGTAGGAAGTGGAGGATCTAGAAAAGGAATGTGTGTTCCTCCAAAGAAAAAGATGAAAATATACAAGAAGGGAAAAACAAAAAATTCATTTGATATCCCTCTAACAATACATGAGTGGTGCACAAAAGGTGAAGAGGAATAATATGAATAATATGTGGATGATGTCCTTCTTATGAGGATAATAAGGACAATATTGAATATAACATGAACTTACATGCATTTCACATAGTAAAATAGAGTCATAGGACCAGAGGAGGTACCAAAAGAAACACTTGTGCCATAACAAATGGAAAGTGACACTATAGTCAATCAAATGGATGTGCATGCCATAGAGGAAGGAGAGAAGATAGGAATAGGCATGCCAACATTTACAACTCCTCCAAGGGATCCCTCCCCCAAAACAAGTCTCGTGTGCATGGAATTTTGTCCTTAAAGTAGCTAAGATCCTAAGGACTCGACACTTTGAAACAACTACACCTCAAAAATTCCTCCATAGATCATTAATGTTGAAAAAGAAGAGGACAAAGAAATTTCATAAGGAGGATAGATAAATAGGGATGAAAAGGATGCAAAATATGATGAAGAATAATATAATGAAAAATATATGGGTTACAATGATGAGGAAGAAGATACCTAGCACCGTGTACAAAAAGGAAAGGGAATGTGAGATAAGGAACAATGTGAAGAGGGTGAAGGAATTAATTACAATGAAAAACATTATTCAATTTATTGTCTCAAAGTTTTATAAAGGTAAAAAAATAAAAAAATATTCTATTAGAACTATTTCAAGGATATGGTCATTGTTGGTGTATATGACTTATTTCATCTTCATTTGATGCCTTGTTCACCACATATGATTAGTCATATCACTTAGTGATTTCATAGGTCATTAGGGTTAGTTAGGGTTATGTCCACGTGTCATGCATAAGAGTTACACAACACTCTTATATGTACCTCTTATTTTTTTTATCTATGAGAATGAGAAAACCTATTCTTTCATACTTGATTCTCATTTTGTGATTCGATCTCTTTCTTACTACGTGGAGCATTCGTGAAACCATTGGAAGTGTTATCTTTTTATTGTGCACGGGGTTCCGTATTGAACCTTCTAGAACAATCTTACATGGCATAAGATTGAGGTTTGGTAAATGTGCACTACTTTGATTTCTAGTTACTTATTACTTCCTTTTTTGGTTTTCAATTTCTCGTAAAAGTTTTTTATTATCTTTTGGAATCTAATTAGCAGGTTTAACCATCTTATTTTTAAGTTTGTGTTGGTTTTTAATTGTGCATGTGTACGTTTCAGGTGTTTTCCAACTAGATCTAGCTAGATGCAACTAGGTTTGGAGGAACATATAAATATAGAGGTAGGATATTCAATTTGGTTTTATTAGTTAATTTTTAATTAAAAGTAATTTAAAAAAAAAAATCTATTTATGGACCTATTTTTTGGCCTCCTCTTCTTGGTTTGAATTTATCATTTTTGTTAACATCCCTACTCATTCCTCCTCCCTACCACCTCATTTGAGATCTTGTAGAGCTCCACGAGCTCCCTAACAAGTTACTCCTTATGGTTTATTTGGGATATGTTCCGATTTATTATTGAATGGTGTGTTTTGTATTGTGTTAGAGTTTTTGTGTCATTTTTGCATTATTTTGGATTTCTCATTGAGTCATTTCTTTGTTCCATTTTGTGAGTCAATATGCTGGTTGCTTTATTTCATATCTTTAGCTTGCATTGAGTCTAGTATCTTTGCATCGTGACATATATTAAGTCCGAGTTAAGCTCCCTTTCATTGGAGTTTTTTTCTCTCCCAAGCTTCCTTGTTTCTTGCCCTATGTTTTTCTGCAATTCATTTATCTCATTTACATTGGATTTATGCTTCCTATGGTTTTTTTATGCATTTTATCATGGCTATGTGTGGTTTCCTCTACTTATCAATGGAGATACATGTCGTTTATTGAGTGGCCCGTGTGGCTTGATCCACTCGTCTCTCTCTATTTACATCGACTCCCCTTGTTGTACTACCTTGACTCTTCTCCCCGCACCATAAGATCTTGTCCCGACCTTAGACCATCAAACCTTGCATGCATATTTCCTTCCCTAAGAATGCGTTGAGCCCTTCTTCCTCTCTCTCCAAAACTTGTGATCCATTTTGCAACGTTCCTCCGTTTGGCTCTCTCCCACTAAGATTTTCTCACCCTAACCTCGGTATTTTTCCTTGCTTTGAGCCCCCTTCCTCCGACTCACCTTTGGATAAGTTTTCACCTCTTGACTTTCTCAACTAAGCTCTGTGTCTACTTTGACCCCTTCCCTCTCCTCTTGTTTATCGAGCCCAATTTCTTTCTTTTTCCACGTTTTATGTTTTTAAACATTGTTTTAAATTAAAATAAACAATGTGTTTAAATTTGAGTGGGTGTTTTATCTAAGTTGTGAGGTTTTTATTTTATTTGAAAGTTTTTAGTATTCTCATTTAAAGGTGGTTATTTTATTAAAAATGGGTTTCCTTTTTTATTATTGTTAGGTCTTAATTTTGTATTAGGATATAATATTAGGGAGTTCTATAATTAGGGGTCTAATCTAATAATAGGTATCCTTATTAAAATTGTTATCTCTTTAATTAAATCTAATTTTCATTATTATTTTATTAACTTTGTTTTGTGTTATCATAATTTTTTCTTTTAATCGTTATTAGACAATTAGGCAATCTCATAGTGCATTTTTAGTGTTACAAGACATTGTTTTCTACTAACAAGTTTGATGGAGTGTGTAGCGACATTATTAGAATTTTTCCACCTTTTAGGAGCCCTTGTTACATCCTAGAATTCTCTTGGCCTCATTTTGAGACATTTTTCTCATTTTAATCTATTTTATTCACTTACGGGTTAGTGAGTGCATCTTCCACAACCTTGTGGCAAGAGAGCCTACTTCCCTTCTTTCTTTCTTTTGTGCTTGTTGACTTGTTTAGTTACACAAAACTAATCATATTGTGGTCTCCAAGCTTGTGTGGTATTTCATTAATTACAAGGTGAGTGACCAACCATTTCACATCACACAAACACTTGGGTATAATCAATGTACTACTTATAAAGTGATGCATTCGGGGGTGTTCATTTTGTGTGGTTATTTTCTTTCTGCTATTTTATTTTCTCACTTTTATCTACTATGGATCTTAATTTTGTTCCTTTTCTTACCCCATTTAACTATCACGAATGGAAAGATGTTGTGTCTCTCTCTTTGAGAAAAAAACTTTATTGGATAACTATGGGATTGCAAGTTAAACCAATAAATGATATAGAGAAACAAAAGTGGTTCGATAAATATGATGAATTTTTGGGATGTTGTGTCTTTATGTCTCACCATAACTACGTTTTCATATTAACATAGCCAAATCACCCAAGGAAGTTTGGGATGCCTTGGAAAATTTGTTTAGGAAACATGATGAAATGAAAGGGAATGAACTAAAAAATGATTCGATTAGTCTCAACCTTAGCAATTTGACACTCTCCAGGACTTTTTCACCAAACTCAAATTTGTAAGATTACAACTGAAAATTTGTGGAATTGACAAAAAGGAATCACAACTCATATTTTTTATCCTTTCCAAACTTGGTCCCAACTATTATATATTTGTCTCTACCTTTTATGCTACAAAAATATCACTTGGTGCAAGTTGGACTATGCCCTTCTTTAGTGATTTTTTTCTTATTTGACTAGATAACATGATAAAATAATTTTGATGGGTACTCTAAGATCCAAAAATACCATTCTCTCATTTTTGGTCATGAAAAACTAGGGTTTCAAAAGAGAATAAATAGAAAATTAAGGATCATGAGAATAAAAATGACTAATACACCACCAAATAAAAATTTTCCACTTCATCTTATAGTTTTAAATATCCTAAAGGATGGATTAAACATGGGTACTCGCACTTTGGTATAAATTATGAAGAAAAATGTTTGAAGAAGAAGATTGACCTCCTCATGAGTCTTCTTGAGAAGAACAACATAGGAGTTCCCAATTCTCTCAATCCATCTTCATCATCAAATTACAAAATTTCTAAGGAAAAAGACAATGGAAATGGGAAAGTGAAAGAAAAATAAAAACAATCAACTAAGGAGAAAACAAAGGAAAGAAATTCAGTTACATTTTTTCACCTAATCCTACATGGGTGATTGATTCGGGTAAATATCATCATTTTTCCTCATCCGACATTGAGTTTTCTTTATTAGAGCCATGTGACATGTCTTCTCTTTGGCTTGGTGATGACATTTATACATTGGTTTTTCGGGAGAGCGTTTGCTGAATTTAATGGTGGAAATTTCAACAATGTGCCTAGTGTTACTACACTTTTAAATAATCTCTTTTCAATTTATCAAATTAGTCACCTTATTTAGGGCACGAGGGTTGAGTTTACTCCATATTCTATTTATGTGAGAGATATACTTAGTGACGCCATCATTGCAGTTGGTACACTCGATTTAATCCTTTTCTCACTTTATTCCTCCTTCATATTCTTCATCATATTCACCGAATTGATGATATTTTTGATCTCACTTCTAATTATGATGGATTCTCTTCTATCTTGGTTTATTTCCATAGTGATGGAGACCCACTTCCACAATCCACTTATCATATACCACATATTGAGGATTTATTTTTTGATCTAGATACCTCTCATCCACTACGGACTTTTAAAGTAGTAAATCTATGATTTGGGACTCATCGAGACATTAGACACTCTTTTATACAATTACAGGATATTCCACCTTAATTTTTCTCTACTGCTTTGGATTCACCATCCCTTTATCAATTAATTGGCACTTCCACCTAACATATGGAGCATTGTTCCTTGGATAATGTTTCTTCATCTCTTATCTTCTTTTAAAAATATTATAGTTTATACATGATTATCTTATAAGTCCTTTAGTTATCGAGACTCATTTGATGCATCTTTCTTAAGTTGTTTTAGGAGATTATTTTATCTCTAGTAACTAGATTTTTTTCCTTGGGTTTTCATCCATTACTTGAGATTCTTATTTTACATGGGTACCTCATTAGGCCTAGTTGTTGGGACCTATTTCCCTTCTCCTCTTCTTCTTTTCTACTACTATTGTTATTTGTTCATGGGTACTTTATCAGGCTTAGTTATCAAGCCCCATTGACACATTTATTATTTTTCTAGGGATTTATCTTTTGTTTTGACTTTCCATAACCTCTACCTCATCTTTAATGAAGGGGTGTTGATGTATATGCATTTTTGTTGTCGGTAGGCACCTTGACCACCACATATGGTTATTCATATCACTTAGTGAGGTCATAGGTCATTAGGGTTAGTTAGGGTTGTGTCCATGTGTCATGCACAAGATTTACACAATTCTCCTAGATGTACCTATTATTTTTGAGCTGTGAGAATGAGTAGACCTATTATTTTATATTTTATTATCATTGTGTGATTCGATCTCTTGCTTACTACATGGAGCATTCACGATACCATTGGAAATGTAACCTTTTTGATGTGCACAAGGTTTTGTATTGATCCTCCAAGAACAATCTGATAGTCACAACAAGAATTATGAAAAAGTCACTATCCTTTACCCTAGATGCTTACATAGGTGAGGCCCAATTTGAAATCCCTCACTCTAACCTAAATAAATTTATGGATGCATTCAAGAAGGTTTTGGGATTTTTCTCATGGAAATTTTCAATTTGTATAAGAATCAGCTATGGACATGCTACAAAAATTCTCATAGAGGTCATGTAGCAAAACCTCACCAATAACACAAACAACCACTTACAAATAGAAAAAGTATAAGAGTTAACCAAGGAGATCTAAGAGAAAAAATTTGGAGAGGATCTCTAAGGATCGTGAAGATCCTATAGAGAAACATTCATGTGATGACTTAAATAACTTAATTTATGCAAAAGGATGGTCATTAATGAACCCTAGTTAGCCAAGTCACTACCAATAGATCAGGGGGAAGTTTAGATAAATTAGAAAATTTGGTGAGCATGCTCCTAAATGTTATGGAATTATAATGGGATAGTAGCACATATCAAACTAAAGAGGAACATGAGAAAGATAAATTTATTTGTGGTGATAAGTTGAATAATTTTGTTAACTTGGATGTCAAGCTTAGGAGAATACCACTCAAGTGGATAAATAATTCAAGATGTTTTTCAAACAATCCAATATTCTTGATCTGTGCAAGCTCCTAGAGGTTAAAAAGTAGAAATAATTAGAGACATAGGTTGATAATGATGACACCAATAAGGATATTTATGAAAAATTGATGAAAACATCAAAAATTTAGAAGAATAGATTGGTGAAAAATATAAATTCAAGAAATTTAAGAAAGAACACTAGATGCAATGAACAAGTGAGGTAGGGAAATTTTTTCAAAATTTTCATGAAGAAGTGAAATATCTTTAAAAATGTTTCAAGGAATTTAAAGAACTCCATAAATACATAGAATGAATGGCCCCATCCTTTAGAAATCCTTAGATCAGTGGAAGGTGCATGGATATTTATTCAAGAACATGGTACAAGAGGTATTTGAAGATGAAGAAAAAGGTTACTTGAGGGTGGGAAACCAAATTAGTATGGGGTGATGTTGAGCTCCTAAAATTTTATTTAATTATTGGTTAACTCCCGCATTGGGAAATTATGTTTATTATTTAATTATGTACTATTATTTTAACATGGATTTTATGGAAGAAGGATACCCATCTACATGAGTGGTTCAGAATAAAATGGGAAATCCACACACAAATATAGATCATGGATATAAATTTATATGCACATGGGTATTGAACATGCCGTAAGTAATAGGTGTCAAGGTAGTCAACATAGAGGATGATAGGATGTCAATGGCGTAATGGTGTGGATAATGTGATGATATTTTAGGGGAACATAACTAAGATACAAGGAAGCTTCTCTACCATTAATCTCGAGAGAGAAATATCTTATCATCAAAGGAAGCAAAGCTTCTACGTACTTATTCGCGATGGATGGTATGATCAAGAATAATTGTGGTGTAGATATATTGGTCTACATTGTGTTCTGTGAAAGGAGGGATATTGGGTTGGGAAAATATGAGTAAGTGAGTGTTTGGGGATGGTATGTCTTAATCTAGAAAGTTCATGTGAAAAAATAATGGGAGATGCTAGACAAGTTGAGAATAATCAAATTTCTAATAGTATAATCTATCAAATGAGATGGTGATTGTCATTATTGTCTTGTATGCCTTAAATTTCAAGAGCAAAAGGTTAGGGAATGATGTGTGATATAGATGGTGAATAAAAATACATGTCTCTTTGGAGTTCAAAAAGATATCATCCTATATGTTTTATTTCTCAAGTGAGTAGGATAGTGAGATAAATTTCCAACACTTCTTGCGACTATCTATATATCTAGAGTCATTCATAATGCAGAGGAAATAATCATTATGTCGTGTTTGCTATGATATAGAGAAAAGGATGGTGAAATAATATATTGATACTATTTTAGGATGATATAGAGCTAGAAATAGAGTTGTAGATATGTATGGAGGGGATGTCCTATCGAATTATATATTTATGTCTTCTCGGATCAGCAAGTAAGATTGTATTGTTTTTTGTGTTCTTGTACTTAAAATAGTATGACTATGTGTTGAAATTTTTTAAGGTTATTGTTGATGGATTTTGGTATTTTTGGGATCTATAATACATGTGTTTGGATGTGTTTAACTCAAGTTTTGGATCTGATATCCATGTTTGTTTCAGTTTATTATTGTATTATTTCTATTAGCATAATTAAGTAAAATGAAATGAAATTAAATGATAACTGGAATTATAATTTTCAAAAACTTAATTTCACAACACATACAATACACACCTTACAATTAATGTTTATATTTCACTACTCTAGTTGATATCAAAAGTAAATCTAATAACTACATAATGTTTTTTTAATTTTATTTTTAATGAAGTTAAAATCTGAAACTAACCTAAATCTTAAATGTCAAACACTATATTTTAATCTAAATTTTTTTCTAATCCCATAGGTGGGAGAATCTTAAAGCATGGAAGTTTCATATTTTCAATATATTAAGCACAAATTCAAGAAAATAAGTTTAATGTAACATAATTTTGGTTATGTTTTCAAAAAAATTGATTAATTATAAGAAACTAAATGTAAATATAAAATAAGTATAAAAATAAACAGAATTAATATAATCTCAAACTCTTTATAAAATAAGAATGCAGCTTATCTTTGATTTTATTTCTTATAAACATAGTATAATACTCCAGCTTAATGATCATTAAGATTGACGTGATGGAAATTTTTTGAGTAGAAAGAGATTAGAAGCTAGGTGTACCTTGGAATAAGAACAATTATTATATTTATAGCTTGTTCAAGGGGAGAAGATAGGTTTGGAATCCTTTGTGTTCTCTTCATGAGTGATAGTAGAAAAACAAGGTTCTTGGGGTGCTTAGTACAAAAATAAATCTCTCTTGGGCTTGGCCTCTCTTTCTGATAAAAATGATAACACTAATATTCTATAGAAATAAATCTTCCAAATATGTGAGAGGGGAAGTAAATGAGAATTTAATTTTCCTTAATAGAAATATTCCAAGTGATCTCAATCTCAACTTAAGATCAAAAATCAAATATATGGCTTAGATTAGATCCCTAGATGGTGAAATCAATTACTAGGAGGGGATTAGTTAACTAGGCATAAAAATGAGGTGAAATACATGTATGATCTAGAAATATGATCAAAAATCACACAAAGGAAGTGTTATTTGGACTCAAAATTAATTGGAGATGGAACTATTAGTTCTTGTAGGGTCACGGAGGAGGAAAACCCATTAGTCCTTAAAATTAAATCTCCGAGGGAAGAAACACTACTACCACATAGAAACAAAACCACCATAGTAGGGAATAGTACCACCATGACAAGAAGTAGTAATGCCATAGTGATTGTATGTTGATTAAGAAAAGGGGGAAAAAGAGCTTTAAGGAAGGAGAAAAGGGGTTTAGAAATAATCTTGAAGGGTCAAAGAGAAGTAGAAATAAGTATAAGGGGAATCAAAGGGATTCGAGGGTTGTCTTGAGAAATTTAAAACATCTTTTCATGTTTTTGGAGATCCTCATCCTCATCATCAATGGGTATTATTAATATGACACCATGTAAAATGGGGTGTGTATAGGTAGCATGTAAAGGAAGCATGTAGATAATGTATTCATTGGGAATTTGTATGAATGGGAAAGTATAACACGCCAAAGTAATAATTGGGCTAAAAATAGTAAATCAATTTCATCTCTAAACATGTGCATGTAAAAAGGATAAAGTGGCATGTGAAGCAGTTTTCAAAGGTATAAAATTAATAGAAATAGAGTTCCAAGAATATATATAGAAGCATGCAAGGAAAATGAAAATTCATCAAAAATTTAACTTACATGGGATAAGGGAAATTTTCCATGCTACAAAAAAATGATGTAATATCATGTAGCATATATGTTTCCTCTATGTAATATTTCATTGTAAAATAGATAACCCAAGGGGTAATTATAACTCTTATTCAAAATAATGATGGGACAGTCACATGTAGTATAAATATCCCAACTTTTCCTAGCCTTATCCCCTAGTCACATGGAGATTATCCTCTGTCACGATAAGCCAAACATGGCTTAACTCAAGAGAGGTAAAATTATTTTCAAGGTGGCTAATGTTTTTCTAAGGGATCACAAGTGAGTATTGAATTTGAAAGTAGATAAAACTCGTAAGAAGCATATTTTTATACTATAAAACCCTTTTAAGGTGGATTTTTTTTTAAGGTGTGTGTTTCTTTTAGTTCTTCTCAATGACACTACTTTCATTTTCTTATTCATATTATATGAAACATCTGTTAAAACTTGAAATTTTTTATTCACACTACATTATAAAGTGTCATATCTTAGGGTAATGTAATAAAAAACTAAGATAAAGTTCTATTTTAGGGGTTTCATCATGTGTTTTGGTATTAACCTCTATTCTTTTGTTCTCCATCTAAATTTAGAGAACTAATATTCTTGAAAACAAGGGATATATTATTTTTTCGTATTGCATGATATAATGCCCATCTTCTTGGATTTTTCTTGAGCTTAATCACTATAAGTAGAAGATGAAGTGGTAAAAAAATGACATGGTATATAGATTAATATATCTCACTATTCTCAAGGATGTTTAACATCAACTTGTATAAATTGATTTCTCTTTCACTTTTAGGAAATTAATTCAAAAATTATATGAATACCATGATTCTCCATCTAAAAGTATTTATTCCTCATTAAACCATTCATGCATGGAATATACATATATTGATATTTCTCCTCCTCTTCTTTATGGAACCATATGTATAGTTGAGGACAATAAGACTACTACTTCAGATTCTAGAGTCACTTATTAAAGACCTTCGAGTAATTATTTATAGCAAGATCATAACATCACTCTCGTACATGTTGCTACTTTAGAGTCTTGAGTCACTTCTTTGAGAGATTCCGGTCATTATTTATGGTCATATCATGACATTCACCCTGTACTTGTTACTAATTTAGAGTCCTAAGTCACTTATTTGAGAGATTCTATTGATTCTTTGTGATAAGATCATGACAATAACCTTATACATATTTCTACTTCATCATTCATAGTCACTTCTTCAGTATCCTTTGGTGATTGTTTATAGCATTATCATGATAATAAACCTGTTCTTATTTCTATTTTCAATTTTAGAATTTCTTCTTTGAGGGATTCCACCGATTCCGTATGATAGGATCATATACTTATTCTAGATTCACATCATTGGGACACATACCTACTAAACATCACCTCTTTATTTGTAGAGTCACCACATTTCATATCTAGATGAAATCATTAAAGAAATTTCTCTCCTCTTATAGTACATTCCTCCATCACTGTCATTTCATCATATTTTATATTTTCTTCCTTAAGGGATTCTCGTGACTCTCTACAAAAATTTAATCTTCCATCACATGTTGTTTCATTAGAGTTTAGGGTTACTTACTTTAATACTTCCATGATTTTTTAAACCAGGATCTTCATGTCTACATGATTCACTTCATTGGGAGGTCTACTTACTAGACATTTCATATCTATTTGTGGAATCTCACCTTTCATATCTTGATGACAGTATTGGAGATATTTGTTCCCTCCTTAATATAAACTATGATATAGTTACTTCTTCTACCTCTCTATATGTATTTTCTCCACCATTGCATGCTTATATGGTGACACCACCTGCACTTCTTGAATCTTATGATTCACCTCCATCATCATTCATGTTGACAACTTTCACGGGATTACCTTATTCTTGGTTCATCTCTCATACCCATGTTGGCAACCATTTTGAATGTTATCTAGTACTTGATTTGATTCATCAAAACTTGTTATATTTAAGAATATTATTTTTAGTAGAATCTAGATATATTATTCATTTCCTCTACCTTTGATCCACATTTTGAATGTAACATTGGTAATTACTTATTGAATTCTACAAGTATTCCTTTATTCAAAAAAATATTATTCATCTGTGGGATCTATTGGTAGGTCATGAGGCTTCATATTTTGGAGGGTCCAGTTATTCCTCTCTTCTTTCTCTCTCTATTTATAGGTGGATTCTATATTTTCTTCTGGGGTTTTATCTACTAAGGGATATTTTATGCACTTTTATTTTCTCTTTTTTAGGGGGTGGGTTTCCTATGGGTTTTCTATTTTTTCCATGTTATGAGTGATTTTATATATTCTTGGGTCCCTCATTAGACATATTTTATGGGACCAATTCTTCTACCACAAAATTTGTAATTAAATAGGGTGTTAGTGTAGCTATTTATTCCATTGCATGGTTTTTCCTACACATGTATTTATATTTTTTATATGCCATCAAGATATATTTGTGTTACACTTCTCAAAAATTATAGGTAGTGGTTAAACTTTCCCACTTCCTATTTATAAACCTCTTGTAAAGGTATTTTCTTATGCATTATGATTACAAGCTATTTTTTGGATCATTTTTGGTTCCTCTATCTTGTAAATTTACTCTCTTTTTACTTTCATAGTTTATAAATGCTCAATTTTGGCCCACATCCTGAGAAGGGAGACATACAATCTGATATTAAATTTAATAACAATCTACCTCCACCTAAGGGGGAGAACAAAAAAGTTCAAAAAAAAAACCTATCCAAACTCTAAGAATACAAGATACAACATTTTTTAGGACATGTAATAAATCAAAGATAATATCACACTTCATGAACTAGCTCAAATCACTAAAAATATAATTATTGCTTAAATACTTGACTGAAAAACATATTGTATTAAAAAGTGGACATTCTCATACTAATGCCTCCCTTTATAAATACAAAATTGAGGTTCCCCTTTCTTACTCAGAGTTAGAATCTCTGGCAAGAATGTACATAATTATTGGTATATTTTATCTCCTTAGCTAATGTGATACATATTGGAATTTAAAATTAAACTAGGATTGAAACCAATTAAATCAAATAGAAGAGTGGTACAATTGAAAAATTGAGGTGATACTACCGTGAGAGGTACTCAATACACACATGCAACTAGCCTCTAAACAAAGGGTTCACTATTTATTATACATATAAGTTGTAGACATGCTAGAATTTAATGTGGTTTTGTTATGTAAAGACTAGTACAAATATTTAAATGAGTAAATGCCTACTTGTTTTTCTCATATGTGGTTACCTTGGAGAGGACTATACAATCAAATCATGGTAGATATGGAACAAAAGATAAAGCGCGTGTTTACTAAATACAATGCTAAGAATTGTATAATCAATTTAGATTCTAAAGACTTGGGAATATACACTTGAAAAAAAAAATCTCATATAGAAGCTCATCACTCAAAGCATGGTTCCAATGATGTTTGGAAACTACACTTTGATCGTGCAAGATCAAGACAAGGATTAAGAAATGGAGTTTCACTTCCATATCCAAATGGTAAACATCATCATGTTGTTTATCATTTAAAGTTTCCTTATACTAATAACATGAATGGTTACGAATCTCTCGGTCTTATGATTGTTTTTTCCATCAAGTATGGCATTAAAAATTTAGTTACTTTTTGAGATAATGATTTAGTGGTAAACTAGTTGAAGAGAAAATTCTAATGTAAAATATCTTACCTATGGAAGTACAAGTATGGATTTTAGGATTTAATTGAATATTTTAATTCTTTAACATTTATTACACTACTAAAGAATAGAATAGAACTACATATATTTATGATATAGCTGCCACATTATGACCATTTGAAGAATCTCAATGGAATAAGTCTTCAAGATTAGTTTTCCCATGCCCAAAAATGTTTGATAACATTCATAATTTTTAATTCCTTTTTGATGATCATAAGATCATGCATTTAATCACTAAGTTAGATAAGTTTGATTCTTAGATATTTGATTAATAGAATATAAATGATGAGTTTGTGGAGGTTAAATAAGATCATCACCTCAAGTGGGATGATGGAGTAATAAATTTGAAATATATAAAAACTCAAAAAGCGATAGTATCATTGAAGAGATTATTTTATCTAGATATTCCCCTAGCAAGAAAAAAAAAAAAATAATATCTCTAAATAACTAAAGACTTGAACCTTAATTTCGGTAAAATAACCCACAAAATTTCTTTATTGGAAAATTTTACACCACTAAAAAGTAGGAAAATTTTAAATAATTTCTAATTGATTATAAATATATCATAGATTGGTCTTAATAATATTTACAAGTATTTTATCCTGGAATTGTTACCTACACAATTACCATTTAAAATAATTATAAACCTTGTAGGAAAATAAAAAGACCAATTAATCATATAATTGATCCCACAATTCATAGATAAGTTCAAAAGATACTCTCTTCCAACATTATTTTTGTGAGACATTCTACTTGGGTATAAAATATTGTTCTAATAATAAGAAAGAATGGATAAATCATGTTATGTCTATATTTTAGTAATTTAAACAAATCCTCAACCAAATGTAATTATCACCTCCCTCTTCTAGACGAGGTTCTACAAATAGTTAGTGGTTTTAAAATTATGTATTTTTGATGGATTTTCAGGCTACTATCAGGTCTTAGTAGATATAAAGGCTATAATGAAATTTCCTTTACCACTCAATAGAGTATATTCTCTAATAGAAGAATGAAGTTTTATTTTATCAATTATAGAGCTATGTTTCAAAGAGCTATGGATTAAGATTTCCAAGAAATTATCGGTGAATGTTTCATTATTTATATGTATGATCTTACATTATCTTCTAACAAGTCTCAACATCCACATCACTTGGAAATAGTTTACTATTTTTACATGTGTGTAGTTAATTTGGTATTTCTCTTACTCCAAAGAAGAGTATTTTTGTTATTACTAATGGTAATTTTCTGGTCATATCATCAAAAATAAGGTATCACCATTACTCCCAATAGAGATTAAGAAATTTATAATATTTCCTTACTAATCAATAAGAAAGAGATGAAATCATTATTTCAAAAGATCATCTTTCATTTTGGGGAAATTTCCACAAAATTTAATGTTATGCTAAAATAATATGTTAGGGTTGAATGGAATTTTCAAGATAAGTTTGTGTTTCAATAAATAAGTTTTTTTCATGTAGGATCCTATTTTAAAAATTATTTATTTCAATGAATATTTTTACATATACCCTTTTTCATCACATCACACTATTACAAGAGTCCATAAATGCAAATTATTCTGAGAACCATAAATATGTATTAACAACTATTGAATATTTTACTAGATGAGAAAAATTTGTGGCCATTAAGAATAGTGCAACCAAAGAAGTTATCAAACTCCTTGAGGACAATATTATCAAAAATATTGGTTGTCCCTTTTCTCTTGTATGTGAAAATGGTTTATCCTTTTATTCTATTGAATTCCATGAGTGGGCTTATGATCACCATATTACTATAAATTTTTCTTCAAATTATTACCCCTAAGTTAATGGATTAGTTTATTCCACAAAAAAGTTATTGATTCCATGAAGGATATAGATTTAGAAAACCCAAGGTCATGGAATTCTCTCTTTGAATATGAACTATGGAAAAACAAGACCATTATTAAATCATCTTTGAAAAACATCAGCATATTTTTTGGTTTATGCAAATTATTTCAAATTCTCCATCACTTTGTAGTTGTTAACTCATCAAATCTTATGTGATTATATGGTTGGAGGTGATAAAGTTAAAAACAAAATTTTAAACTTGATAGAATAATAATATGCCAAGGAATAGAGAACTTTGAAGCTTTAAAAACATTAAAAATGGTTAAACATCAGTTTGATAAAAGAGAAAAGGTAAAATATTTCATAATTACATATATAGCATTAGTTTGGGACAAAAACATGAAAATAATGGACAAGATTCAAATTTAAATCCTTTATCAATTACTCTTTATCATATTGTAGAGCCACTAGACAACAATGCATTTAGCGTTAAATATTTATAGGGAATGATTTACCCGTAATAGTCAATGATCAGCACTTGAAACACTACTTCATAAACATAAAATAATCCGCCTCCTCTAAATGGTCAAGTAAGATGTAGAGAAGTGGGATTAGGTTCCATGCTTTCTTATAGTAGTTCCTATTTTTAAATAATGGAAAACCTATTATAAGCTTTCTTTCTCGTACAAAATTATTGTTGTGAGATATAATCTAAAGGAAACATCTCAAATAGTGATTATAATTAGGAACTCTAAAATTAATTTGTGTCTCTTGGATTTTTAAATAACTATGAGAATTTCTTCTTGTGTTTAATAATTATAATTGTTATTGTAATTGTTTGTGATTTCTTAAAATTTGTTATACTCAAGAGAGTCACAAACACCTTCTTCAATTTAAATCCTCATGCAAAATGTATGAAAGAGTTGTCTTGAATTATTATATCTTGTAGCAACATTATTATAAGATCCTAAACTAGTTCATAACCCCTAAAATCATTTCAAAACAAAATAATAAAGAGAAAATAATCCTTTGAAAAATTCAATCATCTCTAGAATTTTTTTAAAATATATATGCTAAAAAGTTTCCTAAAGGTGTTATTCAAATAATATCCATTGGGGCTATGGACACTCAAATGTAAATGGAGAAATGATTTTATTGGAACCAAATGTATCTATTTCAAAGTTAAGGACACCCAACTAATAGTACAGAAATGCTTAAAATTATTTATGTAAAGGAGTCACGGGTTTTTAAAATTTCTTAAATAATTCAATTTTAAATTTTAAATTAGGATGGATTAATGCACATCAACACACATGTTGAATCTTAGAAGTGTATTAAATTAGTATGTAATAAATAAAGAGAAAAAATATTTTTGAATATTATTCATGTATGCAAAACATTCTTCTTTTCTATAACATTTTCCTCAAAACCCAAGAAAGTTTATGTTCTAAATTATAAACAAGTTTAGAGTGTTTTTCCTCTAGTTGTTTCCATTTTTATAGATAAAACTCCCCATTTTAGAAATAAAATGGAGACCCCATTTTTATAATTTATAGTAATGAGTAGTAACTTCCAACTAAAATTTCAAAACCCTTGACCTTCCCTTTAGGACAAATAATGAGATGTAAGAACATGTGAATGGAATTCAAAGTTATTTTTTCTTGCGATTTAAATTTTTTCCACTTTGATTAATTATTATTTATATATAAAATAATATTTCAAGGATATATTTTAGTGTTTATTGTGTCTATGGGTATTTTTCAATAAAGAAATATGAAAATATTTATACCCTTTTGATGGATATTTTACGTATTATGTTCAAATGACACTCAAACTCTTTGTTTCTCCATTATTTTGAAACTATCAAATTTAGCTCAAGAATAAGACTCTATGGAAGGTTTAACTTCACTTATTATCTCCACATGTTCACAATTGGCATTCCATCATATAATGGAAACAAGATCCAAATGTTTAAAATTTTGATACAATGCGGGGTACCAATGATCACCATGTGTTCAAAATAAACACTTTTTAGAAAAGGGAAGCTATCAAAAATTTAATACCTAAGTTGAAATTTTTCAGATGTGTAGGGCACTTGTGAAGGCCACATGATGAGAATATATTACAAATTTATTCATAGTCTTCAAAATATTCAAAATAATTGATCAAGACCATGTTTTAGTAATCCATTTTGAATGAGTCCATAGTTCTCTAAGTTGATCATGAGGCCAATGGTTTTCATTTGTTGATGATCCATCTAAAAGGTAGAAATGAGAGTGCGTATATAATTAATTTAAAATGAGGGGTTTCAATGGAATCCACGTGAGCCTGATTAGAACTCTACATGAATCAAATAAATCCAAAGCCAAAGGGTATGAAGCTTTCCAAGATGTGGTGACACTGATGACTACAAATTTCCCATGATCGCCAAAGTGAGTTAAAGGTTTCATGGGAGAAATATAGAGCTAAGGAATTTACGATTAAGTTTAGTCACCAAATTCAAATGTATTTATTATTGTAAATTTTTAATTTGATCAACCATATGAACCAAGAATAACGAGAAAATATTAAAAAGACTTGCATTGAATAGAAAGTGATTCTAAAATCCCTCTTTTTAATAAAATTTTGGTATAACATATATGATCCATTTCTTAGTTAATTTTTAGAGATTTTTAATGAGATTAAAACTTCCATATGATAGTTGAATACACATACCAATTAGGTAACATGGTAAATAAAATATGAAACAAAAGAAAGGTGAATCTACTTTAAGTATAAAGCAAAAATTTTGAGATATTCAATTCACAAAAGATTTCCTTCTCGAATTAATAACTATAGTGATATATTTTGGGAGATTAATGATAGTGATAAATTATATAAAGGTAAGGATATCTCAAAAGAAGATCAAATTTACTATGAATATATTCAATCAATCGTAAGTGCAGCAAGTTGGGGGACTAAAAAGTGGACACCAAATCCTGAATTTTACATCAAAAACAACAAAACATCAAATTTGCTCTTTCGTGGACTTGAACCATGCCAAAAAATGAAAAACATGTAACAATTATGGTACCATCACATAGGGGAGACTGTTAGCTTTGTATAAATATTGATTTTTAAGTGAATAGAATATGATAAATATCATTTTATAATTTTTTACTAATAGTATGTCTTTAAGACACTTTTTCCCATGAATGTTCATGTCTACGTTTAAGACTCGAAACTTTGTTTTCACTAGTCATAATGTGATAAAACCTATGCCATCCCAAATTGTGGTAAGATTCTATACACGTTCAAAAAAAAAAGTATTTTATTTCGATATTTTTAATGATGTTATGGCATGCAAATGGAAAGTGCTCCATTTTCTTTATGTTTTCATACCACTTTCACAAAAAAATCATAAAAAAATATTTCTCAAAAAAATACAAAATAAAATCTATCCCAAGATAGACAATGACATCTAAATTTTCACCAAAGGAAAAAATATATATCAAGTTTTGGTCATCCAAATCGTGGGCAAATGAACTACAATCTTATAGGATTTTTTTAAAATACCAATTCATTGAATTTTGAGTGTTTAATATAGCTAAACTTGTCCATTTTTAAAAAAATAGTAGTTTAGAAACTAGATTTTGGATTCTATGATTCATATTTCTATATTTTTTTCTAATTTTGAGTGCATGCATTGCTAATAATCCCTACAAGTTGATATTTCATTGTTATTTGCAATATGACGTCCACTTATGACCCTTTTTGGCCCCCCAACTTGTTGCACTTACCTAATCCTAGAATTTGAGCTTCATAAAATTACATCCAAACCACAAAATCCCTATGGAGACATCTTTGGGGATGTTTTATATACATACATTCTTCAGGATGGGAATATTATCTATAATAATATTCAAATATTCATCACCTTAGAAACTATTGAAACATTCAATAATATGTATAAATGGACCCTCCTAATATTTCTTACAACTATGATATTGTTAATGAACACATGAATGAAAGGAATGTGTTTGAAGATTTAAAATATTAGGAAACATATCCCACAAGATTTAAACACAAACCAAAATTGATGTCACCTATTGTGTTATTTAGAATAGGGGTCAAAGTAGCCATTATATTTTTAAAAGGTTAAATGGGGAAAATATGGACGACCATGTTAATTAGGAATGGGTTCCTTTGTTATGTATGGTCCTTAAAGATAAGAAATTAGATTTTTGAGAATGTTTAGAACTCCATTTTAAGTTATGGTGGGATTGTGCAATGTAAGAAGGAAGTTTCAACATGATTTCTTATTTGTAAACCTAATTTATGTTTACTCACCTAAAATTATTCATCCTCAAATTGGTTACCCACTTCTACTTTTTTAGTGTATTTTATTTTTCCTAGATTATATAATCACAACCATGGCCCTGCAATCATATATATCTATGAGGATTTTGACCCTTCTATCTACTTGGTTATTCATGGTTTATTGAGACCTATAATATTCCTATTTATACAAGAATAAATCAAATTAGTTGGATCATATTGGTATAAAAAACATTGTACCATTTTCATAATTGAAGGGTATTTTACACCCCTATTCAAAATTTGAAGACTTGAGCTCTTGAGAGACTTGTAAAAATAATAATAGTTTGGAAATTTGATAATGGTATTATATGTTGATGTAAAAATTTCTAAAATTCCTTGCCCTCATCTCCCATTTTCAGTTAGAATATTTTAATTCACAACATATCCTATGTTGCACAAATTTTCAAGGTAGCACATGAAATATGAGGGCCTTGAGGTGAGTATTTTTAGGAGATAGGATCCTCAAGAAATGGTTTTAGACATTTTCAAACCCTAATCTATAAGTACCCTAGACATGGGTGTACTATACTTCAACATATGACCATTTTCATAAGAATCCATCTAGTGTGGCTTGAGTGTTGGAAAAACATAGATATTTAGGATTGTTTAATGACCTGAAGGTGAAAAATTTCAAGAATCATCACCACCTAGTTCTTTTGAAAATACAATTGGTGGTTTACATATAATTATCTTGACGAAACTTCCTCCACTCCATTATCTGATAGAAAATACATTAAGAAAAATAGTAAATGATTCTACCTCTAATTATAGTATACCTACAAGTCATGTGTTGGTAATGGTGTCAAAACATTATGTTTTAATCATTCCATTACATATGCCTACAATGAGATAGGCTAGTGAAACTCATACTAATGTAGTGAGTGACAAGGGAAATAATTTTTTTGTTGATAATAGTTGAATTAATAAAAGATTCCTCCACTCCTCCCATAATTCAAAAATGTCATATTTCCATTACCTCTATAATTAGTATGGTAAGAACTACTATACCTACCCAAGTTTTGATTAGTAGAGGTGCTTCTAGTGGTATTTTCACTTATCCTCTTCCCACTTCCACCATTCCTCCCATTTTTCTCATACTCCTTCGTCTCCCAATTTCACACAACCAATTACTTCCACTTAACCCACTTCCACTTTTATCACCTTTCTACCCTCACCATCATCGATTGTAATCTCTTCAGTCATCACTAGAAATGTTTCTTAAGAATACCCTTTAGAAGCTCATATCTTTCATGGAGATGACGACTTTGTAAGGATTAAATATTACCATGGCCCTTTACTCTTGAATCATTTTCTTCTCTATCCCCTTACATTTATTCCCAAGTTCCCCCTCATCATGTGACATTCCATATTTCAGTCGTTCATCCTATTTTTATTCCTATTTAGGATAGTCCTTCCACCCTTTTACCATTCCCATGGTATCTTCCACCATGATTTCCTCCACTTCTGAAAAGATCTCAAAATATCCTAAAGAAATAGTGGAGAAACTAAAAATATATTTTAAATAAAAACAAATGTTAATAATATCACATGACCCTACTTACCAATCTCATGAGGTCACTTTGCACTATAATAAGAAGGATAATATGTCATAAAAGGTTACTACTAACAAATTAACTCAAGAGGGAAATTAAATTCTAATCATGATAGAGGAAGACATTATGGTCATGTTAAGAAAGATAGAAAGAAGAGGTTAGCATATAATTTATCTATTTAATATCATATAATATTATCTCAAAATAAGAAAAAGGAGTAATGAAAGAGGCAAGGGAAGAGGCTATTTTACCAAGATTTCATGTTTTTCTCCTCGTACTCTTTTCTCATAGGTACACTAATCCCTAAAGAATCTATTTTCTAATTTAAGGGATATCCCATCTACCAAGGATTGAGAAATCATTTTTGAGTGGGGTTAAATGGATTGAAACAAGAAGTTGATGATATGAAGGAGAAGATTAATTTAATTTCTAATATTTTCAAGAATAATTTTCTTTCTAATGATCCTCTCATGATTGTTTATGATGTGATAAATAATGAAAAATAATTTATCTAAGGATAAAATTCAACTTTAATAAGCTTATTTCCTTACAATCATTGTCAAGAATTTGTAATTATTTCACCACAATAGAATTACTCTATATAAATTGGGTTAACTCAACTTATTCATTCATTGGGAAAGGTATATTTATTAGAAAAGTATTATTTAGTTTTACTTTAGTTCATGGCTTCATTTAATCAAAAATTGGAAAATATGAGCAAGAAAAACAACACACAAATACATGGCTTCATCCTCATAACTTAATTGAAACTTGACAAGGATAAGAATATCAAGCTATTTTTAGGAGGAATTTTGCTAGAGTATGTGCAAGTTATAAATATGATTGAGGATTCATGAAATTCATTTATCATACACACCAATTTTGTCGACCAAAATTATCAAATTTTTAAGTTTGAATAGTATTGAGCAAAATAGAAAAATTCATGAGATTTCATTTATCACACAAATTCAAATTTATTTTCTTTCTTATGTTATTTTAAGGGCTTTTTAAATGAAATATGAAGGCCACCAAACACAATGATTCCTACTATTAGTTATTCTTTAAAAATTAAAAATTTCTTTGTAGGTAGATAAATGTAATTATGGGATCTTTTACGTAATAGATCTTCTAGTTTTTCTAAGCCTTAGTTTAAATTTTATCTTTATTTATTTAGTTCTTAAAATACATTGTTGTTTAGGAAGATTTGAATCATACATAGGATGTGGTTTCATCCCATATTTATCTATATTATCCCTCAAACACACACACGTAACCATAGTGTAACTCCTGGGTGCTAATTTCCATCCCATGCATCTCATCCACATGAAACCACAAGTTGACACTTGGAATGATCTGATGAAAACAAAAATTGTGTGTACCCTTTTCCCTTTTTCACTTATTTTTAGGATGCAACTCCATATCAACTCTCATCAAACCCTCATTAGGATTGTTTGAGTCAAAATGGAGTTAAGGTATGTAAGTGAGATCAAAAGGATTCATGTTAAAACACTTCACCATTTCTAATTTTCAAAGATACATTTTTCCCTCCTAATTATCACTCGATTGTGTGTATGTTGCTAGAAATGTGCTTGGAACCTCGTATACTAAAAATAGAAATTTTCCCATACCTATCAAACCCCTTTTTCGATCCTCGTGATATTTTAACATCTCTTTGTCAAAAATACCTTTCAAATGAATCAAACCTTTCATAAAATGATGTCCTACATTATTTTCAAAGTGGCGAGAAAAATTTTGCTAACATAAAAACTCATTTTTCATATATATATATATATATATATATATATATTTCGCGATTGACATCTTCAAATAGTGGAGCAAAAAATCCTTATGAAATAACAAAACTTTTGAGACCACTCTCATCCTTATGAAATAATAAAATTTTTGAAACCACTTATAAAATTAGTAAGTCTTCCTAAGCATCATAGTCTATAAATAGTAAGTTTTGTAAATATCTCATTTTTATAGTTATCATTTCTCTATACACATCAAGAAAACTCAAGAGTGTCAAATTAGTAACTAAATATTGAATTATTAAAATAAGTATTACTAAAAATAGTAATTATCAAGATATTGGACAAGAAACAAGGATGTTAAGCCTCTCATGTTAAAGAAAGAGCACCTAGATATGTTTGGGATAGCTACGAGAACATCATGGTGATTTGTAAAAACTCGTGGTTTCACAATATATACTTTCAGTTGAGAATGTGAGTAATTCTTGTTTCTAGAAAAGGACCTATTTCAATGAGGAGAAAATGAAAAAGAAGGTGTTAGAGCATCTTCAAGTTGATTCCATTCAAAAAAGGTGATATATTTCTCACGGCAGTGAATTTTGAAGCCAATGTGAGTAAGGTGATGATCTCTTGTTTTTACTCCAAAATTGTGTTAAAAAGGGTCATCGTGTTTCCATGATACATAAACCATCTTGAGTTTTTGGTTCCCATCTTGATCATTTGTATCCTTTACACCATATTTGTAGAGTTTTGGTTTCTTACTTGGTATTACCTTTCCATTCCCATGATTGTTCCTCATTGTGCTTATGCCTTGCCTGTCATTGATCATTAACATTTTGAAATTTTTAGAGTCAATAGAAAATCCTTCATGTTTTGGTAATTATTTCCCTCTTATTGAAACCCTTTGGAAAAGGATTTAATCATTTTTACAAAATTTTGGTTAAAATTAGGAAAATCATATATATGGGGAACAAGTGGTATAGTTCCCTTTTGTTGGTGTATATGACTTATCTCATGCTCACTCGGTGTCTCACAACCTCATGTGGTTAGTCATATCACTTAGTGAGAATACGTCAATAGGGTGAGTTAGGTTTGTGTACACATGTTATGCCAAGGAGTTACATAGCACTCATATATGTACTTCTTATTTGATATATGAGCTTTCCAGGACACACGAGTGTCTTTCTATACTTGTTTTCCTTGTGATTCATTCTCTTGTTGATTATGAGAAGCATTCTTATCCCCATTGGAAGTGCATCCCTCTTCAATATGCATGAGGTTTTGTATTAATCATTTCAAAAAAATCTGATATGGTATTAATCTTGATTAGGCATTTATTTAATCATAAATTAAACGTTTTATTAATCATCTTTTATCCTTTTTATCCCTAAAACTAGAAAAATTGGTGTTTTCTAAAAGTGTGATTTTAAGTGTTATTGGGAGTTTTTTATACTAATCATTTGTTGGAGTGTGTAACACACCTTTTAGCATTTTTTTTCTTCCAAGAGCATTTTGACATCTTGGAGGTCCCCGAGATTCATCTTTAGACCTTTTTTGCATTGTAATATCCCTTATTCTTGCTTGTGAACTAGTGAGTGCATCTACCACAGTCTTGCAGCAAGGTGAATTCTGTTGCGGCATGAGATTCTCTTTCTTAAAACAAGACTTTTTTTCACCCCTTCTCTTTTTTTAAGCTTGTTGTTCTTGTTTATGGTGTCGATTTGTTGGGATCAAATTTTTTTATTGTGATATCATCTCCTGTGCATTATTACACCGATTATAAGGTGAGTGGCCAACTATTTCACAACGCACATTCACACCAGATTATATCCAACATATTAAACTAAAAATATTTGAAAGAAGGGGGTTATAATATTGTCTTGGGTGGTTGTAGTGCTTTTTTTTCTTTTATGCATTCCTTCTTTCTCTCTCTTTGATATGGATGAAATTTAATTCCTTTGATTATGTCATTCAAATTATTTTAAGGGAGATTGAAAATGGTAATGAAACAAAGATGTAAAGGATTATTTTTCATCATAGTGGAAATGAGAATGAACCTAATGATGGTCCCAAAAATTATAAGTGGATGAACCGAAGTTACGAAGCCTTAGGTCTTCTTTGTATGTTTATTTATCTTGACTTTTTCTTACACATTGAGTCATCTAAAATACCTGATTCTATGTGGAAAATGTTAGATGATATGTTCAAACAACAAGATATCATGAGAGCGCATGAGTTGGAAAATGAAATACTTGGATTAAATCCTAGTGAATTTGAAAACCTATAGGCATTATTATCAAAGTTTGTCCGCACTAGATTGTTGTTAAAGGAATGTAAAGAGGAGAAAAAATAAATTATTTCTCAGTTATGTCCCAAATACTCCATCTTCGTGTCAAATTTTCATGCTATGAAAGCCACTATGGGAAGTTCTTGGAATATGCCCTCATTTGACAATTTTTCATCCCAACTCATTCAAGAAAAGATAAACTCATTCAAATTGGGTCTCTCAATTCCCATTCACATGCTCTTGTAGCAAGTACTAGTAAGGGAAAGAAGACTAAAAAGAAGAAAGAGAAAAAAGACCAACCTAAGAAGGAAACCAAGACCAACCAATCCAAACCCAAACCTAACACAAACATCTTGACTTCTGAGCCTAAAGTGAAGAAATAAAAGTGTAAGTGTTCTTATTGCAAGAATATTAGTCATGAAGAGAATCAATGTATGAGAAAAAAATTTGATCACCTTACTCATTTACTTGAAAAAATCATATAGTTATTCTTGATTCTATCAAATAAAATTCTCTGAAAGTTGAGTCTTCCACCGTAAGAGAGTCTAAATTTGATAAGAAGAAAATGAAAGGCCCTTGTAGCTAGAGTTTCTCCTTAATTGATGTAGATTATAGATTTTGGTGCCTCACACCATATGGATTATTTGAATGTTGAGCTCTCTAACATCGAACCATGTGGCTTGTCCCAAATCACGCTGGGCTATGAAACAAAAGTGTCAATTTCCATTAGTGGATTGATAGATATGGATGGGTGAACATTTAACAAAGTATTAAGTGTTCCTAATCTCTCTACCAATCTCATATATATTTATAAAATCACTCACCTTGGTGAAGGAATGTGAGTGGAATTTGGTCCTAACTCGCTGATTATTCGTGATCTTTACTCGAACACTACTATGGCTAAGGGAAAGGCATATCACCATTCACAGCTATATACCTTCTCCCACTTTACTTTTGATTTGACTCCCACTTCCTTGCTCACTCATGAAGATGAGGTTAAGAAGCTATGACATGAGATTTTTGGCCATTTAATTTTATTTCACCTTGAACAATTGAGCCAAAATGAAATGGTCAATGGGTTACCCCAAGTCAAAATTTTTAAGGATCTTTATGAGGTTTGTGCCCTCGAGAAGCACCCTAAAAAGAGTTTTGACAAAGGAAAATCTTGGAGAGTTACTCATATTTTGGATCTTGTTCATAATGAAATTTCTAGCCCTTTCTCATCTCCTTTGTTTACTAGAGCTCTTTATATACTAACCTTTATTGATGACTTTTCGTATTACACTTGGGTGTATTTTCTTAATCTTAAGTATGAAGTTTTTGATCACTTTCAGGACTTTAAGGCTCTTGCTGAGAAACAAGATGAACATTCTATTAAGGTTCTTCAAACTTACAATGGAGGTGAGTATGTGAGTAATAGGTTCAAGGATTTATCTATTTCGAAGGGATTTGTTTACAACATATAGTTACTTACACCCTTCACAAAATGGATTTACGTGAAATAAAGAACCAAATAGTTATGGATATGGACACTTATATGGTTCACTTAAAGTCCCTTACTCCCCAGTATTAGGCCAAAGCAAAGAATTATTCCTCTTACATTCGTAACCATGTTCCACTCAAGGAATTAAGAGGGATGAAACCCTTTTTATACTATTTTAGATGCACATCTAATGTTGAGCACTTTTGAGTATTTAGATCCAAATTTATGGCTTGGATTCCTAAAAGAAACAAAAGGATTTGGAACCACAGTCCAAACCTTTTATATTTATAGGGTATCCTAATGGAATGTATGGATATCAATTTTTGAATCCTATTACTCATGATATTTATATAAAGAGACGTGTGAAATTAAATGAGTCATCTTTGACTTATACTTCTCTACCTTCTGAGGTCTTTATGCTCTTTGATTATGGATCTAACTCTTCAGATGATGATTTTGTCAAGTATGTTCCTCCTCTGGTTGATCTTCCCGCACTTGCCTACCTTCATGCTTCGAGTCTTTTGATTCTAACGGTGGTGTTGATTGGAACCTTGTTCCTTCACACTCAAGTAATGAATCTTCGACTGAGCCTTATCCTCCTAGTCCTCGTTAGGATAGGAAAACTTTACAGAGTGCTAGAGAGTGGATAGGACATTTTTAAAACAAGAGGTAGAATTTCTTAGAGTTTTTAGACATTACTCTTTCTTCGCCTCCACTTCGACCCTCGCATTTTTGGGAGGCTTCTAGCATTTCTGAGTGGGATTCTACCATGGATGAGGAGTATTCCTCACTCACGAAGAACTATACTTCAAATCTCACCCTCTTTCGAAAGTAATAAAAATCATTCGGGGTAAGAGGGTGTTCCAAAAAAAGTATGTTGTATATGGTGACATTGATCAATTTAAAGCGTAAATAGTAGTTAAGGGTCTCTCCCAGGTAGTTGGGGATGATTACTCAGAAACCTTTTCTCTAGTTGTGAAGATGACTTCTATTCAATTGACCCTTTTCATCGCTAAAGCAGGTGAACATATGGGAAGTCCATAAGATGGATGTTAAGAGTGCCTTCCTTCATGGTGATATAGAGGAAGAGATCTACATGGAACAACCTCTGATTTATTTCCATTATCCCTCCCTCATTTGTAAGTTAAAGAAGTTTATCTACGGTCTTAAATAATCCCCTCGGGCTTGGTACGCCAAAATGGACTCATTTTACTTACATCAAGGTTTACTTGATGTCATTCTCGACCCAAATGTTTATATTCTCAGAAAAATGACTCGTAATCATCTTGTTTTGTATTTTGATGACTTGTTGATCACATAAATATCTTCCTCTATCATTGATGCTATGAAGTTTTTCTTATCCAACAAGTTTTTTATGTTTAACTTAGGATTGCTTCATTAATTTATTGGGATTCATATTTCACAATCTGACTTGGGAATTATAATTTCATAGCCTAATTACTCCCTTGATTTTCTTGCTCGGTTTCATATGTCCGATTGTAAGCCTTCTCCTACTCCTTTCCTTTCCAGGGTTAAGTTGGTTTCTAATTTCTCTACTCCCTTAGTTAATGGTACCCTTTATTGAAAGTTGGTGGGGATATTGATTTACCTTACTCACACACATATGGATATATTGCATGTTGTTAGAATTATGTCCAAATTCATGCAGGGAGCCGGATGAGTTACATTGGAAAGAAGCAAAATGGATCCTTCATTGCGTTTGTGGAACTTACACAAATCACATCCACTATCTAGTAGGAGTAGATATTGACTTAGTTGGATATTATGACTCTAATTGGTTTGGTGATCTTGATCATCATAAATATACCTTAGGATAAAAATTTTCTCTTAGTATGGATCTTGTTAGTTGTTTTAGCAAGAAGCAAAATAAAATTGTGATATCTTGTGCGGAGGAGTAGTTAACATCATGTTACGGGGTATCTTGACAGATTTTGGTATTCACTATCAATGGTCTACAACAATCCTTTGAAAACATGATCACCATCTTAAATTTATGAAATGTAATTAAACATTAGTGGATAAAGAACGCCGATATACATATGCACTTCATTCGGGAGTTGATTCATGGAGACATCATTGACTTGTAGTACGATAGAATTATTAAATGGCTACAAAAATTTTCACTAAGCCCTTTACTAAGGTGAAGAATCCTCACTTCGACTTCTTCTTGGGGTGAGGTCTGTTGCAGCCACCCATATTCTTTGGAATTTCTAGTCCTCTTCTCCTCTTCTTCTTTTCTAGAGAGATTTTTTTTTTACATGGGTACCTCATCAGGCCTAGTTTCTAGAACCCATACGATGTAGCTTTCTTAGGTTGTTTAGGGGAGTATTTTATCTCTTATAAGTGTATGTCTTCCCGTAAGGTTTTTTCCTCCATTACTTGAGATCCTTATTATACATGGGTACCTCATTAGGCCTAGTTTTTGAAACCAATTTTTCTCTTCTTATTCCGAGAGATGTTTTTGTACATGGGTACTTGATCAAAACTTTATTTGTCATGCCAATTGATACATATTTATTAATTGTCTAGGGGATTTATCTTTCAGCTTCGACTTTACAAGACCTCTACCTCAACTTTAATGAAGGGTGGGTATTGGTGTATATGACTTATATCCTCTTCTTCACTCGATTCTTGTCCACATCATGTGGTTACTGATCTCACTTAGTGAGAATAGGTCAACACGGTTACTTAGGGTTGTGTACACCGCCATGTATAGGATTTACATAACACTCCTAATTATACCTCTATTTTTTTCATCTATGAGCATGTTGAACACACCGTGTCTTTCTATACTTTATTTTACTTGTGATTCATTCTCTTGTTGATTAAGTGAAGTGTTCTAATCACCATTGGAAGTGAAACCCTCTTCAATGTATATGAGGTTCCATTTTGATCCTCGTAAAACAATCTAATACTTTTTTATACTTTTTCCCTTCTTTTCTACCTTACCTAACCCTTCTATTAGTTAAGGATGGAATTCGAGAGAATAGTTTCATCATTCTGTGAGATCCCTATTGAAACGTAATCACCATGAAAAGAAAAAGGAAGGGGAAGAATTCATATATGTCGAAGTTAGTGGAACTATGGGAATAGTTCCACTATTTTTTTAGTTCCCAAAACCGGCCTTCACCGATCAAAGGTTCATAAGTTGGATATGTTGGTAGTTAGTGGAACTTTGGGAACTGAACTACCCTTCACCTATCAAAGGGGAAAAATATGGACATGTCAATAATTAGTGAAAACATGTGAATAGTTCCACTATTCTTTTGGTGCCCCATAAACCCACTTTCACCGATCAATTGGAAAGAAGTCATACATTTCAATAGTTAGTGAAATTGTGGTAACATTTCCATTGTTCCAATGGTGCCTCGCAACCCCACTTTCACCCATAAAACCAAAATCACCTAATTCAAACTTGAGTGATACTCAAGAAACTCGTTATCTCATTCCTCCATTTCTCTAACTTGTTGATTTACTTGACCATCTAATCGATCATGTCTTGTGTTTAGAGAGACCACCAAGATTTAGCAGCTTAATAAAATTTACAATTTTTCTCATAAATTTCATTTTAGTTATCCATATTTCACAAAAATTGCGTTGAGACCATCATGGCGAAGGAATTCCATAGAGGTAAAATTTGAGTTAAATGGTGCGCTTTTTTTATATTTTAGTTACATAATTTTGGAAAGGAAAAACATCATTTTCATGAATGCAATGACATATTTAATAGAAGGAAATGCTCTCTTGATTGTATATCAATCTAGATTATTTTTATTAACTAAAATGTGGAATTATTCTAAGTTAATTTAATATTAAGAATAAAAATAAATAACAGATAAATGCATAAATAAAATGACCCAAGTAACTAAGTAAGTAGAAATATGAAACCTAAAGTATAAGAAGGGTTAGATAGAGCTTAGTTGATTTGAAAGTTGTTAAGTAATGTGTTGCAGTGAAGACCGGATGAATAGAATGTAATAATGACCACACAGAGCTCCGTAAAACATAGATCTAAAATAATAGGTTGGACTCGGGCACTTGGAGAGGGACAGGGAGCCTGTGGCCACACTAGTATGAGAACCGGGTGCCCTGTTGTGCAAAAATGACCCAAAAACATCCTCTAAGGTGTCACTGAGTGATCGTATGTTTTTTCTTCCCGTCACACTAGTATGGCTGAACTACACAACATGTCGATGGAAATCAGTGATGAAGGAGAGACATACAAAACCCCAAGACAAGTATCAAACCCCTAAAAAAGAAATATGCATATGAAGGGGTCATACTATCCTCAATTGCCACAATGGTGGACTTACTAACTAAGCACTACACTACATCTCAAGCATGATGTTGTTATATGTGTGTGTGTAATCATTCCCTAGGTGCTCTTATGCCAGTCACACTTTGTGAAAGTAGAAAACAATAACTATGTGTAGAAATGTAATAAAATGGTGGATGGAATAGAATAAACTTCCCTCTTATGTAGTGTGATGCAGATGAACCAACCTTGTGCCTTGTGATGGAGCTAGATGAATGTAAATGGAGAATTTGATGGATACAACCTTAGGTTATGATAGTAGTGCTGAGTGTTTGGTCCCTCATTATGTTCTCATAACTTTATATTTATATGGTTCTCTTAATCTAATTTTGTAATTAACCTTGAAAAGGGTGACCACTAAAAATATGAAAAGTTCAAATGGCTAGAAAGTGCCCAAAAAGTGGCAGGAAAGTGTAAAAAGGCTTAGGGTTCCCCAAATAGAACTAGGGCACCTGGGGCGCCCCAATACGGGGCCGAGCGCCCTAGTAAAAGATAAAATGCCACCAAATGGAAGAACTGGATGGGTGAGTAGATACAAGAGATCGATAGTGATGACAACAATTAAAGTAAAATGGCCAAAGGACATGGGTTAATTAGTACGTTCTTCACTCAAAAACCATTTGAATAGTAGTATGAGACCGGGACTAAATAATGTCTAAAGTGCATGATTTTTTTCTAAATTTTCCCTAAATTTATGTTTGTGAGTGGAATACTTGGTAACATAAAGTAGATAGAGATGCATATCTAATGTCCATGTAGAGTGATGTATAAAGTGTGTTGATGGACTAGACAAAGAATGGAATGAAAAAATAGTGGAGCATGTAAACTAAAGATGAAAAATTGGTGAGAGTAAGCCTAGTGCAGAAATGCGTGTGTAACTACTAATATGTGTGATGTACCTACATGTTAGTATGAGTTGTGTCCTACCATAGGCAGTAAAATGTTGTTGTTGTTGTTGATGCCTTTGTTGTAATTTATTTTTATTGTTACCTTCATTGTATTTGTTTGTTTTTTATTTTGATTTCTTGATTCTCATACTTGACGGACTTGTAAGGAGAGGAAAATCAAGTAGTAAAATATGCATGCGTGCGTGCGTGTGTGCGTATGCGTGCATGCGTGCGTGTGTGTGTGTGTGTGTGTGTGTGTGTGTGTGTGTGTGTGTGTGTGTGTGTGTGTGTGTGTGTGTGTGTGTGTGTGTGTGTGTGTGTGTGTGTGTGTGTGTGTGAGTGTGTGTGAAAGATACATGTAAAGACGCATGTATGTAGTAACGAAAATACTAAAATGGAAATATGAAAAATGTAAAAGGAACATGTGCACCTAATCCATGATGAGATAAAAGGGTGTAGAAGAGGATATCCTGTAGTCATTTTTATTCCCATCACAAAAGGAAGGAACCCCATGCATGTCGGCCTATCACCCAGAAGAAGTTGAGTGCTCACCCAAGGTATGCGTAGGTATTGAGTCTCTCTTTTATGTGAGTTTAGTGGGAATCATAATTTATGATAAGTGTAAGAGTTTTTATGAGGGAGGTTGAAACATACAAGGACCATAGGGCTTAGAATGGCCTCTAGATCCTTGCAGTCACCTTAGACCGAGTACTTTAACAGAATCCAAAACATGCATTATGACATAAAGAATTATACAAGCATTCATACATGGCATGGAAGGAAACAGAACTCATATGAGAGAAATATGCATTTAAACCATTGATATCCATGTCTATTTATAACAGTAACCTCATTATATCTATTGATTCATTACAGAGTGTCATAGAGAGCGCGAGAATGTAGTCATGCATAGCACTAGACGTATGTAAATAAGCTAACGTAATAATAAAAATTATAACTCCATGCTTAGTACATTCTTTTTGAATACAAATATCCACTCACAAGATAATTATTTAGAGCTCTGCTCACTCTCTAACCCGCTATCCCTCGTACTTGTATATCTCTTTTACTCTGTAGGCACTTGTATTTATAATTCTCCTACACTACCAACTTGCCTTCCAAAGATCCTCAAATCTTGTGCCAAGTGTCAAATGTGGTCCATACAAGCATGCTTCTCCAAGCCTCGGGCTTTCCACTTTATCTCATGATGTTCTTCTAGAAGATTCCATCCGAGGCATGCTCTTTCCTGGGCCATCCTATCACCAAGCTAGCATCTTATCCATGTGCAACTAATCATGTTTTTCACGTGTTCTTTGGGTACTCAAATTGACTAAGTCCCGAGCCTCCTTTCACACATCGTGCGTGCTATGTGCTTCCCTAAACCTTTCTCCTATGTGCTTTTTCCTTGCACACCTTTTCATAATTGGGACCTTGCACGCCTATGTGCCTTCATACTTGGCCAATATTCCAGGGGTCCAACATCACCCCACACTATGCCTGTTCTCCGTCCTCAAAAAATTTTACTTGACCAATATGCCTGCTATCTAGGGAACCAATGAATAGTATTACAAAAAGAATAAGGAATGAAATAATCGGGGAAAGAATGAAGAATGGGGGAGACATCAATTCAACAAGCTAGGAAAATCTTTCTCAAGCTCGCCTCTAGCTTATTTCATACTTCGACCTCACCCCGTGCCTTCGGTAGAAGTCACCCACCAGGGGTGCTCACTTCATAAAAACTTAGGCCAACTCCCTAGGTGCCCAAAATGTCCACAATCTGCTCCATCTCTTTTCCCAAGTCCTCGAGTTTATCCATCCTTCTAGTGATCTGGGGGTATATTTCTTTTAGTCGGGCCTTAATTGAGCTCCTTAAAGCCTCAATTGCCTTTGATTTATTTTCTACTTCGCCGTAACCTTATCCCTCTCCACTCGGTTCCCCTTGTTATTTTCTTGGAATTATTTTAGTTTTTCTTCAAGTGTGGAAACCAATGAGCTTATCACCTTATCTTTGTCTCAGCATGTATCATATGCGGCTCCATAGACTAGGCAACAATTTAAACCTATGTAAGTACTTGGTTATACTTGGCAACGAGCACTACCACCTTCAACTCGTCTCTCCCTCTTTCAAGCGCATGGCCACTTCTTCTATAGATTCCAGGGCCAAGGGTTGTCTCTCCATAGTGAGGATGCATGTTAGATCTTATATACACTCTAGGAGGGATGAGTACTTTTGTGTGGGTGGTGCTAAGTCCGGGTGCTTCAGGAGGATGTCACCTTTGATAGAATCTATTTTCTTGTAAACTTCCTACACCTTTACCTTCTCTTCATTCAACTCATGCCTTAATTGTGCACTAATCAGTTCTTCCTATTTCAATCTCTTGGCCTTCTCCGCTAGTTCTTCTTCCTTCTCTCCTAACTTCACCTCCAAAGATTCTGATCCTATTGTTGTGTGTGAATAATCTAGCCTTAGTCTTGACTGTGACCTTGTTTAGTGCATTATAGAATTTCTCACCTTAGATCTCCTGAGCATTCACTAAGGGATTGACCCCTTAGATTATGGAAATGTGATGCATGCTCCATGACAGAATTCAAGTCTGGCTCATCAACGTGGGACTTGAATGCCCAAGAGAGCATCTTCTTGGTTCTAGGGTATGCGCCATCCTTCTTAAAATACCCCATGGCTATGATCCTTTTCGTGGGTACGGTGCTATGGAATCGCATGCATAACACCTTCCTTGTGTCATCAACATAGCCCATTACCTATCTCTATTTTTCATCCAGAGTTCTTCTTGCCCGAGTGTGTGCCTTTGGGGAAGCTTACTGTCAAAGTGAGGCCTTCTAGGCTGTCATGCTCTTTTTTGATGTTCTCCTCCTTCCCCTCCTTCAACACTATTTCCACGCTACTCTCCAACTCTTGGTCCACCAGACCTCGAGAATTCTTTATGCTTCTCTCTCTGCCACCTCGCTGATCTCGATCCTTTGTAAAACTTATGGCTCCCTCCTTTTCCCTGGTAACATCCTCATCCTCCATGTCTTCGGCATTTTCCTCATCCTATGCACCCTTGTTCCGTGTGAATATGAACTCCTACTTCTCATCTCCACTCTCCTCTTCTTATTCAAAGACACTAAATACATGTGGCTCCTAGTCTTTCCCTACCTCCTCTTCCTTTCCATCATCTCCCTCACTCTCATCTTCTCTTTCTCCTGTGTATATTTTTTCAAGTTGTCGGTCGCCTTCAAGTCACTTCCTTATCCACCCTCTAATTTTTCTTGAGAGGTGGTTCTTGATAAGGGGATTTGGCCTTATCTTCTTCCTCAGGTGATTCTTCCTTAGAGACAAGTTGCCTAGGTGCCTCTACCTTTGGCATCTTCTCCTTCACCAGAGACTTATTTCTCCGTATGTAAGTGCTTTGGGTTTAGCGCTCGTGGATGACATGCTCACTGTCTGAGTAGTCTACATAATTGGTGCTTCTTCTTCTCCTCTCCCTCTTTTCTTGGATGTTGGCTTCTTCTTCCCTAAGGGGTCTTTAGGTATGGAGACTTCATTCTCTAGATACACACCCTTCTCAAACTTCGGCCTTATGCACAAGTACACACGCATCACTGATCCTCCAGCGATGGGTAGTGTCATTAGCCTTGTCATTTGAATCTCATGTGACACATACTTTTCCACGTATGTGCGCTTTTCGTTGGGGTAATTCAGCTTCTTCCTCATCTCCCTATGTTCCCGGTCCAGACTACCCAGCTCTAGCCTTAGCTTCTTTGACTCTTTAAACCTGTTCACCCCGCTTGGAAGTACTGAGCAGTGAATACGAAGGGAATCTTACACCAAGGGCTCTATGATTCATCTATCAACTTGAATCTGCCTAGGTAGTAGTGTTGATAAACTATGAATTTGGCTTCCCCCTCGGTGGCCACTGGGAGTTGTTCAGGATTCTCCACTCTACCCCAAATGTGTTTCTCAGGCACGTGTACCATTTCTCTAGCCTCACCTTGTGGGGTGTTATCATTGTATCGCAGGCATTATTTTCAAACCTCTTCACGGGTGAAGGATCCTCGGTGGGGTACTCCCATACAAATTTTTCTGGTGTGTCAAGCACCCCAATCTCTGTGAATACAATGGTGAGAAAGACGTTGCCAAAGAGGATCCTATCCCCTTCCTTCGTGCAACTGACAATTTCCTCCATGATGTATGCAGATAGGTTGTATATGGTTCCCTCTGCAATCTTCTTGTAGACATGTAGCCAAGGTTTGTTGACCTACGTCCACCTCTCCTGGCCATTCAGCTTAGTCACCAAATGTGTGGCCATTTTCATTACGGGGTCCTTGATGTCTGAAATGTCATAGTACCATGACCCCTTCTTGTAGGCATACTTGGTGATGGTCTCTTGAATGGCCTCCTTGTCACCAAGGTCATCTTCTAGGCTATCTCCCTCACATATGAGGCCTGTAAATTGTGAAATCAGCTGGGAGTCACATGCATCTTACACCCTATAAAGTGGAAGTAATCTTCATGCACTTGTGACATCAACCACTGGTACAGGTGCTCTGGCTTTCCAAAATAAGGCAACTCATAGAGTTACAACAACCCTTCCTTCTCCATTTTAACCTTAACATCATCATCATATATAGGCAAACCCTCATGTGTTCATTTGTTGGTGGGGCATACTAATTCCAATGCCATTTATTTTTCTATTGTGTTCATGCGGTGATTATAGTCACTAATAGGTACACTTCTTAAGTGGTATTCTCATTCCTTCCCCATCATCACCCCATCTGGGTATTACATCTATGCATACCATTCTTCATTTGTGTCTACCATGGGTTTTGGTTGTTTAGCCTTGGCTTTGCGCTTTCCTTTCTTGGGGTTCATGGTCAAGGTATTTTTATCACTCCTATTCTCTCCTTGTTACTCTGTCTTACTTCTTCCAATCCTCCGATCTTAAATCCATGATACAATCCTTCTGAACCTGTGCCCTAGTTTTTCGAACCCTAACTAGGATGAAAATCTTCACAAGATAGTGCCTCTTCAACTCTTTCCACACCCATGTAACCCCTTCCTTCTTGGTTCACAAACTCAAACTAGCTGCTTCAATCTCACAGATCTTCCTTCACTCGATCGAATCTGAAAGCCCTAGTTTATGGAACTCACTTATATCTCAAACTCTTCTATTTCGCAAAGTAAAAATGAGAGTGCCCCGACCCTTTACTTATAGTTTTTCTCTTTTCTAAACATTAAATGCTACTTCACCTACCACCATACTTTGTTCATTTAATGTAGCTTTTTCAAACAAAGCCCATCTTCAACACCTTCACTTACGCGCCCAACCTGCGTGAAAACTCCTCCAACCTTCTGGCACGCAACCAATCCAACTTGACAAGAGACTCTTGCGTGCACGTAACCCGTGCCAAAGGCACTTCTTCTATCCTAATCCTTGCTCTCACCTACCTTGTGTTGCTTTAAATGCACTTTCTCCTCTATGGGATCTACAAGTAGCTTTATCCTAGCACCAACCATTCTTCCATCTTCCTCTTTATATACCTCTTTCAACCCGGATACTCAACAAGGATTTTCAACACAACTTCATTGGTACTTTAATCACACACTTCTTTAATTTTCTCTACCCCACACTTAAAGTGATGCACGCTCCTCTTTGCACTCACAAATTCTTCAAAAATAACAATAAAGTTACCAGTTCTTTGAGGGTGTAAAACAAAACAACAACACGAAAGGGAAACACAAGAAAGGGAAAATGCATAAAGGAAACTCCTGAACTAACTGGAAAAACTACCTTATTTACACACACCAAGAAGACTTATTTATAGTAGGGCTTCACCTACTCCCATTGAAGTGTCCAGAAAATTCTTCTCATCCAACACTTGTAATTGGCACATGCCCGAATCAAGGATGTACGAGATTTTGTAAGGACCCAACCAATGGACTTTCAACTTCCCAGGATGGCGCAGAAACTTAGAATCATATAATAATTCCATCTTCCCAACCTCAAACTTCTTGTTTCTAATATGGCAATCATGCCAAGCCTTTTCCATTGTTTAGCACCATTGGTTGAGTGATCGCTTTCTCATCCAGCTTTATTAACTCATCAATTCTTTCTTCCGGTGATTTTTCATCGCTTAATCCTCTTACACATACTATTCATAGAGAGGGAAACATAAATTCAACTGGAAAGATAGCTTCCATGCCAAACACCAATTGAAAAGGTGTGGCTTTATTTATTCTTTTATATGTTTTCCTGTAAGCCCATAATATTACTGATACCTTGTCATCCCAATCTTGTCTTCTGACATCACAAATCTTGGTCAAGGTATGACTTAGTATCTTGTTGAATGCTTCTGCAGTTCCATTTTCTTGTGGGTGATAGGGCGTAGTCTTGTGATGAGCTACCATAAACTCGATAGTAGGATCCCGGCGGTCTCAATCAAGAAATGCGTACCCCTATCACTGGTCAAACTCAACAGACATCCATACCTCATGATAATGTTTTCACATAAGAACCTTGCCGTTGCTACTATCGTGCAATCTTAAGTTGGGGCTACCTCTCTACCCTCCTCGTGAGATAATTTGTGCAATTTATGACATAACGTGACCCGGTCCTACACATTCATTGGTGCAATAGGTCTTACAAAGTCTACCACCCACTTTTCAAAAGGTTCCATGCTAGGAATAGGGCACAAAGGCATATCATCTCTCCTCCCCTGGTTTTCTAATGCACGACAATGGTCACATGCTTTACAATAACCTCTACAATATTTTTACAAGGTTTTCCACCACAAACGTGCCATTAATATCTTACGCACAATGGTATCACCTACATAATTCCCACCGCACTTCCCTCGTGTGCTTCCTCCATGATGTCCAGTGCTCATTCTCTAAGACACGTCTGTGAAAAACTTCATCACATACCAATTTGTATAAGTCTCCACTAATTAACATGTAGGGTGGGACGATATGGCCAATTAATTCTTTTCCAATGTCTTCATTCCATCCAAAGTGCCACACCTTCCTTTAAGAATAATGAAATATCTACCAAATCGAGGGCACGTGCCACAACCTAAACATTTGTGCATCCGGCATTACTTCCTCAATACTCTATGCATCCTCCCCTAAATCAATTCTTAACAGATGATCAGGCCCACAGTTGCTTTTCCCATGTTTTACTACAACGGTGAATTCAAATTCTTGAAACAACAACACCCATCGACATATGCGTCCTTATAAAATAGGCTTGTTCACCAAATAATTTAATACCACTCGGTGTAAAACACAAAGGGTGTTTCCAACAGATACTATCTAAACTTGAAGAGCACGTAGATCATTGACAATTCCTCACACTTGGTTGTGGTATAATTATGCTCAGCTGGTGTCAGCTTCTTGCTTGTAAAATAGAGAGGATGATCAACAATCCCTTCACTTGGTTGTGTAAGCACTGCTCTAATGGCGGTTCCTGAGGTATCTACATGGACATGGAAGGGCTTGTCCCAAGAGGGAAAACATAAAATAGGGGCGGTAATAAGCCTATCTTTTAATGTATTAAACACCCTCTCGTTGCACCTCTCCCCAATGGAAGGCACTTTTATGTCTAATGGCGATCTTAGAATATCCCTTACTAAATTTTCTGAATAGCCTCGCATGCCCAAGGAATCGCACACTATGCTCTAGCTAGTAGGCTCCTTAACCCCATAATAATCAGTAACTTTAGTGGGATCTACCAGTAAGCCCTCCTTACATATGATATGCCCCAATAAAGTCCCAAAGGGTGTAGTAAACACACATTTCTTAATGTTGAGGGATATCCTCAACTACCTACACCTCTCAAATATTAACCTTAAATTGTCACAATGGTTTTTAACTAGACCATATACTATCTAATCATCCAAATAGACCTGAAGAAACTTATGGATGAAGTCCTAGAATTCATGCACCACTATGCGCGAGAAGACAATAGGTACATTCTTCAACCTAAAGGGCATGATCAGTATATGTAAAAATTCCCCACTCAGTGGTGAAATTTGTCTTCTCTTGGTCTTCCTTTGCAATCCGGACTTGGTGGTACCCCAAAAATCCATCCGTAAAGGAATAGATTTCGCACCTAGCGACTCCTTCCAAAATTTCTTTAGTGAAGGGGTTCATAAATGGATCAATGACACAAAATACATTCAATTCCATATAATCCACACAAATTCTAATCCACCTATCCTTCTTGACACTCGATTACCATCGAATTATCCACTCTAATTCTTCCAATGCGTCAATGATACCAAAAGCTATCATTTTGTCTATCTCCTCCTTGACCTTCACGCAAAAGTTGGGATTCATCTAGTAGGGCCTTTCCTTACTAGGTGCACACCATCCTTTAGTTTTATCTTCATCTCCCCTAAGGAATGGTGAGTGAATTTGAGATCATAATACCTGTGTGAAATAAATCCTCAAATTCGTACAACAGATCAATGATCTTCGATACTTCCTTCTTTGTCTAGTAACACCCAATAATAGTTTCCTTAGGCTCTTCTTCTAAACCAATGTTAACTTTCTTCATCTTTAAAGGCTCATGGTAGGCACGTGCGTGAGCATCTGCATTGTCCACTACCTTGCGCATCCCTATAGAATGGATAACATCTAAGCTTTCCAATTCCTCTCCATCAATCACATATACCAACTTTCCCTTCTCTTTTTCCAAACACGCGTGCTCAAGCTATAACTCTTCTACTTCCTCTTCTTCTTCAAAACGTGCCTCTAATCCTGGTTCACCTAGTAATTCCAATAGCCTATCTTCTATTCTAGCACTATCCCCCATGGTAAGGTGCTTGATACCCTGCAAGGCCTTATCAACTCGATGGTTTGGTACTCCGATATTCAAAGGTTTGAATAAGGTCAGTGCGAGCTCTTACCAATTCCTTATCTGTGGCGTGTCTCTAAATGAATGTACCATGTGTGAGCATAAACTCACAGTGTAGAATATAACTTGTGCACCCAAAGGGATGGTGGAAAAGCTTATGCACCTTCTCTTTAGACCTGTTCACACTCCCCGGATATGGAAAGAGGCGGGCTCCTTCCCATGGTACTCCTTCATGATGGTGAGTACATTACTCTTAGAAAATTTAACAGAGATAAATTCTTACCTCATGCCACTCTAAAAGGCTCTCCCGATGTGTGGCCCACAACCGAGCTATTGTTACGAGCAAGACATAACTTAACATCTCCCTTCATTCTTCTCATCCTTCCACCGAGCTTCTATCTCTTGCGCAGAAAGATCTCGTGGGAAGGATCCTCTTGAATACTTCGGTAGGTCTTTTCCTTCAAGGTGCCTAACCATTCACACCTTTGTTACCTTAGTGACCGAGCCTCTCAACTTTCATCCCATTAATTCATAAGTTCCATGCACCCAATTGTCACATGCCATACTGGTGGTATCACTCATTGACTGAGCATCTTCAAACTGGATAACCCCATTAGTAGGGTGTATCATCTTAGGGTCTCTAATTGAGTGCACATAAATCTTGTCTAGAACTTCTTCTCCCAACGATTCAATATCGGTGTTAACTTCCCATCAACCAGGGGTATAATGACCTATCTTTACTTTGAAGATGGCTGTAATGCAGTCTTCCCATCTTATGCCATACATCCAAAGTCGAACATTAACCTTCATGCCTCTCACAATGAGGATATTGTTGAGGAGCCATCCATCTACAAATCGCATTCAACGTAATCTCCTTGTCATAATCTAGGCTATGAGTGGGAAGGTTCACATGCAATACCTATCTCTCACACTCTTCTCGGCATGTGGTACCTTCTCTCTCAACCAAGACCCTAGCAAGAGAATGATATTCTCCTACCTTAGCATTTTACACACCTCCTTGACCTCATCTAGGTCATCCTTTTGTGCCTCGACTCTCCTTCCTTGTTCCTCCCTCTTGGATTTCTCCTTTAGACATTGGATCTCCCCTTGTAAGCTTTGAATAACATCCATGGTGTCCTGATATATCTCCTTTTGATGCATGGGGTCTGGATACTTTCCATGAATGACCTCCTCTCTTGAAACCAGGGTTTTCTATCTTGGTACCTCTCTTGTGTGCATGGCTTCTACCCTTATTGTTACCAAGATAGGCTCCAAACCTTCATCCCATGTTACAGGGTATCCACTGTATGTCTACCTTCTTAATACTAACCATTGTAACACCCTTGTCCTTTCGGTGCTTCTGATTCATGTGCTCAAATAAATCCAGGCGCTCCTCATACTTATGCTTCTTTCCATACCACGAAATACAATAGATCCTGGGCACTCATGTTTGTAATGTTATGTAGATCCATAGTTGAAACATGTTCCACATGGGAACTCACTCCTTCCTCCTCCATGGTTACCTTGACCACATAATCCTCCTTGAAAAATTTTCTACGTGCTCCTCATAATGGCGATCATTATCCTTAGAACCACTGGCAACGCTAGTTTGGTGCACCCCATGATCAATGGCCTCATGGATCTAATCAATGAGCCTACAGTCCTTAGTATCATGGGTTGTAGAGGTGTAAATTTTACAATAACAAGATACATTCTTCCTAATCATGTGTTATAGCAAGGGACATCTACTTGCATCATGGTCCCCATGAAAAATTTCACAATCCACTGTCAAAGCATGTACCGTCCTCTAGGGGAAATTATCCTTAACGTGTCCCTCTATTTCACAATTTTTACACAACAAACCATTGCGAGTCTCATGGGTGTGTTCCCAGATAGTTTTTCCAATTGTTTTGCCATAGTAGTAATTTGAGCCACCAAGAATGGACTAACACTAGTATTAATACTACCAACAAACCTCGGTGCGTAAGGCATTCCAATACTTCGTGTGGGTTTGTAAAAGTTTTATGAGACAAGGCCCTTCTAAAATGGGTGATCAATCCTCCAACAAACCATTAAATCATGCATCATACTACTCCACACACTCTCTGTCATTCCTTCTGAATCTCCTCCAAAGCGTTGATGCTCTTCTACTTGAACTCGGGAATGTGGAACTCTTGCCAAGAATGCATTCTTTAAGGTAGTATAGTCTACCTCTTTTAATGAGGGTCATACTTCCTATACCAGCTATGCGCGCGCCTCGCAATGTGGTTGCAAACTAACTAGCCTTATATTCTATGGTTTTGATACCCTTCACGTGCCATAACAGTTCACACTTGTGAAAATGTTCCACAAAGATCCTCAATGCCCCCGTAATCTGGTAAGTGCAGAGATATTTCAAAAAATACTTGAGGTGGTGGCTGGGGTCCTTGTCCTCCTGAGCTAGAACCTTGGTTCCCTCCGGTGTTTCCTCTACTTCCTGACCCACCAAGTCCACTGAGTCCTATGCCTCCAGAGCCACCAAATCCACCAAAACCACTGGGTCCAATAGGGCATGTAGGAGCTATGCCAAGCACCCCAAAGGTCCCACTGAAGTATGCACTGATGGTCTATGATAGTGCTCCACTACCACTACTTTGTCCCGTGCCACTCCCTGATGTGAGACCGAAAGCTTGTACACTTCTGCCTTGTCTAAAGACTCCTCTAAATATTGGAATATGTGCAGCCATAGAAGAAGGGACTGTAAAATTATATCTCCTAGGCATGGATCTGTCTCTTCCACCGATATCAACTAGGTCAATAACACTTCTTCTTGGTTTGGGAAAACCAAGTGCTAGGGCTTAGTCACTGGGTGGGTTCAGATATGCACCAACGAACTCTCCTTTCTCTGTGTGATGAACTCTCACCAGAAGTCCGAAGGGGTCTCCCTCACACACTTGCCAAGATGGGGTAGCATAGACTGCTTAGGTTCCACATCCTCTGCATGAATCTCAACTCCTTCCCGTAATGTCTATCTCCATAGATCCATCACACTAATAGCCTCATCTTCTAACAATCTCCCTTTCACGTGCTTCACTATACCCGAGTTGTCTCTCTTCCTCTCCTTTTCTCGTCATGATATCTACCATCTTCATCCACCCAAACTCCCTTCTTGAGAACTCAGAATGGTTTATTTGGCCATTGGGAAAGCCTCTAAACTCATGGTAACCATCAATATCTTCATAGCTAGGGGAATAGCACGTAGAAACTTTCCTCTAGGTTCTCACAAAAATTCAAACTCAGCAACCTCCGAACAAGAATACGTGGAAATGGCATACTCCAGAGTGTAACTATTTAGTACTCCTCTCCACCAATGTTCTACAACACGCCCACGTTAGATCTGCATTGTCTGAACCTTTGGTAGTCTTCTTCAGTCCATACATGTGATCCATAACACCAACTTGATCTAGATGCATAGGCTGAAAGCAATTCATATAGTTCTACTCGGGAAGCAGAAGGTCTTCTACGATCATGGTATAGGTTCTCTTCTACCCATCTACGTGCATTAAACTCAGATCCAGTGTTGTATCTTTGAGAAAATTCATCCTCGGTGCTCTTGAACCATGATTCAACAATTTCAAATGTCAACCACTCTGTCATTACTCACTATACAAATCATGATGTATGTTATATCCCACTACAAATTTGAAAAGAGGTCCCAAAATGGAACCAAGATGTAGTCATTTTTAATCCCATCATAAAAGGAAGGAACCCCATGTGCATTGGCCTATCACCTAGCAGAAGCTGAGCGCTCACCCAAGGCACGTGCGGGTACCGAGTCTCTCTTTTATGTGATTTTAGTGGGAAGCATCATTTATGATTAGTGTAAGAGTTTTTATGAGGAATGTTGAAACATACAAGGACCATAGGGTTTAGAACAACCTCTAGATCCTTGCAGTCACCTTAGACCGAGTACTTTAACAAAATCTAGAACATGCATTATGACAGAAAGAATTATACAAGCATTCATACATAGCATGGAAGGAAAGAGAACTGATATGAGAGAAATATGCATTAAAACCATTGATATCCATGTCTATTTATAACAGTAACCTCATTATATCCATTGATTCATTACAGATTGTCATAGAGAGCAGACCGCAAATCATGCATATCACTTTGGACATATGTAACTAAGCTAACGAAAAGAAAAATTACAACTCCATGCTTAGTACATTCTTTCCTGAATATAAATATCCACTCGTAGTAATTCTACGAGCTCCACTCACTCTCTAACCCTCTATCCCTCATACTTGTATTTGTAATTCTCCTATACTTCCAACTCACCTTCCAGCGTCCTCGATCTGGTGCCAATTTTCAAATGTGGTCCATGTGAGCATGCTTCTCCAGGCCTGGGATTTCCACTTTATCTCATGATGTTCTTTTAGAATATTCCATCTGAGGCATGCTCTTTCCTGGGCCAGCCTATCACCAGTGGCATCTTATCCATGCACAACCAATCACGCTTTTCACGTGTTCTTCCTTGGGTGCTCAAATTGACTAAGTCCCGAGCCTCCTTTCATGCTTCGTGTGTGCTATGTGCTTCCCTAAACCTTTCTCATGTGTGCTTTTGCCTTGCATGCCTTTTCATAACTAGGACCCTGTGTGCCTATACGCCTTCATAATTGGGCAATATTCCAAGGGTCCAACATATTCTTTACTGCAAGTATTTTAGGAGATCTCATACCACCCTAGCCAAATAATTGTAGGGAGAAAGCTATATTATTCTCCAACATGTAACTACTTCCTTGAAGATGTTTGAAGAGATCTTTGTACTACCTCATTTTTTTGGCGATCCGATGCCACTAGCTAAATTAGTGTAGGGAGGAAATCTATTGTATCCTCTAACCTATAACTTCTCCCTATAATTCTAAGGACAACCATGTCCTATTAAATCCAATGTGTATGGATTTTGTAGACTAATTTGAACCCACTCGTTGTATAACCCACAATGTCAAGGGTGGAAAAATGAACCGAACCATATTGGTAGAGAGTGTTTTGTAATGTGTAAAATTCAAAGTGATTCCCCCCTCTTTGGGGGCGCATGTGACATCTCTGATAGGAGAATGCAGCCCCAAAAGAGGACCAAATATATAAACTGCTCCATGTAGGGGAATGGAATATGTTTTGTATAAACCAAGGTGTACACAGACAAGTGGCTAGAAACAAGTTTTACTATAAATAATTATGTATGTAAAAGAAAAGTGTAAACTACATAAATAATGTATAAGATGGAATGGAAGTAAACATGTAAAAAGACAACCATAGAATGCCAAAGTGGGTTACAAACATGGGACATCACTCATAATTTTGTAAAAACTCAAGGCCGCAATAAATGCATACAAAAACAAGTGGACACACTAAACAAAGGGAAAGGACCACGTACTGATAGTAAAAAAATAAACAAATAGCCATGCAAGTAAATAATTCTATAAAAATTGTTGCACATGAAGCACTCATTAGCATGTTAGAAAGATAACCCATATGTCAAAAGCATGTATAAGCAAGTAATGTAGAGTGCTAAGTACAAAATGAAACAATATCACCTATAAGAGATGAATGTGGATGCCCCAACAACTATTGTAGGAGTGGTAGAAGGTGAACATCCATGTTATGTGTAAGAGACATGTATCTGCAATCACAACTAGAAAAGGACATGAATGTGCATGTGTGTATGGTAAAGATAATGACATATAAGAGATCTAGCTAGCATGTGTAATAAAGTGAACATATACAAGTAAATGTAAGTAAGAGTAAAAACAACCAAGATATGTAACATGTTGTGGATGGATGGAATGGAATGCAAACTAGATGACAAGAGTCATGTGCCCCCCGAGTGAATGGTAGTGTATGCAGTGAGTTTTATTTAGTATGCTCCCTTATTAGTAAAGAATGAACCGAAAATGAGAGTGTGTCATCGGGAAATGGTCGAATTATGTGTTATTTTTAGTGCACTATGATGAGTTTGTAGTGATGAGATGCGATATAGCAATGAAGTTTGTGTTACTCTATATCCTAAGCATATATCATGACAAGATGAATAAAAATAAGGTTAAGATTTATCCTAAAGTGTATAACACTAAATAATGCAAGCGAAAGTGATGGTAAGACCTATCATAAGATGATGCTAGGAGAAGTGACCCTATAGCCTAAAGCATATATCACTAATCATAGGAATGTCACATGAGAAAAATAGTATTGAATGTGTGAATGTTATGTGGTCAATTTTTAATGTATACCCTCAACAATTCATTATGGACCATGAGAATAGAGTGTGTCATAGGGTAGTGAGTGCAATGCATATAAGTGGATGTACAAAATGCACAATATGTATGGTAGAATAGGATGTAAATGCAATATGTGCCAATGCCCTAAGATGTATAACATAGTAGATGTAAGATGCAAGATGTAACATGTAATGTGAAGGATGTATAATGTAAGGTGATGTGTATAATGTGTGAAAAATATGCAACATGTGATAGCTAAGGTGTAGTGGGTGTAGAACATGTATGATGTATGAATATGTGCAATATCTATAACTTGGAATGTAGTGTATAATGTGTAGATGATGTGTGATGATATGTGGTACTTAATGTGTAGCGTGTGAGGTCCATGTGTATAAAATGCCATCAACAGTCAAGTGTGAACCGAAGCACAAGAGTGTTTCATTGGGCAATGAGGTATCTAGATTCACCTACAAAAGACCAAGTTTGTGTGTAGCAGTGGAAGCATTTTGGGAAAAAGTAACAGTAGGACCATGTGATAGTGGTGGAATGTGAGATGTTCCTTGACCATTAGTAGGAGGAGTAGTTTCTTTGAAAAAAACTACTGGTTGTTGAAGTAGTGATTGGGAAGGGACCTTGCATGATGGTGGATTATTTAGTGATGTTGTGGAATAGTGGAGAAGAGGCCAGATTAAACTGAGCTTTAGAGTAGGTTTCTTAGATTGACTTGGTAATACTGTAGATGATTTAGTAGGAGGAGGTGATGGAACACGAATCTTGAGAGGTGATTTCTTAGTTTGACTTGGTAATGTCATAGATAGCTTGAGTGGAATAGAAGTGGGACCATCCTTAAGAGGAGGTTGAGTGGATTGAATAGGCGACACTTGACTAGCCAATGAAAACACATTAGAAGTGGTAGTTGAATGCTCATTGGATATAGGAGAAGATTTAGGATCCCATTGAGATGTAGCATTTGTAGATGGGCATATAATAGAATGTTGTACAACAAATGATATAAATCCTTGACACTCAAGATGTTTGATTCTTCATTATAAAGAATGGAAGTTGATGTCATTATTTCCATTGATTCAATGATAATTTCAATATGGATGGCCTTGATATTTAACTAGCCAATAAGGGGGATAAAAATGAGTAGGCAATAAAGTGATCAATTGGTGACTAAGGATCTCAGTAAGGAGGTCATGTTGCTTAGTGTTGTGATTAAGGAGGCGAGGCTCTAGTAATGGTAAGACAAGAGGCTCACTTATATGAGCACATGTAGTATACACAAAATAAGAATGAGATGTAGAAAGAGAAAAAATATTCACTTGAGAAGAATCCTTAAGCTGTTGGATTTCATATTTGAGGGATGTGATCATGGATTCCATAGCCATAAAATTGTCTTGAAACAAACAAAGTGTAAATATTGAATTAGTTAAACTAAGGGTTGATTAAATGGAGAAGCTCTAGGACTAGGGTCATCATATAAACAATCAACTATAGGACTTGTTTCATGTGGTGGTGTGTTTTTAGGATGATATATTGTGTTTACTCATATGAATGTATAAATATGATTTTTCCCTCATATTGAAAGGTAAGAAAATTCATTTCTACATAGAATAGATTGAAAATTAGAGGGTTTTAGCTCTAAGTAAGGTTTTTGATTGTGTAGAATCTCTAAAAATATCTATATACTTGTAATTATTGTTTGTAGGTGCTCATGAGGTAAATTAAAGTGGATGATCTTTGTGATGACAAATCTAGTATTTGGACTTGAGAGTGCTTTGGACATTTGTACATAAAAACCTTATCCCGATATTGATAGAAAAGTGTGCTGAAAAATGATTTTCCAATGTAGTGAAAGAGTGTACAAAATGTGTGGGGATATCTTAGTAGCATTGCAATGCATATGAGATAGGGATAATGCATGGGACTACACACACGCGCACACACACACACACACACACACACACACACACACACACATACATATATACATACATATATATATATATATATATATATATATATATATATATATATATTTGTATGTATGTATATTATCCATTCCCCTTCTCAAAACCATTCCCAAACCCACTCCCATTTTACTCAAATTTTGGTAGTTGAGCTACCCGGAAGTGCATTTTTATTTTTTTATCTATATTTTAACTCTTTCACCCCGTAAACTAAACCTATTTATTTTATTTTTAATACCAAACTAAATGTCATGATGATACCTTTTTAATGAGCCCAATTTTGTCAAATTTAGAGTTACATGGAAGAAGTTATGGCAAGTTAGATCCATGGCGTGTAAGTGCAACTAGAATTGTTTCATACAGGCTTTCAAAGGCTTCTTTACTATTTTCCTTTGGGGTCGATAAAGTGTGCAAGTAGAGAACAAGGGAAAGGGAGAAATATTTCTAATTGTGCTAGTTGTGCCCAATGTTTCCATCCCGACCGAGAATATACTTGCATCCCTTGGTTATGTCACTCCACCGGGAATGTGAGGAATGTTGGAACATTCCTCATGTTCCAATAGTTACCACCCAAACCTACTATACTGCCCACTTGCTTACCTCAATATTTCATGTTAATATACTTTTGTCTTATCCTTCCTCCCCCAATGGGAGTGAATTTTGGAATGGTTTTGAGAAGGGAAAAGGGACAATTTACTCATCCTCATGGCATCTTGGGATCATATATGTGTGTGGTGGGGGATGTGTGTGTCCATATATGCATATATAAATAATAAATTATAACCGTTTCAATTTATTCAATGAAGGGTTAGCCAACTGTGGCGATCTGCATAGATTAAGGAGGAGGGGGAAGGGCTTGGGGGGGTTGTGGGCATGGCCGCAGTCCCTCCCCAATCCCTTTTAATGTTTTATTTGGAAGGTATTAGGCCTAAATAAATTTGAAACGGATTTCTTAAATTTATAAAATGATATATATATATATATATATATATATATATATATATATATATTTTGATTACTATATATATCCTTAGCCGTATATGTATGTATGTATGTATATATATGTATATATATACATATATATACATACATACATACATATACGGCTAAGGATATATATAGTAATCAAATCTTTAAAAGGATTAAACTAATATTAATTTTTTTGGTTGTGATATGTCTATAAATATTTTCCAAGTAATAATAAGTATTCACACACACACACACACACACACACACACACACACACACACACACACACACACACACACACACACACACACACACACACACACGTAAATATAAAACCAATACACTATGCTAGAGGAATGGGAGCATTTCCAAGATCAATATTTTTAAACTATCATACTTTCAATGTAACTTTTCGTTTTTCAAATGCATTTAGAATAAAATTTGGCAAGATATTTTATTTCACAAGTAAATCTAAATTGTCATTAAGTTGTAAATACACATATAAAACAAATATTTAGTTTTACACACATTCAATTCCAACAATATAAACAATCTTTTAAATCACCCAAAATATAATTTTTGCATGTTTAAAATAGTTCACAAGCCTCTAAATCACTTAAGCAATTTTGTATAATCATGCAAGTGATAATACCACACAAAAAAATATTTCCATGGAATCACCAAGGGAAAATAAAACCTTTATTATGGTGATAAATATCATCTGGTTTAAAACAATAAGCTATCCATTCAATCCCACATTTTATTTCATTGTAAAGGGAAAACACAATGAGAATAATAAAATAAAATTTTCTTTAAAAAAGCACTCAACTTTCCCTTTAGATTGCTTCCCAAAAATAAGATTTCCCAACCATTATAATAAGTATCTAATAGAAAAATAAAATGTATATTTACCTTTAAACAATTATAATACAAAAACACTAATAAAATACAAGATTACAAGCCTCCCACTATGTGGGAACGACATGCCCAAAAATTAAAATTTTAAACATCTCCCCTCCAACAAGAAATACAAGAATTCCTCCAAACTTAGCTCCAAGCTCCAAAGTTTTCCAAGTGCTCCAAACACCACAAAGAAGAAGGCTTGAAAACCTCCCAACCACAGGCATCATTATATGTATTTTTCTTAATATAAGACATGATAGCCTCCCCCAATCCCATGGGAAAGAGGGATAGCATGCCACCAAGATGCCTAATAAAACAAAAATGAACCAACATATTCATGAAAGAAAACAAAGGGAATAAGAAGACAAACCTCTCCCCACATAAAATATGATTAAAATACCAAAGAACCAAAAAAAATTAAATTGGAAGAGGGGAAGAAATTATCCCAAAACCAAAAGTGTATATGTTGTGCCAAGATCATCATCCAAGTATAACAACTCCAAAATTCCAAAATACCCACCAAACTCCTTATAGATCCATATTATTTATGAAGGAGAATCACTCCTACCATGTAAATATGGTTAGTAGAATATTTTTTTCTTTTTCATTGTGTTTTTATATTTAGGGGGTCATCTAGAGTCATCTAGGTGTGTTATTTTGTTTAAGTCCTTCACAAATTTGAATTTAGCAATTTTTCTCCAAAACTGTAAATTTGAATTTAGAAGACATTTTGGCTTATAATTGGTGTATGGATGTGATCTTGGAGAAACCAAGTGTGTATTAAGGTTTTGGTATTTCCTATTAAGGTCTATAAGTCTTAGTAAAGTCATTATTATGACCTAGTTCTTAGGTCCTAAGTTTTTAGACTAAAGCTAGGTCTTGATGTTAGCATAAATACAAAACATGTAACTTGAAGAGGTATTATCAACCTTGATTCAGTTAGGGGTGAAAGAGAACATATTTAATCCATAATTTTAACTAATTTTTTTATCATTCAAATGATAAAGAGAGGAAATAAGTCGCACTCCAAAATTTGTAGGAAGGAAGAACTTTATTTACAAACAAATTGTGTAACAATCAAATTTTGTGTTTGGTTCTTTGAGTTTTGAGATTCATGAGTTTTAAATGGTGAAATATTTTTGATGATAGAATTGTAATATTTTTAATGAATCATAATCATGTACATGCAACTCATGCATGTATCTATTTGGTTGGATAATTTTTGTCATGGCTCTCCTTGTAACCTGTAGCAAGGTGTGTTAGAAAAGGGTTATAAACCAAAAGGCAAGTGAAAAGAGTTTGGATGCTAAGATTCATTTTTAAGAGTTTAGAGTTATTTTATAGAGTATCTCAAAAAAATCAACCTCCAATATTATATACAGTGAAAGAGAATACCTTAAGCTAGATTGGAAACCCCTAAAGCTTAAGAAATTATGTCCCTAGAGGCAGAGTAGGAGTATTTTGAAGAGTTTTCATAGGTGAATGAAATATGAGACCTCACTTTGTCAATGCATAACACTTAGGATTTATAATACATATCTTAGGAAAAGTTATTAGGTCTTAAAAAATAATTAACTATTTTTATAATAGTATATTTGTTCTCGAGTTCTCAATTGAAACCCTCTTAGGTTTTATAGAGGAAAGGTGATTTGGAGTTTTAACCTCAATATAAAGAGAAAAATTTTGAGGAAAGGTTTTTAGAATCATTTGCATTAGTTTTTGAAGGATTAAAGAAATTATCATCTATCAATAAGATACAAATTTGAACCATATAATTTTAGACATGTAGGTGAGCATCTAACACTAGTGGTCAATCTTGGAAGCAAGAATAGAGGAGTTAAATTGTTGAATCAATATTAGAAAAGTGGTAGAAATAAAATTAAAAGTGACCTCCAACACATTCAAGAATAATTATTCAAGATTATTGTCGTGATCATTAGAAATAGATGACATTCCTTAACTAGGATAAAAGTGCATAGTGGAGACCTAATTGGGTAACACCAAGATGAAGTAAAAGTGGTATAAACTTGGAGATACTGAATGAAAAATTATGGACATGAAGAATGGTCAAATTGGTATTGGGAAAGGATCATAGTTTATTGAATGAGTGAGTATGTTAGAATTTCTACCAAAAAGGTGTATAGGCAGGGCTCTTTAGGAGTCTAGTCAAGTGAAGGAGGAGTAAGGCTCAAAAATACACTTAGCCAAGGAATTAGAATTAAAATTTTGCATATGCCTCAAGAGGAATAAAGGGTATTTCAGTCAGTTTATACCTTATTTAAAACCTTTATATATGTTTCTAACCATGAATCCACCAAGAGCATTTTCTTAAGAAACTTAAACATGAAAATATTGGAGAAGGTAATAAGATTGAAATTTTTATTAATTTGAATTTTTTTGATGGTTTATTTGGCTTAGAAAAGGTCTATAAACAAGGTATAAACATTGGTTAAGTGCATTGAAATTATAAACTCAAAAATACAAATATTAAAGGGATTCTTTATGTGAAAAGATAATTTGTTTTCAAGGTTTAAGGAATTGTATTGAGTTGTTTTGATGTAACTAACATTTTCTTTTTTCATTTAAGTGAGAAGGTGCTGAATTATTTTGATATTAGAGCAAGTAAAGAGATTTGAAGAAGTTAAAACAAGTTTGATACATTACGTAAGAGGAAAGAGAAGATACTATGGTGCAAGTTAGAGAAGAGAGAATGCCATCTTTAGAAGAGAAGATGGATATAATGATGGAAGTATTGATGAGTAGGTTGTAAGGTATAGATGAAAATCAAATAAGAATGATAGCATAGATGAGTCTCTTGAAGAGAAATGGGACAAATAGAAAGCTTTAATTTGTAGGGAGATGTTATAAGCATCTAATATTTACAGGACACAAAGCATATGAGTTCCATGAGAAGGATACAAGGATGACAAAGGTTTATAGAGGTGTTAATACTATTCTTTAGAATAGAGGTAATTCTCTTTTATTTAGAAGGGTTCTATTGAAACCAAACAAGGTAATGCATGATATGACTTAAAGAAGGAATTTTTTCAAAAATAGGTGTAAAACTGAGGGAAAATTTTATAATATGATCATAGATAGTGGAAGCACTAAAATTTGGTTTCTTTTGAGATGGTAGAGAAGTTGGGTTTGAAAAAACAATGCACCCTAACCCATATCAAGTATCTTAGATGCAGAAAGGACATCATGTCTTGGTTAGGGAACAATGTCAAGTAGAATTTCAAATTAGAAGATATAAGGATAAGGTCTTGTGTGATTTGGTACCTATGGATGTGTGTCATGTGTTATTGGGCAAGCCATGATAGTATGATAGGCACGCATTTCATGATGGTAAGAAGAACACTTATACTATAATATCAAATGGATAAATTCATATTGTTTATCTCATTACATGAGAACAAGAACCATAATAAGGGATGGTTATGATGATAGAAGCTAAGAAATTCTTAATGGAAACTAGATAATCATGCAGCTAGACACTACTTAGGGCTATTAAGCCTCATATGACTGATTGGGACATTGGTTTTGATGATGATTGATGTCGGTATATGGATAAATTGATATGGCCTTAAGACAAGAGGGGGAAAAGAAAGATGAAGATTGTATAGTGAAATAAGGAGGAAATGGTATAAAGAGAGAATAAGAACATGATGAAAAGTGTGTATGGAATAACAAGAAGGTCTATTGCATGGATGAATAATCGTTAATGACGTTGATAGAGGTTATGAGAAAAGTGAAATCGAGAAAAATATAGTGAGCAGGTTTTGTGAAAAAACCATGAGTGAAGAAGAGAAAAAATGGGTCATGAAGAAAGTGGAAGATTCATACAAGCCTCCTATTTATGAAACTTACATTTATTTGAGTTTTTAATGTGTAGGTACAAGCAAGATGAATGAAGAAGTTAGAGTGGAAAGGGAAAACTAGAGACAATTTGTAAAAGCAAGTGAGAAAAAAAAAAGGTGAAAGGAAATAAGGTTTTGCAGATCCCAAAGTAGATGGAGACCAAGAAGAGCTCTTAGGAGCACAAAATTTAAGAAAAGATAAGCAAGGAATAGAGCATGATGAATAAATAAGACAATCAGATCTTGAAGCTGAAAACAACCTTGAAAATAATGCAAAAACAGATCAAGAAGCCAAGTGAATACAAGATCAAGAAGAAAGAAAGTGTAAGTTGAGAAAATAGATTAAGAAAGGTGATAGAAACAAATTTTCTCAATCAAGTTTCTCTCTAAGTAATATGTATATAGGTTTTGCAGTTGAGAAAGTGAAGGGAGAGTCAAGAAAAGGTGATTATTGTAAGCAAAATATATTATATTACAATCTTGAGAAGGAGATGATTCACGAAAGACTAAAGGGAGATGAAAGGTAAAGTTTCATAGTCATAATTGATGAAGATGCATCACTTGTGAACCTAAATCAGGTATACATACTCAATTACAAGATGGAAAATGGAAGACACAATCCTAAGAGAATCATATTAATCAAGAACATGAGATTTCCAAAGGAGAATCAAATTGTATAATAAAAACAACATCTGATAATGATAAAGCATGGAGGGTATTCAGTCAAGGGCCACTTCCAGAGGATCATCTTCAACTGAAAAAAATAAGAAGAAGAAAATCTAGCACAAAGTATGGGGAAATATTCTCTTCCTCTTGGGAGTATGATGTAGGAGCATCACTCTTAACATGTAAATATGATTGGTAACATCAATTTTTTTTCAATATTTTTGTAGGTTTATGGGGTCATCTAGGTGTGTTTGTTTTGTTCAAGTCTTTCACAAATTTGAATTTGGAAATTTCCCTCTAAAACTACAAAGTGAATTTAGAAGAAATTTTGGCTTGTAATTTGTGTATGGATGTGATTTTGGAGAAACCAAGCATGTATTAAGGTTGTGGGAGGTCCTATTGAGGTCTATAAGTCTTAGTAAAGTCGTGATTTTGACCTAGTTCTTAGATCCTAAGTTTTTAAACTAAAGTTGGGTCTTGATGTTAGAATAAATGCAAAACATGTAACTTGAAGAGGTTTTATGAGCCTTAATTTATTTAGGGGTGAGACAAAACATATTTAAGCCATAATTGTAAATAATTGTGATATCATTATAATGATCAAGAGAGGAGAGAAGTGGAGCTCCAAGATTCGCAGAAGGAAAAACTTTATTTACAAACAAACTATGTAGATCAAATTTTGTGTTTGGTTCTTTGATTTTTGAGATGCATGTGATTTAAATGGTGAAATATTGTTGATGATAGATTTGTAAGATTGGTAAGGAATAAGAATCATGTACATATGAACCATTCATGTATCTCGTTTGGTTTGATAATGTTTGTTATGACACTTCTTGTAACTTGTAGCAAGGTGTGTTAGAACACATTTTGAACCCAAGAGGAAAGTGAAAAGAGTTTGGACAGTAAGATTTAAATTTTAAGAGTTTTGAGTGATTTTATAGAGTATCTCATACTTGTTCAATCTCTAAGATTCTCTATAATGAAAGAGAAGACGTTAAGTTTGATTAGAAGCCGTTTAAGCTTAAGCAACTTTGTTCCTAAAGGAAGGCTGGATTATTTTGAAGCTTTTTCATAGGTGAATGAAATGTGAAACCTCACTATTAATGCATAATGCTTAGGATTTATAATACATGTCTTAAGGGAAGTTATTAGGTCTTGAAAGTATGTTTAAGTTTTTATAAAGTATATCTATTCTTGGGTTCTCGGTTGAAACCCTCTTAGGGTTTATAGAGGAAAGGCTATTTGGATTTTTAACCTCAATATCAAGAGAAACACTTTTGAGGGAAGGTTCTTAGAAAATTTTTCATTATTTTTGTGAAGGATTTAAGTAATTATCAGCTATCAATAGCTAAAAATGTGAACAATCTATTTACGAGATCTGTAGATGAGCATCAAAAGCTAGTGGTCAATCTTGGAAGCAAGAATTGAGGAGTTGAATCATTGAATCAAAACTAAAAAACTGGTAGAAATCAAACTCAAATATTCCTCCAATGAATTCAAGAAAAATATTAAATATTATGGTCATGGTCATTAGAAAAATATGACAGTCCTCAACTAGGTGGAAGTTTATAGTTGATACCTAATTGGGTAAAAAAGTCAAGGAAAAGTGGTATAAACTTCGATACTTAAAGAAAAAAATTTATACATGAAGAATGGTCAAATGGGTACTGGGAAAGGATTATAGTTTATTGAATGAGTGAGTTTCTCATAATTTCTACAAAAAAATGTGTCTAGGCGGGCTACTAAGAGTTTAGTCAAGTGAAGGAGGAGTAAGGTTCAAAAACACACTTAGCCAATGAATTAGAACCTAAAATTTTACATACACTTCAAGAGGCATAACGGGTATTTGAATCAGTTTTTACCTTGTTAAGAACCTTTATATATGTTTCTAACCATGAATCCACCCAGCATTTGTTTAAGAAACTTGGAAAGGGCATTCTTGGAGAAGGTAAGAAGATTAACCTTTTTGATTAATTTGAATATTTTTACGGTTTATTTGGCTTAGAAATAGGCATAGAAACATTAGTTAAGTGTACAAACATTAGTTAAGTGTATTTAAATTATAAACTCAAAATGATCATGATTAAAAGGATTTTTATTTGAAGAGATAGCTTTTTTTTTAAGTTTACAAATATGTATTGAGTTGCAAGCCAAATGGAAACACCTCCTACTTGCCCCAAGGAAGGGAGTAGAATAAAATGATTCTTCATGGCTTACCGAAGATGGCATGATGTAGTCATTTTTATGTCCTTAGAAACAACATTCTAATCCCATGTGCGTCGACCTATCACCCAACGAGCGTTGGGTGCTCACTGAGGCACACGTAGGTGTTGAGCCCCTCCTTTATGTGAGTTTTGTGATAATACATCCCCTACTGATCTAATCTTAAATTTAAGAAGGAAAAAACCAAGCATTCATTCGAGGGTCTTAGGGTGAGTTACTATATAAATGCATCCATTTAGATAATAAGGAAAATATTAAACACAAAATAGATTTGATACAAAGAAAAACTGTTTATACCCATATGTTTTAAAATAAAGACATATAATCATATTACTATCAAGTAACCACATTACATTCCTCAAGGCCATTACCGACCAAATTTCCTAATACGAGATAAGACTTATACATCAGAATCATAAACTAGACTTTCTAGATTACAAAGATGTTCATAAACCCATCCCTCTAGATAAGGCATCTCTCCTATAGCCTTCCTAATGAGAATCCCTAGAACCCATCACTATTTCTACAAATTCATTCTCCTCTTTTAATCGATATGTGATGCCTGACTTGACACACTTTTCTCTAAAGTCCTCCTATCCTTCTACCCGAGCATCTCTATATATAGCTTTAGCATCCACCACCATGCCTTCCTGAAGTAATAGATCGGTTTCCAAGTGTCCATGTGGTCCTTCAATGGAGCATGCTTCTTCCCATCCAATCTCTCCACTTTCTACAATGATGTATTTCTAGATCCTTCCATTATATGGAATATTCCTTCCTTGACCATCGAGTTGCCAGGCTAGCACCTTATCCACTCTGCATGCTCAGTTAGGTCATGCTTTTCTCGTGTGCTTCCTAAGACACCGAATATGGCTAAGTCCTAAAATCATTTCATTTGCCTTGTGCATGCACCTTGGGTTCTACTAAACCCTTTAAAACCCTCTTGCGTGCTTCTTCATATAGGCCCCGCATGCACACATGCTTCTTGTACTTTCCAATATTCGATGCCCAACATCACCCCACACTACACCTATTCTCCATCCTCAAAAACACTTATCTTCAATGAATAAAGAATGGTGGGATCTGAATAGTTGGAAAAAGAATGAAGGAATGAATAATTGGGAGAAATAATGAAAGAATGGGGAAATGAAGGAGAACATGTTCATTGTTGGAGGAGAGGGAAATCCTTCCCTATATCTACCTCTAGCTTCTCCTAGGCATTAACCTCACTCTATGCTTGCTGACAAAGGTCACCTACTAGGGCACTTACCTCCTCAAATCTTAGCCCTTCCCCTTGGCACTCATCATTTCAAAATTCCTTCCAATTGTTTTCCCAAATCCTTGAGGGCATCCATCTTGTGGGTGATCTGGGGGTATAATTCCTTCACCGGTTTTTGATCGAGTCCCATAAGGTCTCGATAGCCTCTATTTTCTTCCCCACCTCAGCCAGATCCTATCCCACTCTATGCTCTTTTCCCCTTATTCTTCTCTTGGAACTCCTTGATTTCCATCTCATGTGTAGCGACCAAGATGCTTGCTACTCTATCTCTATCAACACAATTATCATAGGCAGCTTTAACAACTTACACGGTGACCTTCACATTGGTAAGGAGTTTGGTATACTGAGAAAAAATCCTACAACCTTCAACTTGTCTTCTCTCTCTTGGTGCATGAGAACTTCTTCTATGAACTCTAAGGAAAGTGACCACCTCTCCATAGTGAGGGTGTGAGTTAAGTCCTCTAGAACTGCAAGGTTGATTCATATTTTTTCTCGGGTGGTGCTAGGTTAGGATGCTTTAAAACAATAACATTTGTAATCATTTAAATTTTCTTGTGTAATTCACGCACCCTTTCCTTCTCCTCTTTTAGTTCATGCCTTAACTATGTGTTGATCATTTCTTCTTGTTTCAGTCCTTTCTTTTCTCAAAAATATCCTCCTCCTTCTCTCCAACTCTACCTCTAGGAATCTCACCCTATCATTCCTCCCAAAAATTTAGCCTCAACCTCAACTGAAACCTTGTTGAGTGCATTATAAAATTTCTCATTTGACAACCATTGAGCATTAACCAAGGGGTTTATCCCTTTTATCTCTGGAATCTTCATTAGTGCCCCTTGGCTTACCTCGAACTCAGTTCATCGACATGTGATTTAAATTCCCAAGATAGCATCTTCCTAGTTCATGGGTATGTGCCTTCTACATAAAATGAGGGCATGGCCAGGAGTTATTCTATTGGCATGGTGCTCTAGAAGTGCATGCATAGCACCTTGCTTGGATCATTGATGTAACCCATTCCTTACCCTTGGGCTGCCACTACACTCTTCCCACCTATTCACGTAGCCTTTGGAAATCTCACTACTAGGTTGGGATCTCCACCCATGCTTTCCATACTCCTTTCCAATGCTTTCTTCCTCAATCTCCTTCATCACTTCATCTGCACTTGCACTCTACTTCCTATTCCACTAACTTTTTGATGATTCCTACCACTTCTCTCTCATGGCTTCTTCTATTTGTTCCTTAGTGAGGCTTGGGGTCCTCTGATCTCTTGTGTTCACTTCTTCACTCACCCCTTTTCCTTGAGCATCTACTTCTTCCTCACCATTCTTCCCTTCACTTCCTTCTTCTTCTAATCATGTATATCATACACAAGATGATTCTAAACTTATTCATCCTCATCATCATCACTCTTGCCCTAGTAGGCCTCCAAGTCCTCCATTTCTTTTGAGTCTTCCTTCTCTGTCACCTTTTGTTTCTTCCTAACTGGTGATTCCAGTATAGGAGACTTTTCACTCTCTTTCTCTTCAGTGGGTGACTCCTTAATAACTCTTCTCTTGTGAGGGATCCTTTTCCTTTAGCGCCTCTTATTTTGGAGTCTTCTCCTTGACTGGGGACTTCTTTCTACATGCGTAAGTGTTTATCTTAATGCTTGTTTTTGGCACACCCATAGATCGTGTTGCTCTACATACTTGGTGCCTTTTTCCTGCACTTCTTCTCTCTCCCTCTTCTTTTTGTGTGGATTTATTTATTCTGTGTGGGGTCTTTTGGAATGGAGATATCATTCTCTAGGTATTCTCAAAATTTTCCTTATGCATAGATATACCCTCACTTGCACTCCTTCTAACGATTGGCAACGTTATTGGTTTTATCATCTATTCATGGGAACATATTTCCACATATGGAGGATTTTTGGATATATGAGCTTTCATTGCATAGCTCATGGTGGTCTTGATCTACCTCACTAAGGTCAAACCTTAGTCTCTTGGCCTCCTTAAAATGGTTGACCCCACTTGGAAGTATTGCATGGTGAAATAAAATGGTAGCTTGCACCATGGACTCTTAGTCCCATCTGTTAAGGTGAACTTACCAATACAAAAATGTTGATATATAGTAAAATCCACTTCCCCATCTATGAGTGTGGGAAAATTTCTAGGTATCCTCCACTCTACCCCAAATGCATTGCACATCCACTTGTACCATTTTTCTAGGCATGTCTTGTGAGTGGTCGTCATGGTCTCACAAGTATATTTCTCAAACCTTTTTGCAGGGTGAGGTATTTTCTTCTAGATACTCCCATACAAACTTCTCTGGCCCATCAAGCACTCCAATCTCTGAGAAGATGATGGTGAGGAGAATGTTTCCAAACAGTATCTTCTCTCCTTCCTACATATTGCTAATGATCTCATCTACAATGTAGGTGGATAAGTTATAAATGGTGCCTTTAGAGATCTTTCAGCATACATTCAAACACATGCCTTGTTCACTTATGTCCACCTTTCTTGATCATTCATCTTGGTAACTAAGTGTATGACCATTCTCATAATCAGGTCGGGATATCTAAGATATCAAAGTAGCACAAACCCTTCTTGTAGTCATAGGCCTCCACAGTTTCCTTGATGGCCTCCTTATCATCCAAGTCATCATCTATGGAGTCTCCTTTGAAAATCAGGCCAGTGAACTTTGATATGAGTTGAGGAGTTATGTGCATTTTGACATGAAAAATAGAAGTGGTCTTCATGTATGCATGACATCAACCACTAGTATAACCACTCAAGCTTGCCAAAATAGGGAAACTCATATAGTTATAGCAACCCGGCCTTCTCCAACTTCACCTTCACTTTGTCTCTTGTAGATCAACATTCCTTCTGGTGTCCTCTTGTTAGTTGACGAACCAGTTCCAACACCATCTATTTTTTTGTAATGCTCATGCGATGATTATAGTTTCTTACGACCATCTTCCTCAAGTGTGATTCCCACTCTTTCCCTAATAACACTCCATCTGGGTACTATATTTATACATACCACTCTTCATTGGAACTAGCATGATGATAATGGTTTTTTTCCTTTTCCCTTTCCCTTTTGTTTCATTTGGTGAGATGGTTTCCTTCTTTGGTGTCATTCTACTTTTTAGGTTAAAACTTAAATTCCTCCTTTCTCTCTACTACTCTACTCAACTCTAAGGCTCAACTCTATGAATAATCCTCCTACCTTCGTGCCCTAGCTGTCAAACCCTAACTAGGAAAACCCTTCCACAAGATGGCGTACTCCAAAAGAACTCTCCCCACACCCATGTACTCCTTCCACTCTAGTTTGTAGATCAACCCTAGTCACACACTTAGATCTCTATGATTCTTCTTCCTTCACACAAATCTCTCTGATGCCCTAGTTCGTAAGATCTCTTCCACTTCATAATCATAAGGTAAAATAATGATTCACTTGACCTCATACTTATAGATTTTTCCTCCTTTCCAACAATAAATGTTATGCCACCTACCAACATACTTAGCATTAAATGTGGATTTTTCCACTAAATCCAATCTTAAGAACCCTTACCCATGCACCCAATCTTTCTCAAAAAAATTTTACAACCTTCTGGCGCGCAAAATCCTTACTGACCAAAGACTCTTATGCACATGTCTGTGGCGCTAAAGGAACCTCTTTTATCCTTTACCCGATTTTTTCCCTCACCTACCTCATGTTGTTCCTACACTTTTCCTTCTCTATACGTGGTCTTTATAAAGCCTTATCCTAACACTAACCATTCTCATCCACCATTTTCCCATGTGTTTTTTCTATTTTTCTATCCTTCAACCGGCCATTTAACTTTTACTGCCAACTTATACTTCACTTCACACTACTCTACCCCACACTAAAACAAATGTGGTCCTCTACACATGCACAACCTTTTGAAAATAATGTGGTTACCAACGCACAAGGTGTAAAACAAAACAAAAAAAGGAACAAGCAACAAGAAAGGGAAACACAAGAAAAGAAAATGCATAAAGGGAAATCCTAAGCTAACTGGAAATATTACCTTATTTACAAACACAAGGAAGGCTTATTTATAGTAGGGCTTCAACCTACTCCCATTGAAATGGCTAGGTAACTTCATCCCATCCAATGCTTGTAACTGACATGCGCCTGAATCAAGGATGTATGAGATGATGTAAGGGCCCAACCAATGGAATTTCAACTTCCCAGATGGTGTAGATACTTGGAATCATACAACAGAACCATCTTCCCAACCTCAAACTACTTATTTTTTATATGACGATCATGTCATGCCTTTTTTGTCTAGGCCTTTTTCAGTCTTCTGACTCCATCTAACAAGTGATCACCTTTCATCTAACTGCATCAATTTGTCAATCCTTTCCTCGAGTACTTGTTCATCATCTAAACCTCCTATGCACGCTATACGCAACGATGGTAACATGAATTCAACTGGAAAAATAACCTCCATGCCAAACACCAATGAAATGGTGTGGCCTTATTCAACCTCTTGTAGGTTGTCATGTATGCCCATAGAATGGATAATACTTTTTCATCCCAATCCTGTCTTCCGACATCACAAATCTTGGTCAACGTGTGACTTAATATCTTGTTAAATGCCTCAACAGTTCCATTTTCCTATGGATGATAAGGGGTAGTCTTGTGATGGGCCACCATAAACTCTGCTAGCAGAATCCTGACCATTTCATTGAGAAAATGTGTACCCCTATCACTAGTCAAGCTCAAAGGACATCCATACCTACTGATTATGTTTTCCCATAAGAACCTAGCCTAGCATCTTGTTGCTATAGTGTAATCCTTTGTAGGTGCTTTGCCTCTACCCATCTTGTCAAGTAATCATTACAAGTAATGATATACCATGAACCAATCCTTCACGCATGATAGGTGAAATGGGTCCTACAAAGTTGATTTCCCACTTTTCAAATGGCTCTACACTGCTATTGGCCTTAATGGCATCTCATCCCTCTTTCCAGGTTTTCCCAAACATTGAAATGGTCATAAGCCTTGCAAAATTCAATACAATCCTGGTAGATGGTTTCCCACCAAAGACCTACCATTAGAATCTTCTGCGTGGTAGAATTTCCTACATAGTGTCCTCCTACAATCCCACCATGTGCTTCCTCCATAATTTCCACATGCTCATGTTCCAATATGCATCGACACAGAACCTCATCATGTCCTAACTTATATAGATCTCCACTAATCAACATGTAAGGTGTGGCATGTATAGCCAACTACTTCCTTTCTAGAGCCTTCATCCCTTCCGCGCCAAACCTATTTTAAGAAATACTACAATATCTTCCAAGTTTGAGGGCATGTTCCAAAACCTAAATAGTTTCACGTATCCGCATGGTATCCTCAATGCTTTATATATCCTCCCCTAAGTCAATCCTTGATAAGTGGTTCGGGCCCTGAATTGGTTTTTCCTAGTTTTACAACCACCGTGAACTCAAACTCTTGAAATAATAGGACCCAACAACATATGCACCCTTACAAAATGGGATTATTTACCAAGTACTTCAGTTCCATGTGATTTTGTAGAATATAAAAGTGTTGATAATAGATAATGCCTAAAATTATGTAGCACGTAGATCATTGATAGTGCCTCGTGCTCAAGTAGTGGTATAATTTTGTTTTGCTAGTGTCAACTTCCTACTTGTAAAACACAAGGGGTGATCAATAATCCCCTCACCAAGGTTGTGCTAGTACTACTCCCATGGTTGTTCTGAGGCATCAACATGCACATGGAAAGGCTTATCCCAAGAAGGAAAACATAGTATGGGCGTAGTGATAAGTTTATCCTTCAAAGTGTCAAATGCCTTCTATTATGCCTCTCCCCAATGAAAGGCACTCTTGTGCTTTAGAAATTCTTCCAAGGGCATGGTGATCTTGGCATATCCTTTGATGAAATTCCTATAGTACCTTGTATGCCCAAGAAATCCATGCATACTACACTTTGACTAGTAGGCTCCCCAATCCCACAATAACTAACAACTTTGGCGAGATCCACTAGTAAGCCTTCCTTACATATAATATGTCCCAACAAGGTTCCAAATGGAGTAGAAAAGACACATTTCTTAATGTTGAGGGATATCCTCAACTATTGACATCTCTCAAACATCAGCCTCAAATTTCACAATGGTCCTTCACTAGCCCATACACCATCCAGTCATCCAGGTAGACTTGAAGAAACTTATGGATAAAGTCCTGGAATGCTTGTACCACAATGATGTGAGAACACAACAGGTACATTTTTCAATCCAAAAGGCATGACCGTATAGGAAAAGCTTCCCCACTTAGTGGTGAAATTTGTCTTTCTCTGGTCTTCCTTTGCAATCCTAACTTGGTGATACCCTGAGAACCCATCCATGAAAGAGTAGACCTCACACCCAGCTACTCCCTCCATAATTTCTTCAGTAAAGGGGGTTAGGAAAGGATCAATGACACATACTACATTCAGGTCCTGTAGTCAACACAATCCTTATTCTTCCATCCTTCTTGATATTGATGACCATTGGGCTTATCCATTATGATTCCTCCATAACCTCAATGATGCTTGAAGCGATCATCTTATCTATTTCCTCCTTGACCCATACACGTAAGTTCAAATTCATCCGATAAGGCCTCTTCTAAATCAAGGTGCACCTTCCTTTAACTTGATCCTCATCTCCCCCAAGGAATGGTGGATGCCTTTGAGTTCATGGTACCCTCATGGGAATAAATCCTAAAACTCACGTAATAGATCAATGATCTTTGAAACTTCTTTCTCGACCAATAGTCCCCAATGATAGCTTCCTTAGGTTTTTCCTTTGAGCCAATGTTAACCTTCTTTATTTTCAAGGGCTCATGGTAGGCGTGTTCCCATTCATCAGTGCTATCTATGACTTTGCGCATACCTTCGAATGGTTAACATCCAAACTTTCCATTTCTTCACCATCTACTACATAGACCATTTTTCCTTTTTCCTTTTCAATGCACACATGCTCAAGTTGTATTTATTCTTATTCTTCTTCATTGAGATGCATCTCCAAACATGGTTCATCTAGAAACTCCAAGTAACCTATCTTCTCCATTGCACTATATCTCCATTTAAGGTGCTTAATAACTTGCAATGCCTTATCCACTAATGGCTTGGTACTTTGATACTCAAAAGATTGAATGAGATCAGTTGTTAACTCCTACCAATTCCCTATCTGATGGCATGTCTCTGAGTGGATATACCATGCACGTGCACAACCTTGTAAGGTGGAATATAACTTATGCACCCATAATGAAGGTGGTAAATCTTATGTGCTTCCCATCCAGGCCTTCTCACAAGCTTGGATATGGAACGAGGTGGGTTCCTTTCCATGGTAGTCTTGGATAACAATGGGTGTGTTACTTCTGTAGAATCTTACAGAGAATGTGAACTCTTACCTCACGCCACTCTAGAGACTCTCATGATGTGTTTCCCACCATTGCATTGCATAGTCCCAAGAAATTTATAACTAAGCATACTTCTCCTTTCATCCTCATTTTTCCACTTGAGCCTCCATTTCTCATAAGAAATCATCAAGAGCTTTCCCCTCCGAGTAACTTGGTAGCTTCTTTCTTCCTAGGTGCTTGACTGAGCACTCCTTCATCACCCTTATTACAAATCCTCTCAATTTTCACCCAATCAATTCATAAGTCCCGTGCACCCAATTGTCACATGCTATGCTAGTTGTATCACTCATCGAATGAGCATCTTCAAATTAGATAACCCCTTCTATAGGATGAATTATTTCAGGGTCTCTGATGGAGTGCACATAGATTCTATCGAGGACTTCCTCTCCTAAGGGCTCAATATAGGGTGCTGACTTCCCATCTATTAAAGGGATGATCACCCTTTCTTCCTTGTTCTCAAAACTGATATACCCCTTGTTAAATTATAGGTCAGACATTGTTCTTATAACACCAAGGGTGCCCAAGTAATGCTGGGAAATTATCCACCTTGAGAGCACCAAGACTTCAAATTCCCCAGTGAACTTGGCCCCTTGAATAGTGATAACCACATCTTTCAAGACTCTAATGGGAATTTCCTTTGTCTTTTTTTCCATATAAAACACATTTGAAGATGGCTGTAATGTGGGCCTTCCCATTTGATGCCATGCATCCAAGGTGAGAACATTGACCTCCACTCTTGTCAATGAGGATATTTCTCAGAAGCCACCCATCAACAACTACATTCAATGTAATTTCTTTATCATAGTCAAGGTTGTGAGGAGGAAGATTGGCATGTAGAACCTACCTTTCACTGCTCTTCTCTAGCATGTGGTATCTTCTCCCATAACCATTCTCCTAGCAAGGGAATGATATTATCATGCCTTAACATTTTACACACTTCCCTGACCTCATCCAGATCCTTCTGGAGCCTCGATATTCTTCCTTTACTCACTTTTCCTTGACTGCTCCTTTAGACATTAGATTTCCCCTTGCAAACTCCAAATCACATCCATAGTATCTTGATACACTTCCTTCTGATGAGTAGGGTCTGGATATTTCCCATGCACCACTTCTTCCCTAACAACTAGTTTCTATCTTGGCATCTCCCTTGCGCATGCAACCTCTACTCATGTTGTCACTAGTACAGGTTCTAATCCCGACTCACACGCCACTATTGGAATCCAATGATGGTCAACCTTCTTTATGCTCACCATCCCAATGCCTTTGTATTTTTGGTGATGTTAGCTCATGTGCTCAAACAACTCAGGGCACTCCTCATACTTATGTTTCTTTCCACACCATGAGCACTATAATAGATCAGGACACTCATGCTTATAATGCTCTGTAGACCCATAGTTATAACAAGTTCCATAGGAACTCACTTCTTCCTCCATCGCGGTTGCTGTGACCACAAAATCCTTTGTGAAAAACCCTTCCACGGTCTCCTCCATCTTCATGCCCTTCATATTAGGGATCATCATCCTTGGAACTTCTTGCAAGGCTAGTCTGGCACACACCAAGATCAATAACATCATGAATCTGGTCAATCATCATGTAATCCTTGGTGTCATGGGTCATAGAGGTACAAATCTTGTAATAAAAAACATTCTTGCAGATTACATGCTATAGTAGAGAACACCTATTTGCATAATAATCCCATGAAAATATCATAGTCTACTATCATGGCACATACCAACTTCCAAGGGAAACTATCCTTTACATGCCCTTCCACTTCACAATCTATGCACCAAATACCACTACAAACCTCATGCACTAAATTTGCAGACAACTTCTCCAACTACTTGGCCATTACACAATTTGAGCCTCTAGAAAAGGGCTAACACCAGTATCAATGCTCCCAACAACCTCAGTGCATAGGGTAGCTTCCAAGGCCTCGCGTAGGTTTGTGAAAGTCTTGTGTGACAATGCCCTTCTAAACAGTGTTATCAATCCCCAAAAACCATTGAGCATGCTAAGAAGGGTGAATGTCATAGGATATTTTTTATAAGAGAGTTTTGAACCATGCATCGTACTCTCACACACTCTCTACCATTCCTTGTTAGATCTCCTTTAAAGCGTTGATGCTCTTTTTCTCAAACTTAGGGATATGAAACTATGCTAGGAAGGTGTTCTTCAATGCAATGTAATCCATGACCATCTGGTGGGGGTCATAATTATGGTACCACCTATGGACACATCCTTGTAACATCATTGTAAACTGACTTGATTTTCACTCCAGGGTAGTGATCCCCTTCACGCGCCATAGTAATTCACACTTGTGCACATGATCTCCAACATTTTCAATTCCTCTATAGTTTTCTAGGTGTAAAGACATCTCAAAAATACTTTCGGGGGTGGTTGAGGCCCTTGTCCACCTAACCCAAAACTTTGGTTTCCTCCCATGTTTCCTCCACCACTAGATCCACTAGACCCACCAAGTCTTGTCCCTCCTAACCCACTAGATCTTCTTGATCTGCTAGGTCACCAGGTCCTCCCGATCCTATACCACCGTGATCCACCTCCCGTAGCTAACAAATGGCCTGAAGTGGTGGCACCTAGTGTCCCCAACGTCCCATTGAACTACGCACTAATGGTTTGTGATATTGTCCCATTGCCAATTATTTATCACGCACCACTTCTAGACGTGATACCCAAACCTTGTGTATTTAGACCTTGTCCAAAAATTCCTCCAAATATGGGAATAGTTCCACAACCATAAATGTCCCAAACAATAAATTATATCTCTTAGGTGTAGATTGGTTACTTTCACCAATACCAACTGAATTAGAAATACTTTTTCCTTGATCTGGAAAACCAAATGCTAGGGATTATTCACTAGGTGGGTTCAGATGCACGCCGATGGATCTCCTTTCTCCATGAAACAAATTCTCATCAAAAGCTAAAGGGCTTCTCTTCTCGCACTTGCTAAGCTAGGGTAGCACATACTACTGCTTCCAGTTCCATGTCCTCTTTGCATGAACCTCAACTCCTTCCCGCAACGCCTACCTCTATAGATCCATCACACCGTAACTTTGTGTTGTCTAGTCGTCTCCCTTTCATGAGCTTCATTATACTTGAGTTGTCTCTCTTCTCTTTCCCTTTCAGCCATAATTTCCACCATCTTCCTCCACCCTAGCTTCCTCACCCAATGCTTAGAGAAGCTTAGCCACCATAGGAAATGCCTCTAAACTTAGGGTAATGATCAAGATCTTCATATCCAAAGGGATAACATGTAAAAATGATCCTCTGGGATCCCTCAAAACTCAAACTCAACAACCTCTGGGAAATAATACATAGAAAAAGGCATATTCTAGAGTATAATAGGTAAGTACTCCTTTCCACCAGTGATCAACAACACACGTCCAAGTCATATCTACATCTTGTAGCCTTTGGTAATCATCTTGGGTCCATACATGTGATCTATAGTACTAACTCGATCTGATGCATATGTTGAAAGTCATTCATATAGTTCTACTGAGAAAACAACAGAATAATGTCTCATACAACTCATGGTATAGGTTCTCTTCTACCCATCTACGTGTATCGAACTCAGGTCAAGTGCTAAATCTTTGAGAAAACTCATCCTCTATGCTCTTGAACCATGCTTCAACACTTTCTAAGGTCATGCGTTTGGTAATCATGCATCACAAGGACCAAGATGTATGCCATTTCTCACAAAAACTTTGAAAATAGGTCTCAGTAATGGAACCAATATGTAGTCATTTTTATGTCCTTAGAAACAATAGTCTAATCACATGCGCATCAACCTATCACCCAACGGGCACCTGGGCACTCAACCAAATCATGCATGGGTGTCAAGCCCATCTTTTATGTGAGTTTTTTTGAGAATACATCCCCTACTAATAGAATATTAGATGAAATAAGGGAAATAACCATGCATTCATTCTGAGGGTCTTAGGATGAGTTACTATATAAATTCATCCATTTAGATAACAAGGAAAATATCAAATAGAAAATAGATCTGATAGTACAAAGAAAAGGCACTAGGGTTTATACCAATGAACAATGCATATATTTTAAAAGAAAAGCATATATTCATATTCCTCTTAGTAATTCCAAATTTCCTAATGTCTTAATATGACTTATACATTAGAATTCTAAACTATGCTTTCCAGATTACAAAGATGTTCATAAACCCATCCCTCTAGATAAGTCATCTCTCATATAGCCTTCCTAATGAGAATCCCTTGAACCCATCACTATTTCTACAGAGATTTGCCTCTTTAATATTTATGTGATACTAGTGACCACGCACTTTTCTCCAAAGTCCTCCTCTCCTTCTACCCGAGCATATATATATATAGCTTTAACATCCACCACCATGCCTTTCTGAAGTAATAGATCGGTTGCCAAGTGTCCATGTGGTCCTTAAATAAAGCATGCTTCTTCCCATTTGAGATCTCCACTTTCTGCAATGATGTCTTTATGGATCCTTCCATCACATGGAATATTCCTTCCTTAACCATTGAGTTGTCAGGCTGGCACCTTATCCACTTTGTGGATGCTCGGTTAGGTCACACTTTTCTCGTGTGCTTCTTGGGACGTTGAATATGGCTAATTACTAAAACCCTTTCCTTTTCCTTATGTGTGTGCCTTAGGTTATTCTAAACCCTTTTAAAACCCTATCCTGCAAGCCTTCACCCTACGCGCCCTTCTTCGTATAGGCCCCACATGCCCACGCGCCTTCTTGTACTTATCCAATATTCGAGGCCCAACACATCGAGATTAATAAATGATACCTTCCCCTTCCTAGAAACATTCCCAAATCCACTCCCATTAAGGGTGTAGGGACAATATTAAAACACCAACAAGATAAAGGGGAGAAACAACCAAAAATATAACTCCCATAGCTAAAACAAAATTCCAAAGAATAATAAATTCGTCAAGGTTTCTATGCATTACATTATTAAGAAGAACCAAGAAACATGCGTGAGGCCTACCTCAACCAATCTATATTCCAAAATATCCCAATGCTCCAAATGGACTCCCAATAAGTTCTAGCTCAAAGAAAGCCAAGACTACCTCCAAAACCCTCTAAATATCCAAAGATCCCAAAAACAAAGGCCACCAAAAAATCAAACATGGGGATAGAAATAGAGTAATTTCTCCAAATCCCCAAGCCCATGGGAGGGTGACATGTGTCACCCTCCAACTAGACACATCTTACTCATTAAGGTCCCCATCAAAGTACCCACATAACAATAAATGAAATAAGACACAATTCAAAAATTCAATCCCCCAAAAGCATGATACCAAATCCCAAAGTTACTCACATGAGACAAAAGAGATGAAGGATGGTGACATGAGAGAGAATTATGAATAGGAAAAAAATTTGGGGTTCACTAAAAGTTTTCTCTATGTATAATTTAGGTCCAAAGGGTCATTTTTAAGGTAAGAGGGACCCCATACTTTCCAAGTGAGCATCAAAAATTCCACTTTTTTCTCAATTCCGAGATTTGAGAGAAAATGAAGTATACAAGATGCTTGGTGGTCCCCCCAAAATTAAGGTTAGGTGATCCCAAGAAACCAATAAATATACTTAACACAAATATATCATACAATTATCAAAAGAACCATTAAAGGAAAAATAAGTAATAAATCACTCTAAAAATTTTGGTTAACACTAAGATTAATTTAACAAGGTGAGAAAAGATGAAGGCGTTATCAATGAGACTAACACATAACATCAAGGTGATCATACCAAATCAAATACATGAATAATGACAAGGTATACAATAATGTAAGGATGGGTTTAGCTAGGAGGACTTGTGCATATTGGTATTTCTACCATTGAATCACATGTTATGCTCATGGTGCAACTTGCGGTCATATAAAGTCAAGATAAAACCTCATACCTACTCAATCTAAAATCAAATGAAATAACCATATGAATAATTATGATAATCAAAGAATTTTGTGTCGTGTGAATACAATTACACCAAATTTATCAATCAATATATAAATTACGATAAAAATCAATGATATGTGCATATAAAATCATATCCATCTCATCATGTAATCATCAATATCATCATCTCTAAACCACATAAAATGTCTATAATATGGATAAGAAAATATTGTCACAAATAGTTTCCTATCAACATGATGATAAAACATAGAAGTATCTAAGCGATATATATCATAATAAAGTGTCCATTGTCTCCATATGCAATAATAAATTATTCAAAATGACTCAACAAACCATAAGGAAGGGAGAAAATTGGTGCGCACTACATTGTTTAAGTACCCAAAATTGTTGATATTGGTTTGATCATGATGGATTATACAATTCTCAAGGAATGTATTGATCCTAAGGTTATGGGATAGGCCAAAATCTATTCCATTAATTTGTAGGCCATTAGTTTCTAGGAACAAATGGATGAAAATGTTGGTTTGAAGGAAATTTGTCACCTTGTCTTTGACATAAATAATTAAGTTCTACCACATGGTCGCGATTTTATTCACATGATCCTTAATTTTTGGGAGTAATTTTCATTAACTAATAGAGTGGTTTAGGTCACATATGCCATAGATATTTACCTTATCGACAGACAATGCTCGAGTTCATATCTATCTCCACATCTAGGGTAGTAAATTGATAGAGGCTAAAAATCCTTGGCTTTTTATTGTATATTGTCTAAAGAGATGTTCAAGTGTAATAGGATATCTATTTAAAGATTTTTAATCTCTTCCATCAATTGAATCAATTTAATACTTGTTATATTTTGTTTATTCCTTCCAAATCCTCCTTTATTCCTTGAATAATTTCTATAAAGATAAAAATATATCCAAGTCTTAGTTTTTTTACATTGCCTCCACCCATTAAATCCATAGCATCTCTAGATTAATCATATAGACTTCTTGGAAATATAGTATTTCTCAACTCTTGGTCAAGTGCATTACCACATCATTTATGGAAAAATAGGTATCTATCAAGATAATTATCAATGATTTCATCTTCTCGTTTGGGTCATCCTGAGATTTTTTCTTTGTAAACACAAACTTTGCAAGAATCTTGATATTTATCTAGGAAATTTATTTTCATTTCATCCCAACTATGAATATGTTTATGGGACAAGTCCATAAATAAATTCATGTTTGTCTTTGAGGGTTAAAGTGATCAATTTTATCTTTTTGTCATCTATAATGTAATCATAAGTCTATAAAAGGACCTTACATTCAAATATATATATTGATCAAGGTATTTTGAAGTTATTCCCTTTAAAGGTAGGAAATATTGACGTGTATATATTATTCATAGGGGCCTTCTCTTCATAAATTATTATAATGGGATAAGAAAATGTTCTTTCCCATGTGGGAGCTTAATTTTTTCTCCTGGCATTTATTATTGTGGTTCAACCTCGACTCTTGAAGCTATGGTCTGGTTTTGATTCTAGGGATTATGTTTAATGAATCTTCCTTTTGAATCTCTAATCCTACACATTAACTAAAGATTTTTTTAAATCCTATAATTAACTAAAGATATGATAAAGGCATTATTAGATCAACATTTCTCCCAAATTAATATAGATCGTGAAAGTATTCCTAGTTTTAATTAATTCAAGGAGCTCATAAGCTATGCACATTGTCAAATGCAGGTGCTTTAATCATTAGAGGAAGTAAGGAATAAAAATTATTACATGGAAACTTACAATAAGAATTCTCACAACATCCTACCTAAGAAAATACGTATTTTTTTATTAAGGGAAAATAGTTTTGAAGGGACTATACCCTGTATACAAAAGGGCTCAAAATCCAGATAGCATAGGTGAGAGAAACAGCCCAGAGAAGGGAAAACAACCAACCTAAGAGGGCTCATCAGCTAGATATGACAATACATGAGAAGAAAGGATCCAGACGTACAATGATCCAAAAAGTAGCAGAAAAGATCAAAAAGCAAACAAAATACATTCATCATATAATAACTCCACCAAAAAGCAGCTCCAGAACCACCAGATAATAACAACTTTGCAACCAACAAACAACATCACAACAACCCATTACTTGATAGCCCTGTCAATCTTGGTTTTGATAGCCTACAACGACATGAAGAAGGCAATGGTAGTGGCCTGAGAGGAGTCTTTCATATCCGCCTGAGCAATTGCAATATCCCTTTTCTCTTTGGGGCCCCAAATGTCTTCATTAATCCCACTTAAACTGCAAACACTATGAACATGTTGTTCAATGAAATTATAAATGCTTTTAAGGGCAGATAGTATGCAGTCATTGCAACTTTTTGCATTTCCCATTCTACCATCCAAAGACTGTAACTTCTTGAAAACTTCAGCAATAACCCCCTCTTCATCATCACTTTGAAGTATTCCTTTTCCCTTAGCTTTTTCCATATTTTTTATAGTCCCTTTGAGCTCTTGTATTTCCTTTTCCATCCTGTCCACTCTGTCCATCAAGTCCTCCTCCTTGGGTTCCTCCATCGGTTGGCTGATATGCAGGAGGTTCTCAGCAAGCTCAAGGTCTTTGTGACTTCTTAGGACCCGTTGAGAAGAAGGGATTTTAGTTTTTATGCTCTTTCTTTTCTTCTGGAAGCAACAGCTTCAATCTTCCTTTTCAGTAGGGGGAGTGAAGGTGGTGTGAGTAGGTGGAGGTATGGAGGAAGAGGGTGGGGTAGGATTCATGTGGGGCAGTTTGAACAGTGGCGATGGATCAGCAGGATTAGCCCTTGGTGCAGAGGGACAGCCCTAGAATGGCTCTGAACTTCCCTAATTGATTTCTCTAGTGAGTTTATCAAGTAGTGAGGGAATCTGATGATAATATTTCTATGAAAGTGATTAAGAAATATCAAATGTTTTTGAGGTATAGTCACAAATCTTCCTTCAAGAGTTACATACCTAACAACCATCCCGGGAAGCTCGAAAAAGCCTCGTGAATCGACGCCACCTTGATGCCAAGAATACAAATTCAAGATTCTCCCCATTGTCCAGAACTTCTTGGTCTCCACCTCCCTTTCAACCTTCTTATTGAATAATTTGGTGCCCTCAAGGATGAGGCCCATGATCTGGGTGATGAGCTCCTCCATGATCTCAATCTCCCTGTTGTTGTATTTGACAACCCGATTCTTCCATCCTTGGGTGAATATAATAGAAATGTCTTGATCAAACCCTTGAATCCTTTCAATTAAATTTGATAGACCCCATATTTAAAGGTAGTTCCAAAGCACCGTATCCTCTTTCCATGCTGGATTGTGGGTGGGTTCAGTTTTGCATGGTGGACCCCCCATTTTTCCACTATTTTTGTTCCTGTTCTCAATGGTAAAAATGTTATCACTATGCAGGGCAGGCTGAACTTTGTGTTGGTTTTTGAATCTTTCCCTTCCGTGAAAGCATATTTAATTATTATACCATACTTGTAATTATTTCCCCACTCCTCGGCTTTCTTTCTATGCCAAGAAATGATGATAGTCCAGTTCACACATATCGCATCAATCATACATATCTTATGTGATGTCATCATACTGTACTTGAGGATCTGCACATTAGCATCCACATTATAGCCGTTAGTGTTGATTTTCTCAGCCATGTAGATCATTGATTATGGATTTATTGATTTGAGTGGGTAGAATGTCCCCCCTAAGCCAAGTTTGAAAAGTATTAGTAACACCAAGGTTTTCCAAACTATCTCATGACCCTATTTCCTTCCCGATAGGTGTGGGTGATTTTAACATTCTCAAAGCTCTTGCATATATCAATAGCTTCACCAATGAAATCTCTAATTGACCAGCTGGGGTGTTGCTTTTTGTTTAAGAGATTGATGATATTCAGAGAATCACCCTCAATTATAATATTCAGAATATTACAATCTCTGGTAAGTCTTATACCCCAAAGATCCGCCAGTGGCTTTTCGAGTAATGGTTAGTTTTCCTGCCCATTCTCTTAGAAAAAGTAGCAACAAAACAACCTCATTGATCTCTGATGACTCCTCCTCCTCTAGAGTCTCCCGGATTGCCTTTTGAGGCCCCATCAAAATTTAACTTGTACCAATCAGTGGGAGGCTTAATCCATCGATTTTGTTTCTATCCATACCATTGTTATTCTTATTGAAGGTAATGTCAATATTCCAATCAGTTAGGATGTATTCTTCCTTCTCGTGGTAAAATCTATTTTTAGGAGGTTTAAATCTAGCAATATTATCCCGCACAAAGAATGATAATTTCCTTGTAGACTTTGTTACATGCCTTTCTAGTGTTTCAAAAATTCCATCATTACGAGCCTTCCAAACTCTCCACATAGTGTGGGGTAAAACGAGTTGCCACAATCTCTTCATCACACAATGCTTAAACGGAGAGTCCCATTGTTCCAGTGCCCGAAGACAGTAAGAGGAAAAATCCATCTCTCGATTAAATTTTGCAAAAACAAGCTTGCCAAATTTTGGAAGCATACTCACAATGGAGGAATAAATGTTTTATATCTTCTCGCCTCTTTCTCGACACATGCAACATCTATTCGGCATGATGAATCCTTTCTTGATGAGGTTTTTGTTAGTCAAGATCTTGCCATTTATGATGAGCCACCAAAATAAGTTCACTCTAGGGGTTAACTCAGACATCCACAACTTTTGCCACTTAATTTTACTTTCAATAGATACAAAGAAAGAATTATATCATGATTTAACAGAGTATTCCCCATCAAAAGAATATTTCTAGATGAGTTCATCCTTAAGATTTTGATTACTAATATGGATAAGAGAAAGTTGATTACGTAAAGATGAAACATCAGCTCATACATTATCATTCTCCACTTTTAGTTGTTTCCATTTTCTTTTGTTTCCATATCTCTCAATGTATCCCTGAATTTTGTGCCCATACTTTGTAATTAAGTTGTCTTTAATGTGATCATAAGAAGAAATCCAGTTAGAATCAGTCCATTTATTAGGCCGTGTTAATGTTTTGACCATCCCCAAGCTTCCACTACACCCCGAGAAAGAAAATGGAAATAGCTAAAAATGGAGAATGATAATGTGCAGCTGATGTTTCATCTTTACATAATCAACTTTCTCTAATCCATATTAGTAATCAAGAAAATACGTATTGATACATATCCCCAACAACGATTTAAAAACCTCGGTGAGGGTCATTGTATTGTCCACTTTAGTTGATTATATCTATCAAACTAGGACGATATCGAAGGCTATCTAGTATCGGTAACATTATGAAATGAGTCCAATAAATCCACTAATATAAAACATCCAAAAGCTATAGAATGTTGGAAAGAAATAATACATGAAAAAATTAATAAATTATTAAACTAAATGCATAACAAAAATAATTAAAACCTTTAACTCGAGATATCTATTTTAACATTTATGCAATTCATTCAAATGCAAAGTATAAGAATTAAAAATAATTAAGGAAATACTAGAATATCCTTCTCCTTGGGTGAGAGTGGCCCTTTATCTCCTCCTTATATTTGGCTTAAAATTAATTATAAATGATCAACACATATATCTAGCAACTTAAATTATATTGACTAACTTGGAGTTTCTTACAAGATATATTATAAAAAGATCACCTATTTCCAATTTTACAATGAATTATTTCTAAGATACTTGGATTTTTTATTTTTCATCCTCCCACGATTGAATTTTTCATCCCCCATTATTTAAGAACTATCTTCTACATTCATGATAGCTTATTTGAATACAAGTAATATTAGAATTAGATATGGATCCATCTTGTCATCTCTCTTCACAAAAGGTGGGAGAGTGTTCATTCTTTCTTTATTACAACCTACTAGATAGTTGGCATTAGAATTCCAAGTGTTCAAAGAAAAAGAACCCTTCTTCAAAATCCTCAAGAACTACAAATCCTCCCCAATATTTATTTGTTACATGACTTGACAATTGTGTGCTTTTGTAGCAAGTATGTATCATGTGGGTTAGAGTCTTGGGCCTCAAAGTATGATTCTTATACTATTCTCGGACTCATACACTTTTCTTATAGGTCCTATGATTTTATCCTATTAGTATGGAGTGAAGCGATAAATTTTGAGCTCATTTAATTAGTAAAAATTGATTCCTTTGATCAACTTATCACTCATTCTTGTTACCATGTTTTTACATGGCAATACATATATTTTAGAAGAACTATTAGGAGTTAGGTGACAAACAATTCATAATTCTTTAAAGTTAAATTCATCGTACTTAATCTCTTTATTAGACAAAATATTTTCAATCATGATTAATTATGTTCCAAACTTACTCAAAGATTAGAAATGACACTCCAAAAATGAGATTATTTACTTCTCATCACCTATCCGCCCCATCATATAAGCCACTATCTAGGAAAATGTAAAAATAACCTCCACCTAGCCTTTATAATAACCACTCATAGTTCCATCCTCGTGGCCTCTCAACTCTCTCCTCCTATTTTAAATATTTTATCTTTGGTATTTCCCCACCTCTAGCACATGAGGTATCTCTGCATCTCCCACTCCCCTATGTCATTTTCTCTAAACACCCAACTATGGGGCACACCTAACCCAACATGATCATAATGCTGGTACTTATATAATTGGTCCCACTCTCCCTCCTCACTCTATCACATGTCATGGATTATAATTTGGAAGAGGCAGCAATACCACATGAGATGGATGAAAATAATTAAATGGAAATATATCTATTCGGTGTGTCTCCAAAATTAAATGGAAATATATCTACTTGGGTGGGTTTTCATACATTAGGAGGAGGGGGAATGCTTGGGCGAGGGTCATAGCCATGGTCGTGGCACCTTACTAACCCCTATCCTAGTTTATATGGGGATATGGTTTGGGTAGGGTTCATGGACATGGCCTGCGGCCTCCCCAATCCCTTTTAATGTTTTCCTTAATAGATATTAGGCCCAAAGAAATTTTAAATAGATTTATTAAATGTATAAATGATGTGTGTGTGTGTGTGTGTGGATAATAATTATAGTGATTCCATAGTATTGCAGGTATTTCATAGTCATGAATTCCCTTCTCAAAACCATTCTCAAATCCACTCCCATTTTACTTAAATTCTAGTAGTTGAGGTACTTGAGACTACACTTTTATTTATGTACCTATAGTTTAGCTCTTTCACCCCTAAACTCTAAAAATTTATTTTTTTAATGTCAAATTTATGTTCATGATGATATATTTCCAGCAAGCTCAAGTTTCTCAACTTTGGTCTTATAAGGAATAATTATGGCAAATGCAGATCCATGGTATGTGAGAGAAACTAGAGTTATTCCATATGGGTCTTCAAAGACCACTTTAATGCTTTACTTTGGGGTTGGATAAAGTGTGCATACGAAGAACAAGGGGAGAAAAAAATTTCTAATTATATCGATGTCCCCAAATTTTCTCGCCTCGATTGATGTTATGCCCTGTCACACGGCTATGTCACTCCATCGTGTGTTGGTTATCTATATAAGATCATAACCATGAGACGTACTCCATTTTTGTTATGTATTTGGTGTAATATTTTATTATTATTTTTTTTTTTAACTTTATCTCATTCCCATAGAATTTTAATGTTTTTTGTTTTAGTTTATGTTAGTGGGGTTATTGGAAATATATTTCATATTATTACCTATATTAGATAGCCCTGGATTTCACGCTCATCCATTCTTCATCCGGTGGGGTCGGGAGGGACATAGTCCATTTCTATAAGCATCTAGGTTGAAAGAGGATCAAAAAGAATTTCTTAGAGCCTTAAGGACTTTACATTGCAATGGTTCTATGATCTTTGTTCACTCTTTCACTACATGGAAAATCAATTTTTGGCACACTTTTCTATCAAAATTGGGGATAATGTTTTTATGCACAAATATTCAAGCTACACAATGGATTTCATGAACATATAAATTATTTTGTCTTGTTTTATCAAACCAATCTTACAAGTATGAATAACATCTTAGATGATAGTGAATTACAATACCTTTTTATAATTAGGAAAGAAATGTCTATTAACATTTTTTTGCATTTTTTCAACTCCGTTTAATTTTTTAAATTAAATTAAACAAGAAAATTAAATTTGCAAAAGAATTGTTATTAGACGTTTTTTCCTAATTTTTGTTGAGGTGTGTAGAAATTTTTCAAAAAAATCTACCTTCTCGGAAGCTTTTCCTACATCCTAGAGGTCGTTTTGACTCATTTCGAGTCATTTTTTGCCTCTTATCACCCTTTTTATTGCTTACGGGATAGTAGTGCATCTTCCACATCCTTACGGTGAGGGGATTTCTACTATGACGTGAAACACTATTTCTCATATAGGAATATGTTTTTCTCCCTTCTGTTGTTTTTTATCTCAACTTTATTTTCTTACGGTGTCGAGATTTCACTACTACCAAAACTTGAATTTGATCTCCACACTTACACGTTATTACTATAATAAATGCATTAAACTATAAAGTGTCACAAACAAGGATTGAAAATATTATTCTGGGGTGGTTGTCTCTTTTTTCCTTCTACATTCCTTTTTTCTCTCTCTTCATAATGGATTTTGTTTTAATACCTTTTCTCACGCATTTTAACTGTTTCTAATGGATATAAAAATGGTTATTTTAAATCACCATGAGAGATGAGAGTGAACCTAATAATGATCCCAAAAAATCTAAGTGGTTGAACCACTGTGACAAAGCCTTAGTTCTTCTTTGTATATTTTTTTCTTCTGACTTGCTCTTCCACATTGAGTCTTCTGAAACACCTGATGAAGCATGGAAAACTTTATATGGTATGTTTGGAAAACAATATGACATGAGAGTGCATGAGTTGGAAAACAAACTACTAGGATTAAATCCTAGTGACTTTGAAAACCTACAACCCTTCCTAAATTTTTTCCAGGGCTAGATTGTTTTTAAAGAAATGTAAAGTGGAGTAAAAGGATTCCTATTTGATCTTGTTGATTATTTTTAATCTAGGTCCTGAATACTCTATCTTATTTTTGAATTTCCACACCACGAAAATCACTTTGGGAAGTACTTGGAAAATGCCCTCATTTGATAGTTTTTCATCCCAACTCATTCGAGAATAGGAAAACTCATTCAAATGGGGACTCTTAAATCCAAGTCACATGCCTTTATAGTAAGTAATGGTAAGGGAAAGAATAATGAAAATAAGAAAGAGAAAAAGGACCAACCAAAGAAGGAAACTAAGACTAACAAATTCCAAAACCAAACCCAACACGTATGCATTTAATTTTAAGCCCAAAGAGAAGAAAGAAAATTTAAGTGTTCCTATTGCAAGAAGAATGGCCATGAAGAGCATCATTGTATGAGAAAAAAATCATCACTTAACTCATTTACTTCAGACTAAAATAAGTTTTCCTAATTCTATTAAACAAATTTCTTCAAAGAGCGATTCTTTCAAAGCAAGGAGTCAAAATTTGATAAAAATAAAGGAAAGGTCCTTGTAACTAAAGCCTCTCCTTTATTGATGTGGATCATTGATTATGGTGTCATGTATCACATGAGAAATTCACGTGTAGATTTCTCCAACATCGAACCATGGGGCATGTCCCAAATTACGTTGGGTGATGATACCACGATGTTGATTTACAGTAGTGGATCGGTAGAGATGGACGGTGGAATGTTTAACTAAGTGTTGAGTGTTCCTAATCACTCTACAAATATCCTATCGGTTTACTAAATCACTCACCTTTGTGAAGGAATGTGAGTGAATTTTTTTCCTAACTCGGTGATTATACATGAGCTTCACTCTAACTCCACCGTGGTTGATCACCTTTTACGATTGTATACCTCCTCGTACTTTACTTTTGATTTGATTCCCATAGCTTTAATAACTCATGTAGTTGAGCTTAATAAGCTATGACATGAGTGTTTTGGCCATCTTAACTATCGGTACCTTGAACAATTGAGCCAAAATCAAACGGTCAATGGGTTACCCCATGTCAAAGTTTATAAGGGTCTTTTTGATGGTCGTGCCTTGGGAGCACCCCTGAAGTAATTTTTGGCAAAGGAAAATATTGGAGAGCTACTCGCTTTTGAATATTGTATAGTGATATTTGTGGTCCTTTACCATCTCCTTCACTTACTAGATATTTTTATATACTTACCTTCATTTATGGCTTTTCACATTACACTTGGGTACATTTTCTTAAGCAAAAGTATGAAGTTTTTGATCACTTTCGATACTTTAAGGATATTGTTGAGAAACAAGATGGAAGGTCTATCAAGTTTCTTCAAACTAAAAATGGAGGTGAGTATGTGAGTAATATGTTTAAATATTTGTGTGCCTTTGAATGTATTTCTTTGTAACATATAGTTTCTTAAAGCCCTTCAAAAATAGAGTTGCGGAAATAAATAAGTGAATGTTGAAGGAGAAGGCCACATTCATGGTTCAATTGAAATCCTTTCCTCCATAGTATTGGGCTAAAGAAGTGAATTGTTCTTGTTAATCGTTATCCAAATTCACCCCCAAGGGTTAATTTGATAACATGCATCAGAATTCTCAAGTCTCAGGCAAATGGATTGATTCAGGGCAAAAATCATGTTTCTAGGGTCCCCTCAGATTTTTTCTAACTCCCCTGGCCGAAGAAGGAAAGAGCAAGCTCTGAGAAAATGTGAAAAAGTTGCAGAAAACAAGCTTGGGCCAGAAAAAATCATGAAAATTGGCTAAGTCCTAGTCCTCACAGCAGTTGGGACATGAGGGACGTCTGGGCGCGAATCGGCCGAAAGGCCGCTAGGTAGTCTATAGGGCAAAGGGACATCTAGGACATTGGGATGCGTAGGACACGGAAAGCCGGTTCGGCCGAAGGAGAAGAAAATCGACTAACTGCTCTAGGACATTTGGGACATGAAGATGCGAAGGGTGCAAACCACCCGGTTTGGCTGAAAAGGAGAAATTTCGCACTAAGCAGTTGGGACATTTGGGCCGTGAGGATGCGAAGGACGTGAAAAGGTGAAGCGGCCAAGAGCAAAGGAAGCCCATTTCAAGCGGTTGAAGAATTTGTCCCAGATACCAGGGACAATTGGAACAAATGGACGTGGAGGCGACGAACGGCGGCCATTCAGCCAAAAAGGAGAAATTCAACACTGGGACAGTTGGGACAAAGGGATGCGAAGGGCACGAAAAGCTGGAAAACCCGCAGACCAATCAAATCACGACACGTGTCACAAGGGAAAAGGTCCAAAAGTCAAAGGGTGAGTTTTGAAGGGTCAAGACGAGCCAATCAGAAGAGGACACGTGTCCTATGGAGCAATGAATGTGGAGCAGGGAAGGAGAGATAATTACATACCCAATCAGTGCTTGACACATGTCATCCAGGTGGCAGAGCGCGGGAAAAGATTTCAAAATCCGTTTTGGCCTGTTTCGTGCCCTAAATCTTCGGATCGTCATATCTTTCGATCCAGAGCTCAGATTTGCATGTTCTTTATATCAACAGAAAGCTGTTGAAATTCTCTACATGATTCTGGGATCAATCTTTCATTTTGGTGCAGTCTGGAGAGATAAAATTGAGAAAATGTCCCTGACGCATGGTAATGCCAGAAGTGACGCTCCAACAACTAGCTTTAATGCAGCAGAGATAGTTCGCCGCTCTGCATTAGACAGACCACCATTTTGCCAGATCCACCACTTCCCATAATGAGATGATTTAAAATACGACCTAGAAGTGGTTGGGGTAGATTCTGGATTTCCTCTCTCTTCCCTCTCTCATTCTTTCTATATATTGTAAAGAGGGGCTTCTTAAAAAGGTCGAACATTTTCTGTTTTGCTCCTCCCTTTTTCTCCTATCAGGTGAATTTGTGGAGTTCAAACCTCTCATTTGAACTGTAATATGACTCTACCTCTTGGCATTCTGTAGTGTATTGTATCAATCTTTGGAGCAAGTAATACATGTTTGTGGATGATTCTCAACCCTCTTTGTGTTCATTTTACATCCTCCTAGTCTTTCACTGCAAGTTATGTTATGTGTGCATGATCTTATATCACATTTGAATGGTCTGTGTTTACTGGCAAGATAGGTGTTCTTCATTCCTCGGTGCATCACCATCTTCAGTTAGTTTCAATTTTTGCATTTCTATCCCTGCCCCCTGGCAATTTAGAGTAGGATTAGGATCTAAACCTCTATAGTTTTACAAATTATAGATATAAATCAGAGGAGTTTGAGGAACCAGCCTCTAATTTGGAGATTCCTCTCTCAATTTCACAAGTCCCCACACTTGGAGAGAGGTTTCCATGTTGTGCAATCACACTGGATGCTAGAGTGATCAACCTAGAAGCCTAATCTACATCCAGGGGTGTTGTGAGCATGCAACAACATTTTTAGCATGCCCGGTGGGACTAGAGGTCTCATTTTTATTGTAGCAGGGTTGATGTGCATCTACTGTAATTTTCTTGCTTAAAAGAGCTATTATTTGCATATCTGTGACTCCCAGGGGAAGAATCGATTGGTTCCAAGCACAGGCCTGAAAAATCATGAGAAGAATCACGACAAGGTCAAGAGTTGGAGAAGAAGAAGTGTTGTTTGAATACCTATAATTATCTCCAAGAAGAAGGCAAAGAGGAAGAAGGATTCAGAGGTCTCCATCTCCACCAAACAGAACTCTCTCAACTCCTCCACCTGGTAGACCTTTCATTCAGTCAACAAGTGTTTTAAGACCAATCAGAATGGCTCAAAACAATCCCTACGTCAACTTCACAGGAAGTAGCCCACTTGCCCTAAATGCACAACATCCAATTCCTATTGTAGCCTTGAAGAACATTCCGTACTTCACTGGAGAAAATTAGACTACTCTAGGTGATCATGTTAAAGATATTGCTAACCTTTGTGTAATCCATGAAATCAATGAAATGCAAGTGGCTATCAAGTTACTGGCATCTTCATTCAAGGGTAAAGCATTGCAATGGTTTAGGAGCCTTGGAGCTGGTTCTATCACAAACTGGAATCAGCTGTGTATTGCACTTCACGAGAAATTTGGAGAGAAGGGAGACAACTTGTCTCTTTTGGAGCAGCTGACAACTATCAAGAGAGCCCCCAACGAGTAGCTGACTGACTTCAACTTCAGATTTCAAAGGTCTTGGGATAGGATTCCAGTGGCAGTCAGGCCAACAACAGAAGGTGCTTTTCTCTACTATCTCAAAGCTCTAAATTTTGATATTTCTATGTTAGTTCAGTCCATGGGAGGCACAACAATCCCTATGGCTTATAGCATTGCCATTAGGGCTGAAAATTGTTTGATTCAAGCTGGAAAACTTGCCCCTAGACCTCCCATGCCACTGTTTCCAAGTTTAGAAAATCCAAACACCAGTCAAGCACCTAATTTGGCTCCTTCTCCCACTCCTAGAAATCAGAGTTCAAATGAAGCTTCCACTTCATCCCCAAGTGCCCCAAATGAGCTTCAAGAAGTCATGAAGCAATTGTAAAACCTAGAAAATGAGCTAGTTACTCTCAAAAGGCAACAAGCCCAAGGTTTCAGACCTTCTTATCAACCCCAAGCTCAACCTAATAGGCAGCCATACCAACCACAAAGACCACTTAATCTAGCTGTAAATATGAATCAAACAAGGCCTCTTGCCAATAGACCATTCCAGCCCTATAATCCAAATGCCATATCTGCCTCTAAGGCATTAGTGCCAACACAGAACAACATTGCTCAGGAATATGATTGGTGTTTTCCATGTAATGAGCCTCATAACCAATCCATGTGCTTCAATGGTGCTCTCAATCAAGCATTGATGGTGACAACTACTGGTGTGGAGGGTGAGGGCAGTCAAGGAAACAACCAACAACAAGAAACATTCCAACAGCAATCAGCCCCAAATGACACCACATTGGTGAACTGGCAAGCAGAGGATTTCTGTGGCATGAATCAAGTAGTTTCTCAAAGTGTTGCAGCCAACACAAGGTCAAAGAGGAGAAATTTGGGTGAAGAACAGCCATTAGCCCCAGCCAATCCACAACCTCCCATGGTTCCACAAGTGGTTGGCAAGCAAAATCCAATTTCAAATGCACAAGGGCAGCCAAGAACAGCCCCTAGGCCAACTCAAATGCCAGCTGTTGCTGCCCACGTGCAAGGGGTGAATGTGCAAACCAAGGGACAACAAAAGGATACTTCATCCCCGTTCAGTATCATTGAACAGATGAAGAAGACTAACGTCAATATATCAATGTGGGAATCCCTATCCATCCCAGGACAAAGAGATCTGCTGCAAGCTGCCATGAAGGACTGGCCAATTTCAAATCAGCGGGTTCAGATGCAAGACAAAGTGCTTACAAACGCTGCCCAGCCTGGGGGAAATCATGGAGGACAGCAAGGTAAGACGTTGAAGCCCCCTCCTTTCTATGTTTCGTTGATCATTGGAAATCAGCTAGTACACAATTGCATGATTGATTCCGGGCAAGTAGTTCTGTCATGCCCAAACAAATAGCTGATCAGCTAGGGCTCCAGTATGAAATAACATCCAAAGGGGTAGTGCAGTTAGATGGAACAGCAGTAGCAACAGTTGGAGTGATTAGAAACTTGAGTCTTACCTTGCATGCATGTCCAAATGTTGTTGTTTTACAAGATGTATCAATCATAGACCTTCCACCACTCTTTTCCCTTTGCTTTTCAAGGGACTTCATAGCCAAGATTGGGGGGTATTTGTCTACTGATTGGTCACACATGCTATTCAGAACAAGATATGGAACTAAGGCCACAATCAGATCCGAACCTATTGCAAACTTCCATATTGAGCCTTACACTCCAAGTCAGATTAATGCCAATTGCTCAGCATTTGATCAAGAAGATCACCCTAGCACTGATGAGGTTGACACCAAGATTGGAAGCATCCCGGATCTAACTCTTGATGAATGGGAAAACAAGATACATGCTTTTGATCCCTATCAAGAAGTAGAAGAATCTACGCTAGGAGTTTATTGTTTACATGAAGAGAATCAACCTCTCCCCAGCATCACCAAGCCAGATCATAAAGACAAGAATGAAGTATGGCAATTGTTCTTTGATGGGTCAAGGAGTAGACAAGGTGCAGGAGGAGGAGCTATGCTCATTTCACCACAAGATATAAGGTATTACTCAGCCTTCCATTTCCAGTTTTCCTGTTCAAACAACACAGCTGAGTATGAAGCCTTAATTCATGGACTGCACTGGGCAATGAAGAAAGGCATCAGGAATTTACAAGTATTTGGTGATAGTGAGTTGATTGTAAACCAAGTCAAAGGGAAAAATGCTGCTAAAAATGATCTGTTGAAGAACTTAAAAAATCAGGTATGGGATCTTATTGAAGATTTCGAAGCTTTTAGCATCAATTCCATCCCAAGAAAAAAGAATGAAGCCACTGACAGACTGGCAGCAATTGGGGCTGCATTTGACGTTGTAGAAAATATCAAAAGTGAAAAACCTCAGCCTCATATCAAAGTGGTTGTGAGACCAGCTATTCTGGATAACAGTACAAGTTGGCAAGTCTTTAAGAATGATCAGCAAATTGTTAATTTCCTACAAGAAGAAGCTGAGTTCTCCGCCAGGAATCAAGACAAGCTGCATCAGTAGTATGGTGACCAAGTGGTGCAGCTGAGAACTAACAAATTACCAAAAGGCCTCATAACCTTGGAGTCAATCTTCAACCCGAATGATCAGTTCCGGAAGGAGAAAGTGAACATTCAAGTAAAGGGTGAAGATTCAGAGCCTATTTTAGTGGAAGAAGGCAAAACATTGCAGATTGGCAAAGTAAGTACCTCACAAGAGAAATCTGATTTTGTTCAGCTTTGTCAAGAGTTCCCAGATGTCTTTTCTTGGACTTACAAAGATCTAAGAGGTTTTAACCCAAAGCTGGCACAACATACTATTGAGCTGGATCTGGAATCCAAGCCTGTCAAGCAAAAGCAAAGGCCAGTGAATCCCCATATTGAGCCTCTCATGAGAAAAGAGTTAAGCAAGCTTATTAAGGCCAGTATCATCTTCCCCATCAAACACTCAAGTTGGGTCGCCAATTTAGTCCCAAATCGAAAAAGAATGGAGAGATTAGGTTGTGCGTCGACTTCGAGAGATTTGAATAGAGCCTCTCTCAAGGATCATTATCCAAATCCCTTCCATGGAGCAAATATTGCAGGTCAGTAGCTGGTTCAGAAAGGTTTTCACTACTTGATGGCTACTCAGGCTACAATCAGATTATGGTAAGGGAGGAAGATCAGTTCAAGACAGCCTTCACAACCAAATGGGGAACATATGCCTACAAGAAGATGCCATTTGGCCTATCCAACGCTGGCGCTACCTTTCAAAGGGCAATGGACATGGCATTCAAAGGCTTGATCAATAAAATAGTTTTGATATACCTAGATGATATCACTGTCTTCTCAAAGAATGCAGCAGACCATCTCTTTCACCTCAGGCAAGTGTTTCAGAGGTGTAGAAAGTTCAGAGTGTCTTTGAATCCCAAGAAGTGCATCTTTCTTGCACATGAAGGAAAACTTCTAGGCCATATTGTCTCGAAAGAGGGACTGGAAATTGATCCAGAGAGGGTTGAAGCCATAAGAGCACTACCATTGCCAAGTCACAAGAAGGCTCTTCAAACATTACCATTACCATTGCCAAGGTTTGACATTGTGGAAAGCATTCAACAAGACAAGGTATAGCCAAACATCCACGTGATTGTGAGGCCTTCAAAGGCAGATAACAATGTCGGTTGGCAAGTGTTTGAGAATGACCAGCAAATCATCCATTTCTTGGAAGAAGAAGTGAGTTCTCACTAAGAATCAAGAAAAATTGGAACAAAGATTATGGTGACCAGTGGTACAACAGAGAACTAACAAGCCGCCTAAAGGACTTATCACTTTGGAGTCCATTTTAAACCCTAATGATCAGTTTAGAAAGGAGAAAGCAAACATTCGTGTCAAGAGAGAGGATTCAGATCCATCTTGGTAGAAGAGAACAAACCATTACAAATTGGAAGGATGACAACTAAACAAGAAAGGTATGAGTTCATACAGCTTGTCAAGAGTTCCCTGACATGTTTTCTTGGAGCTATGAAGACTTGAAAGGTTTCAATCCCAACTTAGCTCAAAGATACCATCGAATTGGATCCAAATAATAAGCCTCGCAGGTAGAAACGTAGACTAGTCAATCCACACATGGAGCCTCTCATGAGGAAAGAATTGGACAAGCTGATTGAGTCAAGGATCATATTCCCAATCAAGCATTCTAGTTGGGTTGCCAACTTAGTTCCAGTCAGAAAGAAGAGTGGAGAGATCAGACTATGTGTTGACTTCAGAGACTTGAATAGAGCCTCTCTCAAGGACCATTACCCACTCCCTTCCATGGAGCAAATCTTGCAAGTTGTGGCTGGCCCTGAGAGGTTTTCACTACTTGATGGCTACTCAAGCTACAATCAGATTATGGTGAAGGAAGAGGACCAATTCAAGACAGCCTTCACAACCAAATGGGGAACTTTTGCATACAGGAAAATGCCATTTGGGCTGTCCAACACTGGTGCTACCTTCCAAAGGGCAATGGACATGGCATTCAAAGGTTTGATTAACAACGTGGTGCTGATTTTCCTTCATGATATCACTATTTTTTCCAAAAATGCAGTAGACCACCTCTCTCATTTGAGGCAAGTCTTCACGAGGTGCAGGAGATTTGGAGTGTCTTTTAATCCTAAGAAGTGCATCTTTCTTGCACATGAAGGAAAGCTCCTTGGCCATATTGTCTCCAAGGAAGGATTAGCAATTGATCCGAGAGGGTCAGGCTGAAGCCATAAGAGCACTACCATTACCAAGCCACAAGAAAGCCCTTCAAAGTTTCTTAGGAAGGATAAACTTTGTTCAGAGGTTTGTCCCAGATTTTGCAGCCCTTGTCAAGTCCATCACCAAAATGTTAAAGAAGAGCATGGCTTTCAAGTGGACAGCAGAAGGCAAGGAGAGTTTTGAAGCAATCAAAGAAGCTATCTCTCGAGCACCAACTCTCATCAACCTAGAATTCTCCAAGGATTTCATCCTCTATGCATTTGGAGGTGATGACACTATTTCGCCATTCTGGTGCAGCAGAATAAAGATAATGATGAGCAGCCGGTTGCCTTCTTCACCCGTGAGCCTAGATGATCGCGAGGTGAGGTACTCTTTTATTGAAAAGCATGTACTTGCAGAATCGAAGCTTGAAGAAATTCAAGCATTTAGTCTCAAACAACAAGGTCCAGCTTGTTGGTCTCACATGTCAGGGGTTAAGGACTTCCTCCTCAACAAGGATTTGAATGATAAAGGGCAGGTTGGATCACCCATGTCATGGAGTATGACATTGAGATCAAGATCACCAAGCTGGTAAGAGGGAAAGGATTGTGTGAGCAGCTGGTTTTGGGGAAGCAAAAAGAAGTATGCAACAAAGAAGAAACTGTTTTGACAGTCCAGGACAGCCATGAGCCAAGTGGCAATCATGAAGAAGACAATGCTTCCCCCACTCCTTGTTGGACCCAAGGTATTATGCACTTCCTAGGCACAGGCCTATGCCCTCCAGAGATGAACAAGACCCAAAGGAGACACTTCAGATTGCAGGCTGTCCCGTATGCCATTGTTGATGGAGTTTTGTTCAAGAAATATGTGAATGAAGTGTTGCTGAGATGCATTAGTACAAATCAGATTCAAAGGGTGTTGGAAGATTTTCATGGTGGACCAGCTGGTGGCCATTTTGCACCAAGAGTGACAGCTCTAAAAATCATGAAAGCTGGTTATTATTGGCCTAAAATCTTCAGTGATTGCTATGCATGGATCAAGAGGTGTAAGAATTGTGCATTCTTCACAGGAAAAGAGAAGTTTTCTGCCCTTCCATTGCATCCAATCTCAGTTGACCAGCCATTCATGCAATGGGGTTTGGACTTCATCGGAGTCATTAATCCCATTTCAAGCCAAGGGCACAAATGGATTTTGACAGCCACAGACTACTTCACCAAATGGACAGAAGCAGTAGCACTCAAAGAGGTGAATGAGTCTAGCATCTTAGACTTTTATGAGGGGATAACAACCAGATTTGGTGTACCTGCCACAATAATATCTGATAATGCATTGGAATTCATTGGATCCAGGGTGACTGAGTGGGCTGTCAAGAATGGTATTTACCTAAGCACTTCATCAAACAATTACCCTTAGGGTAATGGCCAGGCCGAGTCTACAAACAAGAACTTGTTGAGGATCATTAGGAGGACTCTTGATGAGAATCAGAGGTCTTGGCATACCAAACTGAAATCAGCCTTATGGGCTGATAGGATAACTCCCAAAAGATCCACGGGTAACTCTCCATTCAGGCTTGTCTATGGAAGAGAGGCAATCTTGCCCATGTCACTTGAGTTGCCAACGTTGGAACTCATGAAGCAGCTGGAGTTGCTTGAATTTGAGCCCATGGAGGTGAGGTATGCAGAGTTGATGGAGCTGCAAGAGATCAGAAATCAGGCATCCCAAGTAATGGAAAAGGATCAAGCTTTGATCAAGAAGACCTTTGATAGAAAGGCCAAGGATAGATCTTTTCAAGTTGGAGATCTAGTGTTGAAATGGGATGTGGACAGAGCAAAACCGAGAAGGCATTCAAAATTTGATGCCATTTGGAGTGGCCCATACGTGGTCACAAAGTGCAAGAATAGCAATGCTTTCTAATTAGCCTCACTGGAGGGTGAAGAACTGTAGATTCCAGTCAATGGAATCTATCTCAAGCGTTGCTTCTAGAGGGAAGTTCACTACCTCTGTAAATATTAGATTAGATTTTCTTTCCTCCAAGTGCTTGTGCACATTGTTTTGTTGTAGGTTAGTCTTGTTTTCCCTAAGTGCTTTGGCACAACTTGCTGTCCATGGAGATGTTTAGCAGTCCTTGCCTTCATCAGGTGACATTCCATCTTCCTCCTTGCACATTCTGAGTCAGTTGAGGTTCTAAATAGAATATTTGATGAATCCATGCCCAATAGACATCGCTTCAGCAATCGGTATTTTCTACCTAGCAGTGTGTAACCCATTGAGTCGCTAATTGTTATCCAAATTTACCCCCGTGGTTAATTTGATAACACGATCGAATTCTCAAGTCTCGTGCAAATGGATTGATTCAGGGAAAAATCATGTTTCTAGGGTCCCCTCGCTTTTTTTTCTAACTCCCCTGGTCAAGAAGGAAAGAGCAAGCTCTGAGAAAATGTGAAAATTTGCAGAAAACAAGCTTGGGCCAAAAAAAATCGTGAAAATTGGCTAAGTCCTAGTCCTCGCAGCAGTCAGGACATGAGGGACGTCGGGCGCGACCGACCGAAAGGCCGCCAGCAAATTGTGCAGGGAAAAGGGACATCCGGGACATTGGGACGCGAAAGCCGGTTCGCCAAAGGAGAAGAAAATCGACTAACTGCTCTGGGACATTTGGGACATGAAGACGCGAAGGGCGCAAACCACCCGGTTCGGCCGAAAAGGAGAACTTTCGCACTAAGCGGACATCTGGGCCGCGAGGAAGCGAAGGACGTGAAAAGGTGAAGCGGCCGAGAGCAAAGGAAGCCCATTTCGGGTGGTTCGGAAGAATTTGTCCTAGATAGTCTGGGACAGTTGGAACAAATGGACACAAACTGGCCGGTTCGGCCGAAAAGGAGAACTTCAGCACTGGGACAGTTGGGACAAAGGGACGCGTGGGACATGGATAGCTGAAGGAGCCGAAAGCCAATCAAGCAACGCCACGTGTCATCAGCCGAATGAGGGACAAGGAAGCCCATTTCGGGTGGATCGGGAGTTTTCATCCCAAACAGTTCGGGACATCCGAGACAGAGGGACGTGAAGGGCGTGATAAGCCGGCAGACCCGCGGACCAATCAAATCACGACACGTGTCACAAGGGAAAAGGTCCAAAAGTCAAAGGGTGAGTTTTGAAGGGTCACCCGAGCCAATCAGAAGAGGACACGTGTCCTATGGAGCAAGGAATGTGGAGCAGGGAAGGAGAGAGAATTACGCATCCAATCAGCGCTTGACACGTGTCATCTAGGTGGCAGAGCGCGGGAAAATATTTCAAAATCCGTTTTGGCCTATTTCGTGCCCTAAATCTTCAGATCGTCATATCTTTCGATCCAGAGCTCGGATTTGCATGTTCTTTATATCAACGGAATTTTTTTGAAATTCTCTACATGATTCTGGGATCAATCTTTCATTTTGGTGCAGTCTGGAGAGATAAAATTGAGAAAATGTCCCTGACGCATGGTAATGCCAGAAGTGACGCTCCAACAACCAGCTTTAATGCAGCAGACAGTTCACCGCTTCTGTTAGACAGCCCACCGTTTTGCCAGGATCCACCACTTCTACCATAATGAGATGATTTAAAATACAACCTAGAAGTGGTTGGGGTAGATTCTGGATTTCCTCTCTCTTCCCTCTCTCATTCTTTCTATATATTGTAAAGAGGGGCTTCTTAAAAAAGGTCAAACATTTTCTGTTTTGCTCCTCCCTTCTTCTCCTATCAGGCGAATTTGTGGAGTTCGAACCTCTCATTTGAACTGTAATACGACTCTACCTCTTGGCATTCTGTAGTGTATTGTATCAATCTTTGGAGCAAGTAATACATGTCTGTGGATGATTCTCAACCCTCTCTGTGTTCATTTTGCATCCTCCTGGTCTTTCACTACAAGTTTTGTTATCTGTGCATGATCTTATATCACATTTGAATGGTCTGTGTTTACTGGCAAGATAGGTGTTCTTCATTCCTCGGTGCATCACCATCTTCAGTTAGTTTCAATTTTTGCATTTCTATCCCTGCCCCCTGGCAATTTAGAGTAGGATTAGGATCTGAACCTCTGTAGTTTTGCAAAATATAGATCTAAATCAGAGGAGTTTGAGGAACCAGCCTCTAATCTAGAGATTCCTCTCTTAGTTTCACAAGTCCCCACACTTGGAGAGAGGTTTTCATGTTGTGCAATCACACTGGATGCTAGAGTGATCAACCTAGAAGCCTGATCTGCATCCAGGGGTGCTGTGAGCCTGCGCAACAACATTAACTTCATAACCGTGTTCCAAAAAAGGTAGTAAGAGGGATGAAACCCTTTGAATCTTGGTTTAGACACAAGCCCGATGTCGATTACTTTCATGTCTTCGATCTAATGTTATGGACTAGATTCTCAAAAGAAAATGCAAGGCCTTAGAACCACAGTCCAAACCTTGTATTTTTTTAAGGGTATCCTGATGGTGTGAAGGGTTATATATTTTTGAACCATACTACTCATAAAATTTATATTGAGATAAGTGTGAAGTTTGACAAGTCATCTTTGAATTCCAATTTTTGCCCTCTAGATGTTGGGGTTAGCACACTTTGGTTGTAGACAGATAATATATCATATAAGCATACATGCAATAAAAGTGGATATTATACCGTAAGAAATAGACAAAACAAGAACTATAAATCTACACCAGATTTAACGTGGTTCACCCAATGTGGGTTACATCCACCAAGAAACAAGCCAATATATTATCTAAATCTTTCAGAAGATATACAATGAATATTTACAATCTTCCACACCTCTCACAATGTACAATACTTTCTTTCTCTCAAGCTTCTCCTTCTTCTCCAAGAATTTTCTCTCACAATTATTTTACACAATAATCATCAATTCTCTCTCCTCTTACTACTCTAACCCTAGCTACCAAGCTATATATACCTTATATAAACTTAGGGCACTTAGTCATGTAATTACAATCAATATATCTGCTTTAATACTAAAATTAGATCTAATTCCCGTGAGTTAAATAAAACACTCATGCACATGTAACTCGATGTCAATTATCCCTAACCGATGGTGATTCCTTCTTTCCTAACTGATTTCAATCCTAGGTGAATGATGTTGGTCCCTACATAACCGATGTTGATTACTGTGTTTTCCAGAAAATTGATAAAGCATTTTAAACTTAATTAATTGAGCTCCACAACTCAACAATATCTCACTTGGAGATAAATTACTGCACTATACCTATATAGTGACATTCTTAGATATTTTCCTTAACTTTGTTACTTCTTCAAGTATCAAACTCGAAGACCAACAGAAGTGGAGTGTAGCTCCAACTTCTCTTTTGCTAATGGATTTGTTAGCATATCCGCAGAGTTCTCACTCGTATGAATCTTCTCTAGTTTCAGTTGCCCATCCTCCAATACTTTTCATATGAAGTGATATCTCAACTGAATGTGTTTCGTTCTAGAATGAAATGTTGAGTTATTTTCTAAATTAATTACACTCTAACTGTCACTAAACAATTTGCAATCATCTTACTCCTTTCCCAACTCTTCCATGAACATGCTCATCTATATCATCTCTTTGCTAGCATTTGTAGCTGCAACATACTCTACCTCTATAGTAGAAAAAGTGACAACCTTTTGAAATATTGATATCCAGCTAACTTTTGTCCCACCTACTATGAAAATATATCTAGTAGTGCTCCTCCTACCATCCATATCTCCAACCATATCTAAATATACATAGCAACATAAAGAAATAGTTGATCCTCCATAGCATAACCGCATGCTAGATGTCCCTCTCAAATACCCGAGTATCCATTAGACTTCTTTCGATGATCTTTACCTAGATTGGACATAAATCTACTCACAACTCCCACTTCCTGTGCAATGTATGGTCTGGTACAAACCATAACATACATGAGACTCCCAAATGCTGAAGCATATGGTACTCATGTCATGTATTTGACCTCCTCATGTGATGAAGGACACTGGTCTCTCGCTCAATTTGAAGTGTCCAATATATACATGTACTTACAATTTTTGAATTCTTCATTTTAAACCTTTCTAACACCTTTTAGATATAATCCTCCCGAGACAAATACAACCTCTTGTTCTTCCTGTCTCTGTATTTGCATGCCAAGGAAAAATTTTACGAATCCTAAATCCTTCATAGCAAATGTGTGAGCTAGCTTTCCCTTAATCTCACCAATGCCCCGCATACTAGATCCTACAAGAATAATATCATCCACATACAATAACAAAATATTATAGCTCCCATTTTCAAGTTTCTTGAAATAAACACAATAGTCGATTCATATCTCAAGTAATCATGCTCATGCATGAAACTATCAAACCTCATGTATCATTTCCTTATATCTTTCTTGAGCCCATATAGGCTCTTTTTCAACACGCACACTAATTTCTCCTTACCCTTGACTTCATACCCAAGCAAAGCATTACTACATATAAATCTCTTCATCCAAATCACCATGAAGGAAATCCATCTACATCTAGTTGCTCTAAATGAAAATCATGTATCGCAACTATACTCAATACAAGACATATAGAAGTCATTTTAACAATAGGAGAAAATATTTCACCAAAGTCTCTACATGATTTCGTGTAAATCATTTTACTACAAACCTTTCCTTTTACCTTTTCTATCCACCCTTTTCTTCCTTGATTCTATAAACCCATTTGTTTTGTAATTTCCTCTTACCCGATGGCAAGTTAACCAAATCCTAAGTCTAGTTTTGTTCCAAGAATTAGATATCCTCATCCACACCATGCTCTCACCGTATGTGGGTCTCATCCTACATTGCTTCTTTAAAACTTTCTAGTTCACCATTATCGGTTAATAATAAATAAAATAGAGAAAGTGTAAATATTTCTAGGAGGTTTACTTACCCTTTGTGACCTTCTCATAGGAGTTTGGGGTACCAAAGGCTCATTCTAGACCTCCTAGACATTTGTTTCTAAATCTGATAGTGATCGATGCCGCTCATCCGTAGCTGATGTTGATTCTTCTATAACTAATACCGGTTCAACAAACCAATGTCATTCAGGTTTCAATTCATACCGGTTACTTATGTAACCCTATAGGTATGGATTTTAAATCTGAGAGTTCATTTTCATTCACAAAATTCTCAATCAATTTGTCCTTGGGTACCAAAATTTGATCCATGTACATTCTCTTTTCATTCCATTCAATGTCACGACTCCTAACAATTTTAGAATCCTCTAAATCCCAAAAATGGAATCTGAAATCACCAGATCCATAACCAATGAAAGTGCATCTCTTGGATTTTGCATCCAATTTTTTTCTATTTTCCTTATCAACATGCACAAAATCTTCTAAACCAAAAAATATAAGAAAAGAAAGATCTACCTCTTTTTCTAGTCCAAGCTTCCTCTGGTATTCCTCCATCTAGTGAACTTAAAGGCCCATGGTTAATCAAATAAACCGATGTGTCAACTACTTCTGCCCAAAATTGCAAGGGCAATCCAACATGTATCCTCATACTTCTAGCACGTTCCATGATTTTCCTATTCATTCTTTATACAAAAACATTATCTTTTAGTGTTCTTGGAACTGCCATTTCTCTACATATTCCATTCACTGAAAAATAATCATTGAAATCCTTGCTACAATATTCACCACCATTGTCAAATCTAAGGCACTTTAACTTTGAATTTGATTCATTCTCAACAAGGGCTTTCCATCTTTTAAAAGTCTCAAAAACATCATATTTACGTTTAATATAATAAACCCATACCTTTCTTGTAGCATCATCAATGAAAGTAACATAATATTGGGATCCTCCATGAGAAGCTATATGGGCTGGTCCCCACACATCTGAGTGTATAAGCTCTAATTTATTCTCCTTCTTATTTGTCCCAACTTTGAGAAATCTCACTCTCTTTTACTTTCCAAAGACAAAATTCTCACAGAAATCAAGATCTAAATCTTTAAAATCTGATAACTTACCCTTAGCCTTTAAGATCTACATTCCTTTTTGACTCATATGGCTCAAATGATTATGCCACATGCATGCATTTGAATCTGAAGTAGATAATATAGAAAAGGAATCAATAACACATGTAGACAAATATAACGTTCCTACTTTCTTGTCTCTTACCACAACAAGGCCACCCTTGGTGACTTTCAAAGAGTCACTATGAATGTAAACATGCAGCCAACTTCACCTAATTTCTCTACATAAATAATATTCCTCTTGAGGCTTGGCACACGCCTCACATATTTCAATACCCATTTATTTCCCTTCTGCAATTTTAGATGAACTTCCTCTTTACCAAGAATACTACAAGGTTCATCATCACCCAAATAAACATGCCCAAAATTACCTTAGACATAATTTCTAAACAACCCTTATTAGGGGTTGCATGGAAAGAAGCTCCTAAATCCAAAACCCATGATTCTATTCTATTATCAAAAGAAAGAATAAGAGCATTTTACATTACCTCTACTACAATATTTTCCTCTTTACCTTTGTTTGGGTGTTGGTCCTCTTTATCCTTTCACCAAAAATCTTTCTTTATGTCTTTTCTTTCCACAAATCCAACAGATAATTCCCTTACCTCTGGATTTAGATCTTCCATTCTTGGAATTTGATTTCCCATTATTATTACTCTTGGTTCTCTCCTTCTACCTACCCCTAATTTATACATTCAAAGCATATCTAGATGATGTTTCCTCCGTACTTTTCCTATGAATTTCTTCATTCAAGATTATACTAACCACATCATCAAACTTCAAAATATTATTAATAGACGTTATTACTAATAGCCATTACTAAGTTATCCCAACTATCGAAAAGAACATAAGAAGAAGAGTGTTTTCACTTCATCATCAAAAGGAATATCAACCATTTTTAATAGATTTATGATAGATCGAAATAACTCAAATGAATAGATGCGAGATCCACCTTTATGCATATTAGAACTAAATAGCTTTCTTCATCACATAAACTTTATTTGAAGCACTAGGTTTTTCATATAAATTATCAAGTGATTTCATTAACTCTACCATATATTTCACTTCTATAATATTAGAAGCCATAGATGTTGTCAGGATCAATCTTATAGATCCCAAAGCCTTTCTGTCAAGAATCTTCCATTCTTCATCATTCATCTTCATAGGTATAGAATTTTCATCCAATGATAAGTACAAATCTCTTTAATATATATAGTCCTCAATCTACATCTTTCATAATTGATAATTTCGGTCGTCAAACTTCTCTACCTTGTATTTTTTTCTTCTTCCATTACTATAGCTCCCACTCAATCATAAAACCCTCTATGAGTAAATATGTCAACACAAAAACCCTCAAACAAATCTTTGATACCATTTTTTGGGGTTAGCACACTCGTTGTAGAGATAATATATTAGATCCAAGCATATATGCAATAAAAGTGGATATTATACCATAAGAAATATACAAAACAAGAGATATAAATCAACACCATATTTAACATGGTTCACCCAATGTGGGTTACATCCACCAAGAAACAAGACAATCTATTATCCAAAGCTTTCAGAAGATATACAATCTTCCACACCTCTCACGATGTACATTACTTTCTTTCTCTCAAGCTTCTCCTTCTTCTCCAAGAATTTTCTCTCACAATTATTTTACATAATAATCATCAATTCTCTCTCCTCTTGCTACTCTAACCCTAGCTACCAAGCTATATATACCTTATATAAACTTAGGGCACTTAGTCATGTAATTACAATCAATAGATCTACTTTAATACTAAAATTAGATCTAATTCCCATGAGTTAAATAAAACACTCATGCACAGGTAACCAATGTTGATTATCCCTAACTGATGGTGGTTCCTTCTTGCCAAATAGATTCCAGTCCTAGGTGACCGATGTCGGTCCCTATATAACCGATGTCGGTTACTATGTTTTCCAATAAGTTGATAAAACATGCTAAACTTAAGTAATTGAGCTCCGAACTCAACACTATAGTGTTTCCCTCTCTCGACACTAACTTTTACTCTTTGAATGATGATCATGTCACAAAGTTTCCTCCTCCTCCTCTCAATCCTTCTAGTTCTCCCTCTTCTCATGCTTCAAAGTCTTTTTATTCTAAAATAGTGATTATGATGACTTTTTCCCATCTCACTCAAGTGAATAATCTCCAAATTCTAAGCTTGACTCACCTCTTGGTCCTCGTTGGGCTAGGAATAATTTGCAAGGTATTTGAGAGTGGATTGGGGATGCTTCGGATGAGATAAAAATCATTTCGATTTCACTAGAACCTACTCCTTGTTCACCTCTGCTTCGACCCTCATTCATTCTGATATTATTTTGGGATTCCTAAGTGGGATTCTACCATGGATGAGGATTATTCCTCACTCATGAAGAATGATACTTGAGATCTCACCCCTCTTTCGAAAGGAAGAAAAATAATTCAAGTGTAAGTGGGTGTACCAAAAAGTATGGTGCCAATGGAGAAGTCAAGAAGTATAAAGTATGACTTGTAGTTAAGGTTTTCTCCCATGTAGATAGGGTTGATTATTTAGAAACATTTTCTATAGTTTCAAACATGAATTCCATTTGGCTGACCCTTGCCATAATTGCCATAAACAGATGGGAAGGTTACCAAATGGATGTTAATATTTCCTTCATTCATGGGGACCAAGAATAATATATCTACATAGAAAAACCTTTGGGTTATGTCCATGATCCCTCCCTCATTTGTAATTTAAATAAGTCTCTCTATGGCCATAGAAAATACCCTCACGATTACTATACAAAGATGGATTCCTTTCTACTTACATTAGGGTTCACTTAGTGTCACTCTGACCCTAATGTTTACATTCTATAGTAAGATGAATCCATACTCATCCTCATTTTGTATGTTGATGAGTAGTTGATCATAGGAAGCTCTTGCTCTATCATTATTTATGTGAAGATTGCATTGGCCAATAATTTCTCCATGTCTAACTTGGACATGTTTCATTACTTTCTTGGGATTTAGATTTCACAATTTGACTCAGGAATTATAATTTTGCAACCTAAGTATTCCCTTGATTTGCTAGCTCGGTTTCACATGTTCGATTGTAAGCCTTCTCCTACTCCTTTCCTTTTTGGGGTTAATTTGGTTTCTTATTTCTCTACTCTTATGGTTAATGGTACCCTTTATCAACAGTTGGTGGATAGCTTGATTTACCTAAGTCACACTCATCTGAATATTTCGTATGTTTTTGGGATCATGTCCATATTTATATAGGAGCCTCATGAGTTGCATTGGAAAGCAGAAAAGAATATCCTTCACTATGTTTGTGGCACTCATACCAATGGAATTCACTATTTATTAGGGACAAAGATTAACTAAGTTTTATATACATACTTTGATTGGTTTGGTGATCTAGATCATTGGAAATCTACTTTAGGATATAGTTTCTCTCTTGGTTTGGGTCTTATAAATTGGTCTAGAAAGAAGCAAAATGCAATTATGATATCATCTAGAAAGGAAGAATACAGAGGAGCAGATTAACACTACCACAATTTTTTTCTAGTTGTAGGGAATATTAATAGAGTTTTGTATTCACTTTCGGTGACCTACTATCATCTACTATGACAACATGAACACCATCTCAATTTTCCAAAATCCGGTTCAACATCAATAGAAGAATCACATTGAGATCCATGTGTATTTCATTTAGGAGTTAATACACGAAGACATCATTGACTTGCAAGATTATAAGACTTTTGATTAGGTTACGTAACTTTTCACCAATCCCTTTAATGAGGTGAAGTTTCTTCACATACGGTCCCTTCTTAGAGTAAGGTATTCTACAACCACCCATCTTCTTTGGGATTTCTATTCCTCTTCTCCTCTTCTTATTTTCCTAAAATATGTATTTTGTATATGGGTACATTATCAAGCCTTTATTTTTGGCCCCATTTGACACATATTTCTTAGTTTTATAGAGGAGTTCTCTTTTTGTTTCGACTTACCATGATATATACCTCATCTTTAATTAATGGGATTGTTATTGTGTGTGACTTACCTCATCATCACTCAACATCTATTCCACCTCACATAGTGACTCACCTAACTTAGGCGAGAACATAGGTCTTACGAGTTATATGACACATGGAATATTTTTTCATATAATATGTTGTTATGGGGCATAGGATTTACATTCCATTTTGGAATTGTAACTCCTCTTTTCTTATTGGTGGGAATGATTGTATTAGCACGGGAGTTACACAACACTCCCATATGTAGCCTCTTATTTCAATGTATGAGAATGAGTAGACCTATTCTATGCATGATTTTATTTTTTTCACTTACTGATTACTTGAAACATTCACATCACCATTGTATTATAAACTATTTTATGTGTACGGGATTTTGTATTGATCCTTATAGATCAATCTCACACCTCCTTTGCGAGAATTGGTTATGTTTAAACAATAAAGATAATTTGACCATCTTTTCCATACACTAAAAGAACATGAATTTAATTTGTTACATAGGAATAAACTCAATTATTTTTCTAGAGCTCCTAATACATATAATTCTAAATTTCATGGAAAATATATGTTTAAAGTCAAGAATAATGATGCTAAGGTTGCTTCTAAATACATTGTCAATGTTATTACTCAAACTTCTAAGCTACTCACATTACAACTTGTGAGATGACAATTTACATGTTTACCACATGCTCCTCATATTTTATTAAAAGAATTAATTGAGTGTAATATTGTGTCTCTCCTTCACTATATGAGGTTGATGCAAGCAACCCTCAAAGTAAGGCTTTTGATGAAAAAGCCTATTGTAATTATCACTGATGTATTCATAATTCTATGTACTAATGAAAAAATATTTATCATATCATTGAAGACCTTATTGAATATAATTTTTTATTGAATGGGATGAAGTCACTTTGAATATTTTAAGACAACGAACAATAATTATAAGTTAAATATATTCAATGATCCACTCCCTAAGCATACAAGTGATATATCTACTTCTAGAGTATAGAATTCTTATCACACGGTGCCACTACTTCCCTCTTATGATCATCCCTTACATGTTATGATTGGAACTATTACTTGCATGTTGTCTTCTACACCATGCATTACTTTCAATGAATCTAACATATATGACACGTTTAATTATGATACATTGTCTATTCTTGACTCTATTCATCAATTACACATGCAAATGTATTAATTGATCCACACAACAAATATAACATTTGTTCCCGGTCATTAATTCATTCTCTAATATATCTCGCATGGAAGCTTACATGTGATACTAATCCTCATCATTGTTGTATCACACTACCTATCATTGTTTCTCCTATTACCACACTCATTTCATTATTTGTTGCAAGTTCTCTTATCTATAATACCTTACATGATGGTCTCCTTAGTTATGTGCTCTTAAGGATGTGTCATCGCTTATTTACCATGTATCAAGTTCATTTATAATCAATAGGTTGTTACTATTTGGGGTATCCCTTTTGAGGCTCCTTCCCCTAACATGCCTAGTAATTATCCCACGAATCTATCCCTACTCCTAGTACACCTAGGAATAGGTCCTTGGATTCCCACACTAATTCATATAGCTCTAATCCTCCTAGGTCTTATGATAGGTCCTTGTTTTCACATGCTGATCACATATCTCTATCACTCCTAGGTATTATTCTACAAATTTTGTTGCACATGTTGATGCTCATAGCTTTAGTCTTCTTCAACCTCCATCTATCCCTTCATCCACACATATTGCCTTTGTTGGCTTACATTTTCATAGGATTCCCCATTATTCCTTTCATACGCAATGTCACTCTACATATCCTCATCAAGTGTTTGTGAGATACTCATTCTTGTAGTCTAACATACAACACTCGTACATCACATATAGGTCATTTCATTACTATATATTTATCTTCTCTTAGGCCCTCTTTAGAACATATTATCACCACCATTCGATTGGTAGTTAAGTCACATTATTTAACACATTTGAGGCTTGGGCTTCCATCTTCTCGTGATGGTTGATTCATCTACTTATGAGGTTATCATTAAATAGATTTCTTGTTATTCCCTTTCTTGTACATAACTATGCACTAGAAACCACAAAAACACTTTTATAATCACAAAAATAAAAAAACATTCAAATATTTTCATGAATATAAAAATCAAGACTTATTTCTCTACAATAGCATTTACATTATACATGTTTTTATCTTATTGTTTTGATAGATAGAATTTTTCTTATTTACACACATTTTCATGGGGTATTGAGCATGATATAAGACATACAAATCGATACATGATTATCGAATATTTATGGGGTACGTTGGTATCCAAATTGATTCTCATTTGCAAGTTGAGCATCATCACAAATTTAACAAGAACCATAGAGATAGATAAATCATCATGTATTTCGTTTTGTAGCTGGGGAGGTGATTCAACTGGCTCTTTTTCGGTTAGATTTTGGAGAAATGGATAGCACCTTCAAAAGGATTTGATCTATCCTCACTACTTTAGGTTGTGTATTTCAACCAGGTGAGAGGACCCATTCTCAGTAACCTCTGTTGGTGAAGGAGAATGAAGATATCCTTCTTTACACAAATTCGAAAGGAAACATTGAGAAAATATGATCAATGCACCACAATTTAACCCTCACGAGTTGTCACTTCTAAAGAATGGTGATATTTTCTAAACAAGGTTAAGGTTAATAAAGAAATTATGGAATCTTGATTGCTTCGCATATTTTGGAAGTAGAATTTATTCATTTGTGTACATATAGAGAAAACAGGGGGTAGTTTAGGTAGGATTCATTGCTTTTGAATTATTTTTGGTGGGAGATTAAGCAGATAAACTTGATTTTGCCGGATATTTGAGAGCCTTCACAACAATTGGGAAAATAAATGATAGAATTCTTGAGAATAGTAAAATATTCCTTCAACCGAAGTTCTCGCATCAATTGAGGCCCAAATTTACGCGGTTTCACATAATCTCCAAGAATTTAACATGAAGGCTTGAGTTAAAAGTCTCAATTAAACATTATCAATCTCTGGTTCATCACGTCTAATATACACTCAAATATTTACAAACAACCTCTGTCAACAAATAAGAGTAAAGTGATTTTAAATTGTTTATTTCATTACCAGATGAAGGCTCTTCTCATAATGAAATTGAAAATGCCACTAAACCATCAAAGGGATGAGATCTTGTGTGATTCAGAGAGATTATAATATAATATTGCAATAGGAACAAGAAATACTATTTACAGACATTCTAAAATAAAGAAGACACAAATTTTCCCAAGATTAACACAGATTAATTCAAAGTTGATTAGATTCATCAGTAGGGGAAGGTTTCTTGAACAATCTCAGAGCTTGTCAATGGCTGTACACTTATAACCAACTTGACATGATCAAATCTAAAACATAATAGATTAATAGGTTTCTTAGATGGTCTCTCAAGAATATGGGATTTCTCAAATTTTCTCATAAGAATTAAACCCCTAACCATTTTCATGACTAAATCATGCCCTTTATAGCACTCATTTACATTAAATCTTCCCCCCAAACAAAGAATATTTGAGGAACCTTTGTTTGTTACATATTTGATCATGATTTCTAGAAAGTGATGTTTAACAGATTTACAACAAAAAGTTTCCAGTGTTCAAAAGGTGAATCATTTAAGATATTTCCATCATTGTTTTAACTAGGGCATCCAGTCATCTCCTCTAGCAACACATTTTCCATCCTTTGCACCTATAGATTCCTTCTCCTCATTATTTCCTCTCGTAATTTTCTCTCGTTGAACTGAAATTCATTTTCTCACAGTGCACTGAGTAACTCTATTTCAAAAAAGCAACTCTTGCACTTCCTTATATTCACAAATTTGAGCTCCATAACACTTCAATTGCACTTTACAGATAGAAACGACAAGAAATCATTCAAATTCACCATGAAAAATGATGCGAATTTGTATCCCCTCAAGTCATGGAATGTTAATGATGGCTAAACTGTTAGTGTGAAATCACAAAGACACTCGGATGTAGATCGAGGCTTCTAGGTTGATCACTCAGGCATCCAGTGTGATTGCACAACATGGAAACCTCTCTCCAAGCGTGGGACTTGTGAAACTGAGAGAGGAATCTCCAGAGAAGGCTGGTTCCTACTCCTAAACTACCTGCCACAAGCTATTCCAAAGGCAGAAAGCTAATCTAATCCTAATCTAATAATGCCAAGGAGACAGAGAGAGAGAGAGAAGGAAAGGAACAAAAGCCTACACTAAAACAGTGATACACCAGAGAAGGAGAATGTTGAACATCTATCAAAACTGCCATGGGACAAAGAGAGGTGAGCAATGGGAAGGATGGACAGATGCATCACAGGCCCAAGGATAGATTTCACATAGAAAATGTCCCAAAACTCCATGAACACAGCTCCAGATCTGTAATGAACGTTCAAACATGCACAAATACCTGCAATGAAGAGAGGCAAGAAGAAAACAAGCAAAAACGAGAAAGGATGGACAGATGCATCACAAAACACATTTTTGTTGCTTCAGAAGTTTACACAGAACATCATTTCAATAGTAAAAGGAAAAAAATGCCATTACAGAGCAAGGGAGGAGGTTCGAACTCCATTTTCAACCCTAGAGAAGAAAAGAAGGGAGGGCAGAGCCGAACAGATGAACAACTTGTCATGTCCCCTTTTTGAAAGAAGCCCCTCTGTACAATATATAGGAAGAAAGAGAGAGGGAAGAGAGGAAATTCAAACTACCACAACCACTTCTAGGTCACATTTTAAATCATCTCATTATGGTAGAAGTGGTGGATCCTGGCAAAACGGCGGGCTGTCTGCTGCATTAAAGTTGGTTGTTGAAGCGCACTTCGCATTACCATGCGTCGAGCCATTTCTTAAATTTCTCTCCCTAGAATACACCAAAATGGAAGATTGATCCCAAAATCATGTAGAGAATTTCAACAGCTTTCCGTTGATATAAAGAACGTGTAAATCCGAGCTCTGGATCAAAAGATATGACGATCTCAAGATTTAGGGCACAAAATGCAAAGTAAAACGGATTTTTAAATTTCTTCCCGCGCTCTGCCACCTGGATGACACGTGGCAGGTTCTGATTCGCTGAGAAACTCTCTCTCCTCCACCTCTCGGTGGGCTCTCTTTTGAAATTTCCTTGTGGGCCCTAGCTGGGACATGTGGCACTATCCCATTGGTTCGGGCTGACCCTTCAAAACTCGCCCTTTGACCTTTTCCCTTGTGACACGTGTCATGATTTGGTTGGTTCTCGGCCCTTTCGGCTCCTTCGCATCCACCGCGTCCATTTGTCCTAGATGTCCCAGTGCTGCTTGGGACAAAATCCTCCGGTTCACCCGATTCGGCCGGTTCGCGTCCTTTTGTCCCACTTGTCCCTGTGCTTCGCGGGACAAATTCTTCCGGTTCGCCGATCCGGCCGATTCGTGTCCTCACGGCCCAGATGTCCCATTTGCCTCCAGACTGTTTGTTCTCATTTCAGCCGAACCGGCCGGTTCACGTATCTTTGTCCCAGATGTCCCAAAGCAGTTAGTGCGAAAGTTCTCCTTTTCGACCGATCCGGGCTTTCCGCGTCCGCCGCGTCCATTTGTCCCACTTGTCCCAGTTTTCCTTTTCTTTGAAGTTTCTTGTTTCGGGCCGAACCGCCTGTTCATGTCCTTCACGCACTCTTGTCCCACTTTTCCCTTTACTGCTTGGGCCACCTGCAGGCTTTTCGGCCAATCCGCGCCTTGGCGTCCCAAATGTCCCGACTGTCCCGGGACTAGGACTTAGCCAATTTTCACGATTTTTCCTGGCCCAAGTTTATTTTCTGCAACCTTCTCGCATTTTCTCAGAGCTTGCTCTCTTCAACCTGGTCAGGAGAGTTAGAAAAATTTCTGAAGGGACCCTAGAAACATGATTTTTGCCCTGAATCAATCTATTTGCCTGGGGCTTGAATATTCTGATGCATGTTATCAAAAATTACCCTGGGGGGTGAATTTTGGATAACAATTTGGTGACTCAGCTGGGGTCATCTACCTGCTAGATGAAGTTACCAGTTGCCTGAAGCATCCATTGGGCATGGAGTCATGAGTTGTAACCTGCAACTGATCTGAACTTTGAAAACTTCCCTCTGAGCCACTTGAAACCCATTGAACCTGGAGTGTTCTCACCAAGATGCCACTGAAACGAACTGTGCAAGAGCAGAACCAACAACACCAAAACTATATACAAAACTGAAAATCATACATGTCCCAAATGGAACATGCAGAGTGTGCACAAGCACTTCTTCTACTGAAAGCAAACCTACCCACTCTACTCTAACTGGAAGCAAAAGCAAGCTAAACAAACCTTGCAATTGGTTGTGAGAAATAGCTTCCCTTTCTCAAAAGTGGCAGCCATGCAATTGATTTGGCACTGATCATGGCTGTTTGGATGGATGGAAAATCAACAAGAAGCTGGTCTTCTATCCAAATCATCAAAGTATCAATGAAAACAAATCCAATACCTCTTTTAGTTGCTCGCATTTGATTGAAGAGGTATGGCAGCTGATCCTTGGTACTTTGTAGCTCACCCTCATGCTCAGAAGAAAGCATGACTAGTTATGACTTCTCCTTTGGCTCCAATGAAGCCAAATACCTGATTGGGCAAGGTATGGTCCTTTGAGTATGCCCATTGCTGTGATTTTCAACCCCAAGAATGGAGTCTTCTTGTAGACCTTCTTGAATGGATGGTGTGGAAGAAATGGTGAAATTCCTCTGTCCTCTCTCTTCCTCCAATGAAGAACGTGAAAGATTAAAATCTTCCAATCTTGATTCCGAAGAGCTATTATAAGATGCTGGCTATTGTAAATGAATGCCCTCCTTCATGACAGCAGACTCAAGTGTTTGGAGTGTGGATGATGAAAGAGAGAAAGGTGGAAACTCAACCGGCTCTTCTCCATCAAAACGGTTCTCCAAATCTGACAGATAAACTGCCTTATTGCTGTCCTGCTGCAAATATTCAACTTCCTCCATGGTGTCTTCTTGATCTGTAACTTGACCACCATGGTTTCTTTCTCCCTTCAACATTGAGTTTGAGAGGTCAAACTCCTCTTCAGCACTGGAACTTGAGAGAGGTGAAGTAGAAAGAAGAACTGAAGGTTCTCTTGTAGCCTGCTTTGTGCTCAGAGCTCTTGGATCTGCAATTTTCTCCCCCACAGCTGGAATGTGCTCCTCTTCTTTTGGATTTGGAGCAGCTTCTCCTTCCTCCAATGTTTGAAGACAATCTTGCTCTTGATTGAACTCTTCCTCCAGCATGAAGTTTGTCAAGTCAAACTCTTCAATCTGCTGCTCTAGAGGACAAGTTGTGACTGCAAGATCTTCTTCTTCTGCTGCAACAAAATCAGTCCTAACCACCACCTGTTCTCCAACCCTAGCCTCTTCTGTAGGTTTAACCATCAAGGGGATCTTTGTCATCCCAAATCTAAGAGCCCAACTCTTCAGACTTTGAATTTCTTCATCTTTGTTTGGCTTCTCTTTTTGCTGTTGTTTTCCTTGACTGGCATTCTGATTTTCATCCTCCCAACATGGATTTGGGAATGCAAGAGGAGGGATGGGTTGTAACTCAACTGATTTGACATTTTTTTGTGGTGGCGGAGGAGGTGAAACCTCTTGTTTCTTTGGAGTGGGAGGTATTTCATTTAGCTCTTGTGGAGAGGATGACTGTTTGGAAAGAAAAAGGAAAGAAGAATTGAGGTGTGGTGGAAGACTGAGAGGTGGAGACATGGGATCGACATTTGGGACAGCAGATGGAGAGTTTAAAGCTTGACACTGCTGAGATGAAACAGATTGGGAAAGAGGAAAAGAAAAGGCATGAGAAGGTGTGCTTACCCGTTGACAAGGTTGTTGAATACTCCTCTCATACACCTCTATTTCTTCAATCCACTTTGCAAGCAAAGGCAACATTGCAATCATGAAGTCAAGCTTCTCCTGAGGGCTGTAATGCCTTGGAAAAGGTCCCACCCATGGACAAGGTGCTCTGCAACTGATTCCAAATGCTTTCATCTGTGCCTGAGCCCTGGACTGCACTATGTTTACCTCCATCTTTTGGATCTTCTCCAACAGACCAGCATCTTGCATCTGATGGTCTTCATTGTATGCATACTCTTGCTCTTGGAAGGCTCCATAGCCAAACTGACTTTGGCACTGCTGCTCATATGGGTATGCATACTGATCTTGAATCTGCTCAAAATGTTGATTTGGAGGATTTGTAAAACATGTTGGAGGTGGAATATACTGTTGTTGTTGATGTGAATTCCATGATGGAAATGAAGTCATGATTGCACAACTTCATGTAAATGAGAGAATGATGGAAGAGATGGAAGGAAGAATGGATAGAAAAATAATGAAAATGAATGGAAAGGAAGGTCTCGCAACTTCGAGATGGGTTGTTGACCGATGGAGTCGCCATGTGTTTGCAAGTGCCTCAAAGGCTGAAATCTTCACAGAACACATCAACCTGCAAAAGATGAAGTGGAAGACCTCTAAGGTCCCACCGGGCGTGCCAAAACTATTAGTGCAAAATCACAGCACCCCTGGATGTAGATCAGGCTTCTAGGTTGATCACTCAGGCATCCAGTGTGATTGCACAACATGGAAACCTCTCTCCAAGCGTGGGACTTGTGAAACTGAGAGAGGAATCTCCAGAGAAGGCTGGTTCCTGCTCCTAAACTACCTGCCACAAGCTATTCCAGTGCAGGCAAGCTAATCTAATCCTAATCTAACAATGCCAAGGAGACACAGAGAGAGAGAGAGAGAAAGAAAAAGAACAAAAGCCTACACTAAAACAAGTGATACACCGAGAAGGAGAATGTTGAACATCTATCAAAACTGCCATGGGACAAAGAGAGGTGAGCAATGGGAAGGATGGACAGATGCATCACAGCCCAAGGATAGATTTCACATGAAAATGTCCCAAAACTCCATGAACACGGCTCCGGATCTGCAATGAACGTTCAAACATGCACAAATACCGCAATGAAGAGAGGCAAGAAGAAAACAAGCAAAAACGAGAAAGGATGGACAGATGCATCACAAAACACATTTTTGTTGCTTCAGAAGTTTGCACAGAACATCATTTCAATAGTAAAAGGCAAAAACACCATTACAGAGCAAGGGAGGAGGTTCGAACTCCATTTTCAACCCTAGAGAAGAAAAGAAGGGAGGGCAGAGCCGAACAGATGAACAACTTGTCATGTCCCCTTTTTGAAAGAAGCCCCTCTGTACAATATATAGGAAGAAAGAGAGAGGGAAGAGAGGAAATTCGAAACTACCACAACCACTTCTAGGTCACATTTTAAATCATCTCATTATGGTAGAAGCGGCGGATCCTGGCAAAACGGCGGGCTGTCTGCTGCATTAAAGCTGGTTGTTGAAGCGTCACTTCTGGCATTACCATGCGTCAGAGCCGTTTCTTAACTTTCTCTCTCTAGACTACACCAAAATGGAATATTGATCCTAGAATCATGTAGAGAATTTCAACAGCTTTCCGTTGATATAAAGAACGTGCAAATCCGAGCTCTGGATCAAAAGATATGACGATCTGAAGATTTAGGGCACAAAACAGTGAAAACGGATTTTTAAATTTCTTCCCACACTCTGCCACCTGGATGACACGTGGCAGGTTCTGATTCACTGAGCAATTCTCTCTCCTCCACCTCTCGGTGGGCTCTCTTTTGAAATTTCCTTGTGGGCCCTAGCTGGGACACGTGGCACTATCCCATTGGTTCGGGCTGACCCTTCAAAACTCACCCTTTGACCTTTTCCCTTGTGACACGTGTCATGATTTGGTTGGTTCTCGGCCCTTTCGGCTCCTTCACGTCCACCGCGTCCATTTGTCCCAGATGTCCCAGTGCTGCTTGGGACAAAATCCTCCGGTTCACCCGATTCGGCCGGTTCGCGTCCTTTTGTCCCACTTGTCCCTGTGCTTCGCGGGACAAATTCTTCCGGTTCGCCCGATCCGGCCGATTCGCGTCCTCACGGCCCAGATGTCCCATTTGCCTCTGGACTGTTTTTTCTCATTTCGGCCGAACCGGCCGGTTCGCGTATCCTTGTCCCAGATATCCCAAAGCAGTTAGTGTGAAAGTTCTCCTTTTCGGCCGATCCGGGCTTTCCGCGTCCGCCGCGTCCATTTGTCCCACTTGTCCCAGTTTTCCTTGTGCTAAAGTTTCTTGTTTCGCCGAACCGGCTGGTTCACGTCCTTCACGCACTCTTGTCCCACTTGTCCCTTTCTTTGTTTGGGCCACCCGTAGGCTTTTCGGTCGATCCGCGCCTTGATGTCCCAAATGTCCCGACTGTCCCGGACTAGGACTTAGCCAATTTTCACGATTTTCCCGCCCAAGTTTATTTTGTGCAACCTTCTCACATTTTCTCAGAGCTTGCTCTCTTCAACCTGGTCGAGAGTTAGAAAATTTTCTAAAGGGACCTTAGAAACATGATTTTTTCCCTGAATCAATCTATTTTCCCGGGCTTGAATATTCGATGCATGTTATCAAAAATTACCTTGGGGGTGAATTTTGGATAACATAAACCAGATGCATCGCACCATAACCATTGATTTTTCACTTTCACAACTTTAAATTATAGCCATCCACATGGAATATTACGGCTGAAATGGGCCTGGGTGCCTTTTGCATTTTATGACTTTTGGAGAAAATGCACAATTTTCACATTTTACCCCACCCTCTCGCCTTTGAAATATGGGCTCGACACGTGGCTTAATCTGGGCCTTTGATGGATTCGCAGCTCATTTATGCAATTTTACCCTTTTTAACAAAAAGGAAAAATTTCCAATTTTCCTCCGGTGACCCGCTTCCCGCCTTTGACTTTTCAATGCAGACTTCATTTGTTTCCTGGCGGGGCGCTTCACTTTTATACTTTATCCCTTTTTCATAATAAAGAAAAAATTCCAAATTTCTCCCGGTGCTCCACCCTCCCGATTTGACTTTTCAAATGCTTTGACTCAAACATGTGACATCACTCTGTCCCCTGTGGGGTTGCGAGATCAATTTATAACTTTGCTCCTTTTTCACAAAAAGGAAAAAATCTTCAAAACACCTCGGTGACCCGCCTCTCCACTTCTAACTTTTGATGTGGGCCCTAGTGGAGTGTGGGTTATTTCATAACTTTGCTCCTTCGTACAAAGAGGAAAAAAGCTTCAAAATGTTCCACCAACCCGCTTCTCTGCTTATAACATGAAAAAATGCCATGTGTCCTTCTTCTTCAGGGTCAAAGTAAGAATTTTTCCCTATCGCTTTATATTTTTGAATAACCAATTAGATGTTATCGGGGCGTGGGGCCAATTTGGTATTTTTTACAAATGTGAAAAAAGTGGAAAATTTCACCAAAAAGACCCACCGGCCGCATCCAATCAGAAAGGACCACATTTCCATAGATGTTGGGACAAAAATTGATAGGGAAAACATGACTATGGAAAAACAAAAGGAAGGGGAAAACCCCGATTTTACGCCCAAATTACAAATTCTTTCACATGGATAGAGGAACGGAAGACAATATCTGGACTTAATGTGATCCTTGACCAAAGGAAAGGACTGATCATGGAAACCAAATGAAAGAAAAATCTTTCATGAATCCATACAGGAGACAGAGAAAACTTCAAAACATGTAAAATGAGACATTTTTGAACAAACAGGGCAAGATCAAAATGAGCACTAACATCAACTCTGACTCGAGGATGGGCACTCCCTGCGAGTGCCATAAGAACAAAAGAGTAGAACATGTGCCAAAAATCCATTGGGAAATGGAGTCAAAGAACAATCTTGCAGAGCCAAAAGATAATAACCAAATCCCCCAAGACGAGCTGAGAAACCAACAAAAACTGGTCACCAGGGACCAGAAAACACCGAAATAGAAAAACATGAAAGCAAGAATGAAAATAAAAGACTGTACACTATACAATGATGTGTGTCCTGATTCGTAGAAAATAATCAACAAACATTTTCAAGTGCCTTTGATTCTCGCTATGACCATGCTTTGAGCATTTTGGATACATATTTAACAACTGGTCATGTGATTGCTTCTCTTTTCCATCCAAGTTGCTATTATCGACCAAAAATTTTCGTGCTTATCCTTTGTACCTATGTCAAGTTTTTCAACATCTCTCGAGACTGCATCAAACATCAAAGTCCTAAGAAAATAAATCTTCTCAGGATATCTACATTGATCAATTTCATACTCCTTGAAAATAGCATAGCTCATTGAGTTATCAACATCAACGTCTCTGTTGCAATACTTCATAAGAAGCATCATTGGGGTCCTCAATGAGATATAACATTTTATTTTCACCATACAACTTTACAAGGATGCACTCAATAGGTATAGTGGAAAAGACATATCCATTTACACACTCCCACCCACACTAGCAACCCATTTTCTTAATAACAACATTCCCCATTTGGCAGGGCAATCAACAATAACAACATCTAGTTTTAAGTTCTTGCCTAGGTAGGCTATAAGTTGCACTATCAAACCCTTGACACATCCAACCACTAGCACCTCTCTAGAATCCATGGTAGTGCACTTCCCATAAGTCTGTTGTCACTTTGATATTTAATTCATTCATGACCTCAAGAGGCATAACATTGCATGATTCTCCATAATCAAACATACAGTTGTGTAATAGCCTTGTCCCTAGTAATCAGAGTAGTGAAAAATGGATCTGCATTCAACTCAGACTCAACCAAGGATGTTCCCAAATATACTTCAAGTGGCTCACCTAGTTCTTCCAATACTTGGGGTTTTTCCAACTCTGTAATGGTAGGAGGAGTCTCTAAATTATTTACATTTTTACCCCGGTGATGTTTTCTTCCTTAAGCCCCAAATACTCAAATACCCTCTTCTTATGCTCAGGGATTCTAAGCAATTCAACAATAGGAACAATAATCTTGATCTGACTCAAGATTTGGGCTATGTCACAAGGAACATATTTGGGTAAGGCAGTATTAGGAGGAGGGTTCACAACTTCATCTAATAATATGGGAGTCTTCACAGTCTGAGCATGGGGAGGAACACAAGTTTTATTTGGGGTGACAAAGCCTTTGCCAGATGCATCTTTTTAGGGGTTTCCTTAGGGATACTGGTAAGAATTGGAATTTTTGGTTTGGCCTGAGGCCCTACCCCTTTGGAAACCTTACTCCTAGTATTGTATTCCTTTTCTTGGGCAACTATTGCATTCATTAATAATTTTTTTCCTCTTCTAAAGGAATTCATCCATCATACTTTTTAATCATTAATGCCCTTAAGTATTTAAAATCATTATTAGGCAACTCAAAATCTTGTACCATATCAATTTCAGAAGTATGAGTGGGAGGAAGAGGTAATACCCGGTGAATGCAATCCCAAAAATCAGTAATAGTTCTGGCACTTATTAGTTCAGTTGAGGTTGCTCCCTGTTGTGAACTTGTAGAGTAATCCATCATGCATGCATCATCATCATCAACTTCCTCAACTTCTTTGTCTTCATCACATGGGGCATGTGGCAAGAAACATCTATCACACCACTCAATTTCATTGGCTTATTCCACAATAACAACTCTGACAATCAAAGGATTAGGCATGATTCTATTTTCATGGGCTTGGGTCTGCATCATTTCCCAACCCCATGGGTCCTTTACCTCTATCATTATATCTATGATCACCATTAGGATGATTTGAAAATATTTCTTGACCTTGTGGCTTGCCTCGACATTGGGAACCTTGTCCAATCCCCTCTCTTCTCGGCCGCTTTATAGGATATTTCCTTAATAGATTCAGCCAAAGTTATTACAACCTCTTCCATATCAACAGACTTACTCGACTGAGGCTTCTCTAGATTGATCATCTTGATACCTTCCCTCTTAGGAGGCTTACCAACTTCCTTGATGTTATTTTCAATCTACAAATCCATGGTGAAGGTATGCCTCAATGTTCTTGGGTTCTTGTCCCTTAAATAATAGGAAGCATTTTTTCAAAAGCATTAGAGTATTTTATTAAACAAGAAACATCACTTGGCCTCAGGATCATAGGTAGCCTATTCAAGGTCTTATTGAACCAAGTATTGAAGTCATGAATAGATTCATTAGGATTCTTCTTAATATTTTCAAATTCAGACAAAAGAAACCTAGGATCTGTCTTATCCCCATATTGCAATCCAAAATCATTTTTCATTTTTGTCCATGAGTGTATCGATTTGTCGGGTAAGTATTTATACCAATCACGTGCATCCTCCTCAAGAGTATGAATAAACAATTTTATATACACATCCTCAAATTCAATCTCAAAGTATTCCATCATATTGAAAAAAAGTTTTAAGTGTTGATCACTAGTAATAACATTATTTACTTAAAATTTAGGTAGTCTATTTCTAACATCTTGGGGCACAGACATTTGGATATCCATCCATACCTCTAAAATTTATAGGACTGAAGGTATTAACAACAAATGGAGGTCTAGGTGGGGGATGGGCCATGTTGTTTTGAGGTGGTGAATTTACAGGAGATACAAAATGATGAGTGAGGGGTATGTGGGGAACAGGAATGCAATTCACATAATGAATGTTCTCTAAAAACTTTGTTTCTTAGAAGATCCTATCAGCTTTGGAAAACATAGGGAAAAATAAGATGCAAACTTTTCAAATACAAATGAAGGCCCCTCTCCAGATGGAGAATTCTGCTCTACAAAAATACCACCTGATTCAAAAGAAATTGAGGAAGTATGGAAATATTCAATGACAGTTGATCGGTTTTCCACACATTGATAACTCTTTTCTTGATTTCTAATCTCCAACAACTTTCCAAATTCTTCTTCCTTAAAAATTTGTCTTTCCCAATTCTGGAAACAACCTTCTAGCAAGGTCTTTAATGAAGAAAGATCGTCTTCCTTTTAGCTTTACAAAGATTAGTGATAAATTTCAATTGACAAAGGTTAAGACACCGACATTTATCAAAAATTAATTCAACACGGAGTAGCCACTAAGGATTTTCACCTTAGCTGTGCAAATGCACTAAATTTGAACTGTCAAATGTTTGTCAAACTAAATTCATGAAAATATTCACATATATGACCTTCCTTTACCCATATTAAACATTGATGATGTAAACTTAGTGCAAAAACCAACAAAAACTGGAAATATTACATGCAGAACTTGTAACTTTTCTCAATTCTTACAAATCTAGACATAAGATGACATTTCAACAATGTATTTACACTTTAAACTTTGTAAGAAGTAGTTACTAGGGTCTATATGCGTTGTTGATGGTGTTAAAAATTTGCACAAACCTTCATATCCCCGGTAATGGCGTCAATTTGGTGTTGTTAGCGCACAAATAGGTCGTAGAGTTTAAATAATCCCTGACAACAATGCAATCTAGTGTTATTGTCGCAAAAATAGGTCATGAAGTTCAAATAATCCCCGACAATGCTAATAAGTCCCCAACAATGGTGCCAATCTCATTTTTTTATCACACAAATAGGTCTCGATTTCAAATAATCCTGACAATGCTAATAAGTCCCCGAAATGGTGCTAATCTGGTGTTGGTATCCAAATTGATTCTCCTTTGCAAGCTAAGCATCATCATAGATTTAACAAGAAGCCTAGAGATAGATAAATAATCATGTATGTCATTTTGTATCCGAGGAGGTGATTCAGTTGGCTCTTTGTCACTCGATGTTGGATAAATGGATAACACCTTCAAAAGGATTTGATCTATCCTCACTACTTTAGGTTGTGCCTTTCAACCAGGGTGAGAGGACCCATTTTGTAACCTCTATTGGTGAAGGAGAATGAATATATCCTTCTTTTCACAAATTTGAAAGGAAACCTTGAGAAAATATGATCAATGCACCATAATTTAACTCTCATGAGTTGTCACTTCTAAAGAATGGTGATATTTTCTAAACAAGGTTAAGATTAATAAAGACATTGTGGAATCTGATTTCTTCGCATATTTTGGCAATAGAATTTATTCATTTTTGGACATACAAGGCAAATAGGGGTAGTTCAGGTAGGATTCATTGTTTTTGAATAATTTTTGGTGGGAGATTAAGCAAGATAAACTTGATTTTTCCAGATCTTTGAGAACCTTCACAACAATTGGAAAAATAAATGACAAAATTCTTCTAATAGCTAAAATATTCCTTTAACTAGAAGGTGTGCATCAATGGAGGCCCATATTTACACAGTTTTCACACAATCTCCAATAATTTAACATGAAGGCTCGAGTTAAAAGGCTCAATTAAACATTATCAATCTCTGGTTCATCACGTCTAAGATACACTCAAAGACTTACAAACAACCTCTGTCAACAAATGAGAGTAAAGTGATTTTAAATTGTTTATTTCATTACCAGATGAAGGATCTTCTCATAATGAAATTACAAATGCCACTAAACCATCAAAGGGATGAGATCTTGTGTGATTCAGAGAGATTATAACATAAGATTGCAATAGGAACAAGAAATACTATTTGTAGACATTCTAAAATAAAGCAGACACAAATTTGCCCAAGATTAACACAAATTAATTCGAAGTTGATTAGATTCATTAGTAGGGGAAGGTTTCTTGAACAATATCATAGCTTGTCAATGGTTGTACACTTGCAACCAACTTGACATGATCAAATCTAAAACATAAGATATTAACATGTTTCTTAGATGGTCTCTCAGGAAGATGGGCTTTCTCAAATTTTCTCGTAAGAATTCAAACCCCGACCATTTTCATGACTAACTCATGCCCTTTATAGAACTCATTTACATTAAAGCTTCCCCCAAACAAAGAATATTCGAGGAACATTTTTTTGTTACATATTTGATCATGATTTCCAGAAAGTGATGTTTAACATATTTACAACAAAAAGTTTCCAGGTGTTCAAAAGGTGAATCATTTCAGATATTTCCATCATTGTTTTAACTGGGGCATCCAGTCATCTCCTCTGGCAACACATTTTTCATCCTTTGCACCTATAGCTTCCTTCTCCTCATTCTTTCCTCTGTAATTTGCTCTGTTGGATTTGGAAATTCCTTTTTGTAGGTGCCTGAGTAACTCTGTTTCAAAATATCAACTCTTGCACTTCCTCAGATTCACAAATTCAAGCTCCACAACACTTTAATTGCACTTTATTGTGAAAACAACAAGAAATCATTCAGATTCACCATGAAAAATGATGTGTATTTGCATCCCCTGAAGTTGTGGAATGTTAATGGTGGAAAAACCAGATGCATTGTGCCATAACCATTGATTTTTCCCTTTCACAACTTTAAATTAGAGTTGTCCACATGGAAGATTAGGGACGAAATAGGCCTAGGGGTGCCTTTTGCATTTTATGACTTTTGGAGAAAATACAAAATTTTCACATTTTTCCCCACCCCTTCGCCTTTGAAATACAAGCTCGACACATGGCTTAATCTGGGCCTTTGATGGAGTCACACTCATTTATGCAATTTTACCCTTTTTAACAAAAAGGAAAAATTTCCAATTTTCCTCCGGAAACCCGCTTCCCCCGCATTTGAACTTTCAATGCAAACTTCATATGTTTCCTTGAGGGCCGTGCTTCACTTTTATACTTTATCCCTTTTTCATAATAAAGAAAAAAGTTCCAAATTTCTCTCGTGCTCTGCCCTCCCGATTTGACTTTTCAAATGACAACTCAAACATGTGACATCACTCTGTACCCTATGGGGCTGCAGCAGATCAATTTATAACTTTTCTCCTTTTTCACAAAAAGGCCAAAACCAACAAAATGCCCCAACGACCCACCTCTCCACTTCTAACTTTTAATGTGGGCCCCAACAGAGTTACGGGTTATTTCATAACTTTTCTCCTTCATACAAAGAGGCAAAAAACTTCAAAATATTTCGTCGACCCACTTCCCCGCTTGTAACATGAAAAACTGCCATGTGTCCTTCTTCGGGGTCAAAGTAAGACTTTTTCCCTGCCGCTTTATATTTGTTGAATAACCAATTAGATGTTATCGGGGTCGTGGGGCCAATTTGGTATTTTTACAAATGTGACAAAAGTGGCAAATTTCACCAAAAAGACCCATCGGGCTACATCCAATTAGAAAGGACCATGTTTCCACGAGATATTGGGACAAAATTGACAGGGAAAACATGACTATGGAAAAATAGAAGGGGAAAAACCTAAGTTTACGCCCAAATTACAAATTCTTTCACATGGATAGAGGAATGGAAGACAATATCTGGACTCAATGTGATCCTTGACCAAAGGAAAGGACTAATCATGGAAACCAAATGAAAGAAAAAGCTTTCATGAATCCATACAGGGAGACAGAGAAAACTTCAAACCATGCAAACTGAGACATTTTTGAACAAACAGGGTGAGATCAAAATGAGCACCAAAAGGGTAGATAGTACGTAATTCATTGCTTCTCTAGCAATTCCTTATTGTTTCTTCTACAATACCCAACACACAGCTTCCCTAAGTTCACCTAAGCAAAAATTTGGAAAAGAAGCTGAGGGGACATCACAAAGAAACCATCATTCCATTTTCCACTGTTATGCAAATTCCAGGTTGGGGATGTACTTGTATTTCCTTACGCTTTCTTAATTTCTTTATTTAATTTGTATGCATGATATTTACTAAAGTAGTTAAATCATTGCAATAGTTAAATAATTACTGTAGCTTTTATTTTTTTACACAAAGCTTTGGTGATAGATTTCTTCCCTGCCTATCCCTTTGGGTTTTCAAGGGAAATTTGTTTAGAGGAAAGCTTCTACTTTTTTTAAATAATTACAATTCCATTCCAATCTGTAATTTCCATTGAATCATTCTTTACTTCTAGTGGGGAAGTTTTAGGGGAAGAAGTTCTTTTGAGAAGATTTTACTTCTTCTCGTGTCTCTAAGGTGGAACAAAGGATTTATATCCACACTTATAAATTGGAAAAAAATTGTTTTATTAGAGTAGTTAATATTCACTCATCATAGATAAATAGTCACATCTGATTATTATTTATTTTATTTGTTAATATTATTGTAGAAGCAACTATCTTTCGTAGCATTTCTTTTGTTGATTTCCTCTGTTATTTTCCATAAAGTAAAAAATAAAAAAGATTAGTTTAATTAAATTAGATTGTTGTTTATTGTTGTATTTCCTTTATATAATTGAAAAAGCACAAAAACATAGATTAGATTTCCTTTATTTAATTAGTTTTCTTTCTTGCATTAGATTAATTGAATACACATACCACATGACCATTTTGGGTCCTAGAGAGCCCAAAGATTATGTTTTTGAACCAATAGTACCTCAACCAAACTTGTTAGTGAAATTTTTAGACATCAACCAAGGTCTTTGAATTCACATCTTTTGAACCACTTCGAACTACACTGTTATCACTGAAAAATTTAGGGCTTTGAACATCGAAGATGATAGAGCTTTTGAGTTTTGGGAAAATCATCCTAGCCATAGGTTACCTTGATCACTTTCCACATATTTCCATCCATTCTCCATAGTTATCCACTCACACATCCCATATGACCATTCAAGGACCACAAAAATCAAGAGACAAAGTATACAATCGTCGAGTCCCATAGTTGAACTCAACTTACTTAGAGACATACATTAACATAAGTCTTAGGATCTTGGTTTTCCAGTCCTCACCACTTCCACCTGTCATCATATCAAAGTTACACATCCTTAACAAAGAATCCAAAAATTCTAGGACTTATAGTAAAACCATCCTAGGTGGAACTAGTTCCCATAACCCACTCATTTGTCTTATTCATACATTTCCTCTAGCATTTCCATGACCTTGTCTGGAAATTTCTACAAGGTGAATGAAGGGCAATTCCCACGAATTCCAAAACTAGTTGAGATATTTTCACACATAGATATTGATAGAATCTTACGTGTGTGTATCCTTCTTGACCATTCCATCACACCCATTCAGGTTAGAGAGGATTTTATTTCCCTAGATGAGTAGATCCCTTTAGTTCCCATAGAGAAAATTAGATTACCTTGATAATTTTTTTATGACACTCACCCATATTTGATTATTTCATACATTAGATCTATTTCATTCCACATATCCATATATGCATTCCACGTTAGTTATCCCAACATTACCTTGGGAGGTCAAGTGCACTAGAAGGTCACATGTTGATTTTTAGTCTTACGCCTCTCCTTTCTCTAGCTACATTTCAACACAATTAAGTTCTATTCAATTTCTACATAGTTGTGTGCAATTCATTCTCTTTTATATGATGAGTCCTAATTGAAAAAAACCCTCCATCTATGGTGATGTGCTTCATGAGGCTATGGAAGGTATTGAAGAAACTAAGTTCTTTGTAGGTAGTCTTTCATCTCCTCTTACACCGCAAGGGGAAAATGTCATATTTTTTAATGAATTTGATACACGGTAATCTTCCTCCATGGGGTGCTTCAACTCCTTGTTCTTCCTCTCTCTTTGGAATTTATGTAATTTTTTACATACACCTGATACTCCAACATCTCCTTGGCACAATCAAGGACTGATCACTCTTAATGCTTCAAAAATTTCAGAAATCTAAATCTAAAAGCACAAGAAAATAATGGGAAACTCTTCCCTCTATAAAAAAATCGGTGTATTCCTTCCACGTTTTGCATCCCTTTATGTCACTCTTTACAGCTCCAAAATTCATTTACATTACATATTTACATTTGAGTTACAGTTCAATTTTTATCATGGACATTTACTATAATCTATGTTATAGGTTTCATCATATAAGCGGGCCAACATCAATACTACAAGATCTTGCAAAACAAACATCGAGCGAAGATAAAGTGTGTCCACACACTTAGGTATATTTTTATTTAAACATGGAATTTCATTTCATACTTAAAGGAATGTAAATTTAGGAACTCAAATTTGGTAATTCTACTCTTTGACACTATTTTTTTTGACATTGATCTCTTTCTCAAACAAGTTCACTTTACCCATTCTCATCTGGTACACAAGTATGTCACTTTTCTAGCTTGCTTGATCTTAAACAATCACCTTTCATCATATTTTTAGAATTGAATGCATGAAATATAGTAATAAACTCCACTTTACAACTTCCAAAATTCACATTGTAGATTATCACTCTTAGGTCAAAAAGGTACAGAGGGGAAGGAATTTCCACATGATCCTAACACTAGTGTATGGTTTTGACCTTTCTCGTTTTGATCCAAAATTTTCCATTGCACATTATTCTTTGGGTCACTTATTCCTCCTCATTTGACCTTTTTTAATTCAAATCACCTTAAAAATCATATATAATCAAGTGAAACTCGCCTCATTCAAAGACAAGCACTCTTATGGACTCCTATTGCAAAAACTAGAACAAAAGGAACCCAAATCTCCCTACACTCCAAAAATATCTTTGCACATTCATTAGGGAAGCATTGTCTACAATTTTAAATATTTTCACTAGGTCTAGGGACTACTTCCCACATTTTTAAGCACTCAAGTAGATTTCTAATAGAGAAACTCAATTCAAGGATTTTCAAAGGAAGGATGTCAAATATAATTGCACTATAGCTAGATATCACATGCTAGGTGGAGACCAATGTGTGGTTTTAGGCCTCTTCGAGTAATACTGATGTCATAGTTACATAAGGGTACCCAAAACCCAATAAATTTTTGATTTGTAATAATTCATCATGGTTAGGGTTTGAAATATTGAACAAAGTATTCAAAGTTCCTTGCATCATGATCAACATTGACCAATAGAGCGTGAAAAGAGAATCGGACAAGTAAAAAAACTAGAAAGTAACATACCATAGTTCTAAGTAGGTGAAAAAGCATGAAAATAGTTCAAGACCATACAAACATTCACGCACATACTTTATGCAGGTCTTGCTCAAGGATATTCTCAAGTCACGCTTTCAATTTCAAAGTATTCTCCTATCCATATACCCTATTTTATCATCCAGATAACCCATATCAGTCCAAAACCACCTGTAATAAGCTAAGTACACTCAATCCCATGTATTTTTTTAGTTTATATTGCATCATGTACGTTAATTACAAGTATTAAATTGTTATTCTAATATTAAATGGTTTATGTTGGAAGTTAATTAGTTAGAATAACCCCTTGTAGCTGATATTTCATTCCTTGTTTGATTATAGTGTAAAAACCCTAATCAAACCTAAAAAGGGTGAAAACAACTGCAACATTTGATATATATTGCTATGTTTTCCTTTATACCATAGTTATCCTATAGTTTCTTTTTTTTCCTCTATTTTTACATGTTTTAATCATTATGTTTACTCATTCTTAGTCTCCCCATAAGTTTTGATCATCCTATACTTTTTTATGTTTCTATTATTATTTTTCTTTCCATTCCTCATTTTCTATCACCTTTTATCCTTAGGTTTATCCCAAAGCTAACACAATCAACCATGGTCAATTGTGTTAATTTTTTTCTCTCATGGCCGATAGGATCAACCGTGTTTGATTACGTTAAGTATATATACATTTATTTTCATTTTGGTATCAAGTAATCATTAATAAAATAAATTCACTTTGTGCATTGGGAATTTACACATATATTTACATCCAGTTATTAGACTTTAGGGGTTGGAGCTTTCCATTTTATATTTGGGTCATCATAGTTAACTAGGATTGGAGGTCTTCTTCCCGAGCTTTCCCTTCTCTACCATAATGTCCTCTCTCGGTGTTTTTTCTATAGGGAGGATCAACACATCAATGGTAACATCACATGTAAACATCTTTAACTCTATTTCATAATTATTATTGTGTGGATTGTTGACCATTCATTGTTATAGATTAGGTTAAATGTACGTTTTATTTAGTTTATAGATTTGTCTCATTATTTTATGCCTTAGAAACCTATAAATATCTTAGGGATAAGATCTTTATCTTATAGAATTACAAAATTTATGTTATTTTATAACCTTTGGTATCTACAAATTGTGTACGTAACTATATTTTATCCCAAATATTTGAAAACATAGTTGGGGATCCATCTTAGGTTTTCATACATTTATAAAATCCTATATTTGGAGAGGCACCATGTTATAGATTTGGCATCACGGGAAATACAACATTCTTATCAAGAGATAAACAAAATTGTAAACTTCTTAGCCAATGTAGGAGTGGGTCAATAAAAACCTACCCCCGTTGATAAAACTCTTGAATCATGGCATGGACTTGAAACTTTTTGGTGCATGCATCTTAAAGCATAAACATTGAATTAATCATCATTGAATATATCAAGCTCTTTAGTGGTGATTTATTTCACACACTCCCATTATTACACTTTACCCTTTTTTGGCATGTGAAGGTGGAGATCCCTCATGAAGTTTCATATGTTAGTGATTTCCCAAATTTTTCATGAGGTGGCCCATGTAAAATTAATCTTATTTCCTATAATCTCGAATGATTTCCTAATCACTTCTCATTTTTCTATGGAATTGTATTTGACTCTTTACTCCATGGTTGAATTCGTAATACTAATAATTTTCTAGGGGAAAATAAGAACGAAATGGAATTATTTACTTGAATCATATAAGATCATCTAAGGGGGATTTTCACCCCTCATTTTTACGGATTATGGTAGGCATGTAAGAATGTAATGGGGATAAACTACCTAGATATGGAGGTATGAACCAAGAAAAATTTTAGTAGCGAATATTCGTAATCATTTTGAATAGTAATAACTCTTGAATATGAACTTAGATATTTGATTACCATGGAACTACCCACGTATCACCCAAAATTTCCACAAACAATAATTTATCCCATGTGAATAGCCAATAGATGTCCAATCCCAATGTATATTTTTAATGGATAGTCATGTAATTGAAGGATAGGGATTTCAAAATATGTTTAGATCACTAAGAATTGTATAGAAACTTTTGTCTAATTTACTGACATTTTTGGGGAAAAAAATTAAAATTTGATTAAATTCACCACACACACACACACATAAATAAATATTCTAGAAACTAATCATTAAGGAAACAATTTTTTATCTTTTCCTATTTTCCAATTTTGTGAATTTGTAAAGTAGTAGAAAATGATTCATCATATTCCAATTTTCTTACAAAAATCAAATAAATTAAGGTATTTTCAGATATTGCATTGAATTTTTCATCCTATAAGTACTTAGTGTAGGTGATTCTATTTAGTATTTATCTAATTTAATACTTTTTTCTATCATATCGCATTGCTTTATATTTTTTTATAAGTTAGGATGTGAGAAATGTTATAATATATTAAAATATTTCATTTTTTGATTTTATGGTACTACCACTATATGTGTATCATCACCAAAGTCATTTTTTTCCATGTTATGTAACACTACAATACAATAGTTGGTGTTCATCTCATCGTAACCAGCTCAAAATATGTCCTTACATGAAAATGACAACTAAAACGGGAACCTCGAAAAGAAAAGAAATTACAACACCTTCTTATACAGGAATACAAAAATCACATCTTATTTTGATAAACCATCTATGGAATCCCATCCTTCTCTAGAAAGACCAAAAAAATCAAGTGATAGTGATTGCATTCAAAATTAAAATCAAAACTATTTCACGAGATGATTTGATGATTAACATTGTCAATGACAATGAAAATGAAATTATTCCTTGAATACATCCCATTGAATGAAGTTGATACTACATCACCGGATGACTTACATTTCCACACTATTGTCAAGACATCTTCACTTGCCCAATTGAATGTTTAAGTTGAAACTTCTAGCAATCAATGAAATTTAATTTTCACCATGGAAAATATAGAGAAATTCTATTTCTAGAAGAAAGAGAAAGGTAATAAAATGAGACTTGAGAAGGACTTTCGGGTTAGAGTGAATTTCTAAGTTTCCATTTATTGAACCTATTAAAAATTAAAATAAATATTAACCTCCAAAGTAATTAAAATTTACAATCTACATCTAGAAATTGGGCAAGGAAAATACAATGCCACTTAAATTGGATACTTTTAGAAGTACTTAGGAAAGATATATGAAAATCAAACTATAGACGGAGTTGTGAAGAATGTTGTCATATGGAAAACTATAGATGATTATTTACATATTATGTATGAAAAAAAAATTAGGATCTTAATAGAAATTAAAGAATAGTTGTAGAGAATGGAGGGACAATTATATCTCAATTTAACAAGGTCATTCAAAATAGTCTTTTAGGTAAAACAGTTTAGCTAGCTACTATTTTTCACATTCTGAAAAGAGGTCATCCTATAACAAATTTTCCTGAACATAAGAATATGTTGTCTTTTATTGGTGTCCCATACTTTCCTCATTCTCACTGGTCTAAAAGTAGTGGTTGGGATTGGGTAAAACTCATATCTATGGTTGAGAAAGAAGACTTGAAAGAGAAACTTAAGTCTCAGTGATAATTGCCTTTATCTATTGATGAGGTTACAACAATAGATAATATTTCTTAGGTTTGTATGTATGTTTATATGGTCAAGACTTATGTGATACAACCTCACTTACTTTCTATTTACAAGATGAGAGAGAAATCCAATGCTAAAAACCTTTGTGAACTAATAGTAAGACGTTTGAAGGAGATAGGTGGCTTGGATGATTCTACAATTGCAATAAATATGGTATGTGATGGGGAAGATGGGGAATATGTAATACAAGGTCATCATAATGGTATTTGTGTAGAAATTCAAACATATCATTTCCATTATATGATTTACATTCATTGTATGGATCATATAATGAATCTAGTGTACATTATAGTTAGCAAATTTAACCTATAGAAAAATTTGAATAGGTTGTTTGATAGGTGCATGCTTATTTTTGTTGTAGTCCTAAAAGTTTCATGGAATTCCAAATATTTTTAGGAGAACTTAAAAATAGGAATAACTATTAAACAATGTCGACACTAGGCGAATCTCATTCTATCAATTGTTTCATAGGGTATACGATGAGTATCAATCCTTATTAGGAGTAATGTGGACAAGGAATAAGGATTTGATACATCATTTGAATAATATAGGGACATTGATGATGTTTTTTATTCTCCTTCCCATGTTGGATGAAATTAATCATTTAATTAAACAATCTCAAGAAATGACTATATATATTTCCGATTTTTCTAGTTTGAGGAAACATGTTTTTTTCTGGAAATAGAATATTTGTTTCGTAATGAGACTACTTTTTCAGGTCCATAGTTTGATAGTTAGGATAATTTGATAAATATTGGAAATCCAAGTATATTTTTGAGGCTTAACTTTTTGGAGAAGCATGTTCTTTTGTACGTGTATATGAGATACCAATGTACTTTTTCAAATAATAACGGTAAGGTTTAGAAGGTAAATGTTACAGGAAACTCTTTGATAACATTGTATCATCATCAAGGGTAAGGTTAATAGAAATTTCAGTTTCCCTACTAGAATAAATATGGGAACATTTACGTATGGATTTTTACTTGAAGTAATGACTTTAGTAAATCCCTTATTAGAATAGTGTTCAAAATGAAATATCTTAGCGTAAAGACTACCATAAGAGATTGATACATTGATTCAGCATTTTATAATCATGTTGATATTAATGGAATGAATATTCCAGTTATTTTAAGCAAGGACATATTGATTGATCAATCTAATGAATTCACCTCTACAATGATTTTGCAATTCAAATGTTTGGATAATCCCTTAGAGTGTGGAGCAATAATCTGGATAAGGAAAAAAATGTGGTGAAGTACTATTTTGTACAAAACCATGTCTAATTTTTTCTCGTTGGTTAAGATATGTCAAACAATGATTTTGGGTTCAGTTGGCAATGAGATATTTTTTAGTTCCTTAACCTTTATAGTCAATATTACGAAATAAACTTGACAAAAATTTAGAAAACTATTTGAGAATTTACACATCATAGTACGAAGTGAATAAATTTCCTTATGATAGGGCTTTGGAAATATGAAAGTCAATTAATGAAAGGAAATGGGTTGATAAGAATGCCAAAAATATGGCAGATGACCCTATTGGAGATGGGGTTGGATATATTACACCAATTGATTGTCAACCAAGTCAAAGAACTGGTCAAGTAAATGATAGAGATGATCCACCATCAATACATTGAAGCTTCCATTTTTGAATATGTGATATAGTTGTTCATATAATATATTCAAATAATTATTGAATTATTTTGATAATATATTTTTCCTTGTTTATAATTGATGATAAACTTTGAAAAACTTGAGCAACTGTAGATATGTAAATTTATTAATCTTTGAAAACATCCATAATCTATTTTGCTTTGTAATTGCTTGAATTTGTACTACAAAATCTTTGTAATGGCTTGAATATCAGGTTCTTGAGTATGAAAAAAATTAATCTTATTTGAATCCTATATTCCCACAACTTTTCTAATATTTTCACCTTTAAAACTAAGTCCCATTAATTTCACTTAGAGAGATTTGATAGCTTTTCATTTTGTTTTTCTTTGTAAGAACCATGTGAAAGTGTGAAAGATGAGTCGAGTAAGAAGGCTTCATGTATGTATGGTTATTATAGAGAATTTATATTATATGATCTTTCTGTCAGGTATGTTTCACTGTGAAGTGTGAACCAATAAGAACAAACCATGCATATACAATTTTCATAGTGTGAAACTATGCATAACCTTTATTAGTCATCGCAGAGTAAAAACTCGATAAGAAATCTCCACGCTTATATTATTTTCGCAATGTCATTTTCTTGGTATTTCCTTTTATTCATTGTGAAGTTCAAGCCAATAAAAATATCCAAGTTACTTCATAATTTGCAATGAAAATCCTTTGATAACCTTGTAGGTTGTCAACCAATAAGAATATTCCATGCTAATTTAATTTTCACATAACCAATATCTTCTAATAGTTTGTCAAAAATATTTAGAAGAAATATATTTAGACATCTCCACATTTTTTCAAAAAGTGTAATTTCAGTCCTCGAAGTATTTTGAAGATGTAATGATGTGAATAGCACATGAATGAATAAATTCTGTGTAGTTTCCTTTCTTAAGATAATTTAGGGTTTTTCATATTCATGAGGTATTTTTCCTATCTATTTATGAATAGAGAATGAATTAGAAAGCTCCATATAGTTTCCTAACTCATAATACGTGCTAGGTCTAAACTTGAAGAGTATAAGGAACCAATAAAGAAGCTCCACTTAGTTTTGGAATTGTGAAATCTTGTAATTCCTTAAAAGTAATTGATAAATAATATGAAAGAAAAAAATGCCACAAACCAAAAACCTTTTATAACTTGTAAGATAATCTACAAGTAAATATTGACAGAGTTATCTAACACTATGATGACATTCTATAAACTGTCATAGACTAAAAAAAATTGTTTCTTTGCAAACAACTATTAAATTATGATCAATTAGCTTCTAAATTAACTAGTCATAATTATAATTATGTGTTCAAACTTGTAATATTTGATAAACATGAAGTAATTTCTTGAAAATACATAAGAAACCATAATTTCGTTAAATATGGACATTTTACAATCTAGATTAAATACTGAAATTGGCTATGTTTGTTTTACTTATACCAAATATTGGAATTTGATTTGGCTATTATTGGAATCCAAAAAGGGGTTTTTGGAATTTTATTTGGCTATTATTGGAATCCAAAAAGGGGTTTTTAAATTATATATCATGTATGAGGGATTTCCATTTTAGGGGTTTACAATTTTTAGTAAGAATAGGAAATACTTATTGGAATAATTAATACATTTATAACTTTGAAATGCATAGAAAATACTTATACTATCCATTCTCATAAAAACAAAAAAATGTATCTTGTATTGAATTTGCATAAGTCCATTCTCACACAAACAAACATTTTAATATTCTATTTAAGGGGCATATGTCCATTCTCATACAAACAAACATTTTTATCATTATGATGAGAATGGGCATATGCCCATCCTCATAAACTCAATATAGAAAGAAAGAAATTTTTTGATGTGATTTATTTTAACTATGGGGTCGTGCACATTTGCATGTTGTATATTTTACATATTTTGATCATATATATTTGTGTCTAATATTGCTTCTAATTTATGATATCAATAAAAATTGACAAATGTTTAATTATAACATGGATTTATTTGCATAGAATGAAGGTAGGAAATGTGTTGTTATGAGATGAATACAACATAAAATGATGGTAATAAATGAATTGTTAAGAGACAGTCTACAAAAATAAACCAATATTAATATATTGTTATGAGATAGACTACAAAAACAAACCAATTAATTTATATTTATTAATCAACATAATAGTAACAAGTAAACTCAATCAAACTCAATAATCATGGAAATGTGTTGTTATGAGATAAATACAAGTCACAATTATTTTTTCATAAAATGATGGTAATAAATCCATTGTTATGAAATAGAGTAAAAAAACCAATATTAATTAAATGTGTTGTTATGATGGTAATTAATTTCTTTTTGTATAGACCTATCAAAGCTATTTTTGAGCATTAAATGGTAAACTATCAATAACATACTAAATATATATTGATTTGTTCAAATGTTGTTTAAAATAGAGAACATCCCTTCAAGATGTCTCTTACATCTTCTCGCAACCCATACCTGTGATAGTTTTGTAAAAAAGATGACATAAGCCACTTAGTATTTTTAAATTATTTTTCGAAACCTTTGGAGACAACAAAAAAATTTCTTCAAGAACTCATTTATTGATTAGATTAACTACAAGTGTATTTTCAAATTTGTATAGAAATTATGGTGCTTTCCAAATTGTTTCCAAAATTTTAATAAATTTGTCTCCCTCTTTGTCACAATGCTCTATAGTGCAATAAAACAAAGGATGCATGTCCACTTTAATTGTGTGTAACCGCTTTATTTCTATTTCTTCTATATTGGCATCTGTATCGAATGTAGACCAGAATGTTATTCGATGAAACTCTTTAGATACAAAATTTAGAAATTGGGAAATATAAATTCATGGTAGGATGAACTCATTGTTCAATTGAAATGTATTTTCCTTTTTATAAGTATGCTTTTGAACTAACAATCCTTCTAATTCAAGAAAAAGAAATTATTTCTTTGATGGCACTAAATAAAAATAAAATTAAACTTCATTATGAACTTGTATGTATTTCAAATACGATAATAATATTTCCCAAAATATTTTAACCTTATTATTTACATATATTTTTTGGTTTCTACAATGGCACTACAAAAATATATTAAACTTCATTATTAACTTGTATGTATTTCAAATACGATAATAATATTTCACAAAATAGTTTTACCTATTTATTTACATATATTTGTTGGTTTTTTTAGTGGCACTACAAAAACTAATAATAAACTTCATTATTAAATTTTATGTATTTCAAATACGATAATAATATTTCACAAAATATTTTTACCTATTTCTTTACATATATTTATTGGTTGTAGATTTTCTAGATTTTCTCCAGCTATATCTCCACATAAAAATTGAAAGTAGGATGTATTTATCAAATTGATTCCAACTAATATTAAAAAATGAAATTTACATATTTCTTTACATATATTTTTTTGATTTTCTCCAGTTGTATCTACACATAAAAATTGAAATTAAGATATATTTATCAAATCGATTCCAACTAATATTGACAAGTAAAAAATATTATTAAATTTTAAATAATACTTATAAATTTTCATGAGCCAACTGTCATAATTGATGGTGAAGGGTTTGATGTGTGTTTTGTTGGGAAAATTCTTATTGGCTGGATGACATCCTACTTTGGTCAGAATAATTTATCCCTTTAATGGATTAACCTCATGGCTTACACTTTTTATCCACTAATATTATTTTTTAAGGGCTACCAATGAACATAAATACTTAGAATGTAAAGTAAAAATTATAAACAATGGACTGTTTTCCATTCTCACTTAATCATTGTAATACATGTTCAATCTTGTATTCACTTGGCAGATACATGTTTGATCTTGTATTCTATGAGAGGATACATGTTCTCATTTAGGAATCATAGAAGAAGAATAGAATGTTGCATACATTTGTTTATTTATATGAGAGAGATGTTACATAATCTAGTTGTCTGATGTAGAGCCTAAATCACTTGCAATCTATCACCAAGGTTAGAATGATCCAATACTTGAAATACTACCTTTTACTTGGCCAATAAATACTTTTCTCTAGGTCTCCACTCTTCAAAACTTACAATTTTCACCTTATGAAATTATCTTTAATTATTCATAATTGTCTTATATTGGCTAGACTATCCTCAAGGCGCAGCCTAAGTAGTGCACTACATAACCTTGATGAGAGGGATCAATCCTTATGTAGTTTTCCTTTTTAGAAGGTAGAAGGGTCATTCCCCATGATTTCTAATATACTTTATAGAGGTATTCAGATGATTAAGTTCAATCTTGTACTGAATGTGCGATGCCTGTTCTTCTATAGGAATCATTGACAAATAATATATGATTGATATATGATAATGGAAATATGCCCATTCAATACATGCAATATTGAACTTAATCATTTTAAAACCTCTATAATGGAAGTGGTTAAAAAAATTAGTAGAGCAATCTTATCCTTGTGTGTGCAATTGTTGTTTTTAAACTAATGCTAATGTAAACAAAGACTAACACATAAATAGTCTTAATTAACAAGAATTAAACAACATTATAAACACCATCATGATAAGAATTAATCAAGGGTTAGATGTTAACAATTATCAATACAAAACTATGAAATCAACTATGTTAAGCACCTAAATATCCTTTATTCTCTAACAACATATAAATGAAGGAACCTAGGTAGATACCATGGCTATCAAAAATAGTTGTTCTTAATGTTCCAAGAACGTAGGAATGGGGGCTAATAAAATTTGGGCTACAAGACCCTTTTGACACCTCCCATATGACCCAAGCACTTTAAGAAAGAGGCTTAACTCTTCAAGATGATGAACTCTCAAGAAAACAAGGTGCAAACTCTTAGTATCTTTGTTATATGCTTTGCATTTTCTCTCTAAGGAGTTTAGGTGGAGGGCTCTTTATATATCCCAAAGGATAAAGGATTCAACACATTCTCATGAATGTGGGATAAAGGTAAAACATGATTAGGAATGGATAAGGTTGCTTTATTAAAGGTAACCTTACTTTAGAAGGGTTTAATACATGTTTAGCAAGTCATGGGAGTTGGGGGGTATTTTAATTAATCAAAGGTGATTAATTAATAGGTAGGTGTAAGCTTATAGAAGCCATTTAGAAGAATATTAGTGTGATTCAGGCTATTAGAAAGGGATTAAATCAATTTAATATCGATTTACTAGTTTAAATGAAGGGGAAGACTAATTAATTAATAATAATTAATTAATCAAGATAGAGGAAGTGATAATTAATGGAAGGTCATGTTAATTAGGCTATTAGCTGGGTAGGTGACTTAATCAATTAGCGTATTGTAATTAATTGACGATAATTAGAGGGAATATGAGCACTTTTGATGATATGTCATCTATTTATAGAAAAGGAGATAATTAGCTGCAATTTAAGTATTTAAATTGCTTGGGCATAATTATAGGTGTCTACATTTGCCCCTCTTTGGGGTGGCGTAAGTGACATCACTTCAAAGATAGTAGACGGAAGAAAATTTTTGAAGGGATAGGAGAAAAATTAGTAGGAGGGAGAAATTCCCCCTCGAGTGTCGATGGGGTGATGAAAGAAGTCGATCGACAATCAAAAAAGGTGAGATATAGATAGAAGAATGGGAGGAGGCAGATGCCCCGATGAGAGAGAAAAAATTAGATGTGAAAGGGAAGTGAAGTATAAGAAATGAGGAAGAGGGGAGAGAAGAGCTTAGCCTCTAGCCACTTATTTATTTGGAACAAATTTGATGTCATCATATTGCCATAGGAACTACATCATCGGTCCTTATGAAAAATATAAGCATACAACAAAGGTAGAATGACATGAAAAGCCATAGTATGAACAATTGTCCATTGCTGAAAACACTAACTCCATGCAACATACAAAATGCAATGCAATATGAGAAAGTGAAAGATGCCTAACTCCATGCAACATACAAAATGTAATGCAATACGAGAAAGTAAACAAGCTAAACTAACAAGAAAAACATAATGTAATGTTTTTATTATCAAGCTTTAGTGACTTGTGCGAATTAATGACAAGGGTTGATGATGGTGCCCCAAGCAAGGATACATGCAAGGGGAATAATGGAGGACACTTGGGTCTGATGGAAAAGCAATGTGCACTACAAAATAGTACCAAGAAACTCATTGTGCCCCAGAGTATAGACGAAGTAAGCAACCTAGCTTTTGTTGATGGAGGTAGATCAAGATGATCCACAAGTCACACACATGAACAAGTGAGAACCAAAGAGTGATGTTTTGTAGGATGATTTTTAATTTTTAGAAGTTTTATTAAACATATTTGAATGTTTTTGATGATTTTTCTAACATATTTGAATGTTTTGGTTGATTTTAAAAGTTTTATGAAACTATGTACAGGAATATAAGGAAGCGTGGATGCCCCTAGCGATAGATGGGATGTACAAGGGCATAAGGCCACGTGCGTACTAGAAAGGTGAAGATGTAAAAATTCCCAACAATTAGGTGGGAGTATTCAAAGGTAAACTCTTCACAGGTAGAAATGGGACCCAAGGCCATTATGGATAGGTTCAACATGATGGTGAACGTAAACCCATGAAGTGTTGGGAAGAGGCAAGGATGCCCCAACGTAAGTTGGCCTAAAAGCACATGATAGAAAGGAAGGAGAAGATTATTTTTGTGGAAGGGGACAAAGGTTTCCACAAACATGGAAAACAAGTAATCTTATACACATGGATGTTCTGAATGAAGTAGAAGAATGATGTGAATGATATGAATGTAGCTTAGAAGCCTCGTGATGAAGAAGTGATTAGCCAAAGGCATAAATCGTGAGATGAGATATGGACTAGAGTAAGAGTTTGAAAAAGGTCCAAAAAAAGACACTTGGTAACATACTAATCATGTTTACTCATAGAGATCTAGTGTGTGCACGTGGATTTTATTACCTCTTGAAGTGAAGATTTAATAGACAACAAGTGAAGAGACCCTAGCCAATGTGTAGGAATGATTTATTTTGATAAGTGATTTTGTGAATGGAGGGTGAAAGGATAGCCGTACATTACTCCGCTACCAGCCAAGTGTCCATAGCCCCGATGGAGATGTATTTGATTCTAATCACAACATTGCTCTACTTCCAGTTAGGCATCCATAGCCCCGATAGAGATTATTGGAAATACCCCAAGAGAGAGTTATATATTAATTTTTTTGCTTTGTAGCTTTTAGCTTTTGAGTTTTGATTGATTTTGATTCTTTTGCTTTCTGAAAACTTATTTCAGCTCTCTTGTTTGACAAGGGGTTAAGAACCACTGATGGCTTGATGGAAGGAGGTGGAAGTGATTGTGATGATGACATTGGCTATAGTGTCAACAAATATGTCCAAAATTTCTTCGCAACAAGTTTATTAGATGTTTGAATGTGATAGGATCTCCATGAGGTCAGTCGTTCTTTAATTTACCAAGGTGATAAAAGACCAGGGGAAAACAAATACCATAGAGATAAATGTCACAAAAAGTGTGTGAATAAGCTAACCAAAATATCACCAAAGGGATGAAAATGGTAGGAAGACTTGCAGAAGAATAGCAAGGAAGGGAAGAAAGAAATATCCATGTGTACACAACACCTGATTGCAATGTTTGATCTTTGTACCTTTGATTTTTGTTGTTTTTTTTTCTCATGTTTTTTTTTATTTTTGTATTTTTGCATTGTTTTTTATTTTTAGATTTTTGTATTTTTTTTTTGACCGTTGGGACTAACAAAGTCACTCATGTGATAGGATCCAACAATGATGTTTATGACTTCCTTGATAAGGGAGACTAAGTGTTTGTTTATCAAGAGTCATGTTTTCCCCAATCTCAATGATCGTGGTGAGTTCACACTCAACAAAGGACTGTGATTTATCCTAAAACATGGATTTTGTATGTGGGAGCTTGAGTTCCCTATCCAGAGGTTTATGCACTTTGCACCATACTTGATGGTTACGTTGATGTGCATTCTTGAATCACGCTTGATTTAGAATTTTGAGATTGTTTGAGTTGTTGGGTGATTTTGAGCTCTTGCAAGTTTTGAACTGAGCTTGAAAATGAACCTGTTTGGGTTTCTTATAAGCTAATGCATGACTTTTCTGATCCTCGAGAAGGAGAAGAAAGTGAACGTTTTAGATTGATGATAGAATGATAAAATGACCATGGGCTTGCCACCATCTTTGATAAAAAATAATGTGATGATGAAATGGATATGGTCCAAGAATTGAAGAGGAGGGGCTACTAGGAGGTGAGCTACTGATAGAAGATGATGAAGGGATTCTAGGATGTGGCCCAAGAATAGAAGAAGAAAGGCTACTAGGACGTGACCCATAGATAGAAGATGAAGGGCTACTAGGATGTGGCCCAAGAATAGAAGAAGAAGGGCTACTAGGATGTGACCCATAGATATAAGATGAAGGGCTACTAGGATGTGGCCCAAGAATAGAAGAAGAAGGGCTACTAGGACGTGACCCATAGATGTAAGATAATGGGCTACTAGGATGTGGCCCAAGAATAGATGGGACTACCGGGGTGATCCATACCTAAAAGACAAGGGGCTAGTTGGACGTGCCCCAAGAATAAAAGATGATGGACTACCCGAGGGTGATCCATACATAGAAGATAAGGGGCTAGTTAGACATGCCCCAATAATCAAAGATAGTGGGCTACTCAAAAATGTCCCACAAATAGAAGAGGGAGGGCTACTAGAAGGTGACCCACACCTAGATGAAGATGAAGGGCTACTTAGCGTTGACCCCACAAGAGATTGTGATTGAGGAATTATGATAGACGAAGAGTTATTGGGTGATGAGAAGATAGGCCATGGATCTATGCAAGACCAAGGAGTTTCATCACATAATGAAGAATGTGAAGATGGAAGAATAAGAGGAGGATCAAGTTGCATGATCTGAGGCTCTTCCTCCATTTCTTGATCAAAGGAATCAACCTTTTCCTCACAATATGCAGACGCATCAAATTCTAAAGAGAATCCTTTTTTGTAATCTACTAAAGGAATATCTTCATATGCCCCTATAAATGCCCTGATTGTTTCTTCATTCTGAAAGAGATCAATCGGTATGAGTTGTTGATCGATCCCTAGGGGTTTATTGGAAGAAATAGGTTCACTTGGTGTGGAAGACTTAGAAGATGTTTGATGATTATTGATAGAAGAAGATGATGTGAGAGACAAAGAATATGTGTAGCTAGATGTCTCAGGAGTAGAAGAAGGTGGTGTGGACCTACCTATATAATGCTATGTCATATGTAAAATAGTAGGATTAAGTCCAAAATATATAGATTACGACACATGGGTCGATTCATATGTTTGTCTCAAGGACTTTGAGTCACATGAATCTTCACAGAAGGAAGATTCCGTGGGGGGTGATTGATGAAGAAGGTCCTGAAAAGAAGGGGAGGATTGTGATTCAAGCATCACATTAGATGAATGATGACAAGGTCCTGCAAATAAAGAGAGAGGACCGTGATTCAAGAATTGTATTATACTTCGATTGGAGGGATTTGGAGTCGCTGTATCTTCAAAGGAAGAAGACGTCATTGGTGACTGATAAAAGGGGTCCTGAAAAAAGGGGGACCATCATAAGAGTCAATTAGATGATTGAAGGGAGGACCCTACAAAGAAAGGGAGGACCATGACTTAGGAGTCACATTAGATGACTTAGGAGTCGAATTAGATGAATCAATAGTAGTTTGGATCTGAATCCTCAGAAAGAGTCAAAGGAAATATTTGGATTGGAATCCTCAAAAGAAGAGGAAATGTTTGGATTAGAATTAGAAGAAGAGTGGGGGGAACTCGAATAATAATTTGGATCAGATGTGTCCAAATCATACCACCGACTATGAGATGAAGGTGGGGAATGAGTTACCCGATGGGTTCTCTAGAGAAAGAACCAATCGAGGTTTGGTCATGATGGGCGTCCTTTGATGTGAACGCCGAAAGTTGGATTCCTTATTTTCATAAGTGTGAGGAACCGCGTGATAATCAGTCATCTCTTGTGTCGTTTAAGCACAAATGTCTAGACCTAGATAGTGCGATCAAACTTCTTCAAAGTGAAGAAGGCTCCATGCCGATTTGGGCAGCACAATGGCAGCCAACTAGACATTCATTATGTACGGAGATGCGTGTGTGATTTTCTGAAGGGGGCTAAGGAAAATAAACATCGTGATGATGCAATCTCGATGAGATCAAAAGGGATTGTCCTAGAAAACAAGTTTTCTGAATGAATAATCATAAAGAACAATCACGAAAGTGTGAAACACAAAGCCAATCAACAAGGAACTACTCCCTATGTAAAATGCATGTGCAAAGTGATAGTCTGATGCAAAAATGATCAACACAATGGCAATATTTACGTCAAGCTCAAAATGAACAAGGCGTAAATATTAACAAAGGGTAGATGTGACTCCCAATCAAAGGATACCATGACAAGTTTAACAACCAACCAGGCCTAAATGTTAAAGGGTGAGGATTACAAATGTAAGCCACGTAACCACACCAATTGGACACGTTAATCAAGCTTTACGAAGAAGTGAGATATTAGTGTCAAAGTGGTATCAAAACGATGCAAACAAAGTAAGCGACACTCTTCAAGATTTTGGACAATGTTTGAAGCCAAACCAAGTCAAGGTATACTGAGGATGTGTTAAAATGTGTGCAACGTAATGCCACAATGCAGATACTTAGATCACATTTATGAAAAACATGACATAAGTATCTTAATTGTGTCGAGACAATGCACACAAGGTAACACGTCAAAGGGAGATCAAATGATGAATTAATCTAAACTATGATGATGATCTTGACGTGGGTATCAAGATCACAAAGGCTACCAATGATATAAATACACCTCTACACACTTTAGATGTTTAACTTACCCAGCCACAAACATGGATGGGCGTAAACGGACAAAAAAGTGGTAGAGACAATCGATTGGTAACACAAAGGTAGTCACTCTCCTTCTAATCAACAAAGTGTCAAAAGAATGTGAAGGAAACAAATCAAAAGAATGACGAAAAATGCTAGCTTCACTTTGGCAGAGTTTCACCTCGCCCTAAGGCAAGTAAAAACTAGGTGAAAGTAACACACCACATGTTTCTCAATGAAAATATGGTTCACAACTCAACACTGTTTTAGAATGGTCAAAGTGGGCTCCTGGCCAAAGTATATTCTCCTAGGTGGTTCTCTTGCCCTAGGTGTTACAAAGTTGCCACAAGCGAGTGTGATTTACCCAAAAAGTCACACTGACTAGTTTGGGAGTATCTCGGCTTTACTTTACCCCCTTCAAGAATAGTAGGAAACTAGTGCGTCTACATGTACTATCACTGGGTTCGCCACAACGACAACCTGTAATGCTATCTCACAAAGGAATCACTAGTCAAGTAGGTAGTGCGGAGCACTTCCCGTTTTGTCCACAAGGTTCCCTCTTACATGGACTACTTTGGGGTTCCTATAACCACCCCCATTGTTGTAGCTTAAGGTGTTATGCCAAAGGGGTTATGTTCCAATTGAGCGGAGAGGGACATACCCTTTTCTGAAACCTGCAATACAATGTTTTGAATATGTTGTTCTTTTTATCTTATTTAATTAGGTGTGGTTTTCTTGAACACCTTTTGGCAACCTGTATAACAACTATATTAGTAGTTTTTGATTTTGTTTTGATTCCTCCTTTCTTTGACAAGTGTTTTTAGGTCTTGCACTCAAGCGTTAGTAGTTCTCCAAGAAAATCACATTATTTAAAAGAGGATTAAGAGTTGCTTTTGATTCTCAAGATCATCCAAGGATGTAAGAGAAGATCATACACAAAAATAATCCAACTAAAAAGTAAAGAAAATCTTTTCAATCAATGAACCATACAAAATTCTTGATAAATGTTCATTTCCCTAAACTAAAAGTGAAAGATGAAGTTTCTAATTTACCAAATGTTATAAAATGAAGACTAAAGTTGTTTTTTATTCTCAAGATCACCCTAAGGTGCAAGAGAAGAGCATACACAAACTTTATCCCAACTATATAGAAATGGAAAACTTAAAATCAAAGGACCATTGAAAAATGCTTTGTAAAAGGTTCATTCCTTAAGCAAAATGAATAATCAAATTTCCAAGTTTAATCCCAATGTTAAAAGATAGAGATCAAAGTTGTTTTTGATTCTCAAGATCACCAAAAGGTGCAAGAGAAGAGCATACACATGCTTTGGTCTAAATCAAGTAAGCATGGAAATAAACATTCATCAAAACATTAGACATGTTAAAAATGACCAGTTTTAAACTAATAGAAAACCTACAATTTTTGTAAGTATAAATCCCAAATTTATGTTTTCATTGCATAGTTAACTTCAATACCTTTCCAACGCAAAAAAAATGGAGTCATTTCAATTTTGGGAGCAAAATTTATGGCCTTCGAAGTATGGGTTACACATATGCTCTTATGCTCACGAGTATGCATTTGACATGCACTCAAAAAATGTTTTAAAAAACGTCTCTTAATTTACAAAATGGGTAAATTTTTCCAACCAAGATTCAATTTTGACAATAACCCATCACATCAATATATGAATAGAAGACTCAAAGCTATCAAACATTAACATACATGCTCAAGAATTTAAAATTTTCAAGAAATTGACAAAACTAGCATGTAGAATGATGAAAAAGTAAGCTCTAAAAATGAAAACATGATGAAATCTTGAAATTTTCTCACCAAGATTAAATTTTGACAAAACCCATCACATTAATATGTAAATAGAAGACTTAGCACTATCAAACACTAACCTACATGCTCAAGAATTTAAAATTTTCAAGAAATTGACAAAACTAGCATGTAAAATGTTGAAAAAATAAGCTCTAAAAATGAAAACATGGAGAAATCTTGAAATTTTCCTATCAATTCCAATTTTGACAACACTTCACCTCCTTTATACCTACAAGGAAGACTCAACACATACAAACTCAACAAAACAAGTTAAGAAAAACATGTGTAAAAGAGGGTTAGTAACCAAAAATGAAACTTAACTACAAAAACTTGAAATTAAGTGCAAAGGAAAATGGAGTAAGTCCCACTGGCATGCCAAATATGTGCAAGTGTTTTTTTAAACTAATTCTAATGTAAACAAATACTAACACCTAAATAGTCTTAATTAACAAGAATTAAACAACATTATAAACACCATCATGATAAGAATTAATCAAGGGTTAGATGCTAACAATTATCAATACAAAACTATGAAATCAACTATGTTAAGCACCTAAATATCCTCTATTCTCTAACAACATATAAATGAAGGAACCTAGGTAGGTACCATGGCTATCAAAAATAGTTGTCCTTAATGTTCTAAGAACCTAGGAATGGGGGCTAATCAAAGTTGGGCTATAAGACCCTTTTGACACCTCCCATATGACCCAAGCACTTTAAGAAAGAGGCTTAACTCTTCAAGATGATGAAATCTCAAGAAAACAAGGTGCAAGCTCTTAGTCTCTTTGCTATATGCTTTGCATTTGCTCTCTAAGGAGTTTAGGTGTAAGTAAAAAGGTAGGTGGAGGGCTCTTTATATAGCCCAAAGGATAAAGGATTCAACACATTCTCATGAATGTGGGATAAAGGTAAAACATGATTAGGAATGGATAAGGTTGCTTTATTAAAGGTAACCTTACTTTAGAAGGGTTTAATACATGTTTAACAAGTCATGGGAGTTGGGGGTATTTTAATTAATCAAAGGTGATTAATTAATAGGTAGGTGTAAGCTTATAGAAGCCATTTAGAAGAATATTAGTGTGATTCATGCTATTAGAAAGGGATTAAATCAATTTAATATCAATTTACTAGTTTAAATGAAGAGGAATACTAATTAATTAATAATAGTTAATTAATCAAGATAGAGGAAGTGATAATTAACTAATGTCATTAATTAGGCTATTAGTCTGGGTAGGCGACTTAATCAATTAGTGTATTGTAATTAATTGATGATACTTATAGGGAATATGAGCGCTTTATTGATATGATATGTCGTCTATTTAGGTGTCTACACCCTGCAACAAAGGGAAATTTTCGTGGGAAAAGGAGATAATTAGCGCAATTTAAGTATTTAAATTGCTTGGGCATAATTATAGGTGTCTACACCTGCAACAATGGAAATTTTATTGGCAATTAATGTTTTCAAAGTAGTGGAGTTCTTGGGAATGGTAAGCTTCACCAGGATGCTATTACAAGTGATCTATTTATTTGATTATAAACACAAATACGTTCATAGGCATGATGGTTTCTAACTCTACCCATGATTTGGTTTCCCTTTCAGGATGGAAAATTTCCCATTGAAAAAAAGTATACTTTTAACTCTTCATGTCAATCCCATTCTCAATAAAAATAATAGTGATAAAATTTACTTTGTCTTACAATGACAAGATGTGCATTCTCACAGCCTTATCTTTTTTAAAAAAATCCAAGAATGGGCATATGCCCATTGTAAACATTCAACTACAAGCAATATTAAACTTAATCATTTTAATACCTCTAAATATTCTGAAACATATTTAATTTTGTCCCTGTTCATCTTCTATGATATCTATATGAGAATGGGAATATACCCAAGAAATATTGAACTTAATCATTTTACAAAATCTATAAAAAAATTAGAATGGAAAAATTTTAACGCTTTTCCTCTAATTAAACTTCTAACTTTTGTTTAGATATATTTTATAATATGAAAATAACTTTTAGGAGTAAACTATATGAAGTATCTATATCTTAATACTAGAACAAAGTAAACATTGTTAATAATTAACATATACATAATGACTATAATAAAAGAACACAAAAATCATAGAGGCTATTCACCTGGAGGCATAGTTAGACATTTATAATATTTTTGGAGCATGATATCTTGATTGTGATTCTCCACCATAAAGATAAGTGAGGACCTATTTGTATTATGTGTTTCCTTTAATGCATTTGTCCCACCATATAATATTAATACAGGGGACACATTAGAGTTGCATCTCTCAATCATGTGCTCCCAAAAATGTACTGATCTTGATCATTTGAAAGGATGTTCAGGGATGACAACTCCAATTTCATTCAGTTTGATAATATCCAAGGGATCTGAATGTTGCCAATCTAGATCCATTGTCACATCTTCCACCTCCATACTAGTTGAATTATGAACACCATATATGGAAAAAATCACTGACATCCCTTGAAATGCATGTTCTGCATTCATAATTCATATATGTTTATAATTGTATCATATTAGTTGGACTATCCCTGATAGAGCCAAGTGATGCACTACATACCCTCTAGAGGGATCAATCCTTATGTAGTTCTCATCATATTAAATATTGATGTTTATCAAGGTAGTAATAGAAGTAAATCATTTCATTTTGAAGATGAAGTGAAGCATCGAGGTAGTAATAGAAGTGAAGCATTTCGTCTCAAAGATGTGATCCAAGAACATGATGGTCTTGCATTACCAAACATCGACATGAATCACATATTCAGGATTAAATGATAAACTTCCGTTGTGACTGCTAGTTGAATATTCCTTGTTGAAGAAATGATTAGGTACTCATGTTTTCCTGCACCCCATCCTAAAAGCACAAAATGGGAAATCATTCAATGTATTTCTCAAGTTCTTATTTATAATTATATATTTTTTCTGGAGTAATAGATTCAAGAATAATAGATGTTTAGAATGGGCATATTATGCTCTACATATCCTTGAGAGGGATCAAGACTTATGTAGTTCTCATTTTATAATATATATATACACTTTATTTTAACATGGGAAGGAATGGGAAGTTGTGCATTATGAAATCATTTATAGAAGCTTTTAACATTTAGGGTTGGGCACATGCCCATTCACATACAAACAAACATTATTTTGAAGCAACTAATAATTGTATCATATTGGTTGGAATATCCCTGACAAAGCCAAGTATTGCACTACATACCCCGAGAGGGATCAAGCCTTATGTAGTTCTCATCTTAATATATATAGCCATTCTCTTTAATCCATTCACGTGTAGTTTTTTTATATAACTAATAGAAGAAGAATAAAGATAAATTTAAGTTAAGTTTAACATGGGAAGTTAATTTGTTTTAGAATGGGAATTTGTGCATTGTGACAACCTTTAAAGAAGTTACAAACATTGTTTGTTTTGTAATTATTAATAATTGTTAGATAAAATTTACTTTGAACATTGCTATATTTTATTATAAATGCAAATAACCTAAAACATGGCTATAATATTAATGGAATTTAATTCACACCACTACATAAAACATGGCTATGATATTATGTCATTGTTCATCATGGTTAGATAATAGTAATAAAATTAAAGCATTTTATCCTAATGGATAATCATGTCCATCTAGGCCTTGTATCATTGGTGAATCGTGTCTATGTTGCCTTGATGTCGTATGTGTCTATTTCCATTGATGGATGATTTACCAAGCATGCAAGGAAAAGTTACACATGGTTCATCCTTCGGGATTAAATGTTGCACTTCCATTACTATGATCTAACAAACATCAATTACTATGATCTAACCTTGCTCATATATTAAGAATCATAGAATAATAATAGAGATAAAATGTATATTTTTAGATAGATATATTTGTGCCCATTCTCATATAATAATTATAGAAGATAGAATGGGAAGTTGTGCATTGTGACAATAACATTTTTGTTTTGTAAATATTAATAATTGTATTATACTAGTTGGACTATCCTTGACAGAGCCAAGTGTTGCACTACATACCCTTGAGAGGGATCAATCCTTATGTAGTTCTTAGTTCTCATCTTACAATATATATATATATATATATATATATATATATATATATATATATATATATATATATATTCATATTTATTTAGCAAACATAGAAGAATAATAGATATTTTGAATGGGCATATGACCATTCTCATATATTTTGAATGGGTGAGGGCTCGGTTCCTCTCTCGCCAAAGGTTCCACCAAAGAACGATGGACCCAACAAGCTTCCGCATCAGGGCCGATGAACAAGGACAAAGTGTTGAGATTACAATGTTTGAGTTCTTCATCCAAACCAACACTATGAGAGGGAAAGATTAAAAATGAGCAATCATGGAAACTTCCAATTTTTTATGGCTAACGATAAGCAAATTTCAAACAAATGATATGGAATGAGGACCATATTGGCCAGAATATCTGTGAAGAAGCCAAGTGTTGTATTACATAACTTTAAGAGGGATGAAGCATTACATAGTTTTCCTTATTCTCAAAAAATTCAAAGTGGAGATTTTGGGTGAAGCCTCTATCTCTAATTATTGCTTATTCTTTCGCTTTTGGCCTCTCTCTATTTTCATGAAGAAAATCAATGAAATTTCTGAGAAACACCAATGAATTTTTCTACCTCTTCTCATGAATAATATCATCTAGTTTTCCTTCCATTAGAAAATTGGGGAGCGGCCCATTGTAAAAAAGTAATCTTCATATTCATGTCAAGCCCATTCGAGTGGGAAAATTCCCATTTTCGTATAGGAAACATAGAAAAATAGACGGGAGAAGAAGAATAAATGTTTAGAATGGGCATATGCCCATTCTCAAATAATAATCATAGAATAATTGTGAGCATTTTTTAACTCATATAAAACATAGAAGAACAACAGATGGAAGATGAATAGATGTTTAGAAGAGACATATGGAAGATAAATTTTACTTTGTTTTAAAATGGGAACATGTCCATTTAACATATAGAAATCATGAAAGAAGAATGACTCATAGAAGAATAATTTTCCTTTTTACCACGAATACAAACTTTACATCTTTTGTTAGTTGAAGATAAGTTTCAAAGATACTTCTAACTCTTCTTTGTTGATTGATTATAAGATGAAGAATATCATCCATATTTTATCCTCTTATATTATGATCTAGGTATAATGATAATGCCATATTTTGTATCTTTTATATTTTTTGATATGAGTTTTAATAATATCACTTCAATATTTTGTAAGACTTGAATAGTTTTTATCCTCCATAGTTATAAAATGAAGCATCTAAATATAATCATTTCTTACATGTTTTAGAGTCTCAACAAGATCATTCCCTTGAAAAAAATGTATATGATTCTAATAAATCCATTTCCAATCCTTCATGCTAAGATGGGGAGTTAATTGTTTTGTTATTACCAAAGTACAATGTGGGGTTACCACCTAGGCAACGTTACTTATTTTATGAGCTGGGTGGCCTAGCTGCGCAAGCCCAAATTGGTGAGAAATATGACATGCCCATCTCCGTAGGTGAGAGGATCTGTTGAGCTAGGCGGGTGAGGTGGTCGTTCGAGCCGGATAAGCGAGGTTGACCGCATGAGCCGGGCAGTGAGCTGACTTCTTGAGATGGGTAGGAGCGCTCACCGCCGAGCTAAGCAATATTGAGTTTAATCATTTTCATATAGGAATTAAAATGATTAAGTTCAATGTTATATATAATGAGAAAATTCACTTTCTCATAATTGGAAACATAAAAAAGAACAAAGATAAAATCGGCTTGTTTTATAATGGATAGCTTCCCATTCTCACAACCTTCATAGAGTTATTGAAAATAATAAGTTCAATATTTCTTGTATTACAATGATTAGAATTGGCATACACCCATTCTCATACAAAAAAATCTTTTTCTTCCATCGAATGTTTAGGTATCCATTCCTATAGATGTATTAAAAATTTTAAGTTCAATATTGCTTGTATTAGAATGTTTAGAAGGATCTTATGCCCATTTACATACAAACAAGAATTTATTTCTTGTATTGAATGGGAAGATTCCCATTGTCATATAGGAATCATATATGAAGAATATAGATAAAATTTAATTTGTTTTAGAATGGGCAATTGCCCATTATCATATAGGAATCATATAAGTAAAAGATCAAATTTACTTTTTTTTACCATGGCATAGTGAGACCATTAATTTGTAAGTAAATTGATCACATATGAAGAATATAGATAAAATTTAATTTGTTTTAGAATGGGCAGTTTCCCATTATCATATAGGAATCATATAAGAAAAAAAGATCAAATTTACTTTGTTTTTGTTTTTGACCATGGCATAGTGAGACCATTAATTTGCAAGTAAATTGTTTTCCACCATTTATTTATTAATTGAAGGTACTTATTTGTCAAACACATCTTTGACTAGCCATTGGAGGGAAATTAGAAAAATTAATGACAACTATTTCACACCACTTTGTGGCACTATAGAGATATTGATGAAGGTTATTGTTTTCAATGATGGGAGAGGTCTTGGGAATTACAAGGTTCACCATGGGTCAAAGAATCTATCTATTTCTTATTCATCCTTTCCACTTTCTTTTTCATCCAGTTTCCACTTTTTTTTTTGTCCTTCCACTTTGGGTTGTCTTTTGTATTTTGTATATATATATATATATATATATATATATATATATATATATATATATATATATATATATATATATATATATATATATATATATATATATATATATATATATATATGTGGTTATACCATATGCGGGAGATGATTCACCTACATTGTGATTTCTCTTGTTTTCTATGTATTAACCATTATTATTAATTATTACAAAACAAATAATGTTTGTTTGTATGAGAATGGGCTTGTGCCCATTATAAATGTGCACAACTTCTATAAAGGTTGTCACAATGCACAACTTCCCATTCTAAAACAAAGTACCTTCCTATAGCTTGTTTTGTTCTCATGAAGTAGAATATTTGAAGAATATTTCTAAGATATTTTTTTTTCTCTCCGCTAAATTTTTGTTGACCCTTTCTACTTTGGGCTCCCTCTGTTTTGTAAGACTATTTCAGCTTGTGAAGCACAAGATTTGAAGAAAATTTTAGGCATGAATTATTCTAACTCTTATCTGTTGAATTATTATGAGATGAAGAATAACATTTGGTTTTCTTTCCAATATATTCTATTCTGGGTTTAAAGATAATTCCCTATTTTTGATCTTCTATATTTTTTGATCTGGGTATTAAGAATATCACTTCAAAGTATTGTGAGACATGCGTAGTTGTTAACTAGTAATCGTAGTTGCTAATACGGGAGTTTCTTCTTTTTCAAATTGAAGATAAGTTTCAGAGATCATTCAAACTCTTCTCTATTGTATTCTGAGTTTCTAGGTATAAAGATAAATTATAATGTCATATTTTAGATCTTTTGTATTTTTGATATGGATTTTCGAATATTACTTCAATATTTTGTAATACTTTCATAGTTGTTATCCTCCATAGTTATAAAAGGATGCATCTAAATATGTTCGTTTCTTGCATGTTTCAGAGTCTCAAAAAGATCATACCCTTACAAAATTGTATTTTATCAATTCCCAATGGACCACATGTCTTATACCAACCAAACTTCTAATGTATATCTAAGAAATCCACTAAAAATCCTTCATGCGAAGACAAGGAGTTATCTGTTATGTTTTACCAAATTATAGACTGGGCTTAGCACTGGGAGCCATTTCTTAGTTTCCGAATTGGGCATGTGGGTTGATCATTAAAAAATTATACTCACTAAAAATATTTTTAAAAATATCTATCCCAAACTAGATGCTCCTATCTTTCTTTCTACCAAAGGGTTTTTAAAAATACTAAATAGTGCTCAAAAATTGGTGTGGGCATAACCGACTATCTACTAAGTTTTTTTACAAAAATAGGAGCACCTATTAACATTTTAGACATTTAAATCACTTACACTTAGCCCATTTTTATAAAAGAATAGTAGTTTAGAAAGTAGACTCGAAATGCTATAATTTATGTTCTTATAACATCTTCAAATTTTGAGTGTAACTATCTTAAATAAATCATACAAGTTGAAGTTTTTTATTTTTCAGAAAAAAGTCAACTTAAGACCCCCTTTGGCCCCCATTTCCATGTGCTTACCCATTAGTTTAGACACTAAATCATGCACTTTCGGTATATTTCTTGTCCTAATTACATACCACTATTCATATGATTCATAAGAAAGAAAATTATTAATTGACCATTGTCTTTGGCCTCTTTGTTTGCTTTATGTTTTCCTTCTTGGTATTACACACCTTCTTTCCCAATCTATATTTTGATACTTCAGAATTTTTGACTCTAGACACCAACGCCCAAACATCCCCATCCCCACCGGGCACCCCCGACCTCTTTGTATCTTGCTCACATCTTTTGATTCTCTTCTATCTATTTAGGCATCATATTATCGACTATTCAACCTTTTAGTGGTTAATTAAGAAATCAAAACAAGGGAATCATATAAATAAAAGATATGTGATCATAATAAATGATAAAGAACTAATCATCTATTATCACCACTAAGTTTACTTCCAAATCCCTTACAAGAGCACTCAAGTATCCATCTAGCTCTCACACAAGGGACAAGAGACTGCATTATTTTGCATACATTCATAGGAGGGGAAGTTAATTTTTTCATGCACACATCTATCTACATTTTTATAATTCTAGATATTTCTCTCTATCAAGTGCGACTCACAAGAGCCGCCTAGAGCATATTTCTACACACACACATACACACGTAAAACTACATAGATTCTGAAATGTAGTATAGATCTTGAATCATAAATTCTCTCGGTAGGGTGACCGTCGAGGTCATTCCAACTCCCCATTTGCATCTTTTTATTTTTATGATTTGATGTGTTTTGGGGTTTTTCAGGTGCTCTTTCTTACTGTAGGTTTCAGGTGAGCTCAATGATCATACAATGACATACTAGTGACAAAGAGTGAAGTTCAACAACATTAAAATGATAGTATAAAAATCACTCTCTGAGGTTTTTAGCGATCAGAATGTACCCAGAGGAGGTCTTTAGTGCCTCGGCACCCTTGACCAGTCCCAAGTACCCTAATCCCACCATTTCCAAAGTGCTCACACAGTTTTCGGGCTCGGTTGTGATAGTATCCTATCTAGCTTCATCAATTTTCCATCTCATCACACTTTGGATTTATTGCGAATCATCTAAGTATTGTATCCTCTCTCTTACAATTAGGGTTTCAAATTTATTATCTTACTTTCTTAGGTCAAATATGTAGTTTATTGCATATCTATATTCATTTTTTTACATAGTTAGATTTAGCATTTATTTATTTAAATATTTTCTTAATCATTTGGTGAACCCCACTCATGATTGGTCTTTCGATCCTTCTTTGGCATATCATCTTCTTTATCATGGCTTTTAAGGTTCATCAAATATCTTTGTCTCAATTACTTCAAATGCATGCACCTTATAAAAAGGTTCTTTAAAAATCCCTAGAAATCATGTATCTCCCTAGAGATACGCCACCGCTTTCGAGTGAGTGTTATTTTTGATTGTTTATTTGATGAGTCTCTTTATCTTATTCCTAAATCTAATCAACCCATATTCAAGTCAACTCAATCTTTACATTTTTATTTCAAGATAAACTTTAGTCTATGGAATCCATAATTACATCTCTAAAATCTGAAATCCAACATCTTAAGTATGCTTCTCAGGATCGTATTAGTTCTTCTTCTCATCCTCATTCAATGAATTATAGATGTGTTCATATCAAAGTGAGCCTCAAGTCTTACCATTACCATAGCCTCTCACATTTTTTTCGCAATGCTAAGAAACATGATATTCTTATCGAGCTCCTTAGCCATCAATTGATCATTTTTTTAAATACTCATTTCTATCCTACTTATCAACCGATCAAATATCAAGGTCTCCCATTTTGTTCTTATCGTTAAATAAATGGACATAATTACAATTATTTCTAAGTTTTATAATAAATAATTAAACATCTTCAAATCGTGGTTTTCACTCATTCGTTACACAAAATTCTAATGCATTCCCATGTCTAATTGTAAATTTCCATTCGGTTCCTAAATCTGATTCACCTATGTATAATGAGCATCACGCCATCATTGCTAATGTTCCTTCTTCCATCACTCAAGTGTTACCTATGTAATCCACTCAAATTAAGAAACCACCTCTCAAAATTAGTCTCACTTTGCCTCCTCTCAAGTCATCTATGGCACTACCAAGTAAACCTGAGAAACCACCTCTAAAAATTATTTCAACACCTCCTCCTACTGATTCTTCTACAATGTTACCCAATAATCCACCACTTTAGCAGCTAATCATTTTTTCAAAGAAACAATTCCTTTTTTATCCTCCAGGACCCATGTAAAACTCCGCCACCATGCAATATTCCTACTATTGCTTCTACTTACTATTGTGTTGGCTCTCTCTCTTATCATGACATGGATAACACTCTCTCACAATGGCATTGCATCTCTCATGCTGCCACATGGATCTCCATGATTGGAATTCTTGGGGGATTTCATTTATTCTCCTCCCTTCTAGCACTATAAAATTTGTTTATTATACGTAACGCTTCAAGATTCATGATTCATCTTTCTAAGAACTTTAAAACCCTTTGATACATGCATTATATTTTCATTACCCGATGAAACACTCTTTTGCTATGGTTCACACTTGACTATTGAGGTCTCACTACATTCATGAACCTCACATCACATCACACAACACACTACACATTTGGCATATTCACGACACATCTTTCTAGTGCACATTCATCACAACGCACTTCCTATGATGCACTCTAGTTCCATAATTCATACTCAATTATTGAGGGTATAAATCTAAAATGAACCTCACCATACTCACTCACTTTATACACTCTATGATTTATCGATCATATCTTTCTAGTGCATAACTCAACCATTTCCCGATGACACACCCTTGTTTTATGGTTCATTATCAACTTCCGAGGGGGCATTTATAAATTAACCTCATTCATACTCATTCACATCCACTTGGGGGCCACGTTTCTCCTATCAAATTCACATTGTATTCCATTCCATATCATTCATCCACAACATATTGCATAACTTAGTTTCACATTATTCTTGTTTACTTAATTTTGGCATATTAAACTTTGCTTACTATGTTAGCTAGATACATTGTATGTGATTAATATTTTCTATACACATATGCGCATTCAATTTCCTTCTATTTATGATCAAAAACTTTGCATATATCATTACACGTAGCATGGATTCTTGACATTGTACCTCTTACCAGTCCCGTAACATGATCCTAAGGGCATCCACTTTTGTATACATCACAAGTGTTATTGTTTCATTTTATACTACTTTCTATTTATACCACCACACTACTATATCAAATCATACACGTTTTGACATAATTTTATCTTTCTAACATGTTAACAAGTGTTTCATGTGCAATGTTCACTTTGTAGGAACTATTTTCTATCATGTTTTTCTATTACATTGTTTTCTATTGCGCTATCATTGTTTGCCATTGTATGCCATTGTTTGCAAGATTTTCTCTTTGTCTTATGAGTAAAATGTAAGCTTTTGGCCACTTCGGTATCAATTTTCTTGCAACATTGTGAGTGATGTCCCATGTTTGCAACCAATTTTTGTGTTCTACATTGTATTCTTGCTTGTTAGCTTACATCTTGTCTTCTATATGCATGTTTATCTTGTTTTCACTAACACTTGTTTTCCAGCCACTTTGTTTGCATGTGCCTTGGTTTCTACCAAGCACATTTCCTCCCCCTATAGGGTTTCAATTTCAACACATTGTCTAGTCCTCCTTTGGGCTGCATTCTCCTAGTGACATCACATGCACCTGAAATGAGGGGGCATCATTGGGTGAAATAGTCACCACATACAACAGACAGTTTATAGTCGCATAGTTTCAAAGATAAATTGTTACCGGTACAACATAGTATTCAATCTCAACAACAACCTAGAATCTAACTTGGGTCCTCAACATAGTACAAAAACCAATACCCAACACTAGACCAGTAGTGCCTATCTACCCCCCCATTCCTGGGAACCTATGACCAAGGGTAGTTACATAGTTTTTCTCAGTTTGGAACAATTCACAACATTTTACATAATGGCTTCTACATGACTGGAATGGTCCTTCACCACCGACATGCATGCATTCTACCTTCTTCTATTTTCACGATGGATTGAAATGGATCATATTTTCACACACCATCTATAGTGGTGTTTACTCTTTAGGAAAAAATCAAAGGTTGGAGGATAAAAATATACCTTTCTCCCTACACTTCTTCCGCACTTGGTGTGAGATCCCCAAAAAACTCACACTTGGCACAACTAGCATGAGATTACCCAAAAAAATCATTCTTCTACAACATCTTTAGGATCCTTTCTATCTCTTTCACTCATCACGGATCATGTGCACATGTTCCTTTTTTACATTTTACATACTTTTTACACACTTTTTACTCATTTTGATCAAATTTTTCATATACACATATTTGACTACTCATTTTCTCTTCTCTTTTGTAGGTTTATCCTTATGGGAAGTAGTAGTCACATCATCCAACATCAAGTGACATCAATAACAGTGTACAACGTGACATCTACACATACACTTTCATCCCTAGGTTCATCATCATTTTTCACTTCCTCTTCTCTAGCATCCACTCTTCATATTTTTATCACTCCATGCTTTTTCTTATCTCTTCGGCACAATTTTTGCCATCGACCTACATGTTTATCGAGTACACATATCTTATCTACTTTATGTTATCAAGAATTTTCTCAACAACATAAAGTGGGGAAAATGTAGACACTAAATCACGTACTTTGGGTATATTTATATCCCCGATCATATACCACTATTCATATTATTCCTAAGCAAGAAAATTACTAATTGAACATTTTCTTTGGCCTCTGTGCTTGCTTTATCTTTTCCTTCTTGTTCTTACACACCTTCTTGCCCAGTTTTATTTTGATACTTCAACATTTTTGACTCTAGACACCAAAGTGCCTAGCTAGGACGCCAACACCCAAACACCCTCGTCCCCTCTAGGTGCCCACAACCTCTTTGTATCTTTCTCACATATTTTGGATCTCTTCTAGCCATTTTGGCATCTTGTTTTCTACTAGTTGGCATTTTAGTGGTTGATTACGAAGTTCAAACAAGGGAATCATAAAAAATATAAAGCTATGTGATCATAATAAAGGACCAAACACTAAGCATTTATTATCACCACCTAAGGTTGCATCCAAAGGATATTACAAGAGCACTCAAGAATCCATCTAGCACTCACACAAGCAATAAGGGACTGCATTATTCTCGCTACACTTCATAGGAGGGAAGTTAATTTTTCCATACACACATCTATCTACATTATATACATCTAGTTATTTCTCGTTATCAAGTGAGACTTGCATAAGAACCACCTAAGGTACAAATGACTCACACACACACATAGAACCACATGTAGTCCAAATGTAGTGAATTAATTGGATCATAAGCTCACTCATTTGGGTGATCATTGGGGTCAATCTGACTCCCCATTTACATCTTTCTATTTTAAGGATTTGATGTGTTTTTAGATTTTGCGGTGTGCTCTTTCTTACTGCAGTTTCAAGAAAACTCGCGATCATACAATGACATACTAGTGACAAGAAGATAACTTTAGTGACATTGAAGCGATAATGTAAAAAAACACTCTTTAAGGTTTTGAGAAGTCACAGTACCTAAAGAAGGTGTGTAGTGCCCCAAGCACCCTTGACCTTGTCCAGTGCCCTAATCGCCACATTTCCATTGCTCACACAATTTTTTGGCTCGATTATGATAGTATCCCCTCCTAATTCATCATTTTTCTAGCTCGGCATGACTTTTTATTTATTATGAATTAGATAAGTATCTTACCCTCTCTCTTGCAACTAGGTTTTTAAATTTAGTATCTTACTTACTTGGGTCAAATATGTACTTTATTACATATATGTGTGTTGTTACTTATTTAGATTTATCATTTATTTATTTCAATATTTTTAAATCACTTACAATGGTTTTTCATCATGACCCTTGAAAATTTTCACATGTTTAGTGCAAGTCGGCTTGTCTCTCTACCCTTTATCACTCAAGCCCCTTAAATGTCATACTTGACTCCCATTATGTTTTATTGGGTTCTATATTTTTCTGCATTGGAAGTAAGTGGTTGGTTTCGTACGCCGGAAAGAGACAAAGCGAGCGTGAAAATCTACAAGTGACTCTTCCGCATACCCGACCTCTCTCAAGGTCATGCCGAGATAGTGGTGGGGGTAGAATATGCGTTGGATTCGGAAAAACTAGTTAGGAAGTCTAATGTCTTCGACACATACTAATGGAATTTGCGAATCTAAGGCAAAGAAGGCCCTTCTAACTTGGATGGTGTGATCGATCGCCAGAGGATGACCGCCAAGGATCCAATCAATATCGAGCTCTGGCGTGATTCGATCTATGGGTTGCGGAATACGTGGAAAATTACCTAGGATAGTTTCATGTATGTCTCCTGATAAGGTCATATAGTGGATGGTGAATATAATTGATTCTACGGACGATTTTCCGCCTAGTCCAGAATTCCCTAGCTTCATAGTTAGCCGCTATATCTAGTAAGGACAGTTGTTCGATGATGATAGGTGGAAGTGGAGTGGACTGAAATACTAGTGTGCGTAGGCCAGTGTCTATATCTAACTCTCTTATGGATTCGTTGGGCTGTGGGATTTGTGGGTCACAACCATAGACTCTTAGTTGTTGCGGTCCTGTTATGGTCATATGCGAGATCAAGTCCTAATCCCTAGTATCCAGTAGTCGTATGCTTTCTCAGCTTCTATGTTTAGAACCAAAAGTTGTGCAATCTTCTCAGAATACCTCACAGGCGTTCTCGCAACCTGGATTCTTAAGCTGGTATCTATATCTACGAGGGTGTCTCCAAATGTCTGGGCATTTGTGGGACCAAAGGATTGCAGCCAAAGGACTGTTCTCTTTCGAACCCTTCTACAGTCATGTGAGTGCTTTGCCTAGGGTAACCTGTAGTTTGGTTGGTTCGACCAAAATGTGTGTGCTTGGTCGTCTTCTATGTTTAATCCTCTTAATTGAGAACTGATCAGTTGTAAATCTGTGGTTGTTTGGAATACTTGTATTCTGAGATTTTGGTCTATGTCAACTATTGTTGTGGCAAGGTTTGGTTGAGGCACTATTGGCTCAAATATATATTCCCTGGGCTCCTGAGGTCCCGTGATTGTCATACGAAATAAAATGCAAATCTAACTGTAACGAAACAAATTCTAACTACGTGAAATAAATCTAACATATATAACTTTTATTCTTCTAAGAAATATTTTAACAATTTTTAAGGAAAGCAAACTATTTTAAGCGTATCTAGAAATAATAATTAAATAAAAATTTAAAACAGACAAGATAACCGAGTGTAGTTATTTTCCTGTGTGATTTGTAGAATTATTCTAAATAAGTAAAATAGCTCGTTTAATCTATCTGCAAGATTCTCGATCCTACCTCAGAAGTGAGGAGTGAATCATAGTTTCTCAGAAACTATCAATCCCCACAACTTCCCTGGCAATATCGAGAATAGAATTCACTGAAATGAAACAATTAACTACTCTATTTGATATGATTCCAACTAGAACTTTGAAATTTAAACCTGGATTCCGCAGAACAGTGGTGAATCCGATAGTGTGTGTGATCTCGTCCCCTCAGTATGGTCTCCTTGTTCTTTCGTGTTCACGTGGATCCAGAAAAGTGTGTAATGCTAGCACCGATAGGAGTAGAATTTGGAACAAGGACAACTTAGAATGCAGACCAAAAATGCGAGTAGGAGAGGGATAGCGCAAGAGTACAGAGCTTGGCTTATGCGATTCCTAGCGGGATTTTACTGTGCGAGTCATGCAACATGAAGCGACCAAAACCTGTAACTATCCTATACGAAGAGCAAAACCTGCAACTTTAATGGCTTCCTAAGCTATTTTGTTCCAATAGATTGGATAAAATAAAGACACTGCTTGCACAAGTTGGATATGTGGCTTACCAACAGCTGAATAAAGCTAACCAGGCATATAATGAATTGAACTAAGAACACCAAGATATGATGAAAGCAAATCTACAGCAAAGAGAAACTCAGAGGCAAGCTTCTAACTGGATTTGGATGAGATAACAGCACTGCCTGCACAAGATGGGTCTGTGGCTTACTAACAGCTGAACAATACTATCTAAACATGCAAGGAATTAACACTATGGCTTCTAAACAGAATAAAAGACTGAAATATGAGAATCAGAGCATGAAATTGAATGAGGGGCAGACCATTTGCTTATGCACAAACCATGCATTTATAGGAATTCAATCACCCAAAAACCAAAACCAAATGGAACTCCTAAACAATAAACAAAGGAAAAACACTATTCCAGGGGACCAAAAACATAAATGCATGCTCAAGTCGGCAAAGAAAGCTGGTGAATCGTGATATTTCACGCGAGTCACGTCAAAGAACATTCTGGAAAATGCACACAGGACCGCCGCTCTGAGCAGGCGGTGGTTACAGACCACCGCTTGATCGGGCGGCGGTCACGAACACGAGACCGCCACCCTGATCAGGGCGGCGGTCACGAGACCGCCACCCTGTAGGGGCGGCAGCTTACCGTCACTGAAGATAAAAAGGGGCAAGGAAAGAAGGAAAAGGGGAAAACAAAGGGTGCTGGGGCTAAGCGGGGCATGTGGGATGTTAACGCATACTCCGAGGGCTTTTCTGGATCCCGAACACCTTGCGAGGAGACCTGTATCATCATCGGGGCACTTGTTACACCATTCCATAAGTACCTTACAATTTTGGGTACATACATATTGCCCCCTCGGAGAAGCGTTTTAGCCATGAAGAGGCATAAAATGGTGGGTCTGAGTATGGCAGTCCCAAAATGGGGAGTTAGAAGCTATACCTTACTCGTCCGTGTGTTGAGATGACGCCATCCGAAATTCCCGCTACCTGCAAAATGAAAAGAGAACTCAAGTGCAAATAGATGCAATAACTTGGAAAATAAACGCTAAAATAATAGGGAATGAGAACGTACCATTCATGCGGGGATAGAAACTTACCTCCATCAGCGCTCCAAACCTGTGAAAAAGTCATTTTAAAACGAAACAGAACGATATATATATGAAAGTGGGCCCATTTTCCTATTCATTTGCGCGAGTTGATTTGATTGATTTTGAGCTCTGGGACCCACGGTGACAGTTTCTCACGCGAGTAGAGTCGAAATGTTCACAGCGAGATCGTGATCATGCCTCCACGTGCGGAACACCGCCCTGCTAGATCACAGGTTGGTTTTCTTCAATTTTGTGTTTTTCCCCCTTTAAATTTGAAATGTTAAATTTGTCATAATGGGGGGGTTATTTTTGAAAATGTTAGGTTCAAAAGGTCCACCTAGGGGGGGCCTACTGGGTAGGCTCCATTTTTAGTTTAAATGGTCTATTTTTCCTTGTTTTGGGCTTTTTGGGATTAGAGACCCGCGCGGGTTTTCGGACCGCGACCGCCGCCCGACCAGGGCGGCGGTTACATGACCGCCGCCCTATTCAGGGTGGCGGTTACACGACCACCGCCCTTAAGGTGGTGGTTACAAAACCACCTCCCTGCTCAGGGCGGCGGTTCTGACCAGAATGTAAAAGAACTTGATTTTTGAGATTGCACTTGTATTTTCTTGCACTTCTATATGTTTTTATGACCTTCTTGGTATTGTTCAGATATTAACTTGCCCTGTTTTGTGTGTTTTTGGGTGTATGCAGGCGAGAGCGGAGTATATCAGATGGAGCCGAGAGAGAGAGTGTGATTGGCTCTCCGGGATATTGGATGCCCTTTCTCAGGACGAGGAGGACACACTACAGAGGGCCGGCATACTGCGCATATCACGCGTACCACATGTCGCACCATCTAGTCACATTCTTTGTGACTTGTTCTCATATTGGGATGCAGATCGGAACACTTTCCGATTGCCAGGGGTCCGTGGTGAGTGGACCATTACTTTGGAGGATGTCTACCGTATCCTGGGGGTCCCGATCATTGGGAGGAGACTCACACTAGAGACGGCAGGGTCCCGAGCACAGATTGCACAGTGGGCAGGCTACATGGGGGATGCAGCCATCTCCACGGGGTCAAAGAAGGGAGTGAGATTTCGATCCATTCCTTCTTTTCCCATCCCCGTATTTCAATAGGCTATCATGGGGATCCTTGCCTCAAGGCTGATCGGGGACAAGGGAGGGGATACTTTACTATACTGCTGGGCCCCCATCATTGCACAGATAGAGGGGCATGGCCGGATATACACCTGGGGCGCAGATATTCTGGGGACCACCTACCATGATTTATACAGGGTGGTCCGTCTACAGGGACAGTCTTTGAGCCACCCTACTCTAGTCATGAGTTGGGTGTATGAGCATTTTATCCCTTATGGCAGAGGCGTGGAGGTGGCAGATCCCGGGGCTGTGAGGGCAGCCAGATGGTCAGACATGTCGGTGCTTAGAGCACCTCACCAGCCAGTTGCTTCCCTCACTACAGCAGATATGGAGGTGACACCGTACCAGCTTATGGCCGGTATATGGGGAGAGGAGACTCTTACATTGATCTCTTGCTCCACCACAGGGCAGCTCATCGACCGTGTGGGACGGGTGGAGGTACATCCTTTTGGCAGAGTTCCTCAGCAGTTTGGCCTTCCATATATGGGCATGCTTCCCCCAGTGGCACCAGTTTACAGATCAGTTCGCGAGGCCAGAGGGGGGCCTAGAGGCCGAGGCTGGACAGTGGTTACTCCTGGCATTCCCATTGCAGCCAGGAGGGTAGTTCGGGCCAGAGGGAGAGCCGGTGCGCCTCGGGCACCTTTGCTTCAGATTGCTGCGGGTCCTGCTCACAGCAGCGATGACCCTATAGACATTGATTCCGATTCTGAGGAGCTTACAGAGGGAGGGTCGGAGGAGCAGACTGATGATAGCGATCCTGAGTGGTATGACACTCAGGATATTTTGCAGGCGGAGAGGGCCGAGCAGAGCGCAGAGAGAGACACTCTAGTCTCAGAGGAGCCACTCTCTCAGGGCCATGGTGGAGAGGATGAGTCGGTTGTGGGGCGACATGTTGCCCCTGCTACAGGAGCAGCCCCTCAGTCGGCAGCGGCATCCGCGGCGGGTGCTGGCCCCAGTGATCCATCTTGGAGGCCCGGTGATCCGAGTAAGTTATCCTTTCTTCCTTTCAATGTTTGTTTAATTTAGGATTTGTTATCTCTCCTTGTGTTTGTACCTTGTATATTTCATCCTCTTGCTTGGTTTCTAATTCATTTTTCTCCTTTGTTTGCAGAGACTGTCGACGAGTGGCGGGATCTGATCCGCAGGGTATGCACTGATTCCCTGATGATCCCCATGGATAGGACCCGTGCGGAGCTATCTGTAGATGTCGGGGAGCCCTCAGCAGTGGCAGGCATACCGACGTCTTCGCTCCCATTTGGCACGTGGCCAGGATGGTGTCGACTCTTCGTACGGAGTTGGCAGGCTATAGGACGGCTGAGCGTCTTATGAGGAGCCATTCTCGTGGTGAGACCGCGGCTGCTCCTCGGGACCCAGAGCCCTCCATTCATTCAGAGCGCCAGCGTAGCCGGAGCCCTAGGCGAGGGCGCGCACCCTCGGAGGGGTCGCGTAGGGGTTGAGAGACCACTTGGCTCCTATGTACTTTGTATCATAGATTCTTTTGTATATTACGGGCTCTTTGAGCGTTTTGACCATGCCTAGTGCATGATGGCATTGTATATAAACATTGATTATTTATATATATGCATTCGTTTTTGGATCAAAAGCTTGTCACTCATGCTTTCCCTTTCTGTTTCTAGTTTCCTCATGTATACTATGATGTATGTTTTATATGCTTTCTAGAATGTATGCAATGGAAAACAAATGATGCAAATGTTTGCTTTCTTTTTGTGTTTCATGATGCTGATACATGATATTGTAGATATATTGTGATCTTGAATCTTAGCTTCTGTGAGTAATTTGGGTACCGTTAGTGCAAAATCACAAAGACTCCCCTGATGCGAGATCGGGCTTCTAGGTTGATCACTCGTGGCATCCAGGTGATTGCACAACATGGAAACCTCTCTCCAAGCGTGGGACTTGTGAAATCGAGAGAGGAATCTCCAGAGAAGGCTGGTTCTGCTCCTAAACTACTCGCCACAAGCTATTCCAAAGGCAGTGCAAGCTAATCTAATCCTAATCTAACAATGCCAAGGAGACAGAGAGAGAGAGAGAGAAAGGAAAAGAACAAAAGCCTACACTAAAATGGTGATACACCAGAGAAGGAGAATGTTGAACATCTATCAAAACTGCCATGGGACAAAGAGAGGTGAGCAATGGGAAGGATGGACAGATGCATCACGGTTCAGCCCAAGGATAGATTTCATACGTAAAATGTCCCAAAACTCCATGAACACAGCTCCAGATCTGCAATGAACGTTCAAACATGCACAAATACCTGCAATGAAGAGAGGCAAGAAGAAAACAAGCAAAAACAAGAAAGGATGGACAGATGCATCACAAAACACATTTTTGTTGCTTCAGAAGTTTGCACAGAACATCATTTCAATAGTAAAAGGCAAAAACACCATTACAGAGCAAGGGAGGAGGTTCGAACTCCATTTTCAACCCTAGAGAAGAAAAGAAGGGAGGGCAGAGCCGAAAAGATGAACAACTTGTTATCCCCATATAAAATGAGCCAAATCTGGCTTTATACAATGCATGGGTCGAGCCCAGGAGACAAAAAACATAGGAAAACATGTAAGCAGCCCAACCATTGACCAAAACGCATTCTTCATTAAAATCGGTGGTTGAGACATCACTTCTGGCCATGCTTCTGGCCATTATCATTAAAACTGGTTGTTGAAACATCGCTTCTGGCCATTATCACGCGTCAGAGCCATTTCTCAATTTTCTCCCTCCAAACTGCACCAAAATTCAAGATTGATCCTAGAATCATGTAGAGAATTTCAACAGCTTTCTGTTGATATAAAGAACGTGCAAATCCGAGCTCTGGATCAAAAGATATGTTGATCTCAAGATTTAGGGCATAGAATAGACCAAAACGGATTTTGAAATCTTTTCCCGCGCTTCGCCACCCTGACGACACGTGGCAGCTCGATTGATACGTAATTCTCTCCTCTACATTTGCATCGGGTTTGGGGAATGCCTTGACATGTGCTTGATGTTTGTGTTTTCCCGACACCCGCTTCCGCCAGTATTGCCAAGTTTTCCTTTGTTTCGGGTTCGGAAGTGTGACTTGCATTTGCATCGGGTTTGGGAGGTGGCTCGACATGTTTTCCTCCCATGCTTTTCCGACTTGTTTCCCCGACTCCAAGACCCGATTTCCTTTGTGTCGGGCTTTCCAACCCCTCCGACACATTTCTTCCTTGGTCAGGTTTTCCAACCCTTCCGGCATGATTTTTTCCTTGTGGGCCCTAGCTTGGACACGTGGCACTATCCCATTGGTTCGGGTCAGTGCTTGAGACCTCGCCCTTCAACTTTTTGGACTTTTCTCCTTGTGACACGTGTCATGATTTGGTTGGTTCTCGCCCTTTCGGCCCCTTCGCGCCCTTCGCGTCTTTATGTCCCGGATGTCCCAAACTGCTTGGGCCAAAAACTTCCGATCCGCCCAAAATGGGCTTCCTCGTCCTCATTTGGCCGATGACGTGGCATTGTTTGATTGGCTTTCGGATCCTTCGGCGATCCGCATCCCACTCGCCCCTTCGTCCCGGATGTCCCAAAGATGAACTTTCTGCTTTCAGCGAACCGCCGCCGGTTCGGCGTCATCACGACCCAAATGTCCCAATTGCTTCCGGATCTGCTTGTTCTCATTTCGCCGATCCGCCGGTTCGCGTTTCTGCGTACTCTTGTCCTAAACTCGTCCCGCCAACGCTTAGTCATTTTTCTTCCTCTTTCGGCCGGATCGGCTTCTCGCACCCGCCGCGTACTTCTATCCCAGATGTCCCTTTGCTTCACGGGCCGCCTGGAGGCTTTTCGGCCGATCCGCGCCTAGATGTCCCACACGTCCCTACTGTTGCAAGGACTAGGACTTAGTCATTTTTTATGATTTTTCCTGGCTCAATCTACATGCCTTCTGTAACTTTTTCCACATTTTCTCAGAGTTCGTTCTTTTCGACCTAGACAGGGAAGTTAGAAAAATTTCTGAAGGGACCCTAGAAACATGATTTTTTCCCTGAATCAATTTATCTGCCTGGGACTTGAGAATTCTAATGCATGTTATCAAATTAACCCTATGGGGTGAATTTTGGATAACAATTTGGCGACTCAGCGGGGTCATCTACCTGCTAGATGAAATTACCAGTTGCCTGAAGCATCCATTGGGCATGGAGTCATGAGTTGTAACCTGCAACTGATCTGAACTTTGAAAACCCCCCTTTGAGTCACTTGGAAACCCATTGAACCTGGAGTGTTCTCACCAAGATGCCACTGAAACGAACTGTGCAAGAGCAAAACCAGCACAACAAAAACTATGTACAAAACTGAAAATCATACATGCTCCAAATGGAACATGCAGAGTGTGCACAAGCACTTCTTCTGCTGAAAGCAAACCTACCTACTCTATTCTAACTGGAAGCAAAGGTAAGCTAAACAAACCCTGCAACTGGTTGTGCAAAATAGCTTCCTTTCTTCAAAATTGGCAGCCATGCAATTGATTTGGCACTGATCATGGCTGTTTGGATGGATGGAAAATCAACAAGAAGTCGGTCTTCTATCCAAATCATCAAGGTGTCAACTCAAAATCCAATACCTCTTTTAGTCACTCTCGCATTTGGATTGGAGAGGTATGGCAGCTGATCCTTGGTACTCAGTAGCTCACCCTCATGCTCGTAAGTGAGCATGACTGGTTGGGCTTCCCTTTGGCTCCAATGAAGCCAAATACCTGATTGGGCAAGGTCTGATCCGTTTGATATGCCCATAGCTCTGATTTTCAACTCCAAAAATGGAGTCTTCTTGTAGATCTTCTTGAATGGATGATGTGGAAGAAATGGTGAAATTCCTCTGCCCTTTCTCCTCCTCCAATGAAGGACATGAAAGATTAAAATCTTCCAATCTTGGTTCCAAAGAGCTGCTATAAGATGCAGGCTTCTGTAAATGAAAGATCTCCTCCATGACAGCAGGCTCTGGTGTTTGGGATGTGGATGATGAAAGAGAGAATGGTGAAAACTCAACCGGCTCTTCTCCATCAAAATAGTCCTCCAAATCTGACAGGTAAACTGCCTCATTGCTGTCCTATTGCTTATGTTCAACTTCCTCCATGGTGTCCTCTTGATCTGTAACTTGATCACCATGGTTTCCTTCACTCTCCAATATTGAGTTTGAGAGATCGAACTCCTCTTCGACATTGGAGCTAGAGAGAGATGAAGTAGAAAGAAGAACTGAAGGTTCTCCTGTAGCCTGCTTTGTGCTCAGAGCTCTTGGATCTGCACTTTTCTCCTCCACAACTGGGATGTGCTCCTCTTCTTTTTCCTTTGGAGCAGCTTCTCCCTCCTCTATTACTCGAGGGCAATCTTGCTCTTGATATAACTCTTCCTCCAGCATGAAGTTTTTTAAGTCAAACTCTTCAATCTGCTGCTCTAGAGGACAAGTTGGGACTGCAAGATCTTCTTCTTCAACAAAAACAGTCCTCACCACCATTTGTTCAACCTCAGCCTCTTCTGTAGGTTTTACCAGCAAAGGGATCTTCTCAATTCCAAATTTAAGAGCCAAACTTACTAAGCTCTTAATCATTTCTTCTTTTCCTGGCTCTTCCTCTTGTTGTCCTTGATGACTGATTTTTGCAATTTCTTCTTCCCCACATGGAATTGGGAATGCAAGAGGAGGGATGGGTTGAAACTCAACTGATTTTACAATTTTTTGTGGTGGTGGAGGAGGTGAAACCTCTTGTTTCTTTGGAGGAGGGGGTATTTCATTTAGCTCTTGTGGAGGGGGTTTGGATTTGGAAGAGAAGAGGGCGGAAAAACTGAGATGGGATGGAAGACTGAGAGATGGAGACATGGGATCAACATTTGGGACAGCAGATGAAGGTTTTGAAACTTGACACTGCTGAAATGATACAGATTGGGAAAGAGGAAACAGAAAGGCATGAGATGGTGTGCTTACCCGTTGACAAGGTTGCTGAATACTCCTCTCATACACCTCTATTTCTTCAATCCACTTTGCAAGCAAAGGCAGCATTGCAATCATGAAGTCAAGCTTCTCCTGAGGGCTGTAATGCCTTGGAAAAGGTCCCACCCATGGACAAGGTGCTCTGCAACCGATTCCAAATGCTTTCATCTGTGCCTGAGCCCTGGACTGCACTATGTTTACCTCCATCTTTTGGATTTTCTCCAACAGACCAGCATCTTGCATCTGATGGTCTTCATTGTATGCATACTCTTGCTCTTGGAAGGCTCCATAGCCAAACTGACTTTGGCACCGATGCTCATATGGGTATGCATATTGATCTTGAATCTGCTCAAAATGTTGATTTGGATGATTTGTAAAACATGTTGGAGGTGGAATATACTGTTGTTGTTGATGTGAATTCCATGATGGAAATGAAGTCATGATTGCACAACTTCATAGAATGAAAGAATGATGGAAGAGATGGAAGGAAGAATGGATGGAAAATGAATGAAAATGAATGGAAAGGAAGGTCTCGCAACTTCGAGATGGGTTTTGACCGATGGAGTCGCCAGATGTGTTTGCAAGTGCCTTAAAAAAGGCTGAAATCTTCACAGAACACATCAACCTGAAAAAAGATGAAGTGGAAGACCTCTAGAGTCCCACCGGGTGTGCCAAAACTGTTAGTGCAAAATCACAGCACCCCTGGATGCAGATCAGGCTTCTAGGTTGATCACTCAGGCATCCAGTGTGATTGCACAACATGGAAACCTCTCTCCAAGCGTGGGACTTGTGAAACTGAGAGAGGAATCTCCAGAGAAGGCTGGTTCCTGCTCCTAAACTACCTGCCACAAGCTATTCCAGTGCAGGCAAGCTAATCTAATCCTAATCTAACAATGCCAAGGAGACAGAGAGAGAGAGAGAAAGGAAAAGAACAAAAGCCTACACTAAAATGGTGATACACCAGAGAAGGAGAATGTTGAACATCTATCAAAACTGCCATGGGACAAAGAGAGGTGAGCAATGGGAAGGATGGACAGATGCATCACAGGCCCAAGGATAGATTTCACACAGAAAATGTCCCAAAACTCCATGAACACAGCTCCAGATCTGCAATGAACGTTCAAACATGCACAAATACCTGCAATGAAGAGAGGCAAGAAGAAAACAAGCAAAAACGAGAAAGGATGGACAGATGCATCACAAAACACATTTTGTTGCTTGTAAGTTTGCACATGTAACATCATTTCAATAGTAAAAGGCAAAAAATGCCATTACAGAGCAAGGGAGGAGGTTCGAACTCCATTTTCAACCCTAGAGAAGAAAAGAAGGGAGGGTAGAGCCGAACAGATGAACAACTTGTCATCCCCATATAAAATGAGCCAAATCTGGCTTTATACAATGCATGGGTCGAGCCCAGGAGACAAAAAACATAGGAAAATGTGTAAGCAGCCCAACCATTGACCAATACGCATTCTTCATTAAAATTGGTGGTGGAGACATCACTTCTAGCCATGCTTCTGGCCATTATCATTAAAACTGGTTGTTGAAACATCGCTTCTGGCCATTATCACGCGTCAGAGCCGTTTCTCAATTTTCTCCCTCTAGACTGCACCAAAATTTGAGATTGATCCCAGAATCATGTAGAGAATTTCAACAGCTTTCTGTTGATATAAAGAACGTGCAAATCCGAGCTCTGGATCAAAAGATATGTTGATCTGAAGATTTAGGGCACAGAATAGACCAAAACGGATTTTGAAATCTTTTCCCGCGCTTCGCCACCTGGACGACACGTGGCAGGCTCTGATTGGATACGTAATTCTCTCTCCTCTGCATTTGCATCGGGTTTGGGGAATGCCTCGACATGTGCTTGATGCTTGTGTTTTCCCGACACCCGCTTCCGCCGGTATTGCCAAGTTTTCCTTTGTTTCGGGTTCGGAAGTGTGACTTGCATTTGCATCGGGTTTGGGAGGTGGCTCGACATGTTTTCCTCCCATGCTTTTCCGACTTGTTTCCCCAACTCCAAGACCCGATTTCCTTTGTGTCGGGATTTCCAACCCCTCCGACACATTTCTTCCTTGGTCGGGTTTTCCAACCCTTCCGGCATGATTTTTTCCTTGTGGGCCCTAGCTTGGACACGTGGCACTATCCCATTGGTTCGGGTCAGTGCTTGAGACCTCGCCCTTCGAATTTTGGAATTTTCTCCTTGTGACACGTGTCATGATTTGGTTGGTTCTCGGCCCTTTCGGCCCCTTTGCACCCTTCGCGTCTTTATGTCCCGGATGTCCCAAACTGCTTGGGCCAAAAACTTCCGATCCGCCTGAAATGGGCTTCCTCGTCCTCATTTGGCCGATGATGTGGCGTTGTTTGATTGGCTTTCGGATCCTTCGGCGATCCGCATCCCGCGGCCCCTTCGCCCCGGATGTCGCAAAGAGGAACTTTCTCTTTTCGGGTGAACTGCCGGTTCAAGGCGTCATCACGGCCCAAATGTCCCAATTGCTTCCGATTGCTTTGTTCTCATTTCGCCGATCCGGCCGGTTCGCGTACTTCGCGTACTCTTGTCCCGAACTGTCCCGACTCAGTAGTTAGTCATTTTTCTTCCTCTTTCGGCTAGATCAGCTTCTCGCACCCACCGCGTACTTCTGTCCTAGATGTCCCTTTGCTTCACGGGCCACCTGGAGGCTTTTCGGCCGATCTCGCGCCTAGATGTCCCACACGTCCCTACTGTTGCAAGGACTAGGACTTAGTCATTTTTTATGATTTTTCCTGGCTCAATCTACATGCCTTCTGCAACTTTTTCCACATTTTCTCAGAGTTCGTTCTTTTCGACCTGGACAGGGAAGTTAGAAAAATTTCTGAAGGGACCCTAGAAACATGATTTTTTCCCTAAATCAATTTATCTGCCTGGGACTTGAGAATTCTGATGCATGTTATCAAATTAACCCTGGGGGGTGAATTTTGGATAACAGCAATACCTCATATTTATTTTGGAAAAGTGATGAAAATAACCAGTATGATGAACAGATTAACTTGCCCCACTCCTAACTCCATGCAACTAGTAAGATGCGAGGGCTTATCACCAAGAGCCAAGAAGGGCGCAAATTATGAAATATGGTAAAATGATAGTGATGAAAGACAGACAAAGCTTTGGCGGAACCAAATTGGAAGCTACAAGCCTACCCTACCTGAATGACTTCATAGTTTTGGATGCAACTTGCTTTGCGGTTTATCTAGACTTAGACCCGTAGATGGCCACATAGTAGACAAAATCTGGATTTTTAGGATTTTTAACTCTTTTGGAATTTTGAACATCTGATTCATTCATTTTTGACTCAAAGTTTGAATAGTTTGTTTATGACCTTTTAACGTTTGCTTTGTCAAGAGGACCCCCTACACTTTGCCCCATGCTACTAGTAAGAAGCGTGGGTTTATCACCGTGGGCAAGGCATAGGCGAGTAAGGGCATTTCCATCCTTTCCCAACCCTACGTCACTAGTAAGAGACGCAAGCTCATCACCGAAGGTTGGTGGGGCAAGGAAATGTGTAAAATAAAATTTTCTGTTTAATCACTTTTTTTTATTTGTCTTTTTGAGTAAAATGTCAGTGTATGCTTATTTCCAAAGAGATGTATATATGGGATAGATGTGACACCATGAAGCTTCTAGAACAGACCTTAGGCAAGACACCTATCCTAAGAAGAAATCAAAGCGAGAACACACTTGCAGATCTTGGTATGGTTACCGTTAGGGCTTTGTCATGTTTGATTTATTTGATAAAAGATTCCAAGATGATTTGATGATACAAGAAGATGGAGAGGTATGATTAAAGAACATTATGCCAGAAACATCACGAGTTTGTAATGAATTGCTTTGAGAATAGATTCCTTGATCACAATTTACGTAAGAACAAGTGAACAAAATGATCTAGATCTATATGAAGATGCAATGTAGATAGTTATATAGGTAGCGTTAGCTGCCTATGCGTAGAAACGTTTGAGGTGCAGGGAATTGACTGTTTCGCCAAATTCCTCACCTTCTAACGTACATAAGAGGTAAGCACCATTTCCGTAGTCCTTCATGACTCGGTATGGGCCCAACCATTTGGGCCGGAATTTCCTTCCTTCGCCGGTCTTCTTGTCGATCCGGCTATCTAGCCTTAGAACTAGATCACCTTCGTATATATCACGTTCATAAACCTTCTTGTTATACTGCCGGCACATTCGGTCAGCATAATCTCTATGTCGTTGCTCAGCATTTAACCTAGTTTCATCTAGGCTTTCTAGTTGGGAAAGACGTGCTTCTCTGTAAGCGTCCTCATCTAGAATCCCTTGTAGTGAAATGCGGAAACTGGGTATTTCAACCTCAAGCGGGAGAACTGCTTCTGCCCCAAATACTAGCGAGAAAGGAGTTGCTCCCGTTGGTGTTCTTATTGAGGTTCGGTGGGCCCATAAGGCCGGATATAACTTTAAATGCCAATCTCATTTGTTTTCTTTCACCGTTTTAAGGAGAATGGCTTTCAGTGTTTTGTTTGTTGCTTCAGCCTGTCCGCCCGTTGGCTTGGGGATAATACAAGGAAGCCGTATGATGGCTTATCTTAAATTTACTACACAGTTCGTGAACTTCTTCATTTTTAAAAGAAGTTCCATTATCAGAGATAATGATTTGTGGGATACCATACCTGCAAATGATTTGGTTCAAAATGAACTTGGCGATTACCGACCCAGGTATAGTAGTAAGAGGCATGGCCTCCACCCATTTGGTAAAATATTCAATGGCCGTGATTATAAAATTATGGCCATCTATGGATGAGGGAGAGAATTTCCCTATTAAGTCTAGACCCCATGTAGAAAAGGGCCATGGAGTAGCGATTGGTTGCAAAGCTTGTGCCGGCATGTGGATCTCGTGGGAGAATTCTTGGCACTTATAACACCTGCGTGCAAACTCTATCACGTCATGTTCTAGAGTGGGCCAGAAATAGCCCATTCAATGTATTTTTCGAGCGGTGGCGTGGCCACCGAAGTGGCCTCCACATATACTGCTGTGGGATTCATGAAGAATCCTCTTGGAATCTTCTGTGTTGACACACCTTAAGAGCATTCCATCGAATGCTTTTCGATAGAGCACCTGCTCTATAATGACATATTTGGCTACGATTATGCGCAACCGCCTTCTTTGTTGCAGTGTAACTGCCTCCGGGTATGTATGGTCCATGATATAATTAACGATGTCAGTGTACCAAGGACACTCAGAGATAGCGGGTCATGTTTTAATGTAGTATACGCATTCATCTGGAAAGTCTAAATCTACTAGATCACCTCCATCTAATGGGTTGTCAGCTAACCAATCCACGATGATTTGTCCTTTAACTGACTTCTGATTTACAAATGTTAATTCGAACTCTCCCATTAAGGTTATAAAACGTCCAGCCTTTTTAGATAAGGACCCTTGTGTGAGAAAAGTTCGTAAATGGTCCATTTTTACCATGACCTTCGTTTCTTGATTCAGCATATAATGTCTTAGGCGTTTAGTAGCAAAGACTATGGCAAGGCATTCTCATTCTGCCTGTGTATAGTGTGTTTCATAGTCAAGCAGCGTTCGGCTGATGAAAAAAATTACACGTTCCTTCTTGTCATCATCCTCTTGGGCCAACATACAAGCCAGCGAGACATCGGTAGCTCATGAATATAGAATTAACGGGCGATCTAACTTAGGTGGCATTAGCATAGGTGGTGACAAAGGGAAACGCTTAACCACATCAAAGGCTTCATTGCAATCTTCGGTCTAATCAATGCTATAGTCTTTCTTGAGTAGATTGTTGATTGGATGAATGGTGAAGCTTAAGTCTGGGATAAATCTCTGGATTGCACTCAGTTTTCCAAGAAATGATCTGATTCCAGATTCACTCGAAGGTGGGACCATTTCGAGGAAAACCCGAATTTTGGTTGGATCAACATCAATCCCTCATGACGATATGATGTAACCTAGGAGCTTTCCTCTTGTTACACCAAAGACGCATTTCTCTGGATTTAGCGTGACTCCGTATTCTATTAGACGTGAAAGAATGACGCGGAGTACTTCGGGATGGTCACAGCGCTTCTTGGCTTTAGCCAATAAGTCATCTACATAAGATTCCATGATTTTATGAATTAGATCATGAAATATGTATGTCATGGCCCGCTGGTACGTAGCACCGGCGTTCTTAAGACCGAATGGCATAACAGCGTAGCAATAGGTTCCCCAAGGAGTTATAAACGTGGTTTTAGCTTGATCTTGCTCGGATATTCTGATTTGATTATATCCCGAGAATCCATCCATGAGAGACAAAAGTTCAAAACCGGCCGTTGCATCAACGATAACGTCTATGGATGGTAATGGGAAATCATCCTTAGGACACACTTTGTTGATATCTCGAAAATCTATGCAGATGCGTATCTTTCCATTCTTCTTGAGAACGGGAACGATGTTGGATACCCATTGGGAGTAGTCAACTGGCTTGATGAATCCTACCTGAAGGAGTTTTATTACCTCCTCTTTTACCATGAGAGCTACTTTGGGCTTCATGGGTCTTGATTTTTGTTTAATTGGCTTTGCATCTGATCTAGTGACGAGGTTGTGCACCGCAATGTGGGGTGCGACTCCTGTCATCTCCTTGTAATTAAATGCAAACACCTTTTGATGTTCTTTGAGAATCTGAGTATGTATTTCCACTTCTTCTGGGGTTAACGAAGAGCCTAGTTTCAATATTCTTGGTTCATCTTCTGTTCCGATGTTGACATCGATTGTTTCTTCGATCAAAGAGGCGTTACCCTCTTCGAACTCAGGTGGTGCTGGAGGTAGATCTAAATCATCCCCATTTTTTACTGCGTATATGCTAGGTTCCATTTGTGAGGGAAGATCCGTTACGGGATTTCCGAAGTAGGAAGATGAATGTGGAATCAAGGATAAATCTAGCATGTGATAGGAGAGATGTAGTGCCACATAGGCATTTAAGTATTGCAAAGTAGCCGCATCACTATCAATATGGTTAAAGACGGTAGATTCACTTCCGCTTGAAAGAGGATTTGTCATTATTTTTATCAATGGTTCATCACGAATAGATACTGTGAAGTGAGTATCTTCTAGTTCATTGCTTGGAGTAAAACGTGATGCTGAGGTTGCTATTGAATCGGCGAGAAGATTTTTCTCTCGGGGGATTGCTTCAATGGATATGAAGTTAAACATCTTGCTTAAATCTAATACAGCGTTTTTGTAGAGTTGTAAATGTTCGGCTTTAGTTTCATATACTTCAGAAACTTGGTTTGTCACTAATTGCGAGTCTCCCAGGACTCTGATGTTATCAACACCAATTCTTTTGGCTAAGGTAAGGCCAAGGAGGAGGGCTTCGTACTCAGCGTCGTTGTTTGTACATTCAAAGTTTAATTTAAAAGCGAATGGGAGGACTTTCTCCTCGGGTGAAGTAAGAATTATACCTGCCCCCGCTCCATAACGACATTTAGCTCCATCAAAATGGAGAGTCCAATACTTAGCCGGGAGTATAGATGTTGGGGCATCTGTTGCGTTTGCGCACTCTACTTCTACCATACAGAGATCCTCTGCTAGCAAGGAACCAACACCTAGGGAAAATCCCATGCCTACTGAATCGAATGGTAAGAACATTGGTGAATCTTGTTCTATCAACTCAACGATTTTTGCAGTAGTCCCTAATGATACTGTTTCTTTAGTTTTATCCTTAGGGGTTGGAATTGTTTTGGCTACACTGGTAGTTTCAAGATCCGTCGTAGGTACCAACTTTTCCTCTGGTTTTGGGTCAGTAGGTTTATTAAGTTGGTTTGTTGGTAGTTCAAATTTTGAGTGCACCCCTGGTCTTTTCTTTAAATCAGCTAGGTGCAAATTGAAAGGTTTTGGATCGCCTTTAGCTACAAATACCTTTCCTAGATGCAGGAATCTTACTTCTTGAAATAGCATGGAAGGGATTTCCTTCATGCGGTGTATCCATGGTCAGTCGAGGATCATATTATAGTTAGTTTCCCGATCTATAATATAAAACTCAGTCAAAATGGTTTTGGGCCCTAAGGTGACCGGCAATATAATAGTTCCTATCGAAGTGGCTTTAAGGCTATCATAGCCTCTCAATGTATTTCGAGTAGTGGAACAGTTTGTTTCCCCATATCCAAGTTTTTGGAGGAAAGAGAAAGGGACTATGTTAACTGCGGCCCCATCGTCAACCATTGCCCGTTTTACATAGTTATTATAAACCCATACTTGCAAGTGTAAGGCTGGATCACCTCGGCGTGCGATCTCAGTATCTGTGGGCATTTAACTTATTTCGAATAGAAATTTGACATCCTTGTCCGGCTGCCCCGGAGGGTGGATATCAAAATCTACGTGATTTACTTGTGTTTCGGGAGGTGGAGTGATGTTAATTAGATGGCCTAGACCTAATGCTTCTAAAAGAGCAGCTCTGTGAGGGGGAGAGTTCTTTAGTAAGTCCAAAAATGAAATGTGTGAGAAGGTCTTTGTTAGGTCACTAATTAAATCATAGGCACCGATGGGTTTTTCAACTATTTGCTGACTCTTATCTGTCTCTGGCAGATGACTTGGGCTCGGTTGAGAGAAATACTCTCGTGTTCTTGTTATAGCTTCGATAGGTAGTTCAAATCTAATTCTACCAAACTGACTATCTTGGGTCTCGGTTGAGCTCCTAACTGTGGCGCAACTGATGGATTTAATGAAGTTGAGGCTTCATGATCATTGTTTCCCGTCGTTGCACTTTTGTTTGCTCTGGTTGGATTCAGCCTATTGCCATCATGATTTGGGAGCGGATCGTTAAAGATCTTAAGGGGAGCATTCTGAGGGGAAACTGCCCCTGCAAGCGTATTTGGTGATGATGAGATGGGATCTACCAAAAACAAGTCTGTGAAGAAGCTGTCTTTGTTCTTCCGAAAGTGTTACATAAATTTATTGTAGTCACGACATGTTCTAGTATCTTGACCCCGAATTTTATGGAAACCAAAATAAGAATTGGAGTTGTAATTCCCGTTTTTGGTTTGGTGTGTATTGTGGCCTAAAATTCCAATCAAACTGTTGCCTATTAGGTTTAAAGTTTGGGAATTGTTGTTTCTGGTTTTGAATTTGGTTTTGATAACCAAATGAGTCTTGGCTTAGCCCTTGTATGGGATTTCGCCGTTGTTGTTGTTGTTGTTGTGGATGGTTAAAATTCACTGTATTGACCGTTGGGGTAAAGTTGTGGTTTCGTTGGTTGTTTTTTTATGACGGAGTATTAACAACATTTACCCTCTTGGGTTGGTCGGTTACCCCATCCATTGTTACCCCACGATTTTTGTTAAGGATTTTGGGTCCTTGATTGACATTTGTGATAGTTGTAGTGTTTTGAGTGGAGGTGATTAACCTCCCGTTTGTTCCATATGTCTTACGACCACTATCTATCGCTGCTTGGTCTATTCGAAGAGCGCTCTCAAGTACTTCATCGTAAGTTCTTAGTGGGAACTTCTGGACTTCTTCCTTCACCTCCTTGCTGAGAGAATGAAGGAATAAATCACATAGTTCCATCTGATCCATGTTTGGAGCACTTGCTGAAGAATAAAGAACCATACGCCACCTCTGGATGAAATGGGTGACAGATTCATTGTGTTCTTGTTTGATATGCAAGAATTCCCTGATTCCTGTTCTCAACAATTTGTTCATGTCGAAGGCCTTGATGAACTCTGACACGAGTTGTTTAAATGAATGGATGGAGGCTTCAGGTATCCTGTAATACCAGTCGAGAGCAATACCTTCCAAGGTTTTAGGGAATATTTTAGCAACAACCCCATCCCAAGGGAGTAATTCTCGTATGGCTGTAGCGTAAGCTTTGATATGTGCATTCGGATCTCCCTCACCCTTGAACTTGGGTAAATCAGGAAGAGGTCTTGGAAGCATGACGCTTCGTATGGTGAAATCTAAGGGTTCCTTTAGATATTCTGAATAAGTCCCTATCGCATAGCTTTCGACCATTGATGGTGGTTGCTGAGGGAGTGGTGGTGGGATGGGTTGTTGATACGGCGCGCGTGCGCGTTAGGCGGGGGCATAGGAGGTCCCTGCATTTGAGAAAACATGCCGGGAGAGGAGAACATATCTCCTTGTGGTGATTTAGAGTACATGTTTAAGTACGACGGGGCGTTGTCAAGGAATGGATTGTTTGACACTAGACCAGGAGGAATAGTGTTAGAGATGGTGGGCCTTGTTGGCGTTTGTTGTGGATAGTGAGGCGGCATGCCTAATGTGCCTACCCCTGTGAGGAGATCTACTTGGCCAGAGTGGTATGGAGGATTGGAACTCCCTGTTTGAATGAACGGAGAATTTTGACTTGCTTGAGCAAGTTCTAACCCTCTCACTCTTTCTACTAACGTTGAAATGACTTCATTTGGTGAAGTCATGGTGCTTTGTCTGGGTGGCATTTGTTGTATACCCTGGTGTTGTATAGGCATGTGATAGCCTGTCATGAACTGATTGCTATCTTGCCAAGTTTCTCCAAGAGTATTTCCTATATGCAGTGGCATAGAGGTATTTTCTTGAAAAGAGATCTCGGGTTGTATTTGTAAACTTCCTATAGGTGGGTACATACCCGAGAATGTTGTTCACTCCTAGGATAATGTGTTGACTGTCCATCATCTAAGACCAGGTATGGGTCTGACTGTCTACTTATTTGTGATCTAAGTAAGCATCCGAGGAGACGAACTGCATTCTCCAGTAAACGTCATATTGTTTGAACTCAAGGCTCTGTTTGTTGTATTCAAGGGGTTGATCTAACTCCTCGGTTTGAAAAGATGAATTATATCTCGATTCTTGGGGTTTTGTTGACAAATGATTAGTTAAATAGTTGTCGCCCCATACTTTTCGAGCGAGGTGATGATTGCCTATTCATTTGGGCGTAGTATGCCTCAAGACCCAAGAGGGGTCTCGCCATATGCATCGAATCCCGACATATTCGGGGGTATATGAATACCCACATGATATTGGGAAGGAGCGAAGGTGGTTTGTGAAAGGAAACATGAGATTATGACTCGAACGAGAAAGTAGGAAGTTTTACGTCAGCTTCACTAATTTCATTTTTTCACGTCGGGTTCACCAATTTTGTACGCCGAAAAGCGACAGGCGAGCGTGAAAATCTACAAGTGACTCTTCCGCGTACCCGACCTCTCGAGGTCGTGCCGAGACAGCCGGTGGGGGTAGAATATGCGTTGGATTCAGACAAACTAGTTAGGCAGTCTAATGTCTTCGACACGTACTAATGGAATTTGTGAATCTAAGGCAAAGAAGGCCCTTCTAACTTGGACTGGTGTGATAGATCGATCAGCAAGGATGACTGCTCGAAGGCTCCAATCAATATCGAGCTCTGGCGTGATTCGATCTATGGGTTGCGGAATACGTGGAAAATGACAGGATAGTTTCATGTATGTCTCCTGATAAGGTCATATAGTGGATGGTGAATATAATTGATTCTACGGACGATTTTCTGGCCTAGTCCAGAATTCCCTAGCTTCGTTAGCCGCTATATCTAGTAAGGACAGTTGTTCGATGATGATAGGTGGAAGTGGAGTGGACTGAAATACTAGTGTGCGTAGGCCAGTGTCTATATCTAACTCTCTTATGGATTCGTTGGGCTGTGGGATTTGTGGGTCACAACCATAGACTCTTAGTTGTTGCGGTCCTGTTATGGTCATACGCGAGATCAAGTCCTAATCCCTAGTATCCAGTAGTCGTATGCTTTCTCAGCTTCTATGTTTAGAACCAAAAGTTGTGCAATCTTCTCAGAATACCTCACAGGCATTCTCGCAACCTGGATTCTTAAGCTGGTATCTATATCTACGAGGGTGTCTCCAGCGTCTGGCTGTGGGACCAAAGGATCGCAGCCAAAGGACTGTTCTCTTTCGAACCCTTCTACAGTCATGTGAGTGCTTTGCCTAGGGCAACCTGTAGTTTGGTTGGTTCGACCAAAATGTGTGTGCTTGGTCGTCTTCTATGTTTAATCCTCTTAATTGAGAACTGATCAGTTGTAAATCTGTGGTTGTTTGGAATACTTGTATTCTGAGATTTTGGTCTATGTCAACTATTGCTGTGGCGAGGTTTGGTTGAGGCACTATTGGCTCAAATATATATTCCCTGGGCTCCTGAGGTCCCGTGATTGTCATACGAAATAAAATGCAAATCTAACTGTATGAAATAAATCTAACATATATAACTTTTTATTCTTCTAAGAAATATTTTAACAATTTTAAGGAAAGCAAACTATTTTAAGCGTATCTAGAAATAATAATTAAATAACAATTTAAAACAGACAAGATAACCGAGTGTAGTTATTTGCCTGTGTGATTTGTAGAATTATTCTAAATAAGTAAAATAGCTCGTTTAATCTATCTGCAAGATTCTCGATCCTACCTCAGAAGTGAGGAGTGAATCATAGTTTCTCAGAAACTATCAATCCCCACAGCTTCCCTGGCAATATCGAGAATAGAATTCACTGAAATGAAACAATTAACTACTCTATTTGATATGATTCCAACTAGAACTTTGAAATTTAAACCTGGATTCCATGCAGAACAGTGGCGAATCCGATAGTGTGTGTGATCTCATCCCCTCAGTATGGTCTCCTTGTTCTTTCGTGTTCACGTGGATCCAGAAAAGCGTGTAATGCTAGCACCGATAGGAGTAGAATTTGGAACAAGGACAGCTTAGAATGCAGACCGAAAATGCGAGTAGGAGAGGGATAGCGCAAGAGTACAGAGCTTGGCTTATGCGATTCCTAGCGGGATTTTACTGCGAGTCATGCAACATGAAGCGACCAGAACCTGTAACTATCCTATACGAAGAGCAAAACCTGCAACTTTAATGGCTTCCTAAGCTATTCTGTTCCAATAGATTGGATAAAATAAAGACACTGCTTGCACAAGTTGGATATGTGGCTTACCAACAGCTGAATAAAGCTAACCAGGCATATAATGAATTGAACTAAGAACACCAAGATATGATGAAAGCAAATCTACAGCAAAGAGAAACTCAGAGGCAAGCTTCTAACTAGATTTGGATGAGATAACAGCACTGCCTGCACAAGATGGGTCTGTGGCTTACTAACAGCTGAACAATACTATCTAAACATGCAAGGAATTAACACTATGGCTTCTAAACAGAATAAAAGACTGAAATATGAGAATCAGAGCATGAAATTGAAAGAGGGGCAGACCTTTTGCTTATGCACAAACCATGCATTTATAGGAATTCAATCACCCAAAACCAAAACCAAATGGAACTCCTAAACAATAAACAAAGGAAAAACACTATTCCAGGGGACCAAAAACATAAATGCATGCTCAAGTTGGCAAAGAAAGCTGGTGAATCATGATATTTCACGCGAGTCGCGTCAAAAGAATGTTCTGGAAAATGCACACAGGACCGCCGCTCTGAGTAGGGCGGCGGTTACAAGACCGCCGCCCTGATCAGGGCGGCGGTCATGAGACCGCCGCCCTGTAGGGCGGCGGTTTAAATCATCAAGATAAAAAGGGGCAAGGAAAGAAGAAAAAGGGGAAAACAAAGGGCGCTGGGGCTAAGCGGGGCATGTGGGATGTTAACGCATACTCCGAGGGATTTTCTGGATCCCGAACACCTTACGAGGAGACCTGTATCATCATCGGGGCACTTGTTACACCGTTCCTGATCAATACCTTACAATTTTGGGTACGTATGCTTTCTCTTCATGACTCTTTATCATGCTCATCTTACATGTTTTTTCAATGAGTCATGTCACATGTACACTATTATTATGTGTCATTTAAGCACTTTGTGAGGATTTATGTCCAATTCACATGATTATACAATGAAATTTTGTAAACATTACACAAAACACCATAATGTAAAACACTCTTCCTTGCCCTTGCAACTTCATGCACACATTGTGCTCTTTCACTTGTGTAATCAATATGCATTATATAATTCAATTGTTACACAAAGCATTTGTGAAAGCCCTACGTAATCATCACCATCATCCAAATTTTGTGTTGCACTTTCCTTTCTCCATTATCCTTCTCACCATTTGTGTGTGTGCGCTAAATTAAATAATATTGTTAAACTTATGGAAGAAAATAAATTCCCACTTGATAATATTACATCTTCAATTTCAATCAAATTGACTGATTGATTTATGCCTAGAGTATTAACTATTCTGAATGAAGTAAAAATCACATTATAACGTTCCAATAAGTTTCCCATGGATCAATTTAATCACTATTTCTTCTCTTATTGGATCAATAAACTAATTATGTAACATATGATAAAATTAGGAGGCTGAATTAAGTCAAAATTCACATCATATAATAATAACTATTATTAGGGTCTTGTTGGGATGATAAAGTGGTTAAATTCAAGCCTGGCCAAGTTCAAGACCACATGTATTGAATCATAAATAAGTATCAAAAGTACGGGAAGGTACACACGGAGTACATGCCGGGACATGGAGAAGATGCAAGTATTGAACAATGTGCAAAGGTGCATGCGTGTAAGGGTAAAAGAATAGGATGTGTGAAGGTCCACACACAAAGACATATTTGAGGAGTTAGCTAGATTTTAGAATGGTCTAAAAATAGGAAAATCACAGATGACATGATAACCAAAGAAAAGATCTATTTGGACAAAAGAAACATTAAAGCACATGCAGGATGGACAAGGAATATGTATGGATAAGATAATTATAGGACAACTGGAATGGATAATGCGGTGCTATTTATAACACGATTATAGAGTAAAGGATTTCAAAGGCATGTAGTCTATAATTAAGGAGTCTATTGTTAGAACTAAAACATGTAAGAGGTGAAGGACAATTTCCCACCTTATATATATATTAGTCCCACTCCCTTGTATAGAGGAATTATAATTGGGGTTATGGTTATTATGTTGATGGTTCCTAGGGAAATGAGTAGTAAGTAGAGAGTGTGTTTATGTATGAGGGTGAAATGTGCATGATGTATGTAAAGACTTATGTTTGTAATGGATAATCTTGTATGGATTTCCAAGGTTAGAAGGGATGGTGTGGTGTAATTAGAAACCTAATCATGTTATTAATTATTTATGTTTATGAATGAATGATTAAATCATCATGATGTGTACACATGGTGTTTTGATTATACTCGGATAATATTAAGTGTTGGGTACATGACAGTTGGGAGGAGTTCACTTAGATGTATAGCAATGGTAGTAGTTTTAATCTACATAAATGAGTAGAAGATAATTGATATGATTCACTATACGATACATTCTTCAATCCCGGTAGAGTTGTATGAATGGTTAGCAGCTTATATAGAGAATAGAGAAAGTCATCTCGGAAAGAAGAAATTTTGGAGATAGGATAAGTACCAAGCACACTCTAATTTTGATAAGGCCGGACTTGAGCTATAGATCATTGGTGGGGAGGAGTGATGCACAATTATACTTTGGAATATGTAATTTCAACTTACTTGTGTCTAGAAGAAACATATTTATATTTCTTGTATGAACCAAGAGTATTGTATCTACACGTGTTACCTTTAGCCATGAAGATCTTGATGATTGAGATGGGAATGAAGAATCTACCCATGTCTGGTTAAACTCTTTTCACATGCGAGGGTAAGGAATGGGTTAAGGTAGTATAAAATTGGTCAAGCGGGAGAGAGAGCGAGAAGAAAGGATTCATAGGTATAATTATGCACAAAAGAGGTCGAGTTAAGGAGGTGTTAAGACTAAAAGGAATTGGGTTGAGAGGAAATTATGATAACCATGTAAAAGGTGAGAGGATGTAATACCATATCCATAAAATATTGGGGAATCATGGAAGAATAACCCCCTCGACATAAGAAGAGAGTGAGTCTAATGAAATACTAAGAACCATTGAGTACGCATCTTGCCCTTCCCGGATCCTAGCCATTATGCATGGTGTTCGAATATGGAATTGTTTATAGAATATCATTATAGTGATAAGGATCAAGATGATAATCAAGGATCACCATGTTGGGTTAGAGATACATGTAGATATGTATTAGTACCATCTTATAAGGCATAACAAATAAAGGTAACACATATGGAAGCACAATAGGATCTCGTATTCGGAAGAATTTTTTTGGGATCAATGTAGTAGGCACAACATCAAGATAGATAAGTGGCGCACTAACCATTGAAGGAACTCCCATAGGTGGAATAGTTGTGAAAATGGTTGGGGTATAGTTTAGCACTACTACAGGGACGTAAAGTAACACTTATACATATCCTCAAGTGGTAGCGAAGGCTTGGGAGGCTTTGATCCTCCCCCAAGTTGAGGTAACCATAGTGGAGGTTTGGGGTCGGGATCTAGCTGCTCACCACAACATCCCCTAAGAAATCTGGTGAAGGAAGTAACCCACCACCATAACAACCCCCATATTTTATTCGATATGTCACATCATTTACCAAATTACCGGGTGTGAAAGATGCAGAAAATTATGTACATAAGTATGAACATTTATGGAGAGCTAAGGGGATAACAAATTTGAGATAGGAAGGAAAGTTAGTTCGCAACCACATTGTAGAGTCACATGCACAGTTGGTACAAAAATATGACACCTACTAGATGGTGGTGGACTATGATGTGTTACATGTCACCTTCTTGGAATATTTTCACATTTTGTAGTTTGATCGGAAAAGCATTAGCATGCTCAAATATATAAAGTAAGGATTATAAAAGAGTGTTAGAGAATATGGCATGAGGTTTATGAATTTAATGTCTAAAATATCTTATGACGTCCACCAAATATAGCATGCATAATGGTTCATGGGAGGTTTATTATCACTATTCCATAGAACACTCTCTCACAATACATTCACCAACCCACATGAATCCTTAGAAGAATATATACGATATAATCGGTAGGAGTCATGGATACTAGAGTGAGTCCATTCCTATAAGCCCATATTATAGAAACAAACACTCAGCTCGAGAATTTATTTTCTAACTCATCACATGAGACTCGCATGATGGAATCGGTGTACGGACTTCAATGTATAGGAGCATACAAAGGATATATGTCTTTGTAAGAATTTGAGCGCTACTTACAACTTGTGAGATTTTCCACAAGATTCATGATTTCCGAAACTATCCACTTTTACAACACTCTACACAAATGAATCTTTCCTTTTATTATAAAATATGTGATACACACTCATGACATGGACAATTATCATCTGATTGATCGGATCCATGAGGTGTGTGGGAAAGGGTGCTTCAAACTAGCACAAAAATCATCTCTTATGTGCATGATGGATAGAATAATGGTGGAAGAAGTAACAACAATGGAAGCTTCATATGTGGATATTGTAGAAGAGTTCGTGGTGGTTATGGAGGTAGGATCACTCGGGGAATATTCTATACATATGGATCCCCATACCATTATCAACGCGAATGTCCCAAAACTAGTCTTGCACATAATGTGGAAAGGAACATAAGGTTGAATATTTCCCGATTTATATTCCCACATGTGTAAAAATAATAAGGATAAAAGTGAAACCATTATCCAGTTGAATTTTCTAAACAAGGAAAATGGATTCCCAAGACATTGGCAAAATCGAGCCACAACTATTATTAGTTATTATGAGCACATAAAAACACACACACATACACAGGGGAAAATTAAAACCACTTGTAGACACCCAAAATTGGGTTGCAACTCTCTAATCCCCTTTAATTAAATAATTCAACACATCCCCTTATCATGACCCCTCCACACATTATTATTAATTTAATTACCCATATTAAGTTAGTAATTCCCTCACCATGGACCCATTCCAAGCCTATTTATTAACCTAGACTAAGTCACCACTCCCTTAACTAACTAAGACTCATTCTAACCCTAGCATTCATTACCTATTATCCCTCCTATAAATTTATTGCTTCATTTAGTGCCAACCTAGACTCCTAGTCCATAAAAATCTTGATTAACGCCAAAAATGGAGAGAAAAGGCTCTTTTTGGCAAAAGGACCTTTTCTCCCTAACCGATGCCATTTATTCCTCAATCGGTCTTTGGTCGACTATCTCGCCATTGGTTCCCTTAAGGAATTCCAATCCTTTTCCTAGGTTCTTCCATCTTGGATTTTGAGTTCTGACATTCTTAGCTCTCACATCCAGAATCTAAGTGACCTCACAAAAACCAGAGATCATTACAAGAATTCACAACCTCCACCAAACATCAACAAGTGTGTTCCAAAGCATTAGATCACTCACGGGAATTTTAGAGCCTTCTATTGCTACTACATAATTGGCACTTGTATCTCCTTTAACCACAACTATTATTTCTACAACCAACTTCCAATCTGTAAGTAATTGATTTCTACCTTGTCATTTCTTTCAGTATTTTGGTTTTTAATCATTTATCTACTTTCTTTCACCTTCTACCCTTCTTGGATCTCTTCCATCTCACCTCCACCCAACCACTTTCCCATTTAACCTTTGTACCCATCCCAAATTCCTATTTCTTCATCTCTGAGTCTTTAATAAAATCCTACCACCTTACCTAAGCCTCCCCAACTCTCTATGCAATCATAGAGAGCTCAAAACCACCTCATTTTAATCTTTGCACCCAATTTCCCCTACCAGCATTGGTCACCCAATTGGCTTCGGCTATTAGCACGTCGTCTGGCATTAGCCACCCAACCAATACCAATCTCTATGACTGGTGATTTATCCCAGACCAGCGAGATCCTAACTTACCCCAAAACCATCCAACACCTCACCCAATCTCACCCAGTCCTTCCTAAACACCTTTTCCACACCTTCCATCCTTTACAACACCATGCCTTCTCTAAATTTAGTTTTATAGTCAATATTTAGCTTAAATATAGTCTAATGTTAGCATGTGAGATACCTAAATCATATCATTACAATAGGACCTTTCTTTTCTTCACATTTTTCTTTACATTAAGTTATTTTTTTAAATAGTGGATTGATGGCCATTATATGAAGTATCACACTTATCAAATCTAGCATATGCTAGGAATTCCACTTTGTCGTATGTTATTTAAATCTATTTGGTGCTATTTTTGTGCTTCTACAAGTAGTCCTTCCTATCCAAAAAGGATATCTTCACGATTAGCTGGTCTTCTCAATGGTGCAAAACCTTCTTCGACTTCACAGTATTCCTCCTCACCTCACCTTTACCTTATTTTTTTATACGCAACATTATGGTGAAACATTTTGGCATGCCCGGTGGGACCCTCATTTTTGGGTTCCTTTTTATTCATATAGGTTACATCTTGTGTGTTTCCTTTCTAAATCATTATTCACTAAATCTTCTTCGTTGGTAATCTTCTCCTTCTTTCTAATTGTTCTAAATGAAACACTTCTTTTTGTGCATTTAAAAAGAATCCTTCTTTTTTATTTTGTTCTTTCATTAGTGAAATTCATCCTTCATCCTATTCACTCTTGTTTACATCAAATATCATATTTTAATTTGGGGCTTTAAAAACTTTTATTTTATCCATGTATGTCTGTATTTTAGCTCACATAGTTAAGTAACAATCATATGACGAAGGCCATGACCATTTGTGATTGATTAATAAAGAGTAGTTCACATTTATGCACATACTCCTTATCCAAATCACTTAACTCAATCTATAAACTTCTTAAATACTCTTCTAGGAAGAATTCGTCAAGGATTTAAAAACTCATTAATGGTAGGCCTCACCTTGTGTTCTAGCTGGTTTTCATATCATAGCTCGGACCTCATGTACCGCAAGGTATATCGAGGTCTCCTTCACCAAAAAAACCTAAAACCATCCATAGATTTATTTTTAGGTACCTTTGTTATCCAAACATTCTATATCATTCACAAGTAAGCCTTAAGGCATAAGCCAACTAAACACTAAAAATATGATTCTAAGATAATGTGTTTATTAGTTTTTGTTTGTTCGATTGTCACCGTTATTTCTTGTCTTCTTTAGTTTGATTTGTGAGGATGTATTCACCACTTTTTCTTATTTTTTATTTTATAAGACACCACAATGCCTTATACCTTCGAACATTTCCCATGTTGTTATCGGGACCTCCCCTAGATTGGTATAGTGCCTTACCCAGAACTCGGTCTTCTCCTTTAGGAAATTTCTGCAAACCTTCCTTGATCACTTCTCGATCAATATCTCTAATAAGGTATCTATGACAAACTTGTACTATATTCACCAATGCGAGGATGAATCTATCACACATTGGTGGGGCCTCATCAATCAACTCACCTTCTAGCTACCATAAGTAGAGCTCATAGAGTTGTTCACAAGGGCATGTGCTAGACACATTTCCTTGGCTCCACAGTTCACGTTTTACATGTTTGACGAAGCCTTCACCATGGCCCAAAACTAGAGATTTATGCCCTTGAAGAAGAGAAACTTAAATTACGTAACAAGAACACTAACTTCAAATCAAACGAATCTTCTTCTAAACCTCTGAGAAACCATTCTAATAATCATTCCAAGGCCAAAGGATCCACCAATGCATTGATTCTAAAATCCGACCCCTCTCATCCATCTAATCAACCAAAACCACTTGCAAAGCTTTTTCATGTTCAAAACTTTCAATACAAATCTGAAAAGATGGCTTTCACTCTAATCGAAGAACCATATTATTTTTGTGTTGGAAAATATTTTAAAAGATGGAGCCATCACCCTTCCACATATCAAATCAAACACTCATTTTGATCCTTCTTGTCCTATACCATCATGGTATAAATAAAATGACTTCTATAACTATCACCAAGTTAGGGGACATATCGATGGCAATTGCAAAACCTTCAAGAACATTGTCCAAGGAATGCTAGATAGTGGTGATCTCTTCCTGGACAACCCTAATACACCTACCAATGCTAATATGGGTGTGTTTAAGAAACCTTTTCCTAATCCTACCCCTTCATCAAACCTAGATTCGGAAACCTCTACTAGTGACACCAATGTGCATAAGGTTTGTGTCATTTTCAATATAGTATCTATTCCATCTAACCAGTTTCCTCCACCGTAGCATCTATCGAGAAAATTATTTCCCAAACTCCTCTACCCATGAAGGATCCTATCACACCTACTCCTCTACCCATGAAGGATCCCACCCCACATATTTCTCTACCTACCCAAAAGTGTATCTTTATTTTTCCTCTACCCAAGGAGGATCATGTCTCACCTATTCCTCCACCCAAGGAGGAGCTAACCCTATCCACATTTCTACCCATAGAGGAGCCACTCTTATCTCTTCTTCCTATAGGTGATTATTCTCCTATGGTCTTCCAAGATCCTGTCACAACATTCTTACATTACTCATGCCTACTAAATCAAAGACAAAAACCTTCTCTCGTATCACGGGACTCAAATTCCTAGATGGGTTTCACCACTGGTTCTTCGTCTTCTAAACCAAAATGATTCTCACATTTGGTGGAATGATTACATTATTTTGATTACTTCAAACTTTGGGGTGCCTTCAAATCCCAAAGATATCTACCCAAATATAGATGTTTCCCTTGGATACCTCAACTATCTATCCTAAGGTATTCAAGGAAACTAAAACCATGACATAAGAGACGATCATATCAGCCCCTTCTTCTTCATCCTCTCATTCACCCAAACCCCTCTCCACACCTACACCTACCACTTCAATAGGGGTCCTACTAACACCTAGCCCACTCCATCCCGTAGTGAAACTAGACTTGTCTACTCAACCACCACCCATCACAAAATTGATTCCCAAACCTAAGAGGAAGACCCAACCTCCTAGGCCTTTCACACCGGTCTCTCGCACTCCTTCTCTTTCACCTTCACCTCTAAATTCAATTTTAGGCCCACACCCTTCCACCTTGGTCAAGTTACCTCTTCAAATAGGAAAATCCAAGGCGTATAAACCCACACCCACACCTTTACCTTCTCTTTTTCCCACACCTTCACCTTCATCGCCTCTTTTGCCTACATCTTATGCATTACCTATAACCACACTATTTCCAACATCGCTACTCTCACCTTGTATTTTTAGGGTACCCCACCTTCTACATCTCCTTCTACCTCATGCACTTCTCTTGTACCTTTACCCAAGAAGGTGTAACATCAACCAAGACTAATACATTCACTACCTACTAGAAAGGTAGTCACACCTACACCACCTCTAACAACACCTCTCTCACAAAAAATAATTCACACCTTCATCCAAGAAAAATATGACTTTTCACTATGATCCATTAGCGGATCATGTTCTAACATCCTCACTAGGTTGTTAGAAACTTTCATTATCTCATTGAATCCTATTAAGCCTTATGACCCAAAAACCAAAATAGTTGGGTTTGATGACACCAAAATATGTGCATATCATCACTCACAAGGGAATGATGTCAAAGGTTGTAAGGCCCTCAAAAACATTCTCCTTCAACTCTATACTTCGGATGGTCTCTTTGACAAAGATGACCTATTGGAGGAGAATTCCTTCCCCCTTCACCCTCCGCCACATGGTCTATCCCTATATCTATTTAATGGCCTTTACTGGCATCTCCACAACCCTATTTTCCTCCTCTGATCTTTGAAATATATATGGTCCAAATAGCCACTCAATCACAAAATGATAAATGAAAAGAGAAAATTGGTATCCCATCCAGTGCACCTACACCCATCATTCCACCTACACCTTCCCCCAAGGTAACCATCTATGGGTCAGCTTATCCTATTTCTGACAGGGTTGCACATCACTCTATGATTAAATAGCTTCATCAATCTCCTCTAAATATGTCCTTATATGACCTAATTCAAACCTCTGAGTCTCATCGCTAAGCCCTCATTGAGGTCCTACATTCTATCGAGGTTCCACCAAATGATCCTACACTGTGGCTGCCATCTTTACCCCTCATCATGTGGCCGCCCGACCACTCCACCTCAAACTTCTTCCCCATTACCTCTCCTTAGGTTCCCACCGTCATTTTCTCCGACTCGGATATATCCCCTCTACAATCAAATGATCATGATCCCACCCTCTTCATCTCCATTGACATCAATGATACTCACATTCATCACATAATGATTGATGGAGGTGCTAGAATTAATATCATTTCTTCCCATGTGTACAAAAAATTGTGCATACCTTCCAACTACATGCATAATAATTTTTTTATGTTATGTTATTTCAATGATGTCATGACCTCTACCCTTGGCACCGTCATCCTCTACATATGCATCGGTCCCTACACTGCCTCGAGCTATTATATGTTCTTGAGGGGAATTTAAATATAACATCCTTCTTAGTTGACCCTAGATTCATGCCATGGGATGCATACCTTAAACCCTTCACCATTTCCTAAAATTTGAATATGAAGGGCACCCCTACACAATTCAGAGGATCCTTCTCCTTTTAAATCCTAGAACATACTTTACCAACGAAATGATGTCCTTGTTCCAGTCAAGGTATCTACTACCCCTGTCACTTCATCTTCTTTCGTTGCCTCATCTACCACTTTTTTCGCTACACCTTCCATAACCATCCCATTCATCCCCTCTTTTTCCATAACTATTATAGCTATCCCATCTACCAATCCACCTATTTCACCATTAACGGATGCCCCACCTTCTCAAGATTTGAGTAGCTCATCCATTCCCACTACCAAGCAAATCTTGAGCTCAAACCCCTTGGTAGGTGTTTTTCAATGCCCTTCCCTAGGGGATTACTTCCTATACAACATAGAAACTTTCCTTACTCCTCAGGAATATGAAATCCTTCACCAACACCCATGTTATGACCATCGTGTAGGAGATAATTTTCATACGGTCCTCCCCACCTTCACACCAACCTCGACATATGGGATACTCAAACTTCTTCTTATTCTCCTTAACCACCTACCCAAACCTGTCCTTTATTATCGACTTCAAATACCTCACCAACCACTGATTCTCCCACACTTTTCTTCATCGATGTGCCTAGAAAGGATTTGGATTTGGTATTTATGAGCAAGGTCATCACATAGTCATACCTTACACTACTTGAAAACATAAATATTGTCGTGGTATCACATTTTCCGTGCCACCTATTCCTAAGAAGGCTAGAATCAACCTTGTAGAGGAAGATAAGCCTTCCCCACCTAGCTCACCTACCACACCACCTTCACCCACAAATTCCATGGATCCAAAATCCATCCCCCTAAGTTTTTTTCATGAACACCATTTCTTTAGGACCTCTAACCTATCATCATAATGGTGAGGTGCCCTCTTCCCTTCCTCTTCTTTATCCTGACATGTTAGATGATGACATACCTTCTATCAATGTTGTTCAATGTTAGGATGATGATTCTATTCTCACCTATTTAGGTGTAGATGATTATTACATTCATCATTCGTTACCTTTTGAGACACAAACCATGCTAAATGAATCAACCATAGAGATCAACATTCACACTCAGGATGACCCTTGAATTCTAAAGATAGGCCAATATTTAGATTCTATCGAATAGGAAGCCTTCACCTATTTCCTTCGAGATCATAGCAACACTTTTTCTTGGTCCTATGCCGATATTCCTAGTATTGACCCTAATATTGGTGTCCACAATATAGTGATTATCCACTGAAACCAAACCTGTAAAACATTATCTACAAAAAAATCATCCATGCATTACACTTCTTATGAAAGAATAACTCCAAATCTTATTTATGTTTCCTTCATTCTACCCATTGATTATCCATAATGGATTTCTAACATTTTCTTGTCACCAAAGCAACAAGGGTACTCTCGCATCCGCATGGACTTCTCGTGACCTTAATCTTGCATGCCCTAAGGATAAATTTCCTCTACCTAGCATCAAAAAAATCATTGATCTTACAAATGGAAAAGAGATGTTATCTCTTATAGATGCATTCTTGAGTTATAATCAAATATTACTCACTCTGGAAGATCAACACAAAATCACCTTCATCACCCCTTGGGGGAACTTTTTTATCGCATCATGCCCTTTGGCTTGAAAAACACTTTAGTGCCACCTATCAATGTGCTTATGACCTATATCTTCCACAATATCATGCATGACATATTGGAAGACTATGTTGACGACCTTCTCGGTAAGTCCAAAAGTCATGGTGAACACCTCACAGTTCTTAAATTCATCTTTGATCATCTCATCCAATAATGTGTTCACCTTCAACCTAAGAAGTGTGTCTTTTTGTTCTCTCCAGAGAAATCATTTGATTCATCGTCTCTTTGCGGGGCATCGAAATTGATCCTACCAAAGTCAAGTCTATTCTCAAGATTCCTCCACCTACTAGCCTTCGACGCCTTTGTAGTTTACAATGAAAAATTGTAATCCATTCGACACTTTATTTCCCAAATTTTCGATCGATATCACCCTTTTCCTCATCTCCTTAAATAGGATGTCTCCTCAAGTGAAACGATGAGCGCCACAAATCCTTTGAAGCATTGAAGAAATACCTTCTTCATCCACCTATTCTTGTCCCACCTAAAGATGAAAAATTTTCTTACCTCTAAATTTATACCATTGACCATTCCTTGGGTGCCATGCTCGCTCATCACGATGAGAAACACAGGGAGAAAGCAATTTATTACATAAGCCATACTATTTTAGACTATGAGACTAGGTATACTCACACTAAAAATATTTTCCTATCCTTGGTCTTCATGGCCAAAAACTTTTCCACCGCCTACTTAACCACAAAACCTTTGTCGTCACCAACACCGAACCTATTCATTACATGTATTCTAAACCTTACCACTTATTTACTAATTAGATCCAAATTCTAATAGTGTGCTTCAATATTATTTCTTTTACATCCCCTAGTTTGTATATCAAGTCAATTAGCTAGAAGATATGACCCTAACAAGTAACACTAAAAAAGATAATAGTAATAATCTTATAGATTCCATATTTTCATCCAAATCTATGTTTTTAAATCCATCCCTAAGATGGATAAGAATTATCTCCCATGTAGGATGACCTTTTAGTTCCATTCCAAAACCATTCACATTCTATTATAATTTTTTATATTCTTTAGTATATAGCTATAAAGTAACTTATTTTAAATAAAGATAAATATATGGACATATATCTCTCTTATGATGTTTTCCAATTTGTATACAATTTGAATTGTAATAAAATTAGTTTATTTCTACATCACTTTCATTCTGAATTGATTGCTATAAAACCTTAAGCACCATCATTAGTTTGTTGTCTACTAGGTTACAACCCAATTTGGATCAACCAACCCAATGCCAATACATTAACATCCGCAAACATATAAAAATGAGTTATGAGGCTATCTAGACATCTGTACACTTAATAATTTAAAATTAATCATTAAATTGTGTAAGAAAAACATATATACTTTTATATAATTTAGCATATTGATTTCACTTTTGATATTTCCATTTTGGTTGGTCATACTTGGCCTCATGAGCACACTAATATTTAGATTTAGATTATTTTGTAATTGTGTACTTAAAATCTTATATATTAATAAGAAATACAAAGGATTTTCCTATTTTGAGAGCTCTTACAGAGATGTGCTAGTCATGGTGGCTTGGTTGCATGAGAGGCTTGGTGTTATTATTCAATGGGAGCTTGATGTAAGGATATCTCCTATATCACATATCAGTAGTAGCTTCATGTAGGTATATGGTAAGTCAAGGGTTTGCTATATTTTTGGGTTTAAAAGATGGTTTAATCTTCCCGATTTCATTTAAGAGAATTGTTGATATAAAGAATAGATGGTCTTCACGATATGTAAAGGATGGTTATATATAGGCATAGTTATAGGTTCAATAATTTATCTCCAAGTGGGATATTTTTAGGATTGTGGAGTTGAATTTCTTCACAGTTATCATGATTTACACCTTGTTGGTTTACTCACTAACTAGTGTCGGTTAGAGGGTAACCGGCATAGGTCGTGGTAACTGGCGTCGATCAACATCAAAGTAACCATCTCCGGTCAAGGTAACTTGTGCCGTCAACATGAGGTTTACCATCACTTGTTACCTGTGCATGAAAGTTTATATTTAACTCACATAAATTAGATCTAACTTTGTTATAAAGTTGATCTAAAGGTTGTAAATGCATAGCTAAGGTGACCTCAGTTTGTAGATGTTTATTTAACCATGAAAGATAAATTTGGAAGTTTAAATGGATAAGGATTGAGTTAGAACCATTATTCTCCTAGAAAGAGATGTTTAAGAATCATAAGATTAAGAATTAACGGGTTACGTGAAGACAGCTTCCATGGAGAGAATCTATACGGAAGGAAATAACATTTACAACTATGGTAGGTAGATATGAATAGTGAAAAGAGGGTAACATCTTCTACTATATTTCCTTTGTATTATTATTGTATCCTTGTAATGTCTTACATAGTATGAAAAGAACATAGAGTTTCTTATTGTAGATCCACATGTTGGTGAGATCTTATATTGTAGATCCATGAGAGAAGGATGTATTATTTATCCATGTAGATCTAGTCTTATATTATTAGATACATAGGGTGTTGTGAGATCTTGTAGTCATAGCTCCATGAGATCATGCTATTTTGATGATCCATGTAGATCTAGATATTGTAGAGGAGATTGTTTTTATGTTTTCACGGAGTTGATGCAATGATGGATAGACAGATTTACTTCTTGGTGTGCAATCATGGTTGCACACCGGGTAGACCCATGTGAGAGGTATCATTGTAGATCCATAGAGAGCTTGATAGCATTTCAAAGATGCAATAATTCCTATTTATTTGAGATCTAATGGTGGTGTTTGGAGGAATGGTTGTAGTGCACTCATGGAGATCCATTTAGAGATATGAAGGAGACAAGATATGATTAGAGAGATACATTGTAATTTTTTATTGAAGAGTTGGTTTGTACTCTTTTTATATTATATATATGATATATCTATCTTTGGTAAACGTTTCCCACATTGGGTTAACCATGGTACATGATATGTTATGTGTGTGCACTTTGTTTTGATTTGGATTATTCTAGTTTATAATTCAATTGCGATAGATTTTGGAGAATTGTTTAGAACTTTTGTGCATGATTGGGTTTGTTATTAAATCATAACACTATTTCATAGTCTCGAATTCCCAACGAATAAGGCATAATTGATCATTTCATCTTCAATCTATTTATACCTTGATTATTCAAAAATATCTCGACACTTATCATTCAAACTTGTTGGTGGAATGAGTCGGATGATGATGAATATGCCTTATTAGTTGGTCCTTACATGCTTTGATGGCTACTTCCATTTGAAAATTCACTCCTTTTTGAGACTGATCTCCAACTTGGAGCATTATTTACTCTATAATTTTCTGTTTTAGGTTTAATGATAGGTGTATTAACTCTTTGCTTGTGGTTTCTCTACTTTTTGCATCTCTCCAAGATGTTTCCTCAATTAATTTAACATCCTAACTAATTATAATATCTTTTATAATGGCTCATAGAATCTATATGCTTTAAATTACTCATTATATCCAATGAAAATATACTTCTCTCCTCTATTTTTCCACTTTCATATTTTTTTCTTGGGCACATGTGCATGTGTAAATTTCTTAGAGACAATGTATTTTCATTATCATGTATCGACATTAAAAAACATAAAAATAAATCATTCTATTAGCATTCATATACACTACATACATTTTGAAAATCTTTAAAAAATGGAAGTTGGAAACATCTAGAGTACACATGTGAAGTTAGCCAAGAGGAAGTCAACTCAGATACAATGAATTGCCGAACCAAAAAGAAGAGTCTATATATATCATAATAAATCAGGTTTGTGTATAATGCCATCATGTGCTAGGCATGGTAAGAAAACTCACAATGATCCTGAAATATACAAAAAAATATATAATGCCCGATAAATTACCAACTAAGAAATAAAGGCACTCTGCCTATCTTCTTCTTTTAGCCCCTTTATGACCACTCTAGCTATGAAATTCTTAGGAGTTCTTCTCAAAATCATTCAAACAACAAAGCGCCAAGCATAACACAAAATACCATTCCTAAATCCATTCCAATTTAACCATACTCATGAAAGGAAAGGTCACTTTGTGGGCCCCGAGCTCAAAAAATCACCAAGTCAATACGCATAAATGAATTAAAAATGATTATATATAGCTATATGACTACGTGTACAAAACAATGTTACTTATACTCTACTTAAAATATTTTTATAAATGACTATTCCATATTTTTTTAACTATGCATAATATATACGAATAATTTTTTTATATAAATATATATATAAAAATTGACGGTAACATTTTAAACATGCAAGTCACACATGACAGTTCTACAAAATATTTGAAAGTATGTTACATCTAAAATCATGAAAATGATGTCTAAACAACCGTCAAATTTAACACCATTTACGGATGTTAAGTTCTAAAATAGATGACATCTATCTTAGCATATAATTTGGATAGGATTTACAACATCAATGTTTATTGATTTGAATAAGGTATGCATAAATAGTCGTATATGTATGATGATATTAAGATTGATATGTGGCATAAATGACAACAATCACTTACGTCAATCACTTATGCACTATCTTGAATGCTACCCAAATTCTACATTTGTTCAATAATTAAATTGATTAATAATATCAAAGTTAAAGGAAGATATTTATGGAGTATTGGAAACATTATTTTGATATGATTTATAATAGGTATTTACATGTTTTGCACTCTGTTCGAATGTCTAGAAGTGAAAGCATAATTCTTGGAAGGAGTGGAAGTACTTTAATCACAATTATTAGAGGATGTCTTGTGATGAGAAGTGGCTTTAGAATTTTTCCTATTTTATTCCAAGGATTATCTCTCTTATTTATTATCTTTTATGGTAGTAGATTCATTGGTTAAAGATATTCCTTCTCCTTCTCATCATGTTTGTATTATTTCTCCTTTCAATATTTTTGACCTTGTAAAAACAATACAATAATGAATTTTCATATCATCTACGAATCCTCATACTCATCTTCAAGAGGGTGCATACTCAAAGAAACCAACTTTCATAGATCCAATTTTTTCAATCAACAATTCACCTTATTATTCTTCACCTTCTAAAGCTACCTCTTCTTCATTTTCATCATTTGATCAATGCACCGCACATTGGCTTATGTGCCTTGCATACCTAGACCTATAATTTATTCATCAAAATTATTTCAAGGGAAAAACCATTGCATATCAACTTGCATATGCTCCTATTTCTGAAATCAATCATCTCACTTCGATTTTCCTAACGAATCTATCGCTACCCTCTCACTTGATAATATTGTCTACCATATGATGTTATTCTTTGATGGATCCAAATGTCAATGTGGGGGAGGTGCGGGGTCATCCTCATTCCTCTTGATGGTGAGCCTATGCCACTATCCTTTAAGTTAGACTTTGATTGTACTAATAACATGGATGAGTATGAAGAAATTGTGTTAGGTCTTCAAACCGCCACTATCCTAGATGTTAAATCTATTAATATATTTGGTGACTCTCAACTTGTTTTAATCAATTCAATGGTTTATACCAGTGTTGTAACAAGGAACTTCAAAAGTATAAACATCATGTTAACATAATTTTGACCACGTTTGACCACTTCCTCATTCAAACCACTCTATGATCCACTAACAAATTTGTGGATGCGATGGCTTGTCTTACTTCTCAAATACTTTCCTCATCTTCGACTCTAAAATATTTATCCCACTATAATGGTTGTAGACACCCTCTTATATTATCTCATGTGTGTAAATTTTCGGGAGGAATCGAAATCCACCCACGTGATATTTGGTATAAGCGGTTCGGCGACTACCTCTCCTTCCCTTTCAATCATGCCTCCATATCTCACTCGCAATAGATGACAAGACTTCCTAAAAAGTGTCTCTTGTTACATTATCATGGGGGGTATTCTCTACAAACTCAACTTTGACGATATCCTCCTATGGCAACTCACTAGTTCTGAAATCCCATACACCATCAAATAAATTCATGATGGGACTTGTGGGGGACATTTTAGTGGCCTTGCATGGTTGCAAACATATCCTTCGCCACGAATATTATTGGCCAACCCTTAACCAATACTATTGTGATTATGTCAAATGTTTTGTGAAGTGTCAGCAACATTTAACCACACCCATAGTCACGCCTTACAAGTCGCCAGAGAATTTTTTCCCTTCTCTCAATGGGGTTTGGATCTCGTTAGAGAGATTAAACCTCATTCCTCATAAAGTGTCATCCTTGGATCATCACAGTTACTAAATATTACACTAAATAGGTGGAATCCATCCCTATCATTTCTACCAAATTCCAAAAAATATTTGAATTCATCAACCATCATATCATTTTCCATTTTGTTGTTCCTCGTCGCCTTATCACTAATAATGGAAAACAATTCAAGAAAAAAACCCTACACGAACTGTGTGACAACTTTGGCATTCAACTTAGTTTCTCTTCACCATATTACCCACAAAACAATGGTAAATCTAAATCTTCTAATATGACTCTTAGTAAAATTCTTATGAAATTCTTCGATGACACTAGTAAGGATTGGCACACACACAATCCTTTCACCTTATGGGCTTATCGCACTAACTTTCGTACCTCTTTCGATGCCACACCTTTATTTTTGGTCTATGGGAAAGAGGATGTCCTACCTCTCGAAGTAAAAATTCCATCCATTTGTATATCGCTTAAATATATGCTCTCTCGAATATGATTTTTGTCGATAACATTTGGCACAACTTGAGCTATTGGAAAAATGACATTTAAATTATCTCTACCATCTCCAAATCTACCAAAAATGCATCAAATGTGCTTATGACAAATGCTTTCATGAGCAAACTTTCAAGATTGGTGATCTTGTCCTAAAGGAAAATAAACATGTGACCAAGATGTAGAAAAGTAAATGAGGAAATTTTTCTCCTAATTGGCTTGGACCCTATATTGTTACCCATACCTATGGATCAGGGGATTATCATTTATCTTCTCTTGAGGGTAAACGCAAACCTAATCCCCTTAAAACCTTGTATCTTCAATTGTTCTATTATTGAATAAAGTACTATATCACCTTTTGTCTCTTATATTCTCATCCCTTGAGAAAAATCCCCTTCCACGTACCTCTTTTGAGGACCAACAACTTCAATGTAATTGTGTGATTAACCATCACCATTTAGCCTTATTTTAAATATGGGTATCACGGCTCTACTTGTGGAATGATTCTCATGGATACTTTTCATCCTTTTTAGGATGGAATCCCATGGTCTTTTGTTGCTTGAAACCCCTCTTTTATAGCTAATATTTTTCATGTTATGGTTTTTCCTTCATAAAATAAGCCTTACTCCTTTATATTCGTTTCCATGACTTCAAGTACAAAAATAAAGTAAAAAAAAAATATGAGATAACCAAAAAATCTCCTCCTTGATTCAAACTTATTACAAGTAGATGATTCCCTCAAATAAACATCTATGTATCTATTTTTTTCTATAATTAGACTTCTCCCTCAAAGGAAAGCTAGAAAAATCCAGCCACCTAGTGTACTTAGTCTATCAAAAAGAAGACTAATCTTTTTTTTGCCAAAAACAATTATTTTGGATTTTCATGCATCAATCAGCTTCATGAAGACCTCAAGGAGACACTAATATTCATCCCAATATAGAACTCCCGCATTGATCATTATATACATGCCGAAAATCAAAAATAAAATTAAAGAAAAAATCAAGAAAAATACAAACTTTTTGTCATGGACTTGCTTATTCTAGTTCTGGGTATCTTGCAAAGGGGCATGCCATCCCACAACAAGGTTATGCTAAATAAACCACTCCACCCTACCTTCATTTATTTACTCATATCCACTCAAGGGACGTGGCACTCATGTGACACTTTGTGATCATGAAACTTCTTTCAACTCTAGACCCATCACTCATGCAGTGTATCTAGTGACTTATGTTCAGTAAATCTAGGGGTATGATAATTATGGTCCTTGCCAAATATGGCCATGCCGCCTCTTTTGGTTTCTTATATGTTTACTTGTTGTTTCTTCAACAGGAAAAGAACATCAAAATTGAATCAACCATAACACCTTCATCTATGCATATGCCTAATTCACCTTGCCTATTACCTATTCAACATTTGATATTGCATATTTTCAAACATGTCTTAACCAACTAACCTACCTACTCAACTTCCCTGACCCAATCTCATTCTTCCCTGGTTTATGGGAGAACTACATCGGCCTAAGGCCTATTTTTCAAGGGCTATATAGGCAGCACTTCAAAGACATGGGACCCTCGGAGGTTAGCTCGGCCACTCTTTTACCCCACCATTTTTCCCTTATAAAAAAACCTAGTTTTCCATAAAAATAATAAATTGTAAATTAACACAAAACAAACCATACATCACCCATACACATCATCATTTACTTTCCATAATACCAATAACTTGGAAATTAAATTGAAACAAACACAACCAAACCATGCCTACATCTAATTTCCATAACATCAATACATTGGAAATCCAAATCAAACTCAACCATGCCTACATAGCTAGTTTCCATAAAAACAATACCTTGGAAATCAAAATAACATCATCTCATATCACAACAACATCAACCAAACCATGCCTAATCATCTAGTTTCCATAACATCAATACATTGGAAATTAAACCATTCAATCAACTCATACATTACACCCATGCTTAAATCATCTAGTTTCTATGACATCAATATAATGGAAATCAAATCAAATCATACAACCATAACCAAACCATGCCTACATCTAGTTTCCATGACATCAATATAATGGAAATAAAATCAATTATTCACAACATACATCACCCAAACCATGCCTACACATCTAGTTTCCATGATAACAATACAATGGAAATGAAAACCAAACACAACATATATAAATAACATCATTTATCTATATACATGAATGTCCATGTATCAATACATTGAATATACTGAGATATAAACAAGTATCTCAAAATTTCTAATACATCTTGCATCTTTGCACGCAGTAGGTGTATATAAGTCAAAAATAAAAATAAACAACATCTCCATCATCCACAGGAGGGCCCGGTAAATTTTCCACTCTCTCATATCCCCTCACCTGACCTTTGTCTCCTCAAACTAGTCACCTCCCACTGACCTTTCCCATGAGACTAGTGGCTCCCTAAACTGCTAGTACTTCGTGTCCGTGAACCGGAATTCTCACCGGCTACCTTCTAGGCTCTTTAGGTGGCATAGCTAATGAAAGGGATACCACTCTCTTTCATCTGATCCTCATAGTATCTTTCCTACGCCATAACCTATCGGTATTTGTCCATAGATATCACCTGTAGAGGTGTCATCACTCTAACACCTATCTATGGACCTTGTCCCAATAATAGTGGCCTGTATCCCAATACATGAGGTTTTCGACCATGTCCCGGTGCCTTCACCTATCCTAATGGACCTTGTCCTTGTGTCTACACTGTCTTGATGGACTATGTCCATGTCCATATTGTGCATGTGTGTGTGTGTGTTTCTACTAGCTATCCCCGTAAGGTAGCCACATGTGGTTTGGATCTTGCTAGTTGCCCCTATAATACTGTGACCTAGGCATGTAACATAGCCACCACTCCCTGTAATATTTCTCTCTCTCTCCGTAATGCAGCCCAAATCAAGGTGTCTTGGCCTCGGCAATGCTGTCTATAGTTGGGCTACGCACCACTTCCTTTACCTGTAAGTCATGCATGCGTCATCAATCCTCTTTTCATTACCACATTACATTCCTTGAGGTCATAACATACCCCTATAACAATGCAGAGAAATGTCATGCATCAGAACTACACCATGTCCTTCACATTACAAAGATGAATACAGACCCGTCCCTCTAAATATGCCATCACTCCTAATTTTCACTAATCCCAACCCATAAAATCCTACATTATATTTATGTAGAGCTTCACCCCTATTCCACCTCCTCTACTATCTCTAGATGATTCCATGTATATATTTCTATATCTCTTCTTATATCTGGGCACCTCTATATATAGCTTTTCTACCTTCACCGCCATGCCTTCTGAGGTAACAAATCAGTTGCCAAGTATCCAAGTGGTCCTTCAATGGAGCATGCCTCCTTTGATCCGAGCTCTCCACTATATGTAATGATGTTCTTCTGGAACCTTCCATCGTATGCATGGAATATTCCCTTTTTTATCCTTCAGCAAATTGACAAGTTGGCACCTTATCCATTATGCATGCTTTAGACAGTCACGCTTTTCTCTTGTGTTGTATAAAATGTTGAATATGGCCGAGTTCCAAAACCTGTCTTTCCTTGCAAGGCGTGCGTCACGTGTTCTGCAAAACCTGCTATGAACCTTTTCCCTGGGTGCCTTCACCTTGTGCACCCTTCTTCAAATAGGTCCCGTGCACCCACGTGCCTTCTTGTACTTAGCCAATATTCAGGGGGCCAATAATGTGATGTACTTTTTTATCTTCAAACACTTCAAGTTATCTCTTGTTCTTCTATTGAACAAATGAAGATATTATGGGGTCCTTAGATAGACCATCTTCTTTCCCAAACCTTACTATTGCTAATCTATATTATAAGGCTCAAAGGATTATATATGTTCCTGCATGGGAACCAATGTCACTCCCTTACATTGTTGATTGTGAGGATTTCTTGAGTGGTCCTCTTAAAGATGCATGCCCTAATCTTGTAAAGTAGGTACTCATCCATAATATGATTCTACCATGATTCCAAGATGAAATTAGGGCTTCAACTCCACACTCATGGGAAAATTCATGAGTCCATATATTCGAGCAATTGTCACTACCTTTGGGAGTTGTGAGGTTTGTAAAATATAATTTTGACACATCTAAAACTCCTATAAATGTTAGTAAATAATCTAAAAGGCCCCAAAACCTAAACAATGACTATATTATTTCCCAAAATAGACATTGATTATAAAATTTAAACTCTAAAATATTTAGACTGAATGATGAAATCCTAAAAAATACCTATGTACTCGACCAAATTAGATTATGAAAAATCATCTCCTAAACCGTGACTCATGGAGATATGAGACTAGTTCCATAAGGTGAAAAGTGACCCTAATTTCTTATATTTACTAAAATAAATTTGAAGTATAAGAAATAATAAAGTATCAAGAATCATAAATGAAAAAATATAATAAAGTATAATGTGAGACTAGTTATAATGAAGTATAAGGTGAGAGTAGATATAGTGCGTATGCGCTTTTGGTTCGGTAATTACCGGACATAGAATTTTTAAGTACATCCGCACTTTTACAAACTGCGTAATTATTTTATTTAAAAAACATTTCAGCCACTTTTTGGCCTCACAACTTTGTGTACTTACTTACCTTGTAAGGAGTTTTTCTCCAAAATTTGTAAAGATGTCATGCCAAAATGGTGGCTTAAACAAATGTGAGTTGCAAACCTATGTTTTAGAGCTCTAAATACGCTCAATGCCTCCCAAATGGATGTAACATATTGTCTATACACTTAGATCAATAGAATCGAACACCTGCGGCTCTTTTTTACCTTTGTTTGCATTTAATCATGTCTCCTACCTCATTTCTCTCTCATTTTATGTTGTGTATGAGTTATACTTGCAAGTTTTCTCTCTTTTGTGTTTTGCAATGTGTGAAACAGGCTAGTCCCTATGAGTGACTAGGATTAGAAAGTTGAGTTTTTGGTTATGGGAGTAGGGTTAGCATTAGTTTGTAGGTAGAGGAACCAACCTTCTCTATAGGTTTTTCTAAAGGAGAAATGTCCCACACATTGGAGACATTCCCATGTTAGCCAAAAGTATTGATCTTCCATGATCAAATCCAAGGGTGCTAGTTTTGCACGATAACAATTACGACACACCCAGTGGAACAAAGAATGAAGAGATTTACAACTTCGTATCACCAATATTTATGTGTTCTTGATGGTATTCAACATTTGGAGGAATTTTTCAACACATATGGTGTCTCTAATGGTCCAAAACCTATTTTCTCAATCAGCAGACTACTTTCCATCATTTCGGTCTCTTTTCATGAAGTTGTGCAATCAAGGATTTATTTCCTCATTTGTAGCAACAATATCATTCAAAAACATCTCCACATTACCAGAACACAACTCCAAATCAAATTTATGAGCCAAATCAGCATGCATATTCCTATGGACCAAACCCTACAAATCAATATGGTTATCATATTAACCATGGTGTTATTCAAGAAGAATGGTATACTGATTTTGGAGGCCATTTCACACCTGAATATTATTTCAAAGGGAGATTTCAACATATGGAGGAGATCATGCAATCACTTGAGTATCAATTTCAAATCATCTAGGCTAAACAACCTAGTTCTAGGCATCTCTGTCCATGGGGAGGTCCTATACCTAGTTGGTTTAGTCTTCAACAAAGGCTAGAGCTAATGAGTGAATCATTAATCAGATGGTTAAGTTTATTGAATATTTACAAGTATTAGAGGCTACTAAACCCAAGTTTGAATAGCCCTATCAATGGGGTATTCTTTCACTATCACCATGTGGATATATGATACCTCCTTATCAACCTGAGCCATACAAGCCCAAGATTCAAGTTCTAGTTGTCTTAAAGATTCTCCTTCCATCCCTTCTCCTCCACATTATTACATTACACCTCTCCCATCATTTCAACCATTTCCAAATCAGCTATAATCCAAATGTCCCCTTCTCTCACATTCCCAAACCCATTTTGGGATGAAACTAATCAGAAAATCGGTTTGGGAGGGCAGCCAAGTAGACAAGATCTCATGCAAAACTTGAAGGATTGGTGCTCAAAGTTTGAAGCTAAACAAGTGCTAGATCAAGAAGATAACAACCCACCACTTGCTTTTGCATCAAAATCAGTCGATAACACTTTGGAAGGGCTCAAGAAAGAGGTTGAAATTGAGTTGCATCGAAGGATAAATCAGATTTGGAAGTTGTTGACTTGTCTTTTAGAGAACCAAAATGGAGATGAAAAAATCAGATTCAGAAGCCTTGGATGCAAAGGAGATTATAGATAGTTTCTTACTCTCTTTTGGTGATTAAAATGCAAATCTCCCATTGAATTCATCCATGGTGAAACCAAAGGTTCTAAAGCATGGAAAATGTGAAATTATATATGTTGTTAAACTCCGACTTTCATGATGAAGTTGAGGATATTTTTGAAATGTCACACTTTTTGCTTGAGGATGAAGACAAGAATGAGAACCCAATTGCTAAATCATAACTCATCAAGGACTTTGAATTATAAGAAGAGGAAAAGCCAAATCCAAATCAACCTACAATCATCCAAGTTGATGAGGAAATGCTTCTACTAGCTCTATTTGTGGAGTTAGATGAGAAGAAGATGGGAAAATTCAAAGGATCAGTCCATCCACTCATAAAAGTGTATGCCCTATTAGCTATATGGTTAGTTTAGATCCAAAAACAAAGTTTCCATCAATCATGTTCACTTCAGAGCATGAGGAAGAGCTTCAAAGCATCAAAGGTCAACCCATGCACCCATCCAAACAAAATGCAAAGCAATCAGAGGACGTGTATTCTCTTTTTCCAACTGATACATTGAGCAACATGGGAGTGCAAGTAATGTTTTCACTTCCACCATGTGATTTAGTTGCAAAACTGATCACATGGCCGCATTTTGTAAGAAAGGGAATCTACTTTTCCCATCTCGTATCGGGTTTGTTCACTTGTTTTATTTTTGGTTAGAGTAGGATTGGTTTATGGTTTCTTATTGCAAAACAAGTTCTTGTGCACACTCTGCATGTTTCACTTGGAACATGAATGATTTCTCTTGTGTACATAGGTTTTGTAGGCTTTTCTTTTATGCACATGTCTAGATCTTTCATCATGGGAAAATATGAAGATCTTGCGATAGTTTCCAAGTTTTATTCGAAGCTCCAAAATATTATCTTCAAGGGGCAACTTTGAATTAGTGTTAGGTTCATGTGCATTCGGGGTCATTCAAAACATTAAGATCAGTTTTCAAGGTATATGCGTGACTCCATGCCCAATGGATGCTTCAAGGCTCACCTGCCTCCATCATCTAGCAGGAAGATGTCCCCTGGATCTCACCAAATTGTTGTCTAAAATTACACCGCCGTGTGCTTTCGAACAACTCATCCAAGTTGACACTTAGGCACTTTTTCTTAAGAAATCCGTGGAACACTAAGTATTCTCGCAATGCGTGAATGTAGTGTTACAGTGGGATCTCTTAACCCGTCGACCAAAGGAGTCAAAGTCAAGATTGAGGTGGATCTTCAATGTAATCTTTGTCTTCCATTGCAATGGTGAAAACATATAGTGCTTCATGGAAAAAAATAAAACATGGGTTCTTCTCGGAAGAGGTCGTGATACAAAAGGAACATGCCCCGTAAGGCCGCGAAGAAAGATGAGCATGTGATGAGGTAGCTAAGGTCAAAAATCTATGAGACACTAACTCGGTCTCCCATGGATTTCCCAAAGTATATTGTTCTGCGAATTTGAAAGTCCATGGAATGAACAAACATGATCACGAGTAAAAATTACTACACAAAAAAAAGAAGAGCTTCATGTCATGACCGGAGCATGAAACAACTAAGTACGAGAAGATTTCAAAAATTCACTAGATAATAAATAGCCGCGAAGGCTAAAATTTGGTCGTGGAGGTCAATTGTGGTATTATGTGGGTTGGAAAAAGGTATTAAATCATGGAACATTCAAAATCCACATAACAAAGGAACCAATGGAGGCCTGAAGCCGCATAATAAGGTGAAATTGTAAATTACAAAGTTATTTATGCCTATGAATGTGCATTGGTTTCTTGGCCATAAAGTTTTACTCAAAACTCCAAATTTGATGAAACTTGCGGCATTCAAACATTCTCTCTTGGGGCTTCATTTTTAGCAAAGAAATGTAAAATTAATTGAGTTTTGAGGGAGAAAAATGCAAACACATGTTTGGAGGAAAAAACATAGTTTTTGCATCTATATGCATATAACCACTCTACCAACTAAAGTTATTACTTCATGGTGCCCATACTTTGTCCTACATATCAAATGGCATAGAGGAATGGATTTTTCAAGTGCCCATACATGTTTGTAGACTTTTATGATGTTTGGTGGGTTTGGTGTTCAAAAAATGATGTATTCTTCTCTCTTCCCCTTCTTCTCTCTTCCCTGCTCTATATAAGAGGTAACTCATCTCATTTGTAAGAATCTTTTCTCCAAAATTTGTAAAGGCATCATGCAAAAATGGTGTCTCAAACATATATAAGATGCAAACCTACATTTTGGGTCTTACAATGCGCTCAATGCCTCCCAAATGGATGTAACAGACTGTCTATACACTTGGATCAATAGAATATGAACATTGTGGCTCTTTTGTGCCCTTTGATTACATTTTATTGTGTCTCCTACCTCTCTTCTCTCTCATTGTATGTTGTGTATGAGTTATACTTGCATGTTTCCTCTCCTATTTGTTTTGCAATGTGTGAAACGAGATGGGATTAGTGTTTTGGGATTGTGGCACATGCATATGGCCTCTCCTTTCCCTTTTCATTTCTTCCTCATGGAGATTGATTCCCTTTTCTTGATGCTACCACCTCCTTTCTTACAGCTTGGATTTCATTTTCATGCATTCATTCTAACCTAGGTCCCTGTGAATGACTAGTTAAGGCTTAGATAGTTGTGTTTTCAGCTGTAGGGATAGTTTTAGCATTACTTTGTAGGTAGAGGAACCAACCTTCTATGGAGGTTTGTATCAAGGAGCAAGGTCCCACACCTTGGAGACATTCCCATGTTAGCCAAAAGTATTGATCTACTATGATCAAACCCAAGGGTGCTACTTTTACGAGTTAACATTGCCTTGTACCAATGTTAATGTTCTTAAGAAATGATTTAATGTCTTCTTAGTGCCACCGAGGTTTATGTAAGGAATGTAAACTAAGGATCACCTATAAAGAAAGGAGGTTTTTATATAATGTGTATCATGGGTTTGTATGTTATCGTTATATCCCACTAATCGGAGTTGCCTTTAAAATGCCACTTGGGATTTAAAATTTATTTTGATCCTACACTACCATTTGTTCCTCTAAACAAGCATGCATTTTCATACACCTAATTTTCTATGGGGTTATTTATTTGCTTTAGATTAGTTTATTTGTGTTTATGTGGATTATTGGTCCAAGTTAGACTCTTCCAACACATTTACTCTTGTGTTGTCTTGTTTTGTTTTTTCACTTGCTCTGTTTTATCATCAACTTCTTGTATCCTTCCCCAACCGGAGGAGTAAAAATTTCTTTATAATAATGGTGGGGAAGTACTACTTCGATATGGGCATGAAAACTCCCTTTTTACATGTTAAAAGGGACATTTTCCCTTGAATGTGAGCAAGGCATATGTGTGCTCTAAACTATGATATCTTGTTGAGAGAGAGTGTGCGCCTCTTTAGAAGGAAATGTATTAATTTGTGAATGGAGTATGACACAAATGTGTTTAAAGCATATGAATGTTATGCATAGAGTACATGTGGTCACATGCATAGAATATCAATAAAGTGATTATGCACGAAGCACATGACCTTTTGTCACTAGAGTCTTTTGTCGATTATCTTAGTATTGCGAGAGTCGGTCGAGGTTAGTGGTTGCAAATATTACCCGTGGGGGTAATTGTGAGAACTAAATGTGTGAGGTTGTTTTTAGGATGATTACCTTTGCGGTAAGGACTCGATACTTGCACACAAGAAAGAACTACCTCAAACCTTGATTACATGTTTGGCATGTAGGTAGCACTTTCATGATTTGGTGTCCAAGCCCAATAGGTTGACTTCATTCTTGAGACATATCCTAATATGCTTAGAGACGTAAGCTTGAGAGTGTAATACTTGAACCCTCGAGAGGAGCTACCATTGTTTTGTCAAAAATCCAATGGCCTCCTTCTCAGGAGAGCTCAATTCAATGATTGGTGTTCTGCTTTCTTTCTCAAAACTATGGTATGTTATTGAATTTAAATGTTTTTACCTCGGTGCTTCTTTTTGTAAAACAAAACTCTAGTAAATCAATAAATCTTGTATCAAAATTTTAAACATTGTTAGTGCCCTATAGGGTCACTTTTAGGCTTATCTATACATGGCTACCTCATTGCTCTCTCGTTTTATTCTCGTATTTGGAATATTAGTATCGCATGGTTTCTTGTTAAATTGTGCATCATCAATGGATGAATTGTACTTGTCATGAAATCAATATGCATTCTTGGTGTTCAATAATGTTAATATGGGCTGGTGTTTGCACAGACGTTTCTCTTGCCGCCTTGTTCTATTTCACATATTCAAATTAATTATCTTTGTATGTACTAAAAAGAAATTTTGTAGTCTTGTCTTAATCTTGTCATTGTGGAATGGTTGTTATTGTGTGTATTATATGTAAACTATTCTTTTATTTGCAAATACAAATAAATAAAGAATAACGTGAATTGCAATTTTTTCTTCCTACTTTTTGGTTGATCGGAAAAGAAGTATGATTTGAGTTATCATTATGTTGTGTGGTTTCATAAATACGGTGTTTCTTGTTAATAAATAGATTCAGGATTTGAGATTGTAGTTCGCAAACATTGAATGTCTTTCACACATAACACAAGGTTGTGGGGTCTTTAAAAATGTTCATGAATCTTTTTAGTGTTGTTTTTATGGTTCCCCTATACATGTACTTGAGATGTTAAGGAAAATATTTTTTTAGTGAATCTCTACTTATACTTCTCTCTAGGTGAAATAAATAGTAAATGAATATCGTATCAATTAGATTAAATGATCTTGATTAGTAGTTTGAAAATGATCTTGATAAACACTTTGAAAGTTGTGGTGGAATGAAGATGGATCGTCTTGTAGCTTAGATAGTAATATATCTTTGTATGTTTCAAATTATGTAACTTAACATTAGGAAGGATTAAGTGTGTTATGGTCCAAAGGATTGTGCAATTAGTTGTTTATGTTTGGTCACCATGTATATGTTGATTCTCTATCATTGATAATTCTTGATTTTGTATTTCAAAAGAAAAAAAAACTACGCACTTTTTAAATATAAAGAATGCATGACCATATACATGTTCTTGTCCATTCTAAGCTTAGTTGAGATAGGCTTTTAACATTGGTTGTATCTGTTTTTTGGGTTGAAAATTTTGAGGCATAACATTAATATTTTTAGGGATAATATGGAAATTGGGGATACACTTATTTGTGGTTTTGTTGTGGTTGTGAATAATTGAGGATTTAACTACATAACCTTATATTAATCCTTTCCGACCTTCTTGGCTCTCTAACATTATTTGATTGTACCTTCCTAGCTTGTCTATGTTGAGTTTAGCACTAAGGCTCCTATATCTTTGTCATTTGTTAGTTATTTGTGTTCTAATGTTGCAGAAAGAGGTTTTTGTATCCCATTGTAAACATAGGATAAGTGTATGAATTAAGATTTTTAGGGATAATCAAGAAATTGGGGATATACTAATTTGTGGTTTTGTTGTAACCACGGATGATTGGGGTTACAACCGCCAAAGTTCATATTCAACCTTCTCGACTTTTTAGGCTCCCTAACAATCTTTGATTGTAGCTTCCCAACCTATCTATGTTGAGTTAAGCACCAAGCCTCCCATATATTTGATGTTTGTTACTTATTTGCATTTCGACGTTGCAAAAAGAGGTTTTTGCATCCCATGGCTAATTGTTAGACTTAGGAGTTATCTTGGCATTTATGTTTTGTAACAACATTTACCATTAGTTGGGATATTGATTTCTATGAGAAGTATTTAGATGTTGTAACCACTCTTTTAGGCGGATTACTTGTTTTTCTATTGTATTCGATGTGCTCACCACTTGGGTCTCTCGATGATAGAGAAACATATGTTGTATTAACTCTTTTTATTTATATGAAGAGTGAGGGACCCTTAACCCTCTTTTAATGATTTTTTTTTTTTAAAGATAGTAATTAAAACAAAACAAATGTATCATGATAAAACTGCAAAGAGGGGAATATGTTAAATAACTCATGATGAAACAAGTTTTGATTGCTCCCATGTTCCTCTATGCTATGTTGTTGTAAGGATTTACTATTATGTAATTAATGTTCCTTTGGTAGCCTAGTTTTTATTTGCTCAAATAGTGGTATCTAGTGCCTAAGGGTTGTTGGGTGGTCATATTGGTGAACAATGCATTAGAGGGGAAATACGGATTAGGGAGATAATTGAATCAAATTGAAGTTGGTGGTTACATTGTCGCAATAACGCCCGATTAAGCTCGGTACGAACATGTGGTGGATTTTGGTTCAGGGATTATTATAATCATTTCACACCCCTCACAAGATGTGTGTTGAAGCTTTTCCATCTTAGCTAGCACGGTGTAGGAAAGGGAACTCAAGTCAATAGATTGGGGATTAGACCCACTCTCGACCCTTGTGTCTTTCGCATGGTGTTGAGGAACATGCAGTCGGTTGTTGTGTTGGCAATTTCACTTGAGAGTGATGCTACCTATTGGTTAACAATTGGCATTTTGTGCCAACTGCCAGAAATTTGATTCGGCAATATTGTGACTTGGCATTTGTTTGGCATGACATTGTCACATGGCAACAACCAATTAGTTCCAAACATATAAATTGTGAAAGTGAGAAAGTTTTCCAAAGTTGGGTAAAATCGACTAACACGTCTAGGTGTCATTGAGCAAAATTTATACATACTAGTGCACTATTTCTATAGTGAACAATTTCAACAAACGAGTAACATCTAAGTGACAATTCCACATCAAATAAGAAGTACAATCAAAGAGTAGTAATTTGCACGATGAGAAGATCCGAGAGTTGCAAGTGACAATCTATTTATTTCCTGCCAATATTTGAATTGACTTTTCAAATTTATAATTTATGAGGGAAAAGTAGATTTGGTGCCTAAACTTCAAGCAAAAATAAGTATCATACAAACTTACTTTGAGGATATTTTAAGAACCGCTGTAAAACATTTTAGAACTCTATGAATGGCATTAGTTTTATCAACATTTGACAATTTTTTGGTGTGCCCACATCCTTGAAGATGGAGAGGATTTCAGGTGTCATTGTGTTGATGGGACATAATTTTGAACATTGAGAGTCATCCACTAAGATTGCATTGAAGACCAAGGGTTTGTGATGTGTTGCTAATGGGACTCAAAAGTCCTTTTTGTTGAGGATAAGAAGGATGCCTATTTTAATCAAGAAGATCAGTGGGCAGCAATTGTGCTGACCCATTTTGCACCTTAACGTCATTTGCATCTCAAGGACTCAAAGGCTTCAAAGGAGAAGTTGGATGACTTGAAGAGGTTGTTCAGCACTATTGTTAAAATTTATAAACTGTGTGAATAATATTTAATATTCATCTAAACCTACACGATGAAAAATATTTGCAAAAATATGGAGTAGCAACACAAAAAAATTAGTTAGCATCATTTTCTTGATATACAATCCAATTGACAACACATAATTACATTAAGAAAATCCTTTTGGGCGTAGAGAGATGTGTTACCACATTTATCTTGAAAATGCATATGCAATTTGACTACCATGTTAGCAACAATAAATACACAAACCATCTCTAGTCATTATGTTGTGTTCCTGGTTGCTTACAACAAATAATCCACATGATTGTGATTTACTTTTCCAACAAATAAGAAACATTCGATCACCAACAGAACAAAAAATAGTTACATAAGGATTCCACTTAATAAAAATCATGTTGACAACTTAAACGGTGTTCTTTAGAGTGTGTGCCCTCGAAAACATATACATCCATATCAGCCACCAACATAGATTGTAGGTTCATTCATCCAGACTGATGTAGAGGTTATACTTATCACCTTAGACATGTATAAATTATCGTTCATAAATGGGAACTTAACTTGAATTTGCGTTCAAGTTTTGGAGAAAATATAAGGTGTCTCATACCTACAAATTGCCGCATAAGCCAAGGAAAATATTCCCTTCAAAACATAGGCGGCCTTCCAACTTTATTTAAAGGATCTTATAGGTGCCCTTAACATGCATTTAAATTTAACTTGAGAAAATATAAGGTGGCTCTCGTTTCTGCAAATTGCTGCATAAGTCAAGGAAAAGATTGCCTTCAAAGAATATGTACCTCCCAACATTACTTAAGGGTCTTGGAGATGTCCTTACAATTTTTATCCATAATGGATCAGAGTCATAACGGAAAAAATGGCAGTGCATAAAATGGCCATAAAATCTGTCTGAGTCATATTGTTATGAAAATTGACAGGAGAATACTGATACAATTTTCAAAATGCTAGCCAAGTTTCATGTCAAAATTTGACTTTTTGATCCCCCAAACATTTGGGAAACAAGCTCAGGCCTTAAAACTGTATTTTTACATATTCCGTCATAAACACTGGTTTGAGCTAAAATTGAATATGCAACATCCTTACATAGGAGGTTCCCTTCAAGTTGCATATAGAAATTCATCTGTTGCTCATGTGATATTTAAACAAGCTGAATTTTGAACAGGAGAAACTAGAGACCTTAATTGGCCTACCTGAAAAACATCAGGCCTAACTTCTTTCATTTCGTTTCCTACATAATTAAAAATAAGTTGCAGGTTTAACCTTCTATGGCGTGTGGGACAAGGCTGAGGGGTTGAAATGGGTCCAAGAACCAAGGCATCATCTGAGAAGTTAAGCTTGGAATATGAAACATTTAGGAACTCAGAAAATCACCTCCAAAATATTAATACATCCATTCCTTAACACATGAAGAGATAGAGGTGAGAGAGCATTATTCCAGTTGAGGGGAAGAGCTAAACATCATGAATTCAGAGAGATAAAGAGGGTACAACTCTTTTCATAGCCGATATGCTATGTAGATAGCTTTCAAGCTCCAAGAGAGCTTCTTATTCATATTTCCATTGATAAATAAAACGTAACGTTTGCAAATTTTGGAACATGACTACATGTTTTCAACGGAAGGGTTCAAGCTGTTAAAATCTTGCAGGCTCTGAATATTGTCAAATGGGATACCTACTTTTACCATAATGGACATATATTTCCAAACAAATTTCAAATTTATTGCAACATTATGTTTTTTTGAAAAGAACATTAAATGCTAAAACAGCGGACTTTGCTGATCCTTCTAAATTCTTCCAAACTTGGGGAAAAATTAAATGCAAACATTGCCCATCTTCTTAACAGCTTAGCATGATATTTACTGAATCCTCTTTACTTACATTTCTTCCAAATTCTCAAATCTTTGATAATACAAAATCAGAAAATGGACTAAATAGCCACGTTTTCCACAACTTATATTGTAATTGTGATCAGTCTTTACATCAGAAGAATGAAAAACAAACAAGGGAATTGAATTGTGGAAATGCTAACACAAAAAATGTCAAAGGAAAAAGCAAGCAGGCTATTTTTCCTTGGAATTTTTTCAAGATCATTTGTAATAAGAGAGACGAATACGAATAACTTAGAACAATCTCTCTTAGTGCCTGCCTTTGTAAGGAAAATACAAAGGTGTGATGATAACCCATATTAAATGTAACACAATTGTTCCAATCACGACTAGAATGATAGAAGACTTGTAGAGTTTGACAGTAAACTAATTATTCCATTCAAGGATACTTAGAACTGCAGAACTGATCCATTCCCTTATCTCGTAAAAACTACGTGATTTGCACAAAATTAAACTACCCTTAAAAATGAAGGAAAATTTATGCATTACGATCTGAGTACACGGCGATGATATTCCCCAAGAGCCCATATTGGGAAAATATTACGGTAAGCAGAATATGATATCATACAATTTCTGTTGAATACACCCGTAATTTCCTGCAAGTAAAGAAAATGTGATAGTTAAGGTTAAAATTCGAGTAAGAAACATGTAGCAACTTTTCCATCATTTCAGTGATATATCAAGGCATTATCGAAATGGCACCACATTGATAAAACATAGGTACCATAGATATAAAACATTAAGCTCGTGTGACACGATAATAATGGAATCATAGTTCACACACCTGTACTTGGCAAATACTCAGCAGGCCAAAAAAATCGACTCGCAACTTAAAAAATACTTAAATTTCATAAAAAACATAATTTTACACGGAGCGATGATAGTAGTGAGAGCAGGTTTCTTTGAAGGATGGGGTGTCATTTGAAATGCAGTAGCGGGAAACCATGGACCTCTAGCTGAACCAGGGAAAATGTTGATGTGGCCAAGTGGGTCTCTGTTGACGGTTTGCAAGGGGGTCTTTTAGGACCCAGCGATAAGGAAATCCATGAAATTGTGGGAGGCACCGCCGGCAAATCCTGCGCTGATAGGTTATCTGGTGGCAGGGAAGGAACCAAGACGAGGGACGTTATTTCCCTAGCCCCGATATTGGAAGGAGAAGGACCATGCTTGAAGGTGCTAGATACCCCTGTGGAAAGGCAAACATTTGGCTAAAAACACCTGCTTGGTAAGTTTCCTAGCTCCCATCCAAATATTGATGTTGTCATAGAATGGGCTAGCTGGAAATGGCATTTGAAAAACATCTAGAGGTTTCGATTATGGCATACAGTTATTTTCTCCCCTTTTTTTCTCAAGGAAGACTGTGTGGTGCTCTTTTTGGGCCGACCGAGGTTCCTAGGAAGGGAAAATTTATCCATGACTAAATGGAAACTAGGTTTCAATCTGCAAAAGGAGAGTATCAGCGAGATTCCAACCTAGGTTAGGCTTCTAGGCCTGCCCTTGGAGTATCGGGAAGAAATGGTTCTAATAGCAATCTCAAAATCAGGAAGAAATGGTTGTAGACCTATGACAAAATCTCGTAAAAGACTGGTCTACACTACATTGTGCGTGAATGTCCCCAAAGAGGCCACCCTTCCAACCTCTATCTTGTTAAAGTCTAAATTTGGGGATTGGATTCAAGAAATGGAATACAAACAAATATTATGTTTGGAGTTTAGGAGATTGGGTCATGGATCCAAAGACTGAGAAATATGAACGAGAAACAAAATTGAGGGAAAAAGAGGAAGTCGCACCCAAGGGGGTGGAGGGGGAAATCATTGAGGTACATGTTAAGCAAAAGGGCAAGGAGTACGGGATAGGATGAGGATGTCATAGAAAAGAAAATAAGAGGCTGGAGATTTTCAAGGAAGAAGGGAAATATGTTCCCAAATCTCCCGAGGCTTCGATATCTAACAAGGAGGTAATCCTTCCCGGTGCGATTGGGAGGATGGGTAGGAAGAGGAGGAATCGATTCCTAGTATGTTCCCTCCGAAGGAAAGAGGGAAGTTAATGCTGGCAGTGGAGGGGAGGAAGTAGGGCGAGAAAGGAACCGAGACCATGTAGCAAACAAAGAAGACTTACATGAGGAAGGGAAATTTTGGAAGTCCCTAGAGTTAAAGACGGAAATTTGATAGAAAACAATGAGAACGATAAGGGGAGTACGGAGATAGGAAGGAAACTAAAAACGAAGGCCTTCTTTATAAACAAATTGAAACTCATGATCTGACATGGAAGGGAGAGGAAAGGAACCTACATGTTCTGGACTTTTGGGAAGGTCCCATGTATAAAACATACCTTAGAAACACACAGCAGAAGGGAGAATCAAAATATTTCCATGGAAAGGAAGAGGACGAAAAAATTGAAGGTTATAGTCTAGTGTCACACAAAAAGATAAACCTCAATACTTGGACCAGCCAAGTGTCAAGGTAACTAGAGGTACGAAATTGAAAGAAGCAGTTAGACCTGGATTAACCTTCTAAGATTTGTTAGGCTTTCAACTGAGTGCTATGGTGGGGTAGGTTTGCTAACTTTTTGCCGACAGTTCTGTGATGCAGACTATTTTTGTTGGGAGGGTTGTTGTGTATCCTTCCCTGATTTGGTTAGTCTTTGTGTCTGAGCTTTTATTGTTACATCCCTTCTTTTGGTTGTACAAGTGACCGGGACCCTTTCAAAACCCATTTTTACCCATCATCAAAAACACATGTACACAAAATACAGTTAACAAAATGTATCAAAGGAGTCTCTAAAATGTTGGGGAAGTGTTTTCTATCAAATTTGAATACAAATAGAGTACAAATTTACATCAAGTGAATACAACAGCCAAGTAATCAATCTTATAAATTTATTATGATTGTCAATTTGTCATTGAAAATCGTCATCATGCTTTTTATATCCATGCAAGTTACAAGAATTTACAATTTTTTCTGCCCTATTCTACTGAAAAATTAGGGAGAGGTTCTAGTGACTTTAGTCCTTGCACTCAGTTGTGGCTCCTCTTTCCTGGAAGGTTGTAATTGTAGCTCCACACTGGTATAAGATGGCAGTGACTCCTATGCCTCATGCTCGACATCATCTACGATGATGTCATGTAATCCAATCTCTCCTTCTACTTCACCCTCCATAGTTTCCATCTCAAAAGCAGCAATCTCATCCTCAATGAACAACAGGATCTCGCCTTGCGAGTCCAGTCACTATAGGGATCAATCTCATCCAAATCAATAGGCTCATGTGATGTGTCCACCTTTCTTGTGCGAAGCTGAAGATTGTATTGCACAAAAACTAGGTCATTGAGGCATCATTGTGTCAACTTATTGTGCTTCTTCGTGTGAATGGCCATAAACAAACTTTTTTTGCACTCACATCCAGAAGCATTACAAAATTGAGATAAAATTTGGAGGGCTAATTTTTGAAGATTTGGGGTATTCCACTCTAATCTTCCCACCAAAAACCTATGAATAAGATATTCAAAAGTTTGTAGCTAATTGATAACTATAAACTTGTAACTTGTAAGATATACATAAAGACTCCAATTTTTGTTGCTTAGTGTATGGGTGGCTCTTAGATAGCTAGCGGTGAAAAAAGGGGCTTCCCCTTCCCCTAGTCTGCTTGTAATTCTGCTATGTTGCTAGGAAACGGTGCGGGTTCGGCTTCGATACACAAATACATCGAATTTAAAAACCCTTGGGTACGATACATCCGTACATATACATAAAAATATATATATATATATATATATTATATATATACTCATTTTACTCATTTTTTAGTCAATAAGAAATACAAAACTTGAAAATTATAGTAGGATCAATGTTCAAAACATTCAATATACTTAAGACGATACATTTTCATTGATCATGTGGCTGCCACACACACATACACACATATATGAACCATATTTACATGCACACGAATTGCAGGTATATTTATGTACACAAATGAAACGAACCATATTTATATGCACGCAATCATAGGTACGTATATATATAGGCACACAAATGAAACATATAAACTTCCACACTTATCATCAGAGCTTTGCCTGCATACTCCTAGCCAGGCTTTAAATTTGACAGTCACCTATGGCTGCAAAACATTTTTTTAGTGACAACCAACTTTTTAGTATTACCCTTCAAATAGTGCACATTAGTATTAGTATTACAACACTCGTTAGAATAAAAAGACGCAACCTTCGGTTGTTTATATATATTATTATGTAAATCAATAAAATTTATATATAGGTCTAGATTAAAAATGACAGTTATATCTTAATTTGCAAGCTGGAAGAGATGGTAGCGTCAAAATTTTAAATTATTTTACAGCTAAAAACATGCAAACAACCATCAAATTTAAACCTGGTCCCATCCTATACCAAAATAAGAGCTTTGTAACAGAATATCAACATCAATCACGCATAATGAAAACAGGATTTTTGTCGAATGTATTGAACCCGTACCCAAACCAAGTCAAAATAAAATAAAAATTATTTTGGGCCCCTCACCATCCAAACTTGTGGGTTAACCGTGCATACAACAGGGTATGTACCTGGGACGTATCCACAGCAGATTCGCACCACTACTTGCACGTATCTGTACCGGTCACAGGGTTGTGTCATTATCAAGTGACTCAAAATTGTCAAATTCTCTTTTCAAAGGTCAACTTGTGCAAAAGGTTTCGGGAACCTCAGGTAGTTTCAAAAGCCCAAATTATAGTCATTGGAAAGGTATTTGAGTCTACTTCATGACAGTATGATTTAGGAAAGGTTTTGGGAGCTTTGCACTAGTCTTGGGAACACATTCACCTCTAGCGCTTTTTGGGGAAAAGGTGCTCTCGGTTGTCAAAGGAAGATCAACTTGGGTGGAAGGTTTTAGGAGCCTCAGGTGGTTTTAGAAGCCCAAATCATAGTCATCGGAAAGCTTTCAAGGTCTACTACATGATGGCATATTCAAGATAAAGTTTTGTAAACATCAAGAGCGGAAACCTTTCGGACATTGAGGCACATGGGTCTTTCCGAAAGAGAGAACTTGCACTAAAGGTTCCAAGAACCTCGGATGGAGTTAGGAGCCTAACAAGTGGTCAATTAGAAGCAGATTTAGTCCCCTTCATGGTCCAAGTGTTAAGTTTATTCATACACATCTCAAGCCCATGTAGCAGCTCAACTCACTGTCATGCTTCCTATGCAAAAATGGTGAGTTGACTCAAAACTCAAGGATAATTCATTTTTCAAGGTTTCTAAATGCTTCCATTGGATTTGTTGGCCCATTTCCAGTCAAATTGATATATTATACGCCTTGGAAAGGTTAAGTTTTGGTCTCGGACCAAAAAGTGCATCCCACGTTCTAATTCTTCATTGAGTTGCTGATGTCAGCAACTTAAGTGACCTTGGCACACTTTTGGAGCTTGGTGGCCTTTTGGAGGTGCAAAACAAAGTTTGTCAAGTGTCTTTTGAATCCCCTCCAACATAAGTGTGCCCTCCTATTGGTTGATGAGAAAAGACAAAAAGTAACATGAAAATAGAAAACTAAGCTTGCTTGGTGTGTTGTTGACTTCCCCATGCTAACCTAGGCGCATTTTTGAAGGCTCCATGACATTGTCACACTTTGATGTGTCCATTGCACCCCAAAAATGCACCCCTCCGATTGGAACACCTTTTGTAAGGAGGAATGAAAAGTTGGTGCATTTCCTTGTTTGCACAAACAAAACTCGAATCCCTCGTCCACTTAAGTCACATTTTCAAATCTAGTTCCCCGTCCCCCCACCCAAAAAAAAAAACCTCAACTTTAAATTAGATAAAGTGCATGTTGGAAACTCCATGAAAGTGTTTGGAAATTACTAGTGCTCCATTATAGTTTGTGAGTGATTTATAATAATAAAATGCGAAAAGTATATTTTGGTTGGTTGTTGGAATACTTGGGAGTCATTGTTATGTGTAACAACAATATTAAGCAAAATGTTACAAATATATTGTGACATTATTAATAAATTGTAATATTATTAATAATGAGTTTATACAATTCATATTACTAATATAGTTGTAATAGTTAGTATTAGTATTTGGGTGAGTTGTGAGAACAACTCACCTAGCTATTTTGGAGTGTGAGTGATCCTAGGGATAAGCTTGAGAGATTCATGGAGAGATATATGTGGGATTAAGAGTTGTTGAGGATTGATGTTGACTCCTTATATTAAGGAGAACATCCTCCTATATATTGTGAAGTCTTTGTATAAAATATTATCCCGAATGAATTCAATTTCTATATTATTATTATTCGGTGTTTATTTCTCATATTATAGTGCAGTTTTTAACAGTGGTATCAGAGCGATCTATGCCTCAGGCTTGTTATGGAGAAATAATTTGAGAAGAGGCAACATCATTTAAATGTTTGTCTCAAATCATGAGTTCAATCATTTTGATGAGAATGCTTATAGAATATTTTTATCAACATTATCAATATAATATTCTTTGCAGAACCCTATCAGCTAACACGTTTCATTGGAGTTTCCTTACTTCTTGGTCATTGGCATTATATTACACTTGCAGTTTGGTCTGGTCTTCATTCCCATTGTTTGTTCTGCTCTGGAACCTATGAACAGTTGGTGAGGGACGAGTTTACAACTAAGCCACGCTTCTCAAGGTTCGATGGTCATCAATTGAGCTAGGCGTGAAATCTGCCATTAAATGGAATTCGTCTATGCCCAGAATTCGTGTTCATCTCTATTTATTATTATATCATCTAGAGATTGGTCACTTGATCTCTTTTCTGGAACTGCGTTACAAAGCTTTGGGCAATATGATCAAATTTCACTGCCACATGTACAGATTGACCTGTATTCAAATAGTTTGAACATGTGCCCCCCCTCAAGATCATTCAGATTAATTAAATTCAGTCACTGAGACTTGGACGACAGCCACTTGGGCCAGTCACGTAATTTCAGCCTTGATCATTGACTACAGGTAATGAATTTGGTAGCTCAACACTTGGACATTTTCTTCCAGCAACATTGGCAAATGACATTCTACTACGACTCTCATAATTTGGAAGTATTATTCTTCTCGGATCCCTCCCGAAGCCGAAGCTCCTCATTCTTCCATATTCTTAACAGCTGTTCCATTATCATTTTCCCGAGATAATTGTAAGTGCCTCTTCAAGTCAAGCGAATTTGGTAATGCCATGCAAACTAAAGTCTGTAAAAATATGAGTCATTAGCACGAGTCTTGTCAATTTTGTATTGAGTCGTTTGTAGTAATTTGTCATTTAGTTCCATTTAGTTTGTCTTAATGTCATATATTGTATAACTTTTTAGTAGTGTTTAAAAATTTATTTGTGTTATTAAAGACTATTAATTGTATAGTTAGTGTTATCAAAATTAGAGTCTACAAAGAAAGTATACATCAATTTTGAGATAGTCAAAAGGAGTCGGTTAGTATTGTTAAGTGTTATTGACAAGTAAGTCAATTTGAGTGTTATTGTCAAGTAAGTCAATTTGAGTTAAATTAGATTGACGAGTCTTTGTTGTGTTGTCCGTATTAATAATCATGTATTGTCAAAGTATTCTTTAAGTGTCATCGTATTGTTCAAGTTGTAAAAATTGTCTAGTCAAAAGTGTTTTTGGAGTCTAAATATTTTTGCATCATTAGTTGAGTCATTGTCAAAAATTATTAAAAAAAAAAAAATTTGCCTTACGGATGCATTTTCGGTGTTACCCGACGTCTGAGTTATATTTGAGCTTCATGTTCAAATCCAACCGAGTTAACAACTTCACGATGGAGGAAGGAGGCAACAGAGGAAGGAGGTCAATTAGCGACCTCTCGCTAGCCGCAAGTGACGGGGCCACACAATGGTGTTGTGGCATTTTATTTCAGTTGTGTTTATTTTCTGCAAATAAGAACAGATAATTTATACCTGTTCATCTATTGTAATAAGTAAGCTCCTGCACGAGCGATATTTCCTACATTTTCTCTTGATGTCAGAACATTGCAGAAGATCAAAAACACCAATGTAAGTCAGTTCGTGGATCTTGAAAAGGTTTGTGGGAGATCTAGAAAACCACATGAGGTGGACAATTGATGGGTTCTGTCATGTCAAGGTTTGTGGTAAACCTGTTTAAAACCATGGAAGGAGAGAGCCTTTCTTTTGATCAAGGTCATGAGCCAAGTGGAGGGACTTAGTCCCGCGAGAATTGACGAAATCCCCATTTTTTCCTTGACAAAATATTTTGTCAATGAATTCCAATTTTTGTCACTTAGTGTATGGGTCACTCTCTTTCAAATAGCTAGCGGAGAAAAAAAAAGCCTTCCCCTAGTCTACTTGTAATTCTGCGCAACTCTAAAACAATGAGGTCCCTCACCTCAACATCGTGTGTCATCCTTTGAATGCATGTTGAGATGCTCTCCATGTCTATGAAGTCATCAAAGAAGAAAACTTGGCCTTGAGGTAGTACCTGCCGCATAAATTGGTTGGTTGAGTTGATCATTCCACCTCTTATCAATTAACTTTCAAATGGGACGAAATTTGTCTATATCCCCTATAATAGTTTTGGATTGCCTCTTTGGCCCTATCCATGGTCTCATAAATGTATCTTGTTGGATTTTGCTCCCCATCAAACAACCAAAGGCTTCAACACCTACAAACAAATTAAAGTTACGAACTTACAATTATAGTAGATAGCAAAAAAATTAATTTTAAATGTTGAAAATAAAGAAATCGACTTGAAATTTAAATTGAAGAAGTTATCTTGATAATCTCTATAGCTCTCTTCGCAAATGCATCATCAAAAATTGTCTTTTAGATCCTCTCTATTACCTTTTTAAAAATATGTTGAGTCTAGCCATGCTAAACTCACAAACATCCGATGTAACTATGTCAACAAACTACAAATACTTTGCAACATTAGAAATTTATTTGCAAACTTTGTGAAATCCTCTCACACAAGTTGTTTCCCTTCGTGTGATCTCTCATCAAGTTGAGAACCCAAGGGTGATTATAAATGTATTTTGTGATATTTATGGGATCTTCTACAACCGGTCTCCTCAATCAATTTTGCTTGTCCTGTAAAAAAGTCAAGGCAATGGTTCACAAGGGGTCTAAAAGACCAAATGAGTGATGAGTGTTTGTTATGAAATAGTCTCCCATCCACCACATTTATTGCTACATCATGTGAGTGACAACTTGCAAATTCTTGATGCCCACCTCTAAGACAACCTCCTCTAACATAAAGATTTATTTTTGCATTTTTACCATGTAAGACATCAATTGACTTCGGAAAAAACCATTTCACCATTTGAAGTTGCTAAAAATTGACGGGATGCAATTCCTTCCATCAATCCACCCATCCGTAAGAATGTTGCATCTAAACATTTGACATTGTTTCTTTCACTTTTCCAAAATTAATTTTACATTTCGCAACAAAGATTCTAGAGCAACCTCCCACTTAAGTCATTAGGAAAGGGTGTTTTGTACTCTTTCCCGCAAATCACAATCACATCACCAAATTATTCCAATACAGGTCTTCACCACATTGAATGAAAGGTTAGTATACTATCAATAATTGGCACATGTCTTAATTGCTTCTTGATGTGCCTCCTTGTTCCACCTTGTATCTTCCAAAGAAAGGTTGTACTTCAAGTATGTTTCTAGGTGCAATAAAGCCTTGTGACTAGATTTTGCTCGAACCGGATGAGGAGTATGTGCCTCGCATGCATGGACCACAAATACAGCCCACGTTTTAAGATGCCATATCAACCTTTGTTTCCACTATTGAGGTGGGATTAAGGGTTATGGACCACAACTAGAGCCCACGTTCTAAGATGCCATATCTACCTCTATTTCAACCACCAAGGTGGGATTAATGGTTACTACTATGACTTCTTGTACCCTTGCCCTCTCTAGTTTTTTCGCATCCAATAGTGCCAACATTCCCTACATTTCGTTTTGCCTTATCTATGACATTGAGGCACAACATGATGTTGCAGTGACGAATGCATGCAATATGGTACTTGAAGCAATTGATGCCTCCAAAAACCTTCTTTGATTAGAGCATGCAAACCACACTCCGCATTTCAGTCCATATACAGCATTCTTCCAAGTGGGGTCATTGCTTTCAATGGGACGACCTCAAGGGCAATGGCTTCCGCTTCTTGAGCTTGATGCAAAGCCAAATGCCATCAAATGTTAATAGTTAACTTGCAGCATATTCAAATTAAAAAAAAAAATCTAAACCATACAGCATATGTCGTAAACCCTATGTACACAAAAAAAAAAAACAATTTCATTCATAAATTATGAAGCATAAATTACCAATAAAAATACGGGAATTGAATGGAATGCATTTAAAATTGTAAATCATGTTTAGAAACCTAATATTAACATTGCAAAAGAGCTTACATGGTTGAAAAGAAGAAGATAAACAACTAACCTTGAAACTCAAAATTCCTCAAATCTGATATACAAATCCAATATAAACTCCCTCCAATTTGCTCAGATGGTGTGTGAAAATAATGTGTGGTAAGTGGTCTTTAAAAAGGAAAAATCACGTAAAAAAGTCGCTTTTACCACATCTCACATCTGTCTGCATTTGGCAAGATTTCAACACAGACTCGCAAAGTGCTCATTGTGAGTATGGTCTCAAAATTGTTTGTGAATCGCCCATTACTCTTTTTCCAAAAATATTTGTTTTTTTAATTTCCACAAGTACTCGACAGCTCATCGGGTAATCCAACTATGAATGGAATAATTAGCATTCCATTATTTTTTGTGGAAAGTGCATATATGTGATCTTGAAGGGATATGCATAGGTTTCTCAATAAAATTTACATTATATGTTTCATTTTGATAGTAGGAACTAGGAAAAATGTCCATACATGAGAAATTACAACCAACCCATATTTATACCCATTGCTTCAATTACAACTTGCCCCAACTTTTATCTAATCCATATAGTGGTTCTAACTTCTAATAGTGAACAATAATAATTTGTAACTCCTCTTTCTTCAAATATTTCAATAAGTTATGCCCTTAAACTATTACAATAATAAATACAATGTCATCTTTAAGAACTACATTTTCAATTCTAAAGCGTGTGAAAAATCATCAGGAATACACCAATAACCCACAGTCCAGATTCCAGACCACGTACAGCTCAATGATAAGAAACAACTCAGAGGTTGTTTATATGAGAATCTGTTTAAGGTTTTTCCTGCTTTAAAGCAACTTTCAGGCCTCCATATTTGGTGTTATGTTGTTATACTATATGAAAATTGAAGTTACAAATATGTTTCTTATAGAATAGCACAAAGGACGGGTATCTTTTCTGTTAACTGCTGATCAAAATAATGAAAGAATATAATAACAATAAGATTGAAGTTTTTGTTAACAGCAATTTTCTACTTAAAGTTAAAACAACAAAACTGAGTTAAAGCGTTATTTTGTGTACATACATGTCACTCGAGTCCATAACCATGAACATTATTTTTAACCAAGCTTCCAAATACTTCATTGCGACATGAAAAGAAAATGCAGGTTCATTAAAGCCTCAAGTCCATTTAACTTCTATTGCAGAAGGTCCAATTTCTTGCCTAGTGAGTTGTCTTATATTCCGTAGGATCAGTATGGATGCAATTTCTTCTTTATGATGCAAACCCTACTTACACACATAAGACACTAATACAATTCTTTGCATGTTTGCTGTCTTCCACAAGTCACAATCATTAATAAGGCCCGCAACATCACAGCTCAAATATCCACTTTTCTAATCTAAAATTAGTTTGTAAATATGCAACTTAAAATCTCCTCAAGAGGATAAATCTTGTTGAGTGAGAACAGTCATGAAGAAATTGTCTTTGTAGGCTTTTTTATGTTGCAGAGCATGAGAAGAATCATGAAGGAAATGTTTTTGTTGTTTCTCAAGAAAAGGATAAGCCCATGCATGAGAAGAATCGTGAAGGAAATGTTTTTGTTGTTTCGCAAGAAAATGATAAGCCCATGCATGAGATGATTGCTCTATTGATTTGGTTGCTTAGAAGCATATCACACACAAGAAACGCTGGTTTATTTTTTTAAAGAGTATGCTACAAAATCTAAAATCTATGTCTGAGATCCTATGCGATGGTAGCACTATATTTGTTGAAGGAATTGGCGATGTTAAAGTTTATTGCCAATTGGTGGGACCATAGTTAACGTACTCATACATGGCAGACCAAAAAAAATTGACTCTGCAAATACTCGGCAACTCAAAAAATATCTAAATTTCTTTAAAGAACATAAATTTTATGAGTGAGTCTGCACTCCACCCTAAACTACCCCCCCCCCAAGATAGAATATAGATAGGGAGCAGGGGCCTTGACCATAAATAGAGAGGTGTAGGCTGGGGCAACTATAGCTATATCTAGTCGGGTCGGGCCGGATCTCTATATAGCTAGCTGGAAAGGGCTGGCAGGGGGATAGAATAGATCTTTCTCGGGACATTGACTTCAGGGCATTTGATCTACGCCCCTCTCCAAGGAAGAGGGCTCGAGCAGCAGATAGCAGGGCTCGACCCCTATCTCTATATGGGAGGAGGATATATCGGATATATCTATATGGCAGGGGCAGGGCAGGGCGGCCCCCCAGATCTATATAGTATAGGGCCCCCATAGAGAAGGTCTCTAAGGTGGGGTGGGAGAGCTTACAAAATGTATCAAATGAGTCTGTAAAATGTTGGGGAATTGTTTTCTATTAGATTTGAATAGAAATAGAGTACAAAATCACATCATCATGCAAATACAACAGCCAGTTGATAAGTCTTATGAATTTATGATGATTGCCATTGAATATTATCATAATAAATTGCAATTTATGCATGTTACAAATTACAATAATTTACAATTTCCAATAACTTGTTAAAATAAATAAATCAAAACTACTTAAAAATTAGTGAGTAATCACCGAAAACTCGTGAATAATCACTGAAAAATCGCTGAGTATTCTCCAAATACTTGTCTGGCAGGTTCAGCAAGTTTTTGGGAGTTTAATCGTCTAGCTAAAAATCTAGCAAGTACTTGCCGACTTGGAGAGTACTCACCAAGTTTGTAAACTATGAGTGGGACATACTTGTAATGAAATGTACATATTTTGAGGTGATGGATACAGTGGAAGTACAAGTGTTTATGGCTAATGTGGCACTTTATGCTACTAGGGGTATGATTATCTCAATTCCAAGTATCTTTCTCTATTAAAGATGGTTCATGGCTTGCGCATATTTCCAGAGAAGAAACGTGCATGGCAAGAAAACAACATAGACAAGCCTTTGACAGGAAAATATTGGAGGAAAAGGGTGTGCTGGAGTTCCTACATTGTGACTTAAATGGCCCTCGGAAGACACTTTTATTGTCTGGTGTGAGCTATTTTCTTTTTCACTAATACTTTTTCTCAGGAAACATGGGTGTATTTATTAAATCGTAAGTCAGCAACTTTTGAGATGTTTTAATTTATTGGAGCAGCTGCTGAGAATGAAGTGGGGAAGAAAAGTTACTATGCATATTCAAGAATAAGAAAAAGACTGAATAAACAAGGGCATAAATAACAATAAAATTCATTATAACTACCTTGTACCTCAAATTGAGGCTTTCCAAAGAAAGATGATCTGCAGAGGAAAGAGGTGAAATCACAGTAAGCAATCACTTGTGATCCTTAAATCTAGTTAAGGCTTAGGCTTTAGCCGATGAGATGTATGATAATTGGTTGAATGGGTGGGTTGTTTCAGCCCCACCCAGGTTCGAATCTAGCAGACATTATGTTAAATATCGCCAATTGTAATACCAGTTCATTACTCCGGTCAAAAGCATTTAACCTTAACGAAAGCAAACAAAATAAAAACCTTGTGAAGGATTAGCCTGGATGGACTTCAGATGGTGCCATATCCATTCAATAAGTATCTCCCATGCAAGTTGGCCTGCATGCCTATGATACTGACGACTCCATCTTCACACAAATCGTTGTGTGTTATAAAGGCAGGGGCGCCCGAACCTCACTTTGGGCGATGGGGTCCCTTGTCTATTACACTTATTTTACTAGATGAGAGAACTGAACTGTAGTAGAAATAAGAAACTAAACTAATTTCTAGTTAATACAGTCGAAAAAAGTAAACAAATATGTGACGTATTTTGCACAATCAGATATCCACCAAAAACTTTGATGTTGATGTCTAGTCTTCGTTTGATGTTGACAGTCATTTGATAGTTTAAACCCACACAAACTTTTTTTTAATGCTTATATTTTTGGCAGTTGTAATATGTTTATGGTCAACTATTACTTCAAATTGTTCTAAGATGTAACGTCCCTCTTTAACACGAGCTCACCATGAGACCCTTTTTGCCCTAGATGATTTCCCAGGGGCTTAAAGGGAAATACAAGGGAAGTAGTTTATCATTATATTTTTAAGTTGCTTTATTAAGCCTTGTAATATTTATAGAAAAAACAACTTTAAGTTATAACGATTAATTAGAAGGGGACTTTCTATTATTAAAGTGACTTTATGATAAAGTGTATTCATAAAGATAAAATAGAAATAAGGAAGTCACTTTATAAATTAAAAATCACTTTTAGTCCCACATGGAGCACCCAACTTGGAAAAAGGCAAGGAAAGGTTATAAAAGGAGGTTTGAGTATTCATTTGAGATCATCTTTTGCCAATCTATTTTCTATCATTACATGTTAAGCTATTTGCTTGCATCAAATCTTCTAAGGATGAAAACCCTTAAGGAGAAGGAGCTTTGGGGACGAAAACCTCCAAGGTTTGAAGGTTGGGAACGAAAACTTCTCAACTTTGTGAGGTGGATCCACCCGGGATTCACTATTGTGCTACAGTTCAGAATTTCAGTTATTGGAAGGTTGTTTTTCAGATCTAGGGCATGTTTTGGGGCTGTTTTCAAATTTATTACAGCTAGGGCATCATCTGCAGTCTCTGATTTTCAGGGTTTTTTGTGTTGGGTCAGCCAACAATCAGTTGAGATTCACTTGTGACAGTTTTGGGTTGTATTTGGCAACCATTTTCATGGCTTTCACATCCATTTCCAATTTGATCTACACATTTGGAGATTTCGAGATCATTTTTGGGGGTCTTCCCGTGGGTGGAAAAATCTAAGGTTTGCTTTAATTGATAGCTGCTATTTTTGTGATCATTTTGAGCTATCCTTTGCATTGTCACTCCAAGTATTCCGGGAGATGAAATTTTGAAGTTTCAGCTATTTCCAGGTCTGAAATAAATTAAAATAAATTCATATCCTTGTTAGAAAAATTATTTTCTTCCATGTTGATGTTACTAGAGGTCTCCTAGATGTTTTAAGCCTTCTGGGTATTGTGGGTTGTGGGTATTTTGATAAATAAAGTGAAATTTCATATTGTTGTATTTTTTTGGTAAGGGTTTTAAATAAAAATCAAATTGCTATCATTTTTTTATAAGGGTTCTCTAGGAAATCCAGATTTCTTTATTTTATGCCCTAAGGGGACATTACATAGGATCATCTTTCCACATTTTTATGGCATGGATTATGGACAAGTTCTTAATCAAAACTAAAGATATATTAGCTCAATTTCACTCATACTTTTACTTACAAGAAAATCTCTACCATTTTACGGCAATGTAACTCCTATTACTTGTGACTTCTAAACTAACATTGAATGAAAAAAGCAATTTAGAGTGATCAACTAGAGCAAATGATGAAGCTTCTTTTATTTTTCATTCAATATGTAAAACCTATCTTCCTATCTTTGGGTCCATGCAAATATCCTTGCTCCATAGCTCATGAATACTTTGAAAAGTATTTTCCATCCTTAAGTTAGTTGGAGCTTTCTAGGTGTCAACTTGAATGCCTTCCTTTATAATGACTTGATGGCTCATCACCGCTTTTCGAAAGTCTATTGTTGTTTTGTAGACTTTCGAAAAGCTTTTGACTCCGTACCTTGCATGGCCCTCTTCCAGCGACTCCGAGACATCGGTATTTCTGAGACTCTTGTTATTGCCATCATGCACCTCTATGAGTCCATCCTTGGTCGTCTTCGTACTGCACACGGATTGTCTGATCTCATCAGGAGCACCATTGGGGTTAAACAGGGGTGCCCCTTGTCTCCTACCCTCTTTGGCATTTACATTGATGAGCTGGAATCTTTTCTTCGGGATCACATTCAAGAAGGGGATGGTTGCCTTCTTCACCACGTCTTGATTTCTATTCTCCTATTTGCCGATATTGTTTTACTCGCCTCTTCTCCTGAGGGGCTTCAAAGACAGCTTGATGCACTTGCTTTATTCTGTGATCTTCGGCATTTGGCCAATCATCCGCTAAGACCAACGTCATGGTCTTCAACGGGTTGTGGACATCACACCTCCATTTCTTCTTCAAGGGGCAGGAGGTTGAAATTACTAATACATACACCTACCTGGAAGTCTAGTTCTCAGGGCCTAGATTTAGTATGAGGCACGCTCTTCAGCCGAGGGTGAATAAAGGGTATGGGTCTCTTGCCATTCTCGAGAGACAGTGTTTTCGGCACCACTTCCAAGACGTCTCCTCCAAGATGTTTCTTATGAACTCCCTCATCCGCCCCACTGTTCTCTATGGGTTTGTTGTCTGGGGGCCCTCCCTTTTGGACATAGATTGGGCTTCCCCGAGAGGATTCAGACTCTCCTCCTTCGCCGTTTCATCAGATGCAAACAGATGGTCCCCCAACATATTATTTTGGTAGTTTGGAGCCCGACCTTTCCATCTAGAGACTATATTTGACATATCATCCTTTCTTCACCGTATCAGGAGGTTTGGTGATCTCTCCGATGAGCAGGACAGGTATCCATATCTCGCTTATTGTTCCTCTGTGAGTATTGCCCAGGCTGTGGGCCATTGTTGGTTTGCCGAGACTTCTGCCTTGTTGGACTCAGTTGGTATCCAGATTGATCGTCTCCCCCTTCCAGTATTCTCTGAATGCTCCCAGTCATCTCTTGCCCACCAAGCAAGTGTTGAACAGGTCCATCTAGGAGGATATCTACAAGAGCTTCATTCAAACTACTTGGGTGAACCCCCCTGGGGGTTTGCGCCCTAAGATGTCCTTTTATGCAAAGCACTTTCTTGAAATCAGAGATGGACTCATCATCCGCCCTCAGTACACCTCTCGTCACTGGGTGCATGCCCTCTCGTATACCTCTGGGTCAGTTTCGAGTCAGCTCCCACAGACTTCGGTGCGAGACTGATCACCACATTGATTGGGAGGATAGACTTTGTAGGCTTTGTAGCCTTCATGAGGTGGAGACAGAGACTCATTTCATCTTCCGCTGCCCCATATACTATGAGATCAGAGGACGATTTCACTGTCTCTTTAGAGGGATTCAGACTCTCCCGGTCTTCTTCAGATATATCAACCAGGGTGCCTTGCCCTCTACATTTGTGAGTCTTTGTTGTTACGAGACCAGATTCTTCATCCCCCTCCGAGAGTCATCCCCACGAGACGGATTATAGCCTTCTTTCCGATTCTACTCACTGGTGGAGGTACTAAACGACAGAGCCTTTCTGACCCAAATACAAAGGTGTATAGATCGGTTCGTCCCTGGTTGGACCTTCCCACTTACTCTCGATCACCGCCAACAAATCGGATGCACACACGTACTGCAGGGCGGTCGGCTCCATTCGTCCCCCGGTCATTGTGTCGATCTCGGATCTCAACAGGGGAAGGAGGTTTTGCCCCCTCGTCGGGTTGCCCGATCCATCAGGAGCTTCTTTTCATCGGCCTCTAATGTTAGAAGGGGTGTGGCTATCATTCATGATTAGACCATTGGCCCTCGTTTGTCCCCCCCTTCATTCCCTTCTTTGTTTCCCTCATTTTTCTCCCCTACTTGTTCCATTCCTCGGTAAGCATATGAATAAAGCTTGTTGATTTGTGTTATTTTGTTATTAATTCAATTGTGTTATTGCATGCATGGTTTGTATGTTTTCCACAAATGACTCTATGGGTTGCGTGATTTAAGTCGTCTCTTCACTAAGCATCTTAACCATAGCTATGTCATTTGGTATGAGAGCAAGGTTTTGTTCCTTGAGAGTGGAGGCACGGTAGGTATTGGTGGTTTTCCCCACTTGCAGTGTGAGTACAAAATCATTGCGAATATCTTCCATAGGTAACTATTGCATAAAGGTGCAAGAATTACACAAAAAGCATTGGCACTTTAGAAAACCATTACGCAGACATCTTTTAGAAAGTGATTATTTTGTAGAAGGTGTGAAGGAGAGCGTATGTCACATTCGTTTGGCGAAACACAATGGCACACAACAGGAATGTTGTTGGAGCTTGCCAAATTCAAGGAGTTAGAGTTGAGGATTATGTCAAGTTAATGCGGACTATGTAAACCCATTTAGAGACCATGGAAGCCACACAATGTCGAGGTGTTGTTATGGAAGATCAAAATGATGATGGAGGAAGCGCATGCCACATATGTGAATGAAGAAGAAGAATTGCAAGTTGACGGTCCACAAGACGAGGTTGTTATGCTCAATTAGGAGAATGGGGAGTAATCCTACATTGGAGAACCCAAATTATTCTAGTGGTTTGGAACTAGGAAAGCTCGTTCATTGGGTTACAAAGCTTGAAAAGTATTTTGAGTATGATGACATGGAAGATCCCAAGAAATTCAAATTCGCCGACATTATCTTAAAGGTTCGTGCATCTCTATGGTGGGAGCATATCCAAACAAGCCGAGTGTAAAGAGGTAAACAGAATATCAAGATCCGGGTTGGTTGCGAAGTCAAGACAACATTTTCTTGTGGATTACCACTTGGCCTGTTTAAGAAGTTGCAAAATTTACGACAAAGAGCTTGGTGTGAAAGAATACACTAACGAATTTTACCGACTCACTATTCAAGTAAGACATATGCGGGATGACATGGAGAAAAATCCAAGTATATGAATAGGTTGTGTATTACGATTCGGGGTGAGTTTGGAATGATCCAAGTGAGATCAGTTGGTGAAGCCTATTAGTATGCACTCGAGGCGGAAGAGAAGTTCACGCGCAAAGCAACAAAGTGCTTCCCGCAGAAAGGGTAAAGTTGCACAGGCCGTGGACAAAGTGGTGGCTAAGAAAAGTTTTTGCATCATAAAGGCAAGGTAATTTCAACAACCCATAGTGAAGGAATAGGTAGAGGATAAAATGTTGCGAGGAAGAAGATCCTCGGTCGTAGATGGGGTTAAGGATTTAAGAACACATGTTGTTGGTGTGGAGAAACAAGGATGGAGCTTTTAAGTACCCATACATGCAACATGATGGGATGAAGAATAATGTGAGTGTGCACATTGTGCAAGGTAATGAATATGATGCACAAGGTTTCGAAGAAGACCCCAAGATTAGTGAGGCATTGATGTTAAAGTGCATGTTGTTGAAACTAGTGAAAGAGGAAGTTGGTCCTCAACAAAGGAAGCATTTGTTCAATACAACATGCAAGTTTGGAGTAAAGTCTACAAATTGTTTGGGGATGGTGGCAGCACTTGATAATTTGGTTGCAGACGGAGATGGTGGACAAGTTGGTGTCAAAGAGGATCAAGCATCCTAATCCCTATAAGGTCTCTTGGTTGCAGAAGGGACATCAATTGTTAGAATCGAGTAATGTCTCGTGAAGTTCCAAATTTGAAAGTGTGAAGATGAATCCCTATGTAATATAATGCCCATGGATGCACGTCATGTGCTAATTGAAGGGCCTTGCAATTTGATTGGAAGGCACGACATGATGGACACACAGACACCTAAAAGTTGGTGAAGGAGTACACTCTAAATCCAATGAAGGATAAGGGTGAAAGAATAGTAGCGAGGAGACACATGTCCCCTAGAGACATGAGTTGAAGACAAGAACACATTTCAAAGATGGGATACGGGTACGGAGATATCCCCAAACATGGGGATGGTCGTATGAGATGTTCAACATCTCCTTTCTGTCTCCAAAACCCTAAACTCGCATCTCAACCATAACATAATTAAAAACCTAATGAAAAAACCTAAAAACACAATTTAGCTTATAAAAGTGCCATTTTCTCGGTATTTTCACAAAGAGCATTGCAATTCGGATCTCCAAGTGCAAGGGCAATTTGGATCTAATAGTCAAAGAGTGATTTCAAGCAAATTGCAAAGGTATTTTTATTTCCATTTTGCTTCACCGCCTATACATTTCTTTGTATTTTCTAGTCGTTGCCTATATATTTCCTTCCGTTTCGTTTTTCTTTGTGCTTTGAAAGGGGCCAATGCATTTGTATTGCCGTTGAGCTTAAAGTTTCTCTATCAAACGTGGGGTTGTTTTACCTATCGTAGTTTGTGGAAATCCTGTGCACTTACCTACACGAGATCATGGGAAATGGCCATCTTGTGGCCTTGTTGTTCCGATCGGTAATGCCATAGGATGGCCTTTCTTTTATTTTTTAGCTAATGAAAGATCTTTATTAGGTTACTTTGGTGTCTCAAGATTTTACCACAAATCTAAGACTACCCATGTTTAAAATTTTTGTTCTTTTAAAATAACGGGTCGTTTTGTGTTTTTATTGCTAGAAAATGCCTGTATTGCATCAATATATTCCCAGAGAATCATATGAGCCAATTTCAACAAATACCCAAATGTTGAAACTCATTTTATCCTTTCATCAGGTTTTGTCTGCAGGAAAATTTTTATTTAATTATTTAAAGCCCCGTTTGAAGTAAATTGTGCTCCAATTTAACCCTGTTGAAGTTTTGCATGTCAATATTCACATATACCAGTAGGGTTTTCACCAGGAATGGATCCTGGGCTTTGTGCGTGACTTAAGGAGACGTTTTTCGTTTTTATTAATTTTTGCATGTTTTTCTTTGTGAAATTTTCCTAGGTCAATTCCTTCGCCAAGATGATCTGTTTTCTTGCACAAGTATCCGGAGATCATCTACGGCCGCCATGTCAGAAGGAATCGGCTTCGGAAGTCACTTCTCTTTAAAAAGACGAAGTCGTGCACAAAAAGCCTCTCCTAGGCAAGTCACATTTTATTGGAATAAATGGATTTTATGAAAATAAGAAAAAGATTTCCATCAATGCGTAGAGCTCGAGAAGATATGCACTTTAAAAGAAAACAACACCTAAAACGGAGCTACGAAATGAAAGTTACTGACACATGCAAGTTTTTGCTACTAAATCTTCTGGACCCTTTCCAAAAATGGCAAATTTTATTCCATTCTTGCGTTTTCTTCACCAAAAATCCAAAAAGGAAAGAAATGATGTTTTTATGCGATCCGCATTTTCAAGGCTGCCTTCCGCGTCCAATTTCCACGCTGCCCTACGTGACGAATTCTCATTCAATTTTAAAAGCGAAATCACAATGCAAGTCGCACTTTGGAAAAGAGCTATCTTTCATGCTAGTCACACTTTTTTAAGAAAGACTTTAAGTCGCCAGGTGGGAATTTTGGCAGTGACAGGCAGGCGGGAATTTCTTACTTGCCTAGCAGGGTAATTTTTCCCATGAAGTCAAAGTCACTTAAGCTAATGATGGGAATATTAGAGGTGGCGAGCGCGGGGGAATTTCTTACCCGTCTTACGGGGTAAAAATTCTCATTATAAAAGAAAAATCACTTAGCACGCGATAATTTCTTACACGCCTGTGGGGGTAAAAATTATCATTATGAAAGTCAAATCACTTAAGTGGAAGAAGGAATTTTTAGAGCTGCAGTGCAGGGTGAAAATTTCCATCAGAAGTTGACTTCTTATTTTTAGAATTCACCCTTGCCAAAAAGTGTGACCCACCTTGGGTGAATAACAATGCATTTAATAATATTTATTAATGTTTATTCACCCAATTTTGGCGCCATAAATAGAAGGAAAGTCAATGCATGAAAACAAGCCAAAGAGAATGAAAGTAGCATCTTAAAAAAAAATTAATTAATTTATTTAATGTCACCATGGCAAAGTGGGATGAACGAGGAAACATGCATAGGTTCTAGATTTGCTAAAGTCAATAGGCCCAGATCCAGATCCAGATCTCATAATTGCAAAGGCTTCCGACAAAAATTCATCCTCTTGTTTCTAATGCAGCTCGTGTAGAAGTCAGTGCATGAAAAATTCCTTCCAGGATCTTGTGCATGTGCTCCCAATCTTCCAGTTGAAGCCTTCATTGAATTTGCATTCACCCGGAGTGCTTTCCAGAATTTTTAATTGCTCATATGCAATTAAAAATAAAAATGATGAGTTAGGAGAAGAACTGCAAAAGCTTCAAGGATGAGAAGGAAGACAAGTCAAAGGCAATACCCGCAAGCAAATCACAGTCACTTGCTTCCAGATCCAGCCGCTTCCAAATCCAGTTGCTTCCAGATCCAGTTTGGTGAGAATCAAAGGCAAAAGAAATTGCATGCAAAATATGAAAAAGAGCAAGACTGCAGCTTTCCTCTTTCTTCTTCTTTCTCTTATTTTCTTCGACAAAGTAATTGAGCGATCAATTAAATTATAAAACTTAAGTGATTGGTTTAAAAGTCATTACTTAAAGAAGTCAACTACTTGGAAATAGGTGGCAGACATGCAAAATAGAAGGTTCTATCTTGATTCTGCAAATCATGCATGTCATGCGAGGAATTCCAGAGGGAGATTGTCATTATTTCCTTTACAACTTCCACATGTGTCAGTTCACTAAAAGCTTCTTATTTGTAATTTCCCTCTACATGCTATAAGTAGAGGAAGAACCTACAGGTAAATGATCAAAATTTGTAAGCAGACATTCTTGTGTTCCAAACTTTGTCAGGCCGAAACCCCGATAACTATTTGAAGCAAAAGAATAGAAAGGAGTAAATTTCCGGAGAACATTGTGTCTCGGTGCATTTTGTTTCTAACTTGTTGTCTTAGATCTACTTATAAACTTTGTGTTATTCTAGATCTAGATCTGAAAGTTGCCTTTGCTTATAATTTTGTGTTAATATCTATTGGTTCTATCTATGTGCATGCAATCAACTCTGTAATCTATTGATTGGGTTGCACATCTTCCCTCTTTCTTTCCTGTTTTTATATTATTTCCTTCTTCATTAGATATTTCCTTTCTTTTAACAGTTGCTTACTTGCTTTGCAAAACTATACAACTATAGTTCTTGAGCTACATGGTTAAAGTAATACCCCCAAATAGATACTAGCATATTTAATTGACAAATCTTACACGGGAGCCTCACCGGTAAATGAGGGAGATTTATCTCATGACTACCTAGGTTTTCAGCTATGCAGAAAATCTAGCCAACAGCTTACGATTAGGTTTTCTTGATTTTTAATTTTAATTTCTTTTTAGTTTTATATTTTTGTTTTATTAATTTAATATTATCTATAAATTAATATATTTTTATTATTAAATATTTTTAATATATTAGAGAGTTAACTTAAACTCTTATAATTTTTACAAGATTTACTTTAAGTATTTATAATTTATGTTTTTATTTTTATTTTTATTTTTAAAAATTTAATTTATATGTTAAACTTAATAGATTTTTCAAAATAACATAATACTTGTTTAATTATTATTTTATTAAATTTATATCGATATATTATTTTCATTTTTATTTTTAATAGTATTTTCAAGATCTATTTATTAATAAATTAATAATTTAATATTTGTTATATTTAAATTTGGAGTTTACATTTTTAATGTTTGTCTGGGATGTCAAGATCAAAAGATGGTCTCTTCCGTGTGGAAATATTGTGATCGGGTTGTGACAGGGAAATGGGAGTGGTGGCACATCAATTATCACCTGCAAATTGTGTGGGAAGTTGTTTATGGGTACTTTAATGAGGGTGTGAGCCCTTTTTTTCGCACAAAAGGGAAAGGGATTGAGGGGTGTTCAAATGAGGACGAGAGGTATGAAGTTATGAGGGAACAAGAAAGGGCTGAAGGCAAAGGGCCTAATTTAAGATCTCATGCTTTAGGAATAGTTGAAACTCAAATCCAATGTAGAAGAGGGACTCAAGAAAGAAAATCATACCTACTATGTCTTCTAAACATGTTTCAATGCAAACAGGGTGCAAGGTCTTCTCGTAAGAGACCGAACATTGGTGGTTCAAACCCCATTGGAGACATGTTCAATGTGTGTGGTAGAGATGTAGTTGATGCAGCAATTGCATGTTTCTTTTATGCGAATGGAATACCATTCAATGTTGCATGCTCTCCTTACTACAAGAGAGATGATTCGAGTGATTAGCAATGGGACGAGAGGGGTATAAGCCCCTGGATATGAGAAGCTTCGCATGACTTTAATTGACAAAGAGAAATCAAGGATAGAGGAACAAACTGCACTAGTCAAAAGAGTGTGGCCTACGAAAAATACAACATTGTGATGGGCTATTGGACTGATACTAGAAACTGTCCACTTTTAAATGTAATGGTGCCTTTTTCCAAGGGCCCTTATTTTTTGAAGGAAATAGAATGTCCCAGAAAAGAAAAATCCAATGTTCTGAAGGACCAACTACATTGTGTGATTGGGGAGGAGGGCATTACAGATCTGCAACTTCGGTTGGTAAAATAGATGCCTTGCTAATACAAAAATATATAAATGTGTTTTAGACGCCATGTTGTGTGCATACATTGAATAATGCACTCAAAGATATTTGCCTATTTGAGTGGATTTTGGTGCTCATTGAAAAAGGCAGAAAAATACAAATGTTCATATGCAATCACCACACAAGCTATTTATCGGAAATTTGCCAAGGTGGAACTCCTCAAACCTATAGATACACGGTTTGCTTCTTTCTTCATTCTTCTTGACCGTCTTTATGCGGTCAAAGGGGCCTTATGTTCCATTGTAGTCAATGATACATGGGCAAGATGGAGGCAATCTACATCAAAGACTACAATTGAGGTGAGACAGATGATCCTTGATGATCATTTTTGGGCTGATGTGAAATTTGTTGTTGACTTCATCCAGCCCATTTGTGAGGTGATCCATTTTGCAGACTCAAACAAGCCATGTTTGGGGGAGGTTTATGAAGAAATCGATTCCATGTGTGAAAGAATAAGAAAAATCACAAACTTAAGGGATCGTTCTTTGTATCCTTTGATTGAAGAAAAAATACATGGAAGATGGAACAAACTTAACACACCTCTTCATTGTGCTACCTACACTTTAAATCCAAAGTGGTATGATACAAATGTCACCCAAAAGAGGGCTCCATATGAGGACAGAGAGGTGATGAAGGGATTTTGGGCTGCAATAAAAAGATTTATGGCTAAGGAGAGGAGGCTTCCACTATCAAGTCTCAATGGAATAGGTTTTCATGTGGGCGTAGTGAGTTTTCTACAGTGGAGGCCTTGTATGATATGTGTACAAAGGACCCAATAGAGTGGTGGTGGAACCATGGCAGTGAAGCACCTAAATTGCAATCATTTGCAATATGATTACTCTCACAAGTTGCCAGTTCTTCATCTTGTGAGAGGAATTGGAGTACTTATGGTTTCATTCATTCATTGAAGAGGAACCGGTTAGGGTCAAAGAAGGCAGAGAACTTGGTCTACATTCATAGCACACTCCATCTTCTTTCTCGTAGAGACCTCGGTACAAGGAGGGTCCTTCAGCGAAATGGGACCAAATTCCATCTGATGGAGCAGCAGACATAGCCTTGGAAGATGAGGGGTTTGAGGCAAATGGCCTCAATGATTTACCTCTTGTTCAATTGCCTACAGAGGAGCTAGAGCTTGAGAGTGATGTGTATCTAGAGAGCATCCTAAAAGAGGACTTAGAGGCAGATAGCATTGCTGATGCAGCAGCTGCAAAGATATAATTTAGATTCACATTTATATTTTTTATTTTAATTTTCACATGCCTATTTGTCGGCATTTCGGTGAGTTACAATGTAGTAATGTACTCTTCATCCTAAATATGATGATATGAAATATCAATATAATTCTGATTCGCAATTAGTCTTGTGCCATTGCAGCACTGCTTATCCTATGTGGACATCTTGATCTGATTTAATAATTTATTAATTATTTACTTAGCAATTTCTTGAATCATATTCTTTACCTTAAGTTTTTAACTTTTTATTTTCAAAAACATTCATTATTCTCTGAATATAGATAATTAGTGTGTGTGTGTGTGTGTGTATACACACACATGTGCCATCTCGGAGTACCCATTTCCTATTTTTCGAAAATCATGCATATCAGTACCTGTACCTATCTCCTAGTAACTATGGGTGAATAAGTAGAGTCAGGACCTAGGATTTTTTTGTTGTCAGGTAAGCAATTCTTGAATGAAGTGAAGCTGAACAGTGTGTTTTGCGCTGATTGTAAAGCCCGCACAAAGTGTGGTCAAAGTGGTGGAGAAGGATGAATCAACGCCGTGGGAAGTAAAGGAGATGTTGGGAGAGTTTCTGGAGGTTGTTTCTAGCTAGTTGCCAGCAGGGCTACCACCTATGAGAGACATTAGTCACTTTATGGATTTAATTCCAGGTTCGAATTTGCCACACAATGAAACTTAAAGGATGACACTACAAGAGAATGCAAAGATACAGAGACAAGTTGAGAAGTTGTTGAGTAGAGGCCTAATTAGAGAGAATTTGAGCCTATGCCCAATACTGTTGGTTCTAGCGCCAAAGAAGCGTGGTGAATAGCAGACGTGTACAGATTTGAGAGCCATCAACAAGATGGTCATCAAGTATAGATTCTCATTGCCGCGCATGGATGACATCATGGATTGTTTGAGTGGCACGAAGCACTTCAATAAGGCTGATCTGAAGAGTGGATACTATCAAATTTGCATTAGAGGAGGGAATGAATTGAAGATTGCGTTCAAGATGCAAGAAGGATTGTATGAGTGGCTAGTTATGTCATTCAGTTTGAGCAACGCACCAAGTACCTTTATGAGGTTGATGAATGAAATCCTAAAACCATTTTTGGGCAAATTTGTGATCGTGTACCTTGATAATATCTTGATATTCAGCAAGACGCATGAAAAGCATTTGTTACATATAAGACAAGTGTTGCAACAATTACGTGAGGAAAAGTTGATGATTAATTTGAAGAAATGCAGTTTTATGCAGGAAGAGTTGGTGTATCTAGGATTTGTGATTTCCAAAAAGGTCTAAAGATGGATCTAGAGGTGGTTTGCGCACTAGTGGATTGGCCATCACCATGTAGTGCTTTTGAAGTAAGGAGTTATCATGGGTTAGCTAGCGTTTACCACAAGTTCATAAGGGACTTTACTAGAGTGTATGTGCCTATCACATAGGCCATGCGAGGAGATAAGAAAGGCTTTGTTTGGAGCCGGTGCGGAGAGGACAACTTTCAAGAGCTGAAGAGGAAGGTGCCAGAGCAACTAGGGTTGGCATTGCCACATTTTTCTTAGGTATTCCACGTTGATTGTGATGCAAGTGGTTTAGCCATTGGTGCAATGCTAAGTCAGGAAGGAAGACCAATAGCATTTTTAGTGAGAAGTTGAATGATGCAAAGAGAAAGTATAGCGTGTATGATCAAGAGTTCTATGCAATTGTGCAAGCACTCAAGAAGTGGAGGCACTACTTGTTACCAAAGGAATTTTTGTTATATATTGATCATCAAGCATTACAGCTTATTAACATCGAGGAAGTTGAACCGAGGTATGTAAAGTGGGTTGAGTACCTATAGGGATACACTTTTGTGTTGAAGCATAGAAGTGGCAAGTCTAATAGAGTTGTTGATGTGCTAAGTAGGCGTTGTATGTTGTTGACAAAGATGAGAGTTGAAGTAGTGGGTTTTGAATCCATGAAGTTGTATGCACAAGATGAATACTTTAGTGAAGCATGGAGAGTGTGCGCAACACTTGCAAGTGTTGATAGGACACCATGGTTGGATTTCTTTGTGCAAAAAGGCCTTTTGTTTAAGGGTAACCAGTTGTGCATTCCTAGATAATCGATGAAAGGAGAATTTGGTGAAAGATAAGCACAATAGTGGATTAGCGGGGCATTTCGGTCTAGATAAGACATTACGTAGTGTAATTTTCCTTTTTCCCGCTTGAGAGTTGATATTTGGTCTTCTTATCATTCCTTCTCTGTGGCAAAGAAGAAAAGATGGAGAAGAACCTTGAGCATCTTTATGATATGTTTTTCTACTAATATTTTATATTACTTTAGTGTTTCACTTTCTTATACAGGTTGGCCTTGCTTTTTACATTTTGGCGCCAATTGAAGGATATAAAAGGAGATATAAGGCACCATTTGCTATCTAGACTTGGGCGCATTTCTTTTTATTGGAGCATAGCTAGCTAAGAGCTACTTGTTCTTGCATTTTAGGACGAAAACCTCCTTATGTGACTTGCCTAGAAAGACGAAAACCCTTCTCCATGGCCTAGGATCAATAATAGAGGCTGATTTGGAGAGATACTTGTCATTTCTAGCTTGTTATTGATTTATTAGGGGTGGAGCGACCTACCTTGGGTAGGGTTTTGAACATTTGGTGAAGTATTTGAGAAATTTGGATTGATAATCTGATTTGTAATATTTTCTAAGGCCGGAATCTGAAGTTTGGTGATTTTTGGGGTTTCTATGCCCTAGATCTATAATTTTCTTGTGGCTGCAATATTCAGTTCATAATTAATTTCCAGCAGTGAGTTCTTCAGTATTTCTTTGTGTTTTTGGCTCTTAATATTCCATAAAATACATATAAAATTGTGGCAAGTGGTTTCAAGGTGTTTCATGGTGTTTTTTGGCATATTTCATAGTAGATATAGTCGCTGATTTTGCATTAACAGTCTGCTGCAATATAAAATTCAGATCTGCATTTTGTGTGTGTGGTTAAAACCCTTGAAAGGGTCATTACGAAGCTAGCGGAGAGTTACTTTTGGCCGCGGATGTTTGTAGATGTGCACAAGTTTGTGCAAGAATGCAAGGTATGTCAATTGGCTAAGGGGAAATCTCTCAAGGCAAGGGTTGTATCAACCTTTTCCATTGTGAAGAAGTCGTGGGAGGATATTAACATGGATTTTGTTTCGGGTTTTCCCGAGGATGCGAGAGGGATTTGATTCCATCTATGTTGTGGTGGATAGATTCTCTAAGATGGCACATTTTGTTGCTTGCAGGAGGACTAGTGATGCGACTAACATTGCAAATATATTCTTCGAGGAGATTGATACCACATGGTTTTCCGCACAGATTGTGTCCGAGGGGACAATAAATTTGTTGGCCAATTTTGGAGGACATTGTTGAAGAAGACGAATACAAAGTTACAATTCAGCTCAACATATCACCCGTAAATTGATGGACAAAAATAAGTGGTGAACAGGAGTCTTGAAGACTTGCTTTAAGGTGTTTGGTTAGATAAGCCAAGAACATGGGACTTAGCGACTGTGCAAGTAGAGTTTACACACAATAATTTAGTTAATCGGAGGATGGGGAAGACACCATTCTAGATAGTGTATGGTAGAAACCCACAAGGAGTGGTAGAGTTGAGAGAGTTGCCACTTGATGGAGTGTTGGACTGGAAGATTTTACGTAATATATTGAGTAATTGCATTAGCAAGTGTGTAGCCGATTGAGGAAGATGAATGCATAACACAAGCAACACTAAAAAGGTTGGAGATATGGTCTTAGCCCATTTGCGGAAAGAAAGGTTTCCTCAGGGAACATATAATAAGCTCAAATGGAAGAAAAAGGTGTTGAGGAAGTTTGCATAGAACGCATATGAGATTGAGTTGCCAAAAGGCATTGATATCTCAAACATATTCAATTTGATAGATCTGTATCCATACCATGTAGTGCGAGGAAGTGTGGAAGCTAGAAATTCAAAAGATGGTGGGGGTGGATTGGAGAGAACAAAAACCAAAAAGAATGTGCGAGGAAGCGGAAGAAGTAATTGACACTAGGATCAAGAAATGCAAAGGAAAGAGTACAAGGAGTATTTGGTCAAGTGGAAAGGGAAGAATATTGAAGATGCAACTTTCTTAAGTGTTATGGATGACACAAAACATGGCAATTGGATTCCTTGAGCGGGAGCTCAAATTTTCAAATTACTTGTAGTGTATACTAAAAGAGCATCCGGGTTCACAGAAATCCTGGACCAACAAAAATAGTTTGAACAGTTTGAATCAGTTGTTTGCATTTTTTTGCATTTTGTGTTGTTGGTTGTCCGACGGAGTATTGTGCTACATTTTGTGGAGTGTGCAAGCTTATTGCACAATGTCGGTATAGTTCGCAATCCCATTGCACAATGTCTAGTCTTGTGCAATCCGTGCAAGTCTATGGGGTTTTGCACAAGCCACACAACTATTGGAATTTTGTCTTACAAGCATTGACGGATAGGCGTATGCCGGAAAACACTAAGTGAGCCGCATAATACTACAAAATTGAATTTGACGCCTTGTGAAGTACTATTTGAAGCTACAAAAGACTACAAAGTTGTTTGCGAAGCTGCGAAGCAATGGAGAATAATTCAATCCGTGAAAACTCGTAAAGGCCGATTTGCATTTGTACTAGGTCCTTTGGACCTTACTTCATATTAGTCTTAGGTATTGAGTTTGTGGCATTGGTTGCCTATATAAACAAAGCCCAATTGCCTTAAAGAGTCAATTTTACAACTCAATAATTGATGCAACCATAAAACTCAAAGCGAGTAGATGAAGATGTAAGTAGATTGAGTACGATCTGTTGAGACCGCATCATTGGTGATCGGTTTGCGTATGTGTTATTTCTCGTTAAGTAAATGAATAAAGATTTTTGATCCGTGTTATTCCATTGTTAATTCAATTGTTGTCTTGTGCGTAATGTCCCTTTTTCGAATTAGTTCCAATTGAAGACTTCTTGCCATTTTTCTTCTCATGGCCAAGAAGAAATTGAACAAGGGAAGTCCTTGGGTTTCATTTTTGTTTTCTTTCATTGTTATTAATGTTTTTCTTTTGTATTTTCCTCCCTAAGGCAGGTCGGCTGGGTTGGAGAGCTCCCAAAGTGAAAATAGAAAATAAAGCAAGCTTCCCAAGAGGTCAGTCTTGGGGTAATTCACCCCTTAGACCTTTGGCGCCACCAAAGGGGTATAAGAGGAGTCGCATAGGCTCATTTGCATCATCAATTTTGGCATATATACTTTTCTACTTGGTTCTAGGGCTGATTGCTCTAATCCAACTCCACTAAAGGGAAAAAATCCATTAGTGTGGCATCCAAGGAGGAAAAAACCCTTCCTTGTGGCATATTGGAGAACGAAAAATTCTCCAAATTGGTGGTGTGAAGGCAAATATTGAAGACCATCTTGTTGGTTTGCAACTAGGGCATCAAGAAGAAGTTATTTCAAGAGTTGTTGCAATGTTTGCAGCCCTAGGAACGACTAGGGTTTTGGGTACCTTCTAGGCACGAAACATCATTATTATTTGATATTCAGATTTTTCATATTTTTAAGCTCGTATCTTCCATATTTTGTTATTGTTGGGGTTTGGAGACCTCATTTTTAGCTATTTTTGTGGACTGCACTTCTTGTTAAAATATAGAGCATTATATAGAATGTAATGCGGTTATGTATTTGTTATTTGGTTGTTAATTGTTAAACCGAATTGTAACCACCTCTTCACATAATAAATTCACCCTACCTGAATCATTCGATGCAGTGCAGTTTTGTGCATTCAACCTTCTCTCGTATTTTTCTTCTCTTTGTTCTCTTTGCATATGCTAACATTGGTATCAGAGAGACAAAGGTTTGCAGCCCAAGGAAGCCCTTGAAGGGTACAGGAGAGTGCAAATGGTTTGAGGAAGCCTAGCCGCAGTTTGAAAGGGCACAAATTACTTGTGTATATAGTCATGTAGGAAAAACGATTCTGAAAGTCAAAGCATGGCTTATTTGCATTTTCAAGGACAAAGAAGAAAGGAGAAACGTCGAACCGGTCGAGAATACGATCATTAGGGCATTCACTGTGCCCATAACACGTGGTTCGAGGGTGTAAAGTCGAGGGTTTGTTCTAAGGAAAATACATGGGCAGGCAAAGAAAATATGTTTCACAATGGCAAACAAATTCACAAATTGGGAAAATTTGTGAGGAGTTTCGAGCCTACATGAGGAGAAAGAAAAACGAGGGCATTCTCTCTTTTGCTTCTCTACTGGAAATCTTTAGTGGTGGTTTCAGTTCTATGTTATCTTTATCGTTATGCTTTTCCAACTTTAGCGTTGCTTAAAGTGTTGTAGCTATGGCTTTGTTTGGTGGGTGAACGGAAAAATGTGACTTAGGTTCAAGTCCCTCGAGTCAAATTGTTTTCTAGAAACGAGGACCACTCGCATATCCATTCGAGGAAAAAGCAAGGTGAACAATCGTGTGGCTTGGTACATAATAATATTTTTAATATAAGCAAATATAGTTCAAGGGGTGATTTGCATAATTAAATACTATTTACTGCAGTAAGTCATATATTATTTTATTATTTCCTTTACTTTCGAATAATAAAATGGCAAATATTTCACACTTGACTTTGTTGGAAATGCAAAAATTAACGGGCACTAATTTCAATGTATGGAGCCATAAGATTTTAACGCTTGCAGAATTTCATGATTGTGATAAAATAATCACGGATAGTGAAGCTCGACCAACGACAAAGCGTCATAAGGAAGCGTTATTGCTTCTCAAGTTGTTAGTGTCAAATGATATGATACCGGATGTGCGGAATGCCACTATGGCAAGCATGTTGTGGGACAATCTGAGGGATAAATATCAGACGTCAAAAAAGAGTCAGGTGTTATACCTGAAGAATATGCTCTTTTCCGTAAAGTTACAAGGTGGATTGTTGTCTGAACACCTACTTCGGATGAAAGACCTCCGAGACCAGTTATCTTCCATCAACAAAAAGGTGGACGACGATGATATTGTGGCTCTGGTTCTAAACAACTTACCTTCTTCATCTGAGTCATTTGTGGAGGCACTCATTTAATGGCTAAAATTCAAACACTCGCGTTTGACAAGGTGAGTTCCTACATGTTGCAAAAGGAGCGGAGACAAATTCAAGCATAATCTAATTGTGACCAATTAGAGAGTGCTCTTGTCACTCAGTCAAAAGGAAAGTGGAGACGTCATTCTGGTGAGTCTTCCACTCGGTATCAAGTCACATGCTATTATTGTCAAAAGGTTGGGCACCTCAAGAAAGATTGTCGGAAGCGGAAGTATGATCTTTTGCAATAGAACAAAAAGCCATGTGATGAGGAACATGTGGCAGCAATTGCAAAAGGATAGGATTCGGATGACACGCATGCTCTTTATTGTCTTACAGACATCATGCTCGCATGACAATGGTACTAGTTGTTGGATCATTGACTCTAGTGCATTTGCACACTTTTCATGTCACAGGGACTGGTATGTTTCATTTACTACAAATATATGATGGAGAATCACTTGTAGTAGAAGGGATAGGGGATATATGCATTGTATTAAATAATGCTCATAAACTGCTGGTACGGAATGTTTGATATGTACCTTCTTTACAAAAGAAATTTCTATTTATTCAAATCGACTCGAAAATCCCAATATTTTTGTGGATTTATGTGGGAAGAAGTGTATTGTTTTTGATATGAAACAGAGATGGATGATTGCCCTTGGTATTGGGCAAGGTGGCCAATACCGACTTGTTGATCCTGCTATGATCAACATGAGTGCAATAAGCTACAATGCCTTGGGAGGAGGAAGCCATTCCTCACAGATATGTTGACTTGGATACAATCAACCTACATGCACCTATTATAGAGGGAGTATCCACTATACCATATGTACAGTGGCGGACATGCCTTAGGAGAATGGATTTCTTCATTTGGAAGAAAAATGTGTTGTGGATGGAGACTCCACCATTCTAGATGCACCGACAGTGCATGATGAGATGCCCTGTCAAGCCACTCACTCAGAAGTACTTTCTCGAAGGACAGTAGAGTATGAATGGTTTGCTCATCGTGTTGTGAAAGATCTTTCCCAACAGAGGGGGATAAATGAGCAAATAGATCGGAAGGAGGAGTTGGTTCTCACTCCTACTATTGCGGAGATGGTTATTTCTCCCATTCTGAGACGGAGATGGTTATTTCTCCTACTATTGCGAGTTGGTTCTAACTCCTACTGCACAGATGGTCACATTTCTCTTCTTGAAAAGGTTGGATGAGCACTACATGGTGTTGCAAGGACATGATCAAGGTGACTTCAATCACAGGATAACCGAGTTTCTATCAGAATCCAAAGCGAGCTACACAAGCCTGGAACAAATTTTTCAATCCACCTCTTTGAGGTTCTGATTTCAGCACTGGAGATGGGGTTGACACTCTCAGCCATTGATGATTCATCATTGGTCAATGAATCACGTAACAAAGAACCAGTGGACCACTTGCCATATCTTTTGTTCACATGACCAGATTTTTGTTTTGCGGTTCTTCTCCATTCGACAACCGCAACACAATCATGGACTATTGATTTTGAAGTACAACCTATGGCACAGTCTATAGATCTAATGACTAAACATATGGGCTTTAGGACATTTGTAAAATTTTGGGACAAACTTGGTCTTGTTTCAGTTTAGTCATTAAGAGGGGGTGTTAAAATATAGAGCATTATATAGAATGTAATGCGGTTATGTATTTGTTATTCGGTTGGTAACTGTTCAACCGAATTGTAACCACCTCCTCACATAATAAATTGCCCTGCTTGAATCATTCGATGTAGTGCGGTTTTGTGCATTCAACCTTCTCTATATTTTTTCTTCTCTTCGTTCTCTCTGCATATTTCAGCACTCTGGAGATGGGGTTGTGATCTCAGCCATTGATGATTCATCACTGGTCAATGAATCACATAACAAAGAACTAGTGGACCACTTGCCATATCTTTTGTTCACATGACCAGATTTTTGTTTTGCGGTTCTTCTCCATTCGACAACCGCAACACAATCATGGATTGTTGATTTTGAAGTACAACCTATGGCACATTCTATAGATCCAATGACTTAACAGATGGGCTTTAAGACATTTGTTAAATTTCAGGACAAACTTGATCTTGTTTTTGGTTTAGTCATTAAGAGGGGGTGTTAAAATATAGAGCATTATAGAATGTAATGCAGTTATGTATTTGTTATTCAGTTGGTAACTGTTCAACCGAACTGTAACCACCTCCTCACATAATAAATTGTCTGCATGAATCATTCATGCGGTGAAATTTTGTGCATTCAACCTTCTTTGTATTTTTTTCTCTTTGTTGTCTTTGCATATGCTAACACTTCTGCTGTCATAAAATAAATTGCAGCTGGGTAATATTTCAGATTTGGCATGGTAATGGTTCCATTAATTATATATAATTTGGAGAAGCATTGGTATATTTAATTTCAGCTTGTTTGATGGGTGTTTGATGCCCTAACATGCAAATTTCAATTCGCTGCTAGGGTTTCAAGTAATATTGGATCTGTTATAAAAATCAGATTGCATTCAGTTTGGGGTTTGTGTGATTTCCTTGTTTGTGTGTTTCAGCCCTAGAAAGGGATATTACATTGTGTGCATGGTTTGTATGTTTTCCGCGCGTGATTAAGAGGGTTGTGTGGTCTAAGGCAAGCCTTCACTAAGCACCCTAACTACGTCTGAGTCATATTTGTAGTTTGTTGGCACCATTGAAGTAAATGTTTGTGAGTGAAGCATGTGTAAACTCGCCATATTCAAAATAGATGATGGGGAGAGAACTGCAAAGAAATTTTTGACAATGTATTTGCGAAGACAACTACGAGAGATCATCAAGGTAACTTCAAACTTCAATTTAAATTTCAAGTCGATTCTTTTATATTCAATATTTAAATGTAATGATATTTACTTTAATTGTAAGTAACTTTAAAGTTTAATTTGTTTGTAGGTAATGGACCCTTTGGTGAAGATTTTGCATTTGGTGGCTAGGGAGAAAAAGCCAACAGGATACATTTATGAGGCCATGGATAGGGCCGAAAAGGCCATCCAAACCTCGTAGTCAAATTCAGTCCCTTTTGAGAGTTAATTGATTTAAGGCAAAATGAAAAAATCAACTCCACCAACTCATTCATGTAGTGGGGCCCTACCTCAACCCCAAGTTTTTCTTCTCTAATGACTTCGTAGATGTGAATGAGGAGGTTATTGAGAGGATGACACCTAAGGTTGAGGTGAGAGGCCTTATTATTTTAGAGTTGCAAAAATATAAGCAAGCTAGGGGAGGCTCCTTTCTTCAGAGCTAGCTATCCGAAGGAGATCCACCCAACCACTAGGTAAAAAAATTGGAGTCTTTACTTATATCTTACAAGTTACAAATTTACAATTATTAATTACTTACAAACTTTTGAATATTTTATTTTTAAGTTTTCGGTGGGAAGATTGGGGTGAAAATGCCCTGAATCTTTAAAAGTTAGCCCTTTAAATTTTATCTCAACCTTTTAGCACTTCTATATGTGAATGCAATCAACTTTGTTTGAGGCCATTCACATGAAGAAGCGCAACAAGTTGACTCAACAATGCCTCAATGACCTAGTTTTTATGCAATACAATCTTCGGTTTTGCACAAGAAAGGTGGAGGATACATCACAAGAGCCTATTGATTTAGATGAGATTTATCCATACAATGATTGGACTATGTAAGAAGAAGAGATTGTCATGTTCACGTAAGATGAGATTGTTGTTTTCAAGAGGGAAATTGTGGAGGGTGAAGCAAAAGCGGAGATTGGATTGGACGACATCATTGTAGATGATGTCGAACATGAGGCAGAGGAGTCACTACCATCTAGTCCAAGGTGGAGCTGTTGTCGCAACCTTCTAGGAGGAGCCAACAGTCGAAGCTCAATGTAGGGACTAAAGCCGCTAGACCTTCTCCCAAGTTTTCAATAGAACGGAGAAGAGGAAATTGTAAACTATTGTAATTTGTAAATTGCATTTTGTAAATTGCATAGATATGCAATTTATGATGATGATTTTCAGTGACAATCGTCATAAATTCAAAAGAGTTATCAAAGGTTGTTGTATTTGTGTGATGATGCAATTTTGTACTCTATTTGTATTCAAATCTAATAGAAAACACTTATCCAACCATTTGCACTCATTTGATACATTTTGTAACTGTATTTTGCATAAACTTTATGTTTTTTTAAGTTAAGTATTTTCTGAGTCACTTTTTTTGTTCTACTGAGTATTTTCCGAGTGCTGGTATGTGAACTATGGTTCTATATGCTCTTCCTGATTATTATCTTAAACTAAAATATCATCTAAGATTACAGCCAAAAGTTACCAAGCAGCACCAGAATCATAACATTAACAGCCCTTTCTTATATAATATTAAATAATCACAATAATACCTGTTGTGGAAAATCGCCATTTTGCATCTGTGAATTAACAAGTAAAATTGCTGCACGATGAAGAGGTTCTGAATCTCTTTCAGCCTGAGTTAATATCAAAGAAAAAGAGGCCTATTTTAGTATTACTGAAATTATAATCCAGCAAATTAATTCTAATTATCTGAAACAAAGTGATCGTAGATTGCCATATTGGCAATCAAACAAACAGAATTGTAAGGTAAAACGAGATTACAATGTTTAATTATTGGATGCTTAACATTTTTCAATTCCAAGAAGAAACTCGTGAGATTCATAATAAATAGGTGTGCTGCAATAATGTTCCTTTGCGCAGATTAAAAGATGTCACACCCATGTTGAATGTTCAGTCAACAATGCAATCATGGAAAGGTAATACAATATATGCAGTCAGATGTTCTGTCTGTCAATTACCCACATTTGAGAAGATAAGAAAGGTAATCAAATTATAAGCTATTATGAAAATAGTTGCTCTCATTGCCAAAATATATAGCGCTGTATCGGTAAGGATGTTATTCAAATTATTGTCTTGACCCAGGCGTTGTTTTCATTATTGCAAGCCTTCTATTCCAAGAGAAATAACATTTTTGTTTTCTTTTGTACAGAATAAAACATCATTCACCTAACAAAATCAATTTCATAGATAAGAACTTTATCTATATACCTGACCAGCACAAATAAGAGCTAGCATAGCCCATCCTGTATGTACTATGTGTGACCTTCCACCTTCCAAGTGCGTATACACCTGCGTCAACAATATAAGTTCCATGTAATTGAGGATTGAAAAGTATTAAAAGTGCATTGATATATCTTTCAGGTAATATCAGAAAAGATAAGTGAACCACTCAGTCACAGAAAAAAAGGGTATCATGAAGAACCAATGAAAATGTTCAAAATGAAGCACATTGATATATCTTTCATGTAATATCAGAAAAAATAAATGGCACACTCTGTGATAAAAAATAATATATCATCTAGAAGGTACTCAAATCAATAACAATGTTGAAAATGAACCCACAAGGAAGGTGAATATAACTTAAAGAAAGCTACATGAACTCGGATGTTCAAAATGGCAGACATGGCCCGATAAATTCACCTTTTTGTAAGTTATCTGCTGTTAGCATGTTTTATTGCCCAAATTGTCAAAAGGCTTCAGAACCAACCCATCATCACCTTCTTCTAGACTTCCCACTTGCCATGAAAATATGGGAAGAGTTGGATAGGATGTTTGGCAATCATGGAAAAAAATGCAGACTCTTGAACAATCCTTTCAAAAGTGAAGACATCTTTCAGCTGATATGCCTATTCTTCATCAAATAGCACAGACAGCTCCTACCCACATAGCCTGAAAATTTTGGAGGACTACCCAGAGAAATTTTTGTATATCATAAGTGCTGCCATGTGTGTTTTCCCTGAAAACAGGGATGATGGACTCACCAAGCATGAACGTTTGCAGGATGACACAGAACTGGAACATCCCTTTCCACTCTAAAATGCGGTAGTCGTCTATTAATCATAAACCCCAATGGGTTCCCCTACAAAAAGGATGGCATAAACTCAATTTTGATGGGGGCTAAAAACAATCTGGGGCATGCAGGAATAGGGGGATTGTCAAAGACGAACAAGGTAGCTTTTCTCAAGGATATAGGAACACAAATTAATAGCTTAGCAGAATTGTTAGCTTGCTACCGGGGATCCATTTGGCCAATAAGACAGGAATTTAAAAAAATCTGGAGGAAGGTGACTCCAAAATTATTATACAAATGATTAGCCATGCTTATAAATACCAAAACCACCCAGATGGAAAAGAAGAGAAACAGTTCAATTGGAGAATGTCAACCACTATAAAAAAAGATATAATCCAGTTACTAACCAAATTTCAAGATTAAAAGTTGGACCACACGCCCTGGATATAGCAATACGATGGTGTATAGATTAGTTAACATCGCAATTTCCCAATTCAGGAACCAAGGGATTCAAATTTGTGTTTATCCTGAAATCCTTCCGAATCAAATTAAAAATATTGTGGACTAATAGCACACAGTCACAAAAACCACAAGCAAATGATAAACCAATCATATTGTTTGGACTATAGTTTTCAAAAAAAAAAACAATCATATTATACTCTTACAAAATAATTTTTCATCTTTATTGTTGGTTATAAACTTATTCTCCTTATCACACACCCTTCACATAAATCAAGACAACATGATATCAGCATACTCATAATTGTGGTCAATTTAGCTGTCTATATGTCATGTCAAATATTTTTTATTTGTAACATCTCTTTCAATTTACAATTATTTGTGACATGATTGTACTTTTACTACTATATTTAATGTTTATTTACTTACAACCTGAAACCTGATTTGACTAATATAACAATAGTTTAAATTTAACCATAATTACCTAAGACTCCGGGACTATGGTTGGACTTGGAACAGTTATGTGATAGTTCATAACTGAAAACTACCAACTAACGTGTGTGCCTACAAATATTCATTATATTCAACAAACCCCCCAATGACTAAACCGGAAACAACGACAAGTTTGTCCTGAAATTTTACAAACAAGAGAGGACCAAGATCTTAAGTCATTAGATTAGCAAGCTGCTCCTTAGGACGGAAGTAAAAATGTTATCACCAAAATCAACTAATTCTCGAATATAATGATGATGAATCTCAATATGCTTGGTGCGAGCATGATATACAGGATTCTTGACCATCTTCAAGTACACCTTGATTGTCACAAAAAATGGAAAGTGGAGTAGGTGTAGTCTAAGGAAGTTAAAGATCAAGGAGAATCCGATGAAGCCAAATTGCTTCACAATTGGCATTGACAATTGCCTTGTATTCTGCTTCAATGGAAGAGATAGCCACAATGGGTTGAAGCTTACTCTGCCATGAAACAACTCTTGAACCGAAAGAGAAGATGTATCTAGTGGTAGATCTCCGGTATCCATTGAACCTCCCCAATCAGAGTCTGTATAGCCAAAGAGTCTAAAATTTGTGACTCTAGTGATAGAGAATGCCAAAGTCAAGAGTACCTTTGACATATCGAAGAACTCGTTTTTCTGCTCCCCAGTGTGTGAGTTTCAGTTTAGACAAAAACGAGAAAGATAGCTAATAACAAAACATATGTTCGGTTGGGTGGATGTAAGATATATCAGGCTGCCCACCAACTATCTATAGAGTGATTCATCTAGCCGGTGGTGAATCATCATGAGTGATAACTTCAGCCCAACCTCCATAGGTGTAGAAGAAGGATTACAATCAAACATCCTAAACTTCTGCAACAAATTTATAGCATACTTGATTTGAGCTATGAAAATCAAATGATCATGTTGCCAAAATTCTACACCTAGGCAATAGTGTAGGAGGCCTAAATCAGTCATGTCAAAAGCAACACATAAATCTGATTTTACTCGTTGAATAGTAGTGGCCCCACTACCTATGATGGCAAGATCATCAACATAAACAATAAGTATCACAATGTCATCACCATTGCTTTTGACATAAAGATTCGAGATCAAAAAAACTTCTTCTGAATCCGGAATCTTGTAGGTGTTGATCTATTTTAATATACCAAGCTTGAGGAGCCTACTTAAGCTCATACAAGGACTTAATTAGCCTACACACCAAATGTTCACGACCACATGCTTGAAACCCTTCAGCTGCACCATATAGACTTCCTCCACCAAATCTCCATTCAGAAGGCACTTTTTACATCCATCTCAAAAAACCTTCCATCCAAATTGAGTAAAGAATTGAAGAAGCAACCGAAAAGTGACCATCTTTGTAGTAGGAGCAAAAGTCTCCTCATAATCTATTCCCTCTTGTTGCGAGAAGCCTTTCGCAACAAGACGTGCTTTGTACTTATCCAAAGTACCATCAACTTTGCACTTGACTTTGTATACCCATTTGCAACCAATGGGTTGTTTCCCTAGAGGCAACTCCACCAATGTCCAGGTATTATTCTTCATCAAGGCATCATACTTTGTTTGCATGGCAATTTCCCATTCAAGTATGCCTTTTGCTTCAGAGTATCTTTGTGGCTCAACTATTTTGTGAAGATCGAAGAAAAAGCAAAATGAACATGCTCTAAATCAGCAATTTTCTTACCAGTCCGTCGAGGCCGTGCATCTAATTAAGGCATTTCATCCTCCCGCACATCTTGCAAAGTGGAGTAAAACCACTTAGGCCTTCGTTGGATTGTAGAAGTCTATTCTAGATGAGGCTCTATCGGATGAGGAACCAATTCAGGTTCATGTCTTCTATATACCAGTGTATTACTAGTGGGTGTCACAGATTGTTGTGGTGGAGTCCATGGAGGAGTATGAGATAAACTAGACTTTTCATTGGGTAAAGGAATCACAATATTTTCAGATGTGGCTTGCTGATCACATCCAACTGCTTGTTGATTACAGCCAACTGTTTGTTGATCACATGCAAAGAATGACTTTGTTTCTTTCACATCAACATCATGACTAACAATTACTTTGTTAGTGGAAATATCAATCAGCCTATAAGCCTTAGACTGATCACTATAACCAGCAAAGAAATATCTTGTAGTTTTAGAGTCTAACTTACTCCTCTTTTATCAAGAACCAAAGTATATGCAGCTGAACCAAAAATACGAAAATTTGATACCTCGGGTTTGGTTTTGGACCAAGCTTCTTCAGGTGTGACATCCTGTAAAGCTTTGCAAGGACTCCGATTGAGAATATATACCGTTGTGTTTTTGCTTCTCCCCAGTATTTGAATGGTACACCTCTACTATGCATCATGCACCAAGCCATCTCCATGATAGTTCTATTCCGCCTCTCAACCACCCCATTCTGTTGTGGGGTATATGGGGTCCGCAACTGATGATGAATTCCTTCTTTGTTGCAGTAATCCGCGAACCGCTTGGAAGTGAATTCCCCATTATTGGATCTCAATGTCTTGATCCGTTGGCTGACTTGGTTTTCCACCAATGCCTTGAACTTCTCAAAAGAAGCAAAATAGTCAAACAGACTTCTTTTTCAAGAAGTAGACCCACATCTTTCTCGAATAATCATCCACCAACAAAAGAAAGTACCTCGCACCAAGAACAAGTGGGAGACTTCCATGATGGCTCACAAAGATTTGCATGAACAAGATCTAGAAGCCCCTTGGCATGCCAAACACCTTCAATTGGAAATGGCTTCTTTTCATTTTCCAGCCAAACACCTGCACACATATCTTGTTTCTCTTGAATAACAGAAAACCAAGAACCATGTTGGCTCTACTAAGTTTGGCAAGATATGAAGGTTGAGATGTCCATATCTCTCATGCCACAAAATTCCAAGATGTGCCCTCTGCAACAAAGGCATGTAAGTTGATCGTGGCAGGATCAACCAGCCTATACAAGCCTCCTTGCCCAATGCCCAAGGCAACAACTTTGTTTAGTTTTATATCGACACAATGCATTTCTTGCCAAAGAAGTTTACGAAATATTGGGGTTTTCCGTCACCGACTTACTTATAGGATAAAAAGATTCTTATTCATGTTAGGTACATATCTAACATTTCTAACATTTAATTTGACATTATCATTCAATATGATTCGGATATCCCCTATCCCTTCTACTGCATGAGATCTTCCATCCCCTAATGAAACTGAATCAAAATTGAAATTTGTGTGAAAATTTACATACCAATCTTTTTGACACATGAAGTGTCTTGATGCTCCAAAATCAAAGAACCAACACCTTGTAGGGTTGTCATCCGAGCATGATGCCATGAGGGCATACTCTTCTTCAAGCTCTTGTTCAATTGTTACCACATTTGTTTGTCCCTTCTGCTTTTTGTTGGCAAGATCATATTGTCTTTTTCGACAATCCTTCTTCACATGACCAAGTTTATGATAGTAGTAACACTTGACTTGATATTTAGGAGATGATTTTCCGGTTGTTTCCATTTCCCTTTGGATTGAACAACAAAAGCACTCTTGGTTTGTCCAAAATTGGACTCAAGTGTCTAAATTTGTCTCCATTCCTTTTGTAATAAATAGGAACTGACTTTATCAAAAGTCAAAGTCTGACTTTCAACCATCAAATGGAGGGCTTCAACAAATGATGATGGCAAACTATTCAACACCAACGCCACCATATCATCGTCATCTATTGTTTTGTTAATGGAGGCAAGCTGATCTCAAAGGTCTTTCATCCGAAGTAGGTGCTCTGACAGCGACCCACCCTCTTGCAACCTTGCTGAAAACAACAAATTCTTCAAGTATAACACCCGACTCTTCTCTGAAGTCATATATTTGTCCTTCAAACTGATCCATAGATCACCCACCAAAGTGGCATTGCAGACTTCTGGTATCAATTCATCAGATACCGACAACTTCAACAATAATAGGGCTTCCTTATGATGTTTGTCATAATCCACAAAATTAGTAGCGGGCCTACTTTCTTTGCCACGTATTATTTTATCACAATCGCGAAATTTTGCGATGGTCAGAATTTTATGGCTCCAAATGTTATAATTTTGTCCGGTTAACTTTTGTGCCTCCGGCAGAACAAGATTTTGTATATTCGCCATTCACACCAATTTGAATTTCCGACCTGCAAATTAATGCAGAATAAAAAATGAAGCAGAAATAAATATAACAGCAGCAATGAGCGGAAATAGATATAACAGCAGACCTGAGCTTGAAATTCTGATTATTCAAAATTGTTGGCATGCATTTTTATATTTTTAACAGAATTAGTGTGCACAAATTTCCGTGCCCTAGCACCCACGAAATGACCTAGCAATGCTTGCAAATTTCCATGCCCTAGAGACGTTTTACCTCTAAGCAATGCACCCATGAAAATGTTTCAAAACTCGTGACTTTTCCTTCAATCACGACCATATTTTCATGAAAATCGCACCAGAACTTCGTGTAAACACAAGACACGACCAGAATATTTCTTTCCTCAAAAACGTGTTGTTAAACCATTTTGTGCCCTAGAGGAATCTCAGTCTTCATTCCGTGCCCTAGCAGAGTCTCCAAAAGTGTGTTTTCCTTCATTGTGCCCTAGCAGACTAGTATTGGTATTCTTCAGTCCGTGCCCTAGTAGACTGGTATTGGTATTCTTCAGTTCGTGCCCTAGCACAGGGCTTCCTCGAACTGTTCTTTTCAAAATTTGTACTTCCTTGCAAGTTTCCTCAGATTTCAAATGTTTTCAAGCACTAGAGGCTTTGATACCAATGTAGACAAAGATAGAATGAAGAGGAAATGGATTGCACATCAAATGAATGTGTGTCCTTCATTTTATTATGATTGGGAGTAGTTACAATGTAGTTGGAACAGTTATGTGACAGTTCATAACTGAAAACTACCAACTAACATGTGTGCCTATAAATATATTCAACATGGCCTCTGCTTTGAATGAAATAAGAAGAAATTATATTAATGTCCATGAATAACCAAAAGTAGGTTGATGGGACTTGAGAATACATCCAATTACAATACACAGTGTTAGGGTAACAAGACCTTACGATCAAAGATCAACTAAATAAAAAGAAAATAGCACTAAAAATAAACAAGGATGTGTAAACCCAAAGCGATAGAGCCCCAACCGATGTGATTAAGGTACCAATACAAATAGACATGTGGGGGAATCATTTGTGTCATCGTTTATCAATTTGAAATGGCCAATGCATGATCTAATAATACTCATCGTGGAATTCCTAGGCCTAGGGGCCCAAGATGAATAACCCTCTCAAGAAGTAAAGCACTCCCCTAGACTCCCTCCTAACATCCAAGTCCAAAGAAACTCCTGTGCCAATGAAGAACCTTGTAATGTTTGTTTGTCCTTGTAGCCTGGGTAACGGTCAAGAAGGAATAGATCCATGACACTGAGGAGTAGATCCATGACACTGAGAAGGAGATCCTCATTGCTAAGAGATAGTGTGTTGGGGAACAGTAGAAATAGTACCATGCAGAGTCGAACATAGCCTCACTAACGTATCCCCCTCAATGTGTGAAGCAAGAATATTCAAAGGGTGTTTAATGTCATCAACCTTCATGATGGGTTAAAAGAAAAGGTGATCAGCCTAGGGGCTCTAGGAGTTCCCTATAAGGACCTACATCGGAAGGTGAAGACCTTTGGGAAAAACGGGCAGCACATCATTGGTCTAGGCATCAAGAGAAAGTGGATATCGTCACCCTAGTCTCTATAAAGACATTGGTATCTCCCCATGGTTTCCTAATAAATGGGGCATCTAAAAATGAATTGTTCCGCAATCTTAACTTCCTAAAGTGAGAAAAGATGACAGATTGGGTCCCCGCATGGAATATGATGATAAGTCTCAACCTAAATTGGTGTGAACATGCCCTCAACTGACCAAGGGGAAACCTTAATCCATGAGACCAATGACAATGAAGTTAGTCAAGATGACAAATGACACCATACACTACCCAATAAGAAATGCTGAATGTAAAAAGAAAGTTCGGGGTTGATTGGCTACAGAAGAGAGGTTCAACTGATATGGATGTATTGCTTGTAGATATCCTCTCTGACAACTCTAACGATGGCCAGCTTTATGAGAAGAAGCTACCGAGGGGCATCCAAGGAGTACCTGAATGGAGGTTGTGCTTGGTTGGTATGGGGATGCTCCTCCTCACAGTCTTGAGCCTTTAACTTTTCAATTGATTTCAGGATCTCCATAGAAACTCCCGACATTCAAATTATCAATCTTCCCAATAGATGTAGAGATGTTTGCAACATCCTCTTCCAATTAGATGATTCTCTCTTCATCATCTTGTGGTATTCTCTCAACTTCATGAGTCATGCCTCTCACTTTTCTATTCCAATTTATTGTGAATATTTCTTGCTGCAAAGGAATCAAGATGCCTTCTCCATTAGCACTCGTTGTTTTGATAATGGGCTCAAATCTGCAAATTTGTCACACCACACAAACCACACAAGAAACATAACCATCTCTGAACCAATTTGATCGATAATTAGTATGGATATTCCACTACTCAATTCATCAACAACAATTTTAAATGTTCCCAACAATACTTGATTGATTAACATATCATTTCCTTATATCTTTGCTTAAAACAGTCATCAGTAAAAAGGGCAATAGGTTTCATATTAAGTGTAGAGATTGATTTCAAAATTAATAGTATGAAGGAAACTAAAAACTTCCTTCCACCTTTTCTTTTCTACTACTTCTACACAGATCTTAGACTAGTCAATGTACAAAGAGTGGAATTGTTAAATGCTGTAAATTGGAAGGAAAGAACCTTACATGAAAGTAAAGCGAGAAACTACAAAATAAGAACATAATTGTGCAAGATAATGTTTACCCTGGAGATCCCTAATGTGTAAAAAAATCCAAAAGGGTGAGAATTGCCTTTTCTTGCCGCTTTCTTTTTTGTGCTATAGGCATACTTCCTTCTGAAGGTCTTTATGGACACTCTTTACAATAACAACATTCTCAAACACGCTTACAAGCTGTGTAACTTGCTCAATTCCACTTCCCTAACACACTCCATCTCCTAAGACACTCAACCAAAAAGAAAGAACTGCTATGAAATAATTTCCTTGCCTTATAATGCCCCACTAAGAGTGTATTTATGCATGTTCAGATCATTAAGGGGATTGAATGGGAAGGTAGAAAGACTTATAAGAGAAAGAAATATCATCTCCAGTCTTTACCCATTTCTTAGCTTCATGCAAAACACTGCTTTCACAAACACAGCGTATTTTAATTTTTGAACACACCATGTTAGTTAATTTTCTATTTTTTCAGCTCCAAATATAATAGAAACTCATGGAAAATGAGTGCTAGAAAGTGTTTCAAGTTACATTCTTAGTCCTCTTGATAATAGTGTCTTACTGGGCTTATTTTAATAACACTTCATGATCCAATTCAGATCATACACTTCGACAACACCCATACAAAATGAGAAGAATGAGGGGAAAAGGAAGCCGTCCTTGGAGACATTGTGGCTCCAACTGAATGTGATCCAAACAAGGTTGTGCTTTGTAACTTCTACTGTTACAGTTTGGCTCAAGTGCATAAACCTCCTTTGTGCATTCCTTCAGATGATGTTCTGCCACAAGTTCACACCAATATGAAAATTTAACCATTAGGAAACCATGACTAGATATGTGAGCTTGAAGTGGAAGTGGATGCCCCTGCAAAAGGCAATAATTTGGTCCGAACAAGCATAGTCATGATCATCCAAAATCTCATTCGAGATATGCAAAAGGCAGTAATTTGGTCCTTGGCTGTGATCCATTCTGAATTAGGATAAATCTCATACAGACCAATTGGTTGATCATCTTTAACACCACCTGACAAAAGGTCTTGTTCAATGTTTGCAACCACCCAACAAAGTCTGAAAATCAGTTTCCCTGCTGCTTGAAAGTGAAAAAGTGATTATAAATAAACTTTGAGGGGTTAATTCGCAAAAACCCTCAGCTAGTTTAAAAAAACTATTTTTAATTGCATGTGTTCTATAACACGAGGTTTTTTTCGCCAAAAAAAACCAGGTTTTGCTGGTTTGGCCCAGTTTTGACTAGGTTTGACTGGTTTATTGAAAAATTGGGCAACCCAGTTCAAAAGGGTATGGCACAGGGAGCAAGTACATTTAAAAACTTGAGTACCCACATGTAAATCCATTTTTCTGTTACTATCTCAAGAGTTTTATGGTATGGCAATCCTTGGTTCACAAAGATCCGCACAGGCTCTGACACCCCTCTTCTACAGAGATCCAAATTTGTGCTACCTCACCCAAAATTAGTTATCCTTATTATTCCCAAACTGTAACATCCAAAGAGCAAACCATGCTGGAAATGTCGAGGAAAGCTTATTCCATGGCTCCCATATTCTAAAAAAATTGAGACAAAGTCTCGTATGTATTGGCAATGCTCATGCAACGAAGAAGCAACATAATGAATTCATCATTTGTACCCTAAGAATCACTCTGTTGAGTCTAAGAAAGGCCCTCCTATGATGAGTACAAGCTGGTGTCTTACACTAACTCAACATGTTCATCCACTAGCTTTGGGACTGCATATTCTTAGGGCCATAATGGACTAATTAGAGGGACTTCCAAGCCCTGCTTGACTGGTGGACTGAATTGGTTCAGCCAGTCCTTGATTCTCTTTCCTTCATCCCATGTCGATAGGGGGATAACTATTAATAAATTTGCAAAGAGGCACAGTCAAAGGAGCTAAAGGTGCAGAAAAACCCACATGCTCATGGAAGGGAGGGAAACAAAAATTAAGAGTCTCTGATAGTTGTGGTGTGTGACTGTCATCATCCTTCTCACTGTTGCGCATCTAAAGTAGGAAACTCCACTACCCATTTCCTGCTTTTACCCATTGGCTAGTATTTTGAATTGTCCTCCTAAGCCTCTACTAAAGGAATGCCTAGATGCTTACATCGAAGCATCAATGGCCAACTAGGGTTGATCACTTGATCACCAAACAATGGGGCCTCAACTATGGGTTCATTATTCCACTTCTTGTTCTCCCCATTGCCCAACACTACCATCTAACAATAGGTGTGCCACTGTACTATCCAAGGAAAGGCCAATATCGTGTACCATAATAATTATAACATTCTTAAGTTCAGGAATGTTTTGCAATATATCAACTACCTTTAGAAGAATAGTGATCTACAAGTCTCGTCTTACAATTGTTTTGTTTGACTCAAGTAAGCTGGTCACTGTAGATGTGTGTTCATGTGAGTGTCTTCATTCTTCACCAATGGCCCTCTAGCCTTCTACCCTTGATTTTGCAAGTCTGTCTTTCTCTACTCTACGGTCGAGGTGGATAGCTTTCGTTGCTTGTGCTTTGGTGATTTCCATTACCTCCTCTATTAGGAAAACTGAGCACATAAAGAAACCAAGAAAGTACACGAGAGAAATACTTCTTGGATATCTTATTAAAAGAGCAACCATCACTTTAAAGGAATGCAACAACACAAACCCTAATACATGGGTGACATAAATCTTAACCCTAAAATGACATAAGTGAACAATAAGCATGTTTACATTATTTTTTAAAGCAAACTAAAGTCGATAAGTGACTTTATTACTAAGCCTATTACCAAAACTAGTATGACCATTATAGCTTTATGTTATAAATTCTAACATCCTCCCTTAATGGGAATTCGAGAAAATACACCAAGTTCGTCACTAAATTTTACAAATTTATATGGGCCAAGTGACTTGGTGAGATTGTCTATAGTTTGATCCTAAGTTGGACAATGTTGCAGCTCAACATCTCCATCTTCTACAATCTAATGAATGAAACGACAATGTACGTCTACATAAATTTTCCATTCATAAAAGATGGGATTCTTTGCCAACTTCAGAACTCCTGATTATGATAAAACTACATTGTATGCTCAGTCTAATCAACTTTCATATCTGCAAGCACTCTTATAAGCCAAGCTGCTTCACATGCCACTTTTACTAACGCAATATATTCTGCTTCTAAAGAGGAATCTGAAACTGAATGTTGTATGTTGTTGGTCAAAGAAACTGCCGTTGTTCCTAGACTGGACATGTAGCCTGTTGTAGATTTCCTATCATTTATGTTGCCAGGATATAGGTACGGGTACGGGTTCAAAACGCGGATACGCCGATTTTCAAAAACCCTTGGTTTGGGTATGTTTTGTGTACATCTGTACTTATATAATACATATATATATACATAAGTTTTATATATTTACTTATTTCACTCATTCTTTTAGTCCATAAAATGAAAAACTTTAAAAATATTGTAGGATCAAGGTTCAAAACATTCAATATGCTTAAAATTTAACATTTTCATTAATCATGTGGCATAATACATATGATATATGAATATCATGTCAATATGAATACAAATAATCTAGAATATATAATGTAAATTTTTGTCTTTGGCACTTTGCTCTTACACTTGCAAAAACCAACAATGAATTGTTTGTGTTTTGGTAATGCCTTTTACAGATTTTAAAGGAGTTCAGGGTTTGAAAATTTTGTTAATTTATGAGTTTTTAGGGTTTCCTTTGACTGAGTCAGCGCAACAAATATATGATCATGCAACAGCAGCTCAGAAACACCCTGGGTATGACTGAATATGGCCCAAGTACATCCAAGACATACATGGGCGTACCCAGGAAATTTCCCCCACATACCCCCGACGTATCCATACCAAGGGGGCAGGACGTTCTCCTACAACGTAGCCTATCATTCATGGATCCTCCCCAATCTGAGTTTGGATAGCCATAAAACTGAATCTCCTTTCTCTTACCATATAGAATGCCAAAATTTGAGGTTCCCTTCACATATCGTAGCACCTTCTTTACCATTATCCAATGTTCTGTTTTCGAAGTTGTCAGAAATTGGGAGATGTAGTTATTTGCATATTACAAGTCAGGCCTAAGGTTTGTAAGCTAGATCAAGTTGCCAACTAGTTGCACTTGCCTGTAGAATCGTTCATTTACTGGTTTTGAATCAGTCCTGGCTGAAAGTTTCAGCCCTGTCTCCATAGGTGTAGATGAGATTTTACAAACATACCGAAACCTATCTAACAAACTTATTGCATTTGTCTGAGAAGCGAAAATATGTTTGTCACTTTGCCAAACTTCTACACCTAAACAATCATGTAGGAGGCCTAGATCTGTCATGTCAAAACCAGAATGTAAATTTGATTTCACCTTTTCGATAGCGCCCCGACCTCACTACTAGTGATCATGATGTCATCCACAGATATCACTAGAATCACCATGTCAAAAGGACTTCTTTTGAATCCATGTTCTCCCAAATACCTATCAATTTCGATGTACCATGCCCTGGGAGCCTGCTTCAGCTCATAATGAGCTTTTATTAGTCTTCACACCATATGTTCCTTCCTTGAACTTGAAATCCTTCGGGTTGGTACAAATATACTTCTTTCTCCATATTTTCATTGAAGAAGGCATTGTTCACATCCATTTTATGTATTTTTGAACCAAACAATGTTGCCATGGACATAACCATACTGCTTGTTTTAATTTTTGCAGTAGAAGCAAATATGTCATCATAATCAATCATTTCTTTCGGTGCAAATCCCTTTTCTACCAGCCTCGCTTTATGTTTGTCAATTTTGCCATTTGTTTTTTTACTTGACCGTGTATACCAATTTGCAGACTATGGCTTCTTCCTATCAGGTAGCTATTCTAAAACCCATGTTCGATTCTACATCAAGGTAACATGTTCTGCTTGCATAGCCTTCTCCCATTCTGGCTTTCCTTTGGCCTCTTCATATACTTCACATTCAAAAGAATGTTGAAGGTTAGCCATAGGTGTTGTACCTCCATTTTGGTCTCTTGTCTTGTCCCTTCCCCTTCAAATCAGCAATGATGTCTTGCTGATTTGAGGAACTTTCCGCTACATATTGGCTGAAAAATTCTCAGGATTCATAATCAAGGATTTCCTTCTCCTTGTGTTGCATAGTTACCAAATCCGCCGTATCTGCACAAAAATCCGGCCGGATCCGGATTTTCCAGCTGACCCAAATTAATTCTGTACGGATCGGCCCAAATTTAGGAAATAATTTTATTTTGTATTTTTTAAAATTTTCTTTAGTTTTCTGGAAAAAACTGTCAACGATCAACCTTATATCTACGTAGCCGAAAAGGCACCCCAGGGCTGTGGGAGCGGAGTGCGGGAACGGTGCAAGAGCGGGAGGGGCTTGGGAGTGGGCAGGGAGCGGCAAGGGGACTGCGGAAACAGCCAGGTACGGCACAGGCCGTACCCAACTGTTTCCACAGTCCCCTCGCCGCTCCCAAGCCTAAACATGTTTTTTTAATTTGTTTTTATTTTTTCATGTTTTAAAAGCCCAATAACATAAAAAAATTAAATATTCTTCTAATTTACACCACGTAATGATGATGATGTAGCTGATCTTGATCCTCTTGATGAAGAGGAATATGATGAATATTGACAATGGAAGATAGTATGAACTTTGAATATTGATCTATGATTGAATTTAATATATCATGAGATTCATGACATTCACATTGTGTTCGATTTAAGTATTTTAATTTAACTTTTAAGCTTTTAAGTTTTAAGTTTCTAAGTTTTATCAGGGTATTCTAGCTTGTTTGTTGTGGTTATTCACTTATTTAGCTTATAACTTGTCTTTCATATGCATAATATGTGGTTAATGAATTAAATTCCTATTTAGAAGGCTGAAATTTATATATTTTTAATTTTTATATAGTTTTTGTACTGCCGTATCCTACGCCGTATCCGGGTTCAAAATTTATTTTGCCGTTTCCGTGCATTGGATACTTTGTACCTGCTCCCATATCAAAAGCGTTTGCTACTTAGTTAAAAAATTAATTTTAACAAACAAAAATAGGCCAAAATTTAAAATAATAAATTACTAAATAAAGCCATTAATCCAATAATCCATCTGATAAGTGAGAATTCAATATTTTGAATTTTATTCTTGTTCTTGTGATTTTAAGCTAGTTGGCCCTAATATGTCTGCTGTCCTAATCCATTGTGGTAAGTTACAATGACATATTTTGCTTGCAATGATAAAATTGTGCCAAAATAGGAAAAAATGGCGGTAATCTAAATTGGAAAATATTCTATAACATGTGTTTTTTTAAAACAAGCTATAAGTAATATCTGAAAAGCAATTTGTAATGGCCAAAGGGCAGAGTACTAGTTTACACGTTTTGAGAGAGGAGTTTTAATACCATCTCTTTTTTCAGTCAAAACTCCTCACAAATGAACTATATCAGTATGCTTGCAGATAAGCTGAAATTCCTTGGCTTCACTTAATTATGATTAACATATTCTGTTCTATTTATTTTCTTTTATTTGCTTTTGTGTTATGTCATTCTTTCAATATCTATTGTTGGTATTTGTGTAATTTTCTCATCCCTTTGACCTACACTAACTGAGAAGGTCGAAGAAATAGTTTCTTTGATTTTTGCCATATTTAATAATGAACAAAAATTATAATGCCAATGTTAAAAGCACAGAATGCCAGCGTAATATCAGCAGCCTAAAAGATTTAATTCATGTGCATTTAATGTGATTTTCTCTGTCATAACTATACAGAAGATGACAAAGTGGAAGGAATAATTGGGGAATTTGTGAAAGTCTGTTGAGTGAAGTTAGAAAATGACAATATCAATATGTAAGTGTGATTTTGTTCCCTTTAAAAAAGTAAGTACTTAAGGACATCAAGAAAGCTTAATTTGACATTAGTGCAGGGATGCTGGCTGTCTTGACTACAATTTATAATTATTAGAAAATTCAGCCTTAAATACTGCTCTGCTGTTTTCTTGGTCTCTGAGCTTTTTAGTGTTTATTTTTAAATGCGTCTCTTGTGGTGTCCCCAAGTTGAAAGAACCTGCAATGTCTCAGAAACGTCTCCGGAATTTTAAAGACGTCCACATTTTTTTGCCTCCTCGGGTGTGTGGAGGGGATATTTTGTCCACCTCCATAAGTCTCTGAAACATTCCAAACGGCTGGGAAATGTGGGGATGCGTCCTGCATAGCATTGAATATAATAATGGAAGGTAACCAAAAGTTTTTGGGAAAGAATTATAATACCTAGAAACAACGAATGCCAGATATTTTTAGTACAGGTGTTTGGATCAGATTATTTTGGAGGAGAAAACCTGACTGCAACAGCAGGAAAAGCCCAGGACAAGTTCAACGTATGGAATAGAGAAGCATTGATGCTAATAAAGCTATCTGTGACCAATGGAATGCTACCAAAAGTGCAGACTAGAAATGATGCACTAGGCATTTGGAAGCAGTTGCATGAAATCTCCTATAAAGGTAGAGCCTCCTTAAGAATATATTGTTTTCTTTTAAAATGGATGAAAGTGAGTCTGTACAAGATCATTCTGTAAAGATAAAGGATATTACAGAACAAGTGAATGCCATTGGGAGGAAGTCGAAGAAGAAGATATGGTGGCAATCACTCCAAAAAAATTACTAGATTTCTTTGAGCATTTTATTATAACCCTAAATATTATTGGTACTGACATTGAACTAAAATTTAAAGAGTTGAGCACAAAGCTCTTGCAACAAGATAGGTGGAAAAACAGTTTGGCAGTGACAGTGGGACCGAGCGTTCATAAATGGCTTTGGTAGAAAACTTCAAGGGCAAGGGCATGTTTTCCAAGCAAAAAGATGGCGGAAATTTAGAGGACAGCAACAAGACAGAAGATTTAGGTAGTTAGAAAACCAAAATCTTTAAGTGCTTCTATTGTGAAAAACTAGGTCACAGGAAAAATTCTATGAAAAAAATAGCTAAGGGCCTAAGAAGCAGGCCAACATTTTACAACATAAAGAAGATAATGCTTTTTATATTTTTATGGCTACAAATAATAGAGATTGTGTGAACAAGACTACTTGGTATATAGATATTGATGCCACCAAGCATTTATCAAACAAGAGAGATTGGTATCCTGACTTTGTAGCAAATACATCTACTTCTAACTCTGTGTTTTTTGGTTGTGGATAGAAATTTAAGGTTGAAGGAAAAGAAAATGTGCAAACAACACTAAGAGGTAAAAGATGCACTGGATGAATGCCTTGTATGTTCTTGATTTGGGAATGGATCTACTTTCAATTAATGAGATTATTAACCACAATCCTAATTTGAATGTTATTTTCAGCAATAATGAAAAATCTATTATTTGATGAGGTTAGAACTAGATTGCACGGAAATGCCCTGAGGCCCTTCGTACCAACTTGGGAACGTATCAGCTACTGGTACGGGTCCTGGTATGTTGTGGGTACAGTCTGGGTACATACTCAAAGTGGCAGGGTACGCTACGGGTACAGTTTTGCCATACCCGTAGCATACCCTGCCACTGTGGGTACGTACCCAAACCCAAATTCGGCGAATTCAATTAAAAACCAAAAATCGCTCAAAATTGTTTAAAATCGCTAAAACAATTGCTGGAGTCTTTAGAAAAATCGTTGAAATCGTTGGAAAAATTGCTGGAGTCTCTAGGAAAAATAGTTGCAGTCTCTGCGAAGCTGTTTGAAGCTGGAAAGTGTAGGCGAGGTCTATTGCTAAGTTCGCACATTACGTCGGTTGTGTTGTACTATCCATTCATCCTTGTTCAGTTGTCCATTCATCAACTGGTTGTGCCCTACTGTTATTGCCGTCGGCTATTAGGGTTTTATGATTTTTAAATATATGTTAGGTACTTACTTCTTAATATTGTATAAACTTAATTTCGTATTATACTACCAATAGGAATCAATATTATGTTTAACATCGATTAATTAAATCCCATGGTATGTTTAGGAATTTATCTATACGCTATATTCTATAATACTCCATTTTGTTAGGGGTTTAATTAATTTCTATGCTATGCTATTTATTATATAGCACACACGTTGATTAAGTAAATTGTAATCTCATTAAAATATAAATATTTTTGGTTGTCTATTTTAATAAAAATAAAATCACAATTTTATTTAGGTAACCTTAGTTATATCTTTAAAAAGGTGAAATATTATGATTAGAACATGTTCGAGTTGCATGTAAGATTTTAATTTAGTATTTAGTTTGATACTTACGAATTTAATATTTGTATATGTTTATTATTCTTGTATATTTATTGTTTATTGTTTATTTTTTATTATTTATTTTAAAAATAAATTTTAAAAAATGTAAAAATATATAATTCGAATTTATTGGCGAATTTTTTTCCCGAACTTTATCAGTTGACGAATTTTTGTCGAATTTTATCCTCGCCGAACACGAACACGAACCTGGTGACTTAGCCGGACCATACCATGGTAGGAGCATGTCTTTTTAAAAGACAAGTCATTAAAACTTAAAAAATATGCAATTTTTTTAATTTTAAAGTATCCTATTTCTAATTTTAAACTTGAATGTATTATGTTATTTTAATTTACTATCATGTTTTGAACATTATGAATCAATACAAACTCAAGTCTCAATTCTCAAAGTATTGGAAATTTCAAATTTGTTTTCATGTTCTATGAATGATTTTAAGTTGTATGACTCTATGAGTATTAAATTTCAATAAGTATGCAATGTATGAGAATTAAATTTCAATAAGTATGCAAATGCTTCTTTAAATTTATAATTTATATACATATTTATATATTTATATACATACATACATACATACATACATATATATATATATATATATATATATATATATATATATATATATATAAAACGTACCCAAAAGCGTACCGTACCCAAGATTTTTAAAAATTTGTCGTTTCAGCATACCGAAACTGTACCCATATCCATACCCGTGCACCGAGACAGTCTAGGGTTAGAAAGAAGACAATTGGTTTCAGGATCTAGGAACACAGGCTTCTCAATATGCTTGATACAGAGGAGGAAAAGGAGCATTGCTTTGATGGCCAAGAGTGGTCAAGACAACAACACACTTTGGCATCAAAGGTATGTGCATGTTAATTTGAGATATCTTTCTTATTTGACTAATGAAGGTTTGGTTGATGACCTTCTAGAGATTTTGAATCGAGGAGTTTTAAGTGCATGCTAGGCTGGGAAACTACGCAGGGTTTCATGCTGGACTGCACCGAAACGTCTCAGGCCCTCCCGTACCAGGCCTGAAACATACCTGATACGGGTAGGTGTACAGAAATGCTGTGGGTACGCTTCTGGCACGTACCCACAAGTCCCAGGTACGGATTTCTGTACCCGGGGTGTACCCACAAGGAAAAACTCAAAGTGAAGCAAACAAAAACTCAGGCATATAATATTTATCTTTCGCAATTTTATAATTAAAATTGGATTCATGTCAAATGGTAAACCCCACATTCTGACATTAATCGGTTAGTACCCAGTTATATTCACCCCAGATGTCATTTCACCCCAAATACTTTATTTCCTCGACCCATTGAGATCAACTTTTGTATTGGCAAAGTAAACATAAGATTAGATATGATTCTGGAATATTTAAGCTCCGATTTGATCTTATATGACTTGGGAAAAGGAAGGAAAATAAATATTATGCCAGATTTGATTTTAGAAAAGTGAAAGATCAAAGAAAAGATATGATCAGATTTGAAAAGTCAAAGTCGATCAAATCTGATATGATTTGGAAAACTCAAAATAAACTAAAAAGGGGTGTTTCAGAAGGTCACGTGCCTTCATTTTGTCATTTTGTTGTATTCAGTAATTTTACTATTTTAAACACCTACTAGCAGCAGACTTAGTTTCTGCATAGCATATATTTTGTTAAAAAAATCAATATTAATATAACTGATAAGAAGTATACATAAAATCTCAAACCACTTTCTGAATAAGAACACCTCTAATCTATCTTTCAAATTTCCCAGCTAATGGATACGTAAGAATAATTGACCAGGCAGGCAAGATAACTACACCTAATTAACAGACTTGGCTGATTATGCAAACAAGAATTTCAGGTGTGTATATGCGTTTGTGGTATACATGCACAGGTGGGAGTGTGTGCAGTGTGCGAAGAAGCCACCTAAATCAAGATATGCTCAAAAATCTCAAATGTGTAAGCATAATGCCTAGGAAACTGAAAGTGAAGCAAGTTGAGAACTTGAATGTATTATGTTATTAACTATTATGTTTTGAACATTATGAATCAATACAAACTCAAGTCTCAATTCTCAAAGTATTGGAAATTTGTTTTCATGTTCTATGAATGATTGTAATTTGTATGAGTATTAAATTTCAATAAGTATGCAAATGCTTCTTTAAATTTATAATTTTACATACATACATACATAGTAATTTGTATGAGTATTAAATCTCAATACGTATGCAAATGCTTCTTTAAATTTATAATTATACATACATACATACCCAACAGCATACCGTACCGAAGTTAAAAATTTGCCGTATCAGCATACTGTACCTGTACCCGCATGCAAACAGTCTAGGTTTCATGTGATGGAGGACAAGCTTGAAGAGCTAAGGAGGTCCTTCAGTTGATCCATGTAGACATTTGTGGGCATATGAAAACGGCATCAATCTCCGGTGCTAGGTATTTTTTGCTATTTGTAGATGATTTTTCAAGAAAAATGTGGGTGTATTTTTAAAGCAAAAATTAGATGCATTTGACGAGTTCAAAAAGTTCAAGGTCATGGTAGAGAAACAATCAGGAAAGAGTATCAAAATCCTTGGAATAGCGAACGGAGGTCAATCATGCTCTAGAAAATTCCTTAACTTTTGTACTCAAGAGGGCATCCAAAGGCAATACGCCACACCCTACACTCCACAACAAAATGGAGTGGTAGCGAGGCAGAAGTGTACCATTATGGAGATGGCAAGGTGTATGCTAGAGAACGATTTTGTCTCTAATAAATATTTGGGCGAGTGTATCTGCTCTATTGGTCTCCAACAAAAGCAGTACACAAGAGAACTCCTAAAGAAGCATGATCTAGATGCAAACCTTGAGTAAGTCATCTCAATTTTTTCGGTTCAGCTGTATATCGATGGGTTGCTGATGAAAAACAAACCAAACTAGCTAGAAAATGCAAGAAGCCGATGGTCATAAGCTACATCGACCACCATAAAGTATATTGATTAGTTGATTTGGAAACTAAGGATGATTTAGTTGGGATGTTGTCGTTGAGGAGAATTCAAGGCTGTACTAGATAAAGACAACAAAAATCAGATCAGAAAGTTATAGCAAATATAGACGATATGACCAAGATTACATGCCGGATGGATGGGGATTGTCAGCAAAACATAGTTACCAGGTCCAGACATCCAGATCCGTTCGGGAGGGCAAACAAATCCGAAATCCGAATTCTTGAAAAAGTTCGGAAATATCCAGTCCAAAATATATATGAGTTGAATTTTATAAATATGAAAATTTGACAAATACGACAAAAAAAATTAATTATGTAATGTAAAATGTTATATTTTTTAATATATAAGGCTACGTGGCAAACGTTTTGGATAGGGGAGCAAGTGCGAAGTATCTGATACATGGAAACGGCAAAATAAATTTTGACCCTGGATATGGCGTAGGATACGGCAGTACAAAAACTATATAAAAATTTAAAAATATATAAATTTCAGCCTTCTACATAGGAATTTAATTCATTAACCACATATTATGCATATGAAAGACAGGTTATAAGCTAAATAAGTGAATAACCACAACAAACAAGCTAGAATACCCCGATAAAACTTAGAAACTTAAAACTTAAAAGCTTAAAACTTAAATTAAAATACTTAACACAAGGTGAATGTCATGAATCTCATGATATATTAAATTCAATCATAGATCAATATTCAAAGTTCATACTATCTTCCATTGTCAGTATTCATCATATTCCTCTTCATCAAGAGGATCAAGATCAGCTACATCATCATCATTACGTGGTGTAAATTAGAAGAATATTTAATTTTTTAATGTTATTGGGCTTTTAAAACATGAAAAAATTAACAAACAAATTAAATTAAAAACATGTTTAGACTTGGGAGCGGGCAGGAGCGGCAGGGACTACGGAAACGGCCGTACCCAGCCGTTTCCGCAGTCCCCTCGCCGCTCCCGTACCCGCTCCCACAGCCCTGGGGTGCCGCTTTCGCTACGTAGTTTTTAATTTATACATATGCTTTTGATATTTATATCTTATTTTAATAATTATCTTCAAAATCCGTGAATGTTTTGCTTTCCCCTGTCCCAAAGTCTTATGTAACTATGATTATATTAGTCTTTCGACAAAATTGCCATTTTTACCCAAAAAATCAACCTATCTCCCACCAAGAAAGATACAGTCAAACGACTATCTTTAATAGGGACAAACATTAAACTCCTTTCTAAATAGTAAAAACCATATGAATCTGCTGAAAAACACTGAAAAAATATTGAAAATTGCTGAAAATCTGCAATTTGAAATTTCTAGGAATTCTGGTTTCTGACATACAGTACTTATTTCTGATGTATGGTGCTAATTTTTGATGTAAAATTATTGATTTCTAATTTAAATTGCTAAAAGATGCAGAAAATAACTGAAAACTTGCAATTCGAAATTTGCAAAAATCAGATTTCTGGCATACAGTACAGATTTTTTTAACGTAAATATTAGCAGAAATCCTAACTGCTGTATAGATTTTATCCGTATGGATTAACAAAAAAATTAACCATCTCACGGATGGTTCAAAAACCTGACTGCTGGAAGAACGCATCCTATTAAAGATCCAGTGACAATCATGTGCTATGTACCACAAGATATAGAAAAACACAAGTTTACAAGCCCATCCACCATTAATAAATTTGAGACCTAGCTTGAAACCCAATTCATCAAAAATACATAATTCGTTCTCCAAAAAGGCCAAGAGATGTACACAAACTGTACCAAAAAGTCATAAGAATAACCAACAAAGATTAAAAGGTCCTTCGAAATGAGGAACGAGGTACCGATAGGATTTGCAGACAACCTAGCACAACCAGTTGTCACACAAATATTCTTAAGATTCTCTTCCAGATCACTTTGAGCTGCGTGGTTTTCCCTTAGCTGGCATACACAAAATAATTTGTTCCCGGATAATCAACTGCTTTGTTGTTTCATGTGCCGCCACATGCCAAAACCCTATATTTTTGCGCTAACCAATTATTTTACGACACATGTCTCACACACGTGTGCATGATAAAAAGGCTTGCTTGATGTGCTTATTTAGGTGTCAGCACTTGGCCTCTCTTGCTTATGGTTTATTCCCCTCTACTCATTCACGTACAACCCAACTTCTACGATGGAACCAAGTCCCTCCACAAAGAAAAATTCCTCACACCCTAACAATGGGCCATCAAGGGAAACAAACTTAACAAATGATCAAGCTGCCAACATTGATTCTACTATTCTGGAGGTTGTGTTGGAATTCCTGTTCTGAAAAATATTGACCAAAAGCATTGAGGAAAAAGGGATACTCAATCCCTATATAAAGAGTGTGCTATCTAGGCTGCTCCACTGTTCACCAAAACAAAATGAACATATTGAGGTCCTGAATAAGTGTGGCTATGCTAGAAAAAAACTGTTGAAATGAATAGACCCTGGATGTAATCAATACCATCTTACTATCAAAGAATGCAAGAAGGCAGATTGCAAACATCATCCAAGATCATTCTCAACTTGTTCCTCTTGTAAAGATACAAGCAACACATGCTGAAAGCTCCGATGATGTAACAGTTCCTGGAATCACCTAACAAAGAGCACTGTCCAAGCCATAAAATAGCAAACATTTCTTGCCCAAAAATCACCAACAGACGTGGCAAAAACTGGAAGAAAAATATTGAGGAAAAATCATCTGAAATGTGTTTCCTTGACATACATGTAAAAACAAGAAAAAATGTCTTGTTCATTAACCATCTTACTTGTTGGACTTACCTGGAATTTGGCAACGCCTAAAAATATGGAAGTTGAAGAAAAACATTGTCGAAAAATGGGGACCGTCACATAACAATAATAAAAGAAAGCACAAAAGGGTGTAGTTTACATTTGTTGCCAAGTAATCTTAGATGCCTCAAATTAATTGGTTCAATCCATTGGGCAGTTCACAATGCCATCCTCAATTTTCTCGGAGAAAAATTTCAGCACCTATCCATGGAATGATTTGAGAATGTTATGAATTGACATAAACTATGTACATTTGCTTCTGAAAGAGGAAGTGCTTCGATCACAGTTTCATAAGGTTTTGAATGTTTCCTCTTTGTTGATTCCAAATATCATCCTTACTATAAGTAATTAATGAGTTTTCAAATCTTATTCTCTTCATCCACTGTTTAGCTCTTTCGCACTACATTCCTACTTTTTCCAAAGTAAATACTTTCTGCATCTATTTATTAAATTTAAATGTGTAACGTAACATGAACTGCGAACTGCACCAAAATGGAAAACTGTCGCTTTTCATCTCCATTTTTATATTTTCCAGAATTATGTATTGTGCAAGTTAAACAGTGAATGGTCTCGTTACAACCACTGGCCCAAAAGCCATATCAATTCATAAGTCTAAATGCTTTTTATTCAATTCTATGAAAAAAGTTATCAGTAGTTTTAGGATTGTTTTTTTAGCTGCTCTTTAATAGGCGGGGTTTTGATGACCTCTGGTATGTACATCAATGTATGATGCTCTACTTCCAGAATGTTCTGATCCCTCCCCAAAATAGTCCTTAGAACTGGGAGCACCTTGACGTACTTTCTACCCACATTTTCTCAATATATTTTGAACACTTTTTCAAAAATAATAAAAAAGAACATCCTCTCCAAAAGTATTTGCTTTGATAAATCACATTTACCCTTGACGGAGCTCTAGGATTTATTCAAAACTAATTAAAAAGAGAGAGTAAGACACTACCTTATCTTGGAATGACTTGACGGGGCTGATTTGCTCTAGGATTTGTTTAAGTCTAATTTAAAAAAGAAAAAAAGAAAGAAAGTAAGACACTACCTTATCTTGGCATGAAAGATAACTTTCTCCCCAACCACCAGAAAGAAGCTGCTTGGAAAGCAGGAAATCACAACCTTTACGAATACTTGAACAGTCTTCATAAGTTCTACCAGCAGCCACTAATCCCAGTATACCAAACCATATGCCATATGTGAAGCAGACTCCCATGAGCCATACCTGAAAAATAATACACAAATAGAATTTCTTTTACAATTTGTTTGTAATACTTGCATCATTGCTTGAAGAAAAGTAACTTTCCAACATAAAGTAGCTCCTATAACATGGCTAAGAATACAAAAATCAGTTAGATAATTGGGAAACTTGTTTTCTGAACCTGTATAAAACTATTTCCAATACAAAAGCTTATATCACCTCTCTCAACTACTTATAATGGCATCTCCAGTCACAGTATCACGCAAAAGCTATGTTATCAGGGTTTGCCCCCACCCTCCCGTACCCGTGGATACGTACCCGGTATGGATATGTCCCGGGTACAGTACTGATATGTCCCAGGTATGTCCAGGTACGTCCCGGGTACGTTTTGACGTACCTGGGACGTACCCACAGGGTTGGGCAGTGGGGGCTCTAAAAAAGTTTTTCATTTATTTTATTTTATTTTGACTCAAACAAACTTCAGTTTTATTGAGGACTAGACTAGGAGGGCATGGCAACCACAAGGAAACCTAGAGATTGTTTAAAATCCCTCTAGTTTATTGAAGAGAAAATATTCAAAGGATATCAAGAATGTTTGAGGTAATTATTTGGGATCATCGCAATTGGCCAAGGAAAGAAGCTATTCATAGAAATTTGGACATATATCTGAGCCTCCGTACAAGTTATTTATGAGATCAAATCTCAAGTGATCTTCAATACTAATAGAAAAATTTGGAACCGCAAATTGCATAGCTTAAAGTTTCAAAGAGCATCCTTTCCCAGAAACTATCAAGGCACAGCATTGACTCCTTCCCGCATCCTTAAGGAGGATTAGAAGGTGATTTTGGATAATATGAATGCAAGAACCAACCATTGGACTGACCTCTTTAGTTATCATTGGCAAGTTAGAGTCAATCTCATTAAATAGGTCCTTTAAGAGCTCCCTATATACATCTTTTATGGCCACCATCGCAACACAAAAATTAATCTCAAGAAAATGGATGAAACACAAAGGAATACAATATTCATATATCATAGAAAATGTAAAATTGTAAGTATATTGGAGGTTTTGAACTTTGATTGTATCGTATTTTTCAAGTTTTGTATTTCTAATGGACTAAAAATGAGTAAAATGTGTGTGCGCGTGCGTGCATGCGTGCATGTTTGTGTGTGTGTGTGTGTGTGTGTCTATGTTTGTCCGTGTCTCGTATCGTGTCTCGTGTCTATGTGTGTGTGTGCGGGCGTGTGTGTGTGCGCATGTGTGTGTATAATTTTTTAATATATGTACGGACGTATCCAAGATGTATCGTACCCAAGGGTTTTTTAAAATCGACATATCCGCGTATTGAACCCGTACCCGCACACGTATCCTAGCAACATGGCACAAAAGCATCAAAGCAAAAACAAAGGCATAAAGTTCACTCTTAAGTTGATATATGGGAATCTATAACAAGGAGCCTGCTTTATGTAAATGTCTTCTTAGCATGTGTTGTACGGCCAATTTGGTTCGCTTAGCATTAGTTAAGGCTCGCAGCATAAATAATTAGAAAGGTCAAGTCAAAGGGCATAATAAAACAAAACATGAGGTGGCTTTGTTGGAAGAAATTGATGGATCAAAGGAACAATCCATACACAATGAAAAAGGTAATTTAATCGCTTCCCTTCCAAGAGCCCACGGAAAAGAGGGTCTAGGAAACAGAACCCTTCTATAAGTCTCATTTGAATAGGACTTGTATGATGTTCATAGTGTTTGAGGCTCTCAATGTTATGGCCCAGAGTACGCCTTCTTTTAGCCAGGAAGCCAAAATGGTATCTTCAAGACCATGGAGGACAATTTCAGGATAGGACCCAAGAGAATTAGAATCAAGACACAAAGGAAGGGATAACATTATAATCATAAAATGATATCACAAACGCCCCTTATGACCTCATAATTACATTATTTTACACTACATAATCATGTCCATGTCATTTAGTCAAACCGGTCAAAACACTTGCTTTATCTCTCTTATCCGACATATATGCAATTTTCCAAATTTTAATAATTACTGTGTGTATGGCAGCTAGCCTGTATGACATCAACTTGTTTGACTTGAACTAATATCTTTTCATAGAAAAACATTGCATTAAGTAAAACATTACATGAAAACAACATTACATTAGTGTACCATTCAACGAACAAGAAGATAGTTTTCATATCCTTCCATTGATAATGTCTGCTTCCTTTGTGGTTGGACCAAATTGGAGGAACATGGAAACTCGCCTAGTAATGAAATTTCCACACCCAACCAAATTCTTACCACTTTTTCTGTCCACTTTTCATATGCCTTGTGCACAGACCAGATATTTCTATTTGTCTATTTGTGCACACCCAACCTTCCCCATAGTGATAATAGATTTACCATACTCATATAATACCCACTACACCAAGTTCATCCCCTCTAGAACTACCTAGTCCCCTCTAGAGCCCTCACTCACTACACAACCAGACCCTCCGTACTGAGAAAGATGCAGCCATATCTAGAATTATGGAGGATGGGAGGCGGATGATGAAGGGGTTACCACAAAACACACTTTCAATATTAACTTCAACAATTTGACAAGTTTCCACTATGGCTTCCTTTAGACCTTCAAGATGCATTCAAGGAGTGAAATTCAAAGGAACATCTATATTATGTCTTCCCAAAGTTATATTATTGTCCACAATATCATATGAATCCCAAACATAAGCTCATAACTTCGTATTCACCTGATTTGTTCATTAAACACAAAACAGAGATTCTTGCACTTGCTAGACTAGGTCTTTTCTCTCTTATACTTAACTTATCTCCTCCTTGATGTAGGGTTCTTTAGTGACCACCTCCTATAGTTGTAACAAGTTTCTTAGACTCGGTTTGATGCCTTACAACATTAAAAAAAAACTACCTCTTCACTCAATTCTTGTCTCACGCCCCAAATTGGCTTATAGGGCTACATGACCTAAAAGTGTAAAACTTAGATTTATACCTTAAGAATGTCTTATGGAAGTTCATCAAATGCTTGTAGCTGTCTCAAAATACTCAAAAGATGGTGATCTAACAGATACAGGTCTTCACCCTTCTTGAAAACCCATGAAAATGCAAATCTTGTGAGAATTAGGCCTAATTAGGCTTTTTTTGCACCTGCAGAAAGACTGTCAACGATATCTCATTCTGTACGGAGTCAAAAACTCTAAAACCTTCAAAATCTATTAGAACACTTCTAATCCCAACTATCTACCAAATTTCAGGAGTGTTGGACGGTGGGAATGAGAGATATTCACATTTTCCTTAACAAACCCTAGTGGTCCTGCTACAGAACCCGAAAGCACTAGAAATGCAATAATTTTCAAAAACAAATCTTATGTTTCAAAAATTCCACCTGAGATAGGTTTCCATGGACCTAGTGCATCCCTGTAAATAATTAGGAGGTTTGGATCTATCTTGAAATACATGAGAATGCTAAATATTCAGGACTGAGTGCTCAGAAAGAACCGCCAAAAACTGTGTTATTCAAACTCTATACTTCACAAATGATAACATATATGCAATAACGGTCTAGAACTCATCAAATATGGTTTGATCACAAATGTGGGAGTATACACAAACTCATGGAAGCCTTCTTTATATTGATTCTTTGCACAAAACAACACAAACCCCTGCCTTCTCCTTCAACTTTTCTATTTCATCCACCTGATCCGAGGTATATAAAATTGTTTGATGCCTAAAATTGGGTTACAAATGGTTGAGGATCACCATGATCCTCTCAACCAACAAAATTCAACTAAAACTCGGCATTCTCCAATGTTGCAACTTCATGACTAACTTTAGAGTTTTGTTGTTACCTGCCACCTAATTCTGCTAATTAGACCTTAAAGTTCCCACACAATGGAATTCACCTTTACATCAAGTCAAAATGCCTTAACCTATTTATAATTTACAATTTCAAACTTTCCCATTTGGAGGGAAAATGAAAATACACAATTATGGTCCTAAAACTCCTAATGAAGCTTGTCAATTGCTTCTTATTGGTCTAGTAAGATCTTTCACAATTCTACAAGGCAAACATCATCATGGTCATGCTCTATGTATTGATGCAACTGCATCAGCGGGGAGTTGATCGCAACATTCTCACCAGTAACCAGTGGAAAGTGTTCGTACATTTAACCCCGTGAGCAATCCAGTTGACCATCATTCAGTTGGATGATACTTCTAAATCCACAGCTAAAATCTGGAGTTGGATAAATGGACTGTATTGGCTAGTTGCCTTTTCTGGGAGTATGGACCACATCTGTCACAATTTTAGGCATGTGCTTCATCTTCATACTTTGAAACCTAGAATCTGGCACAGCAGCCATTGAATTCTACAAGTGCAAGCCCAATCAAATTGAGTTCCCTTGCCACAATATCTGGCTTTTCATTTTAAACTGCTGAGTGCAAAGGTTCAAGTCATAAATCCCTCCGCAAAACACCTTATGCTGGGTGAAAACACAACATGCTTCATTCGATTGTTCGGTAGTGTATGATGGTCATGCGACGCCTCATTCATCCCCAGTGTGTAAACTAAAAAAATTATTTGGTTTTAACTGAAATTCTTCATTTCTTTCATATGCTGCGTCATGTTTTGTGTCTTGAGATCTATTTAGCTGGTTCGTCCCACCCAGCCTCGTACCCAACCTAGGTACATACCCGGACGTGGTGTGGATACAGTACCCCTTGAATATGTCCCAGGTACATCTTGGGCATACGAATACGCTCGGATACTTCTGCAGTACCCAACCTGGGTACGTACCCGGATGTGGTACAGATATTGTACCCCTTTGGTACGTCCTGGGCATATGGATCAGGCGTACCTGTACATCCATGAAGTAACCAAGAGGTACCCACAGTCAAAAATGATTTTTTATTTTTTTATTTTGCTTTTTCAGTCAAAAGTCAAACATAAAAACACAAAATATATGATAAAAAAGTAATTCTAAACCTAGAAAGTAACTCAAACACAAAAAAAAAAGATAAAAGACCACAAAAGACGATATGGTTAATGACAAATGTCTCTAGTTTTTTATTTATTAGGCTATAATTTCTATATTTTTAATTTTTTGTACAGACGTACCCAAGGCAAAAAAAATCGCTGCACCACCATAGCAGGTACTCCGTACCCATACCCATACCACACCCGAACTGGCTAGTTAGCTTGATATGTCAAAATGATGCTTGTGATGGCCAAAAGGGTTTTGTGAAATACACAAAAATATGTCAAGTGGCTTGGGCATAAAATTTTCATTATACTTAATCCATGATACATCGAGAAAGAAGGAATCAACTACCAATCTGATAACACAATTTTAGGTAAGCACCCTATCTTAAATGTCAAGATTTATCCAAAATCCCCTTTTGACACAAGCAAGCTGTGTGGACAGCCTAGCAAATGGCTAAGGCGACTTAATGAACAGAACTAATGGCCACTTAGGTGGTACAAACAGCCTATGTAGCTCGATGGCAAACTATGATGACCTGAGGTCAGCCTCAGACGACCAGGAGTCAGTCAGGTAGTGCTTTGTTATGGTCGAGATCAGCCTTGAGCAGTTGAATGCACAATGTGGTGGTCAAGGTTGGACCAAGCAGCTTGAGATTATCCTCAAATGATCAGGGTTAGCCTCAGTAACCTGGGTGCTTCAAACAACCGAATGTCAGGCTTGGGTAGGTCAAAACAACCCTTCACACGACCACACTCCTCAAGACAACTGATTTCTCACTTAATGCAACAAGGTGATGTTTTCTCCTTTGTTTCGATGCTTGAGTCCAAAAGTTGAAAAAATGTCTAATTTTTTCAAAACAATTTGTCTTCTTTGCCCAATTCTCAGAGAATCTGATCTCAAAATGATCCATTACCAAGGTCTTTGTTAATTATAGCATCCATATCCTAAATTCAGATTTTTCAGTAAATCTTCTTACATGCAACAACATTTTTAAACATCTTCATTGTTCTTTCCTCTGTTATTACTGGTTTTCAATCAGTTCCTACATTAACTAACATTGTAACTGGCCTAGTATGCTTAATTACATTTTTACAAATGAATTGGTATGTGACTATGTCTATACATTGTTGATTGCTACATCTCCAATCTTGAATGTAACAGCATATTCAGAGTAACCATCTATGGTAGAGTTAACTTGGTATTCTTGTGATCAACTTTGTGTACAGTCGTGCTTCTCATTTTTCTCCTTTATCTCTACTAATAAGACTTTTTGGATTCACAAATTCAACATTCCCGCATCTTGCTTATTTGATACAATTTCTCCGGAAATGGTAATACCTAGGATACCAATATAGGGGAGTGGGGGTGGAGAAGGGGTGAGCAGAAACTGGTACAAAACATACCGGGAGCGGATACAGACGGGATACGGTGGTGGGAGCGGGTAGGGTATGTCCAATACCCTATGGATACGGCCGGGTACAGCTGCCGTATCCAAGGGATGCCGGCCGTACCCTGCCCGCTCCCACCACCGTATCCGCCCCAAAACGCCTTTTTTTGTTGTTTTTGTTTTTTTAACATGTTTTTAAAGTCATTTAATAATAAAAAGTATAATATTCTTTTAATTTAAACCCTAAAAGTTAACTACAAACAATAAAACAAAAGTAAAACACAAAAACAAAACATAAAGCAAAGAAACTTACCTCTCCTTCCTCATTTCATCTTTGGCTCTCTAAAATTTCATTTTGCTTGTCTAGGGTTTGATACTTCAACAAAAAGCATTGCAAGTATTTTCCTAAGTTGGTAGGAGTGTGAGGAGCTACAAAGGAGGAGGATTTGTGGTTTATTAAGTGAAGGTAAGGTCTTATTTAACTTCTAATTTTGTTTCTCTTTTTTTATTTTATCTTTCACACACTTCATGTTTTGGCTTATGTTCATTATTATTTTTTCCCAATTGAAATTTTTATTTTTAAACCATTTTTTCTTTTTAATTTTTGAAATTTTCAATACATGTCATTGTTTTCTTTGTTTATGTTGTTGGTTTTGAACCTTGTAGGTACTTCTACAATGGCAACAAGTTCCGCCTCTTCTGGGCAATCTTTGGTCAAGGAATTTGACCCAAATTCACCATTATGGAGGCATGTAACAATACTTGAACAACTTCCAAGTGGTGGATGTTTTGTTTGGAAATGCAACAATTGTGAATCAGTATTCAAAGGCTCTTATAGTCAGGTGAAAAGCCACTTGTGTGCGATAACGGGTAACGGTATAAGAATATGCAAGGGGAAGAATAATGTTGGGGTGCCAAAAGCACAAGTTTTGGCATATATCAAAGAGCAAGAAGATGCAGAGGCAACTTTGGCTTTGAAAGCGGGTCATCCATTGGCCAAAAGAGGAAGTTCATCTCGATCAGCGAGGCCTCCTGTTGCCCCATCAAGTAGTGGATCCCCAATTGTGACCATGCCACATCCATTTGTGGCTCCTACCTCCATGGATGATGAGGATTCACCCCTTTCACGAAAGAGAAGTAAGACAAAAGGGCCATTGGAAAAGGCCTTTCAAAATGAGAGCAGGATATTGCAGATGAACACATTGCAAGATGTGTGTATGCAAATGGACTTTCATTTAATGTTGTGAGGTCACCTTATTGGCATGAGATGGTGAAAGCCATCAATGAGGCCCCAAAAGGGTACAAATCACCAGGCTATGAGAAGATCCGCACCACCCTATTGGATAAACAAAAAAAAATGTGGAGACTTCCTTGCAACCAATTAAAAACTCATGCGCCAAAACAGGTGTGTCCATCGTTTCTGATGAATGGAAAGATGCGGGAAACCGCCCTTTGATAAATGTGGTTGCAGTATGCCCTAACGGGCAATGTTTTTAAAGCGATTGATTGTGAGGGGCAAGTGAAGGTTGCCGAATTCATTGCAACATCCTCTTCGAATCCATTGAGGCGGTGGTGCCCAAAATGTTGTCCAAGTCATAACAGACAATGCCAAGGATTGCAAAGCCACGGAAAGTTAGTTGAGGCAAGGTATGGGCATATTTTTGGACACCATGTGTCGTGCATTTGCTCAATTTAATGTTGAAAAAGATAGCCAACAAAATAGAGTGGATTCAACAAGTGTATGCGCAGAGGGTGAAGAGATCCAATGTTTGTGACCAACCATCATCATTCACAAAGCATCTTTAGATCATTCTCGCGTTTGGTGTTGTTGAAGGTAAGGGAAGCTACCTTTCTTTTTTCTTTAATTTAAATATAAGTTTTTTATTTTTAAAATATAGTATAATTAGTATTCAAAAGTTTTCAATTTTCTTTTTAATTTTTGTTTCTCATTCTTATTATATTAGGTTGTTGAGACTCGATTCGCATCACACACAATCATCTTGAGACGACTTGTGAAGGTGTGACAGGCACTCAACAGGATGGTAACTTCCAACCTATGGGTTGTATGGAGGCAATCAAACACTGAACGAGCTCAAAAAGTGAAGAGCATGATCTTAGATGACACTTGGTGGGATCGAGTACAATATTTGTTGAGTTTTATTGAGCCCATTATGAGTATGATCCACTTTACTTGACATGGATCAGCCATGTCTAGGAGAGAGATATGATGGTATCAACTCAATGATTGAGAAGATAAAAGCTGTCATAAATGCAAAAGAACAAGATCCCGAGGAAACATTTTTCAAAGAAGTGCAATCAATCCTCATTGAGCAGTGGAAACTTGTTTTTGCATTGACTCTTAGATTCTACAGCTTCTACAGAGATCCTTTCCTTGCCGGGGAGGATAGCACCATACAGGGATGCGAAGTCAGTGAGGGATATATGGCGGCATTGTCTAGGCTCTTCCCTAATCCTAAGGCCCAAGACATGGTTATGATAGAGTTTGGCAATTTCATAACAGAAACAGGTCATAGCCTTCTCGCTCTTTGGAGAAAATACAAGATGGATGCTCATATGTGGTGGTACCTCCATGGTCATGCATCGGTTTACTTGCAACCTCTTGCAATCAAGGTCTTGGCACAAGTTTTTTTATTCTCTTTCCTTTTTTTGTTGTAACTTTTAGTTTTTTAAAATTTAAGTTTGAGTGTTTAAGTTTGAACTTTGCATTGACTTTGTGTTGCCTCAATAGGTTGCAAGTTCATCTTCCTCTGAGCGCAACTGGAGTACATATAGCTTCATCCACTCACAGAGGTGCAACAAGTTGGGGGCTAAAAAGGTTGAAGATTTGGTATACATACATTCCAACTTGCACCTTTAATCCCACAAGCAAATGAGTACAAGGGTCTACAAAATATTGGGATGATGATTCAAAGATAGTTGACTTGGATGCTTCCATTTCCCACCTACCATTAAATAATGAGGAGACTTCATTGTAACAACTGCACGTGACCTACATGCACAAGGGGGTGCAACTGGCAGGGGCCCTAGTGGGAGTGGTTCGAGTCCATGTGGTTCTAATAAACCAACTAATGATGATGATGTTGATGTTGATCCTCTTAATGAAGAGGAATATGATGAATATTGAAAGATAGTTTGAACTTTGATCATGACTGATTTGGTGTAATAAATTGAATTTAATATATCATGACATTCACATTGTGTTTGATTTAAGTATTTAACTTTTAAGCTTTTAAGTTTCTAAGTTTTAACAAATTATGACTTGTTTGTTGTGGTTATTCACTTATTTAGCTTATAACTTATAAGTTATCTACTTATATTGTCTTTCATATGCATAATATGTGGTTAATAACTTAATTCCTATTTAAAAGGCTGAAATTTATATATGTTTTAATTTTTATATATTTTTTGTACTGTCATATCCAGGGCCAAAAAAAATTTGCCGTATCCACGTATCGGATACTACGTACCCGCTCCCGTATCCAAAACGTATCGGCTACTTAGGGTAATACCATGGTCTAGAATTTGAACTTGTTCTACCTATAACTTTTGGATTGATACCAACAGAGTTATAAATACCTTGTGTTTTTCTCAAAAAGATTAGAAACTTCCTAGTAACTTTTTCATACAAAATCGGGACTTGGTGATAATCATCTCTAGAACCTTCAATGTCTCTAAGCCTTCCGAACATGTTTTGGGAATTATATCAAAGAATGTTATAGAACTATAAAAAGCAACAACAGACTTTCCTCTAATTAGATTTCACCTCTGCAATAAGAGCACATAATGTAATGATGGGCCCCACATACAACTATTATACCTAAATGTTAGTTGAACTTTAGCTAAACGATTGTGGAAAGCAATAAAACACTAAAATCTGATGCAAACATAGCAAGAGAGGGTGAACCCATAAACACTAAACCCCAAAACGTAAGATGTAAGTACAAGTACACATGGCCATGTAAGGGAAGGACCCCTTAATGAAACACAAAGCTGATTGAGAGGATGTGTTAAACAAATAACTAATGTCATGTTTATTTTGTAAATATTAAGTTGCATCTCTTGGTCACAATCAATGTCACAAGGTTCGAGTTCATGTTCATTTTCGGCGAGCATAAAATTCGGAAAAAAAAATCATAGCCAAATAAAATTTGAGATTAAATTAGAAAATATTTGTTCATATTCTTTATTAAATTTAAATTTCTAACTCCCAACAACTGATTTTTAAGGAATATACAATAAACAGTATCATACTAGACTACACGGAAATGCCAAGTACCCCCATATCAGGTCTAATACGTACTTTCGGTATTGGTACTAGTGCGCTTCAAGTACACTGTGGGTACATACCCACAGACCCTAGATACGTCCCGGTATGGAAATCCGTACCTTTGACGTACCCAAGGCCTGTGGGTATGTACCATAGCATACCCACATAGTTTTTTTTTTTTTTTTTGAAGTGCAAAAAAATAAATAAAACTTGAGGGCTTGGACTGGAATTGAACCTTGAAAAGTTCATGTGAGATTCAACATTGCCAATAAGCTCCGAAGGGTCAAGAGAGATGAAAAGGACTTCATTTGGTTGACTTACTATTTGGGGGCTTTCTTGTTGCTCCTCATGGGTCCTTTATTCTTCAGTCAATTTGGAAGGCATGGGAACAAGTGAAGCACTTGGTGGTTGGGCAGCCTATCTTCTCTTCCTTTAACACTAGGTGCCAAGCCTACAAATCGATTTTGTCGAATCTGAAATATAATGACAAGATCCTTGCCTTGACAAGAGGCTGCTCTGCCCTCCTTTGGTTTGAGAAAGGAATTAAAATATTTCATGACTTGTACAGATTTGGGAAGTGGATGAAATGGACAGACCTTAAAGCTTTCTATAAGCTTCCTCAATCTCAGTTCAGAATGTATACAATGCTCAGATATGCTTTCACAGCTCCCTCTACTGGACTAATTATGGAGGATGAGAATGACTTTTGGGATACTATGAGGTGGCTCAAAGGGCCCCTTCTCCAAGAGGCTACCTCCAAACAACTCTATGAAAAGATTGCCTTCTCCAAAACCTTTCCCTGGGCCTTAACAATAAGTGGAATGTTTGTGAGCCCATTAGATGGACTCATAGATTTAATGTTTTGTGGTCTTCTTGTTGTTTTCTTTAAATTTTTATATATATTTATATTTTTACTTTTTAAAAACATATTGTACGAACGTATCCACAGCGTACCGTACCCAAGGTTTTTAAAAAAATCCATTTCAGCATACCGTACCCATTTACAAACAGTCTAAGTATTATACTACAATACTAACTTCCATGCACAGACTAGACATTCCTATCAGTCATTATTTTTTTAGTCCAAAAAGAGTATATTTTTTTAGCACAATACTAAATTAAGCATTTGGAACTGTACTATGAACTAATAATTAAAACAATACATTATTTAGATTCAGCCAATCTAAAAAGGACTTTCAGCACCATGGTGAAAGGCTTAGAAAAGGTGTGGCATGCTGTAATAGTCTCGTTGTTGCTAGGGTTCTCCTTGATCCCAGAGTTCAAAGTAGGATGAATAACATTAACAATGTGAAAGAACACGTGAAAATGTCCAGAATGTATGTAATCAAAAAAATCAGGCTGTTCTTATGAAATTCACTCTTTAACTATTCAATATCAGCAACTTTTCCTTGCTTGACCTTAGGAATAACTCAAAGAACAATATGGTCCATATCAAAATGACAATGTACATAGTCTACCACGAAATATGGGAAGGGAATATATAGGAACATTGTAGAAGGATGATGCATAAGTGAAACAAGGATGGATATTAATTAATGCAGAAGGAAATTCTGTTCATGTGGATAAAATCATTTTCACAATTTCTTGTAGCTTATGGGCTAAGCAAATGATATGTGCTATGCATCCTTGTATAATTTTTACATTTTATGGTTAGAGATCTGCACTTACCATAATAAGTCATGTCTATGTCACATTCGTAAATGATGAAGTGATGATGTGAATAAGTCCTAGTATGATGACATCTTCCCACAAGGAAGTCCTAATCCAACAAAGTATTAATGCGGTTATGTATGAAGTAGAATGTAATGACTAATTTGATACAATCACTGATGTTCTTATGATGATGAGTTGCTAGTGAGTGAGTGTTCCTGACTACTTTCATCAGTTTTTGTATGGGATCAAGATCATATGGAGACCCTCCATTTGGTTTTTCTTCCTTTTCATAGATTGCATAGAGATGCATTAGACACGAATCATCTAAGAAGTTCATCATTTTGCATAACATGTTCTTGAATTGCTTGTATAAAAAATACCATTACACTTTTCATTCATCTTGTGTAACTATTTCATTCACATTATGGTAGCAAAAACCTCCAAATGGAATTTTTTAAAAAATCAATTTTTTTGATGTACATGTTTAAACCTTGTTTTTAAAGAAAGTGCATCAGCATTGACCCACTCTATTGCTAACCTTGATTAAATTATATTTTCCTACTTCCATTTTCCTAAATCATAATTTCTATCTAATGCAATTTATATATAGACTACATGCTTTGGAGCATTTTATTGAAAACATTCGATATGACATTTTGGCTTTAAAAAAGCTCTCATTTTCCAGCCCAAGATTTTTTTAACATTTTACGAACCTCTCGTATTTCATTTTTAAGGACATGGACACTATTCACATCATGTGCTCATACCTTTCACTGTAGAGATTGTGCATTCACTTGAAGTAATTAGTCTTATTTAATGTGATTGACTAGTTTTCTCTTCACAACTAGTGTTCAACTAAAATTGGATGTAAGAAGTTATCAATATACTTTCTTCCTTTTCTCAGGAAATATCAGTAAGTCTTTGGGCAATCTTCCTCTATATCGATGGAAAATATAGTGGAGGTAACTCAAAAGAGCATCTTGCAAATTTAATCTGCCAACCATTGCTAAGAAAAGATTCTATACAAGTTGGGAAGCATAACCACTAGAAATGAGCAAAATCCATCAAGAGTGGCTATCCAAAATGAATTGTAAGATATTTTGGCCTTGGCAATGGAATTGCGAATCTGTCCAACATCAAAAAGCACAAGTTTTAATTCTTAGCATCTAAGCCATCAAACTCTTACACAAAGTGGATATGGAAATGGGATGGGAGAAGCATGGACTGGATAGGGAGGACAATTTGGAGGATTGAAAAATAATGTCTTCAGCAAAGGGGTGGAGTGGGATAAATCTTCAAATCAGGAATTTTAAAAGCAACAAGGAGATAGGTTAAAACATCATCAACAACACTAGCACCATGAGAATGAAGCAGCATGTATAAACCCATCAATTTGGGATACATGACAAGCCAAAGAATATGAATAAGTCATGAGGCTCACTAGCGCTGATCGTGTTTTATTTTGGGATGAAATGGAGTGACCAGTTGAAGACTTAAAAAGGTGCGTACTACAACTCCAACTCTCAAAACTGCAAGGGATTTTTCCATTCAATGTTAGAAAAAATAAACCCAAAAAAATAGGCCAGCTTATTAGGGTGTCCTTTCCTCACCATTGTATATAATTTGAAATTTTCATTTATGAGAAAAACTCTATGTCAAGCTAGAGAAATGGACCCCAAAAACACTCCAAACAGCTTGAAATCGGCAAATACAAAAACTAAGATTTCCAAATTTCAATTGATGAGTTCCATGTCCCAACACATTTGATTCACAATGTAGCACGAGTCTCATATCCAACAAACCGAGACACATCTTAGAGACCAGCACTCATTTCGGAGACTTGCATTAAAGAGTTTTTCCTTTTTTAAATATATTCCGTAATTTTCACCCTAGCTATTATGATATATCAAAGATAAGCATCAATATAATTACTTATCTTTTGTCGACATCTTATATCTCTACTACAAAAATTGTATATGATGTTATATATTATTGATATATATATATATATGTTTCGATATACATATGTATATATTTTTCTTTTCCATCTCCAAGTATGTGTCTCCTATTTTCGTAAAAATGGTGTACTCATTGCCATCATCATCCCCATCCCCGTGCTCCATACCCTAGTAACTATGCCTAATCACTTCCAAGGGGAACACTTGTCACATATCCTTTCGGGTTCTTAACGAGAACAACTTCACATTCTAATTTTAGTTTGTTCATTTTCCACTAAAAAGGTAATGAAAGGACTAACATCCAAAAACAAAAAATCGAAGTACAATAGTAGCAAGACATCTCTTTACAAAGATTGTTGCACATTGCTCTCTCATATCAATAAAGCTTTGTTTAAATTGCAATATTGTCCCATTACCATTTATGTATTATCTACTTCAATTTCATTTATGCTATAACACGTTAGATTTAGTCATTTAGTGTGTTCACTAGATTGATAATTTAGTTTTAATCAATGGTATAAGATCTTTTTGCTCCATTTATGCATGTCCCGCCAAACAAGGTTGGAATATGTGCAGACTCGAGACACACAACCCTTCCAATGATCTTGGCGATTCAAATGATCACACATGGAAGATAGAGCCGGAACCAAAGATCTACTTAAACAAGTGCTTGGTGAAGCATTTGGAAAGCGAAGGGAAATGATGGAACAACTTGCCCAAGTTCTCGGCTGAGATGTTCCCACGGCACACATGGTATCTACAAGAAAACCTTTCGGCAGCCCAAAACCTTTCAAGGTTCGAGTCAATTTGAATATACCTTTTTTCAAGGAAAATTTGATGGAAAGGGGATAAAGAAGTGGCTCAACTAATTGGAATCATATTTCTCTAGCGATAATTTTTTTATGGTGAAAACATAACATTTAAACTTTTATAATTTGTGAGAATTATATTGGCTTCAAAACAACCAAGAAGAGAATGATGAGTTAATAGTTGAGGACATATGGAACAAAACATGGGCGGACTTTATAGAGGCCATCAAAGATGAGTACTTTGTTGTGAAAAAATTATGATGATTATTACAAAAATTACAACAAAAGTTCGAGACCAAATGGTGCATGACTCTATAATTGCATCTAATGCCTTGTCAGCAACAATTGGTATACGTGACAGTGAAAGATAGCAAAACCTCAAATATTGCAACAACATCCAACAAGAAATGGAGTTCTTAGAGTTCAGGACTAGGTGAAACCTGCAAGTTTGTCAACGAGATTAGAAAAATTCAAATGTAAAGGCAAGAAATAAATTACGGCATGCAACAAGACACAACCCAAGAAAGACAAAGGTGTAGAAAAAGTTCAAATGAAAGTAAACCAAGAAGGAAGATTGGAGCCAAAATCCACCTTCAAATCCGCCTCAAAAAACCTTTTCAAACATAAAGCTGCCAAAGAATGATCGCAAGCGTTACAACATCCACAAGAACAAGTTGCACTTGGACAAACAATGTCATTCTAGACAAACACCATTGGATGAGTTACAAACTCCAACTCCAGATTCAACACTAGCACCAACACCATCTCCCATGTTAGAAAAAATAAGGAACCTATTCCACCATTGTCAAAGCACAAGTTTCAACCTTAAACCAAGATGAGACAAAGTGCATCTTCCATTCACAAATGAGGGCAAAGGGGACTGATCTACATTTCATTGTGGAGAGTGGCAACCAAAAGAGTATGATTTTGGTAGATGTTATCAGGTAGTTGAATCTTCCAACAACACATCCCCGTCAAGCATCCACAGTCAATTGGGTGAAGCTGGGGCAAGGATATACACATTAATTAATAGTGCAGCCTCCCATATGTAATTAACTCATTTTAAGGTGAAGTTTTTTTGTACATGGCACCCTTGGAATCCTGAAATGTTTTTATCAAATAACACTACATGTAGGAGCGACAAGTTGTCTGTGAAATGTCTATTTAGGGCATAAATTAAAGAAATCTGGGATTTCCTACAAACCCTTATCCAAAAATATGGCAGCACTCTGATTTTTATTCAAAACCCTTAACAAAAATTACAGGAATCTGGATCCTTCCTTTATTGATCAAAATTCATCAAAATAAGGATGCCCACAAGGGGCAAATCACTCATAAACCCTCTAGGAACATGAAAATGAAAGAAGATAATTTTTCCAACCACAAGGAATTTATTACAATTTATTTCAGAACTGAAAATGGGGAATACAAACAGCTGACTGTATGATGTCAAAGTGGAAGAAAGAGAGGCTTTAAGTTCTGCCCTAGGGCAGATTAGGGCCTTAGACCAGCCCTACCACCAATTGCACTTCCCAAACCCTGCTGCAACAACCCCAAAGGGGTTCGTTCCACCTCCTTAGGGTTTCACCCAGCTCCAAATGGTCCAAAAACTTTGATAAACACTGTTGTAGCACCCTCTAATCTTGCTCCCTCTGAATGTTGGCTGCCCTAGCTGAGATAAGACTGAAAATCTGATTTTTATGCATGCCCTAGCTATACCACCACTGAAAACAGCCTTGGATCCGTGCCTAGCTCTGATTGACTGAATTCAAGCTCAAGTGTGACCTTCATATGAGATCAACAAGGAGGAATTGAGGGATTTTATCCCCAAGATCTGAATGCTAATGAGGGTTTCGTCCTCAACTGCTTGCCAATGAGGGATTTCGTCCTCAATAGCTGAAGGTGAAAGCACAAGCTCCAACTCTCCAAAATAGAAAATGTTGAAATAATATAATCATCCATTTCACCCCCAAGCGACCTCCTTTATAGCTTTTGGGTGGCACAAAACTCGAAATAAAGGTAAGCTAAGAGTCTTCTCCAGAATTAATTTCAAAAATGGGGGCATTACAGTCTATGAATCAAGGATCCAAAGTGTCATCATCATTTTGGAAGATCAGCTCTACAGAAAACCAAAGATAACTCGTGTTACAAAAAAATCTTTATGATCGGTATCAAACAGTACAAAAAGGTGATTGATGAAACTAGCAATTGTGTGCTCCTCGTGATCAAAGCACCAAGGCAACAAGAAGATGTTGTGACTTCCTAGACTCTTACAAAATGTCAAATGACATGGCAGAATACAAATGAATAAAGTGATGGCAATGTACATATGCGTCTTTAAAATGCCCATGAGAGTTCCATTGCACTATCACGTAAAGCACTTGACAGACCTGATCCCTAGCACACCTTTACCAAATGGCCCCAACTAAAGATGCTATGTTTTGGAGAATGATGAGATATAGCGACTCATCCATGAAATGATAAAGAATGATGGCATCCGACCAAGCATGTCACCTTACACAAGATCGAATATGTTGACATGAAAAAGAACAAGACATGGCCACTATGTATTCACCACATATCACTAAACCATTGTGAAAAATAGTTACTCGATTCCCTAGAAAGCGATACGTTTGATCAACATATAGGTGCAAAATACTTAACCAAAATTGATCTCAATTTGGGTTATCACCAAGTGCCAATCCAACAACAAATATGTGAAAGCTCACATTCAAGGAAAAAGAAGGATTGTTTGAGCGGTTGGCCATGTCATTTGGCTTGGCCAATGTATCTTAGACATTCATGAGAATGATTAACAAAGTTCTCCAACCCTAAACAAGCTCCTTCACCATTGTCTACTTGGATGGCATAGTCCTTTTTTGAAGAACTTGGGAGGAGCATCAAGAGCAAGTTCGGTGGGTTCTCAACACCCTATGACGAAAGAAACTATATGCCAGCCCAGACTATGTTGCGGGATACAGTGCGGATACAGGTTCGGGTATGGGTTCGATACACGGATACATCGATTTTAAAAAACACTTGGGTACAATACGTCTTGAATACGCCATACATATATATTAAAAATTTAAAAATTATTAATATATATATCATAGTTCAAAAAATTGTTATCGGCAGGCCCAATTTTGACTCGGAAATAGGGAATCGGCAATTTATCAGCATTAATCAGCAACTTTATCGCTACTTTTAAAAACATTTAAATTCATAAAATAAACTTAAATTAAATGTAAAAACATTGTTAAATGATGCGAGAAGTGACTCTATGAATTTTTTTAATCTATAAAAATACTTACAAGTTACAATTAAATACATAGAGTCACTATTACAAGTCAGAATTTAACAACTAAGTATTTAATAGAGTCACTTAATATTAAATACTTACAACTAAATTAATATTACAAGTTACAATATTAATCTATTAAATACTATACAACTAAATTAATATTACAAGTTACAATTAAATACATAGAGTTAATATTAGAAAATTCATTGTAAGTTAATATTACAAGTCAGAATTTTAGTTACAAGTTACAATTAAATTCTAGTTATACATTAAAAAATTAAATACAAGTTACATGTCAGAATGAAATACATAGGGTCATGTATAAATTTTAATAGCTAAACTTAATGACTATACACACAGCGACATAGTCAAATAGAAATCGTGCGAAGATGACGACAGCGACATAACATTAATGGAAACCCCTGGTCGAAGGTCGAGACTCGAAACAGTATCGTGCAGGAGAAAATAGCCACGAAATGCTTCCAAAGGGGCACATTTTTTCGCTTTGGTCGTTTTTTAGCTTTTATACATAACATACGCGATTTTCCACGATTTTTTGGGTTTTACTCGCTGTAAATCGCCAATTTATCAGCAGGTCAAAAATCGTGATTTTCTAAAAGATAAATCGTTTGCACAGACAAAACGATAAGTCACGATTTTTTGTACATAGATATATATATATATATATATACTCATTTTACTCATTTTTTTGTCCATAAGAAATACAAAACTTGAAAAATATAGTACGATCAATGTTCAAAACATTCAATATACTTAAGATTTTACATTTTCTATGATATACGAATACTGTATTCCTTTATGTTTCATCCATTTCCTTTGAGATGAATTTTTGTGTTGCGATGGTGGCCATCAAAGATGTATATAATGAGCTCTAAAGGACCTATTTAATGGGATTGACTCTAACACCGCCAATGATAACCAAAGAGGTCAATCCAATGGTTGGTTCTTGCATTCATATTATCCAAAATCACCTTCTAATCCTCCTTAAGGATGCAGGAAGGAGTCAATGTTGTGCCTTGGTAGTTTCTGGGAAAGGATGCTCTTTGAAACTTTAAGCTATGCAATTTGTGGTTCCAAATTTTTCTATTAGTATTGAAGATCACCTGAGATTTGATCTCATAAATAACTTGTATAGAGGTTAGATATATGTCCAAATTTCTATGAATAGCTTCTTTCCTTGGCCAATTGCGATGATCCCAAATAATTACCTCAAACATTCTTGATATCCTTTGAATATTTTCTCTTCAATAAACTAGAGATATTTTAAACAATCTCCATCTTTCCTTGTGGTCGTCATGCCCTCCTATTCTAGTCCTAAATAAAACTAAAGTTTGTTTGAGTTAAATTAATAGTTAAAAAAACCTTTTTAGAGCCCCCCCGCTCGCTGACCCTATTGATACCTCTCGGGTATGTCCTGGTACATATCGTACGTCCTGGTATGTCAAAATGTACCCGAGATGTACCTAGACGTATTCGGACTTATCAATATTGACAGGGACGTATCCATACCGGGTGCGTATCCGGGGGTTATGGGAGGATAGGTGGCGAACCCCGATAACATAGAACCCAAAGAAATGTATTTTTGGCATGCAGAGGATTTAGTTCCTAGGCTCATCATTGATGAGGATGGAGTGTGTGGATTTAGAGAAGATTCAAGTAATCAAATATTGGCCCACACCGATGATCCTCGCACAACTTTACAACTTTCTAGGTCCACCAATTTCTACAATTGCTTAACATTAGGATTCCCCACATTGCATATTTCTTTACAAGAGGTGAGAGGGGTCAAAGTTAAAAGTTCATTTGGAAATGAACACAACAACATGCATAGGATGAATAAAGCATCAACTCTTCTTAAGACCGGTTCTCACCCTTTTGTATCTCCGCAACAACCGTTTGAGATCAAGAGAGACGTTTCAACATATACATTTGGAACTTTTCTCACTAAGCATGGGCACCCATTACGGTAACATGACCCTTAATTTGCTACCAAGTATCAAGCATTGGTTGCAAAGAAAACATGTTTCGACTTTCATTTGCTAGATGGAATTTTGTGTCATCGAGGACATCTTTTCCTTTTGTTAGGCAAGTGTTGAAAGACGGTTTGAGAGGCACATTACAATCATTTTCTTCCATCACAAAGCATTAAAGGACATTTTAGGAGGCACATTTTAGTCAAGTTGTACTATCAGTAGTGGTACTACGAAGTATTATACTCATTGAAGCTTCACAATGGTCGATGATAGGATCATGCATGGTGTGCACCATTAAAAGATAGTGATCAAGAATCCGGCATTTTATAGCCTACTACCAATGTCGACTATCCTTGGAAGTCAATCTCAATGGACAAAGCAAGATTGTGTCTCTATGTTGGTTCATAGGTTTGTCAAGATGGCAATAACGACACCTTGTAGGAAGGGCGCCTTAGTATAAGGCACTACCATCTCTTCTAGCATGTGTGGGTTTCTTTATGAAGAAGCAACTCAATCAAACCTTGAAAAATTGCACCAAAATTATGTTTTTCAATTACACCCGAAATCGTTAACCAAGACGAAACTCGATATCCACGTTGATCCCTAGTCCTACAATCTCATCTCAAACTAGTTAAAAAGATTAAAAGGTATCTACAATTGGTTGCCTATCTTAACAAGAAATAAACCTTTCTCTAAACCCATAGAGACTCATGCGACAAACAAGAATTGGCAATCATCGCCTAATTATTCATAATGAAATAATAAGGAAAATTTCCTTAGAACGTTTTCCCAAAAGAGAGTCCCCGTGTGTGTATACCATATATAATGATCTTGGAAAAGGAATTGTTAAAACAATCCTTTATGCGTTCGGGCAAAAGACTTAATGGAAAACATTAGTTTATGAATCCCAATGTGCTCCCAACTTATGTACTAGTCGTGTCCTCAAGGAATTTACATTGGTACCTCCACAAGAATCCTCACTGTGCATTAGGCATGTCTATGAGGTAACTACTTTAGTGAACCCCAGAGTCCCTCGCCTTTATACATACTAAGTCCATAAGAAACATAAATCTTTATACATTTCAAAACCCATAATTTCAAATCACATAATTCCCTAAAGGTAAAATATGACCCTATCAATCCATTTGTAATAACCCAAACAAGATATTCTCCAAATTGAAGATGGGATTAATCTTGGAATGGTACGATGTGATAGCATAGGTTGTAAGTGCCCCATAACATTTATGAGAGATGTTATTACAAAGGACTAAACTAGGATTAGTATCAAACCCTCCAAACAGTGATGAAGCTAAACTTAGTGTGTGCGAGGTAATGAATCTCATTAAGTGTCCCATATGATTTACAGTGAAACATCATCACAAAACACTAGGCATAATTCGACTCAAACAAATAAACAACCACAACCAAATTAAAAAGATTTTCTAACACTCAAAAAGACCTAAAAATAATTAATCTAAGATTCGAGCATGCCTAAGGTTGATAAGAACAAATTAATACATCAAGTATAATTATGATAAAGATATGAACAATTTCTATGCAACAATAACTAAACCAAAAGAGATTTACATACCAAAACATTTCACTTAGATAGCTTGTCATTCAATTCTAGCATTTACACAATTAGATCTCGTCAGAATCGGAACTCCACTTCCTACACCCGGAGGCTCCCACGCCTCAGCGCGCTTCAGGCCCCCACATAGACAAAGATCCACCAAGCCTACGCAGACACCGTCCCTCTCCCGAACATTGCCTTTCCGGATGTTCCACACAGTTGTAGTTCTTTTGGACATCGGCGCATCGCCAATTACTTCCAAATAGCTTGTCATTCAATTCTAGCATTTACACAATTAGATCTGTCAGGAATCGAAACTCCACTTCCTACACTAAAGGCTCCCTGCCTCAAGCCCGTTTCGAGGGGCCCCCACATAGACAGAGATCCACCAAGCCTACGCAGAGACATCGTCCCTCTCCCGGACATCAGCTTTCCAGACATTCCACAATTATAGTTACTGGACATCGACGCATCGCCAATTACTTCCAGCTAGCTTGATTGTTAGGTGATGTTGTTATGAGTGTTGCTCCTTTCGCTCCCTCCCACAACGTCATCCTTTTCTTCTTTTCTCTCATTTCTCGGCACTTGTGGCCCATTTTGCTTCCTTCTCTTCTCATTTCTCTCTGTGTTTCGAGCGACCCATTTGGGTCCTCGGCTTTGTACTCTGCAGTCCCATTGACCTACTTTTGTTGTCATTTGTTGGACAAATATAAAGTTATCTTATCTTATCTAGTCCTACTCAAATTTCCTTGTCAAGTTTCATTCAAGGTTAACAAGCAAAGTCAAGTCTCCACTTGTTTCACAAGAAGAAGGTTTCTTAAGACCTATTTGACCCAACTCATGCCTCCCCTTGCAAGCCATGTGCATACCCAACAAGTCTCCACTCCGTAGAAATAAGGGACCAACTTAGTTCTTTACTAATTCACATTTCTACGTTAGTTGTACCCAACTAATCAATTTTGCTTCACACATTCGTTTTTTGTGCTCGATGCACATCCTCACTATAAGGCAAATATGCACACATAAGCCAATTACACGATCATTGAAAATAATTTATCGAATGCCCTAATTTTCAAGGCACATTGACATCCCTAGTTGTCATTCAAGTACACACACTTCATTGATTTTACCATACCATGTTCAACTACTAAGTCGTTCCAAAATTTGGGCATGAACACCGCCTTTTCCCTCCTCATAAGCATAGCCTTGATCTGTTCATCTTTCTAGGCATATACTTACCCCTTTTACCAATTTTCTCTAATCACTCATCTAAATCCTGTTTGAATTAACAGGATCTGCATTTGAAGGATTAAAATCAACATCACCATAAAAACTCCAAAGAATTTTAGTGAGGGTTCTTAACATTAGTTTGCACACGTATACCTACATCTTGTAGAATTCATGCTCCTAGTCTTGCCAGGTGCTATGTGGTTTACCTACACATTGTTGTCTTATCACACACTCCATTTGCCTTATTCCTAGTTCACGCATACACTCTTTACGAGGAACCTAACTATATTTCACGAATTAATTGAAGCTTTTGTTATACTAAGTAAACATAGAGTCCTCGCTTCACTCAAAACATAATGCCTTGCCCTAGCGAGAAAAGCATGTCTTCTAAAGTAGTTCATATGTTAGAGCATTCCTCTATGCTTTATTTTTCCCAAGTTAATATAGTATCATTTACTCATAATCATTGTTTGTTTTCATTCTAGGCTTAACAATCATGTGTATTGATATAGGATAGAAGGCAAATATTTCTAGGCTTCTAAGAGCATTATGCTTACAAACTTTAACATGCGCTTAATGTGTATGTTAAAATGATGGAAGAATATAGTTTCTAAATTTCCCTACAAGGAAAATCGGCATAGTCAAATTAGAATTTGAGCAAGTTCATTGAGGGCAATCCCATGGTGTACTAACAAGTTATATTCTACTTACATTCCAAGATAATAAAAACAGATACAAGGCTTTTGCTTTATTAATTAAAGGTGAAACTCTTGCCCTATATTCCCACTATTTTGCTTCAAAATTTCATAAAAGAGGCATATTCAAGTACCAATTCCAAAATTACTTGAGGCATAGCCTCATATAATTGATGCCCTAATGAATTTTCTAAGAGGTATTGAAATCATAACGATGTATTAGCAATTTCCAAGGTGTTATAACAATACGTGTAAACTTGACTATCCTAGAAGCAATTCTAGGATTCCCTCAATGGGTTATCAATTATAAATGTATCAATGTCATAGTAAATTCGCTAATCCTTGCAAAATCAGGTATCTAAAGTAGATAGTCTTTATACCAACTTTAATGTTTATAATAACTAGATATCTACATATTAATGGTTTGAGAACTATAATCATAACAATATGGGTTATATTAACATCACCTTAGCATAGATCTTCAATTAAATCAATACACATTTACTAAGATCACTTTAGTATAGATTATCACGGATTTTAAAAGATCTTGATCTATAATTCAGAAGATTGCAATCTAATATCTAGAGCATTTAATTCTAACGAATAATATTCTTTAGAATTCATTTATTGTATTCCAAAGAATTGGAATCTAAATTTACGAGCATTTAGTTTTAATAAATAATATTCTTCAATTTATTTACATAAAGGGTCCAGATCTATATGAGAAAAGATCTTACTCTACGTTCTTTTACATAATGGTGTAGATCTATATAACAAAAGATCTAATTACATTCCAATATTAGATCTAATGTTATCTTATTGTAGCTAAATGCATATTGTTTTTATAAGATAATTGATTCAAACAAAAGATCTAATTTAACAAGGCAAGACTTAGATTTCCTCTTACTTATAGAATGTTGGTTTAAGAAGTCTTTTCTCTAAGTTAGTTCTACCTCCATTTAATTTAGAATCTTACATTCTCGAGTTAAATGAGTGAATTTTAATACTTACACCAAGGATTATACTCCATGCATAGATCAACAGAATTTACTAAAGCATTCTGTGGGATCTTGTACTAAATGGCCACTATGAGGATATGCAAGACTAATTTAGTACAGAGTACAATCACAATCCCCAATACACCTCGAATTGGTATTTCAACTCTAAGTGCAGAAAAGGGAGAATTTGAATCAAGTTGCCCCTGTTGGGGTTGTAATATTAAGCAAGAAACTAACTTAATGGGAACCCCCAAAAACTTCCGCCAAAGACTAAACAATCATTACATATAACTTATATTTAAAATATAAGCATGGTAGAATCCACGTCTGTATCGGTTGTGTTTAAAGTTAAATTATAAGAGTGACCCAAAAGGGCCACCCGCCTTGATATAAATCAAGGTGATCTCATTAGAGATTGGTTAAAATGGACAACTAGCATGTAACAAAAGTATGCGAGCAAGAAGTGTGAGCAAATAGAGAATACATGATGCGAATGGTGTAAAGATTCATCTACACACGTGAAAGAATGTATGTGACAACTTATAATTCCTCCTCAAGATGTAACTACCGTGGATTCATGAAATAGTGGGAGCATAGTTCACATACTCATACTCGACAAATACCAATGAACAGCCCCAAAAAAACTCGCCAATATTCGGCCAATACTGGGAATACTCGTGACTTAAAAAATACTCAAATTTCTTTAAAAAAACATAAATTTTAATCAACACAAAATTACAAAATGTATCAAATGAGCCCATAAAATGTTGGAGATGTGTTTTCATTAGATTTGAATACAAATACAATACAAAATCGCATCATCATGCGAATACAATAATACGGGTCGATAAGTAATATGAATTTATGATGATTGACATTGAAAAATATCATCATAAATTCCATATCTATCGCAAGTTACAATCTGTAATAAGTTACATTTTCCTCTTCCCCAATCTAGAGAAAAATTGGGGAGAGGGTCTAGTGCTCTACTAGTCCCCACACTCGGGGGGTTTCCTTGCTCGTCCTGAAGGTTACGACTGGCTCGATCTTGAAAGTAGATGGTGGTGTTGGTGGCTCCTTTGTTGCATCTTGGAGATCACCTCCAAAGATGTCATCCAATCCAATATCTCCTCGGAGTCCTGCTAGTGCTTCTCCCTCCATAACTTCCCTCTCAAAAGAAGCAATCTCGTCCTCTCTGTAACGCAGGTTTTCCTCTTCTTGCCCAATCCACTCGTTGTATGAATCTATCTCATCCAAATCAATGAGCTCCTCTGATGTGGCCTCCACTTTTCTTGTGCGAAGTCGGAGATCAGATTGCACAAAACCAAGTAGTTGAGCCATTTTGACTCAACTCATGTTGCGCTTCTTCATGTGAATGGCCTCAAACAAACTCCATTTGCGTTCACATCTAAGCGCTACAAGGTTGAGATAGAATTTTGAGGGCTAGCTTTTTGAAGATGAGGGATATTCCCTACCCAATCCTCCCACCAAGAACCTACAAACAAGATAATCAAAATTTATAACTAATTAATAAAATTAAATGTGTAAGTAATAAGTAACTTGGTAAACATTCTAATTTTTATTACTCGTGACTGTGGGCTCTCCCTCGAATAGCTAGCACCGAAGAAAAGAGCCTCCCCCTAGCATGTTTGTAACTCTGCAGCTCTAAAATGACAAGGTCCCTCGTCTCAACATCTGGTATCATCCTCTCAATACATGTTGAAAGGCCCTCCATAACCTCTCTACTCACATCTACGGCTTATCGGAGTAGAAATACTTGGAGTTGAGGTAGTACCCCTCTGCATGAATAGGTTGGTGGAGTTGATTGATCGTCCACCTCCGATCAATAATCTCCCAAAAGGGACCAATATCGACGATATCCCCCCTGTAATAGTTTTGGATAGACTCTTTGGCCCTATCAATGGCCTCATATATAAACCCCATGGGGCTTTGCTCCCCATCAACCAAATGCAAAACCCTCACCAACAACTCTGACACCTACACACAAATTGAAATGTAAGGTTGCAAACATACAATACAAATAAAGTAAAAAAGTGAAAAGTAAAACAATATATTTATAATTTAACAAATTAAAATAAAGGAATGAAATATAAATCGAAGTTTGAAATTACCTTGATGATCTCTATAGCTCTCTTTGCAAAGATATCATCAAAAACTATCTTTGCAACCCTCTCTCCATTAGCTTTCTTTGAATATTGTGAGTCTATCCATGCTTGACTCACAAACATTTGTTTCAAAGATGTCAACAAACTAGAAATACCTTGCAACGTCGAAAGTTAGTTAGCTGAAACCTTGTGACACCACCGCCTCGAACAAGCTCTTTCCCCTTTGTGTGTTCTCATCAAGCTCTGAACCCAGGGTGATCAGTATATGTACTTTGTTATGGTTCTTGCATCTTCTACAATAGGCCTCCTTGATCAATTTTGCTTGTCCTCCAAAAGTAGGTCAAGGCAATGAGTCGCACAAGGAGTCCAAAAGAGTGATGGATGTCTCTCCTGCAGAGTCTCTCAGCCGCCACACATGTTGCATTGTCATTCAACAACTCGCACAACATTTTGTACACCAACCTCTAATACAACCATCTCTAACATAACATTCAAATTCTCTCGCATTTTTACTATGTTAGAGGCATCAATAGACTTCAAAAACACCATCTCACCGTTTGAAGCCACTAAAAATTTAATGAGGGTGCAGTTCCTTCCATCCGTCCACCCATCTGAAAGAATGGTGCATCCGAATTTTCGCCATTGTTTCTTTTGCTCTTCTAGAATGGTAGTGGCATCTGCAACTGCACCCTCAAGCAATTTCCCACTCAAATCTTTTGGAGAGGGTGTCTTGTACCCTTTCCCTGCAACTATCAACGTTGTCACCAAGTAATCCCAGTATGAGCTCTTTGCCACATTGAACGGCAAGTTGTTGTAGTACCAGAAATTTGCACAAGCTTTATCCGCTTTCTCGTGCATATCTTTGTTCCAAGTTGTACCTTCCAATGAAGGTTGTGCTCCAGGTGTGTTCCTTGCCACAAAAAAGCTCTGTATGCCTTTGCTTGAACTCGATGAAGATGCGCCTCTTCCAACTCTTCCGCTTCGTACGCGTGGACCACGAGTAGAGCCCACAATTGTTGCCGCATCATCCTCTAAATCCTCTATCACAGCAGCCCCAAGTCTAATAGCTTGTCTATGGTTGTGCGCACCTTGCCCTCTCTAGTTTCTTCTCCTCTAGCTCTGTCAGCTCTGCTCTCATCTCTTGTTTTGCCTCTTCCGACACGTTGGGGCAAACCGTAACATCTCGGCAAACAATACATGAAAGGTGATATTTCAAACGATTGATGCCTCTAGACATTTTCACATCTACCACAGAAATTGCAAATAACTTCATTTTCAGTAGTTCCACGTACACCATACTTCCATGCTTTGGAACAAGCATTTGTAGGAATGTACGTCCTCGCTAATGATGCGACTCCAAATGCCAAACTCCGATGTCGAGCTTGATCTTTATAGTTAAGCTCTAATCTGCAACACAATGCACATTTAAAAAATTAGAAAAATGTAAGCTTAATTAAATTTTAAAAAAAAATCTGCCTGAATAACAAATTTGCGTAAAAAAAAAAATACATACCTCTAGCTGCAAATGAGTATAAAAAAATTACAAGCATTCGATTTTACATTACATGTATTTAGAATTACAAAACGAATCGATTACAATACACATACATAAAATTTAACTAGTTTACAATGAATTTGCGTAAAAAAAAAAAACATACCTTTGGCTGCAAATGAGTATAAAAAAATTACAAGCATTCAATTTTACATTACATGTATTTAGAATCACAATATGAATCTATAAAACCTAAATAATATACACAAAATTTGAAAAAACTTGAAAGAATTAAAAAAAAACCTACCTCCAAATGCAATTCTCCAAATTCTCTCTTTGAATTCGCTCCAAAATCCACTCAACACAAGCAATGCAAGCTCAAATGGTTGTGTGAGTGAAAATGAGGGAGTGGAGGGCCTTAAAAAGAGCCAAAACCATGTAAAAGCAGCGTTTTTGCGTGTGAAAGCCGTGTTTCCGTGTACATGCAGCGTATGGCGAGTTTTTTTACACGAACTCGCCGAGTTGTGGCGAGTACTCGCCACAACTCGGTGAGTTTTTTGGGCGAGTTTTTGGGCAAGTATCTTTGTAGAGACAAGTGATGAGTACTCGCTGAGTATTCCATCTATGAGTGGGAGTGTTGGGTGAAATGTTTATTCTCAATAAAGATAAGTTATTTTTCAATGGGTTTTTACCAAAAAGGTTTTCCCACTTAAATCTTGTGTCTTGTGTTCATTTACTTTCATGTTTATGTATGCAATCTAATATCTAATTCATTATGTGATGTAATCTATCATAATTTATTGTTCAAACATAAACTATAATCTTTGGCAATTTAATATGGTGGATAATTAAATTTGTGCTATTATTTATCCCCGTAGTTTCCTAACATGGTATCAAAGCGAGGTGTTTATGCTTTTGCAAGATAGATCTGGTTGTTTGTGATTTGCAGTGCAAAGAATCTTGTAGATCTGAAGAACTTGAAAATTTCAAGATCCGCGACACCTTGATCAATGTTGCATGGTTGTTTCAATCCTACAAGGTGCACAAACCCTAATTCATGTGATTTAAGATAATTGTGAAGTGCTTGGATGCTTTAAATTTGTATGAATGATCAAAACCTAGGTTGTTATTGACTCTGCATGGTTAGATTTGTTGTTTTATTCATCTACAACCTTCCTCTATTTTTTCAAGACTTTTGAGGCTTTCCACCTTGCTTCATGGACTTTCCCCGCTCCGCGGCATTTTCCTTTCTTGCAACTTATTCGCAAAATTTATGGCCTTCCTTAGTCTTCGCACGGCATTTCTAAGTGTCGTATGGCCTAATTGTTTGTTTTGCAACTTATTTTAGTCTTGTGCAGTGTATTTGAGTGTTTCACAAAGATTTTTGGTTATGAGGCTTATTTGATTTTTGCCTGACTTATTTGAGTATTTCACGGCATTAATGTGTTTCACAAACTTTTCTTTAGCTTCATGGCTTATCCGTCATTCCGCAGCCTTCCTTAGTCTTTTTCGCAGCATTTCGATGAGTCATGCGCAACATTTCGCATTTTGCACGACTCTATGCTTTGTTGCATGCAGCTTATTTGTGTCTTGCGTGGGTATTTTTGTGTTGTGCGAGACTCTTCTTTGCTCTACGGTATTCGCCTTGTTGTGCGCACTCCTCTTCTTTGTGCGGAACCATTGGTTGTTACGCGGTTTCATCATGTTATGCGGCATTCTCGTTGTTACGCGGCGCGTTCTTCCCGCTTCACGCACTTTTTCCTTGACTTCGCCATTTTGTTTTTGCATGACATTCTCAATTGTGTAGTGACTTGTTGGCTAGCTTCACGCATTCTACTTGTGCGGCTTCCAACCTTGTTCTCAGTAGTTGTTTGCATTTTCTTTTGCTTCGCGCACTTGCATTTTCCCCTGCGGAATATGTTATTTCGCTATCTTGCTTGTCACTTTGCGAACTTGTGCTTGTCTTGTGAAAATCTATTTCCGTGAACATTCCTCGTCACGCGACTTTCTCTACGGTCCCTTATCCGCAGCTTTTGTGTCTTGCAGCTCTCTTCCTTCTTATGCGGCATTCTTCACTTGTTTCACAAATTGTTTTTGTTGTTCCACGACTTCCCTTGTCTCGTGGATTTTTCTTTGTTAAGCGTGCAGACGTTCCTTAGTTAAGAGGCTTTTACCTTGAATTTCCATGGAACACTAAAAGTTCAAAAATTCCATAGATCTTTGTTCCTTTGATTGCGCCTTCTAAACTTGAAAGTTGTATATCTTCCTTGTTCTTGCTTCACGACTTGTGTTTTTTGTTTTGTGGCCTCTCTACCGAGTTTGCACAACCTTGTTTGAAGGATTTCTTGGATTTTCATAAATCTTCATGTTTATAATTCTGGAAAATTGTTTCCTTGTTACTGCAATTTGTTAATATTTTAAAAAGTTTTATCTTTCTTCTTATTGTCTTAAGGCCTCTCGCGGCCTATTCTTTGTGTTTTGAGGCTTCCTTCTTGGTTCTCATACCTTGTTTGAGTGTGTTTAATTGAGTTGTTTTTAGTGCCTGCATCATTGACATTCTGGAGCTACAAGAAGAATTATGGATATTATAGTAGTTGCACCATTATTCCATTTGCTATCCACGTCATGCTTGTTCCCATAAGCAAGAAGGCAACCATAAGAAATGGTAATTTTCAGTTTTTTAAGCCTATTCTAATCACTCATGATGAATGTTTGGTTGTTGTCACTTCGTTGGATAGTAGGATACACATTTCCCATCATGAGTTGGACAATTTGTTGGGGTTATGGACAACGGTAAGTATGTAGCCCGAGAATACTCTTTTTGGTGTTCCAAGCATTCACTCTTGGGAAAGGAAAAGTTCTCCCACCTCAAGGTAATTGTTTGAGTACATCTAGTGTATGGCACCACTACATGATGAATTTTCAAATAGGCATGATGACTGATTTTTGTTGTGAAATGAGAAAAGATTTGGCATGCATGTTCATATTATTCGAGACACCTTATTTGCACCGTTGGTTAATACAGAAAATGCATGTTCATGTGGCTCATACCTTGAGGATTCATGCCCAAGAACCTAAAAATCAATTGAAGAAAAAAAAGGGGAGTATTCTACCCTTTTCTAAGATTGAAAGGGATTGGTCCAAAGCTGCCATATGCTTATTTAAAGCCCCTAAGGTGCTGTTATCAATTATGACAGCCACTTATATTACTCAATTGCTTTCGTGTTCATGATTGAAGAGCTCTCTTGCACTTTGTGGAACATTATTGATGCATGGGCCAAGCTGGAAATTGTTTGTTCTTGTCAAATTCATGATTACTTTTTAGATTTCTTGTCAATGTTTGGTATGATAGTAATTATTTTTCTTGGGCAGCCTTGGGAATTCAAGGAAGAATGGGGCAGCCATTGCAAGGTGTTGTTTTTACATCAGCTCTCTCATTTGACAGGCACAGGAGCACGTTTGTGGAAGTTTTATAGCATGGATACATTGGCTTTTGGGTTGAGAGCTTGCATTTGCTTGAGGGCAAGCAAATTTGAGAAGGGAGGACTGTAATGTCCCCTTTTTCAGGACATTAATTAAATTAAATTATGAAGACATTTAATCCACCCTTCTCATGGATTAAAGGATAAAAAATTTGGGAAAATGTCATAACTCATTTATTTTTAAATTAAATATTGTTGGCTAGATTTGTTGCATAGCTGAAAACCTAGGTAGTCATGAGATAAATCTCCCTCATTTACCGGTGAGGCTTCCGTGTAAGATTTTGCCCCTTATATATCCTAATATCTATTTGTGGGTATTACTTTAACCGTGTAGCTCATGAATCATAGCTATAAGGATTATCAAAGAAGTAAGCACTTGTAAAAGATAGGAAAAATTTGCATAAGAGGAAAATAATAGGAAACGGAAGAAAACAGAGAGAATGTGCAATCCAAGCAAATAGTTTACAGAGTTGATTGCATGCACATAGATTAAAACAAATAGATCATTAAACACAGAATTCAAAGCAAAGGAAACTTTCAGATCTAGATCTATAATAACACAAAGTTTATGAACAGATCTAGAAAGAAAGTAAGAAGCAAAATGCACCGTTGACACAAAGTTCTCCGGAAATCTCTTCTATATTCCTCTGTGGCGCGTAAATCGGGGTTTCAAAGACAAAGTCCGGAACACAAGAATGTTGATTACAAATTCCGATCCTTTAACTCGTAGGTTCTTCCTCTACTTATAGCACGTAGAGGGGAAATTACAAATGGGAGACTATAACTGAACTAGATCATAAACAAGAAGTAAAAAGAACATCTGGCAATCATCTTCCTTTAATTCCTCTCTTAGTGACATGCATCAAGAGTTCAAGTCAAAATTGTGCACATCTGTCACTTAACTCAAAGAATCATTCCAAATAACTTAAAGTAATGGTTTTCAAACCAATAACTTTTAAGTTTACAATTACATCCAGGGACATAAGAAATAAGAGAAGAAAGAAAAAAAGAAGGAAGATTTGCCAGCTGTAACTCCTACACTTTCTTTTTGTTTTGATACTGAATATACTTTTCGAACATATAGTTCAACAATTTCCCATCCGCTTTAGCCACAACTTCTTTCTCTATCTTGAATTGCAGCAATCCTTCGCTCAAAACTTCGATGCTCGCTTCCACCTTCAAACTAGGCCCGAACTTCTTAATGTCTGATTGTAGCGTTACCAACTTACTAATTGAATTCATCGTGAAAGGCCTAACAACTTCATCAATCCTCTCTTGAATCATCAGAAGAGAGCCTTCCAGGGAATCAGGAACTTTGTTGGGAATGGTCCTTTTGTATGAAGAAACATTCTCAACCACTTCCTCATTGGTGAAAGCAATTACACTGCGCTGATAGTGACAATGTCATACCCTCGAGCACCCGCGCTCTTTTTAGCATAATTCTAAAGATCTCCAAGCAAAAAGAGACTGTGAATTCAAGCTACTTCCCCTTGTCAACCGATCCATCAGGCACAATTAAATCTGCAATCAAAACCTCCTTCGGTAGCTTATTTATCTCGATCAAAGTGCCCAAGTTACTTTCGACCATTGTATTCATATCTACCGTGCTTGTCACCAGTTGCTTCAGCTGAACTAATGCATCCTTCATAACCTTTAGACGAACTGGCATCTCCCTGAGCTGTACATAGACTTGGCGAATGATTATGCTCTTCCATTTGTCGATAGCTCTAACTTGGTTACTCGCATTCTCCACTTCCTGCATCGATGATCACTCACTGCTCGTCTTTGAAATCAAGCCGAGAGAAAGGTTTGGCAACCTTAGCAATGATCTCACACAATTGGAAACCTACTTTTGAAGTTCAGTTTTTCTGCCTTCTCTTTGTCAAGCTTAAGGAATAAAGCATTTATTAGTGTCTGCATGTCTTGCTTTAATCCTTCGGTGGTAGTTTGACCTATTGGCACCTTGGTTACTGATATATCTACTATTTATTATGCCCACACAGTCTGCTTTGTGTTTCTCCCATTTGTTGCCAGCGTCCAGCATACTAATTGTAGTCACCACTCGGTCGCGTTGGAATCTTCAAACAATAATTGATAAATTGTGCATCTAGCCTGATTATCGTCTTTCCCGCAGCATCCCGAATTGTTCTGGATAGGAGATGGTATGACCTTGCACACTCCATGACAAATTCAGGCAACTGAGCTGTGACTGGGAATGTTGAAGCTCGAATAATTCCACTGTTTTTTATTGCCCGCATAAGAGACGTCTTTCCAACCCTGGATTTGTCAATCAATTCGGAGAGGGGTTCGGGGCCTAAATCCATGTCATTGATATCAGCAAATCTGGAAGTAATGCATGATTCCGCTGATCCTTCTCTTTCATCCCGCTTCATCATGGCCGAAGCAATCTTTATCTGAGAAACCTTTGTCTGAACTCTTTTTCTTTTAATCTTGTTGGAATTCTTTGGAATTGGTGCAGATCTAGTAATTTCTTCAGATTTGGAAGATATATTCAATGTACCTAACATTGATTTGAACTTCCTTTCACTTATATAAGCACTGTAATGAATACCTATAATAAATTCAGAAAAAGACGGAATCCAGAGCATGAACACTTGATTTTTATCACAAAAATCTGCATATAAAGCCCGCTGCCCTAAAATTTGAGGCTTTGCTTTGCATGCAAAGCAAGCATAAATATTTTCAACTTCACCTAGGCACTTATACCAACATGCAGATAATTAACAAGGCTTAAATCAAGCTCCTCCAACCCTAGGCGCCAAACTTTGAAGCTTTCCGGCAATGAAAAACACTTTTTGATGCAAAAATCCTCCTTCCTTGGGTGCCAAAACTCTGTCTGCGGTTTGCAACCCTTTGCAAAAAAATTAATTACATCTTCACTATGGCAGCCCATGCTTATATAACCTCAAGCATTCTATTTCTAATAATTGTCCACCCTATTCCTGGCAATTAATTAATAAACAATGATGTTTATTCACCCAAATTGGGCGCCTATTTTTGCATGCTGCTGGCTGCCATTAAATAAATTTAATTTATTTATTTTTAGCATGCTACCTTCAGTTCACTTTGGCTTATCCTCATGCATTGACTTTCTATTCATCCTGGTGCCAAAATTAGGCAAAGCAGCTATTAATAAATACCATTAATATCATTGTTTAATCACCAAATGGGTCGCACTTTTTGACATGGGTGAATTCTAAATTTAAAAAGTCAACTTCTGGTGGGAATTTTCACCCTCCACAACTCTAAAAATCCCTTCTTCCACTTAAGTGATTTACCTTTCATCATGGGAATTTTTACCCTGCAAGGCAGGTAATAAATTCCCACCTGCCTGCTGCTTCTAATTTTCCCACTGCAGCTTAAGTGACTTTCCAAAAAGTGCGACTTGCATTAAAATTAGCCTCCTTTGAAAAAGTGCGACTTGTTTGGGTGAATAAAACTTTCTAATGGGAAAAGTCAACTGTTAGGCGGGCGGAAAATCCCACTGCAGCTTAAACCTATTCATTCCCAAAAAGTGTGACTTGCCTGGGAGAGGCTTTTTGTGCATGACTTCATCATTTTTGGTTAGAAGCTTGCATTTTGAGGCTGATTCCTTCTGGCGTTGTGTTGGTAGATGATCTCCAGATGCTTCGGGAAATTAAACAGACTATACTGGCGAAAGAATTGACCTAGGGGAATTTCACAAAGAAACCGAGGAGAAAACCAAAGAAAAACGCAAAAGAAATAAATAAAAGCGAAAAACGTTGCCAGAAGTTGCAGACAAAGCTCAGGATTCATTTCTGATGAAAACCCTATTGATATATGTGAATACTGGCATGCGAAACTTCAACAGGGTTCAACTGGAGCACAATTTACTTCAAATGGGGCACTATTTATTTAATAAATAATTAAATAAAAATTTCTTGTAGACAAAACTTGGCAGAGGGATAAAACGAGTTTGGGCATTTGGGTATTTGTCGAAATTGGCTCATATGATACACTGGGAATATCCTAACATAATACAGACATCTTCTAGCAATAAAAACACAAAAAGACCCATTATTTTAAAAAAGAACGATTTTTTTCAAATGGGTAGTCCCAAATTTCAGGGTGAAATCTAGGGACACCAAATATTAATTCTCCTCTTATGTTTTTATTTAAAATAATAAAAAGGGAAACTAATATTTTAATTAGAGTGTGACATTCTAGGAAAGAAGACTGCTTTAAAAGTAACTCTCCGCATAAAGATTTGCGCCAAACAGAGGAGGGAAACTTGGAGATTTGAAAAGCAAAACTATAAAAGAAGATGGTGGTGACCCTTTGAAGGCATGATGATGTTTTCACTAAAATTATCTTCATGCTTGAAGAAAGATGTATGCCCATGAGTGCTCATAACAAAGGTATTTATTCAACACAACCATATTTTGGAGAGTGTGGAGCCTTCTAGTGCTTTTGTTGAGTGAATGTATGCATGATATTTTCATCCTAAGCTCAGCGACTTGGTCTATATGTTGGTGTATTTATTTGTAGGATAAATCTGCATGTTATTGTTCATTTTTGAAGTGATCTTGGAGGGGTTTGAGGTGTTTTTACCACTGTTGTTCACTGCTGCAATTATTCTAGCGATGGCAACTTGAATAGAAGTTTATTTTAGCATAGATGAACTAGATCTCCAATCTGGTTTGTGTTAGCTTTAATTTCAGAGCAAAGGGAAATTATTTTGGTGTGTTGGGAAGCTAGAAAAGTGCTGGAAGTATTTTAAATATTTTTCTCTAACCCTAGCGACTTGTTCTGGGATTTCGGGTCTGTTTTGGGTGGGTTTGCATGCTCAGAAAAATCTGTTTGATAGTGCATTGGAAAGCCCTAAGAATCTAGTTTATTATGCACTTTATTTCATGGAAAAATATGGAGTATTGAGTGAGTTATGAATTTTTGAAGTTTCAGCTGTCTGGAAGTCATTTTTATTTAATATCTGCTGTTATAAAAATCTGAACTGGTTAAGATTGGAATTCCAATTGATTCTCCCATCTAACCCACTACCTTGGCTACTTCCAACCCCATTTTGGGTTGTAATTACGCTGACATTGGGTTATTTGAGGTCGAATTGAAAGGATCTAATCCTTCTTGGTTCGATTTGGGTTGAAGTTGTAAATTTCTATTTGCCCAAAAAGGGGACATCACAACATCATTGATCTCGAGTCATGATTTCTTGCTTTCATCTTCCCCATCTCCATGTTTCCTTAAGGGTCTTTCCCTAATAGGACTATTTGTGCTTAGCTCTTCTGATTTTGAATTCAACTGTTTAGGTTTACTCCATTATTTGGTTTTAGGTTTTCTTAGTGCTTAGCACTTATATTACTTTTTTGTAGTCTAAGGTACCTTAACCTTATCAAAACTTAATGTACTTTTCAAGTCCTATTGACCTACTTTTGGTCATTTGTGTATGTTCATTTAATTTCTTTCTTTCTTCTTCAAGAGAAAAATGATATTATTAAGTTATTCACCTGCATGAACATTCTCTATTGCTTTCTCACAACCAAAGAATTTGTGTCACATTATTGACTACCATTACTAAGACATTTCATTCAATAGCTAAGCATACCATGAACCATCAGGCTTCTGAATATTTTCAATAAACTGAACAGATTTTGAAATGCATGTTTCTATTTCTTTAGATCGGTGTTCTGGATATAGTTTTTTAAATGCTGCAAGAGCTTGAAGGACCGCCGAAGTGCATTCAACATACCTGAAAATACAAATAAATATAAGAAAATTAAGTGCTAAACAGCACATCTCCCAAATCACATTACATATGTAATGATGAATGAAGAATTATACTTACGAATAGTCAATGACAATATCTCCAAATGTCTCTGCTGGGTTAATTATCTACAAATACAAATAGAAACAGCAACAACGAGACTTGTAAGCTTTTGCTCAAGAATAAGCAGAATGATAACAACCAGATTAAATTATTTGTATTAAGGAATCAGTTTATTTAGCAACTATAAATGGTTCGAAAACCATCTTTAATAATGAAATATATATATAGATATAGGGAAACCATATGGTTGCAGAGAAAGTACACATTTTGTTATGATGGCATTATCTTTAAATAAATGATTAATTAAAACATCTGTCACTATGTGTCGTATCTGCAACTAGTTGTTGTATAATACATACGAGATTTCCTTTAATTTTGAGTTATGATTGGTTATTGGACATGGGATTTTTAGGGGTTGTTTCCAAATTCCTGCAGACACACTTGTTGCGGCCAGTCCTTTATGTTCATCGTTTGGGCATCTATTGAGGGGGTCTTTGCCATTTTACCTGTATAGTATTGCCATGTAATCTGGAAATATTGTACTTTACAGATATCATAATAAGAATAATGCCATTTACATATATCTCGTGTGTCATTTATGAGTACACTCTACTGATATGAACAGATATAAAAGGTGTGTATATAAGTTATATCGTTTTCTCTTCAAAATAATTTTCTTTTGATGCTTCACTATACCATAATTTTGGCATCACCGCCACGTCAATTTAATCTATAGACATCACAATCATCCAATCACAGGGTAGTTGTTTGTACTGTGAAGTCATAGGGGTCAAGAAAATCAAAATATTTAGAAAATGGAAAACAATCACTAATGCGTTGAATCCGGGACAAGAGTATGAACTGCCTATGAGATGAGAAGGCATACATGGCTGGATGAGCAGAGAGAGAACCATGATTGCAAAGAGGAAACCCTAAAAATGTTGCCTAGAGTCGGGTAGAAGGAGATTTAGGAGTAATGTGGCTGCCAGTGCTAAGGAGAGAATGATAGCAAGCACATGTATTGTGCTATTCTACTGGAAAATGAGAGCATTCCAGATCAATAGATCTGCATGAAGGAGGCAGGTATGCTTGAAGACAATTAGTGGTGATGCTATGAATTATAAAAACAATATGCTCTCCGACTTTGTACAAGAAGTACCATTAAAGTTTAGAATAAGGAAAGATGATCTCTATAAAATAGCAGGCAATAAGAGAAAATAAATTTTAGGTTGAGAACAATGTCAACCGATACAGATAACCCAGAAGTGCATGAAAACGATCATGGTCGAGAGAAACAATGAGAAATTGCAGCCTAGAAGCAATATATAATAATGCAAGCAAGATACAAACACATAATTTTCAGAAGCAATTTTTCCCTAAAATTGGAACTTCCCTTTGTTCCAACCACTTAACCAAGAAAGAGCAAATAGATTTTTTAAAATCCAATAATCAACAGGAAGAAGTGGTAGATTTTTCAAACATTCAATAGAGTGAAATTCAGAAATCTCAAGATTTGGTCACACAAACCAAAATTAAAGGTGTTGTGACATTAACAATCACTAGCCAAGCATCCCAACCTATTTTGAATGTCAATACCTTAGAACAAGTAGCAGGAAGAATAGGCACACAATCTAGACCAAAATATGGATATCACTGTCATGGAAACAAGGCAGATAACCAATAGGATTTATACATCTCTCCCACTCGCGAGGAGATAGAAGGTACTGCAGCCATTAATCTGCCTGGAACCCTGCCACACGCATCACCTTGCCATATGCAACTAGATATTGTCACCCATGAGCAAACAGAACCTTCTCCATAGTAGCCCCATGAGACATCCTAGATATTTTGGGGGACATGGAGAGGACATGATCCCTTCCACCCTGCTGCCCACATCCCCTTTTTCTAAGTTTTTCTCTAATCCCGGAGATGTTTCACAACCTTTTCGGTGTCTTGGGAAATTCTGGAGCTCTTTTGGCATCCTATGGATGTATTTGGGTATCTTGATGTCCCCAATACATCGCAGGAAGCCCCAATCTATCGGGATATACCAAAACAATACCCCCACCTCACAGCAGCAGTTGTTTCAAAATAAATTACAAGACTTGTTCCAAAAAAGTAGGGGAGCATTTTCAAACATTTATTTCTGACCATTGCTAATATAACCATGATATATTTATTTTCTGATTGTACTTGTATCTCTGAGTTTCACTCAATTTTTGTTTAAATTGTCAATGGTGAATATTCATTGTTCAATGTCATAAATCCTATTGTTTGAAACTCAGCTCTTTAGAATGCTTAATGATGTTTAACAATTTAACTATATAATTGATAAGCTATAAGAAAATAAATAAATAAATTTCTTTGTATTTTATACACATGCATATATATTAATACACACACAGACGTGTGTGTGTGTGTATCTTCACTGACCCCCGTATCCCCATCCTAGAAACTCAGAGAAACATTGCTTCAAATCAAGCCCAATCTACATTGAAGGCCCTCATAACATTCATATTGTCCCCGCCTTTTCCCATTAATGTGCTGCTTTGGGTGACTAAGGAGTAAAGGACACAAAAATGTTTGTGGTTTGAAGCGTAATTTTCCACATAGAAACATAATCTGCACCTTGACAGAAATCATCATGCCATAGATGTTATAAGCATGTGAATTATTATGTTGAACGGTGCCTTGAAGTAGAGAAAAGGCCGCAATAGGCATTTAGCACGAAAAAGGGAGGTGGAAGTGGGACGTAAAATGGAAAATCATGGGATAACAAATGGGAAAAGAAAGGTGCTAGGGTTTAGAGGGAGTGGGAAATAACATTACTTTTACTAGGTCGAAGGGGATGAGAAATAACATTACTTATATGTAATATCCCCTTCTTCGGGATCAATGGGAAATAATGCAGACAACCAACTCTTCAATGCATCAATCAACTGAACATAGCAAAATATTTATACCGGTTGAGTGAATGACTCAATAAACCCGAAGGCAAGGGTTTAATGGCCTTAACTCATTAGTTCACACACAATGTTCTTCTCAACTGAAACTAGGACTGCTTCAATGATCAAAGAGTTCTAGCTTTCATGTGGAAATCATCATCATACCAAAAACAACTAGATCAGGTATTAAATGGGAGGGCTGATGTTACCAGAGAACAGCTGTATATTTTGAATCCAAAAATCAGGCCAACATACCCAAAGTGATCGCTGTAGCTATTAGGATAATGTTTGTCAATTGTCTAGGGCAAAATAGGGTCCCAAACTTGCATCGACAGCCAATATTTACTCCAAATGAAATCGCTGTTCAGGAAGGAAGAACAGTAGCTCAAACCAGCCCCAACAATATCCAAAACAAGTCGTTAATACTCAGAGAAGGACAGCAGATTTAGTAAATCAAAAACCAGACCTGATTTAAAAGATTTTCCTTTCCCAAAACAAATTACTATCAAAGGAAATCATATCATGCAATTAACTGGATCGATCCATACTAAATGGAGTATGCAAAACAGTCCTCAATCTCCATGGAAGAAATCGCTGCAACACAGGAGCTATTTAAATATCACAATATTATACATAAACCCAAGTCGTACCATTTCGACAAGCACTAAACACAGAGCTCTTAATACTGGGATATTTCAATCACCAAGAGTTATACATTTGAGCTATAACTTGTTGCCAAAAGGGACTCAAACACCATGCACCAAACAAGGGGACACTCAGACAAATATAGTCACAGCCAAATGAGATCGCTGGGATAAGAGACAGTCAACAAGCAGGTATTTCGTGGCCAAAGAACACCCAAAAACCACAGCTAAGCTTCTTTCCACAGATCGCTGCCATAAAAAGCTGCTAACATCATGATATCATGCAAAAACCCAGTCGTACTGCTTAGGGTAATATTGTATGAAATACACCATCACTGAACCTGCAAATAGAAGCCTCACAATACCCAAATAGTATGCAAACCACAGCTCTTTAAATCTGGAATATATGAGCTACAGGAAAAATATGCAAATAATAGAAATCGCTGCCAATACACACAGATTTATTCCTTAACCCAGTCGCCAAAGCCAAGCATGCATTCGCATAGGATTGGAGTGATTTACATGATAAAATATTACACTAAAACAAGTCGCTGTATCTAGCACAAATGCAAGAGTCAATGCTCACAAGATTGCAAGGAGATAACTCTAATACCTCATCGATTTGCAAAAGCACACACAAAGACACTTCAAATTGATATCCAAAATCCAGCTGCTACAGTGATTCGCTACAGTAAAAACATGCAGATTTGCCAAAGCCACCAACACGGATCTCACAAATAAATACTCCAGTTGAATCACAAAACCAGCTCAATACAACCTCCCATGCAAGAGAGAGAGAGAGAGAGCATCAATGGGCATGCATCCCAACTCCAAGCATGGAGTATCAAAATAAGTTTATCATAACATAATAATAATAATGACCCTAGCACTCCTTTTATAAGCAAGGAGGCACAAAATTTGAAAACCCTAGGAGAGGGAAAATATTAAATAAAAGCAGTTTGTTTTCCCTAGGTGTGGTGTCCCCTTTTCAAAGGGTGATTTTATCAATAAAAGCCACCTAAAATATTTATTTAATTAATTCCCCATTTAATTTTTTATATTTTGGGAATTAAATTAAATAATCTTCATAATTAAATAATTAAATAATTATTGCTCCAGGCAATAATATTTAATTATTTAATAAAAATGTTCCCCTTGCACATCCCGAAGCCCACAGGGACGTATAGGCTAAGGGTCTTCAAAAATGGGGACATTACATTATACTAGGTCAAAGTGTGGGGTGTTGCGTGGTAGAATAGATGAGGGTGGTTATTATTTTTTCATAATCTCGTTGAATGTCGTGAATAGAAGTTAAGGCTTGAAGAAATGAATAATTTTTACATAGGGTAACATGATATTAGGCTTTACAAGGATGAAGAGGACTTCGTGGATATCAAAGGCATGAATGAGTCAACATGACTAGAAAGTGATATTTTGCTAGTAAACATGGGGACTTTGTAGTGACATCAATAAAAAAAAAGAGACTAAATGTGACAACACTCTTAGAAGTTGGTGAGAGATTAGGTTGGAAATATACAACGAGATATTCGATGTGTTTTATCCTAAAGTCAAGATCACAAGGCTTATGGACAAAGGGGACAAGTGTAATCTGTATGACCATACATTATGGATAAAAGGAACATGCAATTTCAGATCAATGATCTTAATTAACAATGTTGATTATGTCAAGGTAAGAAGAATCCAGATTTATAAGAGGAATGGCATCACATAAATATGTTTCCAAGGAAACCCATCCATACTCTTCATAACATACAAATCATGTTGTACGACCAATCCTTATTATTTTGATCTTTAACTTCCAATCCAGGAATCAAACCCAAGATCCTCAAAAGATTTAAAGCACAAACATTATAATTCTAAAGGCCCATTCATGGAACAAGACCTGTATATTCCAACAGAAATAAGAAGACATTGTTTGCAAATAGTTCTTGATTCTTTTAATAACAAAAAAACCTTGAATTATGAAGTTAGATACAATATAAATTTCATTTGGCAGAGACAATCGTCATACACTTTCAAACATGTCTCTAGCAAAATGAGTCTTTACCTTGTCATAAATTTATGAGCAGAAATCCCACTAAGGGATCTACCAATCAATTTGTTAGTTAACACCAAACTTCAAGTTTGGATATCAGTGACATCTAAACCCCCTTTGTTCTTTCCATGCATGAGAACATTCCAAAAATTAATTGAATCTACTTTTGTCGCCAGCTTTTACCCACAAGTAATATCACAATACGGTTAAGTCTTCAAATAAGAATAATAATATAAGCACGACTAGCTGCCATGATGTAGGAAACAAAAAACAATTTTTCTCATAAGGGAAACATCTAGATCATATGATTTTGGGCTTTGATTCAAACATTAAAAATTACCTAATCCCACATATCCTTTCTAGACATATTGAATGCCACATGGGATTCCCAAATAGCAAACAATAGTAGCCTTTAATACTAGATTACTACTAGGGTTGATCAAATACGGAGAAAACTATCGCATGACTGTTCAATATTTTGATTTCTACACTGTAGGACCAAACCTATATTTCTCTTCTTAGAAAAATTAGGTTAATTACATCATAGCAATACGTCACTATTAGCTTTCATATTAGGGATGCATTTGAAAGGGTTTGTTGGGTTGTTAAAAACCAACATAGATTAGATGATTGGATTTGTTGGGATGCTAAACTAATTAAATAATTAAGTATCTGTAGACTAGAAAATAGATAGAGCTGATAGCCTATTATTTAAAGGCTATTGTGGACAGATAGAATGTATAAATAAACCTATGTTGTAAAGAAGTAGCGCCCAACCAAAGTAGGGAGGCACCAAAGCATCTGCAGAGTAAATCCTCTGCCATAATAGTGGAGGACACCAACCAAGCAAAGTGTAGTAGCATAAGAAGAAATTGTAGCAAACAAGGAAAGTGCAGCAAACAAGGCATGAACAACATTTGCTTCACACACCTATAGAGTGCATCCCTCTCAAATGCCATCCAGCAAACAACTCTGTGCTCTCTTCATCCTCACGCCATCACATAGCAAACAAGCAAAACCAATAAATTTATTTCTTGTTGACAAAAAAAATGTATGGTGTGGCTCATTATTAAAATTTAGGGCAAACCATTTTTTCTTTTTTTATGTTCTTTAAATTCAATTTTTCTAATTTGAAACTTTATAATTACATTTTAATATTTTCCACCAACTAACATGGAGTCAAATTAATTCACTTTCTCACACTCTGCAAATACATAGGTCCGAAAAAGGCCCTTAAACATAAGTGCGGCATAATTTATGTTTGTCTAGATACTAAAATTTGGTAACTTGTCCTTTTGCAATGCCAAGTTTGACGATGTTCCCTTGCTAACACAAATGCTCACGTTCGGAATCTAATCACTTCATCTCTCTAGTTCTTTCGTGACTTGCTTATCTCTACACTCTGCTTTGTCGTCAATTCTGGAAATATTATCTGATTAAAGCAGTAAACAACTATTGTGCTTCATGTCAAAACTTCATGTTCTACTTTTCCCCTTCTATGTCTAGGACCGTACAAATGGGTCGGGATGTGGGGTTTGGTCTTGGCCGACCTATACAGTCTTGGCTCTTAAAGTTCTCTGACTTTGTTTTCAATTTGAATATTGTCTTTCGGTTGTTTCATCTTACTAGGGTCAACTTTATTAGAAAATTTCACCTGCGGAAGCCTATATAAGCAAGTCATCATCACTTTATAATGCAACAAGCACTCCCACAAGCTCCTATTGCAAATATCATTCCAAAAGCACTCAAGGTGTCCCCGATTTGCCCAAATCAATTGCACATCAATTAGCGCAAAGTCCCTACTATAGGTCTAAGCACTCAACCAGTCAAAAGTCTAGCTTCCTCCATTTTCAAGCATGTAAAGGTCATAGAGCCATGTCTTAGCAAGAGAAAAATCACTCCAAACATTGTTCAAGGGTTTCAAGGAACAAAGGGTTAGGTCACGTAGCTGAGGCACACCACATCACACTACTACCGCATTGGGTACATTCTATACTATATAATTATTCTCTATCTTGGTGTCAAGAGACACGAGAGCACCCCTAGGGGTTGGTTAGTTGTTCACACTTGCACAAACACCTAGAAAGCTACATGAGGCTTGATCCCGCAACGAGGGCATGTAGTGCAACACTTGGATTGGTTTAGCAGTTGGGGTCTAATCACCAAGGGTAGTCCAACCTCACCACAGACACAAGTTTTCTCTTTTTGGTGTGCTAATGCTCTTATGAAAAGGATCTACAAGTTTCTAGGCTTTCCACTTTGTTACTAAGTGATTACGAGTCATCCCAATGTTGTGTGACCAAGAGCAACATACAGTGAAGGTCATTTCGAGGCAAATGAAGCACACATAATGTTTCAGATCCAGGACTATCAAAAGGTCCATAAGAGTATAGATCCATGTCGGGACCGTGCAATTCCGGTCTTGATTATATAGTAATTGTACGATCCTCGCCCCGCTTAGTTTCCAATTCAGAGAACTTGCATCAAGTATTTCAGTCTTTGATATGTTTGTTTCATTGTTCGCTTGCACCAAATTATCCTTGTTTTGACTCGCATAACTAAGTTTCTTTCTCCTCTTGTGTATTTGAGCAATTATTATCGTTTTATCAATCGTTGCAAGTATACAAGCATTATTCTCATTGTGAATGGTTAGTGTTGGAAGTTAATTGATCATAATAGTCCCTTGTTACAAACCCTAGGATCTTTTTATCATTGTGCACTTCCATAACACAAATTTAATTACTTGAGTAAATAGTTTGAAGAATGTTCATTGATGGATTTATATGTTTTCCATTATCTCGTAGCCCGTAATGGTTGCGAGGCTTCCTAGATTTTTTTAGCCTGGTTCACAACTTCACCGGAATAACTATTCAACATGGAAAACAAAGGTCAAGACTCACCTTGAATTCGAGGACATTTAGAATGTTATTGATGGGTCAATCCTCAAACATGCAACTAACATTAACCGAAACACAAAAGTTTTCTTTGGAAAACCGTAAGGCGAAATTGATCATTATTTTTGATGGATCAAATGAGGTCCAACCTCATATCCAAGACTCAACTTCAGCCAAAGACAATGGGATAAACTCAAAAATATCTATCCAATAATCAAAAGAAGATTTTATACCCCCAAAGCCAACTATACCATCTCAAAACAAAGATGGGGGAAGAAGTTTAAGTGTTTCTTCGTTGGGTTGCTAAACTACGGGCCTTTCTACAAGCACCAAAGGAAAAGATGATAGGCAACTCTCTCGTACCCATTGTCCTAAGAGCACTGCCCTCAACATATAAGATTTCATGACGTCATTTGGCATCTTAGATAAAAAGCCCACTTTTGAGAAGTTGGTTAGAGTGTTGCATCAAAAAGAGTCTATGCATGGCAAAGGCAGCGTAGAGGAGGATCATGCCCTGATGATACATCAAGAGGGAAAAAATTTCACGAGTTCTTTAAATAATCCTCCTAAGTTGCCGCAGCACTAAGACAACAACTCTTATTTCAAGAAGAAAAACCTTATCTTGTGGAAGATTGGGCATGAGCTCAAAGATTGTTGGTATATTGTGCTCACCAATTGTTCATATAGCAACAAGATGCTGACAATCCAATCATCGCCACTAGGACCAAAGAAGAAGCCCTAGATCACACAAAATTCGAAAAATAGCCTTCCAAACAGCAACAACATAGCAATATTGCCAAAGCCAACAATCCTTTCGATGAGGATTATGTTTATGCTGCACAAACCAATGAGGAGATCCCTATTCAAAATTTTGTCATGTATGTGGACTTCAAGCTACTCGTCATATGACGAGAGGGAAGAAACTGTTATGTCCAAGGAATAGGTAATGTTTCCTTGCCACTTGGTAATCATTCATGTAAAATCACAGAAGTCCAATATGTTCCAGGACTAACAAAGAATTTGTTGTTCGTAAGCCAATTGCTTGATCACAACCTTAACATCGAATTTGATTCCGAAGATGGCAAAAATATGTGTCTCATTCGAGACAAGTTTAGAAACTCAAAAAATAGTTGCACAAGCTTCTAATGTACGCAAAATGTTCCAGCTTGATGATGCCCACAAAGACAATCAAGCTTTAGTTGTAAACGATACACTCTGCAAATCTCAGACATAGGATATACGAACACCTCGGAATCAGGTACATGCTTGCACTCAAAACACATAATATGGTAAGAGACCTTACCTCACTGAAGAAAACAAATTTGTACTCTAGTTGTTTACAAGGAAAACAACATTGAACTCTGTTTGGTATAAGTAGTTCTTGAGCAACTGGACATTTAGATCTGATGCACACTGATATGTGCAGTCCCATTAATCCAAGTGCCAGTGAATTCAAACCTCTTTGCTGATGATTACTTAAGAAAGATATGGGCATACTATTTGAAAGCAAGGATCAAGCCTTCCAAAATTCAAAGAACTAAAATTCCATGTGGAACAACAATCTAATCGCCACATTCATGTCCTCTACTTAAACCAAGAGGGTGGGGGATTCACTGGCAATGAGTTCACCGCATTTCTAAGAGAGCATGACATTCGCCAACAGATGATTTCTCCCTAGAAGCTGCAACAAAATGGCATTGCAGAAAGGTGGAATTGTACCATTGTGGAGACGGTGCACAGGATGATTTCGACTCAAGCTTGGATTGTTCATATTCAGCAAAGGTTATTCGCACTTGGTTTTACTTGTTGAACTGTGCACCCACCGATCGGAACTTAACCTTGAATTGTTCATATTGCAGAGAGGTTGTTCACACTAGGTTTTACTTGGTGAATTGTGCACCCACCAAAGCTCTCGACAATATCACTCCAAAATAAGCATGGTTTGGGTCTAAGCCTACTATCTCTCATCTTCGTATTTTGGTTGCAAAGCACATATGCCTGTTCCAAATAAAAAGAGGAAAAAGTTGGACTAGAAGTCCTTGAATTGTTTATTTCTTCGGTACAGTTAAGAGTAAAAAGCCTATTGACGTATGGATCTTAAAACCAATAAAGTATACATCAACAAAGGTGTTGTATTTGATGAGAAGGGCGAGTCCAATCCACCCTTACACCATCACATGATCCACCCATTGATCTTGTAAACACTTCTTATGATGATGACGGCATTGATGATGATGGTAGTAATGATGACAATGAATGACCAATCAGATCATTTAGCTCCATCATCCACAAGTATTGCACAACAAATACACAAGTGGTATACCAATATTATTCAAGATGTAAAATTGAATGGAGTCCCAGACACTTCACTTTAGAACTAAGGACTCATACGATAGCTTGTGAAGAGGTGAATTTGCCCTTATGAGCACTATTGTAGAATCTTTTGAGTCCACAATAGTTCATGAAGCCCGAGAGTCAAAACCTTGGAAAGAAGCCATGGATTTTGACTATTAGGCACTCATGAAGAACATTACATGGCGACTTGTTGATCTTCCAACAAGGATGAAGCCTATTGGAAAGTCTATTAGATGGACATGAAAAGTGCCTTATTACAAATATGCAAGAGAAAGTCTACAAACCCAACAAGAGGCTTTTTCAAAACTTGCTCAAGAACAAACGATGTGTAGACTTATCAAGTCTTTGTATGGTCTCAAGTAGGCTCCTCAAGCCCGAAACATCAAGAATGATGAGCATCTCGTGCAAGATGGATTCCAATGAGTTCCTTATAATCCAAACATCTACCTCAAAGAGCAAGGGGTTAGTGATTCTCATTTTATGTGTAAACAATCTGGTCATCATTGGCAGATCAATGAAGATGATTGATTCCACAAAGAATGATATTAAGTGATCATTATGGCACACCCTTAGTCATAGGTCATATATCGGGATATGTCTAGCCGACGTCTAGCTAACATAATCTCCTAACATGTCATATCATATTTATTTATGCTTTCATATGCTTAGTAGGTCGGCCTTGGTGCTTTCCATAGTATAGTAAGGTATATATAGGAGTTAGTAAGTAGTAGATGATCATCATATTGAGCATTTGAGTCTTATTGTTTGGTTTGGAGGTTGCCCCCATTTACGTAGCAAAGTGATTTTAATTGCATATTGTGATCATTTCTTTATATGTTGGTGTTCCTACGTGTTATATTGTTACTAATATTCAGATTTATCAAAGTAATTTCATTACAAGTGGTATCGAGCTTGAATTTGGGTAAGAATTAGGTTAAAACCCTAATCTTGAAGATTCAACCATATCTCCCAAACAATGGAAAAAAAATCTGTAATTTTTTAACTTAGGAAATTAGTCAAAGAAGGTTCTCTAAAAATTCCAATATTTGTTGACCTGTTTTTTGCACAAGTTATATCCATTTTAGGGTTTTTCATAAATTCGCTCCATAGGCTGTACTTTTTGGAATTTTTCTAAGTTTCTTATAATTTTGGAAAGCTTTCCAAAAATTATCTATGGCTCATTCTCTATGTTTTTCTCTATTTGGCCAAAATCCATAAAAACCCCCAAACCCTAAATTTTGGTAACTTAAGTCCCAAACCGTACATCATGGCCGTGAGGTCCACTAGAGACAAAGGGAAGGGGCAATCATCTCTTGGGATGACTCCAAATAAGGAAGATAGTCTTCAGCTTTTCATGTATTGGATGTTATCACGCAACTTCAGACAAGGTTAAAAACATGGTAAATAAGGATGACCTCAACCACAATTTTCAATCAATGAAGGGTGAATTGAAGGCAAAATTTGACAATAGCTTGCACTCATTGAAAAGTGAATTGGTGGCCATTAGTTCATTCATGACTACTTTCATGAATTCCCATTCAGGTCACACAAGTTCCTTAAGCAATGCACACTCAATTCCAAATCAGCCCAACCAAAGTGGATTATTTCAACAACCAAACCATGTTGGATCTTCTAACCAGCGTAGAAACATGATACCAAAGATGGGGATGAGAAACTTCGATGGTAAGGACCCGATGGAGAAATTTTGAGGTACATCAAGTTCCAAGTACACAAGTGTTATTGGCATTTGTGTATCTGGAACCAAGACAGCTTCATTTGATATAGATGGATGGGTGAGCAAAAGAAAAAGAAGGGTCTCCATGTTACCTATTCAATGTTCATAGATGAGCTCCAAATACACACTACGATAACAAGTGTTACGAAACATTATTCTAGCTAAAAAGCAAAGCTATGACAAACGAGGACAATCAAGGATTATATTCAACAATTCCAAAATTTGTCCTTACGTGTGGATGGCATCTCGAAGATCATCTAAATGATTTGTTCTTGGGAGCTCTCAAGGATAACATCCAACTTGATGTTCACCTTCTTAATCGAGGTTCGATATTAGAATCCATGATAGTTGCTCGTCGGATAGAGAGGACTTTCACTACTAGCAAAAGAGTATGGTTCCAACATAATCAATACCTCACCTACCAGTGATCGACTATTCAAAAATCAAGAGAAACAAGAAAAAGGATTATGTTCGAATTGTGATAAAAATACGTAGAAGGCATAGACGTGGTGAAAAAAAGTTATTCTACATTAAGGCCATTAATAATGAAGTCAAAAATGAAAAAACAAAAGTACTGGTGTTGACGAACTAGGATTTGGAGATTCCTCAACCACTATTTCTTGCCATGCAATGTCAGGTGTTATCTCCCCACAAACCCTCAAGATAAGGGGTATTCTAAAAGAACATAAGGTAACAATCTTGATTGACTCAAAGAGTACACATAATTTTATCAATAAAGAGTTAGTGGCACATCTGAACTAGTTTTTTTCCAACTCCAAAATTTCAAGTCATGATTGCAGATGGGGGCACAATCAATTGTTCAAGGAAATGCCATAGTATCAAACTTGAAATGGGAGAATACAAGCTTGATTCCCCTATGTTTGTTATTCCCATGGGCAAAGCAAATATTGTTTTGAGGTCCAAAGTGGCTCAAAACCCTAGGCGCAGTTGACATGAACTTTTAGGATTTATTCATAAACTTTTGTTCAAATGGCAAGACATTTGCGTTAAAAGGGTTACGTGTAAAGTCACCTCAGAGGGTGAGCTCTCATCAAATACAACTAATCAAGGGCCCCGCACCACAATTATTTTTAGTTGATGAAAAAAATCACCAGATTTTCAGGAAAGGGTGAACAATTATTCAATTGTTGGGGAGGATATGCCATTAGCCAAAGCTAATTTTCCCAAAAGATCCAACCACCATCCACGTTCAAATAATAGTCTAGCTTTTGAGCAGGTCGCGATATAAAATGTTTCAACATAGAGAGAGTTACTTGGGATGGATAAAGAAGTCCCAATAAGTTTGGAAACGTGGAAATTCTTCATATGTGCATTAAGAGGGTGAAGAAGAGAATAATTACTAAGTATCTAATCAAGTGGAAGAATCAAGACAATGAAGTTGCAACATGGGAGGAGGAAGATTTCTGTCAAAGATCATCAAACACATCAACATTGAGGACTATAATTGTTTGAAGAATCCTCCAAAATGGTCAACATAGGGGACAATGTTGCTTTGAAGGGGAGGGGCATACTATGCCCTTAAAACTAGGTCATATATCGGATATGTATAGCCAACATGTGGCTAACATAATCTCCTAACATGTCATATCATATTTATTTATGCTTTCATATGCTTAGTAGGTCGGCCTTGTGATTTCAATAGCATAGTAGGGTATATATAGAAGTTAGTAAGTAGTAGATGATCATCCTATAGAGCATTTGAGCCTTATTGTATGGTTTGGATGCTGCCCCCTCAAAGTGGCTAAGACATTCCACTTGCATATTGTGATCATTTATCTATATTTTGGTGTTCTTTGGTGTTCTATTATTGCTGAAATTCATATATATCTAAGTAATTTCCTTACATGTTCAACATGACAAATCTCAAGCCATTGACCTTGTTGTCTTGGTTTGGAGGTATGGGAAGTAGGACACGCATTTTCATGTCTCAAATGAAGTATGCGAAGACTATGCTCGAGAAATTTTGAATGAAGGATTACGAAGCTTATTACAACACACATGGAGACAAGACTTCAGATTGTCTCATTTTTATACATCTCCACGGGTAAATACTGCTCTCTATCGTCATTGATGGGAAATCTCAATTACTTAACATACACTAGGCCAAATATCAGCTATATTTTTAGCTATCTTTCACGGCACCTATAGACATTGGAAAGCAGCAAAGTGAAGATTGAAATATATTCGGGGTACTATACAATATGGCCTAGAATACAAGAATGACTATTTTTTCTTGATAGGATACACAAACTCGGATCATGGAGGTTCTATGGATGACGGGAAATCCACATCTTGATTTGTCTTCTTTTGGGGACATGGTCCTATATCATGTGGGAGCAAGACGTAGAACTTTTTTCTCAATCCTCCATTGAGGCCGAATATCATGCAGCAAACAAGAGTTGTCTACGAAGTGATATGGCTGCATTGCTTACTTGCGGAACTAGGAGTACCACAAAAACAACCAAAGATCCTATATCAACAATCAAGTTGTTACACAACTTGTTCACAATATGATTTTCCATGAGTGAACGAAACACATTGAGGTTAAGTGCCATTTCATATGCAAGCATGTTCAACAACACAGTATTCAACTTCAAATTTCCCACACTCAATATTAGTGTGCGAGATGTCGTCACCATGTCACTTACACATGAAAAATATAGGCATTCTCAAATTCTCTCTTATACTCTTCAAGAATATGATGAAATGGTAGGAATGTTAGGAAAACTAAGACTATAATGAAATGGGAGGAATGTTAGGAAAAAATAAGTTTTACATCAAAGTAATAAACCACTATTACTTTTCATATTCATGAAATGTAATCTTTGTGTGTTTGTTAGGTTCTAAAGAACCAACATAGACTAGACGATTTGGTCTATTGGGATGCTAATCTAATTAGAGAACTTATTTTATATAGAATAGAAAGTACATAGAGTTGTGACCTATTATTTAGGGGATATTGTGGGCAACTAGAATCTATAAATAAACCTATGTTGTAATGAGAAATTGAGCACATAACTATTATTTTGTGCACCATATTCTTCAATTTTCTGATAAGACGGGATAGGAGGTCATTGGGATGTGTTTAAAGGACAGCAAATAATTTTCCCAAAATTCGGAAACAATTGGGAACAACATTTTCTTTCCACCATTGTCCCCCAACCATCTAAACTTTCCGGACATAGATACAAATAAAGGTTTTCAATTGTCTAATTAAATGCATTGTAATGTATGCTTAGGAAGTGTAGAAGAATGTCAAGAAGAGCCAAGAGGATATGAAAAATTCTTACCACATCCAAGAGCAAGGAGCACATGGTGAAATCCTCGAGAGAAAAATATATGATTGCAAGCAAGAGTTCTAGAGAGGACTCTTCTCTCTGAAGGAGGATCCACTTATGACAACACCCACTCTATTCCCACCGGTACATGCAAGAGCAAAGGAGGAATTTCAAATCCACCAAAGAAGGGTCTTTGTCATGTCCCTTTTTGAAGGTTGATCTTCTTGAAGATCTTAACCCATTTTCCTCCCTGTGGGTTTAAGGAAGGAAGCAAGGGGAATACTTGGCTGACATTTTGGTTATTATTTACATAGATATTTTTATTATTATCATGTATTGCTATTTTGAGCATGTAAGCTTTAGATACAAATTAGATAATTAAAATACTTTTTAAAAGGGTCAGCCATCATTTGAATTGTAGCACCCCTTATTATTATAAAAGGAGGTTGCTTGGCCATTTGATTATCGGTGAATTCTTTCATCTCTTTTGGAAACATTGCTTGTGAAACATCTCTCTCCCTCTCCTAAGCACAAAAACCCTTGGAAAGTCTTGTGTGGGGATGAAACCCTTCACTAAGTCTAGGGAAGACTTCAACACGGGAGTCTCCACCACATTGAGGGATCTTTTGCTACGTAATCCTTATTTCCATCCCTAGGTGAATTGCCCCAAGGTGCCATTTGGTCAATGATTGAAGATCCCCGCACTACTTGTTAATGCATGTCTGGCCTTTCTAAAGTGTAGCAACTTGCTTTGTGGTATATTTTGGCATGTAAAATGGCCTATCCAAGTGGGGCGACCAGCATAGAAGAATAGTTCGGTGTGTTCTTGCAACAATTTCGTGGATTTGAGATTAGAATCATGTTCTTCATATTTTTAGAGGCCAAGATCTGAAGTTTTATTAATTTTGGAAGTGTGTTGCTATTTTTCCAAGCTCTTTGAAGTTAGTTATAGTTCTGGAATATTTAATTAATTTTTGCAGTCTAAGGGTTTTATCTAAAAATCAAATTGTCCACTTCCAAGCTTGCAATTTCAGATTTTATTGCATGGAATGATTGCTAGGAATTTATAATAATTTTAGAAATTAAAAGATAGTTGATTCAAGGATTTTGAGGGCACAAAGTGGGTTTGAAACCCCCAAAGGGGTCGCTGCCCTAGAAGGGTGTTTGCTGGCAGCAGTTGAGGGTCTCTATATATTTATTTTAATCACTAACAACTTATTCATAATCTAAAAATGTGGTTTGTGCCCAGCTTTGCATAGCTTCCTAAGAGTCCCCAAAAAGGGACATTACAATCTCCCAATAGTAGATCCCAAGTTACCATCCAAGAGTGCAAGCGGAGCTCGGACAAGAAAAGTATCATGCAAAAGCCTCATTCAAAGAGGTTTGAATCTTGATCATATGACAAACAAAAGGTGTATGGAGTTGTAAAAAGAAGAATCCGTGATACGTACCCCAAAAAAAATGATCAGGTAATATTCCCCTCCCTTCTCTTAGACAAGGTTTCGTTGTAGATAAATCATCTACTCGCTTACCATTTTCCCAAAAAATAGTGAAATGTATGCTTTTGCATCTAGGCTCTGTGAAAAATCATTAATCTAAAGGTTTAAGTGTTTTGGCCCACTCTTCTTAATCTAAGTGGATAAGAAAAAAATTGGGTACCTATCCTTTCAAGAGATGGAAATCTACCCTTGTGCAAAAGGGTTCTTTCTTGTGTTGTTTGAAAAACCATTCAGCCAAGATGATATTTTCAAAAAGGGGCCCTAGCTTTGTAAAGGTGCATAACTATTCATGAATCCTTCGCTTTCAAAGTTCAACCCTCTAATTGAAAACCTTTCCGTAACTCCAATTTGTGTTAGGCTACCAAATTTGCCTCTGCATTTTTGGACTTCATCAACCCTTGTGCAAATTGGAGAAGTTGTAGGTACATTTTGGAGCAAGACATTGCAACGGAAAACAAATTCAAAACATGTGCCTGCTTATGTGTGTCTATGGATCTAAGCAAAGTTCCACTTGCTGATTTATCTTGGTATGGGAAGGTTTAACAAGAACCAAAAACATTGATTATCAAAATATTGCTTTTAGATGTTGGCAATGTTAAGCGGGGCCATCTCTCCCAATTTCCCATCCATCCCAAACAGTTGGGACATTTCAAGGACTTGGGGTGAGGACGAAACATTCCGCCACACACCCGTGACAGCCAAAATTAAAGGGAATGCCCCCAATTCTTTGAAACTTGTACGACGCCCAAGGGGATGGTCTGACATTCCCAAGATGTTCGAGAAATGTCCCGAGGACGTCCCACAATCCCCTCTGAACTGCTGAATGTAGCAGCCACACAAAAGTGCAAATAAGTAGGTAATTTTCCCTATTCCTTTGTATATACATCCTACTTCTATGTGATGCTTGATTAATGAAATTATTGTTGTAGATCATAGCTTCTTTTTTCTTTTGGTTTCAGTTAAAGTTACAGTCTTTGTATTAATAATGCCCAGAAGATACAAAATAACAGTCCATACTATTGTTGAGGGAGTAACTGAAATTTATGTACAAAACTATAAACTACACCCACTTGGACAGCAAATACCTTACTACTTTGAGTAGTCTTCTACACAGTCCATGAGTTTAGAGTTTTCTTAGGCCCATTTTAATTTCTTTACAAATTATCCCAAAAACAAAATATATACTTGTAATCAGGTACTTTAGCAAGCATAATTCCACAACAAATATTTGATTCCCTTACTCCATACCGGGTTATAGGGTTAGTATATGATTTTTGTGAGCATAAAACTTGCTCGCTCATTTACATTCCAGCAAAATTTTGTTTACACCCTCTTTACACAATATCACTGTGGCACTTACAATAACATGTGACTAGGGATCACATCTTGGGTACAAATATCAATTAAGAATTTCAATGTAAATGATTGCAAATTCCTCTCTAATAAATTTATAATGTATTACCAACATGTACTATTGAGTCTTCTCATTGCCTCGACACTCCGGTGCGAGACGGATCATCACCTTGATCGCTCTGATAGGACTTGTTTGCTTTGTAGCCTTCAGGAGACCGAGACAGAGATGCACTTCATTTTCTCGATGCCCCCTTTATTATGAGATCAGAGGGAGATTCTATTGTCTTTTTAGGAGGGCACAGACTCTTTCTGACTTCTTCAGGTATGAGGACCAAAAGTGTCTAGCCTTATACATACAGGAGGCCATGAGGCTTCGTGAGCACACTCTTCAGCCACCTTCCAAGCCGGATTCTACCCAGCAGATCACTTCCTTCTTCACAGCACTACCTTCAGTGAGAGGTACTAAGCGCCAATGTGAGACTTGCTCTGCTTCTCACTACAGATTTGTTCATCCCAGGACACCATCCATAGTTCCTCGAGCCATCACATTCAGATCTTCACCAGGTGACAAACTAAATCTACCATATCTTTGAGATATAGTACGACGTCCAGACAGCAACATAGTAGACGGCCCCTGCACTCTGCCACTTCTTTTTCCGGTCGTCAATCCATCCAGAGTTTCTTCCAGTCGGCCTTGAATGTTAGGGGAGCTCCCTGATGGACTTTCTTCTTCGCCTCTCCTCGACCTTCTTCCCTCTCTTCTTCTCGCTTGCATTCCCACACCCGGGTTTGGGTTCGTGGGATGGCTCTTCCCATTCTTGTCGCCTTTTAAGCTTTTTGTATTTTCTTTGCATTGTTCTTTCTCGGGAACCTTTTGGTTCTCTTGCTTTGTATTTACGCTTGTGGGCCTTTTCAGTCCCATTGACCTACTTTTGTGGTCATTCATTGGACATTAATATATTTATCTTATCTTATCTCAACTCTACGTTAGCATGTTCATTGTTGATGTATCTGGATTCTTTATCAATAATAAATATCAGATTTTGATTATAATATTAACAAATTTCGCTTATTAACAAATTATTGGATTAAAAGTATCAGCTTATTTAAGTTTGTTTTAATTTTTTTAATTTACTTGTATTTATTAATATTTTATACATGATTTTAATAGTTGTCCCTTAGTGTTTCCAAAATATGGGGAACTTTTTGACATCCCGAAACCCCTATCCCCATGTTCCCCCATCTCGAAGTCTTAGGTAATTATGCCTCCATGTCCCTACATTCCCAAAACATCTTGGACATCCCCAAGGGGCACATCCCAGTGGAACATTACACCAAACACAACATAAATGTCTGATTCAAAACTTGTTTGATATATTACAGTGAGCTTCACACACACACACACACACACACACACACACACACACACATATTTGTTAATAAGAGTGGTACAGAATTTTGGATGAGAATTCAAACTTGTCTTCTCATCTACCTTCCACCTACCAAGCTCACCTACCATAGTGGTCAAGGATTTAGGATGAGAATTCAAACATTGTCTTCTCATTTACCTTCTACCCATCAAACTCATTTACCACAGTGGGTCAAGGATTTAGGATGAGAATTCAACCTTGTCTTTTTATCCATCTTCTGCCTACCAGACTTAGTCTATTTAAACCGTAGTAAGAAATAAAAAACACTTTGCAGCAACAACATTTTCAGCAGACACTCTTTGCGAGTAGAGTGTTTTCACTTAACCCAAGAAGTGAACTAAGCTTCTCAAGCAGGCCTTTCAAGAGTGGCTTTGTCAAGATATCTGCAACTTGTTCAGCTGAGGGAACATAATCCAATTTAACAACTCCCTTTTGCACTCGATCTTTAGAAAGTGGAACCTGAGATCAATATGCTTACTTCTGTCATGAAAAACCAGATTTTCAGACATTTTGATGCAGCTTTGGTTGTCACAATAGATGACAGTAGGTTCCAAAGCTTCCTGTCATAACTCTGAAATAAGCTTCCATAACCAAATGGCCTCACAACAAGTAGAGGAGGCTGAAATGTACTCAACTTGAGCTGAGCTCGGAGCGCCTAAGCTTTGCTTTCTGCTAGACCAAGAAATCAAGGCTGGCCCAAGAGAGAGGCATTGGACAGAAGTGGATTTTCCGGTAGTCAATTTCCCCAATCACTGTCCACAAATCCAAGTACTCCAAACTCGTCATTAGAATCATATATCAGTCCAAACCCTACCATATCTTTGTGATATCCCAATAATTACTTGGCTCTTGGCCAATGTGTTTCTGTTGGGGAAACTAAAAATTAACCAAGTGTGTGAACAGCATGACACATCTAGTTTTGTGTTGACCAGCAGCATCAAGGAACCAATCAGTTCCCTATGTTTGGTTTCATCAAAAGTTTGGTGCCATCTTCTAGATTTAACTTAAAAGCTTGGAAATGATAGTAGTAGAAACTGGTTTTGAAACCAACATATGCAACATTTTCAAGATTTCTAAGGCATACTTGTGTTGTGAGAGATATACCTTACCCTTCTCATTCCAAGCTTCAAGGCCCAAGCTATAGTCTTGTTAACCAAAATAAGCTCCCTCTTATTTTGGGTTAACTTACTCCCTTTTTGTGCCTCAGTCCAAATTTCACAAAGTTCAGGCACTCAAGGATTTCTGGAAAATACTCCATCAGATAGAGAATTTCTTCCCCTTTCTAGAAAGGTAAAGAGCTCTTTCTAACTCCTTGTATTTTTTGAGTTATGGCTCAGCGGAGTTAGAAGGGAAAATTTGCCCAAGGCGGACCTGCAGGCTTGGGAGAGATGTTTGCCAAGGAATCTCGGACCGGCGGGGAATCGGAGGAAAAAGTGAAAAATTTCCCTTTTGTCAAAAAGGCGAAAATTAAGTGTTGAGCTGGCACATCAAAAAGCTAATGTGGGCCGCGGACCTTCGGAGGCAAATGAGATTTTTTGACTTTTTGTCAAAAAGTGTAAAATGGAAAAAAAGGAGCCCCGCCTCCACCGACCCCAATGGATGCCACGTCATCAGAGGATTTGTGGGAGAAAAGTTCAAAATTTGCCCGAGCTGTTTTTTGCCGAAAACGTTAAGGAAAAACTCAAAAGGCCATATCTTTTGATCCAGAGCTCCATTTTTGACGTTCTTGGTACCAATGGAAAGATCTGAAGATTCTCTTCATCATGGAGTCTTCGATTTTGGATTTTGGTAAAGATTTGGGGGAGAAATTTGCAAAACGCGTTTTGGCGTGGAAAAGACAAAAACCAGTTCCAACCACCAGATTTAATGAAGTATGGGTCATTTTCTTTGGTCTGCGAAGTAGATACATGGAATTATGAGCTTTTGCATCGAGCCCATCAACAGAGGAAGAATTAAAACACATTTTGAAAAGTGGTTGGAGCAGATCCCGTGTTTTTTCCTCTCTTCTCGCGTTTTTTCTATAAAATGTAAACAAAGGCACATAGTTAGTGGTTGTTCATTTTTCTTCTCTGCCTCCCCCTTCTTTTCTTCCCTAGGGTCGAAAATGGAGTTTGAACCTCCTCCCCTGCTCTGTAATGGCATTTTTGCCTCTTTCCCGTGAAATGGTGCACTATGTAAATCTGGAGCAATAAAAATGTGTTTTTGTGATGCATTTGTCCATCCTTTGCTCGTTTTATTGCATCTTCTTGCCTCTCTTCATTGCAGGGTATCTATGCATGTTTTGAATGTTCATTTGCAGATTTGGGAGTTGTGTTCATGGGGTTTTGGAACATTTTCTGTGTGAATCTGATCTATGGTCTGTGATGTTGTTGTCCATCCTTTCCATTGCTCACCTCTCTTTGTTCCATGGCGCTTTTAGTAGATGATCAACACTTTCCTTCTCTGGTGTATCACCGTTTTAGTGTAGGCTCTGTTTTTTCTTGTTTTCTTTCTCTCCTTGTCTCCTTGGAAGTTAGATTAGGATTAGATTAGCTTGCCTGCACTGGAATAGCTTGTGGCAAGTAGTTTAGGAAGAGGAACCAGCCTTCTCTGGAGAGCTTTCCCACTTTTGCAAGGTCCCACACCTTGGGGAAAGTTCAATGTTATAGAATCACACCAAATGATTCTGCCTTAGAAAAATAGATACATAACTCATTTGGGGATGCTTTGTGATTTCGCACTAAGTCCTTCATGTCAAATTTCTTGCTTAGCTCCCTCTTAACCCAAGTGATTAGTTTGGAAGAGCTACCTATCAATATAAGGTCTTTAACATTGTACAATTAATCATATATCCACATCTTGGACGAGATAATAGAGGTTAGGATCAACAGTAGTCCTAGAGAAGCCCAATCTGGCAAGGTGCTTGTCAATGCGGGCATACCAAGCCCAGAGAGCTTGCTTAAGGCCATAGAGAGCCTTCTTGAGTTTGCAAACATGGTTCTCCTTGTGGCTGCTTGAGGTAGATCTCTTCTTCAATTTCTCCATTGAGGAATGCAATTTTAGCATCCATCTAAAGTAGACCCCAACCAAATGGAGCTGCAAGTGACAAAACAGCCCGACTAAAAGTGTATCTTAACCGGAGCAAATGTCTCATTGATGTCCCTCGATTTCATCCTGAAATCTGACTACCCTTTTAAAATTTTCATTTTTTTCAAAGTAACAGCCGTTTTGTGTTTTTTTGTTTTGCGCTTGTCTCCATTGCTTTAAGGTATTCCCAGAGAATCATATAAGCCAATTTCGACAAATACCCACATGCTAAAACTCATTTTATCTCTTCATTAGATTTTGTCTAAGAGAATTTTATTTATTTATTTATTTATTGAATAAATAAAGTTTTGTTTAAAATAAATTGTGTTGCAATTAAACCCTACTGAGGATTTTCATGCCAGTATTTCCGCCTCTCAGTAGAGTATTCACCAAGGAAGAGTTTTTACTAACCAGCTATTCGGCAAGTTATTTTCAAAGCAATTGTTTGCAACTTCTGGCAATGTTTTTCGTTTTTATTTATTTATTGTGTTTGTTTTCGGTTTTTCTCCATGATCATGTCTGGTAATTCCCCTTGATCCCTTCGTTCGTTCGTTTTGTTCTGCATGTCACTGCTTAATTGCCTAGAAATTTTGGAAGTCATCCATGGCCTCAGACAAAGAAAGAAGTTAATCATGGAGTGCTAATTTTTGACAAAGGAAGGATGCAAGTCGCATTTTTTGGAAGGATGGTTTCTAAGTGCCAATGGGAATTTTGGTGTCGTAGGAAGGTGGGAATTTGGAGCCTTCCTGGAAGGTTGTTTTTTCCATTATTAAAGTTAAATCACTTAAGGTGCAAATGGGAATTTTGGAGCTAGCGAAAGGTGAGAATTTGGAGACTTCCTGGAAAGTTGTTTTTTCCCATCATTAAAGTTAAATCACTTAAGTGCAAATGGGAATTTTGGAGCTTGCCAGGAAGATGGGAATTTGAAGCCTTCCTAGAAGTTAGTTTTTCCCATTATGAAAGATAAATCACTTAAAGTACAAATGGGAATTTTGGGGCTGCTGGAAGGGTAAGAATTCCCACCAAAGAAGTTTTATTCACCCATGCAAGTCGCACTTTTGGAAAAAAGCTCTCTTTCATGCTAGTCGCACTTTTTGGAAAAGTAATTTCTTCATGCTAATGGGAATTTCGGGGCTGCCAGGAAGGCGGGAATTTTGAGGCTTCCTGGAAGGTTGTTTTTTCCCATCATTAAAGTCAAATCACTTAAGTGAAAGATGGGAATTTTGGAGCTGCTGGAAGGGTAAAAATTCCCACTTCCTTGCCTTCTTATTTTTCACATAACTTCTAGCCAAAAAGTGCGACTCACCTTGGCATAACTTGCATGCTTTAAATAATATTTATTTTATTTATTTCTAGCTAAAGTTGGCGCCACAAATAGGAGGAAAGTCAAAGCAAGAAGGAAGGCTAAAAATAAGACAAAGAAGCTTGCTAAAAATAAAGGAAATAATTGCAAGGAAAAACAAGCTAAATTAGGCAAACTTGGGCGCCCAAATTGGGAGAAAAAGCACAACTTATTATTAAGAATTGCTAAAAATAAGAAGAGGCAATTGTTAAATTAAGCATGCAGTTGCCTATATAAGCATTGGACGCCATAAGGAGAAGACAATTAATTCTTTTAGGTGGAGCATGCTGCCCTGGAGAAGTTTGGCGCCAAAGGAAGAGGTTGTTAGCATTAAAAAATATTTTTTATTGCCGGGAAGCATCCAGTTTTGGCGCCTAGGGTTGGAGAAGCTTTCTTTTTATTATTCAGAGTATCTGCATGTTGGTGTGAGTGCACAGGTGAATTAAATAATATTTTAGCTTGCTTGGCATGCAAGCAAAGTCTTAAAATTTAGGGCAGTAGGCTTTATAAGCAGATTTTGGTGATAGAAATTAGGCATTCATGCCATGGACTCCATGTTTGTCTGAATCATTTGCAAGTATACATCACAGGTGCTCATATTGGTGAAAAGAAGGCAAAGTCAATGTCAGATACATTGAATATATCTTCTGAATCAGGAGGAATTGCAGGTTCTACACGAATTGATCCAATTGCAAGGTCTTTTTCAGAATAAAAGAAAAAGATCTCAGACAAAGATTGTTTCAGGCATGATGAAGCATGATGAAAGAGAAGGTTCAAAAAATCATGCATTGTTTCCAGGCTTACTGAAATCAATGATACAAACATAGGCCCTGAACCTATTATTGATTTAATTGACAGATCCAAAGCCACCGGAAGATCATCTCTTATGCGGGCAATAAGGAGTAGTGGGATTATTCAAGCTGCAGCGTTTCCGGTCACAACCCAGTTGCCTGAGTTTGTTATGGAGTGTGCAAGGTCTTATCATTCTCTTTAGGACAGTCCGAGATGCTTTGCAAGAAAGACAATAATCAGATTGGATGCACAATTCATTAATTATTGCCTCAAGCTTCCGGCACGGCCCATGGTAATTGTAATTAGCATGCAAGATGCTAGTGATAGATGGGAAAATCATAAAGCAGATTACATGGGTATAATGAATAGCAGATACATGAAGAATCCCAGAGCACCATTGAAATTCCCGAGGACTCTTTCACGATCAAATCTTGTGCAGGAAGTTGATGATATCACCAAATTGCTTTGCAGGATAAATGGGGAAGCTAATACCAATAACTTCCGCTCATGGATGTATGCCTTTGTGAGAACAATTGAGATCAATAGAGCTGATTCGATAATTAATTAGGCGGAGATATCATCAAGTGAGCAACTCCAAAGTGTGAGGCGGACATTCAACTTCAAAATGACTTCATACCTCGTATATGCAACAACCTCTCAAGGGATATTTTCCAAACTGGATAGACGGGGCATACTTTCAAAGATCCTATTTATGAGTGCTTCCCGCAGTTGACGATTCCTGAATGCTACAAGGATTACAAGGCAGTGAACGATGGCTTCTTCTATGGATTCATTTGCAAGCTAAACGGTGATCTGAGGACCAAGAGAGTGAGAAAAGAATCCTGGGAAGCTGTCTCCCAAGATGCTTGTATCTTCATCCAATTTCCAGACTTCACATATCTCAGGGTTAGTGGTTTCTTAGGAGAACCAATCAAGTTGCCAAAGTACCCAAGTGATAAGTGGGTTATCATGGAGTTGTGCAGGCAACTCGTAGAGTTGCATGACTTACAGTCAAAACGACACAAGTCTACAGGTAGCTTTCCAGTCACAGTGGGTCATTATAGTTGTCGAGCATCCACAGAGCCAGAGGAGTTGAAGCATAAATGTTTTCTGGCTATGAGCATGAGTTCTTCCTAGCTCGGATGAACTTTGATCCATATGGGATAGCAAAGAGGACAGTCTCCCAAGAATACTCACATGTCCCTTCACTGGAAGATTTCTGGATGAAGTGCAGGAGCGAATACGAAGTCAGAAAGGAGATTTTAGCAGGTTATCAGCTCAGCAGTTTCTGACTATGTTTTAGCATGGATACCTACTAATCTCTCAGATGATGAGCATGTGGTACTTGACACATATCATCAAATGGGTGGACATAGAGTTGCACTTTAGGAAAGTGTAGGCGGTTGTCAGACATTGAGGAGAGGTCTTCCGATCTGGTTAACACCTCAAATTGGTTGTTAACAAAGGGGTATTGCTTGGACGAGGCTTTGATGAACCAGATCACAGGGAATTTCATTACAGGGGATCCCAACAAAAGAAAGCATGAAGGTGAAAGTAGCAGGAGACCAAAGAAGCTCAAGGTACACAAGAAGTCTCAAGTATTGGAAAAAGGCAAGTCTACATCCATTATACCAGTGCCACTTTCAGACGAAGCTTCTCCAGTGTCAACTCACAACACTTCGGTAGCTCTAGGACCTCAGACAGATATAATCATTCCACCGTTGAATCCAGCATCGTTCGTATTTATTCCTCAGCCACCCAGATCTTCACCTCTCCCTGCGGAGAAGTTGAAAGCACAAATGGTAGAGTTTGAGAGGGCATTGTCTTTGGACAATTCAGAAGAGGGCAGCCATAACACTGTGGTGAATTCGGATGCAACAGAGCCTGAGCATGAGATGGTGGTACATTCAGTGACTTCTCATTCCCCGAAGAGTAATTTCTCATCCTGGTTGGCTTTGCAAATAGTCCCAGAAGCTAGAGAAGAGATCAACTTGGAAGAACAGGACTTGCAGCTTGCTCATGAGTTTAGGCGGAAAAGATAGAAGACCTAAAGTTGCCAAGGTAACTTCAAGGTTGGTTATTGAAGAATCGGGCAGAAGTTCATTGAATTGTCAGTTCCAGCTGAAGGGAAACAAAGGGAGAGCTAACTATTGCAGAGACATATCGGTGACCAAAGTACCATTGGGGAAAATCACCACGAAAGGATTAAAGCAAGATACATAGACATTGATAGACGCTTTATTCCTCAAACTTGACAAGGAGAAGGCGAAAAAGACAAAGCTTCGGATGCAGATCTCTCAGTTATGTGAGATCATCACTAAGGTTGCAAACCTTCTTCTCAGCCCGCGTTAGTGCAGGAACAAGTATGCAATCATTTGGTTGAATGGATTGAAGATGTTGGAAATCAAGTCAAAGCTATTGCTCAATGGAAAGAGCAAATCATTCACCAAGCTTCAGAGCAGTTCGAGGAAGTACCAACTAGCTTGGAGGATATGCACAGGGCATTATCTCAACTGAAGGAACTAATGACAAGTATAGAAGATGAGAACATAGTTGTTGAGAGTCACTTGGATACCTTAGCTAAGATAAATTCATTGCTCGGAAGATGTGCTAATTGCATAGCAGATTGTACCTGATGGATTGATAGAAAAGGGGAAGCAGTTGGAGATAGCAATTTCTTTCCACATGGAGATTCTCAAGCTTATGTTGAAAAGAATGCAGTTGTTGGAAGACGAGATGGGAGAAGTGCCAGAGAACATTCCAAACGAGTTGCCTGCTTCCCGTGAGGAGTTTCTTCTAGTTGTGCAGAAGAAGATTGATGAAGTCGTCGTACCTTTCACGTTAGATTCAATCGGCAGACTCGTGAGACTTCATGCAGATATTGAAGGATATGGGCCTAGTTTGGAGAAGGTGAAGGCCAACACTGTTACTTTGTCCAGAGGATTGTTGCAGTTTAAAACTGAGAAAGAAGTTGTTGCTAAGGCAGATGGGAAGACACTGAGTCACATGTTTGACAAGTATATTCAGTATCAGAACAAAGAGAAAGCGTGAAGTGTAGCGGATATTTTCTTTCTTCTTCTCTTTCCTCTTTTTTCTTATTTTCTCGACAAAATTGTAAAACTAAAGTAATTGGTTAAAAGCCATTACTTTTGGTTATCTGAAAAGGTCCTTTAATTAAGAATAGGTGGCAGACATGCAAAGCTTTGATTTAATCTTCAAGTGCATGTCATGTAGAGAGGAATTCCAGGGGAAAGATTGCCAATTGTTTTCTTTATAGCTTCCGCATGTGTCAGTTCAGTTATTGTTTCCTATTTGTAATTGTCTTCTATACACTATAAATAGAGGAAGAACCTACGGGTTAAAGGATCAGAATTTGTAATCAGCATTCTTGAGTTCCAAACTTTGTGTTGAAACCCTTGATATCTTTTCTGTGAAAGCTGAGGAATTAAACAGAGGTGGATTTCCGAAGAACTTTGTGTCAACGGTGCATTTGCTTCTTACTTTTGTGTAGATCTTTAGATAAACTTTGCATTATCTGAGATTTAGATTAGAAACTTTCCTTTCCTTTAATTTTGTATTGTGAGATCTATTTGTTTTATCTGTGTATGAGACCAACTCTGTAAACTATTGGTTGGATTACACATCTTCCTTTCTTCCTTCCCGAATTCCACTATTTCCCCTTCTGAGAATACTTCATTAACAATTGCTTACTTGCTGCAGAATTGCTTAGCTATGGTTCATGAGTTTTGCAATTAAAGTAAAACCCACAGATAATTATTAGGATCCATAATTGACAGAAATCTTACACAGGAGCCTCACCGGTAAATGAGGGAGATTTATCTCATGACTACCTAGGTTTTAGCTATGCATAAAATCTAGCCAACACTCATAATAATCTAAACCTTCCCTTTGTTAAAATTTCTTTGCAATAAACCTGCTTTGAACTTCTCTATGCTGCCATCAACTATGAGCTTGATCTTGTAAAGCCACCGGCTGCTGATTCTTTCCTTCATATTTGTGAACTACATCCCAAACGATATTTTGCATGATACTCTTAAGCTGCTCGTGCATGGCATCTTGCTAAACCTGTTCTTTTGTTGCTTCATCAAAACTAAAAGGTTCTTTATCAAGAATATTAGATAAACAAGCAACACAATTAGAAAATTACAAGGGTGACTAACTCTCGTAGAGTTTTGAGGTGGATCCGCCTTTTGAGTATCTTGTACATTAGAAATAATAATGGAGGTATATTAGATTCAGGTACATCAACAATAATGGGATCAGCAGTCTTAGTGGAACAACCATCTTATTAGGAAGGTAAACTCTATACCCTTTGCACTCTTCCTTTGATGCTAAATGTGTCCAACTTAATCCTTTTTCAACAGGCACATGAATCTATAGAGGACATCCAAATACACAGAACTGTGAAACACATGGCTTCGCACTTGAATATGCCTCAAGAGAAGTTTTGTCTTTTAAAGCTCAATGTGGGCACCTATTGGGAACATACACTGCAGTGTGACAGGCTTCAGTCCACAATTTCATCCAAAGCTCCATATCATGGATCATAGATTTTGCTCTCTCTATGATGGAGCAATTCTTCCATTCAGCCACCCCATTTTGTTGTGGATTATACGGAACTGTCCACCCCTCTTAGCACCTGCAGATCTGCAAAAGGTGTTAAATTCTTTTGAGGTATATTCACCTCCTTTATCGGCTCTCAATATTTTGATTCTTTTCCCCATTTGATTTTCAACTAAAGCCTTGAACTCATAAAATTTAGTGAGTACCTCTTACTTTGTGTTAAGGAGGAAAATCCAAGTCCTCCTAGAGTAGTCATTATTAAAACTAAGGAAATAATACTACCATAATGGAAGGAGTGGGTATGAGTCCACATACATCTGAATGAGCTAGGTCTATGATGCCTTTGGACCGATTTTCACTAGAGGGCAAGGATGATTTAGTGTGCTTACCCAAGGCAATCATTTGCAAACTCCGTACTTACAAGATTTAAGATAGGGTATTCCTTCTATCATCTTTTTGTAGAATGGGAAGGGAACCAAAGGGAACCAAACATTGAAAGAAGCAACACTTCTAGACAAGGTTGAAATCATATGGTAAGCAATTTCTACTTTATGACATAAGTCATCTACATCATTTCCTATCTCTGCAGTCTTTTTGTTGCCATGTCTTTTTGGACACTTGTTGTAATCATAGTAAGAAAACTTAACGAGTACTCACTAAGTTTGGTGAGTACTCACCAATAGTGCACAATGGCGAATTTTCGCCAATACAACTCGCCACTCGTGCTTGGCAAATATTGGCAAATATTTGCCAATAGTCAGCGAGTCCAAGCCCAATACTCGTAAGACACTGATAAAACGCAGAATACGCTACAAAAACGCTGAAATTTGTCTTTTTAAGGCGACACACTCCCTCACTTCTACTCGCACAGCCATTGAGCATCCTTTTCCAAATTTGAAGAGCAAATTTGAATAATTTCATTTGGAGGTAAGTATTATTTTTCCTCCATTCTTTTCAAGAATGTAAATTTGTTTTATATTGTTTATATATATTGTATCCGAATATGATTTGCAATTTTGTAAGTATTCAATTCAATTCTGAAATATTTTAATTGTTATTAACTTATTTATGTTAGTTTATCATCGTTAATGAACAAATTTGCCGAAATGTATTGTTGTAAATGCCTTTTTTTTAAATGAGAATTTATTCTTGTTAGTAGGATTTACAATTACAAATTTGAAATTACGATTACATAGGATTATAAAGCCATTTTTTTTATTTTTACATGGCTTTATAGTGGTTATTTAATTAAGTATACAGTTTTATAAGATTGTTTTTTAATTAAGGTTACAGTTTTTAATTTTTTAAGCGTACATTGTGTTGCAGATTAGAGCTTAGTAATGGCATCAAGTTCAGTATTTGGGTTAGCATCACTAACGAAACCGTTCCCGCTAATACCCGTACCATTGCTTGGAAGCTAAGTCACGAGGTTCGCCACATTTTATGAAAAAAGTTTGAAAATCAGCGAATCTTATGCGGGAACCAAAAATTTGTTGAAATTCGAAATAGTTCAGTCCATTGTTTGCAAAAACCGAGTTGGAGGTAAAATAAAAACCAGTTGCGGTAGGGTTTTGGTCTGAGGGGTGAGTCGAGTGTCCTTTGTCTTCGCAATTCGCCCTTTTGTCTTTCGCGTCTCATTGTTGCCTCATTTGTGTGTTATTCTTGTTGCAGTAATGAGGACAAGAGGAGTGACGCGCTTGCTTGTACAGTGTCTCGGTACCATTCGTTCGGGAGCAGCCACCCTTGATTTATATAATATTTTACATTTCCTTTTACGCGTTTTTAAGGTTAGGTTAAAGAAATATAATTTGTTTTCTTTTAATGCATTCCTTTTGTTTTTAGTTCTTTTTATTATTCCGTTAAATGTTGTTTCATTTTAATTATAATTGTTTTGTTTTTGTTTTATTTATTTAATTATTTTTTATAATTATTAAAGTTTTGATTTTTAAGAACCTTTATGTTATTTTTTAAATTGAATTTATTTTAGTAATTTTATTTAATATTTAATTTTTATTTTTTAATATGAATATTAATTTTATTTAAATTGAATATATTTTTGAATTATATATATATATTACTTGAATTTAATGGCAAAAATTTTTTCGAACTTTATCCATTGAGCGAACTTGAACCAAATTTTATCCTCATCGAACTCGAACTCAAGCACGAATCCTGTGACTCGGCTTGGAAGTAAGGTGTACGTGGAACAGTTCAAGGAACCATGGTTTGCAATTTCTACGAGAAAAAGTTTTCTGGAGGCATCAATCGCTTGAAGTATCATCTTGCATGTATTGTTTGTTGGGACGTTGTGGTATGTCCCAATGTTACGAAGAGGCAAAACGAGAGATGAAGGCAGAGTTGGATGAGAAGAAACTAGAGAGGGAAAGGGTGCATGCAACCATAACAGAAGCCATTAGACCTGGAATGACAGAAGATTCAAAGGACGATGCAGCAACGATTTTGGGCTCTACTCGCGGTCCACGCATACGAAGCGAAAGAGGCACATCTACTTCATCGAGTTCAAGCAAAGGGATACATAGCTTTTTTGTACCAAGAAACATACCTAGGGCACAACCTTCACTGCAAGGTACAAGTTGGAACAAGGATGCGCACGAGGAAACAGATAAAACATGTGCGAATTTTTGGTACAACAACCTTCCCTTCAATGTGGCGAAGAGCCTCTACTGGGGGTACTTGGTGACAATATTGACAGTTGTAAGGAAAGGGTACAAGGCACCCTCTCCAAAAGACTTGAGTGGGAAATTTCTCAAGGGTGCAGTTGCAGATGCAACGATAATCCTAAAAAGTCAAAAGAAGCAATGGCAAAAATACATGCACCACTCTTTCATATAGGTGGACAAATGGAAGGAGCCACAACCTTATCAATTTTTAGTGGCTTCAAATTGTGAGATGGTATTTTTGAAGTCAATTAATACCTCTAAAATAAAAAAGAACGCAGATAATTTGAGTTTTATGTTGGAGGAGGTCATGATAGAGGTGGGTATCCGAGAATGTTGTGGAAATTGTCAAAGACAATGTAGCAACATATGTGGCGGCTGAGAGACTACTACAGGAGAGACATCCATCACTCTTTTGGACCTCTTGTGCGGTCCATTGCCTTTACCTACTTTTGAGCGGAAATTGCTCAAGGTGCGAGATGTAGATGCAACGATAATACTATAAAATCAAAAGAAGTAATAGCAAAAATACAAATCACCATTCGGATGGGTGGACGAGATGGATGGAACCGCACCCTTATCAATTTTTAACGGCTTCAAATGGTTTTTTCTGGTTTTCTTGAATCGGAAGAGTTCCTTGCTTAGATCGGGCAAGGGCAAGCGCAGTCTTTGAGAATCACCCCTCGAATCCAAATTCTACAATTCTGATAGCGCACTCAGTAATGGGACTCAGTCTATGTAACTCCTCCCCACGAAAGATACCAAGTAACAAAGACCATCTATTGTTTACAACTAGCGATATTAACCCCGCCCAAAAAAGGGTTAGAGTCTCCAAGGAATACTCCTGGTGAAAACCGTTGTCCTTCCACCCAGCCATAAGGAGGCCTCACGACAAGCTCCCATGTTCCGGAGAATGGGGACCAAGTGGAAGAGAAACTCTTCCAAAGATGGCGTGCACAAAAAGGCTTTGCCTTCTACACGACCATGCATCGGCTCAATAGTGGTTGGGTATCCCTGGTCCCCAGAAGGGGTGTACTGCGTCATTGCCACCCCCTCGTCCAACCTTGCAAGGCCTTCTGATAGAGAGGTAGTGCCACGGCCAGGAAGTTCACCACAAGCGCGAAGCTTCAGGGTTCCCCTCGGATGCGAGTGATCGCCTAACCAATACGATAGACGATGTCCGCCACACTCCCCACCAAAGAGCATCGAGAAAAATCCTTCTCACCGGCATTCGCATGGCAAGGCAACAAAGCTCTGCAATACGTTTTGAAAACTGACCTGCGATCTTATTTCTTACAGCTTGATATGCAGGCACTTAACCAAAAGATGTAGGAAAGAGTCCCCTTCGACATCCCCACACAATGGGAAAACAAAACCGAGGGTGGATCCATAGCCTAATCCTAAATAAGACGACCACTAAGGGACAATCGCTCCCACCCTAGCATTCGGGAGCCAACAGACAACTTCAACCGACGCGCGTTCTTGAACCTCTAAGCCTCCTTGCGAAGCTTTGAGTCTCACCAAACTTCAAATGGTCAAATGGTATTTTTGAAGTCAATTGATGCCTCTAACATAGTTAAAAATGCAAACAATTTGAGTTTTATGTTGGAGGAGGTCCTGTTAGAGGTGGGTATCTAGAATGTTGTGCAAATTGTCACAGACAATGCAACAACATATGTGGTAGCTAAGAGACTACTACGGAGAGGCATCCATCACTCTTTTGGACCCCTTATGCGGCCCATTGCCTTGACCTTCTTTTGGAAGACAAGCAAAATTGATTGGGTGAGACCAGGTTATAGAAGATGCAAGAAATATAACCAAGTACATATATAATCACCCTTCCATTCTCAACTTGATGAGAAAACACGCGAAGGGGAAAGAGCTTGTGCGCACTAGTGTCACAAGGTTTGCAACTAACTTCTTGACATTGCAAAGTATTTCTAGTTTGTTATCATCATTGAAGCAAATGTTTATGAGTCAAGCATGGCTAAACTCACAATATTCAAAGAAAGTCGATGGAGAGAGGACTACAAAGATAGTTTTTGATGATGTCTTTGCAAAGAGAGCTACAAAGATTGTCAAGGTATTTTTAAATTTCAAGTCGATTCCTTTATTTTAATTTATTAAATGTATTTTTATTTACTTATTTACTTTATTTGTAAGTTTGTAACTTTAAAGTTTAATTTGTGTGTAGGTGTCAAAGCCATTGGTGAGGGTTTCGCATTTGGTTGATGGGGAGCAAACCCCGATGGGGTACATTTATGAGGCCATGGATAGGGCAAAAGAGGTCGTCCAAAACTAGGGATATCACCAAATTTGGTCCCTTTTGCGAGATAATTGATTGAAGTGGAACAATCAACTCCACCAACCTATTCATGCAGTGGGGTACTACCTCACCCCAAATTTTTCTTCTTTGATGGCTTCACAGATGTGAACGGGAAGGTTATGGAGGGCCTTTCAACATGCATTGAGAGGATGATACCAGAGGTTGAGACGAGGGACCTCATTATTTTAGAGCTACAAAATTACAAGCATGTTAGGGGAAGCTCTTTTCTTCGGCATTAGCTATCCGAGGGAGAATCGTGCATCCACCAAGTAACAAAAATTAGAATGTTTACTAAGTTACATGTTAAAAATTACAAATTTAATTTTATGAATTACTTATAATCTTTTAACTATATTTTTCTAGGTTCTTGGTGGGAAGATTGGAGATGAAATACCCATCTTCAAACACTAGACCTCTATATTTTATCTCAACCTTGTAGCACTTTTGGATGTGAACGCAACTAGAGTTTGTTTGAGGCCATTCACATGAAGAAGCGCAATAAGTTGACTCAAAACGCCTCAATGACTTGGTTTTGTGCAATACAATCTTCGGCTTCACACAAGAAAGGTGGAGGCCACATCGTATGAGCTTATTGATTTGGATGAGAACGATCCATACAATGACTGGATTAGGCAAGAAGAGGAAATCCTTGCATTCACAGAGGACGAGATTGTTTCTTTCTAAAGGGAAGCTCTAGAGGGAGAAGCACTAGTAGGAGGTATTAGATTAAATGACATCTTTGGAGGTGATTTCAAACATGCAGCAGAGGAGCCACCGTCATCTACTACTATGGTGGAGCAACAGTCGGACCATTTTGGGAGGAGCGAAAAACCCCAACTGAGTGTGGGGACTACTACAGCAATAGACCCTCTCCCCAATATTTCTCTAGAACGGGGAAGAGGAAAATGTAAATTATTGTAAATTGTAACTTGCATAGATATGCAATTTATGATGATAATTTTCAATGACAATCATCATAAATTCATAACACTTATCAATTGGTTATTGTATTCGCATGATGATGCGATTTTGTATTGTATTTGTATTCAAATCTAATAGAAAACACTTCTCCAACATTTTATAGACTCATTTGATACATTTTGTAGCTATATTTTGCATAAAATTTATGTTTTTTAAAGAAATTTGCATATTTTTTAAGTTGTCGAATTCCCGAATATTCGCCGAGTCTTGAGTTTTTTCCAAGTCAGATTTTTTTGGTTTGCCGAATATTTGTCGAATACGAGTATGCGAACTATGGTTGGATTAAAATACTCGCTTCTTGCACTTATATCAAGTGACATGAGCCTTCTTTTTTACTTGAGAAGAGTTGGTTGAGCCACCATCCTTGCTCTTACTCGCTTAGGAAACTTCCGAGACTTGAGGGTTTTTCTTAGCTTTTCCAAAGAAAGCTACATATTGAAGTTCCTCTATTCTAGTAAGCACGATTTTCCTCCTAGTCTCTTCCTGGATAAATATAACAAATAATTGAGAAAAAGAAGAAATATTTTCATGAGAAACAATACTTGTGACAAAAATATCATAAACAAGCGTAAGATCACACAAAATGATTATTGATCCCTAACCGAGCATATTGGTTCTCCCAACACAAGCATAAGATTTACAACCATGACCGTTCTAGAACAGCTCAACCACGAGAAAAAAATCCTTGGTGGCTTCTTGATTGTCGCTCTAGTCTAAATGCTTTGATACCATATTGAAATTGATTGAAAACTTTCTTGATATATTACAATGAGCTTCATACACATATAGATTTAATAATACGAGCTACATAAAATCAAAGACGGTTTTTCTAACAAAAAAAAACCCTATCCCTAAAATGCACCCCCAAACTCTTTTTAAACAACAGCAGCAACATATTTACCTCACATTACATACTTATTTTTCCTTGCACAATTGCTCTCTCATATTTATATTTTCAATTGTTAAGGGTTGATCCAAGTACCAAGTAGATTAAAGAGCTTGCAACAAAGAGGCTAGGTGATTCAAGGCAAGTTTGTATTGTTTTATTTATTTTATTTTTTTTTTTAAGCTAGTTTGTAGTTTATAACTTAATTTAGTTTTTTATTAATATGACTTTTCCACATTGTTTTTTAAAGTTTTTATATTCTTTCAACCTCTAGCTATCAACCCTAGTTAAATAATTGAATTCTATTTTTATTTATCATGTGTTTTTTTAAATTGTAAACCAAGCAACTACAATGATTATTAGAATGGTTAAAGACTCTAGTTCCATGAGTCAAGGTATAAGCATGAAATGTAATCCATGTTATCCTTTGGAAGTATGTCACGCCAATTGAACAACCGGTGGTGGAGGAGGTTATGTTTGTCTTTGCTCGAGTGCAGAGTCCAATTTAAGAGCTCGTATGGTTGCATTTAATTTCATTTATGTAGAGTTGCTTTAGCCATGGAATCGGTGTAATGTGGAGGGGCGGATGGAAAGGGGTTGTCGCGTGCAAAAACTCCTACATACATCAAAGAGCAAGAAGATGTGGATGCCACAACCGCCGTAAGATCGAAACAACCTTTGGCAAGGAAAGGATCAACATGTGCAAGCCACCTATGTCTCCACATGCCAATGTCATGACCCCAACACACCCGTTTTTGTCATCCTCCATGGTTGTAGAGATGGATGATTCACCTCTTAGTCACAAGAAAACAAAAGATGTAGGCCTACTTAAAACTGCAACATTCAAGAATGAGAGGAGGAACAAGCTTGAACCAATAAATTGTAAATTTCATTTATGCATGTGGCATCTCTTTTAATTTGGTTAGATCCCTACACTTTGGAAGGATGCACCGAGAGAATCAATGATGCCACTAAAGGGTACAGGGCACAAGGTATGAAAAGGTTTGTACAATCTTATTGGCCAAAGAAAAATGTGGAAGATTCATCATAGCCCATCAAGAATTCATGGGTCCAAATAGGGTTGTCCATTGTTTCTGATGGATGGAAAGCTACTGCAAATAGGCCATTGATCAATGTGGTTGCACTATTCATAAAGGAAAGGGAATGTTTTTAGGGTTGTTGATTGTGAGTGTAGGTGATATTAGAATAGATTATTACAAATATAATTATTTATTCTTCTAGGTGAAAATGCCCAATTTATTGTAAACATCCTTATAGGGTTCGTTGAGGTGGTAGGGCGTCAAAACATTGTCGAAAATATAACAGGAATGCACAAAACTGCAGAGTTCTGAGGATGTTGGTTGAGGAAAGGTACAACCACATATTTTAGACCCCTTGTACCGTTCATTCCTGTTTTCCCCTCAAAAATTTCCTTCCTTTTCCAAGTCTAGACTTAGAAATTTTTGAGTTGTTACCCTTTGAAAATGGTCCAGTCTGAGTATTTTGAAATCGGCACTTCCCAAGGGATCAAGGATTCTTAGAAACACCTCCATCAGATGGGAAATTTCTTCCCCTTTCCAAAAAGGTAAAGAAGTTGTTATAACTCCTTGTTTTGTGCAAGATATGGCTCGGCGGACTTAAGCAATTTTTTTTGCCCAAGGCGGACCAGCGGGGCTGAGGAGGTTTCTTGGTCACTTTGCCTTTTTGCAAAAAGGTGTAAATGGCGATGGCAGATCCGCGAGCCCGAGCTGGGCGGAGAAAATAATGAAGTTTGAACCCCGCAGGCAATCAAATTGTGCCACATGTACACGGGAGTGCGGGCCAACGGAGGATGTTGCGACTTTGAACCTTTTTCTAACAAAGGTTCAAAATGTTCTAAATGGAGCCGTGACCCCGTATCCAATCCAAAGGCGCCACGTATGCATGTTGAAAAGTCAAACCGGGCCGGCGGAGGAAATTGTTCCAAATTGCCGAATTCTAAAAAAGTCATGAAACGAAGGGAGCTCGCCTGCGGCCGCTCCAATCACTTTCTGCCACGTGGATGGCTCATATTTAAAGGCACAAAAGATAAATCTAACGGCCCACATTCAATCAAGTTTGTAACCGTTTTAATTATTAAATTCTCTGGCATTTCCCCACGGCCGTTTTTTCTGCAAAAGAAGGATCTAAAACGGTGCCAATGATTGGATCTCGACTGTAACTGCTTCTTGGTCATTTGGGAAGTTGTAACTGCCTCGTGCGAGCTATTTCATGGCTTTTGGAAGTCATTGTAGAGGTTGGCATTTGATTTTTTGAAGACTGTAAATGATTTTCACGAACAGAGGACAAAAAACAATAGTCGCCATTCTTCCAAGCTTCTCCTTTCTGTGAATTTCTTCCATTTCCTTTCATTGTACAAGTTTTTACTTCAGCTGCAATAAGAAAAGAAGGATTTTATGCCCCTTTGATAGAGGATTCGATTGGTACTTTGTGACCAATGCGTTTTTATTCCGTCTTGTAGCTCTGGTTTGCGAATTTGTATTCTTCTTCCATTTTAATGCATGTTATAAACTTTATGATCTATGTTTGTAGGCCTCTGATATTCTACCTCCATCATTGATCTCCTTGCCTTCATTCCCACTCCCCTTTCCCACTCTCAGACCACTTTCTCATTCCAAAAATGAATTCAAAACCACCATTGAATCCACTTGTTTTTCATGCATAATACGGCAGCTGCACCGTTATAAGCAGACGGACTTAAATTCCCATAGTGTTGTTTTGAAACACCAATTTGTCCCCAAGACGAATTTCCAAGCCAACAATTCCCTAAACCTAATGTTACAAAAATTGGGCACCAAAATTGCTTGGATCAAACAAATATATGACAAGGCATGTGAAATCCAAATGATCATTAACAACTACCACATGTCCCAAACCATATTTAGGAGCTTCTCGAACTTACATTTGAAGGATCAAATTATCTCGACTCTTTTTAATTTAAAAAAATAATAATAATAAATTTTACATTAATTTTGTAAGTATGGAATTCACAAAATTTTGATTTTTGAATGTTTTACTTATTTTTAATTTTATTTGTTTTAATTTTCTTATTAGGTTGTTGAGACTCGATTTGCCTCACACACGCTCATCTTGAGACAGACTTGTGAAGGTGAAAGAGTCATTGAGCCGCATGGTTATCAACGTCAATTGGAATACATGGAGGCATGCAAACACTAAGAGGGTTGCAAAGGTGAAAGTGTTGATCCTCGATAACGAGGATTGTGTGGAGTACTTGCTCAAATTTATTGCTCCCATCGTAAATATGCTCAGATTTATTGATATGGATCATCCATGTTTGGGTGAGATTTATGATGGAATCAACTCAATGATTGAGTCGATTAAGTCCATCATAAATGACAAAGAGAAAGATCCTACAAAGAGCTTCTTCAAGGAAGTGCAGTCGCATCTCATTGATAGGTGGAACAAAATGACCACCATGTTGCATCTTCTTTCTTTTTCTTTGAGTCCAAAATACTATAGTGTGGAGATCCTTTCTTTTCCCGGGAGGGTCGCACCATATAGGGATATAGAGATTAGTGAGGGGTACAAGGCAGCCTTGACTAGACTCTTCCTTGATCCAGAAGTACATGATGCAATTAGGAAGGAGTTTGTGGATTTCATATCTGGAAGGGATCAGTCCATTCTAGCTCTTCGTGACATGTACAAGATGGACAAATATTCATTGTGGTGGCTCCATGGGAAAGCATACCTCCACCTCCAAACACTTGCAAGAAGAATTTTGTGCCAAGTAAGATTTTAATTTTTTTAAAGATATAACTCTTTATAAATTCTTTTCTATGTTTCATTTTAAACTAGTTCTTACTTTTATAATTTATAATTTGAGATTTTACATTGACTTTGTGGCTTGCCTATATAGGTTGCGTGTTCTTCACCTGAGCGAAACTAGGGTATTAAATCCTTTATCCACTCGGTTGGAAGCAAAAAAAGCAAAGGGTTTGGTCTTCCAGTAATGTCCCTTTCTAGGGCAAAAACTGAAAATAAGGGTTTGGCCACAACCCCAAATGAATCAAATCTGAAAATACACCATCAACCAACAAGCATCAATTTGAAAATGAATGAAAGTACACTTTAACTTTATGCACGCAATCAATAATCAGTCCTTTACGACAGCAAATTGTATAGGCACTTAAAATCATCAAACAACCATGCAATAATAGCTGAAAATGCTTCTAAATAATTATTTCAACCACAGCAGCATTTATCCATCAAAATTATAGAGAAAATAAGAGATTACACCCAGCTGCGATTTATTTTATGACAGCAGCAGGGCAGCCACAAACAAGGGCCAAAAATAGCTCATAAACATCTCCAAAAATCACCAAATTGTAGATTTCAGCCATATAAAATATGAACAATACTATCAACTCAAATTTCACCCTGAAATTTGGGACTACCCTATTTAAAAAAAAATCGTACTATTAAAATAATGGGTCGTTTTGTGTTTTTATTGCCAGAAAGTTCTTGTATTGTGTCAAAATATTCCCAAGGAACCATATTAGACATTTTCGCCAAAAACCCAGATGCCTAAAATTGTTATATTTTGTCGCTGGGGTTTGCCTGCAGGAAATTTGTATTTAATTATTTTGAGCCCCGTTTGAGGCAAATTGTGCTCCGATTTAACCCTATTGTGATCGTACATGTCAATATTCCCATATACCAGTAAGATTTTAACCAAGAATGAATCCTAGGCTTTGTTTGTGACTTCCGTAACGTTTTGTGTTTTTGTGTTTTCCTGCTTCGTTTTACGTGAAATTTCTCTGGATCAATTCCTTTGTCGGTTTGGCATAATTCTTTGCCTAGAGTATCTGGAGATCACCTATGGACGTTGTGCCAGAAGGAATTTGCCACCAAAGGTCTAGTTCTCTCTGAAAAAACGAAGTCGTGCACGAAAAAGCTTCTTCTAGGGCGACCGCATTTTTGGAAAAAGGAGGTTTTAAGCTACAATGGAATTTTGGAAGCGAGGGCGGTAGGAATTTTGTAGACTGCCTAGTAGGGTACTTTTTCCCATGGAAGCAACGCCACTTAAGTCACAATGGGAAAATTAGAGGCAGGCAGGCGGGAATTTCTTACTTGCCTTGCAGGGTAAAAATTCTCATTGTGAAATAAAAGAAAAATCACTTAAGGCATTGATGGGATTTTATTACCTGCCTTGCAGGGTAAATAATCCCATTGTCAATTTACTTTTAAAAATAGAAATTCCTCATGTCAAAAAGTGTGACCCCTTTAGGGAAAGAAGGGCAGCTTTTAATGCAATTAATTAATTAATTTCTTCTCCAATTTTGGCACCCAAGCTTGTGGAAAAGTCAACAAAGGGAAAGTGGACAAAGGAAGTCAGAATTAGAAGTTCTAAAATTAAATAAATATTATTTATTTAATGCAGCCCCTTCATGTCAAAAAGTGCGCCCCATTTGGGAGAGGAATAATACTTTCTTAAGTATTAATTGATTTAATTAATTCCTATTTTCAATGGCTAAGATCAAAGCCTCTTGTGAGACATAAATTAATCTGAAGTAGAAGGCTAAAATTAAATAAATTTAATTTATTTAATGGCAGCCATGAGCATGCACAAAATAGGCGCCCCATTTGAAGAGTAAAAATAATTAAATAATTAATTAATTGCCGGAATAGGAAAGGCATTGATTAATTATAGAATTATGAGGATTATATAAGCGGGGCTGCCATGAGGAAGAATTAATTAGTTCAAAATAAGAGAAGTGCAGCCCAAACAAAAAGTGCGCCCCATTTGGAGAGGAATTTTGCTCAAAAAAAGGTGTAATTAATGCTAAAAGCTTCCAAATTTGGCGCCTAGGTTTGAACGAGGTTGATTGTGTCCAATAATTGTGCATAAGTGATACAGTGCTCAGGTGAAGTCGATAAAATTCATGCTTGCTTTGTATGCAAATAAAACATCAAATTTTGGGGCAGTAGGCTTGAATCATGCAGATTTTTATGATTAAAATCCATTGTTCATGTTCCGGTTTCCATCTTTGTCTGAATTAATTGCAGGAATTCATTACAGGTGCTTTTATAAGAGAAAGGGAGCTTAAATCAATGTCCAATACATTGAACATATCCTCCTAATCGAAGAATTATCCAGATCTCGCACTTGGTTGTGATTAATTCAGGCCGAATAAAGAGAAAAAGAATTGTTCGAGAGAAGATAGATACAACCATGGCAAAGAGGAATGAAAAAGAGAGCACAACAGAGTCATGCATCACTTCTAAATTCGCAGACATTGGACACAGATCTAGGTCCGGAACCTCTTTCCGAATTGATTGAAAGATCCAGAGCAGGAAAGACTTCCCTCATGCGTGCAGTCAAAAGCAATGGAATTATTCGAGTGCATGCGGCGTTTCCATTCACAAATTTAATTGCCAAAGTTCGTTATGGAGTGTGCTAGGTCTTACCATCCATCATCCAGATCAATCCGAGATGCTACGGGGAAAACAATAATCCGGTTGGACGCACAGTTCATCAATTATTGTTTGAAGATTCCGGCACGAAAGGTGGTGACTTCTATTAGCATACAGGATGTCGGCAGCAGGTGGGAGAAGCATAGAGTTGACTGCGTGAACATAATGAATAGCAGATACATGAAGAAGCCCAGATCTCCTTCCAAGTTCCCAAGAACTCTTTCGCGGTCCAATCTGGTACAAGAGGTGGATGATATTGCCAAATTGTTATGCAAGATAAATGACGAAGCAAACGCTCAAACCTTCCGCACATGGATGTTACTACCAGCTGTAACATTTATATCTTCTTTTTGTTCTGTTACTGAATATACTTATCGAACATGTAATTCAAATCTTCCCATCTGTCTTAAATTGCCGCAGCTTCCTTTTCTCATCTGAATTGCAGAAGCCTTCGTTCAATACCCGACACATGTTTCCACATCCTCCAAGTTAGGCCCAAACTTCGCAATATCTAATGCAGTGCCACCGGTTTGTTGATGGAATTCATCATGAAAGGCTTAACACTCCATCAATTCTCCCTTGCGCACCATCGAAGAGATCCTTTCAGAAATTAGGCACTCTATTAGGAATGATCCATGTGTATGAAGTAACGTTCCCGACCACTTCCTCATGAGTGAAAGCAATGACACTGTTGCAGTAAAGATGATGCCATACTCTCAAGTGCTGCGTCCTTTTCAAAGATAATTCTACTGAGATCTCCGATGGAAAGATCTGCAAACTCAAGTCAAGCCTTCCCTTCTCAACCGATCCGTCATGTACAATCTTCTCCGAATCAACACTTCTCACGCCGGCTTATTTATTTCAGCCAAAGTACTCAAGTTACTCTCAGCAACTGTGTTCATATCTATCGTGCTTGTCACCGGTTGCTTGATTGATCGATGCATCTTTCATAACCTGTACGCGGGTGGGCACCTCTCTGAGTTGTAAAGAAGCTTGACGAATGATCAGACTTTTCCATTCGCCGATACCTTTATCCTGGTTACTTGCATCTTCCATTTCCTGCATTAGATGATCACTCACCTACTTTTGTCTTTGAAATGGGCCGAGTGGAAGATTTAGCAACCTTAGCAATCATCTCGCACAACTGAGATACCTACTTCAAGTTCAAATTTCTCCGCCTTTTCTCTCGTCAAGCCTAAGGAATAGAGCATCTATCAATGTCGTGTATCCTGCTTCAATCCTTCTAAGGTGGCTTCACTATGGGTACTCTTACAGTTCTTGTTATATCTTCTACCGTGAGCTCATCCTCCTTCCCTTCAGCCGGGCCGACATCTCAACAAACTTTTGTCCCGATTCCTTAATGATCAACCTTGCAGTTACCTTAGCAACTTTAGGTTTTTTGTCTTTTCCGCCTAGATTCAGGAGCAGCTGCAAGTCATGTTCCTCCAAGTTGATTTCCTCTCTAGCCTCTCGGAACCACCAGAAGTCAACCATTTTGAGAAATTACTTCTAGGAGAATGAGAAGTTCGAGTGCACCACTATCTTGCACTCTGATTCCTCTCCATCAAAAACCGCTATAGTGTTGTGGCTGCCATCCTCTAAATCATCGAAAGACAAAGCTCTTTCAAACTCACATGTGCGGCTTGATGTTTCCTCGAGGACAAGCGGCCAACGGAATGGTGAGGAGAAAAGATGAATGTTCCGGATTCAACGGAAGAATGGCGGTGTCTGTTGAGGTGCAACAATGATCGGTGAAAATCTTGATCTTTGGAAGCCGGAACTAACATCATAGCTGTAGAAGTGACCTTCTCTTTTGAATGAGACCTTTGTGCACTTTAATCTTCTCAGGCCTTCTGTTGCTTTCTCCTCCGTGCTTCCTCTCGAGGGAATCTCCTGTGCCGAAGTTGCCCGTGATTTGATTCATCAATGCTTCATCAAGGCAATATCCCTTCACAAGAAACTGGTTTGAAGTATTGACTAGAAACGGTGCGGACCTTTCCTCAATCGTATGTCGCCCCCTACATTCTCCTGAAGTACTGACTCTATCTCCTCCCATCCAATGGTATGTGTCAAGTAACACAGGGCCATCATCTTTAAGATCCACACGTATCTGCTGCTAATCAAAGTCAAACACTTGTCGTGTTGATAACTCGCTGAAATCTTTCTTTCTAATCTCATACTCGCTTCGCACTTCATCCGAGAAATCTTCCAATGAAGGCACGTGCGCGTGCTCTTGAGAGATTGCCTTCCTTGCCACTCCAAATGGATCAAAGTTCAGCCGTGCTGGGAAGAACTCTTGCTCGTACTCAAAGAACATCTCCGCTTCAATTCCTCGGGCCTTATGAATGCTCTGGCAGCTATAATGGCCCACAGTGATCGGGAAGAAGCCTGTAGACTTGTGCCGTTTCGACTGTAGGTCATGCATCTCCACGAGTTGTCTGCTCAGCTCCATGGTGACCAATCTATCATTCGGATATCTGGGCAACTTAACTGGTTCTCCAGAAAAGCCGGTGACCCTGAGGTATGTAAAATCCATAAACCAATGAATAGACGCGATCCTGACCACGCTTTCCACGCTTCCTTGCTCACCCTATTGGCCTTTAGATCGCCGTCCAACCTGCAAATGAATTCGTAGAAGAATCCATCGTTGACCACTTTGTAATCTTTCTTACACGCAGGTACAGATAAGTTGTGGGTAGCACTCGAAAATAGGGTCCTTGGAAAGAACACCACATCTATCCAGCTTGGAGAAGATGCCTTGTGAAGCTGTTGCATATACCAAATAGGAAGTCATTTTGAAGTTGTAAGTACGCCTCACATTCCGTTTGCTCACCAATGTTGTCACTAATGATTTCCGACCAATTGATTATTGAATCTGCTTTGTTGATTTCAATGGTCCTGATGAAAGCATACATCCATATGCGGAAGTTGTGAGCGTTCGCTTCGCCATTTACCCTGCATAACAATTTGGCAATATCATCCACCTCTTGTACCAGATTAGACCGTGGAAGAGTTCTCGGGAACTTGGAAGGAGATCTGGGCTTCTTCATGTATCTGCTGTTCATTATGCCCACGCAGTCAACTTTATGTTTTTCCCATCTGTTGTCGGCATCCTGTATGCTAATAGTAGTCACCACCTTTCATGTCGAGAATCTTCAAACAATAATTGATGAACTGTGCATCCAACCGGATTATTGTTTTCCCTGCGCAGCATCTCGGATTGATCTGGATGATGGATGGTAAGACCTAGCACACTCCATGATGAATTCTGACAACAGTGTTGTGAATGGAAACGTTGCAGCTCGAATGATTCCACTTTGCTTTTCGTACACATAAGGGAAGTTTTTACTACTCGGATTTGTCAATCAATTCGGAAAGAGGTTCCGGACCTAGATTTGTGTCTCCAATGTCTGCAAACTTAGAAGTGATGCATGACTCTGTTGTGCTTTCTTTTTCATCCCTCTTTGTCATGGTTGTATCTATCTTTGTCTGAACAATTCTTTTTCTCTTTATTCAGCCGGAATTCTTCACAACCGGTGCAGATCTGGATAATTCTTCAGATTTGAAGGATATGTTCAATGTATTGGACATTGATTTAAGCTCCCTTTCTCTTATAAAAGCACCTGTAATGAATTCCTGCAATTAATTCAGACAAAGATGGCAACCGAAACATGAACACTGGATTTTAATTATAAAAATCTGCATATATCAAGCTGCTGCCCCAAAATTTGATGTTATTTGCATGCAAAGCAAACATAAATTTTATCAACTTCACCTGAGCACCTGTATCACTTATGCAGACAATTATTCAGACACAAATCAAGCTCCTTCAAACCTAGGCGCCAAATTTGGAAGCTTCCAGCAGTAAATACACCTTTTGAGCAAAATTCCTCTTCAAATGGGGCGCACTTTTTGTCTGGGCTGCACTTCTTTGCTATTGAATTAATTAATTCATCCTTATGGCAGCCTTTGCTTATATAACCCTCATAATTCTATAATTAATTATTGCCCCTCCTATTCCTAGCAATTAATTAATTAATTAATAAGTTTTCTCTTCAAATGGGGCACCTATTTTGTGCATGTTCATGGCTGCCATTAAATAAATTAAATTTATTTAATTTTAGCTCTCTACTTCCAGTTAACTTAAGCCTCACAGTATGCTTTGACCTCATCCACTGAAAATAGGAATTAATTAAATCAATTAATACTTTAAAAGTATTATTCTTCTCCCAAATGGGGCGCACTTTTTTGTCATGAAGGGGCTGCATTAAATAAATAATATTTATTTAATTTTAGAACTTCTAATTCTAATTTCTTTTATCCACTTTCCCTTTGTTGACTTTTCCACATGCTTGGCGCGCAAAATTGGAGAAGAAATTAATTAATTTAATGCATTTAAAGCTGCCCTTCCTTCCCAAAAGGGGTCGCACTTTTTGGCATAGGCAATTTCTATTTTTAAAAGCCAATTAACAATGGGATTATTCACCCTGCACCGCAGCTCCAAAAATCCCATGATCCACTTAAGTTGTTTGACTTTCATAATGGGATTATTTACCTGCAAGGCGGTAAGAAAATCCCATCAATGCCTTAAGTGATTTTTCTTTTATTTCACAATGGGAATTTTCATCCCTGTAAGGCAAGTAAGAAATTCTTGCACTCGCTGCTCGCCTCTAATTTTCCCATTGTGACTTGAGTGGCGTTGCTTCCATGGGAAAAAGTACCCTGCTAGGTAGGTACGAAATTCCCACCTGCCTGTTGCTTCCAAAATTCCATTGTAGCTTAAAACCTCTTTTTCCAAAAATGCGGTCTACCCAGAAGAAGCTTTTTCGTGCACGACTTCTTTTTTCAGAGAGAACCAGACCTCCGGGGGCAAATTCCTTCTGGCACAACGTCCATAGGTGATCTCCAAATACTCCAGCAAAGAATCAGACCAAACCAGAAAGGAATTGATCCAGAGAAATTTCACAGAAAACAAAACGGAAAACACCAAAAACACAAAACGTTGTCAGAAGTCACAAATAAAGCTCGGATTCATTCCTGGTTAAAACCCTATTGGTATATGGGAAAATTGACATGTACGATCACAACAAGGTTAAACCAGAGCACAATTTGCCTCAAACGGGCTCAAAATAATTAAATACAAATTTTTCGCAGCGGACCCAAATGACATGTAATATAACAATTTTGGGCATCCGGGTATTTGGCGAAATTGGCTAATATGACTCCACGAATTATCTTGACACGATGAAAACTTTCGCAATAAAAACACAAAACAACCCGTTATTTTAAAAGTACAAAAATTTTTACATAGGGTAGTTCCAGTTTCAAGGTGAAATCTGGGACACCACGTCGTTACCAAGGAATTGGTGTATTAAAGTTTCCTTCATTAAGAGGAATGGCCACCATGAATTGCAAGTGATGTCCTCTCATCATGCAAATGCTCCTATCATAAATATGTGAATGATTGAATAAATTTCATCAACAATTTAAATTTTCTCAATTGAGAATCCAAAATCAGAATCTACACGTGTCTTAAAAGATCTTTATAACTTTTGCAATGACCTTTTGAAGAACTGCAAAAACATTTTCTGCCTTATGCAAATGTTGGGAAGGATTGGATCCAATATATCCCCTCCACTTGTCCATTAGTCATCTAGATTGTCTTGCACACATAACAGTATCCTGGAAGGTCCTCTTATCTATTTCTACTAAATGTGGCCAATCTTTACCAATCTTCAAGGCTTGATTGGTTCCAACGTATTGTTGTCATCTTCCTTTATTAGTCTATCTGTTCACACTCCTTGCTTTCCAAAACTTGTAAGCATTATTCAACCAGTTATATTGGTGAGGAGTCTTAAGCCCCTAGAAACTATCACATAGTTATAAGATGAACTGATGGGTTCATATGCAAGCCATCTTCCAATAAATAGTGAATGAGCGATGAATTATAGCCATGTGGCACTGGCCATCTCTCTTGCTGGAAATGCAAACTTCCGGCTGCGTTTCCATTTCATATTGCCTAAAATTTGGTCTCTGACAGGAACTGCTAATTATTAGCCATCCGTCGATTTCTAACGGCCAGAAACCAGTTTCTTGAGTGGCCCCAAACAGACACATTTCAAAGAGTCATTCTGAGGTTGTTCCATGCTGCAGGAAGCCACAAATGGAACTGATTCAGCCCCCAAACAGAATAAATGACCCATCTAAAGACAGCCATTTCAATGAACCTAAAGATATTAAAACACAAAAGGAACAGAAAGAAGAGCAGTAAAGATATAAAAATCCTTAAAAGCACTATAATACCAAAAAAAAAAAAACTAATTTTTATATTTCAATTTTCTAATTCAGTGCAGGATTCATGCATGTTTTGTATATGTGAAATTGTGGAACATAATAAAAGTAATGACAAGTATGAGGTGAGCGCCACCAGGTTTGCGTATGTGTATGACAAATCTATGATGAGGAAACATACGAGAAACTCAGATTTGCTGTTGTGTTTCCTGTTTCTGGAAACAATTCCAATCATTGCAGGAGTCGCATATGAGAAGTTTTGACTCGCTATAACTGTTCTTAAATTGGTGCCCCACCCACTGTGCAAATTATGATAGGCTGGTCATTGTATTTCATAGTTGCTTGAGTAGATCGAAATGCATACTAAAAGTGTAATCAATCTCCTTAATGTGCTTTTGTTTCAGATATTTATGGGACTCTAAGTCTTAGAAAGAGCCATTGTACCATGTTCCCATATTTTTCTGTGACCCTTGAACTCCATTGCCTTCATATGTCAGTGATGTTGTGTCCTTATGAGGTAGAGTGAATGTCATGATGCTCACGCATGCCCCCATGCCACAAGTCTTGTTGGATAATGATTTCTTGCCATTTAAATCAAAACAACAAGTAGAAAGTCTTAGTAAAATATTTCTTACTCATTAGAACAGACACAAGACAAGGCTAGTCAACTACTCTCCATCAGATGATTACATCTGCAGCACAATGTAAACAGTATTAATCCAGAACAGCTCGACCAACTCTGGTAGCTACTCCACAAACCAGCCGATAGACAGTAAACCATATTCAGGTTTCAACATTTTTGAGTGAAATCTTATCGTGTAAAAGTTTTAGATGGTATCCAATTATCACATCGCCGTAAATCTAATTGTTCGTGACAATTTTCTGCCTTTTCTAACACATCAGGAGTTTTCATATATGAATTTATTTGTTTCATGTGGATGCACTTGGTATCCCATTCACTAAGACACGAAGTAAAATGTCCACCAATTTTCCATTACTTGTCTTGGATTCTGCTCATGGTTGGAACATGGTCCAAGACTCCAACCAGGAGGTCTTTTGTGATGGAGGAGATTTAAGCAGCATAGCTTCGAGAATTTGAGATCTTTCATGCGAGAGCAACAAATAAACATATAAACAGCATTTTTTCAAAACTGTCTTGGTTTTAGATGCACCTCTGTATTTTCCTTCGTAGCCTATAGGTAGCTGTCAATTCTCCCTCTACCTCAAATGATCTGTCACAACAATTTAATAAAGACAATTGGTACACGAGGTTACTCTTAACAGTCAGAATATCAACACTTATCCAACATAGAAATGAAAACATTTGGCTTCCAACAACATGCAAATATCTCTCAAATAGAGCTCCACCATCAAATGACGAAGATAAAAGATGAGGGGAAGGAGAAAGAAGCAGTGGTGGTGGTGTTGAAAGAAAGAAAGAAATTATATTTATCTCCACAAATGACCAAAAGTAGATCAATGGGACTTGAATAGTACATTCAACTATAATAGTGGGACTCGAACTGTATATATTTCAATTTCATAAAGTTATGTATCTAAATATATCATTTCTAACTAAAATACTAAATGAATTACAAAACCAGTACGTAGTGCTACTTGCTTCTTGCTGCTATAATCAAGTGTTGTGCCTAAGAGCTACTAAAACTGCAGACAGCAAAAAAGTCCTAATTTCTCAATTGAGACTATGATTTCGAGCAATCAGATTTACTCTTACTCTTAAAAATGGCAGGAAGAGGACAAGGAAGAGGAGGCAGTCAAAATGGTTGAAAGAAAGAAAGAAATTATATTTATCTCCACAAATGACCAAAAGTAGATAAATGGGACTTGAATAGTACATTCAACTATAATAGTGGGACTAGAACTGTATATATTTCAATTTCATATAGTTATGTATCTAAATATATCATTTCTAACTAAAATACTAAATGAATTACAAAACCAGTACGTAGTGCTACTTGCTTCTTGCTGCTATAATCAAGTGTTGTGCCTAAGAGCTATTGAAACTGCAGACAGCAAAAAGTCCTAATTTCTCAATTGAGACTATGATTTCGAGCAATCAGATTTATTCTTACTCTTAAAAATGGCTTGAAAAAACGCAGCTCCTGCAAGTTGTCTTCTTCAAACTGCTTCCATTTATCTGCATCCAACTTCTTAATCTCCCACTCTGTGACCCAAGTATTGTCCTCTTGTTCCAGTCCTTTCCAATGTACCAAATATTTGTTGTATTTCCCATGTCGCGTGTCCATTGTTTTCTTATCTAGAATCTGATCCACTTCTTCTTTCTTCTTCACCGGAACCTGCTGCCTCCAATCTACTACTTCATCAATAACATCCCCTTCTGCACCATCCCCATGAAAAGAATACAAATCTGAAACATTAAACACTGGAGAAATATCAAAATTCCCTGGCAATTCTACCTCATAAGCATTATCGTTTATTTTTTCACAATTTTGCAGGGACCAATCTTCTTGTACTTCAGCTTGTTATAGGTTCCTCTTGGAAACCTTTCCTTCCACAGATATACCATAACCAACTCACCAACTATAAATACCTTTCTTCGTCTGATGCACATCTGCTATTTCCTTATACTTTTCATTACTATTCTACAGCTTCTTCCGCACTTCTTCCTGCAATTGTTGTATATGTTTAGCAAATGCTTTTGCATCATCACTAACTCTGCCATCAACTGGTAGTTGTACCAAATCTAACACCCCATTTGGATTACTCCCATACAAAATTGAAAATGGAGACTTTCCTGTGGATCTGTTTATGGAACTATTATATGCAAACTCAGCTTGTGGTAATGCTAAGTCCCATTGTTTCGGCTTTTCCCCAACGATGCACCTTAATAAGTTTCCCAAACTCCGATTTACCACCTCTGTTTGCCCATCAGTCTGAGGATGATAGGCACTGTTGAACTGTAATTGAGTTCCCAATTTCTTCCATAAAGTCCGCCAGAAGTGACTTAAGAACCTTGTGTCCCTATCTGAAGTAATGGTTTTTGGAACACCATGCAAACAAACAACTTCTCTGAAAAACAAATCTGCTACTACTGCTGTCGCATCACTTATTTTCTTGCAGGCAATAAAATGAACCATCTTAGAAAATCTATCAACAACCACAAAAATTGAGTCATTACCTCGTTGTGTTTTGGTAATCCCAAAACAAAATCCATACTCAGATCTATCCACGACCCTTTAGGAAGGACAACGGCATATACAACCCCGTATTCTGCACGGTCTTTAGAGACTCGACAAATTCGACACCTCTCCACATATCTTATCACATCTCTTTTCAACTTCGGCCAATAGTATTTCTCTGCTACCAAGGCTATCGTCTTATCTTTACCAAAATGCCCAGCCAATCCTCTCGCTATGCAACTCTTTTACTATGTTCTCTCTCATAGACCCAACTGGAATACATAGTTGGCGTCCCTTGAATAGATAGCCATCCTGTAAAATGTACTCATTCAGGACATCTCCTGCATTGTGTGACAATGGACGATTTAACCTTTCCACAATATCAAAGGAATACAAACCCTTTATTGCTTCAAAACCCACCACCTCATTTTCCATAATGCTAAACAAAGTCACACGCCTACTCAATGCATCTCGCAACTTTGCTTCAATTTTCTGATTTATGTTTTAGAGAAAAAGTATAACCTGCAAAAATGATACCCACTTTGCATGCCTACTATTCAACTTCTTTTGTGTATTCACATACTTCAGGGCTATGTGGTCTATAAATAAGACAAACTCCTTAGGCACTAAGTAATGCCTCCAATGCCTTGATGCTTATACAATTGCATAAAATTCCACATCATAAGTAGAGTAGTTCTTTCTTACCTCATTCAATTTCTCACTAAAGAAAGCTACTGGCTTTCCACCTTGACTTAGAACAGCACCAATACCCACATGCGAGGCGTCACAATCAACCTCAAACACTTTATCAAAATTTGGTAGTGCCAAAATAGGTGCCTCTGTCACCTTCTTCTTCAAGAATTGAAAACTATCCTCAGCTGCCTTTGTCCACAAAAACTCCCTTCCTTTTGTGCAATCTGTTATAGGTGCTACAATACTGCTGAAATTTTTAATAAACTTTCTATAAAATGTTGCTAGACCATGAAAGCTTCTTACCTCTGTTATACTCCGTGGAGTAGGCCATTCAATAATTGCCTTTATCTTTTAAGTCCATCTGTACCCCATCTGCTGAAATAATAAAGCCCAAGAATACCAAACTCTCTTGCATAAATGTGCACTTCTTCATATTTGCATATAGTTTCTCTTTCCTTAACACTTCGAATATCACCCTTAGATGCCTCAAATGTTCTTCCTTAGTTTTACTAAAGATCAAGATATCATCAAAATAAACCACAACAAACTTACCATTATACTCCCACAGCACGGTGTTCATCAATCTCATAAAAGTACTAGGTGCATTGGATAACCCAAATGGCATCACCAACCACTCATATAATCCATTTCCTGTCTTGAATGTTGTTTTCCACTCATCTCCTTCTCTGATCCGAATCTAATGGTAACCACTTCAAGATCAATCTTGGTGAAATACCTAGATCCAGCAAGCACATCCATCATATCATCAAGGCGAGGTATTGGGAACCTATACTTGATTGTAATTTTATTGATTGCTCTGCTATCAGTGCACATTCTCCATGTTCCATCCTTCTTTGGTGTTAATAAAGTTGGGGTTGCACATGGACTCATGCTCTCCCTTATGACGCCCTTTCTCACGAGCTCTGCCACTTGCCTATTCAACTCAAAGCATGCAATGTCGGGATCATCCTATAAGCCGCTTGATTTGGGAGTGAAGACCCTGAAATCAAATCAATATGGTGTTGAATATCTCTTTTGGGTGGTAATCCGTTTGGTAGCTCATCCGAGAAACAACATCGAAAAAAAATTTATTAAATATGTTGTTTCTACCGTGTTTGTGCACTTGCAGTTCATCCTTGTTGGCGACTAATGCATAACAAAAACCGGTTGCCTTTGCCTCTTCACAAATTCCTTTGCGAGAGCAGCATTTTTCAGCCTTCCCCTTTTCCTTGAGAGGTAGTAAAACTATTTTTGTGCCATCCTTCCGTAAAAGTATAAGTATTCTTTCCCCATGAATAACTTTCCTATCAAGTTGCCATGGTCTTCCTAGCGACATACGACATGCATCCATAGGAATAACATCACACCAAATCTCATCCTTGTAACTTTTCCCAATAGAGAAACTTATTAAACATCTCTTATCAACAAGAAACTTCATTACCCTTTTTAAACCATGTAATACGGTAAGAGTTAGGATTCTTCTCACAATGCAAACCCAACTTCTCGACCATCTCATTTGAAACCATGTTCTCACAACTACCACCATCAATAATAACATTACATACCTTTCCTCCGGAAGTGCATCTTGTTCTAAAAATATTTGTACGCAGCCATGCATCCCCCTTGATATCCTTTCTTGGAGTAATCATTGTCCTCTTGATCATCAGATTTTCTCCAACATCTGGTGGAATTTCTAGGTCATCTTCTACTTGTTCAGCTTCAACAAGATTTACTCTTGGTGCATCTCCTTGTCTCTTGTCATGTGTATAAGAATGCGGACATTCAAAAGCCCGATGCCCCTCTTCACCACATCTGTAACAAACAAATGGTCTTCGTGGAGCAACATGTTGAGTACAATCGGGAAATCTTGCGTAAAGAAATTGTATAGGGATGATATAAGTTCTGTTATTCAAGTTTCTAATAAAATCTATATTTAAGATTACTTATTTTTATGGCCATCAATAAATTTTAGATTTCCAAAACATTATGATTGTTCTAGATAGGAGATGTATAATTCTAGTTTAAGGAAAATTTCCATATAAAAATCCTTCTCAAGCAGCATTTATACAACAGTAAAGTTTGATTTATGTTCAAATAAGATTTGTGAAATTAGATATCTCCGAAAACAAGGAAAGAAAATTAATCTGTCAAAAAAATCAAGAATGCCAGTGTCATCAAAGCAATGAAAGTAAGTAATCTGAGATTGCATAAAGGTTACCTCTAACCAAGGAGATGATCTTGTCAATTCATACGTTGCAAAACCCCTTCTTTGTTCTGCATCAGAAACAAGATATAATTATGTATACAATTCTTTCATACAACCCTTGAACCATAGCTCACAGAATTTTTGGAAACAAAAGAATGGGGTTTTACAAAAACAAAATGATTGACAAAGAGGATCTGTACAACTTTCCAAAACTTCCACTTTATCCATTCATTAACACATCCTTTTTCCTGTGTCAAAATTCACTCTATGTCAACCGGATTCTATAGTTCTGTGACTCCATATACTAATCAGTTCAACATCAAACATCAGAATCTATTTTAAGGATTTTATAAGTGTGCAAAAGGATTTCTTTTACTATTCCATTTGATGTGTGCCAATCAATTTCCAAAAATAAACTGCAGGTTTCACATGGCATCTAATAGGGATGCTGTCAAATAACAAAACCATTCACCAATAATCATTTTCTAAGCACTGACTTCAAAAAAGCAAGAATCTCATTCTAGACATCACAAATAAACAGGGTGTTCCAAATTACCGTATACACAATCTATAGGAACTAATTATTTACTTTGAGAACCTTTTCTAACAAACAAATCAACAGACAAACAATGGAGCATAGTTTGCATATGTAAGAGAGAGAGAAGCGAGCACTGAAAGTTTGGTAACAATACACAATGAGAATTTTACACATCAAATATACAAAGGAACATAACAGTTACAGGAAAAACTACTACTTCAAATTCATTCCCAAAAAGTGAACAAAAACACTTATGTAGCATTTATGCTAACAAGGTAAGTCTATAGTCATCTAGTCATATGATCATTGAGGACAACATAATCCTTAGCATTCTCTCTTGTTTTTGGTGTGTGTATGCAGGTCTTAACACAAACATAAAAAATTGAATGGCAGTATATAAGGCTAAGTCACAAGGTTCGTGTTCGAGTTCGAGTTCGGCAAAAATAAAATTTGGATTAAGTTCGGGAATGATAAAAATCGGGGAAAAATCATGATTAAATTAGACTACTATAATTTGCAAGAAATTTTAATATAAGAAGTAGAACCACTAAATTGTCAAAATAGGTAAACATCACTAAATAGATTTGACATCTACATAAGACGATGTCATATTTATAAACCATGATAAACTTACAAAGTTAAATGAAAGAGGAGAAACACAATATTAAGGTTTTACCATAAGAAACATATTAAAACAACAAAAATTACAATTAGGAGTCAAGAATTGAACTTCAAAAAGTTCCTAGTCATTAAAAGCACTTGGTTGAGTTGATGCAGTATCATCATCACTAGATGCACCACTCAATTCATCATCAAAAAAGTCTGGCTCGTCTACATCTGCTATGTCTTCTGGAATTTGTTGGAGTTGTGCAGAAGAGGTGGAGTCTTTTGTTGCTTTGTTCATACACAATTGTAAATTGCTGCGAATATAAACAAGATCCCCCAACTTTCCAAACAGCAACTTGTTCTTCTTTTTGGGATGGTTGTGGTCAAAACCACCCCAGTTCCTCTCACAAGCTAATGAGCTTGCTCCATGGCTCAATATTCAAATGGCAAATCGTTGCAATTCAGAAGTTTGTGCTCCATAGGACCTCCACCATTTATGTCATATTTGGTTGTTGAGATTCCAAACATCCCCTCTCCTGCCTTTTATTTCCAACATTGATCTCTAATCAAACTTGCGGCTTCTAGATTTGGTTCAAGCCTCTCAATGGCTTCGTAAAGCCCTATCATAACTTCTAAATAAATTTTCCTATCAATGGGAAATAACTTAGGCTCCAAATAACACGTTGCTGCATGTAAATGGGTGTGCATCATTTTCCATTTGGAATCAAATGTATCCCGAATCTCCATGTAGTCTACTTCCACAATATCCAATGCTTTTTGAATAGCTTCCATGCAACAATCCATGCTTTCATAAAGCATACCGAGCCAAGGGGTATCACCATCAACCATGCAAAGCACATCAACAATTGGTTAACACGCATTTAGAACCTTAGTTGCACTTTCCCGAAATTGTTGTTTAAAATAATTTGTTCTATGTTTTTCCCCTTAGGACCTTTAAAAAGCACAGAATTTTCCCACTCATTAGAACAAATAACAAACCTTGAAGTTGCTTTCTCTTCAACCACTCTTTTCAAAGTGATATAAAATGAAGCAAACCTTGTTTCACACAGCCTCAACAACTCCCTCGATGCATGTTGCTTGTAAAGATTCAATGTGAGACAATGATTTCTTATAAAATTTGCAATTTCCTCCCTTTGTGAATTGTTTCATGTACCCATGGGAATTTAGCCAAGTCATGAAGCAACAAATCCAAGCAATGTGTTGCACATGGGCCCTTAAAATATGTGGGTACTTCTCTACAATCAGCTTCCCAACTCCCACACAATTTGCAACATTGTCAATAACCACTTGAACCACATTCTCCACACCTACTTCAAGAATGGCTTCCTCTAATATTTGAAAAATATACTCTAAAGTTTTCTTATGGTTCATGGTGTCAATCACCTTCAAGAACACAACACCTTAAGGGCAAGCCACCAAAACATTAATCAGTGGTCTTTGACATATATCTAACCATCCATCGCTCAATATAGTGCAACCTATTGCACTCCAAGAGGCTTTGACCTCAGCTAATTTCTCAATCACCCTATCTTTTGACCTCTACAAAAGAGTTGTTCTAAAAGCCTTTGAAGAGGGAGGTGTGTAGCCTTTGCCAAACTCTGCAACTTTTTGAATTGCATTTCAAAAATGTGGATTCTTGGCTACATTGAATGGAATGGCACTTGAATAAAACCAATTAGCTAACGCATCATAAATATGTTTTTCTACTCGTTTCCACAAATTGTTCAATGTTCCACTCCCCGTCAATCCACCTATCAAGGCCTTAGGCAAACTAGAAGAAGACACAAAAGATGTCGTGAACTTAGACATGTTCTTTTGGATTCTCTGTTTCTTTTGTGTTGATTTCATCTTTCCTACAATAGAAGAGGATTGCTCTTTCTCTAGAGAAGTTCTCATCTCTCGCATCACTAATTCACGGTAGCCACACCCCCTCCTTGACCCCCTAAAATGTCAAGTGGTCCATTGCCCTTATCAAACTGCTAATAAATGGATGACCACACAAGCGACATTTGATATTGTTCCCATCGCGAGTCACATGTTTCCATCCCTCATCGCTTGATTTTTGAGACCCATTAAATTATACTATGCATTTGAATAAAATAAATTAAAGAATAATATATCAAAATCTGAATACATTATAAATAAATTTAAAATATTTAATTTAAATATTTACACTAAATAGTTAATAAACATAATAAATGTAAAAAAGTTGAAATATCAATAATTTTACAAAAAAAAATTAAATATTTTGATTCATTATAATGTAAATGAAAAAAATTAAAATATCAACAATAATATATTTTACAAATCAAAATATTTAAAGTTCTTTTATATTTTAAAATTTAAAATATAAAAACAATTTAAATATTTTATTTGTAATAATATATTGTATAAATTTAGAATATTATTAAATTATAGATTTAATTTTATATTTTATACTTTCTATTTTAAATTGTGTTATTTATAAATGTTAAATTAAAATATATATTTTTAAAAATTAAAAAGTTAAAAATATGAAATTATAAATAAAGTAAAAAAACTTATTACAAAACCTAAATTTAAAACAATGTTAAATTAAAATGTATTACAAAATTATAAATTTAAAGTCGAAGTTAAATAATATATTAAAAAACTATAAATTTAAAGTGGAAGTTAAATAAAAATTAAATATTGAAAAATTAAAACGTAAAAATTCCATTGAATGTTTTTTAAGCATTATAAATTTATAACATTGAAAACCTATACCAAAAATGATCGACTATAAGTTTATAACTTTGAAACCAGAAAAACCTAAGGGCCCACATTTCTGCCTAGAAATGTTTTGGAAATGCGAAACAGTATAAAATGTGGGGAAACGCATGTGGAAACATCCCAGCCGTTTCCAACAGTTTTTTAATTTTTAAAGCGTCATAACTTTAAAAAATAAAAAATAATACCTTCATTTATTGCACCTAAACCTAATCTACCTACCTAAACTTGCTAAAGACACTTCCTAAAAGCTATATAATGACATCTTGGGTCCATTCTAAATCACACTCTCATTTTTCTCTTGCTAAATTCAGTTTTCATTAAACTAGATGATATATTCTAGAATCTAGATTATTATCATGTATATGTGAATCATTGAAATTGTAACCATGTTGAATGATGACTCTTTAGAACTTCAAATTTCAATGAATACAAAATATTTTGAGTGCTTTATCAATTATCTCTTATGGTCCATGGAGTACAATTATAAAATGAGTACTATATATATATATATATATTGTATGGACATTTCCGCCACGTTTCGTATCCAAGGTTTTTGAAAATTTCCGTTTCCGCGTTAGCACCCATACCCGCATCCGTACCCGTTTGTTTCTTGACAACATAGTTTATAACAATAAAAAATTCATTGAAAGTTTTTAAATATTATTAATTTATAAAATTATAAACCTAAACCTAAATGACGGATTATAACAATAATAGTTTATATTTATAACTTATAAGTTCAATAACAAGGAACATATTTGGTAACAAGATAACACGACTCCTCCCAACAGTCCTGGACTAGCAACGGGACTCCTCCGAACAAGTTTGGATTGGCGGCGAATGGTCTAGACTCTAGACTCTAATGTTCTAAACCAAGGGTCATCGGCAATTAAAAACTTAGCGGACAACAAATCATACACTTGGTTTTGGCTTCAAATATTCGTGTTTTTCTATTGTCTCGCAACAAGTCTTTCCTCTCGCTCAAAGGCCCTTCCTCTACTTGCGTAGCACTTCATTCATGTGGCACTTCAAAGGACTCTCTCCACTCGCAGCAGACACTTCAACCACTCTCCTCTCACTTGGATAGCCTCAAAAGCTCATGTGAAATATTCAACTTGTCGCTTTTATAAAGTAGAAAAAAATTAGGTTTTTTTCACTCAAACTACAATGAATATTCGTGATGAGTTCGGCAATTTCCAAACTTCAAGCCCAAAGATCACCGAACCTTGTGAGTTAGATATAAGGTAGTCTTTCGATGCATGCTCCTATAACAATATCTAATGTATTATAATAGAAGTATTTCAGGGATTCTATAATATCACCAATGATTTTTGAAAAATTGTTTATAATTTCTTAAATAAACTTTTTAATTTATTTGTATCTTAAATATTTTTGTATTGATTTTTATTTTTACATATTATTAAATATTGTAATAGTCGTCCCCAAAATCAAGGAACAATTTTGCCATTTGAAACCCATCCTCCAACCCCGAGACTCAAGTAAATATAATGAAAAGCATAATCACATTACGCCCGAAAAGGTTATTGGATTTGAGAGAGAGGAGATTCGGTGAAGCTAGGGATTTTCGAAGAGGTTCCCGTGTTTGGCTAGCAAGGAACAAATCAATGTTCTAAGGGGAAACAAACCCGGATGTTTTGGAATCTTTTCCGCATTCCGGGACGTTTACGCTTTAGGGGTTTTTTTGGGAATGTCCTAATATCAAATGAGGTATGTCCGCAATCTCGAGGCATATTCCAAGAAGGAGATGATGTCCCCGCATCAATAGTTGCTAAGGAACAAGAAATAAAACATTTGTAGAATTTAAAAAATGGGTAGGGTGGGGCATTTTCAAGCAGTGATTTTCATGATCATTGATAATACAACAATCAAAGATTCATATTTACAATTTCATATCCATATCTCAATGTGTCACGTTTCATTCACTTTTCGATTTGAATTTTGCATGGTCAATATTGAATGCGTTGTGTCATTGTTCCATGTTCAATGCCATACATGTTTATGTTATTTGAATTTCAAGTCTTTATAATGCTTAATGATGTTTAACATTTTAATTATGGAATTGAAAAGCTATCAAATATGTTTCTAATAATTTTCTTACATTTTTAATATAGCCCACCTTGGGGACGTGTCCCCACATCCCAAAAGTCTCAAAGAAACATAGATAACCTTCCAAATTTATAGCTATTGGTTACTATAAGGGCGACCTCACCAACCTTATGTACTTTACAAATGCAATCTCCAAATAAGGTCCTGCCATTTTACAAACTAATATAAGTTATACTTTTGAATATTACTTATGTTTCCTAATTACCAGAGTAGATGTATGAATATAAGGGTTCACCAATTTTGTGTTTGGACCTTGGGTTTGGTACAGCTTGGGTACATTGTACAAAAATTAATAAAAATATAAAAAATGTACCATAATCTCAATGTCACAAGTATAAAATAAAAATAATAATAATAAAACACTACCGATAATTGATAATTAAAAATATCAAATAAGTCGTGAGATGATATATCACATAGGTTTATATTATTTGTTCAAAATAGGAAAATTGTCAATGGTCATGGTCAAACTCAAGAACAACATGAACAAATCATCAAATTGCTCTTCATCGAGAGTATCCAAATCAGCAATTGGTTCAGAAGACAGATTCAATAGGACTAGCACCAAGGCCACTCGCATTGGCTCCACTATACGGCTTTTGTATGGAAGGTTAGGTTTAGTGAGTTGTGTGTGTTTTTATCTTTTTTATTGTGCTTTTTATTTTGTATCTTTATTTTTAAATGTCATATTATGATTTCAATTGACAATCAGGTGCCTTAGTTACCTAGGATATACCCGAGTATGAGCTGAGATAACAGAACCAAGGACATACATGAGAGGTGCCTAGACTGGTACTAATAGCAAAACCATAATAATATGGATATGAGGACCTCTATGGCAGCACCCAATACCATAGGTATTTTCCAATATAAAATGAATATGATGGGGCAATCACTTTTTACATGGTATTTGGCTTAGTATATTCATAAAACTGAATACAATATGAATAAACAACAAAACAGAACTTGTGTTCAACCAATTTATACAGTTTCATTTATACAAGATAGCTCTGGCATGATATGATAAGCCTTATAGTTTCCTGTTAGCAAAACCCCGCTCTAAGATTACATGAATGCATCAAAACGAATCTCCTACAATTCTAACTACTTTTAAAATGTCTATATACTATTAGTTTTCACCTATATTTGGTATTAGAGGCCAAATAAGTTCAGTTGAAAGGATAAAATGTGCTTACTTGCATTGAAAGCATCGAATTCACACAATCAAAGAATCGCTGTGAGGATATGGATTCTCCAACAATGTCTTGTGGTAATTGTGATAATGCCAATGCTGCCTACATGAACAATGGCATAATGTGTTTTAGCAAATAACAAATAAGAAGTCAACAAAAAGGAACAATGCTTCTTGGGTCTTCTTCATATACCTTAAAGCCTTCAGAGGAACAGTCTGATATGGGCCAACCATGATCTCTAGTAGAGAAAGGCCAGGCACCATAAGAAATATGCCGATACCAAAAATTCAAATCCCCTGGACAATCTTCTTGAACCTTAAAAATACCAAAAACATATGAAGATCAGGGCACATCAAGTTCAAAAGGTAATCATAGTATTTAATTTTTCAAATAGAAATAGATATCAAACACAAGAAAATAAGAGTTTTTTTCTTGTAATAAGAGAAGAAAGATACAAATAGTATGAACCTGTGACATTTCAATATACTGATGTGCTTTCTTAAGTAATGGAACACATTCATCAAGAAGGTCTGTTGACAGAAGTGCTTGTGTGGCAAACGCTGTGTCCCATAGCTGACTGCCATTGTATCCCTTATCACAAAAACCAAACACCTCACTTTACAAGATTAATATCTAAAAAGTAACAAAAAAGTATTAAGTTGACCATCAAACTGTTACGATTCCTTCATTCTTGATAAAAAAAAGTTTGAAATTAAAGTATCATATATTAGATCCAAACAAAAATATCCACAATACAACAACCAATAAGAGACATTTTTAATCTGACCTGCATTTTCATGCCATCTTCTGCAACCCATAGATAGTCTGCGATTCGTGGAAGATGCCTTTTAAATGCCTCCGAGTTTGGATCTTCAACCCAGCAACAAAGCATGTTCAGTACCTACAGAATTGCATAACCTGCTCAATGTACAAATGTCGAAAGAACTACAACCCCTGCACAGTTCCTTCATATTGATTAAGAGAATAAATCTTAAAAAGATCCATAATTCAACTTGTCTTAATTGAAATTAAAATCAAATTATTAAAAAGTGACTTACCTATGATTTGAAGATTTGCAGGAGGACGTGGATGATTTGTGAAAAGAAAATAGAGAAACTAACAAGTAGAGTCAAATAGAGGAAGATCAAAAATGGAAGCAAAAGGAGACAGTATGTAAACCACACCTAGAAGTAATAGAAAGCCCTAGGAATTCCTCAAGAATGGCAGACAAACACAATGGAAGAGGATTCTGAAGGAAAAACGGAGAAAGGGATAAAAATGTTGAATTCAAGGAAAAGAAGCAGGAACTGGATAATCAAAGAAAGATTTTCAGTGAAAATTCTAAATGGCCAAAGAAACCCCAATACCAGTAGTTAATGACCAATTGATAGAACAAAAGTTAAGATTTCTAAATAGTAAACCTATGATTGGAAGAATTGTGCCTATGGATACAGAAAAAACAGGAAAAACTATAGAAATAAGACTCTTGGCAAAGGGCTTCTTCCAAGCCATATTGAGAGTTTAGAGGATAGAGACATGGCTTGCCAAGGAGGGCCTTGGTTTATGAAGAATGCAAGATTATATTTATGGCCATGGACGCCAAAATTTGATCCAAATAAGGAAATAATGATAAAATCACTTGTGTGGGTTAGGTTATCTGCATCAGAATTATGAAATGACTCAAATTTTGAAATAATTCAAATTATTATTGGAGAGTTTGTTAGCAATGTTGATGTCACTAAGAAAAATCTATAGCCACCTATGCATGGATTTGTCCTAAAATAGATCTAAGCCTATTCCAATAGCAATTGAACTTTTTATGATTTATCATAGTCACCAGGGGCTAAGGACGGAATGAGTCTAGAAGATAGGGATGACAACTTTCAGACATTAGGTATGGTTATACTTGAAGATGGCAAAAGAAATAAAATCTCCAAATGAAGTCTTTGTCATAATAATCAAGAGCACATGATTATATGCAATCTAGGAATGTGACAGGAAATTAAATACAATACAAAATGTAGAATTACAGAATGTAAATGAATGATGTTGCAAATTTAAATAGGAAGTCAATAACACATAACACCAAATTTATGTGGGGAAACCTTTTGGTGAAAAACCCACACACAAATGCACTATCCACTTTTATTAATTTTGACAAACAAAAACCCATTTACAGAGCATCTCCTTCTCACTTCTCCAGCACAATAGTTTGTTCACAGTAAAAGTATCACAATCTTAAATATCAAATATTCACTTTACTTTTCTTCCCATCAAATGGGGAATATAAATAAGGTTGGAATTTTGTTACCCGTGAAGGGTTATAAGTAGTTTGAATATCAAACTTAGTAACTTTAAGTTATCTAAGTTTAATTATATATAACCATTTCTAAGTTTAAAACTTATAATTGTGGATGCTATGTATGTTTGTTTAACGGGGCCACAATATGTGTGTATCCCACAAACATTACATTATCCAACACTCCCCCTTAATGTTTAGTGAGGATACATGCCATCATCACCTTTTTATTAGAGAATAAATTATAAACACACCTTCTTGTGGAAGGATTTTACAATTATCATCTTTCTTTTAAAGGAATTACATTCCTCAAATCATGTAGGATGATTTGAGGTTTGAGGTTAGCATGTTAAAAGGATCAAAATAATATCCCAAAGTTTCTCATGATGAGTGCATACAAGAGGTCTTATATTAGTTTCTGGATCCTTTTATAATACAAGGAGTCTTCATAACAAAACGTTTGTATGGTTTCTCTTGAAAACTTCATGCAAAGGGTGATGTTTACACAAGATCATGTAGGGTGATTTTTTACAATGCTTTGAACAATATTGAAGAATTGTAGAAACGAAGATGCAACCAACTCGTTAAGAGGTGGCATTGTCATGCACATTTGCCTTCAATGGCAGCTCTGAAAGGCCTAGCATTGCTCTAAACTTGTAAAACTTCACAGCACAGAGAAGCTTCATGAAGGTATTTGCAACTTGATCTTTTGCATAACATAATTGCCAATTAATATAAAAATGGACTTTTCATCAAATGAAATGCATATGAATCTTTGTATGTTTCGTTCTTTGATGTTGAACTGGATTGTTTGCAAGGGCTATGCGACTTTGGTTGTCACACGGGAGTGGGGTGCTTCCTTTGACATCCATATGGAGTTCTTCCAATAGTCTTTTCAGCCACATGGCTTCTTTCGTTGCATCCATGGCACTTCTATACTCAACTTTTGTACATGAAATAGATACTATCGATTGTTTTTTACTACTGAAAATGATAGCACTTGTACCAAACTTGAAAATATATCCAAGTGTAGATTTTCAATCTATAACATTACCAACATGGTCAAAATGATAATAACCATATAACTTCGAATCATTGATACAAGAATAATACAAACCATAATTGATAGTACCTTTAATATATTTTCATATTCTTTCAGCTATATTTCAATTATCCAAATATAGATTCTGCATAAATCTAGAAGCAACACCTATTACATACAAAATATCAAGCCTAATAATTGTTAGATAAATTAAATTGCCAACAAGTTGATTGTACATGGTAGGATTTGCTTTGTTAATTGTTGGTTATAAGAAGATCATTGACAAACAAAACATTTAAAATAATTTGATTATCTCTAATTTTCACAAATAAATCATTATCAGAAAAATAATTAGAGAAACCTAAATTTTTTAAGTTGTTAATTTTAGAGTATCAAGCTTTGAGAGCTTGTTTCAAACCATACAAAGATGACGTTAATCTACAAACATAAAGTTCTTTACCAGGTTCTTGAAACCTTTAGATTGAGTCATATAAAGTTATTTTTTGAGATCGTCATTCAAAAATATGTTTTTACCATCCATTTGGTGTATTTCCCAACTATATTGAGCAACGAGACCTAGGAGAATCCTAACTGTGCTCATTTTTCAATTCCACTAACCCTCGAGCCACAAACCTTGCCTTAAATTTGTCAATTCCACCAATGGAATTGTATTTGATCTTATAAAGCCATCGAAATACAACAATATTTCTTGTTTTTGGAGGAACAAGCACCCAAGTTTGTTTTTAATAAGAGCATCGTACTCAAATTTCATGGCTTCCCTCCATCTTTCATCTTGATTTGCTTTTTTGAAAGATTGGGGTTCACATTCATATAAGGTCATTAAGGCATGGTAAGTGTGTTGACTTCTAGTCATTTTTCTAAGATTATCAAGATAAGAATCTTGAATTAGGGATTGATCCCATTTACATCTTTTAGATTGGTAAACACTTTGTGATGTCTCCCCTCAACCTCATCATTCATTGTGTCTGAATTAGGATCGTAATCCTCTAAGACATTAGTTTTTTCATCAAGACAAACATGTTAGGATTTGAAAGACTCATAAAATGGTTTTTCAACTATTTGAACGTTCCTATTTTCAATGATCTCACATTTAGATGGATCATAAACCCTTAATACTCTTGTTCTTCCTTCGTAGCCAAGAAAGATGCACGAATAGGAGGTAGGATCAAGTTTCTTCCTTTTAAATTTAGGAATGAAAATAGATGTCGGACTACCAAATGTCCTAAGATGGTAAACATTTGGTTTCTTTTTCCCCACATACTAAAAGGTGTAGTTTGATGCAAGGATTTTGTAGGGACTCTATTCGAGATGTGAAACACATTGTTCAGGGCTTCTACCCTCAAAATTTTACGAACATTTGCAAATTGTATCATAGTCCTAGACATTTCTTATATGGTTCGGTTTTCCTCCCTTCAACTCCATTTCGTTGTGGAGAGTTGGGAATGGTTAGCTCTCTTTGAATTCCATAGGAAGTGCATAATGCATCAAACTCTTTACTTACATATCACATCCACTTTATTAGTTCTTAATCTCTTAATTTTTAGGTTAGAATAGTTTTCAACTACACTTTGAATTCTTTGAACTTAGATACACATCAAATTTATCATTTTTCTTAATGTAATAGGTCCACATCATCCTAGTGTGATCATCAATTAAAGTTACAACATATAGAGCACCACTAAGAGAGGCAACCTCAAGTGGTCCCCTAACATCACGAGACATATCAGCAAGACTCCTAAAATTGAGATAACCAAGTCTTTCATGCCACAATTGAGTTTCATTTCTAATTTGGGAGGAAAGATAGGTCTCACAAGCAAAGCCAAAAAGATATAGAGACTCTGAATGCCTTCAGCAATAACAAAGTTAGATTGATCATTTATACAACACTTACCTTTAATGTAACAAAAAGTTATCTTGAGTTAATTGAGAACATAATAACAGGTTCTTTTTAAGTTTAGGGACATACAAGATATTATTAATGAAACTGTTAGAGATTTTGGCTTTACCTCGACTTTTAGCTTCTATGATAGAGTTATCATCTAGATAGATTTTTCACAACATTCTTTGACATCTGCGAGTATACCACATGTGTTATTCATGTGTCTCAAGGCACACCTATCTAGAATCCTTCCATTGTTGTCAATGCAGCAAGTGCAATTTAGAGTGAATGGTTTTGTTTGGATCATGATTCATTTGACTTTAAGTTTCCTTCCCCCTCGACTCATTATCCCCGTCTGTGGGGGTTTTGTTTTCTTGGGGGTTTTTTCTTGTTCTTCTCTTTTTCTCTCTTCTGTTCTCGGGAACTCGTTTGAGTCTTCCCCACTTGCACTTTGTATATTGTTTGGACTGCAGTCCCATTGACCTACTTTTGTGGTCATTCGTTGGACATTAATATATTTATCTTATCTTATCTATCTTATCTGTAGCAGTCTTCTTTCTTGTGGCCAAATTTTCCACAGCTAGAGAAATTACCATATTAAAATTCACCTTGTACTTGTGTTTTGGAAAAGGGTAAACGATGAGGGTTTTGAAAGGACCCACATCCTTTTACAAAAATCCCATTAGGCTAGATATAACAAAGAGCATACCATGCACATGTCTAGAGACAAGCAAAAAGACAAAAAGAAACGAAGCCCACAAAAGGGTTACATATTAAGCATATTCTTCAGAGTATCAACTGCATCTTTGGTTGTAGCATTAGGATTCTTGTCAACCATAGTATCAACCAGTTTGATGAGCTCCCTGATTGGCCTTAAGGAACTACCATGTTTTATCATGTTCTTTCCAAATCCTTAGTAATGATAAAGGCTTTGTTGAGCTTCTCCAACACATTGAGAACAATATCGGTAGTATCGCATCCCGAGCAAATGTGGAGGAGCGAGAATCCTTTTGGGCATCCAAAGCTTCAGTCGTATTAGTATCCATATCTAGTATGATAGGCGGACCCGAAGGATTAGGAGGAGGAGAATCTAGATACACAGTGGAGAGACCAAGCAAAACCTCTAGAATGTCCTTATCACCCAAGTGACTAGGAAACGACACACCATCGCGGTGGCGAGACCGGAGAAAGGATGGGAGAGGCCAAAGCACGAGATAGTAGCCCTTTGGAGGAGAAACGGCAGAGCGGGGAGAAGGGGACGGAATCAGAGAAGTAGAACGAGGGGAGGCAGCAACACGGTGGTTAGTGATTAAGACATCAAAGTCGAGTCAAGCGAGAGCTCGAGGCAGCGGCAGAGGCGACAAGAGGGAGTGGGGACGAGAGGAGGATTGGGGCCGCAACGGGGAGTGCCGATTTGGGAGGGAAGCACGCCAAATCACCAAGGGAGGCAGCAATTGAGGAGACCCTGATGAAGGAGAGGTCCTTCATCCTCGCGAGCTTGCTTAATTGACAAATCCAGAGACTGAAATAGAAAATTTGCCAAATTTACCTTTTTACCATGGCGGAAGTGAGGCAAAAAAAAGAGTTGGGGCCCATATATCAATTCATACCTCCCTTCAAGTGTAAAATACCTCATAATTTTCTCAACAATTATGTCCCAAGGGGGAGGCAGAGAGGCACGTTCGTAGCTAAACTGGTATTTTCTCGCACGTTCCCCTTGCTTTACAAAATCACCCATCTCGGCTTTAGCGGCCGCTTGAAATAGATATCCTCAACGCGGAAAGGTCGGGTGGCGGCGCAATGGAGTCCATCATAATCTCAAACTTACTCTGACCCACCTTGACTTTCCCTTTTTCCACAACCCGAGGATATAGCTAGAAACTCTAACAGAGTGTCCACAAAGCCACTCTATGAAAGGAGTGACCCCTTCTCCTGCATAAAGTTCCACACACCCAATTCAATCCGCAATTCATCATAACTAATAAAGCAAACTCTGCGAGAGAGAACCCTGCATTTTGACCAAAAAGAAAGCAACCGACGATTCAAAAATTGTCCCAAGGAAATTTAATAAAGGATTATTAGCTCTGTTAGACCTGTCGCTCACATGTGCCAAAGAATGATATGGCAAAGGACTTCCATAATTAATAATATTCTGCGAATGAGATATGATTAAGAGATCCCACTCACACACACAAATCTCATCATAGCAATAAATGGTAATAATAGCAAAATAATTGCTTCCGCCGACGGCACGGGGATAGTCGGGATATTAGAATTGCTGACAAAAGATAAAGCAAAATCAGCAATTACAATAAAAAGCAACAAATCTCTAAGAGCATCGAGCTTTTGGGCGGTCATTTGCTAACACTAATAGCAGGTGCTCTAGAAAATTTCCAATCCAAATCTGAGGATCATCAGATGACACCCCCAAGTTGGCCAAGAAATCAGCAACTATGTTTCCTTCCCTATAGATATGCTGAAAGATGATACTTTGGAAGCGAGATTGCAAGTTGGATGTCATCAATTATATTGCTTATAGTCCAGCTTGCTGTCCCATTTGAATTGAGAATGCGGACCATGTTTAGGGAGTCGCTTTCCACCACAAGTTTACCTAAACCAATTCTGAGCGCGCCAACACCAACCCTCTAAGAATAGCCAAGGTTTTCGCTCTGTGATTAGTTCCTGTGCCAAAATTAACCGCAGCAGCAGCCAATGGTTGACCCAGTTCATCTCTGAGAATTGCCCCACCACCTGAGGCTCCCGGATTGCCTTTGGCAGCCCCATCAGCATTAACTTTAAGCCAACCAACAGGAGGGGGGACCAAAAGGTACTAGCTCTAGCTACTGCGCAGAGGAAGGCGGATTCAAAGAAATTTGAAGTTGCTTATACCAAGGGACAATTAAATTAAGTGAGATTTTCTGCTTATGTTGCTTCCAGATGAAGCAGTTTAAATTCTCTTCAAAACCAAAAATCACTCCCAAGAAAACCTGCCGCAGTTCTTGAGATTGATCTTTAAAGATTCTTTTATTCCTCTCTTTCCAGATATTCCACATCGTATGTAACAGGAGGAGCTTCCAAGCAATCGATGACACTAGATGACTAAATGGGGATTTCCATTGAAGAATAGCATCTGAAAGAATTTGGTCGTCATAAACATTCTCGCTACCTAACTCGCCACATCTAAAACAAATGACATAATGGTCTAGTAAACAACTCTTTAAGAATCCCCAATGTCTCATATATCATAGAACTGGTACTACTAGTATCAACATGTGCATGTGACTAGTAGATATATATGGAGTACATAGTGTTAATGTACATAGTGGCAAGTCATATGTCATGCATTAGTAGTGACCATGCACATATATCTACAACCACACAACGGCATCAATTGGACAGGTAAAGAAGTTGATGCACAAATCTTGAAATTATACAAGGCCTCATAAATCAGTGACTAGTTCCCTATATTACATATTTATAAAAGTGTAAGGAATGAAGACAAAGTTGGATGGTTACAAGATTCACAACCATACGTCTTCTATCATTTGTTCTTCAAGACTTTGAGATTTCCAAACAATAATGTTGGATGAGTGTCTAAGTCTTTGTTGGGACTTCCAATACCCAACGTAAATGCAGAATGGGAATTTAGATGCATGGAACTGTCCAAGAATAGTTATGGATGTGATGAAGCAAACAACTGTTGGCACATTTCATTTGGTGAGGACATGGGTTGCCACACACCACAACAAAACTCTCAAATCCTCTTGGCTCAATCACCCCTCCTTGAGAAGCAATGGGCCCCGTTGCATCAAGTTGAAAAATTATGTGTGGAAAATGTTCAGCAACGTTTACTCTAGTACCACTTCCCTTGGTGAGGAGAAACTTGGAAAACAAATTGATCAAAAATGTCATGAAGAGAATTGGCACGGTAGACCCAAGTCTAATATTGGATTTCGAATAGGAGGTTTTCTTTTGGAGGAAGGATATGCCAAAACTCCTTAGTTGAATTATTAAGGACATCAAGGAGTTCATGTTTCTAGAAGCAAGAAACTTGTGTTTCTTACATCTAAGGAAATCCCACGACCGTGGAACAACCGGTACTTTTGGTATGTTAACTAACGTCACGATTATCAAACCCAATGCATGCATTGCATTTGCAGTAGAAGAGTAATTGAAATCCCCAAGGTTTAGAACTGCAGATATATAATCACCAGAAACAAGTGAGGTTCCATAGAGAGAGAGTGAGGGGAGGGGGTAACAAGGAGGGGGCCCTCGATTTCTGCAAGCACCTTATAGATCTTTATGGCGAGTGGTTCACTACAAGATAATAGATAGGGGGCTTTGCTCACCCCTCCCCCTCTTCCCCTCTTCCAATAGTGGGTGGGTGGCGCTGCCTCCCTCTTCCCCTCTTCCAATAGTGGGTGGGTGACGCTGCCTCCCCCGCCCCTATATCTGGCAGGTGTCGGTTCGAGGAATCTCTTGGTTAGGGAGGATCTATATAGAACTGGGGCCCAATTATGAACTCTATTTGATATCCGGTATGGTATCCGCTGCAGCCTAGATTTGAGCATAGAATCCCCAGCTTGATATTTTCTATAAAAGCAATCAAGTATGGGAAATATTCCATCCGTTCGAGCCCAACTGGACGGGACGTTGAATGCAGGGGCAGGGTGGAGGAACTGATGACTATGGAATGCCGGGCCGGGGTAGCCGATAGCCGTTCACATCCGAGTTCATATCCGGCCGAGAGAACTACCTGTTGGCCCGATAGGGCCATGTCCGATCCATATGACCGATTCGCGATAGACTGGATCCATGACATGAGAGTGGGTTCAATGCCATACATCCATACGGAATGTGATCGGGCCAATGGTGGTGGAACTCTCCCCCATCCAAATAGATATATAGATAGAGAGGATGGGGATTCTCCCCCTCCCTAAAGTATCTTATCTTATTTATCTATTTAACTCCCCTATCTACATATGGCATCCATCTAGTATATACGTGATATGGCTGATGGCTTATGACTAGATATTGACAGAGGGGCATCAAACATGCAACCGGACACATTCTTTACTCACGAAGGAGAGCCAAGAAGGGTAATGCGCAAGAATAAAACAAAGTCTCTTGTGTATGGTTAGACAATCCACATAATACGAATAGTTTATGGAACAAGTACCATGGGACCAAATCGACTTAAAATGGTGGAACATTTATGGAAAGGAGTCAAAGGCGGCATCTTAAAGGGCACAAGATGTGAAGTCATATTTGGTTGTGACTAAAGAAAGGGAAAGATAATCAGAGATAAGTTGAGAGATAGGCTGCCCGAAACACCAAGTACCCCGTACAAAGCCTAATATGTACCAAATACAGGTACAGGGATGGGTATGATGTGGGTATGTACCCACAGGCCCTGGGCACGTCCTGGCTATGGAAACCCACATGCAGAGCTTGTGGGTACATACCCACAAACGTACCCACCTGATTTTTTGAAGTGCAAAAAAATAAATAAAACCTTGAGGGCTTGACTTGGATCAAATTTCAAAGCAATCCTAATAAATCATTTGAATTTGCGAATGCATTCAATTTATTTTTTGCTTTGTTATTTTCAGTATTCAGCATTTGGCACTGCAGCATGACTGTAATTTTCGGCATTGTGGCATGACTGTAACATTCAGCATTGCAGCATTAAAACAATCCAGACGTTGCTATGAAATGTCTATTGGTGTCGTGGAGAAGCCTGTTTGTTGCTCAACACGTGAGGTCGTGAGAACCTGCAAGGAGAAAAAGCGTCATGCAAAAAAAATGAACCTTTGTTGAAGCTTATCAATTAGGTCTATATTTTTAAGTTTAGGTTATCTTATTATACTTTTGGCTGAGTTTACTTTATCTTATTTAGTTTTACCGTTTACGTTATTTTATTAGGTTTAATTTATTTTATTGAATTCGATTTACTTTATAGTTTATTATTAGATTATTATATAATATTATAATCAGAATTTTTAATAAATTTTAAAGAATCTTAATTTTTAAGGTTTTATAATTTTATGTTTTTAATATGGTTATAGATAAATAGTTCATTTTTTAAAAAATTGAATATTTTTAAATTTTAATAGCTTAAAATGTATTTTATATATATATATATATATATGACGGTGTTACTGCGGGGACACGTCTTGAGGTTTACATCACATCCCGACGCTCGGGGCGTCTCGGGGACAGGACATTTCCCTGTCATCCCCATTTTCCAAAAAAGGGGGCGTCCCTAAAAACAAGGAACGCACCCGGGACGTCCCGGGTGCAAACAAGGTTTAGGGACTTCGTTGGGGACGTCACGACGTCCCCAACGACTTTCACGCCAAGCAAAAGCTAAAACAGCTCGTAGTTTATCATTTTTATGTTTTTTTATATTTTTTTTAACTTTTAATGCTTTCTAATTAAAAGCAACATGACCTAACCCTAAAAGCAACAAAAATCTTATAAAAAGAGCATTTCACACTCATTCTAATCACACCAAGCAAGAGCAAAAAAAAGAGAAGGAAAGAGCAAGAGTAAAAGAGAGAGGGCAAAAGCAAGGAGCAAGGTGCAAAGAGCAAGAGCGAGGAGGAAGAGGAAGAGCAAGAGCAAGAGCAAGAGCAAGAGGTATGTACATACATTACTAATTTACTACCATTCTTTGTTTTTGTTTTTTTAATTTCCAAATGCAAAGTTGAAAGTGAAGGCATTGCATTTGCTTGTATTTTTTTTCCTATTTGGATTAGCAAGTGATGGAATGAGATAAAGCATAAAGGGAGGGCATTTTTATTGCTTTTTTTTTAAATGTATTCATCGTTGTTTTATTTTTTTAAATTGTATTCATTGTTTTATTGTATTGTATAGTTATATTGTTTTGTATTTTAATTATTGTAGCTCCGCATGGGTTCCGATAGTGATTATCAAGTTGAATATGAGGTTGAAATGGGTGTGCAAGGAGAAGGAACACAATCAGAAACACCTAATACTGCTACTAGTTCACAAGGGAGTGTGGACAAGTTCAGTTGCCCCTCCGAAATGTTGAAAAAGTATGTTAGGGGGCCTTTTGATAAGAAAAAACCTTTGAAACAATTTGGTCAAATTATGCAAGGTCCTAGATCAAGCATTTCAGGGGGCACTAAAATATGGAAATGCAACATATGCTCATTATCTTGGTCAGGCAGCATTACTAGGTTGAATGCACATTTATTGCACATTGCAGGGAAAGGTGTAGGCATGTGTGGACAGCTATCACTTGAAGAGAGGTTAGAAATGGCGAGGCAGTATAATGGAGATATGATGGAAAAGGTTCTAGAAGTTCGTGGCCGTCATGTTAGTGGCACTGCACCACCCCTTCTAGTTCTCATTAGAATTAATATTGGTATGTTACAGTGCATCTTATGAGGTGTCCGAATCGGATGCTTTTGATAGTAGGGGAAGAAGAAGGTTGTTGCCTCCAATCCAATTGTTGAAATGTATGATACAAAGGCTAGAGAAGAGGCTGATGATGCCATTGGAAAATTCTTTTTTGTTACTGGCATTCCATTTCATGTTGCTCGCTCTCCTTATTTCAAGGAGGCTTTGGCTAAGGTAGCCAAAGCAAGTGTGAGTTATGTGCCCCTAAGAGACACAAAGTTGAGAACCACAATCTTGGATAGGAACTATTCCAAGGTTAATTTACTGATAGAGGAAATGAGGTGCACATGGGTCTCTCACGGTTGCAGCATCATCATGGATGGGTAGACAGATATCAGACACCACCCACTCATAAATATCATTGTTTCATGCAAAGAGGGTCCTTACTTTTTTAGGGTAGTTGATTGTTCAGGGAAAGAAGAAGGATGCAGAGTTCCAATTCACCATTTTGCGAGATGTTATTGAGGAGGTTGGCCCTGCCAACGTTATGCAGGTTATTACAGATGCAACTTATCTGTGTAGGGCAGCAGGTAAGCTTGTTGAGGCTCATTACCGACATATATTTTGGACCCCATGTTGTGTGCATGCCATGAACAATGCACTAAAAGATATTGGAAAAATTGATTGGGTCAAAAATGTAGTGGTTGATGCTAGAGATGTGCAGATGTTCAAATTCTGACCACCATATGTCATTGCACTCTTCTATAACTTTTCGGGAAGGAATTCCCCAAGCCAGGTGGACACATTTTGCATCATATTTTATTTTCTTGGATAGGATGGCTAAGTTGCAGGAATCATTACAGTGTATGGTCATGACATCAGAGTGGTCTAGGTGGGATGGGTCCAAGACAGAGCAGGGGAAGAAGGTGAAAGCAATTGTGGTGAATGAAACATTTTGGATAGATGTGAGATATATCACATCCATAATATCTTCGGGTTTTCAAAGTGTGATAAAATATGGGGATTCCGAGAGCCCTAGCCTTGGTGAGACATACGAATGTATTGAGAGTATGCTTGGCCGATGAAGGTTGTTGTTCGGGCAAGGGACCCCACCTTGAAGTCCTACCATTACCATATTCACCTATCATTGAGCGGAGATGGGAGAAGTTGAACACTCCTTTACACATGGCTGCATATGCACTAAATCCGAAGTGGTATGTTGAGAGGCTGGCAGAGTTCTCCCGATCGATGATGAGGAGGTGAGGAAAGGTTTCTTGAAGCCCTCAAAAAATGTATAATGTAGAAGATACTTCACAAGTCGGGACTCGAATGATTGGCTCAAGTTAGCTTATCTGGATGGCTACAAAAAATCATCAAAGAGACACAACCACATTGGCACAAGAGAGTCAAGTTAGTTGGTGGCGATTGTATGGACATGCAAGATTGCTACATACACTTGTTATTTGTCTTCTTTCTCGGCTTCAAGAGGAATTGGTCAACATATGGGTGGATCCACTCTCTTAAGAGGAACAGACTTACCTCTAAGAGAGCAGAGAAACTTGTTGTTGTACATAGTGCCTTGCGTCTCATGGATCGCAAGACACCTACGTACAAGGAGAGCCCAACATTGCGGTGGGATGTGGATCTTGAGGATGCAAGGCAGATTGATGAAGATCAGGAGCAGCGAGGACTGGTTGATATCTCCTTTGCAGATGCAAGATGGCGTTGATACAGAATACTTCTAGTGAGGAGGAGCGGTTCGCAACTGTTCCTTCAGAGGGCTCTGATAGCGATTTTTGAGTTGTACTTGTCACTTGTCATTTTGGTTATGTAATGTCATTTTGGTTATGAGACATGACATAATATTTCATAGCATATGTAATGTGGGTGTAGTTGTACTCTTCTCATGTTGATTATTGAAGAGTAAGACTAAGACTTGTTTTTATTTTTCAGCTTTACTATTTACTATTTAGTATCTAGTCTTTCATTGTCATGTTGAAGTTTTGAACATTGAATATAATATATATAATAGTAACATTTTGGGCCTAGGCTAATGTGATGAATAATTGGATTAATCATTAATGCTTTCATCTTCAAACTTTCAATTTTAAGTCTTAGTTTATTGAATTATTCATGTTATATTTGTAAAATTAATAAATTATTCACATTTTTTATTTTTTTATTAGTCAGTCCCCCGCCATCCTGAGTCTTAGGTAACTATGATAATTGCAGATAGTTATAATGTTTATTTATAAAAATATGAAATTATTTAGATTCATTTTTTTAGTCGAATTAAATCACTAATTTCATAGCTAATTTTTTAGCAACGAATTTTATACTCCACGAATTCGAACGCGAATTCGAATGCAGTGACTAAGGGCTCCGAAGGGTCAAGAGAGATGAAAAGGACTTCATTTGGTTGACTTGCTATTTGGGTGCTTTCTTGTTGCTCCTCATGCGTCCTTTATTCTTTACTCAATTTGGAAGGCACTTGGTGGTTGGGCAGCCTATCTTCTCTTCCTTTGACACTGAGCTTGTAGTTTTCTTTAAATTTTTATATATATTATATTTTTTTACTTTTTAAAAAAATATTGTACGAACGTACCCAACAGTGTACCGTACCCAAAGTTTTTAAAAATTTGTCATATCAGCATACCATATCCGTACTGCATCAAACAATCTAGGCTGAGAAAGAGACCGCATCAAGACTCTACATGAATGATTCCATAGAAAATGGCAATAAATTCTTCAACATAGAATACACACAATTTGATGAAGGCAAGAAATCCCAATGACACGAGGATTACACCTAATCACATGAGAAAGCACTCTACGACAAACAGTAAAACCCCGATAGTATCACCTCAATGTCCCTAACAAAAGAGTTTTCCCTACTCAATTAGGTTTCAGATTGGAGGTAGATACCAAGTCAAAGCCCCTAATTCCTATCTCTCTAGAATCCCTAGCTTTCTGAAATGTTTTGTTTATCCTTGTTGATGGCATTCGACAAGCATGATGCCAACATATTTGACTTGCATTAAATGACTGTTGATAGATCAAGTGACTAACCCATTTCACCGTCATCAAGTTTGACTGCAAGTCCCGAGTCCCCAACACAAAATCTGAGGCAAAGGAGGAAGAAATAAAGAGTGAAAATGGGCTCACATATCCCTTTCAGCTCAGTAAAGGAATGGACCACCAGCAGGATCTAACATCTCTGGTGAGCCGATAAAATACTCTAAATTATTCTTCTAAGCATAACATTTAATAATTCAAATGAAACTAGAAATTATAAAATAAACCTACAAGGCTACAACCATTGGCAGTCCTTCAAATAAAAGAATGATTTAATCATAAACTGATGAAATAATTGATAAATCTTTGTAATCATACCTAAATCAGGTCCATAACTAAAAATGATTCTATAACTAACACACACATGCACATATGTATATATATACATACGTGTGTGTGTACTGTGCACTCTCTAGCTGTCTTCATCTCCACATGTTCTAGATACTCCAATTCTCACTTCAGATGAGCATTTATAATTCTTTACCAGCATAAACTGTAACAGGTTTTTCACCCAAAGATTATCAATTTTGATGCCAAGTGCTGTATTTTTCCTCTCCAAGTTGACTAGATTCCCTCCTAAAGATGACTTTATAATTGCAAAATTTGCTTCCTCGAGTTGGTTGCCTTCATGGATGATGAAGGGATTCTTTTGGAAATTACATGCCTTTTGGAATCTCTGTATAATCTCTGCTACATGATCATGAATGTAAAACAAATTGCTTCTTGGTTTAATACCGACATTCCTTGGACCGTAAAAGTTTGATGGTTTATTGCCATATTTAGAGATGTAGCAATATGGTGGGTTCAAATCATTTGCATGCCACTGCTAACTTGATAATCATTAATTGCTTAAGAAAAGGAGCATGTAGCTCTCCCAGGAGCCTACTCCAGTTCCCTTTAAAGTTCAAAGTGCAATTGCATAAAAAGAACGTTGATCCAAGATTTGCTGCGAGATATTGTCATGAAGAACATAATTAATAAGTGCATCCTGATTAGCAGTCTACGGAAAATTATTCTTTTCCCTTACCTTGTTAACAGGGCCAATACAAATGTATCGAGTGTTTTCATCCTCGTAATGCACATGCTTAATTACTGTCACGAGTGCCCTCTCCCTCAGCTTTGAGCCTGGCCAATGCTCAAGTAAGGGCTCAGCTACTTTATGAAGAAATGACCATAGAACATCTTGTAGTAAAGGATGTGGATAGTAAAGGTCTTCCTGCAAATATATTTCAGGCGAATCAATGTTAGATAAATGCATGGAGACTATCCCTAATAATAGCTACTACACTGATAAAGAAATGGAAAAAGTGACATTTAAAACAAGCATTGAAATTGTACGAAATTGAATAAATATAAATCATGCATGAAAGTGCAAAAGGACCCACATGTCACAGTAAGAACTTTATTTTGTACTTTTTGTTAGGTGTCTTCATTATTTGTGTTGTATTATGTAAGGCAAATATAAAATATTGTGTTTGAGTTTTATTTTTCTGTGTATTTGATAAATGTATTAGAAATATGAACAAATGTGCAAGCAACAGAAGTGCACATGGATTGGCAAGGCCTGGTTTACTGTCATGCTTAATCAAATAGTTGAGACCTGAGAGGGTACAATAATTAAAAGCATAGTTACCAGGTTCGGAAATCCGATTAAATTCGGAAGGGCAAAAAAATCCGAAAATACGGAGTTCTCGAAAAAATCCGAAAAAATACGGAAAAATCCGGTTCGGAATATATATACATATATTATTATAAATTTATATTGTTGTATACTTATATCATTATATATAGACAAATCATACAAAAAAGCATCCATCTACCATAATCATCATCATCATAATGATTCTTTCAAAAGATTGCAAGAAGTTGCTTGGTCCAAAAAGGTACAAAAATGGATTTTATGAAAATAAGAAAAATATTGCCATCAATGCGTAGAGCTCGAGAAAATATATACTTTTAGAGAAGACAACACCTAAAACGGAGCCACAGAATGAAAGTTATGGCACATGCAAGTTTTTGCTGCTACATCTTCCCGGACCCTTTCCAAAAATGGCAAATTTTTTTCCATACTTCCGAAAAAAAAAAAAATATGCCAAAAAAGGAATTTTTTTCCCTGCAAAAACAAGCCCGAACCGAACCGAATTTATTCGGCTGCTTCAAAAAATACGGTTCGAACCGGATTTCATACAAATCCGGCCGAACCTAGTAACTATGATTAAAAGCAATATATATATATATATATATATATATAATTATATATTCCTTTGTCCAGCCAAGAGTGGTCCCATATGCCATACCTGCCATGCTGATCTAAGGAGCTCCTTTACACATAGTACTCGTTTTCTCCTTAAGGATGGGTACACATGGTACTCAAAACATCATATTTAATTTCAATTCACATGACAGAACCAGAAACCTAAAACTCTTCTCATTGTGAAAACCTACATGATCGCAAACTCCTTGGCCTTTTACAAAAATGCAAGCATTAATTGAAAAATGTCTGCTATCTTCTAGTGAAAGAGTTTTGAGCTGTATGACAACCTTTTATTTGATAAGAAAAGATCGGGCTTTCAAAAGGCATACATTTGAAAAGAAAATTCAAAATTAGAGTTTGTGTGCATTACAAAACAGACTCCAAAAAAACCTAAGCTTTACTTAGGTCTGAAGATTGAAAGCACTATAAGCTTTGAGAGAAATACAGTGAAAACCAGGAAGCCGGCTATGTACAAAGATAAGCCATAGATTCAGAGCAATTGGTCATTGTTTTAAAGAGAAATACTAGTGAGGAACAGGGTTTTCCGCTGCCTCATCTAGAATATCATTTTTATTTGGAGTGTCTACAGGATCCTTCTCCATTCCTGCAGTCATAACATGAATACTGTTGAAGGAAATGCCAGAAAACAGGGAATCGTTTTTTTAATTACTTGAAAAAGAAATGCCCGTATCAGCATTTGGAGGACCATTGATGGATTGGTCAGCATGTTGAGAGAATTTATCTTTTCCTCACTTCATCTTCTGCTGAAGTAGTTCAATAAGATGTCATTTTTGAGTTATCAACTAAGCAAACTACTAAGCATTTCCAACCATGAATTGGGCCTGCTGGGAGGTAAGTGTTTGAAGAAAAACATTCATATTGTGATTAATAATTTCTGCAACCACTTCCATGTTGTCATCTTTGTTGTAAATCAAGGGTGGAAGGGTAGAAGAGTGTTGGTGGTAGGAAATGGTAGGCTGATGCTGAACTGATTGGTGTATGATGGGTGCAACAGGCCTAAGCTGGGCCTGTTTGAGAAGAGCAAAAGACCTCCTTAGAAGAGTGAGCTGTTTGCTTTTTGCATTGACTTCTACCTGCAGGGATAGTGAAATGTATTCAAGGGTTGGTTATAGATAATTGACAGTAGAAAAATTCAGAAGGCGTTGTCACTTGAACTTGCCGCAGAATAATAGTGGGGACTAATAACAGCATGACAGGCAGTCTCAAGTTGCTGCATAGTATTAATAGACGGGTTCTGAAATCCTTGAGGGGATAAATATAGGGCAGCTGTTTCTTTGCCTTCTAGGTGCCATATTCACCTCAGCAGGAGATTCTTGCGTAGAGGGTACTTGAGCAAAAGAAGATCAAGACGATTTGAATTTTGTGATGGTCGAGACCTGGATAAAGTGAGGGTTGTGGACAATAGTACCTTGTTGAAAATTCCTCTACACCATGGTAAGCAGACTCTGATCTTAAAGAACCCTCAACTAGATAGCTCAAAACTGAAAGCCAATCAAAACTGCTGAACTTTAAATGCTAGAAAAACACTACTGAAAGATACTCAGGTCTGCTCCAAATCACGTAACTGTTTTTATTAATTAGAAAACAGAAGCTACAATGCTTTGGAACACACTCTAGAAAAACACTTACAGTGAGAGAAAAACTGAATCAATAAAACCATAGTTCGCATACTTGTACTCGGCAAACCAAAAAAATTGACTCGGCAAATACTCAGCAACTTAAAAAATACCTAAATTTCTTTAAAAACATAAATTTTATGCAAAATATAGTTACAAAATGTATCAAATGAGTCTGTAAAACATTGGGGAAGTGTTTTCTATTAGATTTGAATAGAAATAGAGTACAAAATCGCATCATCATGTGAATACAACAGCCAGCTGATAAGTCTTATGAATTTATGATGATTGTCATTGAAAATTATCATCATAAATTGCATATCTATGCAAGTGACAAATTACAATAATTTACCATTTCTAAAAATTTGAAAATAAAATAAATTAAACAAAACATTAGAAAAAACAAAAAAACTCGCCAAAAACTCCATACCAACACTAAATCAACCATTAACCTAATTTTATCCTAGGGATCTATGCCCTTAAATAAACAAAGTCCAACTTTACAAAAGAAAACTTTTAAACAAAGAATTGTTTTTCTAAAACTGGAAAACAAACTATATAAAAACAACTGCTAAATCTAGGCAGCCAAGAATTGGATTGTTGTTTTCTATGATTAGGATTAGGAAAACAGTCTAGAGCAATTGATCCCTTCTTAAATGAGTCTTTGAGAAAGTTATGTCTAATGTCAGTGTGCTTGGAGAGGTCATGAAATATTGGAACCTACGAGACTTTGACACATCTCAAATTGTCACAGTAAATGGTTATACGCTCCATTTTCTCACCTATCATCTCAGCAATCAACTTGCAAAGCCAGATGGCTTAACAACTAGCAATGGTGCGGTGTTGGCAGCCATGTATGTTGCCTCTGCTGAACTCGATGCCACTAAAGTATGTTTTCTGCTGAAACGGGATGAATCCTGAACCCAAAATGAAGCAACATCCCAAATTACTCTTCCTATCACCTGCAACTCCTACCCAATCAGAATCAACGAATCCATACAGCATCAACTCACCATCCCCTGCATATCTCAAACGAAATGTGTTGTGCCCTTCAAGTATCAGGGCACGTGTTTTGCAGCAACTCTGTGAATCTACCTCGGTTCAACCATGAATTGGCTCAAAGTGTTCACTTCAAAATATATATTTGGACTGATCAACGACACGTACACCGAATGATCTACCACATCTAAATCCAAGTTTAAGTGAAACTTCAAATTCGGTATCACAGGAGTAGTTATGGGTTTGAAATCCATCATTTGAAACCTCTTCAAAAATTCAACTGTGTACTTTCCCTGCCCAAGGAAAACCTCTCTTATCCTTTTCCCTACATCTAGACCCAAGAAATAGCGCATCGGTCTAATGTCCTTCATGTCAAATTTTCTGGCCAACTCTTCCTTGCACCCTACAATGAACTTCTTTGAACTCCCTATAAGTATCAGGTCATCTACATACAAGACCAAAACCAACAAATCAGATCCATCAAATAAATAATACAGATTGGGATAGGTTTTGGTGAAGCCCAAACCTAATAGGTACTCATCAATCCTAGAGTACCAAGCACGCATATCTACTTCAGCCCGTAAAGAGCTTTCTTCAACCTGCACACATGGGTCTCTTGCCCATGCACCTCAAATCCTCTTAGCTGATTAATGTACACTTCTTCCTCAATCAGATCATTCAAAAAAGTTGTCTTAACATCCATCTAATGTAACTGCCAACCAAAAATAGCTGCTAAAGACATAATGGACCTGATAGAAGTATACCTAGCAACTGGAGCAAAGGTTTCCTCATAGTCAACTCCCTCTCTCTGAGAGAATCCTCTAGCTACAAACCAAGCCTTGTACTTCTCTATGCTGCCATCAACTGCATGCTTCACCTTGTACAACCACCTGGAATCCACCATTGATTTCCTTGTTGGTCTCAGCACTATCTCCCACATATCATTCTTCATGATGGAGTTGTACTCCTCTACAATGGCATCCTGCCGTACCTACTAACAATTGCTTCCTCATAAATGGTAGGCTCCATCATCAACGATGGAAGACATCAATGCAACATAACTAGGAAACTTTGTATGACAACAGAATACCCGAAAAGAAGTCTATGGAGCACTTGCATGCTCCTTTGTTCCTACAATGTGTGTTGAAGCCATTGAGGCGTCATGGCTGTCCTAGGGGTTAATGTTGTCTCTATATATGTACTGGAACAAGCCTGATCTAAACCCATACTCTCTGAAACCTGTGGATCAACACTTGGGGCAGCAAGTGTTGTCTCCTCCTCAATTGCTACTGGAAGCTCCTATGATCTGGAAGACCGTGCATCCTCATCCACCTTCACATCCAATCTCACTACTATCTTCCTCTGAGATGGAACATAGATCTTGTAAGCCTTAGAGGTCTCACTATAGCCAATTAGAATACCCTTCAAACTGGAAGGTTCAAGCTTCGTCTGCTTCCCCTCTGGAACATGAATGAAAAATGGACTCCCAAATACTCTGAAATGAGAAACATTTGGTTTCTCCCTTGTAAAAGCTTCCTCTGGAGTCTTGTCCTTCAACACTCTATGAGGACACCTATTCAGTATGTAGACTGCAGCACTACAAGCTTCTGCCCAAAGAAACATATGCAGATCTAAGTCATGAACCATAGACTTAGCAGTCTCTACTATGGACTTGTTCTTTCTCTCTGCTATGGATTGTACGATACTGTAAACTCCTCTTGATCCATGCTTCTCTTTAAAAGGAATCAAAGTCATTAGAGGCATACTCCCTTCCATTTTATATCTCAGTACATTGATCTTCCTCCCTGTCTGGTTCTCAATAAGGGCTTTGAACTCCTTAAACCTATTGAAGACCTCATCCTTGGTCTTCATAAAATAAATCCAAGTCTTTCTAGAAGAATCATCAATGAAAGTAACATAGTACAAATTACCTATCAACGAAGCTGATGACATAGGTCCATATACGTCTGAATGAATCAGATCTAGAATCCCCCTTGACCTATGCTCACTGCTTGAAAAAGAGGCCTTGGCATGCTTGCCAAGTGCACATCCCTTGCACACCCCTCTCTTCTCCACCTTGAAGTCAAGGAATCCAACCACCATGTCCTTCAAAAGAGGCAACGATCCATAGTTCAGGTGCCCAAATCTTTTGTGCCAAAGCTCGCACAAAATGTCTATGCTGGTCAATACTCTTTGCTTCACCAAATCTTCCAGCAACCTGTAAAGGCCACCTCTGGAACTCCCTTGGCCAAGACTCAACCAGGATCGGGGCTATGTTTCCTTATGATTAGTTATTGATCATCAAACCCAACCCTACCCTTCAGATTCATTAGACAAGAAAAGAGAAAGGAAATTCTTAGTCATACCAAGAACATATAATACCTCATGCAGCTCCAGAACTTCTCCTGTTGGCATGCAGAATGAGATAGACCCTATCCCAGTCACTGAGTACTTAGCATCATCACCAAGCTCTACCTACATGTTGGTATGTTGTTCCTTTGACCTGAAGAATGCTTCCCTATTCGAAGTCTTATGTATGAGGCTCCACTATCAACATACCACCTAACACTTGAGACTATGTTGGTGGAAAGGCATGACACCATGGCAAAGGTTGTGTCAAGCCTGACAGTCAACTCGTCTACCCTTAAGCTTCCACACTTCCTACAAACTGTTGTTGTTGCTTGCCCTTCCCTTTCTTCTTCTTTGGACATTGAAAAGCATAATGGCCATGCTTATTGCAATTGAAGCACTTGATATGACTTATTCTAGTGATTAAAAGACCTTGAATCTTCTTCCTTCTTCTGATCATTCCTTGATCCTTTTTTTCCTCCCTTCCTCACCTTCCCAATGAGGCTCTGGTCTAGAACATCATCCTTAAAATTGTTTGAGACTTGTAGTCTCATCTCTTCTCCAATGAAAGCATCCACAACTGCTCAAAGTCAAGGAACTTCTCCCAACCACAGATAGCCTAAACATAGCTGTGCCAAGGTGGATTGAAGACATCCAAAGAAATTTGGAATAGCTCGTTATCTTTGAATCCATTACCAACTGCACCAATTTGATCTTTAAGCTCTACTAGCTTCATCAGATGGCTCAACATTGTATGTGTCTTCCTTATGCAAGTAGTGTTGAGCTGCTCTTCAAAAAGTAATGCCATGGATACATTCCCACTGCACTCTACCAGATTTTTGGATTTGTGGGAGGCATAACCTTCTCCACAAGGTACCATAATTTTGTTTCTTCCAAGATATTCTGCAATCTTAACTTCCACAGTACATAGCTAGAGGATCCCTCCACCAACTCTCTCCCATAATGGGAATTGCCATTGCTGCAATCATTGGATCAACTAGGATTTCACACCCCACAACCCTTCACAGGTCCACGTGTCAATTACTGACACAATTCTGCTTCGATCACTGAAGCTTGGACATACTACCCACTAAAATCCTCTGACAACTCTCTACTCTAAACAGCTAACCTCTCCATACATGGAATTTGGAAATTTTCAGAAAAATTGTGCTCTGATACCATGTTGAAAATTCCTCTGCACCATGGTGCACAGACTCTAATCTTAAAGAACCCTCAACTAGATAGCTCAAAACTGAAAGCCAATCAAAATGTTAAACTTTAAATGCTAGAATCTACAATCACATACAGTAGAGAAACACTAACTGAAAAATACTCTAGTCGTGCTCCGAATCACGTCACTATTTTATTAAGCTAAAAAGGGAAGCTACAATGCTTTGGAACACCACCTAGAAAAAACATTCGCACTGAATGAAAAAGTGAATGAATAAAACACCTACCCTAGGCCTTTTTTATAGCTGAAAAGAAACCCTAAAAATGGCTTGGATCCTAAAATTGAATTAATTTAACCCTTGACCTAATTTTATCCTAGGGATCTACACCCTTAAATACACAAAGTCGGACTCAAAATCAAACTGCTAAATAAAGAACGACTTTACTAAAATTGGAAAAGAAACTACATAAAAGCAACAGCTAAATCTGGACAGCCAAGATTAGGAGTGTTGTTCTCTATGACCATATGCTTTGTTGAAGTGCGCCAAGTTCTACCCATGTGCCCTACTGTAGAATGCATGCTAAAGTATCATAATCTAACATACCTGCGACACTCAGATGTTAAGGATGAATACTCCCTTGAACACAAGTATTTTGGTAATGGATGTCTCCAAATTGTTGGTATGCCTCTGTAATCTCAATCGTGCGGATCTCAACTCTGCTTGGACGATACAAGATTTCCTTCCCCATTCTTATGGTGAGTATTGCATCTTGTGGCTGAATATTGCTGAAGCTTATTAAATACACTAAACGAGACTTTTCTTGTAGTAGTGAGTGTGGGCAATGCCATTAACTTGCTTTGCACTAAAATTTTCTGAAGAGATACTAATGACAATGAACCTTGATAAAGCCTATTTATTGAGTGGGGCTATACTAATATTACTAGGCTAGCATATTTCCCCCTCCTTGAGGCACTTGATATAATTTGAAAATTGTTGGACCGCTTCCATACAGGAGGCCAACTAGAGTATCATGTATTTCCTGTAACTTAACAATATAGTAGAAGCATGTTCATTTTTTTAAAAAGATCTCTTACAAGAAAAAATTGATAAATTGCATATATCTTGCAACTATTATATGTTAATAATTCCACGTGTGATATTTAGCTATTTTCATCAATTGATTACATTCCAATGCTATAAGCACCATGCTTCTCCATAATGAGTATTATTAGGTAAAACTATAGGTAGAAGTAATTTTTCATTGTAATTAGTGATTTACTTTTACCTTAGTTACTTTGTGGTTAGTTATATGGTTTTAATCATATAGTTATTTGCACATATATTATTGTTATTGCTTATAACAATTGTTTGTTTGTATCTGTGCTTCCCGGATGTATTTAGAAAGTTGGTGTAACCGAGTTTGTTTCGTTGTTCAGTTGTACAATGTATATAAGCATTGCAGCACTCATAACTCTGTAATGGATTATTTCATATTAATAAAATCTGTCAAGTTTCCTCCTTGTTCTACATTGACATTTGGTATCAGAGCAGGAGTCTCCACAGGAAGCCAAGGAGCATAGGAAGATTGCAGCAGAGTTTGAGGAGCTTTAGAGAAGATTGTGCAAGCGATGGAGAGCCAAAGCTACCTCCTGCAACTTCCCAGCCCCATCCTTGCATCTCCACACCTTTGTAGCTCTACAAGAGCTTGTGCATATGTTTACAAGCAAACTGCAGCAAAATTCAGGTTTTGCTATGCATTGGGCAAGGAGTCACCCAATCACTGCCTCCTGCACCAAGCAGCATTCTAAAAAATCAAGAAAATCAATGAATTTTTTCCCATCCGGATTTTTATCTCTAAAATTGGAGACAAAAATAGTCTCCTCTATCTCTGGCAAATCCTCTAAATTTAGAGGCATCTTAGACCAAGTTACAGAGCTCTACATTCAACAAGGGCGAATTCATAGGCGAGTTGGTTGCATTGCAGCGAGCTGGTCAAGCCAGGTGAGTTGACTAAAGAGCGAGCTGCTGGCCGACACGCATTAAGACCGAGTTGGGTGACTATTGGCCGTGTTGAGCCTAGAGCTAGACGGGTTGGCATCCATCGGGCAAGTCGCATTGCAACCGAGCTCACGAGTTAAGCAGATTGGTCGCTCAACCTCCCACCGAGTCGCATAACTAAACGAGCTGCATTGATCTACCTCTACTCCCACCGATCCATGTCATTGATCTAAGGGTAGGTTGAAGCCCACATCAAGCGAGCCAAATACAAACCAACCCTCAGTAATAATCAAAGATCCGCGAGTTAGAAGCGAACCACAGATCTACATTCAACAGCATTAAACAAAAAGCATTGACCTTGGTCCAACACTCTGCAGCGGTTTGAGAATCAACAGAGTTGAAGAGAGCCGAGCTACTTCTCCAACGCAACGGGCCAAGTTCAAGCAATCTTCAAAATAAACATTAAGGTGTGTTTCAAAAGACCAAAACCTAAACTTTCTAGCTTGACTAAGCTACGAGGTTGGGTCCAATTTTTTTTTTAAAAGCATATGCTCTTTTAGAAAGCTTATATACAAAATCCTTCATTACATGTTACATGCGTTTGGGCAACGCTCCGGTGGTTAGTATAGGCATGTTAAGTCATTGATCGGCAAGACGCTAGGGGTAGAGCCCTCCCACCCCCCACCATATTATTTTTGGTGGTATATTTAGTGGAAACCCCTAAATTTAAGCGGAGCCGCAGCCGCCATTTTAAACCCCCACTAAACACAATTAGTCACAACTAAAACCACAACAAAATTTAGTGGAGAGAAAACCCTAATTTAGGATTAAAAATTCCCTTGATTGGCTCAAAAGTGTGTTTTTGCATCTTTTGTAAAGGGCATTACCCGAAAAAGCATTTTTGTTTGTTTTTTGGGGAATTGTCATTTCTAAGCCGTATAGAGCTTCAAAGGCCACCAGGGCCCGAAAAAAAACAAAAAATTGCCTACCAGTCAATTTTATTCCGTCAAGGGGTTAATTTGAATTTTTCGTGTATTGTATTGATTTGTATTGTGTCAATGAGCCATTTTGTCAAGAAAATTGCAATCACCTGCAATGGCCAATAATGGTCCAAAACAAATTATGTCCGACTCGCGTAATTGCTCCATGGAGATAACTATGTCGTGTGGAAGACCAAAAATTGAACTCAACTTGATGAATCGTGACCTATTGTAAATGATTTCGTAACTAGATCTACAAACAATGCAACACAACAAAGATTACTTTGACAGGGGGCCAATCAGAAGGCCAAATTGATCATCTTGTTCAGAGTGTCTAATGACATGCAACCATATATTTGTACGCCAAAACAGCCAAAGAAGCGTGGGATAAGTTGAGCATAGTGTACGAGGCCAAGAACAAGAACACAATATTGAATTTCCAGAGTCAACTACATAAACTGAAATTCGAGGCTAATGAGAAAGTTGAGGATTTTTAGAAGAGCTGCAACATTGAGGGCTTCACTTCTAGCCCTAGGAGAGGATATCTTAGATGACACTTTCATTCCTATTGTTTTGAGAGCACTTCCTCCCTCATATAGGATCTTCGTGACAACAATCAATTTGTCCAATCAAACCATCAGTTTTGAAAAGTTGGTGAACTTGTTGCAGCAACAAGAAAGAATCTCTACACAACAAAGATGAAGAAGTGCAGGCACTTTCTTCTCATCAAAAAGGGAAGAACAAATCTCAATCTTCCAATAAGTCCCAAAACAACATCATAAAGGGGGCAAGCAAAAGAAAAAGTGTCTTATTTGCAGCAGAGGACATGATTTGAAAGATTGTTGGTACAACACGTACAAGAAGGGTTCATCTAGCAATTCAAGACCCAACAATCAGCAATCTCAACAGGGACAATCTAGCTACAAGCAAGGGCAAAAAGAAGGGGAACTAGAGGAAGAAACCCCATCAACAAGGCAATGTTGTTGAACAAGAGGACCACTCGAATGATGAGGACTTCTTGTACACTGCCCACTCTAGTGAAGCAACCACATCTACTAGTGTTATCCGGTACGTTGATTCGAGTGCTCCTCGACACATGACCGGACGTAGAGACTGGTTCTCCACAATACGAGACACACCCTCCAAAAATCATGTCTCATTAGGTGATGACTCATCCTACAATGTTCAAGGTATTGGGAACATTTCTTTACCTCTTGTACATGAAATTGTAGGTTATCTGATGTATTGTATATCCTTGGTTTGTATCATCAATCAACTTGTAGATCATAATCTGAAGATTGATTTTGATTGCAAAGCCGGTAAGAAAGTTTGTTTGATTTGAGATAAATCCAAAAGCTCGAAAATTATTGCAAGAGCTTCCAATGTGGGACAGATGTTCCAACTTGATTTTGTCCAAAGAGATGATCAGGCACTTGTTGCAAAAGAGACCTCCCCCACACAGTTGTGGTATCGAGACTTGGCCACATCAATTTTGGATATCTCGACACACTTCGCGGTATGACATGGTGAGAGGTTTACCATCTCTCAAGAAGGACACAAACAAGTGTCCCAATTGCCTCACGAGAAAACAACACAAAGTCTCATTTCAGAAAAGTACATATTAAGCTCCAGGTAAGCTTGATGTGGTGCACACCGATCTTTGTGGTCCGATGCAACCTGGTAATTCTAGATTTCAGTATATCATGCTTTGTGTTGATTATTATTCTAGAAAAATGTGGATTTCTTGTTTTCATAACAAAGATGAAGCTTTCGTGAACTTCAAAAAGTTCAAAATGACTATTGAAAATGAGACTAGCTGTAAAATCAGATCTCTCTGCTTTGACCGAGGGGGGGAATTCACCAAAGAATGAGTTCAAAGCCTTTCTGGAAGCTCATGGTATTCATTGAAAGATGTCTCCTCCACATACACCACAACAAAATTGATGGTACAATGCATGATTGATGATTCAAGACTGATGGTGCGAAGATCATTTTGGGCTTAAGTAGCGAAGACTGCGAAGTGTATCTATTGAACAGAGTGCCCACTATTGCTCTTGATGGAGTAACACCACATGAGGCATGGTCAAAACGGAAACCATCCATTGCACACCTCAGAGTATTTGGGTGCAAAGCAAGTATGCACATTCCCAAGAAAAAGATAGATATGAAGGCGGAAAAAATATATCTTCATTGGATACAATGAAGAAGCTATTGGGTACAGATTGATGGATTTGAAGACCAGGAAAGTATACACCAGTAGGGATGTTGAGTTCTTTTAGAAGAAAGAAGTTGAGGCTCCTTCCACAAACTCACCAGATGTTTAAAGCACCCCTATTGTGAAAACAAAAGATGAAGTTCCCACTGATGATGACAGTGATGATGGGGATGATGGTGATGATCTTACAAGACCACAACCCACGGGAACAGCTCAACATATGCCTAAATGGTATACTAACATGATTCAAGATGCAAAATTGGATGGTCCTCCAAACACATCCACTCTAGACCATGGACTCACAACAAAGCTCGTGAAGAGGTAAATTTTGCCTTAATGAGTAGAGTTGTTGAATCTGTTGAGCCATCTATAGTTCAGAAGCCCTATAGTCTAAAGCTTGGAAAGATGCCATGGATGTTAAGTATCAATCAGTGATGAAGAATAACATATGTCAGCTTGTCAAATCTTCCACCAGGAAGAAGCCCATTGATGTAGATGGATTTTCAAAACAAAGTACAAAGCAGATGGGACCATTGACAAGTACAAAGTGAGACTAGTAGCAAAGGGGTATGCTCAGAAGGAAGGCATAGACTACGAGGAGACATTTGCTCCCACAACTAAGATCAAAACGATCAGGATGATCTTTGCTCTAGTTGCACAGTTTGGATGGAAAGTTCACCAGATGGATGTGAAAAGTGCCTTTCTCAATGGAGACTTACAAGAAGAAGTCTACATGACTCAACCAAAGGGTTTTGTCGTACCTAGAAAAGAAGAAAAGGTATGTAGACTCATCAAATCATTGTATGGTCTTAAACAAGCTCCTCGGGCATGGTATATCAAGATTAATGAGCATCTCATTCAACATGGATTCGAGAGGAATCCATATGATCCCAATCTCTACCTCAAGAAGCAAGGAGGGGAGATTGTTATTGTTGTATATGTCGACGATCTAGTCATCACTGGCAACACAGTGAAAATGATCGATGCAACAAAGAAATATCTTAATCAATCGTTCGATATAACAGATCTCAGCCGATGCACTATATCTTGGTTTGGAAATATGGCAGAAGGAGAATCACATCTTTGTTTCTCAGTTGAAATATGCCAAGACCACGCTCGAGAAATTTCGGATGATGGACTGTATACCCATTGCCACACCTATGGAGACAAGACTTCAATTGTCTCGTACAAATCCATCTCCACAGGTAAATGCAACTCTCTATCGACAGTTGATTGGGAGTCTCATTTACCTAACCTATATTAGGCCAAATATCAACTTTGCGGTCAGCTATCTTTCACGGTTTATGCAGGAACCCGAGTTTGTCATTGGAAAGCAAGAAAGGTGGATCTTGAGATACATCAAGGGTACTATGGATTTTGACCTAGAGTACAAGAAGAATGATCAATTCTTCTTAACAAGATATTCGGACTCAAATCATGCAGTAACATTGATGACAGGAAATCCACTTCTGGATTTGTTTTTTTTTTGGGATTTGGTCCAATATCATGGGGAAGCAAGAAACAAAACTTTGTTTCTCAATCTTCCACAAAAGTCGAATATCGTGTTGTAGGTGGAGCTATCTGCAAAGCGATATGGCTATGTTGCATACTTGAGGGACTTGGACTACCACATGAGAGATATCCCACATTGTATGTTGACAAACAAAGATGCTCTAAAATTTGTTTGCAATCCGGTGTTTCACGAGAGGACGAAACACATTGAGGTACAGTACATTTCATCTCAAGGGCATGTTTTGAATCACAATATTCAGCTTCAGTTTTGCCCAACATCTGAACAGAGAGCAAATATCTTCACAAAGTCACTTGCACGTGACAAATTTGAGATGTTTAGAGAGTTCCTCTCCTCTTCACTTGAGACAATGCAAAATTAAGGGGGGATGTTAGGTAAAACTATAGCTAGAAGTATTTTTCATTGTAATTAGTGATTTACTTTTACCTTAGTTACTTTGTGGTTAGTTAGTTATATGGTTTTAATCATATAGTTATTTGCACATATATAATTGTTATTGCTTATAACAATTATTTGTTTATATCTATGCTTCCCGGATGTATTTAGGAAGCGGGTGTAACGGAGTTTGTTTGGTTGTTTTTCTGTACAATGTATTTAAGCATTGCAGCACTCATAGCTCTGTAATTGATTATTTCATATTAATAAAATCTGTCAGGCTTCCTCCTTGTTCTACATTGACAAGTGTTTGGTGAGCAGTTCTGATTGAATAAATCTCCAAATTCATTTGAGGCACTGCCATCTCTGCAATGTAATATTTCATTCATTAATTCTGGCTGCTGCCAGCAGAATGGTGGTGGTGGATTAAAAAAATGGGCAAATAAAATCAAAGTCATTTATTTTAACAGAAAATATTTATACAAACAGAAGAAGCTCATAATCACATCAAAATGATGACCTGACATATAGCCAATGTTCAAAAGCTTTTATTCAAAGGCGTCATTAGCTTACAATAGAACTATATACAACTCTTAACAGCACTACTAAAGTTACACCATGCAACTAAAGTACTACTACTTCCAATATTGTTTTCAAATATGCTCAATACAAAAGAAGTTTTTATCATGGGATATTTAAAAGTTACAGTATTTTTGGATTGTCTGATTACGAACATCCGTGTCTGGAGGTGCATACTACATTCTACTTGTGCAGACCTGCAATAGGTCTCTTCTGCATTGGATCAGTTCCCACTCCACCTTCCATTAGGACTCCAGCCATCTGTGGAATAGGACGGTATATTGGACCATTCAAATCCATGGCTCGACCTGAGTTGAACTTGTGCTGCCAACATTGGTTTTTGGTCACTTGCGTGGTCTGTAGTGCTCAGCTTGTTCCTGCATGGCTCCTCCACTAAACACTTTATGGGATCATGGAGAAAAACATTCTCAATATTCTGAAGGCAGTGCTGTTGATGATCATTGTTCTCAGCAACTATTGAATGTATTCTTCCTCTTGTCTTGTGATATAGTTATTCAATTGCACAATACATTCACCCAACAGAGGCATATAGGTTACATGATTCCAAATTTTCCTAGCAATATTTTGGGTCTTATGCATATTGATAGCTATTAACTGAGTATTAGGGACTGTGTTTACTATTACCTTCATGAAAATTGTCTCTCACCCCTCCTTGGTTTTCTACTACACTTGAACAGTGATCAGGAAAAGGGATTCATTTCTAATGGTTTTAACCATAGTTACCATGTTCGGAAATCCGGATCCATTCTTAAGGGCAAAATAATCCAAAAATCAGGAGTTCCTGAAAAGGTTCGAAAAAATCCGGTTCAGTATTATTCATATAGGTGACTTATATGAATGATAATTTATATTAATAATATTGTTCGGGCTTGGTCTATCACTTACAAGATCAGCTTATCAGCCTCACAAGCTCCTCTCTACAATCAATAACTGTCACCACCTCGCAAGCTAGGTTATCTTTCGGCATCTCTATGATTTGGATTCTCCAGAGATTGGTCTTGAAAAACTCAGTACGCAGTAGCTCGTCATCAATCTTGGCTGACATTGCTTTGGTTGGTGCTGTCTCTAACCCCACACAGGGTCCTCACCGCCACAGATTGTGTTCACCTCATTGTACTCTCCACCTCGGGCCTCAATGAAATTTCCATCACATTTCTCAACGTCACTTCTCCATGCCACTATTTCAACTTTTAGGGGTTTTTTTGAGTTTTTTTGTTTAATGTGAAAAAATAGGTTAACCGGATCAGATTTATCTTGTTACCTCTAAAAATCCGAATCTGAACCAGATCCAACCGAACCTGGTAACTATGATATTTACAAATTTAACATATTGGAGTAAATATGGCCTTTTGTTTATAGTTTCTTCTAGCTAGCAATTGCACCAAATTGGCACAATGGAAACGTCGATGGGCTGATTATAGAGATGGTGGGATTTTTTCTTATGGGCAATTCATTTTGGCCTGGCCAAGTTGTGCCCTCCCTGCAGCCATGGTGCCACCAAAGCCTCTCCCAAACAGCCCTCCTTCTATGCCGCCATGCCACACAGGTCTGATGCCACACCCAACTCGCCAACATTCCCTATCGAAGCAAAACCAAGGGCTAAGCTTTTGTTCTGTACAGAGCACAAGGTAGAGCATGCAGAACCACATTTTCAAAGTGTATTAGCCCTATTCTGAACCCAAGCTCTTTATAAGCTACTATGGCGGCTGCAACATGGCTACCGTTGGGCAGAGTACTCCAACAACCACCGATAGTCACTAAATAGCAACTGTAGCAGGCCCGATAGGGGGTGGCACAACGCAAGCCTAGGAAGGAGCAGACGGGTGACAACGATGAAAGAAACCAAACCAAACAATAAGTCTTTGACAAAAGAAAACCTCAAAACTAAAAATCCGGAAGATTGTAAAAAACAATGACGACCAACATTTTCGAGTTCTCTTAAAAATTTTGCTCAAAATCTGTTTTTCCCCAAAAATAGAAAACCCACATCCAACTATAGTTCGTATGTAAATTTCAAAAATTTCCAAAAGAAAATGACCTCCACTTGGAATAAAGTGAAGGCAAATTGCCCAACCTCTGATAGTTTACAATTGCTAGAAAATGTTCGGCAAAGTAAGAAAACCCTACTTTTATGCCACATCGTATTGCCTTTGACTGTTACGTATCACTATCCGAATATGTTCAGCAAAATTGTTGAAAACCCCCTACTGTGCAATATTAAATATGCAAAAATAAAAATCCAAAGCAAAACCTCCCAAAGAGAAAATCGAAGGGAGTAGCTCACAGAATCAAGAAGGGCTGATGTGGCAAGTGCAAAGTCCTTGGCATCCTGCTGCAGTGAACATGAGATTGTGAACATTGCGGGTTTCAACCTCAGCCTTGCAGACGGGAATCCTGAGCTTCACGCATTGGGTGAGGGCCAATCCTATTGCGAGAGGCCGCCATTGCTGTTTTTCCCCACTGTGGATGAATGAATGACATCCAGCAATATTGAAGAAGAAATAGCACAGATGCATAAGAGATAGGATAAGAAGTGATTCCATTGGCTATCACTCCTATGAGCAAATATGCATGGCATTGGTAATATACAAAGCAAAGCAGCGAGAATTAATGCCCTGGATCAACAGCCATAGGCAGCATTTGGATGGTCGTCACGCTACTGGAAAAGTTCCCAGTCGTCAATCTGCACTATAGATAGAGGGGGCTGGTAGTATATATATGCCTATCGGCATAATTAAGTGAAATAGATTCTAATCACACATCACACCATGTGAAATACTAATAATGTTAACGCAATGAGGAAGATTCTATTAACGTTCAACCACCTACCCAATGGAAGATAGAAGGTGTCCCAATTGACGACTAAGTAATGCATCAATAATTTTCAATAAACAAGCAGCATTATATAACAATCTTAATAATATGACAAACAAGGATCAGCTTAGCTGCAAGGTTGAAACGAATCTAGGAGATCTCCAAGGAAAACCACTATCCTATTGCAGTCCATTCTCCACAACCACTATTATGCAACAATCACAAGATGAGGAATCCCTCATAAACCATCTACAAACATATACCAATACCAGGAGGATCGTGATGACAATTTGCTACTAAGACTAGGACTTATTTTCACACACAAATACATGAATAAAAACCCGATTTTCATCTAATCACCTGGAATCAATAAAGGAAGTAGCTGCACAACAGGTGGGGTGTTGCACATTACATGTAATTTCATAGTTTTTAATTGCTTGAAAAGCTCCTTGAAATGTATTACAACATTGCACAATTTACTGCACTCACTAGTAACTCCGTTTCAAGGAGAGTTGTATGGTTACAGATCTGGCTACGGATACACATATGGATATGGTATACTTGAAATATTATACTATACATATACATCATATATATTATACTTGAAATATTATAATAATCTAGATTATAAATTAAAAGAAATATATTTATAATAATTATCAATTTTAAACTATAAACAAATTTATATATTAGATTAAAATTACAAGCAAATTACACACTCCCAAATCACGGGAGAGGTAAAGATAGGAAGTTGAGTATTAATAAATAAATTGCAGGTTGTGCATGCCAAAGGAAAATAGATGAAATGAGAGAAAAGAAGTAGAGCAGGCCAAAGGAAACAAATCAAATAAAATTATAGCAGGTTGAGCAGAGCCAATGTGAAATTTTGAAGTAATAGAGCAAATCAACACTTATTTACCTCCATGTTCTCAATTGTTGCTGCTAAAACACATTTTAGAAGGTCATATACAGTTTTTATTATTCTTTAGCCTTTTGAAGGGTTGTTTTCAAAAAAAAGACTTTTAAATCAAATACGGTTATAATTGACCCACATATTGTATCTCGTTGTATCTGATATGGCCCAATTATAGGTTTGTATATGGATACAGCCGGATACAGAATCCGGGCTGTATCCAATCCATGTCTTACCAATATTTGTATCTGGCATGAGGATATGTGTGCCCTAGCAGTAGTGGTTCCGTATCCTGCAACCTTGGTTTCAAGAAATTAGTTCACTTGCTACTTTATGTTGGAAGGCATTTTATGTGCCTCTTAGCTAAACAAAAGTTGTGTTTGACAACAAATAATAAATAATTGTGTCGGTGCTTTACTGGCATTGTTAGCTCTGTTTTAATGCCTTAAAATAACACCTGTCATTAGATCTGAAGTGATTTTATAGTGGTTAATATAAGAAGTAAGACCCCTCGTAGGTTTTACACTTGTGTAACTGTTGTCACTGAAATTCGCACCCTTGCTGAATCAGGAATTCAGCATTTCAATGAAACAATGAGGGACCTTGAAGGCGTGGGTTCAATCAAGGTCTATCCTTAGATGAAAGGACTGGATCCTCTCACCCTAGTTCGCTGCAACTACACTAACCAGCTTCTACTCTAACACTATCTAGACCTAAACTAAGAATCCAAGGAGACAGGGTTGAGAGAGGAAAAATTGAAAACAAAAGGGGAGGTGATGCACCAAACTGGAAAATGGATCAATTTTGGCTCTAAAAGACACAAATGTGAACACACAAGTGAAGATTTAAAAGATGCACACAGCTTTGAAGGAGAATAACTGGAAAAGAATGAAGGCGTGCAAGAGGACAAAGATGTTCACATCAAATGCAAGAGCATTCAGAGGAACAAAGCCACACTTGCATTAATATCAAATCTTAACCATTTATAGGCACAAAGCCGAGGCAAGAAATCTCCATAGGCGAGTTACAGAGGTCGTGAGCAAGAGTTTTCGAGCTCAAAGGTAGAGCTCTAGATTGCAAAAATCGAACCCTTTTTATGTGCCAAAGCACTTACATTTATAGAATTTGAGAGAGAGGGAGAAGAGGCCAATCACATCCAGTGATTAATGAAATCAACCACCCATCAACACCAAGGACCAATCACAATAGATTTCGCAGGTCAGGTATGGGTGCTTGACATCACTCTAATCGCATGCCATCAGATCGTTAGTGCAGGAGGACGGCGCTGCTCAAAATTAAATTCAGGTTGGTGATGTGGCTAAGTGCCTAGTTCAAAACAGATACACGACTTTTTTCATGCCTTGCGAACTTTAGATGATTTTGCTTTGATCTGCGGGTTTCTCCTTCGTTTAGCAAATTTTTATGCTCCACGGCTTTGTTTGTTTTTGATGACCCACGGCCTCGGTGTATTCCACATTTAGCTTTCCTTCTCCACATGTCGCGATGCTCCACTTCTTCGTCTCATGGGTTACGAAACCACGACAATGTCCCTTACTCCGTGAGAACTGCGCAGAACACGCTTTTTGTTCCGCAGCTTCTACTCTTAGTCGCATTCAAACTTGCTTGTTTTTTGCCGTGCGGTGTCTCGCGGCACTTTTCCTTATATCGTGGCTTCTCCCGAGTGGACTTCATGGTTTGTTGCGCAAAATTGAACAACTCGTGGATTTCATATTTTCCAAGCTGCGTAATACCGTATTTTCATGCCGCAAAGCACTAAGTTTTTCACGCATGTCGTGGAAGACTAACCCTCCGACTTCTTTTACTCCCGGATCTTCATGGGCCGTGTGAGTCCGAAACTTGATGAGTTGTTCAAAATACCAAGGGGTGTTATTTTGAACAACAAGAATTTAAGACTACTTTCTTTTACTATTCACTTAGATTTCAGCCTATAAAAGGTTGGAGAAGGCTTAACATACCCATCCATTATAAATACATCCAACCTCTAATTCCATTGACAATTGACAATTTTTTCATAATTGAGGATAGTCATATGTTTGCCTCATAATCCCAGACAGGAGGCCATCAACCCCAGGTGGGCCATTGGTTGCTCTAAACACTTATCATTTTGTTGTGTCAACACCGCACACAACGCCGGCCTTAGCCTCATATGCATAAAGGATGAAGTCCTTTGAATAGTCAGGGGTTATAAGAGTGGGTGCCTTAACAATTGCATTCTTAATGCTTGCAAAGCTTTCTTTCCCTTCTTTGGTCCATTTAGAAGTCGCTTCCTCTTGAGCATTAGAGTGATAGGCCTAACCAGTCCCACAAAATTAGGAATGAATTTCCTAACAAAGTTTATTTTGCCCAGAAAGATTGTGCAGAGCCTTCTTGTAAGTTGGCAAAGAGAGATAAGATAAGATAAGATAAATATATTAATGTCCAACGAATGACCACAAAAGTAGGTCAATGGGACTGCAACCCAAACAATATACAAAGTGCGAGCGGGGACAACTCAAAACGAGTTCCCAAAAACAAAAAAGAAGAGAAAAGACAACAAAAAGGAAACCCGAAGCCAAATACCCCCACAGGCGGGGGCAATGGAGCAAGCGGGGAGAAAAACGAGGGAAGCAAAGAAGGGAATGTAGGGGGGGACAAACAAGGACCAATGGTCTAATCACGAATGGTAGCCACACCCCTCCTAACATTAGAGGCCGACGGAAAGAAGCTCCTGATGGACTAAAGAACTCGACTTTGAGGGGGCGGAAGCCTCCTCCTGCCGAGCTCACGAGACCGACACACGACGGCCATGCGGACGAATGGAACTGGACTACCCTCTGGTACGTGTGTGCATCTGATTTTCTTTGGCGATGATCGAGAGAGAAGTGTGAAGGTCCAACCAAGGACGAACTGATCTATGCACTGTATCTGGGTCAGAAAGGCTCTGTCGTTTAGTACCTCCACCAGTGGGTAGAACCGGAAAGAAGGCCGTAATCCGTCTCGTGGGGACGACTCTCGGAGGGGGATGAAGAATTTGGTCTCGTAACAGCAAAGACTCACGGATGTAGAGGGCAAGGCACCATTGGTCGATATATCTGAAGAAGACCGAGAGAGTTTGAATCCCTCTGAAGAGACAATGAAATCGTCCTCTGATCTCATAGTATATGGGGCAACGGAAGATGAAATGAGTCTCTGTCTCCACCTCATGAAGGCTACAGAGCCTACAAAGTCTATCCTCCCGATCAAGGTGGTGATCAGTCTCGCACCGAAGTCTGTGGGAGCCGACACGAAACTGACCTAGAGGTATACGGAGGGCATGCACCCAGTGACGAAAGGTGTACTGAGGGCGGATGATGAGTCCATCTCTGATTTCAAGAAAGTGCTCTACATAAAAGGACATCTTAGGGTGCAAACCCCCGGGGGTTCACCCAAGTAGTCTAAATGAATCTCCTGTAGATATCCTCCCGGATGGACCTGTTCAACGCTTGCTTGGTGGGCAAGAGATGACTGGGAGCATTCAAAGAATACTGGAAAGGGGGGAGACGATCAATCTGGATACCAACTGAGTCCAACAAGGCAGAAGTCTCAACAAACCAACAACGGCCCACACTGGGCAATACTCACAGAGGAACAATAAGCGAGATATGGATATCTCGTTACGCTCATCGAGAGATCACCAAACCTCCTGATACGGTGAAGAAAGGATGATATGTCAAATATAGTCTCCAGACGGAAAGGTCGGGCTCAAACTCTGCCAAAATAATATGTTGGGGGACCGTCTGTTTGCATCTGATGAAGCGGCGAAGGAGGAGAGTCTGAATCCTCTCAGCAGAAGCCCAATCTGTGTCCAAAAGGGAGGGCCCCAAACAACAGACCCATAGAGAACCGTGGGGCGGATGAGGGAGTTCATAAGAAACATCTTGGAGGAGACGTCCTGGAAGTGGTGCCGAAAACACTGTCTCTCGAGAATGGCAAGAGACCCATACCCTTTATTCACCCTCGGCTGAAGAGCGTGCCTCATACTGAATCTAGGCCCTGAGAACTGGACCCCAGGTAGGTGTATGTATTAGTAATTTCAACCTCCTGCCCCTTGAAGAAGAAATGGAGGTGTGATGTCCGCAACCCGTTGAAGACCATGACCTTGGTCTTACCCAAATTGACCGTCAAATGCTGAAGATCACAGAATAAAGCAAGTGCATCAAGTTGTCTCTGAAGCCCCTCAGGAGAAGAGGCGAGTAAAACAATATCGTCGGCAAATAGGAGAATGGAAATCAAGACGTGGTGAAGAAGGCAACCATCCCCTTCCTGAATGTGATCCCGAAGGAAAGATTCCAGCTCATCAATGTAAATGCCAAAGAGGGTAGGAGATAAGGGGCACCCCTGTTTAACCCCAATGGTGCTCCTGATGAGATCAAACAATCCGTGTGCAGTACGAAGACGACCAAGGATGGACTCATAGAGGCGCATGATGGCAATAACAAGAGTCTCAGAAATACCGATGTCTCGGAGTTGCTGGAAGAGGGCCATGCGAGGTACGAAGTCAAAAGCTTTTTGAAAGTCTACAAAACAACAATAGACTTTCGAAGAGCGGTGACGAGCCTCCTCAATAATAGCCCGAAGGGTGAAGATGTGGTCGATGGTGTGGTAACCAGGGCAAAACCAGGCTGACCTCTAGCTCGAGTGCTCGCTTCAAGATCTCGGACAAAGAACTCGTGGAGGACTGTAGCATAGAGTTTGCAGAAAGAATGGCCCACCATGATAGTCATGTAGTTGTTCGGATCAGAAATGGACCCAGCTTTGTGGATCGGGTGAATGATATGATGAGACCAGGTAGGAGGGAAGCCCACTCTAATCACCTGATTGAAAAGATCTGCCAAATAGGTACCAAAAACCTCAAAACCCTGCTTGAAGAACTTGGCCTGGAAACCGTCTACATCAGTTGCCTTGCTACAGTTCAAAATCCTTATTTTGCCACTTTGATATTACGGTGAGTGAAGGGATTACCAAGCAGCAGGATGCCAACTGGGTAGACTCATCGCCTAATATCATAAAGGGTAGAGGTGTGGGAAAAAATGGAGGTAGGATCAATCGTTGTGGAGGAGGGGGAGTGGAGGGGAAAGACAGTACACTAGAAGGACCGAGGGTTAGTCCTAAGGGAGGTGGAAAGCATATATCTACGGTGGGAAATGAAGGATCGCTTCTTACAGCAGAGAAGGCACCTGTAGGCAACCTTAAGAGTGGGGAAGGAGGGGAGGGCCTGGGTAAAAGCCTGGCAAAGGCGACGGTGAAGGGATTTGCACTCTACATCGTACCATTGGTTCATGGGGCAAGATTTAGTAGTACTAGTGGCCGAGGGATGGGTGGTGGAGCTGGGAAAGGATCTCAGGGCAGCCTCCCACATGGCAGAGGAAAGGCATGAGTACTTGGCCTCCACACTAGGCATGTTAGAGAATAGGGGCTCAGAGGGGAGAAGGTCGCGGATGTGGGATGAGTAAGATCCGTAATCCCCTTTATCAAAATGAAAGGAGATGCGAGGTGGGTAGTGGGGAGGGGGAGGAGGGGCGGTGGTGGTAGGAGAGCTGGCGACCAGAGAGAAAGTTAGGACAACATGATCGGCAAGGGGAATGGGGGAAACAAAGGAGCAGAAGAGGGGTGAGATGTCCGGCCGGCAAGGATATAGTCCACCACACTAGTGCCCCCGCCATGGGGACGACATGTGAAGAAGTGTGAATCCGGGAAGCGCTCGATCCCGTTGAAGATCACCAACGCCTGTGACTCCCCGAGCTGGAGGAGGAACCGACCATAAGCTGTAAAAGGGCCATCTGTATCCTCAGAAATCCTATGCAGACCAACTGACACAGGGTCTATCCTCTGTGTGCAGAGCGTATCCTCTGACCTGTCGTGGAGGGGGACCTGAAAGTGTCTGGTACGGGCATTAAAGTCACCTAAAATGATAACCTCCCCTGCGACAGAGTATTGACCAATACTGTCGTATAAGTCAAAGAAAGGATCACCATCTGGGCCATTGTGGATGGCGTAAGGGGAAGCAACTGAGGAAAGTAACAAACTGCTATATATAAATCCCTAGAGAATCGAGTGGCCCTACTGATGCGAATCCACATGTACCTGGCAAACTCATCAAAACCGACCATCGAGATCCTGTTCTGGAGGGAGTCTCTATAGAGACAGGCAACCCCACCAGAGCCTCTGACACCACCCGAAGCCCGAGTCTCCTGTCTACAAGCTGATAACCAAAGAAATCCAGTAATGCCTGGGAGAGGACGAACCGGGCTCTCGTGTGTCTCTGTGATGAAGAGAATGTCGGCATCCCCGAGAGCATCAAACATAAGGCCCAGGAAGACCAAAGGGAACCATTCCCATTCCAACAACTGATAGATAAGCCTCTGGTCTGACTCCTCTCCCACTTGGCCCGTCATTGGGAGCCCCTTGGCGGGGCTCCCAACCAGGAGGAGGAGAGTCTCTAATAACAGCCCTGGAGATTCCTGATAACAACCCATTTACCTGCTTTCCTTGCTGCCATAACTTGCTCCCTAGAGCGTTTGAGCTCCCCAACTTGTGTCCTGGTGAGATCTTCATCAAGGAAGACCTTGTCTGGGCGTGAAAACAGAACCCTCTTAGCCCTGAGAGCTCGCAGCCTGTCAAAAGTTGTCCTGAAACGGATGAAGAGTGTGGAGTCATAGCCAACCCAAGCTCGTTCTAGTGTAATGTCAGGGATCCCCAAAGTATCTGTGATGGAGTTACCAACCGTTAATGGGTCTTGTGTCGGGGTGGGGGGTGGGAGACCCCTCACCTTGAGGTTTAGTTCCCTGTCACGCCTCGTACGTTCCTCAATTAACTTGGCTTGCATAACGGCCTCAACCGCAGCCAGAGGTGGGGGAACACTGCCTTTCCCACTAACAACCTTGGACCATGATTCTGTTTCCAGTTTTAAGGAGGCCTGGTTATTTTTGATTTCCTCCTGTTGAGATCGGAGGTCTACAATTTCTGCGTGTAGGGCATCGTTAGGAGAGCTAGTATTATCCGTGTTGGTGGCTAGTTTTTCTCTCAAGATGACATTCTCAGATTCAACATCCGCGACCCTGCCAATAAGTGTACAGACCTCAGTTTGGAGTTGCTGATTGGCAATTTCGACCTTCTGGATTCGATTAAGGAGTTCCAATAAGATGTCTCATTGTCTGTTAGAGGTGTTCCCCAGGGGATTCCCGACCATGCTGCTACCAGGAGTTGTCGGGGCCATGATTGAAGCTAAACCAGTAGGGTAAACCACTTGAAGAGGGGAGAGGCTGAGAGGCGAATCAGGGAGCATACCAGACAACGAGACGACCCCACAGTTAAACCAGTGAAAATTAATCTCCTGTTTCAGCGACTAAAAACAAAAGCCCCTGAAAAGTGGGCCAAAACTGTGTATGCACGAGCAGGCAGTCCCGTAAAATCAAGCAGTCAAAAGTTTGGAAGAAACCTCGAGCAGTGGTTTGCGAGCAAAAAATGTGACTCACGACAGTGCAGGCACAACAACAAGGAATGTATCCTGCGACAGACCACGGCAGAAACCAAGCCACGAAACCAAGTATTCGTGTATGTATATCGTGCCCTTTGTTGGTTGTCGACTGTATTTCGTAACCAACCTTGACTGTGATTCGTGCCCACTCGGGACTGTAACAAGGAGGAGAGTAAAATGTGGACGTTGGAAGAAGGGAGGCCAACAGTCGTGGGAATCTGGAGGAAGCTCGACGAGAAACAATCGTGCCCTCGATTCACACAGTCGTGCAGAGAGAACTGTCCAAAACAAAAGCAAAGAGATCCCAAAAACACGTGAAAACGTGCCTCGAACCACACAGTCGTGAAAACGTGCCGAAAAGCTAAGTCAAGTGCCACACACTTCACAAGCCATCAGGAGGAACTCGTGCACACTCGTGAGAAGTTCACACAGTCGTGAGGAATCACACAGTCGTGAAAACGTGCCATGTCTTTCAAAGATAACTACGATTACGAAAAACCACAAGAAATACAAAGCCACGATTCAGAAAACCGAAATGTGCCCTCACAAGTAGCCTCACGAGCCACGATTTTCATGTTTTGCGATACTCACGATTCACGAGCCACGATTCGAGAGATGCAGCCATGATTCACGAGCCCATGGCAATACCATTCTTAAAAACAATATGACATAGGGATGGCGAGAGATTCTCTCGGGTCAATGGCAATACCATTCTTAGAAATAATATGACCCAAAAGCCTCGCCTGTGGAACTGGAAAAATGCACTTCTTGGGATTAAGAGACACCCCAAATTCCCTACACCTCTCAAACAATTTCTCAAGATGACTGAAATGGTATTTGTTCTCTTTTGAGAAAATAGTGATATCATCCAAGTAGATGAGGATGAAGTCATTTATATAGCCCTTGAATGTAATATCCATGGCTCTTTGAAATGTGGCACCCGCATTTGACAAACTGAAGGGCATCTTCTCATATGCATATGTTCCCCACTTGGTTGTAAACACGGTCTTATATTGATCCTCTTCTCTAACCCTGATCTGATTAAAACCTGAGTAGCCATCAAGCATAGAAAACCTTTCAACTCCTGCTATTGTCTGCAAAATTTGTTCCATAGAGGAAAAGGATAATGATCCTTTAAGGAGGCTTTGTTCAAGTCCCTAAATCCACACAAAGCCTGATTTCTCCATTTTTCTTCCTAACAGACCAAGTTAGCCACCTAAGAGGAGTATTTGATGGGAATATAATTTTGGCCTCAATGAGTTTGGTTAACTCTTTTCTCATGAGGGCTCTATTTTGGGATTAACAGGCCTTTGTTTCTATCTAGTTGGCTTGGCACTAGGATCAAGATCTATGTTGTACCAAGCTCGTCCCATGTGTAAATGGAAGCAAGCCGCAAGTTCCTATACCATTGAAGTGCTTTTCCTTTTAGTGAAGAAGCAAGAAGTTTAACTGCAACATCATCCTTAGCAATAAGATGAGTTGAACACACATTTGCAATGTCATGGATATGATCTTCAAGGGTTGCAAGGTATTCACCAGTGAAGAAGGAATACTTTTCAAACCAAACATTGGTATGTCATGTTGGGCATTTAGAGCCAAGGACTACCATCATTAAAGCTTACGAAAAGGAGATTTCTCTAATGCGTCATGAGAATGGGCCTTAAATTTCTAGGGGAGAAAGATAAGGATCTACCATGCCGAGGAATAGAAATACTTCTATTTGAAGGTAAACAAACTCTCTGAACTGATCTTTCTGTTGTTCCTCTTCTTCTCCTTCTTGGTGACGGCTGCAAATACTCAAAAGGTTCACCTCTTGGCACACTTTGCCTTGTTTGTATTCTTCTCATAAAAGTGATAACTAGACTGCTTGAAATCAAAGATTTGAACTTGGGAGTCGCCAATTGTGTAAAAAGGGGCCTCCAAAGGATGGAATCTGCTAAGATGCACACCAATCTTAGTGGAGATGGTGTAGAGCTCATCAATCTCGTCCCACCGAACATGCCAAAACTATTGTCACTGAAATTTGCACCCTTGCTGAATCGAGAATTCAGTATTTCAATGAAACAATGAGGGACCTTGAAGGCATGGGTTCAATCAAGGTCTATCCTCAAATGAAAGGATTGGATCCTCTCACCCCAGTCACTACAACTACACTAACTAGAAACTACTCTAACACTATCTAGACCTAAACTAAGAATCCAAGGAGACAAGGTTAAGAGAGGGAAAACTGAGAACAAAATGGGAGGTGATGCACTAAACTAGAAAAAGGATCAATTATGGCTCTAAAAGACAGAGAGAATAATTGGAAAAGAATGAAGACGTGCAAGAGGATAGAGATGTTGACATCAAACACAAAGCATTCGAGAGGAACGAAGCATTAATATCAAATCTTAACCATTTACAAGCACAAAGCTGAAGCAAGCTCTAAACTTGTAGGAATCGAACTCTTTTTATATGCCAAAGCACTTACATTTATAGAATTTGAGAGGGGGAAAGAGGCCGATCACATCCAGTGATTAATGAAATCAACCACCCACCAACCCCAAGGACCAATCGCCATAGATATCACAGTCGGTGTGGGCATCTAACATCGCTCTAATCGCACACCATCAAATCGTCAATGCGCAGAGGACGGCGCTACTCAAAATTAAATTTGGGTTGGCGAAGTGGTTGAGTGCCTAGTTCAAAACGAGTGTGGCTTTTTTCATGCCTCGCGGACTTTAGATGATTTTGCTTCGATCTACGGCTTTCTCCTTCATTTAACAACTTTTCATGCTCCATGGCTTTGTTTGCTTTTGATGACCGGCGGCCTCAATGTACGCCGCATTTAACTTTCCTTCTCCACATGTCGTAATGCTCCACTTCATCTCGCGGCTTCTAGACCCACGACAATGTCCCTTGTTCCTTGAGAACCCACAGAACACATAGTTCTTGTTTCACGGCTTTTACCCTTAGTCGCATTCAAACTTGCTTGGTTTTTGCCATACGGTGTCTCGCGGCACTTTACCTTGCATCGTGACTTCTCCTAAGTGGACTTCATGGTTTGTTGCGCGGAATAAACCAACTCTACATATTCCATATTTTCCAAACCGCATAATAATGTATTTTCATGCCGCGAAGCACTAAGCTTTTCACACAAGCTGCGGAAGACTAACCCTCTAGCTTCTTTTACTCCGCGGATCTTCAATCAAAGCCGCCTAAGTCTGAAACTTGGATGAGTTGTTCAAAATAGCATGGGGTGTTATTTTGGACAACAATAACTTAGACTACTTTATTTGACTATTCACTAAGATTTCAGCCTATACAAGGTTGGGGAAGGCTTAACATGCCCACCCATTATACATGCAACCTCCAGTTCCATTGACAATTTTTTCATAATTGAGGACGGTAACATGTTTACTATTTTTTTCAAGTGAATTTTTTTATATTTTCCCACAAGCATTACAATGATGTTACGTGTTATATGAGAAATTAGCAAAAAACTAGCAACTAGAAATAAATTAAAGCATTTATATTGCAGAAAAGCAAAAGTTATGTACCTTTGCACACATATTACGTGCTATATTCCAGTTTATTTTCTCATAAGGCATTGTATAGAGCTTCTTTCTTAAACACATAACAGTCTCAGTTATAGGTCCCACAAATCTCCGCCCATAAAAATATGACATTGGCAAATAAACCATTCGACAGTGACACCACATCCTCCCTGCAGAAAAGAAAATACAATGATAAGAGCTACAAAAAGGAAAACTTGTAAAAGTCATATTGCACAGGCTATTCTTGAGCTTACAAGAAATTGTGTTATAGTAACATAATGTGCTGCTGACACTTGATCATCATGGTGGTATAAAGAGGAATCTAGTATCAGATAACACCAAATACAACACGTGGGTTTCAGAACTCCAGCAATCTGTGCTGTAAGTGATGGGCAAATGATTGTGGTGTTCCATGGATTTCTATCCAAGGTGGCAACTCTGTCTGTATGCTGGCATACATCTGACTCATTATTGCAGAGAATTTATCATTAAGTGTAAATGTATTGGTATCTTGTACTTGTTGTTATGATAAAGAAAGGAATTTAATATGAAATAACACCAAATACAACACATGGGTTTCAGGCTTTCAGCTTTATGTGCTAAAATATAAATGCATTGATATCTCGTACCCATTGATATGGTATAGAGAGGAATCTAGTATGAAATAACACCAAATACAACACACGGGTTTCAGGATTTCAGCTGTATGTGGTGTAAGCAATAGACATATGATTCATATTCCATGGTTAATGGAGGGATATAGTAGCACCTATTAGCATCACATTTATGGAAGATCTCTATCCAGCATAGTTACCAGGTTCGGAAATCCGATTAAATTCGGAAGAGCAAAAAAATCCAAAAATACGGAGTTCTCGAAAAAATCCGGAAAAATCCGGTTCGGAATATATATACATATATTATTATAAATTTATATTGTTGTATACTTATATCATTATATATAGACAAATCATACAAAAAAGCATCCATCTACCATAATCATCATCATCATAATGATTCTTTCAAAAGATTGCAAGAAGTTGCTTGGTCCAAAAAGGTACAAAAATGGATTTTATGAAAATAAGAAAAATATTGCCATCAATGCGTAGAGCTCGAGAAAATATATACTTTTAGAGAAGACGACACCTAAAACGGAGCCACAGAATGAAAGTTATGGCACATGCAAGTTTTTGCTGCTACATCTTCCCGGACCCTTTCCAAAAATGGCAAATTTTTTTCCATACTTGCGATTTTTTCACCAAAAAAAAAAAATATGCCAAAAAAGGAATTTTTTTTTTTCCTGCAAAAACAAGGCCGAACCGAACCGGATTTATTCGGTTGCTTCAAAAAGTACGGTTCGAACCGGATTTCATACAGATCCGGCCGAACCTGGTAACTATGCTATCCAGGGTGCCAACTGATGTCTGTGCGCTGACATACTTCTGAGCCATTGTTGCAATGAATTTATCAGTAAGTGTAAATATATTGTATGTTGTACCCATTTCTCATGAAGTTGTCATGGAAGCTATGGAATAATTAAAACAGAAAGCAAGCAGTATTGCTGAGAACAATGTTGACTAAAAATATAACAACAATTGGGAAAACAAAACACCGGTTAAGAGTAATTTAGAGTTAATATTTATTAAAAGACTCATTTATGGTTTTAAATAGACACCGCCAAGGTGTTTCAGCTACGGTGCACCTTTTGGATTATTTAGAGAGAGATTGCACTATTTTTCTACTTCCAGTGTTGTTCTCTAGTTCTGCTCAATATAGGTGTGTCTGGAGCACAGGTGTTCCGTGTTTAAACATTTGTTCAATGAAAATGCGGACCCAAGTAGCGATACATTGTTGAACCCAGCTAATATAGACAAGAGGTATAGAATCAGTATCATAATATGTTCATAGTGAATCAGAAGAGCAGATTCATGAACCCACAATACACAAAAAAGAAGAAAATATGTTGATAGTGAATCAGAAGAGCAGATTCATGAACCCACAATACATAAAAAAGAAGAAAATATCATACGTGCGTGCAAAGAAGGTTAGAAGATTTGTTAGATTGTGGGGGTAACATCATCAACATGATGTAGACCTCATCCAAATACATATAGCAGATACTGATGTAGGAATGGTCTCAACCCAACTAAGACAACTGAACACGGAAAGAATAAACAATCTACTACCACAGAAGAGATTAAGTTGAAGTGACAAAGTCTAAGGTACACCTTATAAGAGACAGAAGATGAAGCCAACGCACTCATTGGTTCTTAAACCAGAAAGATTTGGTGCGAAGAAGAATAAGACTTCAATGCCCATCATCTGAATAAAAAAACATTACCAGAAAGCAAACAATGTCACAGATGACAAAGTAAGAGTGGATTTGTTCCTTGGAACATTACATGGTTATGCAATTAAATACTAAAATCAGGTAGATGCTGAAAATAAAATGTAAGTGGATGGAAATAAACAGAATTCAACAATGAATTTGATATATGGAGCACTAATGAACAGATTGACAATGAGCTGGCTAGCTTAAACAGGACACGGGTGAATCCATTTAGGATTACAAGAGAAGTTTGTTACGCCTTAATCCTAGGTCATATATCGGATATGTATAGCCAACCTGTGGCTAACATAATCTCTTATCATGTCATATCACATTTATTTATGCTTTCATGTGCTTAGTAGGTCGGCCTTAGTGCTTTGCATAGCATAGTAGGGTATATATAAGAGTTAGTAACTAGTAGATTATCATCATATTGAGCACTTGAGTCTTATTGTATGGTTTGAGGCTGCCCCCTTGAAGTGACTAAATCATTTCTCTATATGTTGGTGTTCTTTGGTGTCATATTGCTACTAATATTCAGATTTATCTAAGCAATTTCATTACAAGTGGTATCAGAGCTTTGATTTGGGCAAGAATTAGGTCAAAACCCTAATTTTGAAGATTCGCTATATCTCTCAAATGGTTTCAAATTTTTCAGCAACTTTTAATTGAAGTAGAGAGATCAGTCAAGGTTCTCTCAAAATTTCAATATTTTTGACTTGTTTTGCATAAGTTATATCCATTTTAGGATTTTTCATAAATTTGCTCCATAGGCTGCAATTTTTAGAATTTTTCTAGGTTTCTTACATGTTTGGAAAGCTTGCAAAAAAATCGTTGCGGTTTGCTCCTTGGGTTTTTCTCTATTCGGCCGAAATCCATCTGTAATTTGAATCCCTAAATCCCTACCCTAAGTGCAAACCTTAAACCCTAAGCCTGAATCCAAAAAAGCCATGACAAGTACACAAACAAGAGGAAAAGGCAAGGGTTATACCATTCCTAGAAAAAATGCTCAGGATATGGAAATGGAAGGAGAACTTACTGAATCCTCGAACCTAGGGTTTTCCTCAACAAATCATAAAGTCATTTAGCTTGAGCACGAGTTGTGCAATATGCAATCAATAGCAATGACAAAAGATGATCTTAATGCCAACACGAAAACAATGTAATCAAAACTCATGGCGATATTTCTGGTCTACAACCACATGCCACCAACTCCCAACCAGGTCATTCATGCCCCACCATCAACCATACCTCCAATTCAGCACAACCACATCACTCACTGTTCTAATGTGGGGAACGAAACATGATGCCAAAAGTGGAGATGAGGAAATTTGATGGTATCGATCCAATCACTTGGATCAACCAAATGGAGAATTTTTTTAAGGTGAATCAAGTTCCAGTGGACGAGAAGGTGGCATTGGCATCCTTGTATTTGGAACCGAACAATTCATTTGGTATGATGGATGTGCGAGCAGAAGAAAAAGAAGAGTCTCCCTGTTACGTGGTCAATGTTCATAGATGAGCTTCGGTTGCACTCTTTGTAAAAGTGTTACGAGAGAACTATTTTAGTCAAATAGCAAAAGTTGCGTCAAATAGGGATAATCAAGGATTATATCCAACAGTTCCAAAAAATTCCTTACATGTGGAGGGCATCTCATAGGATCATCTAAATGATTGTTCTTGGGTGGTCTTAAGGATAGCATCCACTTGATGTTCGACTACTTAATCCAATTCGATATTAGAATCCATGATAGTTGCATGTTGAGTGGAGGAAAGAGAGATGGACAAACAGAGGACTTTCACTACTAGCAAAGAGAGTATGGTTCCAACACATTCAACACCTCAGCCTACCAAATTGACTATTCAACAAATTGAAGAGAAATGAGAAAAAGGTTTATGTTTCAATTGTGATAGCAAATACAATAAAGGACATAGATGTGTTGAAAAGAAGTTGTTCTATATTGAGGCCATTAATGATGAAATCAAAGATGAAGAAACAAAAGTAAAGGTGGTGGATGAACTAGAGTTTGGAGATTTCTAGCCAATTATTTCTTGCCATGCAATGTCAAGTGTTATCTCCCCACAAATACTTAAGGTAAGGGGTATTCTAAAGGAACATAAGGTAGAGGTATTGATTGACTTAGGGAGTACACAAAATTTTATCAATAAAGAGTTGTCAGACGTCTAAACTACTTTATTTTCCCAGCTCGATATTTCGTGTCATGATTACAAATGAGGGAACAATTAATTGTTCAGGGAAATGTCATAGTATCAAACTTGAAATGGGAGACTACAAGCTTGATTCCCCTATGTTTTCTATTCCCATGGGTGGAGCAGATATTGTTTTGGGAGTCCAATGGCTCACAACCTTGGGCACAATTGAAATGAACTTTTAGGATTTATTCATGATTTTTGTTCAAATGGAAAGATGTTTGAGTTAAAAGGGTTGCGTGACACAAAGTTCTCCTAAATATGCTCATTTCTATTCTTTTGCTTCAAATAGCTATCAAGGGTTTCAGCACAAAGTCTGGAACACAAGAATGCTGCTTATAAATTCTGATTTTTTAACCCGTAGGTTCTTCCTCTACTTATAGCATGTAGAGGGGAAATTACAAATAGGAAGCTTTTAGGTGAACTGACACATGTGGAAGTCATAAAGGAAACAACTGGCAATCTCCCTCCTAGAATTCCTGTTTGCATGACATGCATGATTTATAACTAAAAATAAAACCTTCTATTTTGCATGTCTGCCACCTATTTCCAAGTAATCGACTTCTTCAAGTAATGATTTTAAACCGATCACTTGAGTTTTATAATTTCATTGATCGCTCAATTACTTTGTTGGAGAAAAGAAGAAGAAAGAGGAAAATGAATTAGAAGAAAGCTACAACACTTTTGTTCTTTTTCCATATTCTGCATGCAGTTGATTCTTACCAAACTAGATCCGAAGCAATTAGATCTAGAAGCAAGTGACTATGATTTGCTTCATGGTGTTGCTTTTGACTTGTCTTCCTCTTATCCTCAAGCTTTTTTGTAGTTATTCTCCAAGATATGCATCAGTGCAATGTTTGCCGTAAATAACTCATCATTTTTATTTTTAATTGCATATGAGCAATTAAAAATTCTGGAAAGCACTCCGGTGAATGCAAATTCAATGAAGGCTTCAATTGGAAGATTGGGAGCACATGCACAAGATCCTGGAAGGAATTCTCCATGCACTGACTTCTACACGGGTTGCATTAGAAACAAGAGGATGAATTTTTGTCGGAAGCCTTTGCAATTGGATCGATTTGTGCAGATCTGACAATTAAATCGGTGATAGGTGCATGGCCTGTGTTTGTATCATTGACTTCAACAAATCTGGAAGCTATGCATGATCATGCTTTGCCATGGCCGGAGCAATCTTTGTCTGAGCAATTCTTTTTCTTTTATTCTCGCGAATTCTTTGCAATTGGTGCAACTGCAATTTCTTTAGATTCGAAGGACATATTCACTGTATCTGACATTGATTTGCACTCTTTTCACTTATATGAGCACCTGTAATGAATACCTACAATTAATTTAAACAAAGACGGATTCCAGAGCATGAACACTTGATTTTTATCACAAAAATCTGCATATTAAGCTCACTTGCCCTAAAATTTGAGGCTTTGCGTACATGCATAACAAGCGTAAATATTTTTAACTTCACCTAGGCACTCATACCAACATGCAAATAATCAACAAGGCTTAAATCAAGCTCCTCCAACCCTAGGCGCCAAACTTTGAAGCTTCCCAAGCAGTGGAAAATAAACTTCAATGCAAAAATTCTCCTTCCTTTGGCACCAAAATTGTCCGGGCTGCAATCCTTTGTAAAAAGAATTAATTACACCCTCACTTATGGCAGCCCATGCTTATATAACCATCAGCATTCTATTTCTAATAATTGTCCATGTTATTCCTGGCAATTAATTAATAAACAAACACGCCCAAATTTGCATGCTTGTGGCTGCCATTAAATAAATTAATTTAATTTATTTTTAGCCCTCATCTTTCAGTCTTCTTTGACTTCTCCACATGCATTGACTCTTCCTCGCCCTTGAGCGCCAAAATTAGGAATAATAACTATTAATTAATGCAATTAAAATCATTCTTTAATGCCCAAAGGGGTCGCCTTTTTGACATGGCTAATTTCTATATTTAAAAGTCAATTTTTAATGGGATTATTCACCCTACACCGCGCTCCAAAATCCCTTCATCCACTTAAGTTGTTTGGCTTCTATAATAGGATTTTTCACTGCAATGCGGTAAGAAATTCCTTTGCATGTTGCCTCTAATTTTCCCATCGTGACTTAAGTGACTTTGCCTTCATGGAAAAAAGTACCCTGCAAGGCAGATACAAAATTCCCACCTGCCTATCGCTACCAAAAATCCCACTGTAGCTTAAATCTATACATTCCCAAAAATGCGACTTGCCTGGGAGAGGCTTTTTGTGCACGACTTCATCTTTTTAAAGAGAAGCTGACTTCCTGAGGCTGATTCCTTCTGGCATGGCAGTCGTAGATGATCTCTAGATACTCCAGGCAAGAAAACAGACTGTACTGGCAAAGGAATTGACCTAGGGGAATTTCACAGAGAAAAACACGCAAAAATAAATAAATAAAAACGAAAAACGTTGCCAGAAGTCACAGACAAAGCCCAGGATTCATTCTTGGTGAAAACCCTACTGGTATATGTGAATATTGACATGCAAAACTTCAACAGGGTTAAACCGGAGCACAATTTACTTCAAACGGGGCTTAAAATAATTAAATAAAAATTTCCCGCAGACAAAACTGGCAAAGGGATAAAACGAGTTTCGACATCTGGGTATTTGTCGAAATTGGCTCATATGACTCTCTGAGAATATCTTGACGCAATACAGGCATTTTCTGGCAATGAAAACACAAAACGACCCGTTATTTTAAAAGTACGAAATTTTAACATGGGGTAGTCTCAGATTTCAGGGTGAAATCTGGGGTCACCATATACTAAATGGATATTATAGCTAAGCGTCCTATAAACTTGAAGCAGATACAGTTAGGGAGCCCAACAAAGAGCAGCCTTTGTCCACGCAACCCTCGAGATACGCGCGGAAAAACAAACCAAATAGAATTGAAATTGCGCATAGGCGGGAAGATCAAATGAACACAAATTTGAACACTTAAACAGAAACAAGACTTCAATTCATATACTCAGAGAAATAGCACACTTAGACCAATCACCAACAATTCAGTCACATGTCACAGATCAGATCATTACAATATTTTCCATAATTTACTTACTAATGTCACTCTGCTCTAAGCCTTAAGCTCACATCCACACTTTAAGCTCAATTAGACTTAGTGAACTCTCTCTCTCTCTAACTAACTTCCTAAGGCAATTGGGATTTATTTATATAAACATACAAGCCACCCAATGCAACATGCTAAGACTCCTAAACTTACAGAATTCAAATGCAAAGTCCTAAAGGACCCATCAACAAACCCAATACACAACCAGTCCGCCTTTCCAAAACTTGCAGCTTCAATTCAATTATCAACGATTTGCGGCTTCAAACAACCTTGTAGTGCTTCACGGCTTTAGACAATACTTCGCAGCTTTATATCACAGACTCGATATTGCCCGGCTTCAGTAGTACTTAGCAGTTTCAAAACAGGTTCTTAGTATTCCACGTCTTCCATAGGTTTGTGCAGATAGAAACCAAACTACGCTTGCACAGCTCAACCAGGTTTGTGCGGCTTCTGCAAAGGATTGCACGGCCTGCGCCACAGACCTGACATTGTGTAGTGGGATTGCGCAATGGACTTGTGCACTACGTAGAATGCAACACTGTACTCCATGGCCAGCCAACAACATACTTCTTCAATGTGCGGCCCACCAATAGCACCAAATGCATAACAGAATGCAAACACGAACTAACTTCAACTGTTCAACTATTTTTGGTTTATACAAAATTGCCTGTGAACCCGGATGCTCCTGCATCAACATTGTATTAATTATACTTAATTGATAAGATAGCAATCGGCGATGGATGTCTGAACTAGATCATCCTTGAACTGTCATGTGAAGGTCAATCATAGGAGCTCCTGATTTTGAACCCTCGACAGTAGCAAGGGGACAAGGATGAATGAGGAGTACTATTGAGGTAAGTTGATTACAAGGTTTAGAAGAAATTATCCAACAGAAAGAAGCACAATACAGTCCCATCTAAGAATATTCTTTTCCATCAACTTCGTGGTGCAAAATACAAATCCCATCTATGAAGAACAGTGATCACACTATGCCATGAAAGAGTGATCATGGTATGATATAAAGTCCAGGAGAATCAGCACATTATATAGCATGGTTTGCAGACTCGTATTCGGCAAATACTCTGCAGACTCATATTCGGCAAATACTCAGCAGACCCCAAAAAAATTAACTTGGAAAGACTCGGCAATTATTCGGCAATACTTGGCAGCTTAAAAATACGCAAATTTCATTCAAAAATATATAATTTCCAAAAACTCACCAAAAAAATATTTTAAAAATCTCTCCAAAAACTCGCCGAAAAAAAAATTTAAAAATCTCTCCAAAAACTCGCGAGTATTCCTCAAAAACTCACAAGTATTCGCCAAAAACTCGTGAATATTCGCCAAAAACTCGTGAATATTCGCCAAAACTCAGCTGCACGTTCTGGCAACTATTTGGCCAAGGAAAATTGGTGAGAACTTGCTGAGTTTGAAACTATGCTATATAGTATTCCCCAAGAGGATGTACAACAGTTGGGAACAACCGCCATTGTCGAGAACCAACTAATCAACAAAGACAAACAGCTTATTCTCGTACATCCTCCTTTTAACACAACTCTTTTATTACTCTAACAATCTAACTTTATCACTTTATTCCCTGATTAACGAATGACAAAGTAGACAGATCAGATTTGCCTACTACAAAAAAATACCTCTGTACAAGCCTGATTGCCCCACAAGTACAGATGGATAAAAGAAGAATCGTAATGCAGTCAAAATCATTGCAGCTTATATATGGCTTGTTATGCTATATCAGAAGAGAAGATTTTACATTGATTTGTGATACTATCTTCAAGGAAGCACAACAAGAAGAAGCGGGTGGTATTTAAGCAAGGAAGCTACCACTAAAAAGATCTTACTAGCAGACTAATTGTGGCCTAACCTGTATCGAGATTGCTTGGAGTGGGTAAAACATGTGACACATGTTGAAGAACCAGAAGACAATAAAAGCAAATTTTTAACCCTTGCAACTTGCAGAGGCTCAAAAAACTGCTTGAAAGATAAGACCTGGATTTTGAAGGATTATTCCAACACCCTTCAAAGAAGAATAAGTCTGCATGTTTGTTTAGCAGCAGAGTATGAAGAAGTTTGCTAAAAGAACAGACAATTTCATCTATGAAAATTCAAAACATTATCAGGAGGTTTGGACGACCAGTAGCTTTAACAAGTGGCAAAGAAGTGGTAAAGGAAATGCTAATCATATTAAATAACAGGCATAATAAGTCAATTGTGTGCTACCCTAGAGCAACAACGACCAGAAGAAGAGACCAATAAGGTGATTATAGCAAATATTCAGAAAACATGCAGGATAGAAAAGCAAGATTGGGCAGAAAATTTAACCGTACCAGTGTGGCCATACTCTACTAGTCATAGAAAACAGATTGGGGATACAAAAGTTCTTGAAAATTGAATGCCTAGGTGAAAAATGGGTGCTTGATTACTAATCAATTGAGATTGAGCGACGAAGAAAGCGTTGGCATGATATATATATATCTAAACAATATAACTTAAACCAGGGATGTTACACTTAAAATATACGGGTAAACAAAGCTTAAAATGATGTGGGAGGGTCATATAAAATATATGAATCTTGAATAATTTGGATGATTCAACACGCTAACTTGGATGGAACATTGGATAAGTGATTAATTAATGTTTCAAAACTCAAGAAAGATCATCCTGTATCGGTAGAAACTTATTTTATTAAAGTTGAAGAAATTGAAAATTTATGTGCAAACCAACAAAAAAGCAAGTCTTGTGGAAACTAGCACAAGAAAGGAGTTTGTGGTGAGTGACACAACATAGCTTCCATCATCTCTAACATGCACATAATTAGTGTGGGGACCAATGTGCACACAACACTGTGACAACTGGAACACACACAACAATATGATGTACGCACAAGGAACACAAAATCAGTCCATGGTTAACAAACACATTTCAAATGCCAATTTGGAGAGGACATGTAGCAGGTCCCACTATGGAACAGTAGATTCATTCACCGTGTCAACAAACACAAACAGACAAATCTTTGTGCCAACATGAAGCATTGACTAATTAACTGGCACAAGAACAAGATCAACTAATTGACATCTCAATCCCTATTAATTAAACCTAAATGACACCTCAATCCCAATTAATTAAACACTCAAGCAAACAACTAAAGGAACAAATTAAGGCCCAAACTTCAAATTCATGGATGACAGAAAGTAGTAGCACAGATATAGAATAGGATTCTATAGTGGCTTGACATGGCACCCTAGGCTTCAAAGGAAAACATGACCCAGAGTCAGAAGATACAATATTTTGATGTGCTGAAAGAAACCTTTCCGGAAATACAGGTGGATATGGTTGGATTGTTGACAAGTATGTGGCTAATAAGTACCAACTGCATGACAAATGGTGCCGACATGCTGCGCAAAGCTGGAGTTGTAGATGTCCTAACAACGACAATATCGGAGTTCAACAAAGATGTTATGGATGGGATATTCCAGGTAGACATCCCTAATCAAATAAATTGGCTCAATGCACCAGTAATGACTTTGGACAAGATTTCAAGCACTCTTCAGCCTTCCTTGTTGAAGTGAAACAGTAATCGAGTCAATAACTTCTAAGAAACATGAATTTAAAGGGGTTAAGGGTTTAGAAGAATTGATCTGTAATTCGAGCAAGGGATCCTCTAAAACAGGACCATGGAAGAGTTGATATTCGAAAGAGTCACTGTTAGGCCTCACATGGTGGAGAGAGAGAACATGGGTAGATTTTCAAGAGTAAAACCAGAGACTACATGCAAGAAGATTGGAGGAGTCTCAATCAGTTTGGATAATGATTCACCTACAAAATTACCAAGGGCGACAAGTAAGGATGCATGCTAGAGCAATGGAGGAAAATCCATACACATGAAGGAGGATCCACCAGTAACTTTACCCAAGGGTACTAAGGTTGCATGCAAGAGTTTTGTAGGGGAGAAACACATTGTTAGAGCCTTGTTCAAAGAGGCCACTTTGAAACAAGAGCAATCAACTGTCAAAAGGAATTTTGAGCAGCACAAAGAACGATATCTTGTAGGATGCCATAAAAATCATGGATCTAGACCTCTGGTGGTACCTCCTCCTTCTCATGCGCAAGGCTTTATTGTGGAAAAGGCTTCTTCACCCCTTTTCATTGACGAAAAGATGAAGAGATCTCTGAATTTGCGGCAACACTTGGCAAGCAAGGATTAATTTGTAGGTTTAATGGTCTCTAGCGCGCTGTTCCTGCTCTGAGTGAGTGGATAAGCCAAAATTGGTCTCCTCTCATTTCTAATGAGGTGGAACTTTACCCTTGTGCCCAACAGTTTTTCATTGTGCTTTTTATAGAAACAGAGGACTGGGTTGTGATCTACAGTAAGCAGTCTTGGTTTCACAAGAGGGTCGGGCTAGTCATGAAGCCCTGGTTCTCTAATTTTGACCCTTTGCATGGAACATTTCTTCTGTTCTAGATTGGGTAGGCCACCGGATTTACTTTTGCATTTTTAATGCCTTCAACTCTAAAACAGATTGGAAATGCAATCAGAAAAATCATTTCCCAAATCAGAAAACAGATAGAAAAATGAAGACAGTGTGCACCAGAGTATGCATGGATGTGGTTTTGAGCAAAGGCCTCCTATAAATTTTGCTCTGGTGGGTTCATCAAGAACCCAGAAAGTTGATTATGAAAACATTGCTTTTAGATGAAAGGTGGGTTTCAAATATGGGCATTTGTTAAGGGGTTGAGCTCAATTGGTTAAAAGCACTGGATTCTCATAGTGGAGACCCAAGTTTAAATCCCCAAAGGGATATCTTATATGGAATTCTAAGTGGTGACACTTGGTCTTCCATTGTTGGCTTCTAGTGTGGTTGCTCGAAAGGAGCTAAGTATTAGTCTAATGTTAGTGCTCAAAAGGAGCTGTGTATTAGCCTCATCCGATGCCCGTATGAGCCATATTTGTTAACTATACTCTATGTAAAATATATATGTGGACATTTGGTTGTTTCATGCCCACATACCTAGAACCTAATCTAAAAATTGTCAAAAGGTAATTCAATCTCCTCTGATAAAGGTTTTCAAGGGGTGTAACATAAATAAAATAAAAAAGGCCACCTAGAGGAAGCGTGCCACTAGGGCTCATGTTTGTGTAGCAGCTCAAGGTCAAGAGAAATCTCAATATGAAGAGCAACCCGATCTTTCTTTGAAAGAATCTGGAGAATCTACATGTTTGCATAAACATGTGGTCCGAAAGAACCATGTTGATGGAAAGCATGGTGCCCCTTCTGAAGAAGTGTAAAAATTAACTACGAAGAGAAAACACGATTGTAGGAGCCCCTCTGCTACTGTGGATCATCTAGCTACATGTTTTGAAGGGGGGAGGGGGGCAAGATCTACGACTTCAAATCATCCCGATAAGCACATGGGTAAATAAGAATTATCAGCAGAGAATGATGGTTTCTATTTTTGCCCTTTTGTTTTGGTTTGGATTTATTGGGGAAAAGCATGCACACATATTCTATAAATGTTGAACATCCATGCATGCATGCTTGTAGTATTGCATGCAAGATCATGGGAAAATCGGGCATGTTCTTTTAAGCAAATTTGTATGTTTTAGAGGCTTTGCATGCTGGTTCATGTTTTTGCATGCATGTTATTTGAGTTACCATGCTTAGGTGGTAATTGAAAAGAATGGTATTTATTTGTAAAACGCATGCATGCATGATTAAACATTCATGCATGCATGTTAAGTAGTATTGCATGCAAGATAAAAGCGGGATGATTCTAGATATTAGTGACGCCTTATAAGCTGTTGAACAACGCATAAACGAACAAGTCCTTAAGTGTTGGTTTAAGGGTCTGGGTTTTGGCTATCAGTTAAAACCTTGAGAACGTGGATGAGGTAAATTGAAACCGTGATAACAGCTAGATGGTATTTGACTGCAACCCTTAGAGGCAAGAAGGATGGAGACAAGATTTTCAAAATGAATCTTAAACCAATCTGTGTTATTTGTGGAAAATAAAATGCACGTTTGATACTGTACAGAAATTTCCCAGTGTTAATACATATGTTCACATTACCTCTCAAACTTTGGAACAGGGTGTATTTTGAATTTACTGGTGATACTTTTAGTAAGATAGGAGGGCATCCAGCCTTACTAGTACCCAAGGTTAGGTCACTTAGAATTGCCTCTAACACTCAACAAAAACTCAATAGAGTCAATTAAATGCTAACGCAAACCACCCAACATAGGCTAAATATGAAATTTCATAGTTTATTGTGATGTCAATTCCAAAATTAGTATAAATTTCAGCAATGAGTTGATTTTGATCGTTTTAACTTTTCCTAGAAAACTGAGCCAAACATGGGATTACTCCGCCACTTGGAAAGAGTGTAATGAGTTAATAACTATGATTGCAAAGGCTAAAATAAAAGAGGGATCAATAATTGCAACAAAACAATTAACACAAAATTCAAAGTAAATCTTTTTAACTCAAAGACATTAATGGAAGTTTGCTCATTTACAAGGAGATTTCAAATTATCTTCAAAATAAAGGTAATGGGAAGATGAAACATCATAAAGCTTGTGTTTCCCAATGAAATTTTGGAGCTAGGATAAGAACTTAAAAGCTTCAAAATCCAACAGATCTTCAATACAGACGCAAAGAAGCTAAAATAATAGAGGGATCAATAATTGCAACAAAACAATTAACACAAGATTCAACGCAACTCTTCCTAATTCAAATACATTAATGGAAGTTTGTTCATTTACAAGTAGATTTCAAATTACTGTCTTCAAAATAAAGGTAATGGGAAGGTGAAACATCATAAAGCTTGTGTTTCCCAATGAAATTTTGGAGCTAGGACAAGAACATTAAAAGCTTCAAAATCCAACAGATCTTCAATACAGATACAACCAAGCTAGTGAACAAATTGGAAAAAGATATTGAAGAATTGAACTTTCTGGGAAGCTATGAAATTCTTTACACAATCAAGACTTTGATAACAGTCAGCATTCTACAGGCTCAATAGGTTTGCTATAAGATCAATACTGGACTACAGACCTGGATGGATGGGAAGAAAATATGGAAGAAGCCAAATCTCTGGAGGCAATGGATTGTTTCCAGACCAATCAAATACTCCAAGCACCTGCATTCATGCATAATTAGGTTAGTCTTCTCTGTGATTATTTGAACTCTTCAAATGCGTTCAGATCGGAACAGTAAAAGTAGCTACGTGCCGAAAGCCACATTTTTCCCCATGAAGGTATAGCAGTAGCACTGCCATGGTCCAAAATCCATACACGACCTTTTTCCATTGCTTCTTTATCTCCTCCATCAGACCCTTGGCCAAGAAGTCTCAAAGTTACATAGTTTAGTACTGTCCCAAACATTGTGCTGTGACCTTCAATGTGTAACCCCCATCCACCGTCTTCATTCTACAGAATAAGTAAACAGCAAATCACACTAATTCTACCAGACAAGGGGAAACTTTGTTTTCTCAATATGTCATAATAGAAAATCTTGATAATGGAGTGCAGAAGTAAACAAGAAAAGAATTAGCACAGCACTATAAATGAGCATAATAGGTATTCAATTTACTTTTTAAAGCACCAAAATGACAAGGCTAGTAATTTTATTTGCTCAAGCTTAACACTCAAACTAAGAGAATGAGTTGATGCCTTTACAGATTGTAAGGAGCATACATGCCTGATGATTGTACAAGTAACGACACATTTCTTTTTGATGCGCTTCCGTTAAAACAGCATTTAGTGCTCCTGTTACATACAAGGCAATAACCTGGACCATATATGCCGAAACTCAATCTTTTGAACATGTACAAAACAAAAGTATTTGAAAACAGGCAAACGGCCTACATAGAACAAACATAAAGGATAGTGACAGTCATTCGTCATCCGAAAACCTAATACTGCACCACAATTGATTGCATGAGTTATTGCAAGCATTTAAAGATGAAGTAAACATAAGTCTTCATACGCATTGATTTGTGTTGCACGGGTCCTGTTGTAAAGCTAATAGATATTCACATAATTCTCACGAAACTGTGTTCCGAGTACCACCACTAATATTGTTTTGTCTTAATTAATAGCTTGGAAAATAATGTCATGTAAAGTTTAAGGCCCTCTTATTCTGATGTAACTAGTGGCTCAGAATTAGTGCAGTCATCCTGTTCATGTGCTACATAATGAAAATACAAAGGAATTTAACTAGGTGCAAAAAAATGTCCATCCATGTACCTCACCAAAATCAAGCAATTAAAAAACATGCCATAAATGTTACTCACCAAACCTGGCATAAGGAACATAGGACCACCATAATCACCAGGCCAGTGCCCATCATGTGCTTGAATGTTTGCATAAAACCGTATGGCTCGAATCAGTGCAGTCTTTACTGCCTCCTTGGTGATGTCATTGGCACTTTCTATTTTCACTTGAGGTGGGAGAGGGGGAGCGGATTCTCTCTGGCAAACTACAACAAAAATAAGCAACATATTCAGATTATAGATTGTACATATTACAAGGGCTTTCGCAGATATACAAGTTCTTTCAAATCATACATTCCAGTTGTTGTCACCAAATTCATTATATACATTTCCATTTTTGAACCAGGAAGCCAACTTCTGAATACAGAAAATATCCATCACTGGAAGAAACAAAAATCTAATATGTTAGTTTTAAGCCTGTGAAAGAAAGGAATGCAAACCTGAAGTAAACTCGTGACAAGATAGGGTGACTAGGATATTGCAGTTAATAGGAGATAAGATTAAAGAAATTCTATAATTCGAATCTTACTATCATGGTTTACTGAAACAAAAACACCAATATACAAATCTCAGAGTAGATACAAACTTTTATAGTGGATGGAAATCTGGAAACTCAATCAAGAAAGTAGGAAAGATACTAAAATGCCAAAAGCAGGAAAGATACCAAAACGCCAAGAGATATCAATCTCAAGACCCTTATTTTGGATTTTTAGCATATCACAATTATTAATAATTTCATTATCTTCTTCACAAATTTCCCATTGAGTGGTGACAAAAGGTGTCAATCTCGCTACATTAATGTGTAAGGCTTTAAAAAAATCTTTATGGAGAAAACCTGGCCTCCAAACTCCACCATATGGTCAAGATATTATGACTTATCAATGGACTTCTCGAAGGAAAAAGAAAAACTTCTTAGTGACAGTCAAATGGTCATTAAATTTAAGATCGCAACTAAAATTGAACACACTGATGGACATTACAGACCACCACCCCCTCCCCCGGCTGCCATCATAGAATGCCTCTTGGCGTAATTATATTAATGTCCACAAATAACCAAATTAGATAAATGTGACTCAAAAGAAAAAGTTACCATAGCAAGTAGGAGTGTTAAAAGAACTCCAAGACCTGAAAAAGTAACTAACATTAAAATATTGAAAAAGTATAAATAGAGAGGGTGAACCCAAAATGGGTTAAAATAGACACGTCAAAAAAACAAAGCCACATAATCCAAGTAGAAATAACGATGTGAAAGGAAGGTCCCTCGACGGACTTTGGAGACCAACAACAAAAATAAAATTTGGCTCTAGTCATTGCCAAAATCAGCCACAAAAGAGCCATCAACTTGATCATGCATATAGGAATAATGTGTACAGCCTGAATGGGCCCTGATTGTGAAGGAGTGTGTATTCCATAGAGGAAGCCATTTGAATCCAAAGGGAGGAAGGGTGTGTACACCTCGTTGAACAACGTACTGGGTAAATGGAAAAAACAGTCAACTTGCAGGCTTTTCACACAGGGGTCTCATACCAAATTGGTGTTTCACTTGGCAGTGACCTTAAAAACTACCTTTAACTTTATATCACAAAACATCTAATACAAGATTTGATGGGGTTAGGACAATAAATTGGCTAAGCGGGTAGCATTGGTCAATCCTAGGATGAAGTAAAGTAATACCACTATAACCTCTCCTAACATCCATGGCTGATGAACATCAAAAGTCAGACATAAAATTGGGGATGCAGGTCTCTCACCATAGCCTGGACTATGGGTGACAGGAACCAGCAGGACCTCAACACCAAAGAGTAGATAACCAGCAACACCTGATGCAAGAATATGAGAACTGAAGAGCCCCAGAGGTAGTGCACATAGAGAGTGAACATTATCTGATCCGGGTGGATACTCCAGGAGCAGCTCCAATGGTGCCGCCAAGTCCATGTTCAAAGCTTACGGTATGGACAGTTCCTATTCAATGGTCTGCAGCACTCGAGAACCACACCCGGTGGTTTGTGACAGTTCCAAGATCACCAATCCATCTCCACCAGATTCCGCACACACTTCTACAGTGGCGCAATACAGTCTGAGGAGATCAGACATGGCACCATCCATGCGCACCAAACCTTATGTTGTCCTCAACATGGATTCCCGGGGTCCCAGGCACCTACATACTACCACACCACTAAAGCTAACTCACACTGTGTAATACCGCCAAGTGCCAGCATCATTGCGGACCCCATTGGAGTGGGGGAGAAGCCCCCACTATAAGTCAAGTGGGTACCCTTGCGGGTGCAAGGGCAGCGCCCCATTGCCCCACGGAAAAATTTCAACCGTCAACTTTTGACTGTTGGAAGGCAATGAGGGCATGGTGAGACTGCATTCAAATCTTCATGTTTGCTTGAATTATAGGTGCTATTTCATCTGGAAACAATTGGTAGTCGTCTAGAAGAACATCTAGCCCAAACAAATCAGTTTCAGGCACTCCAAGCTTTGAGAAATCAGGGAAAACGGGCATATTCGGCAGCTACCAACTGTGCCACCCTGAAGACTGCAAAATTTTAGAACTGCCTAATTTGCACGCTTCAGTTGAAGGGGGCTCCTTAAGAAGCTAAGGCGGAGGTCAGCATCCCCTGATTCACAGACCAAGTTACAGCAAGCAAGCTTTATCCAAACTGTGCCAACTGCCAACCAGGCACAATTGGTAGTGGTGCCCAATGTGAATGAAGATAATCAACCACCCACAATGGAAGATGAGGCCCAACTGCCCAAGTGCTGAGATGAAATGTCATTTAGAGGTTTCTGCAACTGTTTGGTAAGCCACTGTAAGCATAAATATGCATGTTGACACCTTAGTTGACCGTCTACAGTTTGAATGATATTTGCAGCTGTGTATAAGAAGGATCATATTGTTGTTTGAAGTAGTGTGATTGGTGTCCCGAGATTTCACCCTGAAATTTGGGATTACCCCTTTTAAAAAATTTCATTCTTTTCAAAATAACAGGTCGTTTTGTGTTCATTTTGCCTGCAGTTGTTTGCATTGCTCTAAGGTATCCCCAGAGAGTCATAAAAGCCAAATTCGACAAATATCCACATGCCAAAACTCACTCAATCTCTTCGCCAGACCTTGTTTGCAAGCGTTTTATTTATTTATTTAAAAATAAAGTTCTTTTAAAAATAGATTGAGCTAAAATTGAAGGATTTAGGTTATATAAAACACTTCACCCCATCATTATTACCACAAAACATTCACTCGGGGAAGAATTTTTGCAGATCAACTATTTCAAGAAATTTTTCGAGCAATTGCTGCAGCTTTTTGTGTTTTGTTTTATTTATTTTTTTGTCTGTGTTTTGGTTTGTTTTCTCCGGCAACTCCCGTAGCCTATTCATTCTTCCTACCAAACCTTCCCCGGGCCTAGGGTTTTGAAAAGTTATCCAAGTATTTTTAATTACTAATTTGTCTAAAGGTGATCAGAGCTCATGATTCTTTCAAGAGATTGCAAGAAGTTGCTTGGTCCAAAAAGGTGCAAAAATAGATTTTATGAAAATAAGGAAAATATTGCCATCAATGCGTAGAGCTCGAGAAAATATGCACTTTTAGAGAAAATGACACCTAAAACAGAGCCACGGAGTGAAAGTTATGGCACTTGCAAGTTTTTTTGCTACATCTTCCTAGGACCCTTTCCAAAAATGGAAAATTTTATTCTATGCTTGTGTTTTCTTCACTGAAAATCCAAAAATGGAAATAAAATGTTGTTGATGAGTTTTCACGCAACTTTAAAAGTATAAGTCATGCAAGTCACACTTTTTGGGAAGAGCAATTTCTTAATGCAAGTCGCACTTTTTGGGAAGAGAAATTTCTTAATGCAAGTCGCATTTTTGGGAAGAGCAATTTCTTAATGCAAGTCACACTTTTTGGGAAGAAGCTTTCTTCCATGCAAGTCGCATTTTTGGAAGGAGGGTTTTTAAGTGCCAATGGGAATTTTGGTGGTGGAAGGAAGGTGGGAATTTGGAGCCTTCCTGGAAGGTTGTTTTTTTCCCATCATTAAAGTTAAATCACTTAAGTGCCAATGGGAATTTTGGTGGTGGAAGGAAGGTGGGAATTTGGAGCCTTCCTGGAAGGTTGTTTTTTCCATCATTAAAGTTAAATCACTTAAGTGTCAATGAAAATTTTGGTGGTTGAAGGATGGTGGGAATTTGGAGCCTTCTGAAAGGTTGTTTTTTTCATCATTAAAGTTAAATCACTTAAGTGCCAATGGGAATTTTGGTGGTGAAGGGAAGGTGGGAATTTGGAGCCTTCCTAGAAGGTTGTTTTTTTCTCATCATTAAAGTTAAATCATTTAAGTGAAAGATGGGAATTTTGGAGCTGCTGGAAGGGTAAAAATTCTCACTTCTTTGCCTTCTTATTTTTAATATGACTTCTAGCCAAAAAGTGTGACCCATTCTGGCATAGCTAAATGCCTAAAAGTTGACTTCTTTTAATTGTCGGGAAGCATCCAGTTTTGGCGCCTAGGGTTGGAAAGGCTTCCTTTTTATTATTCAGAGCATTTGCATGTTGGTATAAGTGCACAGGGAATTAAATAATATTTTTAGTTTGCTTGGCATGCAAGCAAAGTCTAAAAATAGAGGGCAGCAGCTTTATAATCAGATTTTGGTGAAGGAATTAAGCATTCATGCCATGGATTCCATGTTTGTCTGAATTATTTGCAGGAATACTTCACTAGTGCTCATATTGGTGAAAAGAAGGCAAAGTCAATGTCAGATACATTGAATATATCTTCAAAATCAGAAGGAGAAATTGCAGGTTCTGCACAAATAGATCCAGCTCTCATATTTGCAAGGTCTTCTGGCAGAAATAAAAAAAGATCTCAGACAAAGGTTGATTCAGGCACGATGAAGGGTGATGAGTTTTGTCTGAATTGTTTACGGAAAACATTGCACTGGTGCACGTACTGGAGAAGAACTACAAAAGCTTCAAGGATAAGAGGGAAGACAGTCAAAGGTAGCACCCACAAGTAAATCTCAGTCAACTGCTTCCAGATCCAGTTTGGTGAGAATCGAAGGAAAGGATTCAACAACATATGGGAGAAAAAAACATCTTAGATTCAAGGCAGAGATATCATTCAGATCATTCATTGCTAAAGTGAATGAAGCAGAAGTGCACATCTGATTGGATCAAGCATGCGAGTATGGAAGAAGAACAAGACTAAGAGCATTGCAACTTTCTTCTAATTTCTTCTCCTCTTTCTTCTTTTTCTCTTATTTTCTCCGACAAAGCAATTGAGCAATCAATTAAAATTGTAAAACTCGGTAATTGGTTATAAAAGCCGTTACTTCAAGTTACTTTGGAAGAAGTCAATTTACTTGGAAGTATGTAGCGATATGCAAAATAGAAGGTTCTATTTTCAATTATAAATCATGCATGTCATGCACGAGAGGAATTCTGGAAAAATACTCACGGCTACTTCCCCTTTTCATAGCTTTCACATGTGGCATTCATTGAAAGCTTCCTATTTGTAATTTCCCTCTATATAATATAAATAGAGGAAGAGCCTACGGGTTAAAGGATCAGAATTTGTAATCCGCATTCTTGAGTTCCAGACTTTGTGCTGAAACCCTTGATATCTTTTAAGAAAGTTGAGGAATTAAACATAGGTGGATTTCCGAAGAACTTTGTGTCAACGGTGCATTTGTTTCTCACTTACGTAGATCTTTCGATAAACTTTGCATTGTCTAAGATTTAAATTAGAAATTTTCTTTTCCTTTAATTTTTTATTGTGAGATCTATTTGTTTTATCTGTGTATGAGACCAACTCCATAAACTATTGGTTGGATTACACATCTTCTTTCCCTTCTTCTCGTATTCAATTATTCCCCCCTCTGCAAATATTTTTTACAAGATTTTTACTTGCTACAAAATTGCTTATAGCTATGGTTCATGAGCTTTGCAATTAAAGTAAAACCCACAGATAGTTACTAGGATCCATAATTAACAGAAATCTTACACGAGAGCCTCACCGGTACATGAGGGAGATTTATCTCATGATCGCCTAGGTTTTAGCTATGCATAAAATGTAGCCAACAGTGATATTGCACAGAAAGCAAGGTTAGCATCGTAGAGGTGTTGTTTTGCTGGAGTTTTCACCCCTGGTGGGTTTCTCCGAGGGGTAAGTCATGTGTTGTTGTATGCAGCAATATATCTCTTTTCCTTGCAATTTGATTATTCTGCTTGCTGTTTTACATTTTCAGCACCAAGGAAAACAAGCCAACTCTATGTTAATTGTTGTTTTATTGTGTAGAGCATTTGGTTACATCCGTATATTAATTGAATTCAGTCATAATTAAATTCAGATCTGTGTTTATTAATTGGAGGTTGGTATCACCAACCTAATTACAGATCAGATTGGTATCAGAGCTTTCTAGTGGTCCATTGAAAAATGATCTTTCTCTGATGAGGTTGTGTCTTGCTTGAACGAGCGAACAAAATCTCAGTGTTACATAGGGCAAATCCCTTAGATTTTGGCGATGTCCCACATTTCAAGGACTTTGGAACTTGGAGGGAACATCCCTATTTTTTAAAATTTAAAAAAAAAGTTCAATACTTTTAGTGTTAAAAAGTAATCATTTTTACCAAAATCAAGGAACCCCAATCTCAAATATACCCAAAAAAACATTGAATAGAGTTTGAACCCCTCAATTTCATTGAATAAAGTTCAAATATTTATGTATTAATTTTTATATATTATTTTAATAGCCGTTCCCCCCACCGTCCCCAAAATCTGGGAAACTTTTTGCCATCCCCAAGACATAGATAACTACGCAAATTCTTTGGCAGAATGCCTCAGCAAGATACAGGCTGCATTCTTTGTTGGATATGCACAAAATGGGCTTGTTGATATACCTGCAGAAATTTAAGCAAATGTAATTGCTATGTAATGCCAATCACAGCAACCCTTTTCCAGCATTCTCCTAGTATTCCAAATGAGGGCTGTGGAACAGGGTATGGAGATCCATCAACAAATATTTGCAGCTTCCTAGAGGCACAGGTTTCCTTGAGGCGTTGATACTCCTCCAAATCCAACAAACAGCCATGTTTGGACACTGTGAAAGCTCACATAAGGCTCGCAATTTGTTTGAATATGCCTCAATGAGATGAAGCAGCAAGGAACGCAATCATAATTACATGCAATTATAAGTGTAAGGTCAAGCTCAGTTGCCATTGTCCGCAACTTCAGCTGCGGTCCCATACAAAGGGGCAAACTAAATTCTCTCAGCAGGTGCTGCAGAGAAAAAATAGGATGTTTTGGCAGTAATACGGTCCCATGGATTCCTTTATTTTCTCTGCAGAGGAAAATACGAAGCTTTGGCAGGGAAAATTTAGGAGGGTAGCTCGAGCAGGTATGCCATGCGGCAGGAAAAAAACCAGAAAATTTTTAAGTGGGTTGAATTTTTTATTGTGCCCCACCGCTTGCCTGGGCTGGAAAGTCATTCCCCAAACATATAGGAGCAGTAGCCCCAAGCATGGGACCGCAGCATAACTTGAGCTGAAATGGGGGCAGTGGATCGTAGTATGGTGATCATTTTTTTAAAAATGAGAAAGCAGACTAGTGTCAGATGATGTAGTGAAGACTGCTCTAATAGACATGTTTGCAACATACAGTGGCATTTAGAAGGCTTACAAATTGTTTGTCAAATTGCCTAAAACAAAATGTTGTCCCGAGGAATGGGCTGATTGTAAGATGTGGACAAAGGGCGCTTGATGAAAGGGACATTGATATTGTCAAACGATTGAAAGTGGCAGGTGTAATGCCAAACTCAGTAAACTTCGCCTGTATTCTCTCAATTTGTAACAAGAATCATTCCAACCTCGGCTCACCATACACAACCGTACCGAAAGAAATGACAGAGGGGACATCACCAATGTCCAGAGAGATTAAGCCTTTTGTGTGAGCTACAACTCAGATTGTATGATAGAGTACATCAAAATTAGCTCTGCCTACATTATCTTCCATGCAGTTGGTTGGTGCTCCTGGATTGATCTATCTTTTTGGTTGGGAGCTGATCCAGTTATAAAACACGTATTCGTTTACACAAATAGTAGGCTGAGAAAGGGGATATGATTTGTTTATGAAAAGATTGTACAATCACTTTGAACATTTTCAAAAATAGGCTGGAATGAACCCAATTTACATACTGGGCTGAATGGAAATCTACCTGTAATCGCATGAGAAGATCTGCACTGTGACGCCGAGAGAATCTATTTTTGTAAAAATGTGCACGGGCATTTTCTACGTCAAGGTGGCCCTCGGGTGTTCCCGCGTTTTGATCAAACTCCCACACTTGTCTTCCCACGTAATTATTCAGGGTAGTCAGCCAAGGACTTTCCCCCTCCGCGACCTTCAGCTTCCACATTCTACACCCTGCACTTTAAACATCTTAAATACTTCACATTCTCCACTAGATCTACCAAAACTAGGGTTTCTCGACTATTGCAGACAACTAAAACTTCTGAAGCTAACGACCATTGATAATGCACTTACACTCGATCAATTACAGTAAATAACATTCTTCATTGCAGTGTATAGTTTTTAAGAATACCTTGAATGAATGCTGAAATAATGAGCTAAAATATGGCCCGCTGGTCTGGAATTTTTTAACATTGAAAGTGCCGACCAGGTGTAAATCTGTGGTCGCTCCCGCAATCGCACGGTGCAATGGAGACGTCAAAGGGATTTGGGGAAAGGAGCCAATGACCGTGAATGGCCCAATGACTGTTAGTAGTTATGTGAAACAAAGTGCCAATGACCATTTGAATTAAAGTTAAAAATGAAATAAAAACTAGCCAATAAAGTAAGTCACATCAAGTCACATCAATAAATGAACCAATGAAATGATGACACATAAACAACCCATAAAAGGTGATTTTATTCACAACTAATGGGTTGCCTTAAATTCCTTTGTATTCAAAAGTACTTATTTTAAATCCCTTAAAAATATATTTTCCACATACTCAAATTTTTTGAAAGAAAATCTGTATATTAAAAAAATCATGCTCTCCAAAAGGGTATTTTTAAAAAAATTATGATTGTTAAGTGGCTCTAACAACCTCCCACATTATGATTCAAGAAATTACGTCAAAACTATTATCCTGTTTTTATGTCAACAATCATGGCAAGGACAACGTATTTTCAAGATATTTAGGCCGAAAGGCATTTCTCCTATGGAAAAGGTATTTTCATCGTTTATGTCAGTTAAATTTGACGGTCGTTTGGACTTTTTCAATGCGATTAAAATTGACGTGTGCAATAATGGTTACTACAACGCTTGACGTTTTATTTTCTTGGCTATTTTCAATGGTTTTATTTTTTCGTTTTTGCATGCTAAATGCGGGTTTGCTAGTTTTTAGTTTTGTTTTTTTCATTTTTGCATGCAACAGCATAAGTTTTAGCCCTTTAAATACTCGTCCTTTCCTAATTATTGTTTTAGTGTAAACCAACAACAATACGTTGAAAGGGAGCTATAGGAGAACCAGGGACTAAGAACGAGTAGTGTGAATTCCTATGAGTTGAGTTGGCTAAGAGGGAATTAGAGGCTATGTACGGGTAGCGTAAGTTCCCTATGATTCAATTGTTTGGTTTGATTTGAAAGTTAAACTACGTTGAAATGTTCGTTTTAACTAATTAAGAAAAGTAAATCTAACTTGATTAAAAGACAAATGTGCTTTAATCTCTTAACTAGCTAGATTCATTCTCGATTAATTAACCAAAATGAAATGAACAATTTAATCTATTTGTTGGAAAGGAAATGAATTAAAGAAATCTAACATCTACCTAATCTATGTTTTTGAGGATTTTATGTTTTCCATAATTAAATAAAAGAAACCTACACAGACAACAACTACTTCTAATTAAATGGAAATTGTCTCTATTCTAAAATAAAATAAAATAAACAATGAAATAGTCGGATGTGGTTATTTCCCTGTTGCATAATGGATTTAATCTAATCTAATAAAAATAAAGATTTTCCTAATTTGTAATTGTGGATACGACTTCTTGATTCTACCTCAGAATCACGGGAAGATTGAAAAACTTCTCATAAGCAATTTCTTCCCCTGAAGCTTCCCCAATAAAACAGAAGCTTTATAAATATGCAGAAACTAAAACTAATGCACTGCACCACGAGCTTCTTGAAACTTACTTCCGTGCGGGGATAGGCGAGGGAGGAAGCTATCAATGAGCCGGTAGCTTTGCTTGTGCGCTAACAAAATCTAAATAATGAATACAGTGAACTCTACAAGTAAATTGATTATGAAGAATTGACAAACTCTATGCACAAGAAAATCCTCTAAATTCTTCCCAAACAAATCCACAAGGATGAGCTGAGAATAAATCCTCAATGGAAGCTTCTTACAAGAAAATGGAAACTGCTGCAATTGTACCTCTCGAAACAAATGTATTCTAAAGACTATGAATTGAAATCTATTTAAACAAGGAAAGCTTTGAAGAATTCAATTACACCTCCAACATAGAAATGTAGAACTGAGACAATTCTAGTACCTGGTTGTGCTTTTTTTGATCCCCTCAACTTCTTTTTAAATGAGATGTCTAAATGTGTCCAAGGAGTTGTGCAGGTAGTGTGCAAAAGAAATAAAGGAGTGCTTTGGAACTATATGGTTTGCGGGGAGTTTGGTATCAATGCAAGCAAGAGAATAGCAAGGCAATGAACTATTTTTTCTTATGTACTTCTTGGTAGGATTCTGGCAGCATAACGGTGTAATTCCAAATCAAAATACTCCAACCAATGCTTTGGGAAAAAGTTTGGTTTTTATAGAAAATTGGCAGAGAAGTGGTCCACCCACTAGGTAGTTAAGAAGTGTCACATCACTCATGGGAGGGGTGATTAACTTACTAACAATAGTAAGTAGGGAAGAAGAAGTATATATGTATCTAACAAACTCAAGAACAGTTGATTCGGTTAGGAAATGTGCGGGAAAGGTGAGTTGGAAGAAGACAACATGCATCTAGAACACACTGGAAAGTCTCGGTAAAATGTGCTTGGAACCGTCGGTTTCACGCAGGCCACCGTGAATTCTGCGCAACCACCGACGCGGTTTCGTAACTTAAGGTTGGAAAGCTAAGGAAAAGTCTACAAAACAACTAAGGAAAGCGGGAAAAGCTGGAAAATATATAAGAAATGTGAAATAAGCTACAATAACATGTTGCATGAGCTATATATTGGACTTGGATATCATTGGAATCGATATTTAATCATCATTGGGGATTTAAACCATTCGATAATGTAACACGTGCAAATTTGGGTGCGTCTGATGTTCCCTCCTTCGTAAAGGACGGAATCTTGAGGGAGCTAAAGGAGGAGGAGGTGACGTAAACAAGGCAAGGCAAGTGGTTTTTCGCCAACTTTAAAGGCCAATCTTCACGCTTATCCCAACAATAAAAAGTATTAGGCACTAGATTTTCCTTGTGGATTTGTATTTAACACATCATCCTTAATGTTGTAGATTCTTAACACTATTATACATAATTTTCTATATTAAACTGAATATTTTTATCATGTGCATGTTTGTCACTTAGATGGGCAAGATGTTGTGGATGAGGGAGTCAGTGGAAATGATGCAACATCTTATCCATCTAACAATGAATGGTGGAGAGGGTGAGTACCTTCCCAAGGGAAAACATGACACCTCGCACCAAAGGGGAAAAGCCTAAAGTTGATTACATAGCAAACCCAAACCAAGTTTGATGTTTCCTCTACTCAAACTTTGGCTCCCTACCATTGCATCATGTTATGATCTTTGCTTCTTTCACAAAGTAGTGGAGGTCGTCAAAACAACTAAAGGAAGCCTATTCGAGTTAATAGACCTCGATAGCACTAAAATTGCAAGAGCAACAACAAAGTCATGGTGGCAATGCTTATGCAAAGGACTAGTGAACATTTAACAAATTTGGGCTCTTGTTTTACTACATTATAGAGGTCAAATGCCTTCAGAGGCAAACATGACGACTTGCACCAAATGGGGCAATCCCAACTATGAGGCACATCGCATGAAGTTTGATGTTTCCTTTTCTCAAGATTTGGCTCCCTACCATTGCATCATGCCATGGTCTTTGTTTCTTTTGTGATGACTTGGACATCACATTGGAGACGCCCTAGTCTCGCAGATGTGTTCTCACGGGAATGCTTTGGAAAGATTTATAAAGATTATAAACAAAATTGTTAGAGGCTATTGCACTCAAAATCTTTTATCTAACATGTGATTGATCCATGTGGTGTCAATAGAGCCAAATGAGCACCGAGCTAAGAAATATAACAAAAGATGCATCCTAAGGTGGAAAGAGGAACTCCAAACCCTTCGGAGGACCTCCTATCCTAAGTGATGAGCTCTCTAAAATTGTTCATGAGAAAACCTCAATAATGACCACTCGGTCCCAGTGGAAGACAATGACATGAATTAGTCATGGACATTTAGAAAGGCTCTTCCCATTTCTGATACGGTTTTGGCCATACGCACTTTTACACTCTCTCTTATACCTTCCTCGCAATATGTGTATTTTAAATTTCAAATCTTTATTACTCTACATAGGGGTATTTTTATCCATTGCCTTAAGTCAAACATTTAACAACCAATGCGTAAATTGCATACGCAGACTAAAATGAGGTAAGTTGGTGAAGTGGAAGGCCCGACCACCCGTGACTTGTTTTTCATTCAAACAATGGATGAATACTTGTTATTATGATAGATGGTCAAAGCACATGGTTGTGAGAAGAATTGGTGGGGTCCAACAAAACAAATTGACATGGATGACAACGATATGTCTATTGGCCCACTTGGGAGGATGGTGTTTTAGGTATTAAAAGGGTAGAATGGAGTCATGTAATAAAACAACATGAAGTGGATATATTATCTCATAAAACAATTGGAGGACCTCAAATATATCCCTAAGATGTTGCGAATGAGATTTCCAATAGTCCCACCAGAAAGCATAATTTTTCACACAATGTAAAAGCCTAACGAGAGGAGGCACTTAGTTTTGAAATGTCTAACACGATCCCAAATATGAGCTCTTCGCAGGATACTTGAGGGACTGCGATGACCCATACCTAAGGGGGTAAGCCTCTAGCCATTGAACATTATATTCACATTCTCCTTAACCTCAAACGCTTTGCGATGTGCATGCAGGCCTAGTACGGGAGGCAACATAGTTTCAAAATTTCTAACCCGATCCCAAATTTGAGCTCTTCGCAAGCTTATGAGTTTAACACTACCTTTTCAACATTATTCAAGAGTTCTTTACACTATTATACAAATATTTTCTATATCAAACAAATGACTTTCATCGCATACATACTTCTACACATGCATGTCACTTTGATGGGTATGATATTGCGAATGAGGGGTCCAATGTAAATGATGCAACATTTTTGCCATCCAAAGGTAAGCGACAAAGAAGGTGAGTGTCTACCTAAGGGTAAACATGATTCCTCACACCAAAGGGGGTAAGCCTAAAGTTGATTACACAAAAAATTAACCAAGTTTGATGTTTCCTCTGCTTTAGAGTGTTGGCTCCATCCCATTGCATCATGTTATTGTCTTTGCTTCTTTCACAAAAGTAGTAGAGGTCGTAAAAACAAATGGAGGAAGTTTGTTCGAGTTAATAGACCTCTAATAAGCGGTACAAATTGTAAGAGCAACAATAATGTCACATTAGGGATGCTTATCTAGAGGGCCAGTGAACATTTAACAAATTTAAGTGTAGAGGTTGAACACCTCCCAGGGTAAACATGATGACATGCATCGAAGAGGGAAAACCCCAAGTCAACTAGGAGGCGCATCACAAAAAGTTTGGTGTTTCCTCTTCTCAAGCTCTAGCTCTCTACCATTACACAATAGCACAATATTTTCTTCTTTTATGATGAATTGAACATTGTGTTGGAGTCGTCCTAACATTGTAGAAGTGTTCTCAAAAGAATAATCGATTTTTTTCATGAAATTGTAAACAAGTTTGTAAAATCTTGTTGCACTCAAAATCCCTAATCTAACATGCAAAGGGTCCACATGAGGATGATGGGAGAATATATTATATCATGGAAACTTGAAGAACACAATGTAAAAGTAGAAAATGAAGTGTAAACACCTCCACATGGAAGTTACATTTCAAGGTGGAAGGAGGAATGTGGGACTTTTTCATGGTACCTACTATTCTAAATGATAAGCTCTCTAAAATTGTCCACAAAAGAGCTTCAATAATGACTACTCAATCTTGTGGATGATAATGACACATACTAGTTATGGGCATTTTTATTTTGGAATAAGGGTAAAGTGAGGGTTTTAGAAGGTCCCACAACCTTGTACAAAAAGCCCGGTTGGCTAGATCAAGCGATGAGGATTACATTTAGAGAAACCCAAGAAAATTCCAAAAAAAAAAACCGAACATAACAAAAAGCAAATTAAAAACAAACATCAAAGGAGCTTCCTTAACTCTTTAATGGTATGCTTAGCATGGATGGAGCCTGACTCTTTGGCCAGCTGATCAACAAGAGTGATTATTTGAGCAATCTTTGGTGATGGCAGCCCTGGTGTTATCTGTGAAAATTTCCCAAGCTTTAAGGACAACGAAGGAACGTTGTAGCTTGGCCAGGATGGAAGCCACCAATTCAACTTATCGGTATCTTCAGGTTAGTTACTAGTGTCATTAGCATTCCATCAGCGTCCCCGCGATGTCCCCAGTCGCGGTGTCTTCCACTTTTGAAGGAGCTTCCATCTTGGTATCTTGGGGGATGATCCCTCTATCAACCTTGATAAAAATTTCAGTACCACTCTGTAGATTCAACCCCTCCTCATTCGGCTCCTCATCCATGTCAACCGGACCCGATTCAGGGGAGTCAAGGATATAACTTAGCTAAACCCAGTAGAGCATCCGAAAGATGGAGCTCCGAGCTAGAGACTAGGGAAGAAGCAATAACCACAACATCAACATCAGGAAGGACGAGGCATGTTTGGCTAGGAGAATGAGGATGACTAATGGGGGATACAAGGGGGAAAAACCCATGAGGGAGGAACCCACGATTACCACCTCAAAATCGAGTCAGAGGAGACTTGCTGGCGGCGGCGCTTGCTTGGAAGTGGGATGGGAAGCAGGGGATGGAAGGGGAGAAGAGGTGGGGGTACGGCGGGACCGACCAAACTTGGAAGGGAAGCAGCAATCTCAGCAGGAGAAGCAACGCATTTGAAGAGGAGGTAAAGGAGGCCCTGATGAAGAAAGGGGCCTTCTCCCTCCCTAGCAAGATTTAAAGAATGCTCGAGAGACTAGAATAGAAAGGCAACGAGATTGATTTTCTTCCCCCAGTGAAGGTGAGAAAGAATGAAGAAATGGGGCCCGAAGACCAACCTATATCACCCATTGATGGTGAAATATCTCATAATTACTTCAACGACCCTATCCTAAGGGGGAGTAGGGATTCTGAACATAACTAGAAAGATACTTGGTCAGCTTCTCAACTTTATCAATGAAATCCTGGAGCTCCGCTTGCAAGGACCTCTTGAAGTAAATTACCCCATAGGCTGAAAGGCTAGTCACCGAGGCAATGGCGTTAGTGGAGATGGTGAAATAAGTGTTTCCAATTTGGTGCCGCCACACGACCAAGTAGCGGAACACCGTAAGAAACCGTGGCCAAGTACCCAGTCATTCTTTCCAGGAAATTAGTTACCTCATTGTCCTTGAGAATATTCCAGACTTCCTGGTCCTCCATCGATTCGGTCACGAAAGTGGTTTGATCCTCTTGAGTATGCCAACCCATGGTGATTATCCTATGGAAATGAATAGAGGTGAGGGGATGTGAGTTGGATTTAAAAATCTCACGTAAAATGTGGGAGTTATTCACGTCAGCAACCCTCCTGAACTGTTATGATTGTGATGTGAAAGTGCGCATCTCAAAACTAGATCCACCCGAGTGAAATAACTCTCATCCCACGTGCTCGGCTCATGCATGATTGTCGCATCATCATTATGAGATAATCATGACCGCCGCCCTTATTAAGAGTGGGGTTCTTTTTGTTTAGCTTGTTGACATAAGGAACAGAAACCCACCACCACAGTAAGTTAGCTAGAAAAGGAGCAATCATTTTGAGCAATTTGAAGGAGATCAACAGGAAAATTTCCTAACCAAATTTGCTTTGAGTGTCAAGGAGGACACCAATGTTGGCCATGCAATCAGCCGCCTTATTCCCTTCATGGAAGATATGTTGGAATTTGATTTGTTGGAAGTTCCTTTGAAGAAGACAAATATCAATAATAATGTTTTTAATAGACCATTGTCCAGGGTCATCCGAATTAAGGAGATTTATGATATTGAGAGAGTCACTTTCCACAATTAAAGGCTCGTTGCCAATTTGGAGAGTCAGCTCTAGCCCCGAGGACCGCTAAGGCTTCGAGCAATGGTTGGTCACCATGCTAAAATTAATACGCAAATAGCATGCAAGAGGGAAACTAGAATAATTACGAGAATTGCACCCCCATATTTCCTGGGTTACCTTTAGAAGAACCATATGTGTTAAGTTTCAACCATCCAAGGGGGGAGGGAGCCACCGAATAGCAGAGTAAGCTAGGGATGAGGGTTTAGCCATGGGAAGGATCGCCATCCACTAACACCACTCCTTGTTATTACAGAACTGGATTTTTTGCTGATATTTCTTCCATAAACAATTATTTAGATTATCTTGGGAAGAGTATAACAATATGGTTGGCCACCCTATCAGGTTCTAGACATTGGTCTTTGAAGATTCTCCTATTTCTTTCCTTCCAGATACCCCAAAGGCCGTGAGGGAGGATAAGTTTCCAAGCGAGGAGAGGGTCTTGTGAGAAGGGGAACACTATTGATTGAGGGTTTCATGAATAGATTCGAGGAAAGTCCAGATAACACCAAAATGTGACAGAATCTAATTCTAGATAGCTTGAGAAAAGGGATAGTGAAGAAGAAGATGAGACGAGGACTCCAAATCTTTACAAAGAAAGCACACATCGAGTGGGAAGGGAGAAGCCTCTCCTCTTTAAGTTCTCACCTAAGAGGAAAACATTCTTAAAGGGGAGCCAAGAAAAGAAACCAATTTTGAGAATAGTCTCTTTGGGCCAAATTTTGTAAAGAGGAGGTCCAGAGCTGAGTGCAGGGCTTTGAATCGCAGGCAACTTTAATGGGGAAGGAGCCAGAAGGGGAGAGGGGCCAAATACGATCATCAGTAGGCAAGGAGAAAGGAATATAGAGAGAGGATAGTGTAATTCTCAACTACTTCAAACACTTGACTCTGATGCTCGCTAATACCCAACCAATCTAGGATATCCCAAGAGGGAATTGAATTCGTCAATCTCCAGTAACCAAAAATTGTCTTGCCATGGCGATTGATGAGGGTTCTTTTGATAGAGTCCCAAACAGGGTTTAGGCATAGAGGTTTTTCCCCAATCCACCAATCCAACTAGAAATCTATTAATCTGCCATTCCCCAACCGCCACTTGGTGCCAGTACGCAAAAGAGGAAGCGAGCTAGTGATCGAGTTCCAAATAGCCGAGCCGCGGGGTGGGGAGGAGAGAAGGAAATCTTCCGCTTGAGACAAATATTTGGTTCTCAATAGCTGAGCCCATTGAGAGTTACCATGAGCCACTTCCCAACCAATTTTAGCTAGCATGACAACATTCATGTCAACAATCTGTCTAATCCCAAGACCTCCCAGATGGTCGACTTACAAACTTCATTCCAAGAGACAAGGTGTATTTGCTTCTTTTCCTCCACACCCGACCATAGAAATTTCTTTTAGATTCTCTCAACAACTGATATCACTGAGGAAGGAATTTTGAGTAAAGACATAAAATAGATAGGTAAACTCTGAAGAGTAGCTTTAACCAATTGAAGTTTGCTGCTGACTTAGAAGGGCACCTTTCAAGTCCTGCCAGTTTTTTGGTATCTCTCAATGACTGGATTCCATAGATTTTTAGTTTGCTTGCCCTTGAAAAGGGGAATGCCAAGATAGGAGGAGGGTAAGTCCACAATTCTGCAACCAAAGATGTCAACAATCCTCCTTTGAGTTTGAGGAGGGTTTTTAAGAAGGATATACTACTTTTGGTGAATTTAATCGATTCTTTGAGAGGAAATTTGGTAGTTTTCTAAACTTTCCTTGAGGGCACAAGCTTTGATCACCGAGGCGACACTCAGGAGAAGCGTATTGTCCTCAAATTGGCTATGAGTGGCCGTAGGGGAGCTAGAGGTGATTTTTATACTAGAAATGGCAGACTAACTCTTGGCAGCCTCTAAGGCTCTGCTTGAGGGTATCTCGCCATAAACAAGAAGAAGAAAGGAGATAGAGGGTCCCCTTGCCTAATACCTCTACTATTTTTGAAGAAGCCGACCGGGATGCCATTTATGAGGATCAAGAAACAAGGGGTAGCAATGCAAGAAAAAATCTAGCTACACCATCTGTTGTCAAAATCGTAGCTTTTCAAAGACTCGATCGGAAAGTCTAGGCGACTCACAAATGCTTTAATTTGAGGATCATTCCTGCAGACTTCGAATGTTGGGCAGAGTGAATGGCTTCATGAACTGTGATGATACCCCCTTGGATAAAGTGACCGCTGATGAAACCATTCTGATGCGGTGTGATGAGGTCATTCATTAGGGGTTTAAGTCTAGTAGCCAACATCTTGGTGATGATTTTGTAGGAGGTGTTGCATAGGTTGATCAGTTTGAAGTTGGAAACAGACTTAGAGTCAAGGGCTTTGGGGGCAAGAGTGATGAAAGTAGTATTCCATTCTTTCATAAGGGAGTTGCTTAACTGGAATTCATTCACCGCGTTAAAAGATCTTGCTTGATGATCTCCCAGAAAATTTGGGAGAATCCAAGCCAAGAAAGTTGTCGGGGCCTGGAGCTTTGTCACCTTTCATCGTGAAGACCACTTTATGAATTTCCTCCATAGAGAAGGGCTTCATTAAATTGCCATTCATATCATCAGAGACTAATTTAGGAATGTGTTGAAGCATCTTGGACATAGCTTGCTCATTGGGGGGATTCTCAACCTGAAGGAGATTAGAATAAAAAGAGACTAATTCATTAGAGATATCAATGTCAGAGGTTAATAAATTACACTCCGGGGTTAGTAGTTCTCTAATTTTGTCTCTGCTTTTGTGTTTAGAAGTTGTAATGTGGAAGAATTTAGTGTTACGGTCTCCCTGATCTAGCCAAAGCGCCCATGATCTCTACTTCCAATAGGTCTCTTCTTCTTTCAGGATGTTATGGAATTCACTGAGAAGAGATTTTCTTGCTTATGGAGATGTTCCTGATCTTCCTTCGCCTCCACAAGGCGAATGTTAGTTATTTCCTGAGTCAACTTTTGTTTACGAAGTTTGATGTTGTTGAACACCTTGCCCTTCCAGATCTTAAGTTACTTTTTGATTTCCTTGAGCTTACTGGAGAACTTAAACATATCAGAGCCCTTAATTTTGATGTCCCACTCTTAATAAGAGGGTCTAAATGATTGTTTTCAAGCCAAGCAAGCTTGAATCTGAAGGGAGGATTCTTTATGTTCATCTTGTTGTTGGCACATAGAAGCAAGGGGCTATGGTCGATCTTTGCATGAGACAAGGCGAGGAAAAAATTGGGAAAAAGAGAGATCCAATCCAAAGATCCCATAACACTATCTAAATGCTTTGAATATGATTTCTGCCCACTCTGCGGTTGGACCAGGTAAAGGAGGCACCTTGCAGGTCCATATCTAAGAGTGTCTCCTCGCATATTAAGTTAGCTAGAGATTTCATCTTTGGAGGGTTAGTGGGGTTCCTACTTTTTTTTCAGATGGGTAGAGAGTGTTCTTGAAGTCTCCCATAATGAGAACAGGAAAATTTCCACAATTTTTATGAAATTTGAAATGTCCTGCCAGAGTCTTTCGCGTTGGGTTTCCAAATTAGGGGCATAAACATTGATTGTTATCCAAGTAGAATCAGAACCTACCTCTTGGAAGAGCATGCAAAAAAATTGGGGTGTTGTAGAAGGTAATCACCTTTGAGAATTTTGGGATCCCAAAGAGTGCATAAGCCTCCCAAATTTCTTGTAGAAAGCTGGGACACAAAGGAAGTTGTAGGCCAAATTTTCAAGAGACTGTCATCCTTTTTAAGTTTGGTTTCTTGAAGCATAATAATATCAGGAGAGTGGTTAAATTTCATATCCTTGAGGACCCTCTATTTTTGCAGAGAGTTAAGACCTCTTATGTTCCATGAGATCACCTTCATTTCTTGGATTTGGGTTTACTCCCCACAACCATGGGGATGGTGCTCTGGGTTCCTTGGGCCACATTTAGGGATGATTCTTGTTGAATCTTGAAATTTTTAGGGGTACGCCGTGAACTTTCTCCATTCCAATATCAAGTTTCTTATAGTTGCTTCAAGTCATGCAGAGGTTAAAGTTGTCTTCAGAGGTTTGAGTGGAGGGGGAGATCTGGGAGTCAGAGAGGGAGAAGAAAGGAGGACCGGGGGGTGGTGCTAGCAGGAGGAGGCTCTAAGGAAAGGATCGGGAGAGGAGGGAGGGATAGAAGAAATCAAGGGGAATGTGAAGGTGGAGAAGGAGGAGTGGAAGCAACCACCGAGGGGGAACAACCATCGAGGAGGGGGAGGGGAAGCGAGGGGAACCTCTGTGGGAATGGAGATCATAGTGGAAAGATCTTTGGGGCGAGAGGGGTAACCATGTTAGAGTCGTTAGTGATCTCACCTTCCTCATTGCATCTTGCATTGTAGCTACTTTATTGCATTGGAAAGTGTTATACGTTTTCTATTATTGAAGCAAAAACTATTTTTAATCATGCTCAAAATTAATTCAGGAAAACATATTTCATTAATAAAAACTAATCAAAGATTTGTCACAATAAATGATTTCTGTTAATTCGCATTCACAACTTATACACTCACTCTCTGAACTTATAATCAGGGAAAATTTAAATTCTCCCAACTTATAATCATACAATTTCAGCATACAAAATAGCTATGTAGAACCATCACACAAAAAAGATGAATGTCTTTTATTTATAATGTTAAGTTGTTTTTATGTAAAATCACAACACCCCGATTGTCTGCAATTTGAAGGATTGAGACAGTTAGTGTGATTACATAACATGGAGCTTTTCCCAAAGTGTGGGACTTTGCAAATAGGAAATATCTCCGGAGAAAGGTCGGTTTCCTATTCCCGTATGTATCTATCACCACTCACCCAATTTACAGAGAACTAATCTAAATCCTATCCTAAATTTTCCAAGGAGACAGGGAAGAAGGATTGCAAGAAAAGTAAAGCCTAATCTACTGGAGGTGATGCACCAATAAGGAATGTTGAATACCTGCTTTGTATAGGGATGAAAACAAACAAGTTTGAAGAGGATGAATACACACCACGATCAACTAATTGCTATGAATCCATTCACCAGTAAACACAAACCATTAAAATATGTAACACAATCTAACATGCACAAATAACCAAAGATTGTAATGAGAGATCAAATAGATGCAATGAACACAAAGAGGGCTAAAACTTATCCACAAATTTGTATTATTGCTCCAGGAGTTGATACAAGTACATCACAATGGCCAAGAGGCACAAATTTTCATTATAGTTTGAATGGGAGGTTTGAAACTCCACAAAATTCCTTACAGACAAGAAAAATAAGGGAGGGGCAAAGAAAAATTATCTAACATTAGAACTGAGCCCTTGTTTACAATTTATAGAAGAAGATTTGAAGGAGAGGAGAGAAAATAGAATCCTGAATTTGCCCCAAAATCCTCCAAAAATATTATTTAATCCTAACTATTGCCTTTAGATATCCAAAATCGCTGCTCCATTAATGGGTTTGCCTTGTGCTTGAAGAAAACTGATGTGATTGCACCTTTGGTCTAGTCTAGCTCCTATAGCTTCATGATGACCCTACTTTTCACCAACCTCTATTAATGACTTCACCTACCACTTATTTCTTTCCATTTTTGGAGGTTCTAAAACCCCTAAATATGAAATTTGGTGATGTCATGCTGTAGATTGTGAAAACACCTTTCCAATGATTGTAAATTTGTAAGAAATGGTTAAGTACATTAGAAGATATTACATTTTTACCCTAGATGATTGACCAAACTTTATCATTCTCTAACCTCTTGGAAATTGGATTTAATCTTGACCATTGGATCCTACACTAGATCACCTTTCTATAAAGTATAAGTTTGTCATAAATGGATAAAAACTACACAAGATATGGGGTTTTGAAGTTTGAGTGCGATATAGGGTTTCTACAACTCCATCAAGCCACATACCCACCAACCGTGTTGGTTCCTTTGCATGCCGAATTGGCTATGCCACCGTTGATCTAGTCCTTTATCACATGCCAACTAGTTCAGCCTATTCGACACTAACTCCTCACCACATACCTACCTTTTGACATAACACCCAACTCGGCTCGATCTCCCATGATGACTCGGCAGGATATTTGAATGCGTTGGCGGGGTTGCATGCTTTTCTGAATTTCGGACACTGTGCTTTTGGAGCTTATTGCCAACTTACTTTAGGATCCTCAATTCTCGATTTCAAAATCCATTCCATGTTGACCTTGAAAGGGATTTAACTCCCAAAAATGCTCATCGATTCATGTTGACTTGCGCTTTTCGGACCTCGGTGTTTTTGTACTTTGGGAACACTATCTCATTTTTGCATTTTGTTCGGTGAAGATCTTGGCGCGTTGATCGCAAATCCTTGACATGCTTGAACTCTCACATTCTTGTGGCCTGATCTATAATGACCCTACATTCTTGGTGAATGTCTCCCGAGATCACTTGATAGCTCGCTTAGTAACTTGGGCACTGGGTTCATTCACCTACGAGTCGAGTTGGCTTCTTCATGTTCATGTGAGCCTCGACATCTTGGCATTGCTTCCCCACGATGCATGTAATTATCCGAGCTTGGGGAGCTAGGCCCTTCATCTTCTACCTATTTCCATTTCTAGCTCCTATACATGCTAGCCCGAGCTCCCTTTGTTGATGTTGACCTTCCACTTCACCCTAGTGGCTTGTATTTGTTATTCCCGAGCTCGGCTTCACTCCTTTGAGCCCGATCTCTTACGCTTCCTCGCATAGCTCGTGAGCCATTCTATATTGGTCATCGAACTATTTTCCTTCTACGTGCGAAGTCGATGGACTCGTTTCTCCCGCACCAAGCCATGTGTCGCCCAAGCTCGAAGAGTTTGCCATGTGTCGTCGAGCCTTGACCCTCTCCCAACTCACTGAGTTGGTTTATGACTCGCCATACCCAATGCATGACTTAGCTTGGCGAGCGGCTTGGCGAGCTCCTTTGAGCTTGGCTAACCCTTGAAGGCCCCAAAGTGTAAAAAATTTTGACCCTAGGGCCCACTTTCTTGAATTTTTGAAATTGTCACATGTTGAAGGCACGATAGCGGATGAATGTGGAGATATTTTTGACTCGTCATATTTTATCCATTTTACTTGTCCTGGTCGGATGTGGGTCGGGTTGACTAATTTTTCTGGGAGCAAAAATAGCCCAATCGTATTATCACATTAACATTAAACGAAATGCTAAATTTTTATTTAGCATTTACTCGCTCCCAAATATTTTATGCCCTCTACCACATTCAATCCCTTTGACACTATTAGTGATAAGTCTTTGTACAAATCGGTCATCAACCACATATATTTTGAATAATGTTCTCCTCTGCTTGTCATCCCAACCATAAAATTTCTTTGGAGGGTTTCCCTTTGCACCTAATGTAATACACATTGTGTCTTCAGAACTGTAGGGAACATCTTTTATACTCCAAACCTTTTCTAGATCCTTTTTTGCAATTCCATTGACTATATCGCAATGTTCTTTTCCCCATGTGACTACTGGATTCAAGTCAGTTGATATTTTTTTATTGAAGGCCTTTATTAACTGTTCAACATCGTAGAAGTGATTTTGTCTGACCATAATCCCATTTCAAATTTTGTCGATAACAACTTTATAAACTCTTTCAGGACACCTCACACATTGATAGTCTCCTTACAGAACTTGAATGACATCCCCTAGAGGGCATTTGGTTTTTATCATACGAAAGCCCTCCAAATCTAAAATAAGCAAGTAATTCTTGTGGCTAACTACAGGGAAGTAAATAATTTTTTAAATCGATCTCATATCAATTCTAACCAATGGAAAAAATCAACATTTTAGCTTGTGGCTACCACTTACCGGTGGGCCTTGCATGTAGGATTGCATCTTTTTATCTGCGCATCTGGATCCTTTGATGCAAGATCTATTTCAAACAAACATCAATCTATTCATAATATAGCTATTGCTATGGAAAATGAAAGCGTATTTGAAAAAAACATAGTGATCTACGTGGTAAAATGGTAAATTCAATATTAGCACTTTAGGTAGCTACCACTTACCGACTGAGCTTCCGGCTTGGCTTGCATAGACCTTACTAGCTGCTAGTTTTTTTATGCAAGATGTATTACAAACAACAATAATCAATTCATAAATGATTTCATGCTATGGAAAATGAAAGCATAATTAAAATGCATACTAGTCTCCATGGTAATATGGTAAGTACAAATCAAATGTTCTATCTTTTGAATGAATTGTAGTGGTCGCTAGGGTTCATTTATATCCATTAAACCACCCATTGGTGGACAACAATTTTGAGATATTGATGTGGATTAGTGATCACTAGGTTATGCCATCATTGGCTAGAATAAACATCGATTATAATGTTTTTATCATTATGTTGATACTAATTGTTTATGTAGATAACCAACAACATGTTAACTACAAACTATGTAGCATTGGATGCCGCCATGAACTTTTGAAATAGGTTATTTGGTGATTTCTTGTTTGAAAATGGTCCTGCTTATATAATTAGTTAATATCATTTTCTTTAACTTTCATGCGAGCCTTAGAAATGGTTATGTCTAAAAATACACATGGTTAACACACATGGTTACATTTGCGTATTCATGCTTGGTTACCACTTTGCACACTCATTATTACTTTCTCTGGTTGTTGGTCATCTGCATAAACCATTAATTGTCTTATAAATTTATGGGACTTAGTAGCGAGTTCTTATTTATAAATGCACACAACTAACATACAAGGATTTACTTGCATATTTGTGGATGATGTGGTGAGTTCTCCTCATTTATCATCGAGTTGGTGAGCATAAATTATTGTAAAAAAATGAAAACAATGGCAATTAAAAACATAGCTCATTAAACATATTTATAAAGTGATTGAAGGTCAATCACCATGATGAGTTGGTTGTGTAGCATCAAGTTGAGAGGTTTGTACATTAATTCCTATTGTTCTTTGGTTATCTGCGTAAATAAGAAATGTGTAAGTAGATTTTTTTAGTTGAAATAATTTTAACATAATCACATGTTCGAGTTGTATTAGATCTTGTTGTCGTGCGAATGTGCAACGAGAGAAATTGGAAATTTCCAAACACGACAACTATACCCCTATGCTTTGAATTTTTCATGCTTTATCATTCCTAGGCAACCCTAGCTCTGTACAACACCTAAATTATCTCCCAACCAATGTTATATCATCCCCCTAAGTGATTTAGGAAATTCCATTCATTCCCCTAGGTGATTTTAGGACTTCATTGAAAATGCAAATTTTGGGGAGTCACGGGAAGGGCTATCGTTGGCCTTCCCGAGATTGGATCAACCCCCTAGAGCAGAGCGAAGGGAAAAATTAAACATGGAGGTGAATGGAAGACCTTATAACATCATGGAAATGATTTTGGAAGGCTTTGGGAAGTTCTAAAAGACTTGGAGCGATGCAGAGTGAAAACAGGGTTCACAAGCCTAGGCAGGCGTACACATGCCTAAAACAACTACTGGGATTCAGAAGAAGATTCTGGGAGCTCCAGGATGGAGTTGGAAGTAAAAAAACATCTTCAGAAAGAGGATTCCAATACCTACATGATGGTGAAATAATATTTTTCACAACACCTTGGCGCATATGATTGGAAGGCGGTTTTCTCGAGGCACAAGTGGAGTCCCAAATCAAAAATCTGATTTTTCAAGGACCATATGGTCAAATTAAGACATGATACCCACATAATTGGATTAAAAATGATATTTGCAGTCGGATCATATAAAATTTCACCAGGAAATTCCACTGGGAGCTCAAGCTATCTACATTCCAAGTTACCCTCTCAAAGGCAGTTCAGGACTTAGTCATTTTTTCGAGAGGACATGTGTCAGCACTAGGAGCCTGGCAGGATTTCATGTCCCCGACGTCCTTGAGGTCAGGTACATAAACCCTTGGAAAATGCACCTAGCCATCATGTGACCCTTGTGACCCTCATATGACCTCTAGACTCGACATATCAGCCCCCAGGTGCTTATTTGGAGCATGCCTTCCCTGCCGTCGGATCGGGCGCCACGTGTTAGCTCCAGGACCACCGTGGAATTTTATGTCCCTTGTACACATAAGGTGGGGGACATCAGACCTTGAAAAAAATGTTCCCAGACCCCCATAGGGAGTCTTCAGACACCCATGTAATCGCCTTTCGGCTCCCAGGTGCTTGATGTAACTTTCTCCCTCTTCATTTCCTGTCGTTGGATCAAACGCCACGTGTCATGCTCTTGACCACCGTGGAATTTGATGTCCCTCATGTCCTTGAGGTCAGGGACATAAAACATGGAAAAATGCACCCTAACCCTAATATTTCATATCTTTTTAAAAAGTTTCCAAGTGTCGCTTTCTTCACTTCTAACTTCTAATAGTTTTTGTGCACTCCATTCCTCCATTCTTCCTCTGCAACATTCTACCATCACCCCACCATTGCAAATGCTCATACCAGCTTGACCCAAACACTGAAACAAGCTCCCCATGGTGATTTTTAGGTCTCAGAAGGATCTTTCATCAAAACAAGAAGGAGAAACGAAGAGCAAGAAGAAGAAAATGGTGAAAATCTCCATAACCTAAAAACAAAGATCTGAAGAAATATTGCAAGCCGGTGCATGAATCAAAGAACCATTTGCTGCTGTTCATTCCTCTATCCAAGACCATCAAGAAAGACACCTTCAAACTCCCCTCGTGTGACAGAGCAGCCACAATGAAGAAATCTCGTTTCCGGCTCAACGAAGAAAGAAGTGGGATTTCCCGTCAAACCGATTCTTTGGATTGAAGTAAGATCGCACGTGAAGCATCGGAAGAAAAAACCCACATAAAAATATAAATTTCTTTGTAAATGGAGGAGAAAACCGGACTGCATTTTCGAGTCCATTAATGGTTGCCGCACCCGGAGAGCACCGCTAGGTTTGAAAACTAAAACTTTAAAATCTCCTGGACTATTAAGCGAGTGGATCTGAAATTGTAGAGGGAGGATATTGGGCAAAAACCCATATCAAAAAACTTCGTTCCATGTCAATCTAACTCCCAGAGGCCAACTTTCTAAAAATAGCAGGTCTACTACATAGGAACTACTATTTTGGGAAAGTTAGCAATAGAAGAACCTGCAGAGGAGATGAAGACATTAGAGGTAAACTACAACTGAAAATTCACCAGAACAGACATTTTTGGCACTTACTAAAAATAGTAAGTGGGCCCTCGAGCACTGCTAAAAATAGAAATTTGATCCAGAAGAAATGAGGAACACGGGGAGAAAGAGGAAAACTAAGCCGCAACATCCAGTTGAAGATCGAGGAATTACTTTTCCACACTTACTAAAAATAGTAAGTTACTTTTTCGAAGGGAGATATGAAGACAAAATGGACGGTCAGAAGCTGACATAGCCCTTTTCCTTGAGTATGATGTGGAAGACAGTGATGTCTTGTACATGGACCTAAACGACCTTAAAATTCAAAATTCAAAAGAGAAAATTTTTAGAATTTGAATAGCTACATGAGCCACATGTCTACAAACCATGGCTATTCTGGGAAATCCTCTTGTTGAAAGACTGAATTGCTCTTCCACATCCAAGAAGATATCACTTCTAATTTGAGAGAAGCTATTTGGCATAACAGATAAAGTGTCAACCACTACTTCATTGCCACGAGAATCCTCAACCTTGAATTAGAAACGCGTTCTTTGAATTAGAGAGGAAAAGACAAATTCTAGCACCACAAAGGCAAGCATAGATTTCCAAGCTGGCGGATAGAAGGTACACCCGAACAGAGGCAAGGAGGACAAACCGACCCCATTTTCGAAGAACTTCAAAGAAGACAAGAGCTGCTCGGAATTCAGGGACCTCCCCTTCGTCAAACAACCAGTCATGTTGGGAGCCTGAGTGTTGCCAATCCTTTGGATGGTGAGTTTCCATACATCAACGAGAACCTCGAAGATTTTCACTGATGTAGAAACCAAAGAAGAAGTTAGAGAAAGAGAAGAAAGAGCGGAAGAGGAAGTAAGAGCTCAAATCGAAAGACTTCAAGCCGAGGCAGACGAAAGAGCAGCAGCAGAAACCGTAAGTGAACAAGGAGTATATGACTCATGATCTAATATTCGAGCCACTTCAAGAGGTCCCGCATGTTGTTGACTCCAACACTCCTCTCATTCAGGATTTGCCTCCTCCATCAGAACAAAGAATGGTTGATGCACCCATCATTGAGCCTGAAATCGATGAGATGTTTCCGTGGATGTGGGAAACGATCATCCTCGACACTCGCACGGTGCAACAAGTAGTAGCTCCCGATATATCAACAATTGTCGCATTGGCTAAAGAAAAAAGATCAAGAAAGATCACACAGACAACATCACGATTCTATAGTGAGGAGACAGGTAATCAGTATATTGAAGTAGCTCGGCCAAAAGTAATCAAGCCAGTGGACAAGATGACACCAGCTGACTATGAGATGAGCACGATCCAATTGGGACCAGCTACTCACGAGGGATATTTGCACATATTCCAACAATCTTCTACTCACATGATGGCAAGGAATAAAGAATACAAAGAGAAGATCAAGGGACTAGAGGAGCAAGTGTGAACTCTTTCATCTTATGTGCAACACTTGGTGGAACCAAGCACTATAACACTTCCTATTGAGAAAGTGGTTCCCCTCAGTAGCTTCGATCTAGAATCCATCAGAAGAACGCATGAGTTCACGATGCAAAGGTGAGCAAATAAAGAATGGATCGATTCAATCTCTGAAAAAGGGAAGTTAGCACTTCAAGAGGTAGTCAAGCTCTTTGCATACATGTGCACCACCGCCAACAGAACACGAGCACTTAAAAAAGATGGGAAAGAAATAGATTACTAGGAACCTCTAGGACCAGTAGTTAGTGAGATGAGCAACACCCATCATCAGGAATTGATCGATAAGAAGGTTTTTGGAAATCCTGCAGAAGACTTGACACATGTATGGGCAAGGGCCACCGCGATCGATTTGAAGCAATTAATCGAGGCCTTCACAGAGCTAGAGGAGAAAGAAGAATAAACATACAAGGCGTAGGCTAGCATAAATCGGAAAGTTCAAAAACTTGGAGTACCAAAGAATGAGCAAACACTCAACTGCTGATGAGTTGATTGACCCTTTCGAAGAATACATCAAGAAAGGGGTGGGCAACCCATTGTCCTTCACTAAGGATAACCTTGACTTCTTCTCAAAAATCCGAGCCTCCATTGCACTTATCGCAAAAAATCATTCATCATGGTTTCGGAAGTGTAAGGGCGTCAACAGATGTGGCCGATGGATGTCTTTGAAAAAACCTTGAGCTGCATTCATATCCCTCATGCCGACAAAGTAGAACCAACAGTGACTCGTTTCAACCAGGAGTTTGGAAAGATAGAAGCCTTCTCAGGATCACAAAGTGGAGAGTAGTCAGAGAATGGAGCTAAGTCCACCGCAGCAGCTCATCCTTCAGCATAATCCTTCTTCTTCTTCCTCTTCTTTCTCTTTCTTTTCTCTTCTCATACAACACCCTCTCTCCTCAATGTTATATTTTTACGTTGAGAGTTGCACTTTTTGATATGACTTAAGTGACTTCAGAAATGTAATGTAAATTTAAGTCACCTTGCTATTATAAAAGGGACTTAAGTATTTAAAAAGGAATATGAATAGTCTTAAGTCACATTAAGGTATTCAAAAAGTCACCAGGAAGATGAAAAGTTTTCCTCCTCTTCTATAAATTGTAATAAGCTCCTCATTTGAAGGTCTTCGAAAATTCTTCAAATTTTTGCTTCTTAGATGTTGGAGCTATTTTTTGTGAATTCATGAGAGAGTTATCCTTGTGAAGAGAGCAAGAGATAGCAAGTTTCTTCCATTTCTCCTATTAAAAATGTCTTCTACTTCTCACACTATGTGCAAATTTGCTTGAGCTTCAATAAAGGAAGAAGGAATTTTAGCCTCTTTGATTGAGGAGTTTGTTGGTACTTTGTGCCCATTAAGCTTCATTTGGTCTTGTAGCTATTACGCAGATTTGTTTTCTTCTATATTCAAGTGCATGTAATGAAACTTCTAGCTGGTGTATGCAAGTCTCTGATTTTCTACTTGCAGCATTACTTTTCTCTTTTCTAATTTTCCCATTCCCTTTCCCGCCTTCCTAGCAAAGTCATCTCTTGCAGGTATATGCAAGCAATTACCACAGGGTCAGTGGAGTGCCCCTGTTGGATCCTTGGTTGAAAGACCACCACAGAAATCCACCTTTTCATGTGCATGCACATCGGAAGCTGCACTGTTAAGTAGAGGACTTAGATTCCCAAAGTGTTGGCAAGATAACCACCAATTTGGCCTTGAAAAATTTTCTACTTGTGACAACGGTACATACCTTTCTTCATATGAGAATAGTAATGTTTCAAAAACATTTCCTGACTATGTGTCTCAACAATAAAATAACAGATTGATTGGATTCAACTTATGCACGCAGCGTCAACATGCACGCCGTAAAGCACTAATACTATAGAATCCTGGGAACAATATCAAGTGAACATCTCGGACCAGAACTAATATGATCACTCACAAGGAAAAGGATGTTTGTTTCCTTTTAGGCCAATTTCACTTGCAATTATCAATTCTTTATGACAATTTTCCATCCAATCCCTAGTGACTTCTTCTCTTTCATCATTGTTATCATCGCAGTTGTGCACTCCAGTTATTGTGTACATAAGACATAAACTTTTAAATTGCCCGTTGTTATCATAAAATCTGTAGCATCCATCCAGAATTGATTCTTCATTATCTTTAACCTTTTCCATGTATTTTTTTACTGTTTCTCTCAACATTTTTGAATATTCAATTAGTATGAGAACAATAATAATACATTCCAACACATTGGTTCCAATAATTGTTAGTAGCTCCATTATTTATTCAGAAGAAATATCACTAGACAAATTACAAAAATCAGCGATAACACATTCTGCATTGAAAGGATTGGTGGCACGAATAGCTGCTAGAGTTGACAAAATTTGGAACAAGTATGCACATTGACAAGTAAATTCTTCGTGTCCTCCATCCTTGCAGTATATTGTCTTCCATTGACACCACATAGTTGTCTAATATTATCTAAGCCTCAACGGGAAGATCTTCTTCTGCTACCTGGTCCTTTTTTTGTTTAGTTTTTTTCCCCTATGTGGGAATCAAATTTTCTCTTTCCTTTCCTCTCTTCACCCAATTAGCAATTTTAATCACTATCTATTCTACTTTAGATCGATAGTGTTTTTCATTGATTGTAATTATATCGTATTGGGTGGAATTTACATATGCAGGAACCCAATTAACATGCATACATTCCATCGAGAGGATCAAGACTTATTTATTTACGGTAAGATATATCTTTGTAAATTATAATGCATATTCGTTCATATCAAAGAAAAATCCTAACGGCCACTAGGATCAAAAATTTCTCAATTTCCAAGTACATATTGATTAACAACCCATAGTCTAGCTTGGAGAACACTAGGATCCTTTCATTACATGTTGTCCTAGTAATCACTATCAAATTGGCTTCTTTACCCTGGTAGAGCCAATTCTGCACAATGTTCTATCGAGAGGGATCAAGACTTTCAGTTCGTATCAAAGAAAATGTTTAGCGACCACTAAGCTCCATTACTAGTTGAAAGGAATAACGTAGCGGCCGTTAGGCTCAATAATTTCTAATTTGTGAATAGCTATATAATAACAAACAATGGTCTAGCTTGGTGACCGCTAGGCTCTATCATTATTGCTTGTCATTTTAATCACTAATTGTTCTACTTTGGATTGATATGGTTTTTCATTGATTGTAATTGTATCATTTTGGGCGGACTTTACATGGCAGCCCCAATTGTTGCACTACATATATATCTCATGTAAGATATATATTTATAAATTGGAATCCATATATAATCCTAAGAGTAAGTGATATTTTTTGTAGCTTTGATAAGATAAATCATTGTAACATATAATTCACATTGGTTCTTATAAAAGAAAATATATAACAACCACTAAGCTACTTTATTTATTGATTGAAATGACATAAGGTTATTAGGCACAACATTTACTTAATTTGGAAATAGCCATATAATAACAAATCGTGATATAGCCTAGCGGCTGCTAGCTACATTCCAATACCTCTTGTCATTGCAAACACTATCTTTACAGACTTTGAGGCGCTAATATTTTTGTTGTTTTAATGCAAAAAAAACACCATTTGGGATTTTAAATTTTCATGCCACGTGTCTTCTTTTTACTGGTAGCTATTTATATTATAATATCGCGGTTTCATATAGTTTCAAATATTTTATATTTGTTTCTTTACATTTAAATTTCATAATAAATGTGTCAATTATAATGTTTTCTAACTATTAGGTTCAAAACATGCCATGTGGCACAGAATAATTGGATAATTATTTTTCATTTGCACACTACATCTAACATTGTATAGGTCGATTTTGATAAAAATAAAAATAAATGTGCCTATACATTCGTACACTTTATTTCATTTGTTTTATTATAATATTATATATTTTTATTACATTTCTACTATTTTAAGCTATAACCACATGTCAACTTTGTTTTATTGTTCTATTTATATTATAATATCACGGTTTCATATTATACTCGTTTCTTTACATTTTAATTTCATAATAAATGTGTAAATTATAATGTTTTCTAACTATCAAGTTCAAACTTACCACGTGGCACAAAGTAATTGGAGAATTATATTTCATTAGCACACTACATCTAACATTATCTAGGTCGATTTTTGATAAAATAAAATAAAATAAATGTGCCTCTAAATTGACATAATTTATTTCTACTATTTTATTATAATATTATAAGTTTTATTATGTTTCAACTATTTTAAGCTATAACCAATAACAAAAGGCGTTGTTTTCAATATTGTTTATTTTTTTGATATCCCACACCTTTTCTCAATGAGTGGTAAATTCAAAATTCGAATTGCAAATTCCCCAACTTTTTGAGAATTTGATATTTCAATATTAACACAAATTCTCCCGCTCTAATTTCCATATCCCACACTTTCTTTATTTTCAAAATTTATAACATGGACTGTGCCGGAAAATAATATTAAATACCCCAGAAGAACTAATTTTTAGGGTTTTTATTTTTTTGGTCTTGCAGAACGGCTCATGAAATCATAGAACAATACAAGCAAGCCGAAGATTGCAAGGCCAAATGCAAGAATCCCGGTCATTTTGGCCAGGAATAATCAAACAGTAATTATAATCTCGTTCTTGGATTAACAAAAGGGAATAATCGGGCGAGAATAAAAAGGGTGTAGATGCACTAGGGAATCAATAGGGGTTGCAGAAAAATAGTGTAGATAGTTAGTTTGATGTAGAAGACAATGGTTGTAATGACATCACTAAGCATGAAATAATATCATATCTAAATCAGGTATTTATCAAAAACGTATACTATACTAAATGTGCACCTTTTTTATTGTGGGCTTGTTGAGTCATCTTATCTTCAACCAAATCCTGTCTTTTCCACTTCAATCCAACCTTGCTTTGCCCTACAAAAATGCACTCCACAGCCCAACTCTGCTTATTAGTTCCTTCTAATTGTTTTGTCAAACCGTCATGTGCTTGCTAGCTCCTATATTTTTGACGTTAGTCCAAGCTTGTTTTGCCCAAAAAAATGCGCTTCGACCCGACTCTACTCACACGGTTCCTTCTTATCCTTTTGTCACACCGCCTTGTTCTTCAAGAAAATAAGGAATATGTTGTGCCCCAATTGAAGAAAATTTAATCCCTTTTTAGATTTGGTTTTTATTTCATTTTAACGCTTTCAAGTTTCCACCGATCTATGCCCCCTCTGGATTGTTTTTTCCTGATAATGATGGCCAATCACATAATAACTAGTTTTTAAAATTGTAATGTTTAGCGAGACTCAAAATATTGTGTTGGTATTATGATGATAGAAACAACTTTGAGATAATTATTTCATTGTACATTGTTTATATGGTTTCCGCGTTGACTTTGTGAGAAGATATTCGAGGTTAACAAAATGGTTTAAAACTATAAAATCATATTAAGTTTTCAATTGTGAGATAATTTTTTGTGTAATGGACGGTAAACATAATATATATATATATATATACACCTAAATTTAATATATTAAATATTATAATCACTATGTATTTAAATTTATAGTTTAAAACATATCCTTTAAAGATCTAGATAGACATATCTTTACTGAGACATGACCATATAATTATTTTAAAATAATATTATCAAGTAGGCCACATATTATTGGTAGAAGATAGAGTGTTGTCATATATATTAATTCATTAGGGTTTCTATGGAAGGCCACAATATTATTAGTCTCTATCGAAGGCCACAAACTAATATGTTGAACATTAGGGTTGCTAGCAATCAACACATTAATGAATTATATTCTTAGTGTAGCATCCACTAGGTTATGCAACAACATATTATTTGGATATTAGTTGTCTCTAGGATTTAACAAAAACAAGAAAGCTAGTGCAAGCTTAGCGGTCGCTAGGGTATAACACAATACCATATTTGTAGCTTAGCGATCGGTACTCAATAACAGATATTTTGAAGTCTAGCGAGTCGTTAGGGTTTCTCAAACTAAAGTAAGGTAGTTTGAAATTATCTCCTACTACGTACTGCCACAACATGATATTTAAAACAATGATTTCGACCAGATTTAACATTTTAAATGAAATTGATTTGAGCTTAACGACCGCTAGCCTTTACAACGATGTAATAATTTAATTTTAGCGCTCGTTAAGATTTAACCCATAATATTTGGAGCATAGCGGTCACAATGATTTAACAGATTAAATGAAGATTCTATGAGGCTAGCGTTTGCTAGAATATGCATACTTGTAATGTTTGCAAGTTATCAGTGATATGATTTAACAAATCAAATTAATAAATTTTGAGCTGCACAACATCTAGGTGCTTTCACAATAGAATATTTTGAGTTTAGATGTCTCGAGTAATTAACAAGACGTAGAATATTTTTTTAGCTTAGTGTCTGCTAGCTTATGGTGCAACATTTTATTTGAAGATATGTTATCGCTAGGATTCAATGAAAAACAAGTAAGATATTGCGAGCTTAATGCTATAAGGTTATGCCTCGAAAACATTTTTGAGCGTAGAGATTGGTTCTCAATAACGAATATCATGAAGTTATACGCCACTACGACATTGCGACATCATAATATTTGGAACATAATGGTCGTTAGGATTTTTAAAAAATAAAGATAGATATTTTGAGTCTCACCGTCCATTAGGTATTGCCACAACATATTATTTGGAGCTTAACGATCATTAGGGTTTCAAAAATAAAGTTAGGTAGTATGAAATTAGTGGCCACTACGTACTGAACAACATAATATTTAAAAAAGATTTAGACAAGATTTTTAGCTTAGCGTTCACTAGCTTAGGTTGTAACATATTATTTGAAGATACGTTATCGTTAGGATTCAATGAAAAATAAGTAAATAATTGTGAGCTTAAGCATTCTAGGATTTAACAAAATAACAAAATATATTTTGAGTCTAACATCCGCTAGGTATTGCCGCAACATATTATTTGTAGCTTAATGGTTGTTGTGATTTCACAAATTAAATTAAGGTGGTATGAAATTAGTGGTCGCTACGTACTGTAATAACATAATATTTTTAAAAAGCTTTCCATAGGATTTACCATTTTAAATGAAATTGATTTGAGATTAGCGGCTGCTAGCCTTTACAACGATGAAATAATTTAAGCTTAGTGTTCATTAGGATTTAACCCATAATATTTGGGGCATAGTGGTCACAAGAATTTAACACATTAAATTAAGATTCTAGGAGGCTAGCGTTTGCTAGAATATTTCAAGCTTAGATGTCTCGAGTATTTAACAAGATGAAAAATGAATTTTTTTAGTTTAGTGTCCGCTATCTTATGTTGCAACATATTATTTGAAGATATGTTGTCATTAGCATTCAACGAAAAAGCAATAAGATATTGCGAGATTAGCGGCCACTAGGTTATGCCTCAAAATCATTTTATGAGCTCAGCGACCGGTTCTCAATAGCAAATATTTTGAACTCTTAGGCCTCTAGGAAACTACCACATCACAATAGTTGGAACATAGCGGTCATTAGGATTTAACAAAATAAAGAATGATATTTTGAGTCTAGCATCCGCTAGGTATTGCAACATATTATTTGTAGGTTAGTGGTTGTTAGGATTTCACAAACTAAATTAAGGTAGTATGAAATTGCAAGCTTAGCGACCCATTAGGTTATGCTTTGCAAAAATACTTTCTAAGCTTAGCGATTGGTAAGTCACTACCACTTATGTAATTTTCTAGCTTTGATGTCACTAGCATTTAATAAGTCAAAAATAATTTTTTTGGATTAGCATTCGCTAGCTTATGTTGCAACAATTTTTTCTAAGATTTGGTGTTGCCATGATTTAGAAAAAAAATGTAAGATATTGCGAGCTTAGTGATCGGTACTCATTTAGGGATATTTGAGCATAATGTGCGCTAGTTTATGCCACATGATATATTTGGATCTTAACGTATTGAAACAACAAATACACATTTAGATGAGTATAGAATTTGGAATATATACATGAACATTCAATCAATTATAAATATTCATCTATTAACATGTCATACATATTACAATGCTTACCCACCTATCTTAGATACTACAATTTATGATTCACTGTGGTTCTTCCTTAACTATGGGCTGCTATTGAACTGAGTCTGTAGGCATAGTTGCTTCCTGGGTTTGTTGCTCTCGTTCGGGACCTGTTTTATCATCTCACTGTCATGCCTCCTCAATAGCTATTTTACAAATATGAGAATATTTGGATATCTTGTTCATGTCAACAATCGGGCTTCTATATAGCACAATGGACTTGTCAAGCAAATCCTTTTGACTACCAATTGCCTTTTTGGCAATTTCCTTCAAAGTCTCTATTTTCTGTATTTTTCCCTTGTTTTGGAAATAATCTCAACAAGATGTGAAGTTTCTCCTTCATTCTCCTCAGTTATTATCCTTTGAAAATTAACCAAGAATTGCTTAAGCGATGTGGCGAAATCTTCATCGAAACCAATTCATGGTTTCCGTTAAATACTTCCATGACCAAAGCTTATGTGAAAACTTGATTTCCTCTAGAAATATTGTCATCAAACTACTATTATCCAAATAACTCTCCTAGTTATTTGAACAACTTGTGTTCATATTTTGGCTCTGAGATCTTCATTGCGGGGTTGCATGCACTTGATCATCTCACGACACATTTCCTTACCTACGGTTCCTCACGCCTTGTGCACTCTGCTTATGCGCCTTCCTTCCTTCCATTTTCCCCTTTCCTCTTTGTTCCATTTTCCCTCACGTGCACCCTCTGTGCATTCGCCTTCCTCTCAACAGGTTCATGCACCTGCGTGCATGCCACAACTTGCTTCAAAATCGGCTAAGTCCTTGACACGTTATGCACCCCTTAAATTACTTGGTAATAATTGCACCTCTCCCATATGTTTCTTCCTTGGGTATTTCTCCCATTTCTCCCGTTCATGCCACCTTTTCATGCACCCTTCCTCTTTTTTCCTTACGTGCCTCATTCTTCCGCACGCCTACCTTTTTGAGCCTTCTTCTACACTCTTTTATGCCACGTGGCATGTGTCAAAATTTGAATGGGTTACATGCAACAAATTAAAGTGCACCATTAGGGCGCTAAATCCTTGCAACAAACTAGTGTGTGACATGTGGCGAAACGAAAAAAAAATCAACGATTGGCCATTTATTCACTAATCCATGCGTGCCATGTCTCTTGCATGCTTAGTTAGGGCTGCAGATCCTCGCGAGTCATAACTTTTGTTCTAGTGCTTGGATCCTTGCGCGCCTAGAATTTTTAGAAATTTGTTGGCGTGGTGTACATGCTTAAGCCATTAAAATTCAAATTTCAGTGGGATTTGGTAGGTGAGGAGTTGGAAAATGTATTTCACACCATTAATATGTGATTCAATTGCTTCAACCACCCATATTTGATCGATCTGCCTTCCTTCCTTCTCCAACATGCCAAACAGACATGGAGAACCACACTTGATAGATTACAGGTGGATTTGTAGGCATTGACGGTTGGTGTTTGAGCTTTTAAGTCAGATTTCCATCCTTCTCTTCTTCTCCTTTCTTTGCTTCATCTATAAATGTAAGAGCTTGGCTCATTGAAAAGTGTTGGACATTTTGCATCCTTTAGTGTTTGTTGAGGATCCTATATCTTTGCATTTTGAGTCGTAGACCTCTAGATTTGGTTCATGCATGTGAATATCAACCTTCAAATGCCATTGTAACCAACTATGCATACCTGGAAGTAATAGAAGCATAATTTTGTTGCTACCTTCTGAAAAGAGTTTGCGAGAATCGAATCGGAAAATAGGCACCACGAAGTAGTTGCACTCTAACGGAATCGTGATAGCTCCAACGTAATTGCAAGAAAACATTGATCAATAATGGAAGAACTTGCTCAACAGAAACAAAGCTTGCATATAGAGGAAAGACATCGGAGTGTCTTAGCATGCTCATAAATGAATAATAAAGGGGTACATATAGGGCGCTGAGTAACCCTAGTGCATGACACACATGAAACCCTAAACCTAACCCATGTGAGATGACCCTCCAATATGAGAGGAGGACACATAGGATACATGGATAACTCACACTAATACCCCCTTCATCAAAGCTAGGGTAGCGGCTATGAGAGACGACCTAAAAAGGAAGACACCCTAAACAACTAAGAAAGATGTGCCAATGGGGCTGACAACTAAAGGCGATAAGGTGCCCATCTACAAACACAATCTTCCTAGAAGAAGAAGAAAAAAAGGACTACATAGCCCAAAGAAGATGAGCGGTGCAGAAGAAATCACCCCAAGAAGAGACCGTAAGTGAAGAAACTTCATCTCAGTGAAGGTCTTGGTGAATAAATCTACTGATACGATCTGATCACCGTATGCTAATGTACTAAATGTCGATGATACCATCATGAATAAGCTCCGTATGAAGTGCATATGGATCTCAATGTGCTTCGTTCATTGATGCTGAACTGGATTTCTGCAAATAGAGATTGTGCTTGTGTTATCACAGTAGATAATAGTAGGCCACCGAAAGTGGATGCCGAACTCTGTCAGAATACCCTATAGCCAAATAGCTTCTGTGTAGCGCGTTAAGCGCTCCTTTGTATTACTCGCCTCTATAGATGATATCACAATTGCATTACTGCTTCTTTGTAGACCAACTAATGAGACTGAACCAAGAGAGAAACTGTAGCGAGACGTAGATTTTTGATGATCTAAGTTACCAACCCAATTAGAATCATGTGAACCCAATGAAGTCAATATGTACCCCTCCATGATAGTGAATGCCATCGGCAAAGCATAGGTGCCACGAACATAATGAAGGGTCCATATAGCTTTGCTTTTAATGCAACTCATGTGGCTCTGCATGAATTTGGACATGATCCCAACAACATACGATAAATCCAAATCAGTGTGAGTCAAGTAAATCAAGCTCCCCACCAACTATCGATAAAGAGTACCATCACCAAGGGCGTAGAGCAATCTAAAACCAACTTAACCCCGAGAAAGAAAAGGAGTAGGAGAAGACTTGTAATCGGACATCTAAAAACGAGCTAGCAAGTCAAGAGCATACTTAGGTTACGAAATCAAGATTCTGATTTAGATTATGAAATCTAGATCCCGAGGAAGTAATGAAGCGAGACCTAAGTCGAGTCATGGAAAACTTGTTGGATAAGGCGATCTTCACGAATCAATAATAGAGGAAGAGAATTTGCTGTGATAAACAAGTCAACAACATATAGAACAAGAATCGGTATGAGTCATCTTGTCGTAGAATATAAACATTTGGATTAGAGTGACACCTAATAAACCACGATGTAAGTAAAAAGGAGTCCATCTTGGCATACCAAGCCCAGGGGCTTGTTTAAGTTCATAAAGAGACTTCTTTAATTTACAAATGAGGGAAAGATCTTAGACATAACCCGAAGGTTGTTCCATATAGATCTCTTCCTCTAGGTCACCATGAAGGAAGGCACTCTTAACGTCCATGGTGTCACTCAGATTTCACCCTGAAATCTGTGACTACCCAATTCGAAATTTTTCGTACTTTTAAAATAATGGGTCATTTGTTGTTTTTATTGCCTGAAAGTTCTTGTATTGCGTCAAGATAATCCCAAAGAGCCATATTAGCCCTTTTCGCCAAATACCCAGATGCCCAAAATTGTTTTATTCTGTCGTCGGGATTTGTCTGCGGGAAATTTGTATTTAATTATTTTGAGCCCCGTATGAGGCTATTTGCGCTCCGTTTCAACTCTGTTATAAGCGGATATGTTATTATTCCTATGTACCAGAAGGATTTTAACTTATTTTAAGTTTTGGGCTTTATTTGTAACTTTTGGCAATTTTTCGTGTTTTTGTGGTGTCCGTTTCGTTTTTCTGTAAAATTTCTCTGGAATAACTCCTTCACGGATAAGCTTTGATTTTTGGCACAGGAGCAATTGGAAAACATACACGCACATTTTCCGGAGGAAGTCATCATCGGAGGTCTGGATCAGGGGAAAAAGCGAAGTTGTGCATGAAAAAAGCCCTTACGGGGATGGGTGCATTTTTGGAAAACAAAGGATTTAAGGCTGCGATGGGAAAAATATAAGCCGCGAGGCGGGAGGAATTGTATACACACTGCACGAGGTACTTTTTCCCGTGTTATAAAAGTCACTTAAGCTGCAGTGGGAAAAATAGAGGCTGCAGGCAGGTGGGAATTTATTGCCTGCCTTGCAGGGTAAAAATTCCCATGATATAATAAAAGGAAAGTGACTTAAGTGAAATCATGGGATTTTAGTGCCTGCCTTGCAGGGTAAAGAATCCCATTGTCAAAGTCAAATCACTTAAGTGGATCACGGGATTTTGGTGCCTGCCTGGCAGGGTAAAGAATCCCATTATGGAAAAATTCTTAAAAATAGAATTACATGTGCAAAAAAGTGCGCCCCCTTTGATGAGAGATTAAAATGATTAAATTGATTATTTTTAATAATCTTTCTTCCTTTAAAAAGTGCGCCCAAGCTTGAGGAGGTCAAAAAGCATAGAAGGAATGAATACGATTGCGAGAGAGTAACTTTGAGTATTTTGGCCGAGAGATCAACAAGTGTAGAGAGATGTATTGGTTGCGAGAACAAATTGTGCCGATGGATCGGTCGAGAAGGGGAAGCGGTAGAGTTTGCGGTATCTTTAGTTTAGAGATCTGCGAGAGTTTTGGCTTTGAAAAGGATGCGGTGCGCTTGAGAGTAGAACATCAGATTTGCTTAGACAATATCATTTCTTTCTTTCACCGAGGAAAGAGTGGATGGAGGTGTTACTTCATACGTGCGGATTGTTTCTAACGAAGTGCATGATTCCTGAAGGTTCTCTTCGATGGTGCAAAGAGGATTGATAAAGCTACCAAGCCTTTCACGGTGAACTCTATCGGTAGGGTGGTGACACTGCGCAGGCGGACATTGCGAGATTTGGGCCAAGTTTGGAAGAGGTGGAAGCATGCGTGAGAAAGTGTTGAATGAAGGATTGCTGCGGTCGGGACGAAAAGGAAGCGATGAGCTAAAACAGATGGAAAGATGCTGAATTATGTGTTCGACAAGTATATCAGATATCAGAACAAGAAGAAGATGTAGATGTTACAGCTGGCATGACTTCTTCTATTTCTTTCTTCTTCTACTTTCTATGTTCCCGGATGAAATTGTAAACTTCTAAGTTATTGGTTTTGCAACCATTACTTGAAGTCATGTGGAACCTTTCTATTAGTTAAGTGATACATGTGTCACTTAAGAAGAAGTTAGTTGAGGATGATTGCCAAATGTCATCTTTACTTGTTGTTCATACTTTAGTTCAGTTTGAGTCTTCTATTTGTACTTTCCCTCCTACATTCTATAAGTAGGAGAAGAACCTACGGGTTAATGATCGATCAGAATTTGTAAGAAGCAATCTTGTGTTCTAGACTTTGTGCTGAACCCCTGAGAGCCACTTGTTGCAGAGGAATACAAAGAAGCAGGTTTCCGGAGAACTTTGTGTCACGGCGTACTGTGTTTCTTGCTTTTAAATCGAGATTTTAAAAGTAAACTTTGTGTTATTTTAGATCTGGATCTAGAAGCGCCTTTGCTTTATAATTGTGTGTTTCAAATCTATTAAGTTTCTTCTATGTGCATGCAATTAGCTCTCTATCTACTAATTGGGATGCACATCTTCCTTCTTCTTCTGTAATACCTTGACTTTCTTCTTCTATAATTTTTTCTTTCTTAAGCAATGCTTACTTGGCTTTGTAGAACTTCTTAGTTATGGTTCATGAACTAAGTGGTTAAAGTAAAACCCCGATAGATAAAAACACATTTATATTGACAAATCGACACACGGGAGCCTCACCGGTTAAATGAGGGAGATTTATCTCATGATTTGCTAGGTTTGATCTTTATCGCGAAAATCTAGCCAACAATCCATTTGATAGACTTTCCATCATTTCATTCTTGCGATGGCAATGGCTAGGTCGAGTTGAATAGAAGTCATCTTCACAACCGGAGAAAAGGTTTAAGTATAATCAACCCCAACTATTTTGAAGAAACCCTTAGCTACTAATCGCGCTTTAAACTTTTCGACGTCTCCATTTACTCCATACTTTGTTGAACACCCACTTGCACTGAACGCTTTTTCTTCCTTTTGGAAGAGTGGTGAGATCCCAAGTATCATTCTTCATGAGAGAGGAATAATCCTCATCCATGGTAGAATCCCACTCAGGAATACCGAAGCCTCCCAGGAAATACTATGGATTAGAAGCGGGGCGAAGAAAGAGTGGGGTCAACAAAATCTCGAGTGAGTACGTCTCATATTCGAAGTATCTCCAACTAAATCTCTAGCACTTTGCAAAGTTTTCCTGGCCCAAAGGGGACCAGGAGGATCAGGATCAGAGTCGGAAGATTCTTCACTTGAGTGAGAAAGGACATAGTCCTTGTCATCACTATTGTAAGAATCAGAAGACTCAAAGGTTTGATGGTTGGGAGGATCTAGAAGAGGAGCACACTCAATAGTATCATCATCTGAATCAGCTGAGTGAAGAAACTCAATAGGTGGAGAAGTAGAAGTCAAAGAAGACTCATCGAACTTAACACTTCTCTCAATATACATCTCATGAGAAGTAGGATTCATCAATCGATATCCCTTCACGCCATTAGGATACCCTACAAAGATATAAGGTTTGGATTGTGGTTCCAGGTCTTACGTTTCTTCTTGGGAATCCAAGCCATAGCCTTGGATCCAAAGACTCGAAAGTGCTCAACATCAGGCTTGCGTCCAAACTAGGCTTCAAAGGGTGTCATCCCTCTTACTACCTTATGTGGAACACGATTCTGAATGTAATTTGCACAATTCACTACTTCGCCTAATACTACGGAGGAAGAGACTTTGAGTGAATCATACAAGTGGCCATCTCCTTAAGAGTATGGTTCTTTCTTTCTATGACTCCATTATGTGAAGGGCTATAAGCAACTATATGCTGCAAAGAGATCCCTTCAAAAGTATAGAAATCCATGAACCTATTGTTTACATATTCACCTCCATTGTTGGTTCGAAGAACCTTGATAGACCGTTCTGCCTGTTTCTCAGCAAGAGCCTTAAAGTCCTGAAAATGTTCAAAGACTTCAAACTTAAGCTTAAGACAATATACTCAAGTATATCGTGAATAGTCATCAATGAAGGTTAATATATAAAGAGCTCTAGTAAACAAAGGAGAAGGAAATGGTCCAAAAACATCGCTGTGAACAAGATCCAAAGGACGAGTGGCTCTCCAGGCTTTTCCTTTGTCAAAGTTCTTTTCAGGATGCTTTCTAAGGGTACAACCCTCACATAGACCCTTAGAAAACTTGACGCAGGCAACCCATTGACCATTTCGTTTTGGCTCAATTGTTCAAGGTAGTGATAATTTAGATGTTCGAAACGCTCATGCCATAGCTTACTAACCTCATTTGCATGAGTGAGCAAGGTAGTGGGTGTAGAATTAGAAGTAAAGTGGGAAAAGGTATATAACCGTGAACGGTGATCAACCTTTCCCTCAGCCACTATAGTGTCATTGTTAAGCTCACGAATAATCACCGAGTTAGGACCAAATTCCACTCGCATTCCTTCACCAAGGTGAGTAATTTGGTAAACCGATAGGAGATTGGTAGAGAGATCAGGAACACTCAACACTTGGTTAAATGTTCCCCCATCCATCTCTACTGATCCACTACAGACCGACACTTTGTCATGTCATTACCCATCATGATTTGGGACATTCCACAAGGTTCGATGTTGGAAAACTCAACATGTGAAGAACCCATGTGGTGCGAGGCACCAGAATCTATAATCCATGTCGATGAAGGAGCAACTCTGGCTACAAGGGCCTTTCCTTTCTTCTTATCATTTTTAGCACCTTTTACAGCAGAAGACTCGGCCTTCGGAGCACTTTGTTTTATGGATTCAAGAACACTTATTTTATTCTTCTTAAGTAAATGAGATAAGTGATCAATCTGTTTCTAAAAAAGTGTTGCTCGTCGTGACCAGGACTTCTTTGCACATAGGAACACGAATACTTGTTTTTCTGTGCCTTAGGCTCAAAAGTCAAAGTGTTTGTGTCATTTTTAGGTTTGGTCTTGGTTTCTTTCTTAGGTTGATCCTTTGTTTCTTTCTTCTTTTCAGTCTTCTTTCCCTTGCTAGTACTTGCTACAAGGGCATGTGACTTGGACTTGAGAGACCCCATTTGAATGAGTTTGTCTTGTTCTCGAATGAGTTGGGACGAAAAATAGTCAAAGGAGGGCATAGTCTAAGTATCGCCCAAAGCAAATTTTGTAGCGTAGAAAGTTGACACGAAGACAAAATATTTGAGACCTAGCTTAGAGAGAATCAACAAGATCAATTGAGAATCTTTCTTCTCTACTTGACATCCTTTTAACAACAATCTAATGTGGAAATTTTTTGAGAAGAAAGCTTGTAGGTTTTCAAAGTCACTAGGATTTAACCCTAGTAGTTCATTTTCCAACTCATGCGATTTCATGTCATCTAGTTGTCCAAACATCGCATCCAGCGTTTTCCACGCAGATTTAGGTGTTTTGGATGTCTCAATATGGAAAAACAAGTCAAGAGAAATAGACATGCAAAGAAGACCTAAAGCTTCATCACTATGGTTTAACCACTTAGATTTTTCAGGTTCGTCATCTAGTTCAGTCTCAGTTCCCATGGTGATACGAATAACCCTTTACCCCTTAGTTTCATTATTATTTTTGATCTCCATTCAAAAAAGTTGAACGATGTAAGCAAAGGAATTGAAAGAGCATCCATAGTGAGAGAGAGAGAAAGAAATGCAGAAAAGAAACACAACCACCCAGAACAATAACAACCCCCTGCTTTTGACACTTTATATTTTAGTGTGTTGATTACAATCGGATCCGTAAATGCGTGTGGTTGGAAACACTTGGTAACTCGTCTTGCAATCAACGTAATAACGTGCAAGAGAGGAGACCACAATAGTGTTTCGTGGAATGCAACAAACATGACACTATAAATAAGCACAAGCAAAAAATAAGAAAGGAGGCGAAAGCCAACCCTGGTGGTGAGAAAAAACATTTCACATCGTAAAAGGAAACCCCTTTGCTACTGATTTGCGGCGGACGTGCTCACTAGTCGCAAGTAATAATAAGGGTGTAATATAAGGTTTTAAATGAACTCAAGGAGTTCAAAGAATCTTCAGAATTCCAGAAAAGATCTCGGAAGGAAAAAAGGTGCTCAGAGTGATGCTGCACACAGAAGGCACGACCTATGAAAAGAATGTAGGTTTTGGAGGGCGGCATCCAACGCGGCACGTGGGAGGCATGTGGTTTGTTTTACAGAGTGTTGTTACGTGGGGAAGGGCGGTTGGTTGGGAGCAGCAACAAAAATGGATCCTACTCAATAAAAACCCTTCGAGTAGAAGTGAGGGCACGGTAAAAATGAACTCCCACGCAAAAAAACTCCCATGCAAAAGATGCCACAGCAAACACCATAGCTCGAATCCACATTTCAAACAATGCACGAGCCCACGAGATCAGGAAAAAGCCAAAAAAAAACGTGAACAACAACCCAATCAGTGAGCCAGAGATCCACCAACATAGGCCAGAGAGGAGAGAAGGCTCGGGACAGAGTCCAAACCCCAAAAATTTTAGTTTGAATCTACAAAAAAACATAGAGAAAACCAAAAATAGAGATCTAAAAAAATTCCAGTTAAATAAAAATATTAAAAAACCTAAAAATTCTCTGTTTGGATTTAGCCATTTGCAATTTAGCTAAAAATGGCGGCAAAAACCCTTGATTGCTCAAGGTATGATGAAAACCTGCACATGCACAAAAAAGGCACAAAAACCGACACAACTTTCCGAGAAAGCTTGTTAGAGAGATTAGCAAAATAATTCTAGAAAATAGTGATCGAAAAACTTGCATGCAGAGTAAAAGAATGAAACCAAGAAAGAGTAATCGCAACTAAAAATAACAAGTGCACGTTTACCCGATCTCAACTCTGATACCATGAAAAGAGTTTGCGAGAATCAAATTAGAAACAAGGCACCATGAAGTAGTTGCACTCCAACGGAATCGTGATAGCTCCAACATAATTGTAAGAAAAAATTGATCAGTAATGGAAGAACTTGCTCAATAGAAACAAAGCTTGCATATAGAGGAAAGACAGCGGAGTGTCTTGGCATGCTCATAAATGAATAGTAAAGGGGTACATATAGGGTGCTGAGTAACCCTAGTGCATGCCACACATGAAACCCTAAACCTAACCCATGTGAGATGACCCTCCAATATGAGAGGAGGACACATAGGATACATAGGATAACTCACACTAAAACCTTACTGTCTTAACATGTTTTATTTATTCTTTCTCACCTTTTCTTACATTGTATGCTTTACTGTGTGACCTTTAAATTCCTTACATCGCCATTTTCTAGTTGTGTTTCATGAAATTGATGATGTAAATGCTTGTTGGTTTGAGCTATGCATGCCTAGCCTTCACTCATGCTTTCTCTTTCACTTTCACTTAGAACAGATAGTGTTCATCCCTATTTTTATGGTGTTATTACCTCCCTTAGTTCAATTTTCCATTATGTTATCCTTTTATCCCTGGTCCCTTGGCATGTTAGCTTAGTTTTCCCTTTCACATTAGGTGTAGCAATAACGATAGAAATAGGTAGAGGAACCACCTTCTCCATAGATTTTCTCAACCGGTAAGGTCCCATAACTTGGAGACTGTTCCATTGTTGTCTTAAACAACTCGATTCTTTCAAATCTGAGACACAGGGTGCATGTTTGAAAACCAACAATTTCTTGCATGCACAGTGGGACAAGCGGTGAAAGCTTAGATTTCAATATTTCTAAGTTTGGTGTGTGAATTAGCAATTTTCAACCTTTATAGGCTTGTTTCAACACATCTGGTGACTCCCAATACTCAGATCTACTATTTTACAATGACTAGAGCACTGTTATGAGAAGAGTACACACTAGGCAGTGCTATAACCGAAGGTTATTTTTAATATCTCTAGCAGAAGCACATGTAATAGAGCTCGTGCATGTATCCACATCTCTCGGTGCCTTGCGCACATTTCACTCCTCCTCATGCAATAGACAAGTGCATCCTACCATGGAGCTTCAACCCCCTCCTCCTATGAGGAAATTTGCTAGCTTCACTGGTGGAAGCCCTCTCAATCTCAATACACAACATTATATGCCAACAGCTACACTCAAGAGCATTCCATACTTCATGGGAGAAAATCAAGTCACCATTTTTGAACACATTCAAGATGTGGTTAATGCATTCTCTGTTTATCTGATCATGCATGATGATGTAGCAATTAGATTACTTGCATGACTTCATTCAAAGGTAAATCATTCCAATGGTACCATGGCATGAGACTTGCATCCATTACAACTTGGGATGAGATTGGAACAACTATATGTAACTATTTTGAAGACAAGTTAGATCATCTATCACTTTGGCTGCGTAATTGACTACAACAAAGCGTGCACCCACCGAAAGCGGATGACCGATTTCAACATCGATTCCAAAAGACTTGGGAAAAAATCCCTCAAGTGGTAAGGCCTATAGCCCAACATGCTTTCCTATATTATCTAAGGGCTTTGAATAGTGACATTTTAGTCATGATTCAATCCATGAGAGGTAAAACCTTACTCGCTCCATATAACATTGTCATAAGGACAAAAATAGTCTCATCCAGTCGGCTAAGTTGGCTCCTAAACCTCTTGTGCCCTTATTTCTAGAGATGTCTCCAATGCCCTAGCCTTTTATTACCCCTGTTCCATTGCGGAGCGTGCAAATTGTTGCATCTACATCCTACTCTCCCACATAGTAGAAGGAAGATGATGAAATGAAGGACCTGATTAGGAACTTGTCCAATAAGGTCATTTCCTTAGAAAAAATAGGCGCACAACTAAAACATCTAGACATGACGGAATTAGTATGGAAATAAGAGATATGGGTAGAATCAACAAAATGATAGATTCCACACTAATGCACACTTTCCCTTGCAAGTGATTCCTCCTACATAACCTCTCCCAGCGCCCAACACAAGCCAAGAAATTGTTCTAGTTCATAACAACATGGTGCGAGAATCGAATGGTGCTTCCCTTAACATGCCTCACGGTCAATATCATTGAACTAATATTGCACGTGGGCAAACCTATATGATCCAAAATGTTTCTAACTATGAGCCTTCCATTAACATAACCGAGCACGAAAACTAAGAAAGGACATAAGTTCTTCTAGAATCCAACTTGATATTATTTGGCATCGACGATTTTTGTGTAATCATGCGGGTTGCAAATGAGGCAAACAGACCATGCACCCAAGTTGCAGACAACACAAGATATAAGAAGAGAATTCTTGAATCTGACACGCAAATTTCCATTCCAAAGTGGCGCACAAGTTTCCATTCTAGTGACCTGAGCCGATCCAAAAAAAAGGAAGTAGCTAAGGCATCCAACAATAAAAGTGCTCAAGTTATTACATATGAGGCTTCGTGAAATGATCCTTCTGAAGCAACACGTGCCCCTCCTTTGGTAGGTCAAACCTCTATTGTAGCTAAGGCCCCTGCCTCTGCGCCTGAACAGAAGAAAAAGGATGCTATTGTGCCTCAAATTCACAAGTCAATGGGCCTTCCATTCAACATTGTGGACCAGATGAAGAAGAGAAACATAACTGTCACAATGTGGGATGCCCTGACCATTCTATCTTAGTGTAACTTGTTGCATGAAGCACGGCGCAACTTCCACACGCTAATTCAATTTGTTAAAAACTTCACACTTATGTCAATATCTACTAAGAAGAGGAGAAAAAAGTAAGGTCATTAAAATCCCACCCTTTTATATGTCCTTGATCATAAGTAAACACCTTGTCCATAACTACATGATTAACTCAGGCATTATTACTTTTGTTATGCCTAAGAAAATTACTGATGTCTTAGGTCTTAAGTATAGCCCCTTGACAAAAGGAATCTTACAACCTGATAGTTTCACTGTTACCACCTTAGGAATCATCAAGGATCTTGAGTTAACCCTCTATGGATGTCAAAGCCTCACAATAACTCAAGATGTGTCAATCATTGATCTACCCCCTCTATTTTCCCTATGTTTGTCAAGATATTTCATTGCTAAAGTGGGTGGTTACTTATCTTATGTTTGGTCCCATATGTTACTCAAGACAAGGTACAGGTGCCGGTTTACCATACAAGTTGAGCCAATATTTTACCATCATATAGAGTTATATGTCCCATCCCTCTCTAACCCAACTATTTAATCCAAGAAGAACAAGTTTCAGTTTCTGAAGAGTAGCCTCTCGTGCCTCCTATTCCAAAATTAGTCTTGGATGAATGGGGAGAGAGACACCATAGATTTGATCCATATCTGAGGAGCTAGAAGCTTATGAAACCGGGATTGGTACCTCTTTGCATCCTTGAAGAAGAAGGCTGTCTTTGCCGCATGTGCTCAAGTAAAGTGAAGAGAACCCTGGTTTGTGGAAGTTATACTTTGATGGATCCAGAAGTAGAAATGACACATGCATAAGTGTTGTTCTCATTTCCCCTAAGGGTGAGAAATTATTTTTTGTGCACGGGTTGTAGTTCGCATGCTCGATAATGTGGCAACATACTGAGTCTTTGGTGCGTGGTCTCCTTATCGTTGAAAATAAGAGGGTTAGGGCATTACAAATCTTTGGGGACATAAAATTGGTTATCCACCAGGTCACCAACAAGTGCACTACAAAGAATAAGATTCTCAAATATTATAAACACAGAGTTTGGGACCTCCTTGAGATATTTTATGATTTAAACCCGTAGGTGGTGCCATGCAAAATGAACAAGGAAACTGATCAGATGGTCACACTTGGTTCATAGTTCTCCCATGTTGAGGACTTTGTCAAAGGGAACACTCAACACATCAAGATGGTGATTAGGCCATCCATTCAAGATAACAACACCATCTGGAAAGTGTTCGACATCGATGCGCATATCATTCAGTTTATTCATAATGAAGTTGAGTTCTCATCAAGCATATAAGCTGACTTACATGACAACTATGGTGACTAAGTAATACAATTAAAGAAAAACAAGTTGCTTAAAGGGCTAGTCACCTTAGAGAAATTTTTAGCCCTAATGATGAGTTTAAGGGTGAAGAAAAGTATATGCGTCTTTGTGTAAGAAGAAGCTGCTCCCTAGTCATTATTGTGCGCGGAAAGGAGTTCTTTGCTCATTAAAGCTTGCGCACATGATGAAAATCAGGCCTTCATATCTCTTTGTCAAAAATACAATGTGACATATTTTCATGGGAGTATAAAGACCTCAAAGGTTTTGATCCAAGTGTTGCTCAACACTCTATTGATTATGATCCTAGTATTAAGCCCATCGACAAAAGTAATGACCAGTCCATCCAAAGATAGAGTCCCTCACGAGGAAAGAATTGTTTAAAATCATTGAGGCAAAGATAATTTTTCTTATCAAATACTCTACGGCTCACAAATCTTGTTCCAGTGTCTAAGAAGAATGGTGAAAGCAGACTTTGTGTCGATTTTAGAGATTTGAACAAGGCATCTCTAAAGGATCATTATCCTTTGCTTTCTATGGAGCATATTCTACGAGAATGTGGTGACAAGCGAGAGGTTCTTAATGTTGGATGGATACTTAAGCTTCAATAAAATCCTAGTCAAGGAAGAGGATCAATACAAAACAACATTTACAACCAAATGGGTAACATATGCCTATCAAAATATGCCCTTTGGTGCATCAAATGCAGTGTAACATTTCAACATGTGATGGATATTTCCTTCAAAGGTTACATCAACGAGTTCATCTTGGTTTACCTTGATGACATCATAATCTTCGCAAAGCAAAGTGCGGATCACATGATGCTTCTAGAGAAAGTCTTTGAGAGATGCAAAAATATGGGGTATCTCTCAACCCCAAAAAGTACAATTTTGGGGTGGCACATGGCAAGCTTTTGGGCCATGTAGTTTCAAAGGATGGCATATTAATCGATCCTAAGCACGTTTTAGCCATCATGTCTCGTTATTGTCGGTGCATAAAAAGGACTTGTAGTCCTTTCTTGGAAAAATCAAGCTGTGTTAGGAGATTCATCCCTAACTTTGTAACACAATGTATGTGAGTTTCCTTCTAGTGGGTCACACACATGAAGACATAGATGGGACATTCAGCTGATTATTAACAACATTGTGCAAATTGGATACATTCTCTTTGCCATAAATAATGGACACATACAAAACATGCCAAGAGGAGTCCAAAACATTCACTCAGTACCTTAGCAAGGAAGTCTACAACTTTAATGTCTTTGTGGAACCAAACCTACTAGATGGTAACCATAAGATCATGGGTATCGATAAACAAAAGATGTTTAAATTCCATGTTGAAGATAACATTCCTGTCATGAAGTTCAAAGCATCAATCATGGAGTCCAATTGGTCACACTCAATTAAGATCTGGAAAACAATGGATGAGAAACCTTTCTTTCCTGAAGGGGATCCTCCATTGACACCGTGCGTACCAAAAATGTAGGTACTTTTCTACCAAAAAGAGGTTACGAAAACCCCAATGATGATTCAGGTCTCTTCGCGAGGTGTTCGGAATCCAGAAAATCTCACCAAGTGTATGTTTGCATCCCAAATGCTTTATCCAAGCTTCGTGTGCTTTTTTCTGTCCTCTGCCCCCTTTTTTCTTTGCATTTTGGTCTTAAGTGATAGGACCACCACCGGGACAAAGGTGACGGTCCATGTAATCGCCTCCTTGTGCGGGGCGGCGGTCTTGTGCGTGTTTTCTAGAATGTTCTGATGATCGCGTCAAACGTAAAAATTCAAGTTTCACCCACATTCCTCAACCACTTTGGCTTGCATTTATGTTTTGGCCACCTAGTAAATAGTGTTTTCCCTTTGTTTATAATAAAAGAGATCAATTCCAAGTTACCCTCTGGTAAATCCAAATGCTATAAATAGCCAACTTGTTTTCAAACAAATGGCCCCTCTCCTTCTGTGTTTGATTATTCAGTTTGCTTGAAATTCTTGCATAAGTTTCAATAGTTTCATATTTTGCATGAGTTATCAGTCTCTCATTTCTGTATTAGTGATCATTTGATCTTCTTGCTTTCATCTTACTTCATTGTTGTCCCATACAATCAGTTTAGCATAAGATAGTTTCATTTTTAGATTAGAATCCATTTAGAGTTATAGGTTTTGTTTGTCACAAGAGGTAGTTTCCAGAATTCTTGGTGTATTTGTGTTGTATTCCCGCAATAAATCCTGCTAGGAATTACATAGTCAAGCTCTGTTCACTTGCACTATCCCTCTCTTACTTGCATTGTATTCAGTTTATATCCAAAGCTGCCATTGTTCAAGTATCTTCTTCTGTTGACGCTATCATATACACACTTTTCTGGATTCACGAGAACACGAAGGAACACAGAGATCACACTGAGGGGACAAAGTCACACACAACTAGATTTACCACTATTATGTAAACTCCAGGTTTGAGCTATCAAAGTTGTAGTTAAAATATATCAAATAGAGTAGTAAATTATTTCATTTCAGTTAAAGCTTGCTTTCGATATTGCCAGGGAAGTTGTGGGGAATGATAGTTTCTAAGAAACTATGATTCATTCTTCACTTCTGAGGTAGGATTAGAAGTCTTTTCGATTAAACTAGTTGGTTATTTAAATATTTAGGATAAACTCACAACTGCATAGGTAAATAGCTATACTAGGCTACCTTGCTTGTTTTGATTCTATTATTAGATTAATTGTCCATCTTCTGAATATATTAGAATAAATTGCTCTTTTAATTTCGTTAAAATACTTCATCAAAAATACAAAAATAAAAGAATATATGCATAGTGTAGATAAATCTTTCATAATTAGTTTATTCATTTCAGTTAAAATTGAATCATCTTTGTATGACAATCATGGGACCTAAAGAGCCCAAAGAATACGTGTTTGAACCGATAGTGCCTCAACCAAATTTCCCAACAACACTAGTTAATATAGATCAAGACCTTAGGATTCGGGGTTTTGAACAACAATAAACCTACAAGCAATTAGTGAATAATTGAAAGAGTTGAATATTGAAGATGATAAGGTATACACATTCTAGTCAAATCAACCCAAGTACTGGACTACCTTGATAGGATATCCACATGACTATACAAGAACTCGAAGAGAGAACAAATATTTGGTTGCGATCGTTTAGTTCCACAACCCAACATAGGAGACCTCATCGACATAGTTCTTGGCTTACATATTCAAGTTGCTTGAACACCCATAAGGTATTCTCCGAGAACACTATACAACTTCTAATTCTAAACATAGAGGATGAAAAGGCTTATGACTATTGGATAGTCGGGTGAAGATATTGACTCCTCATATGACCATAGGAGGTCCGCCACAACCACAAAATTACGGTTGTGATCCACGGGTCCCATAACCCAATGGGCCTACTAAATCAATCGAACATTGACACTAGTTTACGTACACTAATATTCGATCCTCACTCACCACTTCAGTAGGGATTTTGGACTAGACCAAAGAATCGTCCATAAAGCTCAAGGATCCACTACACCTCTCATCACCATTTTCCATGACCTTGTCTGGAAATATACACGAAACACCTACAGGTCATTTTCCACGTATCCAACAACCAATAAATAGGATCTCAACAGAGCTCGACATTGATTGGAGCCTCTCGAGTAGCTATTATATCCGAACGATCCATTACACCAATTTAGGTTAGGAGAGCCTTCTTTTCCTTAGATTCACAGATTCCATTATTGTGTGTTGAGGATATAAGATTGCCCAACTAGTTTGTCTATATCCACATATATTCCATTCTCACCAACTTGTGCGGCACGACCTCGGGAGGTCGGGTATGAAGAAGAGCTGCTTGTAGATTCTCATGCTCGCATGTCACTTTTCTATCGTACAAAATTGGTGAACCCAACGTGAAACAAACAATTGTTCCCCTTTTATTTTCATTTCTTTCATCCACCTTCGCTCTTTCCCATTATACTATGGGTATTCATATACCCCCCGAATATGTCGGGATATAACGCATATGGCGAGGCTCTCTCGGGTCTCGAAACAAATTATGGTTAGACAAATGACAACCATCACCCTCGATTTCTACATGGGTTGACAACTATTCAAGTAATTACTTATCATAAGAAACTCCCCCTCAAAGAACTAGCTCTAGTTTTTCGTTCCAAATTGAGGAGTTGGATCAGCTTACACAAACGCAACAACCAAAGCCCTCAGGCTCTAACAATATGACATTTACTAGAGAATCCATTTCATCTCCTCAGGTTTTTTAGGACCACAAATCAGTAGACAATCAGATCCACTCCTATTTTTGGATGAGGAGTATTTAACGCTGCTACATTAGAAGAAAACAATGTTTCCAAAACATGTACCCACCTATAGGGAGTTTGTAAACACAACCCGATACCCTACTCCAAGAAAACACCTCCATTCCTCCACCTATGGGAAAAACTCTTGGTGAAGCTTAACAGGGTAATGATCAATTCATAGCAGGGTATCATACCCCTTTACAACCTCAAGGTGTACAACAAACACCATTAAGGCAAAACACTGTGTCTTCACCAATCGAGGTGATCTTAGCCTTAGTTTAGAAAGTTAGGGGATTGGAACTTGATCAAGCAAATCAAAATTCATATTTTGGGCAAGCAGGAATCCCCAACCCTCCGCATCATCCCAGCCTAGGTTGACCTCCTTACAGGAACATGCATGTTAGGCATGCCTCCTCAACATTCATATAACTATCCATAACAAACACCAACTAGGACCGCATTTTCAAATGCCGCTCCAGTTGAAAATATGATACCTCCTGGTTTAGCACCAAACAATCCATACCAGAGAAATGCTCCTCCCTACTTAAACATTTATTCAAAATCACCACAAGGAGACATGTTCTCCTCTCTCGGGATGTTCACTCAACCATAGGGATTTCCTTATGTCCTTGCAAATACATATGCCATGCCATATCAACAACCCATGCCACCCCCACCCCCTCAGAAGGCACCATCAATGGTCAAAGCCTATGTTGTTAGGGAATAAGAGATAAAATATGCGGAATAATCCCTTACAGAATCGCAACAGTAGAAACTAATATGCAAAAAATATTACAGATCTCAAATAAAAGTGTAGAATAAATAACACAACACAAAGAGACAAGATTTAATGTGGTTCACCCAATTTGGGCTACGTCCACCAAGAATCACTTGCTCAAATTTTATTACAAGCCTCCACTCTCTCAATACAATACCCAGATCCGTTTGGAGCTATGCTCAACAAACTCTACAGAATTCACACTCGAATTCAAAGCACATATGCAATACATTTGCTTGTATATCTATCATATGCATAAGACCATATAAATAGACAATTGCTTAAGCAGTTTGATACAAAAACGTGGGTATCAAAACAATGGGTAAAAACCATGGGTATCAAAACAATGGGTACCGAAAAACCATGGGCCTAAAAATAGCCCATAACGGTTACCCATTACCCATGGGTTAATAAACCACCCATGAAAATTCACTTCGGGGGCTTTTCCCTCGAGCCCCCATCGATCGGGGGGGCTTCACCCCACCGTACCCCAATGAATCGCTCACTCAGGCGGCGGGACCGCCGTAAAAATACCCGAGTGTAACACATAGAAGGTGTACCACACTTTAACATGAAAACAGGCTCCACAAACATAACATATGTGGTAGGGACTTACTCAGAATATTTGAAAGAGCCCCTATAATTCACCATATGAAGTGTCATGCTTCCAAGACCTCTTCTTAATTTACCCAAATACAAAGGGGAGGGAGATCCAAATGCACATATCAAGGCCTATGCCACGGCCATATGAGAATTAATCCCTTGGGATGGGGTTATTGCCAAGATATTCCCTAAAAACTTAGAGGGTATTTCCCTTGATTGGTACTACAGAATACCTGAAGCCTCGATACACTCATTTAAACAACTTGTGTTAGAGTTTATCAAAGCTTTTGATATGAACAAATTATTGAGAACATGAATAAGGGAATTCTTGCATATTAAACAAGAACATAATGAATCTGCTGCTCATTTTATTCAAAGATGGTGTACGGTTCTCTACTCATCAGCAAGTGCTCCAAACATGGATAAGATGGAACTATGTGATTTTTTCCTTCATTCCCTTAATAGAGAGATAAATAAAGAAGTCCCAAAGTTCCCACTAAGAACTTATGATGAAGTACTCGAAAGTGCTCTCCGGATAGATCAAGCGACAATAGATAGTGGTCGTAAGACATATGGAACAAACGGGAAATTAATCACTCCCAATCAAAACACTACAGCCTATCCTAATGCTGGGAATACCAATCAAGGACCCAAAATCCTTAACAAAAACCGCGGGGTTACAACAGATGGAGTAATAGACCAAGTTAAAAGAGAAAACGTTGTAAACATTTCACCACCCGTTAACAATCAGCGAAATAACAACTTTACTCCAACAATCAATGTGGTGGATTTTAATCGTCCACAACAACAACAACAACAACAACAAACAATGACAAATCCAAACACAAGGTCCAAATCAAAACCCAACTGGATATCAGAGTCAAAACCAAAGGCAAAACCTCAAAATTTTAACTCTAACAACCAACAACCTTATCAGAATTTCGGACCACAACAGGTTTCAAATCAACAACCTCGAAATTATAATCCTAATTTGTATTGTGGTTTCCACAAGATTCAAGGCCATGATACTAGGACTTGCCGTGACTACAATAAATTCATGCAACGTTTGCCAGAAGACCAAAGACAACTCTTTATAGATATGTTCTTAGAAAATTCTATAGTACCCATGCCAAACACTTACACAGGGGTAGTCTCCCCTCAAAATACACCCCTCAAGATCTTTAACGATCCACTCCCAAATCATTCTAACAATAACAGGTTAGATCCAAGGAACAAACAAAGGTGTTATGGCAGGAAATAACGATCATGAAGCCTCAACTTCATTAAATCCACCGGTCGCACACCATTAGGAACTTGACCGCAAACCAAGATAGTTGGCCTGGTAGAATTAGACACCGAGCTACCCGTAGAAACCATAACGAGAACATGGGATTATTCTTCTCAACCAGTTCCAAGTTATCCATTAGAACTAGACAACATTCAACAAACATTGGTAAAACCCATAGGCGCTTATGATCACATTAATGACTTAACAAATACCTTCTCTCATATTTCCTTCATGGATTTATTGAAGAACTCTCCCGCCCATAGGGCTGCTCTCTTAGAAGCATTAGGCCTTGGTCATTCAATTAACATCACTCCTCCGAAACACAAGTAAACCATGTAGACTTTGATGTCTACCCTCCAGGGCCCAGCCGATAGGGATACTGAGTTTATATTTGATATAAGAAAAATGCCAACAAACACTTGAAATTGCGCATAGAGGTGACCCAAACATGCATTAACAAGTATGGATTTACAATAATTATGGTAAACGCGCAATGATTGACGATGGGGCAGTTAACATAGTCCCCTTTGTTTTTCTTCAAAAGCTAGGATATGGAGAAACAAATTGTTCCACAACACAAAATATGCTAAGAGGTTATGATAGCCTCAAAGCCACTTCAATTGGAACCATAGTTTTACTAGTCACCTTAGGACCCAAGACGGTCCTCACCAATTTTATATTATAGATCGGGAAACCAACTATAATATGATCCTCGGTCGACCATGGATACACCGCATGAAGGCAATCCCTTCCATGTTATTCCAAGAAATAAGATTTTTGCACTTAGGGAAAATATTTGTGGCATAAGGTGACCCAAAACCCTTCATATACACCTAGTTGACTTGAAGAAAAGACCAGGCATTCACTCTGAGTTTGAACTCCCAACAAATCAACTTAGTAAACCAATTAATTCAAAACTAGAAGAGAAGTTGATACCTACCACAAAATTGGAAATTACAAATCTAGTCGAGGGCATTCCAGCACTCAAAAATGAGACTAACATCATAGAAATGGTGTCATTAGGGACTACCACAAAAATTGTAGAATTACTAGAGAAATATCTACCCATTCTCCTACCATTTGATTCTATGGGTATGGGATATACCCTAGGGATTGGTTCCCTTCCATCAGATGAAGTTTGTATGGTAGAAGTAACCGAGGCAAGAAGAAACAGACATGATGAATATCCCAACATCCATTTTTCCAAGAAAATATTGGACTCTCCACTTCGATGGAGCTAGATGTCACTTTGGAGTGGGGAGGTGTGATCTTCACTTCTCTTGAAAGATCCTACCTTTTGACTTTAAATTAAACTTTGAATGTACAAACAATGGGGCTGAGTACGAAGCCCTCCTCCTTGGCCTCATCATAGCCAAAAGAATGGGTGTCGATAACATTAGAGTTCTAGGAGACTTCGTAGCTAGTTGCAAACCAAGTCTCTGAGGTATATGAGACTATATCTAAACATTTACAACTCTAAAAAATGGCGGTATTAGATCTAAGCAAAGGATTCAACTTCATATCAATTGAAGAAATCCCATGAGAGCAGAACCTTCTCATAGATTCAATAGCAACCTCATCTTCCCATTTTACTCCAAACAGTGAGTTGGAAAACACAAGTTTCACGGTATCACTTCGTACTGAACCATTGGTGCATAAAATACCAACAAACCCGCTCCTGACTCATATAGAAGCTGAGAATGAGTTTTCTATCCTGGATCACTTTGACAGTGATAGAGTCACTCTTGAATATCTAAACGCCTATGTGAGCTACATCTCACTCACCACATAGTGGATCTTTCCCTAATACCACATTCCTCTTCCTATTTTGGAAATCCCATGATAGAGTCTCCTCTGCAAAAGGATCTCGATATCTACGAGGTAGAGAACGGAGAAAGTTTGGAACTACCTCTGGCCCCACCTAATTTGAAAGAAGGCAACGCTTCCTTAATTGAAGAAATAATTGACATAAACATTAGAATGGAGGAAGAACCAAAAATTTTGAAGTTGGGATCCTCGTTAACTCCAGAGGAGATAGAAATACACACCCAAATCCTCAAAGAACATCAAAAGGCTTTCACGTTTAACTACAAAGAAATGACAAGAATTGCACCACATATCGCGTACATAATCTTGTCACCAAACCAGATGCAAAGCCAATTAAACAAAATTCAAGACCAATGAAGCCAAAAGTGGCTCTCATGGTGAAAGAAGAAGTAATGAAACTTCTCCAAGTGGGATTCATCAAACCAGTTGACTATTCACAATGGGTATCTAATATCGTCCCTGTTCTAAAAAGAATGGGAAGATATGCATTTGCATAGACTTTCGGGATATTAACAAAGCTTGTCCCAAAGATGACTTCCCGTTACCATCCATTGATATTATTGTTGATGCAACAACTAGATTTGAACTATTGTCCCTCATGGATGGGTTCTTAGGGTATAATCAGATTAAAATATTTGAACAGGATCAAGCCAAGACCACATTTATAACTCCTTGGGGAACTTATTGTTACGTTGTCATGTCATTCGGTCTTAAGAATGTCGATGCTACATACCAGTGGGCAATGACATACATATTCCATGACCTTATTCATAAAATTGTGGAATCCTACATGGATGACTTGTTGGCCAAGGCCAAGAAGCATTGTGATCACCCAGAAGTACTCCATATCATCCTCTCACGATTGATTGAATATGGTGTCACATTGAACCCAGAGAAATGTGTATTTGGTGTGATAGGAGGCAAGCTTCTAGGTTACATTATATCCTCATGAGGGATTGATGTTGATCCAGCCAAAATCCAGGGTTATTCTTGAAATGATTCCACCATCAGATGAGTCGATATCAGATCATTTCTTAGGAAACTAGGTGCAATCCGAAGGTTCATCCCGATTTAAGTTTTACTATTCATCCAATCAACAATTTATTAAAGAAAGATTATAGCATTGATTGGACGGAAGAATGCAATGAGGCCTTTGAAGCGGTTAAATGCTTCTTGTTGTCTCCTCCCACGCTAATGCCTCCCAGACCAGATCATCCTTTGATCCTGTATTCACAGGCTATTGATGTCTCACTAGCCTGCATGTTGGCTCAAGAAGACAATGATAAACGAGAACGTGTAGTCTATTTCATTAGCGAACGTTGCTTGATTATGAAACACGTTATACACAGGCAGAGAGAGAATGCCTTGCCATAGTCTTTGCAACGAAATGTTTAAGACATTACATGTTAAATCAAGAAACAAGGGTCATTGTAAAGACAAATCATTTACGAACATTCCTCACACAAGGGTCTTTATCTAAAAAGGTTGGACGTTTCATAACCTTAATGGGTGAATTTGAATTAACGTTTGTAAACTAGAAATCCGTTAAAGGACAAATCATTGCAGACTGGTTAGCTGAAAATCCGTTAGATGGAGGTGATCTGGTAAATCTAGACTTTCCCGATGAATGCATATACTTTTTCAAAACTAGACCCCCATCTCTACATGCCCTTGGTACACCGATATCATCAATTTTATCATGGACCATACATACCCAGAAGGTGCCACATCGCAACAAAGAAGGTGGTTACGCATTATCGCTTGCTAAATATGTTATTTTAGAACAAGTACTCTATTGTAAAGCCTTCGATGGCATGCTTTTAAGATGCGTTGACACAGAAGAATCCAAGAAGATTATTTATGAATCCCACAGTGGGATATGTGGAGGCCACTTTGGTGGTCACACCACTACTCACAAAATACATTAGATGGGCTATTTCTGGCCCACTCTTGAACATGACACAATAGAGTTTGTGCGTAAGTGCCACAAATGCCAAGAATTCTCCCACGAGATTCACATGCCAACACAATCTCTGCAACCAATAGCAACCCCATGGCCTTTCTCCACGTGGGGTCTAGATTTGATAGGGAAATTCTCTCCCTCATCAACAGATGGCCATAACTTTATAATTATGGCCACAAAATATTTTACCAAATGGGTAGAGGCCATGCCTCTCACCACCGTGCCAGGTTCTATAATCGCTAAGTTTATTTTGAATCAAATCATTTGCAGGTACGGTGTCCTACAAGTCATTATCTCAGATAATGGCACATCCTTTAAGAATGATGAGGTCCATGAATTATGTAGTAAATTCAAGATAAATCATCATACGACCTCTCTTTACTACCCTCAAGCCAATGGACAAGCCGAAGCAACAAACAAAATGTTAAAAGCTATTCTCCTCAAAATAGTTAAGGAGAATAAATGAGATTGGCATTTAAAATTATACCCGGCCTTGTGGGCCCATCGAACCTCAATAAGAACACCATGGGGCAACCCCTTTCTCATTAGTATTCGGGGTAGAAGCAGTTCTCCCACTTGAGGTCGAAATACCTAGTCTCCGCATCTCATTACAAGGGATTTTGGGAGAAGAAGCCTATAGAGAGGCACACCTCTCTCAACTAGAAAGCCTTGATGAGGCCAGGTTGAATGCTAAACAATGACATGACACAGAGCCTATATGCTTTGATCGGATGTGCTGACAATATAACAAAAAGGTCTACAAATGAGAAATATATGAGGGAGATCTAGTTCTAAGACTAGACAGCTGGATTGATAAGAAAACCGGCGAAGGAAGGAAATTCCGACCCAAGTGGTTGGGCCCATACCGAGTCATGAAAGACTACGAAAATGGTGCATATCTTTTGTGTACGCTAGAAGGTGAGGAGTTCAATGAAACAATCAATTCCTTTCATCTTAAATGGTTTTACGCATAATCATCAAACCACCACTTGTATATTATATCTACCTACATTGCATTAGTCACTTAGTTGTTTCATTTTGTTCACTCATTTCATAAAAATTGTAGTCAAGGAACTTACTCTTAAGCAATCTATTATAAATTTCTGAAAATATTGGCAAAAACATTCAAAATCATATCTCTTCAAGTTTTCATAATATCATCAAATAATTCCAAAATCTTTTCATCAAGATCGATAGACAAATATTGTGAAAACCATACCAAGGCCTACATACTTGGTTTTTCTCTTTCTTTCTACTAGGTGAAGTTGTTCTTACCTACGGTCTGTTCTAGAAGCTTCTTGGTGTCACATCTATCCCTCTTACATCTCTTTGAAACAAGGATATTCCAAAATCACATATCAGAAGTGTCAAAATCAAATAGAATAAAAATACCAAGCAAACAAAATATTTTATTTTACACACTTCTTTTCCCACCAACCTTTGGTGATAAGCCCACATCTCTTACTTGGTGGTGTGAGGTTGGGAAAGGAAAGAAGTGCCCTTACTCACCTATATCCTACCTTTGGTGACAAACCCATGCTTCTTACTAGTGGCATGGGGCAGGGTGTGGGGGGTCCATTCACACAAATTAACAAATCTTGGTATTTTAGAAATACAAATCAAATTATATTAAGTGAAAATAAGTGTCCAAATTCCAAAGAGATCAAATCCTCAAAACCAGATTTTGTCAACCAGGTTGCCATTTATAGATCTAAGTCTAGATAAACTAGAAAGTAAGTTGCCTTCTGAGCTTGGTGGTAGTTTTGAGTAGGGTAAGTGTGTAGGTCTAAGTTTGGTTTCTGTCACTGGTTTGTCTATCTCTCATCATTCCATTCAGTCAAACTCATATAATTTGTGCCCTTCCCAACTCTTGGTGTTGAGCCCTTGCACATATCTTACTAGTTGCGTGGAGTTTGGGAGTGGGGCAAGTTCATCTCTTTATCACTATACATTCATCACATTTTGCCAACATAAGAAGAAACAACAAACATTTCCCAAAGAAGCCAAAAGTTTAGTACTACAATATGTTTTACATCATCACGTATCAACATTACAAAAGCAAAAAAAAGTAAAACATTCTATTTAGTATTTGTTATCATTTGTCATCCATTGCATACATTCAAAAAGCATATAAAAACAAAGATTCTAAAAACATCTAGTATACACATGGGAAACGAATCACAAAAATTCTAGATACAAGAAGATCTAGATCTAAAAAGATATATATATATATATATATATATATATGAATCATGTTTTATGTACAATGCCATCATGCACTAGGCATGGTCAAAATGCTCAATGAGCCCAAAAATACAAAAACACTCATATAAATATCCAACCAAAAATCACTACAAAAAGACACCATGATCTCTCAATCCCTATGAGATCCCTCAGAAGGTGCATGACCGCGTCTAGGACTCCTGCTGCGATGACACTCTGAATGAAATGAGGGCTCACGATCACGGCCAATAGTTGTGGTCTCATTATGAGAACGAATCCTCCTCATCAAGTGCTCAACCAGCTATATCCTATATCTAGCCTCTCGGTTTGAAGGGAGGTCATGATCTTTTCCACCTTCCAGACAGGGGCAAAGACATCGTATGTCGGCCAACCGAGGCTCTCCCATGTCCTCATAAGCTCACCCGAGTACCCTCGAAGGGAGCAGAGTAAGTGTGTTGCACACACTGTGAATCAAGTCTCGCCATCCCTCAACAATTGCTGCAAATAAAAAAGGAGAAATAAACAAGTTAGAAAGTTGTCCATGATAAAGTCAAAAACAAATGAAACAACAAAAGGGAAATATCAACTAAACAATTCTAACTAAAATGAAATTGAGAAAAGAGTAGTAACTCACTCAAATCTCTAGGAATCCAGGTGGGATCTCTAGGATCTGCACCTACCAACGACCTGTTCCGCCGATATGGAACCTTCCCCAAATGGAAAGAGTGACGTCCTACTACGGACTCATCATCTCCCCCAATGTCCCGAGAAGGCAACTCCTCTGAGATCAGGGTCACCTTCTCTGCACTCTCCTCCACCCTCTCGGCCCTCAAGATGTCCTAAGTGTCATGCCACTTAGAGTCACTCTCATCATCCCGGCCATCCCACCTGTCTCGCCTCCCTCTGTCTCCTCCTCTCCTCTCCTGTGAACTCCTCAGAGTCTGAGTCCACATCAATGGGCTCATCGCTCTCTCCACTATGAGCAGGACCGGCTCCGATCTGAAGTAAAGGTGCTCGAGGAGCACTAGCTACCCCTCGGGCATGAACCACCCTCCTAGCTGCAATGGGAATCTAGGAGTGATCGTAGTCCAACCTCGGCCTCTAGGACCTCCTGGCCTCACGAATAGACTTATATACTGGCCCCACTGGAGGAAACATATCAATGTAGGGGAGGCCAAACTACTGTGGTACTCTATCAAAGGGGTGGATCTCCAACTTCCCCGTCCTGTCTATCAACTGACTAGTAGTATAGCAAGCGATCAATGTGTGTGCCTCCTCTCCCCATAACCCTACCATGGCCTGATAAGGAGTGGCCTCCATGTTCCATAATAGTCAAAGAAGCCACTGGCTGGTGTGGCATCCTAAGTATGGTCATCCCTATCCACCTCACTGCTCGACAGCCCCCAGGATCCTCTACCTGTACACCTCTCCCATAGGGAATGATGCGCTCATACACCCAACTCATAACTAGAGTAGGGTGACTCAATGACTACCCTTGTAATCTAACCACCCTATACAAATCATGATAGGTGGTCCCAAGGATGTCTTCTCCCCAAGCATAAACATGGCCATGTGCCTCAATCTATGCAATGATAGGAGCCTAGCAGTATAAGAGAGTATCCCCTCCCTTGTCCCCAATCAACCACGAGGCAAGGATACCCATAATAGCCTTGCGGAGCACAGGGATATTTGAACCAACAATAGAATGGACCTTCACCCCCTTCTTCGACCCCATGGAAACAACAACATCTCCCATATATGTGGCCCATTGAACCATCTGAGATCTGGACACTGCTATCTTAAGAGACAGTCACCTCCCAAGAATCGGGACCCCCAATATATGGTAGACATCCTCAAGGGTGATGGACCACTCACCCCTAACTCCAGTAATCGGAAAGTGTTCCGATCTGCATCCCAGTATGAAAATAAGTCACATAGTATGTGACTGGAAGGAAACATGAGGAACCCAGATATCCTCCAAATGTCCTACTCGCAAAAGTGTAGTATCCCGCTCTGCCTGAGTAAGTGCCTCTAGCATTGCAGGGAGCCAATCACACTCCCTCTCTCTGCTCCATCTGATGTACTCCTCCTTCTACATCCACCCAAAACACAGAAAAGAGTAAGTTAGTAACATAATCCAACTGGAAAAATCATCAGGAACATATAAAAATGCCAAAAATGCAAAAACAATCAAGTAATACATCTCTTTTTGCATTCTGTTTCAAAACCACCACCCTATGTAGAGTGGTAGTTTTGTAACCGCCGCCTTCTATGGTGGTGGTCCTATAACCACCACCTTATGGGGCGGTGGTCTGTAACCACCACCTTTATAGGGCGGCGGTCCCATGACCGCCACCCTATGCAGGCGGCGGCGTCTGTCCCAATTGATGAACACCCCTTAAGCCCTAAAACACTTAAAAATGCAAAAATACATCATTTTGGATGAAATAAAGACCTACCCTATGGGTGCCCCCCCTAGAGACTCATTTAAGACTAACATTTTCAAAATAATCCCCCCAAGACAAAGATTTCTACATTTCTATATTTTGGATTTAAAAATGATAAAATGAGAAGAACTAACCTGAGACTTCGTAGGTCGATGTCCTACTCTCGGAGGCATGATCACGATCTCACAATGACATTTTGACTGTACTCTCATCGTCGAAAATGGTCACCATGGGTCCCAGAGCTCAAAAACCACCAAATCGACACGCGTAAATGAATAGTAAAATGAGCTCATTTTAAATATATATAGTATTCTAATTTGGTTTTGAATGTTTTTACGTAGAGTTGGAGCATCGACGGAGGTAAGTTCTAATCCCCACGAATATTAAGTCCTCATTTCATATTAATTTAGTTTTATTTTTTGATTTATTTTATCTATCTACACTTGAGTCCTCTTTTCATTTTCGTAGGTAGTAGGAATTTGGATGGTGACATTTCGACACACGGGCATGTTAGGTATAACTTCTAACTCCCCATTTTGGGACCACCATACTTGGACCCACCATTTTATGCCTCTTCATGGCTAAAATGCTTCTCGAGGGGGCAAATATGTATGTACCCAAAAATGTAGGTACTTGTACTACGGAAAGAGGTTACGAAAACCCCAATGATGATTCAGGTCTCTTCGCAAGGTGTTTGGAATCTAGAAAAGCTCACCAAGTGTATGTTTGCATCCCAAATGCTTTATCCAAGCTTTGTGTGCTTTGTTCTATCCTCTAGCCCCTTTTTTCTTTGCATTTTGGTCTTAAGTGACAGTGCCTACGGACCACCACCCGGGATAGGGTGGCGGTCCTGAACTTCCACCCCTGGCTGGGTGGGTGGTCTTGTGCGCATTTTCCAGAACATTCGACGATCGCATCAAACATAAAAAATTCAAGTTTCACCCGCATTCTTCAACCACTTTGGCTTGCATTTATGTTTTGCCACCTAGTAAATAGTGTTTTCCCTTTGTTTATAGTAAAAGAGATCAATTCCAAGTTACCCTCTGGTAAATCCAAATGCTATAAATAGCCAGCTTGTTTTCAAACAAATGGCCCCTCTCCTTTTGTGTTTGATTATTCAGATTTGTTTGAAATTCTTGCATAAGTTTCAATAGTTTCATATTTTGCATGAGTTATCAGTCTCTCATTTCTATTAGTGATCATTTGATCTTCTTGCTTTCATCTTACTTCATTGTTGTCCCATACAATCAGTTTAGCATAAGATAGTTTCATTTTTAGATTAGAATCCATTTAGAGTTACAAGTTTTGTTTGTCACAAGAGGTAGTTTCCAAAATTCTTCGTGTATTTTCATTGTATTCCAATAATAAATCCTACTAGGAATTGCATAGTCAAGCTTTGTTCACTTGCACTATCCCTCTCTTACTTGCATTGTATTCGGTTTATATCCAAAGCTTCCATTGTTTGAGTATCTTCTTCTGCTATGCTATCATATACACACTTTTCTGGATTCACGAGAACATGAAGGAATGAGGAGATCACACTGAGGGGACAAAGTCACACATAATTGGATTTACCACTATTTTGTAACTCCAGGTTTGAGCTATCAAAGTTCTAGTTAAAATATATCAAATAGAGTAGTAAATTATTTCATTTCAGTTAAAGCTCACTTTTGATATTGCTAGGGAAGTTGTGGGAATGATAGTTTCTAAGAAACTATGATTCATTCTTCACTTCTGAGGTAGGATCGGAAGTCTTTCAATTAAACTAGTTAGTTATTTAAATATTTAGGATAAACTCACAACTGCATAGGCAAATAGCTATACCAGGCTACCTTGCTTGTTTTGATTCTATTATTAGATTAATTGTCCATTTTCTAAATATATTAGAATAGCTTCTCTTTTAATTTCGTTAAAATACTTCATCAAAATACAAAAATAAAAGAATATATGCATAGTGTAGATACATCTTTCATAATTAGTTTATTCATTTCAGTTAAAATTGAATCATCTTTGTATGACAATCATGGGACCTAGAGAGCCCAGAGAATACGTGTTTGAACCGATAGTACCTCAACCAAATCTCCCCACAACACTAGCTGATATAGATCAAGACCTTAGGATTCAGGTTTTTCGAACAACAATAAACCTACAAGCAATTAGTGAACAATTGAGAGAGTTAAATATTGAAGATGACAAGGCATACACATTCTGGTCAAATCAACCCAACTATAGACTGCCTTGATAGGATATCCACATGACTATACAAGAACTCGAAAGAGAACAAATATTTGGTTGTGATCCTTTAGTTCCATAACCCAACGCAGGAGACCTCCTCATCGACATAGATATTGGCTTACGTATTCAAGTTGCTAGAACACCCGTAAGGTATTCTGAGAAAATCATACAACTTCTAGTTCTAAACATAGAAGGTTGAAAAGGCTTATGACTATTGGATAGTCGGAAGAAGAGATTGACTCCTCATATGACCATAGGAGGTCCACCACAACCACAAACTTACGGTTGTGATCCACAGGTCCCACAACCCAACGGACCTACTGATCAATCAAACATTGACACTAGTTTACGCACACTAATATTCAGATCCTCACCACTTCGCTCAGACATCATTACACAATTCTTCGTATTAAACGTAGTAGCCAATCAGGCTAGGGATTTTTAGACTAGACCAGAGAATCGTCCATAAAACTCTGGAGGATCCACTACACCTCTCATCACCATTTTCCATGACCTTGTCTGGAAATATACACGAAGCACCTATATGTCATTTTCCACATATCCAACAGCCAATAAATAGGATCTCGGTAGAGCTCAACATTGATTGGAGCCTCCGAGCAGCTATTATATCTGAACAATCCATTACACCAATTCAGGTTAGGAGAGCCTTCTTTGCCTTAGATTCGTAGATTCCATTATTGTGTGTTGAGGATATAAGATTACCCAACTAGTTTTTCTGTATCCACATATATTCCATTCTCACCAGCTGTCTCGGCATGACCTCGGGAGGTCGTGCGAAGAAGAGCTACTTGTAGATTCTCATGCTCACATGTCACTTTTCTATCATACAAAATTGGTGAACCCAACGTGAAACAAACAATTGTTCCCCTTTTATTTTCATTTCTTTCATCCACCTTCGCTCTTTCCCATTATTTTGCGGGTATTCATATACCCCCCGAATATGTCGGGATACGACGCATATGGTAGACCTCTCTTAGGTCTCGAAGAAAATTATGGTCAAAAAAATAGACAACCGTCACCCTCACTTTCTGCATGGGCTGACAACTATTCAAGTAATTACTTATCATCACAAACTCCTCCTCAAAGAACTAGCTCTAGTTCTTCATTTCGAATTGAGGAGTTGGATCAACTTGCACAAAAATGCAACAACTAGAGCCCTCAGGCTCTAACAATATGACATTTACTAGAGAATCCATTTCATCTCCTTGGGTTTTGTTCAGACCACAAATCAGTAGATAGTCAGATCCATTTCCATTTTTGGATGAGGAGTATTTAGTGCGCTATGCTAGAAGTGAACAACACTTCCAAAACATGTACCCACCTATAGGGAGTTTGCAAACACAACCCGATACCCTACTCCAAGAAAACACCCCCATTCCTCCACCTATGGGAAATACTCTCGGTGAAGCTTGGTAGGGTAATGATCAATTCATAGTAGGGTATCATACCCCTTTACAACCTCAAGGTGTACAACAAACACCATTAAGGAAAAACACTGTTTCTTCACCAATCAAGGTCATCAGCCTTAGTTGAGAAAGTTAGAGGATTGGAACTTTCTCAAGCAAATCAAAATTCATATTTTGGGCAAGTAGGAATCCCCAACCCTCTGCATCATCCCAGCCAAGTTGACCTCCTTACAGGAATAGGCACGTTAGGCATGCCTCCTCAACATTTGTATAACTATCCACAACAAACACTAACTAGAACTGCATTTTCAAACGCCGCTCTAGTTGAAAATATGATACCTCCCGATTTAGCACCAAATAATCCATACCAGAGCAATGCTCCTCCCTACTTAAACATTTATTCAAAATCACCATAGGGAGACATGTTATCCTCTCCCAGGATATTCACTCAACCACAGGGATTTCCTTATGTCCCTGTAAATACATATGCTATGCCATATCAACAACCCATGCCACCCCCACCCCCTTAGTAGGCACCATCAATGGTCGAAGCCTATATGGTAGGGACTTACTCAGAATATTTGAAAGATCCCCTAGACTTCACCATACGAAGTGTCATGCTTCCAAGACCTCTTCTTGATTTACCCAAATACAAAGGGGAGGGATATCCAAATGCACATATCAAGGCCTATGCCACGGCCATACAAGAATTACTCCCTTAGGATGGGGTTGTTGCTAAGATATTCCCTAAAACCTTAGAGGGTATTGCCCTTGATTGGTACTACAGAATACCTGAAGCCTTGATACACTCATTCAAACAACTCATGTCAGAGTTTATCAAAGCTTTTGATATGAACAAATTATTGAGAACAGGAATCAGGGAATTCTTTCATATTAAACAAGAACATAATGAATCCACTGCTCATTTTATTCAAAGATGGCGTACGGTTATCTACTCATCAACAAGTGCTCCAAATATGAATCAGATGGAACTATGTGATTTATTCCTTCATTCCCTCAATAAAGAGATAAATGAAGAAGTCCAGAAGTTCCCACTAAGAACTTATGATGAAGTACTCGAAAGTACTCTCTGGATAGATCAAACGGAAATAGATAGTGTTCGTAAGACATATGGAACAAATGGGAAATTAATCACTCCCAATAAAAACATTACGGCGTATCCTAATGCCGGGAATACCAATCAAGGACCCAAAATCCTTAACAAAAATGCTTAAAGAAAAAGTAATAGTGGCAAAAATCAAGGGACACATAATATATTTATATAGACAACGTCATCTGGGCATGAAGTCCAAATAAAATATGGAAAGGAGATCATATTAAAATACCGAATTGGGTTTACGAAGCTATCCAACAATACCTTGTACAAATTCAAGAACTATAATTAATACCCTTGCGAGGGATCAATGCTTATGTAATTTTCCTGAAGGAATTGATTGCCTATGGAAATACATTTTCAAATATTTTCTTAAAAACAAATTGTTTAATGTAATTCTTAATTCTTTGTTGTTCTTTATGAGTTACATAATGGAAAAACATAAAAGTAGTTGAATTTTTCACATGCAACTTGCATATTTACAATATCAAAGATCATTTTTATATAGATTTATATAAAAATTATATCAATTTATAATATACATAAAATATTAAATAAATATAAATTCGTATTTTTAAAGGAAATATCATAAAATTACCTTCATTTAAAAATTGTTTGACACACATAGTAATGTAGTCAAATTTAACCCCTGGGCTATTGTAACTTTGTGGCACCAAGGCTTATGTAACTTAGCGGCCGCTATGCTTGTGTAGCTTAGCGGTGGGTAGGCTTATGAAGCTTCTGACCGGTGAGTGGTGTAACTTTACAACCGCTATGATTATTTCACATAGACGAATCTACTCTTGTGTAAATTAGCGGTCACTAGGCTTATGTAAGTTAACAATGTATACGTTTATGTAAGATAATGACTACTAGGCTTATGTAAGTTGACAACCTATTCGATTATGTAAGATAACGACCACCAAAGTTATTCATCCTTTTATGTAAATTAGAGGCCGTAAGGCTTATGTAAGTTAGTGGCCATAAGGAAAATGCAAATTAGTGGCCGTGAAGGTAGATGTAACTTTGATGTCGTTAGGCTTATGTAAGATAATGCGACCACAAGGCTTTTATGGGGGATCAACTAATACCAAAATAGAAATCCTAAAATAGTGAAATCAAGTCCAAAATCAGGATTTAGAAATTGGATTACAATAGTGGAGAAATTGGAATCCAATAATAACATTATTGGAATCCAGTAATAACAAAATTGGAGTCCAATAAAAGGGAAATTGGAATCGAATAATAGTGAGATTCGATTCTAATAATACTTGAAATTGGAACTAGAATAAGTCTAATAATGACAATATTGGAATCCAATATTGCTACTAATAGAATCTAATAATAGTAATAATGGAATCTAGTATAGACAAAAATGGAATCCAATATACATAAAAACGGAGATGGATTTATTCCAATACTTGAAATACTGGAGTCCAAATTTATCGGAATATGTCTAGATTTAGTGAAATAAGCATTTAATTCCACACACACCTAGAACTACATTGGAGTCCGAGATGTAGTGCAACGCTTAGTGTTAAGTCCATAACTTCCGGTGGCGAGGACAATTTGACCCCTTCATATGCATCTTTTTTTATGATATTGATGCTTTGTTTGGGGTTTTATAGGTGATTCCTTTATTGTAGGTTTATAATGACATCATCGACCTAAGTGTGACATACATGTGACAAGAAGTGAAGGCTTCACATTAAATGACGACTCTTTGAAATTGGCTTTTGGACTTCCCACATAGACCAAGGCATCCAGATTACAGACTAAAGCGCTCCAATCCCTTTTCCAGGTGCCCCAGTCCAACAAAATCACTCGGGTATACATTTTATTAGGCTCATGTACGACGAGTCTCCCATTATTGTTCACCTGGAGTCTTCACTACGACACAATCCTATGGCATCTTCGAATCAACTAAGGCTCTTCCAACCCTCTTTGCACATTAGGGTTTCATATTTTTATTGCTTAGTTTACTTGGGTGTATTTCAGTTATTTCATTGCTTATTTATTTACTACAAAATTGCATTAGATTAGGCTAGGATATTACATTTTAGTTTAATCATTTTGGTGAACTGACTTGATCTACACGTTATTTGGATCCTTCTTGCTTTGTCATCATGAGTATCTCAATCAAAGACTTCTTGCTTGCTAATCTTGATTCAAGACACATAGTACAACATCTCCTTGCTACTACTTGCATTCCTATTGATATGCATCCAGACACCATATATAAGTATTTTGTTGATGCATTTTCTCAACATATTACTTTCCCGTCTAATCCTCATGCTGATCTTTCTACTTTTGATAATGATCCACACTTGCATATCACAATTCACATCTACAATATGGGTATTAAGCATACTTTAATCGAAAATGGATATGAAATTAACTTTGTCCCCCATGTCATTCCTTGAAAATATTGGTATTTCGGATGCTAATGTTAGTCCATCATGTCTCTCTCTTCATGCATATGATGACTCTATTCATCCATGCGTAGGGCACATTGTTTTACCTATCATTGTAGGGCTAAAAAATCTCAACACAGTCTTCTTTGTCATTAACTTTCATGTTTCATATAACTATTTACTTGGTAGGCCATGACTCCATAACATGCAAGCGATTGCCTCTCTTTGTGCACCATTTTTTCAAATTTCTACATGAGCATGTCGAGTATACTATTCTTCGTGATTGTCATCCATAAAAATATTGCGACCATCACCTAAATACTGCACTTCCTATTCTAAGAGCTGACACTACTATTGACCCGCAACTCATAGATGATCTACCACATTTACCACCACTTGAAGGTTCTATTTTCATGATAGATTCTATACCAAATGAATCTACACTCCCCCTACTTCTACTACTACTATGATTATTTATCAGGGGCATGTTCCTACGTTGGACATCACTCTAGCTCCTCCACCTTCTCATGTGTCACTTCCACTAGTATGAATTCCTTTCACATGCAATATTTTCATAAATGATTCTTATTAGGATTATATTCCATTTGATCCTACTTGTGATGACACAATATGTACACATGATGGCTTGACTTGGCTAGGTTTTGATTTTGAAGATCTATATCCTCCACCGCATTCTTCTCATCTTTATCATGGATTCGTTCACATTACTACCGCTTATGGTCTATGTGTCTTTCACCTCACAATTTTTTCTTACATGAATCCCTCACTCTTTTCCACTGACATTAGGACAATCATGGCTTGATTACATTGGGGGACCGTAGATCCTGATCATACTGATATATCATTTCCCATGCCATTTGGTCATGTATTCATCTGCAATAGTTCCTTCCTTGGCTATACACAGAATCTCACTCATTGGTATGCACATGGATGTCCATTACCACCCTTTATTGATGAGGAGTATGCCATGGGTATGTACAACTTATGCCTCAATGGCTCATTACGTGATCAACCCAACACTATTGCTTACCAAGTCTTTGGTATTTATCCATTTGGCTTTGACCGTGATACTAATGACCTCCTCAATGACATTACATGATTGAATTCTTCATGTTACATACTTGGGGAAATTATGTGTCTTTCTCTCCCCATTGACGACAAACATATTCTACTACACACATAGTAGCATTGGCATCACCCGATGACACACTCTGGTGCTTCGGTTCATACTTAACTATTGAGGGAATTATATACACATGAACCTCACACACTTCATAATAAACACTACACATCACACATCTTCAATCCTACATTTTGCATATTACATCCTACATCTATTATGCATCATACATCTTCTACACCTATATCATCTACACATTCTTGCATTTCATCCTATACATCGCACATTACACTACACCTACTACACACCTCATGCATTTTACACATCTATTTTTACGCGTTGCGATCACTATCTCGATGATGCACTCTAGTATCACTTTGTCCATACTAGATCGTTGAGGGTATACATCACAAATGGACCACATCACTTTCACACATTTATCTATTTAACCTTCTTCCTATCATGCAGTCCTAGGTTAGTGATATATGCTATAGGATACATCATCACTTCCTCTAGCATCCTTTAGTGATATACACTTTAGGCTAAATCATCACTTCTTCCGTTATCTTGTTGTGATATATGATTTAGGCTAAATCATCACACATTCTTACACCTCATCTCTAGGTCACATATCATCACTACACATTCATCACATCATGCTATGCACAACACATAGTTCAACCATTTCCCGATGATGCACTCTCATTTACGGTTCATTCTTGACTACTAAGGGGGCATAAATAAATGAACCTCATTGCATACATACACATCCACTCGGGGGAACGATGCTCGACCATTCACATTGCATTCCATTATGTACCATCTACAACATACTTGCATGTCTTGGTTGCGATTACTCTTTCTTAAATTTGCTCGTATACATTCACTTTATTACACATGATAGATAGATATCTTGTATGTCATTATCTTTGTCATACACACATGCACATTCACTTGTTTTCTAGTTGTGATCGTAAGCTCTACAGATCCATTACACACAACATGGATGTTTGGTGTAGTACCTATACCAGTCCCATAATGTCTCCTGGGGGCATCCACTTTTGTACATTACAGTGCCATATTTTCATTTTATTTCATAACACACTACTTTATCATATTATACATGCTTTGACACAATTGTTATCATTCTAACATGCTAATAGGTGCTTCATGTGTAACATTTGTTTTGTAGGGATATTTGCTTCCATGGTTATTTCTTACATTGCTTGTACTTTCTTGTCATTGTTTGCCATTATTTACGGGCTTAGCCCTTTGTCTTGTGTGTACACTTGTATGCTTTTGGCTTAGTCGACCTTGATTTTCTTGCGACACCATGAGTGTTGTCCCATGTTTGTAACCCGATTTTCGCGGTCTACATTGTCTTTTTACATACACATTGTCATTGTAGTTTACAGTTGTCTTCTACATGCATGCTTATTTGTACTAACACTTGTTTCCTAGCCACTTGTTTTCATGTGCCTTTGTTTTCTACCAAGAACACCCCATTCCCCCATGCAGGGAACAATTTTGATTATAGAAGTTGGTCCTCTTTTGGGGCCACATCCTCCTATAATGATGTCGCATGTGCCCCCAAAGAGGGGGATCATTTGGTACAAACACAATACCCAACATAGTACCGGTACAATTCGCTTTCGGTTTTCGTCCATGACATAGTGGGTTTCAAAGCGAGTGGGTTCAACATAGTCTACAAAACTCCATACATAACAACTTTTATAGGGAAAATTGTCCTTAGAATTGGGAACAATTACAGGTTAGAGGATAAATCGACCTTCCTCTCTACACTACTTTTTCCATGGCATTGAATTTACCAAATAACCAGACAATACAAAGATCTCTACAATTTCGGAAGTAGTTACAGGTTGGAGGATAAATTAGAATTTCCTCCCTATACTTCTTTGGCCAGTGGTGTGAGATCACCCAAAAACTTGCACTTCATTGACATGATCCTTTCTACACCTTTTTCTCATCATGGATCATGTGCACATGTTCCTTTTTCATTTTTATTCTTCCATTACAAGATTTTTACATACATACATGCATCTTTTCACACATTTTTACACATATACATGCGTATTTGAGTACTTGGATTGCCTTCTCTTTTGTAGGTTCATCCATATGGGAAGAAAACAATTAATATCAACAACAACGTCACACTAACATGTAGGCACATCACACACATTGGTATTCACACACGCGCTTTCACTAGGTTCACTCTCATCACCTTTTTACACTTTTTTTCATCTTTAGTCTCCAAGCTCCATATTTATATCACTCCACGATTTTTCTAGTCCCTTAGAAAACTTTCTACATCAATGTACATGGATATTAAGTACGCATATCTATCTACTTTATGTTACCAAGAATTCTTCTCACCAACATAAAGTGGGGGAAATTTATTCACAAAATCACACACTTTTGAGTAATTTTCTAGTCTCGATCACATACTACTATTTGCATAATTCCTAAGTATGAAAATTAGTAATTGAACCTTGTCTTTGGCCATATTTTTTTGCTTTCTATTACTAATTTTGGTCTTGTACCTTTATTGACCTAGTTTGTCTTTTCATACTTCAATTTCATCTTTTACGGATTAGAGTGCCCAACCAGGATGTTAGCGCTAGACACCCTCATCCCCTATGGGTGCCCCTATCCTATTTACCCTTTACTCTCACTTTTTGGGTCCTTTATATCCATTTGAGCTTATTTTATTTTTGGTAGTTGGCCTTTTCGGGGTTAATTATGAAATTCAAGCAAGGGAATCATATAAATATAAAGTTATGTGATCATAATAAGTGATCAAGCATTGAGCACTAACTATCACCACCTAAGGTTGAATCTATTAAGGCATATATAACTATATTTACATCCATCTAGATCCATCACAAGGTAAAAAGGTTAGTTCATCTACATCACACTTCATAAGAGGGGAGTCTATTATTTCCATGTACACATTATTTACATTCTACATCTAGTTACTTTCTCGCTACTCAGAAAGTGCGACTGACACAAGAGCAACCTAGGGCATAATTCCACACACACACCTAAAACTTCATCGGGTATGAGATGTAGTATAGTGCTCAATGATAAGTCCATCAATTTGGAAGCTGAGGACAATCTGACCCCTTCAAATTCATCTTTATTTTTAGGGTTTTGATTCCTTGTTTGGGGTTTTGCAATTGATTCCTTTATTATAGGTTTAGAGAGACATCAGTGACCTAAGTGTGACATGCACATGATAAGTAGCGAAGGATTCACATCATCTGGTGACTTTGTGAAATTGGCTTCTAGACTTCTCGCATAGACACTGTGCATCCAAATTATAAACCAGGCACCTTAGGCACCCTAATCCATTTTCTAGCTGCCCCAGTCTAGCCAAATCACTCAAATCTACATTTTTGCAGGCTCCTGTACGATGGTATCCCATTCCTTTTCATTCGGTCTTCATTGTGACACAATTCTGTGACATCTTCGAGTCATCTAAGGATCTTTCAACCCTCTTTGCGCATTATGGTTTCATATTTTTATTTCTTAGTTTGCTTGGTTATATTTTTATTTATTTCGTCGATGATTTATTTACTACAAACCTGCATTAGATTAGGCTAGGATATTACATTTTAGTTTAATTACATCTAAACTTCAATACATTATAATATACTACAATTTACATGTAGTTGTGTAACATATGGGAAGGGCATGGAGGAAATTATTCTCTTTTCTATTATGTGTCATTATTTACTAAATTAGACCTAGATCTGTTTGTAACAATACGGTCTATGGGGTTATATAAGATATCAAAGCATCTAAGTTCTTCATAGACAATCTCTTACATTCAAAGGGAAAGATATCGGAGTTCTTGAATAACTTTGATACATAGTCTTCTTTCTTCATGGCATATTTTAGTATGTCAATCTTTTTCTCTCTTATATTCATTCTCTATTGGGTTACATGTACCTAACACTATAATTTATCCTCAACACATTTAGATATTGATCACCCTCAATCCTTCAACAAGATTAACAATTCAATTCTCCAAGTACAAACAAAGAATGGGAGCTTCTCCATCCACAAAATAAAAACATTCCTTCCATGTTTTACATCTCTTTATTTCACCTTATGTAAATGAAAATTTATGCATTACATTTTACATTTGAATTAAAGTTTGTTTTTCTACCATGGACATTGCTTACACTCTATGTTGTTGGTTTCATGATAGAGTATGCCAATACCAATACAAAGAAACTATGAAAAACAAAATCTATCTCTACACACTTAGGTATATTTTCCTTTAAGCGTGTAATTTTCATTTCATACTTAAGGTGGGGGAAATGTAGATAATGAAATTTGGAAATTTACCTTTTAACACTACTAGTTTTGACAATGCATTCTTGTTAAGAAAAAAACACTCTTTCTATCCCAACTTAGTACATATCGAGGAATCTTATCTAAATTTTTTATTCATACACACTATATTTCAAAAAATTCTAAAAATTAAAAGTGTAAAATCTATAGAAAAACTCAAATTAACAGGATGCAACCTTGACTTCTCATGTTTCTCATCCTTGTGTAAAACCATACACTTTGTCAACTTGTTGAATTCATTCTAGAACGAATTATACAGCTTTGAACCAACATATCCTCCATATGATGTTTAAATTTCATGTTCTTCCTTAGGTCATTTAGTACATATATTTTTTCCTTTCCATAATGATTTTCCTTTGGAACCTTATATAAATAAGTTAAAATCACCTCATTTAAGGACCTGACAAAACCTAGCATTGTCATAGTCTTCTATTACAATTTATAGCGCAAAAGGCACCCAAGAATTCCTAAATCTCACCAAATCTCATGTAAAATCATTAGGGTAGCAATCAATATAGGTATGAAGCATATTACGAGGTACGGGATCATTTTTTCTCATCTACAAGCACAAAAAACATCCCCATTCCAAGTATGAGCAAGATCCAAACTCAACTCAAACATTGTCAAGGAGTCTTCAATTTTAAAATCTAGTTGCATTCATTCATATATCACACACTAGGTGGATAATGAAGTGTGGTTTGATTTTTTTGGAGTAGTGACGACATCATGCAAGGATTACATATCAAACCAACTAATCTTTTTTTGGACACCCAAATTTGGTAATTCTACAATTTGACAATGTTAGTCTTGACATTACTCTCTTACTTAAACATGTTCAATTTACCCATTCTCATCCAATACATCTATAGGTATCTTGTCTAGCTTCCTTTTCCATACATACTCATCATCGATAGTTTCGAGAATTGGATGTATTAAATTCATTAAGAAACTCTATATCTAGCTTCTAAACTTCACACTTCAGATTATTTGAGGAGTAAATGACCCAAAGAATAATGTGTAACTGAAATTTTAGGATCAAAGTGAGCAATGAAAAAATCATACAATAAGGGAAATATTTTCCATACGTTCCTAAACATAGAGTATGGTTTTTCCTCGCTCACTTTGATCCCCAACTTTCAGCTTGCATATTTTTCTTTGGGTCATTTACTCCTCTCTCAACCTTTGTTGTTGGCCATTGTACATTAATATTGTCATTGATTTCAAGTTAATTGATGGAAAATGGTGTCATGAGGTCATATGAGTCTCCATGAGGTGTCAATCAAGGTCAAGTATGAAGGTTGATTGGTAGTGTTAGGATTTGGTGAGTTCTATGAGGTCTTGGAGCTTGTTTTGCTAGGAATAATCATGGTATGTGCACCTTAAAGTTGGTAAAAGGTTTTCATGAGGTCTTACATGGTCTTAGAGGCATGTTACAAATGTTAATGATTCTATAAGTTGTCGGTTTGGTCGGTTCATGAGGGTTCATGGTCGAGTCAGTCATTCTAGACCTATTCCTAGCCCCGTGCATGCAAAATGAGATGGAGGTGTGTGATTTGGAGATAATAAGTCATGGTGGATCATGGTAGTATTATTTTGATAGTTTACATGAGGTTTATGGTTATGTTTAGGTTAGTATTCAATGATACAATGCATTTATGAGGTCCTTAGGAAGCAAGAAGGTGAGAACATGTAATTTGGCACGGGTAAGTCTTAATGGATGGAGAGTTTGAGATATATTTGGGATAGATGGTGAGTATAGTAAGTTATAGGATGTTTTCATGATGCTTCATGATAAGTTTTAGATCATTCTGAATAGGGATTTGCAAGATATGTGATTTTTGGTAAAATCGGGTTTTCTAGAGTGAAGTTTACAGAGATTGGCTTAGTTGAAGGCCTTCCAATTGGAGTTGTAAGAAGTTATACTATGTTATGGAAATATAATTCAGAAGGATTTCCATTTATTTATGATTTGTGTCTTAGTGAGTTGATATTATGGGTCATCTAGGCCGCTTTGTGAAGAATAAGGTTTGTTGGGTTTTTAAAATAGGATTGCTCAAAGCTAAAATATTAAGGTGAATGAGGAATGAGATGGATTGGTTGATGCTTGATATAAATTGGAGAGTGAATAGGTATTAATTTTGTTCCTAGTGAAGGCATTTGGAGTTCTTGAAAGTGTCGGAAAGGGTGTAAACTAGTTAAGTTTTCAAAAGCGGTTTAAGGGCAACATGATTTGGTAAAGAGGAAAGATTCCGTGGTTTGAACATATGAATGTTTCATGAGCTCTAACATGCATGGATGTGATGTAAAGTTTTTATGATAACATATAGTTGTTACATGCCATATTTGAGTCTTTTTGGAGTGGTCTTGAGGCCCAATGGTGAAGACAAGGTGCTGGAAACAATTATTTTGTGAAGGTTATGAGCCTTTTGAGTTGTGTTATGATTTTTTTGATTGGTACAAGCTAAATAATGACCATGGTTGATATTATTATGTCATATTACATATTTATGGTGAATTTGGGATATTTCATAATCATGGTTTTGGCATTTATGGTTTTAGCTCATCTAGGTGATGGGGTTTTGAGCTTATTTTGTGCAAGTTTGATGATTTTGGGCATGACCGACCTATATGGGTCATATGTGAACGTTTTAATGATTTTTTTGGTTTTTTTAAAGTTTATTTGGTCAATATAAATGTATAGGACCAACCTATGATGAGTTTTTGAGAAGAGAATCATATAGAAGTGATGTTTGAAGTTCATTTGTGAACTAGTTGTGCATGGGGAAAAGTGCAACCCAAGTAAGAGCATGAAATAGGTTTGAAGTCATTAAGAAGGACTTGAGGATTAGTGAAAAAGTATAAATAATGATGAATATCATGTCTACAAGGATTTAAAGCTAAATCAATCCATGAAATAAGAAGATAGAGTGAATTAGAAGAGAGAGAAGTTGATGAGGGTTTGAAGGAATTTGGAGCTGAATTTTGGGATCAAAATCAGTTTTGATTTTAACATATTTTCAGTGGTCATACTTCTTCAAAATATATTATTATGATTCATATTCATAAGTGTCTCTTGTTGTGAGTAATATCAACAAGGGTTTAGGGTTAGTGCTCCTTGTGGGGTTGGTGCCTCAAGAAAAGAAATCTTGTGTGATGTGTAATATTCACTCGAGTCTTTGTTGTGTGTAATATCAATTTTTTTCATTTGGTTTCTTCCCCACGAGGGTTAACCACTTACTTATTATCTCTATGTGTTCTCTCTCATGTTTTAAGTTCATTTGAATGTGTGATGCACGATTAATAAGCTAATGTGGAATGCATTTGATTGAATGGATGTTTGATGGATATTACAAAAATGGTAATTGAAGTAAATTTTTTGATGAAATGATTCACCCCCTCTCGGTCCATTGTGCTTCCAAAATTTGTAACTTAAACCACCTTCGCAAGAATATATAAGAAAGTGAAACTCACCTCATTTCAAACGTGATCTCTTATGGAATAATATTTAAAAATCTATCTCGAAAAGGACTCCAAACCTCCTACTCTATAAAAACTTTTCACATTCATGAGGGAAAAAATATATACAAGACTCAAGTTTCCCACTAGGTATAGGGGGCTGCTTCCCACATTTACAAGCATCTAAAGCCACTCGACTCAAGTATATTTGCAAGAGAGAAACTCAAGTCAATTTTTATCAAAGAAAGGATGTCAAATCTAATTGAAATATGACTAGATATCAAATTCTAGGTAAAGAATGATGTGCGCTTTGAGTCCTCTTTGGAGTAGTGTTAACATCGGTGGTGCACGAGGGTTCCCACAACCCAAATAATGTTTGTTTTACAAGACTTATTATTGATGTTTAGGGTTTGAATGATTGGGAAAATCATTCAAATACCCCCACAATGTGACTAAAAGTGACTGATAAAGAGAAATAAAGATATACGAGATAAGTGAAAAACCCATAAAGTTTTAAATCATAGTTTTGAGTAGGGTCAAGACCATACAAATAAGTCAAGGCCATATGGAAATTTTTTTCCCTACTGTTCGGTCCTAAGTAAGAGAATCTTCAAGTCATAGTTTCAGATATCAAGGCAATCTCGGGGCTATATCTCATTGTTCCATGATTCAGATAACCTAGATTAGTCCAGAATCATTTGTAATCAACTAAGTGCACTCAATCCCTTATGTTTATGAACTTGTATTGTATTGTGTATATTTTTGCAAGTATTAATGTTTTTTTCTAATATTGAATGATTAATATTAGAATTTAATTAATCATAATAAACCCATATAGATTTTATTTCATTCCTTTTTGGTTATGTGTAAATCTTAATCAAATCTAAAAAGGGTAATAAAGAGTTTCAGTTCATAGCTCAAAATAATAGATTTGTAACCATGTCTGATAAGTTTGATAATCTACATAGAAAACACATGAAGGGATGATGTGGTGGACACCAAGAAGAAACAATTCCTATAAAGAGGATGTACATGGTGGAGACCATGATGCAAAACAAGAGCAATAATAATAATAAGATTAATAAAAACAATAATGTCAACAAGAGAATTGTTGTCCAAAATTACACCATATGTAATTTTAAACAACCCATCTAAGGACTTAGCCATTTTAGTGCTCTAAGAAAATCCATGGGAGACTAATTTAGTCTATAGATAATGGAGGAATTTGGTGTTCCGTAGGTTCTCCTAACTCCGTGGAATAAAGAAAAGAGTAGTCAAGGACTTAGGAAAAAATTGATCAAGTCTAGTGTTGTGCAACATCTTGCAATATTTTTCAACACTAGAACAAGTGAGTCCCCTCGGCACATAAATTCATATGAGGTACCATAAATTTGTTTATCTTCAAAGATATCAAGAAACTGGATAAGTTCAAAATCCGCGGAACACTAATCTAGTGTTCCGAGGGTTACCAAATGTTAATATCCTGTGGGTTTTCTAAAATCTACAAAACGAAAGGAATTAAATGTGGACTGGAAAATTAGACCCTCATGGGTGGTGCAGAGGATTTCCACTTTGTTCAAAGTAGTATAGAATATTATGAGGGTCCACAGAACACATAAAATATAAAAGGCCCCAGTAAAATCTGTGAAACACATTGTGAGGTGAGAAAGCCACACCAAATTGGAACCAGAGAGCCAACTACCCCAACCACTAGAATTTAATAATGTATGGCACCATTCTCGGTCAATTTGATTACATGTGATAGACTCAAGGGGTGGTCAAGCTATAGTTGTTGCTTACATATGGAGATGACCATACATGTACTACAAATAAATCTTGTAAGATCTCATGGCGCCCACACTCATTCAATGCATATTTAAAATGTAGTTAACTCCATCTTGGCGGTAATTTTCCCTCTTTTCCCTCTCTTTCTTCATGTTACAAATTATATAAATACAGGGTTGATGTACTTTGAAATGGTTATTCTCCCTCTCTCCATCTTTAGCATATTTTTGAGCTCTTCTTGGTGAAACTCAAAACTTCATGTTGTTGACCTCTATAACATGCAACTTGTGTTTTATTACCTTGATTTTGTATGTAAAATTTTGAAGAATGATTAATGCAAGTGTGGTTTACTTATTTAATTCAAATTTATTGTGTTTGATGTGAATACCTCACCCATTTTGCATGTTTTATGCTCTTCTATTTCTTTGCATAGGAACCGAGCATATTCCTTTGACTCTAACTTCATGTTTCTTACATTTGAGCCATTAGGAGTTAGGAAAAGTTCCACCTTATTTGGGTGCTATCACTGACCCTTAGCTTAGGATTTTTCTTTCTTTCATTTTTTTCTCCATGTTTCCTTGGAATTGTTAGTGTAGGATTAGTTGGAGTAGTTTTAGCTTTAGAAGTAGGTTGCATTATGTAGGTTTTCTCAAACTCATGTAACAAGGAAGACAACCTTATTTAGAGGTTGATCTCACTTTTGCAACACCCACATTGCAAATATCATCCAATGTTGCCTCAAAATCCTAAATTTACGTGATTCTAGGTAGGGTGTAATTTTGAACTCCAATAGTTTTGGCATTCCCGATGGGACACTAATACTTAATCTTTATATCGCTAAGCTTTACTATGTGACTTAGTGATTTAAACCTTTGGAGGAATCTTTTAACACATATGAAAACTCCAAATTTCAAATCTATTGGTTTTAATAGTCAAAGTTCCCTTTTTCATGAGAAGAATACAAAAAAGATCAAGTACAATAAGTAGTTAGCCTTTTGAATATTTGCAGTTGTCACCAAGGAGAAAAAGAAGAGGTAGGGTAGTGAAAATATCTCAATCACCTCCAAACCAAAATATTTATACTCCTCCTCTTGTGAGTCCCTTTTTATTGTCCTCTAGGGTTTTAAGACCTATTCCATTCATGATAGAATAGAGAAATATCCCCTTTTCCAACTTTAATAATAATACTTAATGCCCAACATGATATACTAGTGTCTACCTTTAAAAGTATTCCCTCCTTCATTGGTGAAAATTATACCACTCCAGTTGATCATATTCAAGATGTTGCAAATGTCTATTCAGTTCATCTAGTTATAGAAGATGATATTACAGTTAGGATTCTTGTTTCTTATTTCAAGGGTAAAGTACTTCAATGGTATAGAAGCTCAAGACCTCCTTCCATTCACAACTGGGATGAACTTGGTATAACCTTTTTCCAACAAAGTGTGAGGAGAAAGTGGACAACATATCTTTGGTAGAGCAACTAATAATCATCAAGCGAGCTCCAAATGAGCTCATGGCAGATTTCAATTTTAGATTCCAGTGAACATGGGACAAAATTCTAGTGCTGCTAAGACCAACCCCACAAGGTGTATTTTTATACTTTCTTAGAGCTTTAAATTTTGATATAGCAGTAATGATTCAATCTATGGGTGTTATTCAGTTACCAAATGCTTATACAATGGCCATTAGGGCTGAAAATTGTCTAATTCAAGAAAGAAAGTTAGCCCCTAGATTTCCTATGCCCATTTTCCCTGAATTACCACTTGAAACCCAACCTATTGTTTCCCCTCTCCCTTAACCATATGCTTCATCCTCTATACCGACATCTAGTTCCTTTATAAAACAAGAATAAATTGAAATTATTAGTTTCCAACTTAAAAATCTAACAAATGAGATTGTCTCCCTCAAGAGGCATCAAGATCAACCTTAAAAAAATTATCCTAAACCCCAAGGTTATCCACAAAAAGTCTTTCAGTATCCCAATAAAATATTTTCTCAAATTTATCCTCTAAGAAGAATGCCAAATGTAAATCCACAACCGTCACCTACTCCCAACTTAAGTAAATCCATTTTTCCAACTAAGAATAATATGGCTGAATGTTTTGAATGGTGTTATCCTTGTGATCAACCCCATAATCAATACACATGTGAGGATAGAATGAACTCCTTGTGGGAAAAGGTTATCATAGTTCAAACTCCATACTACCCACAAGAACAAACCACGAAACCTTCTACAAGTAATGTAGATGAAGTTCAAGAGTTTTCTCTAGAGCTCAACTTCATGCTCTTTAGACCTAAAGAAGTATGTGCTATTAATCAAGCCACGAGAAACTCGAAAGGTTACAACTTCATGTGGCAGATCATACAAGATCTGTGAAGTGAAAAATGGACATGAGATCTCCTCCTTCTATTTCTCCAATTTTGTGTGACACTTTCAATCAACCTATGGAATTGAGTGGAAAATCAGCTTCATCTAGTTTTCCATGGGTCATTTAGCACCTACGTAACATTGAAGAACCACAAAATATTTAAAACCCACCCATAAAGGAACCTCCATGGATGGATAAAAGTGTTGGAAGCACAATCTCTGGGGGTGAATCAGTGTCCTTAAAATTTTTACTTCAGTTATCTTAACTTGCATTCAACCCATATGATCCATAGTGAGATTTTACTTAACTTGCATGAGCCATAATGATATAAGAAATGTCAAAACATAAGAACCATCCACATGAGCATGAAACAAGAGAGAGAACACATGAACACAACATATAGGTGGGAAACCCTTAAGGGGAAGAAACCCATTGATCATTACATTAATAAACAATAATCAATATTTAGTGAATCACCAACTCCAAAAGGATCACCAAACCCTAATTTATCAAGCACCAACCTAACTTTAGAAAGCACCAACTTGCAAGGAGGAACAAACCCCTAATTTAGTGAAGCACCAAATCCATAAGGACCACCAATGCCTAATTTATCGTGGCACCAACTTGACTTTAGCAAACACAAACTTGCAAGGAGGATACAACCCCCTAATTTAGTGAAACACCAACTTCACAAAGAGCACCAACCCATAGGTTTTAGTGAAGAAAAAACTCCATAAGGAAGAATCATCTCCAAATCAAGCACCTGAAATGTTTATCACCTTTACCTTGTTGCTGATCAACTGATGATGACACTCTCTTAGCTATTCTTCTCTTCTTCTCTTCTTCTCTCCTCAAATTGCCATGGTAAACTTATTTTATGTCTTCTTATCTTCTTATTCATTGTATGATCTCTATCTCTGATGCATCAATCACATCATCATGAAATTAGATCTCTTGGACATAATCTGATCCTCAAACACTAACTACTCTTTGTACCCTTTCTCATTTTCTCTCGAAGACTCACAAAATTGCTTAACTTTGCTTACTTTCCCAACCTTCTTCTTCACCTTGACTTAAACATGGATAACATGCTCTTCATATCCTACCAATTTATATATTCAAATTAGATACATTCCTTATGGTATTATAGCCCATATTACACCTCTTTCAAGCATCTATAACTTGTTCAAGCTCCCATATTTCATAACACCAATAAATAGGACAAAACCGCCTTGTATATATACTGTCTCAAGCACATAAATCATATAGGTTGGCCATATATAATTAGGTCAGCCATTATAGATTAAAAGGCATATTACAAAAATGAAAAAATTAGAATATCAACTCCATTATTTCTATAATAGCTCATTTAGGTCATTTGCTTCTTTAAGACTCAAGAAGACCTATTCTATTAGGTCTATATGCAAGATTTGACTCTTTAGAATTACATGATCATCTTAAAACATCAAAAACTATTCAATAAAATTTTAAATGACCTTTACATGCTTCCTCCATGCTGAAATGGCTTTGCAACATCTATTCTCACCATAAAACCATCTTGAGAACATGATTGTCCTACTAGGTCCTCAAAACCAATTTCAAAAATGAAGTTTCTTCCACCTTAAGCACCTCAAATAATAAAAATGAAACATATAGAAACATGTTACATGATCTCAAAATAATACCTCAAATAAGATTATAAAGGCTCAAGAACAACTTTTCACCAAGAACACAAAAAACTGTCCAAAACTGCCTTAAGGACCAGTCACGAGAAATTGACTTAGTTAGGCCTCTTAAAGGATAAAAATTATCTAGAAATCATCATAGGAAAGTATTATGGGTCCATGAAATCCTATATAATCCATTTATTCACTTTTTCATTTGTAAAACTTGAGAGATAAAAAAAAATTCTTTAGAAAATAAACCTGTACCATCACTTTTTCTCATTCACCTAATAATAAAAACCCCAGAGATAGATAGAAGAGTCCTCTACATGATCCAATCATAAAAATAGAAAAATCAATCTATTCAGGGCATTTTTGAACAAGATCTCTCCTATCAAATTCAAACTATGTTTTAGAAGGGGTTTTGAGTTGTTTTGGTGTTAATGATATTTCATAAAGGATAAGGCCTCAAACCAAAAAAATAATTCCACAAAATCTTAGCTAAGAAACATAAAATTATATCCTAAAGAGATTAGGTTCCTATACGTACCCAAAATTGTAAGGTACTGCACCACCGGAATAACATAACACGTGCCCCAATGATGATCGGTCTCCCTCTCAAGGTGTTCGGGGATTCGGAAAAGCTCCCCAAGTATGTGTTAACATCCCGCATGCCCCGTTTAGCCCCTGCATACTTTGTTGTTCTCTTTTCCCCTCTTTTCTTTGCATTTTGTTCTTAAGTTACGAAACCGCACCTTTGCCCTACCTGGCGGCGGTCTTGTGACCCACTTGCCAAGTCGTATGGAAGTCTTGTAACCGCCACCCTACTCAGGGTGGCGGTCCTTCACGCATTTTCCGAATTCTCTTTTAACGTGACTCACGTAAATTTCAACATTTACCAGTTTTTTTCACCACCTTTGGCTTGCATTAATGATTCTGGTTCCCTGGAATAGTGTCTTGGCATTGTTTATGGTTTAAGAGATCAATTTGGTTTTTACCTTTGGGTAATTGGAAATGCTATAAATAGTTGGCTTGTGCTCAAGCAAATGGCCCCTCAAATTTGCCTCTGAATTTCTCATTTCAATAGCTTAGCCTTTCAGTTTTGTTTAGGATTCATAGTTTCATTTCTTAGATGCATAGTTAGCATTGTTTAGCTATCAGAAAGCCACATATTCTCCTTGTGCAAAGTGTTGTTGTCTTTTCATCCAAATCAATTGGAGTAGGATAGTTTCATCTCAATAGGAAGCCATTAAAGTTACAGGTTTTGTTCATCAAATAGGATAGTTTCAGGTGCTGGACATTTTATGTTGCATGACTCGCAATAAATCCCGCTAGGAATTGCATAAGCCAAGCTCTGTACTCTTGCGCTATCCCTCTCCTACTCGCATTGTATTCAGTCTGCATCCTAAGCTGCCTTTGTTCCAATATCTTTTGTTATTGATGCTAGCATTAAACACTTTTTCTCGGATCCACGTGAGCACAAAAGAACGAGGAGATCACACTGAGGGGACAAGGTCACACACCATCGGATTTGCCACTATTCTATAGAATCCAGGTTCTAGCTTTCAAAGTTCTAGTTAAAATCATATCAAATAGAGTAGCTAATCACTTCATTTCAGTTAAATTTTACTTTTGATATTGCCAGGGAAGCTGTGGGGATTGATAGTTTCTGAGAAACTATGATTCACTCCTCACTTTTGAGGTAGGATCGAGAGTCTTTCAAATAGAGTAGATCAATTATCAAATTATTTAGAATAGATCTAAAAACTAGCACAGACAAGTAGCTATACTCGGTTGCTTTGTTTGTTTTAAATGTGTTATTAGTTTAGTTGTCAATTTTAGATATATTAGATAATTGCTCTTTAAATTCTGTTCAGTAGCTTATCAATAACTATCAGATTTAGGAATATACATAGACATATCTTACGCAGTTAAATTATTCTGTCATTAGTTAGATTTGTATCATTTCCTTTTGTATGACAATCATGGGACCTAGAGAGCCCAGAGAATACGTATTCGAGCCAATCGTGCCTCAACCCAATCTTATTACGGAAATAACTGATATAGATCAGAACCTTAGAATCCAAGTCTTCGAACAACAACAAACTTACAACACATCAACTCACAGTTAAGCGGGTTAAATATAGAAGATGACTAAGTGCACACGTTTTGGTCAAATCAGCCAAACTACAGATTACTCTAGATAAATATCCACATGACTGTAGAAGGAATTGAAAGAGAGCAAACATTTGGTTGTGACCCTTTGGTCCCATAGCCAGATGCAGGAGACACTCTCACAGACATAGATACTAGCTTAAGGATTCAGATTGCAAGATTGCCTATAAGATACTCAGAAAAGATTACACAACTGTTAATTCTAAACGTAGAGGCCGAAAAGGCATATGACTATTGGATACTAGGGATTAGGGACTGATTCCACACATGACCATAGCAGGTCCACAACAACCACGAATCTACGGTTGTGACCCACAAATCCCACAACCCAATGAGCCTACAGGTCAATCTAACATTGACGCTGGCTTACACACATTAATATTTAGATCCACTCCACTTCCACCTATCATCATCACACAGTTATCCTTGTTAGATGTAGCAGCTAACAAAGCTAAAGATTTCTAGACTAGACCAGAGAATCAACCATAGAATCCATTGTATATCCATCATCCATCATATGACCCTATCTGGAGACACACATGAAACCATCTGAGGTCATTTTCCACGTATCTCATAACCTATAGATCGATCATCACGCCAAAGATCGATATTGATTGGAGCCTTCGAGCAGTCATCCTTACCGACCAATCTATCACGCTAGTTCAGGTTAGGAGGGCCTTCTTTGTCTTATATTCACAGATTCCATTAGTACGTGTCGAAGATATAATATTTCCTAACTAGTTTATCCATACCCTATGCATAATCCATCCCCACCGGCTGTCTCGGCACGACCTTGAGAGGTCGGGTGCGAGGAAGAGTTACTTGTAGATTCCCACACTCGCTTGTCACTTTTCCATCGTACAAAATTGGTGAACCCGACGTGAAACAAACAACTACAACATCTTCCTTATCTCTATCTTCCACCTTCCCTCCTTCCCATTATTCTGCGGGTATTCATATACCCCCCGAATATGTTAGGATTCGATGCATATGGCAGACCTCTCCTAGGTCTTGAGGCATACTACGCTCAACTAAATAGATAGTCATCACCCTTGCTCTCAGTATGGGGTGACAATTATTCAGCCAACCGGTTGTCAACACAAACTCCACCTCCAAAAACTAGATATAGCTCATCTTTCCAAATAGAGGAGTTGGATCAGCTCGCTCAAATGCAACACACAGAGCCTTCAGGCTCAAACAATATGACGTTCACAGGAGAATCTGGTTCATCTCCTCAGGTGCTGCTTAGACCACAAATTAGTAGACAATCAGATCCATACCTGGTTTTAGATGATGAACATTCAGTGCATCATGCCAGAAATGAACAACGCTCTCGGGGTATGTACCCACCCATAGGAAGTTTACAAGCACAACCCGAGGTCTCTTTTCAAGAAAATACCTCCATACCACTACATGTAGGAAATGCCCTCGGGAAACTTGGTAGGGAAATGATCAGTTCATAGCAGGGTATCACATGCCTATACAACACCAGGATATACAACAAATGCCACTAAGGCAAAATACCGTGACTTTACCAAATGAAGTCATTTCGACTTTAGTAGAAAAAGTTAGGGGGTTAGAAATTGCTCAGCAAATCACCATTCTCAATTCATACAGACAGGAAATTCTAATCCTCCACACCATCCTAGCCAAGTAGACCTCCTCACAGGAATAGGCACGTTAGGCATGACTCCTCAGTATTCACAACAAACGCCAACAAGAACCGCCATTTCTAACACCATTCCGATACCTCCCGGTCTAGTACAAAATAATCCATTCCTAGACAATCCCCCTTCATACTTAAACATGTACTCCAAATCACCACAAGGGGATATGTTCTCCTCTCTGGCATGTTTACTCAACCACAGGGGTTTCCTTATGCCCCTACCAGTGCATACGCTACGCCGTATCAACAACCCATTCCACCGCCACCCCCTCAGCAGGCACCATCAATGGTCGAAACCTACGTGATAGGGACTTATTCAGAATATTTGAAAGAACCCTTAGACTTCACCATACGAAGCGTTATGCTTCCAAGACCTCTTCCCAATTTGCCCAAATACAAAGGTGAGGGAGATCCGAATGCACATATCAAGGCTTACGCCACAGCCATTCAAGAACTGCTCCCTTGGGATGGGGTTGTTGCCAAAATATTCCCCAAAACCTTGGAAGGCATCACCCTCGATTGGTATTATAGAATACCTGAGGCTTCCATCCATTCATTTAAACAACTCGTTTCTGAGTTCATCAAGGCATTTGATATGAACAAACTGTTGAGAACAGGAATCAGGGAATTCTTGCACATTAAGCAGGAACACAATGAATCTGTTGCTCATTTCATTCAAAGATGGCATACAGTCCTCTATTCTTTGGCAAGTGCTCCAAATATGGATCAGATGGAACTATGTGATTTATTCCTTCATTCCCTCAGCAGAGAGGTGAAGGAAGAAGTCCAAAAGTTCCCACTAAGGACTTACGATGAAGTACTTGAGCGCTCTCCGAATAGATCAAGCTGCAATAGATAGCGGTCGCAAGACATATGGAACAAACGGGAGGTTAATCACCTCCAACCAGAATGTTACGACTTACCCCACTACCACAAATGTCAATCAAGGACCTAAAGTCCTTAATAAAAATCACGGAGTGACAACAGATGGAGTAACTGATCAGGCCAAAAGGGTAAATGTTGTGAATACTCCACCACTAATGAACAACCAACGAAACAACAACTTTACCCCAACAATCAATGCAGTGGATTTTAATCATCCACAACAACAACAATGGTAAAACCTTACAAAGGGTTTGAGCCAAAACTCAACTGGATATCAAAACTAGAACCAAAACCAAAAACAACAAACGCAAAACTTTAATCTTAATAGGAAACGGTTTGATCAGAGTTTTGGGCCACAATATGCACCAAACCAGCAAACTAGGAATTACAATCCTAACTCGTATTGTGGTTTTCACAAAATCTGAGGCCATGACACTAGAACATGCCGTGACTACAATAAATTCATGCAACGTTTTGCCAGAGGAACAAAGACAACTTTTCATAGATATGTTCTTGGCCGATCCTGCGTCACCGGCACCAAATACTTTCACAGGGTAGTTTCCCCTCAAAACGCACCCCTCAAAATCTTTAATGATCCGCTCCCAAATCACAATAACAACAGGTTAAATCCAAATGGGACAAATAAGGGTATAATAACAGGAAACAATGATCATGAAGCCTCGACTTCACTAAATCCATTAGTTGCACCACAATTAGGAAGTCAGCCGCGACCCAAGATAGTCGGTTTAGTGGAATTAGACGCCGAACTACCCGTGGAAGCTGTAACAAGGACACGAGAGTATTCCTCTCAGCCAAGTCCAAGTTACCTACCAGAGATAGATAACATCCAACAAATGTTAGTAAAACCCGTAGGTGCCTATGATTTAATTAATGATCTAACAAAAACCTTCTCGCACATTTCTTTTTTGGACTTACTGAAGAACTCTCCTACCCACAGGGCTACTCTTTTGGAGGCATTAGGTTTAGGTCATTTAATTAACATCACTCCACCTCCCGAAACATAGGTAAACCATATAGACTTTGATATTCACCCTCCGGGACAGTCGGATAGGGATATCGAGTTTATATTCGAAATAAACAAAATGCCAACAGACGCTGAGATTGCACGCAGAGGTGATCCAACCTTATATTTGCAAGTCTGGGTTTATAACAATTACGTTAAACACGCAATGGTCGATTTATGGGGTAAATAGCTTGATTAACATAGTCCCCTTCTCTTTCCTTCAAAAGCTAGGGTATGGAGAAACAAATTGTTCCTCGACTCAAAATACATTAAGAGGCTATGATAGCCTTAAAGCCACATCGATTGGAACTATAATACTACTGGTCACCTTAGGACCCAAAACAATCCTGACTGAGTTTTACATTATAGATTGGGAAACCAACTATAATATGATCCTTGGCCGACCATGGATACACCGTATGAAGGCAATCCCCTCTACATTATTTCAAGAAGTAAGATTCTTGCATTTAGGAAAAGTGTTCATAGCCAAGGGGGATCCAAAGCCATTCGATATACACCTAGCTGACTTAAAGAAAAGACCAGGCGTTCACTCGAGTTTGAACTCCCGACAAACCAACTTAATAAACCCACCGACGCAAAACCAGAGGAGAAGTTGGTACCTACAACAGATCTTGAGACTATGAGCCTAATCAAGACTATCCCAGCCCTCAAAGATGAGGCTAACATTGTAGAAACAATATCGTTAGGAACTACTGCAAAGATTTTTGAGTTGTTAGAATAGGATCTACCGATGTTCCTACCATTTGATTCTGTAGGCATGGGATATACCCTAGGTGTTGGTTCTCTTCTAGCAGAGGATCTCTGCATGGTAGAAGTAGAATATGTTAACACAACAAATATCCCAACGTCTATATTCCCAGCTAAATACTGGACTCTCCATTTCGATGGAGCTAGATGTCATTATGGAGCTAGGGCAGGTGTAATCTTTACTTCTCCCGAGGGAAAAATCCTACCATTCGCCTTTAAACTAAATTTTGAATGTACAAACAATCGGCGCTGAGTACGAAGCCCTCCTCCTTGGTCTCATCTTAGCTAAGAGGATCAGTGTTAATAACATCAGAGTATTAGGAGACTCACAATTGGTAGCAAACCAAGTCTCTGAGGTATATGAAACCAGAGTTGAGCACTTACAGCTCTACAAAATAGCTGTATTGGATTTGAGCAAAGAGTTTGACTTCATATCAATTGAAGCAATCCCGCGAGAACAAAATCTTCTCGCCGATTCTATAGCAACCTCGGCATCATGCTTCACCCCAAATAGTGAGTTGGAAGATGCTCATTTCATAGTATCCCTTCGTACTGAACCATTGGTGAAAAAAATGTCAAACCCTCTTTTAACAAACAGAGATGAGAACAAATCTACTATCCTAGATCACATTGATAGTGATAGAGCCACTCTGGATTACTTAAATGCCTATGCAGTGTTACATCTCACCCATCACGTGATAGATTCGTCCTTAATCCCACATTCATCTTCTTACTTTGGAAATCCCATGATAGAGCTTCCCCCACAAAAGGAGCTCAACATATACACTAGTAGAGAATGGAGACGATCTGGAATTACCTCCAGCCCCGCCTGAGTTTGAAGAAGGTAACACTTCTTTAATCAAAGAAACAATTGATATTAACATCGGAACGAAGGATGAACCAAGGATATTGAAATTAGGATCCTCGTTAACTCCATCAGAAGTAGAAATACACACTCAAATCCTCAAGGAACATCAGAAGGATTTTGCATTTAATTATAAAGAAATGACAGGGGTTGCACCACACATTGCGGTACATAACCTCGTCACTAAATCAGACGCAAAGCTGATTAAACAAAAATCGAGACCAATGAAACCCAAGGTAGCTCTCATGGTGAAAGAAGAAGTAATGAAACTCCTCCAAGTAGGATTCATCAAACTAGTCAATTACTCTCAATGGGTATCTAATATATTCCCGTTCTAAAAAGAATGGGAAGATACGCATCTGCATAGACTTCGGGACATTAACAAAGCGTGTCCTAAGGACGACTTCCCGTTACCATCCATAGACGTCATTGTTGATGCAACAACTGGATTTGAGCTTTTGTCTCTCATGGATGGATTCTCAGGATACAATCAGATTAGAATATCCGAACAAGACCAAGCTAAAACCATGTTTATAACTCCTTGGGGAACCTATTGCTACGTTGTTATGCCATTCGGTCTCAAGAACGCTGGCGCTACATACCAGTGGGCTATGATGTATATATTTCATGATATTATTCATAAAATTGTAGAAACCTACGTAGATGACTTGTTGGCCAAATCCAGGAGACATTGTGATCACCCTAAGTACTCCACGTCATTCTTTCACGTCTAATAGAATACGGAGTCATGCTAAATCCAGAAAAATGCATCTTTGGTGTGATAGGAGGGAAGCTCCTAGGTTACATTATATCGTCACGAGGGATCGATGTAGACCCAGCCAAAATCCGGGCTGTTCTCGAAATGATCCCACCTTTGGATGAATCTGGAATCAGGTCATTTCTTGGAAAACTCGGTGCAATCTGGAGATTCATCCCAAACTTAAGTTTTTCCATTCATCCAATCAACAATCTACTCAAGAAAGATTATAGTATTGATTGGACCAAAGACTGCAACGAAGCTTTCAACACAGTTAAGCATTTCCTGTTGTCACCACCCACACTAATGCCACCTAAGCCAGACCACCCTTTAATCTTATACTCACAAGCTACCAATGTCTCGCTAGCCTACATGCTAGCCCAAGAAGATGATGACAAATGAGAACGTGTGATCTATTTTATTAGCCGAATGTTGCTCGACTATGAAACATGTTATACGCAAGTAGAATGAGAATGCCTTGCCATAATCTTTGCAACCAAATGCTTAAGGCATTACATGCTAAATCAAGAAACAAGGGTCATTGTAAAAATAGACCATTTACAGACTTTCCTCACACAAGGGTCCTTGTCTAAAAAGGCTGGATGCTTTATAACCTTAATGGGGGAATTCGAATTAACATTTGTAAATCAGAAGTCCATTAAAGGACAAATCATTGCGGATTGGTTAGCTGATAACCCACTAGATGGGGGCGATCTAGTAGATCTGGACTTTCCCGATGAATGCATATACTACATCGAAACCAGACCTCCTATCTCTGAGTGTCCGTGGTATACTGATATTATTAATTATATCATGGACCATACATATCCAGAAGGTGCTACACCACAATGAAGAAGGTAGTTACGCATTATCGTAGCTAAATACGTCATTATAGAGCAGGTGCTCTATCGTAAAGCATTCGATGGAATGCTTCTAAGATGTGTCGACACAGAAGAATCCAAGAAGATTCTCCATGAATCTCATAGTGGGATATGTGGAGGCCACTTCGGTGGTCATGCCACTACTCGCAAAATACACCGGATGGGCTATTTCTGGCCCACTCTAGAACACGACGCAGTAGAGTTTGTACGAAGGTGTCGTAAGTGCCAAGAATTCTCCCACGAGATTCACATGCTAGCACAAGCTCTACAACCAATCGCTACTCCATGGCCCTTTTCTACGTGGGGCCTAGATTTGATAGGGAAATTCTCTCCCTCATCTACAGATGGCCATAACTTTATAATCACGGCCACCGAGTATTTTACCAAATGGGTAGAGGCTATGCCTCTTACTACTGTACCAGGTTCTGTAATCGCCAAGTTCATTTTGAACCAAATCATTTGCAGGTATGGTGTCCCACAAATCATTATCTCAGATAATGGGACTTCTTTTAAGAATGACGAAGTTCACGAATTGTGTAATAAATTTAAAATAAGCCATCATACAGCCTCCCTGTATTACCCTCAAGCCAACGGACAGGCTGAAGCGACAAACAAAACACTAAAATCCATTCTTCTTAAAACTGTGAAAGAAAACAAGCGAGATTGGCATTTGAAGTTATATCCAGCCTTGTGGGCCCACCGAACCTCAATAAGAACACCAACAGGAGCAACTCCTTTTCATTGGTATTCGGGCGAAGTAGTTCTCCGCTTAAGGTTGAAATACCTAGTCTCCGTGTCTCATTATAAGGGATTCTGGATGAAGACACTTATAGAGAAGCATGTCTCTCCCAAATAGAAAGCCTAGACGAGGCCGGGTTAGATGGTGAACAACAAAGAAAGAGTCTATGCTTTGACCGGATGTGCCGGCAAAGATAAACAAGAAGGTCTATGAATGAGACATATATGAAGGTGATCTAGTTCTAAGGCTAGGCAAATGGATCGGTAAAAAGACCGCAAAGGAAGGAAGTTCCGGCCCAAATGGTTGGGCCCATACCAAGTCACAAAAGACTATGGAAATGGTGCATATCTCTTATGTATACACTAGAGGGTGAGGAATTTGGCAAAGCAACAATTCCCTACACATTAAACGATTCTATGCATAAGAAACCAACACTATTTATATAAATATATCTACATTGCATCTTCATATAGTTATGTTCATTTTGTCTGCTTGTTTCGTATAATTTTGTGATCAAGGAACTCATTCTCAAAGCAATTCATTACAAACTTTTGATGGTATTGGCATAAACACTCTAATCATACTTCTTCATTTTATAACGTCATCACCTATTTCGAATCATTTCATCGAATAAAGCTAGATATGACAAAGCCTTAACGGTAACCATACCAAGATCTGCATGCTTGTTCTTCCTAGGATAGGTGCCTTGCCTATGGTCTGTTCTAGAAGCTTCATCGTGTCACATCTATCCCCTATGTATATCTCTTTGGAAATAAGAATACACTGACATTTTGCTCAAATAAACAAGTCAAATATAGATCAAACAGAAAATTTTAATTTTACACATTTCCTTGCCCCACCAACCTTTGGTGATGAGCTTCATCTCTAGGGTTGGGAAAGGATGGGAATGCCCTTACTCGCCTACACCTTGTCCATGGTGATAAGCCCACGCTTCTTACTAGTAGCATGGGGCAAGGTGTAGGGAGTCCTCTTGACAAATAAACATTGAAGGCAGTCAACAATCAAATTCAAATAAACCTTTGAAATTTTGAGTAAAAACAAATGAATCAGATGTCCAAAATTCCAAGAGAATTCAAAGCCCTGAAACCCAGATTTTGTCTACCATGAGGCCATCTACGGATCTAAGTCTAGATAAACCACAAAGCAAGTTGCATCCCAAACTATGGAGTCACTCGAGTAGAGTAGGCTTGTAGCATCCTAATTTGGTTCCACCAAAGCTTTTTCTATCTCTCATCACTATCATTTCAACACATTTCATAACTTGTGCCCTTTCTAGCTCTCGGTGATGAGCCCTCGCATCTTACTAGTTGCATGGAGTTAGGAGTGGGGCAAGTTTATCTGCTCATCATACCGGTTTATCATCACATTTTGTCAAAACAAATATGAAGTACCGAAAAATTGCTTATAAGAAGCTAGAGTTCGAAGTCACATTGTGTCTACATTATCATATATCAGCATCACGAAATACAAAAAGAAAGTAAACATTTGTATCATTTGTTCTCCATTGCATACATTCTGAGAAGCATATAAAAACAACATTATAATTTACATGCGTAATCAAATCATAAGAACATTAATACCAAGCATCTGATCCAAGAAAAGAATATATATATATAAACAAACAAGTTTCCTATGTACAATGCCATCATGCGCTAAGCATGGTCAAAATGCTCAAAGAGCCCGGGAGATACAAAATACATCATGAAAATAGTCCAAGAGAGCCAAGTGGCTTCTCAACCCCTATGAGATCCCTCTGAGGGTGCACGCCCATGTCTAGGACTCCGGCTACACCAATGCTCTGAATGCATGAAGGGCTCATGATCCCGAGGAGTAGCTATGGTCTCGCCATGAGAATGACTCCTCATCAGGCGCTCTGCTGTCCTGTACCCTACCAACTCGGTACGGAGGGTAGACACCATCCTGGCCACATGCCAGACAGGGGAAAAGACATCGGTGTGCCTACCAGCTGCTGAAGGCTCCCTTGCATCCACAGGATAGCTCTGCACAGGTCTTCTCCATAGGAATCATCAAGGTATCGGTGCATACCCAGGCGAATCAGGTCTCGCCACTCATCGGCAGTCTCTGTAAGCAAAGGAGAAAAGCTAATTAGAAATGATCAAAAGATAAAAAACAAACGTAAATAAAAGGAGAGGTAACAACTAAGGAAATCACAACTAAAAACAAACATTAAGAAGAAAGAATGATAACTCACTCAGATTGCCGGGCCTCCAAGATGGATCTCTAGGATCAAGCACTGCCCACCAGATGTTGCCGCTAACCGGTGTGCTCCTCCCGTGGCTGGGGCAACATAAAGATCCCGATATGGACTCATCCTCTCCACCAAGGCCCTGAGAGAGTGGCTCCTCTGAAACCAGAGTCACCCTCTCCGCACTCTACTCCACCCTCTCTGCCTATAAAATATCCCGAGTGTCATGCCACTCAGGATCACTATCCTCCTCTCCACCTGACTCACTAGCCTCAGCCTCGGTCTCCTCCTCTATCTCTCCCCCTGTGAACTCCTCAGACTCGAGTCTATGTCAATAGGGTTGTCACTGCTGTGAGCGGGACCGACGGAAATCTGAAGTAAGGGTGCCTGAGGAGCACCGGCTCTCCCTCGAGCTCGTACTACTCACCTAGCTGCAATGGGGACTCTAGGAGTAACAACTATCCAACCCCGGCCTCTAGGACCTCCCCTGGCCTCTCGAACTGATCTATATACTGGCACCACCAGGGGAAGCATACCCACGTAAGGCAGGCCAAACTGTTGAGGCACTCGACCGAAGGGATGTATCTCCACCCTCCCTACCCTGTCAACAAGCTGCCCTGTGGTGGAGCAGGAAATCAAAGTAAGAGCCTCCTCACCCCATAACCCTGCCATGGCCTGATACGGTGTGGCCTCCATGTCATCAGTGGTCAGGGAAGCAACTAGCTGGTGAGGTGCTCTGAGCACCGACATGTCTGTCCATCTAGCTTCCCTCACAGCTCCGGGATCTGCCACCTCTACACCTCTACCATAGGGGATGAAACGCTCATAGACCCAGCTCATAACCAGGGTCGATGGCTCAATGACTGCCCCTATAAATGGACCACCCTGTACAAATCATGATAGGTAGTCCCGAGTATGTCAGCTCCCCAGGTGTAAATCCAGCCATGTCCCTCAATCTGTGTAATGATGGGGGACCAACAATAGAGTAGAGTGTCTCCTCCCTTGTCCCCGATCAATCTCAAGGCAAGGATCCCCATAATGGCCTGGCGAATCAAGGGGATAGGCAGGCTAGGAATAGATCGGACCCTCACCCCCTTCTTTGAACCAGTGGAGATAACTGCATCTCCCATGTATGAGGCCCACTGTGCTATCTGAGCCCGTGAACCTGCTGTCTCAAGAGTAAGTCATCTCCCGATGATCGGGACCCCCAAGATACGGTAAACATCCTCCAAAGTAATGGTCCACTCACCTCGGACCCCTGGTAATCGGAAAGTGTTCCGATCAACATCCCAATATGAAAATAAGTCACAAAGTATGTGACTGGACGGTGCAACATGTGGAACCCATGATATACGCAGTATACCAGCCCTCTGAAGAGTGTCTTGCTCATCCTGAGAACACTCTCTCTCTCGGCTCCATCGAATATACTCCTCCCTCGCCTGCATACACCCAAAAACACACAAAATAGAACAAGTTAGTATCCAAATAACATTAGAAAAATCATAAAAACACATAAGAATGCTAAAAATGCCAAATTAACTTCAAAAAGGTGTTGTTTGTGCATTCTGTGAAGGACCACCGCCCTGAGTAGGGCAGCGGTTCTGTAATCGCCACCTTAAAGGTGGCGGTCTTGTAACCACCACGCCGAATGAGCAGGCGGCGGTTGTGGTAACCGCCACCTGTTGGGCGGCGGTTGTGTAACCGCCACCCTGTTCAGGGCGGCGGTCGTGTCCCGAAAACCCACGTGGGTCATATGCCCTAAAAAGGCCTAAAAACATGAAAAATGACAATTTTTGACCAAAACGAAGCCTACCCAGTAGGCACCCCCCTAGATGAACCTATTAAAACTAACATTTTCAAAAATTATCCCCCCATGACAAAGTTTTCAACATTTTAATATTTTGGGGATAAAAATGGAAAATTGAGAAAAACTAACCTGTGATCTCGCGGGTCGGTGTTCTGCTCATGGAGGCATGATCACGATCTCGTCCCGACGTTTTGACTATACTCTCGTGAGAAACCATCACCGTGGGTCCCAGAGCTCAAAATCAACCAAATCAACACATGCAAATGAATAGGAAAATGGGCCCACTTTTACATATATAGCAACCTGACTTGTTTTGAATGCCCCTTTCTGTGGGTTTGGAGCACCGATGGAGGTAAGTTCTTATCCCACACAAATGGTACATCCTCATTTCATGATATTTTAGTATTTATTTTTTGATCTTTTTGTCTATCTACACTTGAGTTCTCTTTTCATTTTGTCAGGTAGCGGGAATTTCGGATGGCGTCATTCCGACACACGGACGTATCAGGTATAACTTCTAACTTCCCATTTCAGGACTGCCATACTCGGACCCACCGTTTTACACCTCTTCATGGCTAAAACGCTTCTCCGAGGGGGCAATATGTACGTACCCAAAATTGTAAGGTACTACACCGCCGAAACAACATAACACGTGCCCTAATGATGATACAGGTCTTCTCGCAAAATGTTCGGGATTCAGAAAAGCTCCCCAAGTATGTGTTAACATCCCGCATGCCCTACTTAGCCCCTGCGTGCTTTGTTGTTCTCTTTTCCCCTCTTTTCTTTACGTTTTGTTCTTCAGTTACAAAACCGCCGCCCGCTTGGTGGCGGTCTCGTGACCGTCGCCTAGTCAGGGTGGCGGTCCTGTAACTACCGCCCTGCTCAAGGCGGCGGTCCTTCACATGTTTTCCAGAATGCTCTTTTAACACGAATCACGTAAATTTCAATGTTTACCACTTTTTTCACCGCCTTTGGCTTGCATTAATGATTATGGTTCCCTGGAATAGTGTCTTGGCATTGTTTATGGTTTAAGAGATCAATTTGGTTTTTACCTTTGGGTAATTGGAAATGCTATAAATAGTTGGCTTGTGCTCAAGCAAATGGCCCCTCAAATTTGCCTCTGAATTTCTCATTTCAATAGCTTAGCCTTTCAGTTTTGTTTAGGATTCATAGTTTCATTTCTTAGATGCATAGTTAGCATTGTTTAGCTGTCAGAAAGCCACATATTCTCCTTGTGCAAAGTGTTGTTGTCTTTTCATCCAAATCAATTGGAGTAGGATAGTTTCATCTCAATAGGAAGCCATTAAAGTTGCAGGTTTTGTTCATCAAAAAGATAGTTTTAGGTGTTGGACATTTTATGTTGCATGACTCGCAATAAATCCCGCTAGGAATTGCATAAGCCAAGCTCTATACTCTTGCGCTATCCCTCTCCTACTCGCATTGTATTCAATCTGCATCCTAAGCTGCCTTTGTTCCAATATCTACTCTTGTTGATGCTAGCATTACACACTTTTCTGGATCCACGTGAGCACGAAAGAACGAGGAGATCACACTGAGGGGACAAGGTCACACACCATCGGATTCGCCACTGTTCTGCAGAATCCAGGTTCTAGCTTTCAAAGTTCTAGTTAAAATCATATCAAATAGAGTAGCTAATCACTTCATTTCAGTTAAATTTTACTTTTGATATTGCCAGGGAAGCTATGGGGATTGATAGTTTCTGAGAAACTATGATTCACTCCTCACTTCTGAGGTAGGATCGAGAGTCTTTCAAATAGAGTAGATCAGTTATCAAATTATTTAGAATAGATCTAAAAACGCACAGACAAGTAGCTATACTCGGTTGCTTTGTTTGTTTTAAATGTGTTATTAGTTTAGTTATCAATTTTAGATATATTAGATAATTGCTCTTTAAATTCTGTTCAGTAGCTTATCAATAACTATCAGATTTAGGAATATACATAGACATATCTTACGCAGTTAAATTATTCTGTCATTAGTTAGATTTGTATCATTTCCTTTTGTATGACAATCACGGGACCTAGAGAGCCCAGAGAATACGTATTCGAGCCAATTGTGCCTCAACCCAATCTTATTACGGAAATAATTGATATAGATCAGAACCTTAGAATCCAAGTCTTCCGAACAACAACAGACTTACAACAGATCAACTCACAGTTAAGCGGGTTAAATATAGAAGATGACCAAGTGCACACGTTTTGGTCAAATCAGCCAAACTACAGATTACTCTAGATAAATATCCACATGACTGTAGAAGGACTTGAAAGAGAGCAAACATTTGGTTGTGACCCTTTGGTCCCATAGCCAGACGCAGGAGACACTCTCATAGACATAGATACTAGCTTAAGGATTCAGATTGCAAGATTGCCTATAAGATACTCAGAAAAGATTGCACAACTGTTAATTTTGAATGTAGAGGTCAAAAGGCATATGACTATTGATACTAGGGATTAGGGACTAATTCCGCACATGACCATAAGCAGTCCACAACAACCACGAATCTACGGTTGTGACCCACAAATCCCACAACCCAACGAGCCTACAGGTCAATCTAACGTTGACGCTGGCTTACGCACATTAATATTTAGATCCACTCCACTTCCACCTATCATCATCACACAGTTATCCTTGTTAGACGTAGCAGCTAACAAAGCTAAAGATTTCTAGACTAGACCAAAGAATCGACCATAGAATCCGCTATATATCCATCATCCATCATATGACCCTATCTGGAGACATACACAAAACCATCTCGAGGTCATTTTCCACGTATCCCACAACCTATAGATCGGATCACACCAGAGCTCGATATTAATTAGAGCCTTCGAGCAAGTCATCATCCTTCCGACCGATCTATCACGCCAGTTCAGGTTAGGAGGGCCTTCTTTTCCTTAGATTCACAGATTCCATTAGTGCGTGTCGAAGATATAAGATTGCCTAACTAGTTTATCCATACCCTACACATAATCCATCCCCACCGGCTGTCTCGGCACGACCTCAAGAGGTCGGGTGTGAGGAAGAGTTACTTGTAGATTCCCATGCTCGCTTGTCACTTTTCCATCGTATAGTTTCCATGCGAAGTTTCACATGTCAATGAGTATCTTAAACTACACCTCGAGTTGAGATTCTCCATTTCCAAGAACTTGGTAGGACCAGAAATGTAATAACTTTCTCAATTATTCAAACTAGGACCTGAAAATTTGTAAAAACACCTAGATCAACATGCCAAACAACTTCCCATACTCACCTTTTCATAATGGAACCAAAAATGATCAACCTACATCATTATACCATGCTTTCTTCACTTTATTTGGTCTTCATGCTAGAAACAAACCTTCATACCTCTGCTCATGAAATCTAAACCACATTCTCATACTTGAAACAAAAGCTTCATAAATGTATCCAATCATTTCAACAAGATACCATTCCCATACCTTATCACAAGACCTCTTTGTATTCACATTGTCTTCAAATTCTATCTCTATATTGAAAATGACCTTACAAACAACTAAAATAAACTATACATATCTTGATATCATCATTTGGAATTATTTGACATCATTGAAAACTCAAAACAATATCTCCACATCATTCTTTGGTAGCACAAAGCATATACTCAACTTTGACAATAATGAGAACAACTAGTTGAACATCAACAAACTCAAACAATCTCTTCATGATGTATCAACCATGCAATCATCTTGAAATTGATTTAATCTAAATAGAATTGAATCTAATTTTAGATTAAATACTATAATAAATGATATTGAGGTAATTAATTACAATTATGTGTAAGAAATAAGCATTCAAAGATGTAACACCCTAAGTAAATGAGAGAGAAAGATGACTTAGCTAATTTTGTGCAACTTGAGAGTGATTGAGATTATGTAACTCGCTAGAACCGGTTGGAAATAATATTGAAAAGGATATCCAAGGGTTTGAGAACTCAAGACTATTACGATAGAAGCACTTGTAGGAGGATAGGAGCACCCCAAGTGCTAGTGATTGATCTGGGTGCATGTGTGTCTCGGATGCTAGGAGTTTTGTATTTTTGGGTAACAAGGTCTTCACTCCAATATTTTCTTTGTCATTATGACTTCACCGTTAGGGTTCATATCACACTTGTAACTTGAAAAATAGATGACTACCTACACATTCCCACAAACCACATAAAATATAATAAAAAATATGCGGAATGAGGAGTTAGACGACCACGATAGTCACTCGAAGAGTGAACTTACGACCAAACACTACACTACATCTTAGAATCCATGTAGATCTTGATTGACTCGAGTATGTAGAATATGTGTGATGGAATAGAATGAACTCCCTCATATGTTGTGTATGCAGATCAATGTAGACCTTGTCCCTTATATGAGTGTGCTAGGTGTATGATTTATAGTGATATTGTGCCTTTGTGCAAGCTTAGGTGATGATATATAATGCTTATGATGTTTGGCCCCTTATTTGGAAGAAGTAATTAAGTGTGTATATATATGTGTGTGTTTCCCTTGTTTGAATTTTGTAATTCACAATTGAAAGGCAAACCCAAATTGTTAAAAGGTAACAAAGAAGCAAAAAGGACCCAAAAATGTAAGAAGAAGAAAGAGATGGACGTGAACACTTGGGAGGGATAAGAGATGTCCTAACTAGGCACTAGTTTTCAAGGTCATTAAAATGTAAATCACCAAATGTTGGCAGAGTCAGAAGATGTGTAAAGCAAATAAAGTGTACAAGATAAAGCAACTAAAAAGCTGAAAGGAGTTGTGAACCACTAGTTTTCTTGCTTATGAATCATGTATACATTAATATTCTTTAGGACCTATAAATGTACCCAAGTGCATATATTTTGTCTATAGAAATCAATGACACAGATCTTCTGAACACAAAGAAACAAGGAGCATGCTACTCCTTCACTACAAAAACTGCATGCATTCCCTCAACATTGTGGAGAAAATGAAGAAGAAAAAAATCAATGTCACAATGTGGGATGTTGGGCCCTTAGAATACTAACCAAGTATGAAGGCACTCAGGCGCGTGGGACCCCAGTTATAGAATGGCACACAAGGCAAAAGTGCACAAGACAAAGGCTTAAGGAGACAAATAGCACGCGCGATGTGTAAAAGGAGGTTCGGGACTTAGCCAATTTGAGCACCCAAGGTAGAACACGTGAAAAGCGTGATTAGTTGTGCGTGGATAAGATGCCAACCTGATAACAGTTGGCCTAGGAAAGAGCATGCCTAGATGGAATCTTCTAGAAGATCATCATGAGATGGAATGGAGAGCTCAGGCTTGAAGGAACATGCTCGCATGGAGGACCACATTTGACACTTGGCGACGGATCTGAGGGTGCGGTAAGGCGAGTTGGCAGCCCGGGAAAGTGATAAATACAAGTGCTTGCCATGGGAAAAGAGATACAGAGAGATATACACACTCAGAGAGAGATGTATCATCATGAGATATACATAGGGAATAATGGGTTAGAGAGTAAGAGAAGCTTTACAGAATTTATGCAGTGGATATTCTGGTTCATGTACTAAGCATGGAGTTGTATTTTTCTTTTCTGTTAGCTTAGCTACATATGTCCAGTGATGCGAATGACTGCGGTCTGCACTCTGTGACACTCTGTAATGAATCAATGAATATATTAAGGTTACCTGTTATAAATAGATATGAATATCAATGGGTTTAATGTATATTTCATTCATATGAGTTCTCTTTCCTTTCATGATATGAATGAATGGTTGTATCTTTCTTTCTGTTATAGTATATGTTTTGGGATCTATTAAAGCACTCGATCTGAAGTGACTGCAAGGATCTGGAGGCCGTTCTAAGCCCTATGGTTCTTGTATGTCTCAACTTCTTTCCTAAATACTCTTACACTAATCATAGATAATGCTTCCCACTAGACTCACATAAAAGAGAGACTCGGCACCCGTGCGTGCCTCGGGTGAGTGCTCAACTTTTGCTGGGTGATAGGTTGATGCGCATGGGGTTCTTCCTTTTATGGTAAGAGTAAAAATGACTACATCTTAGTTCCATTTATGGAACCTCTTTTCGATGTTGTAGTGGGATAGAGCATGCATCATGATTTGTGTAAAGAGTAATGACGGATTGGTTAACATTGGAAAATGTTAAATCATGGTTCAAGACCATGGAGGATGAATTTTCTTGAAGATACAACATTGGACCTAAGTTTAATACAAGTAGATGGGTAGAAGAGAACCTCTACCATGATCTGTATGAGAAATTCTTCTGCTGCTTCCCAGTAGAGTTATATGGATGGCTTTCAACCTATGCATCTAGAACAAGCTAGCATTATAGATCTTGGATATGGACCAAAGAAGACTACCAGAGGTTGCAGGATATAGATCTGATGTGGACCTATTCTCAGCCTATAAAGACTGGTGGAAAGGAGTACTAGCTAGCTACACTCTGGAATACACCATTTCTATGTATTCTTGCCCAGAGATTGCTAAGTTTGAATTTCTGCAAGAACCTAGAGGAGCATTTCTATGTGTTATTCCTCTAGCTATGAAGATATTGATGGTTACCATGAGTTTAGAGGCACTCCCAATGGTTGGATAAACCATTCTGAGCACTTTGGGTAAGGAAGCTTGGGTGGAGGAAGATGGAAGATGATACGACAGAGAAGGAGAGGGAAGAAAGATGGCTCAAGTATAGCGAAGCGCATGAAAGGGAGATTGCTAGATGACGTGAGGCTGCTAGTGTGATGGATTTATGGAGACAGACATTGTGGGAAGGAGTTGAGGTTCATGCAGAGGACATGGAACCTGAGAAGTCTATGCTACCCCATCTTGGCAAGCACGTAAGGGAGACCCCTTCGGCTTCGGTGAGAGCTCGTCACATGGAGAAAGGAGAGTTGTTGGCACATATCTTGAACCCACCCAGTGACCGAGCCTTGGCGCTTGGTTTTCCCAAACTAGGAAGAAGTATTGATCTAGTTGAAACTAGTGGAAGAGACAAATCCGCACCTAGGAGATACAATTTTACATTCCCTTCTTCTATGGCTGCACATATTACAGTATTTGGAGGAGTTTTTTGGACAAGGGGCAAGTGTACAAGCTTTCAGGCTCACATCAGTGAGTGGCACAAGGCAAAGTAGTAGTAGTGGGGCACTATCATAGACCATCGATGCATAGTTCAGTGGGACCATGGGAGTGCTTAGCACAGGCTCCTACACACCCTATTGGACCCAAAGTGGTTCTCGGGGTTGATTTGGTGGCTATGGAGGTACAAGGCCCGGTGGACCCAATGGATCGTGGTGGTGGAAGAAACATTGGAGGGAACCAAGGATCTGGTTCAGCACAAGGACCCCAACCACCCCCTTAAGTATTCTATGGCTATAATTTCAAATGGTATAGAAAGTATGACCCTCATCAAATGGTGGTGGACTACACTGCTTTAAAGAATGCATTCTTGGCAGAGTTCCACATTCCTAAATTTGAGTAGAAGAGCATTATCACTTTGAAGGAGATTCAACAAGGAATGGTAGAGAGTGTGTGGGAGTATGATGCATGTTTTAAAACTCTCTTGTCTAAATTATCATATGATATCTATCCTTCTCAACATGCATAGTGGTTTTTTGGGGGATTGATCCACCCTTTTAGAAGGGCCTTATATCATAAAAATTTTACAGATCCGTGTGAAACTTTGGAAGCTACCTTGCGTGCCGAGGCTGTTGCTAGTAAGCCCGTTCCTAGAGGCCCATACTACTGCTATGGAGAAACAGTTGGAAAAATTATTTGCGAACTCACTCCATGAGACTCGCAGTGATTTATGGTGCATGGATTGTGAAATAGAGGGGAAAATTAAGGATAATTGCCCCCGGAGGATGGTATGCGCTGTGATAGTAGATTATGAGATTTGTCATGGGGACCATGATGTAAGTAGATGTCCTTTGCTACAACATGCGATTAGGAAGAATGTATCTTGTTATTGCAAAATTTAAACCTCCACAACCCATGATATGAAGGACAGTAGGCTCATTGATCAGATTCATGAGGCTATTGATCATGGGGTGTGCCAAACCAGCATTGCCAGTGGTTCTAAAAATGATGATCGCTGTTATGAGGAGCGTGCAAATGGGGGTAAGTGTGGAAGAGGTTTTTGAGGAGGATTCTATGGACGAGGTAGCCATGGAGGAAGAAGTAAGTTCCCACATGGAACATGTTTCAACTGTGGATATACAGAACATTACAAGCGTGAGTTCCCTGGACTTGTTGCAATGCTCGTGGTGTGGAAAGAAGCATAAGTATGAGGAGTTCTCAAAGTTATTTGAGCATATGAATCAACAGCACTGGAAATACAAGGGCACTTGTGATGGTTAGCATCAAGAAGGAATACACAGTGGATGCCTCGGGTAACATGAGATGAAGGTTTGGAGCCTATCTTGGTAATAACAAGGGTAGAAGCTACGCGCGCAAGAGAGGTACCAAGACAGAAGACCCTGGTTACAAGGGAGGAGGTCATTCATGGAAAGTATCCGTAACTCCGCACGTCGAAGGAGATATATCAGACACCATGGATATTATTCAAAGCTTGTAAGGGGAGATCTAGTGTCTAAAGGAGAAATCCAGAAAGGAGGAACAAGGAAGGAGAGTCAAGGTGTAAAAGGATAACTTGGATGAGGTCAAGGAGGTGTGTAAAATGCTAAGGTAGGAGAACATCATTCCTTTACTAGGATCCTGGTTAAGAGAGAAGGTACCACACGCTAGAGAAGAGCACAAGAGATAGGTCTTACATGCGAACCTTCCCCCTCATAGCCTCGACTATGACAAGGAGATTACATTGAATGTAGTTATAGATGGATGTCTCCTCAACAATATACTCATTGACACTGGTGTGGAGGTTAATGTTCTGACTTTAGATGCATGGCATTAGATGGGGAGACTTGCATTACAACCATCTTTGAATGTGATGTATATGGAAAAAAAAACTAAGGCAATGCCCATTGATGTCTTGAAGGATGCAACTATTACTATTCAAGGAGCCAATTTTACTGAGGACTTCAAAGTCTTGGTGCTCGCCGAGGCGGACAATTTCCCAACACTACTTGGGTGCCCTTGGTGTTACAAAAATAATGCGGACCTTCGAGTTCAACAAAGGGTACATCAACTTTGAGAACAAAGAGGAATGGGTCATTATACCCCTGGTTGATGGGAAGTCAACACCCTATATTGAACCGTTGGGAGAAGAAGTTCTAGACAAAATTTATGTGCACTCATTCGAGACCCTGAGATGGTACACCCTACTAACGGAGTTATCCAGTTTGAAGATGCTCAATCAATAAGTGATACCACTAGCCTAGCATGTGACAATTAGGTGCATGGAACTTACGAACTAATGGGACGGTAGTTAAGAGGGTCGGTGACCAAGGTAACAAAGGTGCACATTGTTAGGCACCTTGGAGGAAAAGAACTACCCAAGTATTCAGGAGGAGCTTTCCTTGAGATCTTTCTACAGGAGGTAGAAGCTCGGTCAAGACAATGAAGGGAGATGTTAAGTCATGTCTTGCTTGACATAGTAGCTCATTGGTGGGCCACACATCAGGAGAGCCTTTTAGAGTGGCACGAGGTATGGATTGCTCTCTCTGTCATATTTTCTAGAAGTAATGTACCCACCATCATCAAGGAATACCATGGGAAGAAGCCCACCTCTTTCCATATCTAGGAGTGTGAACGAGTCTAGAGAGAAGGCGCGAGAAGCTTTGCCACCATCCCTCTGGGTGCACAAGTTGTATTCTACACTACAGGGTTGTGTGCACGTATGGTACATTCATTCGAGAGACACGCCGTTAGACAAGGAATTGGCAAGAGCTCGCGACTGACCTTATTCAAACCTTTGAGTATTGAGTACCAAGCCATCGATTAATAAGGCCTTGTAGGGTATCAAGTGCCTTACCATGGGGGATAGTGCTAGAACAAAAGATAGGCTATTGGAATGACTAGGTGAAGTAGGATTGGAGGTGTGCTTTTAAGAAATTGAGGAAACACAAGAGTTACAACTTGAGTGCGCGTGTTCGAAAAAAGAGAAGGGAAAGTTGGTATATGTGATTGATGGAGAGGAATCGAAAGCTTAGATGTTAGCCATTCTATAGGAACACGAGAGGTAGTGGACAGTGCAGATGCTCATGCGCATGCCTACCATGAGCCTTTAAAGATGAAGAAAGTCAACATCAATTCAGAAGAAGAACCTAAGGAAGCTATTATTGGGGATCACTGGATAGAGAAGGAAGTATCAAATGTAATTGATCTTTTGCATGAATTTGAGGATTTATTCCCACACAGTACCATGAACTCAAAGGTGTTCACCATTCCTTGGGGGAGATGAAGATAAAACTAAGGATGGTGCGCACTGTTAGAAAAATGTCCTACCGATGAATCTTAATTTACACGTGAGGGTTAAGGAGGAGATAGACAAGATGATAGCTTCTGGGATCATTGAGGTAGTGGAAGAATCAAAATGGATAAGTCTGATGGTAATCAACATCAAGAAGGATGGGCGGATTAGGATTTGTGTGGACTATAGGGAATTGAATGCAGTTTGTGTCATTGATCCATTTTCGACCCCCTTCACTGAAGAAATTTTGGAAGGAGTCACTGGGCACAAAATCTATTCCTTTATGGATGGATTTTCAGGATACCACCAAGTCTGGATTGCAAAGGAGGACCAGGAGAAGACAAATTTCACCACCGAGTGGGGAAGTTTTGCATATACGGTCATGCCCTTTGGGTTGAAGAATGCGCCTGCTATTTTTTCGCACATAGTGGTGCAAGCATTCCAGGACTTCATCCATAAATTTCTTCAGGTCTATTTGGATGATTGGATAGTATATGGTCTAGTTAAGGACCATTGTGACAACTTGAGATTAATGTTTGAAAGGTGTAGGTAGTTGAGGATATCCCTCAACATTAAGAAATGTGTGTTTGCTACTCCCTTTAGGACTCTATTGGGGCATATCATATGTAAGGAGGGCTTGTTGGTAGATCCCGCTAAGGTTGTAGTTATTGTGGGGTTAAGGGAACCTACTAGCCAGAGCACAGTGCCAGCATGATTCCTTGGGCATATGGGCTATTATAGGAAATTCATTAAAGGATATGCCAAGATCACCATGCCTTTAGAGGAGCTACTTAGACACAAAAGTACCTTCCATTGGGGTGAGGTGCAACAGAGGGCATTTGATACATTAAAAGATAGGCTTATTACCGCACCTATTTTACGTTTTCCCTCTTGGGACAAGCCCTTCCATGTCCATGTAGATGCCTCAGAACCACCATTGGAGTAGTGCTTGTGCAACCAGGTGAGGGGATTGTTGATCATCCTCTCTGTTTTGCAAGAAAAAAGTTAACACTAGTAGAGTAGAATTATACCACTACTGAGCGTGAGGCATTGTCAATGATCTATGTGCTCTTCAAGTTTAGACAATATCTGCTGAAACACCCTTTTTATTCTACACCGACCACATGACATTAAAGTATTTGGTAAAAAAGCTTGTTCTTCAAGGGCACATATGTCGATGGGTGTTGTTGTTTCAAGAGTTTGAATTCACCGTTGTAGTGAAGCCCAAAAAAAGTAACTATGGGCCTGATCATCTATCAAGGATTGATTCAGGAGAGGATGCACAAAGTATTGAGGAAGCAATGCCAGATGCCCAACTATTTAGATTATGGTGCATGCCCTCGGATTTGGAGGAGATTGCAATATTTTTAAAAGGTGTGGTGCTAGATGGAATGAAGGCATTGGAAAAGAAGTAGTTGGCCATACGCGCCATGCCCTACATGTTGATTAGTGGAGACTTATACAAGTTGGGATGAGATGAAGTTTTGCACAGGTGTGTATTAGAGCATGAGTTCCCGGGCCATCATGGAAGAAGCACATAGAGGAAGTGCGGGTGGGCATTACAGGTGATGCCACCGCGTGCAAGATATTAATGGCAAGATTATGGTGGGAAACCTTGTATAGGGATTGTAGAGATTATTGTAAAGCATGTGACCACTGTTAGCGCATTAGCAAACCAAGAAGGAGAGATGAAATGCCTTTGTGTCCTATCCCTAGCATGGAGCCTTTCGAAAAATGGGTGATAGATTTTGTGGGACCTATTACACCAGCAGCGCATAGGACTAGGTCACGTTATGTCATCACTTACACAGATTATCTCACAAGGTGGGAAAAGGTAGCCCCAACTAAAGATTACATGGCAGCAACAGTGGCAAGGTTCTTATGGGAGAACATTATCACGAGGTATGGATGTCCATTGAGTTTGACTAGTGATAGGGGTACACATTTTCTGAATGAGACCATGAGGATCTTATTATCAGAGTTCATGGTGGCTCATCAAAGACTACGCCCCATCACCCACAAGTGAACGCAACCACGAAGCATTCAACAAAATACTGAGTCATACCTTGACCAAAATCTGTGATGTTGGAAGATAAGATTGGGATGACAAAGTATCGGTAGTGTTATGGGATTACAAGACTATATATAAAAGACTAAATAAAGCCACACCCTTTCAATTAGTGTTTTTACTGCGGAAGCCGTTTTCTTGTTGAATTTATGTTACCTTCTCTGTGAATAGCACACGCAGGAGGATTAACCGATGAACAAGCGTTGGAAGAAAGGATTGATGAACTAATGAAACTAGATGAAAGATGATCACTTGCCCGATGGAGCCAAATATTGGAAAAGGCAAACCAAAAGCCTTGGCATGATCACCATATTAGAAACAAGAAGTTTGAGGTTGGGCAAATGGTATTACTATATGATTTCAAGTTTTTGCACCATCCGGAAAGTTGAAATTCCATTGGTTGCGTCCCTTCACAATCTCGCACATCCTTGATTCGGTGCGTGCGATTCTGAAGTCTTGGATGGGATGAAGTTTACTGGACACTTCAATGGTAGTAGGCTGAAGCCTTACTATAAATAAGTATTCTTGGTGTTTGTCAATAAGGCATTTTTTCCAGTTAGTTTAGAAGTTTCCTTTATGCATTTTCCCTTTCTTGTGTTTCCCTTTCGCATTGTTATAGTTTTACACCTTGGGCACTTTGGTAATATTATTGCTATTTTTGAGAATTTGTGAGTGCGTAGAGGACCGCACATCGTTTAAGTGTGGGGTGGAGAAAAGTGAAGAAGTGCATGATTAAAGTACCAAGGAAGTTATGTTGAAGAGCCTTGTTGTGTAGCCCGGTTGAAAGAGGTAGATGAAGAGAAAAGATAGAATGGTTGGTGCTAGGATAAAGCTACTGGTAGATCCCACGTACAAAGGAAAAGGAAGCACAGTTAAAGCAACACGAGGTAGGTGAAAGTAAGAATCTGGATAGAAGAAGTGCCTTCGGTGTAGGTTAAGCACGTGCAAGAGTCTCCTGTCAGGTTGGTTGGGTTACACGCCAGAAGGTTGGAGGAGTTTTCACGCAGGAAGGGCGCGTGAGTGAAGGTGCTGAAGATAGAATTTGTTTGAAAAAGCCACATTAAATGAACAAAGTATGGGGTAGGTAAAGTAGCATTTAATGATCAGAAAAAGGAAAAACTATAAATAAAGGGTCGGGGCACTCTCATTTTTACTTTACAAAAATGAAGAGTTGGAGATATAAGCGAGTGTTATAAACTAGGGTTTTCAGATTTGATCGAGTGGAAGATCTGTGTGATTAAAACGTGAAGAGCCAGTTTGAGATCAAGCAACCGTAAAGAGTTTATCCAAGTTAGGGTTCGACAAACTAGGGCATGGGTTTAGAAGGGTTATATCACGGATCTGAGATCAAAGGTTGGGAGAAGAAAGACATAGTAATAAAGAGAGGGTAGGAGTAATAAAAATACCTCAACCATGGCACCCAAGAAAGGAAAGGGAAAAGCTAAGGTGAAACAACTAGAACCTCAAGTAGACACAAATGAAGAATGGTATTTAGAGATGCAATACCTAGATGGGGTGGTGAGGGGAAAGGAATTGGAATCCCACTTGAGAAGCATACCTGTTAGTGACTATAATCACCACAAACACCATAGAGAAAGAAATGGCATTGGAATTTGTACGCACTACCAAAAAGCGAACACCAAGGTTTTCCCATATATGATGATGACGTTAAGGTTAAATTCGTTAAGGCGGGGTTATTCTACACTCTATAAGTTGCCTTATTTTGGGAAGCCAGATCACTTGTATCAGTGGTTGATGTCTTGGGTGCACGAAGACTATTTCCATTTTGTTGGGGGCAAGAAGCGCATGACTCCCAGTTGATTTCACAATTTGCAGGCCTTATATGTGAGGGAGATAGCCTAAAAGATGACCTTGGTGACAAGGAGGATATTCAAGAGACCATCATTGAGTATGCATGCAAGAAAGGGTCACGGTACTATGATATATTAGACATCAAGAACCCCATTATGAAGATGGCCGTGCATCTGGTGAGTAAGCTAAATGGCCAAGAAAGATGGATGCAGGTCAACAAACCTTGGCTACATGTCTGTAGGAAGATTATAGAGGGGATGATATACAACTTATCCATGTACATTGCAGAGGAGATTGTTAAGTGCATAAAGGAAGGGGACAAGATCCTCTTTGGCAATGTCCTGCTCACCATAGTGTTTACAGAAATTGGAGTGTTGGATTCCTCAGACAAGTTCGTGTGGGAGTACCCAGCAAGACCCTTCACCCGCGAAGGTGTTTGAGAAGTATGTTTGTGATAAAATGACAGCTCCCCATAAAGCGTGACTTGAAAAGTGGTATATGCACTTGAGGAATGCATTCGGGGAAGAATGGAGGATCCCTTAATAACTCCTAACAACCACTCGAAGGAGAAGTGAGTCCATGGTGTACCAGCACTACTACTTGGGTAGATTTAAGCTTATTGATGAATCATGGAGCCCTTGGTGTAAGCTTCCTTTCACGTTCACTGCCCAATACTTCCAAGCGGGAGTAAAAAAATTTAAAGAATCAAAGAAGCTAAGGCCGAGCTAGGTAGATTGGATTGGGAAGGCGGGGAGATGAGGAAGAAGCTGAATTACCCAGTGGTAAGTGTGTGTACATAGAGAAGTACGTGTCACATGAGATCCAAATGACTAGGCTGATAATGCTTCCCATTGCTGGAGGATCCGTGACATGCGTGTACATGCACATAAGGATGAAGTTCAAAAATGGTGCGTATTTGGAGAACAAAATTTCCATACCTTAAGACCCCTTGGGGAAGAAGAATCCAACATCTAAGAAGAGAGGAAAAGGAGAGGAAGGAGCACCAAGTGTGGCAATTGATCAGACAGTGAGCATGCCATCTACAAGCACCAAGCCAAGCACCTACATACGGAGAAAGAAGTCTCCAGTAAAGGAAAAAATGCCAGAAGTAGAGGCTCCCGAACAACCCACCACCATAGAAGAATTGTCAAAGGAAGAAGAGCGGGCCGATCTCCCGATCGAAGCCACCTCTCGGGAAGAAGAAAATGGTGGATGAAGAAGTTGACTCGAGAGGAAACTGATAGCTTGGAGAAGTAATTAGGAGAAGGAGAGGATGAGAGTGAAGAAGGTGGCAACGAGGAAGAAGAGCCTGAAAAGGACAAAGAGCCACATGTGTTTAGTGTCTATGACTTAGAGGAAGAGAGTGGAGAGGAGAAGCAAGAGTTTGTATTTGCATGGCACAAGGGCACACAAGATGAGGAAGGCACTGAAGACACAAAGGTAGATGAGAAGGATGCCAAGGAGCAGGGAGCCATAAGCTTGACAAAAGAGTAGATTACGAGTTAGCAGAGTGAGAAGCGAAAAATATGCTCGAAGTCCTCGTAGACCAAGAGTTAGAGCGCAACGCAGACATAGTGCTTAAGGAAGGGAAGGAGGAGAGCATTGAGAAGGAGCATGATAACCTAGGAGGCCCCACTTTGATAGTTAGCTTCCCCAAAGGCACACACTCGAGCAGGAGAACTCTAGATACAGACCAGAGACAGATAATGGGCTATGTGGATGACACAAGGAAGGTGTTGCGCATAGATTCTAGAGCACCGTACCCACTGAAAGGCTTATAGCCATGGGGTCTTTTGAGAGGGATGGTGCATACCCCAGGACCAAGAAGATGCTTTCTTGGGCGTTCGAGTCACACATTGACAAGCCAGACTTTGAAGTCTACTAGAAAGTGCTCATCTCATTACCAGAATCTAAGGGAGAAAACCCCTTAGTGAATGCTTAGGAACTTTTAGATGAGCAAGTATGCAATGCTTTGAACAAAGTCATGGTCAAGACCGAGGCTAGGCTGTTCACGTGAAATGATAAAATCAGAGCATTGGAGGTGAAGTTGGGGAAGAAGGAGGAAGAACTGGCGGAGAAGGCCAAGAGTTTAAAACAGAGGAATTAATCAACGTGTAGTTAAGGCGTGAGTTAAAGGAGGAAAAAGTAAAGGTGCAGGAGGTCTACAAGAAGGTGGAGTTGATCAAGAGCGCCATCATATTAAAGCACCCTGACCTAACTCCAATCCCTTAGAGGTACGCATCAACCTTGGAATGCTTAGAAGACCTAACACATGTCCTCACCATGGAGAGATGACCCTTGGCGTTGGAGTCTACAGAAGAAGTGGCCACACGCTTGAAGGAGGAAGACCGGCTGAAGGTAGTAGCAACTATTGCTGAGTACAGCCAAGTACTCATGGAGATTAAGGTTGCTTCTATTCTACGTAAGTTGCATATGACACGTGTGGATAGAGATAAGGTGGCAAGCTCCTTGGTCACCACGCTTGAAGCAAAGTGAAAGAGTTCCGGAAAAGAACAAAGGGAATAGGGCGAGAGAGGGAAAAGATTCGCCGAGGTAGAAAAGAAATCGAGGCAATTGAGGCTTTAAGGAGCTCAATTAAGGCCCGATCGAAAGAACTATTGTTGTTGCAGACTCACTCACAAAGACCCCCGGATGCGAGATCGAGGCTTCTAGGTTGATCACTCTAGCATCCAGTGTGATTGCACAACATGGAAACCTCTCTCCAAGTGTGGGACTTGTGAAACTGAGAGAGGAATCTCCAGATTAGAGGCTGGTTCCTCAAACTCCTCTGATTTAGATCTAAATTTTTGCAAAACTACAGAGGTTCAGATCCTAATCCTACTCTAAACTGCAAGGAGACAGAGATAGAAAGTGCAAAAATGAAACTAAACTAACAGGTGATACACCAAAGGAGGAGTGGTGAAACATTTTTGTCAAGCAAATAGACACAGACCAAAGTTTACAACATAAAACATACACAGACTGATAAGATATAATTCAGGATTTGAAATGAAGCAAATAATACAAACAGAGGACTGAAACCCATTCACAGAGCTTGCATTATCTTTTCAGTGTCAAAAACACGCATTACACCCTCAGAGAGGTAAAAGAAAACTGTTACAATCTTTGGAGAGGTCTGATCCTTGCTTCAGTCACTTGCTGGAGCTGAAAGAAGAAGTTGCTATGTCAAAAAGGTTCCCCCTTGAAATGAGCCAAATCTGGCTTTTTCATTGCATGGGTCGAGCCCAGGGGACAGAAAATGTACAAAACATGGGAGCCCATCCCTCCTTGACTACAGATGCATTAAAATGGCATGGGGAACCTTACAAACCCATACCCTGTCATTTTGACCGGAATACAGGAGAAGGCGACCCATTCTGCATTAAATCTGGTCGCTGAAATATCACTTCTGGCCATGAACACGCGTCAGAGCTGTTTCTCAATTTTCTCTCTCCAGACTACACCAAAACTCGATATTAACCCCAGAATCATGTAGATAATTTCACAAGCTTTCCGTTGATATAAAGAACGTGCCAATCTGAGCTCTGGATCAAAAGATATGGAGATCTGAAGATCTAGGGCACAAAACAGACGAAAACGGATTTTTAAATTTCTTCCCGCGCTCTGCCACCTGGATGACATGTGGCATGCATTGATTGGTTGCGTGATTCTCTCTCCTTTGCTTACCTATGGGTTTTCCTTGAATTTTGACCTTTTTGATGATTTTGGGACTTTTTCCACTTTTTCCCGCGCTCCCGCCACTTGGACGACACGTGGCATGATCTTGTTGGAGGACAGGGCGCGGGGTCTTACTTCACTTTTACCTCTTTTGGCGAACTCGGCCAAATTCTCTAACTTCTCCCCAAGCTCCACACTTCCCTGCTCCATTGGACATGTGTCCAATTCCTATTGGCTCGGGCTGCCCCTTCAAAACTCACCTTTTGACTTTTGGACTTTTCCCTTGTGACACGTGTCATCTCCTGGTTGGTCCGCGGGTCTGCCGGCTCTTTCACGTCCACCGCGTCTTTTTGTCCCGGATGTCCCACTTTTCCTTGTGCTGACGTTTCTTGTTTGGCTGAACCAGCCGGTTCGCATCCATTTGTCCCAAATGTCCCAGTGCTTCGCGGGACAAATTCTTCCGGTTCGCCCGATCCGGCCGATTCGCGTCTTTACGGCCCAAATGTCCCAAATTTTTGGTGCAAAAGTTCTCCTTTTCGGCCGATCCAGGCGGTTCACGTACTCATGGCCCGAATGTCCCAAACTGTTAGTCGATTTTCTTCTCTTTCGGCTGAACAAGCTTTCCGCGTCCCACGCGTCCCTTTGTCTGGATGTCCCAAGTGTGAAATTTTTTTCGCTCCACCTTAACCGACTGGTTCGGGTCCTTCGCGTACTCTTGTCCCACTTGTCCCCTTGCTGTTTGGGCTGCCTGTAGTCTTTTCAGCCAATCCGCGCCTTGGCGTCCCAAATGTCCCGACTCTTCTAGAACAAGGACTTACTCGATTTTCACAATTTTTTCTGGCCCAAGCTTATCTTCTGCAACTTCCTCGCATTTTCTCGAGCTTGTTCTTTTCGACCGACACGGGGAAGTTAGAAAAATTTCTCTCAAGAAGGACCCTAGAACATGATTTTTCCCTGGATTAATCAATTTTCCCGGGACTTGAGAATCTCGATGTGTGTTATCAATTCAACCACAGGGGGAAATTAGATAACAATTTGGTGACTCAATGGGGTCATCTCACTGTTAGATGAAAAGACCCGATTACTGAAGCGATCCATTGGGCATGGAGTCATCGAATATTCTTTTAGGACCCTAACCGACTCGAAATGTGCAATGAGGAAGATGGAATATTACCTGATGAAAGCAAGGACTGCAAAACATCTCCATGGATAGCAAGTCATGCCAAAGCACTTAAGGAAAATAAAGCCAACCTATAGCAAAACCATGTGCACAAGCACTTGGAGGAAAGAAAATCTAATCTAATATTTACAGAGGTAGTGAACTTCCCTCTAGAAGCAATGCTTGAGATAGATTCCATTGACTGGAATCTCAGTTCTTCACCATCCAATGAGGCCAATTGGAAAGCATTGCTGTTCTTGCACTTTGTGACCATGTATGGGCCACTCTAAATGGCATCAAATTTTGAATGCCTTCCGGTTTGCTCTGTCCACATCCCATTTCAACACTAGATCTCCAACTTGAAAAGATCTATCTTTTGCCTTCCTATCAAATGTCTTCTTGATCAAAGCTTGATCCTTTTCCATTGCTTGGGATGCTTGATTTCGATCTCTTGCAGCTCCATCAACTCTGCATACCTCACCTCCATGGGCTCAAATTCAAGTAACTCCAGCGCTTCATGAGCTCCAATGTTGGCAACTCAAGTGACATGGGCAAGATTGCCTCTCTTCCATAGACAAGCCTGAATGGAGAGTTACCTGTGGATCTTTTGGGAGTGATCCTATCATCCCATAAGGCTGATTTCAGCTTGGTATGCCAAGACCTCTGATTCTCATCAAGAGTTCTCCTAATGATCCTCAACAAGTTCTTGTTTGTAGACTCGGCCTGGCCATTACCCTGAGGGTAATAGTTCGATGAAGTGCTTAGGTAAATACCGTTCTTGACAACCCACTCAGTCACCTTGGATCCAATGAATGCCAATGCATTATCAGAGATTATTGTGGCAGGTACACCAAATCTGGTTGTTATCCCCTCATAAAAGTCTAAGATGTTAGACTCATTTGCCTCTTTGAGTGCTACTGCTTCTGTCCATTTGGTGAAGTAGTCTGTGGCTGTCAAAATCCATTTGTGCCCTTGGCTTGAATTGGGATTAATGACTCCAATGAAGTCCAAGCCCCACCGCTCGAATGGCTGGTCAACCGAGATTGGATGCAATGGAAGGGAAGCAAGTCTTTCTTTTCTGTGAAGAATGCACAATTCTTACACCTCTTGATCCATGCATAGCAATCACTTTGAAAATTTTAGGCCAATAATAACCAGCCTTCATGATTTTTAGAGTCATGTCACTCTTGGTGCAAAATGGCCACCACTGGTCCACCATGAAACTCTTCCAACACCCTTTGAATCGACTGTGCTAATGCATCTCAAAGAAAGACTCCATTCACGTCTTTCCCGAAAAAACTCCATCAACAATGGCATACGGAACAGCCTGCAACCCAAGTATCTCCTTTGGGTCTTGTTCATCTCTGGAGGGCATAGGCTGTATTTAGGAAGTGTATAATACCTTGGGTCCAACAAGGAGTGGGGGAAGCATTGTCTTTCTCTTGATTACCACTCGGCTCATGGCTGTCTTGAATCAAAAACAACTTCTTCTTCGTTGCATACTTCCTTTTGCTTCCCAAAACCAGCTGCTCACACAACCCTTTAATTCTTACCGGTTTGGTGATCCCGATATCAATGTCATATTCCATGACACGGGTGATCCAACCTGCCCTTTTCTCATTCAAATCCTTGTTGAGGAGGAAGTCTTTAACTCCAGCATGTGAGACCAGCAACTGGACCTTGTTGTTCGAGATTAAATGCTTGAATTTCTTCAAGCTTCTGATTACTGCAAGCACATGCCTCTCAATAAAAGAGTACCTTACCTCACAGTCATCTAGGCTCTGGCTGAAGAAGGCAATCGGCTGCTCATCATTATCTTTGTTCTTCTGTACTAGGATGGCAAAAATAGTGTCATCACCTCCAAATGCATAGAGAATGAAATCCTTGGAGAAGTCTGGGTTGATGAGAGTTGGTGCCTGAGAGATAGCTTCTTTGATTGCTTCAAAACTCTCCTTGCCTTCTGTTGTCCACTTAAAAGCCATGCTCTTCTTTAACATTTTGGTGATGGGCTTGACAAGGGCTGCAAAATCTGGGACAAACCTCTCGAACAAAGTTTATCCTTCCCAAGAAACTTTGAAGAGCTTTCTTGTGACTTGGCAATGGTAGTGCTCTTATGGCTTCAACCCTCTCTGGGTCAATTGCCAGTCCCTCTTTTGAGACAATATGGCCTAAAAGCTTTCCTTCATGTGCAAGAAAGATGCACTTCTTGGGGTTCAAAGACACTCCGAACTTTCTACATCTCTGAAACACTTGCCTGAGGTGAAAGAGATGGTCTGCTGCGTTCTTTGAGAAGACAGTGATATCATCTAGATATATCAGCACTATCTTGTTGATCAAGCCTTTGAAAGCCATGTCCATTGCCCTTTGAAAGGTAGCACCAGCGTTGGACAGCCCAAATGGCATCTTCTTGTAAGCATACGTGCCCCATTTAGTTGTGAAGGCTGTCTTGAATTGGTCCTCTTCTTTTACCATCACCTGATTATACCCTGAGTAGCCATCTAGGAGAGAGAATCTCTCTGAACCGGATACTACTTGCAATATTTGCTCCATGGAAGGGAGTGGATAATGATCCTTGAGAGATGCCCTATTGAGGTCGCGGAAGTCCACACACAACCTGATTTCTCCGCTCTTCTTCCTGACCGGAACCAAGTTAGCAACCCAGCTTGAGTGCTTGATCGGGAATATAATGCTTGCCTCTATTAGCTTATTTAGCTCTTTCTTCATTAGAGGCTCAATGTGAGGGTTAACAGGTCTCTGCTTCTGCCTGATGGGCTTAGCATTTGGATTCAATTCTATGGTATGCTGAGCTAGGTTCCGATTGAATCCTCTCAAGTTTTCATAGCTCCAAGTGAAGACATCTGGAAACTCTTGGCAAAGTTGAACAAAATCAGATTTCTCTTGTGAGGTACTTACTTTGCCAATCTGCAATGTTTTGCCTTCTTCCACTAAAATAGGCTCTGAATCCTCACCCTTTACTTGAATGTTTTCCTTCTCCTTCCGGAAATGATCATTCGGGTTGAAGATCGACTCCAGGTTATGAGGCCTTTTGGTAATTTGTTAGTTCTCAGCTGCACCACTTGGTCACCAAATTGCTGTTCCAACTTTTCTTGATTCTTAGCTAAGAACTCAGCTTCTTCTTGGAGGAAATTAACAATTTTCTGATCATTCTCGAAGACTTGCCAACTTGTGTTGTTATTCAGAACAGCTGGTCTCACAACCAATTTGATATGAGGCTGGGTTTTCTCACTTTTGATACTTTCTACAACATCAAACGCAGCCCCAATTGCTGCCAGCCTGTCAGCGGCTTCATTCTTTTTCCTGGGTATGGACACAATGTTGAAAGCTTCGAAATCCTCAATGAGGTCCCATACCCTGTTCTTGTAGCACTTGAGTAGATCATTCTTGGCAAAGATGTCTTCTTTTGACCTCGATTTACGATCAACTCACTATCACCAAATACTTGTAAATTCCCGATGCCTTTCTTCCTTGCCCGGTGCGATCCATGAATTAAGGCTTCATACTCACCGTGTTATTTGAGCAGAAAACTGGAAATGGAAGGCTGAGTAATACCTTATACCTTGCGGTGAAATGAGCATAGCTCCTCCTCCTGCACCTTGTCTACTCCTTGACCCATCAAAGAATAATTGCCATACTTCATTCTTGTCCTTTTGATCTGGCTTGGTGATGCTGGGGAGAGGTTGATCTTCTTCATGTAAACAATAAACCCCTAGCTCAGATTCTTCTACTTCTTGATAGGGATCAAAAGCATGTATCTTGTTTGCCCATTCATCAAGAGTTAGGTCCGGGATGCTTCCAACCTTAGTGTCAGCCTCATCTGTGTTTGGATAATCTTCTTGATCAAATGCTGAACAGTTGGCATTGATTTGGCTTGGAGTATGAGGCTCAATATGAAAGTTTGCAATTGGCTCGGATCTGATTGTGACCTTAGTACCATATCTAGTTCTGAACAACATGTGTGACCAATCAGCAGATAAGTAGCCTCCAATTTTGGCTGTGAAGTCCCTTGACAAGCAAAGGGCAAAGAGTGGTGGCAAATCTATGACTGATACATCTTGTAAAACAACAACATTTGGACATGCATGCAAGGTAAGACTCAAATTTCTAATCACTCCAACTGTTGCTATTGCTGTCCCATCTAGCTGCACTACCCCTTTGGATGTTGTTTCATACTGGAGCCCTAGTTGATCAGCTATTTGCTTGGGCATCACTGAGCTACTTGCCCCGGAATCAATCATGCAATTGTGTACTAGTTTATCCCCAATGATTAATGAAACATAGAAAGGAGGGGGCTTCAACATTTTACCTTGTTGTGCTCCATGACTTCCTTCAGGCTGGGAAGCGTTTGTAAGCACTTTAACTTGCATCTGGACCTCGCTGATTGAAGTTGGCTAATCCTTCATGGCAGCTTGCAGCAGATCTCTTTGGCCTGGGATGGATAGGGATTCCCACATTGATATATTGACGTTAGTCTTCTTCATCTGTTCAATGATACTGAACGGTGATGAAGGATCTCTTTGTTGTCCTTTGGTTTGCACGTTTACTCCTTGCACGTGGGCAGCAACAACTGGCATTTGAGTTGGCCTAGGGGCTGTTCTTGGCTGCCCTTGTGTATTTGGAACTGGAATCGCTTGCCAATTATTTGTGGAGTCTGTGGAAGGTTGTGGATTGGGGGGCTAATGGCTGTTCTTCACCAAAATTTCTTCTCTTTGACCTTGTGTTGGCTGCGCAACGCCTTGAGAAACCACGATTCATGCCACATAAATCTTACGCTTGCCGGTTTACCAATGTGGTGTCATTTAGGGCTGATTACTGTTGGAATGTTTCTGGTTGTTGGCTGTTTCCTTGATCGCCTTCACCCTCCACACCAGTAGTTGTTACCATCAATGCTTGATTGAGAGCACCATTGAAACACATGGATTGGTTATGAGGCTCGTTGCATGGAAAGCACCAATCATATTCTTGGGCCATGTTATTTTGTGTTGGCACTAATGCCTTAGAGGCAGATATGGCATTTGGATTATAGGGCTGGAATGGTCTATTGGCTGGAGGCCTTGTTTGGCTTTGATTTTGATTTGTAGCCTAATTTGGTGACCTATTTTGTTGGTATGGGGGCCTAGCCTGGTATTGCGCTTGAGGCTGATATGGTCTAGCACTTTGAGCTTGCTGTCTTTTGATAGTAACCAGCTCATTTCCCAAATTTTGCAACTGTTTCATGACCTCTTGGAGTTCATTTGGGGCACTTGGGGATGAAGTGGAAGCTTCATTTGAACTCTGATTCCTAGGAGTGGGAACAGGAGCCAAAGTGGGTGCTTGACTAGTGCTTGGATTTTCTAAGTTTGGATACAAGGGCATGGGAGGCCTAGGAGCCAGTTTACCAGCTTGAATAAGATAGTTTTCTACCCTAATGGCAATGCTATAAGCCATAGGGATAGTTATGCCTCCAATGGACTGAATCAACATAGAAATATAAGAATTTAAAGCTTTGAGATAGTATAGAAAAGCACCTTCTACATTTGGCTCCGACCGCCACTTTGGAATCCTATCCTAGGATCTTTGAAATCTAAAGTTGAAGTCGATCACCGCTCATTGGGAGCCCTCTTGATGGTTGTCACTGCTCCCAACAGAGACAAGTTGTCTCCCTTCTCTCCAAATTTCTCATGAAGTGTAATACACAGTGATTCCAGTTTGTGATAGAACCAATCTGCAAGGCTCCTAAACCATTGTAATGCTTTACCCTTGAAGGAAAGATGCCATGAAGTTGATGACTACTTGCATTTCATTGATTTCATGGATTGCACAAAGGTTAGCAATATCTTTAACATGGTCACCTGGAGTAGTCTGATTCTCTCCAGTGAAGTAGGGAATGTTCTTCAAGGCTGCAATAGGAACTGGATGTTGTGCATTGAGAGCAAGTGGGCTGTTGCCTGTGAAGTTGACGTAGGGATTGTTCTGAGCCATTCGATTGGTCTTAAAACCCTTGTATATTGAAACAAAGGCACATCGGTGCGAGAGGAGTTGAGAGAGTTCTGTTTGGTGGAGATGGAGACCTTTGAATCCTTCTTCCTCTTTGCCTTCTTCTTGGAGATAACTGCAGGTATTCAAATAGCGCTTCTTCTTCTCCAACTCTTGACCTTGTGGTGATTCTTCTCATGAGTTTTCGTGGCCTGTCATTGTTGAAACCGATTGATTCTTCCCCTTGAGTCGCCAGATATGCAAATAATAGCTCTTATAAGCAAGAAAACTTCAGAAGATGCATATCAACTTTGCTGCAATAAAAATGAGACCTCTTGCTCCCACCGGGCATGCCAAAACTGTTGTTGCAGACTCACAGCACCCCTGGATGCAGATCAGGCTTCTAGGTTGATCACTCTAGCATCCAGTGTGATTGCACAACATGGAAACCTCTCTCCAAGCATGGGACTTGTGAAAATGAGAGAGGAATCTCCAGTTAGAGGTCGTTCCTCAAACTCCTCTGATTTAGATCTAAATTTTTGCAAAACTACAGAGGTTCGAGATCCTAATCCTACTCTAACTGCAAGGAGACGAGGATAGAAATGCAAGAAATGAAACTAAACTAACAGTGATACACCAAAGGAGGAGTGGTGAAACATTTCTCATATATGCTCATTTCACCGCAAGGTATAAGGTATTACTCAACCTTCCGTTTCCAATTTTCCTGTTTAAACAACACAGCTGAGTATGAAGCCTTAATTCATGGATTACACTGGGCAAGGAAGAAAGGCATCAGGAATTTACAAGTATTTGGTGATAGTGAGCTGATCGTAAATCAGGTCAAGAGAAGACATGCTGCCAAGAATGATCTACTCAAGTGCTACAAGAACAGGGTATGGGACCTCATTGAGGATTTCAAAGCTTTCAACATTGTGTCCATACCCAGGAAAAAGAATGAAGCACTGACAGGCTGGCAGCAATTGGGGCTGCGTTTGATGTTGTAGAAAGTATCAAAAGTGAGAAAACTTAGCCTCATATCAAAGTGGTTGTGAGACCAGTTGTTTCGGATAACAACACAAGTTGGCAAGTCTTCGAGAATGATCAACAAATTGTTAATTTCCTCCAAGAAGAAGCTAGAGTTCTCAGCTAAGAATCAAGAAAATTTGGAACAACAATTTGGTGACCAAGTGGTGCAGTTGAGAACTAACAAATTACCAAAAGGCCTCATAACCTTGGAGTCAATCTTCAACCCGAATGATTAGTTCCTGAAGGAGAAGGAAAACATTCAAGTAAAGGGTGAGGATTCAGATCCTATTTTAGTGGAAGAAGGCAAAACATTGCAGATTGGCAAAGTAAGTACCTCACAAGAGAAATCTGATTTTGTTCAGCTTTGCCAAGAGTTTCCAGATGTCTTCGCTTGGAGCTATGAAGACTTGAGAGGATTCAATCGGAACCTAGCTCAAAGATACCATAGAATTGAATCCGGATGCTAAGCCCATCGGGCGAAGCGAGAGACCCGTTAACCCTCACATTGAGCCTCTAATGAAGAAAGAGCTAAATAAGCTAATGGAGGCAAGCATTATATTCCCGATCAAGCACTCAAGTTCGGGTTGCTAACTTAGTTCCGGTCGGGAAGAAGAGTGGAGAAATCGGGTTGTGTGTGGACTTCCACGACCTCAATAGGGCATCTCTCAAGGATCATTATTCACTCCCTTCCATGGAACAAATATTGTAAGTAGTATCCGGTTCGGAGAGATTCTCTCTCCTAGATGGCTACTCGGGGTATAATCGGGTGATGGTAAAAGAAGAGGACCAATTCAAGACAACCTTCACAACTAAATGGGGCACGCATGCTTACAAGAAGATGCCATTTGGGCTGTCCAACGTTGGTGCTACCTTTCAAAGGGAAATGGACATGGCTTTCAAAGGCTTGATCAACAAGATAGTGCTGATATATCTAGATGATATCACTATCTTCTCAAAGAACGCAGCAGACCATCTCTTTCACCTCAGGCAAGTGTTTCAGAGATGTAGAAAGTTCGGAGTGTCTTTGAACCCCAAGAAGTGCATCTTTCTTGCACATGAAGGAAAGCTTTTAGGCCATATTGTCTCAAAAGAGGGACTGGCAATTGACCCGAAGAGGGTTGAAGCCATAAGAGCACTACCATTGCCAAGTCACAAGAAATCTCTTCAAAGTTTCTTGGGAAGGATAAACTTTGTTCGGAGGTTTGTCCCAGATTTTGCAGCCCTTGTCAAGCCCATCACCAAAATGTTAAAGAAGAGCATGGCTTTTAAGTGGACAGCAGAAGGCAAGGAGAGTTTTGAAGCAATCAAAGAAGCTATCTCTCAGGCACCAACTCTCATCAACCCAGACTTCTCCAAGGATTTCATTCTCTATGCATTTGGAGGTGATGACACTATTTCTGCCATCCTAGTACAGAAGAACAAAGATAATGATGAGTAGCTGATTGCCTTCTTCAGCCAGAGCCTAGATGACTGTGAGGTAAGGTACTCTTTTATTGAGAGGCATGTGCTTGCAGTAATCAGAAGCTTGAAGAAATTCAAGCATTTAATCTCGAACAACAAGGTCCAGTTGCTGGTCTCACATGTTGGAGTTAAAGACTTCCTCCTCAACAAGGATTTGAATGAGAAAAGGGCATGTTGGATCACCCGTGTCATGGAATATGACATTGATATCAAGATCACCAAACTGGTAAGAGGGAAATGGCTGTGTGAGCAACTGGTTTTGGGGAAGCAAAAGGAAGTATGCAACGAAGAAGAAGCTGTTTTGATAGTTCAAGACAGCCATGAGCCGAGTGGCAATCAAGAGAAAGACAATGCTTCCCCCACTCCTTGCTAGACCCAAGGTATTATACACTTCCTAAATACAGGCCTATGCCCTCCAGAGATGAACAAGACCCAAAGGAGACACTTCAGGTTGCAGGCTGTTCCGTATGCCATTGTTGATGGAGTTTTGTTCAGGAAAGACATGAATGGAGTCTTTTGAGATGCATTAGCACAGTCGATTCAAAGGGTGTTGGAAGAGTTTCATGGTGGACCAGTGGTGGCCATTTTGCACCAAGAGTGACACTCTAAAAATCATGAAGGCTGGTTATTATTGGCCTAAAATTTTTAGTGATTGCTTATGCATGGATCAAGAGGTGTAAGAATTATGTGTTCTTCACGGGAAAAGAAAGACTTGCTGCCCTTCCATTGCATCCAATCTCGGTTGACCAGCCATTCGGCGGTGGGGCTTGGACTTCATTGGAGTCATTAATCCCAATTCGAGCCAAGGGCACAAATGGATTTTGATGACCACAGATCTACTTCACCAAATGGACAAGGAAGAGTGCACTCAAAGAGGCAAATGATTCTAACATCTTAGAATTTTATGAGGGGATAACAACCAGATTTGGTGTACCTGCCACAATAATCTCTGATAATGCATTGGCATTCATTGGATCCAAGGTGACTGAGTGGGCTGTTAAGAACGGTATTTACCTAAGCACTTCATCGAACTATTACCCTCAGGGTAATGGCCAAGCCAAGTCTACAAACAAGAACTTGTTGAGGATCATTAGGAGAACTCTTGATGAGAATCAGAGGTCTTGGCATACCAAGCTGAAATCAGCCTTATGGGATGATAGGATCACTCCCAAAAGATCCACAGGTAACTCTCCATTCAGGCTTGTCTATGGAAGAGAGGCAATCTTGCCCATGTCACTTGAGTTGCCAACATTGGAACTCATGAAGCAACTAGAGTTACTTGAATTTGAGCCCATGGAGGTGAGGTATGCAGAGTTGATGGAGCTACAAGAGATCAAAATCAAGCATCCCAAGCAATGGAAAAGGATCAAGCTTTGATCAAGAAGACCTTTGATAGGAAGGCCAAAGATAGATCTTTTCAAGTTGGAGATCTAGTGTTGAAATGGGATGTGGACAGAGCAAAACCGGGAAAGCATTCAAAATTTGATGCCATTTGGAGTGGCCCATACATGGTTACAAAGTGCAAGAACAACAATGCTTTCTAATTGGCCTCATTAGATGGTGAAGAACTGCAGATTCTAGTCAATGGAATCTATCTCAAGCGTTGCTTCTAGAGGGAAGTTCACTACCTCTGTAAATATTAGATTAGATTTTCTTTCCTCTAAGTGCTTGTGCACATTGTTTTGCTGTAGGTTAGCTTTGTTTTCCCTAAGTGCTTTGGCACAACTTGCTATCCATGGAGATGTTTTGCAGTCCTTGCTTTCATCAGGTAATATTCCATCTTCCTCCTTGCACATTCTGAGTCAGTTAGGGTCCTAAACAGAATATTCGATGACTCCATGCCCAATGGACTGCTTCAAGCAACTGGTCTTTTCATCTAGCAGGCAGATGACCCCACTGAGTCACCAAATTGTTATCCAATTTCACCCCCCCAGGGTTGAATTGATAACATACATCAGGATTCTCAAGTCCCAGGAAAATTGATTAATCCAGGGCAAAAATCATGTTCTAGGGTCCCTTCAGAAATTTTTCTAACTTCCCTGTCCAGGTCGAAAAGAACAAGCTCTGAGAAAATGCGAGGAAGTTGCAGAAGATAAGCTTGGGCCAGAAAAAATTGTGAAAATCGGCTAAGTCCTTGTTCTAGAATAGTCGGGACATTTGGGACGCCAAGGCGCGGATCAGCCGAAAAGACTACAGTGGCCCAAATAGCAAGGGGACAAGTGGGACAAGAGTACGCGAAGGACCCGAACCGGCCGGTTCGGCCGGAACGGAAAAAATTTCGCACTAGGACATCCGGGACAAAGGGACGCGTGGGACGCGGAAAGCCGGTTCAGCCGAAAGAGAAGAAAATCGACTAACAGTTTGGGACATTCGGGCCATGAGTACGTGAACCACCCGGATCGGCCGAAAAGGAGAACTTTTGCACCAAAAATTTGGGACATTTGGGCCGTAAAGACGCGAATCGGCCGGATCGGGCGAACCGGAAGAATTTGTCCCGCGAAGCACTGGGACATTTGGGACAAATGGACGTGAACCAGCCGGTTCAGCCGAAACAAGAAACTTCAGCACAAGGAAAAGTGGGACATCCGGGACAAAAAGACGCGGTGGACACGAAAGAGCCGGGCAGACCATGACCAGGCCAAGAGATGACACGTGTCACAAGGGAAAAGTCCAAAAGTCAAAAGGTGAGTTTTGAAGGGGCAGCTGAGCCAATAGGAATTGGACACATGTCCAATGGAGCAGGGAAGTGCGGAGCTCGGGGAGAAGTTAGAGAATTTGGCCGAGTTCGCCAAAAAGAGGTAAAAGTGAAGTAAGACCCCGCGCCCTGTCCTCCAACAAGATCATGCCACGTGTCGTCCAAGTGGCGGGAGCGCGGGAAAAAGTGGAAAAAGTCCCAAAATCATCAAAAAGGTCAAAATTCAAGGAAAACCCACGGGTAAGCAAAGGAGAGAGAATCACGCGACCAATCAATGCATGCCACGTGTCATCCAGGTGGCAGAGCGCGGGAAGAAATTTAAAAATCCGTTTTCGCCTGTTTTGTGCCCTAGATCTTCAGATCTCCATATCTTTTGATCCAGAGCTCGGATTGGCACGTTCTTTATATCAACGGAAAGCTTGTGAAATTCTCTACATGATTTTGGGGTTAATCTCAAGTTTTGGTGTAGTATGGAGAGAGAAAATCAAGAAACGGATCTGACGCGTGTTCATGGCCAGAAGTGATATTTCAACGACCAGATTTAATGCAGAATGGGTCGCCTTCTCCTGTATTCCGGTCAAAATGACAGGGTATGGGTTTGTAAGGTTCCCCCATGCCATTTTAATGCATCTGCAGTCAAGGAGGGATGGGCTCCCATGTTTTGTACATTTTCTGTCCCCTGGGCTTGACCCATGCAATGAAAAAGCTAGATTTGGCTCATTTCGAGGGGGAACCTTTTGACATAAAGAACTTCTTCTTTCAGCTCCAACAAGTGACTGAAGCAAGGATCAGACCTCTCCAAAGATTGTAACAATTTTCTTTTACCTCTCTGAGGGTGTAATGCGTGTTTTTGACACTGAAAAGATAATGCAAGCTTTGTGAATGGGTTTCAGTCCTCTGTTGTATTATTTGCTTTATTTCAAATCCTAAATTATATCTTATCGATCTGTGTATGTTATATGTTGTAAACTTTGGTCGTGTCTATATGCTTGATAGAAATGTTTCACCACTCCTCCTTTGGTGTATCACTGTTAGTTTAGTTTCATTTCTTGCATTTCTATCCCCTGTCTCCTTGCAGTTAGACTAGGATTAGGATCTCGAACCTCTGTAGTTTTGCAAAAATTTAGATCTAAATCGAGAGGAGTTTGAGGAACCAACCTCTAATCTGGAGATTCCTCTCTCATTTTCACAAGTCCCACGCTTGGAGAGAGGTTTCCATGTTGTGCAATCACACTGCTGGATGCTAGAGTGATCAACCTAGAAGCCCGATCTGCATCCGGGGGTCTTTGTGAGTCTCAACAACAACAACTATAAAACCAAATTACCAGGAGAATGAATAAACTTACAGACCTGGGTAAGGAATTTGAATAGACTATGGTAACTTTGGGTGCCCAGGGAATTGGCCTAAGCTTTGATGAAGTAAGCACCATGGTGGGTGACCTATGTCAGAAGGCAAAGGGTGAGGTTGAAGTGTGGAACAAGCTGGAGGTAGATCTGTGAAAGGACTTTCCCAACCTTTTGAATTGATATTTCCCCCCATTCTTCATTCTTTCCCCTATTCTTTCATTCCTTATTCATTTTTGTAAAGTATAACATCCAAGGTAGAACACGTGAAAAGTGTGATCAGTTACGTGTGGATAAGATGCTAGCCTGACAACAGTTGGCCTAGGAAAGAGCATGCCCTGGATGGAATCTTCTAGAAGATCATCATGAGATGGAATGGAAAGTTCAGGCTTGAAGGAACATGCTTGCATGCGGACCAAATTTGACACTTGGCAATAGATCCGAGGGCACGAGAAGGTGAGTTGGCAGCTGGGAAGTGATAAATACAAGTGTCTGCTGCGGGAAAAGAGAGACAAAGAGATATACACACTCAGAGAGAGATGTATCATCGGGAGATATACATAGGGAATAACGGGTTAGAGAGTAAGAGAAGCTCTGATTTATTGTGAGTGGATATTCTGGTTCATGTATTAAGCATGGAGTTATATTTTTCTTTTCTATTAGCTTAGCTACATATGTCCAGTGATGTGAATGATTGCGGTCTGCACTCTGTGACCCTCTGTAATGAATCAATGAATATATTAAGGTTACATGTTATAAATAGATATGAATATCAATGGGTTTTATGTATATTTCATTCATATGAGTTCTCTATCCTTTCATGATATGAATGTATGGTTGTATCTTTCTTTCTATTATAGTATATGTTAAGGGATCTCATTAAAGCACTCGGTGCAGAGTTACCGCAAGGATCTGGAGGCCGTTCTAAGCCTTATAGTTCTTGTATGTCTCAACTTCTTTCCTAAATACTCTTACACTAATCATAGATAATGCTTCCCACTAGACTCACATAAAAGAGAGACTCGGCACCCGCGCATACCTCGGGTGAGCACTCGGCTTCCTGCCGGGTGATAGGCCGACGCGCATGGGGTTCTTCCTTTTATGGTAAGAGTAAAAATTACTACATGGGATGCTTTGTGTATCCCATATCAAAGAGATTTGTTATAAGAAGCATTGAATAAACTTCCACCTATAGAACCCGCCATGCATAGAGAAAATTATGATGTCATTATTTGTTACCAAAGGTAGAACATGTAAGTTTGATTGTCAAGCCTCCTCCTTTCTACATGTTTCTCATAATTGGAAAGCACATTGTTCATAGTTCCATGATAAATTCATGTGTTAGTACTTTAGTCATGCTAAAGAAAAAAGTAGATATATTTTGGATTGAGTATAATCCAACTTCCAAGGGTGTTCTGTAACTTGATGGATTGACAGTGTAAGTCTTGGGTATATAAAAGATTTAGAATTAACTTTTCTTATTTGACCAAGCTTAACCATAATTATAGACATTTTTGTTGTTGATTTACCACCTCTATTAAATATTTTCCTTTCCAAATATTTCACTACTAAAATGGGTGGATATCTATCTTCATATTGGTCTCATATGCTTCTCAGAACAAGGTATGAAACTAGGTTTACTATCAAGGTTAAACCCATTTCAACTTATCATGTGGAAGTTTATGATCATAGTACTATTAATCCTAATTGTGTGATTCATGAAGAAATAAATAGTGATCATAAACCAATTGAAACAATGCATTCATCAAATTCAATTCCTGACCTTATGCTAGATGAATGGGAAAAAGAGCACTATGAATTTGATCCTTATGATACATCTATGCAAACTGGTCTAGGTACTTATTGTATCCATGAGGAAAACTCCACTACCACCACAATGCATAAAAAATAAGACAATGATATTTCTAGTATATGGAAGTTATACTTTGATGGTTTAAGAATTAGAAATGGTGCTAGGGTAGGTGTAGTTCTTATTTCTCCATTGGGTAATAAACTCTTCTTTTTCATAGCGTATAATTTACATGCTTCAACAATGTGGAAAAATATTAGGCATTGGTTCATGGTTTGATGATTGCGAGAAAAGAGACAAGTCAAGGATCTACAATTCTTTAGGGACACCGAGTTGGTCATTCACCAATTCAAGAGGTAGGTGTGTAGCTAATAACAAGATCTCGAGAGCTTATAGGAATCGAGTTTCAGATCTTATGAAAAGCTTTAAAGGTATCAATATTTAGGTGGTGCCACCGAAGTTAAACAAGGAGGTATATCGATGGAAACAATTGGTTCTTATTTGTCTCCTACATAAGGTCTTATCCAAGGGAAACAACATGTTAATATGGTTATAATACCATATATTCCAGATAATAATTTTAACTGGTAAGTCTTTGAGAATGATAAGAAAATTGTTCAATTCATTTATAATGAAGTTTAATTCTCTTCTAACTTGCATCCCACATTTCAAAACAACTATGGTGATAAAATAATCTTGTTGAGAACAAACAAGCTTCCCATAGGATTAATCACCCTTGAAGGCATATTTAATTCTGATGATGAGATCAAGGGGAAAAACAAAAGCATATAAATGAGTCAAGGAGATTTGAAATCAGTCACCGTTGCATGAAGGAAAAGATTTTTGTTGGGAAAGGTATGATGTATTTGTTATCCAAAATGTGCCCCTTGCTCATTTTGTGGATAACTCCTTTCATTCTTCCCTCTCTTGTGCCTCAGTCATAATTTTTTGCTTCTTAGGCACTTGAAACCCTCTGGAAATGGCACCATTGGATAGAGCTCTTTCTCAGCTTTCTAGAAAGATAAAGTTTTCCTCCTAACTCCATGTATTTTTGAAGTTATGGCCCGACGGAGTTTTTTTGGGAAAATTTCCCCTGAAAGGCCCGCAGCCAACGAAATGGTGCCACCTGTCCAAGGAAGTGGCAGGGGTCGGAGGTATACTTGGATTTTTTACCAAGTGTTTGGAAAAGTTTTCAAAAGGGATATTTTGCCCCGCAGTCGTTCGGTGAATTAGATTATGCCACATGTCCAGGGGGAAAAAATGAAAAATCGACTAAGTGTTAGCGCCATGGAAAATTTCAAAAGGAAGGCCCACCGACCAATCATGTTACGACACGTGTCCTATGGCATCGGACCTTCGGAGGGTAGAGGAAAGATTGGAATTTTGGTGAAGTGTTTTGGTAAAAGGGAATGGAGAAGTTTTGGCCCGCTGCCCGCCACCCAATCACGTTTTGCCACATGTCCCAGAGGCTAGAACAGTGAGCACGGGAGGAGATTGGAATTTTTTCCCAAAGGGATTGCGCAAAAGGAAAAATGTTTGTCCAGGGCCTATGACGAACCACCCGATGCCACGTGTCCCGAATCGGTGGAAGGCGAGAGAATTTGGGAAATTTTCCTAAGGGAAAAAGAAGGAAATTTCAAAGGAAAAATTGCCCTCCCAAGCGCGAGCCAATGGAATCTCGCCACGTGTCCGGTGGCGGCAAAAAATATAGGACAAGCCCGCAAGGAAAATTTGAAGGGGCAAGCCCACATCCAATGAGGTTTTAACATGTGTCCGAGTCAAGAAATAGGATCAAACAATGACAGAAAATTTAGGAGGATAGGCCTGCGCCCAATCAGCACGTGCCACGTGTCCTTAGATCATCAGCCAAGCGGGGAATTTTTGGAAAATTTTCCAAAGGGAAAAACAATGGAAAATGAAGCATTAAAGGCCCGCACCCAATCAAAACATGCCACGTGGCACCCAAAATGGCAGAGTGTGGGAATTTTTGGAAAATTTTCCAAATGACCAAAAAGTGGAAAATTTAAAAAAATTTGCCCGCCAATCTGATTTGGCCCTGTTTTGCCCTAAAATTTCAAACAACCATATCTTTCAATCCAGAGCTCAGTTTTTCACCTTCTTTATATCAATGGAAAGTTGGTGAAATTATCTACAAGATTTTGTGGTAATTTTTGTATTTTTATGGATTTTGGAGAGAGAAAATTGGAAAACACCTCTAGCACGTGGTCATCGGCGAAATGACATTTCAACCACCATTTTTAATGAAGAATGGCTCGCATTCTCTCCCAGCATGGTGGAAAATGTTAGGGGATGGGCCTGTAAGGATGCCCATGATGTTTTACTACATTTTTGGTTGGTGGTTGAAGCTCTCCCATGTTTTCCCATGTTTCTCTCTCCGGGGTCGCTTTTACACCGTAAAAGTCGAATGGGTTCTTTTTTAGGAAGGAGACACTTTTCAGCTATGTAACTTCCCTTTTTCTTCCTTTTTGGTAGAATTTGTGGAAATTTTTACCTTTCCATGCAATACAACACCCCTTTTTTCCTCTTGATCACTATAATGCATTGTATTGGATCTAGAATGCTAATATATGCTCTGTGATTAAAATCCCTCAATCCTTTCATATATCTACCATTGTTTTCTTGATCTTTCATTACATTTTGAGAAATTTGTGCATGCTTTGTGCTGTGTTTTCTTATGGATTGCATATGTATTGCAGTATCAGGTGTCTGTAACTCCTTTGGTGCATCACCTCATTAGCATTAGCTTCATTTTATTGCATTCCCTATCTTTGTCCCCATGGAATTTAGAGTAAGAACTAGGAATTTAAACCTCTGCAATTTGTAAGTGACTCATTTGAACAGAGGAGTTGAGGAACCAGCCTCTAATCTAGATATTCCTTTCCCATTTTTCAAGGCCCACACTTGGGGAGGATTCAATGTTGAGCAATCACACTGGATGTCCAAAATATCAAACTAGAAATCGATCAACATCCGTGGGTGTCGCTGATTTGCAACAACAATTTTGGCACGCCGGAGTGGGACCTTAGAGGTCTTCCTCTTCATTACAACAAAATTGATGTGCATTTGCTGCAAGTTTCTTGCTTAAAAGAGCCCTAAATTACACATCCGGCGACTCCAGGAACAAGAATAAGCTGGTTTTAGCAAAGTGCAGACCTAAAAACTCATGAGAATAATCACCATAAGGTCAAGAGTTGGAGAAGAAGAAGTGCTTTGTTTGAGTATCTCGTAGTTATATCCAAGAAGAAGGAAAAGAGGGAGGAGAATTCAAAGGTCTCCATCTCCACCAAACATAACTCTATCAACTCCTCCACTGGTAGGCCTTTCATTCAATCAACAAGGGTTCTAAGGCCAATCAGAATGGCACAAAACAACCCCTATGTCAATTTCACTGGCAACAACCCACTTGCTCTCAATGCACAAAATCCAATCCCAGTTGTAGCATTGAAGAACATCCCATACTTTACTGGAGAGAATCAGACCACTCCTGGTGATCATGTTAAGGATATTGCTAATATTTGTGCAATCCATGAGATCAATGAGATGCAAGTTCTTTGTCAAACTACTTGACATCTTCATTCAAAGGGAAATTTGTAATGGTTTAGGAGTCTTGCCTTAGGTTCTATCCAAAATTGGAACCAGCTATGCGTAGCCCTCCATGAGTAGTTTGGGGAAAAGGGAGACAACTTTTCCTTTTTGGAATAGTGACAACCATCAAGAGAGCTCCCAATGAGTAGTTGATGACTTCAACTTCAAGTTTTAAATGACTTGGGAGAGAATTCCAAAGGCGAAGGGCCAACATTAGAAGGTGCTAATCTATATTACCTTAAAGCTTTAAATTATGATATTTCTATGTTAATTCAATCCATGGGAGGCACAACTATCCCTGTTGCTTATAGCATTGCCATTAGAGCTGAAAATTGTTTGATTCAAGCTGGAAAGCTAGCTCCTAGGCCTCCAATGCCATTGTTTCCAAGTTTAGAGAGCCCAAGTACTAGCCAAGTGCCTAATTTAGCTCCTATTCCCACTCCTAGAAATTAGAATTTAAGTGAAGCTTCTACTTCATCTTCTAGTGCCTCAAATGAACTTCAAGAAGTCATGAAGCAATTGCAAAATTTAGGTAATGAGTTGGTTACACTCAAGAGATAGCAAGCCCAAGGTTTTAGACCTCCCTTCCAGCCTCAAGCTTAGCCTAACAGGCAGCCATACCAACCTCAAAGACCACCCAATCCAGTTGTAAATTTAAATCAAGCAAGACCTCCTACCAACAGACCATTTCAGCCCTATAATTCCAATGCTATATCTGCCTCTAAGGCATTAGTGCCAGTGCAAAACAACATAGCTCAAGAGTATGATTGGTGTTTCCCATGCAATGAACCTCATAACCAGTCTATGTGCTTCAACGGTGCCTTGAATCAAGCATTAATGGTGACAACTACTGGTGTGGAGGGTGAAGGTAGTCAAGGAAATAACCAACAACAAGAAACATTCCAGCAGCAATCAGCTCCAAATGATACCACACTTGTAAACTGAGCGGCAGCAAAATATTTTGTGGCATAAATCAAATGGTTTTCCAAAGTGTTGCAGCCAACACAAGGTCAAAAAGGAGGAATTTGGGTGAAGAACAACCATTGGCTCCAAATAATCCACAACCTCCTACTACTCCACAAATTATTGGCAAACAAAATTTAGTTCCAAACACACAAGGGCTGCCTAAAATAGCTCCTAGGCCAACTCAAACGCCAGTTGTTGCTGCCCATATGCAAGGAATGAATGTGCAAGCCAAGGGACAGCAAGAGAGATGCTTCATCTCCATTCAACATATTTGATAGATGAAGAAGACAAATGTAAAAATATCAATGTGGGAATCACTATCTATCCCAAGCCCAGAGAGATTTGCTACAAGCTGCCATGAAGGACTGGTCAACTTCAAATTAGCAAGTCCAAATGCAAGAAAAGGTGCTCACAAATGCTGCCCAGCTTGAAGGGAATCATGGAGGACAGCAAGGTAAAATGTTGAAACCCCCTCCATTCTATGTTTCATTGATCATTGGAAACCAATTAGTACACAACTCGCATGATTGATTTCGAGCAAGTAGTTCAAGAATGCCTAAGCAAATAGCTGATCGGTTGGGAATTCGAATGAATTCATATCCAAAGGGGTAGTGCAATTGGATGGGACAGAAATAACAACAGATTGGAGTGATAAAAACTTGAGTCTTACCTTACATGCACCTTGCGTTGTTGTTTTACAAGATGTCTTAGTAATAGATCTTCCACCACTCTTTGCCCTATGTTTGTCAAGGGATTTCACAGCCAAGATTGGAGGTTACTTATCTATTGATTGGTCACACATGTTGTTCAGAACAAGATATGGAACTAAATCCACAATCAGATCTGAGCCTATTGCAAACTTCCACATTGAGCCTTACACTCCAAGTCAGATCAATACCAATTGTTCAACATTTGATCAAGAGGATTATCCGAGCACTGATGAAACTGACACCAAGGTAGGAAGCATCCCAGATCTAACTCTTGATGAATGGGAAAATAAGGTGCATGCTTTTGACCCTTATCAAGAAATAGAAGAATCTGAGCTAGGAGTCTATTGCATGCATGAAGAAAATCAGCCTATTCCTAGCATCACCAAGCCAAACCACAAGGATGAAAATGAGGTATGGCAGTTGTTTTTTGATGGATCAAGGAGTAGAAAAGGTGCAGGAGGGGGAGCTATGCTTGTTTCCCATCAAGGAGTTAAGTATTATTTAGCTTTTAGATTTCAGTTTGCATGCTCTAATAACACTGCTGAATACGAAGCTTTGATATAAGGATTGCATTGGTCAATCAAGAGAGGAATAAAGAACTTGCAGGTCTTTGGTGATAGTGAGTTGATTGTCAACCAAGTTAAGGAGCAACATGCTATCAAGAATGATCTACTCAAGTGCTACAAAAACAGGGTGTGGGACCTTATTGAAGATTTTGAGGGCTTTGGCATAAAATCCATTCCTAGAAAAGAGAACCAAGCTGGCTTGACAGAGTTGCAGCAAATAGCAGCCTTTGATGTTGTTGAAAGCATCTAAAAAGACAAGGTATAGCCAAACATACATGTGATTGTGAGGCCTTCAGACTGCAGGACAACAATGTAAGTTGGCAAGTGTTTGAAAATGATCAAAGCAAATCATTCATTTCTTGTAAGAAGAGGCTGAGTTCTCAGCTAAAAATTAGGAAAAGTTAGAGCAGCAGTATGGTGACCAAGTGGTACAACTGAGAACCAACAAACTACCAAAGGGACTTATTACTTTGGAGTCCATTTTCAATCCTAATGATCAGTTTAGGAAGGAGAAAGAAAACATTCAAGTCAAGGGAGAAGATTCAGTGTCCATCTTGGTGGAAGAAGGCAAATCACTCCGAGTTGGTAAGGTGACAACTGAGCGAGAAAGGTATGAGTTCATACAACTTTGTCAAGAATTCCCTGATGTGTTTGCTTGGAGCTATGAAGATTTGAAAGGTTTCAATCCCAAGTTAGCTCAACACACCATTGAATTGGATCCAAGTACTAAACCCATCAGACAAGAATAAAGTCCAGTCAATCCACACATGGAGCCTCTCATGAGAAAGGAATTGAATAAGTTGATAGAATCAAGAATCATATTCCCTATCAAGAATTCTAGTTGGGTGGCCAACTTGGTTCCAGTTAGAAAGAAGAGTGGGGAAATCAGATTGTGTGTTGATTTCAGAGATTTGAATAGAGCATCTCTCAAAGATCATTATCCACTTCCTTCCATGGAGCAGATTTTATAAGTTGTTGCTGGCTCTGAGAGATTTTCATTACTTGATGACTATTCAAGGTACAATAAGATTATGGTGAAAGAAGAAGATCTGTTCAAGACAACCTTTACAACCAAATGGGGAAATTATGCATACAAGAAAATGCCATTTGGGCTGTCCAACACTAGAGCTACCTTCCAAAGGGTAATGGACATGGTGTTCAAGGACTTGATTAACAACATGGTGCTGATATATCTTGATGATATCACTTTTTTTTCAAAAAAATTAGCAGACAATCTCTTTCATTTGAGATAAGTGTTGATTTGGAGTATCCTTGAATCCTAAAAAGTGTATTTTACTAGCCCATGAAGGAAAGCTCCTTGGCCACATTGTCTCCAAAGAGGGATTAGCAATTGATCCGAAAGAGTTGAAGACATAAGAGCACTACCATTGCTAAGCCACAAGAAGGCCCTTCAAAGTTTTTGGGGAGAATAAATTTTGTTCGGAGGTTTGTCCTAAATTTTGCAGCCCTAGTCAAGCCTATCACCAAGATGTTAAAGAAAAGCATGGCTTTCAAATGGAAAACAGAAGGAAAAGAAAGTTTTGAAGCCATCAAAGAAGCCATCTCTCATGCCCCAATCCTCATTAACCCGGATTTCTCCAAGGATTTCATCCTCTATGCATTTGGGGGTGATGATATTATTTCTGTAATTTTGGTACACAATGAGAACAAAGACAATGAGGAGCAACCAATTGCTTTCTTCAGCCAAAGCCTAGAGGACTATGAGGTGAGGTATTCCTTCATTGAGAAGCATGTTCTTGCAGTAATCAGGAGCTTGAAGAAGTTCAAGCATCTAGTTTCAAACAACAAGGTTCAATTGCTGGTTTCTCATGTGGGAGTTAAGGACTTCCTCCTCAACAAAGACCTGAATGAAAAGAGGGTAGGTTGGATTACTCGTGTCATGGAGTATGAAATTGAGATCAAAGTCACTAGGTTGGTAAGAGGGAAAGGGTTGTGTGAGCAGCTGGTCTTGAACAAACAAAAGGAAGCATGCAATGAGAAGGAGGCTGTTTTGGCGTTGCAAGACAACCATGAGCAAGGAAGCACTCAAGAGGAAAATAATGGTGTTCTCACTCCTTGCTGGACCCAAGACATAATGCACTTCCTAAGCACAGGTCTATGCCCTCCAGAGATGAACAAGACCAAAAGAAGACACTTTAGATTGCAGGCTGTCCCATATGCCCTTGTTGATGGTGTTTTGTTCAAAAAGGACGTGAATGGAGTGCTACTGAGATGCATTAGTACAAATCAGATTCATAGGGTGTTGGAAGAGTTCCATGGTGGACCAGCTGGTGGTCATTTTGCACCAAGAGTGACAGCTCTAAAGATCATGAGGGATGGCTATTATTGGCCCAAGATTTTCAGTGATTGTTATGCATGGATCAAGAGGTGCAAGAATTGTGCATTCTTCACAGGTAAAGAAAGGCTAGTTGCCCTTCCGTTGCATCCAATTTCAGTTGACCAGCCATTCATGCAATGGGGTTTGGACTTCATTGAGTCATTAATCCCAATTCAATCTAAGGGCACAAATGGATTTTAACAAAGAATCGATTACTTCACCAAGTGGATGACGATGGCAAAGCAAATGAATCGGCATCCTAGACTTCTATGAGGGAATAACAACTAGATTTGACATACCTGCTACAATAATATCAGATAATGCATTGGCATTCATTGGGTCCAAGGTGACTGAATGGGCTGTCAAGAATGGGATCTACCTAAGCACTTCATCAAATTATTACCCTCAGGGTAATGGCCAAGCTGAATCTACAAACAAGAACTTGTTGAGGATCATTAGGAGGACTCTTGATGAAAATCAGAGGTCTTGGCATACTAAGTTGAAATCAACCTTATGGGCTGATAGGATAACTCCCAAGAGATCTACAGGTAACTCCCCATTCAAGCTTGTTTATGGAAGAGAGGCAATTTTTCCCATGTCACTTGAGTTTCCAACATTGGAACTCATGAAGTAGTTGGAGTTGTTGGAGTTTGAGCCCATGGAGATTAGATATGTAGAGTTGATGGAGCTCCAAGAAATCAGAAATCAAGCATCCCAAGTGATGGAGAAGGATCAAGCTTTGATAAAGAAGACCTTTGATAGAAAAGCAAAGAATAGATCCTTCCAAGTTGGAGATCTAGTGTTAAAATGGGATGCAGATAGAGCAAAACTAGGAAGGCACTCAAAATTTGATGCCATCTGGAGTGGCCCATACATGGTCACAAAGTGTAAGGATAACAATGCTTTCCAATTGTCTTCATTGGATGGCGAAGAACTGCAGATTCCAGTCAATGGAATCCATCTAAAGCATTGTTATTGAAGGGAATTCTCCACCTTGTACATATTAGCTTAGGTTTTCATTCCTCCAAGTGCTTGTGCACATTGTTTTGTTGTAGATTAGCTTTTCTTTCCCTAAGTGCTTTGGCACAAGCTTGCATTCCTGGAAATGTGTTGGCAAGCCTTGCTTCATCAGGTGATGTTCCACCCTCCACCTTCCTCCTTGCAGTGTTCTAGTCAGTTGGGGTACCAAACAAAGAATTTGATGACTCCATGCCCAATGGATTGCTTCAGGAACTGGTAACTTCATCCAACAGGCTAGATGACCCCTCTGAGTCACCAAAATTGTTATCCAAAATGTGCCCCTTGCTCATTTTGTGGCTAACTCCTTTCATTCTTCCCTCTCTTGTGCCTTAGTCATAATTTTTTGCTTTTCAGGCACTCAAAACCCTCTGGAAATGGTACCATTGGATAGAGATCTTTCTCAACTTTCTAGAAAGGTAAATTTTTCCTCCTAACTCCATGTATTTTTGAAGTTATGGCCCGATGGAGTTTTTGTGGGAAATTTTCCCCTGAAAGGCCCGCAGCCAATGAAATGGTGCCACGTGTCCAAGGAAGTGGCGGGGTCAAAGGTAGACTTGGATTTTTACCAAGTGTTTGGCAAAGTTTTCAAAAGGGATATTTTTCCCCGCAGGCCCGCCGGTGAATCAGATTATGCCACGTGTCTAGGGGGAAAAAATTGAAAAATCGACTAAGTGTTAGTGCCATGGAAAATTTCAAAAGGAAGGCCCACCGACCAATCATGTTACGACACATGTCCTATGGCATCGGACCTTCGGAGGGTGGAGGAAAGATTGGAATTTCAGTGAAGTGTTTTGGTAAAAGGGAATGGAGAAGTTTTGGCCGCTGCCCCGCCGTCCAATCACGTTTTCCACGTGTCCCGGGAGGCCGAATGCAGTGGAGTGCGGGAGGAGATTGGAAATTTTTCCCAAAGGGATTGCACAAAAGGAAAAATGTTTGCCTAGGGCCCGTGATGAACCACCTGATGCCACATGTCCCAGACCGGTGGAAGGCGGGGAGAATTTGGGAAATTTTCCCAAGGGAAAAAGAAGGAAATTTCAAAGGAAAAATTACCCCCAAGCGCGAGCCAATGGAATCTCGCCACGTGTCCTGGCGGCAAAAATATAGGACAAGCCCGCAAGGAAAATTTGAAGGGAAGCCCGCATCCAATGAGGTTTTTCCATGTGTTTGAGTCAAGAAATAGGATAAAAAAGTGACAGAAAATTTAGGAGGACAGGCCTACGCCCAATCAGCATGTGCCACGTGTCCTTAGATCATCGGCCCGGCGGGGAATTTTGGAAAATTTTCCAAAGGGAAAAACAATGGAAAATGAAGCATTAAAGGCCTGCACCCAATCAAAACATGCCACATGGCACCTAGAATGGCGGAGCGTGGGGAATTTTTGGAAAATTTTCCAAATGACCAAAAAGTGGAAAATTTAAAAAATTTTGCTCGCCAATCTGATTTGGCCCTGTTTTGCCTTAAAATTTCAAATGGCCATATCTTTCGATCCAGAGCTCAATTTTTTGTGTTCTTTATATCAATGGAAATCTGGTGAAATTATCTACAAGATTTCAGGGTCATTTTTGTATTTTTATGGATTTTGGAGAGAGAAAATTGGAAAACACCTCGCACGTGGTCATCGATGTAAATGACATTTCAACCACCATTTTTAATGAAGAATGGCTCGCATTCTCTCCCAGCATGGCGGAAAATGTTAGGGGATGGGCCTGTATGGATGCCCATGATGTTTTGCTGTATTTTTGGTTTGTGGTTGAGGCTCTCCCATGTTTTCCCATGTTTCTCTCTCCGGGGTCACTTCTTGCACCGTAAAAGTCGAATGGGTTCTTTTTTTAGGAAGGAGACACTTTTCAGCTCTGCAACTCCCCTTTTTCTTCCTTTTGGTAGAATTTGTGGAAATTTTTACCTTTCCATGCAATACAACACCCCTTTTTTCCTCTTGATCACTGTAATGCATTGTATTGGATCTGGAATGTTAATATATGCTCTGTGATTAAAATCCCTCAATCCTTTCATATATCTACCATTGTTTTCTTGATCTTTCATTACATTTTGAGCAATTTGTGCATGCTTTGTCTTTGTGTTTTCTTATGGATTGTGTATGTATTGTAGTATTAGGTGTCTGTAACTCCTTTGGTGCATCACCTCATTAGCATTAGCTTCATTTTCTTGCATTCCCTATCTTTGTCCCCTTGGAATTTAGAGTAGGAACTAGGAATTTAAACCTCTGCAATTTGTAAGTGACTCATCGACTGCAGGAGGAGTTGAGGAACTAGCCTCTAATCTAGAGATTCCTTTCCCATTTTCAAGTCCCACACTTGGGGAGAGGATTCAATGTTGTGCAATCACACCGGATGTCCAAAATATCAAACTAGAAATCGATCAACATCCGAGGTGTCGCTGATTTGTAACAACAATATTTTCATGGAGCTATGACGATCTAAAAGGGTTTTACCCCAACATTGCTCAACATGCTATTGATTTGGATAATGATTCCAAGCAAATAAGAGAAAATAAAAGGCCCATGAACCCCATGATTGATCCCTTAGCGAGGAATGAGTTATCCAAAATCATTGAGTCAAAAATAATATTTCTTATCAAATATTCATCTTGGGTAGAAAATTTGGTTTTGGTTAGAAATAAAAATGGAGAGATAAGGCTTTGTGTGGATTCCATGAACCTCAACAAAGCTTCACTAAAATATCATCATCCCCTTCCTTCTATGAAAAAAATCCTACAAATAATGGTTGGATTTGAGTTATTTTCTATGCTTGATGGCTATTCAAGTTTTAATCAAATAAAGATCAAAGAGGAGGATCAATACAAATATGCATTTATAGCTAAATGGGGAACATATCCATATCCAAAAATGCCTTTTAGTATGTCAAATGGGGTTCCAAATTTTAGAAAGTAATGTATATTTCTTTTCATGGGCTCATCAATCAGTTTTTCCTGGTGTATCTAGATGATATCATGGTTTTCTCTAAATAAGGAAAACATCACATGGAACATTTGAATGAAACATTTGAAAGGTGCAAAGAGTTTGGAGTATCATTGAACCCCAAGAAGTGAAATTTTGTAGTTCCTTATGGTAAATTGTTGGGTCATGTTATCTTAAAAGATGAAATTGTAATTGACCCAAAAATATTCTCTATTATCCTTTCCCTCTCTTTTCCAACTCACAAGAAGGATATCTAGTATTTCCTTGGAAAGATCAATTTTTGATAGAATATTCATTCCTACATTTACGGGATTAGTAAGGCCTATCACCCCGATGATGAGGAAATACATTGCTTTTGAATGGAATGCGGAAGGAAAGGAAAGTTTTAACAAGATTAACGCCATAATATCTCAAGTGCCAACACTCATTAATCCATATTTCACAAAGTATTTCATCCTTTATGCTTATGGTTTGGATCTTAGTATAGTTGTGGTTCTCACTCAAAAGAACAATGAATATATGGAGCAACCCGTGGCTTTATTTAGGAAAAAGTTGAAATAATTCGAACTCAAGCATAGTCATTTGGAAAAGCAAGTGTTTTCCATCTTGTGGGATCTTAAGAAATTCAAGCCTTTCTTAGCCACCAACTACATCATTGTTCTAGTCTCACACCCGAGTGTGAGAGATTTCATTATGGGGGTAAAAATCGGTGAGAAAATAACTAGATGGGTAACAAAAATAATGGAGTTTGATATCACCATTAAAGCCAAAATGTTGGTGAGAGGAAGATCATTATGAGAACTTCTTGCTATAGATGCTAAAAAAACATGAAGAAACTTCTTTCTTCATGGAAGAGGAATAGGAACAAGTGTAGGGGACTTGTGCAACATTGAAGAAGCGTATGAAAAAGACTTCAAGCTAGTTGTGACAATAAAACAAACATTGTGGTTACCTTCTTAGGAATCGACAACTATCCTCTTATTCTAAGCGGGAAAAAGAAGACACTTTAGGTTATAATCAATTCCTTATGTTTTAATTAATGGCATTATTTTAAAAAGGAATCTAGATGGTGTATTTCTAATGAGCATTAAAGAAGAACATATAGAAAAAGTTTTGGTGGAATTTCATGATGGATCCTTTAGTGGGAATTTCTCAACCAAGGATACGACAATGAAATTCCTTAGATCTAGATATTTTTGGGTCACATTATTCATAGACACATATCAATGGGTCAGAAAATGTAAGGAATTACACTTCTTCACAAACAAGAAAAGGTTGACATTCCTTCCCCTTATCCTATCTAAGTGGATGAACCCTTCTCCTAATGGGGGTTGGATTTCATAGGCATGATCAATCCTCCATCCAATGCGGGTCACAAATGGGTCTTGACAACAACAAATTACTTCACTAGGTGGATAAAGGCCATGCCACTCAAGGAGGAAACTAAATAATTCATCCCTTATTTCTTGGAGGACATTATAACAAGGTTTATGATTCCCAAACCATCATTTCTTCAAGGTTGCCACTTATTTAGAATCCTATAATCTTGTATAACCCCTCAAACACCTAGTACATGTTCACACATCTATTCTTTTCATCCATGTGATCAATGTCGTTCTTTGCACATGCCTCAAAAGAGATGGGCATTCATCCGTATATATATATATATATATATTTATTAAGGGAAAATAGTTTTGAAGGGACTATACCTTGTATACAAAAGGGCTCAAAAGCCAGATAGTAAAGGTGAGAGAAACAACCTAGAGAAGGGCAAAACTGCCAACCAAAGAGGGCTCAACAGCCAAATATGACAATATAAGTGAAAAAAGGATCCAAACGTACAATGATCCAAAAAGAAGCGGGAAAGATAAAAAAGAAACCAGAGAGAAACAACATATAGAGCTCCGCTAAAAACAACGTCGAACCGCGGATAACGGCAACTTCGCGGCCAAAAACAACATCACAAAGCAACCGTTACTTGATAGCCCTTTCAATCTTGGTCTTGATAGCTGCGGCGACATGAAGAAGGCAATGTCGGTGGCACGAGAGGAGTCTTGCATATCCGCTTTGAGCAATTGTAATATCCCTTTTCTCTTTAGGGCCCCAAATGTCCTCTTGTAATTTTTACACCTATAACAAACACATGTAATTTTTACACCTATAACAAACACATGTAATTTTTTTGGGTAACATACAAGTATAAACAAGATAAAATTATTCAAAAACACATCCAAATATATAAATATAGAAAAACATGAACAAGTTAAAAACTACAGTTTGGTTAGGATTGTATAGTATGATCTTCTCATTTCACATGGTTTTGTCCAAGGAAGGTACACTAATTTTCTTAGCGGTATAAATTTTTAGGTATAATTATAGGTTTCTAACATAATTTCAAATCCACTCCACTCAGTCCATATCAGCTATAGGGGTATAAATTACTTCACTCCTTCACCATGAAATTCAATTTCTACTATAATTTTGGGAATCCACGGGGCATGGGCATCCTTCCTTCATCTCCATTTTAGTGCATCACCATTTCTATTTAGTTGTATAACATATGGGAATGGAATGAGGTAACTCATTCTATTTTCCATTATGTGTCCTTATTTATAGAGTCAAACCTAGATCTATCTACAATGGTGTGGTCTGTGGGGTTATATAAGGTATCAAAGTGGTTAAGTGATTCATAGGAAGTCCTTCCTTCTCTCCTACACCCAAAGGGAAGATATCATAGTTATTGAATGAATTTGATACCTGATTTTTTTCCTTAATGAGGTATTTCTGAACTTCATTCTTCTTCTTCTCTCTTCATGTTGGGTTACATGTACCTAACACTATAGTTTATCCTCGAAATAATTAACAACTAATCACCCCAATCCTTCAACGAGCTTAACAATGTAAATATTCAAGTATAAGAAAATAAATTGAAACCTCCCTCTGTAAAAAACAAGTGTATTCCTTCCATGTTTTACATCTCTTGCAATTTCATTTTGTATAAATGAAAATCTTACGTAATATATTTTACATTTGAGTTAAAGTTTAATTCATACTATGAATTTTTTTAGATAAGGTAAATAAAATTTGATTTTGAAGGGACCAAAAAACCCTTTACAAAAAGAGAAGCAAGGTCACAAAATCCAACCAAAAGAGAGCAAAGGAGCCAAGTCAAACAATATTGACTTGAATGTTACCCCCAAACAAAGCCGAGAAAAATAGAGGTCTATCATATTAAACTAACAGTTGTTTTTTTAATAGAAATATAAAAACAATAGCCAAATTTTAGATTAGAATCATGAACAATACAAAAAAATCCAAAAGTTTCGCTCACCTTAGTAGTAGGGCCTTTGCTACGAGTCCTGGCACTCGGTCCACTATCTTTTGATCCTGCAACTTTTATGACCACCCTTTTGGGCCTTTTATCGGCATTGTCTTTGATCTTTGTATATATGGTTTCTTCACTATCAAATGTGCTCAACACAAGCCTCATGTTCTACTTACCTCCCTCGACCTTGGCAACTTGATCTTGCAAGATAGAGATCCTTTGTTCTTGCATAACAATCTCAGTATTCAAGCCCCCAATCCTCTTATTCTGGACCTCGATTTTATGGTGACAATATCGACTTCCACTGATGAGGTTCTTGTTAACAATGAGAATGGTGTTCGCCGTAGATTCTACCCTCATCCACCGATCTCCTAGTCTATAAGATATATATATATATATATATATATATATATATATATATATATATATATATATGTTTACTACCATAACCTTCCCCCCTTTCTTGGACCCCTTTTTTCAAATTATAGAGGACATCTACAATCCCCTCTAGATTTTCCTTCCCACTCTCTTTCTTGAGGTGATCCAAGGCCACAAAAAGAGTTTCATTATCGATTCGGTTTCACTAGTAGCCACCGGTTGGGAAGGAATTATTAATATGGAATTTAACTACACTATATATTGTAGGTTTTATCATGGACTCGTGCTAACACTAACACCAATAGAACAAGACTTTGTAAAAAATCAGTGAAGACAAAGTGTGTCTACACATTCAAGTATATTTTCCTTTAAGTATTTAATTTTCATTTTATACTTAAAGGGGGGAAATGTAGACAATCAAATTAAAAAACTTACTCTTTGACAGTATTGGTTTTGAAATTCACTCTTGCTAAGACAAACACAACCTTTCCATTCATGATTAGAACATTTTGAGGTCTCTTGTCTAGCTTGTTTATCCTTATACACTGACACATATTCAAATTTAGAGAGTCAAATGCATAAAATCCATAGACAAACATAAATTGATAAGTTGAAAACATTAGATTTTATATTTTCCATCCTTGAGAAAGGTCATACAAATTGGTCGGGATATTATATCTGGTCTTGGCCAACTTATATGGTGGTGCACCAACATGTTCTCCAACTTTTCTTTTAATTTAATATTCTTTGTTGGGTATTTTAATCCCTTTGGGTCAGCATTGTCTTTAATAAATCACCTACATAACCCTATATAAGCAACTAAACACTAAATCCTTTTTTAGCCTATAAATCATACGACACTACATTAATACAATCACTTCTTACACTTGTAAAAGGTACCACAAGATCCATAAATCTTGTAAAACCACATCTAAAGTCATTAAGGAAACAATCATTATATGTCTAAAGCTTCTTAATTGGTTGAGGAGTAAACCCATCTCATCTAAAATCATTCAAACATCCCTTCTCTTAATTATTTTATCAAGATCCAAACTCAAATCAAGCATTGTCAAATAAGGTTGCCAAATCTAGTTGCATTAATTAAGATATACCATGCTAGGTGGAGAACAACATGTGATTTGAGGCCTCTTCAGAGTAGTGCCAATGCAATGGTGCAAAAGGGTACAAAATACCTAATTAATATTTAATTTCTAGGGTCTCTCACCATGGTTAGGGTTTAAAACCTCATTTAGGATGTTAAGGGAGCTTTGCTACATAATCGTAAATTATGGTTTGATAATGATAGACTGTCGAGGAAGAAAACCATCTTAGGAAGTTTCAAATTTAGAATCCAAGCATGTTCAAGACCATACATAAGGGGAAAGACCGTATGGTATGGCTCTAGAAAAAGTATACACTCCCGCATTAGGTCAATTTCTAGTCATAGTTCTAGGAATGAAGCATAATTAATCCTAAATCTCCATGTTCTAGAAGTTTGAACACCAAGAATTTCCCATAACCATATATAATCAGCTAAGTACACTTGTCCTCTTGTGTTTTCAAGTTCATATCTGATTTAGTACATCAATTATAAGTATTAATGCATTCTTATGATATTGGTAATTAATGTTAGAAGTTAATTAATCATAATAACATCCTATAGATACCCTTACATTATTTAGTTAACTCATTTCACTAATTTAGATTTCACATATTCTAATTAGGGTGTAAATAGATGGGAATGGTTTTTAGCTTGCACGTTTTACTTATGCCCCAATTAATTCCACTCTAATTAAAATATAAAATCATTCAAACAACTTTAGGAAATTTATCTTAAATGATAAGTATATTAATCAATTAGCATTTAAGAGGGTTAAGTTGAGGTACAATTGTAGGATTAAATGACAACCCTTTAGATTTGATCAATGTCCATCGTAGGTTTTCTAAATTTGGTTAAATCCCAAAATCCTTATATAATTTATTTAAGATTTTATTTCTCTTATCCTTACATCTATCTTGTTTGTTTCATAGGTTTCTTCTAGAGGTTTGAGATTTCTCAACAAAGCAGGATCTTAAAATATTCTTCTTTTCTTATATTTCTTACCAAGGAATTATACTACATTCCTTATTGTTATTACATATGCTCCCACATTGGAGATTTAATAAGTCCTTGGTTTTGGGGAGACTCTCCTCACAGATACCTACCTAGGTTTTCCATTACACAAAAAGTACTTTATTTATTAGACCTGCCCATAATCTATGGTTTGTCTATTTACAAGATAATCATGGATATAAATTCTACCCTTGCTCTTCAAACTTGTTAATATATATATTTTATATATCTTTCTAGTAATATATATTTAAAATATGAACCCCCAATACACACACACACACACACACACACACACACACACATTCTAATTAAAAGGAGGCCTGTTCAAAATATGTTTGAGGCTAGATTAGAGGGCATGAGATAATAGCTTAGCCGCACACTTCACATTGTGGCCGGTTCTAGTTCGGCTGAAAAATATTTCAAAATCCTGTAGGGAATGTTCCAATGTTTGTCCACATGAGTGATAGAATGGTGGCATGCATGGGGTGACGGTCATGTGGGTGTATGGGTTTTGGAACTTTTGATAGGGCCGAGCCTTGTGGGTGACATAGTTAGGGCATGACTTGGTCTCTTAGAGTTTAGAGAGAGTTGCGACCAATACAGCCATGACCCATATTTAACTTGTTATTTCATTTTAAATTATTAATACAAGTATATATATATGTATTAATAATACCATAAATTTATATAATGACTAATAAGTGTATACACACACATATGTATAATTTCATTTGATTTATAGAGTTATTCATTTAATTTTTTCCTACTTAAGAATAAAATCCATTCAATCAAATTTTTAATAAAAAATTATTTACACATATATTGATTTAGATTAGTCTATTTGTATTTTACAGGGGAACACAATAATATAAATATTAATGTATGTGAGATAACTTTGGTATGTAGGTAACTCATATATTTAATTATACTTTCATTTCACTAAAGCTAGAAATTTATGTTGTATTACAATATGTAAGAAAAATATAAACTTATGTATTTCCATTCACGATACTCAAACCATTCAAACAAAATTTATCACAATGCAAAGATTTTCAAGTAAACAATACAATAATTGTTTAAACCTCATTCAAATAGAGTAATAATGAGGAATGAAGAAGAAATTACAATTTATTTAACCTACATTTCTTCTCCCTTCAATTTGTGGAAACATATATGCAATACAAAGATTCGAGAGACTAGAAAGAGAAAGAAAATATCTTCATACATTATTTATGTTGGAAGCACAACCAATTGGGGTGAATCGATGTGTTTTAAAAATTTAATTTACTTACACTTTAACATTCATTAAACATTCATCAAGATATAGATTAAGAAATGATTAACCAAACACACGAGCATGTACCATGAGAACACAAGAACAAAAGTACACCAAATTTAAGTGGGAAACCCTTATACGAAAGAAAAACCACTTTGAAACAAAGCTTTATTATAGTAATGAGTCAAGTTTAGTTGAGAACCAACCCAATAAGGAGCACCAAACCCTAGGTTTAGTGAGGCACCAACCCTACAAGGAGCACCAATCCCTAGATTTAGTAGAGCACCAACCTTACATGGAGGCACCAACCCCTAGATGACTCATCACTAACTCAACCACCTAAATTTGTTTTTCACCTTTAGAATGTTGCCACAACAACCGAAGATGACACTGTTAATCTTTCCTTTCCTCTTTCTTTGTCAAAAACACCTTCTAGGATTATTCACTCAATGATTAAATAAAATAATATTATTGTAGTGTAATCTAATGCTATATGAGCAGTAAAATGAAGTAATAAAATACTGAAATAAACTGAAGCAAACTAAGCTAGAAAATATGAAACCCTAATGTGCAAGAAAGGTTAAGAAAAGCCTTATCTGATTCACAGATGTCATGGGATTGTGTCACAATGTAGACCAGGTGAACAGGAGGAGGAAATGACCACACGGGAATTATGAGAAAGCATATATTTGAGCTATTTGATTGGATTGGGGCACTTGGAAAGGGATATGGGTGCCTATGGGTATCTTGATCTAAGATATAGGCACCTAATGGTCCATAGAAATGACTAGAAAACCTCCTCCAAGGTATCATTAGATGTTTGATTGTGTTCACTTCTTGTCACACTAATGTCACTAGACTACACCCAATGTCACTATGTATAGGATATGGAAGAATCACTGTAAAACCCAAGACAAAGCATCAAAACCCTAAAAATAAAGATGCATATGAAGGGGTCGATCTGTCCTTAGTTGCCAAATGGATGGAATTATGATCCAAGTGCTACACTACATCTCGAACCAATGTAGATCTATGTGTGTGTGTGTAATTGTGCCCTAGGTTGCTCTTATGCCAATCACACTTTGTGAAGTAGCGAGCACATAAATAGATGTAGAGTGTAGTAAATTTGTGCATGGAAACAATAGATTCCCCTCTTATGAAGTGTGATGTTGATCCATAGGGATCCAAAATAACTCTACTTCATTAGATCGATTAGCACCAAAGAAAATAAATAAATAAATAGAGGTTCTATCTATATGTTAACCGCCACCGCCACTGCACAGCGCAGAGAACCGCCACATTGGATGGGCAATGGTCCTGTCACTTTCAGACAAAAAATAAAAATTCAAAACAAACAGTCCCAGGTGGAAGTCAGTTGTCCATGTCTCTTCTCCTTTATGACCTTTCCCATCCTCCAGTGCATGGGAGGATATGAAAAAGACTATAAATATGTACGAAGGAAATTTTTATTATCGAAGCAAGAAACTTCATGGGAGTATGTGTAAGAGTTATAAAGTGTTAGAATTGAGTTTGTAGAAGAAAGAGTTTGGGAACAAAGCGATCAAGTAGTTGGGAGGAAGTGTGAGACATTCTTAATTTCCTTTCTCACATATTGTAAAGTCTGTATCTCTTTATTTGTATTGGCCAATAAGATAAAAAGGGAAGAAAGAGTTGTTTTCCCTTCCCGACTAGTTTTCCTCCTTTGGAGGTTTCCAAGATAAAAATCCTTGGTGTATGTGTGTGTGTTAATTCATTTCTCTTTGCAAATTTTAGTTCTAAGGCATAAAATTCAGTCACTAGCTCAACTATCATTTTCTATTTGAAAGTAGAACAACAATATAATTGTGATTTTGTGAATGAATTCCAAAGTAGATAGTTTACAGATCATTTTGGTATCAGAGCTAACAAGTATCTAGGACTATGGTATTTGTTCTTGTATTTGTAAGACAATGACGAGATCTAAAGGTGAAGAGGCTTTACCTTGTGATCTAGATATTTGTAATGAAATTACTTGTATAATTCAGATTATGAGCAACAATAGAACACCAAATAACATAATATTTTAGAATAATGATCTCAATATGCAATTAGAATAGCTTCGCCACTTCGAGGGGTAAACCTACAAACCATATAATAAGGCTTAAATGCTCAAATGATAATGAAATACTACCTACAATCCCCTATATATACTATTCATATGCTATGGCCATCACCAAGGCTGACCTATTAAGCATGAGAAAGTATAAATGATATAATAAAATGATATGGTAAGCTACAAGTTGGCTACTCCTATCCTAATACAAATAATAGGTTAAGGGTGTACCATGGCATTACCCTTCAAACCAAGGTTATCTTCAATGTTGAATAATCCTGGATGTTGCTACGAAAAACCTTGATCCTCTCGGGTTGCATCTTATATGCTCGATTCTTCCACTTGATCAAATATTCCTTAATGTCTCTAGTTCTCACCTCTTAGTACATGTTTACAGAATCTTATCTCGGCTCTAAAATGATTCTTACTTCCTCTTTAAGTTCTAGTAACTCTATTTGGGCTTCAAATTTCTATCCAATAACCTCTTTCGGGCATGAAATATGGAATACTTGGGTGTATGTGTGAAGATGGAGGCAACTCTAGTTTATAAGCAACACTTTGCCAAATTTTCTGTAGAACCTGATAAGGGCCATAATATTTAGGAGTAAGTTTGTTGTCCTTTTTATATTACTTTAGGGACATTTGTTTGTAAGTTTGGAGATGTACAAAAACCCAATCATTAATTTCAAAATGTCTTTCACTACGGTATTGATCTGGTTGTTGTTTCATCCTGTTTTGTGCTAATGCTAAATTCTCCTTCAAACTAGCCAAAACCTATTATTGATGTTGAATGTGTTCCTCAACATCTCTGACATTATTTTTCACCCTCAAGGAGGAAGTGATAGAAGGTGTATGGTAAAATATAATGCTAAAAATGGGGTCATTTGAGAAGAGGTATGAAAAGATGTGTTATACCACCATTCTGCAAGTGGTAGCCATTTAATCCACATTTCTGCTTATCTGATACAAAACAATGTAGATACCCCTCTAAGCATTTGTTGACCACTTCCATTTGCCCATCAATTTGAGGATGATAAGATGAACTGTGAGCTAGCTGAGTACCCAAACATGAAAATAATTCCATCCAAAAATTACTTGTGAAAATAGGATCATGATCACTTACAATTATCTTTGGGGTTCCATGTAGCCTTTGAACTGTCTCCAAAAAAATAGCTGCAACTATACTGGCTGCAAATGGATGTGATAGGGCACAAAAATGGGCATATTTTGTGAGCCTATCCACAATCATGAAAATAACATTCTTAGCATCTCGAACAAGGCAATCCGGTGATGAAATCTATGGACCTCCTCCCATCTCTCGCTAGGAATTGGTAAGGGTTGCAGCAGACACAGTGTGTTAATTATTTCCCCTTTGTTCTGTTAGCACACTAAACACTCAGATACAAATTTTTTTGTACATCCCCCTTGATTCCTTCCTAAAATAATTCTCTTTTTATTTTATGATATGTCTTCAAAAACCCAGAGTGTCCTCCAACAGGTGAGGCATGTAGCTCTGTAAGAATCTTATGCCTCAACTCAAAATCTTTACTCAAGTATAACTTTGTCCTTGTACCATAAGGCATTACATTTCCAGTCAAATTTGTTAGATGTCATAGATCCTTTATTGATATTCTGTATTATATATTATGTATCCTTGTCTTGATCCCATTCCAATCTTGCTTCATCCACCAATCGGTCGTCAACATAGACATTCCACATAGTAAGGCATCAAAGGATGTATCCCTTTTGACAATGCATCAGCTACTACATTTTCTTTACCCTTTTTGTATATGATTTCAAAATCATAACCCAACATTTTTGTTACCCACTGTTGTTGTTCCTCAGATGATAACATTTGCTCTAAAAATTATTTGAGACTATCATGATCAATTTTTACCTTGAAGTGTCTACCCATGAAGAATAGCCATCATTTCTTTCTCATAGACAGGTTTGAGAAAATATTTTCCTTTGAATTAGTGAATCTCAAATGCAATTGGTATTCCTTCCTACATTAGAACTACTCCCAATCCTGATCCTAAAGTGTCACATTCAACAATGAAGGTTTTTGAGAAGTTAGGAGTATCCAAAACTGGGGTCTGCACTTGGCTTCCTTCAGCGCTCAAAGGATTTAGTGGCTATGTCTGTCTAATGGAAGGCATCCTTCTTTAGCAATGCAGTGAGTGGGGTTGCTATTCTACCATATCCCCGCACAAATATTCTGTAGTACCTTGTTAGTCCTAGGAACCCATGAATATTTTTGAGAGTTTTGGGCCTTGGCCATTCCACCATAGCTTTAATCTTCTGAGGATCAACTTTGACACCTTCATGGGATATAATGTGACCCAAGTACTCTACCTCTTGTACACCAAAAGAACATCTAGATGGATTTGCATAAAGAGTATGTTTCTCCAAAACTTCCAACACTTTATATACATGTTGTAAGTGTTCTTCCCATGTATTACTATAAATCAATATGTCATCAAATAAAAATAATACAAATTTCCTTAAAAATGGCCTAAAAAAGTGTTTATCAAGCTTTGAAAGGTTGAGGGCACATTTGTAAGACAAAAAGGAATGACCAAAAACTCATAATGGCCCTCATGAGTCCTGAAAAGCCATTTTATGAACATCTTCCTCTTTTATTCTAATTTGATGGTACCCTGAATGAAGATCTAATTTTGTGAAATAAATCGCACCATGTAATTCATCAAGTAAATCATCAATTAATGGAATAAGAAACTTATCTTTTATGGTGTACTTGTTGAGTTCTCGGTAATCTAGACACATCCTCCATGTTTCATCCTTCTTATGTACCATGACCACTGATGAAGAATATGCACTCTGGCTATGCCTGATGATACCCACCTTCAACATTTCCTGAACCATTTTCTCAATATCAATTTTCTAGGAATATGGGTATATGTATGGTATTATGTTAGGTGTTTGGATCCTTAGAATCAAATGAATGGCATGATCATGATCCCTAACTGGTGGTATTCCTTTGGAATTGCATCAAAAATAGATGAGTGAGCATCAACAATGTTACAAGATCAGGTGGCATTGAAGACTTTGTATTTTGTACTTCTATGGAAAATAACTTTGTTATAAATTCATCAACTCCTTTTCGATAACCTTCTACATCGATGAGAGATAATAATTTATGGAGACTTAGCTACCATCCCATTCAATTATATTATCCTTCCATCTGAATGAAATCACATGAAAAATTCTTGGAAATTCATCTCTATAGTACCTAAGGTTGTGAGCCATTGGTCACCCAAAACCATATCTTCCCCTCCCATAGAAATAGAAAACATAGGTGAGTCTAACATGTAGTCTCCCATAGAAATCTTGATACTATGGCACTTTCCTATGCACTTGACTGTCCCACCATCCACAATCATAACTTGCATTTCTGGAGTTGGGTAAATAAAACAACTGAGGCGGGCAACTAACTTACTATTAATGAAGTTATGAGTACTCCCCGAGTCAATCAACACCGTCACCTTCTACTTTTTCAGATAGCCAATAACCTTGAGTGTTTGAGAAGTACTAATACCTGACAATGCATGGCAAGAAATTGTAGGTTGGTGATCCTCTACTTCATCTTCTACTAGTTCCTAAACCTCTCCTATAATTTCAGCTTCCTCATCATCCTCATTACCTCTGTCAATATAGAACAACTTCTTCTCAGCACATTTGTGTCCCGGTCCATATTTGCTATCATATTTAAAACATAATCCTTTTTCTCTCTTTTCTTCCATTTGTTGAGGAGTCAGTATAATTGGCCTAACAAATGAAGGGGAAGAGATACTACGGTCTCTGGTGTTAATGAAAGGCAGCCTCCTACTAAAAATAATTTTTTCCTTTGCTTGACATGCCATGATAATAAAATTAGAAAGCTTGATTGGATTAAACATACGTATCTCATGCTCGATGTGGTCCTTAAGACCCCCAAGAAATAGGTCATTCAGATTCTCTTCTGGAATATTCTCCACCCTTAAGGATAGGTTTTGGAATTGATGCACATAATCTTTGACTGATCATGTTTGTTGTAACTTTTCTAATTGACTAAAGTAGTTCTCTGAAACACTGGAACTATAGTGCAATTGCAACTCCTCGGTAAAAATTGTCCAAGTGACATTGAGACCATTCTTCTACCTCTAAGCACATAACCATCGATACCAAACAAATTGGTCTAGTTCAAGATACAAGGATGCCAATGTCACCTTTTTTCCTGATGGTGTTTGATGTAACTCAAAGAAGTTCTCCATTTGATTTATCCAATTCAGGGGATCCTTACCATCAAATTTGTGCATATCCACTTTCAGCATCATGTTTCGTGGTTGTGAATAAGTTGGATTCTGATTGGGATGGAAAAGTGATCCAACATGGTTATTTTGTCCATGATTTTGAACTAAAGATCCTCCTTGGTTGATATGGGGTGGATTTGGGCCATACTATTTACCCTTTACATGTTGCATGATATCATCCAACCAATGATTGATTTGGTCTATGTCTCCTTTAGAGGCCATCTTAGATTGTACATTTCACAACTCATACTCAAGTTGGCTCACCTTATGATCAACTGAGGTAAACCCTAGTGTTGAGGAATCTGTATTTACCCCTTCTAACTCCATCTCTTCAATCACTACCCCATCTTTATCTAGGGTTTTACCCAGAGTAACTAGATTCTTTTTTTCTCTTGTGGAAGGCCCCGCCATGATGTCAAACCTTAGGGTTTAGGGTTTTGATACAAATTCAGCCAAACAGAAAAAACATAGAGAAGATACTAATACTAGTTTTTTGAGAGCTTTTCAAAAATGTAAAGAACTTGAAAACATTCCACAATTTACACTCTAGGGAGTGATTTTATGAAAAAAACCTAAATTTGTAATAACTTTTGCAAAATAAATAAAAAAGTCTAAAATTTTCAGGGAACTTTACTTGAATTTTTTCTCAACTCTGTTAAAAATATCTCCCACCAATTCACTTTGGTTCAAAATATATGGTGGAAACACAAAATTAGAGTTTTTCCCTAATTTTGGCTCGGATCGTAGCTTTGATACCACTTGTAATGAAATTAATTATATAATTTAGATTATGAGAAACAATAGAACACCAAATAACACAATATTTTAGAATAATGATCTCAATATGCAATTAAAATAGCTTCGCCACTTCGAGGGGGAAACCTCTAAACCGTCTGATAAGACTCAAATGCTCAAATGATAATGGAATACTACCTACAATCCCCTATATATACTATTCATATGCTATGGCCATCACCAAGGCTGACCTATTAAGAATGAGAAAATATAAATGATATGGTAAGCCACAAGTCATTTACTCATATCCTAATACAAGCAATAGGTTAAGGGTGTAGCAATATTTCTACAAGGAAGTGGAAACAAGGAAGTCGGGGACAAATGGAGGAAGAGAACTTCGTCTGTAGAATTGAGATGCCGGAGACCATGATGGATAAGATGTTTAGAAGATAAGAACTTGCAGATTTGCGAAGATGACTTTTGTTAAGCAAGACTCCATGGACTCAATGGTTTAAGGCTTAGCCAAAAGTTTGGTATAGAGAGGAGCCACCATGAGGAAGAATATGGGGAAGAGTGTGAAGAAGAGACTTCAAATGCAATAGAGAAGGTAGAATTTGATCATTATCCTTTTAAAGTTGAGACAAAAGTTGAAATTAAAAGCTTTGAAGGATAAGTAGATGTAGAATTGCTTGATAAATGGTTAAAACAATTGGAAGTCTACTTTAGCATCCATAATGTCATTGAGGCACAAAGGATCACCTTTTCACGTCTCAAGATGGAGGGACACACTTAGGTTTGGTGGGAAACCCATCTAGCCACTTGTGAAAAGAAGAAGCACCCTACTATGAAATCCTCGGCAATAATTGAAAGAATTACATAGAGATAACTTCTATCCTATTGGCCAAAAGAGTGATCAAATGATTAAATGGTAGTATTTTAGACAAGGTAGTGGACAAAATGTACAAGACTATACTACACATGATTATGGAGGTAGGCCATATTGCTGAATATGGACTTAAAGGATGAGGATATTTTAACTAAGTACTTGGGAGGACTTCACAAACTTTGAAGAAAATTCATCTCAGTGAAGCCAAAATATCTCAACAAGGCATTTGCAAAAGCATACTATATAGATGATGAAAAGAAGAAATGAGAAGCGAGCCAAGGGAAAAACAATTGATAAATAAGCGAGAATAAATAACATGGAAAAATAAGTAACAAAGGTAAGAGGAAAGGAAAAGGTAAACAAGCCGCCACTAATTTAAATACTTGTAAAGATCCAAAGAATTTTTGTAAGAAATGTGATATCAATGGTCTGTCATCACCAATCCGGCACTATGATAATTCTTCACCGGGAACTCCTCGTGCTATGATTATTTACTAATGCATAGCCTTTAGTCCAGTGGATGTAATCTGGAAACAAAACAACATAACACAAGAATACCATCGACTATGATAAGACGAGAATGACGAAAATCTGAAATATCAAAATAAATTATAATATTAACATGAAATCACATACAATCTCACCCATGAGGTACTTCAACAAGACTATGGGAGAAACTTTACAATTACACCTCTCGATGGCTTCTTCAACACACCTTTAACTGATGGCTTCCTTTGCACACTTCCTACAATATTTCTCACTACTTCTTTCTATGCTAAATGAGGGGGTGGCCTCTCTATTTATAGAACTTCCAGGCTTATCCATCCTATCTCTAAGATAGGATAAGAAATCCACTCTGACGAATCATATTCCATACCTTAACTCTTATCTGTACATGTAAGCTTATCTCTTAAGATAAGATAAACCTTATCATTTTACATGGGTTCTACATTTTTAGACTTTTACAAATAAAATACACAAAATATTTATGACCTCACTCCTTGTCCTTATTACCAATATAATATTTCTAATTCCTAATCATGTAGACCCTACTTCTCTAATTACCCAAACTTTGACATTTTAACATTATCGGACCACTTACGACAAATATTTACTTTTACAACATTCCTATTGTACTTTGACTGTTACCGTACTCCACATTATTGGTGACACCGTACTAATGGCGCCGTTATCTTCTATCAGATGCTACTACTAATTATACTTAACAACATCCTATTCCTAATACATACATTAATGAAATAGAAATTATGGAGGAAAATTTTAGTGTCGACATCTTCCCCTTCCTAGCTTCTACTCGTCTCGAGTAGACTATTCTCGTGCTTGGAAAATCTTCAACTTGTCGTGGTTGACCCATTTCGTAATGGGAGTTCCATCCAATTCCTCCAATCAAGTACGTACCATTTTCATGCACAACTCTTATTTTGTAGGGCCCCATCCATTTTGGAAGAAATTTTCTCTGTTCTTTTTTTTGTATCGGAATCATATACTAGAACCAAGTCATTCACTTGAAATGGAGACCAGAGGATCTTTTGATCAAATTACTCCTTCTGCTTCATCTTCTTCTTATGGCTTGTATCCTTTGCTTTTTTCCTCATTTCTTCTAGCAAATGAAGATGTACCAACCTTTCTTTTCTTGAATCATTTTCATCCATCCTTTCATTTTTCATAACTCTCACAAAGTGGGAATATCAAATTCAATAGGAAGAAGCGGATCAATGCCATAGGCCAACTGAAATGGGGAGTATCCTGTTGCTGACTTTGATGTTGCCCTATATGCCCATAATGCTACATGAATCCTCTTATCCCATTTATGTACCTGCAAGGCCGCATCTTTTGCTTGGAATTTGACACGGCACAAAATTTGTTCGTTCCACCTTGTCCATTTGTGCTTGGCTTGTATGTTGTTGTTTTCCCGTGCTTAATAGAAAATTTATTGACTAGGGCTTCTACCACCTCATTAATGAAGTGGCATCCTTGATCTGTTACAATTTCTAATGGACAACCAAATCTGGTGACAATACGTTCATATATGAACCTTGCCACTTCATCCATAGAAGCTGTCTTCAATGGCCTAGCTTCAACCCACTTGGTTAAATAATCAGTGGCAACTACAATATACTTATTTTGGCGTGATGTAGTTGGAAGTGGACCTATAATGTCTATTCCCCACTTTTCAAAGGGACCAAGGGAAGAATAAGACATAATGGAGCTGATGAAGTCTTATGGTTACCATGTGTTTGACAAATATCACATGTCTTACAATAATTATAACAATCTTTAAAAAGAGTGGGCCAGTGATAACCTGCGTCTAAGATCCTTCTTGTTGTAAGTTGTCCAGAGAAGTGCCCTCCACATGTACCATTGTGGAATTCTTCTAGCAGCTCCTTTCCTTGATCACGTCCAACTGCCCTCTTGTACTGTCCATCAGGTCCTATTCGAAATAATACTCCATGCAGAATAGAATATGGACGACTGGCTTGAGTAATCTTTCTCTTAGTCTTTGCATTGGCACCATCAGGAAACTTGAATTCATTCAGATAATTCCAAATATCTATGTATTCACTAGGGATTGTGTCAAGGGAGAACAATGCTGCATCGGAAAATCATCATCATCACAAGATGATCCTAAACTATCATAGGCTCGAGAGAGTGCATCTGCATTGACATGCTTCTTTCTGACCTATCTATAATATCAAATTCAAATTCTTGTAGCAAAATTATCCATCTCGGCTATTCTCCACGATGGGTTAGGCTTATTGACAATATATTTGAGCATCGATGATCTGTTCAACTATAAATTTCTGCCCTAGCAAGTAATTTCTAAACTTCTTTACAAAGCAAGAATGATAGCGAGCCTCTTTTTGATTCTGATATAGTTTACCTTAAGCCTTTGCTCATTTGTGCTCGCTCCCAAAGTAAATTAGATGTTCATTCCCATTTTCATCCTTTTGGCTCAAAGTACTACCTAATGCTGCATCCGAGGCATCGTGTGTACACAATGAATGGCTTGCTCAATCTGGATTCTTCAAAACAATGAAGACACCGGGGCTTCCTTCAGTTGTCCAAAAGCTTCATGCGCCTTGTTTCTTGGTTCATAAGCAACATCCTTCTTCAAGAACTGGGTTAGTGGCTGTGTAATCTTTGAGAAATTCTTGATGAACCTTCTATAGTAACCCACATGGCCTAAAAATGATCTCAACTTACTTCTATTCATAGGAAATGGTAAATCTTTGATTTTGAAACTTTATCAGGATCAGTACCAATACCATCTCTAGATACAACATGCCCTAACAAAACGCCTTTAGAACATCCAAAGACACACTTTGTAGGGTTTAGTGAGGCTTGTGCTTCATCTAACCTTTGAAATGCTATCTCCATCTGGTGCAGGTGGTCCAACTTGCTCCCATAGATGCAAAAATCATCCAGAAATACTCTGATGAAGGTCCCAATGTAGGGTTCGAACACCCTATTCATCAAACGCTGGAATGTTGTTGGAGCATTACACAACCCAAAAGGCATAACTCTATAAGCAAACGTTCCCCAAGGAGTGGTGAACGTGGTCTTCAGCTGATCTTTCTCTGCTATACGAACTTGGTTGTAGCCGCTATATCCATCAGCAAAACTATAGCACTCCTGGCCAGCTACTTCGTCCAAGATCTGATCTGAAAATGGAAGAGGGTAATGATCCTTCTTTGTTGCCTTATTGAGCTTCCTGTAATCAACACAAATGCGTAGCTTCCCATTCTGAATTCTCCACAGCAAATATGAATCCTGCATCAAGCAACTTATCTATTTCTTCTTTTACGGTCTTGGAAAATTAGGATTCATTCTATATGGCATTTGCTTTATGGGCTTAGCACCATCTACCAGCTCAATACAATGTTCTACGCAACTTACTTGACGGAGTTCCTTGTAATCAAAAGTGAATAGGTGTATGTACCTTCGAAAGAGCTGGAGGTAGGTTTCCTTCTCACTCTCCATCACAGCATCACCAATATTTATTTGTTGGAGACGATCATCAACTTCTTCTTCAGATAATTTTATGGGGTCCTGGGTTGGTGTGACTGGAAGAATATCCATGACTGAAACATCAACCTCACTTTCTTCATCTTCAGTGTCCACTTCACTGGTACTAGAGTAATCAGAGGATGTCCAATCATCAGTTTCATCACTTGAATCCACAGGTTCTACTTTATGATGTCGAGGGATCACGTTTATCTTCACCCTCTCTCTACCACGTCCAAGTGTCATGAAACCTTCATTCCAGTAGTTTCTTGCATGAACTCTCCTTAGCCATGGTCTTCCCAGCAGCATTGGGTACGCAACAGTACCATTTTTCATCACCTGAAAGTCTACCACACATACAACACCCATAACAGATATTGCCACATTTGAAACTACACCTTCTGGTTTAGTTTTTCCCTTATTTAATGACCTTAACATAAGTGTTGAAGGGTGATCAATTTTTAAACCCAACATATTCATTACAGACTCGGTCATTACATTAACTGCAGCACCTCCATCAACTAAGACATCATGAATTGAAATACCATTACATAATACCTCAGCTTGTGGAGCATAGGGATCTGCCTCTGCCTCCAAAACAGGGACCTCAACCTCCTTCCTTCTTCGAGCATTGAGTCCACCTCGCAACTCCCGCCTCTTCTCAGAAGACATAGCCAAGAGTTGACCATATGTAATATTTGTAGGCCTTTTGGACAGATCTTCCAAGATGGAGTATGGTCCTTGCCCCTGTGAAATCAGAAAATCCTGCACACCCAACTTTCTTCTCCTATGTTTCTTACTAATTTCTCCTTTCATCTTCTTAGGATCAGTTCCATCTTGATTATCTTTTTCTTTCTTTCTTTTTGTTACAAACACATCTACTTCATTATTTCTACTCTTATCTACTACATCAAAAGAATTCATAGGTGCTTTTCCTTTATCATTATCTCCCTTACCAGATGTAGAAGCTCTATCTGGACAATTATACTTATAATGACCCTTTTTATAACAACCATAACAAACAACTTCAAATATTTCTTTTTGGACCTCTATCTCCTCCCTGAGAACTAAATTCCTTTCCTTGAAGAAGATTAATAGTTAAGCTGGCCCATCTTCCTAAGCGAGATCTTCATACTCAGTAGATGTACTAGGAGAAATATTTGTGCTCACCGGAGTGGTTGTGGATTCTGGACCAAAGGTGCTGGTGTAGGCTCTACTTTAACAATAATTTCTTTGGGCTCCTCTTCCATGATTTCTTCTTACCTTCTTGCAATCTCCTTTGCTTGTTCAATGGTAGCTGGGCGGTCATACTTCACTCGTTGTTTGATCTCTAGCTTCATCCCAAGAATGAAGTGCTTACAGAGGAGATTATCCACGCCATTCATCAACCCATCCGCTAATCCTTCCTTCCGGATCTGGGCATCGAGCTTCCTCCTTAGCTCTAGAACACGAGCATGATAATCCCTTATCTTCTTCTTCTCTCCTTGGGATAGCTTTGTGATCTTGATCATGAGATATGCATATTTCATTGTTCACCAAATTTTTCAAGAAAACTTTCGGTTAATAAATCCCATGAATTTTTCACATTATCACCTAGTGTTTCAAACCACCTAAGTGTTGAACCATCCAAAAAGGTAGGAAAAAATTCAGTCCATTGTTCCCTTCTTATGAGGCCATTACAAATACAAGATCGTTTAAACTCTTGAATGAAAGAAGAAGCATCTTCATTAGATTGAGCTGAAAAAATAGGAATCTTTCCCATTTTCAAAAGTAACCACCGTGAAATACCAACCCACAAGTACAATCAACAAGACTTATGTGCACAAATAATTGGAATTACTATAGAAATGACCACGGTAAACTATGGTAAAACTTGACTTACTACGGTAAAAACTGATTTTACTGTGGTAAACACTATTCACGGTAAAAAGTGAAGTTACTGTGGTAAATACTATTCACGGTAAAAAGTGAAGTTACTGCGGTAAATACTATTCACGGTAAAAAGTGACTTTACTGTGATAAATACTATTCACAGCAAAAATGACTTTATCATGGTAACTACTATTCATGGTAAAAATGACTTTACCATGGTAACTACTATGCACAGTAAAAACAAGGTTACCCTCCAATTGATTTTTGACTAAGTGGGAATATCTCTCCAGAAAATCCACCAACGAGGAATGGTCCCGGCAACGGAACCAAAATGTCATCACCAATCCGGCACTATGATAATTCTTCACCGGGAACTCCTTGTGCTATGATTATTTACTAATGCACAGCCTTTAGTTTGGTGGATGTAATCTGGAAACAAAACAACATAACACAAGAATACCATCGACTATGATAAGACAGAATGATGACAAATCTGAAATATCAAAATAAATTATAATATTAACATGAAATGTTACAATCTCACCCATGAGGTACTTGACAAGACTATGGGAGAAACTTTACAATTACACCTCTCGATGGCTTCTTGACACACCTTTAAGCGATGGCTTCCTTTGCACACTTCCTACAATATTTCTCACTACTTCTTTCTATGCTAAATGAGGGGGGTGGCCTCTCTATTTATAGAACTTCTAGGCTTATCCATCCTATCTCTAAGATAGGATAAGAAATCCACTCTGACGAATCATATTCCATACCTTAACTCTTATCTGTATGTAAGCTTATCTCTTAAGATAAGATAAACCTTATCATTTTACATGGGTTCCACATTTTTAGACTTTTTACAAATAAAATACACAAAATATTTATGACCTCACTCCTTGTCCTTATTACCAATATAATATTTCTAATTCCTAATCATGTAGACCCTACTTCTCTAATTACCCAAACTTTGACATTTTAACATTACCGGACCACTTACGACAAATACTTACTTTTTACAACATTCCTATTGTAATTTGGTATTACCGTACTTCACATTATTGGCGACACCGTCTTGTGGCGCCGTTATCTTCTATCGAGCCTACTACTAATTATACTTAACAACATCCTATTCCTAATACATACATTAATGAAATAGAAATTATGGAGGAAAATTTTAGTGTCGGCAGGTCATACTCACACTACCTATTGGAAATTGAATATGGAGTTACATCTCGAAGAAATAAACCAATGAATCAAAGAAGTCCATGACAAATGTAAAGATAGATGGGGAGGTGGAAATCAAAGATGAATCGATGTAGATGAGAGGCTTGGATGCATGTCCACCAACATGGACAACCAGGGAAGAGGAGATGAGTAGACTATTCCGGATCAAAATCCGGATGAACAGAACTAATTTAAATGCTTTGGTTGATACTTTGGTTCTCGGTCTAACTTGATTTTTGAAGAAGTTGTAAAGAAGCTTAGTCTTGAGACTTATGAGAATCCACACCCTTATCCTTTGGGTTGGGTGAAGAATGGTATTGAAATTCAAGTAAGAAAAAGAGTAAGGTCAAGCTCAAGATAAATTCCCGAGTATATTGATGTATTAGAAGGCTGATGTTATTCCAGGTTGATGCATTTGATGTTATTTTTGGGAGTCCTTACTTGTGTATCAAGGATGCTATCTTCATGAGAAGGGAGAACCAATACATATGGGTCAAGAATGGGATCAACTACAACATCTAGGAACACCAACGTAAGAAATAAGTTGCTATGGTGAGTGCTTACTAAGTAAAATGACTTATTCAAGAAAATCATAATCGGTTTTGTTTACTTTTGTTAAAGGATAAACAAGATGAGGTAGGAGTTTCAAAGATTTATAACTAGGAAAACAAGATTTGGATAGTATTATTCAATCTTTTCAGGGAATTTTTAGGCTCTGGTGGGTTACCACCAAAACAGGGAAGTAAAGCACGAGATTCAACTATTGCTAGAGTCCCATTTACCAAACATTGGGTTGTATATGAAATCCTTGCTGGAGAGTATTGAAGTAAAGAAAAAACTCCGTGAACTACTAGAACAGGTGTGATACATACAAGCACATCACCATGTGGTTCACCTATTGTGATGGTGTGAAGAAGGATGGTTCTTGGAGAATGTGTATTGACTTCCGCGCTTTGAACAAGATCACCAAAAATAATAGATATCCACTTCCTCGCATAGATGATCTCTTGGACCAACTTCAACATCCCAATTTTTTCATGAAGTTGGATCTCAAGTCAGGTTATCATGAAGTCATAATGAAGGAGGAGGATATATGGAAGATTGCATTCAAGACAAAACATGGTTTGTATGAGTGGTTAGTAATTCCATTAGGTTTATGTAATGCACCCACTACATTTATGAGACTGATGAATAATGTATTGCGGATTTTATAGATTCATGTGTCATTATTTATCTGGATGATATATTGATTTTTAGTGCCACATTGGAGGAACATCTAACTCATTTGCAATAAGTCTTGTAAGTTCTCAAGGAGAAACAACTACTTTGCATTATGAAGAAATGTGAATTTTCCAAATAGTCACTTGTCTATCTTGGGCATGTGGTTATAGGAGGAGAGTTACAAGTGGATCTGAAGAAGGTAGAAGCCATCACCAATTGGCCAACACCAATAAGAGCCACTGAGACTAGGAGTTTTATGGGAGTAGTATAGTACATGCGAAAGTTCATTCAGGCTTCTCTGTGATTGTAACACCTCTACACATAGTGGTCACAAAGAGTAAGGGTTTTGACTAGGGTAAGGAACAAGATAAATCATTTGAGTTATTAAAATACAAGATTAGTCATGCAATAGTACTTTCTCTTCCTAATTTACAGCAACCCTTTGAATTAGAGACAGATTCTAGTGATTATGCTATGGGCATAATGTTTTTTTAGGGACGTAAACCTGTATGCTATCATTATGAAAATTTCACTTTAGTAGTTAAAGGATATTCAATATATGATAAGGAAATGTATGCACTAGTTAAAGAAATTAAAAAATGGAAGCATTAGTTGTTGGGTAAAGAAACTATTGTGCACACTGACCACAAACCTCTCCAGTATTTTCAAGCAAAATCTAAATTGCATTAGGCAAGGCACTACAAATGGATGGGATTCCTTCAGCAGTTCCATCTGGTGATCAAATAAAATAAGGGTAGTATAAATTTGGTGGCAGACATGTTGTCTAGGCCGTCTACATAGGAGAAAATATCTTGCTTGACCACGATCTCTTAAATCAAGCCCTTCACAAAGGAAGCTTACAGAGAGGCATATGCCTAGGAAAAAGACTTTGGGGTGAGATTTTAGAAGTTATAATCCCAAGGGGTTGAAAGGATGGGGATTGAAGATTGTTGTCTCAAGGATGGGCTTCTCTATCAATGGGGAAGATTTATGTGATGAAAGAAGAAAGAATTCTATTGATGAGGGAAGCACATACCTTGAAAGTAACTAGACATTTCGGTGTTGGTTATACCCTAGCCCACTTGAAAAGGTAAATTTATTGGCCCAATATGAATGAATAAGTATCAAAATTTATACATGGATGTAAACATTGTTATACCAACAAGCCTAAGACTAGGAAGGAGGGTTTGTATATGTCTTTGCTAGTACCTACTCATTCGTGGGAGGAAATTTCTATGGAATTTGTAGGAGGATTACCTATGTCTAAACATGGCCATTAATATCTCTATGTTGTTATTGATAGATTCATAAATATGTGTATTCTTATGGCATGTAAACATGAAATAAAAGCACATGAGGCAACAAATATTTTCTTTGCGAATGCATGGGTTCATTTTGGATTGTCAAAGTATATTGTTTCTTACATGGATTCCGGGTTCTTGGGGAAGTTTTGGACTACTTTGTGGGACAAGATGGATACCGGAGTTAGAGAGGAGCATGACTTTCCATCCATGTAGACAGATGGATAGAAAGAGGTGGTGAACAAGGCTTTGGTAAATTTGATCGAGGGTATAATAAAAATACCCAAGGACTTGGGATGAGTCAACCTACATTCAACATTCCTACAACCAGAATTACACACATCCACTATGAAGTCACCATTTGAATCATGATGGGGATATCTACCTACAAATTTGCTTTGGACATAATAGTTGGGTAGCGGGATGAGGAGGAGACAAGAGACACATAGGTGACTAGAGAAAACATATTCATTGAGAGGATCTGGAAAGTCCATCTCAAAGTCAAAGAAGAGTTAGAGAAATCTCAAGCCAAGTATAAGGATAGACACAATCAACAAAGAAGAGAGCATAAGCTTCATGTTGGAGAAAAAATTTGGCTTTAATTGAGTAAGGTGAGACTTTAAGGTCAAGCACGGAAGCTCAACCCATTACGATATGGACCCTTCACCATATTAGAGAAGGTTGTAGAAAATGCCTTTTGACTTGATTTTCTGCCATTTATGAGAATGTACTCAGTCATAAACTGTGAGAAATTGCACTTATATGAGCCATCCATGCTAGATGAAGATGAAGGATTACAACTGCTACCTTCCATCGAGGATTGCTTCTTAGACTCACAAGGTGAATTAGAGGAGGATGTAGTGTTGCGGCGAGAAGGTCAAAAAGACTAGAAGAGGTCCACAGGAGTCTTGATAGGTTAGAATGAAATGGAAGACACCAAGGCAGGCCCAATGATACTCGAAGGAGAAAGTGAGGGAATTATTTCCTCATGTACTCCCCATTAAGATTTTGTGGGACCAAAAGCCTCCTAAGTAAGGGAGGTGTGATCCATAGGGATCCAAAATAACTTTACTTCATTAGATTAGTCAACACAAAAGAAGGAAAATGAAGAAACAAAGGTTCTGTCTATATGTTAACAGAACCATTACCCAACTAAAAAGTGGTCCTAGAATCGCCACCTAGTCGGGCGGCGGTCCTGTGATCTCAGGTCCGCATTCGGCGGTGGTCCTGTCACTTTTGGATAGAAAATAAAATTCAAAATGAATAGTCCCAAAATTGGAAAGGTTGTTTGTGTCTCTTCTCCTCCATGACCTTTCCCATCCTCCAATGCATGAGAGGACATGAGAAATGCTATAAATACATGTAGGAAGGAGAGTTTTGATTATCGAAGTAAGAGACTTCATGGGAGTAAGTGCAAGAGTTATAAAGTGCTAGAATTGAGTTTGTAGAAGAAAGATTTTGAGAACAGAGCAGTCAAGTAGTTGGGAGGAAGTGTGAGACATTGTCAATTTCCTTTCTCACTTATTGTAAAGTCCATATCTCTTTATTTGTATTGACCAATAAGATAAAAAGGGAAGAAAGAGCTGTTTTCCCTTCTCGATTGGTTTTCCTCCTTTGGAGGTTTACATGATAAAAATCTTTGGTGTATGTGTGCATGTTAATTCATTTATCTTTGCAAATTTTAGTTCAATGGCATAAACAATTCAATCAATAGCTCAAGTGGTATTTTTAATTTGAAATTAGAACAACAATATAGTTGTGATTTTGTGAATGAATTCCAAAGTAGAGAGTTTACTGAGATCGGATGTAAATGAACCAACCTTGTGTGCCTTGTGATGGAGCTATATGGATGAAAATGAAGCTTTAGATGCCTTTGATGGATGTAACCTTAGGTGGTGATAGTAAGTTCTTCATGTTAGGTCCCTTAGTATGGTCACATAACTTTATATTTATATAGTTCTCTTGTTCGAATTTCGTAATTAACCCCAAAAAGGCCAACCACCAAAAATAAATAAAGATTAAACAACTAGAAAGTGTCCAAAAGGTGAGAGTAAAGTGCAAAGAGGCTCACGAAGGCCCACAGGGGACCGGGGCACTGGGCACCTAGTCTGACTGGGGCCTTGATTAGAAATAGGAAAAATACAGAATGACAATATAGATTGGGAAATTGGAAGTGTAAGATTGAAAATAATAATAGAAATAAAATTAAAAATGGAAAAATACATGGGTTTATTATCACTCTTTTCACTTGAAAACCATATGAATAGTAGTATGAGGCTAGGACTAAATAATGACTCAAAGTGTGTGATTTTGTTTCTACACTCAAGTACTTTCTCTCCAAAATGATTATGTGTATGACCTATCTCTCCAATAGTAACACACCCTCTAAAACATCATGACACAATATCTTCCCTCTCTTGATGGTCACAAATACCTTCTTCACCTCTCCAAACTGCCCTCTTACTCGCACTTTCTCATCCTCTCTCAACTACAACAAATAGGCCTAAAAACATGCTTATATACATGACTTAAGCATTATAATCATCTAGGCCAGCCATTATAGGGAATCTAACATCATAAAAACATGAAAAAATCATAATAACACCATATAAAATACCACTGAGGATGGAAATAACATCTATAAGCTCAAATCCTTCATTATGACTCATAAAGACCTAATACACTCAAATCACCCTTTTGCCAAAGACTGAGATCTCTTGGCCTACACAAATTTCACCAAAATTTTGAAACCACTTATACATGTTGTATAAGTCTATTACCAACCTCCAACAAGATTTTTAACTCTGAAACCCCATTTCAAACTTTGAAGCCACCCATTAGAAAAACTCTCCTCACTAGGTTTGTGACCTACAAAACTAGTCCTCAAAGACAAAGCTCAAACCAATACCAAAACACCTCAACCACTCATGAGTGACACATGGATAGAAATATCATGACCTCAGGGTGATCACATAATGCACAAGACACCACAAATTAGGGATTAGGGGCCCAAGGATACTTTTACAACCAGGTCACCAAAAATTACCCCAAAACCAATATTACAAAATAGACTTATAGAGACCTCATAAGGGCTTAAATTTTTCTAAAACCACTCTAGACATGAAGAATAACTTTGATACTTTATGAAACATCCATTTAATCATATGGTCTAATGTTAAACCTAAGAGATATATCAACTTCTTTAGAAACATGAAGATTACTACGGGGTACACTTGCTGTCATGATACCTAATGCCACTGGAGAAAGATGGAGGAGTCCTCTACAACATCTAATCATCATACCATGTGAACCAATCCATTATGGGCCACTTAGAACAAGATCTTCTCCATCACTTCTTAACTAGGGTTGTGCCTGGTCTTATCGGGATCTTAAAACATATCGGCGTACGAAGTCCAACACTACATCCCACTAAAATCATAACAAAAGCCTTTCAAGCAGAAGTTGTGGCGGCATAACCCTACCATTTTCGGAACCATCTTTGTAGAAATCCAAAAGTTGTTAGACGTAAAGATTATTTATCCTATACATCATTCCGACTGATTAGCCAACATAGTCCCTGTAAGAAAGAAGAGTGGCGAGATTAGGTTGTGCGTGGATTTCCGCAACCTTAATCAAGCTTCATTGAAAGACAACTACCCCATACCCATCATGGATCACACTCTGTAGGTGGTCACTGGATCTGAGATGCTTTCCATGCTTGATGGTTTCTCAGGCTATAATCAAGTCAAGGTGGTTGAAGAAGATCAATACAAAACGGCGTTCATTACACCTTGGGGAACCTTTGCTTACCAAAAAATGTCATTTGGTTTGATCAATGTTGGAGCCACATTTCAAAGAGATATGGATTTAGCTTTTTCTCATCTCAAGGATATAAGCATAGTGGTGTACCTTGATGATTTGACAGTCTTTTCCAAAGATAGAAGTGCACACATTTCAAACTTGGAAGAGGTTTTCATACAATGCCACAAACATGGTATTTCTTTGAACCCTAAGAAATACATCTTTGCTGTAATAGAAGGGAAAATACTAGGGCACATTGTTTCAAAGAAGGAACCAAGATAGATCTGGAGCGTGTCATATCCATTCAGACATTGCCATTACCCACATCCGAAAAAGGAGTTCACTCTTTCTTTGGAAAAGTTAATTTTCTCAAAAGATTCATTCTGACTTACTTGATTGAGTGACCCATCATATCTCGAATATGATGAAGAAGACAAGATTTTAAATGGAGTAGCAAAGGGAAGGAAGCTTTCGAGAAGATTAAGGAGGCCCTGTCAAAAGCTCCAGTCTTGGTTTCACCCGACTTCAGTAAAGAATTTATTCTTTACTGTTATTCCTCCAAACACACCATGTCAGCAATATTGATGCAGAAAAATCAAGAGGACGCAGAAGCTCCGATTGCTTTCATGAGCACACCCCTTAAAGCCTATGAGTTGAAATATACTCCCATGGAAAAGCACGCATACGTAGTGGTGAAGGCGTGTAAGGCTTTCAGGTATTATATTCTTTCCTCACACACTGTGGTTTTGGTTCCAGATACTGCAGTTAAATCTATCCTCACTCAACAAGAGTTAGGATTCTAATTTTTTGGTGTTTATCATATAGTTGTCAAACCGATTCACCTCAACCATTATGGCACACCTGGTTGGAACTTATTCCCTTTTAATCATATTTTATATCTTCTTGTTTTCCTTCTTTTCAAATTATCTAACTTTTCATCTCGAGTACTTTGTTATCGCTTCTTAAAAAAAAAGAAAAATCAAAAAGGAAAAACAAACATAAGTACATCTATTTTCTTTCATTTTCTCTCAACATCACATTTTTATTTGATATGTATTCATCAAAATTAATCTTTCCTTTTGGGTCTTAAAAAAACCTTCATTTTTCTTTCTCACATAGTTTAATTAGGGGTTAAATGATTGCATTCAAAAAATTCCCCTCACACACAACCAAACCATATAACAAATCAAACTTGCATCTAAACAATCCCTTCCAGGTCTACCTACTTGGATTTGATCACCAAGAGGGAAGTTGACTTAGTTTTTGGCCGAGTATAAAAAAGTGGTTGCCAATATATCGGTTAAGAAACCAACACCCTTTTCTTTATGGGACCATGAAGTGAGGGGGTAAGCCCCAATACCACGCCTTGTACCATCACCAACATAGACTTTGGCCTCACATACCTTCAATCGTATCAAGGAATATGGCCTTAACTCACTATAAACCAACAATAGCTATCCTTCTCCTAGTTCCCTTTCAACCATTTTTCATTTCACACTTTTTTAAGCTAATCAAGATAATCTAAAATGTTCTTTGAAATTTGTGGCTTCCATTTATCTTAACAACTATCTTTCTTTTCTTTATTGTTTGTTTGTTTAGTTCATGGTTTTGACTAGACAATAGTCTCTCCTTCAAAACATCTCAAATATGATAGATCCACTTCAAAAATCCCTAGAATCAACTCATTATCACATTAAAAACATCCCAAGCATGAGATATCCATTACAAATACCCTCAAAACATATCAGGAACCTCCGCATTCTCCTAGTGCTCAATCTTCGACATTAGAAGTTCTTTTAATTAACTCTCAGTAGTTCTTCCAAAGTGTTGACTAAGTCCTGCGCAGAACTCTTAGACTCTAACTTGATTTCCCTTTGTAGTTACCTTTTTTCCAAAGGTATGTGTATTATTTATCCCCCTATCCAAAATATTGTCCATCTTCTGTCATCAACACTTACAACTACTCCAAAATTTACGACCCTGACTATCAACCCGTTATTGAGAAAATATCTCCTTACCCCTCTACTAGTGATACAAGGATGTCAACACCCACTTCATCCACTCTTGTCGTTAGTTTTGAACTTAATGCCATATCATCACATAACATGGCTAGCCAACAAGCACCTGTGTCATCAGATTCCTCATCTAGCCCATAAGATACACAAACTCATACTATGAGAACCCCACCCATGCACAGTCCACACGCCTCTGCCGCTTCTCCTCCTCCTAAAAGCTAAATGGGTGTCCCTCTCTCTACAAATAATTTGACCATATTTCAGCATGTTTCATTAGAACCCACGTATTCAATTCAAAATCTAGTTCTATCCATCCCTACATCTATACCACCTATCAACATGAGTGCCATTGCTAGTACTCTACCCTTTTCACAACAAGCATCCATTGCATCTGTCTCACAATATAGTTACATCTCTTCTCAATATATCCCACAACCATCACAACCTCTTGTCAATACTTTTATTCCTTTTCCCTATCAATACATCCAATCCTCTTCACAACCATTAGTCTCTCAGTACACTTATAATATCCCAACAAGTATTCCTCCTCAAAATATTCCATTACCATATCACTTGTATCAGCAATCAAACCCTCATGCCTATAATCAAGCCACTCCTTCCTATTTGAACATCCAACAGTCTCAAAATGATCCCATGCAAGAAATGTTAAGCATAATAGCTAACCTTGAATATTCCACTATGGGACCTAAGAACAACCTTTCATACGAACAAATATGCAATGACATATCAACCCATATGTGTCTTTTAAGGCCTATCCTCCACACTGGGAACTCCCAAAATTCATCAAGTTTTACAACAAAGAGGATCATCAACAACATATTAGGGCCTTCTATCATGCATGTTATATTATCACTCACGACCAGGATCTCATGTTGAGGACATTCCCCATGTCCTTAGTTGGCCCTGCCCTTGATTGGTATAATAGTATCCCGCAACATTCTCTTTTCTCATTCTCAAAACTCACACAATTGTTCCTATAACAATTCTCCATCAACATTTCCCATAAAATATCCATCACTGATCTTTATGCCATCAAACAATTTGAGGATGAGTTTGTTGTTGATTTCTTCGCCAAATGGTGAGGGATTATCAACCAACTATCCTCCTCTATTCCACAAACGAAACCGATTAATCTATTCAATTGATCCTGCATGAAACAAATATCATCAACCCTTCAAATTCAATCTTTTAAAACATTTGATTAGGCATTTACCATGTCCCAGAGACTAGAACTTTGCACCCTTAAGGACAAAGTATAGTTAAACTCTAATCTAAGAAACAAAATCTTGAGCCCTCTTTAAATAACAAAAATTTAAAGTGTAGGAAAACACATTTGCTTTGAAAACTACATCCAAAGATCATTTGGACTCCGAATGGTCCAAGCCTCAACATAAATACACACCTTAGGGGATTCTTATAGTGTTATATTCGACAAAATTTTAGCTACTTACATGATTAAGCTCCCTCCCATCCGACCTATCGATGAATCATCCAAACCTTCATGGTATAGGGATAATGAATATTGTAAATACCATCAAGTTCAAGGACACGACATTGAAAGGTGTCATTCATTCAAAAACATCCTCCAAGACCTTATTGACTGAGGTGAATTACAACTTGATAACCCAAATGCACCTCCTAATCAAGGCTTGGACATGTTTAAACAACCTTTTCCAAACCACTCCCCATCCAGTAGTTAGCCTTAGTATAATATTGTAGGATCTCATCACATCATCAACAATGTCAATGAAGTCACACTTGAACATACATTATCCAATGTTTCCACATATGAAGCACCAATGAACAACATCACTCCTTAGATATCATCACTTTCAATATTTTGAGCCCTTCCACATCACAACATCCAAATTATTCTACATCTACTCCCACACGAGTATTCTCTATCATCCCCTCAAGTTACTAAGAAATAGGACATGTCATTGAAATTTTGAATAGCTCTTTCCAATACCACGTCATCCAACATCAAATCAAAAATCTTAGTAATCTAATTCAAAATCCCACAAATCATTCATCTATAAATACAAAAACTCTACCAAATATTCACCAGAAACCATACCACAAAACATACAACCCCTACCTGTCATCTTAGGGCCTCATCCTTCATCAAAAATTACAATAATCATCATAGAATATAAGTTTGTTCCTTGACTAACACCTAAATATGCCACACAAAACATGACTCTCATATCTTGTACCTCTAAATCATTAAACGATATCCAAAATATTTCCCCTTCTTCATCATCTCAGTCATCCACAACAGGATATTATATTAAAATCCTTGAGAATATTATCCAATCATCCATCATAACACTACCACCTACTAATCCCTCTTATTCTCAAGGGTGGAAACCCTCTTGGTATAATTATGAAGCATTATGTGCTTATCATTAGATTTTAGGACACATCACTAAGGATTGTAAAGCCCTCCACGCCATAATTTGAAGTCTTGTTACAAAAGGACTTCTCCTCGTAGATGAAAAGAATTCATCCTCCAATCTCAATATAATCGAATTGGACATCCATTCAAACCTACCCATCAATCCCCTAAACACATTAGTTACAAATCATCACTTGACACCACATTCGATAAAAGCAAGGCTTCCTCCAATAAATCCCCACTCCACCAAATACATTTTGTCCATATAACCACAAGAGCACAAGCACAAGAATCCAAATACCCAAACCAAAATGGGCCTAAGGTATCTAACACAATTAATCCCTCTCGAATCACTTAATCTTTCATTTTTAAAGCCAAATTTTCTATCCTAGTGGCACCTCAAATCCAATCTACAACATCCATACAAAAGGTTGTCATCAAACAATTACATCAAACTTCTGTTAAAATGTCCCTTATGAGCTCGTCCAAAATTCTTTATAGCACACAGAAAAGATGTGATTGAAGCTCTACAATATGTTTCAGTACCATATGATGACTCCCAACTATTTTTTAACCTCGTTAACACTCTTAAAATGTCTATCACTATCTCATTTGAAGACTCAAATTTTTCCTTACAACCAAGACCACGATCTTCTTATCTTTTCACTTCCTAAATCAACAACACTCTCATTAAGAGAGTTATGATCGAAAAATGGCACTAGCATTAACATAATATCATCTAACGCCTTTAACAAAATTCAGCTACTAGACACCATAGTTTCTCAATCACTGTCATGCTACATGACTTTAACAAAACCATCACCCCACATTAGACACAGTCATTTTACCTATCAAAATAGTTGTTAAAAGTCTTCATGGTATCTTCTATCTTGTAGAATGGGAGTTCCAAGTATAACATGTTGTTAGGTCATTAGGGATAATTTTAGTGGCAAATATTCATAATATGGAAAAAAATTAATTTTAGGAAATTTTGAAAAGGAGAATTTTTAGGAGCGGGCCGATGTCCTGTTCACCTAAAATTTACAAAGTATATTTTTTAGGGGTCACTTCACCTACATTTTAAATCATCTCATATAAAAACCTCGTGATTCACTTTGGTTAGTATACTACCACCAAGTATCTTACTAATAATTGAGCTATCGGCATATCAAATAATGTGAAGTTGCATACTCTAAAAACCAAAGGTACAAGATAAATCTGTTTATTATTTATTAGTTTGAAATCAAGTGACGGTGTTATTTGTTGATGAACTAATCATATTTCCTAATGCGTGACAAAAAAAAAAATTGGATAGGGGATAAGGAGATACAACAGACGCGCGACAAGAGTTTGGTTGTTGATGCCCGACACAAGCTTTTTACTGTTGATGCATGATAGATTTTTTATTTGATGTGCAACAATGATATTTATTGACACGTGACTTATTATATTTTCTGACGTGTTACAATGATTTTCTATGGACGCACACCAAGGAGAGTCAATCGACGCACTATAGGGGTTATGTTGTTGAGCTCGATATAGCTATTGTTGACGCACGACGATTATCTTGTTGACACACGACACAAACCTTCTCTCCGACGAGCGACAAAGATATTTGTTGACACATGAAAATGTTAACTTTGTTGACACATGACATTCTTGTTGTTGACACATGACTCAAAGCTACCGACATGTAACACATTTTTAACTTATCCATTTAGAATAATGGTGTTAGGATTATACCAATTGTACAAATAAACAAGCATGCAATGAATAATGCGAAAACGTAAAATAGAAAAGAATGCAATAAAATAGAGACACATATTTAACATGGTTCACCCAAAATGGGATACGTCCACCAAAAATAACCAATCCTTTTATTCAATCCATCCAAAATCTATCTCTCAATACTGCCACTAATATAATGAGCCTCATACATAACAACCCTTTAAATATATTAGGGTTTTTATCATTTCGGGGAAACATAGAAAACCACCCGTTATATCTGTGACCTAATAAGGAACGGTCCAGATTTCACAATGCATAAATACATATAAAATGTGGCTTACAGGGGTGCTTTCTCTGAACCCCCACTGTATGGCGCGTGGCCCTTGGACCCCGTTGGGGGGCCATCCCCTAAACCCCACAAGGGGAGCAAATCCCCCTTATAACCCCCATCGCTATTAGGCTCCACAACTAACAATCTCCCACTTGGAGGTTGGGTAAGTGTAGCAAGTTGGTGGACAATTAAGTGGACATCAAATCTTGAATTTTACATCAAAAATAGAAAAACATCAAATTTAGTCTTCTCGGACTTGAACCATGCCGAAAATTCAAAAATATGTCATAAAAATGGTACCATCGCATAGGGAGACTGTTAGATTTGTAGAAATATTGATTTTAAAGTGAATAGAATAGGATAAATATCATTTTATAATTTTTTACTAATAGTAGGTCTTTAAGACACTTTTTCCGTGAATGTTTATGTCTACGTTTAAGACTACAAATTTTGTTTCACTTGTCAGAATGTGATAAAACTTATACCATCCCAATCGTGGTGAAATTATATACATGTTCAAAAAAATTATTTGATTTCAATATTTTTGATGAAGTTATGGCGGGCAAATGGAAAGTGCTCTATTTTCTTTATGTTTTCATACCACTTTCATGGAAAAAATCATAAAAATAAATTATTTCTCAAAAAATACAAAATAAAATATATCCCAAGATAGATAGCGGCATCTAACTTCTCACCAAAGGAATATATATATATATATATATATATATATATATATATATATATATATATATATATATATATATTTTTGGTCATCCAAATTACGGGCAAATGGACTACAATATTATAGGAATTTTTAAAAAAATACCAAGTCATTGAATTTTGAGTGTTTAATATAGCTAAACTTGTCCATTTTTAAAAAAATTAGTAGTTTAGAAACTAGATTTCAGATGCTACAATTCATATTGATATAAGTTTTTCTAATTTTGAGTGTATGCATTGCTAATAATCCCTACAAGTTTATATTATGTTGTTATTTGCAATATGACGTCCACTTATGACCCCTTTTTGTCCCCTAACTTGCTGCACTTACCCGGTTGATTGTTGTAACTCCACCACTACACCTCCTGCTTGGAATTTTCTTCTTGGCTTGTTTCTTCCACTTCAAGATCAATATTAAAGACCCACGAAGTTTAATTCAAATCCAAATTATCCTTTTTCATTGGATTAGCAAACATATCGGTAGGATTATCATCTCGTATGAATCTTCACCAACTCAAGCTACCCATCATCCAACACCGGTCATATGAAGTGATGTCTTAGTTGAATGTGTTTAGTTACGGAATGGAAGGTCGATTCTTTTCCAGGTGAATTACACTTTGACTATCACTGTGTAACTTACAATCCCCTTGTTCCTTACCCAACTCCTCCATGAACCTGCTCATCCATAACATTTCATTACTTTCCTTAGTTGCTGCAACATATTCTTCCTCTATAGTAGATAGGGCAATTACCTTCTGTAACTTTAAGATCCAACTCATTGCTACACCACCATCTGTAAACATGTATCCAGTAGTGATCCTCCTACTATCCACATCTCCTGCCATTTATAAATCCACAAATCCATGTAAAGTATAATCTGACCCTCCGAATCACAATTTCCTACTACTAGTCCCTCTCAAGTACCTGAGAATCCACTAGACTGCCACTTTACCCAGATTTTCCATATACTTGCTAACAACTCCCACTTCTTGGGAAATGTATGGCTGGTACAAACCATGGCATACATGAGGCTCCTAACTACTGAATAATAAGGAACTCGTGCCATATAATCTTTTTCCTCTTGTGTTGTTGGGCATTTCTCTTTACTTAATCTAAAATGCCCAGCCAATGGTGTACTAACTGGTTTTACATTCTACATCTGAAACCTCTCTAACACCTTTTCTACATAGTCCTCCTGAGACAACACCAATTTCTTATTTTTTTGTCCCTTTTGATTTACATACTAAGGATTTTCTTTGTTGCACCCAAATCCTTCATTGCAAATGTTTGTGCAAGCTTTTCCTTAAGCTTTATAATTTCCTACATATTAGACCCTACTACAAGCATATTGTCTACATATAACAAAAGAATAATGTAGCTCCCACTATCCAACCATTTAAAGTACACACAATGATCTGATTGACATCTAGTAAAACCATGCTCATGCATAAAACTATCAAACCTTAGATACCATTGTTGGGGAGCTTGCTTGAGCTCGTATAGGCTCTTCTTCAACCTACAAACCAATTTCTCCTTACCCTTCACCTCATATCCAAGTGGTTGCTGCATATAAATCTCCTCTTCCAAGTCACCATGGAGAAATTTCATCTTGACATCAAGTTTCTCTAAGTGTAAATATTCAACAACAACTAAACTTAATACAATACGAATGGAAGACATCTTTACAACAGGGGAGAAAATTTCATCAAAATCGATACCTTTATTTTGTTCATACCCCTTCACTACAAGCCTTTCTTTGTACCTTTTCTTTCCACCTTCTTCTTCTTTCACATGGTAGACCCATTTATTTTGTAGTACTCTCTTCCCATCCGGAAATTTGACTAAATCCCATGTTTGGTTCTTCTCCAGGAGTCCATCTCCTCATTCATGCCACGCTCCCACTCCTTAGTGGACTCCACCTGCATTGCCTCATCAAAGCTCTCTGGCTCACCACTATCTATTAGTAACAAATAATACAAAGCAAGGGAAAATCTTTCTAGAGGTCTACTAATACGTTGTGACCTTCTTACCAAAGATGGGGGTGTCACGGGATCATTATTTTCTTGCTTCACATTTTCTTTAATTTCTAACAGAGGTGTCAATGCTGACACTGGATGTCATGATCTGCCTATAGAATTGTCAACCTCGGTACATGTAGGTAGATATTTTCCACTCGAGAGTTCATTTTTAGGAGCTATATCCTCAACCAATTCTTCCTTGGACTTTTTGTCATCTTGTACCTGATCCCTATACATTCTATTTTCACGCCAAACAACATCATGACTCCTAATTATCTTATATTCATCTAGATCCCAAAACCGAAATCCATAATCACCATTGGAGCCATAGCCTATGAATGTACAATGTTTGAATTTTGAATCGATTTCTTCCTCGTTTTCTTTATTAACATGCACAAATTCCTCTAAACCAAATACTCTTAAAAATGAAAGGTCTACCTCTTTCTCGGTCCATGATTCTTCAGGAATTCCTCCATCTAGTGCACTCGAAGGCCCATGGTTCATTAAGTACATAGAAGTATCTACGGCCTTTACCCAAAATCAAGAAGAGGCGATCTGCGTGTAATCTCATTGACCGTGCATGCTCCATTATTGTTATATTCATCCTCTCACTCATACCATTTTGTTGCAGAGTCCTAGGAACTATTTTCTCTCTGTGAATCTCATTCAAGGAACAATAATCATCAAATTTATTACTACAATACTCACTGCCATTATCATATCTCAAACATTTCAATTTAAAACCACAATGATTCTACACAAGTGGTTTCCATTTCTTAAATGTATCAAAGACATCGACTTACGCTTAATACAATATACCCATACCTTACTTGTGGCATCATCTATGAATGTGACATAGTCTGACAGAGAACCACCATGAGATGCAACATGGTCATGCTCCCCACGTCTGTATGAACTAGATCCAACTTTTGCTCTTTCTTGGTATTCCCTGCCTTGATAAATCTAACTCTTTTTTTTTTCAATATTGAAATGCTCACAAAAATCTATGTCCAATTGCTTCAAACTAGAAAGCTTACCTTTTTCCTATAGAATTTTCATTCCCTTCTCACTCATATGTCCCAATCTATTGTGCCACATGTTGGCATCCTCATCTAAAGTAGACAATATGGTAGAAGGATTAGATATACAAGTAGACAAATAAAGAGTGCCTACTTTCTTACCTCGTGCCACTACCAGGGCACCCTTGGAAACCTTCCAAGCATCTGAAGTGAATGTGACTATGCAACCTTCACCACCCAACTATCTTGCAAAGATGAGATTTCTCCTGAGGCTAGGTACATGCCTCACATCTCTCAATATCCATGTATTTCCGTTTTGTAATTTCAGGTGTACATTTCCCTTCCTAACAATGTTACATGGCTCATCATCACCCAAATAAACTTATCCAAAATTTCCTAGACATACTCTTTAAAATATCCCTTATCAAGGGTTGTGTGGAAAGATGCACCTGAATCTATTACCCAAGATTCTACTCTAGTATCAAGAGAAAGTATAAGAGCATCCTGAACAATATTACTTGTCATATTTTCCTCTTTAATACCTTCAGGCTGGTTTTATTTGTTTTCTTTAAGCCAACAATCCTTTTTAGCATGTCCTCTCTTTCCACAGTTCTAGCAAGTAATGCCTCTACTCCTATATTTGGAGCTTCCCATCTTTGATTTAGATCTCCCATGAGCCTTACTCTTTGATTTATCCTTACTCCTCCCTCCACTCTCCATATTCAATGCATTTCCAGAAGAATAATTTCCCCTGTACTTTTCCTATGCATTTCCTCATTTAAAATGACACTGACTACATCTTCAAATTTAAGAGAAGTAGATGATGTATTACTAACTTCCATTACTAAGTTGTCCCAACTTTCTCGGAAAAGAAAACAGGAATAATAATGCTCTAACCTCTTCATCAAATGGGATATTAACTAAATCCAAATGATATACAATAGTGTGGAAATCACTAAGATGGTTAGATACAAGATCCACCTTCTTGTATTTTTAGATTAAACAATATTTTCATTAAATAAACTTTATTGGATGCACTAGGTGTTTCATATAAATTAGCTATGGTTTTCATCAAATCTATCATACTTTGTTCACTGTGAGATATTTGAAGCTACGGACGATTCGATTCTCAATCAATCGAATTGCACCGAGATCCTTCTTGTCTAGAACCTTCCACTCCTCATTAGACATGATTGAGGGTTTCACTTCTTCACCTCCCAATGGTAGGTATAGATCCTTTTGATACAAGTAATCTTCCACCTGCATTTTCCATAGCTGGTAATTTCGGTTGTCAAACTTCTCAACTCTGAACTTATTCTCCTCTCACCATTGTTGCTTCTCCCACTCAAACAAAAATCCCTCTGTGAGTATACTACCAACAAATAAATCTCAAACATGCTCTGATACCAGTTATTAGGATTATACCAGTTGTACAGATAAACAAGCATGTAATGAATAATGTAGAAAACATAAAACAGAAAAGAATGTAATAAAACAAAGACACAAATTCAACATGGTTCAACTAAAATGGGCTACATCCACCAGAAACAACCAATCCTTTTATTCAATCCAACCAAACTCTCTCTCTCTCTCTCTCTCTCAGTAATGCCACTAATACAATAAGCCTCATACATAATGACCCTTTAAATATATTAGGGTTTTTATCATTTCGAGCAAACATAGAAAACCACCCGTTAGATATGTGACCTAATAAGGAACGGTTTAGATTTCACAATGCATAAATACATATAAAATGTGGCTTATGAGAGCGCTGCCCCTGAACCCCCACTAGGGCATGTGGCCCCGAGACCTACTGCAAGGGGACAAAGCCCCCCTTGTAACCCCCATCACTATTAGGCTCTATAACCAACAAATGGAAGGTGTTAGTGCTTAGAATGAGAAAACCCAAAAAGTAACAAAAAAATCTCAAAAGTCCATGTTCAAGTATTTTCAAAACTTTGCTACTACATATACCGTAACCAATAACACCCATATAGCTACCACTGGAATGAATCAGAGTACATACTATGTGGAAGGTAATATTGAGGTGGACATGCATTCTGCATAGTATCAACCAAATGACACCTATGATGATACCATGCCAGATCTTGAAGATATACCTATTGGGATGCCCGAGCTTGAAGATATTCCTGTTGAGGTGCAACCAAGAGTGCATCAAGATATCACACATACAAATACTCAGCAAAATGGAACTCAAAAATCAAATGCAAATTCTGGTTCACGAAAGAGGAAAGTAGGTGATTGTGGTAATGCTCAAAATTCTACTCATAAAAGTAAAACATTGAAAATGAACAAAAATATGTGGACACTTGGGAGGACATACAAGTTTGATTGGGATTCCAAATTTTCATTTATCAAACCTATACAACCAGATAATTTAGAAGAGATCCCATCTAAATGTACATGTACAATATGTACGTGGAAATTGGGAAAGCAAGAAAAATGCAACTAAAGCTAGACACTATAGAAAAACATTTTGAAAAAATATATTTTACTTTATGTAACGGAGAGGATGGACAAAAATCAAAACACACAGGTGGAAAACTGAAAAATAATGCATGGATGTTAAATACGTAGCATAGTATGAATCGAGAGCGGAAAAAATGCGGACATCTCATGGAAGGGAGGAACGATAACATCACAAATTGGTAAGATGAATCAATCAAATCTGCATGCAAAACTCATACAGTTCTCTACTTTATTTCACATACTTAAGAAAGGAAGACCGATTTCAGATTTCCTTGATTTCAAATTTTTGTATCAATATAATGGAATGTAAAACATTCCTCAGTCTCATTGGTCAAATAGTAGTGCATGGGAAATGGAAAAATGCCTTTCAATGATAGAGAAGGAAGATTTGAAAGAGAATGTAAAAAAGTGAAGTTTGTCTCTCTTTCAATTGCTAAAGTGACATCACGACAATACTACATGGGTATGTATCCACATTTATACTTTAGAAAATCATATAAGGACACCACATCTGCTAGGTGTTATGAAAATGGTTGAAAACTGTAATGCCAAAAACCTACATAAAATAGTTGTTTCTCATTTGAAAGATATTGTTGGAATGATTGATTATGAAATTTCTACAAAGTTGGTATGCGTTAGAGAAGATGGTGCATCAGTCATACAGGGTCACCGAATAGGGTTGTGTGTTAGATTGCAAACAACAGTGGCCCCTTATATGCTATAAATTCACTGTATGGCTCATAGAATGAATTTAGCGTATAAAATGGTAAGAAACTACGAAAATGTTGCTAAAGTAAAATACCTTATAAGAGAACTTCATGCCTATATGGAAAGCAACCCAAAGTGATTTCTTGAGTTCCGAAATTCACAATTGGAATTACAAATGGAAAAAACCTTATGAAGGATGTTGAGATGAGATAGATTTCTTTTTATGAACTCCGCATGCGAGTTCGTGAGGAGTATCCTTCATTGGTTGGTTTCATGCACAAATATTTTCATGAAGTTGATAGGGTGAGGGACTTGTTGTTCCATTTAACGATTTCGAGACATTGTTTACATTAGTTAGTATTCTTCCAATGTTGCAAGAGATAAATACACTTGATGAAGCATGCACATGGGATATTAATCTATATTGTGGATTTTATACGGATGAGAAAAATGGTATGTCAAAATCTTGATATCTTGTACACTTCCCAAGATAGTTTTGATACACCTGTTTTCGATAATTGGAAAGATTTATTAGATCTTAAGAATCCTAATAAATATTTGAGATTTAATATCCATGATCACCTCTGCATCAATGTTAATGGGAGAGACATACCACTGCACATTTTGCAAAAACATAAAAATATTATAGGATTAGAAAGAGAAGAAGTTCATGTGACACATAATCTCTTTGATTCTATTACAGTTAAAACAAGAATAAAGCTTAGAAAATTTTTAGAATCCTTATCATTAGAAATTAGAGAACATTTCTCCAAAGATAAAATTCTTGAAGCAATGGGTGTGATAAATCCTAATTTTTGGAATACTCAAGGTGTTCGTCCGACTTTGTAAGAAAGCATTTCCATAAATCCATAAGTACAATAATGGAACATTTCGCCAAGACTTCAGAGGTAAAGCGTATGGAAATCAAAGGTATACTTGAATGTTGATTTATTAAAGTATCAATAAAAAAATTTGTAATGAAAATGAGGAACCAATATATAAAGTTAGATGAACCTTCAGAGAGTGGCACTATTACAAGGCTCTAGTGAGGAATATATCAAAGTATTGTCTTACAAGAAGACATCAGTGAATATTTTAGATTATATGAGTTATGCTAAACAATGATTTTGGGGTCTATGGAAGATGAAAGGGTTTTCAGTGCTTTATCATTTATAAAATCAAAATTGAGAAATAGGTTGCATAAAAATAAGGAAAGTTACATGAGGTGTTATGTTTTTCACTACTCCTTGGAAACCTTTCCTTTCGACAGAGCAATTGCAAATTGGAATTCCCTTTCCGAAAGAAGAGGTGTAAATAATAAAAATACAAGTACAACTCTTCCCAATGATGAGACAGGTGTGTCGTCACACTCTACAAAAGAGAGCATCAACTTTGAAGAAGCTATTAATAATGGATTATTTCAACTTTAAATAGGTATCTCCTTGACCTTACTTTTATTGTTTGTCACCTTACATTTTAACTGTGGTTATTTATTCAATTTCATATTAACATATTCAAATATAATAGTTTGTAGTTAGACGTAATAGTGAACACAATTGTAACTCTACAGATGCAAATATTGACTAAGGAGGCTTTTTAACATATTTTGTTTCAGCTCTTGTTATCATTAAAGATGTTATAGGTATATATATTTACATTTATTTGAATACAATTATTTATAAAAAAATATTTTATATAATTACTATTTTAGATTTTTTGAATACCAATTTCTGTTTTAAAAATATGTTTGTTACATGCATTTGTCGAATACTAATTTGCAAGGCCTTCAAAGTTCAGATCTACATATTCTTCCACTTTGTTATACTCTTCTATACTTCCACTGTCTAGACATGCATAGGTTCTCATTTGCATTTTTTAAAATCTTTCTATTTTAAAAATCTGTTTGTTACATGCATTTTTGAATACTAATTTGCAAGGCCTTCAGAGTTCATATCTACATATTCTTCCACTATTATACTCTTCTAGAATTCCACTATCCAGACATGTACATGTTATCATTTGCATTTTCTTTAATCTTTTTATTTCTTCCTTAATTTGCTCAATCATTATTTCATCTTTTTCTTGAAAATGTGGGTTGACATCCATCTCGAGGAAGCTCTCACTTCTTGGGACTAACAATGTCAGGCAACTCACCCATCTATATACTAATCCATTTTTCATGTTGAGTTTTCTTGAATCAAAGGTTGTCTAGCACGTTGCGAAGGATGATTTCTCATTTTCCTTCCATATGCTTTGTCATAGCCATCTAAAAGACAAGAGGTAGCTTAAACCCTATCATATGACATTGCTTGAGTTTTTACAATCATGTTTAATTTATTTTTGTATTTGCAAAATGCTTTGATGAAGTGTTTGAACTTTGTGGGATGAATATCAAATTACATGTAAAAATCACACATTCAAATTTTATAAGTAGAGAGAAGAATATTTTACTGTATTAAGATGTCTCTATCCTAACACATTCCAAATTTTCTTAAAACAATTATCCATTATCATCATCCATGATCGTGCTTGAAGCTAAATTTATGTCCACATATAATTCATCATCATCCATATCTATTTTAATGTCATCATCCATATCTATTTTAATGTCATCATCCACATCTAATGTCATCGTATCATTGATTCATTACAAGTAGAGAGAAGAAGATTTTGAGAAGGTTTAAATGTGTAGAAACATGATACAAAGTTCGAATTTTACAAGTAGAGAGAAGAATATTTTACAATATTAAGATGTCTCTGTCCTAACACATTCCAAATTTTATTAAAACAATTATCCATTATCATCATCCATGATCGGCTTGAAGCTAAATCTACGTCCACATACAATTCATCATCATCTATATCTATTTTAATGTCATCATTCACATCTAATGGCATCTTATCATTGATTAATTACAAGTAGAGAGAAGGATATTATGAGAAATTTTTAATGTGAAGAAACGGGATATAGAGTTCAAATTTTACAAGTAGAGAGAAGAATGTTTTACAGTATTAAGATGTCTCTATCCTAACACATTCCAAATTTTCTTAAAACAATTATCCATTATCATCATCCATGATCATTCTTGAAGCTAAATCTATGTCCACATACAATTCATCATCATCCATATCTATTTTAATGTCATCATCCACATCTAATTTCATCATATCATTGATTCATTACAAGTAGAGAGAAGAAGATTTTGAGAAGGTTTAAATGTGAAGAAACCTGATATAGAGTTCAAATTTTACAAGTAGAGAGAAGAATATTTTACTATATTAAGATGTCTTTGTCCTAACACATTCTAAATTTTCTTAAAACAATTATCCATTATCATCATCCATGATCGTATTCATGCTTGAAGCTAAATCAATGTTCACATACAATTCATCATCATCTATATCCATTCTAATGTCATCATATCATTACAAGTAGAGAGAAGAATATTTTGAGAAGGTTTAAATGTCTCTGTCATACCACATTCCAAATTTTCTTAAAACAATTATCCATTATCATCATCCGATTCCATGATCGTGCTTGAAGCTAAATCTACATCCACATACAATTCATCATCATCCATATCTATTCTAATGTCATCATCCACATCTAATGCAATCATCATTACAAGTAGAGAGAAGATTTTCAGAAGGTTTAAATGTGAAGAAACCTGATACGAGTTTGAATTTTACAAGTAGAGTGAATTTTCTTAAAACAAATAATTAACCATTATCATAACACCATCACATTCATATCAAACATAAACACCATATACAATCTAGAAATTCTATATATAATATATAACAAGATATAAAAAATCTAGATTGCAACATACTTAAAATCAAATACATATTCAAGTTTCATACTTCAATATATAAAGTATTTCAAATTTTCAAATTTAAAGTTTCAATTTTTCAACCCTCAATCATTAAATTTTTCCCCAAACAAACTGGCATCTTTTGTGCCCCTTTCCCCAATGGCTTGCCCTCCTATATTCTTTGCTTGAATAATCCCATAACTAATCAGATCTTCTGCAGCACTGTCTAGATTCTTTACAATTGTTTGTTCTTCCTTTGTTGCATCTCCATGGGATACCAAACTAGTATCTATAGTTTCCTTTACTTTGAACAAAATCTCGAGGTGAATCCATTCTCTTTAATTATCTACTTAAGTGTATTATTTTATTTGTTAAGTAAAATAATGTTTTCTTTCATCTTCATTATCAGTAGATAAATCTGTTCTTAGTAGTTTCCAAGTGAACTTGGAACACATTTTCTTAACTCTTCAAATTTTCATATTTCAACTGCAAAAAAAAGTGAGCTCAATTAAACATATTAGTAAAATAAGAAAATTTCAAATTAACAAAAAATATTGTTTCAAATTGATAATACTTACAACCACTCTATCTCTTTTGGCATTTGCAATTGCCACTAGATCCTTGTCCTTAGACCATTTGTTGAAATAGGCTTGGGCTTTAGCACTAATATTTTCTAATTTGTTTAATGATTTATCTAAAATATTGTCTTTATAATTTTTGTTATATGTGATAGTCCCACCTCTTGCTTGGGTGAGTAAGGCATCCATCTTCACAGGTTGATTTTGGATTACAACGTATAAATTGTCCCTTTGCCAATGATTTTCATAACGACTTATTATCTCGTTGATTAGTAATTTTTCCCTTCTCTCCCATTCTATGAGTTGACTGATATGAGGTACAATAAACTCTTGGACATGGGATTGACAATCATAACCAATCAAGTTCTCCAAAGGAAATGATAGCAATTGTTCACCATCTGTATCTGAAGAAGATGATGCCGATGGAGAGGTATGGGGGCTTTTGGGTTGAGTATCATCTGCTACCTCTTTTTACCTTTGGGTGCCCTGATCCTATTTGCGATAAAATAAATCAATATTCAAATATTGAAATTGAAATGTAAAAAAGTTGAATAAATTACATTGAAATAGAAATATACCTGCGGCCTTGAATCATCTCATGTCTTGAAAAATCCTATTGGTTCATTGTTATCAATGTCCAAGTCATCTTCATCTAAAGTTATATTATTTAAAACTAATATGTCGATTATGTTGGGTAAGCCACCAAGAGAGAGGGTCAGAATTGGAAATGATGAGGCAATGTTTACTGTCTTGCTAGGGGCCGAAGGAATTGGCATGCATTTACCAATGTTCTTTTTACCTGAATCTTTGGTTGGAATTTTGAATCGTAATGGTGGAGGATGTGGCAGTGCCATTGTTTGTACAAATGGAAAAGGACTGCAATGTACTACAAAGTCCAAGAAAAATCAACAAAATCATTACTAAATTATATGAAAAATCTGTTAAAATTATGCAAAAGCTACGAAATTATATGAAAAACTATTCAAAACTTGTACTAAAGCAATAAAATCATACCTTGTTGTTGAGGGGTAACTTGTCATTGTACCAAAGGTGGCCATGTTGGAGTAGTAATTGGTTGTGTTTGATCTATGTGTGGCTAGGATAGCAAAGCGAGTGTTGAGAATCGACAATCGCATGCGATTAAACTAGGTGATTTGGTGAAGATGGTTAAGAAGCATGTGTACAATGCAAAGTCCTCGCAATCAAGCAGCAATAATCAATTGTGTGTCAATTCAATATGGTAAATGGTAATTTGTAAATATTAAATGTTAGGGTATTATGTCTCTGTTATTTAACTAATAAAAACGCTCGGGGTTTGTCCATCGGTGAACTTCCATTTCAAATTGTGAATCTCCCGACACCTCGTGTTGTTGGCCTCTTCCTCTTGATGTCATTTTTTTCGCAGAAGGGCCTCCAAAAATATTCTCTACATATGGTCAAGATTTAATCGAATTACATAATGTTAGTACTACATAAAGATTCAATCAGAAGTACATAATCAAGACAATAACCAAACTCTAATGTCAAAATATAAACTATATACCTATTGTTCTTGAAATGGAATTGACAAATTCTTCATTGTCTCGTCCTTGCAAGTAGGAGTTGGTTTGTCTTTTAAATTAAAAATAGCCTCGTAATAAAGGCCAAGGAGATAGTTTGTGGAGTGAATAACTATTTTTTCATAAACTGATGCATTTGTAATGTCAGCTTTTATCTTATTAGATAAAAAGGTGCACCAATCAAATTTTAAATTTTCGATCGTTGCAAGAATGTATGCAATAGCCCAATTAGGAATAATTGTTTTCCGACACGTAAAAAACAACCTAGCGTGAAAGAAATAAATGATGGCAGCAAGAAAGTGGTGTGAAATTCCTTGCATATCCACACCTCATCTTGATTTATTGACGTGAGCTGCAAAAATTCATTAGAATTAATATCAATTTGAATTGTATCAAAATAAAAAAATTAAATGAAAATTGAAAACAGATTTCACATACAATCAACATGGAAACCAAAAGTAGATTCAAGGTACTTCTTATCATTTTCAATGAGGGTTGTTTTGGTTGTTACTATGGAAAAATTTTAAATGGAAGGCATGTTAACCAATGGATATCAATTGGATCGACACTGAATTTGAATGTATGACCATCATCCACAAACAACGTAAAATTACCGTCTTCTATATTGTATGAGGACAGAAGGTAGTTTAGAACGTCATGATCAATCTTGAACTGGGGCATGTTAATGAGCCCATAAAAATCACATGCTTCTAAGCAAATCCTTTTTTTTGTATTCATTTGCAAAACTGTATAAATGTGGGGGCACAACAAGTTCATGTATTGTATCTTTCCCTTGGGTAGGGCTTGGGGGGTGACCAATGCCTGGTTTACTTGATTTTCCATTGGATCTTGGTCTTGAGCTTGGGCTGCACTTGTAGTAGCCATTGTATTTGAGCTTGATTAGAGAATCTTGTGTTTGGTTGGACTGCTGGTGTAGAGACGTACGATTCCTGTAGCAGAGTAAGTGTTGGGAGAATGAAGAAAATTTGGGATCCGGGAAGTGTAAATGTGAAAATGAGGGGTGGTGGGGTATTTATAGGACAAAATTAGGGTTTCTCGAGCCTTGGGTGCATGACAACAAGCTTTGTTGACACATGACATCAACACTTATTTTTGCACGTGTTAACATATGGATTTTCACGCATGTAAATGACATGCAACAAAGTGTGGAATGAAGTCCCTCCTCAATGAAGGTGAGGTTGCCTTTATTAAAATCCAAAATCAGTATTTACACTGTACATTCAAAATCGTATGTGGGGGTGTTTTGGAACATCAATGGAAAGAAAAGTGAATGATGGAGATGGAATAAAATGAAGGAACGAAATGAAAAGGAATAAATGGAAGGAACCACAAGTTTTTCAGAGAAAATGTAGTCTAAAGCAAAGTAAAGATAAAATAGTCCACAAACAATCTTCCACACATTGAATGGAACAAGTTTAGCAAAGAGAAACAAGTTTTCACGCACGAGCAAAGACATAGTCCAAAAATTGTTTTCATGCATGCACCATACTTCCACACACTCACAACTATCAGGAAGGAGGAAAGACCAAAGTGTGCATTCATAAGTTCAGGAAATAGGAAACAAGGAGAATTTACCGAGGAAAATTAATTTTAAAAAATAGAATAATAAAATTGGGATATTTTTTATTTTACATATATATATATAAATAGTTTTCGCTTAATCAAATTTTGAGCCTAGTCTCAATTTGATATATTAAAAAAAGGATTTTGTAATCGTACTAGTTATTATTATTTTAAAAATATTAATAATAATAATAATATTAAAACAAATCATATTTTTCTTGCATTGACAGAGTTTCGGAGACTAAGACCCGACCCCATTTGCATTATTTTGCGTGTCTGAGTCATTTTTCTATAAAATTCATAATGGCCAAAAATCTAATAAATCAGAATATCGAGGAAGCTAGTGGAGAAATCAAATAATTCCGTGCTCAAGTACAAATTATAAGGAATCATTTCTCCCGCCCATCAAGTCAAAGATATGATAATATCACCGATACAAATCTGGTCACATCAATGTACAATAGTTTTGCGATCGGGTGAAAGCTGAAGGAAAAACCATATTCTCATATAGGCTTTACCATAGTGGTCTACCCCAAACAACAACATTTATGGTCTCAAAGAAATTTTTGGAATTGGTTATCACTTGTGCAGAGCATTATGATCCCGAGAGACAAGGAATTTTTAAAGATAATTGCGACCCTTTCCTCTTAATCACAACATAGCACATTGAAGAGTTTCTCAGATACCTGAATTCCCTAAGAATGTGGATATCACTCGATAATCAGCACAATAATTTTGGGATAAAGAACCCCTCAGGTGGAGTAAGATGGTTAATAACAACTGGTTAGTGACCAAGAGGCCTCGAGTTGACCAGCTTCCAAAAGATTTGTACCACATTGAGTTCGTCGAAGAAATCGGGGACATGATTACTCTCTTGAGTCGAGTCTTCGGTTTACCTTCTACTAGGATTTTCCACCAATGGATGTATCATTTTATCTGTATCATCCTTGCAAGAGAGAGTTTATGGATTGGGCCACCATCATTAGTGATACCCTTCACAAACAATTGATTGAAGTGAAGATGATTGGATGTTTCTACATGACATCATATTTGACTTACGCAATGGCAAGAATAAAGCTATTTTCAAGACTTGAAATAAGAGGAGTCATGGGTCCATCAAATAGTGTCTTCCATTACTATCCGCAACTAAGTTTCAAAAATAGCTCTCACCATTTCAGAAGAGTCAATGATGCATTCACCTTCTCGCGTGATTCAAAACCTGAATCAGAATACAAAGGAAATATTTTCTAAAGAAGCCATGGATGTCATTTCCCAACGGGGAACATGGTTTATTCAATTTTCATCCTTTTCCTACATTCATGTAAGCATATTTGCGGGTACTCCATGGAAGCTTCCTAAGTATGTCAGTGACAAATGGGCATTAATGGAGCTTACGTGACAATTATTCCAAGTTCAATGTCTACTTAGTGACAAACATCACTTAGGAATTCATTTCCCCATCCAAATCGGGAATACCAATGTCTAAATATCTTTAGTGCATAAATCATGGAAAAAGAGCTTACCCTCATCACTATTCATCCATATGTAAAGAGATCCCATTTGATATCAATGGATATATGCGAAGATTCTTAGAGTAAAGTAACAACATAACCCTACAATGGAATATTTCGGGCTCTGCTTTTAGACAAACATGAATTAAGAAGATGAGAGTTTTCTTTCCTAACCCTTTCTCATATTAAGGCCTTTTGCATCGTGAACTCTTCGATTCATTCGTAAATGATGATGATGATGAAGATGTTATTGATCCTTTATATGATGCGATTGTTTTTACCCTATTGTCATGAATTGATTGGACTAAAAGAGATGAATTTTCTTCTTGGTAGCAAGAATCAACCGATTCTTGAAAGAAGCATATCTTGGTACTTTCCAAATTATAATCAACTCAAGATCATACTTTAGGATCACCAAAATTTCCAACTTGAGGAGGTCTCCAAATAACCATAGCCCCTTCTCAATCAACCTCATTTTCATCTAGTCATATGCAACAATCAAGAAAGGAGTGGTTGCAAAATCCACTTCACCGAAGAATCTATCGTGAGGTGAAGAATCTAAGGGTCCTAGCCCATATTGTAGGCACCTAAAATTGGTTACTCAATTTAGTGTCCCTCCCATCCGCTTTACTTGCCTAGTAACTTGGGGCACGTTTACGCCACCAACTATCCCCTTGGGATATTATCCAATTTGCAATTTAATAGCTTACTCCAAATTTAATTCATCCCATCACATCTTATCTATGAGTGATTAAATATTAAATATTTGATTACGCTTTTCCCCATGCATCTTAATCACTTATCCACCCCAAATTTATTCTACCCATGCATTGTATCCATTTTTAATCTTCCTAAGCGGGATATTTCCCGTGGTCGGGATAAGTCTTTTCTTTCTCGAATCCATCAATTTGGCCACCTAGGAGTCTTCCGCGATCGGCGCCGACCCATATGGTCGGGCGCCGATTTTCTAGAGCGGCGCCGATTATAAAAGCAAGCCTAGAGCTTAGTTCTAACGACCAAGAGACTACGGAAGAGAACGGAAGAGATTTCGAACGAGCGAAAAAAGCGAATGTAGAGCGAAAGATACAGGTTGAGAGAAAGAGAGATCTTCTTAGCATCAATTGTATCAAATTAGGGCAGATCCTGTCCAAATCAATCCCCGAGAGGAGCACCGCTACTCCGTCCCTCGCTGAGATCAGCGTCGCATCACCATCTATCATCCGGTGACTCTGCTCCAAAGTGTCTCGCCAACTTCGACACATCCAAAGCAGACCACATTCACCTTCCAATCCTCCAATCCTATCGCACAGCCCCCGATTGTTCATCGCTGCTTCTTTGACACTCGATCTTGTCCGGGCCGACGCCGATCGGGCCTCGGGCCGACGCTGATCATATCGGGCCGCCGCCGATTAGACCTGGGCCGACGCGATTTCTCTGCAGACAGTAAAGGTCACATGTAACACAAATCCAGATATTTCCTGTTCCTCGCTTTTCGTATTTCTGTCATTGCTCGGCTTTTGTTTTATTACCGCAATCGAAAAATCTAGTCTTTATTTACATCCTTTATCATGTATGCTCCTTTTCTTTATTGAAAACGTGGACTGACATCCGCCAAGGAAGCTCATCGCTTCCCGGACCCGCTTCTCGGGCAGTCCACCCATATATCTTCTAACGCCATCTTTTTCTGTCAAGCATCGGTGTTATGCAGGTTACTCGGATCTATTGTGCAAATTGCTCGTGTGCGCCCGTCTTGTCTACATCGGCTTCCTCATCCGTCTACATCTTCATCAGGTATCAATTTCATTGAGGTTTTTCAGGGTTCTTGTGTTTAGTTTGGTGCATTAACTTGGACAGGTAACAAACGCGAAATTCTTGATCTACATTCTGGCACGCCCGGTGGGACTTGAACCAAAGTCCCTTATTGGTAAGTTCACTTCTTTCCTAGTTTTGAATTTTGTTCCTTTTCTTCACTGATTTCTATCAGTCCTATTTGAGCATTTCTCGCTTCATCATTTCAATTTTGCTCTTAAAGTAAATCATTATCTTGAAATTTTTCTATTTTCTTAAAATAGAAGTTTTTCGTTTCGCCATTATCTGGATGTATCTTTCCGGATCTTGTTTGTTGTTTGCTTGATCCTTTCTTGCGGAGCACTTTGCTTGTTCGAGGGATTGTTCGAGGGGAAGAGCTCAACAACGCGCTTTTTGAAGTCCACACACCTTGGAGAGCTAAACCTACAGGTATTCCTCTTTTTCGGTGTTTTCTTCTTTTTAGGATTTCTTTGTTGGTTGTCTATCACATCCAAACACTTCAGTTTTTGGTGCTTAAAAAGAACCTAATCGCATTTGGGAAAGAACTTGTTTGAATTGTCTTCATCGAAATCAAACATTTCGTTTTAAGTGCTTAAAAAGAACCTTTTCTTTGTCATTGCTGCATGCTTTTTCATCTAGTCTTAATTAGGTTGGAGAATTGATCAAAATCGGTAGTGACACTATTTGATTTTTATTTTTCACCCTTGCACACAAAGCCAAAATCACTAGGTATAAAGCATTTAAACAAAACTCCTTCCCTGGCCTCGCCTACTTGGAAGTGATATCCAAGAGGAAGAGCCTACGCGGTACTCGGGCCGCGCTATAAATTCACGGAAGATTTTGGTATATATTGGCAAAGCACCCGACTCCCTTATCGCAATGGTGTGTGAAGTGCGGGGGTAGGCCCCTATATCAAGCCACGTACTGGTCTTTTACTGAAGTGCCTTCAGGACTCCTCACCAAACATTACCCAAACCATCCTTAGTTTGGCTATCTCGAGTAGTTCCTGCTTCTAAAAGCCTTCCCTAACATTTTCTTTTCTTAAAAGCATCAAAATTTAAAGGAGATAATCACTTGTGCTTTCGCTTGAATTGTTTGTGCATTAGTTAGGACAATCTTCTTTCTTGCTTGTTTATGACGGTTATCACCCGGTCACAATCTAGGAAAATGGCCCAACAGTTCCTTCTTCCTCCGAAATCACCACCGGCGTGGATGTTTCGGCACCCTCCCATCTTCCTGACCACTCATTAGTTGGTTCCCCTCATGGTCGTATAATCCCTTCCATCAAGCCAAAACAATCCCATCACGTCCCAAATTTTCCCTAGTCCATCGAAATATCTTCTCGATTCGAGTCTATTCCTCGCGGAGATCCTCGAATTTCGTGCTCTCCTTGATCGCAATCCGGTAGCCCTCATGGACTACCTAGTACACAAGTCCATTCGAATATCTGATCAAGGACCACCAATCCAACAAGTGTACGATTATCCTCGTGGTTCATCCCAGGCCTATGTAGAACAGTTTTCATCCTCTCTCTTGCCTCGAGCCACGAGAAGGGCGAGGTCCCTATGCCTCCCTTTTCTCTTCCACCTACCATGTCGACTAATTCTCAATTAGTCTTACCTATCCCTAACACTGCAGTTACCTCGAATATTCCACAACCCATTTCTGAGAGGTCTTCTGCCCTTGCTATAGTAAATGCGTCTGCACATCCGCACATTGCCGCCAATTCGCCTATGCCCTCTATCGCTTTCTCAAGGTCAATACCTCTTCATGAGTCAACCCTCCGAATAGCAAATTGGCTCCTACTTCTCGCCCTCTGGGGTCTTTCTTCCAATATTCCAAATGATCGTGACATTCGCCCATCCTCTAGTATCGGCACCCTTGATACCTAATTCGGCAAAGAGAAGGCCCCTTTCGTGTCTTGTTCCCCAACATGACCAATCCAACCAACACTCATATTCCTCAATCTATCCCGATCCAATCAACAAACATAGAGTCCACCAATCACAGTGCTCCATCCGTCACCCAACCTTTATTTTCTCAACCACTTATTATCTCGCACCTCGCTTATACGCAAGCCGCCTCACAAAGAAATACCCCACCCGGTGTCACCTGTAACACCTGGTTATTCCTCTTATCATCCTATCCAACAAATGTATGAATCCCCATCGACACCCCAACAACACCCACTACTTGCTTCTCATATAGGACAAACCAATGTACCTCCTCCCCCCAATCGGATGTGGTTCAATTTCTCTTCAAGAAAATTGCAGACTTGGAAGCCTCCACAAAAGGAGCCCGCCCTTCATACTCCTTTGAAGAAGTATGCAATGAACCCATTCATCCTTCGGTGGCTTTTAAGCCTTATCCTCCCCAATGGGAACTTCCCAAATTTTCAAGATTTCATAGTCGGGAAGACCCCCAACAACATCTGCGAGCATTCAAACATGCTTGCTATCTCATTGTCCAAGATCAGGAGCTCATGCTCCGTACCTTTCCTATGTCTCTAGCGGGTCCCGCTTTGGACTGGTACAATAATATTCCTCAACATTCATTATTTTCTTTCTCTCAATTGGCCCAAATGTTTGTTGAAAACTTTTCAATAAATATTGCCCATAAGATCTCAATCACAGATCTTTACAACATTCGCCAATTCGACGATGAGTCTATTGCAGACTTTGTCGCTCGTTGGAGAGGGATAATCAACCAATTGTCCTTCTCCCTCCCTCAATCTCAACAGATCGAGTTGTTCACCCGATCTTGTGCTAGTCACATTTCTTCCACGTTAAGAATCCAAACTTTTCATACTTTCGAAGAAGCCTTCACGATGGCACGCAAACTCGAATCTCGTGCCATTGAACAAGGAAAACTAAAACTTCGTTCCAAGTCTAAACCCGATTTTTCTCGGTTCACCAAACCAAATTCTTTCCCTCCTAAAGATAAGAATCAAGGGTCCACAAATACTATCGTATTAAAAACATCAAGAACTGATAGTACTCCTAATCAACCACCACGAAGAGACCCTTCGTCTGCTCGAAAAGGGGCTTCATCATCTCGATCCTTTGCTCCCTTGGGGGAATCCTATGCCTCTATCTTAGAAAAAATGTTGGAAGTTCGCATGATCGAACTTCCCCCCATTAGGGACATTGATGAAAGCCGAGAACGTCCATTCTGGTTTAGGGAAAACGATTTCTGTCATTATCACAGAACCAAAGGTCATGACATCGAACGATGTCAGACTTTCAAAAATCTTGTCCAAAATTCATCGATAAAGGCGAGCTTATCCTGATAACCCAAATGCTCCCCAAATCAAGCATCGGACGCTTTTAAACAACCCTTCCCCAATCATGCCCCAAATCATAATTCTTCTAATCTCAAAACCAAACACCCATATTATCAATGTCATTTCTATCAAGAATCCGCTTCAAAACCACGCTATCTACAAACACGGCAATCGAATCGTAACCCTCTCCCACTTCACCAATCACTCGAAAATCCCCATCTTCCGATAGCCCACCTTTGAATATTCCTACATTGCTAAGCACGGATTCATCTCTCTCCGCTCCTTCGTCCGATCTTCCATCCATACCCGAGACAGTGTCATCCTCATCTGTCTCATCATCAGACATTCTTTCAATGCTCGAGGCAATCACATCCCTCCGAGTTTCCACTACGGACACATCTACTTCCGTTGCTCCCATTCCCGCCGCAACTATGCCTTTGGTGAATGTACCCATAATTGTGCCGACTTCACGGAAGTGTCTTCGATCTTGACCCTTCCTATCTCTTTTCCAACTACATCGAAGTTTTCCTCCGCAAGCAAGGCACTCCTTCTTCATCACTCCCTTCTCCCATCAATAGTGTTACTTCACCTATTAAGGAAAAATCAAAAGAAGTAACACCGACACCTGCACACTCGATTCCTCAACCTAAACCGCGACAACCAAAATCTAACACTACACCATCAAGCACTCCCCCACTTGCTTCCTCCGAAAAGGTTACAGTCACCTTATGCCGTGGAAGTTGTCACCATCCCTGAAAAGGGAAAACCCATATTTCGAACCATCAAGACCCTTGGTGCTCTTCCACAAAAATCTCTCTCCACGCCTCATAAACGATTGGATTTGCCCGCTGAGAAGGCGTCTTCTTCTACACATCCATCAAAGTCATCATCTTCTTCTTCATCAACACCCCTAAAAGTAGACTTACCTACCAAAAAGATGCCACCTCTTCCATCAAGATCCTCATCTTCGGTACCAACAACCAAAGCACCCTATCTTCCTCCAATTTCACCTACTTTGGGGGCTTCTTCCTCTTCTAAACCGACATCATCTAAGTCATCAGTAAATTCAACCAAACAACCCCCTTTGTCTCCAAAGACCACAAAATTTATCACATCTCCATCACCTTCAAAGTCTATTTTAGGGGCTCCTCCTCCACCAAAGTCAATCATGTCTCATTTACTCCCATCCCAAGCACCCAAGACTGCTCCTCCAAATGTCCAAACAAATAAGAGGATTCCTAAACAGACTGTTCAACCTAACATGCAAGTTCTCTTACCTCGGCAGTCGATTAAGGTAAAAGAACCATCTTCATCATCTCTATCCTCCTCTTCGTCTACCGGATTCTATACCGAAATCCTTCATCAACTTATCCAATCTGCATCTATAACCCTTCCTCCGATTAAACCTTATAACCCCAAAGGAGTGAAACCTACCTGGTTTAACTCTGATCTGATTTGTGCTTACCACCGTACTCCAGGTCATGGCACTGAGGGATGTAAAGCTCTTCAAGCCATTGTCAAGAACCTTCTCGAAGAAAGTGACCTCTTGCTGGAGGAGGAACAAGTACCTCCCCGTCACCCTAGCCTCATCCGAACCTCAACCATCCATTCGCACTCTAGTGGTTCCACTCCACTTGATCTCCCTCCTTCCCAAATTGACACAATCCATATCGCCACTAGAACCCAACATTATGATAACCCATCTTCATCTTCAACATCTAGACCACGGGTTGTCATTTCTGCAGCCCCTGAAGGCGTGTCTCCTTCCTCATCAGCCCCACGACCCAAGGTCTCCATTCGTGCTGCACTGGGCTCAAGTTCCCGTATCCGTTGAGGAGAGTGTTATGAAACAACTCACCCAGGCTCCGGTCAAAATGTCTCTTTTTGACCTCATCCAATCCTCCCCACAACATCGCCAGGCTCTAATCGATAATCTGCGTCGCATCGCAGTAAATTCCGATGAGCCCCAACCCTTCGAGTTAGTTGTTGGACTGAATGGACCATCAACCGCCATTTCTTTCGAGGATTCGGAAATTCCTCCTCTTTCTTCAGAGGATTTGGAAGCTCCCCTTTTCATCACAGTCCAAATCAATAACACTACCCTAAAACGTGTTATGATCGATAGTGGAGCTGCTCTCAATGTCATCTCCTCCCACACATTCGAACAACTTAAGTTACCGAAGAATGTGGTGTCACCCCCACCTTTCGCCCTTCGATCATTTAACGATCAGCTAGCAGTCACTTTAGGAACTGTGGTCTTACCCATTCGAGTAGGTAAGAAGCTGCTTCATGAACTCTTCTATATTGTCGAAGGAAAGTTCCACTATAACATGATCCTCGGACGCGCCTGGATTCGCGCAATGCATTGTGTCCCATCCACCCTCCATCGATGCCTAAAATATCAATATGAAGGCAAAATATATACTCATCCAGGAGATCCTTTTCCTTCCGCACAATGCGACATGACCACACGATCTGCCCCTTTAAAAGAAAATCTATGTTCTCCGGACAGGGCCTCATCTTCTTCTATACCTCGCAACCAAACTACCGGATTTACAAAATCTGAAGAGACATTGCAGCGCTTCTCACTAGGAGAGCTTCCTCTCTTTTCTTTCGATGCCCATCTCAAACCTAATGAGTATGGTAGACCAGATAAACAACTCCGAATATCAAACAGTCTCTGGCCGCATCGTCACCATTGGTCTCGCCCAATCAATGTACTCAATTTCATCTACGGTGGTCTTGATACACCTCATTATCGCCCGGATTCTCCTCCTAGAGCCAAACCTTACCTAACAGGGTTTGATTATCTACAGAATCCCACGTTTGCAAAAACTTATCTATATCGATGCGCGTGGAAAGGTTTTGGCCTTGAAAATACGAACAAGGTATACATGACCTCAAATCCATTCCCACTCTCATGCCACATCAAAAATTTGGTTTGGGATTTAAACCCATTTCAAAAGCCACCGTCACTATTCTTGATGAACCTCTTCCTATCAAGAACCACCTTCCCCACTAAATCGTAAGCATCACTTGATGTGGATGACGACATTTCCATCCCACCTAACTTTTTTTTTTTTTTTTGATCAATACCATTTCTTAGGGCCGTTAGTCTATGAGACTAACAATCGGTCCACTTCTATACCATTAATCTTCCCTCGAAATAGTTGGAGACGACTCTCCTACTATCAACACTATCCACCAAAGCGGACGACGATTCTGTCCTCACCTATCTAGGGGCGCAGGATTCATATCTTCCCAAAACCATTCCTTCGACACGCCTACCCTTCTCAACGAGGCCACTATCGACCTTAATATAGGGACTTCAAGACCTCGCATCATTAAGGTCGGCCAATCCCTTAATCCACAAGAATTAGGGACTTTACCACTTTCCTTTCCAAACATCGCAAGCCTTTGCTTGGTCATATGAAGATATGCCAGGCTCGATCCCGATATTGTGGTCCACAATATCGTTACCATTCCCAACATCAAACCAAATAAGCAAAATTGCGTAAATGCACCCTAGAGTAGCCCTTCTTGTTAAAGAAGAATTACAACGCTTGCTCTCTACTTTCATCCAACCCATCGATTATCCGCAATGGGTGTCCAATGTAGTACCAAGAATTCAAAGCTACCGGGAAGATTCGAATTTGTACCGACTTCCGGATCTTAATCTTGCTCGCCCCAAGGATGATTTTCCTCTTCCTAATATCGATCAACTCGTAGATTTAATCAAGGGTCATGAGATGCTTTCTTATGGATGGTTTCTCTCGGATATAATCAAATCCTCATCGCACTGTAAGACCAACATAAGACTTCCTTCATAACTCCTCGGGGACCTTTTTGCTATCGTGTCATGCCTTTCGGTCTTAAGAACGCCGAGCAACCTATCAACGAGCAATGACGTACATCTTCCATGACCTCTTACACAAAAATCAGAGGATTATGTTGACGATCTCCTCGCAAGTCCAAACGCCGTCAGATCATCTTTTCATCCTCGCACCTCTCTTTGAGAGGCTTATCCGCTTCGTCTTCGCCTAAATCCATCTAAATGCGTGTTTGGCGCCCTCACCGTAAACTTTTAGGTTTTATCATTTCCATCGTGGGTATTGAAGTAGACCCCGCAAAAATAAAAGCCATCCTTGAGATGCCTCCCCGCCTAACTTAAAGCAACTCCGCAGCCTCCAAGGACGCTTCAATCGCCGCTGCTTTTATTTCCCAATTGTCGGACCGTTGTCAACCTTTTCACCATCTTCTCCGTAAGAATGTTCATTTCAAATGGGATGAGCATTGCCAAAAGGCCTTTGATGATCTCAAAGCTTATCTTCTTTCTCCACCCGTGCTTACACCTCCACGCGAGGGGGAGCCTTTCTATCTTTATATCTCTGTGACTGACCATGCTCTGGGAGCCATGATCTCGCATCGGGACGCTTGTGGTAAAGAACAAGCTGTCTATTACATCAGTCGCACCCTCCATGAGTATGAGGCACGTTACTCCGAGGCTGAAAAACTATGTGGCGCTCTCTTCTTTGCAACTTCTAAGCTTCGTCATTATCTTCTTAATCACAAAACTTACATCGTCACAAGTGTCAATCCACTTAAGACAATCCATGCAAAGCCTTATCACAATGATCGCATCACCCGTTGGCTTATGCTCATGACAGAGTTTGACCTCGAGTTTATCCCGCAAAAGGCTATCAAGGGTCAGGTTATTGCAGATCAACTAGCTAGTGCTCCTCTTCCGGACACTCGTGACCCCTCGCTCGCCTTCCCGATGAATTTATCCAACAAATTGATTTTGGTCTATCTCCATTTAAAGTAAAACTCTTCTTTGATGGATCCAAATGCCAAAGAAGGGGAGGTGCGGGTTTCGTGATGATTCCTCCTCGGGTACGCCTATCCTGGGCCGCACACAAATTAAACTTTGAGTGCACCAATAATATGGCTGAGTACGAAGCTCTTGTCTTAGGTCTTCAAAATGCCGTTAATCTCGGCGCCATATATTGACATCTTCGGTGATTCTCAACTCATCGTTAATCGTGTCACGGGTGTCTATCAATGCAAGAATGATATCCTTCAAAATATCGTGACATCGTTTCTTGCTCAACTCCAATCTTTCGACAAGTTCACTATCCAAGCCATTCCGCGCATCGCAAATCGATTCGCAGATACCATGGCCTCTTTAGCCTCCCTTATCCCGCTTTTTACCGAAGACTCGCCTTTTATGTGGTCAGGCAACGATTGATCAACCATCTTATCTTGGGCAACTAACGCCAATCAATGCCGTCACAACCCATACTCGTGGTGAGTGGTATCAACAGATAGTTGATTATCTATCTCATTCGGTCCTTCCTCCAGATCTCGACTTCCAATGGTAGAAGATCTTTTGTCCAACGCGCCAATCGCTATACTATCCTAGGTGGGATTTTTACAAACGCGCTTTGATGGTATTTTGCTTCGATGCCTCAAAACCCATGAATCATCTAAAGCTATTCAGAGGTCCATGACGGTATCTCGTGGTGGACATTTTAGTGGCTTAGCTGCAGCTGCGCGTATTTTACGCTTGGGATATTATTGGCCTTCTCTTAATCAAGATTGTTGTGAATACACTAAGAAGTGCGTTAAGTGTCAAGAATATTCCAATCTCACGCACATCCCTAGTCAAAGCTTTGCAGAACCTCGCGGCGGATTTGTGGCCTTTTTCGCAGCGGGGTCTTGATCTTATTGGTCTCATCAATCCTCGCTCTTCACAGCGTCATCATTCTATCATTACCGCCACCGAGTACTTTACTAAGTGGGTAGAAGCTATCCTCTTTCTTCAACAAAGGCTAAACCCATAGTTGATTTCGCCTATCAACACATCATTTGTCGCTTTGGCATGCTCCACACAAGCTAATCACGATAATGGTAAGTCCTTCAAAACGCTGATTTGCAGAATCTCTCGCAACGCTTTCAATATCAAGCTCGCTTTTCTTCTCCATACTATCCTCAAGCTAATGGTCAAGCCGAAGCTTCCAATAAAACTTCTCATGTGCGTAATATCCTCGCAGAAGGTAACTAGTCGAGCCGGTAGGGATTGGCATCTACATATCCCTTTCGCTCTCTCGGGCTTATCGGACTAGCATTCGTACTCCTACCGGTGCTACTCCCTTCTCTCTCGCCTATGGGTCTCGAGGCCGTTCTTCCTTTAGAGGTCCAAATCCCATCTCTCCGTGTTTCTCTCGTGAGAATTTGTCTCCGGCGAGGATTATCGCAAAATCGTCTAAAGACAACTTGAATTATTAGATGAGCGGCGCCTTAACGCTCTTTGAGCATCATCAAGTCTATCTCGAGCGTGTCAAGCGTGCTTATAACAAGCATGTGCAACACCGTGACTTCAAAATTGGTGACCTTGTTCTTAAGGAAAATCAAAATGTCACTACACTCGAAAGGAGTCAACGTGGTAAGTTTGCTCCCAACTGGATGGGCCCCTACATTATCACTCATAAATATGGGTCCTGGGCCTATCGCTTATCCTCCATGGATGGTGTCCTCAAGCGGAACCTCTTAATGCCTTGCATTTACGGCCCTTCTACCGTTAAAATCTATCTTATACAAATCTAGTCGCAACTCGATCTTTCATCCGTCCTAAGAACTACTATCTACTTTCGTGGTGATTTGAAATTGTGTGGTTCTCCGCCTATTGCCTCGTTTACCTTAAATATGAGTATCGCGGCTCTACTCATCAGACGCTTTTTTTGATATGTTCCTCCTCATGGTAGGAATACCTTAATCACCACTTCATCTGTCCCAAGTACTTATCTTAATCGGATCTGCTCGGGGCAAGAGTACATGTTCTTCCATGTTCTCTTCCTCCATCCGATCTATCTAGGTCTAAACTCACTTCTTCCAAAAAGTTTCAAAAAAAAAAAAAAAAAAAAAAAAAAGAGGAGAAAGATGCTATCCAAAAGATAGACCGATCCTCAAGGACAAATTATCCATATATTATCAAGTGAATCACAAATTCTAAAAAAAAAAAAAAAAAAAAAAGACCATACCCTCGAAGGATGGCTATCATTAAAATTCACAATACGCACTCGCTCCTCAAGGACGGCTGCTTTCTCAAAGAAAATTCAAGGCTTCTTGTAATTAATCGGCCTTCCAAATCGCTTTATAGATCACCGAAAGACTTCCCGCATCGATCGCTTTTCCATATCAAGCAAACTTCCCGCATTGATCGGTTTGCTATCTCACAAAGTCATGAAGCCGAGATTTAGGACCTTTTGTTGATCATATGGAGAATCCTATTTCCCCACTATGGACATGTATTCTGTCCCTTGTAGGTTCCGACAAGATACTTACTTACTTTTCTTTCCATTTCTATCCTAGATCTGGTTTGCGACTAGTTAGTGTCAGGTTTATTTTAATCTTATATAGGACCTTGTATGCTTGGTCTTTCGGTTTCTTATCGGGATTTTATCTATGGTCGGTTGGAAGTCCGACTTATCATTTCCCTTCTTTTCCGAGTGTCTTCTCTTCTAGGTCACGGTTGTTCCCGCTTTCATCTTAGGCTCTTGCAAGGAGTATTCTCCATCTCTCTGTCTTGCATCCTGTTAAATTGACATTTCACATGTTAATTCAATCACAATTTATCTTCTATCATCTATCAAAACATCTATCTTTATTCATTTCTCATTATAATTACATCCATGTATCAAACACATTTATCTATCTATCCATCAAAATATCGAAAAGTACGTACATCTAAGGTAATGCTACATCTATCTATATCTAAATCTATCCATCAAAATGCACATCCAAGATACATTATATCTATCCATATCTAATCAAACATCGCACACATGTACCTCCAAGTTACATCATGTCCATCTATCAAAGTTCTATCCACATCACATATATCATTTATCACCATATCTATCCAATCACATCTATTTCTATCATCTATCAGTCTATATCTATCCAATAACATCTATCTATATCCATCTATCCATGTATATCAAAACCAAAAAAAAACATGAGTACAATTATATGCCAAGTAACGTGATCAATCTATATATATACATGTGTGTTTTTTACAAAAATGGGTGGCTTCTAATCGAGCCATCTATACAATGCCTTCCAATCGAGGCTACATCACTATACAAATACAAAAGTCTATCAAATCTCTATATAGTAAAATCCGAAGCGTGGAGGACACTATCTCCTCCACCCTCCTCTCCACCCGGCTGTCTCTCCTGGCCGCCGCCTACCGAGCTCGATGCACCTGCTGCTGGAGGTCTCGGCCCACCTCGATCTCTCCCAGTGCTCCCTCCGCCTGAGGCTCCGCTCGCTGTAGCCGTCCCTGCTCTCCTCCTCGCCCCATACCGAGGCACATCTGGGGCATGCTGCGCTAGGGCATCCTCATAATATCTCACCTCAGCAAGGAGAGACTGGTACGTACTAAGGCTCACAGTACCCGGTGCTCGTAATGAGAATGCCGGCTGCTGCCGCTTTGGGCCCGGGCGCGCTGGTGGTGTCCCTCCTGAGCCGTGCCCCGTGTGTGCTGACTGATATGGCACCGCCTCTCTCGTATTTGGCCCCGAGGGCCTCCTCAGGCCGGGGCCAGCGGTCCCGGCCGCTGATCGGCCGATCTCGCTCTGGCGAGCGGTGTCTCTCCGCAATCGGGAATCCTCTCCTCTCGCAAGGCCCCGATCTCCTCTGAGCTACTCGATGTGTCTCAGTATCGGTGTGGCATGCTCTCCTCTAGTCTGCCTAGTGTCGCAGCTATGTCCTCCTCATTAGCATCTATCGAGGACGGAGATGTCGTGGAAGCTCTGTGTCATACCACGCCAGAGCCCTCATCCACCCCCGCATCATCATCATCCGTCATGAGGGGGTGGAGCCTCTCTCAGTGGGTCGGCCGGGATCAAAATCGGCAAATCTGTCTCTCGGCCATCCCGCCTATATGGCGTATATGTGGCTTGATCGTGCTGCATACTAGACCAAATCGCCTCGCATCCGCATGAATGGGACTCGCTCCCACATATCTGGTCTGCGACCTCTGACCACTCGGCTCCGTCTCAATGCTACCAAGTGGGCATCCTGACCAACCCATATCGGAAATGCCCGATATGGTCTCCAGATAACCTGATCTGGTGTAAGCGTCCTGAAACGCTCCGAATACCACTCGGCTGATCTGCCCGTATCTCCTGCGGCCATGTCAGCCCGCCATCTCCGAAATCCATAATCCACACCCCCCACTGCTGCCGGCATCCACGGAAGCCCGGATGGCCTAATCACTGCTATGTGCTCATACGCCCAGCAATGGAGCACAAAGCTCACGTCAATCCCTGTCCTCCGACCAGTAGTGTACATCCATAGCTCATAGTAAATCTGAGCTATCAGGGCATCAGCGAAGGCAAAATCTGTCTGTACTGCAAGATGTCGCACACGCAGTCTAGCAGTAGCAATGGGAATCTCCCACCTCCTGAGTCTGGCAAGGCAAAATAAGATATAGCCATCTGAATCAGGGCTATCCGCCTGCTCCGAGGGCTATCTCTGCTCTGCACTTGTGAGGATATCTCACCGCCCTGTATACTATATCTCCGAGTCATCTCGATTCGTCTCTCGTACAACCGCACTGTGGCCTCTCTGCTCGCTGCTTTCTGGGTGTGATCTCAATCGGGTCCCCCGTAATCGGTAATCGGAGGATCCTGTATACATCCTCATGGGTGATAGTCATCTCACCCGTCCTAAACCAAAATGTGCACGTGTGGCTGTCCCACCGTCGCACTAATGCCCGCATGAGCTCCACATCCCGTGGCACTCGCCTCAATAATATTCGAAACCCCGAGCTGGCTCGCTCTAAATGCTGCCAGTCTGCATCTGTCACATCCGGAAGGATCGTCTCCAACAGCTCAGGGATGGCATCCCTCATATGCAGAACCTCTCGTGCCTGCATCCACGACATCACAAAGCATAATTAGTCTCTTATTTCCCCAAATCACATCTTCCAAAACCATAACATCCAAAACAAGAAGGAAATGCTAAACATCTTTCAATCGGCGTCGATTTGGTCAAATCGGCGTCGTTCATTCTAGTCGGCGCCGATTTCTATCAATCGACGCCGATCCAAACCAATCGACGCCGATTACAAAAATCGGCGCCGACTGCCTTGCCAGGCGTAAACCAGACCCTGGCCTCCCATATGGATGAAAAATCAAACAAAAAAATAAATAAATAATAATAACGACGAAGGGGTCGAAAATGATCACTTACCCCAGGTCGTGTCCTCCTGCGCTTCTGTCCGCTCCCAGAGGCTTCCATTGCGTTCAAATCTCAAATCTATCTCTCTCTGAATCAATCGTCACGTTGCAAATTAATCGTTTATGTTTTCCGCTCGCATATTTATATGCGTCTGATTGGTCGGTGCCGATTTTTTTGGTCGACGCCATGCTTTTTTTTTCGGCGCCATTAGTTTAGTCGCCCGATTTTCCATCTCTTCTTGCCATAGTGTTGATACTTGGCTTTTTTTTTTTTTTTTGGTCTATCTCGATCGATCATTGTTGTGCGCCAATGTTGCCTTTCGCGCATCTTTTCGATATCATTGTCTATTTCGAGTTTGTTCCCTTTGCGTGGAGCACTCGCTTTTCGCTTTGGCCGCTTAGAGTTGCGCGGGTCTCAGTAGGCACTAACGCTGCCTCATGAGGAGACCGCTAGTTTTCCCTACCAATGTGTCTCTTTAGAGGCCGACTATTTTGCAGCTTCTCTCTTGCGCCATGGGTCTCAGAGGCACTAACGCTGCCTCATGAGGAGACCGCTAGTTTTCCCTACCAATGTGAGTTCCTTAGGTGGCTCCTCTTGTTTTTTTTTTTTTTTTTTTTTTTTTTAATGCGTCCTCAATGATCGATCTACCTGCATCCGACCGGGCATCCCCGCATTTTTCATCTACCTCTTTCAAACTCGGGACCGTCTGTTCTATCATTCATCCCATCCCTAGTTTGAGGGGGATCACATCACCACAATTTCTTCTCTTTTTCCATCCCTTTGTTTTTGTCTCATAACCTTGCTTATCGCAAGTTACTTGACAAAAAGGGGCAAAATGTAGGCACCTAAAATTGGTTACTCAATTTAGTGTCCCTCCCATCCGTTTACTTGCCTAGGTAACTTGGGGCACGTTTACGTCACCAACTATCCCCTTGGGATATTATCCAATTTGCAATTTAATAGCTTACTCCAAATTTAATTCATCCCATCACATCTTATCTATGAGTGATTAAATATTAAATATTTGATTACGCTTTTCCCCATGCATCTTAATCACTTATCCACCCCAAATTTATTCTACCCATGCATTGCATCCATTTTTAATCTTCCCTAAGCGGGATATTTCCCGTGGTCGGGATAAGTCTTGTCTTTCTCGAATCCATCAATTTGGCCACCTAGGGAGTCTTCTCCGCGATCGGCGCCGACCCATATGGTCGGCGCCGATTTTCTAGGAGCGGCGCCGATTATAAAAGCAAGCCCAGAGCTCAGTTCTAACGACCGAAGAGACTACGGAAGAGAACGGAAGAGATTTCGAACGAGCGAAAAAAGCGAACAGAAGAGCGAAAGATACAGATTGAAAGAAAGAGAGATCTTCTTAGCATCAATTGTATCAAATTAGGGCAGATCCTCGCCCAAATCAATCCCCGAGAGGAGCACCGTTACTCGTCCTCTCGAGATCAGCGCCGCATCACCATCTATCATCTCGGTGACCTCTGCTCTCAGTGTCTCGCCAACTTCGACACATCCAAAGCAGACCACATTCACCTTCCAATCCTCCAATCCTATCGCACACGCCCCCGATTGTTCGGGCCGCCTTGATGACATCGATCTTGTCTGGGCCGACGCCGATCGGGCTCGGGCGACGCGACGCGATCATATCGGGCCGCCCGATTAGACCTGGGCCGACGCGATTTCTCTGCAGACAGTAAAGGTCACAGTAACACAAATCCAAATAGATATTTCCTCGTTCCTCGTTTTCGTATTTTCTTCTGCTGTCTGCATTGGTTTTGCTTTATTACCGCAATCGAAAAAATCTAGTCTTTATTTACATCCTTTATCATGTATGCTCCTTTTCTTTATTGAAAACGTGGACTGACATCCGCCAAGGAAGCCCATCGCTTCCCGGACCCGCTTCTCGGGCAGTCCACCCATATATCTTCTAACGCCATCTTTTTCTGTCAAGCATCGGTGTTATGCAGGTTACTCGGATCTATTGTGCAAATTGCTCGTGTGCGCCCGTCTTGTCTACATCGGCTTCCTCATCCGTCTACATCTTCATCAGGTATCAATTTCATTGAGGTTTTTCAGGGTTCTTGTGTTTAGTTTGGTGCATTAACTTGGACAGGTAACAAACGTGAAATTCTTGATCTACACCTATGAAGGAAGAGAGTGTGTATCGAGGATTTCCCACTTCAAGCATAGATTCTTCTAATCACTGATAGTTCTCATGATCTCATTACAAACAATCCTCAGCCAAGCCCTGCACAAGAGTCCACTCAAGTTCAGGTAGTCCAAATATCGAATGCTTCGGAACCTATAGTTCATGAAGAGATTTCCCAAAATATCCTAGATGATCAAGGGGTGGATATCGAGGTTATTTCTCCTAAGATTGAGGTCATGGAAAGGATTCTTGTAGAATCTCATAATTTTGAGAACAATGAGAATGTTGCTTTGGGCTCCAGGCTTCGTATGTAGAAGTAGTGAATGATACTCCTTTTTGGGTTGATTGCAAAATCAAGAAAAGGAAGAGGATTGTTAAGGAAATTGACATTTATTTTGACACCCTTTTCAAACTTTTGAATGACATCATTCCCAAGAATCCTAAAGTTCTCTCTTGAATAATGGTGGACGATGACGGAAGCAAATATTTGGACCTTGCCATCCCACAGGCTAACAATGAGTGTAATGCCATGAAATTTCGTGATTATGAAGTTTCTAGACTTGGACTTGGGAATTCCACATTGGAAAGTGACATGGTGATGGCCTGAGATTCAATTGATATCATGCTAAAGATACTTGAGAAATATAAGTCTTAGACTTGAGAAAAGAATCAATTGGTGGAATATGTTCAACATCTGATAAATCCCATATCATCCACTTTCCCAGTACCCGATGCGGTGGCTGCCCCGATGAAGAAAATATAAATTTATCAAAAGAAATAAACACATTGGGTCATGTCACTAAAACTTGGCTTTCAGAGATTCTCGTTTTAGGAAAAGAGATGATCAAAACAACGGTTAAGCTCCATGAAGATGTCAATGCATATCTTGATCCAATTCTTTCTTTCAAGGAAACTCTTTTTTCTAACATATTAAATTTTGGATGAGATATTGCCCAGTTTACAGGATATGACGAGTATGGAGTCCTCAGTTTTAGCCATTAAAGGAATTCTCAAATTTGAATGTCGAGGGACACATTTTCTTTGTTGTTTGCATCTCAAATCAAGAAATAATCTTCTCGGGGATTCTATGATCTATTATGAGAGCGTATGAAATGAAATATTCACTTCACTCACCTTAATTCAAGAATTCATAGCTAAGATCCCTTGTAAACTCGTGAATGATCATAATCAAAGGTGTTCATCGGAACATGTGGAAGAGAAATTTTCATAATTGTTTAAGGACATGTATACTCCCGCCATTATTTTCTCTTCATCTTCATTGGAGTGTTACATCAAATTAAATATCCTGTTTGAGAATACTCAATCAAAGATGATCAATCTGAATGATATGCGAGGTAGGATCTTGGAATTACAGGTATTTTGTGAGGCTATTCGTTGACCAAATGAACCTCCAGAAGAAGAAAAGTTGTTTGAAACATTGGGAAGGTTCAAATCCTTTCAATTGGTGAAAGCAGTAGATCCTAATTTCACCGATGGTTCAATAAGATAGTTTTCTTGGTATCTAATGAAGTGGGAGAGTCCATTTCTCATACATTTGAGATAGGCGGACCCCATTTCAATGGATAAGGCACTGGTTATGGTCATATGTTTTAAAAGTGGAATTAAAAAAAAGGGATGTTGTTATTGAATTTTCTTTCAGAAAAATGTGGATAACTTAAGTGGTTTCTATTTTTGGTAGCTTTTAATAAAGTTGGTTGAAAAATTCAAAGTCACTAAAGTGCCCTATTTAATGTTCATGTAAACCCTAACTACTTTGTAAACAAATTTTGGGTTATAAAAGGAAGTCAGTGCTCATTTATAAGGGTAACTTTGAGAGAGGAGAAGAAAATACTTTTATGTGCAAGCTTTGTTTCGGAAGAAAATTTGTGTTCTTTTGTGAAGACATTTTGGATTTAATGAAATATGAAATTTGTGTCTCATTCATTGTCTCTTGTAACATTTGATGTTTCTTATGTTCATTAGATGTTAGATGTTTAAATCTTGCATGCAAATATTGTCTTTGATCTTATTGTCAACGTTATTAAGTTGTTGTTCTTGTTCAAAGTGATCAAGCTCACATTATTGACTTTCTCATGTGTGTTCCCTTTACTCATTCTCATTTAAGCTCGATGCAAACTCTATTTTATTTGTGTTAGTTATTTATTGTTCTTCTCCATGTAATATTAGGATTTGCTTTTACCTAACTCTTGCATGTTCCTTCCATTCATTACTTTCCATTTCGTTCCTTCATTCCATTCCATATCTTTTATTTCCATTGATGTTTTAAAACACCCCCACATACAATTTTGAATGTACAGAGATGTAAATATAGTTTTGGTTTTCAAAAAGGCAGCCTCACCTTCATTGAGGAGGGAATTCGTTCCCAAAATGTTGCATATCATTTGCATGCGTCCAAATCCATATGCTAACAACACGTCAAGAAAATTTGTTGACACACGATAGTATTTTTGTTCTCACGTGACAACAAACTTATTTGACGTCGCGATAGCAACATTTGCTATCGCGCGACAAAGAAAATTTGCTATCGCTAGCGGCAAGAATTTGCGACACGCGACACACTTGTGTTTGCGTGTCAACAAAGTTTTTTGACATATGACGGTAAGTGTTATTTTGCCATGTGTCAACAATATTTTTTGACGTGCGAAAACAACTTTTTTGTCATGTGAAAACAAAATTTGTTGAAGAGTGACATCAACACTTGTTGTCATGCGTCAAAAAACTTTGTTGACGTGCGGCGACAAAAAGTGTTTTTGTTGTGTGTCAATAAATTTTGTTGTCACGCATCAATAAATTTGTTTTCATGCATCAACAAAAATTGTTTTCAGGTGATAGAAAGATTTTTTTATGCACGACAAAGACAAATCTTACTTTCATGCATCAACAACCGTACAATGCTTGCTATTGGGCAACAATTATGCATCAACAGAGAACGATACTTGTTTTCAAATGCGTCTGCGCATAATAATTTTTTTCCTTGAGGCCCTCCCTCCGGCTTAAATAATATCGGAGAACATTTCGTTCTAAAAAATTGGAAAATTTACCTTTCATAAAAGTGGTTCCAAGTATATTCATCAAGGATTTTCCACATCCATTTTACCAGATGTTTCTTAAAATGAACCTTGTAGGTCATCCTTGGATATGCATTATGTGTTGTATCCCGTCAACAATGTACATAGATGTATAAAATATGAACATGAGTGTAAAACCTTCATGGTCCCCTCCGGCTTTAATCCTTTCAAGCCATGTCACATGACCTACTTACCCAATAGTGTATTACTTCCATTATAAAACTCCACCTCTTCAGATCAAGCTTCAACAATCTCTTCCATCCCCTCATCCAAACTTCCAAATGATCAATTCTTCAAAGACATCATGCAACATCTCTCGTTAGGGGAGTATCACCTTCTATCACTTAACACACTCCCTATGCCTAAAATGTGTGGGAGACTTGAAAAAAAACCTCTCTACAAACCCAACATAGGAAATTTCATTCCCTATTGTGCCCCTTTTCCTCTAAACACATATAGTGTATGAAGGAATTGACCACCCATCATCTCATCTAGACGATGAACCACACATGGAACCATTTTCCTTGGACTTTTCATTTGTGGATAAACCTTAATTTTCCCAGGACTTACATCCACTATTGTGTGTGGAATGGATTCAGTCTAGGTTTATATGAGAAGGGTCCGCATAATTTACCATTCAAAGATATTAGGAAACCTCACAAGAAACACATCCTAAGCTTCAAAGTACCCTCTTCCAATATACCAATACCAACATCAAAATCTCAAACACTAATGTCACCATTATTAGACTCACCCTATGATGACAATGATATCTCATCTACCTTTTTTAGTCAATGTTATCACACTTGGACCATTGACTTATCAAGCTAATGGTAGAACATAAATTGTCCTTCTCACATTACTACATATGATAGAGGAAGATTCCCTATTATCGAAATCCTTCACTATCATGACGATGATGCTATCCTAAATACTCGAAAAACCCTTCCTCCCGACACACCTACACTTCTCAATGAATCAACCACCAATGTTAATATTGGCACACTACAAGAGCCACACATTGTCAAAATCGACCAAGCTTTAGACTCATGTGAACTCTAACAATTTGTTGTTTTATTATCCAAAAAAATTCAAGCATTTGTTTGGTCCTATAGTGAAATTCCTTGTATAGACCTAACATCATTATCCACAACATCATTACCATCTTGGATACTAAGCCCGTGAAACAAAAACTTTGTAGGATGCATCCTCATGTCACACTACTAGTCAAAGAAGAACTTCAACATCTTTTAACCAACTTCATACTACCTATTGATTATCGTAATGGGTTTCCAAAGATCTTACTTTTCACTAAGGCCACCAGAAAATTACACATCTACATGGACTTCTAAGACTTGAACCCCCTATCCCAAAGAGGATTTTCCTACCTAACATCCACTATCTCATTAATATAACATCGGGACATGAGATTTTGTGTCTTATGTATTGTTTCTCTGGTTCAATCAAATCCTTTTTCACCGAAGATCAACACAAGACTTTCTTTATCACCCCATGGGGAACCTTGTGCTATAGAATAATGCCCTTTGGCTTGAAAAATGTAGGAACTACTTATAAATGTGTCACGACTTATATCTTTCATGACCTCATCCACAAAACCATAGAAGACTATGTCGACGATATCTTAGGTGAGTCTAAACACCGAAGAGACCACCTAGTTTTCCTTAACATGATATTTGCACATCTATTACAATTCTTAATCTGTTAAGTGCAATTTTGGAGTTCTCACAGGAAAAATCCTAGGATTTATAGTGTCTATCAGGGGAATTGAAGTTGACCCGCTAAAGTAAAATCCATTACCAAAATTCCCCCACTGCCTAATCTCAAGTAGCTTCGCATCCTTCAGAAAGCTTCAATCCATTCATCACTTCATCTCTCAATTATCATACCATTGTCAACCTTTCCATCATCTTCTAAGAAAATAAACCCACTTCAAGTGGGATGATAATTTTCAACAGGCCTTCGACGCCCTCAAATAGTATCTTTTATCACCACTAGTTCTTACGCCTCCATGCTGGGGAGGCATTTTGTCTTACACCTTAGTGACTAACCATGCCTTGGGGGATTTAAGCACATTGAGATGAAAAAAGGAACAAGTAGTCTATTACATAAGCCGCACCCTTCATAAATATGAAACCCATTATTCAAAAGTCAAAAATTTGTGTTGTGCCTTGTACTTCCAAACTCCGTCACTACCTTCTTAATCACAAAACCTACATTGTCACCAACTTTAATCCACTCAAATCCATGCATTCCAAGTTGTATCACAATGATCGTATCACTAGATGGCTCATGCTAATGACTGAATTTGACCTTGAATTCATCTCTCATAAATCCATTAAGGGGCAGGTCATTACCGATCATCTCGCTGAAGCTCCCCTTCCTACTAATCAACTACCTTACGAACACTTTCTTGAAAAATATATCAACACTTTGGATCATGATAACACCCCTCTTAAAATGACCTTGTTCTTTGATGGTTCCAAATGTAGGCAGGGGGAGGTTCCGGAATAGTTATAATTCCCCCTTAGGACACTCTTATTTTGTTCCCTTCCAAACTCGAATTTCAAATGCACTAAAGACATGGTGAAATATGAGGCCCTCATCATGGGACTTCAGACCACCACCTTTTTCAATGTACATATCCTTGACATGTACGGATACTCACAAATTTTCATATCTTGAATCAAAGGAATATACCAATGTAAAAATGAGGTCCTAAAAAATATAAAACCATTTTTGAAGACTTACTACAACTCTTTGACCATTACAAAATCCAAACCACCCCTCAATCATATAAAAAATTGGATACCATGGCTTCAATTGCCTCTCTCATCCCTTTATCACCATATGATTCCAAAATATTCATCATCGTACAAAAACTTGATCATCCATCCTATACCATAAATGAAATCCATACTATTAATCACCTAGAAGACAGCTCATCTGACACATGGTATATACAAGAATATGATTATATTTCCACTAACAAAGTACATTCAAATATATTTAGAAATGGCAAAAGATCTTTTCAACAATGCACATATCACTATGTCATACTATGGGGTATCCTTTACAAAAGAGGATTTGACGGACTCCTCCTCCAGTGTCTTAAAAATCTGGAGGCTTGTCTAGCTATCTAAGAAGTCTATGATGGCATATGTGGTGGACACTTCAACGGTTTAGCTATTGCTAAATGCATCTTACGCATGGGATACTATTGTCCTATGCTTAACCAAGATTGTTATGACTACATCAAGAAATACGTTAAATGTTAACAACATTCTAATCTCACACATATCCCTAGCCACACTCTTCAACCAACACAAGATTTGTGACCCTTCTCACAATTAGAGCTTGACCTTATCATCTTTATCAACCCTTGTTCATCATGACACAACTCCAACATGACAATTGAATATTTCACTAAATGGGTGGAAGCAATACCCTTATCTCCACTAAAGTAGATAAAATCATCAACTTCATCCATCATCACATTATCTTTCTCTTTAGTATACCACATAAAATCATCACAAATAATGGAAAATCCTTAAAAAAAAAAGAAAGTTAATTTTTTTGCGAAACTTACAACATCAAGCTTAGATTTTCCTCACCTTACTATCCATAAGCTAATGACCAAGATGAAGCATCCAACAAAACCCTCAACAAAATCCTCATGAAAATTATTGACCAAGTTGGTAGAAATTGGCATCTTCAAATTCCATTTACATTATGGGCATATCAGACCATATTTCAAACTCCTACAGGTGCTACGCCTTTCTCCTTGGTATACGCCATCGATTTAATTCTTCCTCTTGAAATTCAAATCCCATCCCTACACATTTCTCTCTAAGGTAGCCTAGAATTTACCATGAACCACCCCGGGCACGTTGACACATCACCCAACTTGAGTTGAGCACTCACTCGAAGTGCGAAAGGTACCAAGCCCCTCCTTAGAGTTGCTTTATAGGGATGTGAACATGATGAAGATGTAATGTATTCATATCCAAAAACAACATAAATATTCCACAGAGCATATTCCAAATCTAGATCTAAAAGAATAATGAATTAAGCAATAAATATAACAAAGTCAACCATGTAAGAACTAGTTTCAGTCATGTTTAACACCATTATTCACCCAACACACTCCATTATATTAAAACATAATAAACACATAATATTCTTACAATAAGTAGTATCATAAGTTTATGTGTGCATCAGATCTGCAGCATAACTCCACAATAGCTCATACACAACACTCCTAATCTACACAAATTACTACATATTTATAAGGGTGGGGACTTTCCCTTCACCGCTTACTGCACTTACAAAAATAGGTTGCATGTTGAAAATAGTCATGCGCCTTTACAATAACATGCACACATGCAAGTGTGCTAATAATAGATCTCTTACAATTAAATGGTAGTAGTAATTATATTATTAATTCAAACTCATGCATGGCGATTTAGTAGATGTTCTTCCCAAAATAGCATTTTTGTGTCGCACAAGTCTCCATCCGTTGTGTGCTCCATACGCTATCTCCAAAAATAGCTTGTAACCATGAAAATGGCTAAGTCCCGATTCAATCTCTCTTTTGCGCATGCTTCAAATCTGCCTTGATACCGCTCAAAAAAAAATTGTGCACCTTCTTCTTAGTGTCATACATCTTCGCTCAACACTCTCAAAGGATTCATTCTCGATGAAGAATAATGTAAAGAACACCTATCACAACTTGAATTGTTAGATGAACATCATCTAACCACCCTTGAACATATCAACATATATCAAGAAAAAATCAAATAGTCCTATAACAAACATCTCAAACAATGTGAATTTAACATTGGTAATATTTTTCTCAAAGAAAACCAACATGTCACTAACATGGAAAAGAGAAAACATGGAAATTTTTCTCCAAACTATCTTGGACCATATATTATCACTCATAAATATGGGTTTGGGGCTTATTGTTTAGCTCAACCCGTGAGATCGATGGGCATGTCACTCTAAAGGCCTTCCATAAGGCATCTCTGTCCCACTTATAGCTATCTCTATTAACTTTGGCATGAGTGCGATCTTCTTGAACAAGTAGTGAGATGCTAGCTCAACTCATCTCTCTCCCCCGATCACACTATCTCTCTCACCAATCGGTGTGGCCTGCTCTGCTAACCATGTGGCCTTCTCAACCTCTAAACTCACTACGGTGGCATCCAATAAAGGCACTTTGTATTATCCTCATCCCCTCTCTTAGCACCATCCTCCAAAGTGTAGCCTCTACATGGGCCTACACCCATGTCTAAAAACCACCTAGATTCCCCGACCATGCGCGTAGGTATCTATCATTATATAATCATCATGCCCCATCACTACTCCCTATAAATCCACCCTTATCCTTGACACTTCCTCATCTCGCCATGTATAATGCTTCCTAAATAGTTTGAAGTGCTTTGCGTCGACTTTACTTCATCTCGTCAATAGGCCATTACTACCTTCGACACATCCTGAATCAATCTGAATTATTGCAACACAACACAATTTGATTATCTCCCATTTATCCTCCCTCTGACCCCACACCCACCTATCATGTTGTATTTCCATGAACTCCCCTCTACCCCAAGCCATATTGGAAATCTAGTGTAAGGCCTCAGAGACAACAACTCCACCTTGTAAACCAAATAGGAGATGTCTAGTAGTAATCCTCGCCTCTAACTGTGCCCCCGTGGGCTGCATGATCAAATCACCACCACATGAAACCCACTAGCCACTCTAAATCAACATTTATCATCCATATCACTCCCCTCATCTAAGCCACTGTAATGTGCTCGTAGGCCCAACACTCCAATAAAAATGATACATCCACTCCAAATTTATGTCTAGTACTCCAAGACTACGGCTCTATGTAAACTTGTGCCAATAAAGTGGGTGATCAAGAAAAATTTATCCTGTAGATCATCATATTAGATACAACTCCAATCAACATCCATGAAAAATTGGCCTTCAGTTAAATCTAGTAAGGTGGATCAAATAATACCCATCATCATCATGACTAGGGCTCAATCATCCTTGTCAACACTATACAATGCTCCATATGAAAAAGCCCCAAAAGTGCAAACCACATCAACTCCATCATCTCCATATAATAGCTACATCGTAGAACCACTGCATCTACCTCATCAATCACATATATTTTCTCACCCTATATCGATAAGCATAATATCATGTGTATATCCTCCAATGTCATTATCATCTCTCCCGTAGGTAGCCAAAATGTACTGTGACATGGTCTAATCGTTCAAACAATGCCAAAACCACTCCATGTCTCTAGGAATGCATTCGTAATGATGCATCCTTCCCATTCCAACCTCCTTCAAGTGAGCCCAATCGTCACTTTGTTATCCAAAGTTCACCCCAGTGGTAAATTTTGATAACATGCATCGAGTTTTCGAGTTCCAAGCAAGTAGGTCGATTCAGGAAAAATTCATGAAATTGGCTAAGTCCTACTCCAAAAAGTTTGGGACAGTTGGGACATCCAGCGCGAGATCGGCCGAAAAGCCTCGAGCAGCAACTGCGAAGCAAAGGGACAGTTGGAACAAATGGACGCGAAGGACGTGAATCGGCCGTTCGGTGAAATGAGGAACTTCAAGACCTTTGGGGCAGTGGGACAAATGGACGCGTGGGGCGTGGATAGTTGAGAAACTCGAGGCCAATTAGATCATGACACGTGTCACCGGTAGATGAGGGACAAGGAAGCCCATTTCGGGCGGTTCGGGAGTTTTGTCCCAAACAGGTTTGGGACATCCTGAGCAATTTGGAGAGAAGGGAGACAACTTGTCTCTTTTGGAGCAGTTGACAACTATCAAGAGAGCCCCCAACGAGCAGCTGACTGACTTCAACTTCAGATTTCAAAGGTCTTGGGATAGGATTCCAGTGGCAGTCAGGCCAACAGTAGAAGGTGCTTTTCTATATTACCTTAAAGCTTTGAATTCTGATATTTCTATGTTAATTCAATCTATGGGAGGCACAACCTTACCTGCTGCTTATAGCATTGCCATTAGAGCCGAAAACTGTCTTATTCAAGCTGGTAAACTGGCTCCTAGGCCTCCCATGCCCTTGTATCCAAACTTAGAAAATCCAAGCACTAGTCAAGCACCCACTTTGGCTCCTGTTCCCACCCCTAGAAATCAAAGTTCAAGTGAAACTTCTACTTCATCCTCTAGTGCTTCAAATGAACTCTAAGAGGTCATGAAACAGTTGCAAAATTTGGGAAATGAGCTGGTTACTATCAAAAGATAGCAAGCTCAAAGTGCTAGACCATATTAGCCTCAAGCACAATACCAGGCTAGGCCCCCATACCAACAAAATAGGTCACCAACTCAGGCTGCAAATCAAAATCAAAGCCAAGTAAGGCCTCCCGCTAATAGACCATTTCAGCCCTATAACCCCAATGATGTATACCTTAAAGCATGGTGCCAGTCCAAAATAACATGGCCCAAGAATATGATTGGTGTTTCCCGTGTAGTCAGCCACATAACCAATCAATGTGCTTTAACGGTGCATTAAATCAAGCTCTAATGGTGCAAACCATTGGTGGATCGCAAGAGTCCAGCCATGAAGGAGATTAGCAGCAAGAAGCACCTCAGCAAGGAACATCTTCGAATGAAACTACTCTTGTCAATTGGTAGGCAGAAGATTTCTATGGTATGAATCAAATACCCTCTCAAGGTGTTACAGCCAAAACAAGGTCAAAAAGGAGGAATTTGGGTGAAGAACAACCATTGGCCCCAAGTAGTTCACGACCTTGTCACTCTCCACAAGGTGTTGGCAAACAAAATGCAGTTCCAAACATGCAAGGAGCACCCAAACCAACCCCTAAACCAACTCAGATGCTAGTTGTTGCTGCCCATGTGCAAGGAACGAATGTGCAAGCTAGGGGACAACAGAGGGATGCTTCATCCCCATTCAACATCATTGATAAGATGAAGAAGACAAATGTAAACATATCAATGTGGGAATCGCTATCCATCCCAGGCTAAAGAGATTTGCTACAAGCTGCCATGAAGGACTGGTCAACTTCAAATCAACGAGTCCAAATGCAAGAGAAGGTACTCATAAATGCTGCCCATCTTGAAAGAAATCATGGAGGTCAGCAAGGTAAAATGTTGAAGCCCCCTCCATTTTATGTTTCATTGATCATAGGAGACAAGTTGGTACATAATTGCATGATTGACTCTGGGGCAAGTAGTTCAGTAATGCCCAAGCAAATAGCTGATCAGCTAGGGCTTCAATATGAAGTCATCTCCAAGGGTGTAGTGTAATTAGACGGGACAACAGTGACAACGGTTGGAGTAATCAAAGGTTTGAGCCTCACACTGCACGCATGTCCCAACGTAATAGTGTTACAAGATGTGTCAGTCATAGACCTGCCACCACTCTTTGCATTGTGCTTGTCAAGAGACTTCACTGCTAAAATTGGAGGCTATCTTTCGGTGGATTGGTCACACATGTTGTTCAGAACAAGGTATGGAACCAAGGCCACAATCAGGTCTGAACCTATTGCAAACTTTCACATTGAGCCTTACACTACCAGCCAAATCAATACCAATTGTTCAACGTTTGATCAAGAAGATTATCCAAGCACTGATGAAGTTGACACCAAGGTTGGAAGCATCCCAGATTTGACTCTTGATGAATGGGCAAGCAAGGTGCATGATTTTGATCCCTATCAAGAAATAGAAGAATCTGAGCTAGGAGTTTATTGTTTACATGAAGAGAATCAACCTCTCCCTAGCATCACCAAGCTAGATTATAAGGACAAGAATGAAGTATGGCAGCTATTCTTTGATGGATCAAGGAGTAGACAAGGTGCAGGAGGAGGAGCTATGCTCATTTCACCGCAAGGTATAAGGTATTACTTAGCCTTCCGTTTCCAATTTTCCTGTTCAAACAACACGGCTGAGTATGAAGCCTTAATTCATGGATTGCACTGGGCAATGAAGAAAGGCATCAGGAATTTACAAGTATTTGGTGATAGTGAGCTGATCGTAAACCAAGTCAAAGGAAAAAATGCTGCCAAAAATGGTCCTTAAGTGCTACAAAAATCGGGTATGGGATCTTATTGAAGATTTTGAAGCTTTTAACATCAATTCCATCCCAAGAAAAAGAATGAAGCCGGCCGATTGTGATTGGCAGCAATTGGGGCTACGTTTGATGTTGTAGAAAGTATCAAAAGTGAGAAATCTCAACCTCATATCAAATTGGTTGTGAGACCAGCTGTTCCAGATAACAACACAAGTTGGCAAGTCTTCGAGAATGATCAGCAAATTGTCAATTTTCTACAAGAAGAAGTTGAGTTCTCCGCCAGAAATCAAGACAAGTTGGAGCAACAATATGGTGATCAGGTAGTGCAGCTGAGAACTAACAAATTACCAAAAGGCCTCATAACCTTGGAGTCAATCTTCAGCCCGAATGATCAGTTCCGGAAGGAGAAAGTGAACATTCAAGTGAAGGGTGAAGATTCAGAGCCTATTTTAGTGGAAGAAGGCAAAACATTGCAGATTGGCAAAGTAAGTACCTCACAAGAGAAATCCGATTTTGTTCAGCTTTGTCAAGAGTTCCCAGATATCTTTGCTTGGACTTACAAAGATCTAAGAGGTTTCAACCCAAAGCTGGCACAACATACTATTGAGCTGGATCCGGAATCCAAGCCCGTTAGGCAAAAGCAAAGGCCAGTGAATCCCCATATCGAACCTCTCATGAGAAAAGAGTTAAGCAAGCTTATTGAGGCCAGTATCATCTTCCCCATCAAACACTCAAGTTGGGTTGCAAACTTGGTGCCAGTGAGAAAAAGAAATGGAGAGATCAGACTGTGTGTTGACTTCAGAGACTTGAACAGAGCCTCCCTCAAGGATCATTATCCACTCCCTTCCATGGAGCAAATATTGTAGGTGGTAGCTGGTTCAGAAAGGTTTTCACTACTTGATGGCTACTCAGGCTATAATCAGATAATGGTGAAGGAAGAAGATCAATTCAAGACGGCTTTCACCACCAAATGGGGCACCTACGCCTCTGAAGATGCCATTTGGCCTATCAAATGCCGGAGCAACATTTCAGGCGAGCTATGGATATGGCATTCAAAGGCTTAATCAACAATATAGTCTTTGGTATACCTAGATGATATCACTTGTCTTCTCAAAGAATGCAGCAGACCATCTCTTTCACCTCAGACAAGTGTTTCAGAGGTGTAGAAGGTTCAGAGTGTCATTGAATCCAAAGAAGTGTATATTCTTGGCACACGAGGGCAAATTGTTGGGCCACATTGTCTCTAGGGAAGGGCTAACAATTGATCCTAAAAGGGTTGAAGCCATCCAAACGCTCCCATTGCCACACCACAAGAAATCTCTTCAAAGCTTCTTAGGAAGGATAAACTTTGTCCGCAGATTTGTGCCTAATTTTGCCACTCTTGTGAAGCCTCTAACAATGATGTTGAAGAAGAGTCTGGCATTCAAATGGACAGCAGAAGGCAAAGAGAGTTTTGAAAGCATCAAGCATGCAATATCACAAGCTCCAACTCTTATCAACCCAGACTTTTCAAAGGACTTCATGTTGTATGCGTTTGGAGGATCAGACACAATCTCAACTATCTTAACACAACTGAATAGAGAAGGTTCAGAACAACCCATAGCATTCTTCAGCCAAACCTTGGAAGATTACGAAATAAAGTATTCTTTCATCGAAAAGCATGTCCTTCTTTGTCATCGAGAGCTTGAAGAAGTTCGGACATTTGGTCTCAAACAATAAGATTCAATTGCTGGTCTCACGTCTTTGGGGTTAAGGATTTCCTCCTCAACAAGGATTTGAATGAGAAAAGGGTAGGTTGGATCACCCGTGTCATGGAGTATGACATTTAGATCAAGATCACCAAGCTGGTAAGAGGGAAAGGATTGTGTGAGCAGGTGGTTCTGGGAAACTAAAAGAAAAATTGTTAGTGCAAAATTACAGCACCCCTGGACGCTGATCAGATTTCTAGGTTGATCACTCTTGCATCCAGTGTAATTGCACAACATGGAAACCTCTCTCCAAGTGTGGGACTTGGAAACTGAGAGAGGAATCTCCAGATTAGAGGCTGGTTCCTCAAACTCCTCTGATTTAGATCTATATTTTGCAAAGCTACAGAGGTCTAGATCCTAATCCTATTCTAACTTGCAAGGAGACAGGGGTAGAAGTGCAAAAATTGAAACTAACTAAAGATGGTGATGCACCAAAAAGGAGTGGTGAAACATATTAGTCATGCAAATAGACACAGACCAAGGTTCACAACATAAAAACATACACAGACTGATAATGTATAATTTAGCATCTGAAATCAAGCAAATAATACAAACAGAGGATTGAAACCCATTCACAGAGCTTGCATTATCAATTTAATATCAAAATACGCATTACACCCTCAGAGAGGTAAAGAAAACTGTTACAATCCTTGGAGAGGTCTGATACTTCATCAATCCCTTGAAGAAGGTGAAAGAAGAAGTCTGCTATGCCCAAAAATGTTCCTCTCTTTGAAATGAGCCCAAAACTGGCTTTTAAAATGCAAGGGTCGAACCCAGGGAACAGGAGACGTACAAAGGCATGGGAGCCCATTCTTTCTTGACTGCAGGTGTATTAAAATGGCATGGAGGACCTTACAAACCCATACCCTATCATTTTGACCGGATTATAGGAGAATGCGACCCATTCTGCATTAACTCTGGTCGCTGGAATGTCATTTCCGGCCATGAATACGCGTCAGAGCCGTTTCTCGATTTTCCTCCCTCCAGACTACTCCAAAACGCAAGATTGACCCTAGAATCGTGTAGAGAATTTCACCAGCTTTCCGTTGATATAAAGAACGTGCAAATCCGAGCTCTGGATCAAAAGTTATGGTGATCTGAAGATCTAGGGCACAAAACAGGCGAAAGCGTGTTTTGAAATCCTTTCCCGCGCTCTGCCACCTGGACGACACGTGGGACGTGCTGATTGGACGAGAAATTCTCTCTCCTCCATCTTTCGCGGGATTTCATTTTGAAATTTGCTTGTGGGGCCCTTAACTGGACACGTGGCGCTATTTCATTGGTTCGGGCTGACCTTTTAAAACTTGCCCTTTGACCTTTTTGACCTTTTTTCTCTGAGACACGTGGCGGCTTCTGATTGGTTCTCGGCCCTGCCGGATTTTTCGCACCCTTCACGTCTTTTTGTCCCAGACATCCCAATTGCTTAGTGCTCCTTGTGCTGATTTCGGCCGAACCGGCCGGTTCGCGTCCATTTGTCCCGGATGTCCCAATTGCCTTGATGTTTGACCTCTTTCGCCTGGTTAGGCGGTTCGCGCTTTTTCCGGCCCGCTTGTCCCGAATCGCTGTCGGGGCGATTAGTCGATTTTCTCTCGGTCGAACCGGCATTTCGCGCCCGCCGCGTACTTTCATCCCATTTGTCCCATTTTCTTTTGGACTGCCTGTGCTCATTTCGGCCGAACCGGCCGGTTCGGGCCTTTTTGTCCCAAACGTCCCGAGCAACACTTAGCCAATTTTTCTTCCTCTTTCGGCCGGATCGGCTTTTCGCGCCACCGCGTACTTACAGCCGCCCGATTGTCCCGAATGCAATTTGGGCCACCTAGAGGCTGTTTCGGCCGATCTGCTTCCATTGTCCCACTTGTCCACAATCTTTGCCTTAAGCGGGACTTAGCCAATTTTCACACTCTTTCTGTTTGACCTATTTGCCTTTCTGCAACTTTTTTGCATTTTCTCAGAGCTTGCTCCCTGTTTCTTCGGCCAGGGGAGTTAGAAAAATACCTGAAGGGACCCTAGAAACCTGATTTTGCTCTGAATCAATCAATTTGCTTGGGATTTGAATCTTCTGATGCATGTTATCAAAATTTACCCTAGGGGGGTGAATTTTGGATAACAATTTGGCGACTCAGCGGGATCATCTGCCTACTAGATGGAAAGACCAGTTGCCTGAAGCAATCCATTGGGCATGGAGTCATCAAATATTTTGTTAGAATCCAAACTGACTCAGAATGTGCAAGGGGGAAGATGGAATGTGACCTGATGAAAGCAAAGACATGCTAAACATCTCCATGGACAGCAAGCTGTGCCAAGGCACTTAGGAAAACAAAACTAACCTACAAGAAACAATGTGCACAAGCACTTGGAGGAAAGAAAATCTAATCTAATATCTACAGGTGTAGTGAACCTCCCTCTAGAAGCAACGCTTGAGATAGATTCCATTTACTGGAATCTGCAGTTCTTCACCATCCAATGAGGCCAATTGGAAAGCATTGTTGCTCTTGCACTTTGTGACCATGTATGGGCCACTCCAAATGGCATCAAATTTTGAATGCCTTCCTGGTTTTGCTCTGTCCACATCCCATTTCAGCACTAGATCTCCTACTTGAAAAGATCTGTCTTTGGCCTTCCTATCAAAGGTCTTTTTGATCAAAGCTTGATCCTTTTCCATTGCTTGGGATGCCTGATCTCTGATCTCTTGCAGCTCCATCAACTCTGCATACCTCACCTCCATGGGCTCAAACTCTAGCAACTCCAGCTGTTTCATGAGTTCCAACATTGGCAACTCAAGTGACATGGGCAAGATTGCCTCTCTTCCGTAGACAAGCCTAAATGGAGAGTTACCCGTGGATCTTTTGGGAGTTATCCTATCAGCCCATAAGGCTGATTTCATTTTGGTATGCCAAGCCCTCTGATTCTCATCAAGAGTCCTCCTAATGATCCTCAGCAAGTTTTTGTTTGTAGACTCGGCTCGCCATTACCCTAAGGGTAATTGTTTGATGAAGTGCTTAGGTAAATACCATTCTTGACAGCCCACTCGATCACCCCGGATCCAATGAATTCCAATGCATTATCGAGATATTATTGTGGCGGTACACCAAATCTGGTTGTTATCCCCTCATAAAAGTCTAAGATGCTAGACTCATTCGCCTCTTTGAGTGCTACACGCTTCCGTCCATCTGGTGAAGTAGTTTGTGTGGTCAAAAATCCATTTGTGCCCTTGGCTCGAATGGGATTGATGACTCCAATGAAGTCCAAACCCCACTACATGAATGGCTGATCCACTGTGGTTGGATGCAATGGAAGGGCAGCGAGTCTCTCTTTTCCTGTGAAGAATGCACAATTCTTACACCTCTTGATCCATGCATAGCAATCACTGAAGATTTTAGGCCAATAATAACCAGCCTTCATGATTTTCAGAGCTGTCACTCTTGGTGCAAAATGGCCACCAGCTGGTCCATTATGAAATTCTTTTAATACCCCTTGGATCTGACCTGTGTTAATGCATCTCAGCAGCACTCCATTCACGTCCTTCTTGAACAAAACTCCATCAATGATGGTATATGGAATAGCCTGCAATCTGAAATGTCTCCTCTTTGCTTTGCTCATTTCTGGAGGGCACATGCCCGTCTGTAGGAAATGTATCATATTCTGAGTCCAACAGGGAGTGGACACATCATCATTTTCCTGTTTTTTATCATCTTGTAATAGCAGGACAACGTCTTCTTCATCTTCTGGGTTGTCTGGTTGTTTGGAAGCGAGCTGCTCACACAAACCTTTGCCTCTTACCAGCTTGGTGATCTTGATCTCAATGTCATACTCCATGACACGGGTGATCCAACCTGCCCTTTTCTCATTCAAATCCTTGTTGAGGAGGAAATCCTTAACCCCAACATGTGAGACCAGCAACTGTACCTTGTTGTTTGAGACTAAATGCTTGAATTTCTTCAAGCTTCTGATTACTGCAAGCACATGCTTTTCAATAAAAGAGTACCTCATTTCGCAGTCACCTAGGCTCTGGCTGAAGAAGGCAATCGGCTGCTCATCATTATCTTTGTTCTGCTGTACCAGAATGGCAGAAATAGTGTCATCACCTCCAAATGCATAGAGGATGAAATCCTTGGAAAAGTCTGGGTTGATGAGAGTGGGTGCCTGGGAGATGGCTTCTTTGATTGCTTCAAAACTCTCCTTGCCTTCTGCCGTCCATTTGAAAGCCATGCTTTTTCTTAACATTTTAGTGATGGGCTTGACAAGGGCTGCAAAATTTGGGACAAACCTCCGAACAAAGTTTATCCTTCCCAGGAAACTCTGAAGGGCTTTCTTGTGACTTGGCAATGGTAGAGCTCTTATGGCTTCAACCCTCTCTGGATCAATTGCTAATCCTTCCTTGGAGACAATATGGCCAAGGAGCTTCCCTTCATGTGCAAGAAAGATGCACTTCTTAGGATTCAAAGACACACCGAACTTTCTACACCTCTGAAACACTTGCCTGAGGTGAAAGAGATGGTCTGCAGCATTCTTTGAGAAGACAGTAATATCATCTAAGTATATCAGCACTATCTTGTTGATCAAGCCTTTGAATGCCATATCCATAGCTCATTTGGAATGTTGCTCCAGCGTTCGGCCAGTCAAATGGCATCTTCTTGTAAGCATATGTGCCCCATTTGGTTGTGAAGGGTCTTGAACTGGTCTTCCTCCTTTACCATAATTTGATTGAAGCACGAGTAACCATCAAGTAGTGAAAACCTTTCTGAACCAGCTACGACTTGTAGTATTTGCTCCATGGAAGGGAGTGGATAATGGTCCTTGAGAGAGGCTCTACTCAAATCTCTGAATTCAACACATAGCCTGATCTCTCCACTCTTCTTTCTTACTGGAACTAAGTTGGCAACCCAAGTAGAATGCTTGATTGGGAATATAATTGCTGACTCAATCAGCTTGTCCAATTCTTTCCTCATGAGAGGCTCCATGTGTGGATTGACTGGTCTCTGTTTCTGCCTGATAGGCTTAGTATTTGGGTCCAATTCAATGGTATGCTGAGCTAAGTTGGGATTGAACCCTTTCAAATCTTCATAACTCCAAGCAAACACGTCAGGGAATTCTTGACATAGCTGTATGAACTCATACCTTTCCTGTTCAGTTGTCATCTTTCCAATTTGCAATGGCTTGTTCTCTTCTACCAAGATGGATACCGAATCTTCTCTCTTAACCTGAATGTTTGCTTTCTCCTTTCTAAACTGATCATTGGGGTTAAAAATGGACTCCAAGGTGATAAGTCCCTTGGGCAGCTTGTCAGTTCTCAGCTGTATCACCTGGTCACCATATTGCTGTTCCAACTTCTCTTGATTCTTAGCTGAGAACTCAGCTTCTTCTTGCAAGAAGTGGATGATTTGCTGATCATTCTCAAATACTTGCCAACTGACATCGTTATCCGGCACTGAAGGCCTCACAATCATGTGGATGTTTGGCTGTACCTTGTCTTGTTGAATGTTTTCTATAATGTCAAAGGCTGCCCCTACTGCTGCAAGCCTGTCAGCAGCTTGATTCTCTTTCCTAGGGATGGATTTGATGCCAAAGCCCTCAAAATATTCCATGAGGTCCCACACCCTGTTCTTGTAGCATCTGAGTAGATCATTTTTGGCAGCATGTTGTCCCTTGACCTGATTTACAATCAGCTCACTGTCCCCAAAAACTTGCAAGTTCTTTATCTTTCTCTTGATTGCCCAATGCATCCCTTGCACCAAGGCTTCATATTCAGCAGTGTTATTGGAGCATGCAAATTGAAATCTAAAAGCTGAATAATGCTTTATTCCTTGAGGTGAAACAAGCATGGCTCCACCTCCTGCACCTTGTCTACTCCTTGATCCATCGAAAAACAGCTGCCATACTTCATTGTCATCCTTGTGGTTTGGCTTGGTGATGCTAGGAATAGGTTGACTTTCTTCGTGTATGCAATAGACCCCTAGCTCAGATTCTTCTACTTCTTGATAAGGATCAAAAGCATGTACCTTGTTTGCCCATTCATCAAGAGTCAAATCTGGAATACTTCCAACCTTAGTGTCGGCTTCATCAGTGCCAGGGTGATCTTCTTGATCAAATGCTGAGCAATTGGCATTAATCTGACTTGGAGTATAGGGCTCAATGTGGAAGTTTGCAATAGGTTCTGACCTAATTGTAGCCTTAGTTCCATACCTTGTTCTGAATAACATGTGAGACCAATCAGCGGACAAATATCCCCCAATTTTGGCAGTGAAGTCCCTTGACAAACAGAGGGCAAAGAGTGGTGGAAGGTCTATGACTGATATATCTTGTAAGACAACAACATTTGGACATGCATGTAAGGTAAGACTCAAATTTCTAATCACTCCAACTGTTGCTATTGCTGTCCCATCTAGCTGCACTACTCCCTTAGATGTTAATTCATACTGGAGCCCTAACTGATCAGCTATCTGTTTAGGCATTACTGAGCTACTTGCCCCGGAATCTATCATGCAATTATGCACTAGCTGATTTCCAATGATTAACGAAACATAAAAAGGGGGAGGCTTCAGCATTCTACCTTGTTGTGCTCCATGATTTCCTTCAGGCTGGGCAGCATTTGTGAGTACCTTCTCTTGCATTTGGATCTGCTGATTCGAAGTTGGCCAATCCTTCATGGCAGCTTGCAGCAGATTTCTTTGGCCTGGGATGGATAGGGATTCCCACATAGATATATTGACATTTGTCTTCTTCATCTGATCAATGATACTGAATGGTGATGAAGGATCTCTCTGCTGTCCCTTGGTTTGCACATTTGCTCCTTGTATGTGGGCAGCAACAGCTGGCATTTGAGTCGGCCTAGGGGCTGTTCTTGGCTGCCCTTGTGCATTTGAAACTGGGTTTTGCTTGCCAATCATTTGTGGAGCTGTGGAAGGTTGAGGATTGGCTGGGGCTAATGACTGTTGTTCACCCAAATTTCTCCTTTTTGACCTTGTGTTGGCTGCAACACCTTGAGAAACTGCCTGATTCATGCCACAGAAATCCTCTGCTTGCCAATTTACCAATGTGGTGTCATTTGGGGCTGATTGCTGTTGGAATGTTTCTTGTTGTTGGCTGTTTTCTTGACTACTCTCACCCTCCACACCAGCACTTGTTACCATTAAAGCTTGAGTCAAAGCACCATTGAAGCACATGGATTGATTATGAGGCTCATTACATGGAAAACACCAATCATACTCCTGGGCAGTGTTGTTTTGTGCTGGTACTAATGCCTTAGAGGCAGATATGGCATTTGGATTATAGGGCTGGAATGGTCTATTGGCAGGAGGCCTTGTTTGATTCATATTTGTAGCTGGATTGGGTGGCCTTTGAGGTTGATATGGCTGCCTATTAGGTTGAGCTTGAGGCTGATACGAAGGTCTAAAACCTTGAGCTTGCTGTCTCTTGAGTGTGACCAGCTCATTACCTAAATTTTGCAGTTGCCTCATGACTTCTTGAAGCTCATTTGGGGCACTTGGAGATGAAGTGGAAGCTTCATTTGAACTCTGATTTCTAGGAGTGGGAATAGGAGCTAAGACAGGTGCTTGACTAGTACTTGGGCTCTGTAAACTTGGATATAATGGCATTGGAGGCCTAGGAGCTAGCTTGCCATCTTGAATCAGACAATTTTCAGCTCTAATAGCAATACTATAAGCAGCAGGGATAGTTGTGCCTCCCATAGATTGAATCAACATAGAAATATCAGAATTTAAAGCTTTAAGGTAATACAGAAAAGCACCTTCTGCTATTGGTCTGACTGCTACTAGAATTCTATCCCAAGACCTTTGAAATCTGAAGTTGAAGTCAGTTAGCTGCTCATTGGAAGCTCTCTTGATGGTTGTCAGCTGCTCTAAAAGAGACAAGTTGTCTCCCTTCTCTCCAAATTGATTGTGAAGTGCAATACACAGCTGATTCCAGTTTGTGATAGAGCCAGCTTCAAGGCTCCTAAACCATTGCAATGATTTTCCCTTGAATGAAGACGCCAACAATTTGTGACTATTTGAATTTCATTAATCTCATGGATTGCACAAATGTTAGCAATGTCCTTGACATGATCACCGGGAGTGGTCTGATTTTCTCCAGTGAAGTATGGAATGTTCTTCGATCTTTGCAATCGGGATTGGATTTTGTGCATTGAGAGCAAGTGGGCTGCTGCCTGTGAAGTTGACATAGGGGTTCACTGGTTGCGCCATTCTGATTGGTCTTAAAACCCTTGTATATTGAAAGAAAGGCCGCTCAGGTGGAGGAGTTGAGAGAGTTCTGTTTGGTGGAGATGGGGACCTTTGAATCCTTCTTCCTCTTTGCCTTCTTCTTGGAGATAATTGTAGGTATTCAAACAGTACTTCCTCCTCTCCAACTCTTGACCTTGTGATTCTTCTCATAAGCTTTCAGGCCTGACTGCTGAAACCAGTTGATTCTTCCCCTCGGAGTCGCCAGATATGCAAATAATAGCTCTTTTCAAGCAAGAAAATTGCAGCAGATGCACATCAACTTTGCTGCAATAAAAATGAGACCTCTGGTCCCACCGGGCGTGCCAAAACTGTTAGTGCAAAATTACAGCACCCCTGGACGCTGATCAGATTTCTAGGTTGATCACTCTTGCATCCAGTGTAATTGCACAACATGGAAACCTCTCTCCAAGTGTGGGACTTGGGGCGAGAGAGGAATCTCTAGATTAGAGGTTGGTTCCTCAAACTCCTCTGATTTAGATCTATATTTTGCAAAGCTACAGAGGTCTAGATCCTAATCCTATTCTAACTTGCAAGGAGACAGGGGTAGAAGTGCAAAAATTGAAACTAACTAAAGATGGTGATGCACCAAAAGGAGTGGTGAAACATATTAGTCATGCAAATAGACACAGACCAAGGTTCACAACATAAAAACATACACAGACTGATAATGTATAATTTAGCATCTGAAATCAAGCAAATAATACAAACAGAGGATTGAAACCCATTCACAGAGCTTGCATTATCAATTTAATATCAAAATACGCATTACACCCTCAGAGAGGTAAAGAAAACTATTACAATCCTTGGAGAGGTCTGATACTTCATCAATCCCTTGAAGAAGGTGAAAGAAGAAGTCTGCTATGCCCAAAAATGTTCCTCTCTTTGAAATGAGCCCAAAACTGGCTTTTAAAATGCAAGGGTCGAACCCAGGGAACAGGAGACGTACAAAGGCATGGGAGCCCATTCTTTCTTGACTGCAGGTGTATTAAAATGGCATGGAGGACCTTACAAACCCATACCTGTCATTTTGACCGGATTATAGGAGAATGCGACCCATTCTGCATTAACTCGTCGCTGGCATGTCATTTCCGGCCATGAATACGCATCAGAGCCATTTCTCAATTTTCCTCACTCCAGACTGCTCCAAAACACAAGATTGACCCTAGAATCGTGTAGATAATTTCACCAGCTTTCCGTTGATATAAAGAACGTGCAAATCCGAGCTCTGTATCAAAAGTTATGGCGATCTGAAGATCTAGGGCACAAAACAGGCGAAAGCGTGTTTTGAAATCCTTTCCCGCGCTCTGCCACCTGGACGACACATGGGACGTGCTGATTGGACGAGCAATTCTCTCTCCTCCGTCTTTCACGGGCTTTCATTTTGAAATTCGCTTGTGGGGCCCTTAACTGGACACGTGGCGCTATTTCATTGGTTCGGGCTGACCTTTTAAAACTTGCCCTTTGACCTTTTTGACCTTTTTTTTCTCGAGACACGTGGCGGCTTCTGATTGGTTCTCGGCCCTGCCGGCTTTTTCGCGCCCTTCACGTCTTTTTGTCCCAGACATCCCAATTGCTTAGTGCTCCTTGTGCTGATTTCGGCCGAACCGGCCGGTTCGCGTCCATTTGTCCCGGATGTCCCAATTGCCTTCGGACTGTTTTGACCTCTTTCGCCCGGTTCGGCCGGTTCGCGCCTTTTCGGCCCGCTTGTCCCGAATCAGCAGTTAGTCGATTTTCTCTCGGTCGAACCGGCACTTCGCGCCCGCTGCATACTTTCATCCCATTTGTCCCATTTTCTTTTGGAATTCCTGTGCTCATTTCGGCCGAACCGGCTGGTTCGGGCCTTTTTGTCCCAAACGTCTGAGCAACACTTAGCCAATTTTTCTTCCTCTTTACCGGATCGGCTTTTCGCGCCCGCCGCGTACTTCGGCCGATTGTTCCGAATGTAATTTGGGCCACCTAGAGGCTGTTCGGCCGATCTGCTTCCATTGTCCCACTTGTCCACAATGCTACCTTAAGCGGGACTTAGCCAATTTTCACACTCTTTCCTGTTTCAACCTATTTGCCTTTCTCGCAACTTTTTGCATTTTCTCAGAGCTTGCTCCCTGTTTCTTCGGCCGGGGAGTTAGAAAAATACAAGGGACCCTAGAAACTTGATTTTGCTCTGAATCAATCAATTTGTTTGGGATTTGAATCTTATGATGCATGTTATCAAAATTTACCCTAGGGGGTGAATTTTGGATAACAAGTATGCAATGAAGAAGAGGCTGTTTTGATCAGTCCAGATAAAGTCATGAGCCAAGTGGCAAACGAGAAGAAGACAATGCTTCCCGACTCCTTGCTGGACCCAAGGTATTATGCACTTCCTAAGCACGAGCCTATACCCTCCGAGAGATGAACAAGACCCAAAGGAGACACTTCAGGTTGCAGGCTGTTCCGTATGCCATTGTTGACGGAGTTTTGTTCAAGAAAGATGTGAATGGAGTGCTGCTGAGATGCATTAGCACAGGCTAGATTCAAAGGTTATTAGAAGAGTTTCATGGTGGACTGGCTGGCGGCCATTTTGCACCAAGAGTGACAGCTCTAAAAATCATGAAGGCTGGTTATTATTGGCCTAAAATCTTCAGTGATTGTTATGCGTGGATCAAGAGGTGTAAGAATTGTGCATTCTTCACAGGAAAAGAGAGACTTGCAGCCCTCCCATTGCATCCAATCTCAGTTGACCAGCCATTCATGTAATGGGGTTTGGACTTCATTGGAGTCATTAATCCCAATTCAAGCTAGGGGCACAAATGGATTTTGACAGCCACAGACTACTTCACCAAATGGATGACAAGAGAGCACTCAAAGAGGCAAATGAGTCTAACATCTTAGACTTTTATGAGGGGATAACAACCAGATTTGGTGTACCTACTACAATAATCTCTGATAATGCATTGGCATTCATTGGATCTAAGGTGACTGAGTGGGCTATCAAGAATGGTATTTACCTAAGCACTTCATCAAACTATTACCCTCAAGGTAATGGCCAGGCCGAGTCTACAAACAAGAACTTGTTGAGGATCATTAGGAGGACTCTTGACGAGAATCAAAGGTCTTGGCATACCAAGTTGAAATCAGCCTTATGGGCTGATAGGATCACTCCCAAAAGATCCATAGGTAATTCTCCATTCAGGCTTGTCTATGGAAAGGAAGCAATCTTTCCCATGTCACTGGAGTTGCCAACACTGGAACTCATGAAGTAGCTGGAGTTGCTTGAATTTGAGCCCATGGAGGTGAGGTATGTAGAGTTGATGGAGCTGCAAGAGATCAGAAATCAAGCATCCCAAGTAATGGAAAAGGATCAAGCTTTGATCAAGAAGACCTTTGATAGGAAGGCTAAAGACAGATCTTTTCAAGTTGGAGATCTAGTGTTGAAATGGGATGTGGATAGAGAAAAACCAGGAAGGCATTCAAAATTTGATGCCATTTGGAGTGACCCATACATGGTCAAAAAGTGCAAGAATAAGAATGCTTTCTAATTGGCCTCATTGGAGGGTGAAGAACTGTAGATTCCAGTCAATGGAATCTATCTCAAGCGTTGCTTCTAGAGGGAAGTTCACTACCTCTGTAAATATTAGATTAGATTTTCTTTCCTCCAAGTGCTTGTGCACATTGTTTTGCTGTAGGTTAGTTTTGTTTTCCCTAAGTGCTTTGGCACAGCTTGCTGTCCATGGAGATGTTTAGCAATCCTTGCTTTCATCAGGTAACATTCCATCTTCCTCCTTACACATTCTGAGTCAGTTGGGTTCTGAACAGAATATTTGATGACTCCATGCCCAATGGACTACTTCTGTCTACCGATCTTTTCACCTAGCAGGCAGGTGACCCCTGAAAAGTCACCAAATTGTTATCCAAAGTTCACCCCCAAGGTAAATTTCGATAACATGCATCAGAGTTTTTAGTTCCAAGCAAGTAGGTCGATTCAGGAAAAATTCACGAAATTGGCTAAGTCCTACTCCAAACAGTTTGGGACAGTTGGGACATCCAGTGTGGATCAGCCGAAAAGCCTCCAGTGGCCCGTGAAGCAAAGGGACAGTTGGAACAAATGGACGCGAAGGACGTGAACCATCCGGTTCGGTCGAAACGAGGAACTTCAAAGATGGGGCGGTTAATGGGACAAATGGACGCGTGGGACGCGGATAGCCGAGAAACCCGAGGGCCAATCAGATCATGACACGTGTCACCGGCAGATGAGGGACAAGGAAGCCCATTTCGGGTGGTTTGGGAGTTTTTGTCCCAAACAGTTTGGGACATCCGGGACAGAAAGATGCGAAGGGCGCGAAGAGCCGGCAGACCCGCGGACCAACCAAATCATGACACGTGTCACAAGGAGAAAAGTCCAAAAGGTCAGAGGGTGAGGTTTCAAGCACTGACCCGAGCCAATAAAAAGAGGACACGTGTCCAATGAAGTAGGGAAGGAGAGAGAATCACGTGACCAATCAATGCATGCCACGTGTCATCCAGGTGGCAGAGCGCGGGAAGAAATTTAAAAATCCATTTTCGCCTGTTTTGTGCCCTAGATCTTCGACCTCCATATCTTTTGATCCAGCTTGGATTCGCACGTTATTTATATCAACGGAAATCTTATGAAGTTCTCTACGTGATTCTCGGGGTTAATCTTGAATTTTGGTGCGATCTAGAGAGAGGAAATTGAGAAATGGCTCGACGCGTGTTCATGGCCGTAGTGACATTTCAAATACTGTTTTAATGCGAGAATGGGTCGCATTCTCCCGTATCCGGTCAAAATGATAGGGTATGGGTTTGTAAGGTCCCCATGCCATTTTAATGCATCTGCATCCAAGGAGGGATGGGTTCCCATGTTTCAGTCGTTTTCTATCCCTGGCCGGACCCATGCAATGTAAAAAGCTAGATTTGGCTCATTTCTAAGGAAGAACATTTCTTTGGATAACAAGCTTCTTCTTTCACCTGACAAGTGATTTTTGCAAGTATCAGACCTCTTCTAAAATTGTAACATGTTTTCTACCTTTTTGATGTTGTAATACAAGGGTTTTGACAGTGGAAATGACAATACAGGCTCTGTGATCAGTTTTCAGTCCTTTGTTTGTGTTGCTTGTTTCATTTCAGACCTCTGATTACATCTTATTAGCTTGTGCATGATGTTTTTATGTTGTATTTTATGATCTGTGTCTATTTTCGAGAACAAGAAGTGTTCACCACTCCTCCTTTGGTGTATCACTGTTAGTTTAGTTTCATTTTTGCACTTTCTATCTCTGTCTCCTTGGATTTTAGAGTAGGATTAGGTTTCAAACCTCTGTAGTTTTACAAAATATAGATCTAAATCAGAGGAGTTTGAGGAACCAACCTCTAATCTGGATATTCCTCTCTCAGTTTCACAAGTCCCCACACTTGGAGAGAGGTTTCCATGTTGTGCAATCACACTGGATGCTAGAGTGATCAACCTAGAAGCTCGATCTCGCATCCAGGGGTCTTTGTGAGTCTGCAACAACACTCACCGACAATCAAGCTTGAAAATCATCTAATGTCTTCAAGATTCTATCATGTGTAGTCAATATATCTCTAGCTTGCATCCACAATGAAACAACACCCCATCGAAACAATTAATTAAAAAACAATCAAGTATACTTTAAAGATCACAACTTCTTATCAAAACATTAGAATTTCTAGCGACTCTACTTAAATCATTGGTGACCCTGTAAAATTTCCAATGACACATAAATCGTTAGCGGTTTCAAAGTGATTCCAAATTTATAGAAAAAAATAAAAACAACAAAAATATAAATAACACCACCTACCTCGGTAGATGGGGGCCTTCGTCATCTCTGTACACCTCCAACAACCTCCAACCTACCAACAAATCAAAAACTCAAAAATTAGGGTTTGTTTGGTCTCTTCGGTTCTCAAATTGTAATTATACCAAATAAACCTCCAAATTTCTTTCTATATCAAAAATATTCCCACACACCAAATCAATGGTGATTTGGCTACTCTCCGGTGATTTTTTCAAATTTCCAAAGACTTATGGTGATTAATGACATTTTCCTCCCCTTTATCCAAAACATCATTTATTGGCCTTTGAGCCTCACCAAATCATCAATTTTTCATCATTCCTTGTCAAAATTACATGTTTATGAGTTTGCTTCTTTCTGTTGGGCCCCAACACCCTTTAAAAATATAAATAATTCAATTTATATAGAGCCTATCCTTATCAAATCCATCTCAAATTTTGAAACCAACCTTTTGGGAACCTTTTTCCTATCTGCCACCATCAAGTCATACATCTACATGATGAGAACCCATTGGTTCCCCTATCACTTGACTTCATTGTCGTGTAAGCCCACCTTTGTGGCAACATCCTTTATCTTGAACTTGTGTTTCACAATACATCATGGATACTATACACTTTCGGGATCCTTTTCCCACAGCTTCTTCCTATGAGTCATACATCTATAGGTTGAGAACCCATTAGTTCCCCTATCACTTGACTCTCTAGTTACACAAGTCCACCTTTGTGGCAATTTGGTTGCATACCCAGTCTTGGGGTGTCTTAAATAGAAACACGGCAAAATACAAGCGTATCTCATCCAACAACCTATTTAAAATGGTGATCATCACACTTTTTTGCGATGACCACCATTTTGAGGGGGGGCACCTATTCAACAAAAATCTGACCATTTCACTCGTTTTTGTCTGGTAGTTTTCCCATCAAAAACCACTTGACAAAAAGGGAAAAATTTAGACACATGTTTTTATGCCCTACATTATCTATCCATACTCCTCACATTCACACTCAAAATATTAAATTATCTTATTATTCCTAAAATCATGTCCTCACCCTCGTAAAATCTTACTTTACCCCTTAGTAAAATCTATTTACTCACCTAAACCACCCTAACCACCTATAACTCATCCTAGCCCATTTTAACCCTAACCATCTAACCTCTTAACATCTTCAACCTCTTCCTAACCATTTGCACTTGCCACCATACCAAATTTAACCCTTTTGGAAGTGGTTGAAACCACTTTAGAGTGGGTTTACATAATTTTTTTGGTTCACCATCAATTCCCAACCAATTTCCAATGATTATTTAAGCAACATCAAACTCCTTGAAATGGTAATTGAGAAATTTGTAACGAATCTCTAATCCTTAGACATTTACAATGAAGATCTCACTCATTGGCGACACCAAATGACACCATTACACACATATTGACATCTTCATCCTTGTCACGTCCTTGAAATCTCCATAGCCTCTATAAGAATATTACGACATCATTTTCAAGAATTCATCATCAAAGGTAAGTTATTATATTTCGTTTCCATATTCAACTTATCAATACATCACATTAAAACCCATATCAAGTCACAAATAACTTGTTTCATATCTAATTTGCATCCTATCAAAGAATCAATATTTTTCAAGGTAATCACTAGCGGTTCATATAAAGCATTGGTGACCCTACATAATCACAAAAATCCCTATCATTTTAATCATATTTATCACATTTGCAATCAACAAATCAATATGTACTTATCTAACCTATCTATTTCCAAGGTATTTCTCTTTGTAGATGACTATACTAGATTAGGCACATCCAATTACAAGCATATATGACCTTCCTATTGTCCAAAACCCTTTATCTGGGAATAGTTCACCATCGCACATGAAATTATCCTTTGTGTCATCTCTTTGACACCAAACATTTAATATGTTGAAGATCAACTTAAAATCATACATGAAGAAAAATACGTTGTTGATCAAACCTAGTTCGATTACTTATTAGATTTTAATCTTGTTTTAGCTCTCATTGTAGACACCAAAATTAGGTATCATCACTCTCGATTTCCCACGTGCACATCTTTAAACATGGTCTTATCCATACCCAATTTAATTCATTTCTTTAAATTCCCATCTATTAGCCTAAAACTTTTAATTTGTAATTAATCTTCATTAATTACCTTAATTAATATTCATTAGCTAATTACCTCTACTTGTATTTCTTTGATACTTTTAACCCTAACCACCTAAATCCACATCCCTATGCTTTTTCTAGATTTTATCTAACCCATCTTTATCTCCTACCTACTCATGACACTTCCTTAAATAACCCTCTTCACACCTACTTGCTTTAAAACACTTATCCCAATCCTTAAAAGTCCCATATCTCGAATAAATCAATCATTCACCACTCTAAGGAAAGGTTATGCACAATCAACAAGTGACTCAAACGGGTCCCCATCACCCTATAAAATTACATTCACCCCCTCTTCCCGAGGCATGCATGCAGATATTTGAGTTTTCTTGCGACTTGCAAACCTTTTCTCATGCCTGAGCATCCTTGCAATAGTTATAGACCTCTTGGATCTCCTTTTAACTTGTTTTGCATCACTCGTGAACATCCTTCATGAGATTACCATCATTTTGTGTTGTTTTATTCAGTTATTATCATTTTCTTGTTTGCATCTAACATTTTGTAGGACCAGATCATCTCCATAGACCTTGTTTTAGCTTTCCTTTTTCATCCCTTGTACTTGCAGGTTTCTTTTTTATTCCATCCACTCTCGGCTTAACTCAATCCAGCTCAAGTCATCATCAACCCTGTTAGGTGTTTGTCGATCTGATATCAATATGCCTTTGTGCCTCTATTTTCTAGATCCTCATATCCCATTTACTTTGTTTCAGTGTTCACCTAGTTGTTAGATCCCCCTGTTGTCACTTTGTTTCTCAAATTCATCCTGTCACCCTAGTCCTCACAACTGACCTCTGTTTCTCGGTATCCATTACTTAGATCCTTATTTCCTCACACCCTTCTATTTCTATCAACCTTAAAATTTATCGTAGGTGTCTGCTAGTCAATATAGAGCCCAACATTCTCAAGTCTACACTCGGAATTTCCAAATCTACATTTTACAGCTTGTTGTTCCATTCATCTCGCCTCGATCATCATCTACTTTGGACCTCTACAGCCTTTGGTCATCAATCGACCCTACCCAGTAACTATATTTTATTTAGATCAGATTTGTATGTGCCTTACATTTCTACATTTTCATTTTATGTGTGCCTCATATTCTACATATTATCATATTTTTTATCATTTTTTTTATCATATCTTATCAAACACGAGGGTTGACATCTACCAAGGAAGTTAACGCTTCTTGGATCTCGACTTTGTCGACAACACCCCATCTACCATCTAATCCATTTTCCTCTAAGTTTCCTTTTATGTGGGTCAAGAGTTGTAGCAAATGAGGGTCCATTGTATACTTTGCACCCGTAACCATCACATGACATCTTAAGGTACCTTAAACCCTCACATTTTGGAGTTATTTAATTTTCTTTAGTACTAATTCATTAACTTGAAAAGGAACAAAAATTAGATCAACATTCTTAGCACATCTACTCGGGACAACCTTTCAAGGTGAGTCTCTTGCATTTTCTTTCATTTTTCTATTTTCCACTAACATTGTGGTAGAATTTTTTTTTGCTTTTGCTTGTTCCCGTGGCTTCAGGGACTTTCTTGGATCGCTCTTCACCATATTTAAATATAAAATAAAAAGGAAAAAAGTTCTACATGTATTCTTTATTTTCCCTTATTTTTTCCTTTTTGCATTGTATTTTCCCTCTCTTGTGTGTTTGTTATCATCAAACTTTCACATTTAGATTTGTCTTAAAAGAAACCTTTTGCATCCTTGCTTGATAACATAGCTTAAGTAGGGGTTAATTAGTTGCATCTCACATTCTATCACACACAACCAAATTCACACATCAATCTACACATCTAGACATCTTCCTATCAAAGCGGACTGATTAGGCTTTCTTCACCCAACAGAATCCATCGTAGTGTTCTAGCCACGTTAGAAATCCTACACAGACTCGGGCCTCACGTACCTTTGGTTATATCAAGGACTCCCCATCCATAACTATCCAAAACCAACTGTATAATTTTGTTTCCTAGGTACCATCATTATCCATTTTTGCCTTTCTTGCTCATATCTTCTAATTAATCATGTTAATAAAAATGTTACTTGCTTGATTTATTTGTTAATAAAATTCATAAACAAATATTTTCCCATTTCATGCCTATTAATACCTCTTCTCGATAATGCAACACTATAATATATCCAATGATATTTCCTCCTCCAATGATCTTGATATTCCACATTGGATCTCTCAACCTTGTAAAGATCATGTCATTCAAATAGATCCCCCTTTCAAAACCGATTCTCCTATCTCCCCTCCGTCTATTTCCCCTCAACCGACCACACCTCCAACCCTTGATCCTTTAGAAACTCTCGGGCCTCCTTCTATCCCCATGTATGACTTCATATTTTGTAGATCTCCCACAATCTCTCAATCCTACCCATCCATTCAATCAGTGAATCCTATTCCACCCCCACCACCTCATATCAACACTATCCCTACTTCATCTGATATTATCACTAGAATGCCTATCTAACCATCTCAATATCCTAACAATCAATAATTGAATAAAACATATCTCGACAACAGTCTATTCAATCTCAACAATTACATCACATTCCTATCTCTCAACAACAATCATTATCACAACCTATCCCATCTCATCACATTCCTATTTTCTAGCATCAAGCAATCTCCCAACCAAATCAATCTCCACCACTTAATTATATTCCCTTTTATCAAACATTCCCTTCAATTTCAACATATCCCCAAGCTCCTTTACATCCTTATCCATCCACTTCTCATGTTGATTCACCACAACTATCTACCTCTTACACAATTCCTTCACACGAAACTTTTAAATAATCTTCTAATTATACCCCCTTGGGGGAATCTTACAGTTCAATATTCGATAAGTTAATGAGAGCTCACCTCCTCATACTTCTTCCCATCCAACCTATTGGTAACTTACACCCCAAACCTGCTTGGTATCATGAGGGTCATTATTGTAAATATCACCAAGTCATAGGTCACAACATCGAAAAGTTTTGTTCTTTTAAAGATCATGTTCAACAGTTTATAAATCAGATGGATCTTCAGATAGACAATCCTACCTCATCTCATAGCCAACCCCTTGACATCTTCAGACAACCCTTTCCTAATCCACCATTGACAAATAAATTTCTACCTTCCACATCTTACACATCCAATCCTTATGCAATCAATACTATACATCAAACACCTCCATCCTTACATATATCATCATTTATTCATACCTTAGACATTGTTCCTACAACTTCTACCACACCTATCACATTAACATGTATCACTTGTCCTACACCTACATTTATTCCTACCTTTACCACATCCACATCGACTACATCTATCATAATCCAACCTATCATGCCTTACCCCTTATGCATATCGACACACATACATCTACATCACTTATATCCCTAAACATCCCAATTGTACATGTTGGGATTAGCACACTTGTTGTACATGATAATATATTAGATCTAAGCATACATGTCAATAAAATTGGATATTCTACCAGAAGAAATATACAAAACAAGAGATATAAATCAACACCATATTTAACATGGTTCACCCAGTGTGGGTTACGTCCACTAAGAAACAAACCAATCTATTATCCAAAGCTTTGACAAGATATACAATTGAAGATTTACAATCTTCCACACCTCTCAGATGTACAATAATTTCTTTCTCACAATATTTTTCTTCATCTCCAAGAATTCTCTCCTCACTCAATTATTCTCACAATAATCAAGTTCTTCTTAATTCTTGTTAATTCTTACTTTTAAACCCTATCTTTTATGATTACATAGGCATTTATAAACTTAGGGAAATTAGTCATGCAATTACAATCAATAGATATACTTTAGTGCTAAAAATAGATCTAATTCCCGAGAGTTAATTAAAACATCCACGCAAAGGTAACCAATGTTGCTTCACCCTAATCGATGCTGGTTCTTCCTTGCTTAACCGATGCTGTCGGTCCTAGGTGACCGATGTCGCCCCCTAACCGATGCGCTATTGTATTTTCCAGCAAGTTTCACATTACATGTTAATCTGAAGTAATTGAGCTCCACAACTCAATAATCTCCCACTTGGAGATTAATTACTGCACCATACATGTACATCATCATTCTTGGATCCTTCCTTAGCTTTGTTTCTTCCTCTTCAAGTCTCAAACTCAAAGACCAACAGTAGGGATGTAGCTCCAAATTCTCCTTTGCTAACAAATTTTTTAGCATATCTGTAGGGTTCTCACTCGTATGAATCTTTTCCAGATTCAACTTTACATCCTCCAATACCACAATTGAATGTGTTTTGTTCTCAAATGAAACACCGAGTTATTTTCTAAATGAATTGCACTCAATCTCACTAAAAATTTACAATCATCCTACTCATTTCCCAACTCATTCATGAACCCACTCATCCATATCATCTCCTTGTTAGCCTCTCAGTAGCTACAACATACTTTGCCTCTGTAGTAGACAAAGCCACAAACTTCATCAATCTTGAAATCCAGCTTAACGCTTCGCCCACCTACCGTGAAAATATATCCAAAGGTAGTGCTCCTTCTACCATCCATATCTCCGCACATATCTGAATCAAGATAGCCACATAATGAAATATCCAAACCTCCATAACATAACCGCATGCTAGATGTCCCTTTCAAATATCCGAGTATCCTTTGGATTGTTTTCCAATGCTCTTTACTTGGATTGGTCATATATCTACTCACAACTCCCACTTCCTGTGTAATGTCTGGTTTGGTACAAACCATAGCATACATGAGACTCCCAACTGCTGAAGCATATGGAACTTGTGTCATGTATTTGACCTCTTCATGTGATGATGGACACTTATTTTTACTCAATTTTAAGTGTTCATCCATAGGTGTACTAATAGGTTTTGCATTTTGCATCTTGAACCTTTCTAACACCCTGTAGATATAATCCTCCTGAGACAAATACAATTTCTTGTTTTTCCTATCTCTGTGTATTTGCATGCCAAGGATTCTTTTTGCAGCTCTTAAATCCTTCATAGAAAATGTGTGAGTTAACTTTCCCTTAAGCTCACCAATGTCTTGCATACTAGATCCTACAATAAGCATATCATCCACATACAAGATCAAAATAATATTACTCCTATTTTCAAGATTCTTGAAATAAACACAATGATCATATTCACATCTCAAGTAATCTGTTGTTTGCAGACTCACAAAGACCCCCTGGATGCAGATCAGGCTTCTAGGTTGATGTTCAGGCATCTAGTGTGATTGCACAACATGGAATCCTTTCTCCAAGTGTGGGACTTGTAAATATGAGAAATGATTCTCTAGAGAAGGCTAGTTCCTATTCCTCTGTTCAGATGCACACAAAAATGCAGAGGGTTTACTAAAACCTAATCTAACTTGTCAAGGAGACAGGGTGAGAAAATGCATAGAATAAAACCTAAACTACAGAGGTGATGCACCAAGGAATGTTAGACACTGCGTTTTGCAAATCTAACACGACCACATAGATGCAATACAAACACTATGCACAGTAACAAACCGCAATAAGAGATCAAAATAACAACAATGAATACATGAGAGGGTTGAGAATCAATCAAACACACACACACACACACACACACACACACACATATATATTGCTCAAGAGTCGATACAAAGATATCATTGCAAAGGTGGCCAAGAGGCAAAAACTGGCATTACAATCCATATGGGAGGTTTGAAAAGCTCCACAAATTCTCTTGCAAGCAGGGAAGAAGGGAGGATGCAAAACAAGAATGTCCGACCTCTAAAAAGGGCTCCTCTTTACAATATATATGAAGAAATGAGGGGGAAGAGAGAGGAAATCCAGAATCTGCCCCAACCACTTCTTGGTAGCATTTAAATCATCTCATTATGATCCAAGCGGTGAATCCTGGCAAAACGGGGTCATTTGCTACAGAGCGCTGCGAGCTGTCTGCTGCATTAAAGTTGGTAGTTGAAGCATTACACGCGTCAGAGACGTTTTCTTAATTTTCTCCCTCCAAACTGCACCAAAATTCAAGATTGACCCTAGAATCATGTAGAGAATTTCAACAGCTTTCCGTTGATATAAAGAACATGCAAATCCGAGCTCTGGATCGAAAGATATGATGATCTGAAGATTTAGGGCACAAAACAGGTGAAAATAGATTTTTAAATTTCTTTTCTGCGCTCTGCCATCTGGACGACACGTGGCAGGCTCTGGTTCGCTGAGTAATTCCCTCTCTCCACCTTTTCGTGGGCTTTTCTTGTGGGCCCCTTAAACTTGGACACGTGGCGCTATCTTATTGGTTTGGATCAGTGCTCGAAAACTCGCCCCTTTGACTTTTTGGACCTTTTTCCTTGACGACACGTGTCATGCTGTGATTCATCCACGGGCCTACCGGATTTTCACGTCCACCACGTCTTTTTGTCCCGGATGTCCCACTTTTCCTTGTGCTGAAGTTTCTTGTTTGGCCAACCGCCTGCTTCAAGGCCCATTTGTTCCTAATGTCCCAGTTAAGCATGGGGGGCAAATTCTCTGCTCCGCCTTTGATCCGGGTGATCCACGCCTTTACGGCCCAAATGTCCTAAATTTTTGGTGTAAAAGTTCTCCTTTTCGCCGATCTAGGCGGGTCACGTACTCACACCTGAATGTCCCGAATGTTAGTCGATTTTCTTCTCTTTCTGACCAACTGGCTTTCCGTGTCCCACGCGTCCTTCTCGTCCGACTGTCACGAGCTACAATTCCACGCTTTGGCTGAACCGCCGGTTCGCGTCCTCTTCGCGCACTCTTGTCCCACTTGTCCCTTTGCTATTTGGGCCACTGTAGGCTTTTCGGCCGATCCGCGCCTTGCGTCCCCAAATGTCCCGACTGCTCTAGAACAAGGACTTAGCCGATTTTCATAATTTTTATGGCCCAAGCTTATTTTCTCAGTAACTCTCTCGCATTTTCTCGAGCTTGTTCTTTTCGACTGACAGGAAGTTAGAAAATTTCTGAAGGGACCCTAGAACATGATTTTTGCCTGGATTAATCAATTTTCACGGGACTTGAGAATCTCGATGTATGTTATCAATTCAACCTTGGGGGGGTGAAATTGGATAACAGTAACCATGTTCATGCATAAAACTATCAAACCTATTGTAACATAGCCTTGGAGCTTGTTTGAGCCCATATAGGCTCTTTTCCAAACTACACACTAATTTTTCTTACCCTTGACTTTATACCCAAGCGGATCTTTGCATATAAATATCTTCATCCAAATCACCATGAAGGAAATTCATGTTCACATCTAGTTTCTCTAAATGAAAATCTTCTACTACAAATAAACTCAATAGAGTATGAATAGAAGTCATTTTAACAAAAAGAGAAAATATTTTACCAAAGCCAATACACTGCTTCAGTAAATCCCTTTACTACAAGTATTTCCTTGTACCTTTTATGTCCACCCTCTTCTTCCTTGATCATGTAAACCCACTTGTTTTGCAATGTCCTCTTACCTACTTGTAGCTTAACCAAATCCCAAATCTAGTTATGTTCCAAGGAGTCCATCTCCTCATCCATGTTATGCACCCACCGGACGTGGGTCTTATCCTCGCATAGCTTCTTCAAAGCTTTCTGGTTCACCATTATCAGTCAATAATAAATAAAATAGAGAAGGTGTAAATCTTTCTGGAGGTTTATTTACCCTTTGTGACCTTCTCACAGAATTTGGGGTACCAAAGGCTCAATCTAGACCTCCTAGACATTTATATCCAAATTTTTTAGTGACCAATGTCGATCATATGTAATCGACATCGGTTTTGCTAACCGATGTCAGTTTGGATCTTCTATAACTGATATTGGTTCATTGATCGATGTCGGTCATGGGTAAACTAACACCGATTACCGTGTAACCTGTCGGTATTACATTTGAATATGAGAGTTCATATTCATATATAAACTTCTCAACTAGTTCATCCTTGGGTACCAAAATTTGATCCATGTACATTCTCTTTTCATTCCATTCAACATCATGACTCCCGATAATTTTAGAATTCTCTAAATTCCAAAATGGAATCAAATCACCGATCCATAACCAATGAAAGTGCATCTCTTAGATTTTACATCCATCTTTTCCCTATTTTCCTTATCAACATGCACAAAAGCTTCAACCAAAATTTTTGACAAAAGAGAGATCTACCTCTTTTCCAGTCCAATATTCCTCTCGTATTCCTCCATCTAGTGAACTTGAACGCCCATGGTTAATAAAATAAATTGTTGTATCAACTGCTTCTACCCAAAATTGCAAGGGCAATCCATAATGTATCCTCATACTTCTAGCACATTCCATGATTGTCCTGTTCATTATTTCTACAACACCATTCTCCTATGGTGTTCTTGGAACCATTCTTTCTCTATGTATCCCATTCATTGAACAATAATCATTGAAAGCCTTGCTACAGTATTCACCACCATTATCAGATGTAAGGCACTTTAACTTTGAATTTGATTCATTCTCAACAAGGAATTTCCATCTTTTAAAAGTCTCAAAAACATCATATTTATGTTTAATACAATAAACCCATACCTTTCTTGTAGCATCATCAATGAAAGTAACATAATACTAGGATCCTCCATGAGAAGCTACCTGAGTTGGTCCCCACACATCTGAGTGTACAAGCTCCAACTTCTTCTCCTTCTTAGTTTCCCCAAATTTTAGAAATATCACTCTTTTTGCTTTCCAAATACACAATGCTCATAGAAATCAAGATCTAAATCTTTCAAATCTGATAACTTACCCTTAGCCTTTAAGATATGCATTCCTTTTTGACTCATATGACCCAACCGGTTATGCCACATGCATGCATCTGAATCTGAAGTAGATAATGCAAAAATGAATCAAGAATACGTAAATGAATATAACATTCCTACCTTCTTACCTCTTGCCACAACAAGAGCACCCTTGGTGACTTTCCAAGATTCTCCTGTAAAAGTAATCATGCAACCAGATTCACCTAGTTTCCCTACAAAAATAAGATTCCTCTTGAGGCTTGGCACGTGCCTCAGATCTTTCAATACCCATGTATTTCCATTTTGTAATTTTAGATGAGCTTCCCCTTTATCGGTAATATTGCAAGGTTCATCATCACCCAAATGAACATGTCCAAAATTTCCCTGGACATAATTTCTGAAATAACCCTTATTAGGGGTTGCATAAAAAGAATCTCCTGAATCTAAAACCCATGATTCAATTCTATTGTCTAAATAAAGAATAAGAGAATCTTGTATTACCTCTACTGCAACAAGATTTTCTTCTTTACCTTTGTCTAGTTGTTGGTTCTCTGTTTCCTTTGACCAAAAATATTTTTTTGCATGTCCTTTCTTTCCATATTTCCAACAAGTAATTCCCTTACTACGGATTTAGATATGTTATTCCTTGAATTTGATTTCCCATCACTTTGTACTCTTGAATCTTTCCTTTTGTACCATTCCTTCGTCTACATTCAAAGCATTCCCGGATGATGATTCCTCTATACTCTTCCTATGAATTTCTTCATTCAAGATTATACTAACCACGTCATCAAAATTTAAAATATTATTAGCAGATGTTGTGTTACTAACATCCATTACCAATTTATCCCAACTATCGTGCAAAGAGCATAAGAATAAAAGTGATTTTACTTCATCATCAAATGGTATAGAAACTGATTTTAAATGATTTACAATAGATCGAAATCATTCAAATGACTAGATGTAGATCCACCTTCATACATCTTAGAACTAAATAGTTTCTTCATCAAATAAACTTTATTTGAAGCACTAGGTTATTCATATAAATTAGCAAGAGATTTCATTAACTCTACTATAGAAGTCGCTCCTGTAATATTGAAAGCCACAGATGGTGTCAAGCTCAATCTTATAGATCCCAAAGTATTTCTATCAAAAATATTTCATTCTTCATTAGTCATATTTGTAAGTATAGACTTCTCATCCAATAGTAAATACAAATCTCTTTTATACAAATAATCCTCAATTTGCATTTTCCATAATTGATAATTTCAATCGTCAAACTTCTCTACCTTGTATTTTTTTTTCTTCTTCCATTGTTGTAGCTCCCACTCAATCAAAAAACCCTCTGTGATTAAATTTTTCAACACACAAAACCCTCAAACAAAGCTCTGATACCATTTTTTGGGGTTATCAAACCGGTTGTACAGATAATATATCATATCTAAGCATACATGCAAATAAAAATAGATATTCTACTATAAAAATATACAAAACAAGAGATATAAATCAACACCAAATTTAACATGGTTCACCCAGTGTGGGCTACGTCCACCAAGAAACAAGCCAATCTATTAACCAAAGCTTTGACAAGATATACAATTGAATATTTACAATCTTCCACACCTCTCAGATGTACAATACTTTCTTTCTCACAAGTTTTTGCTTCATCTCTAAGAATTCTCTCCATTACTCAATTATTCTCACAATAATCAAGTTCTTCTTAATTCTTATTAATTCTTACTTCTAAACCCTATATTTTATGCTTATATAGGCATTTATAAACTTAGGGCACTTATCCATGCAATTACAATCAATAGATATACTTTAATGCTAAAAATAGATCTAATTCCCGAGAGTTAATTAAAACATCCACGCAAAGGTAACCGATGTTGATTCACCCTAGCTAATGTTGGTTCCTCCTTTCCTGACCGATGTTGGTCCTGGGTGACCGATCTTTGGTTCCCCTAACTGATGTCTATTACTGCATTTTCTAGCAAGTTTCACATTACATGCTAATCTGAAGTAATTGAGCTCCACAACTCAACAGTACCTATCCCTCCATCAATCCCATTTACTCCTATATCGACCACATCAACAAATTCACTTACATTCACCTTGAAATATTCATCACATATACCAATATATTTGTCCATGATCACATCTCCTATTTTACCCCAATATTCTACACTTAATCCTTCAACATCCGCCATTTCCACATCTATACCCACTACCATACTAATCAAATCTTCTCGATCTACAAACATATCAATGATCCTTGAAACGTTAATGAAGAAATCATCCTCACCTAATAAAAACACAAAGGGTGTTTGTGTTTCCTCTACCAAACCAACTATGTCCACATTAACCAATCCAAAACCTACACAATCCACATCTCGCATAGACCTCATCAATCACATCATACAAACACCTCTTTCTCTATCCACATCTACACCCACCATTGATCCTACACCTACATCTACTTCACCACTTGTCATATCTACTTCATCGATTTGATCATACCTACTACTTCATCTATATCTATTCCACCCTTACCTATTATACCATCCATAGAATCAATCCCAGTTCCTCTTTCTTCACTTTTACCTCGCACTAATCACATAAACTATCGTGACTACGAGCTTCATCTTCTTCTCCTACATCTTTCACATCATTTTAAGAGTTTGTGAAAGCACTCCAACTCACCTTGACTTCAAATAATCCTCATGTTTCATCCTCACAATCAGACACTCCCACATCTTCTTTAGACATTATCAAACAATAATTACTTTCTCTATTAATATCCACCCCTGCACCACAATCTTTGAATCCTTCGGTCGATATTATTTGCATCCCCGCCAAGGGTAAATCCTCTCAATCAAAATCTAAGACTCTTGGTAAACATCCCCAAAGGTATCTTATGCATCCTCGTAAGAAGTTAGGTCTTCCCTCTTCTCAGAAATCCAATGTTACAACATCCATCCTAGGAGCACCCCCATCTATTTTAGGGTCAGGCCCTTCATCTAAGACATCTCCCAACAATCAATCCAAATCCAAACAATCTAATCCTCCTTAAAAACTTGATTCACCTTCTAAGACATCTCATTTACCCATTCAATCTATATCCACTCCTTCCCCTAAATCCAAGTCAAAATATCCTATCAAAACCCGTAAGAGATATAATTCAATTGGGTCCTACCCAAATACCCTTAAACATTTAATTCAAATATCTTCTATCATGCTTCCTCTTATTAAGTATTTTGATCCTCATAGTAAAAAACCATCATGGTTTGATCCAAATCGCATTTGCACTTATCATCGTACCCCAGGTCATGACACTGAACATTGTAAGGCCCTTCAAACCATCATCCATGATCTTATTGAGGATGATGAATCTCTCATCCAAGAGGATCTGTCGTCTTCGTTCACCACAACCAATCCAATTACTATTTCTACATCTTCATCCATCGAGTTTCCTCAAAAGGGTCCTCCCTTATTCATCGATACTATTTTCCTTGCCAATCATCCCTATGATCCCAAACCATCCATCTAATCCAAATCAAAAAGTTTCATTGAAATTCCTCCAATAACCCCATCCAATCTCCTTTGACATCCACTAGCTCATTTACATCCTAATTGACCAACATAGTCTCTTTCATTGGGGGAACATCTTCCCCTTGTTATTGATCCTTTCACATCCTCTTCATCGTCAACACATCTTATCCACATCAATTCATCCCCTATCCATAAAATATATCCCTTGACACTGGGGAATTCATTCTAGGATCGTTCCACTTGTGGATTAATCTTGAAATTTGTATTGTTTACCTCATCCGATCTTATTTACTTTATCTCGTCTACCACCATTTTCTCATTCTAAGTCTTTTTCATCCTAAGTCCACCTTTGTAGCCATATTTATGCCTCTTTTAGGGCACCATATTTTCATCAAATTCCACCTTTGTGGCCATATTTTTGCCCTTCTCATAACACCTTTTTTCATAAGTCCATTTTTGTGGCCATTTCTCATCTTACTTAGGATGCATACTTTTCTTGCTTCCTTACTCTTGAAAGGTAGCATGTTGGTGCTCAATTGTAATCTCACCCTTTTCGTTTAAAAATTTTTCAGTCCACCTGGCTTGATGTAATTTATGTCTTCCTGTGTGGATGTGCGTAAATTTTTTCCTTCACTAAGGTGTCGTTGTCATTATTTTCCTTGGGTCGTGGATCACGCTGAAGTCTTGGTATTATTTACAGTTTTCTATCCGTGGTGAAACTTTTGTAGTTGGGAGTGTTCCACGATCATGTCTCCTTTGTGTGGCTTTGTTTTGAAAAGGGAGTAAACTTTTAGAAGTAAGCCGCTACCCCACCAATTCCTAGGTAAAGCCAAATGTTGAGCCAACATCAAAAGTGGATGTGCAACTTTCTTGGACCCTAGACACGTGGAGATCCTACAATCGATCGTTTGGGGACTCCGCCCTAGATTTTACCTTTGAAGTTGTGTTGAAAAGACACGTGGAGGTTTTCACTGGCTCTTCCCATGCTTAGACTTTTCAAAGGCTGGTGCAACTCTCTCAGGTTCTAACCACATGAAGAGAATGCACTTGTTTGGGGACATGCCCCTAGATTTTACCTTTGAAGTTGTGCCAAGAGACATGTGGAGGCTTCCGCTGGCCTTTTTATACTTAGCTGATTCGGGCCTTGAGTGAACAAATCAAAATCAAAATGGAACATTTCAGATGACCTACTAAAATTGAAGACCAGATCTCTTAGTAAAACGCAGATGAAATACATCGAAAAGACTCACGTTTCATACACTTGGCCGTACGGGATGATGTTCATGAATATCACGGGATAGAGTATAGGATCATGTTATGTACCTTGGGATATAATATTATAATGTATATGGGTTGATGGAGATGCCGACATGTGGCACACATCCCCTTAGTTATATGTATGGGTTCACATGGGATATAATGTTATGATGTATATGTATTGATGGAGATGCCGACATGTGGCACACATCCCCTTATCTTATTATATCATTCATTTATGATTTATTATGCTTAGGAGGTCGGCCTCAGTATTGGCCATAGGTTAGAATGGTATATATAGGGGTTAGAAGGTTGTAGTTAAGGATCATATTGAGTATTGGAGTGTTATTGTATGGTTTGGAGGTTACCCCCTCGAAGTGGTATTGGAGGTTGCCCCCTCAAAGTGGCAAAGCTATTATATGAGCATATTGTCAACATTTATCTATAATTTGGTGTTCTTTCATGTTATTATGTTGTATATGTTCTAATTTATACAAGTAATATCCTTACAAGTGGTATCAGAGCAGCGATTTCGGCCAAAATTAGGGCAAAAACCCTAATTTTTTGTTTCACGTATATCTTGAAGAGGGTATCGATTTTTTTCCCAATTTTTGCATCATAATTTGGAAACACTCTAAGTCAGAATATCTAAAAAATTCAGCTCCATTGGATCTATTTTGTGGATGTTATTGGTGTTTTAGGTGTTTTCATAAATTCACTTTTCTGGAAGCAAATTGTGGTATTTTAAAAAAAAATTATATTTTCGGAAAGTTCTTGAAATTTCAGTTAGGGTTTTTTCTTTATGTTTTTATCCATCTACCAAAATATTTTCAGAATTCCAAAAACCCTAGTTTTGTGGATCAAGGGGATGGTAGCTTTTTTTAGAGATGGCAGGATTGATGCTAGAGAATGGTGGAACAAATTCAGGGATAAATTCTCTAAACCATCAGATATTTGGTTATTCAAGTTGTGGATTAGTGGCCCTACACAGATTTTCTTTTCTAAGTTAGAAAAGGAAAAGTCTAATTGGTCTTTGCAGGAACTGGAACAAGTTTTCATGGACAGATGGGCAACAAAAGAAGAAGAAGAAGATGTTGATGATGAAGCTGCTACACAGGATAGGATTTCATATGGTGGTTGGATGATCGAGCTTGGTGACAAGTGTGCAATAATTTAAAGCACACTCATTATATGGCTTCTTCTTATGTTTCGGGGATGAAACATGTCAAAGAGGGAGGCAATGCTATGTACCTTGGGATATAATATTATAATGTATATGGGTTGATGGAGATGCTGACATGTGGCACACATCCCCTTAGTTATATGTATGGGTTCACATGGGATATAATGTTATGATGTATATGTATTGATGGAGATGCCAACATGTGGCACACATCCCCTTATCTTATTATATCATTCATTTATGATTTATTATGCTTAGGAGGTCGGCCTCAGTATTGGCCATAGGTTAGAATGGTATATATAGGGGTTAAGGTCAGAGTTAAGGATCATTGAGTAGAGTTATTGTATGGTTTGGATTACCCTCGATGGTGATTGTATGGAAAAGCTATTATATGAGCATAGTGTTCTTTCATGTTATTCTATTTTATATGTTCTGATTTATACAAGTAATTGTTGTTCACCCCTCGGATGGTTATGTTCGTGATGGAATCCTTTCTCTAAAGTGTGGGACTTGTAAAGATGAGAAAAGATTCTCCAGTTCTGAAGGTCGGTTCCTATTCCTCTCTTTTAGGTCTCGATGCACACAAAAATGCAGAGGGTTTGCTAAAACCTAATCTAACTTGCCAAGGAGACAGGGTAAGAAAATGCATAGAATAAAACCTAAACTACAAAGGTGATGCACCGAGGAATGTTAGACACTCGTTTTGCAAATTTAACACGTACTACATATAGATGCAATACAAACACCATGCACAGTAACCAAACTGCAATAAGAGATCAAATGACAACAAATGAATACATGAGAGGGTTGAGAGTCAATCACAACATATATATTATTGCTCAAGAGTCGATACAAGATATCATAAAGGGGCAAGAGGCAAAAAGACTGGCATTACAACCCATATGGGAGGTTTGAAAGCTCCACAAATTCTCTGGCAAGCGAGGGAATAAGGGAGGATGCAAAACAAAAATGTCCGACCCCTTAAAGGAGCTCTTCTTTACAATATATATCAAGAAATGAGAGAGGGAAGAGAGAGGAAATCCAGAATCTACCCCAACCACTTCTTGGTAGCATTTAAAATCATCTCATTATGACAGTGGCGGATCCTAGCAAAACGGCGGGCTGTCTAACAGGAGCGGCGAGCTGTCTGCTGCATTAAAGTTGGTTGTTGAAGCATTACTTCTATCTATCACCACGCGTCAGAGACGTTTTCTTAATTTTCTCCCTCCAAACTACACCAAAATGCAGATTGATCCTAATCATGTAGAGAATTTCAACAGCTTTCCGTTGATATAAAGAACGTGCAAATCCGAGCTCTGGATCGAAAGATACGAAGGTCTGAAGATTTAGGGCACAAAATAGGCAAGAACAGGTTTTAAAATCTTTTCCCGCGCTCTGCCATCTGGACGACACGTGGCAGGCCCTGATTCGCTGAGTAATTCTCTCTCTCCACCTTTCCGGGCTTTCCTTTGAAATTTCCTTGTGGGCCCTTAAACTTGGACACGTGGCACTGTTTCATTGGTTCGGGCTTTTCCTTCAAAAATCACCCCTTTGACCTTTGGACCTTTCTCCTTGTGACACGTGTCATGATCTCGCCGTGGTCCATGGTCCACGGCCTGCTGGCTCTTTCGTGTCCACCGCGCCTTTTTGCCTAGGATGTCCTAAAGGTGCTTCATGGGATGAATCCTCCGATCCACCCGAAATGGGCTTCCTCGTCCCTTTTTGTCACGGTGACACGTGGCGTGATCTCGATTGGCTTTCGCTTCTTCGCCATTCATCGCCCCCGCGCGCCCCTTTGTCCCAAATGTCCTTGTGCTGAAGTTTCTGTTTTGGCAATCCGGCCGGTTCACATCCTTCACGTCCATTTGTCCCAAATGTCCTGCAAAGGTCTTTGCCTGGGACAAATTCTTCCGCTTTTCCCGATTCGCCTGTTCACGCCCTTCACTTCCACTTTGTCCCACTTGCTCCTCGTAAGAAAGGACTTGGACATTTTCTTTCTTTCGGCCCGATTCGGGGCATTTCGCGTCCATTTGTCCCGATGTCCCTTTTCTATTTGGGCCACCTCGGAGGCTTTTCGCCATCCACACCTTCCGCGTATAATTGTTCCAACTGCCCCAAAGGTGGCCTTGAGCAGACTTAGCCAATTTTACGATTTTCTCCCCGATCAATCTACTTGCTTGAACTAAAAATCTATGCATGTTATCAAATTAACTCGGGGTGAAATTTGATAACAATTTGGTGACTTTTCGGGGTCACCTCGCCTGCTAGGTAGAAGATCGTTGGCCTTTTAGCGATCCATCGGGCATGGAGTCATAAGCAATAACTCTGAAATGAGCTCGATGCAATGCAACTCCTCTACGAGCACGCCGAATCAGTAAAAACTCAATCTAGGAGCGACAAAACCTGCGCCAAAGCACTTAGGGAAACTGAAACCTAACTACAACAAGACAATGTGCATACGCACTTAGAGGAATTGAAATCTAGGCTAATATTTACAAGGGTGAACCTTTTATTTTCAGTAGCAATGTTTGAGATAGATTCCATTTACTAGAATCTGTAGTTCTTCACCATCTAATGAGGCCAATTGGAAAGCATTGCTGCTCTTGCACTTCGTGACCATGTATGGGCCACTCCAAATGGCATCAAATTTTGAATGCCTTCCCGGTTTTTCTCTGTCCACATCCCATTTCAACACTAGATCTCCAACTTGAAAAGATCTATCTTTGGCCTTCCTATCAAAGGTCTTCTTGATCAAAGCTTGATCCTTTTCCATTGCTTGGGATGCCTGATTTCTGATCTCTTACAGCTCCATCAACTCTACATACCTCACCTCCATGGGCTCAAATTCAAGTAACTCCAGCTGCTTCATGAGTTCCAATGTTGGCAACTCAAGTGACATGGGCAAGATTGCCTCTCTTCCATAGACAAGCCTGAATGGAGAGTTACCTGTGGATCTTTTGGGAGTGATCCTATCAGCCCATAAGGCTGATTTCAGCTTGGTATGCCAAGACCTCTGATTCTCATCAAGAGTTCTCCTAATGATCCTCAACAAGTTCTTGTTTGTAGACTCGCCTGGCCATTACCCTGAGGGTAATAGTTCAATGAAGTGCTTAGGTAAATACCATTCTTGACAGCCCTCTACTACCTTAGATCCAATGAATGCCAATGCATTATCGTAGATTATTGTAACAGTACACCAAATCTGGTTGTTATTCCCTCATAAAAGTCTAAGATGCTAGACTCATTTGCCTCTTTGAGTGCTACTGCTTCGCATTCCATTTGGTGAAGTAGTTCAGGGCTCATCAAAATCCATTTATGCCCTTGGCTTGAATTGGGATTAATGACTCCAATGAAGTCCAAACCCCATTGCATGAATGGCTGGTCAACCGAGATTGATGCAATGGAAGGGCAGCAAACTTCTCTTTTCCTGTGAAGAATGCACAATTCTTACACCTCTTGATCCATGCATAGCAATCGCTGAAGATTTTAGGCCAATAATAACCAGCCTTCATAATTTTTAGAGCTGTCACTCTTGGCACAAAATGGCCACCAGCTGGTCCACCATGAAACTCTTCCAATACCCTTTGAATCTGACCTATGCTAATGCATCTCAGCAGCACTCCATTTACATCTTTCTTGAACAAAACTCCATCAACAATGGCATACGGGACAGCCTGTAATCTGAAGTGTCTCCTTTGGGTCTTGTTCATCTCTGGGGGGCACTGGCCTGTACCTAGGAAGTGCATAATACCTTGGGTCCAGCAAGGAATGGGGGAAGCATTGTCTTCTTCATGATTGCCGCTTGGCTCATGGCTGTCCTGGACTGTCAAAACAGCCTCTTCTTCGTTTGCATACTTCCTTTTGCTTCCTAAAACCAGCTGCTCACACACAATCCTTTCCTCTACCAGCTTGGTGATCTTGATCTCAATGTCATACTCCATGACACGGGTGATCCAACCTGCCCTTTTCTCATTCAAATCCTTGTTGAGGAGGAAGTCCTTAACTCCAGCATGTGAGACCAGCAACTAGACCTTGTTGTTTGAGACTAAATGCTTGAATTTCTTCAAGCTTCGATTACATCGCAAGTACATGCTTTTCAATAAAAGAGTACCTCACCTCGCAGTCATCTAGGCTCGCTAAAAAGGCAATCGGCTGCTCATCATTATCTTTGTTCTCATGTACTGCAATGGCGTAAATAGTGTCATCACCTCCAAATGCATAGAGGATGAAATCCTTGGAGAAGTCTGGGTTGATGAGAGTTGGTGCTTGAGAGATAGCTTCTTTGATTGCTTCAAAACTCTCCTTGCCTTCTGCTGTCCACTTAAAAGCCATGCTCTTCTTTAACATTTTGGTGATGGGCTTGACAAGGGCTGCAAAATCTGGGATAAACCTACGGACAAAATTGATCCTTCCCAAGAAACTTTGAAGAGCCTTCTTGTGACTTGGCAATGGCAGTGCTCTTATGGCTTCAACCCTCTCTGGATCAATTGCCAGTCCCTCTTTCGAGACAACATGGCCAAGGAGCTTTCCTTCATGTGCAAGAAAGATGCACTTCTTGGGGTTCAAAGATACTCCAAACTTTCTACACCTCTGAAACACTTGCTTGAGGTGAAAGAGATGGTCTCGCTGCATTCTTTGAGAAGACAAAGTGATATCATCTAGATATATCAAGACTATCTTGTTGATCAAGCCTTTGAATGCCATGTCCATTGCCCTTTGAAAGGTAGCACCAAAGTGTTGGACAGCCCAAATGGCATCTTCAGAAGCATATGTGCCCCATTTAGTTGTGAAGGTGTCTTGAATTGGTCTTCTTCTTTCACCATCACCCGATTATACCCCGAGTAGCCATCTAGGAGAGAGAATCTCTTCAACCGGATACTACTTGCAATATTTGTTCCATCAAGGAAGCGGGTAATGATCTTTGAGAGATGCTCTATTGAGGTCTCGAAGTCCACACACAACCTGATTTCTCCACTTTTCTTCTCCGACCGAACCAAGTTAGCAACCCAGCTTGAGTGCTTGATCGGGAATATAATGCTTGCCTCTATTAGCTTATTTAGCTCTTTCTTCATTAGAGGCTCAATGTGAGGGTTAACAGGTCTCTGCTTCTACCTGATGGGCTTAGCATCTGGATCCAATTCTATGGTATGTTGTGCCAAATTCAGATTGAATCCTCTCAAGTCTTCATAGCTCCAAGCGAAGACATCTGGAAATTCTTGACAAAGCTGTATGAAATCTGATTTCTCCTGCTCAGTGGCCACTTTACCAATTTGAAGTGTTTTGCCTTCCCCAACCGGAATTGGCTCTGAATCTTCCCTCTTGACCTATATGTTAGCCTTTTCTTTACGGAACTGGTCGTTAGGGTCGAAGATAGACTCCAACGTTACTAAACCCTTGGGAAGCTTGTTTGTCCGCAACTGCACTACTTGATCCCCATACTGCTGCTCTAGTCTGTCCTGATTCCTAGCTGAGAATTCAGCTTCTTCTTGTAAAAAATTGACGATCTGTTGATCGTTTTCAAACACCTGCCAGTTGGTGTTATTATCTGAATCGCTGGCCTCACAATCACATGGATATGTGGTCAGTGTTTTTTCCTTTTGATGTCACAACCACATCAAACGTTGCTCCAACTCACGCGAGCCTATCCGCGGCTTCATTTTTCTTCCCGGGTATGGACACAATGTCAAAGCTTCAAATCCTCAATGAGGTCCCATACCCTATTCTTGTAGCTCCTCAAAGAAGTCGCTCTTCAGTAGCATGTTGTCCTCTAACTTGGTTGATGATTAGCTCGCTATCCCCGAACACCGCAAGTTATTTATCCCTTTTTTCCTAGCCCAATGAAGTCCATGAATCAAGGCCTCATATTCACCGTGTGTGTTGTTTGAACAAGAAAACTAGAAACAAAAAGTCAATAATATTTGATGCCTTGAGGTGAAACAAGCATGGCTCCACCTCCCGCACCTTGCCTACTCCTTGATCCATCAAAAACAAATGCCATACCTCATTGTCATCATTATGGCTTGGCTTGGTGATGCTAGGAACATGTTGATTTTCTTCGTGTATACAATAGACTCCCACTTCGATTCTTCTACTTCGATAGGGATCAAAAGCATGTATCTTGTTTTCCCATTCATCAAGAGTTAGGTCCGGGATACTTCCAACCTTGGTGTCACCTCATCAAGCATAGGGTGATCTTCTTGATCAAATGCTGAGCAATTGGCATTAATCTGACTTGGAGTGTAAGGCTCAATATGGAAGTTTGTAATAGGTTCAGACCTAATTGTAGCCTTAGTTCCATACCTTGTTCTAAACAAAGATGTGAGACCAATCAACAGACAAATACCCCCAATCTTGGTCGTGAAGTCCCTTGACAAGCAAAGGGCAAAGAGTGGTGGAAGGTCTATGATTGATATATCTTGTAAGACAACAACATTCGACATGCATGCAAGGTAAGACTCAAGTTTTTAATCACTCCAACTTTGCTATTGCTGTCCCATCCAATTGCACTACCCTTTAGATATTACTTCATATTGAGACCCAAATGATCAGCTATTTTCTTGGGCATCACTGAGCTACTTGCCCCGAATCAATCATGCAATTGTGTACTAGTTTATCCCCAATGATTAATGAAACATAGAAAGGAGGGGGCTTCAACATTTTACCTTGTTGCCCTCCATGGCTTCCTTCAGCCTGGGCAGCATTTGTAAGCACTTTGTCTTGCATCTGAACCTGCTGATTCAAGTTGTCCAATCCTTCATGGCAGCTTGCAGCAGATCTCTTTGTCCTGGGATGGATAGGGATTCCCACATTGATATATTGACGTTAGTCTTCTTCATCTGTTCAATGATACTGAACGGGATGAAGTATCCTTTTGTTGTCCCTTGGTTTGTACACTTACTCCTCAGTACGTGGGCAGCAACAACTGCATTTGAGTTGCCTAGGGCTGTTCTCTTGCTGCCCTTGTGTATTTGAAATCGGACTCGCTTGCCAATCATTTGTGGAGCCATGGAAGGTGGTGGATTAGCTGGGGCTAATGGTTGTTCTTCACCCAAATTTCTCCTCTTTGACCTTGTGTTGGCTGCGACACCTTAAGAAACTCGCTTGATTCATGCCACGTAAATCTTCGCTTCAGCTCACCAACGTGGTGTCATTTGGGGCTGATTGCTGTTGGAATGTTTCTTGTTGTTGATTGCTTCCTCGACTACCCTCACCCTCCACACCAGTTGTCACCACCATCAAGCTTGATTAGAGCACCATCAAACACATGGATTGGTTATGAGGCTCGCTGCATGGAAAGCACCAATCATATTCCCGAGCAATGTTGTTCTGTGTTGGCACTAATGCCTTAGAGGTAGATATAGCATTTGGATTATAGGGCTGGAATGGTCTATTAGAGGGAGGCCTTGTTTGATTCACATTTGCAACTAGATTAGGTGGTCTTTGTGGTTGGTATGGCTGCCTATTAGGCCGAGCTTGAGGTTGATAGGAAAGGTCTCAAACCTTGGGCTTGTTGCCTCTTAATAGTAACCAGCTCATTTCCCAAATTTTGTAACTCGCTTTCATGACCTCTTGGAGTTCATTTGAAGCACTTGGAGATGAAGTGGAAGCTTCATTTGAACTCGATTTCTAGGAGTGGGAATAGAGCCAAAGTGGGTGCTTGACTAGTGCTTGGATTTTCTAAGTTTGGATACAAGGGCATGGGAGGCCTAGGAGCCAGTTTACCAGCTTGAATAAGACAATTTTCGGCTCTAATGGCAATGCTATAAGCCATAGGGATTGTTGTGCCTCCCATGGACTGAATTAACATAGAAATATCAGAATTCAAAGCTTTAAGGTAATATAGAAAAGCACCTTCCTCCGTCATGCCCCTCGACCGCCACCGGAATCCTATCCCAAGACCTTTGAAATCTGAAGTTGAAGTCAGTCAGCTGCTCGTTGGGGGCTCTCTTGATAGTTGTCAGCTGCTCCAAAAGAGACAAGTTGTCTCCCTTCTCTCCAAATTACTCGTGAAGTGCAATACACAGCTGATTCCAGTTTGTGATAGAACCAGCTCCAAGGCTCCTAAACCATCAGTAATGCTTTACCCTCAAGGAAGATGCCAAGAATTGACAGCACTTGCATTTCATTGATTTCATGGATTGCACAAAGGTTAGCAATATCTTTAACATGATCACCTGAGTAGTCTGATTTTCTCCTGAAGTAGGGAATGTTCTTCAAGGCTGCAATAGAACTGGATGCTGTGCATTGAGAGCAAGTGGGCTGCTTTGCCTCGTGAAGTTGACGTAGGGATTGTTCTCGAGCCATTCTAATCGGTCTTAAAACCTCTATACCGAATGAAAGGCCTGCTGTGGAGGAGTTGAGAGAGTTCTGCTTTGGTGGAGATGGAGACCTTTGAATCCTTCTTCCTCTTTGCCTTCTTCTTGGAGATAACTGTAGGTATTCAAACAACACTTCTTCTTCTCCACTCTTGACCTTGTGGTGATTCTTCTCATGAGTTTTCAGGCCTGCACTGCTGAAACCAGTTGATTCTTCCCTGGAGTCACCAGATATGCAAATAATAGCTCTTATAAGCAAGAAAACTACAGCAGATGCATATCAACTTTGCTGCAATAAAAATGAGACCTCTAATGTCCCACCGCATGCCAAAACTGTTGTTGCAGACTCACAGCACCCCTGGATGCAAATCAGGCTTCTAGGTTGATGTTCAGGCATCCAGTGTGATTGCACAACATGGAATCCTTTCTCCAAGTGTGGGACTTGTAAAGATGAGAAAAGATTCTCCAGAGAAGGCTGGTTCCTATTCCTCTGTTCAGATGCACACAAAAATGCAGAGGGTTTGCTAAAACCTAATCTAACTTGCCAAGGAGACAGGGTAAGAAAATGCATAGAATAAAACCTAAACTACAAAGGTGATGCACCGAGGAATGTTAGACACTCATTTTGCAAATTTAACACAGACCACATAGATGCAATACAAACACCATGCACAGGTAACCAAACTACAATAAGAGATCAAAATGACAGAATGAATACATGAGAGGGTTGAGAGTCAATCACAACATATATATTATTTCTCAAGAGTCGATACAAGATATCAGCAAAGGCCAAGAGGCAAAAAGACTGGCATTACAACCCATATGGGAGGTTTGAAAGCTCCACAAATTCTCTGGCAAGCGAGGGAATAAGGGAGGATGCAAAACAAAAATGTCCGACCCCTTAAAGGAGCTCTTCTTTACAATATATATCAAGAAATGAGAGAGGGAAGAGAGAGGAAATCCAGAATCTGCCCCAACCACTTCTTGGTAGCATTTAAAATCATCTCATTATGACAAAAGCAAGTGATCCTAGCAAAACAACGGCGGTCTGTCTAACAGAGCGGCGAGTCGTCTCTACCGCATTAAAGTTGGTTGTTGAAGCATTACTTCGCCTATCACCACGCGTCAGAGACGTTTCTTAATTTTCTCCCTCCAAACTACACCAAAATGTGAGATTGATCCTAGAATCATGTAGAGAATTTCAACAGCTTTCCGTTGATATAAAGAACGTGTAAATCCGAGCTCTGGATCGAAAGATACGAAGGTCTGAAGATTTAGGGCACAAAACAGGCAAGAACAGGTTTTAAAATCTTTTCCCGTGCTCTGCCATCTGGACGACACATGGCAGGCCCTGATTCGCTGAGTAATTCTCTCTCTCCACCTTTCTGCGGGCTTTCCTTTGAAATTTCCTTGTGGGCCCTTAAACTTGGACACGTGGCACTGTTTCATTGGTTCGGGCTTTTCCTTCAAAAATCGCCCCTTTGACCTTTGGACCTTTCTCCTTGTGACACGTGTCATGATCTGGTTGGTCCGCGGGTCTGCCGGCTCTTTCGCGTCCACCGTGTCTTTTTGCCCTAGATGTCCCAGTGCTTCATGGGACAGAATCCTCCGATCCGCTTCCTCGCCCCTTTTCGGGCTGACCGGTGATGGGCTTCCTCGTCCCTTTTCTCGCTCGTGACACGTGGCATGATCTCGATTGCTTTGGCTTGGCTTCTTCGGCTATCCACGTCCCCGCGCATCCCTTTGTCCCAAATGTCCTCAAAGGTTCATGCTTTCGGGACAAATTCTTCCGGTTCACCCGATTCGGCCGCTTGCTTCGCGTCCTTCGCGTCCATTTGTCCCACTTGCTCCCGGTAAAGGACTTGGACAAATTTTCTTTCTTTCGGCTGATTCGGGCATTTCGCGTCTATTTGTCCTAGATGTCCCTTTTCTGTTTGGGCCACCTGGAGGATTTTCGGCCGATCCGCGCCTTCCGCATATAATTTTCCAACTGTCCCAAAGGTGGCCTTGAGCAGACTTAGCCAATTTTACGATTTTCTCCCTGAATCAATCTACTTGCTTGGAACTAAAAACTCGATGCATGTTATCAAATTAACTCGGGGTGAAATTTGGATATGGAGGGAAAAGAGCAAAGGGACAAGCTGGTTTTAGACCCAAACACTCAACCATTGATCATTGTGTCACACTCATACATCTAGTGGAAAATGGGTGGGATCGAAAGAAGGATGCTTACTATTGTTTTGTGGACTTCAAAAAATCTTTTGACACGGTTCCAAGGAATAAAATGTGGAACAAAATGGAGGAGTTAGGGGTTCCAGCACATTATAGGGTTGTTGTTCATAGACTATATGAGTAAGTGAAAGCTAAAATCAAAATGCATGCAGGGTTTGGGAGTGATATAGGGGTTAAGCAAGGCTTCCCTCTCTCTCCAACCTTATTTGGACTGTACATAGAAAAATTGGAAGAGTGGATAAACAAATTTGGAGGTAATGGAGTGCCCCTAGCTAAGTATGTGGTGAAACTCATGTTATATGTAGATGATCTAATTTTAATGGTAGAAACAATCCAAGACCTGAGGATCCACCTTCGCTCTTTAGATATTTTCTACAAAGAGGTAGGAATGCAGGTAAACATTGGAAAAACCAAAATTGTGATTTTTTTGAAAAGAAGACAAGCCAACAGCCCGAATTTCAGTTTGAAGGTGAGCCTTTGGAGATAGTGTCAGAATATAAATATCTAGGCCTTGATTTTCATAGCAAGCTCAAGAGGGACATATGCAAGATGAAACGAATACAAGGTGGATGGAAATCCCTCTTTGCACTCCAAAACAGGTGCAAAACATTGAATTATGGGATTGGAAGACCACTAAGGTTCTATTTGGGTTGCTTTTCATTCCAGTGTTGTTGTATGGCTGCAAGGTATGGGCTAGTGGAATGACAAATATAAATTGGAGACAACTAGAGAGAATCCAAAAATTCTTATAACACACCAGTTCAGAATCAAGGCTACAATTCCCTATAAAATCATCTTGGCTAAAACAGGTTCTTTCCCCCTGGAGGCAACTAACATGACCGGGCTCATAGGTTACCTGAAAAAATTTGGAAACATGCAAGCAGGCATATGGCCTAAGACTGTAATGGATGAAGAGTTACAGGGAAGAGAGAACATGTGTACAGTAGTAGTGTAGGGGAAATTGAGACAGAGAAGAACACTTTATTCTCCAATGTCCAAAGTTCAATGGTAATCAATCCAAATACGAATAAATCCTAGCCAGTGGGTCCATGGTGGAACTATTCGAGGAAAATTTAATAAAGAGCTTGGGGGAAATGTTGTCACTGATCAATTGGCAGAGGAGTAGCCTCCTAAAAGAGGTTAGAAAGCCACGTGTTGAGCTGTTGTTGCAGACTCACAAAGCACCCCGGATGCGATCGTGCTTCTAGGTTGATGTTCAAGCATCCAAGTGTGATTGCACAACATGGAATCCTTTCTCCAAGTGTGGGACTTGTAAAGATGAGAAAGGATTCTCCGAGAGAAGGCTGGTTCCTATTCCTCTGTTCATATGCACACAAAAATGCAGAGGGTTTACTAAAACCTAATCTAACTTGTCAAGGAGACAGGTGAGAAAATGCATAGAATAAAACCTAAACTACAGAGGGTGATGCACCAAGGAATGTTAGACACTGCTTTGAAAATCTAACACAGGACCACATAGATGCAATACAAACACTATGCACAGTAACCAAACTGCAATAAGAGATCAAAATAACAACAATGAATACATGAGAGGGTTGAGAATCAATAACAAACATATATATATATATATATTGCTCAAGAGTCGATACAAGATATTATAAAGGGCCAAGAGGCAAAAATGGCATTACAATCCATATGGGAGGTTTGAAAAGCTCCACAAATTCTCTCGCAAGCGAGGGAAGAAGGGAGGATGCAAAACAAGAATGTCTCGACCTATTTAAAGGAGCTCTTCTTTACAATATATATCAAGAAATGAGAGAGGAAGAGAGAGGAAAGTCAAATCTACCACAACCACTTCTAGATACATTTAAAATCATCTCATTATGGTAGAAGCAGCGGCTCCTGGCAAAATGGTGAGCTGTCTAACAGGAGCGGCGAGTCTGTCTATTGCATTAAAGTTGGTTGTTGAAGCATTACTTCTATCTATCACCACGTGTCGAGACGCGTTTTATTAATTTTCTCCTAAACAACACCAAAATGCAAGATTGATCCTTAATCATGTAGAGAATTTCAACAACTTTCCGCTGATATCAAGAACGTGTAAATCAAGCTCTGGATCGAAAGATATAAAGGTCTGAAGATTTAGGGCACAAAATAGGCAAGAACAAGTTTTAAAATCTTTTCCCGCGCTCTGCCATCTGGACGACACGTGGCAGGCTCTGATTCGCTGAGCAATTCCCTCTCTCCACCTTTTCGCGGGCTTTTCTTGTGGGCCCCTTAAACTTGGACACATGGCACTATTTCATTGGTTCGGATCGGTGCTCGAAAACTCGCCCCTTTGAATTTTTGGACTTTTCCTCGGCGACAGTGTCATGCCGTGATTCGTCCCACGGCTCGCCGGATTTTCACGTCCACCGCGCTTTTTTGTCCCAAATGTCCCAAACTGCTGCAGGGACAAATTCTTGCATGTTCACCCGAAATGGACTTCCACGTCCCTTTTCTACTGGTGACACGTGGCGTGATCTTATTGGCTTTCATCTCATTTGGCTATCCGTGTCCTGCGTGTCCCTTAGTCCCACCTGTCCTTGTGCTAAAGTTTCATGTTTCGGCCGAACCGGCCGGTTCGTGTGTTTCGCGTCCTTGCGGCCCAAATGTCCCAGCTGCTTAGTACGAAAGTTCTCCATTTCGGCCGATCCGGGCGGTTCGCGTCCTCAAGGCCCAAATGTCCCAAGCAGTTTAACCGTTTTTCTTCTCCTTCGGCCGAACCGGCTTTCCGCGTCCCTCGCGTCCCGACGGCCTGATTGTTTCTGTGCTAAAATTTTCCTTTTCGGCCGAACCGGCCGGTTCGCGCCCTCCGCGTACATTTGTTCCACTTGTCCCAGTGCTTCGCGGGCCGCCTGGAGGCGTTTCGGCCGAACCGCGCCTTGGTGTCCCGAATGTCCCAAACTGTCCCTAGGACAAGGACTTAGCCGATTTTCACAATTTTTTCCTGAATCAATCTACTTGCTTGGAACTGAAAACTCTAATGCATGTTATCAAATTAACTCGGGGAATTTTAGATAACAATTGGTGACTTTTCGGGGTCACCTGCCTGCTAGGTAGAAGATCAGTGGCCTTCTAGCGATCCATTGGGCATGGAGTCATAAGCAATAACCTGAAACCAACCTGATATCTTTGAAAACCCCTCCCGAGCCACTTGAAACCCATTGAACCCGGAGTTGACCTCACCAAAAAGCCATCAAATGAATGTGCGAGAGAAAACTAGCAACACCAAAAACTATGCACAAAATCGAAAAGCATACATGCCCCAAATGGAACATGCAGAGTGTGCACAAGCACTTCTTCTACTGAAAAGCAAGCCTACCTACTCTACTCTAACTGGAAGTAAAGGTGATCTAAACGAACCTACTGCAGAATGGTTGTGCAAAATAGCTTCCTTTCTTCAAAATTGACAGCCATGCAAATGATTTGGAGCTGAGTATGGCTGATTGGATGAGTGGAAAATCAACAAGAAGCTGGTCTTCTACCCAAATTAGCAAGGTGTCAACTAAAAAAAAATCCAATACCTCTTTTAGTTGCTCTGCATTTGGATTGGAGAGGTATGATAGCTGATCCTTGGAACTTTGCAGGCTCGTCCTCATGCTTAGAAGCAAGCATGACTGGTTGTGGCTTCTCCTTTGGCATGTAATGAAGCCGAATACTTGATTGGGCAAGGTCCGATCCGCTTGATATGCCCATAGCTCGATTTTTAACTCCAAGAATGGAGTTCTCTTGTAGACCTTCTTGAATGGATGGTGTGGAAGCAATGGTGAAATTCTTCTGTCCTCCTTTCTCTTCCTCCAATGAAGAACATGAAAGATTAAAACTTCCAATCTTAGTTCCAACGAGCTACTATAAGATGCAGGGTGCTACAAATGAAAGCTCTCCTCCATGACAGAGGCTCTGGTGTTTGGAATGTGGATGATGAAAGAGAGAATGGTGAAAACTCAACCGGTTCTTCTCCATCAAAATAGTCCTCCAAATCTGACGTATAAACTACCTCATGGTTGTCCTGCCCAAATGCTCAACTTCCTCCATGGTGTCTTCTTGATCTCAGAATTTGACCACCATGGTTTCTTTCATCCTCCAACATTGATTTTGAGAGATCAAACTCTTCTTCAAAGACTATAACTTGAGAGAGATGAAGTAGAAAGAAGAACTCAAGGTTCTTCTCAGCTAGCCTCGCTTTGTGCTCAAAGCCCTTGGATCTGCAATTTTCTCCTCCACAACTAGAACGTGCTCCTCTTCTTTTGGATCTAGAGCAGCTTCTCCTTCCTCCAATGTTTGAAGACAATCTTGCTCTTGATTGAACTCTTCCTCTAGCATGAAGTTTGTCAATTCAAACTCTTCGATCTACTGCTCTAGAGGACAAGTTGGGACTGCAAGATCTTCTTCTTCTCTTCTACTGCAACAAAATCAGTCCTGACCACCATTTTTTCAACCTCAGCCTCTTCTGTAGGCTTAACCATCAAGGGGATCTTTGTTATCCCAAATTTGGCAGCCCAAACCTTCAAGTTGTCTGTCATTTCTTTTCTGTTGGGATCCTCTTCTTGCTGTCCTTCATGGCCTATTTTTGCAATTTCTTCTTCCCCACATGGAATTGGGAATGCAAGAGGAGAGGTGGGTTGAAACTTGGTTGATTTGGCAATTTTTTGTGGTGGTGGAGGTAGAAACTCTTGTTTCTTTGGAGGAGGGGGTGTTTCTTTTAGCTCTTGTGGAGGGGATGACTGTTTGGAAGGGAAAAGGGTAGAAGAATTGAGATGAGGTGGAAGGATGAGAGGTGGAGAAATGGATTCAACACTTGGGACAGCAGATGGAGAGTTTAAAACTTGACACTGCTGAAATGATATAGATTGAGAAGGAGGAAAAGAAAGAGTATGAGATTGTGTGCTTACCCATTGACAAGGTTGCTGAATACTCCTCTCATACACCTCTATTCCTTCAATCCACCTTGTAAGCAATGGCAGTGTTGCAATCATGAAGTCAAGCTTCTCTTGAGGGCTGTAATGCCTTGGAAAAGGTCCCACCCATGGACAGGGTGCTCCACAACCGATTCCAAATGCTTTCATTTGTGCTTGAGCCCTGGACTGCACCATGTTTACCTCCATCTTTTGGATTTTCTCCAACAGACCAGCATCTTGCATCTGATGGTCTTCATTATATGCATACTCTTGCTCTTGATGGACTTCATAGCCAAACTGACTTTGGCACTGCTGTTCATATGAGTATGCATGCTGATCTTGAACTTGACCAAAATGCTGATTTGGAGGATTTGTAAAACATGTTGGAGGTGTGATATACTGTTGCTTTGTTGTAAATGTGAGTTCCATGATGGAAATGAAGTCATGATTGCACAACTTCATGGAATGGAAAAGAATGAAAGAGATGGAAAGAAAGATGGATGGAAATGGATGGAAACGGGTCTGCAACTCAGAGAATGAGTTATTTACCAGATGGAGTCGCCAGATGTGCTTTTGAATATGCCTCTAAAAGGCTGGATTTTGCCAAGTTACACACCAAACTTGGCAATATTGAAAATATAATTTAAAATTTGAAGGACCCAGAGGAGACAATCTTCAATTCGGAATTCGGGCCTTGTTGTGCAGCTGCGGATCCCCGAAAAGTACAGGTGGAACTCAGGTCATGTAATGCAACTCACAAAACCTGAATTGCCATGTGTCGGAACTTGGGACATGCCCGACACCCCAGAAAACCTGAAATGACTGTTGTTGGGAATAGGACCATGCAATGCATCCCCCAAAACCCGAAATGACTGTTGGGTCTGCTTTGATGTTCTCGGACCTCGAAAACCCGAAATACTAAAAAGCATGAAATTTTGAAAATCAAAATCTCAAAAAACTAAAGATACCCTTTTGAAGGTTACCCCCAGATCTACCAACTAGTGAATTTTTTAATGATTTTGAGTAAGATAAGTCCTTGAAAATTGATTTCGGAGTTCAGTGGACGGAGCAAAATCCAAAATTGTAAAACTGTAATTTTTCATCAATTTCATGAAAAATCCTTCAAATCTTGTGGAATGACCTCTTGGTCCCATCGGGCGTGCCAAAACTGTTGTTGCAGACTCACAGCACCCCTGGATGCAGATCAGGCTTCTAGGTTGATGTTCAGGCATCTAGTGTGATTGCACAACATGGAATCCTTTCTCCAAGTGTGGGACTTGTAAAGATGAGAAAGGATTCTCCAGAGAAGGCTGGTTCCTATTCCTCTGTTCAGATGCACACAAAAATGCAGAGGGTTTACTAAAACCTAATCTAACTTGTCAAGGAGACAGGGTGAGAAAATGCATAGAATAAAACCTAAACTACAGAGGTGATGCACCAAGGAATGTTAGACACTCGTTTTGCAAATCTAACACAGACCACATAGATGCAATACAAACACTATGCACAGGTAACCAAACTACAATAAGAGATCAAAATAACAGCAATGAATACATGAGAGGGTTGAGAATCAATCACAAACATATATATATTGCTCAAGAGTCGATACAAGATATCACGGTGGCAAGAGGCAAAAGCGCATTACAATCCATATGGGAGGTTTGAAAAGCTCCATAAATTCTCTTGCAAGCGTGGAAGAAGGGAGGATGCAAAACAAGAATGTCCGACCTGTTAAAGGAGCTCTTCTTTACAATATATATCAAGAAATGAGAGAGGGAAGAGAGAGGAAAGTTGAATCTACCACAACCACTTCTAGATACATTTAAAATCATCTCATTATGGTAGAAGCGGCGGCTCCTGGAAAAACGGCGAGCTGTCTAACAGGAGCGGCGAGCTGTCTGCTGCATTAAAGTTGGTTGTTGAAGCATTACTTCTGTCTATCACCACGCGTCAGAGACATTTTCTTAATTTTCTCCCTCCAAACAGCACCAAAATGCAAGATTGATCCCAGAATCATGTAGAGAATTTCAACAGACTTTCGTGTTGATATAAAGAACGTGCAAATGAGCTCTGGATCGAAAGATATGAAGGTCTGAAGATTTAGGGCACAAAACAGGCAAGAACAGGTTTTAAAATCTTTTCCCGCGCTCTGCCATCTGGATGACACGTGGCAGGCTCTGATTCGCTGAGCAATTCCCTCTCTCCACCTTTTCGTGGGCTTTTCTTGTGGGCCCCTTAAACTTGGACACGTGGCACTATTTCATTGGTTCGGATCAGTGCTCGAAAACTCACCCCTTTGACTTTTTGGACTTTTCCCTTGGCGACACGTGTCATGCTGTGATTCGTCCACGGGCCTGCCGGATTTTCACGTCCACCGCGTCTTTTTGTCCCGGATGTCCCAAACTGTCTGGGACAAATTCTTCCGGTTCACCCGAAATGGGCTTCCACATCCCCTTTCTACCGGTGACACGTGGCGTGATCTGATTGGCTTTCGGCTCCTTCGGCTATCCGCGTCCCGCGTGTCCCTTAGTCCCACTTGTCCTTGTGCTGAAGTTTCCTGTTTCGGCCGAACCGGCCGGTTCGCATCTTTCGCGTCCTTGCGGCCCAAATGTCCCAGCTGTTTAGTACAAAAGTTCTCCATTTCGGCCGATCCGGGCGGTTCGCGTCCTCAAGGCCCAAATGTCCTAAGGTTTAGCTTTTGCAACAGAACCGGCTTTCCACGTCCCTCGCGTCCCGACGACCCGATTGTTTCAAGCAAATTTTTTCTTTTCATGAACCGGCCGGTTCGCGCCCTCCGCATACATTTTTTCCACTTGTCCCAGTGCTTCCGCGGGCCGCTGGAGGTGTTTCACCAACCGTGCCTTGGTGTCCCGAATGTCCCAAACTATCCCTAGGACAAGGACTTAGCTGATTTTCACAATTTTTTCCCCGAATCAATCTACTTGCTTGAACTGAAAACTCTAATGCATGTTATCAAATTAACTCGGGGAATTTTAGATAACAAGAGCCAACATCAAAAGTGGATGGGTGGACCAAAGTGTCTAAAAGTACATATCGCTAGGCTGTTTCAGCTTAAAATTTGTTCCACATGGAGGGTCTGTGCTTGTTTGGGGACCCACCTCTAGATTTTACCTTTGAATTTGTGCCAAAGAGACACATGGAGGCTTCCACTGCTCTTCCCATGCTTAGAATTTTCCACGGCCGGGGCAACTTTGCTTGGACCCTAGACACGTGGAGGGCATGTGCTCATTTAGGGACCTACCCTTGGATTTCACATTTGAATTTGTGTCGAAGAGACATGTGCAGGAGCTTCATCTGCTCTTGCCCATTCTTAGAATTTTTGGTAGGCTGGTGTAACTCTTTCGGGTTACGCCACGTGGAGAACTCCGTGCTCATTTAGGCACTCCGCCCTATATTTTACCTTTGAAGTTGCGCCAAAGAGACAAATGGAGGTTTCCGCTGGCTCTTCCCATGCTTATAATTTTAAAAGGTAGATGCAACTTTCTCAGACGCTATACACGTGGAGAGCCTGTGCTCATTTGGGATTCTTTCTTTCAAGCTTCATACCAAAAGTGCACCGAAGAGACATGTGGAGGCTTCCGCTGGCCTTTTTAACACTTAGCCAATTCGGGCCTCAAGTGAACAAAGTATTCCTTGGAATATTCTTGTTTTTGGGGGGAAAATATTTGAAGTAAAGTGAGTGATATAAAAGTATGAAAAGGCCATGAAGAAGAGGGGGGTTAATCTTTTCTGAAATTTAGTCAGAGAGAAAAAAGGAGAGAAGAGCCGAGAGAAGCCATTTTTCTGGGAAAACTTTTTGAGAAACCAGTTATTTCTTGTGTGCCTTTCAAAATTGATCATGTCAAGTTGGTTGCAGATGTATAGCCATTGACAAAACTTTGAGATTGTAAACAAACTTTCCCTTGTTGATCAAATTTGAGAAACCTTGAGTAATTTGTGTAGATCAATGAACTGTGTTATGTCCATTTTCATCTTGAGATATTTTCAAATAGTTATCTATGTGCCTGTTGTAGTCTTACATTAGAAATCCTTTGAAATCACACAAAATCTCATCCTCATGACAAGTATTGTGGCATTTACAATTACATTATGAAGAGAGCTTTCATTTCATAATGTGATAAGTGATTTAAATTCACTTTACTTTCATTTCAGTGATACAAATTATTTGTCATTTCATGAGTGTATCATGAGCATGATATAGCAGGGGTCTTCTAAAGTTTAATTGAGTCTTTAACACGAGTTCTTGTGTTAAAACCTTGAAGAATGTGTGAAGTCGCGTGTCTTTGAGATTTCATAGATGCATAATTTTCTAGTTGAAGGTTCGTATTTACTATTTGAATCTATTCATATTTTTGCCTTGCGGATATGTTAACATTTGTTTAAAAGTTCTCAGATATTTTGTATAATTAACTTTATCCCGCTTAATTTCCCCACCACAAAAGACATATCCGTAAAATGAACAATACATGAACTACCCTCGCTTGACTGCTCTCTTTCATAAATGGTGATGGAATTCATTGATTTACCCATCCCTTACCTCAATATGTAGGAGCAATTAGTTTTTACCACTGCCTTTAGTAACCCGATCTTGTCTAGAAGGTTTCTTCATCCTCTAAAGTGACAACTCGTGAGAGTTAGACTACGTTGTATTGACCATACCTTCTAAAGATATCCTATCAATTTTTTGCAAGGAAATAAAAATACTATGAATCTAGAGATGTCATTCATCAATATGGGTTACAAAATGGGTCCTCTCACCCTGGTTGAAGGCACAACCTAAAGTAGTTAGGGTAGGTCAAACCCTGTTCACGGTGTTATCCATTTCTTCCATGCCTGAGTGAATGAAGAGTTAGATAAATCCTTCCTCGGCTACAAAACGATTCATGCTCTCATTTATCTACCTCCAAGCATCTTGTTTGAACTATGGTGCTACTCGATTCTGACAAAGAGAGAATCAATTTGGGTACCAACACCGATCTGGTGCCATTGCCGGGGAGTATTTCTACAAATGCATACACATACTGACCCTGCTAATGTTTCTTACATGATTTAAGTATAATTACGTTGTTTAAAAATCATCCTTTGTTGAGATTTGTAAGATTTTTACAAGATCACAAGTTCATTATGCAGTATTTCCAGTTTTTAGCGATTATTGTACTAAATTTGCATCAATAGTGATAAATGTAGGTAAAGGAAGGTTGGATCTGCTAAGCTTTGTATAAATTAAGTATTGATAGACATTTGACAAACTACTTATAGTGCATTTACACATCTAAGGTGATAATCCTCGGTGACAACTCCAAATTGGTGTAAAATTTTGATGATTACCAAAGTGTCTTTACCGTGTCAAGTGAAATTTGTCATTAATATTTGTAAAGCTGGAGGGAAGAAGGTATTTCTTCACTAGGGATCCTACTAGAAAGTTATTTCCAGAACTAGGAAAAGAAAATTTAGAAGGAAAACAAGTCTGGAAAGTGGTTGGAAAACAAGAATCAAGAAAGGAGATATCAGTTTTGAAAGGTGATCAATCTGTGGTTGAAGATTACCATACGTCTTCAAGTGATTTTGAACCAAGTAGTCCTCGTGTAAATTTAAATTCCCCTACTGGAGAGGGGCCATCATTTGTGTCTGAAAAGCATGTCTCTTAGTTTTTCCTTGCTTCTTCCGAGGTTGATAGGGTTTTCCAAGAAACTGAGTCATTAGAGGATATTTACTTTGAGAGTTATACTCATGTGCCCCAGAGACCCCTCATCCCTTATCATTTTGATTCTCCTACAAGATCACCTCCTCAAGGAAATATGGCTCAACCTCCACCTAGACCTCCTTTTATTCTCAATACTTTTGGACCAATAAATTTTAGAGGTATGGTTGGATATCCTAATATGGTGCCACAAGATGTCAGAAATAGGTTGCTGAAATTTCAAGGGAATAACGCCATCACTGGTGACCAACATTTAAGACTCTTTGTCAATATGATGGAAGATTTTGAAATTGAGTTTGAAGACGTGTATATAATTTTTTTCATTCATACTCTTGAAGAGGATGCACGTGATTAGTACAAGGATTTTCCAGATAATTAAATAGATTCATGGATCGAGATGAAAAATGATTTTAGACTGCAATATGGGGATAAGACCGATCCCACGTTCCTTCTATCTGAGTTTGAAAATATAAAGAAGAACCCAAATGAATCTATCTAGGATTTTAATAATAGGTTCAACAAGACCTTGAATAGGTTACCTATAATCCTAAGGCCAAGTGATGAGTCATGTTTGATAAAATATTATGAGGCTTTTCATAAAAAGACTGCTTATTACTTGAGAGATAAGAACCCGAGAACATTGAGGCAGGATTTCACCATGGCCTTACAAATAGAAAATAACATCAAAGTAGTTAGAAAGCCTCCTAAGAGAGAGGGTGTCAAGTTGATCAATCCTGAGAGGCCTCAATCAAACAAATTTATGGGGTTGTGAAGACTTTGGCTGGAGTGGTTAAAGAGATATCCTACAAACTAGCCAGAGCAAAAAAAGGGATAGGAAAAATTTCCTAGGGTCAGAACAAGCCACACGATCAAGAGAGATTTGGAAATCATCCTAGAGGTGATCACAGATTAGATGATAGAGGGAAGGGTCCTGTGGGATCAGAAATAAATAACCTTAACCCGGGGGATAATAAATATGTCCTTGATCCTTTGAATGTTAGGATTGCTATTGTAGAAGAGGCCGGTGTTATCGAGTGGTGTGATAGGTGTTTCTTACCACATTCCCCATGTGATGTAGATGAAGAAGTTGAGGAAAAAAATTATGATGAGGCATATGTTGATGTGTGTATGATGGAGTGCCATGGGAACTCACAAAGAAGGGGAAACATCAACCGAATTGATAATTGTCAAAACTGTTGAAAAATCGGGATTATGTTCACTAGAATTACCTCTTCCTCCTGTTAATACTTTTGAAATTGATATGGTACAAGCATTTGATTTTCCTAATCATGATTTTCAATACTTAAGGGGCTTGATGATTAAAAATTATGATAGAGCAATCCCTTCAAGAGGATAGGTAATCTGTTGATGAATGCGGTAGTTGCTCAGAGAAAGAATATAGCACTAGAAGTAAGGTTGTCAAAGGGGAGGGCCGTAAAATAAGCCAAAAATTCTAGTTCTTACCAATATCTCGAAGGAAACCCTTAAGAAAGATACATCTGAAAAAGCATAATTACCCCAAATAAAACGTGTGCTCTTGCCCATGTCTAGACTGTGAAAATTCCTATACTATTAGATGAAACTGATGAATCTTCCTCCTAATTTTGTCTTACCCAAATATATTCCTTGTGACATAGCCCAAATCTTGAGTCAGATGAAGGTTATTATTCCCATTGTTGAATTACTCAAGATCCCCGAGCATAGGAAAAGGGCATTCAAATATTTGGGATTTAAGGAAGAAAAGATTACCCATGGCAAAAATGTAAACAATGTAGAGATTCCTCCTATTATTGCAGAATTAGAAGTACCACAAGTATTGGAGGAACTAGGTGAATCATCCGAGGTATATTTGGGTACATCTTTAGTTTAATCTCAGCAATGTGGATCCATTTTTACCACTTTAATCATTAAGGACAGGTTGGTACATAATCGTATGTTTGATTTAGGAGCCTTATGTAATTTAATGTCTCTTGAGGTAATGAACGAGTTAAATATCAAAGTAACAACAACTTTTGGGAAGTGTACTACTATGGATTCAAGAGAAGTGCCAGTAATTGGATATGTCAAAGGATTGGTAGTGCAACTAGTAGCTTATCTAGGAAAATGCCTAACCATGAATGTAGTTATTGTGGATTGTCCTGCTAAGTGGGGAATGTTGTTGTCTAGAAAATGGGCAGCTAGTGTAGGTGGAAGCATACAAATGGACATGTCATTTGCAACCATACCAATTGAGGGAAACCTTGTGAAGTTTTATGGTGAGAAGAAAATGTTACACCTCATTGAGGATCCTAACAATGCTTCTTATGAAGTATTGTACACAGACGTTGATGTTGATAAATTTGTGGGTTATGTTGATTTTAAGGAGCATAAAATTGATGAGTGTAAATATCCTGAGTGGGTTGGTTTTCCTGAATTTGATTTTTGATGGGGATTGTTATAGATCCGTAATGGTGCTTTGGTGTTGTCCTAATATCTCCAAGCCATGCGGAGTTTAAATTTTCTTTTTTTTCGACTTAATTTTGAGTGCATGAATAACATCGCAGAGTACGAAGCATTACTTTTGGGTTTAAGGATTGCTTGGAAGTATGGTGTCGAGATAAATTATTGTTAAAGGGGATTCGAGTTGATATTCAAACAAGTTAGAAATTTGTATACAACAAAAATCAAATAATGAAGCAATATAAGCATGCGCTTTGGGACTTAATTGAAATGTTTGATTCTTTCAATATAATACACCATGATAGGAAATACAATCATCAGAGCGAAAAATTGGACGTGTTGGGATCAAGGTTTGAGAATCAGTACAAAGTATCCTCTTATTGTGAATATGATATTGAAATATTGACTAGGTCGTGTTTCCCCGATAATATCAAGCACTAACAAGTTTTTGAAGATGATGCCCAGGTCCAAAGGTTTTTGCAAAATAAAGGACAATTTACCAATCAAATTATGGATTGGGAATCAATGGTTTGTGTAAATGACGAAAAAGAGACCCTATTTGGTACAGGACATTATTCAATTGAAAACCAATAATATTCCTAGAGGTTTGGTTACGCTGAGTCAAATTTTGATAATGTTGACCGCATTATTAATAGACACATGTCAGCCTTGAGAGATGTTGAAGAACATAACCTAGGCACAAAGGATAAACCTTGAAAAATATGGTTAGGTAGCAACTTGGATAGAGAGGAAAAGAAAGCATATGTCTAGTTGTTAAAAAAGTACCAGGATTGCTTGGCATGGTCATATTCAAAATTGAAAGCATATAGGGAAGACCTTTTTCAGCATGAGATACCCCTGAGGCTAATGCCAAGTTGTTTAGGAAAAAGAAAAGACCAATTAATCCACTCCTTTCCCTAAAAATGCAAGAAGAGTTGAAAAATTTAAGGGATGGAGGAATCATACAACCTACGAGGTACTCTTCATGGGTGGCAAACTTGGTACCTATTCGAAAGAAGAATAGAGACATAAGATTGTGTGTGGACTTTAGAAATTTAAATAAGGCATCAATTAAGGACAACTATCCCTTTCCAAATATGGATAACATGTTGTAATTGGTTACAGGTTCAGAATTGTTATCTACTTTGGATGGTTTTTCTGGGTATAACCAAGTGGTTGTGAAGTAATCAAAGAGAATCAAAACTACTTTCACTACTCCATGGGGTACCTATGTGTACGTGAGAATGTCATTTTTCCTGATGAATGTTGGAGCCACGTTTCAAAGAGAAATGGATGTAGCATTCTCAGGATATATAAATGACTTCATTGTTGGGTATCGTGGATGATGTGACAGCTTTTTTAAGAGAGTGATCACCCGCAACATTTACAAAAGACGTTGTTAAGTTGCAGGGAATATGGTATCTCATTAAACCCTAAGAAATGTCATTTTGGGGTTCAAAAGGATGATTTTCTTGAACATATCGTATCAAAAGAAGGGATCATGATTGATCCCGAGAGAGAGGAAGCCATTAGCAAAATTATTATTCTAAGAACCAAAAAGGGAATTCAATCCTTTTTCAGGAAGATAAATTTTATTAGGAGATTTATTTCTAACTTTGCTGAATTAACTATCCCAATCACTAGTATGTTAAAAAAATATCGTAGTATCAAATGGGAAGAAGCATCTATTCAAGCCTTTACTGGGATCAAGGAAGTGTTGAAAATGTTAGAGTAGGTATTTACCTTAGCTCATGTTCACCTAGGTACTTTATTTACCTTTATTGTATTTATCCTCACCCACTTATGTGTGTGGATATTTCTTTTATCTTATTTAGATATTAGGAGATATTATCTAGTTGTTAGGTATAGTTCTTTCCTTGATCTATGGTATTGACTAGATCCTTGATGTCTAGTTCTCTTCTAAATCTATGGTCTTGACTAGTTATTTGATGACTAGTTATTTCCTTGATTTATGGCTTGATCTACGACCTTGACTGGTTCTTAGATTGTTATTCCTTGCCTATTTAAGCAAGGCCCATTCTTAATGTATTGCATTGAGTTCCATAATAATATATGATATTGCTTCTCATTTGTTTGCAAAAGTTTTATGTAAAGTTATTCTGGTGAATTACTCTCATATTATAGATCGTGGTGTGTTCTTGGCTTGGTATGATATGGTTATCATTCCTCTCATGGTATCGTCGAGCGAGAGATTGTTGTTGACATCCATCTCAGAAGTTTTATTTTGCAAATAAATTCATTGTATATTCATATATTTGGGATTTGGTTGTATGTTGTTGCTTTGCATGCAATTTTATGGAAAGCAGAGGCTTCCATTAGATCTGGAAGGCATGAAAACCCTAAGATTGACTGTAAACTCGGTCGTTTCTATATAGGCAGGTCATTTTTGTGGTTTTTGTTGTTACTGAGAAGTACATTGAATTGCTTAGGGATTCGTGCCTGACAAGAAAATAAATCATGGGGATTTTTTTTTCGGGTCTCATTGTTTTTTCAAGATTTATGCTTTAGGTTTTTTTTGCAGCAACGTATCTATATTAGTTTACGCGTAGGAAGGTTTTCGATTTGTCCTCTTTTGGCCATTAAAATCCTTAGCCTTTGGTCATATGGTATGGTCATATGAGGGCTTAAAGCTTGTGATTCCTACTAGTAGGTGCTTAGATTTATCCCCTTTAATTTTAGTTGTATGGTGAAGGCAACAACAATTTATTTTGTTTTAGTGGTAACTAAAATAAATAACAGAAAAAATATTTAAAAACTTGTAACTTTTAATCGTAACTCGATTTTGAGTGCTGTTTTTTGCAAAAGTGCTTGTCTTTTTCATGCTCTTTCCATCGAGTTATTTATTTTTAAACTTGTACTATAATTATAAAGTGTCAAATATGGAGGAGTGTTGTAATCAATTGTGGACGTAATTTCGCTAAGCCCAACTACCTAAAATTTTAGGAGTTACGCTTTGTACCTATCATGGATTCTGAAAATGATATGATTTTCTCTCAAGTATGTGGACTTCAAGAGGATATCAGTAAGATTTGTGGAAGAAAATAGATCACTCAAGAAGCAAAATTCTCTTCTACAATCACTCATTCACGATAAGGATACAATAATACACTTCCCGCAGAACAAACTTGCTAGCCTACAAAGATCACCATCATATTGTGGACAACCATATCCATACTCCTAGTCCACTTGCAGCTTGTTGCTCTTATGCGCACCGACATTGATCTGCAATCTTTGAGCCCGAACCTGATTTTGATGCTTCTAAACCCGTAAGGCTTCATTCGCATGCTCTTCCACATCTCATGTGCCTATTATAGTACCACACGCGGTGTATCCTACCTACTTTCTCAACTACATGGCTTTTTTAAGAAGCATACCACCGCATTCGGCTTCTTGTATGTCTCCTCTATGGGTCTCACTAGAGGAGTCATTGTGAGACATTCTCGTAGTATTGTTTCCTCTATTCCACATGTTAAGTGGAATTCTTGTCATGACATTGGTTTTCAAGCAGATACTTCATAGGAATCACACATTGACATAGCTCCTTTTTTTGTTCGCTCAACTCTTTCTGAGGATAATGAGCAACACATGGGTTCTGCACCTTCACTTAGGATTGAGAAACCTGAGATTTCAGTTGTCAGACATGATCAACCTGACACACATTCTTGATGTTCTTTTGCATGCACCCATTGTGCATTTTACACCAAGTCATATGCAAGCATCTTCTTCATCCATCTGTGTTGATTTGGGGTGGATATCTGATCACTCATGGAGGCGACATAGGCATTCGTTGAGAGGACTCTACAGGCATGGCTCCTCCACCATTCGGCCTCTTGCTCCACTTTCTATACCTTATGCATTGTGATGCTTCTTGTTTTGAGCATTTTTCTTTAAGAGTGTAGTGTATCTCTCTTATTTGTTGAGAGATTTTGTATCTGTATTTTCGACACTTTTGGCATGTTGACAGTCTCTCTTATGGGGGAGCTATTCTAGTGGAGCCTAGTGTTAGTTTTTCAGTGTTCGAGTAGTTGTTTTGACAACTCATACATATTTGTAGCATCACTCCACCCATTCAACAGTATGGGAGGGTGTGGTGTTGATCCTACTTCTTCGAGTTTCGTGTCCTTGTCTTGTTACCTTGGCTTTTCTTGGATCGTGACACTCGGAGTTTGTGTCCTTACCTTGTTTCTTTGGTTTTTGTTCTTGGATCGTGGCACACCTATTTATAGTAGTTGATCGAATTATGTTTGGTGTTTTTTTGCACTTTCGACATCACTCCGTTGGCGCTCCTTGATGGAGCTATTCGGTGGAGCCCAAAGTCGGTTGTTTTGAGTTTTGTGATTGAGTAGTGGATTCAAACCATAGTGCACACCAAACTTCTTCAAATTGTACGAGTTTTTAAGCCAAGCTTCTTGGGATGCCTTGAGCGTGTCTTTACTCTCTTTACTTTGTTGTTCTTGGTTTTGGGTTCCTTGCGGTGTCCCTTTTTTCCCAGTTATTGTACATGAGTACCTCATCAGGCCTAGTTGTCGAGACTCATACTATGGACATGCAACTTCTATTTTGGCCCCTAGCTTCACTTGAGGGGGTGTTAGAGTAGGTATTTACCTTAGCTCAAGTTCACCTAGGTAATTTATTTACCTTTATTATATTTATCCTCACCCACTTATGTGTGTGGATATTTCTTTTATCTTATTTAGATATTAGGAGATATTATCTAGTTGTTAGGTATAGTTCTTTCCTTGATCTATGGTATTGACTAGTTCTTTCCTTGATCTATGGTATTGACTAGATCCTTGATGTCTAGTTCTCTCCTAAATCTATGGTCTTGACTAGTTCTTTGATGACTAGTTATTTCCTTGATTTATGGCTTGATCTACGACCTTGACTGGTTCTTAGATTGTTATTCCTTGCCTATTTAAGCAAGGCCCATTCTCAATGTATTGCATTGAGTTCCATAATAATATATGATATTGCTTCTCATTTGTTTGCAAAGGTTTTATGTAAAGTTATTCTGGTGAATTGCTTTCATCTTATAGATCGTGGTGTTTGATTAGCATCTGTGTTCTTAGCTTGGTACGATCTGGTTATCATTCCTTTCGAAAAATGCCCTATTTTAGCAGCTCCCGATTACAAAAACGCTTTCCAAATGTTTTCCTTTGCTTTTGAGAATACCATTGCATCTATGCTTTCTAGGAGCTGAAAGGCCAATTGCTTTATTTAGTAAAGCATTACAAGGGGTAGAGTTGAAGTATACTATTATGGAGAAACATGCCTTTGCTTTGGTCAGAGCCACAAAAATCTTTAGGCCATATATTTTAAGTTCTAAAGTCATAGCTTATGTCCCTCATACTATGGTCAAAGATATCCTGTCAGAAATGGAAATTTCTAGTAAGAGATGCCGATGGGCAAATAAGTTACAGGAATATGATATGGACATCCAAACTACAAAATTGGTTAGAGGTTTGGGCCTGGAAAAGCTAATGATAGAAAGAAATCTGTAAACAGTTGAGATAAATGAGGTTGATGAAGAAAGGCTAAATATTCTTGAGAAATTAATAAATTCCAAGTGGTACAGGGATACTATTTTTATCTCAGACATCTGCAATGCCCTGAGTATTTAAGCAAAAATCAAAAGAGAGCACTTAGATTGGCTTCCCAAAAATATATCATCACTGATTATGGGTTGGCTTGGAAAACCCCGAGGGAGTTCTCTTAAGGTGTATCACTGAGGATGAAGCCCCAAAGTTAATTATTGACTTCCATGGAGGAGTTTGTGGGGGAATTTCACTAGAAGAGTGACAACCCATAAGATCTTAAGGGCTGGTTACTGGTGGCCAACACTTTTTAAGGATACAACTTTATTGGTAAGAAAATGCGAGAGTTGCCAACGTTTCTCAAGAAGATTGAAAGCTTCAGGATCCCTCCCATTGTAGCCTGTATCAATTGAAGCCCCTTTTAAGTAGTGGGGGATGGACTTCATTGGGGAGATTTCAGATTCTTCAAGTGCCGGCCATAAATGGATATTGGTAGCCACTGACTACTTCACCAAATGGGTAGAGGCAATCCCCACTAAGAAATCAACCCACCAAATTGTCATGGAATTCATTTTAAATCATATAATTTGCAGGTTTGGAGTGCCTACTAAAATAGTTGCTAACAATGCTATGAGTTTTTGAGCTAAACCTTTGGTAGCCATGTGTTAGGAGTATGAGATAAATTTAGCATATGCTTCCAACTACAATCCCCAAGGTAATGGAAAAGCATAATCAAGTAACAAAAATTTGTTGAAGATAATTAGGAGAACCTTGGAATTAAATAAACGAAAGTGGGGTGAGCAGTTGAAGTTTGTTGTTTGGCTTTAACAAAATTACTATTAAAAGAGCTACTGGAAAGAGCCCATTTGAATTGGTATATGGAACTCAGAATCTCCTCCCCCTGCATATGCAATTATCTTCTTATCAGTTTATCCAACAATTGGAGGATCAAGAGATTAGTCCCTATGATGCTCATATAAATCAAATTGTTGAATTAGATGAAGAGAGAAGATAATCCCATCAAAGACATGTGAAGTTTAGGGAGAAGTTGAAAATACTTTTTGATATCCAAAATTCACCCCCCAGGGTAATTTTGATAACATGCATTAAATTCTTCGGTCCCGAGCAAGATAGATTGATTCAAGGTAAAAAATCATGTTTCTAGGGTCCCCTCGGATTTTTTTTAACTCTCCTATCCAAGAAGAAAGGAGCAAGTTCTAAAAAAGGGTGAAAAAGTTACAAAAAAACAATCTTGGGCCAAAAAAAAATCATGAAAATCGGCTAAGTCCTAGTCCAGGCGGTCCTTGGGACAGTTGGGATGTCGGGGCACGAATCGACTGAAAAGCCTCCAGGCGGTCTCACACAAAGACGGGACAGTTGGGACGTGGGGACACGCGGGACGCGAAAGGGCGAATCGGCCAAGGTAAAAGCAAAATTGACTAATCATTGTCTTTGAGCAATGGGGACATCTGGGCCGTGAGGACGCGAAGGACGTGAACCACCCGGATTGGCCGAAACAGAGAACTTTAGCACTAGGATAGTTGGGACAAAGGGACGCGTGGGATGCGGAGAGCCGAAGGAGCCAAGAGCCAATCAAATCACGCCACGTGTCTTCGCCTCAAAGAGGGATAGGGAAGCCCGAATCGGGCGGATCGGAGGAATTTGTCCTAGACAGTTCGGGACATCCGGAAAAAATGGATGCGAGGACGTGAAAAGGCGGCAGCCCTGGACGAATCAGGAAATGCCACGTGTCACAAGGGAAAACATCTAAAATTTCTAAGGGCAAGGTTTGAAGTGTTGGCCCGAGCCAATAAAAAGAGGACACGTGTCCTAAGGAGAAGGGGAGTGCGGAGCTCGGGGAGGACTTAGAGAATTTGGAAAAAGTTTTGGCCAAAAACTAAAAGGTGAAGGATGACCCCGCGCCCCTATCCTCCAACCAGATCATGCCACGTGTCCCAAGTGGCGGGTACGTAGGGAAAAAATGAGAAATTTTCCAAAATTACAAAAAGTCAAAACTTTCAAGGAAAACCCACGGGTAAGGGAAGGAGAGAGAATTGCTCATCCAATCAGTCGACCGACACCCGTAGTCCAGTGGTGGAGCGCGGAAAAAGTTTTCAAAACCCATTTTTGTCTGCTTTGTGCCCTAAATCTTCATATCGCCATATCTTTTGATCTAGAGCTCAGATTTGCACGTTCTTTATATCATTGGAAAGCTTATAAAATTATCTACATGATTCCAGGGTCAATCTTGAATTTTGGTTTAGTCTAGAGAGAGAAAGTTAAGAAACGGATCTGACGCGTGTCCATGGCCAGAAATGACATTTCAACGACCAAATTTAATGCAGAATGGGTCACACTCTCCTCCAATTCGGTCAAAAATGACAGGGTATGGGTTTGTAAGGTCCCTATGCCGTTTTAATGCATTTGTAGTCAATGAGGAATGGGCTCCCATGTTTTGTACATTTTCTCTCTCCTGGGCTCGACCCATGCAATGTAAAAGCCAGATTTGGCTCATTTCTTAAGTGTGGAACACTTTTTGGCATAACAATCTTCTTCTTTCACCTCCAGTAAGTGATTGTTACAAGAATCAGACCTCTTCAAAGACTGTAACAGTTTTCTACCTCTCTGAGGTTGTAATGCAGTGGTTTTGACATTGGAAATGATAATGCAAGCTTTGTGAATGGGTTTCAGTCCTTTGTTTGTATTATTTGCTTCATTTCAGATCCTAAATTATATCTTATCAGCCTGTGTATGTTTTATGTTGCAATCTTTGGTTTGTGTCTATTTGCATGACAAAAATATTCACCACTCCTTTTGGTGCATCACCATCTTTAGTTAGTTTCAAGTTTTTGCACTTCTATCCATGTCTCCTTGCAATTTAGAGTAGGATTAGAATCTGAACCTCTGTAGTTGTGCAAGCATTAGATCTAAATCAGAGGAGTTTGAGGAACCAGCCTCTAATCTGGAGATTCCTCTCTCAGTTTCACAAGTCCCACACTTGGAGAGAGGTTTCCATGTTGTGTAATCACACTGGATGCCTGAAACATCAACCTAGAAGCCTGATGTGCGTCCAGGGGTGCTGTGATTTTGCACTAACAGTTTTGGCACGCCCGGTGGGACACTAGAGGTCTCATTTTTATTGCAGAAAAGTTGATGTGCATCTGCTGTAATTTTCTTGCTTGAAAAGAGCTATTATTTGCATATCTGGTGACTCCAAGGGGAAGAATCAATTGGTTTCAGCAAAGGCAGCCCGAAAACTCATGAGAAGAATCACCACAAGGTCAAGAGTTGGAGAAGAAGAAGTGTTGTTTGAATACCTACAATTATCTCCAAGAAGAAGGCAAAGAGGAAGGACTCAAAGGTCTCGGTCTCCACCAAACAACTCTCTCAACTCCTCCACCCACGTAGGCCTTTCATTCAAGATAACAAGGGTTTTAAGACCAATTAGAATGGCACAAAACAACCCCTATGTCAACTTCACAGCAAAGCAGCCCACTTTCCCTAAATGCACAACATCCAATTCCTATTGCAGCCTTGAAGAACATTCCGTACTTCACTGGAGAAAATCGAGACTACTCCAGTGATCATGTTAAAGATATTGCTAACCTTTGTGCAATCCATGAAATCAATGAAATGCAAGTGGTCATCAAGTTACTCGCATCTTCCTTCAAGGGTAAAGCATTACAATGGTTTAGGAGCCTCGAGCTGGTTCTATCACAAATTGGAATCAGCCGTGTATTGCACTTCACGAGCAATTTGGAGAGAAGGGAGACAACTTGTCTCTTTTGGAGCAGCCTGACAACTATCAAGAGAGCTCCCAACGAGCAAATTGACTTCAACTTCATATTTCAAAGGTCTTGGGATAGGATTCCAAATCGGGCCAGCAATGAATGAAGAAGTGCTTTCCTCTACTATCTCAAAGCTCTAAATTCTGATATTTCTATGTTGATTCAGTCCATGGGAGGCATAACTATCCCTATGGCTTATAAAGCATTTCCATTAGAACTGAAAATTGTTTGATCCAAGTGGCAAACTTGCCCCTAGACCTCCCATGCCATTGTTTCCAAGTTTAGAGAGTCCAAACACCAATCAAGCACCTACTCGGCTCCTTCTCCCACTCCTAGAAATTAGAGTTCAAATGAAGCTTCCACTTCATCTCCAAGTGCCCCAAATGAGCTTCAAGAAGTCATGAAGAAATTACAAAACCTAGGCAATGAGCTGGTTACTCTCAAAAGGTAAGCAGCCCAAAGTTTTAGACCTTCTTATCAACCCCAAGCTCACCCTAATAGGTAACCATACCAACCACAAAGGCCACCTAACCTAGCTATAAATATGAATCAAACAAGGCCTCCCGCCAATAGACCATTTCAGCCCTATAATCCAAATGTCATATCTCGCCTCTAAGGCATTGGTGCCAACACAAAACAAAATTGCTCAGAGTATGATTGGTGTTTTCCATGCAATGAGCCTCATAACCAATCCATGTGCTTCAATGGTGCTTTGAATCAAGCATTAATGGTGACAAATTCTCGTGTGGAGGGTGAGGGCAACAAGGAAACAACCAACAACAAGAAGCATTCCAACAAGCAATCAACCCCAAATGACACCACATTGGTAAACTAGCAAGCAGAGGATTTTTGTGGCATGAACTAGGTAGTTTCTCAAGGTGTTGCGCCAACACAAGGTCAAAAGGAGGAATTTGGGTGAAGAACAGCCATTAACCCCAACCAATCCACGACCTTCTATGGTTCCACAAGTGGTTGGAAAATAGAAACCAATTTCAAATGCACAAGGGCAGCCAAGGACAGCCCCTAGGCCAACTCAAATACTAGCCGTTGCTGCCCACATGCAAGGAGTGATGTGCAAACCAAGGGACAACAAAGAGATCCTTCATCACCATTCAAGATCATTGATCGATGAAGAAGACAAACGTCAATATATCAATGTGGGAATCCTATCTATCCTGGCCAAAGAGATCTGCGTAAGCTGCCATGAAGGACTGCCAACTTCAATCAGCAAGTTCATATGCAAGAGACAAAGTGCTCACAAATGCTGCCCACCCTAAGGGAAATCATGGAGGACAAAGAAGGTAAAATGTTGAAACCCCCTCCTTTCTATGTTTCATTGATCATTGGAAATCAGCTAGTGCACAATTGCATGATAGACTCAGGGGCAAGTAGCTCAAGAATGCCTAAACAAATAGCTGATCAGCTAGGGCTCCAAAGATGAAACAACATCCAAAGGGGTGGTGCAATGGATGGGACAGCAAGAGCAATAGTTGGAGTGATTAGAAACTTAAGTCTTACCTTGCATGCATGTCCAAATGTTGTTGTTTTACAAGATGTATCACCATAGACCTTCCACCACTCTTTGCCCTTTGCTTGTCAAGGGACTTCACAACCAAGATTGGGGGATATTTGTCTCTGATTGTTCACACATGTCGCTTTCGTAACGAGGTATGGAACTAAGGCCACAATCAGTCTCGAACCTATTGCAAACTTTCACATTGAGCCTTACACTCCAAGTCAGATTAATGCCAATTGCTAAGCATTTGATCAAGAGGATCACCCAAGCACTGATGAAGTTGACACCAAGGTTGGAAGCATCCCGATCTAACTCTTGATGAATGGGCAAACAAGGTACATGCATTTGATCCTTATCAAGAAGTGGAAGAATCGAGCTAGGGGTCTATTGCATACATGAAGAAAATCAGCCTATTCCTAGCATCACCAAGCCAAACCATAAGGATGACAATGAGGTATGGCAGCTGTTTTTTTATGGATCAAGGAGTAGACAAGGTGCAGGAGGTGGAGCTATGCTTGTTTCACCTCAAGGAGTAAACTACTATTCATCTTTTAGATTTCAGTTTGCATGCTCCAATAACACTGTTGAATATGAAGCCTTGGTGCAAGGGATGTATTGGGCAATCAAGAGAGGAATAAAGAACTTGCAAGTCTTTGGTGACAGTGAATTGATTGTAAATTAGGTCAAAGGACAACATGCTACCAAAAATGATCTTCTCAAGTGCTACAAGAACAGGGTATGGGACCTCATGGAATATTTTGAGGGTTTTGGCATCAAATCCATTCCTAGGAAAGAGAATCAAGTTGCACAGGTTTCAGCAGTAGGGGCAGCCTTTGACATTGTGGAAAGCATTCAACAAGACAAGGTACAGCCAAACATCCACGTGATTGTGAGGCCTTCAGTGCCAGATAACAATGTTAGTTGGCAAGTGTTTGAAAATGACCAACAAATCATCCATTTCTTGCAAGAAGAAGCTGAGTTCTCAGCCAAGAATCAAGAGAGATTGAACAGCAAAGATGGTGACCAAGTGGTACAACCGAGAACTAACAAGCTGCCCAAGGAGTTATCACTTTGGAGTCCATTTTTAATCCCAATGACCAGTTTAGAAAGGAGAAAGCAAACATTCAGTCAAGAGAGAGGATCTGGTATCCATCTTGGTAGAAGAGAACAAACCATTGCAAATTGGAAGGATGATAATCTGAAAAGAAAGGTATGAGTTCATACAATCGTGTCAAGAGTTCCCCGACGCTTTTTGCTTGGAGATATGAAGACTTGAAAGGCTTCAATCCCAACTTAACTCAAAGATACCATCGAATTGGATCCAAGTACTAAGCCATGTCAGGTAGAAACAAAGACCACCAATCCACACATGGAGCCTCTCATGAGGAAGGAATTGGACAAGCTGATTGATTGAGTCAAGGATCATATTCCTAATCAAGCATTCTAGTTGGGTTGCCAACTTAGTTCCAAATCGTAAAGAAGAGTGGAGAGATCGGATCGTGTGTTTGACTTCAGAGACTTGAATAGAGCCTCTCTCAAGGACCATTACCCACTCCCTTCCATGGAGCATATCTTAAAGTCAGTTGTGGCTGGCTCCGAGAGGTTTTCACTACTTGATGTCTACTCAGCTATAATTAGATTATGGTGAAGGAAGAGGACCGCTTCAAGACAACCTTCACAACCAAATGGGGAACTTTTGCATACAGAAAATGCCATTTGGGCTGTCCAATGTTGGTGCTACCTTCTAAAGGGCAATGGACATGGCATTCAAAGGTTTGATTAACAATGTGGTGCTGATCTACCTTGATGATATCACTGTTTTTTCCAAAATGTAGTAAACCACCTCTCTCATTTGAGGTAAGTCTTCACGAGGTGAAGGAGATTTGGAGTGTCTTTGAATCCTAAGAAGTGCATATTTCTTGCACATGAAGGAAATCTCCTTGGCCATATTGTCTCCAAAGAAGGATTAACAATTGATCCAGAGAGGGTTGAAGCCATAAGAGCACTACCATTGCCAAGCCACAAGAAATCCGTTCAGAGTTTCTTGGGAAGGATAAACTTTGTTCGGAGGTTTGTCCCAGATTTTGTAGCCCTTGTCAAGCCCATCACCAAAATGTTAAAGAAGAGCATGGCTTTCAAGTGGACAGCAGAAGGCAAGGAGAGTTTTGAAGCAATCAAAGAAGCCATCTCCCAAGCACCAACTCTCATCAACCCGGACTTCTCCAAGGATTTCATCCTCTATGCATTTGGAGGTAATGACACTATTTCTGCCATTTTGGTACAGCAGAACAAGGATAATGATGAGCAGCCAATTGCCTTCTTCAGCCGGAGCCTAGATGACTATGAGGTGAGGTACTCTTTTATTGAGAGGCATGCACTTGCAAGAATCGAAGCTTGAATAAATTCAAGCATTTAGTCTCAAACAACAAGGTCCAGTTGCTGGTCTCGCATGCTGGGGTCAAGGACTTCCTCCTCAACAAGGATTTGAATGAGAAAAGGGCAGGTTGGATCACCCGTGTCATGGAGTATGACATTGAGATTAGGATCACCAAGCTGGTAAGAGGGAAAGGATTGTGTGAGCAGCTGGTTTTGGGGAAGCAAAAAGAAGTATGCAACGAAGAAGAGGCTTTTTGATAGTCCAGACAGCCATGAGCCAAGTGGCAATCAAGAAGAAGACAATGCTGCCCCCACTCCTGTTGGACCCAAGGTATTATACACTTCCTAGGCACGAGCCTATGCCCTCCGGAGATGAGCAAGACAAAAGAAGACACTTCAGATTGCAGGCTGTCCCGTATGCCATTGTCGATGGAGTTTTGTACAAGAAAGATGTGAATGGAGTGCTTTTGAGATGCATTAGCACAAATCAGATTCAAAGGGTGTTGGAAGAGTTCCATGGTGGACCAGCTTGGTGGTCATTTTGCACCAAAAGTGACAAAATCTAAAAATCATGAAGGCTGGTTATTATTGGCCTAAAATCTTCAAAGGATTGCTATGCATGGATCACGAGGTGTAAGAATTGTGCATTCTTCACAGAAAAGAGAGACTTGCTGCCCTTCCATTACATCCAATCTCAGCTTGACCAGCCATTCATGCAATGGGGTTTGGACTTCATTGAGTCATTAATCCCAATTCAAGCCAAGGGCGGATTTTGACAGCCACGGACTACTTCACCAAATGGATAGAAGCAGTAGCACTCAAAGAGGCAAATGAGTCTAGCATCTTAGACTTTTATGAGGGGATAACAACCAGATTTGGTGTACCTGCTACAATAATCTCTGATAATGCATTGGCGTTCATTGGATCTAAGGTGACTGAGTGGGCTGTCAAGAACAGGTATCTACCTAAGCACTTCATCAAACTATTACCCTCAAGGTAATGGCCAGGCCGAGTCTACAAACAAGAACTTGTTGAGGATCATTAGGAGGACTCTTGACGAGAATCAGAGGTCTTGGCATACCAAACTGAAATCAGCCTTATGGGCTGATAGGATAACTCCTAAAAGATCCACAGGTAACTCTCCATTCAAACTTTTCTATGGAAGAGAGGAAATCTTGCCCATGTCACTTGAGTTGCCAATTGGAACTCATGAAGCAAATGGAGTTGCTAGAGTTTGAGCCCATGGAGGTGAGATATGCAGAGTTGATGGAGTTGCAAGAGATCGAAATCGCATCCCAAGCAATGGAAAAGGATCAAGCTTTGATCAAGGAGACCTTTGATAGGAAGGCCAAAGATAGATCTTTTCAAGTTGGAGATCTAGTGTTGAAATGGGATGTGGACAGAGCAAAACCGGGAAGGCATTCAAAATTTGATGCCATTTGGAGTGGCCCATACATGGTCACAAAGTGCAAGAACAACAATGCTTTCCAATTGGCCTCATTGGATGGTGAAGAACTGCAGATTCCAGTCAATGGAATCTATCTCAAGCATTGCTTCTAGAGGGAAGTTCACTACTTTGTAAATATTAGATTATATTTTCATTCCTCCAAGTGCTTGTGCACATTGTTTTCTTTGTAGGTTAGTTTTGTTTTCCTAAGTGCTTTGGCACAAACTGTTGTCCATGGAGATGTTTTCTAGTCCTTGCTTCCATCGTGTGATATTCCATCTTCCTCCTTACACATTCTAAGTCAATTGGGGTTCTAAACAAAATATCCGATGACTCCATGCCCAATGGACTACTTCAGGCAACTGGTATCTTCTACCTAAGAGGCAGTAACCCCCCGAGTCGCCAAATTGTTATCCAAAATTCACCCCCTAGGGTAATTTTGATAACATGCATTAAATTCTTCAGTCCTGAGTAAGATAGATTGATTCAAGGCAAAAAATCATGTTTCTAGGGTCCCCTCGATTTTTTCTAACTCTCCTGTCGAAGAAGAAAGGAGCAAGTTCTAAAAAAGGGTGAAAAAGTTGCAAAAAAACAAGCTTGGGCTAAAAAAAATCATGAAAATCGGCTAAGTCCTAGTCCAGGCGGTCCTTGGGACAGTTGGGACATCGGGGCGTGAATCGGCCGAAAAGCCTCCGAGGCGAGCGGTCTCAAGCGCAAAGACTGGGACAAATTGGGACGTGGGGACGCGCGAGACGCGAAAGGGTGAACCGGCCGAAGGTAAAAGCAAAATTGACTAATCATTGTCTTTGAATAGGTCGGACATCTCGGGCCGTGAGGACGCCAAGGAGGACGAAACTACCCGGATCGGCCGAAACAGAGAATTTAGCACTGGGACAGTTGGGACAAAGGGACACGTGGGATGCGTAGAGCCGAAGGAGCCAAGAGCCAATCAAATCACGCCATGTGTCTTCGCGTCAAAGAGGGACAGGGAAGCCCGAATCGGGCGGATCGAAGGAATTTTTCCCAGACATTCGGGACATCCGGGACAAATGGATGCGGAGGACGCGAAAAGCCGGAGCTCGAGGACGAATCAGGAAATGCCACGTGTCACAAGGGAAAACGTCCAAAATTTCTAAGGGCAAGGTTTGAAGCGTTGGCCCGAGCTAATAAAAAGAGGACATGTGTCCTAAGGAGAAGGGGAGTGTGGAGCTCGGGGAGGACTTAGATAATTTGGAAAAATTTTGGCCAAAAACTAAAAGGTGAAGGATGACCCCGTGCCCCCTCTGTCCTCCAACCGATCATGCCATGTGTCCCAAGTGGCGGGGACGCTGGGAAAAAATGAGAAATTTTCCAAAATTACAAAAAGTCAAAACTTTCAAGGAAAACCCGTGGGTAAGGGAAGGAGAGAGAATTGCTCATCCAATCAGCGCCCGACACGTGTCGTCCAGGTGGCGGAGCGCAGGAAAAATTTTCAAAACCCATTTTTGCCTGTTTTGTGCCCTAAATCTTCAGATCGCCATATCTTTCGATCCAGAGCTCGAATTTGCACGTTCTTTATATCATTGGAAAGCTTATAAAATTCTCTACATGATTCTCGGGGTCAATCTTGAATTTTGGTTCATTCTAGAGAGAGAAAGTTAAGAAACGGCTCTGACGCGTGTCCATGGCCAGAAATGACATTTCAACAACCAAATTTAATGCAGAATGGGTCGCATTCTCCTCCAATTCGGTCAAAAATGATAGGGTATGGGTTTGTAAGGTCCCCATGCCGTTTTAATGCATTTGTAGTCAATGAGGAATGGGCTCCCACGTTTTGTACGTTTTCTCTCTCCTGGGCTCAACCCATGCAATGTAAAAGCCAGATTTGGCTCATTTCTTAAGTGTGGAACACTTTTTGGCATAGCAATCTTCTTCTTTCACCTCCAGCAAATGATTGTTGCAAGAATCAGACCTCTTCAAAGATCTGTAACAGGTTTCTACCTCTCTGAGGTTGTAATGCAGTGGTTTTGACATTGGAAATGATAATGCAAGCTTTGTGAATGGGTTTCAGTCCTTTGTTTGTATTATTTGCTTCATTTCAGATCCTAAATTATATCTTATCAGCTTGTGTATGTTTTATGTTGCAATATTTGGTTTGTGTCTATTTTCATGACAAAAATATTCACCACTCCTTTTTGGTGCATCACCATCTTTAGTTAGTTTCAATTTTTGCACTTCTATCCCTGTCTCCTTGCAATTTAGAGTAGGATTAGGATCTGAACCTCTGTAGTTGTGCAAGCATTAGATCTAAATCAGAGGAGTTTGAGGAACCAGCCTCTAATCTGAGATTCCTCTCTCAGTTTCACAAGTCCCACACTTAGAGAGAGGTTTCCATGTTGTGCAATCACACTGGATGCCTGAAACATCAACCTAGAAGCCTGATGTGCATCCAGGTGCTTGTGATTTTGCAGACCGACACTTTTTGATAAAAAGGTAACCCCAAGAGTTTTTAGTGTGGGAGATATTGTGCTATTGTGAGATAACAAACATGAGGATAAGGGAAAACATGGAAAGTTCGAGACATTATGGATGGGCCCTTATTCTATTGACATTAAAATTGGTGAGCATAACTTTTTCCTAAAATATTTAGATGGAGAAATGCTTGAGTTTCCTATTAATGGCAGGAACTTGAAACATTTCCTTGATTGATTTCTCAAAACTAAGGTACGCATCATTGTGCAAGTGTATAGTTTTTGGTTTTTCTCTGTTTTCTACATTTTTCCATTTCATTTTGTCCCTAGTACTTGGTGGCGGGTTTTTTGGTTTCTCGGTTTGTTCCTAGAGGGTTGGCTATTGTTACTTTTCTTTGAAGGTCGTTCTTGACTCCATGGCCCAATGGATTTTTGGCACATGGTCTATTGTTGTTGTTGCATTATGTTTTGTTCTTACAACACTCGCAAGGAGTGCCCATCCCCGAGTTGGAGCCGGTGTTGGTGCTCAATTGTAATCTCACCCTTTTTTGTTTAAAATTTTTCAGTCCTCCTGGCTTGATGTAATTTATGTCTTCTTGTGTGGGTGCGTGTAAATTTTTGCCTTTACTAAGGTGTCATTGTTAGTATTTTCCTTGGGTCATGGATCACGCTAAGTCTTGGTCTTATTTATAGTTTTCTATCTCGTGATGAAACTTTTGTAGTTAGGAATGTTTCACGATGGTGTCTCCTTTGTGTGGATTTGGTTTGAAAAGGGAGTAAAGTTGTAGAAGTAATCCGCTACCCGGCCAACGCCCAAGTAAAGCGACATGTTGAGCCAGCATCAAAAGTGGATATGCAACTTTCTTAGACATGTGGAGGCTTCCGCCGACATTTTTATACTTAGCCGATTCAGGCCTTGCGTGAACAAATTAAAATCGAAGGGAATGTTTCAGATGACTTGCCAAAAGTGAAGACCGGATCTCCCAGTCAGACGCAGATGAAATACATCGAAAAGACTCACGTTTCATACACCTGGTCGTACGGGATGATGTTTGTAAATATCACAGGATAGAGCACAAGATCAACGAGTTGGGTAGAGATTGGAGGGAAAAGAGCAAAGGGACAAGCTGGTTTTAGACCCAAACACTCAACCATTGATCATTGTGTCACACTCAGACATCTAGTGGAAAATGGGTGGGATCGAAAGAAGGATGCTTACTGTTGTTTTGTGGACTTCAAAAAGCTTTTGACATGGTTCTAAGGAACAAAATGTGGAACAGAATGGAGGAGTTAGGGGTTCCAACACATTATAGGGCTGCCGTTCATAGACTATATGAGCAAGTGAAAGCTAAAATCAAAATGCATGCAGGGTTATCTGAAGGGTTTGGGAGTGATATAGGGGTTAAGCAAGGCTGCCCTCTCTCTCCAACCTTATTTGGACTGTACATAGACAAATTGGAAGAGTGGATAAACAAATTTGGAGGTAATGGAGTGCTCCTAGATAAGTATGTGGTGAAATTCATGATTATATGCAGATGATCTACTTTTAATGCCAAAAACAATCCAAGACCTGAGGATCCACCTTCGCTCTTTAGAGATTTTCTCGCGAAAGAGGTAGGAATGCGAGTAAACATTGCAAAACCAAAATTGTGGTGTTTTCTATAAAGAAGACAAGCCAATAGCCCGACTTGAGTTTGAAATCAAGCCTTTGGAGATAGTGTCAAAATATAAATATCTAGGCATTGATTTACATAGCAAGCTCGAAAGGGACATATGTAGGATGAAACAAATACAAGGTGGATGGAAATCCCTCTTTACGCTCCAAAACAGGTGCAGAAATGCTGAATTATGGGATTGGAAGACCACTAAGGTTCTATTTGGGTTGCTTGTCATTCCAGTGTTGTTGTATGGCTGCGAGGTATGGGCTAGTGGAATGACAAATATAAATTGGAGACAACTAGAGAGAATCCAAAAATTGCTTATAACACGCCAATTAATAATCAAGGTTACAGTTCCTATAAAATCATCTTGGCTAAAACAATTTCTCTCCCCCTAGAGGCAACTGCCATGACTACGCTCATAGGTTACCTAAAAAAGTTGGAAACATACAAGCAAGAAGATCGCCTAAGGCTGCGATGGATGAAGAGTTACAGGGAAGAGAGAACTTGTGTATAGAGTAGTACAGGGGCAATTGAGACGAAGCACACTTTATTCTCCAATGTCCTAAGTTCACTGGTATTCGATCCAAATACAAATAAATCCTAGCTAGTGGGTCCATGGTGGAACTATTTGAGGAAAACAAAATAAAGAGCTTGGGGAAATGTTGTCACAGATCAGTCGGCAGAGGAGTAACCTCCTAAAAGAGGTCAAAAGCCACGTGTTGAGCCAACATCAAAAGTGGATGGGTGGACCAAAGTGTCTAAAAGTACATATCCCCAAGCCTGCTTCAGTTAAAATATGTTCCATGTGGAGGGCATGTGCTCATTTGGGGACCCGCCTCTAGATTTTACCTTTAAAGTTGTGCTAAAGATACACATGGAAGCTTCTGCTGGCTCTTCCCAGGCTTAGAATTTTCAATGGCTGGACCAACTTTGTTGGACCCTAGACACGTGGAGGGCCTGCGCTCATTTGGGGACTTTGCCCTTGGATTTCACATTTGAAGTTACGTCGAAGAGACACATGGAGGCTTCCGCCGACTCGCCCATGCTTAGACTTTTCCAAAACTAGTGAAAATCTCTTAGGTTCGACCACGTGGCGAGTCTACGTTCGTTTGGGGACCTGCCCCTAGATTTTACCTTTGAAGTTACGTTGAAGAGACATGTGGAGGTTTCCGTTGGCTCTTTCCATGCTTAGAATTTTCAACGGCAGATGCAACTTTCTCAAACCCTATACACATGGAGATCCTGTGCTCATTTGGGAGTCTTTCTTTCAAGATTCATACTAAAAGTGCACCGAAAAGACATGTGGAGGCTTCTGTTGGCCTTTTTTACACTTATCCGATTCGGGCCTCGAGCAAACAAAGTATTCCTTGGAATATTCTTGTTTTTGGTAGGAAAAGATTTGAAGTAAAGTGAGTGATATAAAAGTATGAAAAGGCCATGAAGAAGGGGGGGGGTTAATCCTTTATGAAATTTAGTCAGAGAGAAAAAAGGAGAGAAGAGCCGAGAGAAGCCATTTTTCTGGGAAAACTTTTTGAGAAACTAGTTATTTCTTGTGTTCCTTTCAAAATTGATCATGTCAAGTTGGTTGCAGATGTATAGCCATTGACAAAACTTTGAGATTGTAAACAAACTTTCCCTTGTTGATCAAATTTGAGAAACCTTGAGTAATTCGTGTCGTTGCAGACTCACAAAGACCCCCGGATGCGGATCGGGCTTCTAGGTTGATTGCTCTAGCATCCAGTGTGATTGCACAACATGGAAACCTCTCTCCAAGTGTGGGGACTTGTGAAATTGAGAGAGGAATCTCTAGATTAGAGGCTCGTTCTCAACTCCTCTAATTCAGATCTATATTTTACAAAACTACAGAGGTTCAGATCCTAATCCTACTCTAAACTGCAAGGAGACAGGGATAGAAATGCAAAAAATATGAAACTAACTAAAGGTGGTGATGCACCAAAAGGAGTGGTGAAACATATTTGTCATGCAAATAGACACACGAGATCAAAGTTCACAAAGATAAAACATACACAGACTCAGATAAGGTATAATTTAGGATTTGAAATGAAGCAAATAATACAAACATAGGACTGAAAACCATTCACAGAGCTTGCATTATCATTACGGTGTCAAAAACACGCATTACACCCTCGAGAGGTAAAAGAAAACTATTACAATCTTTCGAGAGGTCTGATCCTTGCTTGACCACTTGCTGGAGCCGAAAGAAGAAGTTGCTATGTCAAAATTGTTCCCCCTTTTCGAAATGAGCCAAATCGGCTTTTACATTGCATGGGTCGAGTCCAGGACGAAAACGTACAAAACATGGGAGCCCATCCCTTCTTGACTGCAGGTGCATTAAAACGGCATGGGGGACCTTACAAACCCATACCTTGTCATTTTGACTGGATTACAGGAGAATGCGACCCATTCTGCATTAAATCTGGTCATTTGGAATGTCACTTCGGCCATGAACACGCGTCAGAGCCGTTTCTCAATTTTCTCTCTCCATACTGCACCAAAACTCAAGATTAACCCCAGAATCACGTAGAGAATTTTGTGAGATTTCCGTTGATATAAAGAAAGTGCAAATCTGAGCTCTGGATCGAAAGATATGTCGATCTGAAGATCTAGGGCACAAAACAGGTGAAAACGGATTTTTAAATTTCTTCCCGCGCTCTGCCACCTGAATGACATGTGTCAAGTGCTGATTGGACGAGAAATTATCTCTCCAGACCTTACCCATGGGTTTTCCTTGAAAATTTTGAATTTTTGATGATTTTGGAACATTTTCATTTTTCTCCGCGTCCCGCCACTTGGGACACATGGCATGTATTGATTAGTCGACAGGGGCGCAGGGGAGACCTTTGCTTTTAAACTTTTGGCCAAATTATTTTCCAAATTCTCTAACTCCTCCCCGAGCTCTACACCTCCCTGCTCCATTGGACACATGTCCTATACTAATTGGCTCGGGCCAGCGCTTCAAACCTTACCCCTTTGAATGTTTTGGACGTTTTCCTTGGCGACACGTGTCATGTTGTGATTCGTCTACGGGCCTGCCGGATTTTCACGTCCACCACGTCCTTCTGTCCCGGATGTCCTAAACTTTCTGGGACAAAACTTCCGATCCACCCAAAATGGGCTTCCATGTCCCTTTTCTGCCGGCTAACACGTGGCGTGATCTGATTGGCCCTCGGATTTCTCGGCTAACCGCGCGTTCACGCATCCTTTTATCCCACTTGTCCCAAAGTCTTTGAAGTTTCCGTTTCGGCCGAAACATCCGGTTCAGCGTCCTTTGCGTCCATTTGTCCCAATGTCCCAGTCTTTGCGGGATAAAAACTTCCAAACCGCCCGAAATGGGCTTCCTTTGCTCTCGGCCGCTTCACCTTTTCGCGTCCTTCACGTCCATTTGTCCCAAATGTCCCAACCGCTAAATGCGAAAGTTCTCCATTTCGCCGATCCGGCGGTTCGTGTCCTCAAGGCCCAAATGTCCCGAGCGGTTAGTTGTTTTTATTCTCTTTAAATCCGAACCGACTTTCCGCGTCCCGACGGCCCGATTGTCCCTGTCTTAAAATTTTCCTTTGCGGCGAGAACCGGCCGTTCGTGCCCTTCAGCGTACATTTGTTCCACTTGTCCCAGTGCTTTCGGGCCACTCCGAGGCATTTCGGCCGAACCGCTCCTTGTGATCCGACTGTCCCAACTGTTCCTAGGACAAGGACTTAGCCGATTTTCACAATTTTTCTGGCCCAAGCTTATTTTCTGCAACTTTTTCACATTTTCTCAGAGCTTGCTCTTTTCAACCTGGACAGGAGAGTTAGAAAAATTTCTGAGGGGACCCTAGAAACATGATTTTTGCCCTGAATCCATCCATTTGCCTAGGACTCAAGAACTCTGATGTATGTTATCAAATCAACCCTGGGGGTGGATTTGGATAACAATTTGGCGACTCAGCGGGGATACCTGCCTACTAGGTAGAAGATACCAGTTGCCTGAAGCAGTCCATTGGGCATGGAGTCATCAAATATTCTGTTTAGAACCTCAACTGACTCAGAATGTGCAAGGAGGAAGATGGAATGTCTCCTGATAAAAGCCGGGACTAAAATTTTTTTCCATGGACAGCAAGTACTGTGCCAAAGCACTTAGGAAAACAAAACTAACCTCACAAAAAACAATGTGGACAAGCACTTGGAGGAAAGGAAATCTAATCTAATATTTACAGAGGTAGTGAACTTTCCTCTAGAAGCAATGTTGAGATAGATTCCATTGACTGGAATCAGTAGTTCTTCACAATCCAATGAGGCCAATTAGAAAGCATTGTTGTTCTTGCACTTTGTGACCATGTATGGGCCACTCCAAATGGCATCAAATTTTGAATGCCTTCCCGGTTTTGCTCAATCCACATCCCATTTCAACACTAGATCTCCAACTTGAAAAGATCTATCTTTGGCCTTCCTATCAAAGGTCTTCTTGATTAAAGCTTAATCCTTTTCCATTGCTTGGGATGCCCGATTTCGATCTCTTGCAGCTCCATCAACTCTGCATACCTCACCTCAATGGGGTCAAATTCAAGCAACTCCAGCTGCTTCACGAGTTCCAGTGTTGGCACTCCGGTGACATGGGCAAGATTTCTTCCTTTCCATGGACAAGCCCGAATGGAGAATTACCCGTGGATCTTTTGGGAGTGATCCTATCAGCCCATAAGGCTGATTTCAACTTGGTATGCCAAGACCTCGATTCTCATCAAGAGTCCTCCTAATGATCCTCAACAAGTTCTTGTTTGTAGACTCGGCCTGGCCATTACCTTGAGGGTAATAGTTCGATGAAGTGCTTAGGTAAATACCGTTCTTGACAGCCCACTCAGTCACCCTAGATCTAATGAATGCCATGCATTATCGAGAGATTATCGTAGCAGTACACCAAATCTGGTTATTATCCCCTCATAAAAGTCTAAGATACTAGACTCATTCACCTCTTTGAGTGCTACTACTTGTCCCATTTGGTGAAGTAGTACATGGTGTCAAAAACCATTTGTGCCCTTGGCTTGAATTAGGATTAATGACCCCGATGAAGTCCAAACCCCATTGCATGAATGGCTGGTCAACTAAGATTGGATGCACGATGGACGGGCAGCAAGTCTCTCTTTTCTGTGAAGAATGCACAATTCTTACACCTCTTGATCCATGCATAACAATCACTGAAGATTTTAGGCCAATAATAACCAGCCTTCATGATTTTTAGAGCTGTCACTCTTGGTGCAAAATGGCCACCAGCTGGTCCATCATGAAACTCTTCCAACATCCTTTGAATCTGACCTATGCTAATGCATCTCAGCAGCACTCCATTTACATCCTTTTTGAACAAAACTCCATCAACGATGGCATATGGGACAACCTGCAATCTGAAGTGTCTCCTTTGGGTCTTGCTCATCTCCGGAGGGCATAGGCCTGTGCTTAGGAAGTGCATAATACCTTGGGTCCAGCAAGGAGTCGGGGCAGCATTTTCTTCTTCTTGTTTGCCACTTGGCTCATGACTTTCCCGGACCTGTCAAAACAACCTCTTCTTCATTGCATACTTCTTTTTGTTTCCCAAAACAGTGCTCGCACAATCCTTTCCCTCTTACCAGCTTGGTGATCTTGATCTCAATGTCATACTCCATGACACGGGTGATCCAACCTACCCTTTTCTCATTCAAATCCTTGTTGAGGAGGAAGTCCTTAACCCTAGCATGTGAGACCAGCAGTTGAATCTTATTGTTTGAGACCAAATGTCTGAACTTCTTCAAGCTCCTGATGACAGCAAGGACATGCTTTTCGATGAAAGAATACTTCATTTCGTAATCTTCCAAGGTTTTTCTGAAGAATGCTATGGGTTGTTCTGAACCTTCTCTATTCAGCTGTGTTAAGATAGCTGAGATTGTGTCTGATCCTCCAAACGCATACAACATGAAGTCCTTTGAAAATTTTGGGTTGATAAGAGTTGGAGCTGTGATATTGCATGCTTGATGCTTTCCAAACTCTCTTTGCCTTCTCGCTGTCCATTTGAGCGCGAGACTCTTCTTCAACATCATTGTTAGAGGCTTCACAAGAGTGCAAAATTAGGCACAAATCTGCGGACAAAGTTTATCCTTCCTAAGAAGCTTTGAAGAGATTTCTTGTGGTGTGGCAATGGGAGCGTTCGGATGGCTTCAAACCTTTCGAGATCAATTGTTAGCCCTTCCCTAGAGACAATGTGGCCCAACAATTTGCCCTCATGTGCGAAATGAGCATAGCTCCTCCTCCTGCGCACCTTGTCTACTCCTTAACCCATCAAAGAACAATTGCCATACTTCGTTCTTGTCTTTATGATCTGGCTTGGTGATGCTAGGGAGAGGTTGATTCTCTTCATGTAAACAATAAACCCCACTCGATTCTTCTATTTCTTGATAAGGATCAAAGGCATGCACTTTGCTTGCCCATTCATCAAGAGTCAAATCGGGATACTTCCAACTTCTTTGTCACTTCATCGGTCTGCTAGGGTGATCTTCTTGATCAAATCTTTGAGCAATTGGCATTAATCGACTTGGAGTGTAAGGCTCAATATGGAAGTTTGCAATAGGTTTGGATCTGATTGTGGCCTTAGTTCCATATCTTGTTCTCGAATAGCATGTGTGACCAATCATTGAGACAAATACCCTCCAATCTTGGCCGTGAAGTCCCTTGACAAACATAGGGCAAAGTGTGGTGGCAAATCTATCAACGACACATCTTGTAAAACGGTAACGCGTTGGGGCATGTATGCAAGGTAAGATTCAAACCTTTAATTACTCCCACGGTTTCTACTTGTTGTCCCATCCAATCGATACCCCTTTAGATATTACTTCATATTGGAGACCCAGCTGATCAGCTATTTGCTTGGGCATCACTGAGCTACTTGCCCCAGAATCAATCATGCAATTGTGTACTAGTTTATCCCCAATGATTAATGAAACATAGAAAGGAGGGGGCTTCAACATTTTACCTTGCTGTCTTCCATGATTTCCTTTAGGCTGGGCAGCATTTGTGAGTACCTTGTCTTGCATCTGAACCCGCTGATTTGAAATTGGCCAGTCCTTCATGGCAGCTTGCAGCAGATCTCTCTGGCCTGGGATGGATAGGGATTCCCACATTGATATATTGATGTTAGTCTTCTTCATCATTGAAAGATACTTGAACAGGATGAAGTATCCTTTTGTTGTCCCTTGGTTTGCACGTTCACCCCTTGTACATGGGCAGCAACAGCTAGCATTTGAGTTGGCCTAGGGGCTATTCTTGGCTGCCCTTATGCATTTGAAACTGGACTTTGCTTGCCAATCATTTGTGGAGCCATGGAAGGTTGTGAACTACTTGGGGCCAATGGCTGTTCTTCACCCAAATTCCTCCTTTTTGACCTTGTGTTGGCTTGCAACACCTTGAGAGGGTATTTGATTCATACCACGAAATCTTGACTGCCCGATTGACAAGAGTAGTTTCATTCGGAGATGTTCCTTGGCTTTGAGGTGCTTCTTGCTTTGCCGATCTCCTTCATGGCTGGACTCTTGCGACCCACCAATGGTTTGTACCATCGAGCTTGATTTAATGCACCGTTAAAGCACATTGACTGGTTATGTGGTGACTACACGGGAAACACCAATCATATTCTTGGGCCATGTTATTCGTGTTGGCACTAATGCCTTAGAGGCAGATATGGCATTTAGGTTATAGGGCTGGAATGGTCTATTGGCGGGAGGCCTTACTTGGCTTTGATTTTGATTTGCAGCTGAGTTGGTGACCTATTTTGTTGGTATGGGGGCCTAGCACAGTGCACCGTGCTTGAGGCGATACGGTCCAGCACTTTGAACTTGCTATCTTTTGATAGTAACTAGCTCATTTCCCAAATTTTGCAAATCAAGTTTCATGACCTCTTGGAGTTCATTTGAAGCACTAGAGGTTGATGTAGAAGTTTCACTTGAGCTTTGATTTCTAGGGGTGGGAACAGGAGCCAAAGTGGGTGCTTGACTAGTGCTTGGATTTTCTAAGTTTGGATACAAGGGCATGGGAGGCCTACGAGCCGGTTTACCGGCTTGAATAAAATAGTTTTCGGCTCTAATGGAAATGCTATAAGCAGCGAGTAAGGTTGTGCCTCCCATAGATTGAATTAACATAGAAATATCGAATTCAAAGCTTTAAGGTAGTAGAGAAAAGCACCTTCTTTGTTGGCTTTGATTGCCACCGGGAATCCTATCCCAAGACCTTTGAAATCTGAAGTTGAAGTTAGTCAACTTCTCGTTGGGGGCTCTCTTGATAGTTGTCACTGCTCCAAAGGGACAAGTTGTCTCCCTTCTCTCCAAATTGCTCGTGAAGTGCAATACACTGATTCCGGTTTGTGATAGAACCGGTTCAAGGCTCCTAAACCATTGTATTGCTTTACCCTTGAAGGAAGATGCCAGAACTTGACGACCACTTGCATTTCATTGATTTCATGAATTACACAAAGGTTAGCAATATCTTTAACATGATCGCTGGGTAGTCCCGATTTTCTCCAGTGAAGTAGGGAATGTTCTTCAGGGCTGCAATAGGAACTGGATGTTGTGCATTGAGAGCAAGTGGGCTGCTGCCTGTAAAGTTGACGTAGGGGTTGTTTTGAGCCATTCTAATCGGTCTTAAAGCCCTTGTATACTGAATGAAAGGCCTCATTAGGTGGAGGAGTTGAGAGAGTTTTGTTTGGTGGAGAAGGAGACCTCTGAATCCTTCTTACTCTTTACCTTCTTCTTGGAGATAACTGCAAGTATTCAAACAACACTTCTTCTTCTCCAACTCTTGAGCTTGTGGTGATTCTTCTCATGAGTTTTCAGGCCTGCATTGCTGAAACCAGTTGATTCTTCCCCTTGGAGTCGCGGATATGCAAATAATAGCTCTTATAAGTAAGAAAACCTGAGACAGATGCATATCAGCTTTGTTGTAATAAAAATGAGACCTCTAAGTCCCACCGTGCCAAAACTGTTGTTGCAGACTCACGGACTCCCGGATGCATGCGATCGGGCTTCTAGTTGATCGCTCTAGCATACAAGCAGGTGTGATTGCACAACATGGAAACCTCTCTCAAGTGTGGGGACTTGTGAAACGAGAGAGGAATCTCCAGTTAGAGGCTGGTTCCTCAACTCCTCTAATTCGAGATCTATATTTTGCAAAACTAGAGAGGTTCGGATCCTAATCCTACTCTAAACCTGCAAGGAGACAGGGGATAGAAATGCAAAAATATGAAACTAACTAAAGGTGGTGATGCACCAAAAGGAGTGGTGAAACATATTTGTCATGCAAATAGACACGAGATCAAAGTTCACAAAGATAAAACATACACGACCGATAAGGTATAATTTAGGATCTGAAATGAAGCAACTAATACAAACAGAGAGGACTCAAAACCATTCACAGCTTGCATTATCATTACCAAAGTGTCAAAAACATGCATTACACCCTCGAGAGAGGTAAAAGAAAACTATTACAATCTTTAGAGAGGTCTGATCCTTGCTTCAGTCACTTGCTGGAGCTGAAAGAAGAAGTTACTATGTCAAAATTGTTCCCCCTTTCGAAATGAGCCAAATCTGGCTTTTACATTGCATGGGTCGAGTCCAGGGGAACAGAAAAAACGTACAAAACATGGGAGCCCATCCCTTCTTGACTGCAGGTGCATTAAAATGGCATGGGGGACCTTACAAACCCATACCCTATCATTTTGACCGGATTACAGGAGAATGCGACCCATTCTGCATTAAATCTGGTCGCTGGAATGTCACTTCTGGCCATGAACACGCGTTAGAGCCATTTCTTGATTTTCTCTCTCCAGACTACACCAAAACTCAAGATTAACCCTAGAATCACGTAGAGAATTTTGTGAGCTTTCCGTTGATATAAAGAATGTGCAAATATGAGCTCTGGATCGAAAGATATGTCGATCTGAAGATCTAGGGCACAAAACAGGAAAACAGATTTTTAAATTTCTTCCCGCGCTCTGCCACCTGAATGACACGTGTCAAGCGCTGATTGGATGAGCAATTCTCTCTCCAGACCTTACCCATGCGGGTTTTCCTTGAAAATTTTGACTTTTTGATGATTTTGGAACATTTTTCATTTTTTCCCGCGTCCCCGCCACTTGGGACACGTGGCATGCATTGATTGGTCGACAGGCGCGGGGGAGACCTTTGCTTTTAAACTTTTGGCCAAAACTTTTGCCAAATTCTCTAACTCCTCCCCGAGCTCCGCACCTCCCTGCTCCATTGGACACGTGTCCTGTACTAATTGGCTCGGGCCAGCGCTTCAAACCTTGCCCCTTTGAATGTTTTGGACGTTTTCCTTGGCGACACGTGTCATGCTGTGATTCGTCCACGGGCCTGCCGGATTTTCACGTCCACCGCGTCCTTCTGTCCCGGATGTCCCAAACTGTCTGGGACAAAACTTCGATCCGCTGAAATGGGCTTCCATGTCCCTTTTCTGCCGGCTAACACGTGGCGTGATCTGATTGGCCTTGGCTTTCTCAACACCGCGTCCCACGTGTCCTTTTGTCCCCACTTGTCCGTCTTGAAGTTTCTAGTTTCAGCCAAATCAGGTGGTTCGCGTCCTTCGCGTCCATTTGTCCCAAATGTCCCAGTGCTGTGTGGGACAAAAACTTCCGAACCACCCGAAATGGCTTCCTTTGCTCTCGGCCGCTTCGCCTTTTCGCGTCCTTCGCATCCATTTGTCCCAAATGTCCCAACTGCTTAGTACGAAAGTTCTCCATTTCGGCCGATCCGGCGGTTCGCGTCCTCAAGGCCCAAATGTCCCGAGCAGTTAGTTGTTTTTCTTCTCCTTCGGCCGAACCGGCTTTCCGCGTCCCTCGCGTCCCGACGGCCCGATTGTCCCTGTGCTAAAATTTTCCTTTGCGGCCGAACCGCCGGTTCGCGCCCTTCGCGTACATTTGTTCCACTTGTCCCGAAGTTAGCTTCGCGGGCCGCCTGGAGGCGTTTCGGCCGAACCGCTCCTTGGTGATCCGAATGTCCCAACTGTTCCTAGGACAAGGACTTAGCCGATTTTCACAATTTTTTCTGGCCCAAGCTTATTTTCTGCAACTTTTTCACATTTTCTCAGAGCTTGCTCTTTTCAACCTGGATAGGAGAGTTAGAAAAATTTCTGAGGGGACCCTAGAAACATGATTTTTGCCCTGAATCCATCCATTTGCCTGGGACTCGAGAACTCTGATGTATGTTATCAAATCAACCCTGGGGGTGGATTTGGATAACAATTCGTGTAGATCAATGAACAGAGTGTTATGTCCATTTTTATCTTGAGATATTTTCAAATAGTTGTCTATGTGCCTGTTGCAGTCTTACATTAGAAATCCTTTGAAATCACACAAAATATCGTCCTCATGACAAGTATTGTGGCATTTGAAATTACATTATGAAGAGAGATTTCATTTCATAATGTGATAAGCAATTTAAATTCACTTTATTGTCATTTCAGTGATCTACAGATTGTTTTTCAGTTCATGAGTGTATCATGAGCGTGATATAGCAGGGGTCTTCTAAAGTTTAATTGAGTCTTTAACATGATTTCTTGTGTTAAAACCTTGAAGAATGTGTGAAGTCCTGTGTCTTTGAGATTTCATAGATGCACAATTTTCTAGTTGAAGGTTCGTATTTACTATTTGAATCTATTTTTCTTTTTTCCTTATGGATATATTAACATTTGTTTAAAAATTTCATATATTAGGTATAATCAACTTTGAACCGCTTAATTTCCCCACCACAAAATACATATCCAAAAAATGAACCATACATGAACTACCCTTGCTTGCATTTGTCTATTCATAAATGCTGAGGGAATTCATTGATTTACCCATCCCTTACCTCAATATGCAAGAGCAATCAATTTTTACCACTTGCCTTTACTAACCCGGATCTTGTCTAGAAGGTTTCTTCGTCCTCTAAAGTGACAACTCGTGAGAGTTAGACTACGCTGTATTGACCATACCTTCTAAAGATCTCCTATCAATTTTGTGAAAGGAAAGAAAAATACTATGAATCTGTAGATGTCATCCACCAATATGGGTTACAAAATGGGTCCTCTCACCCTGGTTGAAGGCACAACCTAAAGTAGTTAGGGTAGGTCAAACCCTATTCATGGTGCTATCCATTTCTTCCATGCCTGAGTGAATGAAGAGTCAGCTAAATCCCTCCCCGGCTACAAAACGACTCACACTCTGATTTATCTACCTCCAAGCATCTTGTTCGAACTACGGTGCTACTCAGTCACAAAGGGAGAATCAATTTGGGTACCAACATAGCACATAGTTTTAACTCCTCTCATCTTATATATCCCATTTCCTCATCTCGTTAGGGACACATATTTTCTTTGCTTCCTCAAAAGGTAGCACGTAGTTTTTATCTTCTCTCATCATATCCCATATTTTACAATCTGTCATCTTATCTTATTGTGACTTTAAATTCGGTGACTTTGTCCTACTCTAGAAAGGAGCCAACATGGAAAGTTTTCCCTAAACTGGATTGGACCATACATTATCACACATAAGTATGGGTTAGGAGCCTATCGTTTGGCCTCCCTTGATGGAAAACCGGAAGTGGAACTACTTAACGCCTTGCACTTGTGACCATTATATTGTTAGCATATCTACCAGTGAGCACTTAGTCATACCCTCATATCATTCCCCCATCATTAACCTCTTCCATCTATCATTGTAATGATTGGAACTATGTGGTCTACCATTACTTTCCTTGGCATGACCTTAAATATGGGCACCATGGCTCTGCCCATAGCATTTTCCTTATGGATAGGTTCTCCCTCTTGGTGAGAACTTCACGATCATTACATCCATCACCCTCTTTTTTACCTATTGGAATCATGCTAAGGGTCTATGGGTGTTTCTTTTACATTCATTATCCCCCTAAGTGGTCTACCTAGCTAGTCCCAACTCTTCCCCATGTTAAAATAAAAATTCATGGATGCTCTAATCAAAAGTTAAAAGCTATAAAAACAACCTACTCCCTTGAAGGACAATTGTTCATGTCAAAAAAAAATCAAGCCAAATCAAATAAATAGACCGATCCCTCGAAGGATGGCTATCATGTGTATCATTCTTGCCATCTATATCATATATGTATAAAGTATACCATACCCTCGAAGGATGGCTACTCTTTTGTATCATGGCATTGAAGGCTTCCCGCATTGATCAACCTTCCATTTTATCAGTATCCTAAGAAATCTTCACGCATTGATCAACTTTCTTCTAGCAAACTTCCTACATTGATCAATTTTCTCTTTCCCCTTCCCAGAGCTAGGGCATAGATTTAGGGAACACCACTTATGGAGAACCTTCTTCCCGCATACAAGTTACATCACAAACCCCTTTTTGTGTCAACATTAGGTTTATGATTTCATTCCATATTACTTCACTCATGATCTTTGGTATAACTAACTATCGTTGGTTATATGCTAGCATTTTCCTATTCGCATGTGCCTTGCGTTACTTGGAACCCCTTCTTGTTTACCTCCTTTTTCATTCGAGGCATCTTTTCCCTGCACGTTCCTTGATATGATGTGGCATCGTTTATACCCTTTGGTCACATATAGTTTTATTAATATATACTATCTCATCTCATATATTATGACATCTATCATCCGATTACACCTTATCCGTCTCATTATATCTTATCTAATCTACCTCATATCAAGACCACTTTTGTGGCCATCTTTTTGTTCCCTCTCAGGGCATCATATCACACATTTTCTTCTCTCACATTTTGGGCCATCTTTGTGATATTTTGTTAGGGAACCTTTTCATCATTATCTTAAATCCACCATTTTGGCCATATTTATTCCCCCTTGGGGTATTTTATATCATCATTTCTTATTTTTCCTTTTTGTCCATTTTTCGTGTCCTTTCTTTGGGGCACCATATTATCATCCATATCTCATCTCAAGTCCACTTTTGTGGCCATATTTGTGTTCCCTCTTAGGGCACCATACCTCATCTTTTTATATTTCACCTCCTTGGCCATTATCGTGCCCTTTATTGGGGTACCATTATTTTTTTCCTCATCTATTTTATGCTCTTTTGCTAGGGCACCATTTCATATTATCTCAAGTCCACCCTTGTGGCCATATTTACTCCCCCTTGGGGAATTTTATATCATCACATTTTTCGTATTTTTCCTTTTCAGCCATTTATGTGCCCTTTGTTGGGGCACCATTATTTCCATCCTCGTCAGTTGTGGATGCATACCTTCTATCGATTCTATTGGTGCCCATTTTGATCCTCTGTTATATTGCCATCTTTCCCCTTTGTTCTGCATGCTCTAAGACATTTTTCTCTCAAATTGGTGGTCTGCAACTTTTCCCTCCAGATTGAATGCCTTGAAATGCTCATAAACTTATTATTTTGCCCCAATTTGAAAGAAATATGCATGTATGCCCTGTTTTGTGCCCTAATTTTTCCCATTTCAAATGCCTCTACCATTTTTTCCACTTTTCCCAGCCTTTGGAGCTTGTGATTATTTGTTTTATGCATATTTTCCCTCAAAAATCCCTTTCCATGGTCATAAATTGCATAAAATCACTTTCCATTTGTTTTTGACCAAAAAATCCTTCACCCACGAAGAAAAAATCGAATTCGGGCATCTCTGGCAAATTTTGTGTTTTTGACAGTCATACGGGCATACTTTACTGTCAAATTCTATCTCAAACGACATCTCCTACGTGGCCGTTTGTGGTTGGACAAGGTTTAGTGGGTTTGTTTGAAAAACTTAACGTTTTTTTGTGTTTTGGCAAAAAATCAAAATTTCCCCTGTAACTCCGCAAGTCCCAGAGGAGGACACATGTCATGTTCTCATTCAAAGGTGGGATGGAAGGCTAGCGGGGGACTTAGAAATTTTTTCCTTTTTGGTGAAAAGGGAAAAGGGTTGAGGAAAGGGCCGTGGGTCCACAACGAAGCAAAGGGAGACACGTGGCGGCTTCAAAGGTATGCACGAGTGGGTCGGCGGGCTGCTCGGAGGAAAAAGGGAATTTTTTTCCTTTTAGCAAAATGAGTTAGAGCGAAAAATTAGCGTTGGTCTACAACGAAGTAGAGGGAGACATGTGGCAGGGATGGAATCGGAGGCGCAGCCCGCAGAGGAAAAGTGAGAAATTTTCCTTTGCAAAAAGGAGTTAAAATGTGAAATGAGCCTAGCAGATCCTCAGCGATAGAGAAGGTGACACGTGTCAAGGACAGAGGCGGAGGTGCGGGCCGTGGAGATTTTTGGAAAATTTTCCTTTTTCCAAAAAAGGTAGAAATGTGAAGAATCAAGCGCGATTCCAATGGGACCCACCTTGTGCCACGTGTCAACACCAAATCTCAAGGGCGGAGGGGCAGAGAAAATTGTCAAATTTTTACATTTTTCCAAAAATGTTAAAAAGTCAAAAAGTGATCCCAAATCCATTCCCAATCGCATTTTGACACGTGGAGGGCTCAGATTGAAGGGATAAAGGCAAATCAATGGTAACTGTGCATTTTTCAGTTTGGCCGCCATTTTTGCTCCAAGAAGCTTGGAGATGTGAATTTTGCATCAATTTTGATCATTTTTTGGCAAATTCATGTCGTTTTTGCCTTCAAGGATCAATGGGATCAATTTGAAATTTCAATTTGTAGATTTGGGGTGCTTTTGAAATGAAATTTTGTTCGGGCTCGAGCAAAAACATGAAAGATCAAATCAAGAAGTTGCAGAGCTAAATTTTGGATGGATAAGGATGAAATAATGAAATGAAAGGGGTCTGTATGCTTTGAGGATGATAAACGTGCCTCCACAATGGATAATGATGAAATTTTTGTAATGATTCTCCTTTTGAAAGAACAACTGGCAACTTTTTGCAAGTCTGTTAGATGTCATTTTCTAAATATATTGCAAAGCAAAGGTGCCCTGAATATTCCACTTTTGGAGGGAAGATGTGAGAGGCAACGAGATCAATTGTAATAAAAATTTATATATTGCATGAGTTTTTCATGCAAATGGTCAGAGAAACTTATAATTTCAAGGGAAAATTTGGGAAGAATCCCATTCTTTGAGAAACCACCTGAGAACCATTTCTAATTCCTTTTACATCGATTTGTATCATGTTGAATAGGTTTCGGTTGTAAAGCCATCAACAAGCTCTGAGATTGTTCTTATAAAATTCCCGCTAATAAATTTGGTCATTACGATTATTCTGTGTTGTCTCTTGGAAAAATTTGCATGCACTTATGTTTCGAATGTTTTCAATTTGTGTTTCTTGATCCTATTGCAGTCTTGTGTTTAAAATCTCTCTTGGTCATACATGGTCTCATTTTTTGTTGATAGTTTAGTGGAATTTGAAATCTCACATTCAGAAGAGCTTTCATCTGATAAAGAGAAACAAATTTAAAATCACTTTACCTTCCTTGAATTCAAAGATTATTTGTAAACCTTTAGGTGCACCTTAGGTCATGATAAAATAGAGATTTCTGGATGCTTTGTTGGTTCATCTCGCTTCAAGCTTTTGTGGCAGATTGTCAAATATTGTGTGGAATAGTGCATATTTGGGCCTCCATTTGGTGCACATATCCTGGTTGAAGGAGTGCCTTAACCCCTTTGGAGCATTCTGTTGTTTAGGTCTTACAAATTTATTGCAAAGGTCCTTAAAGAATTTGGCAAATTCTGGTTAGTCTTGTCTAAAATCTCCCACCAAAAATTCATTCAAAATAACTAATCCTACCCCATACTACCCCTGCATTGCAGACGTGTGTGTCAAAGAAAAGAATACAATCCATTTACAAAAATGCACAAAGCAAATCAGGATCTTACAATGTCTTCAATAACCCTTTCCTTGCATTGAAAATATCTCCATAATATGGGACTGACAACTTGTGAAAGTCACATTTGGAGTGTTGATCATATTTTCCCAAGGCCTTTTCATACTATTTACACAATCTGAGGGATATCTTCATCTCCTTCACCATTTTAGGGTTACAAAACAAGTCCTCTTACCTTGGTTAAAAGGCACAACCTAAAGCAGATTAGGACAAGATCAATTCCTATTTAAGTATTATTCATCTCTCCACAAATCTGAGTGCCAGTTAGATCACATCCCCGGCTACAAAACGACACACATCATGATCTATCTGCCTTCAAGCTTCATGTCATATCTTTGATGCTGCTCAGATTGAAAAGGAGAACAAATTTGGGTACCAACAAATTCCTCATATATGAAGGATTTCACATTATTTTCATATTTGGTTGCGCATAGTTTGATGTTTTTCTATGACCCATTGGTCCTCACAAATCGCATCCATTCAAGAATTTTCCCATTGGATTCCCTCCATTTTGTAGTGATTTTCACCCACTCATTGGTCCGTAGAATGTTACCACCGTCTCCATTAAGATTGTCCTTCATTTCCTACCGATGTGATATCGGAATCACCACCATAGGTTCTATTATTATTTAAATCCTTCTTTCTTGGGGCATCTTGCCCACTTTATCATTTTACCCATCTTTTCTCCCACCTGCCCTTCACCCTCTACCTCTTTCAAAATCATCATTGATTCCCCTTTTTGTTATCAATCCCTCATTTAAGGGTGATCCCATCATTAATATTTTATTAGTATTCATCTTACTCTTCATTTCTCATCGTTTGTCTCATGACTTGTTAACGTAAACCACTCGAAAAAAAGGGAAAATGTAGACACCAAAATTTTGTATCGCTACTCTCAATTGCCCACATGCACTTCTTTCACCATGGTCCTATCTAGAGCCAATTTAATTCATTTCTTTAAATTCCCATCTATTAGCCTAACACTTTTAATTCGTAATTAATATTCATTAATTACCTTAATTAAGTTTCATTAGCTAATTACCTCTAATTGGCTTTCTTTGGGATGCTTTTATCCCTAACCACCTAAATCCACATCCCTACACTTTTTCTAGCTTTTATCTAACCCATCTTTATCTCCTACCTACTCATGACACTTCCTTAAATAACCCTCTTCTCACCTACATGCTTTAAAGCACTTATCTCAATCCATAAAAGCCCCATATCTCGAACAAATCAATCATTCACCACACTAAGGAAAGGTATCCCGTAGTCGGCAAAGAACCCATCCGGGTCGTCGTTGACCCTATAAAATTACATTCACCCCCTCTTCCCGAGGCATGCATGCAAATATCCGGTCTTATTACAACGTGCGAACCTTTTCCTCATGCTTGAGCATCCTTGCAATAGTTACAGACCTCTTGGAGATCCTTTCAACTTGTTTTTCATCACTCATGAACATCCTTCGTGAGATTACTATCATTTTGTGTTGTTTTATTCAATTATTATCATATTACCATTGTTTTGTTTGCATCTAAAATTTTCCAAGACCATATTGTCTCCATAGACCTCATTTTAGTTGTCCTTTTTCACCCCTCGTATTTGCAGGTTGCTTTTTCACCATCCACTCTCGACTTAACTCGGTCCACTCAGTTGCCATCAACCTTGTCGGGTCTCTGACGATCTAGTATCCATTTTCCTTTTTGCCTCTGTTTTTTAGATCCTCATATCCTTGTTACTTTGTTTCAGTTTTCACCCGGTTGTTAGATCCCCCTGTTGTCACTTTGTTTCTCGATTCATCCTGTTAGTACCTTAATCGTTGTCAACCAGGACCTTTGTTTGTGGTATCCATCACTTAGATCCTTAATTCCTCACACCCTTTTGTTTTTTTCAACCTTATAACTTCTCTACATGTGCATGTCAATCGATACAAAGCCCAACATTCTCAAGTCTCGAACTGTAATATCCAAATCTGCATTTTACGGTTGTTCCATTCATCTACCTATGGTCGTTTTCGATTGGACCTCTGCAATCTTGGTCGACGTCAACCCTTCAAGTAACTTTATTTTAATTAGATCAGATTTGTAAGTGCCTTACATTTCTGCATTTTCAATTTCTATGTGCCTCAGATTTTGCATATTATCTTGTTTGTTATCATTGCATATCTTATCAAACACGGGGTTGACATCCACCAAGGAAGTTAACTCTTCTTGGAGCTAAATTTTTCGTGAAACCCCCATCTACCATCTAATCCATTTTCCTCTTAGTTTCCTTTGTTGTGCAGGTCATTAGCTTGTAGCAACGAGGATCCATTTTCTACTTTACACCCATAACCATCGCATCGCATCCCAAGGCACCTTAAACCCTTGCATTATGGAGTTATTTAATTTTCTTTGGTACTAATTCACTAACTTGAAAACGAACAAAAATTAGATCAACACACACAGGCCACCTATCACACGGAGTAGGATCTCTCTATCCCTTTGGATTTGTAATCATCCTCTCTTTGTCAATTATTTTCACATCATTGTCACTTGATTGTAAAATGAGTTGACACCCTTCATGGAAGCCCTTTGGTTCTTGGGACCAGCCTTTTTCGAGCAACTCGTCATATCCTTATCTAATATCTATCTCATCTAGTCATCTTTCTATGTGCAAGTATCTCTCATTTGTTGGAAGCAGGAGTCCGCGTCGGTTTGTATCCTCACATCTCAACATTGCATTATCGACGCGGTATCTCTAAACCATGTTGTATTTCAAGTTTTTGTTATTTATCATATAATTAACGAATTGAGATTCACCTCAAACAATTCAAATAGAAATTGAACACAATTTATTCTACCCGAGAACTTTTAGATCGTATATGTTTCTCTTGTAAATAGAGACAATACATGGAACTACATGCAATTGGATTTCTTACTACATGCAATTTGACCAAGATTTTTACATTACTTTCTATTGATCAAGCACTCCATACTTTACACCATCCCTATGATACTCCAAATATGATAATAATGAATACACATACTTTTAATTCATTATCTTCTAATCATAAATCACAGAAAGATATAGACATGTGTTTCCCCTACAAAGACAAATTATTCTCCCATTATTGAATACACCCACTCTAATACCAAATGTTGGTACAATAACAATATGAACACATAAAACTCAATTTCTTCATTTTATTCTTCTATTTCAAATCTTATATGTTTTGAATAGTTAAAGTGGTTGCTCCACATAGGGAAGTTTAGGCTTAAAAAAATTAAGGTAGGGTTTCATAAGTTCTTGATAGGAAACACTAGGGTTTCATAGGGTTCTTGATAGGAAACAATAGGGTTTCATAGGTCAAGGGATACAATAGAACAAGAGTATGATTTTAAGGAATTTTTGGCAGAAATGGAAGTGAAAGATGAAAGGATAGAGGTATAGAAATTTGAATGGCTTAAAATGATTTTCCCTCTAATGGAATAAATTATATCATTGGGGAACATATACCGAGATAAATCAATTGCTACAACTCAAGATCATAGAATATCAAGAATTAAGTTTTGGAAACATAGTCCAATCGAGATATAGATATAACATTGGATGGCATAACACAACATTGGTTGGTCCTAATACACACACACAAATATTTTCACTAGTGGAAATATTGGTATTTAAAGAGATAATGGAACATATACATTTATCTATCCACAAAGGATAGAGATCTTAAATTATACCAACTCATCATGTTAATCCAGATGTAACACACTTGAAATTAATCTCGAAACCGATATACATCAATACAAACAATATTGGGGATATTAAGATGGAAATAAAATTAGTGAGGGAAGTGGCTATGAATAAGTAGAAACAAAGATCGATAACAAAATAGATTCAACCAAAAGCATAAACAAAGTAATGAAGAATAGTCTAAGAATGTGCCTATTCTAGAAAAGAAAACTTTACAAAAACTACACTTGGGGCAAGGGAAAGAAGTAAAATAGGATTAGGTGAGACTAATGAAAATGAAGAACAAAATAACATAAATGTGAATTGATATAACTATCATGAAAGGAAGAAGGAAAACTGAAGGTATATATCACCAAGAAGAGGGTCAAGCGGGGCGAAGCATATATGTGCAAGAGCTAGTTAGTTTGAAAAAGAAGCTCAAAATTATGGAAGCAAGGAAGAAAATAAAAGATATTAATATGGAAGAGGTGATACATGTTGAATGAAGTTTGGAAAAGACAACATGCTAAAAACAAAAGTTGCAAATCTACAAAATCTTGTGATTGTTGGACAAAATGAATGTCATGCCTTGAAACAAGCCATACACACTCCAACAAGTACCAATATAGGGGATGAAAAAGCAAGTGCGACACATATAAAAGAAGTACAAGAAGCACTTCACAACATGAAAGTAAGAAAATGAGTTACAAAATAAATTTGAAGAGGCGAAGATGTGGACACGGTAGTAAAAGAACCACTAGGAAAGCATGAATTGATTAAGAGACAAGTTAAGATTCAAATGATAAAATAAAGAGAATAACATGATAAATAATCAAATACGATCATTAAAGGGATGAAAGACCATGGAAACGGAGAGGATATAAAAACCTAACAAAGGACTTCCTTTCAAACTAATTACAATGGAAAAGTCGGATCAAACAAGCAAGTAAAACTGGTAAGTCGGGAGGGGAGAAAAAGATACACATATTCATGTCACAATGGTGAAATTTGAAGATAGAACAAGAGTTCTAAAAATAAAGTCATGTTAATAGGATCATACTATTACCTACATTGACCAACCTATCGTGCCATCAAATTTGCACAAAGATACAACCTCTTTGCAATTACTGGGAGAGATACACGTAGTAGGAAAGGTGAAGGAAATAAGGAACAAAGGGAGACGAGCATACTTAAACAATGGAAAATCCTATGTCAAAGCTTGAAAAATATGAAGAAAATAGGGTGTATGGCCTACCCCAAGAGCATATAACAATAATAAGTTGGAATTTTGGAGGCTTCCCTTGGAGAAAAGGATATGGGTTATGGCCCAAAGACAAAGATAGAGACAATCATTTTGACTAGAACACGAGCACATTAGGTGCAAGACACCAATTTTTGAAGGGTACAAGAAGGTAGTAAGATGGAATAAAGTAGAAAAGAATTACAAGGGGCGCATATCAAAATATAAAAACAAGATGAAAATAAGTAGTACATTTGGATAAGAATAATAGAAAATGACACAAACATTAACATAGTTGCATGTTATTTTGCACCCAAAAACCCAAATTCTACAAAAACATGATCTAGACCACAAAGACCCTTACTCATCACTAAACAGATACATTTCAACCTATAGTAAAATAAGGGAGATTTTATTTATAGGGGATTTTAATGCAAGGAAAACAAACAAGCAAGCAAACATTCTAAGAAGTAATGAGGATCTAGATATAAATCATCTTTGGATGGCAGAAGAAGAAAATCAATAATAGGCGAGCTTGAAATGATGAACATGGGACTATCACGCACTTTGGAAAAGAGCTATTAGGTGTCTGCAGCGTGCACAACTTGATTATATGTAATGGTTTGAATAAATGGAATTTTTTTGGAAAGCTACATGTGCAAGACACAACGAAAAGAGTGTAATCAACTACATTATTGTTTTTAAGATTATTTTCCTAGAATAGAAGAGTTAGAAGTAAAGAACCTCCTATGGATATTAAATCATATTACAACCTATTTTTTTAAAAATATATAATTGCAATGTGGCAAACAACATGATGAGAACAATGGGGTCAATCAAAGAAAACCGTAATTTAGAGGAAACATCATCTTGATAGAGGAAAATCAAAGCCTTCTTAGTAAACTCTAGGAAGGAAAAAATAAGGAATAGATGACAACGGTGTAAATTACCCTAAGAGCTTAAAGATAATGCACACCATTCAAAAGGCCACAGAAAACATGCAAGAGAGCTAAACCTAAAAAGAAAAGAAAAATAGCTTCCCAAAAATTTATGGTATTACGAAGAATACAAGGCAAAGTCTGAAGATCACTAAAGAAGCTTGTATGTAGAACAAAGACAATTAGAAAAATATATGAGAAGATTATATGGGGAAAAATTAGTATATAAGAACTAGGAGGAATGAACTGATTTACTTAGGAAAACACGAACCAAATAAATTTTGGAGGGATATTTGCAAAAAAAAAAACACAAATAAAGAACATAAAACATTAGTGGCTGTAATATTCAAAACAATTGTATGAGCATGAAAACAAGTCTCACCTCCCACAATTATTGTTAGTAAAAAAGTTTTCACAACTAAAGACAACACTCGAGGGATTAAAAAGATAGCGATGGGTAAATCAAGACATAAACAACATGCAATCAAAGCATTTAAAATAGGGAGAAAATATCTTAGCCCCCAAAATCCAAGAGATTTTCAATGAGGTCATCCAAAATAGCTTCCCCACGAGTGGAAAACTAGGCTAACCATAACCCTTGTTCAAAATCGAGATGTAAATAATCCCTAAAATTATTGTAGTATATTGGTTAACCCTATTTTTGCAAATGTGTTTGGGATTATGACAGAGCATAAGACTAGTAGTTGAGCGAAGAAAGAGGAAAGAGAGTAAAAGGAAAATAGACTTGAGACCCAAACACTCGACCATCATCATTGTCACATTGAGACACTTAGTTGAAAAAAATTGCGATTAAAAAAGGGCTGCATATTCTTACTCTATAGACTTCAAAAAGACATTTGAAATAATACCAATGTAAAACTCATGGAATAGAATGGAAGAACTAGGGGTCTCAATGCACTACATGGCAACAATTCACAGATTATATAAACAAGTCAAGGCTAAAATGCAAACACATGAAGGGCTATTTGAGTGTTTTAGGAGTGATATATGTGTCAAACAAGGTTTCCCTCTATCCCCAACTCTATTCGGCTATATATTAACAAGACAGAAGATTGGATAAACAATTTTGTTAGTGAAGGGTTCCACTTGGCCAAATATGTAGTGAAAATCATGTTTTATGCCAATGACCTAATTCTAATGGAAAAAACAATTCAATATTTAAAAAAGCATCTACCGGCCTTATAACTCTCTTTTAAAGAAGTAGGGATGTAGTTGAACATTGGCAAAACCAAAAATTATGATTTTCTTAATGAAAAGGAAGAATCATTTTGACTTTTAGTATGCGGGGAAGTCTCTAGAAGTGGTGTCAAAATACATGTATGTCATCATCAACTACCACACCAAGCTCGGTTGGGATACATTTTGGATGAAACGAATAAGAAGTTGGATAGATCTTTATGCGCTCCAAAAGAAGGTATATGAATGTTGAATTATGGAATTGGAAGACCACCATGTCATATTTGGATTACTAGTTATGTCAAGGTGGGTCATATTTGGATTACTAGTTACGTCCAATGGTGTTGTATGGTTGTGAGGTATGGGCTAGTGGAATGACAAGTTTGAGATGGAGGAAAATAGAAAGGATCCAAAAGCGGTTAATCACAAATAATTTCATAATTAAGGCTTCAATTCCTATGAATCATCCTTGTCAAAATACAAACATTCCCTTTAGAGGCAACCACTATGACCAAGTTACTATGTTACTTGAAAAAAATTGAATATATGAATATCAATAAGTGGCTTAGGGATGCAAGAGATAGAGTTAACATATAGAAAAATGCGTAGATGAAACAAAACGCATATGGATAAGATGGGGCATCAACCTAAATGAATGCTCAAACCTTAACAAAGACAAAACATTATGTGAATGAAAATTTCAGAACAGTGATGTGGAGGAAGAAAACATGTAGGAAATGAAAACATTACATTTCAAGTTTCAACCCAACTTATGAACATGGCGAAAAAACATATATAGGGGATGAAATTAAATGGAAAGAAAAGATCATCATTCCTCGATGAAGGACTAACTCCCATAGGCTCATATGTGAAATAGGTAGATGGATGTCACCTAAGGAATAGTGGGAAGAGAGGGTTTGTGTTTTATGCACCACAAGGGTGGTCGAAATGAAGGAGCATTTCATCCTTGAATGTCCAAAGCATGCGGAAATTGAGCTAAGTATGTGAAAACACTAAGAGTTAGATCCATTTGAGAAATGCAAAAAAAAAGGTTAGGTGAGATGTTAACTCAATTTAGTAAAAAGGGGAGCATACTTCTAAAAAAACACCATTGGGCCCATGAATCTTTGAACAATTGGAGCAATCCGACTAATTGGTGGTCCTATGGACCATTTGGTCTCGTGGACATAATTAAAACCATTTCATTTTATTGTTGCATTATTTTAATATTTTAAAAAATGAAGAAATTGGTTGATTTCATTTGCTTGAGATTTATGAATTTCAAAATTGGTGTCACTCTTTACTCTCACTTTTGTAATTGAATAAAGAGTTTCATTGAGAACACCGCAAAATGAAAACATTCAATCAAAAGTAGGAGTAGCTATATGTTTAATTAGAAGCTTTAGGTAAGATGAATTAAGATAGTGATAATGATAATAATGCAAATAAAAGACAAAAACTGGCCCATGCAATAGGAAAGTTTAGTGTAAAATAAGAAATAGGGAGTGCAAACACAACTCCAACAAAAACAAAAACTTGAAAGGATATGCACCCGAGAATTTATGTCAAAAAAAAAATCATATCATCCAATGCTTTAGAAATCTCTCCATATCTACATGTTTGTCATGAGGTGGCTTCTTAGTAAATCTTGAACAAGAAACAAGATGACTAAAAACAAGTACTCCTCTAGGTGCATATCAATGTGGAAGCAAAGTCTCTAGCTAGATGTTGGTGAAGATAAAACATCTCTGATCCTCATAAGCCATGAAGGTGTGGAGAGACTTATACTAGTCTTTGAAGAGGAAGAAGAATCGGCTCCTGATCTTAAGGTAAAGAGACAATCTCAAATACAAAATGATCCTCAATAATAGGCACCATATGCACCTCAAGAATATGGTTATATGTCTCCATAAGAAGGTGACACAAAAAAATCTGAATTGTGCCAATAAAACCCTCGTAGTGCAAGATAATTGGAGCCTACCATTCTCAAAGTGAAGATATGTAGTATAGTAGTGCTGAAACTTTGAGGAAAGAGTTTCCTGATGCTCTTAACCATTTGGACAAAGGTAGGCTGTATAGATGTCATCTCTCATGCCCTTATTTATCTAGCGTTTAAATACAATCAATGCATCAATTGAAAACTTATGTAGAGCTGAAGCAATGACATACCAGCCAAAGTAGATATCATGTTGTGCCAACTAGGGAGAGGATTTGAATGCTCAATACGGGATCTTAAAGAAACCAACCGAAGAGTTGCCCATCTTACCCATTTGTATCATAGTCATCACTTGAAATATCACAATAATAACCAGCGGGATGTACCAAATTCAGTGTGAATGATATCATGAGGAACCGATCTCATAACATGGAGATGAGCACTCTTTTATTTCAGCTTCAGTCAACTTTCATAAGGCAAGGCTCCCAAATTTCCTCAAACGGCGGATGAAAAAAGAAAGTCTAGTGAACGTTGATTTATGGTTCCTTTCTCAAAATCTAGATATTGGGGAAGCCCGCCAGTTGTTGATTGAACACAAATACTTGACATGGATCTAAAATTTGACCAGCAATCTTGTTTACCAAAAAAGTTATACAAATTAAAAGAGACGTCTTATCTTTCATTTGGTATAACAAACACAAGGTGTTCTTTTTTGGTCTCGTCCAAATATTGGAGTTCATTAAACCAATTGGCATTCCTGGCAATCCTGGCAACTTCAATATTTGTTTCTCAAACCTAACTGAACTATTTGGTTACAAGTAAAACACAATAGAAATGGAAAAGGCACATTTCAAAAGTTAGTATGAAAATGACCTTATTTAATACAAGTTAAAAAATTCTAAAAGAACAGTTGGCATTGACATCCTAAGAGCCAAAGAAAAATGTTGATCAATCCCATTTGTAGTGGTTACGTGCAGAACATGCCTCTTGTCTTCATGTGGCATTTCAAATGCAGCTGTATGATAACCTTTATGTCACAAAAATGTGCTACCTAGTAACGGATGTGTATTGGGAAACCGTTTCAAATGGTTATAGTTGCAAAGAATTGATAAAAAGATACAATGTCTATTTCTCATATCACTGAAGTCAAAATCTATCTCGCTTTTGGATTCCACTTTTCTATTCAATTGTGCCGGATCATTGGCACCAATGTGTGTCTCGACTCTCGACTATGTGGCTTTTAATGATTAACCCACCATTTCCATCATCTGTTTGTTGTTCATTAATCTCTAGCTTTGATTCATTGTCTTCGTGCCTTTTACCACGAGAAAGATGATGCAAAGTCTCGTTAATCTTGCTAACACCCTTTTCCATGGGTTCCACAGCTTGTGCTACGGTTATTAGAACATCATGCACTACCTGCAAAAGAAAATCGTACGAAATAAAAACTCCCGAGTTTGGTCTCTCATGCGGAGGAAGAATTTACATTTATACCAGTTTTTGAAACAGAAATCTGGGGAGTCTAATCAAAAGAATTCTTTAACAGAACATACATGTTCGCCACCTGCAATAACAATATCTTGAACACTTTCTTTCAAACTTGTTCCACGACCCTCAACATCAGTCTCTAACACCTGAGCAACATCGGTCCCTTGCTCATCTCTAGTTTTCTGAGAGTCTTTTCGAGTTTCCACTGTCACTGCCGTGGATTGAACTGTTAACCTTCCCTGTTTGTTCTCACTTATGAGACGGTATGGTTCTACGGGAAAGACAAAAATATGGGCCACTGCAGCAATAGCCATCTGAAACAAAATGTGTGAATCATTTTCAGGCATCAAAATGTATTCCGTATTCTTAATGCAGATTCAATGTTCCACTTTAGATGTCCGAAACATAAGATAACAGGCAACAACTTATCAATAGATTATGTATTTAACACCCATCGTCCATAAATTCAATATCCAAGTGATGAAAGCATATACGAATATCACACCAAAAATGATGTTTTCTTCGACAAATATCGTGGATTTGATTTTCAGAGGAGCTGGCTTACAGGTTGTTATTTAACTTGGAGTACATAAAAATATTCCCAGACCTCATTTAGTCAATGCAAGTTCCAGAGACTTAATTTTATATCCTCGATCAATTGATATCATTTTCTGCCCTTTGACATTGCAAAATTACATAAAATATGAACAATTTCTCTCCTAGAAACAAATGGATAACAATTTTTGTTATTAATCACTGAGAACTTGTCCAAAAACATTTTGGATACAATAAGAAATTAAATTGTCTTTACGGACAATGACACTTGTAATTTTATGATTCGTTTGCATATAGCTACTTTTGGTACTGATTTCAGCAATCAAACATTGGTACGTTTAGAAGTAACCTTGTTAAAAAATAGCCGATGATGTAGTCTTTAGTATATTTTCAGTCGTAATCAACATTGGCATCTTTCATGGCAAAATAATATAAAAATGATAGAGTTTAAAGGCATTATGTTTATTGTTTTGGTAGGTGTTATCCTCGCATTTGTACTTTATATATATGTAAACCTTAAATAATGAGGATTAGAAAATAAAATTTCTCCATGGTAGTTCAGTAACATCAGAAAATTGATGAAGAGGGTTTTTCATCAACATGCAAAAAGGACAGTCATTCAGCCCAAATATTGGGCCAAAATGGCCAATGGATGGAAAATCCTCCTAAGATTGACTGTCCCAAAGAAAAGTGAATTGAACAATGGTTGTGACACATAAAAGAAAAGTCTCCGATCTGCAGATTCATGGGATCTTACCAGGATCAAAGATACTTATGTGGGTTTTGACAAACTAGAAGCCAAAAGGTGCAACTGATATCTTGATCATACATGCCTGCTAGAAGGAGGTAAATTTACAAATATCATGGGTTTTCGAGGCAACTGCCCACCAAAAACCTAGGCTTTCCATTACACACCAAGCTACAAAGCAACATAGTGGAATGATCTCCTTACCAGCATGGAACATCTGGAAGTTAAAATACACACTGATCTCATGGAACATGATCGTCTAGCTGCTAGCCACTGTCAGAAGAACACAATGTAAAAATCTTCATTTATTTAATCAGATACTAACCATGAAGCTAGCCAATAGAGTGTATGGAAGGAAAACTGCACTTCTTATATCACACTCTCTACTTCCCAAGGTCACATTGAGAAAATAAAAATCACAGAAATATGGACTTGAAGGATGTGGCTGATTGGGGTGGTTAGCATGATTGGCTTGTTTTTTTTGTTTGTTGTTGAAGGAGGTATCTTTGCTCACGGGTTCTCCATTCCCAGAAATCCTCAAGTGTGCCTCATATTGTATGTTGAGCACTGAGAATTGGGGAACTAGGAGATGAGGGTATGGTGTAGAACGTAGGAAAACTAACAGAGTTGTTGGTCAACATTGTCCTAGTTTCACGATGCAAGGATTAGTTGCATAACACGATGGGTCCTTCTAGCTTTGAGGGGATGATCCTGACTGGGGAGTCATCAATGATAGGGACGCAAGAACAATGAGAAGACACTCAAGGAAAATCCTACTAGAGAAAATGCTAGAAATAACAGAATAGAGAGGTATTAGATAGAATGGATACTATAGCCCGTTCCTAGAGTAGTGTGCGCCTCTTGAAATCTTCTCTAAGAACTTGAAAAGAAAATTCTAAACTAATGCAATAGTGAAGGAAAGGAAACAAACACCACTCATAACCAAGAAAACCAACTAACAAATAGAATATCTAACCTCTAAATCAAATAATGAAATAAAAACTAACATGTTATGAGATTAAACTAGCGCTCTAGGTTCGTTCAAGAAACACATGCAAGGCCGAATACTATTTGCAAAGCTGAGAAAAATAAGGGAAAAGAGAATGCACTTGGTCTTTTTACTTCTATTTTTATATATCAAATCCAAATGCAACAGTGCAGCAAGTTTTCTTGGTAAAAATACATGATTCTCAAAGTAATCTCTAGATTCAAATGAAACATTTAAGAGTATATATTAAAGATAATAATTCTGAAAATATAGAGTAATTAAACTGCTACGGTTCAAACAATGAAAATGTAAAGCTAATAAGGAAATTTTTTCTTAAGAATTGATAGTGATATCTGCAAGGAAAGCAAGTCAAATTACCCAAACATTGAAGAGTATATATTAGAGATAATAATACTGAAAATATAGAGTGATTAAGCTGCTACGGTTCAAACAAAGAAGATGCAAAGCTAATAACGAAAATATTTATTAAGAATTGATAGTGATATCTGCAAGGAAAGAAAGTCAAATTACCTAAGAAAACCATAATAAAGTTGAGATAAACAAGAAATGTACTGCAAATGTGCCACATATGCAAGACACAATAAAAACAGCAATGTATAAAACAAGTATGCTTCAAGAATCAAATGATCTCAAAACTGATGTTGACTGTAAATAGAGATATATGGATGAATTCAAGGACACTTGAGAAAGATAAAATGATGTTGGAACAGTCAAGGAACACGCTAGAAACAGTCGGATGGAAAGAGAACAATAAGATTTGAAATATTTCAAAAGCTGTCAAAACCGAAAAGTTGCGAAGAAAAGCAAGAATGATATAAAATTGATACAAGCACAGTATGAAATGACTGAAATAGGTTGAAAAAATTATAAATTATCAATATAACCCAATGGAACTGTTGGTTAAAAAGTTAACAAATTTGCACAAAAATTGTCGATGCTTCCAAAATGTTGCTAGAGGGAAAGAAGGGGATAAAAAGTGAAATAAAATAGCAAAGTAACAAGTGGGATAAATATTATGCCAGAACCAAGGTGTTAATAAGAGGATGAAAGAATGAAGCCAAGCAAGAGAAAGTTGCAAGCAAACTCAGCAATATGAGAGCAAAAGGACTAATGACCAAGGATGGACTAGGAATGACAATGAAAAGAGAACCATTGTATGATTGACTACTAAACAAAACCAGGTTTTAAGAACCTGGAAGGAGATGAAAACAATTCATTTGCACAAATAATTACAAGATTGAATATGAAGAGACATGAGGAATTTGGTCAAACAGTTGGCATGCAACTACTACCAAATGATGTCAAGGCAAGCCAGCAATGAAAACACCTTTACAATCACAAGAACCCAATGTCATGATCTTAGGGTGTAATGTCCTCTTCGGGCAAAAATAAGAGCAATTTGGATTTCCTAGGAAACCCTTATGCAATAATCTGATTTTTATGCAAACCCTCAAAATAGAAAATACCCAAATCTGGAAATATACCACTGAAATATCCCTTTCAAAGAAAATTTAATAAAAACTGATTTTTCTAACAAACTGTTGTCAAAATTTCACCCCCCCAGGGTAAATTTCGATAACATGCATCAGAGTTTTGCAGTTCCAGGCAAATAGATTGAAACAGGAAAAATCACGAAAAATGGCTAAGTCCTAGTCCTAGGAGCAGTCGGGACATTTGGGACGTCAAGGCGCGGATCGGCCGAAAAGCCTACAGGCGGCCCAAACAGCAAAGGGACAAGTGGGACAAATGGACGCGGTGGACGCGGAAAGCCCGGATCGGCCGAAAAGGAGAACTTTCGCACTAACTGCTTTGGGACATCTGGGACAAAGATACGCGAACCGGCCGGTTCGGCCGAAATGAGAACAAACAGTCCGGAGGCAAATGGGACATCTGGGCCGCGAGGACGCGAATCGGCCGGATCGGGCGAACCGGAAGAATTTGTCCCACGAAGCACTGGGACATTTGGGACAAATGGACGCGAACCGGCCGGTTCGGCCGAAACAGAGGAAGTTCGTACTGGGACATTCGGGACATAAAGACGCGAAGGGCGCGAAAAGCCTGGAAAACCCGCAGACCAATCAAATCATGACACGTGTCACAAGGGAAAAGGTCAAAAAGTCAAAGGGCGAGTTTTGAAGGGTCAGCCCGAACCAATGGGATAGTGCCACGTGTCCCGGCTAGGGCCCACAAGGAAATTTCAAAGGAAAGCCCGGAAAGGTGGAGGAGAGAGAATTATTCAGCGAATCAGAGCCTGCCACGTGTCGTCCAGGTGGCGAAGCGCGGGAAAATATTTCAAAATCCGTTTTGGTCTGTTCCGTGCCCTAAATCTTCAGATCATCATATCTTTTGATCCAGAGCTCGGATTTGCACGTTCTTTATATCAACGGAAAGCTGTTGAAATTCTCTACATGATTCTGGGATCAATCTTCCATTTTGGTGTAGTCTGGAGAGAGAAAGTTAAGAAATGGCTCTGACGCATGGTAATGCCAGAAGTGACGCTTCAACAACCGGGCTTTAACGCACAGACAAATGGCCGTTTTGCCAGATCCGCCGCTCTACCATAATGAGATGATTTAAAATGCGACCTAGAAGTGGTTGTGGTAGTTTCAATTTCCTCTCTTCCTGTCTCTTTCTTCCTATATATTGTACTGAGAGGGGCTTCTTTCAAAACGGGGACATTACGAGTTGTTCATCTTTTCTCGCTCCGCCTCCCTTCTTTTCTTCTCTAGGGTTGAAAATGGAGTTCAAACCTCCTCCCTTGCTCTCTGTAATGGCGTTTTTGCCTTTTACTATTGAAATGATGTTCTGCAAAACTTACGAGCAACAAAACGTGTTTTGTGATGCATCTGTCCATCCTTGCTCGCTTTTGCTTGTTTCTCTTCTTGCCTCTCTTCATTGCAGGTATTTGTGCATGTTTGAATGTTCATTGCAGGTTTGGAGCTGTGTTCATGGAGTTTTGGGACATTTTCTGTGAAATCTATCCTTGGGCCTGTGATGCATCTGTCCCATCCTTCCCATTGCTCACCTCTCTTTGTCCCATGGCAGTTTTGATAGATGTCCAACATTCTCCTTCTCTGGTGTATCACCGTTTTAGTGTAGGCTTTTGTTCTTTTCCTTTCTCTCTCTCTCTCTGTCTCCTTGGCATTGTTAGATTAGGACTAGATTAGCTTGCACTCGCACCGGAATAGCTTGTGGGTCGTAGTTTAGGATCGTGAACGAGCCTTCTCTCGGAGATTCCTCTCTCGGTTTCACAGTCCCACACACGGAGAAAGGATTCGAGTTGTGCAATCACACCGGATGCCCGAGTGATCAACCTAGAAGCCCGATCGCATCCGGGGGTGCTTTGTGATTTTGCATCAACACAAACCCTAGGGCAGAATTGATAAAATTGATTTTTTTATCAAAGCCCTTCAAGATAAAATATTACAAAGCTGGAAATAACTGGAAAACAGATTTTTGAATTTATTTTTATTTATTTTCACCCCATAAAACAGGAAAAATATCAACATAAGATTAAAGCAATTTTTCCAACGAATGATGCCTCCGATGGTAAGGAAAGACCTTAAAAGGTATGGTACCTCACTTAAGGGGAATGTTGTGACACATTTATTTTGGCTAAAAGATTTCAGGGCTGCATATGACTAGGTGAGGATTTTTTTGTCTTGTTTCGAAAGAATTATGAACCTCCAACATTCTTCTATAGAAAAAAATTTCCATAGGGTTTATAATTAGGGAGCCTTGAGGTTCCTATGCAACATTTTCTTAGGGTGGGGGTACTTAGTATGCCGATTTTCCCCTTTGAAACAAAGATTTGGAAATTATCAATTTTCTAAAGGAAGGCAATTATTTCCTTAGCATCATTGAAGACTTTCCAATTATTCGAGTTATTTGGTTCATCAGGGTGATAGACTAACTCAATGGTATGTTTGTTCTTATCAAACCTTGGATGAGGAATTAGCAAGGAAACTAATAAATCTAGGGCATTAGATTTTTCGTTCTTTTACCCTGAACCACCACAACAAAGAACAATTACAAGGCCTCAATTAAATCTCGGACTATATTCCTATAGTGTTTAAATTGATTATTCCTTACTTAGAACTAGTTCTTCACTTGCTTGACCACCAATTCAACATCTCCTTGGCTTTAAGGTTTTAATACTCATTTCTTGATAACATCCAGATCCAGGAAGGCTTCATATTCGGTCATGTTTTTGATGCATTCAAATCAGCAACTTTTATGAGAGGGAATAAATTACCTCATAGTGAAATGAGTACAACTTTGGCACCATAGTCTATTGAGGAATAGCTTCCCTCAAAATCTATGGTCTATACATCATTGAGATCACCATTGACGAGTATATCCAGGACCTCTTTAGAAATCATCATTTAAGTTCCTAGGCGAGTATTTTTGTAAAAATGTCAACCCAATGATCGTCAAACATCTAGACTATGTATCTTTCTTTCGGCTCAAGTTCTAACCAAATATTTTCCCATTTTATTTGTATCATAGCATGAAACCAGTCTAGCTTGATTTCTCCTCCCAAGTCTTTACGCAAACATCTACTAAAGAGCATCATGTAACTCAAATGGTCGCCAAAAACTACAACAATCATTTTAATTCTTTTATGTGGCAATCCATCCAATGCCACTTAGGCATCTTTGATTTGTCTAACCAAGGGAACCTACTTTATCTCTACGGAGTAGCATTGGCGAAATTCTTGGTACAAGATAGGCCCAAGGCATAAGAAACCTTGGTAAGCATTACATTATTATAAGCCACGGAGTCAACGATGCGGTTGTTTAAACAAAATCCTCCAATAAAGAGGGATTAGTAGAATAGGTACGCTACTTTGATTAGAAGTAGTCAAGTATATTTTGAGAGGTCGAAGCATTTAAGGCAGCGAGGATACCAGGAATGAAGCTTCAAAGTGTTGGGATTGTATCCTCTAATATATTTAATAAGATTATCCAATTTCTAGGGGTTTGAATAGAGATATCCAGTTTGGGTGGACTAGATCTTGGTCTTATGCATGTGACAAATGATAAAAGGAAGATAGTTTGGCCAAAGAGTTGGTTTCATGATTTGTTTTGGCAAAATCCACATTACACATAGCCTTTGGAAAAATGTTGGGTGTTTAATAAGTAGGGTTGTAGATGAGGATGAAGGGTTTGCATGCTTATTTAGGTTGCTTATCATTAAGCTGATTTGGGAGTGGATCATTTTTGGAAAAATATTTTGGTGGGTGGGACTTTGGGAGCTTCTCTACTTTTCACCTTTTCTTTCTCCTTGGGCCTTTCAACCTCTTTTTCCTTTTCTTTTTCTTTTCCATTATCCACTTCATCCTTCCGATTCCTTGATCATGTCAAGAGGGAAAAGATGTGACTACGCATTTCTTCGACCATGTCATCACGATCATCATAAGGGGACACATGCTCTAGGTACCCAATCGTGGAAAGGCCATTGATCTCTTGAATTTCACATTTAGAGGTTCCCGAGTCCTCATAATTTGGTTACATTTAGAGCATTTGAGGGCATGTTGAACCATCATGTAAATAGGTTTCTTGGAAGTCGCATGTGGTTATAACAATGGAGCAGCACGAAATGGTCCCTCAATAAAGCAAGCCTTTGGGGAAAATTTGGAGGTGAATATGATCCCCATTGTAAGGATAACTCTTCCATGGTATTTCTTGATACAAAGTGGAGCATTTCCATTTTGGGGCTACCTCTTGAGGCTTGTTGTAATGTCCCCTTTTCTGGGACATTACTTATATCTATTTTCATTTGCATTGTAACCCCTTGGCATGCCTAGCGCTACAAGTGGGAGTCTCTAGTTAGTTTAAATGTGCACATAGGATAGTTGCTTTTATTATTTAATTAAAAATAATAAAGTGCACATAGTCTTAGTTTATTAGAGACTTTATTATAATGAGAGTTTATGTTTTCCCTCCAAAAGGGAAAAGGTTGGTCATTGGATATTGCACCCCTTAGTTCTATAAAAGGAGGTCACATTTCCTTTAGTGGGTTATGTTGATTGATCATTTTGATTTCACTCCATGCTTGGAGTAATGGGATGTATGCCCTAGTTCTTGCATTGTGCTCTCTCATTGTAAGCTTCATTTGGATCCTTTGTTGAAGAAATTGAAGACTCCATTGTTCTCTTCATTGTGTTCATCTTGTGTTGAGTGTTTTTATGCATGGTTTATACATTCTAGCATTGGCAACTTGCTCTAGGGTGTTGGCGCATTTATTGGAAGGGTAAATCTGCATGTTGGTGAATGGTTTGAGGTACTTTTGTGTTCATTATCACTGCTGCAATTTATTAGAGGCAAATCGACTTGGTTTGGGGTTTGATCTATCATGTTTTGAGGTTGTTTATGCTAGATCTATAATCTGTTGTGTTTAATTAATTATTTTAAAGCAAGGGCTGATTATTTGAGTGTTTTGGAAGGGTTGTATGAGCTGGAATTAATTTATAGAATTTATTCTAACCCTAGCGACTTGGAGGCATATTTCTGGGCAGTTTTGGGTGGGTTTCGGTGATCAGAAAATTCAGTTTGATAGTTCATTGGAAAACTCCTCATTTCTACTTTATTGTGCTTTTTGTTTCATGCAAAAATACCAAGTATTGAGTGAGATATTAATTTTTGAAGTTTCAGTTGTTCTGGTGCAATTATATTTATTATCTGCTGATATAAAAATCAGATCTGAAAAATGTTCGAATGGGATCATTTTAACATGGGTTTTGGTTGTAGAAATTAGGAGTAATAAGGAGAAATTAACTTCATAATTTTTGGAATTGATTTGATGCCCTAAATGTCTTTGGGCGACCTACTTTTAGGGTAACATTAGGGTTTTATGTTTGTTGTGCAAAAACTGATTTTGGGATATTATTCTTCATATTTTTGTGGCCCAAGATCGAAAATTTCAGCCCATTTGGACTTCTCTAGCCAAAGATATGAATTTTAAAAAATTGCAACAGTTGGGGTTTGAATGTTGATTATTTTTCAACTGTGTGTGATAAGATTTATGTTAATTCCTAATTTGTCTTAAAAGGGGAATTACGGTGGTATCAAAGTAACTTTCCTCTACTCCTTGTGGGTTTGTTTGCAGAGATTGAATCATGGAGCTTGCTAGTGACGAGATTGAGGACCAAGCTCTATAGGCTTGGGAGATGACTTGAGAATCCTTCACTTGAGAAGAGTGTATTTCTCAACACTCTTGAAGAGGTGGTAAGTTGTTTGTGTTTGGTAGAGAAATCGGATTATGGTTCTATGTTTTCAGTTTTAGACACCTTGGTGTCACATTTGGCTAGATTTGATTTATTGAGGCATGAAGAGGTGGATGTGAGACTCTTGGTCATCACATGCATTAGTGAGATCACACGGATATCAGCCCCAAGCTTGCCATATGATGACATCACTATGGAGGAGATCTATGAGCTCATGATTGGAAGCTTTCAAAAGCTTTGGGACACTACCAACCCTCACTTTGGCAAGAGGGTTAAGATTTTGGAGAACATGGCTAAGGTAAGGTCTTGCATTCCAATGTTAGATCTTGATTGTGATGACCTCATTTCACATATGTTTGAAGTCTTCTTTGATGTTCTACATAAGAATCATTCACATGAAATAATGGATGCTATGCAAACTATAATGTCCCTAATGTTGAATGAGTATGAGGAACCTCCACAATCTTTGCTATCCATACTTGTGGAAGGATTGGGACAAGAGAAGTCATGCATTGCTCACTCCTTAGCAAGAAGAATTGTGAATCAATGTTCAAGAAAAGTGAAGACATGCATCCAAGGTATGGGTCCTTTTGTTTTTTATGATAAATTTTTGGCATCTAATAATTGCATGGGTTTGAATGGGTGCAAGGAGAAATCAGATTTGGTTGATGGGCATGAAGAGAATATTAGTGTTAAGCATATTCTTGATCAAGGAGAAATGATGGCAAGGGAGCATGTGATGGAAAAATCAGATTTGAGGGGAGTTGTTCAACCCCACCATGAGCCATTTGAAGGGTAAGGAGAAGGTATGGTCAATGACCTTGCCATAGAAGGGTATACTCATTCATATAATACGTCATTTGTGTCTACTTCTATGTGGCAAAAAGAAGAAATCTTGAAGAATTCATTGCATGGTAATAATCTTTTGATGTTTGAAAATTATTAGTGCCTACTAATTGCATTAAGTTGAACATGAGTGCAAAAGGAGCAGGTTTTCAGAGGACTATGAAGATGGGCTTGTGAAGAGGTATGCTTAGGAAGGAAGGAAACCATGAGATGCTTATGCTAATTTTCAAATCGTTGTAATTTTTCGAACAGCAGGCCCTAAGGGGCAAATGGATGAGGTTTGTCACCCAGCATAAGTCTTATGAATGTCCCAAGTCATTACCCACCAAGTATGAATGCTTGTGAGGAGGAAAAAGGGCTTTGGATGAAGAAAATGGTGAAGAAAAGAGCATTGTTCCAAACTTAGAAATTTTGAGTTTTGTAGATGTTGGGAGCAGCCCAAGGTATGATTTTTCATATTTTATTTCTCCTTCCATATTGAGTTTTGATGGGTATGATTTTGAGCATGATAGGGAGATGGATATGATGTGCAACATGGGGTATAATGGTCACATTCTTGCTCTTAACCTTTGGGTGCATGATGGAAAAGGAGAAAGAGTGGATATCACTCTTCCCAATGATGGAAGCCATAACAATAAGCTTGTTGGTCCGTATGAGGAATTCATCATTATCGGCACAAAGGTGTGATGGATTAATGTTTTTGCTCTCCTCCGTCATAAGGGAAATTCATGGGCACAAAGGTACAAGGTTCCTTGGCTTCTCTATGATGATATTCATAAATGCATGCATTATATTTCAGCTTTCTCCTTTCTTTGTGAGCATAGAAGAAGAGGATATTTGGGTGTCATCTTGCACATGTTGCTTCATGTGATAAGGGGCTAAAAGGATTTGAGTTTTACAAGCTTTATTTGGATACATGGATATCATCTCCTTTTTTTTTCAAATAATGCTAACTCCTATCTCCTTGGAAGCCTTGAAGGAAGGATGGATCACATGGACTACACCTTGCATGGTAAGAAGTCCATTTTCAGATTTTGAACAACAGTTATGTCTTCCACTTGGATGTTTGATTGATGTGCTTCCAAAGGTAAAATCAACAAAGGATGTGTTGGGAATGTTTGGTTGTTGTTTTTGCATTTGGGCTTCAATGGAAGGTTTGGAAAAATGAAGGAACATGGTATGAATTCTTCTCAAGGCATTTCATTTTCAGCTGTGCATATGGATAATTTTCAGTTTGTTATGATTGAGGATGAAATTTCAGTTACATGGGAGCCATTTTTATTCACTAGATTGATGTTCTTTCATGTTGGGGAATATTTTTTTGAAATGTGCTAGTTGCTGCCCCATCATTTTTATGATTGACATCACTATGACCAGCCTCCCTATCACTTCTATAATTCAGATTTTTGCCATGCATTTGATGATATGGTTGTTGGTGCTTGATTTTGGCTCATGGGTGAATACTTGGGGATGGAAACCAGCCATTCTAATTCTGATTTTTGAAGGGAGAATGTATGATTACAACAGTGTTTGGAGCCACATAACAGATTTTGGGGACAACCCATGCATGAGGAAGATTTGGGAGCCATCCATGCCTTGGAGACACGAAGAAGAAAAGCAGAAAAGTGTTTCTCAACACTTGTTTTTCTAATGAGTTTGCTTCATGTGCAGGATTGAAGATATGTGATGGAGGTATACTTTCCTATTCACTTCATGAGGGCATTTTTGAGTGGGCAGCCTTGGAGCTTAGCAAAGCTCATCCCTTTGATGACTCCTATGCCATGTTGAGGACACCATCTCTTGGAACACATCTTACGAAGCTGATGACCCATCTTTTTGGGTTGACATGAGGGAAAGAAACTTGTTCTTTCCAACACTTCGCCACTTGATAGGCACCGGATCGAGGCTTTGGATGCACCACCCCACATCTTCTCTTTGGGGCATGATGTGTGGATCTATGAGCTTGTTATTGCTTGAGAGAAAACAATCTTCGAGAGGGAAGACTCTCGAAGATTGTAATGTCTCCTTTTCTGGGACATTACTAATATCTATTTTCATTTGCATTGTAACCCTTTGGCATGCCTAGCACTACAAGTGGGAGTCTCTAGTTAGTTTAAATGTGCACATAGGATAGTTGCTTTTATTATTTAATTAAAAATAATAAAGTGCACATAGTCTTAGTTTATTAGAGACTTTATTTTAATGAGAGTTTATGTTTTCCCTCCAAAAGGGAAAAGATCAATAATTGGATATTACACCCCTTAGTTCTATAAAAGGAGGTCGCATTTCCTTTAGTGGGTTATGTTGATTGATCATTTTGATTTCACTCCATGCTTGGAGTAATGGGATGTATGCCCTAGTTTTTGCATTGTGTTCTCTCATTGTAAGCTTCATTTGGATCCTTTGTTGAAGAAATTGAAGACTCCATTGATATCTTCATTGTGATCATCTTGTGTTGAGTGTTTTTATGCATGGTTTATACATTCTAGCATTGACGACTTGCTCTAGGGTGTTGGCACATTTATTGAAAGGGAAAATCTGCATGTTGGTGAATGATTTGAAGTACTTTTGTGTTCATTATCACTGCTGCAATTTATTAGAGGCAAATCGACTTGGTTTGGGGTTTGATCTATCATGTTTTGAGGTTGTTTATGCTAGATCTATAATCTGTTGTGTCTAATTAATTATTTCAGAGCAAGGGCTGATTATTTGAGTGTTTTGGAAGGGTTGTATGAGCTGGAATTAATTTATAGAATTTATTCTAACCCTAGCGACTTGGAGGCAGATTTCTGGGGCAGTTTTGGGTGGGTTTCGGTGATCAGAAAATTCAGTTTGATAGTTCATTGGAAAGCTCCTCATTTCTACTTTATTGTGCTTTTTGTTTCATGCAAAAATACCAAGTATTGAGTGAGATATTAATTTTTGAAGTTTCAGCTGTTCTGGGTGCAATTTTATTTATTATCTGTTGATATAAAAATCAGATCTGAAAAAGGTTCGAATGGGATCAGTTTAACATGGGTTTTGATTGTAGAAATTAGGAGGAATAAGGAGAAATTAACTTCATAATTTTTGGAATTGATTTGATGCCCTAAATGTGTTGGCGACCTACTTTTTAGGGTAAAATTAGGGTTTTATGTTGGTTGTGCAAAAACTGATTTTGGGATATTATTCTTCATATTTTTGTGGCCCAAGATCCAAAATTTCAGCCCATTTGGACTTCTCTAGCCAAAGTTATGAATTTTTGAAAATTGCAGCAGTTGGGGTTTGAATGTTAATTATTTTTCAGTTGTGTGTGATCAGATTTATGTTAATTCCTAACTTGTCTTAAAAGGGGACATTACACTTGTCATGTTATTGGCCGTTTTTGAATAAGTGTTTCATGGAATTTTGACCCCCATGATGAGTCTTTTTAAACTTTCCTACCATGAGAAGATCATTTTCAATCTCAATGGCTTGAGCTTGAGTGACCTCCAGTCTGGTACTCAATTTCATTTGAGGAAGAAGCTCACATCTAGTGGTTGAGAATTGATAAAGAAGAAATTCTAGTTTTCAATTATAGGCCTAGGTGTTATAGGGATTTTGTTCATGAACTTGTTGAATTTAGCCATGAACTCCCTCATTGGCTCTGAGTTTCTTTTTCATGTGCGAGTTGTGATAAGAGGGCATGTTTGTCTTCCGCCATCTTGAACTTATCTTCATATCGTTTCAATTGGTAATGGAAACTTGGCTAAGGTGATAGAAGTATAGAACCATTCGACATCTCCTTCATGCAAGATCTTAAAAGCTAGCCTAACCACCAAATCTTGAGGTTGGACCCCCAATATCTTGCATGCAGCTACAAATGCAAAGATGTGCTCGCCGAGGTGTTTCTTTCCATCACCCTTAAAATTTGGGAATTTTTGTTGGATCCTCGTGGAAGCTCATTGAGGGAGTTGATCCAACACATCCACGCAAGTCCATGCACCCCTTTCTTTTGCAAATCTCTACAAAGTTGAGGAGGGACTCTGCAACTTAAATTGTGGTTTTGAAGTCTCAGAGTCATTTGAAGCTCAAAAGCCTCGCCATAGAGTGTTATCTATGTGAACTTCTAGATCATATGTTGAGCTTTCTGAAACATTTTATAGTCTTATATTAAAGGATACCCAAAAAAGTATTGGACATTCCAAGTTGGCCCACACCATCTGAATGGCCTACCCTAGATCAGAAGCTTCACAATTAGCTTTCCATGTTCTACAATTCACTCGATTGGAACACCATGAGGTAGTGCACAACAACTACTACTATAGGTATCACTTGACTTGGTTCATGCTAAGTTGAGGCGAAGCACTAAGGATAAATTATCATTCCACACAATGTTGCACATGCTTGCGTGCTTCGTGCAGCTTGTGTACCACCGCAACATCACTTGTCATCTGCAGCATCCCACCCTTTCCTACATGAACTTGCGACACCCTAAATGTAGCATGTCGTAAGTCAGTTCTTCCCTTCACAAAATGATCATGATCTACAACATCTGTAGGGATCATTTGCAACCTTGCGGTCTTCCACGGTGCCGAAATGCATCTAGCATCACAATATCTCACATGCTCGTAGATTCAAACAGTAGCGTGCAGCATTGCACGCTTCTCCCAGATTCTGCAAAACATGTTGTGTGTCTTCACAGTTCTGTCTGCAGGCTCGTTGACTGAAACTGTCTTCAACTTGGGATGGTGTGACTTGCAAGTCTTTAAATTTTTGTTTAATGTAGTTGCATACACCAATGTTCCATAAGGAGAAGTCCTCCATCAGGCAGAGAATTCATACACCAAATGGTCTTCTCATATATGGTTGCACTTTGTATGATCAAATTCAATTATTTGTCCATCCTTTAATTTTTTATACATGTTTGGGTCATACTGGAAACACCGCTAGAATTGGGTTTTACCTATCTAGAATATTCGGTAATTGCATTATAATCGTAGCGTAACAAACAAGCAATGCAAATACAAGAATGAACACAAAATTTTGGAAAAACAATTATTTTCATATGGAAGCAAATATACATCAAATGACAGTCAAAACTCCAGGGGAGAACGTGCGTGAGAGATCCCTATCTTTGTCCAGACTTGATCATAAATACTTGTCCAAGAATGAACACAAAAGTTTGGAAAAACAATTGTTTTCATATGGAAGCAAATATATATCAAATGACGGTCAAAACTTCATGGCAGAACGTATATGAGAGCTCCTATCTTTGTCCAGAATTGATCATAAATACTTGTCCAAACTTGATCATAAATACAATATTGGCTCAATTGGTGGTAGGGCAGTTGCACCCAACCATCGCCAATCAATCAAGACTCATGTAAAATTTAAAAGTAATCCGAACATTCTAGGAAAACATATTCTTTGTCTAATATGCCTTTCCTTGAAACCAAAACCATCCTTGAAACCACAACCAACAAAATATTTTGGTCTACTACCTAACGAATTCCTAAATACAAAATAACACTAACAATTGCCATAAAAACATAATCGAATCCAAGAGCCTCAGTATAGATACACAAAAAGGAAGGCCTCAAGTTGCTGAAAGTTAAACCAGTGTTCTTTTGGAAGATATATAATGGAAATACCGCCAATTGATTATGCTCGACTCCTCCCCCTTAACTCGGACCCTAGAAACCGACCTCTCCTTTATAGATTCTATTGGGCCCTATGTCTTAGGATTCTCCTTAGAGTACGGTCTAGGGGGCTCTGTCTTTAGGGACAACCCGAGGGAGAGGCACTCGCCCGTCTTCTATTGCTATATAAAGTTGGCGCTTGACACCTTATATACAAAATCAATTCTAGATAGGGCGGAGGAACTCGCATGATTCCAAAGATCCTAATTCCTTGATCCCCACCCTTGATCCCCGATTCCAAAAAGAGTGGGGATTGGGCACCTTAGTCCTTACCGGTACGGACCACGCACATTTATTTCATGTACGAAAATGAAAGCTACAATTAGAACTTATACTAATTTCAGTTTAATATCAGTTCTAGTATAGTATATCCCAGCCTAGCCACCCAATTATCTATTATCTCACTATATGGCATGTTCTCTCCCACCCTTGAACTATAGTTTTGCCAAATGGGGCCCGACTCGCATGACACCACAGGCGCCCGCCCGAGATCTGATCTCGGGCCATCTCTATATACTAGCCATATATCTATAGAGAGGGTTGGGGGAGGGCGGCCCCCTATCTATATATGGCAGTTGGGGCCCATATAGATCTATGTCGGGCCGATAGGAACCACCCCATGTATACTATGGTGGGCATTGAGTCAATTTCCTAGTCACTTTTCCATATAAGATCGCCCATGCAAGATTTCGAGATCCGAAACTATGCCTAGAGATCTATATGGCGAGGGGTCCTATCCCCTATCTATATATGGTATGGATCATAGTATGCATACTCGGCGAGTACTCGCCATTTTTCCCTTGGCCAAATATTCACAAGGAAAACTCGCCATAACCTACACGGCCGAATTTTTGGTGAATATGCATGAGTCTTTAGCGAATATTCACGAATACTCGTGTGTTTTTGGTGAATATTCGTGAATTTTTGCGAATATTCGCAAATACTCGCAAGTTTTGGAGACACTTTTTTTTTTAATTTGCTTAAAATTTATGTTTTTTAAAGAAATTTGCTTATTTTTTAAGTTGCCGAGTATTCCCAAATATTTGCACAGTCTTGATGAGTTTTGGTCATGTCAATTTTTTTGGGTCTGCCGAGTATTTGCGGAGTACAAGTATGCAAACTATGGTATGGATGGTATGGTGTTGAGTCACTTTCCTAGTCATGTCCGCGAGACCCAAGACCATAGATATCTGATCTCTAGGTGATCAATGAGTTGAGCACCCATAGATCAGATCTCTATAGATAGGCGGGTGAGTTTCTCTTTTCTATGGGGTCAAGTCACTCTTCCAGTCATGTGGGATGAAGAACAGGCTTCACCACCCAGACCTACTCAAGCCCACCTCTCGGTTGCAGGTGGAGAAGAATGTTGCTCGATCTTGGACCGGTGCAGTAATCAGGCTTCCAATCAACTCTGCAGAAATTCAGAGAGTGTTTTAAGGAAATAATCATCCTTCCAATCAATTCTGCAGCAATTCAGAGAGTTTGGATGTATGCTAAGTTAAATGTTACATTCAACATGATCGTCATTGAAACATGCTGGAATTAGGATGTCTTTAACCGGTCCAAACACAGGCATGCAACAACAGTACAACTACATGAAGAGTTTCAACACAGGACACCTCTGATCACTGACACAAAAGACATAATTTAACAGGGACAAGATCTAAAGTCACTTTAAATTCCAACTTTGCATATCATTAATTGATAAGGAGGAGCCAAGAAACCACACAAAGGACACTTGGAAATAGCTACGAATGACCAGAGCTTGGTCTAAAATACAAGTATTTGAGTGATGGTATTTCAGAAAAAGCTCCTTACATCTGACTTTCTGGAAGAAAAAGGTTCGCGGGGCCTCCTGATGTCCTGATTGTCAAAGCACTCAAGATTTAATCAGTCATGTGTGCTTTCATTGCCCATTTGCAGCTTCCAGTTGAGCAGCTATTAGGGATGATAAAGAGAGTAAGTAGATGATGCTCCGAGAATTTCCCTTATTTTAGACACCTACCTTGGAAGATCATTATAATAGGTTTTGTGTTTCCAAGAAGCGATTACTTGTAGCCTACAATATCTATTCAAATACAGAACAGTTTGATGAACCTATAATATCTATTTTTATATTATTTTTGCCTGCTAAAACTCTTCTTTTGAGGGCATGCAAAAACAAGTGAGTTTTAATTTAACCTTCGTGGACCAATTCAAGGTTTGTATACCACTCTCCAGAACGAAATTTGAGGTTTCCAAAAAGCACATTTGGGGAGGTTGAAGGGTGAGTAAACAAAAAGAAACCTGGTTGGGACATTCCATTGAACCAAGGTAGCAATTTTCGTACGGAGAGTATTAAGCGATGGTTTTTAAATATGGAAAAAGATGGTCAATAAAAAAAAAAGATAAATACGGAAAAAATACGGTCTCATTAATCTTCCAAGATTGCTGAAAACCTTCTAAACAATACTGAAAAATGAAAATCCTTTTAGCTGCTGACTATAAAATCTTGGAAGTGTTCATAATTTAAACATTTATAGTATAAAATAATAATAAATAACATAAATTTTCTAAATCCTACATTTTAATATTTTATCGTTGAAAATACGCAGTTTAATATGATGGAATGAATAAAACAGAAAAATACGGAAAATCTTTAAGATTTTACCGTATTTGGTAACTATGCATTGAACTACTGAAGATTAAACAACTCAAGTGCACCTATATCTCCATTTTCAGTGTCCAGTCATAATAACCCAATAAGGTTGATGACAAATCCAAACAACTTAGCAAACATTGCTTGGCAAATGAAAACTGAAGAGTTTTTTCATCAAATACTATGACACAATGAAGAAATTTTCACTTTGTGATACCTATAACTGCTGATTATGCATGAAAGGAGACAGAGTTCTATATAAAAATTGTGGAATCCTTCTACCCACATTGACAGTCTTTAATAGAGTCTGCAACTACAGAGGAAATTTCACCAGTTCTTATGCCAGATTTCTGAAGAATATCCGCTCATTATGCCAATCAGTTATTCATGTGAAATTGAAAATATGAATACGATAATTCTTGGCATTGCAACAGATGGCAATATACAATATAGAAATAGACATCTCATCATGTGAAAGATTTCCGAGATGAAAAATCTTCTCAGAAAATCAAGGACTCGTTCTGTTAGAAATTTCCAAAGACTATTATATCTCTACAAGTTCTTTATATTAGATCGTTCCTGATGCAGCATTTGAATTTTTATCTTTAGTTGTGTATCACTTGAATACGCACACGTGTCAATGCAGTGTTTGAATCTTTTATCTTGTTGGTGGGGAAGGATAGAATTTAAATATGGTAGAAATACAAATACTTAAAGGACCTGTTAAGCAGTTAATCATGACTCATAGCAGAAAATTCAAGGACATATCAATTGAGGGTGAGGGCCTATAAATTTATACAGATTGGTGACTTTTACTAAGCATATTTTTATCTCGCTCTCATGTATAGGTCTATTTTATTGATCCTGTACCATAGGAACTTGGAAGTATCATATGTACCATCAATTTTGAATAGTCACTTGAAGTTCCAGGCCTTAATATGCAGTTATTCTAAACAAATTTCTGAATGAAATAATCTAGAAGATCCGCTGTAGGACATGAAGCCTATAGCTATAACCTATGAAGAATCAAAATAAGTAGTTTGGTGGATAAACCTAATGGATCCTTGAACAATCAACTAAAGATGCAGCATATAGAACTTTCAATGCAATAATTTTGGTTCCTTCTCTCAATTCCAAAACAGTTCAGTTTTTTTAATATTTCAGAATTAAAAAGCATTCTCATTAATTGTGCATAAAATCAAAAATATTCAAAAGAGAGGTGGTGTGACTTACTTCGATGCAAATGAGAAAATCCTGCAAACCAGACTGAAATTTTTGCCCACCTGGGAATGAACCTCCCAGAATACTTGGTGAGCAGATGATTGCAATCGCTACACCCTGCCACCAGGTTGCAAAAACAATTGCTTTGAAACTAATAAACTTTGCCAATGGCCTGATTTCTCTAAGTTCATTGTGTATAACAGTGTAAAATTGCACCAGACAGTACAATGCCCACATCTGGCTGAAGTTCAGTACAACTGTAATGTATGGATATCTACAAATTTACAAAATTATAGGTTTGTCAGAACTTGAATCCACGCTAAAAATGAATTGAATTTAGGGCTACTCTTAAGTACATTGACATAAAATACACTACGCAAATGTGTCTTTTCAGATCCCCTTTTAATAATTAGATTCCCTACTCTGCACTTTTGTTATGTTGACAGCACAATCTGTATGTAGCTCCTAGTGACAAACTTTAATTATTCACTTGATTTCTCTGGATATTACTGTACGTTTTGGCATCCCAGGAGATGGCTGTCACAATAAAAGAACATATATTCTGCATCATTCTAGATATACTCAAAACAACCGCTTTGTCGTGTGCTCTTCATTAACCAACAAAATTGGAGTGACATCAATAACAATGAACTTGAAAGGTGCATTTGCATTAACCAAAATCACAACAGAAACGGTAAGAATATAAAAGGAAAATATTGTAGAAACCACTATGACGGTTGCAATGCACGATATACAAAAAGAAACCTTGGTTCTACAATAGCAAACAATGTATCTCTCGAAAGACATATCAAAGTGTAAGGACATCAGTATCAAGTGATAAATATTTTTCTTCCTTCAGTCTTTTTAAAATTAACCAAAAATTCAAGTGAACTATGCATGGATATTGGATATAAATAATCAAATGGCACTCTATACCAAGAACAGAAGAACAAGGCCCATGAATATCAATCATACAGAAAAAAATATATTGAGAAGGTTTAACATACCCATAATACCATTTGAATTCTCCATCACCATAAACTCCACAAAGTTCCAACACCAATGCTAAAAAGGCACAGTGTGTTTTCAGAATCATCTGAAACAAAAAAGAGAACTTACAGTTATCCAAGAATACTTTAGGACTTTATTATGATTATTGTAGGAAAAAAATGATGACATAAAGCTATGCAGAATATGCTTACATATTGTACGATACCAAATTTCACAACTCTATAAAATTCTTGACCAAGGACCCATGGCCGAATCACCAAGCTAAGAGGGAAAGGGTGACAAACAAATTCTTTCTTATTTTGATTCTTCTTCAACAATGCCACGCTAAGGTTGCTGTTAGATTCTCTCTCAAGAAATTCTATGGTTCTATCTTCTCCGCCTGAAGAAAAACCAATGTATAAACCATTCTCCCCAATAAGCAGAAATATTTTGACTTCACTCATACCTTGAAAAATTTGAAGTCTTAACTCAAAAAAAAAAATCAGTATGTTTCTTTTGTAAATCAGCTTGATTCAAGAATTTCAAGATAGTAATCCAGGCTGGTTGATAAAGCAAGATTATCATCGCCAATATAGTACAAATCTTTAACTTTATATGAAATTTCTTCAAACCCATGTGTTCTTGCTTATTTAATTCATCAAAATTTGATGTTTATTTTATCCCTTGGTGCCAGTGGTGTAATTGTAATCCTTGGAAAGTATTATACCAGAATAACTTTACATGCTAGATGCTAATTAATACAGCATTAAGAACTTATAGAGCTTCCCACTGAGAAAAACATTAATCAATTTAACAAAAGACTTTGAGAAAACCTATGATAATATATAAATAATTACACATTGAAAAAAATAAGAATATATCACATGATGAGCTTATACATCCCAAATAGAAGTTTGCCAAACGGATAGAGGAGAAAGTTGGAAACAGATCCACAGAAACTAATATGATCACTATTCTTATAGATATACAGGCTGCTTTCACACCAAAAACATATTTTTCCGATTATATGACTGTAGTGCACATATTTGTTTGGTTGGGTCTTTAAGAAGATACCAGAGAAGTAGGAGACAATACCAAATTCAGAAGCATTTCCTACTAGTTATGGCTGTCATAAATCCTTTGTAAGAATTCACCCAAGAGCAGAAGGTATCTACGATAGTTGCTTCTCTAAATCTGCTATTAAAGGAATATGTACCTTAAAAGAAGGATAGGGCAGCTAGCACTTTTAATCTCATCCACAATTATGTCTTGCCATTGTGGAACTAGCAAAGCTTATTAGAATACTGAAATGTGAGTGTAGAAGAACATAATCCTAATTCTTAGATTCCATTTCAGACATGTTTAAATTGGTGTAGTTCAGGAGCACATTCCATAAATATTTCCAAAAGATTCTCTTCCTTCAGATTTTTTGATATTTCTAGTTCTCATCTAGTTATTTATAAAAAGAGCAGTTCCTTCCTGAACTTCACCCCCATAGATAGCATTTCATAAACAAATAATACCATATCAATAATACCTTTTTCTAGGTAGATGAAAACACACTTTCATGAATTTTTATTCTGGTTAACATAGCACATCATTTGAGGGTTGCTAAATCTCTAGGAACAAGCTATAAACTAAATGATTCCAAATCTCCAGGAAATTACATATCCATTGAGTGCTGCTAGATCAAAGCTTTTTCATATCACTGAACATCTATGGAACATCTACAATCACCCCCAAATTCCTATTGAATGATGCCAAGCAATATACACTCGTACCATACTTACCACCACCATTATTTGCTAAGTATATTGAACAGAAAAAAACCATTAGTACATTAGGTAATAGATATGATATATATAAAAATCTACATGTTAGAAAATCCATGTCTATTGCAATGAATACAAGTCCTATCAGATATAACCATTTAAATGACCATAACTAAAATACCCTAGAGATTTGCAGCATGGTTAAAATCTGAGTTCAGATGACATGTCATCAAAATGCATTATGATGTATACAATTACTTGAAATGAGAATGGAATGAATTATTAGTGAGTATTCAACCCTTACAGTAAGTTAGCCCTTATTGTAAATTTGTTCCTATTCTTGGGGTTCCAAGTATCTTATCATAATCATGGTTTTCTTACCATAGTTTAAATAGATTGTCAAAAAGCTCTCAAGTTGTTCTTAACGTTGGGGTGGCTTCCATTTCATGATTCTTCATTGAGTTCTATTCTATAACAAAAAAATCAAGAGGATTTATATTTTAATATCATTTTCGGAATCAGCTACATCAATATCAAATCGAATTTCAAGACCTATATTTCATGAGGGGTTCATAACAATCGATCTCTAATGAGCATTAATTGTACACTTGGCACTTAGTGCATCTAGGTAATTTCCCTTTTTCAAACTAGCACCAATTGAAGAATTCTTTCCATTTCTCTTCCCCGTGGTCATGAATGAATTGCACAAGGGAAGTCCTTGGGTTTCGTTTTTATTTTCTTTTATTGTTATTAATGTTTTCTTTGGTGTTTTACTCCCTAAGGCAGGTCGGCTGGGATTATAATGATCCCAACATGAAATTAAAAGATAAAGTAAAGCTCATTAAGAGGTCGGAAAGGTTGGGAAGTTTCCAACATGGAATTAGAAGATAAAGCAAGCTTAAGAGGTCGATCTACACCTTATAGTTGTTGGCGCTAACCAAATGGTATAAGAGGAGTCTTAGGGGCTCATTTTCACATCACTTTTGGCATATATACTTTATCTATTTGGACTCTACGTTTGTTTCCTCTATTTCCAACTCCACTAAGGGGTAAACCAATATGGAGAATGGAAACTCTCCAAATTGGGTGGTGTGAAGGAGAATATTGAAGATCCTCTTACCGGTTTTTATCTAGGGCATAAATAAGACCTACAAAGATCTTGTGTGTGAATTGGATTCCCTCTCCTGAGGAGCAACTAGAGTTCGAAGAGGGGAAATAATTAAATATATGAAGAAAGGAAAGAAGATGTGCAATCTAACCAATAGTTTGCAGAGTTGGTCACATGCACATAAACAACAAATAGATCTTGAAACATGGAATTTAAAGCAAAGGAAATTTTCAGATCCAGATCTAAAATCACACAAAGTTTATGCAAAGATCTAAAAAGAATAATAAACAATTGCACCGTTGACACAAAGTTCTCTAGAAATATGCCTCCTCTCTATTCCTTAGCTTTCAAAAAGATATCAAGGGTTTTAGCTCAAAGTCTGGAACACAATAATGTTTATTACCAATTCTCCTTTTTTAAAACCCGTAGGCTCTTCCTCTATTTATAGTGTATAGAGGGGAAATTACAAATGGAAACAACTAAACTAGAACATGCAGGAAGTTGTAAAGGGAACATCTAGCAATCTTTCTCCTAGAATTCCTCTCCAAGTGACATGCATTTGGAGGTTAAGCCAAAGTTGTGCACATCTGCCACTTATCTTAGAGAAATTTTCCAAATAACTTAAAGTAATGGCTTTTAAACCAATAACTTTAATCTTACAATTTCATCCGGGAACATAAGGAATAAGAGAAAGAAGAGAAGAAAGAAGATCTACCAGATGTTACACCTACACTTTCTTCTTGTTCTGATATTGAATATACTTGTCGAACATATAATTTAGTAATTTCCCATCTGTTTTAGCAACAACCTCTTTCTCGGTCCTAAACTGCAGCAATCCTTTGGACAAAATGTCAATGTTTACTTCCACTTCCTTCAAACTAGGCCCGAACTCTTTAATATCTGATTGAAGTGTTATCAGCTTGTTGATTGAATTCAATGTGAAAGTCTTGACAACTCTATCAATCCTCTCCTAAACCATCAAAAGCAACCCTTCAAGAGAAGCAGGCACCTTGTCTGGAATGGTTCTTCTGCAGGAAGAAACATCCCCAACTACTTCCTCCTCGGTGAAAGCAACTATATTTCTGGCAATGACAATATCCTATCCTCGAGCAACTGCATTCTTTTCAGCATAAGCTTGAGAATCTCCATGTGGAAAGAAACTGCAAACTCAAGCTGCTTGCCCTTTTCAATTAGTCCATCAGGCACAAGTTGTTCATGCAATCAAAACTTCCTCTGGCAGCTTATTTATTTTAACCAAAATGTCCAGGTTACTTTCAGCCATTGTATTCTCATCCACTATGCTTGTCATCAGTTGCTTCAGCTGAGATAATGCACCTTTCATAACTTCTAGACTAAGTTGGTACCTCCCTGAGCTGCATTGAAGCTTGGTGAATGATTTGGCTTTTCCACTCGTTGATAGCTTTGACTTGGTTACCTGCATCTTCCACCTCCTCAATCATATGATTACTCACGTGCTCATGTGCTAAAACCGACTAAGAGGAAGGTTTGGCAACCTTAGCAATGATTTCACACAACTGGGAAACCTGCTCTTGAAGTTTGGTTTTCTCTGCCTTCTCTTTGTCCAGCTTGAGGAATAAAGCATTTATTAGTGTCTATGTATCCTGCTTTAATCCTTTCGTGGTAGTCTGACCTAGTGGCACTTTGGTTACTGAGATATCTGCCGCCGTGAGTTCTCAAATCTGTTTTCCCTTTGCTGGAACTGTCAACTCGGCGAACTTCTGCCCTGATTATTCAATAATCAACCTTGAAGTTACCTTGGCAACTTTGGGTCTTCTATCCTTTCCGCCTAAACTCAGGAGTAGTTGTAAGTCATGCTCTTCCAGATTGATCTCCTCTCTAGCTTCTGGAACTATCTACAAAGCCAACCATGATGAAAAATTGCTTCTTGGGGAATGAGAAGTCACTGAGTGTACCACCCTCTCATGCTCAGACTCTATTGCATCCGAATTCAGCACAATGTTGTGGTTTTCATCCTCTGAATTGTCCAAAGAAAATGCTTTCTCAAACTCTATTATTTGTGCTTTCAGTTTCTATGCAGGGGGAGGTGAAGATCTGAGTGGCTGAGGAGCAAATACAAATGATGTTGGATTCAATGGAGGAACAATGAGTTGACACCGAGAAGCTTCGTGTAATGAAATTACTTGTATAATTCAGATCATGAGCAGCAATATAACACCAAATAACACAATATTCTAGAATAATGATCTCAATATGCAATTAGAATAGCTTCACCACTTCGAGGGGAACCTCCAAACCATACAATAAGACTCAAATGCTCCAATGATGATGAACTAATACCTACAATCCCCTATATATACTATTCATATGTTATGGCCATCACCAAGGCCGACCTACTAAGCATGAGAAAGTATAAATGATATAATAAAATGATATGGTAAGCCACAAGTCGGCTACTCATATCCTAATACAAGCAATAGGTTAAGGGCATAGCATGCCCTTCCCCTTCAAAGCAACATTGTCCCCAATGTTGAGAAGCTCTGGGTGTTGCTGCAGGAATGTCATATCTTCCCATGTTGCATCTTCATTGTCCATATTCTTCCACTTGATCAGGTACTCAGTAATAACCCGTGTCCTCAATCTTTTAGTGCGTGTTTGAAGGATGCATTCAGGTTCCAAGATGACTCTCCCCTCCTCATCAAGCTCAGGTAACACTATTTGGGCTGATACTCTCTGTCCAATTACTTTCTTCAGGCAAGAAACATGAAAGACTGGATGTATTTTGGTTGATTGTGGAAGTTCTAATTTGTATGCTACAGTACCAATCTTCTGCAATACTTGATAGGGGCCATAATACTTCGGTGAAAGTTTGTTATCCTTTTGTTGTTGTTTCAAAGACATTTGCTTATATGGTTGTAACCGCACAAAAACCCAATCACCGACTTCAAAATGCCTTTCCGTGCGATGTTGATCAGCCTGTTGCTTCATGTGGTTTTGTGCCATGACCAAGTTCTCCTTGAGACTAGAGAGGACCTCTTGTTGATACTGAATGTGTTCTTCTACTGCTCTAACCCGTGGTTGTCCTCTCAATGATGATGTGATGGATGGTGGATGGTACCCATAGAGTGCCAAAAAAGGAGACATTTTAGATGAAGTATGGAAGGAAGTGTTATACCACCATTCTGCAAGTGGCAACCATTGGACCCATCTTGCTTGTTTATCTGACGTAAAGCAACGGAGATATCCCTCCAAACACTTATTTACAACTTTTGTTTGCCCATCAGATTGGGGATGATAAGAAGAGCTACAAGCTAACTGAGTACCCAAACATGAGAATAAATTAGTCCAAAAATTACTAGTAAATATAGGGTCTCGATCACTTACTATAATCTTCGGTGTCCCATGAAGCTTCTGAATTGTGTCCATGAAGGTTGTTGCTACCGTGCTTGTAGCAAATGGGTGTGCCAAGGCACAAAAATGAGCATATTTGGTGAGTCTATCCACCACAACCATGATGACATTTTTCCTTCAGATTTAGGCAATCCTGTGATAAAGTCCATGGAAACCTCTTCCCACCGCTAGCTAGGAATAGATAGAGGTTGTAGAAGACCTGGGATCAAATTGTTTCACCCTTATTTTGTTGACAAACCATGCATTCTGCCACAAATTTTTGGACATCCCCTTTGAGCCCTTCCCAGAAGAAATCTTGTTTGACTCGATGATAAGTCTTCAAGAATCCAGTGCCCCCTACCTGAGAAGAGTGAATCTTAGATAGAATCCTATTTTTAAGAGTGGAGTTCTTACATAGGTATAATCTACCTTTATACCATAAAGCATCCCATTTCAATACAAATTTTGCAGACATGCTTGGATCATTCGGAGATGATGAATGAGGTTTTGTGTGGTTGGGTCATTTCTCCATTTGGACCTTTCCTCATCTATCAAATCTTCCTGTAATATGGATATGGCACATAACAAGGCTACAATTGAGTCATCTTTCCACACAACTACATTCTCCTTCCCTTTCTTATAGATAATCTCAAAATCATATCCCAACATCTTGGAGACCCATTTTTGTTGTTCTTTAGATGATAAACGCTGCTCCAAGAAGTATTTCAGACTATCATGATCTGTCTTCACTTTAAAGTGTCTTCCTATGAGATATGGTCTCCATTGCTTTACTGCATGAAGTATGGCTAGCATTTCCTTCTCATAAGTCGGCTTGGAAAGATTCTTACCTTTGAATTGACAGCTCAAAAAGGCAATAAGACGGCCTTCTTACATGAGAAATGCCCCCATACCCACCCTTGATGCATCACATTCAACAATGAATGTTTTGGAAAAATCTGAGTAGCCAAGACTAGAGTGGTGCACATGGCCTCCTTTAGTTGCTCAAATGCTTTGGTTACATCCTCACTCCAATGGAAGGAGTCCTTCTTTAATAAAGTTGTGAGAGGTGCAGCTATGCTTCCATAATGCCTTACGAATCTTTGGTAATAACCTGTAAGCCCCAAAAATCCTCGTAGATTCTTTAGGGTTTTTAGAACCTTCCACTCCATCATGGCTTTGATCTTATTAGGATCCACTTTAACCCCTTCATGAGAGATAATGTGACCCAAATATTCAACCTCCTTGAGTCCAAAAGAACACTTAGAGGGCTTTGCATAAAGTTGATGTTGCTCAAGGGTTTCCAAAACCTTATTTACATGATGCAAATGTTCCTCCCATGTTTTGCTATAAATTAATATATCATCAAAAAACACTAAGACAAACTTTTGCAGGAATGACTTAAAAATAGAATTCATCAAACTTTGAAATGTAGAAGGTGCATTTGTGAGTCCAAAAGGCATTACCAAGAATTCATAATGGCCTTCATGTGTCCGAAAGGCGATTTTATGAACATCCTCATCCTTGATTCTGATTTGGTGGTATCCCGAACGAAGATCAAGCTTTGTAAAATAAACAGCACCATGCAACTCATCAAGCAAATCATCAATAACAGGAATAGGAAACTTATCTTTGATTGTGTACTTATTAAGTTCCCTATAATCAGGACACATGTGCCACATGTCATCTTTCTTCCGTACCATCACTACTTGGAGAAGAATAAGCACTTTGACTATGGCAGATGATTCCTGCTTCCAACATCTCTTGTACAATCTTCTCGATTTCACTCTTTTGCACATATGGGTACCTATAAGGTTTGATGTTAGGCGGTTGAATTCCTGGTAATAACTGAATAGCATGATCATGATCTCTCTTTGGAGGTAAGCCCTTTGGTATATTTTCAAATACAACAGAGTGTGCATCCAACATTGCTTGCATATCTGATGGTATAATGTCCTTAGAATGATGAGCCTCTAATGAAAAGAGTTGTGCCACAAATCCCTCTACACCCTTTTTTAGCATTTTGTGCATCTGATGAGAACTTACTATTTGTGGAGACTTTGCTCTTAAGCCTCTTAGCTCAAAATTCCTTCCTTCGAGTGAAATCGTAGGAACAAGTCTTGAAGTTCATCTCAATGGTTCCCAAAGTGGTAAGCCATCAACCCGTAACACAATGTCTGCTCCTCCTCCCATACAAATGGCATACATGGGACTATTTAGTATGTAATCTCCCATGGCAAGCTTAATGCTATGGCATTTTCCATAACAAGTAATAATACCTCCATCAACAATCATTACTTGACATTCAGGACATGGATAAATGAAACAGTTTAGGCGCACTACTAACTTATGATTGATAAAGTTGTGAGTACTTCCTGAATCAATCAACATTATGACCCTCTATTTTTTTAGCAATTCAACCACCTTTAGGGTTTGGGGGGTGCTAATACCTAAAATTACATGGCATGAGATCGTTGGCCGAGGATCTCCTAACTCCTCCTCTGGCTCAACCAAGACCTCGACTCAACCAAGACCTCTCGACTCTGCATCTTCATCTTCATTAGGCCCATCAATGTAGAACAACTTCTTTTCAGCACATTTATGTCCGGGTCCAAATTTACCGTCACAATTAAAACATAACCCTTTTTCTCTTTTTTCTTCAATTTGTTGAGGTGTCAATCTAACTGGTCGAGGGAGTGCTTGGGGCCAAGGTGTTGCAATCTCTGGTCAAGTGAAATGTTGCCTCCTACTTGAAACAAATTTCTCCTCTGCCCTTCTTGCCATAATCATCGAATCAGAAACCTTATGAGGATTAAACATACACACCTCATGCTCAATGTGATCCTTAAGACCCCCAAGAAATAGGTCATTCAGATTCTCTTTAGTAATATTTTCCACCCGCAGAGAAAGGTTTTGGAAGTGATGAATGTAATCCTTAACAAATCTTGTCTGTCTCAACTTTGCTAATTGGCTGAAGTAATTATCTGACACACTAGAACTATAGTGTAATTGCAACTCTTCAGTGAAGACTGTCCATGTAACATTGAGACCACTCTTCTTCCTTTGAGCACATAACCATCGATACCAGACGAATTGGTTAGGTTCGAGATACAAAGCTGCCATGGTCACCTTTTGTCCTGATGGAATCTGATGTAGTTCAAAGAAATTCTCCATTTGGTTGATCCAATTGAGTGGATCCTTTCCATCAAACTTGCGCATCTCCACTTTTGGAAACATAGTACGGGCCTGCAGAGTGCTCGTATTTGGATTGTGCACACTCGAAGATCCACTCTGGCTCATGTGTCTATTATGTTGACCTGAGGATCCACCTTGATTGACATAAGTATGATTACCCATCATATGTGTACTGAATTTTTGCATGAACTCCTCCAATCTTTGTCCAATCCTATCCACATCTTCTTTGTTGGCCACCCGAGATTCGAGGTCTCTCAGGTTAAACTCAAGTTGGCTTACTTTATGGTCTGTCGAAGTAAACCCTAACCCTGAGGAATTTGTAGTTATATCTTCTGTCTCCAACTCCTCAACTACTATCTCATCCTTTTCTAGTGTTTTACCCGGAGTGATGGGATTCTTTTTTCCTCTTGTGGAAGGCCCCGCCATGATGCCCCAAAATAGTAGGATGTAGGGATCACGGTCAAATTTTAGGGTTTTGGATTTTGATAAGAATTCGCTAAATATAAAAAAACTTACAGAACAAACCCAAAATAATTTTTTTTTTAATTTCCGAAAATGTAACGAATTTGAAAAAATTCCACAATTTGCACTCTAGGGAGCAATTTTATGAAAAAACCTAAATTTGTAATAACGTTAGTAAAATAAATCAAAGAAGTCTGAAATTTTCAAGGAACCTTACTTGAAATGTTTTGCAACTCTGGTAAAAATATCTCCCACCAATTCGATTTGGTTCGCAATATATATGGAAACAAAAAATTAGGATTTTTGCCCTAATTTTGGCCTAGATCGCAGCTCTAATACCACTTGTAATGAAATTACTTGTATAATTCATATCATGAGTAGAAATATAACACCAAATAACACAATATTCTAGAATAATGATCTCAATATGCAATTAGAATAGCTTCACCACTTCGAGGGGGCAACCTCCAAACCATACAATAAGACTCAAATGCTCCAATGATGATGAACTACTACCTACAATCCCCTATATATACTATTCATATGTTATGGCCATCACCAAGGCTGACCTACTAAGCATGAGAAAGTATAAATGATATGGTAAGCCACAAATCAACTACTCATATCCTAATACAAGCAATAGGTTAAGGATGTAACACTTCTTTTGAAAGTGGTACTAGCATGATAGCTGCACTGCAATGGCCTTCTCCAAGATTCGAGACTTCTTGTATACTTTAAGTTTCTCTGGCCTCCTGCTATTTTCACCTTCGTGATTTCTTTTGTTGGAGTTTCCTGCAATAAAGTTACTTATGATCTCGATTCATCAAAGCTTCGCTCAGCAATTCCCCTTTGTCAACAACCACCTTGAGGTGTTAACTGTAACCGTGGAAAACCTTTCCTCAATCGTCTGACAGCCACCTATGCTTTCCTGAAGAGCAGCTCTATCTCCTCCCATCTAATGGTCTGTGTCAAGTATCACATGCCCATCATCCGCGAGATTTGCAGGTATCCGTGCTAAACCATAATCAGACACTTGTTGCGCTGATAACCTATTGAAATATTTCTTCCTGACTTCATACTCGCTTCTGCACTTCATCCAAAAGTCTTCCAACGAAGGTACGTGCGCATATTCCTGGGAGATTGTCTTCCTCGCTATCCCATATGGATCATAGTTCAATCGTGCTGGGAAGAACTCATGCTCATATCCGGAAAACATTTCTGCTTCAATTCCCCTCACCTTATGGATGCTTTGACAGCTGTAATAACCCACCGTGACCGGAAAGCAACCTGTAGGTTTGTGCCACTTTGATTGTAAGTCATGCATTTCCACGAGCTGCCTGCACAACTCCATGATGACCCATTTGTCACTTGGATACCTCGGCAACTTGACTAGTTCTCCTGAAAAGCCACTGACCCTGAGATACATGAAGTCTGCAAACTAGATGAAGATGCAGCCATACTTGGGATACAACTTCCCAAGCTTCTTTGCTCACTCTGCTGGTCTTTAGATCACTATTCAATTTGCAGATGAATTCATAGAAGAACCCATCGTTGACCACCCTGTAATCTTTGTTGCACTCAGGAACTGTCAACTGTGGGAAGCACTCAAAAATAGGATCTTTTGACAAAACTCCTCGTCTATCCAATTTGGAAAATATACCCTGCGAGGCTACTGCATATACCAGGTATGAAGTCATTTTGAAGCTGAACGTCTGCCTCACACTTCGAGTTGCTCACCGATAATCTCCGCCCAATTGATTATCGAATCAGCTCTGTTGATCTCAATGGTTCTCATGAAAGCATACATCCATGAGCGGAAGTTATGAGTATTGGCTTCTCCATTTAACCTGCAAAGCAATTTAGTAATATCATCAACTTCCTGCACCAAATTGGATCGTGGAAGAGTCCTCGGGAACTTTGATGGAGATCTGGGCTTCTTCATGTATCTGCTATTCATTATGCCCACGCAATCTACTTTGTGCTTCTCCCATCTATTGCCAACATCCAAGCATGTTAATTGCAATCACCACTGGTCGTGTCGGAATCTTCAAACAATAATTAATAAATTGTGCATCCAGCTTGATTATTGTCTTTCCCGCATCGATCCCGAATTGTTCTGGAAAGAGGATGATATGACCTTGCACACTCCATAACAAATTCAGGCAACTGAGCTGTGACTGGAAACGCTGAAGCTTGAATAATTCCGCTGCTTTTAATTGCCCGCATGAGAGATGTCCTGTTTGCAGAGACTCACAGCACCCACGGATGCAGATCGTGCTTCTAGGTTGATCACTCTAAGATCCAAAGGTGATTGCACAACATGGAAACCTCTCTCCAAGTGTGGGACTTGTAAAAATGAGAGAGGAATCTCCAGATTAGAGGCTGGTTCCTCAAACTCCTCTGATTTAGATCTATATTTTGCAAAACTACAGAGGTTTAGATCCTAATCCTACTCTAACTTGCAAGGAGATAGGGGTAGAAGTGCAAAAATTGAAACTAAGGATGGTGATGCACCAAAAAGAGTGGTGAAACATATTTGTCATGCAAATAAACACAGACCAAAGTTCACAACATAAAACATACACAGACTGATAAGGTATAATTTAGGATTTGAAATGAAGCAAATAATACAAACAGAGGACTGAAACCCATTCACAGAGCTTGCATTATCTTTTCAGTGTCAAAAACACGCATTACACCCTCAGAGAGGTAAAAGAAAACTGTTACAATCTTTGGAGAGGTCTGATCCTTGCTTCAGTCACTTGCTGGAGCTGAAAGAAGAAGTTGCTATGTCAAAAATGTTCCCCCTTTAGAAATGAGCCAAATCTGGCTTTTACATGCATGGGTCGAGCCCAGGGGACAGAAAACGTACAAAAGCATGGGAGCCCATCCCTTCTTGACTGCAGGTGCATTAAAACGGCATGGGGAACCTTACAAACCCATACCCTGTCATTTTGACTGGAATACAGGAGAATGTGACCCATTCTGCATTAAATCTGGTCGCTGAAATGTCGCTTCTGGCCATGAACATGCGTCAGAGCCGTTTCTCAATTTTCTCTCTCCAGACTGCACCAAAACTCGAGATTAACCCCAGAATCACGTAGAGAATTTCATGAGCTTTCCGTTGATATAAAAAACGTGCGAATCCGAGCTCTGGATCGAAAGATATGTCGATCTGAAGATCTAGGGCACAAAACATGCAAAAACGGATTTTTAAATTTCTTCCCGCACTCTGCCACCTAGATGACACGTGGCATGCATTGATTGGTCGCGTGATTCTCTCTCCTTCTCTGCTTTGTTGGGCATGTGTCCCTTTTCTATTGGCTCGGGCCAGTGCTTGAAACCTCACCCTTTGACTTTTGGACTTTCTCCATTGTGACACGTGTCGCGATTTGATTGGTCCGTGGGTCTCGCTGCTTTTCGCGCCTTCGCGTCTTTGTCCCGGATGTTCCTTTGCTTCATGGGACAAAACTTCCGATCCGCCTGAAATGGGCTTCCATGTCCCTTTTCTCGCTGTGACACGTGGTGTGATCTCGATTGGCTTTCGCTTTCTTCTGCCATCCACGCCCCACGCGTCCCTTTGTCCCACTTGTCCTTGTGTTGAAGTTTGCTTTGCCGTTTAGGCCGAACTGCCAGTTCGCGCCTTCGCGTACATTTGTTCTACTTGTCCGAGTGCTTCATGGGCCGCCTTTGAGGCGTTTCGGCCGAACTGCGCCTTGGTGTCCCGAATGTCCCAACCGCTTAGTACGAAAGTTCTCCATTTCGCCGATCCGGGCAAATGGGTTGCGTCCTCAACGCCCAAATGCCCCGGCAGTTAGTCAATTTTCCTTTTCGGCCGAACTGGCCGGTTCGCGCCGCTCTCGCGTACATTTGTTCCACTTGTCCCAAAGAGCCGTGGGCCGCTGGAGGTGTTTCGCCGAACCGCGCCTTGGTGTCCCGAATGTCCCAACTGTTCCTAGGACAAGGACTTAGCCGATTTTCACAATTTTTCCTGGCCCAAGCTTATTTTCTGCAACTTTTTCGCATTTTCTCAGAGCTTGCTCTTTTCAACCTGGACAGGAGAGTTAGAAAAATTTCTGAGGGGACCCTAGAAACATGATTTTTGCCCTGAATCCATCCATTTGCCTGGGACTCGAGAATTCTGATGTATGTTATCAAATCAACCCTGGGGGTGGATTTGGATAACAATTTGGCGACTCAGCGGGGATACCTGCCTGCTAGGTAGAAGATACCAGTTGCCTGAAGCAGTCCATTGGGCATGGAGTCATCAAATATTCTGTTTAGAACCTCAACTGACTCAGAATGTGCAAGGAGGAAGATGGAATGTCTCCTGATAAAAGCAAGGACTGCAAAACATCTCCATGAACAGCAAGTTGTGCCAAAGCACTTAGGGAAAACAAAACTAACCTACAACAAAACAATGTGCACAAGCACTTGGAGGAAAGAAAATCTAATCTAATATTTACAAAGGTAGTGAACTTCCCTCTAGAAGCAACGCTTGAGATGGATTCCATTGACTGGAATCTGCAGTTCTTCACCATCCAAAGAGGCCAGTTGGAAAGCATTGTTGTTCTTGCACTTTGAAACCATATATGGGCCACTCCAAATGGCATCAAATTTTGAATGCCTTCCCGGTTTTGCTCTGTCCACATCCCATTTCAACACTAGATCTCCAACTTGAAGAGATCTATCTTTGGCCTTCCTATCAAAGGTCTTCTTGATCAAAGCTTGATCTTTTTCCATTGCTTGGGATGCCTAATTTTTGATCTCTTGCAGCTCCATCAACTCTGCATACCTCACCTCCATGGGCTCAAATTCAAGCAACTCCAGCTGCTTCATGAGTTCCAACGTTGACAACTCAAGTGACATGGGCAAGATTGCCTCTCTTCCGTAGACAAGCCTGAATGGAGAGTTACCTGTGGATCTTTTGGGAGTTATTCTATCAGCCCATAAGGCTGATTTCAGCTTGGTATGCCAAGACCTCGGATTCTCATCAAGAGTCCACCTAATGATCCTCAACAAGTTCTTGTTTGTAGACTCGGCCTGGCCATTGCCCTGAGGGTAATAGTTCGATGAAATGCTTAGGTAAATACCATTCTTGACAGCCCACTCACCACCTTAGATCCAATGAATGCCAATGCATTATCGTAGAGATTATTGTAGCAGGTACACCAAATCTGGTTATTATCCCCATCATAAAGTCTAAGATACTAGACTCATTCGCCTCTTTAAGTGCTACGTTCGTCCATTTGGTGAAGTAGTCTGTGGTCAAAAATCCATTTGTGCCCTTGGCTTGAATTGGGATTAATGACTCCAATGAAGTCCAAACCCCATTGCATGAATGGCTGGTCAACTGAGATTGGATGCAATGGAAGGGCAGCAAGTCTCTCTTTTCCTATGAAGAATGCACAATTCTTACACCTCTTGATCCATGCATAGCAATCACTGAAGATTTTGGGCCAATAATAACCAGCCTTCATGATTTTTAGAGCTGTCACTCTTGGTGCAAAATGGCCACCAGCTGGTCCACCATGAAACTCTTCCAACACCTTTTGAATCTGACCTGTGCTAATGCATCTCAGCAGCACTCCATTCACATCTCTCTTGAACAAAACTCCATCAATAATGGCATATGGAACACTGCGCAACCAAGTGTCTCCTTTGGGTCTTGTTCATCTCTCGGAGGGCATAGGCCTCATGCCTAGAAGTGCATAATATCTTGGGTCCAGCAAGGAGTGGAGAAAGCATTGTCTTCTTCATGATTGCCACTTGGCTCATGGCTGTCCTGGACTGTCAAAACAGTTTCTTCTTTGTTGCATACTTCTTTTTGCTTCCCCAAAACCAGCTGCTCACACAGCCCTTTCCCTCTTACCAGCTTGGTGATCTTGATATTAATGTCATATTCCATGACACTTTGGTGATCCAACCTGCCCTTTTCTCATTCAAATCCTTGTTGAGAAGGAAGTCCATAACTCCGGCATGTGAGACCAGCAATCGGACCTTGTTGTTTGAGATTAAATGCTTGAATTTTTCAAGCTTCGATTCTGCAAGCACATGCTTCTCAATAAAAGAGTACCTCACCTCATAGTCATCTAGGCTCTGGCTGAAAAAGGCAATCGGCTGCTCATCATTATCTTTGTTCTGCTGTACTAGAATGGCAGAAATAGTGTCATCACCTCCAAATGCATAGAGGATGAAATCCTTGGAGAAGTCTGGGTTGATGAGAGTTGGTGCCTGAGAGATAGCTTCTTTGATTGCTTCAAAACTCTCCTTGCCTTCTGCTGTCCACTTAAAAGCCATGCTCTTCTTTAACATTTTGGTGATGGGCTTGACAAGGGCTGCAAAATGGGATAATCCTCCGGACAAAATTGATCCTTCCCAAGAAGCTTTGAAGAGCCTTCTTGTGACTTGGCAATGGTAGTGCTCTTATGGCTTCAACTCTCTCTGGATCAATTGCCAGTCCCTCTTTCGAGACAATATGGCCTAGAAGTTTCCCCTCATGAGCCAGGAATATGCATTTTTTGGGATTCAAAGACACTCCGAACTTTCTACACCTCTGAAACACTTGCCTTAGGTGAAATAGATGGTCTGCTGCATTCTTTGAGAAGACAAAGATATCATCTAGGTATACCAAAGACTATATTGTTGATTAAGCCTTTGAATGCCATATCCATTGCCCTTTGCAAAGTGGCCCCAGATTTGATAGCCCGAATGGCATCTTCAGGCATAGGTCCCCATTTGGTGGTGAAAGCCGTCTTGAATCGGTCCTCTTCTTTCACCATCACTGATTATACCCCGAGTAGCCATCTAGGAGAGAGAATCTCTCTCGAACCGGATACTACTTGCGATATTTGTTCCATTGAAGGAAGCGGGTAATGATCTTTGAGAGATGCCCTATTGAGGTCTCGGAAGTCCACACACAACCTGATTTCTCCGCTCTTCTTCCTAACCGGAACCAAGTTAGCAACCCAGCTTGAGTGCTTGATCGGGAATATAATGCTTGCCTCTATTAGCTTATTTAGCTCTTTCTTCATTAGAGGCTCAATGTGAGGGTTAACAGCCTTTTCTTTTGCCTGACGATGGCTTGGATTCCGGATCCACTCTATGGTATGTTGTGCCAAATTCGATTGAATCCTCTCAAGTCTTCATAGCTCCAAGAAAGACATCTGGAAATTCTTGACAAAGCTGACAAAGTCGGACTTCTCTGCTCAAAGGCCACTTTACCAATTTGAAGTGTTTTGCCTTCCCCACCGGAATTGGCTCAATCCTCTCTCTTGACTCGTATGTTAGGTTTTCCTTACGGAATTGGTCGTTAGGGTTGAAAGATAGACTCCAACGTTACTAAACCCTTGGGAAGCTTGTTTGTCCGCACTGCACTTTACTTGATCCCCATCTTTGCTGCTCTAGTCTGCCTGATTCCCGGCTGAGAATTCAGCCTCTTCTTGTAAAAATTGACGATCCGCTGATCGTTCTCAAACACTCGCCACTTAAATTATTATCTGAATCTGCTGGCCTCACAATCACATGGATATGTGGCTGTGTTTTTTCCTTTTGACGTTATCAACTACATCAAACGTTGCTCAACCGCTGCGAGCCTATCCGCGGCTTCATTTTTCTTCCCGGGTATGGACACGATGTTGAAAGCTTCAAATCCTCAATGAGGTCCCATACCCTATTCTTGTAGTTCTTCGAGAGGTCATTCTTTGTAGCATGTTGTCCCCGACTTGATTGACGATCAGCTCACTATCACCAAATACTTGTAAATTCCTGATGCCTTTCTTCATCGCCCAATCACAAGTCCATGAATTAAGGCTTCATACTCACTGTGTGTTGTGTGAACAGGAAAACTGGAAACGGAAAGCCGAGAAATACCTTATACCTTGCAGTGAAATGAGCATAGCTCCTCCTCCTGCACCTTGTCTACTCCTTGACCCATCAAAGAACAATTGCCATACTTCATTCTTGTCTTTATGATCTGGCTTGGTGATGCTGGGGAGAGGTTGATCCTCTTCATGTAAACAATAAAGCCCTAGCTCAGATTATTCTATTTCTTGATAAGGATCAAAGGCATGCACTTTGCTTTCCCATTCATCAAGAGTCAAATCTGGGATGCTTCCAACCTTGGTGTCAGCTTCATCGGCTTGGATAATCTTCTTGATCAAACGTTTGAATGCAGTTGGTATTGATTTGGCTTGTAGTGTAAGGCTCAATGTGAAAGTTCGCAATAGGTTCAGACCTGATTGTGGCCTTAGTTCCATACCTTGTTCTGAACAACATGTGTGACCAATCCGCCGAAAGATAGCCTCCAATTTAGCAAAGTGAAGTCTCTTGACAAGCACAATGCAAAGAGTGGTGGCGGTCTATGACTAACACATCTTGTAACACTATTACGTTGGGACATGCGTGCAGGTGTGAGGCTTAAACCTTTGATTACTCCAACCATTGCCACTTTGCTGTCCCATCTAACCGCACTACACCCTTGGAGATGGTTTCATATTGGAGTCCTAGCTGATCTGCTATTTGCTTGGGCTTTCTGAAACTACTTGCCCCAGTCAATCATGCAATTATGTACCAACTTATCTCCTATGATCAATGAAACATAAAATGGAGGGCTTCACATTTTACCTTGTTGTCCTCCATGATTTTCTTCAGTGGGCAGCGTTTGTAAGCACTTTGTCTCGCAACCGAACCTGCTGATTCAAGTTGACCAATCCTTCATGGCAGCTTGCAGCAGATCTCTTTGGCCCGGGATGGATAGTGATTCCCACGTTGATATGTTTACATTTGTCTTCTTCATCGATCAATGATGTTGAATGGGGAAGAAGCATCCTCTGCTGTCCCCTACCCCGCACATTCGTTCCTTGCACATGGGCAGCAGAATCGGCATTCTGAGTTGGTTTAGGAGCTGGTTTGGGTGCTCCTTGCATGTTTGAAATCGGATTTTGTTTGCCAACAGCTTGTGGAGTGGTGAAGGTCGTGAACTACTTGGGGCTAATGGGACCTTCTTCACCCAAATTTCTCCTCTTTGACCTTGTGTTGGCTGCAACACTTTGAGAGGGTATTTGATTCATACCACATAAATTTTCAACCTGCCAATTGACAAGAGTGGTCTCATTCGGAGATGTTCCTTGCTGAGGTGCTTCCTACTGCTGATCTCCTTCATGGTCAGGCTCTTGCGACCCACCAATGGTTTGCACCATCGAGCTTGATTTAATGCACCGTTAAAGCACATTGATTGGTTATGTGCCCACTACACGGGAAACACCAATCATATTCTTGGGCCATGTTATTTTGGGATCGCACTAATGCTTTAAAGCGAGATACAACATTGGGTTTATAGGGCTGAAATGGCCTATTAGCGGGAGGCCTTACTTGGCTTTGATTTTGATTTGCAGCCTGATTTGGTGACCTATTTTGTTGGTATGGGGCCTAGCACTGCACGTGCTTGAGGCGATACGGTCTAGCACTTTGAGCTTGCTTTGTCTTTTGATAGTAACCAGCTCATTTCCCAAATTTTCAATGCTTTCATGACCTCTTGGAGTTCATTTGAAACGCTAGAGGATGAAGTAGAAGTTTCACTTGAACTTTGATTTCTAGGGGTGGGAACAGAGCCAAAGTGGGTGCTTGACTAGTGCTTGGATTTTCTAAGTTTGGATACAAGGGCATGGGAGGCCTAGGAGCCGCCACCACCGGCTTGAATAAGACAGGTTTTCGGCTCTAATGGCAATGCTTTATAAGCAGCAGGTAAGGTTGTGCCTCCCATAGATTGAATTAACATAGAAATATGAGAATTCAAAGCTTTAAGGTATTAGAGAAAACACCTTCTGCCGTTGGCCCGACCGCCACCGGAATCCTATCCCAAGACCTTTGAAATCTGAAGTTGAAGTCGGTCCACCGCTCGTTGGGGCTCTCTTGATAGTTGTCACTGCTCGAAAAGGGATAAGTTGTCTCCCTTCTCTCCAAATTGCTCGTGAAGTGCTATACACAAATGATTCCAGGTTTGTGATAGAACGAGCTCCAAGGCTCCTAAACCATTACAATGCTTTACCCTTGAATGAAGATGCCATGAACTTGACAAACCACTTGCATTTCATTGATTTCATGGATTACACAAAGGTTAGTTATATCTTTAACATGATCACCTGGAGTAGTGTGATTTTCTCTAGTGAAGTAGGGAATGTTCTTCAAGGCTGCAATAGGAACTAGATGTTGTGCATTGAGAGCAAGTGGGCTGCTGCCTATGAAGTTGACGTAGGGGTTGTTCTGAGCCATTCTAATTGGTCTTAAAACCCTTGTATATTGAATGAAAGCCCTGTCAGGTGGAGGAGTTGAGAGAGTTCTGTTTGGTGGATATGGAGACCTTTGAATCCTACTTCCTCTTTGCCTTGTTCTTGGAGATAACTGCAGGTATTCAAACAACACTTATTCTTCTCCAACTCTTGACCTTGTGGTGATTCTTCTCATGAGTTTTCAGGCTGCCTTGCTGAAACCGATTGATTCTTTCCCCGGGAGTCGCGGATATACAAATAATAGCTCTTATAAGCAAGAAAACTGCAGCAGATGCATATCAACTTTTACGCAAAAAAGAAAAATGAGACTTCGGTCCCACCAGTGTGGCGTGCCAAAACTGTTATTGCGGACTCACGGCACCCCTTGATGCGATCGGGATTCTAGGTTGATCACTCTAGCATCCAGTGTGATTGCACAACATGGAAACCTCTCTCCAGTGTGGGGAGTTGTAAAGCGAGAGAGTAATCTCCAGTTAGAGGCTGGTTCCTCAAACTCCTCTCGATTTAGATCTATATTTTGCAAAACTACGAGGTTTAGATCCTAATCCTACTCTAACTTGCAAGGAGACAGGGGTAGAAGTGGAAAAATTGAAACTAAGGATGGTGATGCACCAAAAGGAGTGGTGAAACATATTTGTCATGCAAATAAACACAGACCAAAGTTCACAACATAAAACATACACAGACTGATAAGGTATAATTTAGGATCTGAAATGAAGCAAATAATACAAACAGAGGACTGAAACCCATTCACAGAGCTTGCATTATCTTTTCAGTGTCAAAACACGCATTACACCCTCAGAGAGGTAAAAGAAAACTGTTACAATCTTTGGAGAGGTCTGATCCTTGCTTCAGTCACTTGCTGGAGCTGAAAGAAGAAGTTGCTATGTCAAAAATGTTCCCCCTTTAGAAATGAGCCAAATCTGGCTTTTACATTGCATGGGTCGAGCCCAGGGGACAGAAAACGTACAAAAGCATGGGAGCCCATCCTTTTTGATTTGTAGGTGCATTAAAATGGCATGGGAACCTTACAAACCCATACCTGTCATTTTGACCGAATACGAGAGAATGTGACCCATTCGCATTAAATGCGAGTCGTTGAAATGTCGCTTCACGCCATGAACACGCGTCGAGCCGTTTCTCAATTTTCTCTCTCAGACTGCACCAAAACTCAAGATTAACCCCGAATCACGTAGATAATTTCATGAGCTTTCCGTTGATATAAAGAACGTGCGAATCCGAGCTCTGGATCGAAAGATATGTCGATCCAAGATCTAGGGCACAAAGCAGTGAAAACGGATTTTTAAATTTCTTCCGCGCTCTCGCCACCGGATGACACGTGGCATGCATTGATTGGTCGCGTGATTCTCTCTCCTTCTCTTTGTTGGGCACGTGTCCCTTTTCTATTGGCTCGGGTTAGTGCTTGAAACTGTTATCCAAATTTCACCCCCGAGTTAATTTGATAATATGCATCGAGTTTTAGTTCAAGCAAGTAGATTGATTCAGAGAAAATCGTAAAATTGGCTAAGTCCTGCTCGGGACCGCCTTTGGGACAGTTTGAACAATTATACGCGGAAGGCGCGGATCGGCGAAAAGCCTCCAGGGCGCCCAAACGAGAAAAAGGACATCTCGGGACAAATGGACGCGAAATGCCCGAATCGGCCGAAAGAAAGAAAATTTGTCCAAGTCCTTTACCGGGAGCAAAGCGGGACAAGAGTGCGTGGAGGACACGAACCGCCGAATCGGGTGAACTCCAGGAAGAATTTGTCCTGCAGGCAAGCACTAGGACATTTGAGACAGATGGACACGAAGGACGCGAACCCGGTCGGTTCGGACGAAACAGAAACTTCAAAGACAACAAAGTGGGACAAAGGGACGCGGGGACGCGGATAGCCGAAGGAGCCGAAGCCAATCGGATCACGCCACGTGTCAGCCACCGGCGTAAAAGGGACATGGAAGCCCATTTCGGGCGGATCGGAGGATTCTGTCCCCGCTTTGACCGACATCCGAGACAAAAAGGACGCGGTGGACGCGAAAATCCAGCAGGCCCGTAGACAAATCACAGCATGACACGTGTCGCCAAGGAAAAAGGTCCAAAAAGTCAAAGGGGCGAGTTTTCGAGCACTGATCCGAACCAATGAAATAGTGCCACGTGTCCAAGTTTAAGGGGCCCACAAGAAAATCCCGCGGAAAGGTGGAGAGAGAGAATTACTCAGCGAATCAGGGCCTGCCACGTGTCGTCCAGATGGCAGAGTGCGGGAAAAGATTTTAAAACCTGTTCTTGCCTGTTTTGTGCCCTAAATCTTCAGACCTTCGTATCTTTCGATCCAGAGCTCGGATTTGCACGTTCTTTATATCAACAGAAAGATGTTGAAATTCTCTACATGATTCTGGGATCAATCTCGCATTTTGGTGCAGTTTGGAGGGAGAAAATTAAGAAAACGTCTCTGACGCGTGGTGATAGACAGAAGTAATGCTTCAACAACCAACTTTAATGCAGCGATGACCACTCGCCGCTCTGTTAGACAACCGCCGCTTTTGCTTAGGATCCGCCGCTTCTGTCATAATGAGATGATTTTAAATGCTACCAAGAAGTGGTTGGGGCAGATTCTGGATTTCCTCTCTCTCCCCTCTCATTTCTTGATATATATTGTAAAGAGGAGCTTTTTAAGGGTCGGACATTTTTGTTTTGCATCCTCCCTTATTCCCTCGCTTGCCAGAGAATTTGTGGAGCTTTCAAACCTCCCATATGGGTTGTAATGCCAGTCTTTTTGCCTCTTGGCCACCGCAATGTATCTCGTATCGACTCTTGAGCAATAATATGTGTTGTGATTGACTCTCAACCCTCTCATGTATTCATTGCTGTCATTTTGATCTCTTATTGCAGTTTGGTTACCTGTGCATGGTGTTCGTATTGCATCTATGTGGTCTGTGTTAAATTTGCAAAACGAATGTCTAACATTCCTCGGTGCATCACCTTTGTAGTTTAGGTTTTATTCTATGCATTTTCTTACCCCTGTCTCCTTGGCAAGTTGGATTAGGTTTTAGCAAACCTCTCGCATTTTTGTGTGCATATCGAACAGAGGAATATGAACCAGCCTTCTCTCGGAGAATCTTTTCTCATCTTTACAAGTCCCACGCTTGAGAAAGGATTCCATGTTGTGCAATCACACTGGATGCCCGAACATCAACCTAGAAGCCTGATTTGCATCCGTGGGGGTGCCGTGTGAGTCTCGCAATAACAGCAGCTTTGCACGCCAAAGTGGGACACTAGAGGTCTCATTTTTATTGCAGCAAAGTTGATATGCATCTCTGCTGCAGTTTTCTTGCTTATAAGAGCTATTATCTGCATATCTGGCGACTCCAAGGGGAAGAATCAACTGGTTTCAGCAGTGCAGGCCTAAAAACTCATGAGAAGAATCACCACAAGGTCAAGAGTTGGAGAAGAAGAAGTGCACTTTGTTTGAATACCTGCAGCTTATCTCCAAGAAGAAGGCAAAGAGGAAGAAGGATTCAAAGGTCTCCATATCCACCAAACAGAACTCTCTCAACTCCTCCACTCGATGTGCCTTTTATTCAAAGATAAAAGGGTTTTAAGACCGATTAGAATTGCTCGAGAACAATCCCTACGTCAACTTCACAGCAAAGAGCCCACTTGCTCTCAATGCACAGCATCCAGTTCCTATTGCAGCCTTGAAGAACATTCCCTACTTCACCGGAGAAAATCAGACTACTCCAGGTGATCATGCTAAAGATATTGCTAACCTTTGCGCAATCCATGAAATCAATGAAATGCAAGTGGCTGTCAAGTTACTGGCATCTTCCTTCAAGGGTAAAGCATTATAATGGTTTAGGAGCCTCGGAGCTGGTTCTATCACAAACTAGAATCAGCTGTGTATTGCACTTCACGAGCAATTTGGAGAGAAGGGAGACAACTTGTCTCTTTTGGAGCAGCTGACAACTATCAAGAGAGCCCCCAACGAGCAAATTGATCGACTTCAACTTCAGATTTCAAAGGTCTTGGGATAGATTCCAGTGGCGGTCAATGAAAGCCAACAAAGTAAGGTGCTTTTCTCTACTACCTTAAAGCTTTGAATTCTGATATTTCTATGTTAATTCAATCTATGGGAGGCACAACCTTACCTGCTGCTTATAGCATTGCCATTAGAGCCGAAAACTGTCTTATTCAAGCTGGTAAACTGGCTCCTAGGCCTCCCATGCCTTTGTATCCAAACTTAGAAAATCCAAGCACTAGTCAAGCACCCACTTTGGCTCCTGTTCCCACTCCTAGAAATCAGAGTTCAAGTGAAGCTTCCACTTCATCTCCAAGTGCTTCGAATGAACTCCAAGAGGTCATGAAACAGTTGCAAAATTTGGGAAATGAGCTGGTTACTATTAAGAGGCAACAAGCCCAAGGTTTCAGACCTTCCTATCAACCTCAAGCTCAGCCTAATAGGCAGCCATACCAACCACAAAGACCACCTAATCCAGTTGCAAATGTGAATCAAACAAGGCCTCCCTCTAATAGACCATTCCAGCCCTATAATCCAAATGCTATATCTGCCTCTAAGGCATTAGTGCCAACACAGAACAACATTGCTCAGGAATATGATTGGTGCTTTCCATGCAACGAGCCTCATAACCAATCCATGTGTTTCAATGGTGCTCTCAATCAAGCACTGATGGTGACAACTACTGGTGTGGAGGGCGAGGGCAGTCAAGGAAACAGTCAACAACAAGAAACATTCCAATAGCAATCAGCCCCAAATGACACCACGTTGGTGAACTGGCAAGCAGAAGATTTATGTGGCATGAATCAAGCAATTTCTCAAGGTGTCGCAGCCAACACAAGGTCAAAGAGGAGAAATTTGGGTGAAGAACAGCCATTAGCCCCAGCCAATCCACCACCTTCCACGGCTCCACAAATGATTGGCAAGCAGAGTCCAGTTTCAAATACACAAGGGCAGCCAAGAACAGCCCCTAGGCCAACTCAAATGCCAGCTGTTGCTGCCCACGTACAAGGAGTAAGTGTACAAACCAATGGGCAACAAAAGGATACTTCATCCTCGCTTTCGAGATCATTGAATAGATGAAGAAGACTAACATCAATATATCAATGTGGGAATCCCTATCCATCCCAGGACAAAGAGATCTGCTGCAAGCTGCCATGAAGGATTGGACAACTTCGAATCAGCAGGTTCAGATGCAAGACAAAGTGCTTACAAATGCTGCCTAGCCTGAAGGAAGCCATGGAGGGCAACAAGGTAAAATGTCAAAGCCCCCTCCTTTCTATGTTTCATTAATCATTGGGGATAAACTAGTACACAATTGCATGATTGATTCCGGGGCAAGTAGCTCAGTGATGCCCAAGCAAATAGCTGATCAGCTGGGTCTCCAATATGAAGTAATGTCTAAAGGGGTAGTGCAATTGGATGGGACAACAATAAAGAACAATCGGAGTGATAAAAACTTGAGTCTTACCTTGCATGCATGTCCAAATGTTGTTGTCTTACAATATATATCAATCATAGACCTTCCACCACTCTTTGCCCTTTGCTTGTCAAGGGACTTCACAGCCAAGATTGGGGGGTATTTGTCTGCTGATTGGTCTCACATGCTTGTTTAGAACAAGGTATGGAACTAAGGCTACAATTAGGTCTCGAACCTATTGCAAACTTCCATATTGAGCCTTACACTACTAGTCGATTAATGCCAATTGCTCAAAGATTTGATCAAGAAGATCACCCTAGTACTCGATGAGGTGACACCAAGGTCGGAAGTATCCCGACCTAACTCTCGATGAATGGGCAAACAAGATACATGTTTTTGATCCCTATCAAGAAGTAGAAGAATATGAGCTGGGAGTCTATTGTATACATGAAGAAAATCAACTGCTCTAAGATCACCAAGCCAAGCCATAATGATGACAATGAGGTATGGCGGCTGTTTTTCGACGGATCAAGGAGTAGGCAAGGTGCAGGGAGGTGGAGCCATGCTTGTTTCACCTCAAGGCATCAAATATTATTCAGCTTTTCGTTTCCAGCTTTTCTTGTTCAAACAACACAACTGAATATGAGGCCTTGATTCATGGACTTCATCAATAGGAAAAAGGGGATAAATAACTTGCAGTGTTCGGGATAGCGAGCTAATCGTCAACCAAGTTAGAGGACAACATGCTACGAAGAACGACTTGTTGAGGAGCTACAAGAATAAGGTATGGGACTTCATTGAAGATTTCAAGCTTTCAACATCAGTGTCCATACCTGTGAAGAAAAATGAAGCCGCGGATAGGCTCGCAGCGATTGGAGCAACGTTTGATGTGGTTGACAACATCAAAAGGGAAAAACATAGCCACATATCCATGTGATTGTGAGGCCAGCAGTTCCCAGATAATAACACAAGTGGCAAAGTTGTTTGAGAACGATCAACAGATCGTCAATTTTCTACAGAAGAGGCTGAATTCTCACTAGAAATCGGGACATGAGAGCAGCAAGATGGGGATCAAGTAGTGCAAATGCCATGGACAAACAAGCTTCCTAAGGGTTTAGTAACATCGAGTCTATCTTCAACCCTAACGACTGTTCCGTAAGGAAAAGGCTAACATACACAGTCAAGAGAGAAAATTCGAGCCAATTCTCGTTGGGAAGGCAAAATACTTCAAATTGGTAAAGTGGCCACCGAGCAAGAGAAATCAGATTTCATACAGCTTTGCCAAGAATTTCCGTGATGTCTTCGCTGGAGCTATGAAGACTTGAGAGGATTCAATCCGGTTGGCACAACATACCATAGAATCGGATCCAGATGCTAAACCCATCGGGCGAAGCGTAGACTTGTCAACCCTCACATTGAGCCTCTAATGAAGAAAGAGCTTAACAAGCTAATAGAGGCAAGCATTATATTCCCGATCAAGCACTCAAGCTGGGTTGCAAACTTGGTTCAGTCGTCAGGAAGAAGAGCGGAGAAATCAGGTTGTGTGTAGATTTCCGGGACCTCAATAGGGCATCTCTCAAAGACCATTACCCACTTCCTTCAATGGAACAAATATTGCAAGTAGTATCCGGTTCAGAGAGATTCTCTCTCCTAGATGGCTACTCAGGGTATAATCAGGTGATGGTGAAAGAAGATGACCAATTCAAGACGGCTTTCACCACCAAATGGGGGACCTATGCCTACAAGAAGATGCCATTTGGACTATCAAATGCTGGAGCCACCTTCCAAAGGGCAATGGATATGGCATTTAAGGGGTTGATCAACAAAATAGTTCTGATATATCTTGACGACATCACTGTATTCTCAAAAAATGCAGCGGATCACCTCTGTCATTTGAGGCAAGTATTTCAGAGATGTAGAAGATTTGGGGTATCATTGAATCCCAAAAAGTGCATATTCTTGGCTCACGAGGGAAAACTTCTAGGCCATATTGTTTCAAAGGAAGGGTTGACGATTGACCCGCAACGGGTCAAGCAATTCAAGCATTGCTTTGCTAAGTCACAAGAAGGCTCTTCAAAGCTTCTTGGGAAGGATCAATTTTGTCCGCAGGTTTGTTCCAAACTTTGCAGCTCTCGTAAAGCCAATAACGCTGATGTTAAAGAAGAGCATGGCATTTAAGTGGACATCTGAAGGCAAGGCAAGTTTTGAGGCAATAAAAGAGGCTATATCTCAAGCCCCAACTCTCGTCAATCCAGACTTCTCCAAGGACTTCGTGCTATATGCCTTCGGTGGTGGAGACACAATTTCTGCAATCCTGGCACAACAAAACAAAGAAGGATTAGAACAACCAGTTGCTTTCTTCAGTCAAGGCTTGGAGGAATACGAAACTAGATACTCTTTCATTGAAAAGCATGTACTTGCAGTGATCAGGAGTTTAAAGAAATTCAAGCACCTAGTCTCAAACAACAAGATCCAATTATTGGTCTCTCATGCGGGAGTCAAGGACTTCCTTCTAAACAAGGATCTGAATGAGAAGCGTGCAGGGTGGATAACTCGTGTCATGGAATATGACATCGAGATCAAGGTCACCAAACTAGTACGTGGAAAGGGACTATGTGAACAGCTAGCCTTGAGTCAACAGGTTGAAGCAGGTGATGAAAAAGAGACTGTCTTGGTACTACAGGATGGCCAAGAACATGAAAATGATGATGTGCCTACCCCTTGTTGGACTCAGAATATGATACACTTCCTACAGACAGGACTATGCCCTCCGGAAATGAGCAAAGCAAAGAGGAGATACTTCAGATTACAAGCCATTCCATATGTGCTTGTTGATGGTGTTTTGTTTAAGAAAGACATCAATGGGGTTCTATTGAGGTGCATTGGGACTAGTCAAATTGAGAGGGTGTTACGAGATTTTCATGATGGAGATTCTGGAGGACATTTTGCCCCACGAGTAACAGCTCTCAAGATAATAAAGGCAGGGTATTATTGGCCCACGGTGTTCAATGACTGCTATACATGGATAAGAAAGTGTAAGAAATGTGCACTCTTCACAGGCAAAGAAAGACTAGCAGCGCTTCCATTGCACCCAATCTTGGTTGACCATCCATTTCGCAATGGGGATTGACTTCATCGGGGTCATCAACCCAAACTCAAGCCAAGGCCACAAGTGGATTCTCACGGCAACGGACTACTTCACCAAGTGGATCAAGCAAAGAGCGCCAAAGAGGCAAACGAGTCTAATATACTAGAATTTTATGAAGGAATAGTGACCAGGTTCGGTGTGCCGGCCACTATCATATCAGACAATGCATTGGCATTCGTAGGTTCCAAGATTACAGAATGGGCTGTCAAGAATGGAATCTACTTGAGCACCTCTTCCAATTATTACCCACAGGGTAATGGACAGGCAGAGTCCACGAACAAAAATTTGCTAAGAATCATTAGGAGAACTCTTGATGAGAATCAGAGGTCTTGGCATACCAAGCTGAAATCAGCCTTATGGGCTGATAGGATCACTCCCAAAAGATCCACAGGTAACTCTCCATTCAGGCTTGTCTATGGAAGAGAGGCAATCTTGCCCATGTCATTAGAACTGCCTGCATTGGAGTTCATGAAGCAGTTGGAGTTGGCTGAGTTCGAACCAATGGAGGCCAGGTATGCAGAGTTGATGGAATTGGAAGAAATTAGAGAACGTGCAGTTCAAACAATTGAGAAAGATCAGGCCTTAGTGAAAAGATGGTTTGATAAGAAAGCAAGAGCAAGGACCTTCCAGGAAGGGGACCTAGTTCTGAAATGGGATGCAGATCGGGCAAAACCAGGAAGACATTCCAAGTTTGATGCCATTTGGAGCGGCCCCTACATGGTCATGGAATGTAAGAATAGCAATGCCTTCCAATTGGCCTCATTGGACGGTGAAGAACTGCAGATTCCAGTAAATGGAATCTATCTCAAACATTCAAGTATGAAAATAAGAGGTTCACCCTTGTAAATATTAGCATAGATTTCAATTCCTCTAAGTGCGTATGCACATTGTCTTGTTGAGTTAGGTTTCGCTTCCCTAAGTGCTTTGGCGCAGTTTTTGTCGCTCCTAGATTGAGTTTTTACAGCTCGGCGTGCTCTCGTAGAGGGAGTCAGCAGAATCGCTCATTTCAGTTATTGCTTATGACTCCATGCCCAATGGATCGCTAAAAGGCCACCGATCATCTACCTAGCAGCAGGTGACCCCTTGAAAAGTCATCAAATGTTATCCAAATTTCACCCCCCAGAGTTAATTTGATAACATGCATCAGAGTTTTTAGTTCCAAGCAAGTAGATTGATTCAGGAGAAAATCATAAAATTGGCTAAGTCCTACTCAAGACCGCCTTTGGGACAGTTGGAACAATTATACGCGGAAGGCGCGGATCGGCCGAAAAGCCTCCAGGCGGCCCAAACAGAAAAAGGACATCTGGGACAAATGGACACGAAATGCCCGAATCGGCCGAAAGAAAGAAAATTTGTCCAAGTCCTTTACCGGGAGCAAGCGGACAACAACAAAGTGCACGGAGGACACAACCGCCAAATCGGGCAAACCGGAAGAATTTGTCCCCAGATAAAGACTAGGACATTTGGGATAGATGGACGTGAAGGACGCGAACCGGCCGGTTCGGACGAAAAACAGAAACTTCAAAGACAAGGACAAGTGGGACAAAGGACGCGTGGGGACGCGGATAGCCGAAGGAGCCGAAGGCCAATCAGATCACGCCACGTGTCACCAGTAGAAAAGGGACATGGAAGCCCATTTCGGCGGATCGGAGGATTCTCGTCCCCGCCAAGCACCGGGACATCCGGGAAAAAGGACGCGGTGGACGCGAAAATCCGGCAGCCCGTGAGACAAATCACAAGCATGACACGTGTCGCCAAGGAAAAAGGTCCAAAAAGTCAAAGGGGCGAGTTTTCGAGCACCGATCCCGGTCACGAACCAATGAAATAGTGCCACGTGTCCAAGTTTAAGGGGCCTGAAGAAAATCCCGCGGAAAGGTGGAGAGAGAGAATTACTCAAATGAATCGGGCCTACCACGTGTCGTCCCGATGGCAGAGCGGGAAAAGATTTTAAAACCTGTTCTTGCTCTGCTTTGTGCCCTAAATCTTCGTACCTTCGTATCTTCGATCTAGAGCTCGGATTTGCACGCTCTTTATATCAACGGAAAGTCATGAAATTCTCTACATGATTCTCGGATAATCTCGCATTTTGGTGCGGTTTGAGGAGAAAATTAAGAAAACGTCTCTGACGTGGTGATAGACAAGTAATGCTTCAACAACCAACTTTAATGCACAGACATGCATACCTCGCCGCTCTCCCGTTAGGCAGCCGCCATGTTTTGCTAGATCCGCCTTCGTCATAATGAGATGATTTTAAATGCTTTGCCAAGAAGTGGTTGGGGTAGATTCTGGATTTCCTCTCTCCCCTCTCATTTCTTGATATATATTGTAAAGAGGAGCTTTTTAAGGGGTCGAACATTTTTGTTTTGCATCCTCCCTTATTCCCTCGCTCGCAGAGAATTTGTGGAGCTTTCAAACCTCCCATATGGGTCAGAATGCCGCCTTTTTGCCTCTTGCCACCGCAATGTACTTGTATCGACTCTTGAGCAATAATATATGTGTTGTGATTGACTCTCAACCCTCTCATGTATTCATTGTTGTCATTTTGATCTCTTATCAGCAGTTTGGTTACTCGTGCATGGTGTTCGATTGCATCTATGTGGTCTGTGTTAAATTTGCAAAACGAATGTCTAACATTCCTCGGTGCATCACCTTTGTAGTTTAGGTTTTATTCTATGCATTTTCTTACCCAGTCTCCTCGCAAGTTAGATTAGGTTTTAGCAAACCCTCTGCATTTTTGTGTGCATCTCAACAGAGGAATATGAACCACCTTCTCTAGAGAATCTTTTCTCATCTTTACAAGTCCCACGCTGGAGAAAGATTCCATGTTGTGCAATCACACTTGGATGCCCGAACATCAACCTAGAACCCTGATTTGCATCCGTGGGTCTTTGTGAGTCTCAGAACAAAGAAACCTCGCCTTTGACTTTTGGACTTTCTCCCTTGTGACACGTGTCGCGATTTGATTGTCCGCGGGTCTGCCGTCTTTTCGCGCCCTTCGCATCTTTTTGCACCGTATGTTCCTTTGCTTCACAGACAAAAACTTCCGATCCGCCCGAAATGGGCTTCCATGTCCCTTTTCTCGCCATGACACGTGGTGTGATCTCGATTGGCTTTCGGCTCCTTCTATCCATTCAAGCGTCCCCGCGTCCCTTTGTCCCACTTGTCCTTGTCTTTGGCCGAAGTTTCTGTTTGCCGAACCGGCCGTTCGTGCCTCTTCGCGTACATTTGTTCCACTTGTCCCGGAGCCAGGCCGCCTTTGGAGGCGTTTCGCCGAATCTGCGCCTTGGTGTCCCGAATGTCCCAACCGCTTAGTACGAAAGTTCTCCATTTCGGCTGATCCAAGGCGATTCAAGCGTCCTCAACGCCCAAATGCCCCGAGCAGCTTAGTCAATTTTCCTTTTCACCCGAACCAAATTGGTTTGCGCCCTTCGCGTACATTTGTTCCACTTGTCCCGAAGTGCTTCGTGGGCCGCTGGAGGTGTTTCGCTGAACCGCGCTGTGTCTCGAATGTCCCAACCGCTCCTAGACAAGGACTTAGCCGATTTTCACAATTTTTCTCGCCCAAGCTTATTTTCTCGCAACTTTATCGCATTTTCTCGTAGCTTGCTCTTTTCAACTCGGGATAGGAGAGTTAGAAAATTTCGAGGGGACCCTAGAAACATGATTTTTGCCCCGAATCCATCCATTTGCACGGGACTCGAAAATTTCGATGTATGTTATCAAATCAACCACAGGGGTGGATTTGGATAACATGTCCTTCTCGCTCGCTCGATCTCACAATTAAATCGGAAATGGGTTCAGGGCCTATGTCATATCATTGATGTCAAAAATCTAGAAGTTATGCATGATTTAACTATTCCTTCTCTTTCATCATGCTTCATCATGGCTAAAACAATCTTTATGCTCGAGCTCTTTTTCTTTTAATTATGCCGAAATCCTTGTAATTGGATTAATTTGTGCAGATCTGGAAATTTCTTCTGATTCGAAGAGATTCAATGTATTTGACATTGATTTGAACTTCCTTTTACTAATATGAGCACCTGTGATGAATACCTGCAATTAATTCAAACAAAGATGGAATCCATGGCATGAATACTTGATTTTTATCACAAAAGTTTGCATATAAAGTATGCTGCCCTAAAATTTGAGGTTTTGCTTGCATGCAAAGCAAACAAAAATATTATTTAATTCACCTGGCCACATATACCAAAATGCAGACACTTAGAATGATAAAAATTAGGCTATTCCAACCCTAGGCACCAAAACTAGAAACTTCCTGACAGTGGAAAATAATCTTTAATGCAAAATCCTCCTTCCTTTGGGGTGAAAAGCTGTCTGGGCTGCAAACTTCATCAAAAAGAATTAATTGCTTCTCCCTTATGGCATCCCATGCTTATATAACCATCTGCATGATATTTTTAATAATTGCCTTTCCCTATTTCTGGCAATTTAATTAAATAAAAGCCATGCCTCTTCATCCAATTTGGGCGCCCAAGTATGCATGCTTCGGTGGTTTTTTATGAATTTATTTTATTTATTTTTAGCATGCATCCTTGACTTCTCTTTAGCTCATGTACTTGCATTGAATTTCCTTCCATTTATGGCACCAAAACTGGATAGAAAAGCAATTAATAAATATCATTAAATGCATGGTTTAATGCCAAGGTGGGTCGCACTTTTTGGCAAGGGAAACAACTAAAAATAGGAAGTCAACTTGATGGGAATTTCCACCCTACACTGCAGCTCCAAAAATCCCATCTTTCACTTAAGTGATTTGATCCTGCAAGGTAGGTAAGAAATTCCCGTCACTGCCCGCCACCGCCGAAATTCCTACTGGCAGCTTAAATCATCTCCCAAAAAGTGCGACTTGCATGGAAAATAGCCTTCTTTGTAAAAGTGCGACTTGCATGGGTGAATAAACCTCTTTGATGGGAAAAGTTAGCTCTGCTAGGTAGGCAAGAAATTCTCACCGGTGCTTTAAGTGATTTATTTTATAATGGGAATTTTCACCTTGCGTTGCAAGTAAGAAATTCCTGCCTTCCAGCCTACTCTGAAATTCTCATTGTAACTTAAGTGACTTTGACTTGATGGGAAAAAGTAACCTACTATGCAGCGTAGAAATTCCACTGGATCGCCAAAATTGCCATTAGCAACTTAGATCTATTATCCCAAAAAGTGCGACTTGCCTAGGAGAGGCTTTTTCTGCTTAAATTCATCTTTTTTGGTCAGAAGTTTTCCTTCCGAGACTGATTCCTTCCATTGTTGAGGCCATAAATGACTTCCAGATGTTCTAGGTAATTAAACAGGCTATACAAAACAAAGACTGGATCAAGGGGAATTTAACAGACAAACTGCAGAGAAAACCGAAAACAAATGCAAAAAGAAATTAAAAACGCAAAACGTTACGTGTTGTAAACAATCACTCAATTTATTCTGGTAAAAGCCCTACTGAGATGTGGGAATACTGGCATGGAAAACTTCAACAGGGTTCAACCGGAGCACAATTTACTTTAAACGGGCTTTATTTATTAAATAAGTAATTAAATAAAATTCCCGCAGACAAAACCTGATGGAGGGATAAAATGAGTTTGAGCATCTGGGTATTTGTTAAAATTGGCTCATATGATTCACTAGGAATATTTTAATAGAATAGAGACGACTTCTCGCAATTAAATCACAAAAACACCCGTTATTTTAAAAAAAAACAATTTTTTTAAAAATAGGTAGTCCCAGCATTTCGAGTGAAATGCGGGGGTCACCAAGCTCCCGTGTAAGATGTCTATCTATTTGCAGTGGTGAATCCTAATAACTACTTTTGGGGGTTTTACTTTAATTTCCTCACCTCATGAACCACAATGGGTAATTTTGCAGTAAAGCACTTTGTTGGGAATATTTGCAGAAGGGGGAAAAATGAAAGTAGGGAAAGAAGGAAGGAAGATGTGTTGAATCAACAAATAGTTATCAGAGTTTGTCTCATCCACACAAAGTAAATAAACAGAGAAATCACAACATTCAACAATAAGGGAAAGAAATAACTTCTAGCCTAGATCTAAGATAACACAAAGTTTATCTAAAACCTTTGAATAGAAGTACTCAACAAAGCACTGTAGACGCAAAGTTCTCTAGAAATCCACCTTTTATTCAATCCCAACTTTTACAGAAATCACATCAAGGGTTCCAACGCACAAAGTCTGAAATCTTAAAAATGCTCCAGTTACAAAAGCCTTTGCTAAACAAGTTCGATTATTGATGATTGATTCTTAGCCCGTAGGCCTCTTCCTCTATTTATAGTGTATAGAGGGAAAATACAAATAGGAAACTTTCAATGATTTCCCGCATGTGGAAGCTATGAAAAAGGAAACAGTTGGGAATCTTTCTTCTAGAATTTCTCTTTACATGACACGCATGATTTTCAAGTGAAGACTAAATCAACGCTTTGCATGTCTGCCACCTATTCTTAAGTAAAGGACTTTTCAAACAACTTGAAGAAATGGCTTTTAACCCAATTACTTCATCTTTACAATTTTTGTCCAAGAAAATAAGAAAAAGGAGAAGAAAGAAGTTATTCCAGCTGCAACACTTCATACTTGCCCTTTGTTTTGATACTGAATGTATTTGTCAAGCATGTAGTTCATTGTTTTCCCATCTGCCTTAGCAATAGCTCCGCTTTCAGTCTTGAACCTTAGTAGTTCCCTGGATAGGATATTAATGCTTGTCTTTACCCTCTCTAAACTAGGTCCAAATTCCTTGACATCTGCATGAAGCCTTACTAATTTTTCAATTGAATCAAAAGTGAAAGGTATGACGGCTTCATCAATCTTCTTTTGGAGAAATGGAAGAAATTCTTCAAGGGAAGCTTGGTGGTTTGTCGGGAATGAACCTTGTATAATAATGGACACCATCAATTACTTCCTTTGTAGTGAAAGAGATTACACTCCCCGACACTTCTTCCATTTTGTCTTCCAACAACTGCATTTCACCCAACATATGTTTGAGAACTTTCATGCGGAAAGACACTGTCATTTCCAGTTGCTTACCCTTTTCGTTGATCCATCTGGTACAATTTGTTCTTCAATCAATACACTCTCAGGCAGTGAATTTATTTTAGCCAAAGTCTCCAAGTGGCTTTCAACAATTGCATTTTCATCTTCTATACCTGTCATCAATTCTTTTAACTGAGTCAATGCTCTTTGCATATGTTCCAAGCTATCTGGTACTTCTTTGAATTGCTCTGCCGCTTGGTGGATGATTTGCTTTACCCATTCATCAATAGCCTTGACTTTATCACCTGCTTCTTCAACTTCTTTGATCAAATGACAACTTACCTGCTCTTGTACTAGTACTGGCTGAGAAGAAGGTTTAGCAACCTTGGTGATAATTTCACACAGCTGGGAGATCTGCTCATGGAGTTTGGATTTCTCTGCTTTCCCCTTTTCTAGCTTGAGGAACAAAGTATCAATCAATGTCTGGGTATCTTGTTTTAATCCCTCAGTGGTGACTTCCCCCAGTGGCACTCTGGTCACTGATATATTTGTCATTGCGTCAGTTCTCCCTTTTGCTTTCCCTCAGCTGGAGTTGATATTTCTGCAAACTTTTTCCCTGATGACTCAATGACCAGCTTTGAAGTTACTTTGGCAGCTTTTGACTTTTTAACTCTTCCTCCAAGGCTTTTGAGCAGCTGTAAATCTTCTTCTTCCAGTTTATTACTTCCCTAGCCTCTGGAACTATTTGCAAAGCCAACCAAGATGAGAAGTTATTATCTGGGAATGAGAAGCATCAATATGTATCACCATTTCTTGCTCGGGCCTGTCGTATCAAAATTTAACACTGTATCATGGCTCCCTCCTGTGCCATCTAGGGAAAGTGCTCTTTCGAATTCTGCCATCTGTGCCCTCAATTCTTCTGTAGGAGGAGGTGGAGAACTGGGTGGCGGAAGAGGAGTGTATGTGAATGATGTTGGCTTCAATGGTGGAATAACTATGACTTCGTGGTGCTGGAACTGCTGAAGTGCCTTCGTAGGAGGAGGTGGAGAACTAGGTGGCGGAAGAGGAGTGTATGTGAATGATGTTGGCTTCAATGGTGGAATAACTATGACTTCGTGGTGCTGGAACTGCTGAAGTGCTATGAGTTGATGTAGGAGAAGCTTTGTCAGTAGGCACTTGTGTAATAGGTGAAGACTTTCCTTTATCCAATGCTTGAGACCTTTTGAGCACTTTTAACTTCTCTGGTCTTCTGCTGCTTTCACCATCATGTTTCCTTTTGCTGAAATTCCCCATTATCTGATGCATTAATGCTTCATCCAAACAATATCCTCTTTCTAACAACCAATTTGAGGTATTAACAAGGACTATGAAGACCTTTCCTCAATTGTTTTGCCACCACCTATACTGGTTTGAAGAGCAGCTTTATCCCCTCCCATTTGATGATATGTATCACATGCCCATCATCAAAAAGGTTTGCAAGTATCCTTGCCAAATCAAAATCAAAAATTTGCCGAGTTGTCAATCTGCTGAAATCTCTTTTCCTGACTTCAAATTCATTCCTGCATTTCATCCAGAAATCTTCCAATGAAGGGATGTGCATGTATTCTAGGGAGACTGTTTTCTTCACTATTCCATTAGGATCAAAATTCATCCTGGCTTGGAAAGATTCCTGTTGTTGAGACTCACAAAGACCCTTGGATGTAGATCAGGCTTCTAGGTTGATCACTCTAGCATCCAGTGTGATTGCACAACATGGAAACCTCTCTCCAAGTGTGGGGACTTGTGAAACTGAGAGAGGAATCTCCATATTAGAGGCTGGTTCCTCAAACTCCTCTGATTTAGATCTAATGCTTGCACAACTACAAAGGTTCAGATCCTAATCCTACTCTAACTTGCAAGGAGACAGGGGTAGAAGTGCAAGAAATTGAAACTAACTAAAGATGGTGATGCACCAAAAGGAGTGGTGAAACATTTCTCACAAGCAAAAGATGCACTCAAAGTTTACAACATAAAACATACACAGATCGATAAGATATAATTTAGGATTTGAAATGAAGCAAATAATACAAACAGAGGACTGAAAACCATTCACAGAGCTTGCAGATTATCATTTCCAAAGTGTCAAAATCATCGCATTACAACCTCGAGAGGAAAACTGCTACAATCCTTGGAGGTTTGATCCTTGCATCAATCACTTCTGGAGGTGAAAGAAGAAGTCTCTATGTCTAAAATTGTTCCCCCTTTTAGAAATGAGCCAAATCGCTTTTACATTACATGGGTCGAGTCCAGGGACAGAAACGTACAAAAACATGAGAGCCCATCCCTTCTTGACTACAGTGCATTAAAATGGCATGGGGACCTTACAAACCCATACCACCGTCGTTTCGATCGGAATACAGAGAATGCGACCCATTCTCGCATTAAATCGTCGCCGAAATGTCGCCGGCCATGAACACGCGTCGAGCCGCTTCTCAATTTTCTCTCTCCAGAATGCACCAAAAATCAAGATTAACCCCATAATCATGTGGAGAATTTCAAAAGCTTTCCGTTGATATAAAGAATGTGCAAATCCGAGCTCTGGATTGAAAGATATGTCGATCTAAAGATTTAGGGCACAAAATGTGCGAAAATGCGTTTTGAAAATCTTTCCCGCTCTCGCCACTGGATGACACGTGTCAAGCGCTGATTGGATGCGTAATTCTCTCTCCTTACTTCATCGACACGTGTCTTCTCTTTATTGGCTTGGGTCGTCAAGCCAAACCTTGCCTTTTGACTTTTTTGACTTTCTCCCTTGTGACACGTGTCATGATTTGATTAGTCCGCGGGTCTGCCATCTTTTCGTGCCCTTCGCGTCTTTTTGTCCCGGATGTCCCAGTGCTGTTTGGGATAGAATCCTCCGATCCGCCCGAAATGGGCTTCCTTGTCCCTTATCTACCGATGACACGTGGCGCAATCTGATTGGCTCTCGGCTTTTCCGGCTATCCGCGTCCCACGCGTCCCTTTGTCCCAACTGTCCCAATATGAAGTTTCTTCTTTCGGCGAACCGGCTGGTTCAAGCGCCTTCTTCGCGTACATTTGTTCCAACTGCCCCGATCGATGCTCGGGACAAATTCTTCCGGTTCGCCCGATTCAGCCGGTTCGCGTTCCTTTGTCCCACATGTCCCAAAGCAGTTAGTCGATTCTCTTCTCCTTCGGCCGAACCAGCTTTCCGCGTCCGCCGTGTACTTGTCCCAGATGTCCCTTTGCTTCGCGGGCCGCCTGGAGGCTTTTCGGCCGATCCGCGTCTCGATGTCCCTCACGTCCCTACTGTTGCGAGGACTAGGACTTAGCCAATTTTCACAATTTTTTCTGGCCCAAGCTTATTCTCTGCAACTTTTTCACCTTTTCTCAGAACTTGCTCTTTTCAACCTGGACAGGAGAGTTAGGAAAAATATGAGGGGACCCTGGAAACATGATTTTTTCCTGGATCAATCAATTTGCCTGGGGCTTGAGAAATCAATGCACGTTATCGAATTAACCCTGGGGGGTGAATTTGGATAACAATTTGGTGACTCAGCGGGGATACCTGCCTGCTAGGTAGAAGATACCAGTTGCCTGAAGCAGTCCATTGGGCATGGAGTCATCAAATATTCTGTTTAGGACCCTAACTGACTCAGAATGTGCAAGGAGGAAGATGGAATGTTACCTGATGAAAGCAAGGACTGCTAAACATCTCCATGGACAGCAAGCTGTGCCAAAGCACTTAGGGAAAACAAAACTAACTGTTGTTGCGCAGACTCACAAAGACCCTCGATGCGTGATCGTTTTCAGGTTGATCACTCTAGCATCCAGCAGTGATTGCACAACATGGAAACCTCTCTCCAAGTGTGGGGACTTGTAAAACTGAGAGAGGAATCTCTAGATTAGAGGCTGGTTCCTCAAACTCCTCTGATTTAGATCTATATTTTGCAAAACTACAGAGGTTTAGATCCTAATCCTACTCTAACTTGCAAGGAGACAGGGGTAGAAGTGCAAAAATTGAAACTAAGGATGGTGATGCACCAAAAAGAGTGGTGAAACATATTTTTCATGCAAATAAACACAGACCAAAGTTCACAACATAAAACATACACAAACTGATAAGGTATAATTTAGGATTTGAAATGAAGCAAATAATACAAACAGAGGATGAAACCCATTCACAGAGCTTGCATTATCTTTTCAAAGGTCAAAAACACACATTACACCCTCGAGAGAGGTAAAAGAAAATCATTACAATCTTTGGAGAGGTCTCGATCCTTGCTTGACTACTTGATGGAGCTGAAAGAAGAAGTTGCTATGTCAAAAATGTTCCCCCTTTAGAAATGAGCCAAATCTGCTTTTACATGCATGGTCGTCGAGCCTGGGGACGAAAACGTACAAAAGCATGGGAGCCCATCCGTTCTTGATCAGTAGGTGCATTAAAACGGCATGGGGAACCTTACAAACCCATACCTGTCATTTTGACCAGAATACGGAGAATGCGACCCATTCTACATTAAATCGTCATTTGAAATGTTGCTTACGCCATGAACACGCGTCAGATCCGTTTCTCAATTTTCTCTCTCCGCACTCGCACCAAAACTCAAGATTAACCCTAGAATCATGTAGAGAATTTCATGAGCTTTCCGCTGATATAAAGAACGTGCGAATCCGAGCTGGATCGAAGATATGTCGATCTCAAGATCTAGGGCACAAAACATGTGAAAACGGATTTTTAAATTTCTTCCCGTGCTCACCACCGGATGACATGTGGAATGCATTGATTGGTCGCATGATTCTCTCTCCTTCTCTGCTTTGTTGGGCACGTGTCCCTTTTCTATTGGCTCGGCCGCTTCGAGTGCTTGAAATCTCGCCCTTTGACTTTTGGACTTTCTCCTTGTGACACGTGTCGCGATTTGATTGTCCGCGGTCCGCCGGATTTTCGCGCCCTTCGTCTTTTTTGTCCCGGATGTTCCTTTGCTTCACGGGACAAAAACTTCCGATCCGCCCGAAATGGGCTTCCATGTCCCTTTTACTCGCTGTGACACGTGGCGTGATCTCGATTGGCTTCCCGCTCCTTCGGCCATACACGCCCCACGCGTCCCTTTGTCCCACTTGTCCTTGTGCTTTGAAGTTTCCGTTCGCCGAACTAGCCGGTTCGCGCCCTTTGCGTATATTTGTTCCACTTGTCATAGTGCTTCGTGGGCTGCTGGAGGCGTTGGCCGAACCGCGCCTTGGTGTCCCGAATGTCCCAACCGCTCTGGGACAAGGACTCACCGATTTTCACAATTTTTCTCGCCAAAGCTTATTTTCTCGCAACTTTTTTTGCATTTTCTCGTAGCTTGCTCTTTTCAACCTGGACAGGAGAGTTAGAAAAATTTCTGAGGGGACCCTAGAAACATGATTTTTTCCCTGAATCCATCCATTTGCCTGGGACTCGAGAATTCTGATGTATGTTATCAAATCAACCCTGGGGGTGGATTTGGATAACAATTGGCGACTTTCAGTGGGATACTCGCCTCTTTAGGTAGAAGATACCAGTTGCCTGAAGTAATCCATTAGGTATGGAGTCATAAAATATTCTGTTTAGAACCTCAACTGACTCAGAATGTGCAAGGAGGAAGATGGAATGTCTCTGATAAAAGCAAGGATCTGAAACATCTCCATGAACAACAAATTGTGTCAAAGCACATAGGGAAAACAAAACTAACCTACAAAGAAAACAATGTGCACAAGCACTTGGAGGAAAGAAAATCTAATCTAATATTTACAAAGGTAGTGAACTTCCCTCTAGAAGCAACGCTTGAGATGGATTCCATTGACTGGAATCTGCAGTTCTTCACCATCCAAAGAGGCCACTTGGAAAGCATTGCTGTTCTTGCACTTTGTGACCATATATGGGCCACTCCAAATGGCATCAAATTTTGAATGCCTTCCCGGTTTTGCTCGTCCACATCCCATTTCAACACTAGATCTCCAACTTGAAAAGATCTATCTTTGGCCTTCCTATCAAAGGTCTCCTTGATCAAAGCTTGATCTTTTTCCATTGCTTGGGATGCCTAATTTCTGATCTCTTGTAGCTCAATCAACTCTGCATACCTCACCTCCATGGGCTCAAATTCAAGCAACTCTAGCTGCTTCATGAGTTCCAACGTTGGCAACTCAAGTGACATGGGCAAGATTGCCTCTCTTCCGTAGACAAGCCTGAATGGAGAGTTACCTGTGGATCTTTTGGGAGTTATTCTATCAGCCCATAAGGCTGATTTCAGCTTGGTATGCCAAGACCTCTGATTCTCATCAAGAGTCCTCCTAATGATCCTCAACAAGTTCTTGTTTGTAGACTCGGCCTGGCCATTGCCCTGAGGGTAATAGTTCGATGAAGTGCTTAGGTAAATACCATTCTTGACAGCCCACTCAGTCACCTTAGATCCAATGAATGCCAATGCATTATCAGAGATTATTGTAGCAGGTACACCAAATCTGGTTATTATCCCCTCATAAAAGTCTAAGATACTAGACTCATTCGCCTCTTTAAGTGCTACGTCATGTCCATTTGGTGAAGTAGTCTGTGGCTGTCAAAATCCATTTGTGCCCTTGGCTTGAATTGGGATTAATGACTCCAATGAAGTCCAAACCCCATTGCATGAATGGCTGGTCAACTGAGATTGGATGCAATGGAAGGGCAGCAAGTCTCTCTTTTCCTGTGAAGAATGCACAATTCTTACACCTCTTGATCCATGCATAGCAATCACTGAAGATTTTGGGCCAATAATAACCAACCTTCATGATTTTTAGAGCTATCACTCTTGGTGCAAAATGGCCACCAGCTGGTCCACCATGGAACTCTTCCAACACCTTTTGAATCTGACCTGTGCTAATGCATCTCAGCAGCACTCCATTCACATCTCTCTTGAACAAAACTCCATCAACAATGGCATATGGAACAGCCTGCAACCTGAAGTGTCTCCTTTGGGTCTTGTTCATCTCTGGAGGGCATAGGCCTATGCCTAGGAAGTGCATAATATCTTGGGTCCAGCAAGGAGTGGGGGAAGCATTGTCTTCTTCATGATTGCCACTTGGCTCATGGCTGTCCTGGACTGTCAAACAGTTTCTTCTTTGTTGCATACTTCTTTTTGCTTCCCCAAAACCAGCTGCTCACACAGCCCTTTCCCTCTTACTAGCTTGGTGATCTTGATATTAATGTCATATTCCATGACACGGGTGATCCAACCTGCCCTTTTCTCATTCAAATCCTTGTTGAGGAGGAAGTCCTTAACTCCAGCATGTGAGACCAGCAACTGGACCTTGTTGTTTGAGATTAAATGCTTGAATTTCTTCAAGCTTCTGATTACTGCAAGCACATGCTTCTCAATAAAAGAGTACCTCACCTCATAGTCATCTAGGCTCTGGCTGAAAAAGGCAATCGGCTGCTCATCATTATCTTTGTTCTGCTGTACTAGAATGGCAGAAATAGTGTCATCACCTCCAAATGCATAGAGGATGAAATCCTTGGAGAAGTTTGGGTTGATGAGAGTTGGTGCCTGAGAGATAGCTTCTTTGATTGCTTCAAAACTCTCCTTGCCTTCTGCTGTCCACTTAAAAGCCATGCTCTTCTTTAACATTTTGGTGATGGGCTTGACAAGGGCTGCAAAATCTGGGATAAACCTGCGGACAAAATTGATCCTTCCCAAGAAGCTTTGAAGAGCCTTCTTGTGACTTGGCAATGGTAGTGCTCTTATGGCTTCAACTCTCTCTGGATCAATCACCAGTCCCTTTTTCGAGACAATATGGCCTAGAAGTTTCCCCTCATGAGCCAGGAATATGCATTTTTTGGGATTCAAAGACACCCCGAACTTTCTACACCTCTGAAACACTTGCCTGAGGTGAAAGAGATGGTCTGCTGCATTCTTTGAGAAGACAGTGATATCATCTAGGTATACCAGCACTATATTGTTGATTAAGCCTTTGAATGCCATATCCATTGCCCTTTGCAAAGTGGCCCCAGCATTTGATAGCCCGAATGGCATCTTCTTGTAGGCATAGGTCCCCCATTTGGTTGTGAAAGCCGCTTGAACTGGTTGTCTTCTTTCACCATCACCGATTATACCCTCGAGTAGCCATCTAGGAGAGAGAATCTCTCTGAACCGGATACTACTTGCGATATTTGTTCCATTGAAGGAAGCGGGTAATGATCTTTGAGAGATGCTCTATTGAGGTCTCGGAAGTCCACACACAACCTGATTTCTCCGCTCTTCTTCTTGACCGGAACTAAGTTAGCAACCCAGCTTGAGTGCTTGATCGGGAATATAATGCTTGCCTCTTAGCTTATTTAGCTCTTTCTTCATTAGAGGCTCAATGTGAGGGTTAACAGGCCTTTTCTTTTGCGCCACAGCTTGGATTCCGGATCCACTTTCTATGGTATGTTGTGCCAAATTCAGATTGAATCCTCTCAAGTCTTCATAGCTCCAAGCAAAGACATCTGGAAATTCTTGACAAAGCCGGACAAAGTTGATTTCTCCCGCTCGGTGGCCACTTTACCAATTTGAAGTGTTTTGCCTTCCCCAACCGGAATTGGCTCAATCCTCTCTCTTGACTCGTATGTTAGGTTTTTCTTACATGTAATCGGGTCGTTAGGGTTGAAGATAGACTCCAACGTTACTAAACCCTTGGGAAGCTTGTTTGTCCACAGCTGTACTACTTGATCCCCGTACTGCTGCTCTAGTCTGTCCTGATTCCTAGCTGAGAATTCAGCCTCTTCTTGTAAAAAATTGACGATCTGTTGATCGTTCTCAAACACCTGCCAGCTTATGTTATTATCTGGAACTGCTGGCCTCACAATCACATGGATATGTGGCTGTGTTTTTTCCTTTTGATGTTGTCAAACTACATCAAACGTTGCTCAATTCTTTGTAAGCCTATCCGCGGCTTCATTTTTCTTGCTTGGGTATGGACACGATGTTGAAAGCTTCAAATCCTCAATGAGGTCCCATACCCTATTCTTGTAGTTCTTCAAAGTCATTCTTTTCGTAGCATGTTGTCCCCGACTTGATTGACGATTAGCTCACTATCACTAAATACTTGTAAATTCTGATGCCTTTCTTCATCGCTTCAAAGTCAGTCCATGAATTAAGGCTTCATACTCACCGTGTTGTTTGAATAGGAAAACTGGAAACGGAAAGCTGAGTAATACCTTATACCTTGCGGTGAAATGAGCATAGCTCCTCCTCTTGCACCTTGTCTACTCCTTGACCCATCAAAGAACAATTGCCATACTTCGTTCTTGTCTTTATGATCTGGCTTGGTGATGGTAAGGAGAGGTTGATCCTCTTCATGTAAACAATAAACCCCTAGCTCAGATTCTTCTATTTCTTGATAAGGATCAAAGGCATGCACTTTGCTTGCCCATTCATCAAGAGTCAAATCTGGGATGCTTCCAACCTTGGTGTCAGCTTCATCAGTGCTTGGATAATCTTCTTGATCAAACGCCGAACAGTTGGTATTGATTTGGCTTGCGGTGTAAAGCTCAATGTGAAAGTTCGCAATAGGTTCAGACTGATTGTGGCCTTAGTTCCATACCTTGTTCTGAACAACATGTGTGACCAATCCGTCGAAAGATAGCCTCCAATTTTAGCAGTGAAGTCTTTTGACAAGCACAATGCAAAGAGTGGTGGCAGGTCTATGACTGACACATCTTGTAACACTATTACGTGGGACATGCGTGCGCAGTGAGGCTTAAACCTTTGATTACTCCAACCGTTGTCACCGCTGTCCCATCTAATTGCACTACACCCTCGGAGATGGTTTCATATTGGAGTCCTAGCTGATCTGCTATTTGCTTGGGCATTACTGAACTACTTTCCTCGCAGTCAATCATTCAATTATGTACCCACTTATCTCCTATGATCAATGAAACATAAAATGGAGGGGCTTCAACATTTTACCTTGTTGTCCTCCATGATTTTCTTGAGTGGCAGCGTTTGTAAGCACTTTGTCTCTTGCAACCGAACTCCGCTGATTCGAAGTTGACCAATCTTTCATGGCAGCTTGCAGCAGATCTCTTTGGCCTCGGGATGGATAGTGATTCCCACGTTGATATGTTTACATTTGTCTTCTTCATCTCGATCAATGATGTTGAATGGGAAAGAAGCATCCTCTCGCTGTCCCCTACCCCGCACATTCGTTCCTTGCACATGGGCAGCAGCAATCGGCATCCGAGTTGGTTTAGGAGCTGGTTTGGGTGCTCCTTGCATGTTTGAAATCGGATTTTGTTTGCCAACACTTGTGGAGTGATCAAGGTCGTGAACTACTTGGGGCTAATGGCTGTTCTTCACCCAAATTTCTCCTCTTTGACCTTGTGTTGGCTGCAACACTTTGAGAGGGGTATTTGATTCATACCACATAAATCTTCAACTCCGCCAATTGACAAGAGTGGTCTCATTCGGAGATGTTCCTTGCCGAGGTGCTTCCTACTGCTGATCTCCTTCATGGTCAAGCTCTTCATGACCCACCAATGGTTTGCACCATCGAGCTTGATTTAATGCACCGTTAAAGCACATTGATTGGTTATGTGCCCGACTACACGGAAACACCAATCATATTCTTGGGCCATGTTATTTTGGATCGGCACTAATGCTTTAGTAGCGGATACAACATTGGGTTTATAGGGCTGAAATGGCCTATTAGCGGGAGGCCTTACTTGGCTTTGATTTTGATTTGCAGCCTGATTTGGTGACCTATTTTGTTGGTATGGGGGCTAGCCTGCATCTGCAGTGCTTGAGGCGATACGGTCTAGCACTTTGAGCTTGTCATTGTTTTGATAGTAACCAGCTCATTTCCCAAATTTCAGAATCAAGTTTCATGACCTCTTGGAGTTCATTTGAAACGCTAGAGGATGAAGTAGAAGTTTCACTTGAACTTTGATTTCTAGGGGTGGGAACAGGAGCCAAAGTGGGTGCTTGACTAGTGCTTGGATTTTCTAAGTTTGGATACAAGGGCATGGGAGGCCTAGGAGCCGCCTTTACCACTTGAATAAGACAGCTTTTCGGCTCTAATGGCAATGCTATAAGCAGCAGTAAGGTTGTAGCCTCCCATAGATTGAATTAACATAGAAATATGAGAATTCAAAGCTTTAAGGTATTAGAGAAAAACACCTTCTGTTGTTGGCCTTTGACCGCCACCGGGAATCCTATCCCAAGACCTTTGAAATCTGAAGTTGAAGTCGGGCCACCGCTCGTTGGGGGCTCTCTTGATAGTTGTCACTGTGCTCTCGAAAAGGGATAAGTTGTCTCCCTTCTCTCCAAATTGCTCGTGAAGTGCTATACACAGCTGATTCCAGTTTGTGATAGAACCAGCTCCAAGGCTCCTAAACCATTACAATGCTTTACCCTTGAATGAAGATGCCAGTAACTTGACAGCCACTTGCATTTCATTGATTTCATGGATTGCACAAAGGTTAGCAATATCTTTAACATGATCACCTGGAGTAGTCTGATTTTCTCCAGTGAAGTAGGGAATGTTCTTCAAGGCTGCAATAGGAACTGGATGTTGTGCATTGAGAGCAAGTGGGCTGCTTCCTGTGAAGTTGACATAGGGGTTGTTCTGAGCCATTCTAATTGGTCTTAAAACCCTTGTATACTGAATGAAAGGCCTGTCAGGTGGAGGAGTTGAGAGAGTTCTGTTTGGTGGAGATGGAGACCTTTGAATCCTTCTTCCTCTTTGCCTTCTTCTTGGAGATAACTGCAGGTATTCAAACAGCACTTCTTCTTCTCCAACTCTTGACCTTGTGGTGATTCTTCTCATGAGTTTTCAGGCCTGCACTGCTGAAACTAGTTGATTCTTTCCTGGGAGTCGCGGATATGCAAATAATAGCTCTTATAAGCAAGAAAACTGCAGCAGATGCATATCAACTTTTCTGCAAAAAAATAAAAAATGAGACCTCTAGTCCCATCGGGCATGCCAAAACTGCATGTTGCAGACTCACAAAGCACCCCGGATGCAGATCGGTTCTAGGTTGATCACTCTAGCATCCAAAGTGTGATTGCACAACATGGAAACCTCTCTCAAGTGTGGGGACTTGTAAACCGAGAGAGGAATCTCCGGATTAGAAGTCGGTTCCTCAAACTCCTCTCGATTTAGATCTATATTTTGCAAAACTACGAGGTTTAGATCCTAATCCTACTCTAACTTGCAAGGAGACAGGGGTAGAAGTGGAAAAATTGAAACTAAGGATGGTGATGCACTAAAAGAGTGGTGAAACATATTTGTCATGCAAATAAACACGGACAAAGCTCACAACATAAAACATACACAGATCGATAAGGTATAATTTAGGATCTGAAATGAAGCAAATAATAGAAAAGAGGATGAAACCCATTCACAGAGCTTGCATTATCTTTTCATTGTCAAAAACACGCATTACACCCTCGAGAGGTAAAAGAAAACTGTTAATCTTTGGAGAGGTCTAATCCTTACTTCGACTTGCTTGGAGCTGAGAGAAGAAGTTGCTATGTCAAAAATGTTCCCCTTTAGAAATGAGCCAAATCTGGCTTTTACATGCATGGGTCAAGCCCAGGGACGAAAACGCATAAAAAGCATGGGAGCCCATCCGTTCTTGACTGTAGGTGCATTAAAACGGCATGGGGAACCTTACAAACCCGTACCCTGTCATTTTGATCGGAATACGGGAGAATGCGACCCATTCTACATTAAATCGTCATGAAATATCGCCGCCATGAACACGCGTCAGAGCCGTTTCTCAATTTTCTCTCTCAGATTGCACCAAAACTCAATATTAACCCCGAATCACGTAGAGAATTTCATGAGCTTTCCGTTGATATAAAGAACGTGTGAATCCGAGCTCGGATCGAAAGATATGTCGATCCAAGATCTAGCGCACAAAAAAGCGAAAACGGATTTTTAATTTCTTCCCGCCTCGCCACTGATGACATGTGGCATGCATTGATTGGTCGCGTGATTCTCTCTCCTTATCTGCTTTGTTGGGCACGTGTCCCTTTTCTATTGGCTCGGGTCAATGCTTGAAACCACGCCTTTGACTTTTGGACTTTCTCCTTGTGACACGTGTCGCGATTTGATTGGTCCACGGTTACGCCGGCTTTTCGCGCCCTTCGCGTCTCTTTGTCCCGGATGTTCCTTTGCTTCACGGGACAAAAACTTCCAATCCGCCCGAAATGGGCTTCCATGTCCCTTTTCGCTGTGACACGTGGCGTGATCTCGATTGGCTTTCGGCTCCTTGCCATCCGCGTCCGCGCGTCCCTTTGTCCCACTTGTCCTTGTGCTGAAGTTTCCCGTTTCAGCCGAACCGGCCGGTTCGCGCCCTTCACGTACATTTGTTCCACTTGTCCCAGTGCTTCGTGGGCTGCCTGGAGGCGTTTGGCGAACCGCGCCTTGGTGTCCCGAATGTCCCAACTGCTCCTAAGACAAGGACTCAGCCAATTTTCACTATTTTTTCTGCCCAAGCTTATTTTTTCGCAACTTTTTCGCATTTTCTTAGAGCTTTCTCTTTTGGCACCTGGGACAGAGAGTTACAAAAATTTCGAGAGGACCCTAAAACATGTTTTTGCCCTGAATCCATCCATTTGCCCGACTCGAGAATTCGATGTATGTTATCAAATCAACCCTAGGGGTGGATTTGGATAACACTAACCTCTGACAAAACAATGTGCACAAGCACTTGAGGAAAGAAAAATCTAATCTAATATTTACAGAGGTAGTGAACTTCCCTCTAGAAGCAACGCTTGAGATAGATTCCATTGACTGGAATCTGCAGTTCTTCACCATCCAATGAGGCCAATTGGAAAGCATTGTTGTTCTTGCACTTTGTGACCATGTATGGGCCACTCCAAATGGCATCAAATTTTGAATGCCTTCCCGGTTTTGCTCTGTCCACATCCCATTTCAACACTAGATCTCCAACTTGAAAAGATCTATCCTTGGCCTTTCTATCAAAGGTCTTCTTGATCAAAGCTTGATCCTTTTCCATTGCTTGGGATGCCTGATTTCTGATCTCTTGCAGCTCCATCAACTCTGCATACCTCACCTCCATGGGCTCAAACTCTAGCAACTCCAGCTGCTTCATGAGTTCCAACGTTGGCAACTCAAGTGACATGGGCAAGATTGCCTCTCTTCCATAGACAAGCCTAAATGGAGAGTTACCTGTGGATCTTTTGGGAGTTATCCTATCAGCCCATAAGGCTGATTTCAGCTTGGTATGCCAAGACCTCTGATTCTCATCAAGAGTCCTCCTAATGATCCTCAACAAGTTCTTGTTTGTAGACTCGGCCTGGCCATTACCCTGAGGGTAATAGTTCGATGAAGTGCTTAGGTAAATACCGTTCTTGACAGCCCACTCAGTCACCCTGGATCCAATGAATGCCAATGCATTATCAGAGATTATTGTGGCAGGTACACCAAATCTGGTTATTATCCCCTCATAAAAGTCTAAGATGTTAGACTCATTCGCCTCTTTGAGTGCTACTGCTTCTGTCCATTTGGTGAAGTAGTCCGTGGCCATCAAAATCCATTTGTGCCCTTGGCTTGAATTGGGATTAATGACTCCAATGAAGTCCAAACCCCATTGCATGAATGGCTGATCAACCGAGATTGGATGGAATGGAAGGGCAGCAAGTCTCTCTTTCCTCGTGAAGAATGCACAATTCTTACACCTCTCGATCCATGCATAGCAATCACTGAAGATTTTAGGCCAATAATAACCAGCCTTCATGATTTTTAGAGCTGTCACTCTTGGTGCAAAATGGCCACCAGCTGGTCCACCATGAAATTCTTCCAACACCCTTTGAATCTGACCTGTGCTAATGCATCTCAGCAGCACTCCATTCACATCTTTCTTGAACAAAACTCCATCAACAATGGCATACGGAATAGCCTGCAACTGAAGTGTCTCCTTTGGGTCTTGTTCATCTCTATAGGGGCATAGGCCTATGTCTAGGAAGTGCATAATACCTTGGGTCCAGCAAGGAGTCGGGACAGCATTGTCTTCTTCTTGATTGCCATTTGGCCCATGGCTGTCTGAACTGTGAAAACAGCCTCTTCTTCGTTGCATGCTTCCTTTTGCTTCCCCAAAACCAGCTGCTCACACAATCCTTTCCCTCTTACCAGCTTGGTGATCTTGATCTCAATGTCATACTCCATGACACGGGTGATCCAACCTGCCCTTTTCTCATTCAAATCCTTGTTGAGGAGGAAGTCCTTAACCCCATGTGAGACTAGCAGGTTGAATCTTGTTGTTTGAGATCAAGTATCGCTAATTTTGATCGCGCAAAATTGTCAAAAAAGACAATTAAATAATTAAAAATGAGAAAATTTTGAAAAGTATTACTTTGCATGGTTCATTGGACTCCTTGCGATCGTCTTATTTTTGTGATCGTTTCGGTCTTCGTTTCGTGATTTTCGGGCAAGAACTCTTCCCGCCAGGCTATAAAACGTATTAAAATACATTAAAATAATTAATTAATATTTAATTAATTAATTGCTCCTTGTCTGATTAAATTAATCACTTAAGGAGTATTTAATTAAATAAATATAAATTAAGATTCATCCGACAAGTTTTGGTGCCGGGGAAGTTAGCTTTTGTTTCCAACTGCCGGGTTGGCATCCCAAACCCGGATTTCCACTTTCCTGGCAATTTCCTTCAAATTTCCCGCACGCGGGATTTTCCTTTGCCAATTGCCAAATCATGGATTGGCAAACGGGCATAAAATTCCCCAATTTCCCACATGGGGAAATTGGACGGGGATTGCCAACCCATTTTGCCATTCCCGTTGGCAATTGCCCGTTACTTTTCCCATTTCCCCTGGCAGTTAAGCCACTACCCGGGATGAGAGGAAGTCGAATTAATCCTCGTAACTTCCTCCATCAAACCCGGTGGAAAAAGTCAGAAAGAGAAAATATTTTGTTTGACATTATGTAAGAGAAACCCACGCCATTGTGAGCAAAAGAAATTAGTCACAGCAAAAGAAAGAAGAATTAAGGCAAATATATGCGCATTGTTTAAAAAAAAATAAAAATAAAGAAACATATTCTTGTCATACATCTGTTGCAGCGCTAACAGTGCGCAGCCAAGCATTCATGGTCTAAGGCAAAGTTTTAAGAAGCATACGGAACAGTGCGCGACCCATAGTCTCAAGAAACTCCACGCGCCCAGCAAAAGAAACCTCACGCGCCAGGGACAGGACGCACACAGTCTGGGGAATGTTGAATGTTATTCATCTTGTTCAATATCAGCGTTTGACAGTGCGCAGCCAAGCATTCGTGGTTTAAGGCGAAGTTTTAGAAACACAGAACAGTGCGCGCGCGAGTTTTAGAACCAAACGTGAACAGTGCGCAGTCTGGAATGTTGAATGTTATTCATCTTGTTCAATATTAGCACTATCACGGCGCACTGCTTAAGAAACTTGCTCCTGAAAGCTACAGGCAATCCTACAATAATGCAAACAGTGTGGTGCGAGACGCAAGTTTGAAGAGCAAAAACGTGAACAAGGCGCTGCGGCACGTAAACGGAAACATACGGGATAAAGGCGTGATCGATACTCAAGAATATCATCGATTGATCCTGCGCCAATACTGTCTTTACTGTTTGCATTATTTTGGTTTGCCTGTAGTTTTTCAAATAAAATAAAAACGCGACCCAACCGAACTGTGGCAAGTATGTTTGAAAAAATGAATTGTTTTTGCGACTTGTTATATTCTGCATTTTCATCGGCCTTCGAAAGAATGCGTAATATTGCGATGGATTGAGTCATGCTATTCAAGGCTTCATAAAAATTTCCCCGAATCAGGAGATGAAGGTTATTACGGTGCAGAATGAAACGATTCATATTGCTCAGCATTTTATTTTTATTTTTCCCCCTGGAAATGAATTGAATGTGAAGGCCGACTCTGAAAATACCTGTTGGCCGTTTCATGTACTACATCCTTGTTACCTGTAAATGGTCTCTTTGAGAAACTATAATGGCAATAGGCAATATTTATACCCTTCCATTATGTACATCCAATCAGACAATAAAAAAAAGTATTCTTTTACCAGGTTCAGAAAAACTTGTTGATTGGAGCCGGGATTGTAGAATCCACTGCCAAAATACCGAGGAGCTCTTTGGCCAAGAATCGGTCTTAAGGGTGTCTATCGACATGCCGAGGGCTTGAACTCCGGTCATCATCATGGCAGCATTAGGTCTTTATTGGTAATAGCATTTTCTCATCGTTTGGGAGGTACAAATGTGCTTATTATGGCAAAGCCAAAACATTCTTACTACAAGTGTTATATAATAAGGAAGAACCGTGAGCATTGTGGTAAAACCATTCTTTTCAAAAATGTCGGGTTAAGCTCGGTATTCAAGTGAGTTGAGCCAGAGAAGAACTCAGGGAGTTCGGTTCTGGAAAGAAGGTAAGACGACACGAAGGGCATGGATCGCCATGGGAGTTCGAATTCAAGTTGAAAATGCATGAGCTCGTAATCAAGCTAGGAGCGATATGATTGAAGGCTCATTCGTGAGTTGAGTCGTCTAAACACCTAAGTGAAGAAGGAGCACATCTCGAGAATTTCTCATTCCACTCATCATTCGTCTTTGCATGATTGCCCTAATTCTTCAGGCCTAATCAACAACACAACACTATAATTCAAAGCATTGGTTCATGCGCAAGCACCTGTAATCTATATCACACAATTTCTAGAGGTGGAACTCGTTGATGAAGTACCTCAAAATATACCAGCCCAACTTGTGGAAGTAGTCACAACTTCTCAACCAAAAGTTGATGATCCGGTTCTTTCACTGCCTGCATTTGAAGAATCATCACAAATGGAGAAAATGGCGACAACATCTTTCTCACAACAAGAAGATCCAATTTCAGCAACACCCAAAGGTGATCCCCTTCAGCGTGATGAAGATCAATTCCCAACGAACACGAGAACCATGTACAATGAGGTACTTGGAGAGGTTCCCACCTGGCTACATGATATCCTGATGAATTGAAAGAGGGTCATCAAGCCAATAGTGATAAACTTGGAAGCGATTGCGTAAATGTTAGAATCCATCATTCCAAAAAAGACCAAATACTACGCTAAGGTGTGTGTCAACGAATTCATAAATCACTTCGATGATTTTTCAACACCACTCGTTCACAATGGGGAAAAGGAGATGGATTTCCAAGACTCTGAAGTCTCACGAATTCTGCTCGGGAGATCAACACTTTGGGATGGTGACAAAGAAAAAGGACATAACTCCAGGCAGTGAATCGCAATTTTGGCTATTGAAGATCTTCCCAATGGCGAAAGACCAGAAGCTGGATTCTGATAAACTAAGGTGGCGTAACGACTACGGTCTCGTGACAAATGAATAATTCACCATGGAAAGGTACTTTGAGCATGTGGAGAATTGTGAATATGAATACGAATGAAGACAAATCTTCTCACACCAGGATATTGCTCAGATAGAGGGGTGGATGAATTGCTCAAGTTTCAAACTCAGCACTCTTTTCATTTGGAGGATTGCAGAGCACAGTCAATGAGTTCATTCCCGTACGATCGGGATAGGCGGACTCTTGGCCCAATGGATAAGGCACTGATCTTAGGTGTCTTGATCTAGGTGGCACATTGCTGACTAGGATGTCTACGTGTGCATACAAGTCATTTAAGTGGGGTCCACATGTACCCATTTCTTTTATTTATGTATTTTTCCTTAAATGACCTTTTAACTTAAGTGGTTTCTATTTTTAGTCACTTTTTAAAAGTTGGTTAGAAAAAGTCAAAGGTCACTTAAGTGCCTTATTTAATGATCATATTAAACCCTAACTACTTTGTAACCAACTTTTGGGTTATAAAAGGAAGTGAGGGGCTCATTTGTAAGGGTGACTTTGAGAGAGGAGAAGAAGATACTTTTGTGCAAGCTTTGTTTTCAGAAGAAACTTTGTGTTCTTTGTGAAAAACATTTTGGAGTTAATGGAATAAGAACTTTGTGTCTCATTCATTGTCTCTGGTAACATTTGGTGTTCTTATGTTCATTAGATGTTAGGTGTTTAAATCTTGCATGCAAATATTATCTTTGATCTTATTGTCAACATTAGTAATCAGTTGTTCTAGTTCACAATGATCAAGCTCTGACTATCTACTTGCTCATGTGTGTTCCCTTTTGCATGTTCTTGTTTGGCTAACTCAAACTCCGTTTTATTTGTGTTGGTTATTCATCTTTTCTCTTCATGCAATATTAGGCTCTGTTTTTACCTAACTCTTGCATGTTCTTTCAGTCCATTCCATTCCACTCCTTTCTTTCATTTCATTCCATTTCCTTCATTCACTTTTCTTCCATTGATGTTCCAAAACACCCCCCACATACAATTTTGAATGTACAGATGTAAATACAGTTTTGGCTTTCAATAAAGGCAGCCTCACCTTCATTGAGGAGGGACTTCGTTCCCACACTGTTGCATGTCATTTGCATGCGTGCAAATCCATATGCTAATAGAGACCAAATGTCCGAACTTCTTCAAGCTCCTGATGACAACAAGGACATGCTTTTCGATGAAAGAATACTTTATTTCGTAATCTTCCAAGGTTTGGCTGAAGAATGCTATGGGCTGCTCTGAACCTTCTCTATTCAGCTGTGTTAAGATAGCTGAGATTGTGTCTGATCCTCCAAACGCATACAACATGAAGTCCTTTGAAAAGTCTGGGTTGATAAGAGTTGGAGCTTGTGATATTGCATGCTTGATGCTTTCAAAACTCTCTTTGCCTTCTACTGTCCATTTGAATGCCAGACTCTTCTTCAACATCATTGTTAGAGGCTTCACAAGAGTGGCAAAATTAGGCACAAATCTGCGGATAAAGTTTATCCTTCCTAAGAAGCTTTGAAGAGATTTCTTGTGGTGTGGCAATGGGAGCGTTCGGATGGCTTCAACCCTTTCAGGATCAATTGTTAGCCCTTCCCTAGAGACAATGTGGCCCAACAATTTGCCCTCGTGTGCCAAGAATATACACTTCTTTGGATTCAACGACACTCCGAACCTTCTACACCTCTGAAACACTTGTCTGAGGTGAAAGAGATGGTCTACTGCATTCTTTGAGAAGACAGTGATATCATCTAGGTATACCAGCACTATATTGTTGATTAAGCCTTTGAATGCCATATCCATAGCTCGCTGAAATGTTGCTCCGGCATTTGATAGGCCAAATGGCATCTTCTTGTAGGCATAGGTGCCCCATTTGGTGGTGAAAGCCATCTTGAATTGATCTTCTTCCTTCACCATTATCTGATTATAGCCTGAGTATCCATCAAGTAGTGAGAACCTTTCTGAACCAGCTACAACTTGCAATATTTGCTCCATGGAAGGGAGTGGGTAATGGTCCTTGAGGGAGGCTCTGTTCAAGTCTCTGAAGTCAACACACAGTCTGATTTCTCCATTTCTTTTTCTCACTGGCACCAAGTTTGCAACCCAACTTGAGTGTTTGATGGGGAAGATGATACTGGCCTCAATAAGCTTGCTTAACTCTTTTCTCATGAGAGGTTCAATATGGGGATTCACTGGCCTTTGCTTTTGCCTAACAGGCCTTGGATTTCGGATCCACTCAATAGTATGTTGTGCCAACTTTGGGTTGAAACCTCTTAGATCTTTGTAAGTCCAAGCAAAGATATCTGGGAACTCTTGACAAAGCTGAACAAAATCAGATTTCTCTTGTGAGGTACTTACTTTGCCAATCTGCAATGTTTTGCCTTCTTCCACTAAAATAGGCTCTGAATCTTCACCCTTCACTTGAATGTTTGCTTTCTCCTTCCGGAACTGATCATTCGGGTTGAAGATTGACTCCAAGGTTATGAGGCCTTTTGGTAATTTGTTAGTTCTCAGCTGTACTACCTGATCACCATATTGCTGCTCCAGCTTGTCTTGATTTCTGGCGGAGAACTCAGCTTCTTCTTGTAGGAAATTAACAATTTGCTGATCATTCTCGAAGACTTGCCAACTTGTGTTGTTATCTGAACAACTGGTCTCACAACCAATTTGATATGAGGCTGAGATTTCTCACTTTTGATACTCTCTACAACATCAAACGCAGCCCCAATTGCTGCAAGTCTGTCAGCGGCTTCATTCTTTTTCTTGGGATGGAATTGATGCTAAAAGCTTCAAAATCTTCAATAAGATCCCATACCCGATTTTTGTAGCACTTAAGCAGATCATTTTTGGCAGCATTTTTTCCTTTGACTTGGTTTACGATCAGCTCACTATCACCAAATACTTGTAAATTCCTGATGCCTCTCTTCATTGCCCAGTGTAATCCATGAATTAAGGCTTCATACTCAGCTGTATTGTTTGAACAGGAAAACTGGAAACGGAAGGCTGAGTAATACCTTATACCTTGTGGTGAAATGAGCATAGCTCCTCCTCCTGCACCTTGTCTACTCCTTGACCCATCAAAGAACAATTGCCATACTTCGTTCTTGTCTTTATGATCTGGCTTGGTGATGCTAGGGAGAGGTTGATTCTCTTCATGTAAACAATAAACTCCTAGCTCAGATTCTTCTATTTCTTGATAGGGATCAAAAGCATGCACCTTGCTTGCCCATTCATCAAGAGTCAAATCTGGGATGCTTCCAACCTTGGTGTCGCCTTTGTTGCATTGAGACTCACAAAGCACCCCGGATGCGAGATCGGGCTTCTAGGTTGATCGCTCTAGCATCCAGTGTGATTACACAACATGGAAACCTCTCTCCAAGTGTGGGGACTTGTGAAACTGAGAGAGGAATCTCCAGATTAGAGGCTGGTTCCTCAACTCCTCTAATTGAGATGTATATTTTGCAAAACTACAGAGGTTCAGATCCTAATCCTACTCTAAACTGCAAGGAGACAGGGATAGAAATGCAAAAAATATGAAACTAACTAAAGGTGGTGATGCACCAAAAGGAGTGGTGAAACATATTTGTCATGCAAATAGACATAGATCAAAGTTCACAACATAAAACATACACAGACTGATAAGGTATAATTTAGGATCTGAAATGAAGCAAATAATACAAACAGAGGACTGAAAACCATTCACAGAGCTTGCATTATCATTTCCAGTGTCAAAAACATGCATTACACCCTCAGAGAGGTAAAAGAAAACTGTTACAATCTTTGGAGAGGTTTGATCCTTGCTTCAGTCACTTGCTGGAGCTGAAAGAAGAAGTTGTTATGTCAAAATTGTTCCCCCTTTCAGAAATGAGCCAAATTTGGCATTTACATTGCATGGGTCGAGCCCAGGGGACAGAAAACGTACAAAACATGAGAGCCCATCCCTTCTTGATCGCAGTGCATTAAAACGGCATGGGGACCTTACAAACCCATACCCCGTCATTTTGACCGGATTACAGGAGAATGCCTGAATGTCACTTCCGCCATGAACACGCGTCGAGCCGTTTCTTGATTTTCTCTCCGCACTACACCAAAATTCAAGATTAATCCCGAATCACGTAGAGAATTTTGTGAGCTTTCCATTGATATAAAGAACGTGCAAATCCGAGCTCAATCGAAGATATGTCGATCCGAAGATCTAGGGCACAAAACAGGTGAAAACGGATTTTTAAATTTCTTCCCGCGCTCTGCCACACTCCGAATGACACGTGTCAAGTGCTAATTGGACGAGCAATTCTCTCTCCAGACCTTACCCGCGAGTTTTTCTTGAAAATTTTGACTTTTTGATGATTTTGGAACATTTTTCATTTTTCCCCGCGTCCCCGCCACTTGGGACACATGGCATGCATTGATTGGTCGACAGGGGCGCGGGGGAGACCTTTGCTTTTAAACTTTTGGCCAAAACTTTTGCCAAATTCTTTAACTCCTCCCCAAGCTCCGCACTTCCCTGCTCCATTGGACACGTGTCCTGTACTAATTAGCTCGCCGCCGCTTCAAACCTTGCCCCTTTGAATGTTTTGACGTTTTCCTTGGCGACACGTGTCATGCTGTGATTCGTCCACGGGCCTGCCGGATTTTCGCGTCCACCGCGTCCTTCTGTCCCGGATGTCCCAAACTGTCTGGGACAAAAACTTCCGATCCACCCGAAATGGGCTTCCATGTCCCTTTTCTGCGGCTAACACGTGGCGTGATCTGATTGGCCCTCGGCTTTCTCGGCTATCCGCGTCCCACGCGTCCTTTTGTCCCACTTGTCCCGGTGCTGAAGTTTCCCGTTTCGGCCGAATCGGCCGGTTCGCGTCCTTCGCGTCCATTTGTCCCAAATGTCCTGAGTCTTTGCGCGGACAAAACTTCCGAACCGCCGAAATGGCTTCCTTTGCTTCTCGGCCGCTTCGCTTTTCGCGTCCTTCGCGTCCATTGTCCCAAATGTCCCAACTGCTTAGTACGAAAGTTCTCCATTTCGGCCGATCCGGGCGGTTCGCGTCCTCAAGGCCCAAATGTCTCGAGCAGTTAGTTGTTTTTCTTCTCTTTCGGCTGAACCGCTTTCAAGCGTCCTCGCGTCCCGACGGCCCGATTGTCCCTGTGCTAAAATTTTCCTTTGCGGCCGAACCGGCCGGTTCGCGCCCTTCGCGTACATTTGTTCCACTTGTCCCAGTGCTTTGCGGGCCGCCTGGAGGCGTTTCGGCCGAACCGCTCCTTGGTGATCCGACTGTCCCAACTGTTCCTAGGACAAGGACTTAGCCGATTTTCACAATTTTTTCTGGCCCAAGCTTATTTTCTGCAACTTTTTTGCATTTTCTCAGAGCTTGCTCTTTTCAACCTAGACAGGAGAGTTAGAAAAATTTCTGAGGGGACCCTAGAAACATGATTTTTTCCCTGAATCCATCCATTTGCCTGGGACTCGAGAATTCTGATGTATGTTATCAAATCAACCCTGGGGGTGGATTTGGATAACAATTTGGCGACTTTCAATGGGGATACCACTCTGCTTGGTAGAAGATACCACTTTGCTCAAGCGATCCATTGGGCATGGAGTCATCAAATATTCTGTTTAGAACCTCAACTGACTCAGAATGTGCAAGGAGGAAGATGGAATGTCTCCTGATAAAAGCAAGGACTGCAAAACATCTCCATGAACAGCAAGCTGTGCCAAAGCACTTAGGGAAAACAAAACTAACCTACAACGCAAAACAATGTGCACAAGCACTTGGAGGAAAGGAAATCTAATCTAATATTTAATGAGGTAGTGAACTTTCCTCTAGAAGCAACGCTTGAGATAGATTCCATTGACTGGAATCTGCAGTTCTTCACCATCCAATGAGGCCAATTGGAAAGCATTGCTGTTCTTGCACTTTGTGACCATGTATGGGCCACTCCAAATGGCATCAAATTTTGAATGCCTTCCCGGTTTTGCTCTGTCCACATCCCATTTCAACACTAGATCTCCAACTTGAAAAGATCTATCCTTGGCCTTTCTATCAAAGGTCTTCTTGATCAAAGCTTGATCCTTTTCCATTGCTTGGGATGCCTGATTTCTGATCTCTTGCAGCTCCATCAACTCTGCATACCTCACCTCCATGGGCTCAAATTCAAGCAACTCCAGCTGCTTCATGAGTTCCAGTGTTGGCAACTCCAGTGACATGGGCAAGATTGCTTCCTTTCCATAGACAAGCCTGAATGGAGAATTCCCGTGGATCTTTTGGGAGTGATGCTATCAGCCCATAAGGCTGATTTCAGTTTGGTATGCCAAGACCTCGATTCTCATCAAGAGTCCTCCTAATGATCCTCAACAAGTTCTTGTTTGTAGACTCGGCACGCCATTACCCCGAGGGTAATAGTTCGATGAAGTGCTTAGGTAAATACCGTTCTTGACAGCCCACTCGGTCACCTAGATCCAATGAATGCCAATGCATTATCAACGATTATCGTCGCAGTACACCAAATCTGGTTATTATCCCTCATAAAAGTCTAAGATACTAGACTCATTCGCCTCTTTGAGTGCTACCGTCTTCGTCCATTTGGTGAAGTAGTCTGCATTTGTCAAAATCCATTTGTGCCCTTGGCTTGAATTGGGATTAATGACCCGATGAAGTCCAAACCCCATTGCATGAATGGCTGGTCAACCGAGATTGGATGCAATGGAAGGGCAGCAAGTCTCTTTTCCCGTGAAGAATGCACAATTCTTACACCTCTTGATCCATGCATAACAATCACTCAAAGATTTTAGGCCAATAATAACCAGCCTTCATGATTTTTAGAGTGTGTCACTCTTGGTGCAAAATGGCCACCACTGAAACACCTCGAAACACTTGCCTGAGGTGAAAGAGATGGTCTGCTGCATTCTTTGAGAAGACAGTGATATCATCTAGGTATACCAGCACTATATTGTTGATTAAGCCTTTGAATGCCATATCCATAGCTCGCTGAAATGTTGCTCCGGCATTTGATAGGCCAAATGGCATCTTCTTGTAGGCATATGTGCCCCATTTAGTTGTGAAGGCTGTCTTGAATTGGTCTTCTCCCTTCACCATAATCTGATTATAGCCTGAGTAGCCATCAAGTAGTGAAAACCTTTCTGAACCAGCCACCACCTGCAATATTTGCTCCATGGAAGGGAGTGGATAATGATCCTTGAGAGAGGCTCTATTCAAATCTCTGAAGTCGACACACAACCTGATCTCTCCATTTTTCTTTCTGACTGGGACTAAGTTGGCGACCCAGCTTGAGTGTTTGATGGGGAAGATGATACTGGCCTCAATAAGCTTGCTTAACTCTTTTCTCATTAGAGGTTCAATATGGGGATTCACTGGCCTTTGCTTTTGCCTAACAGGCTTGGATTTCGGATCCAGCTCAATAGTATGTTGTGCCAGCTTTGGGTTGAAACCTCTTAGATCTTTGTAAGTCCAAGCAAAGATATCTGGGAACTCTTGACAAAGCTGAACAAAGTCAGATTTCTCTTGTGAGGTACTTACTTTGCCAATCTGCAATGTTTTGCCTTCTTCCACTAAAATAGGCTCTGAATCTTCACCCTTCACTTGAATGTTTGCTTTCTCCTTCCGGAACTGATCATTCGGGTTGAAGATTGACTCCAAGGTTATGAGGCCTTTTGGTAATTTGTTAGTTCTCAGCTGTACTACCTGATCACCATATTGCTGCTCCAGCTTGTCTTGATTTCTGGCGGAGAACTCAGCTTCTTCTTGTAGGAAATTAACAATTTGCTGATCATTCTCGAAGACTTGCCAACTTGTGTTGTTATCTGGAACAGCTGGTCTCACAACCAATTTGATACGAGGCTGAGATTTTTCACTTTTGATACTCTCTACAACATCAAACACAACCCCAATTGCTTTGCAAGCAAGCCACGTCAAGAGCCTCATTCCTTTTTCTTGGGATGGAATTGTTATCCAAATTTCACCCCCCAGAGTTAATTTGATAACATGCATCAAAGTTTTTAGTTCCAAGCAAGTAGATTGATTCAAGAGAAAATCGTAAAATTGGCTAAGTCTTGCTCAAGGCCACCTTTGGGACAGTTGGAACAATTATACGCGGAAGGCGCGGATCGGCCGAAAAGCCTCCAGGCGGCCCAAACAAAAAAGGGACATCTGGGACAAATGGACGCGAAATGCCCGAATCGGCCGAAAGAAAGAAAATTTGTCCAAGTCCTTTACCGGGAGCAAGCGGGACAAATGTGCGCGGAGGACGCGAACCGGCCGAATCGGGCGAACCGGAAGAATTTGTCCCAGACAGCACTGGGACATCTGGGACAAATGGACGCAAAGGACGCGAACCAGCCGGTTCGGCCGAAACGGGAAACTTCAGCACTAGGACATGTGGGACATAGGGATGCGCGGGACGCGGATAGCCAAAGGAGCCAAAAGCCAATCAGATCACGCCACGTGTCACCGGCAGAAAAGGGACGAGGAAGCCCATTTCGGGCGGATCGGAGGATTCTGTCCCGCGAAGCACTGGGACATCCGGGACAAAAAGACGCGGTGGACGCGAAAGAGCCGGCAGACCCGCGGACCAACCAGATCATGACACGTGTCACAAGGAGAAAGGTCCAAAGGTCAAAGGGGCGATTTTTGAAGGAAAATCCCGAACCAATGAAACAGTGCCACGTGTCCAAGTTTAAGGGCCCACAAGGAAATTTCAAAGGAAAGCCCACGGAAAGGTGGAGAGAGAGAATTACTCAGCGAATCAGGGCCTGCCACATGTCGTCCGATGATGAGAGTGCGGGAAAAGATTTTAAAACCTGTTTGCTGTTTGTGCCCTAAATCTTCGACCTTCATATCTTGTGATCCGAGCTCGGATTTGCACGTTCATTATATCAACGGAAAGTCATGTTGAAATTCTCTACATGATTATGGGATCAATCTCGCATTTTGGTGCTGTTTGGAGGAGAAAATTAAGAAAACATCTCTCGACGCATGGTGACAGATGTAAGTAATGCTTCAACAACCAACTTTAATGCGTGAGATACTCGCGCTCTGTTAGGCAAAGACGCTCGTTTTGCGAGATCCGCCGCTTTGCCAGGATCCGCCGCTTTTGTCATAATGAAATGATTTTAAATGCTACCAAGAAGTGGTTGGGGCAGATTATGGATTTTCTCTCTCTTCCCTCTCTCATTTCTTGATATATCAGTAAAGAGGAGCTCCTTTAAAAGGTCGGACATTTTTGTTTTGCATCCTTCCTTATTCTCTCGCTTGCAGAGAATTTGTGGAGCTTTCAAACCTCCCATATGGGTTGTAATGCCATATTTTTGCCTCTTGCCACCGCAATGTACCATATCGACTCTTGAGCAATAATATATGTGTTGTGATTGACTCTCGACCCTCTCATGTATTCATTGCTTTGTCATTTTGATCTCTTATTACAGCTTGGTTACTGTGCATGGTGTTTGTATCGCATCTATGGTCTCGTGTTAAATTTGCAAAACGAGTGTCTAACATTCCTCGGTGCATCACCTTTGTAGTTTAGGTTTTATTCTATGCATTTTCTTACCCCGTCTCTTTGGCAAGTTAGATTAGGTTTTAGCAAACCCTCTCGCATTTTTGTGTGCACTCAACAGAGGAATAGGAACCAGCCTTCTCTCGAGAATCTTTTCTCATCTTTACAAGTCCCACGCTTGGAGAAAGGATTCCATGTTGTGCAATCACACTGATGCCTGAACATCAACCTAGAAGCCTGATTTGCATCCAGGGGTGCTGTGAGTCTGCAACAACAGTTTTGGCACGCCCGGTGGGACACTAGAGGTCTCATTTTTATTGCAGCAAAGTTGATATGCATCTACTGCAGTTTTCTTGCTTAAAAGAGCTATTATTTGCATATCTGGCGACTCCAAGGGGAAAAATCAACTGGTTTCAGCAGTGCAGGCCTGAAAACTCATGAGAAGAATCACCACAAGGTCAAGAGTTGGAGAAGAGGAAGTGTTGTTTGAATACCTCAGCTATCTCCAAGAAGAAGGCAAAGAGGAAGAAGGATTCAAAGGTCTCCATCTCCACCAAATAGAACTCTCTCAACTCCTCCACCGGACAGGCCTTTCATTTAGTATACAAGGGTTTTAAGACCGATTAGAATGGCTCAGAACAACCCCTACGTCAAATTCACAGGCAGCAGCCCACTTGCTCTCAATCCACAACATCCAGCCTTATTACACCTTGAAGAACATTCCCTACTTCACCGAAGAAAATCGACTACTCCAGTGTGATCATGTTAAAGATATTGCTTGACCTTTGTGCAATCCATGAAATCAATGAAATGCAAGTGGTGTCAAGTTACTGCATCTTCCTTCAAGGGTAAAGCATTACAATGGTTTAGGAGCCTTGAGCCGGTTCTATTACAAACCGGAATCAGCCGTGTATTGCACTTCACGAGCAATTTGGAGAGAAGGGAGACAACTTGTCTCTTTTGGAGCAGTGACAACTATCAAGAGACCCCCACGATCAGCCGATCGACTTCAACTTCAGATTTCAAAGGTCTTGGGATAGGATTCCAGTGGCGGTCAAAGCAATGAAGCAGAAGGTGCTTTTCTATACTACCTTAAAGCTTTGAATTCGATATTTCTATGATAATTCGAGTTCATGGGAGGCACAACAATCCCTATGGCTTATAACATTGCCATTAGAGCCGAAAATTGTCTTATTCAAGTGTAAACCGGCTCTAGGCCTCCCATGCCCTTGTATCCGAACTTAGAAAATCCAAGCACTAGTCAAGCACCCACTTTGGCTCCTGTTCCCAATACTAGAAATCAGAGTTCAAATGAAGCTTCCACTTCATCTCCAAGTGCTTCAAATGAGCTCCAAGAGGTCATGAAACAATTCTGAAAATTTGGGAAATGAGTTGGTTACTATTAAAAGGCAACAAGCCCAAGGTTTCAGACCTTCCTATCAACCCCAAGCTCAGCCTAATAGGCAGCCATACCAACCACAAAGACCACCTAATCCAGCTGCAAATGTGAATCAAACAAGGCCTCCCGCTAATAGACCATTCTAGCCCTATAATCCAAATGCCATATTTGCCTCTAAGGCATTAGTGCCAACACAGAACAACATTGCTCAGGAATATGATTGGTGCTTTCCATGCAACGAGCCTCATAACCAATCAATGTGCTTCAATGGTGCTCTCAATCAAGCGTTGATGGTGACAACTACTGGTGTGGAGGGTGAGAGCAATCAAGGAAATAGCCAATAACCAGAAACATTCCAACAACAATCAGCCCCAAATGACACCACATTGGTGAACGGCAAGCGTAAGATTTCGTGGCATGAATCAAGCAGCTTTCTCAAGGTGTCGCAGCCAACACAAGGTCAAAGAGGAGAAATTTGGGTGAAGAACAGCCATTAGCCCTAGCCAATCCACAACCTTCCACGGCTCCACAAATGATTGGCAAGCGAGTCCAGCTTTCAAATACACAAGGGCAGCTAAGAACAGCCCCTAGGCCAACTCAAATGCCACCAAGCTGCTGCCCATGTACAAGGAGTAAGTGTACAAACCAAGGGACAACAAAAGGATACTTCATCCCCGTTCAGTATCATTGAATAGATGAAGAAGACTAACGTCAATATATCAATGTGGGAATCCCTATCTATCCCAGGCCAAAGAGATCTACTGCAAGCTGCCATGAAGGATTGGCCGACTTCAAATCAGCAGGTTCAGATGCAAGAAAAAAGCTGCTTACAAATGTTGTCCAGCCTGAAGGAAGTCATGGAGGACAGCAAGGTAAGATGTTGAAGCCCCCTCCTTTCTATGTTTCGTTGATCATTGGAAATCAGCTAGTACACAATTGCATGATTGATTCCGGGGCAAGTTGTTCTGCACATGCCCAAACAAATAGCCGATCAAGCTAGGGCTCCAATGAAATAACATGCAAAGGGGTAGCGGCAATTGTTAGTGCAAAATCACACACCCCAGACGCACATCGCTTCTAGGTTGATGTTCGGCATCTAGTGTGATTGCACAACATGGAAACCTCTCTCCAAGCGTGGGACTTGTGAAACCGAGAGAGGAATCTCCGAGAGAAGGCTGGTTCATGTGCTCCTAAACTACCCGCCACAAGCTATTCCAGCAAGGTGCAAGCTAATCTAATCCTAATCTAACCATGCCAAGGAGACAGAGAGAGAGAGAGAAGGGAAAAACAGCAAAAGCCTACACTAAAACGGTGATACACCAGAGAAGGAGGATGTTGAACATCTATCAAAACTGCCATGGGACAAAGAGAGGTGAGCAATGGGAAGGATGGACAGATGCATCACAGGCCCAAGGATAGATTTCACACAGAAAATGTCCCAAAACTCCATGAACACAGCTCCAAACCTGCAATGAACATTTAGACATGCACAGATACCTGCAAATGAAGAGAGGCAAGGAGAGAACAAGCAAAAACGAGAGAGGATGGACAGATGCATCACAGAACACGTTTTGTTGCTCCAGAAGTTTGCACAGAACATCATTCCATTAGTAAAAGGCAAAAAATGCCATTACAGAGCAGGGAGGAGGCTCGAACTCCATTTTCAACCCTAGAGAAGAAAAGAAGGGAGGGCCGAGCCGAAAGAATGAACAACCTCTTTTTTAAAAAAATGAGCCAAATCTGGCTTTTACATTGCATGGGTCGAGCCCAGGGGACAAAAAACGTGGGAAAACGTGCAAGCCCATTCCTCATTGACTGCAGATGCATTAAATCAGCATGGAGGATCTTACCAACCCATACCCTGTCACTTTGAGCGATTTTGAGGAGAATGCGACCCATTTGTATTAATTTGGCCGCTAAAATGTCACTTCTGGCCGTGCAGAAGAAGAATGCGACCCATTAGCATTAAAACGGGTTGTTGAAAGGTCGCTTCTGGCCATTACCACACGTCAGAGCCGTTTCTCGATTTTCTCTCTTCATACTGCACCAAAACTCGAGATTGATCCCAGAATCATGTAGAGCATCTCAACAGCTTTCCGTTGATATAAAGAACGTGGAAATCCGAGCTCTGGATCAAAAGATATGGCGATCTGAAGATTTAGGGCACGAACAGATCAAAACGAATTTTAAAATGTTTTCCCGCTCTTCGCCATCTGGACGACACGTGGCACGTGCTGATTGGACGAGCAATTCTCTCTCCTCCGTCTTTCGCGGGATTTCCTTTTGAAATTGCTTGTGGGCCCCTTAAACTTGGACACGTGGCGCCATTTCATTGGTTCGGTTCAGCGCTCGATAACTCGCCCCTTTGACCTTTTGACTTTTTCTCCTGTGAGGACACGTGGCAGTTTCTGATTGGTCCTCGGCTCCTTCGCGTACTTCGCCTCCATTTGTCCCGGATGTCCCATTTGATTTTGGGCCCTTTGTGCTCATTTCGGCCGGTTCGGGCATTTCGCGTCCATTTGTCCCAGATGTCCCATTTGATTTTGGACCCTCTGGACTCATTTCGGCCGATTCGGCCGGTTCGGGCATTTTTGGCCCGCTTGTCCCACTTTGCTTCGGACTGACTTGACTCTTTTCGGCCGGTTCGGCCGGTTCGCGCCTTTTTGGCCCGATTGTCCCATTTGATTTTGGACTGTCTGGCCCTTTTTCGCCCGGTTCGGCCGGTTCGCGCCTTTTTGGCCCGATTGTCCCATTTGCGTCCCTCTCAGCAGTTAGCCAATTTTTTCTCGGTCGAACCGGCATTTCGCGCCCGCCGCGTACTTTTGTCCCAGATGTCCCTGTTGCTTTGCGGGCTGTTTGTGCTTACTTCGGCCGAGCCGGCCGGTTCGGGCCTTTTTGTCCCAAATGTCCCGACTGCCCCTAGGACTAGGACTTAGTCATTTTTATGATTTTTTCCTGGATCAACCTACTTGCCTTCTGCAACCTTTTTTCGCATTTTCTCAGAGCTTGCTCTTTTCCTCTCAGACAGGGAACTTCGAAAATATTTGAGGGGACTCTAGCAACATGATTTTTGGCCCCGAATCAATCAATTTTCCTGGGACTTGAATATTCTGATGCATGTTATCAAAATTACCCAGGGGGGGTGAAATTTTGACAACAGTTTGGCGACTCAGCGGGGTCATCTGCCTGCTAGATGAATGATCAGTAGCCTGAAGCATCCATTGGGCATGGAGTCATGAGTTGCAACCTGCAACTGATCTGAACTTTGAAAACCTCCCTCTGAGCCACTTGGAAACCCATTGAACCTGGAGTGTCTTCACCAAGATGCCACTGAAATGAACTGTGCAAGAGCAGAACCAGCAACACCAAAACTATGTACAAAACTGAAAATCATACATGCCCCAAATGGAACATGCAGAGTGTGCACAAGCACTTCTTCTACTGAAAGCAAACCTAGCTACTCTACTCTAACTGGAAGCAAAGGCAAGCTAAACAAACCCTGCAACTGGTTGTGAGAAATAGCTTCCTTTCTTCAAAATTGGCAGCCATGCAATTGATTTGGCACTGATCATGGCTGTTTGGATGGATGGAAAATCAACAAGAAGCTGGTCTTCTATCCAAATCATCAAGGTATCAACTGAAAAATCCAATACCTCTTTTAGTTGCTCTGCATTTGGATTGGAGAGGTATGGCAGCTGATCCTTGGTACTTTGTAGCTCATCCTCATGCTCAGAAGCAAGCATGACTGGTTGTGGCTTCTCCTTTGGCTCCAATGAAGCCAAATACCTGATTGGGCAAGGTCTGATCCGTTTGATATGCCCATAGCTCTGATTTTCAACTCCAAGAATGGAGTCTTCTTGTAGACCCTCTTGAATGGATGGTGTGGAAGAAATGGTGAAATTCTTCTGTCCTTTCTCTTCCTCCAATGAATAACATGGAAGATAAAAATCTTCCAATCTTGATCCCAAAGAGCTGCTGTAAGATGCAGGCTGCTGCAAATGAAAGCTCTCCTTCATGGCAGCAGGCTCTTGTGTTTGGAATGTGGATGATGAAAGAGAGAAAGGTGAAAGCTCAACCGGCTCTTCTCCATCAAAACAGTCCTTCAAATCTGACAGGTAAACTGCCTCATTGCTGTCCTGCTGCTCGTGTTCAACTTCCTCCATGGTGTCCTCTTGATCTGCAACTTGACCACCATGGTTTCCTTCACTTTCCAATATTGAGTTTGAGAGATCAAACTCCTTTTCAGTAATAGAACTTGAGAGAGATGAAGTGGAAAGAAGAACTGAAGGTTCTCCTGTAGCCTGCTTTGTGCTCGAAGCCCTTGGATCTGCACTTTTCTCCTCCACAGCTAGGATGTGCTCCTCTTCTTTTAGATTTGGAGCAGCTTCTCCTTCCTCTAATGTTTGAAGGCAATCTTGCTCTTGATTGAACTCCTTCTCCAGCATGAAGTTTGTCAAGTCAAACTCTTCAATTTGCTGCTCTAGAGGACAAGTTGGGACTGCAAGATCTTCTTCTTCTGCTGCAACCAAATCAGTCCTAACCACCATTTGTTCAACCTTAGCCTCTTCTGTAGGCTTAACCATCAAGGGGATCTTTGTCATCCCAAATTTGGTAGCCCAAACCTTCAAGTCATCTGTCATTTCTTTTCTGTTGGGCTCCTCTTCTTGCTGTCCTTGATGACTGATTTTTTCAATTCCTTCTTCCCCATATGAAATTGGGAATGCAAGAGGAATGGGTTGAAACTCAACCGATTTTACACTTTTTTGTGGTGGTGGAGGCAGTGAAACCTCTTGTTTCTTTGGAGGAGGGGGTATTTCTGTTAGCTCTTGTGGAGGGGATGACTGTTTGGAAGGGAAAAGGAAAGAAGAATCGAGATGAGGTGGAAGACTGGGGGGTGGAGAAATGGATTCAACACTTGGGACAGCAGATGGAGGGTTTGAAACTTGACACTGCTGAAATGAAACAGATTGGGAAAGAGGAAAAGGAAAGGCATGAGATGGTGTGCTTACCCGTTGACAAGGTTGCTGAATACTTCTCTCATACACCTCTATTTCTTCAATCCACTTTGCAAGCAAAGGCAGCGTTGCAATCATGAAGTCAAGCTTCTCCTGAGGGCTGTAATGCCTTGGAAAAGGTCCCACCCATGGACAGGGTGCTCCATAACCGATTCCAAAAGCTTTCATCTGTGCCTGAGCCCTGGACTGCACTATGTTTACCTCCATCTTTTGGATTTTCTCCAACAGACCAGCATCTTGCATCTGATTGTCTTCATTATATGCATACTCTTGCTCTTGGAAAGCTCCATAGCCAAACTGACTTTGGCACTGCTGTTCATATGAATATGCATGCTGATCTGGAGGATTTGTAAAACCTGTTGGAGGTGGAATATACTGCTGTTGTTGATATGAAATCCATGATGGAAATGAAGTCATGATTGCACAACTTCAAAGAATGAGGAAGAATGAAAGAGATGGAAAGAAGGATGAATGGAAAATGAATGAAAATGAATGGAAAGGAAGGTCTGCAACTTCAGAGATGGTTGTTGACCAGATGGAGTCGCCAGATGTGTTTGCAAGTGCCTCCAAAGGCTGAAATCTTCACAGGAACACATCAACCTGCAAAGATGAAGGAAAGACCTCTAAGGTCCCACCGAGCGTGCAAAAACCAGTTAGTGCAAAATCATAGCACCTCTGGACGCACATCAGGCTTCTAGGTTGATGTTCAGGCATCCAGTGTGATTGCACAACATGGAAACCTCTCTCCAAGCGTGGGACTTGTGAAACCGAGAGAGGAATCTCCAGAGAAGGCTGGTTCCTACTCCTAAACTACCTGCCACAAGCTATTCCAGTGCAGGCAAGCTAATCTAATCCTAATCTAACCATGCCAAGGAGACAGAGAGAGAGAGAGAAGGGAAAAACAGCAAAAGCCTACACTAAAACGGTGATACACCAGAGAGGAGGATGTTGAACATCTATCAAAACTGCCATGGGACAAAGAGAGGTGAGCAATGGGAAGGATGGACAGATGCATCACAGGCCCAAGGATAGATTTCACACGAGAAAATGTCCCAAAACTCCATGAACACGAGTCCAAACTGCGCAATGAACATTTAGACATGCACAGATACTGCCGCAAATGAAGAGAGGCAAGGAGAGAACAAGCAAAAGCGAGAGAGGATGGACGGATGCATCACGAGAACACGTTTTGTTGCTCCAGAAGTTTGCACAGAACATCATTCCATTAGTAAAAGGCAAAAACGCCATTACAGAGCAGGGAGGAGGCTCGAACTCCATTTTCAACCCTAGAGAAGAAAAGAAGGGAGGGCCGAGCCGAAAGAATGAACAACCTCTTTTTTTTAAAAATGAGCCAAATCTGGCTTTTACATTGCATGGGTCGAGCCCAGGGGACGAAAACGTGGGAAAACGTGCAAGCCCATTCCTCATTGACTGCAGATGCATTAAATCAGCATGGAGGATCTTACCAACCCATACCCTGTCACTTTGAGCGATTTTGGAGGAGAATGTGACCCATTTGTATTAATTTGGCCGCTAAAATGTCACTTCTGGCCGTGCAGAAGAAGAATGCGACCCATTAGCATTAAAACGGGTTGTTGAAAGGTCGCTTCTGGCCATTACCACACGTCAGAGCCGTTTCTCGATTTTCTCTCTTGATCTGCACCAAAACTCGAGATTGATCCCAGAATCATGTAGAGCATCTCAACAGCTTTCCGTTGATATAAAGAACGTGGAAATCCGAGCTCTGGATCAAAAGATATGGCGATCTGAAGATTTAGGGCACGGAACAGATCAAAACGAATTTTAAAATGTTTTCCCGCTCTTCGCCATCTGGACGACACGTGGCACGTGCTGATTGGACGAGCAATTCTCTCTCCTCCGTCTTTCGCGGGATTTCCTTTTGAAATTGCTTGTGGGCCCCTTAAACTTGGACACGTGGCGCCATTTCATTGGTTCGGTTCAGCGCTCGATAACTCGCCCCTTTGACCTTTTGACTTTTTCTCCTGTGAGGACACGTGGCAGTTTCTGATTGGTCCTCGGCTCCTTCGGCTCCTTCGCGTACTTCGCCTCCATTTGTCCCGGATGTCCCATTTGATTTTGGGCCCTTTGTGCTCATTTCGGCCGGTTCGGGCATTTCGCGTCCATTTGTCCCAGATGTCCCATTTGATTTTGGACCCTCTGGACTCATTTCGGCCGATTCGGCCGGTTCGGGCATTTTTGGCCCGCTTGTCCCACTTTGCTTCGGACTGACTTGACTCTTTTCGGCCGGTTCGGCCGGTTCGCGCCTTTTTGGCCCGATTGTCCCATTTGATTTTGGACTGTCTGGCCCTTTTTCGCCTGGTTCGGCCGGTTCGCGCCTTTTTGGCCCGATTGTCCCATTTGCGTCCCTCTCAGCAGTTAGCCAATTTTTTCTCGGTCGAACCGGCATTTCGCGCCCGCCGCGTACTTTTGTCCCAGATGTCCCTGTTGCTTTGTGGGCTATTTGTGCTTACTTCGGCCGAGCCGGCCGGTTCGGGCCTTTTTGTCCCAAATGTCCCGACTGCCCCTAGGACTAGGACTTAGTCATTTTTATGATTTTTTCCTGGATCAACCTACTTGCCTTCTGCAACCTTTTTTCGCATTTTCTCGAGCTTGCTCTTTTCCTCTCGACAGGGAACTTGAAAATATTTGAGGGGACTCTAAAGAACATGATTTTTGGCCCCGAATCAATCAATTTTCCCGGACTTGAATATTCGATGCATGTTATCAAAATTACCCAGGGGTGAAATTTTGACAACATTTAGCGACTTCAATGGGTCATCTGCTTTTCTAGATGAATGATCGATAGCTTCAAGCATCCATTGGGCATGTAGTCATGAGTTGCGACTGCGCAACTGATCCGAACTTTGAAAACCTCCCTCTCGAGCCACTTGGAAACCCATTGAACCTGGAGTGTCTTCACCAAGATGCCATTTGAAATGAACTCGTGCAAAAGAGCGGAGAACCAGCAACACCAAAACTATGTACAAAATGAAAATCATACATGCCCCAAATGGAACATGCGGTGTGCACAAGCACTTCTTCTACTTTGAAAGCAAGAACTTGTTGAGGATCATTAGGAGAACTCTTGATGAGAATCGAGGTCTTGGCATACCAAGCTGAAATCAGCCTTATGGGGACAGGGATCACTCCCAAAAGATCCACGGGTAACTCTCCATTCAGCTTGTCATGTAAGAGAGGCAATCTTGCCCATGTCACTTGAGTTGCCAACATTGGAACTCATGAAGCAGCTGGAGTTACTTGAATTTGAGCCCATGGAGGTGAGGTATGCGAGTTGATGGAGCTGCAAGAGATCACAAATCGGGCATCCCAAGCAATGGAAAAGGACCAAGCTTTGATCAAGACCTTTGATTGGAAGGCCAAAGATAGATCTTTTCGAGTTGGAGATCTAGTGTTGAAATGGGATGTGGACAGAGCAAAACCGGGAAGACATTCAAAATTTGATGCCATTTGGAGTGGCCCATACATGGTCACGAAGTGTAAGAGCAGCAATGCTTTCCAATTGGCCTCATTAGACGGTGAAGAACTCAGATTCCAATAAACGGAATCTATCTCAAACATTGCTACTTTGAAAATTAAAGGTTCACCCTTGTAAATATTAGCCTAGATTTCAATTCCTCTAAGTGCGTATGCACATTGTCTTGTTGTAGTTAGGTTTCGGGCTTCCCTAAGTGCTTTGGCGCAGTTTTGTCGCTCCTAGATTGAGTTTTTGATTCGGCGTGCTCTCGTAGGAGTTGCAGCATCGAGGCTCATTTCGAGTTATTGCTTATGACCTCATGCCCAACGGGTCGCTAAAAGGCCACGATCTTCTACTAGCAGCGGTGACCCCGAAAAGTCGCCAAATTGTTATCCAAATTTCACCCCCCAGAGTTAATTTGATAACATGCATCAGAGTTTTTAGTTCCAAGCAAGTAGATTGATTCAGGGGAAAATCGTAAAATTGGCTAAGTCCTGCTCAAGGCCACCTTTGGGACAGTTGGAACAATTATACGCGGAAGGCGCGGATCGGCCGAAAAGCCTCCAGGCGGCCCAAACAGAAAAGGGACATCTGGGACAAATGGATGCGAAATGCCCGAATCGGCCGAAAGAAAGAAAATTTGTCCAAGTCCTTTACCGGGAGCAAGTGGGACAAGAGTGCACGGAGGACGCGAACCGGCCGGATCGGCCGAAACAAGAAACTTCAGCACAAGGACAAGTGGGACAAAGGGCGCGCGGGATGTGGATAGCCGAAGGAGCCGACAGCCAATCAGATCACGCCACGTGTCACCGGCGAAAAAGGACGAGGAAGCCCATTTCGGGCGGATCGAGAGGATTCTGTCCTGCGAAGCACTAGGACATCCGGGACAAAAGGACGCGGTGGACGTGAAAATCCAGCAGGCCCGTGGACAAATCACAGCATGACACGTGTCGCCAAGGAAAAAGGTCCAAAAGGTCAAAGGGGCGAGTTTTCGAGCACTGATCCGAACCAATGAAATAGTGCCACGTGTCCAAGTTTAAGGGGCCCACAAGAAAAGCCCGCAAAAAGGTGGAGAGAGAAAATTGCTCAGCGAACCAGAGCCTGCCACGTGTCGTCCAGATGGCAGAGCACGGGAAAAGAAATTTAAAAATCCGTTTTCGCCTGTTTTGTGCCCTAAATCTTCAGACCTTCGTATCTTTCGATCCAGAGCTCGGATTTGCACGTTCTTTATATCAACGGAAAGCTGTTGAAATTCTCTACATGATTCTGGGATCAATCTCACATTTTGGTGCAGTTTGGAGGGAGAAAATTAAGAAAACGTCTCTGACGCGTGGTGATAGACAGAAGTAATGCTTCAACAACCAACTTTAATGCAGCAGACAGCTCGCCGCTCCTGTTAGACAGCCCGCCGTTTTGCTAGGATCCGCCGCTTCTGTCATAATGAGATGATTTTAAATGCTACCAAGAAGTGGTTGGGGCAGATTCTGGATTTCCTCTCTCTTCCCTCTCTCATTTCTTGATATATATTGTAAAGAAGAGCTCCTTTAAGGGGTCGGACATTCTTGTTTTGCATCCTCCCTTCTTCCCTCGCTTGCAAGAGAAATTGTGGAGCTTTCAAACCTCCCATATGGGTTGTAATGCCAGTCTTTTTTGCCTCTTGGCCACTGCAATGTACTGTATCGACTCTTGAGCAATAATATATGTGTTGTGATTGACTCTAGACCCTCTCATGTATTCATTCTTTGTCATTTTGATCTCTTATTGCAGTTTGGTTACTCAGCATTGTGGTTGTATTGCATCTATGTGGTTTGTGTTAAATTTGCAAAACGAATGTCTAACATTCCTCGGTGCATCACTTTTGTAGTTTAGGTTTTATTCTATGCATTTTCTTACCCTGTCTCCTTGGCAAGTTAGATTAAGTTTTAGCAAACCCTTTGCATTTTTTTGTGTGCATCTGAATAGAGGAATAGGAACCAGCCTTCTCTGGAGAATCTTTTCTCATCTTTACAAGTCCCATGCTTGGAGAAAGGATTCCATGTTGTGCAATCACACTGGATGCCTGAACATCAACCTAGAAGCCTAATTTGCATCCAGGGGTGTCTTTGTGAGTTTGCAACAACAATGACCACTAAATACAAATAAGACATTGGAAGTTTGATCTATGAGACTAAAACTAGACTAGATATTTCTTTTTGTTGGTGTTGTTTCTAGATTCATGCAACCCAAAGAAAGTCACAAGGATAAAAAAGTATTCTTCGATATCTAAAAGGAACATAGAATTTTGGGCTCAAATAACCTAGGGCAGGAAACTTCAAACTATTTAATGTCCCCTTTTCCAACTTAAGAGCCCGAACATGGAATTCTTGTCATTTCCTTTCCATGGCAATTAAGCATGAATGAGATAGGGAAAGAATTGCATTCCATTTCGTTTTTCTTTTATTAATTTTTAATGTTTCCTTTAGTGTTTTCTTTAATCAAGCAGGTCGGTTGGGTTGGAGGAGTCTTAAAGGAAAGTTAAAAGCTAAAAAGAATCCCAATGAGGTCGGTCCATTCTATTTGGCCTTTGGTGCCAAGCATGGGCTATAAAAGGAGACTTGTGACTTCATTTTCATCTATCTTTGGCGCATTTACTCTACATTTGATCTTTGGACTTATTTCTCATTGTCATTCCACTATTAGGTGACAGTCCATTAGTGTAGCATTTCCAAGGAAGACGAAACCCTTCCTTGTGGCTTGGTGGAGGACGGAAACCCTCCATTTTTGGGTGAAGTGAAGACATCTTTGAAGACCTCTTGCAGATTTGGATATTAAAATATCAAGGAAGACATCTACAAGGGTTTGCATGCATTTTGGAGCTCTCCCTAGAGAGTGACTTGGGTTAAAGGGTTCTTGGGTGCCTTCTAGGGAACATAATTCATATTTTCTTTGATAGTTGGACTCCTCATAATTTCAATGATGGAATCTATCATAATTTGTGGAAAATGGGGTTTTGGAAACCTTTCATTTCATAATTTCTTGAGTTGTACTTAATTAATTTTATAGCTATGTGTTTGATCAAGTTTCATGGTGGAAAGTGGCTTAAATTCTTCCTAAAATATTTATCTATATTTGGGTTGGATTATTTGATGATATTTGAGTGATTTTCCTTTCATTTTTGGACTGATGTTATAAAATCAGACTGCTGATTTGTAGCTGTCATAAAATTCAGTTTGTTGGTCTAAAATCTGAATTTAATAATTTTGGGGCTTGTGTGATTTCCTCCTTTTTAGGTTGAAGTCCTTATAAGGGACATTACATTAGTATCGAGCTCGATCTTACCATCCTATGATTTTCATGAAAGAGAGAAACAGGGGTTTTCTATACTATCAAAGAAGGAAAGCGGACTAGCTAAGAGAGGAGGATAATATGGCCAACCAAGATCCTCATGAAGCCAAGTTCGATAAGCTTATTGTGGGGCAAGAGCGATTAGCGGATACCATGCATTTCCTATCCCTATCACTTTAGAGGATGATTGAACCTAGGGTTCATAATGGAGATGGTAGCTCATCCGGAGCTAATAACGCACGGAAACCTTTGGGATCAGCCACGAGGCCTACTTTTCTTCCAAGGGAAGAGGCTATTCCGGATGTGGGAGGAAGGCCCTTTGTGGGGAAAAGCATTGCCACAAAATATGAAGAGCATATGGCTCTTCCAAGAGAGATATGTGAGGCCATTTCACTTGCTGAATTCATTGGCGTAAACAAAGGAAGGTCTAGGCCCGAGCTAAGACAACATATGCCGCAGAAGGTGCAAAATGTGTTGGGGAAGATGAATTTCTCCACCTTTGATGGATCAACCAAGGGAACAACCATGACTTGGATCCAGAAGCTTGATACATGTCCTCGAAGCCCATGATGGAAGATGATGCTATCAAGTTTGCAACCCTACATCTTGAGGGGATTGCTCATGAATGGTGGTTTCATGGTTTAGTGACTCAAGGGCACAACGAGATCCATTCCTATGAGGAGTTTTGTATAAGGATCATTGATCATTTTGATAGAATTGATCCAGAAGTTAACTTTCGTGACGCTTGCTCATTTAAGACAAGGAACGGTGGATGAATATGTGACGGAATTTCAGAGGCTTTCCGTTATGATCACAAATGTTTCAGAGAGGAGGCTTGTAGTGCTCTTCATTGAGGGTTTGATCGAACCACTCAAAGGCTTGGTTAGAGCCTTTGATCCTTTGTCTCTTCAAGAGGCAATCAAAAAGGCCTTGGACCTAGAAGGAGCTGCCCCAAAAACAGCAGCGAACAACAGTCATCTCAAGGGAAATTCAAGTGGAGGACAGCCAACTAGATCTTTGGGACAGCCTAGAAACCCTCCCTTGGACCAGCCAAGGAAGCCCTCCCAAAAGATGCCAATTACTCACAAGGAGCTTCCCAAAACCAGCAATGAAGGAGAATCTAGAAACGAGCTACGAAAGAAGAATTTGTGCTTCTCATGCAAGGATCCATGGACCCCGGGCATCATTGTTTGGGTAAAGGTAAGGTGCATTATATTGAAGTATTTTCAGATTGTGAGGATGATGAAAATAATGTTGATGAAACTCAAGCATAATAGTATTCCGCATAAAGATTCAAAAAAAAAAAGATGGCACTCTTTCTACAATGTTTGAGCACCTAGATATCACCCATTCCAGGTAAAGGGTGATCTTCAAGGGCATGGGGTCATGGTTTTGATTGATAGTGGAGCCACGCATAATTTTGTTGATGAAATCTTGGTAAAAAATTAAAGTTGAAGGCTGAAAATTTCAAGGGCTTCAATGTCACGGTGGCGGATGGCTTCATACTCCCATGCACTAGAAGAATACCTCAGCTCACACTCACCTTGGGAGGACATATGGTAAGAGATGATTTTTATGTCATTAGCATTGGTGAAACTGATTTAGTGTTGGGAGTTCAATGGTTGCATTCCTTAGGTGAATTCTCTCAAAACTACCAAAATATGGAGCTGAAATTTAAGGTAGAAGGCAAGGAGGTTATATTATAGGGTATGAAATGTGGAGTTCCTCAAGTTGTGACCGCTAAGAGCATGGAAAGGAATTTCAAAAGAGGGCAGGTTTCTTGGGATGCTCATTGCTTGGTAAGGTCTAACTCTTTTATTTCCATTCTCGTAATGACCCTTTCGGGATCGGTGTCCCCAGATTTCACCCTGAAATCTGGGACTACCCTATGTAAAAAAATTGTACTTTTAAAATAATGGGTCGTTGTGTGTTTTTATTGCCAGAAAGTGTCTCAGTACTGTGTCAGGATAATCCCAGAGAATCATATTAGCCAATTTCGCCGAATACCCAGATGCCCGAAATCATTATATTCTCATTGGGTTTGCCTGCTTGGGAAATTTGTATTTAATTATTTTGAGCCCTGTTTGAGGCAAATTGTGCTCGGTTTAACCCTGTTGTGATCGTACATGTCAATTTTCCCATATACCAGTAGGGTTTTAACCAGGAATGGATCCTGGGCTTTATTTGTGACTTCTGGCAATGTTTTGTGTTTTTGGTGTTTTCCCGTTTCGTTTTTTGTGAAATTTCTCTGGATCAATTCCTTTGCCGGTTTGGTCTGATTCTTTGCCTGGAGTATCTGGAGATCACTATGCACGCCGTGCTTTAGAAGGAATTCGCCATCGGATGTCCGGTTCTCTCGGAAAAGACAAAGTCGTGCACCAAAAGCTTCTACAATGGCCGCATTTTTGGAAAAGAGGGTTTGAAGTGAATCATGGAATTTTGGAAGCAAAGCAAGGGTGAGATTTTTGTACCTGCCTGGCAGGGTACTTTTTCTCATGGAAGCAACGCCACTTAAGTCACAATGGGAAAATTAGAGGCAGCAGGCAGGCGGGAATTTCTTACCTGCCTTGCAGGGTAAAAATTCCCATTGTGAAATAAAAGAAAAATCACTTAAGGCATTAATGAGATTTTAATACCTACCTTATAGGGTAAATAATCCCATTATGAAAGTCACATAGCTTAAGTGGATCATGGGATTTTTGGAGCTGCAGTGTAGAGTGAATAATCCCACTGTTAATTGGCTTTTAAAAATAGAATTCGCCCTTGCCAAAAAGTGCGATCCACCTTGGGTGAATAATAATGCATTTAATAATATTTATTCACCTAATTTTGGTGCCTGTGCTTGTGGAAAAGTCAACAAAGGGAAAGTGGATAAAGGAAGTTAGAATTAGACATTCTCAAATTAAATAAATATTATTTATTTAATGCAGCCCCTTTATGTCAAAAAATGCGCCCCATTTGGGAGAGAAATAATACTTTTAAAGTATTAATTGATTTAATTAATTCCTATTTTCGGTGGCTAAAGTCAAAGCATACTTTGAGGCTTGAGTTAATCGAAGCAGATACTAAAATTAAATAAATTTAATTTATTTAATGGCATCCATGAGCATGCACAAAATAGGCGCCCAAATTGAAGAGAAAAACATGATTTTTAATTAATTAATTGCCGGAAATAGGAAGGGAACTTATTAATTATAGAATGATGAAGGTTATATAAGCATGGGCTGCCATATTAATGGAGTTATTAATTCTTGAGCAAGGAAGTGCAGCCTGGACAAAAAGTGCGCCCCATTTGAAGAGGAATTTTGCACAGGTGTATTTACTGCTGGAAGCTTCAAAACTTGGCGCCTAGGTTTGAAGGAGCTTGATTTGTGTCTGAATAATTGTTTGCATAGTGGTACAGGTGCTCAGGTGAAGTTGGTAAAATTCATGTTTGCTTTGCATGCAAATAAAGCATCAAATTTTGGGGTAAAGAGGCTTGATATATGCATATTTTTATGATTAAAATTCATTGTTCATGTTCCGGTTGCCATCTTTGTTTGAATTAATTGCAGGAATTCATCACATGTGCTTTTATAAGAGAAATGGAGCTTAAATCAATGTCCAATACATTGAACATATCCTTCGAATCTGAAGAATTATCTAGATCTGCACCGGTTGTGAAGAATTCCGGCCAAATAAATAGGAAAAGAATTGTTCGACAAAGATTGCTCCAGCCATGGCAATGCGGGATGAACGGGAAAACTTCAGCGGAATCGAGCATTACTTCGAGATGTGCGACATCGGAGACACAAATCCGTGCCCGTGATCCAGATCTCATAATTGCAAAAGCTTCCGACAAAAATTCACCCTCTTGTTTCTGATGCAGCCCATGTAGAAGTCAATGCGTGGAAAATTTCTTTCAGGATCTTGTGCATGTGCTCCCAATCTTCTAGTTGAATCCTTCATTCAATTTTCATTCACCCAGAGTGCTTTCCAAAATTTTTAATTGAAACATTGCACTGATGCATGTACTGGAGAAGAACTGCAAAAGCTTCAAGGATAAGAGGGAAGACAAGGCAAAATCAACACCCGTAAGCAAGTTTCCAGATCCAACTCGCTTCCAGATCCATCTTGTTTCCAGATCCAGCTTGCTTTTAGATCTAGCCACTTCCAGATCTAGCTGCTCTTGGATCCAGCTTGGTGAGAATCAAAGGCAAAAGAATTAGCTGCATGCAGAATATGAAAAAGGACAAGACTACAGCTTTCCTCTTTCTTCTTCTTTCTCTTATTTCCTCCAATGAATAATCAAACGATCAATTGAATTATACAACTTAGGTGATTGGTTTAAAAGCCATTACTTGAAGAAGTCAACTACTTGGAGATAGGTGGCAGACGTGCAAAATAGAAGGTTCTATTTTCAGTTGCAAATCATGCATGTCATGCAAAGAGGAATTCCGGAGGGAGATTGCCAGTTGTTTCCTTTCCGACTTCTACATGTGTCAGATTCACTAAAAGCTTCGACTTGTAATTGCCCCTCTACATTCTATAAGTAGAAGAAGAACTGTGATGCAAAATCACAAAGCACCCCGGATGCGAGATCGCTTCTAGGTTGATCACTCAGCATCCAGTGTGATTGCACAACATGGAAACCTCTCTCCAGCGTGGGACTTGTGAAACCGAGAGAGGAATCTCTGAGAAGGCTGGTTCCTGCTCCTAAACTACTCCGCCACAAGCTATTCCAGTGCGTGCAAAGCTAATCTAATCCTAATCTAACCATGCCAAGGAGACGAGAGAGAGAGAGAAGGAAAAGAATAAAAGCCTACACTAAAACGGTGATACACCGTGAGAAGGAGAATGTTGGACATCTATCAAAACTACCATGGGACAAAGAGAGGTGAGCAATGGGAAGGATGGACAGATGCATCACGAGGCCCAAGGATAGATTTCACACGTAAAAATGTCCCAAAACTCCATGAACACAACTCCGATCTGCAATGAACGCTCAAACATGCACAAATACCTGCAATGAAGAGAGGCAAGAAGAAAACAAGCAAAAACGAGAAAGGATGGACGGATGCATCACAAAACACATTTTTGTTGCTTGAAGTTTGCGCATGAACATCATTTCAATAGTAAAAGGCAACAAACGCCATTACAGAGCAAGGAGGAGGTTCGAACTCCATTTCCAACCCTAGAGAAGAAAAGAAGGGAGGGCAGAGCGAGAAAAAATGAACAACTTGTTTTTTTTTAAATGAGCCAAATCGCTTTATACAATGATACGTGGGTCGAGCCCAGAGACAAAAAAACATAGGAAAACGTGTAAGCAATTTCAACCATTGACCAAAACGCATTCTTCATTAAAATCGGTGGTTGAGACATCACTTCGCCATGCTTTGAAGAAGAATGCGACCCATGTGCATTAAAATCGGTTATTGAAACATCGCTTCGCCATTATCACGCGTCGAGCCGTTTCTCAATTTTATCTCTCCAGACTGCACCAAAATTTGAGATTGATCCTAATCATGTAGAGAATTTCATAAGCTTTCCGTTGATATAAAGAACGTGCAAATCCGAGCTTTGGATCGAAAGTTATGGAGGTCCTGAAGTTTTAGGGCACAAAGCAGTGAAAACGTGTTTTGAAATCTTTCCCGCTCTGCCACTGGATGACACGTGGCACGCATTGATTGTCGCGTGATTCTCTCTCCTCTCCTTTCGGCGGGCTTTCTTTTGAAATTTCCTTGTGGGCCCTTTAAACTTGGACACGTGGCATGCATTGATTGGTCGACAGGGCGCGGGCGGACCTTGCTTTTAGCTTTTCGGCCAAAACTCATGCCAAATTCTCTAACTCCTTCCCGAGCTCCGCATTCCCCGCTCCATGTGACACGTGTCCTCTTTTGATTGCTCGGGCTGACCCATGAAAATTCGCCCTTTGACCTTTGGACTCTTTCCCCTACGACACGTGTCGTGATCTCAGTTGTTCTCGGCCCTTTCGGCTCCTTCGCGCCCTTGGCGTCTTTATGTCCCGGATGTCCCAAATCGCTTGGGCCAAAAACTTCCGATCCGCCGCTGAATGGGCTTCCTCGTCCCTCATTTGGCGATGACACGTGGCGTTGTTTGATTGGCTTTCGGCTCCTTGGCGATCCAAGCGCCCCGCGCGCCCTTCGTCAAACAAACAGAAACTTCAAAGCACAAGGACAAGTGGGACAAAGGGACGCGCGGGACGCGGATAGCCGAAGGAGCCGAAAGCCAATCAGATCACGCCACGTGTCACCGGCAAAAAGGGGACGAGGAAGCCCATTTCGGGCGGATCGGAGGATTCTCATCCCGCTTAGCACCGGGACATCCGGACAAAAAGACGCAGATGGGCGCGAAAATCCGGCGAGCCCGTGGACAAATCACGCATGACACGTGTTGCCAAGGAAAAAGGTCCAAAAGTCAAAGGGGCGAGGTTTCGAGCAACGATCCAACCAATGAAATAGTGCCACATGTCCAAGTTTAAGGGGCCCAAAAGAAAAGCCCGCGAAAAGGTGGAGAGAGAAAATTGCTTAATGAACCAGAGCTCGCCACGTGTCGTGCGTGATGGCGAGAGCGCAGAAAAGATTTTAAAACTCGTTTTTGCTCATTTAGTGCCCTAAATCTTCGAGACCTTCGTATCTTTCGATCCAGAGCTCGGATTTGCACGTTCTTTATATCAACGGAAAGTCATTGAAATTCTCTACATGATTCTCGGGATCAATATCGCATTTTGGTGCACTTTGAGGAGAAAATTAAGAAAACGTCTCTAACGCGTGGTGATAGACAGAAGTAATGCTTCAACAACCAACTTTAATGTAGCAGACAGCTCGCCGCTCCTGTTAGACAGCCCGCCGTTTTGCTAGGATCCGCCGCTTCTGTCATAATGAGATGATTTTAAATGCTACCAAGAAGTGGTTGGGCAGTTCTGGATTTCCTCTCTCTTCCCTCTCTCATTTCTTGATATATATGGTAAAGAAGAGCTCCTTTAAGGGGTCGGACATTTTTGTTTTGCATCCTCCCTTATTCCCTCGCTTGCCAGAGAATTTGTGGAGCTTTCAAACCTCCCATATGTGTCAGTAATGCCGCCTTTTTTGCCTCTTGGCCATTGCAGAATGTATCAGTATCGAATCTTGAGCAATAATATATGTGTTGTGATTGACTCTCGACCCTCTCATGTATTCATTGCTTTCATTTTGATCTCTTATTGTAGTTTGGTTACCTGTGCATGGTGTTTGTATTGCATCTATGTGGTCTGTGTTAAATTTGCAAAACGAGTGTCTAACATTCCTCGGTGCATCACCTTTGTAGTTTAGGTTTTATTCTATGCATTTCCTTACCTTGTCTCCTCGCAAGTTAGATTAGGTTTTTAGCAAACCCTCTACATTTTTGTGTGCATCCGAACAGAGGAATAGAACTAGCCTTCTCTCGGAGAATCTTTTCTCATCTTTATAAGGCCCACGCTTGGAGAAAGGATTCCATGTTGTGCGACACTGGATGCCCGAACATCAACCTAGAAGCCTGATTTGCATCCAGGGGGTGCTTGAGTCTCGCAACAATAGTTTTGCACGCCCGGTGGGACCCTAGAGGTCTCATTTTTATTGCAGCAAAGTTGATATGCATCTGCTGTAGTTTTCTTGCTTATAAGAGCTATTATTTACATATCTGGCGACTCCAAGGGGAAGAATCAACTGGTTTCAGCAGTGCAGGCCTGAAAACTCATGAGAAGAATCACCACAAGGTCAAGAGTCGGAGAAGAAGAAGTGTTGTTTGAATACCTGCAGTTATCTCCAAGAAGAAGGCAAAGAGGAAGAAGGATTCAAAGGTCTCCATCTCCACCAAACAGAACTCTCTCAACTCCTCCACCTGATAGGCCTTTCATTCAGTATACAAGGGTTTTAAGACCGATTAGAATGGCTCAGAACAATCCCTACGTCAACTTCACAGGCAGCAGCCCACTTGCTCTCAATGCACAACATCCAGTTCCTATTGCAGCCTTGAAGAACATTCCTACTTCACCGGAGAAAATCGACTACTCCTGTGATCATGTTAAAGATATTGCTAACCTTTGCGCATTCCATGAAATCAATGAAATGCAAGTGGTCATCAAGTTACGGCATCTTCCTTCAAGGGTAAAGTGTTACAATGGTTTAGGAGCCTTGAGCTGATTCTATCACAAATCGAATCGGTTGTGTATTGCACTTCACGAGCAATTTGGAGAGAAGGGAGACAACTTGTCTCTTTTGGAGCAGCCGACAACCGTCAAGAGAGCCCCAACGAGCAAAATGACCGACTTCAACTTCAGATTTCAAAGGTCTTGGGATAGGATTCCAGTGGCAGTCAGGCCAACAGCAGAAGGTGCTTTTCTATATTACCTTAAAGCTTTGAATTCTGATATTTCTATGTTAATTCAGTCCATGGGAGGCACAACAATCCCTATGGCTTATAGCATTGCCATTAGAGCCGAAAACTGTCTTATTCAAGCTGGTAAACTGGCTCCTAGGCCTCCCATGCCCTTGTATCCAAACTTAGAAAATCCAAGCACTAGTCAAGCACCCACTTTGGCTCCTGTTCCCACTCCTAGAAATCAGAGTTCAAATGAAGCTTCCACTTCATCTCCAAGTGCTTCAAATGAACTCCAAGAGGTCATGAAACAGTTGCAAAATTTGGGAAATGAGCTGGTTACTATTAAGAGGCAACAAGCCCAAGGTTTCAGACCTTCCTATCAACCTCAAGCTCAGCCTAATAGGCAGCCATACCAACCACAAAGACCACCTAATCCAGTTGCAAATGTGAATCAAACAAGGCCTCCCTCTAATAGACCATTCCAGCCCTATAATCCAAATGCTATATCTGCCTCTAAGGCATTAGTGCCAACACAGAACAACATTGCTCAGGAATATGACTGGTGCTTTCCATGTAACGAGCCTCATAACCAATCCATGTGTTTCAATGGTGCTCTCAATCAAGCACTGATGGTGACAACTACTGGTGTGGAGGGTGAGGGCAATCAAGAAACATCAACAACAAGAAACATTCCAACAAAGCAATCAGCCCCAAATGACACCACGTTGGTGAACTGGCAAACAAAAGATTTCTGTGGCATGAATCAAGCAGTTTCTCAAGGTGTCGCAGCCAACACAAGGTCAAAGAGGAGAAATTTGGGTGAAGAACAGCCATTAGCCCTAGCCAATCCACAATTTCAAATACACAAGGGCAGCCAAGAACAGCCCTAGGCCAACTCAAATGCCAGTTGTTGCTGCCCACGTCACAAGGAGTAAGTGTACAAACCAGGGACAACGAAATGATACTTCATCCCGTTCGCTCAATCATTGAATAGATGGAGAAGACTAACGTCAATATATCAATGTGGGAATCCCTATCCATCCCAGGAAAAAGAGATCTGTTGCAAGCTGCCATGAAGGATTGGACAACTTCGAATCAGCAGGTTCAGATGCAAGACAAAGTGCTTACAAATGCTGCCCAGCCTGAAGGAAGCCATGGAGGGCAACAAGGTAAAATGTGTAAGCCCCTCCTTTCTATGTTTCATTAATCATTGGGGATAAACTAGTACACAATTGCATGATTGATTCCGGGGCAAGTAGCTCAGTGATGCCCAAGCAAATAGCTGATCAGCTGGGTCTCCAATATGAAGTAATATCTAAAGGAGTAGTGCAATTGGATGGGACAGCAATAGCAACAGTTGGAGTGATTAAAAACTTGAGTCTTACCTTACATGCATGTCCGAATGTTGTTGTCTTACAAGATATATCAATCATAGACCTTCCACCACTCTTTGCCCTTTGCTTGTCAAGGGACTTCATAGCCAAGATTGGGGGTATTTGTCTGCTGATTGGTCTCACATGCTATTTAGAACAAGGTATGGAACTAAGGCTACAATTAGGTCTGAACCTATTGCAAACTTCCATATTGAGCCTTACACTCCAAGTCAGATTAATGCCAATTGCTCAACATTTGATCAAGAAGATCACCCTAGTACTGATGAGGCTGACACCAAGGTTGGAAGTATCCCGGACCTAACTCTTGATGAATGGGCAAACAAGATACATGCTTTTGATCCCTATCAAGAAGTAGAAGAATCTGAGCTGGGAGTCTATTGTATACACGAAGAAAATCAACTGTTCCTTAGTATCACCAAGCCAAGCCATAATGATGACAATGAGGTATGGCAGCTGTTTTTTCGACGGATCAAGGAGTAGGCAAGGTGCGGGAGGTGGAGCCATGCTTGTTTCACCTCAAGGCAACAAATATTATTCAGCTTTTCGTTTCCAGTTTTCTTGTTCAAACAACACGGTTGAATATGAGGCCTTAATTCATGGACTTCATTGGGCTAGGAAAAAGGGATAAGTAACTTGCAGTGTTTCGGGGATAGCGAGCTAATCGTCAACCAAGTTAGAGGACAACATGCTACAAAGAACGACTTGCTGAGGAGCTACAAGAATAGGGTATGGGACCTCATTGAGGATTTCGAAGCTTTCAACATTGTGTCCATACCCAGGAAGAAAAATGAAGCCACGGATAGGCTCGCAGCAGTTGGAGCAACGTTTGATGTGGTTGACAACATCAAAAGGGAAAAAACACAGCCACATATCCATGTGATTGTGAGGCCAGCAGTTCCAGATAATAACACCAGCTGGCAGGTGTTTGAAAACGATCAACAGATCGTCAATTTTTTACAAGAAGAAGCTGAATTCTCAGCTAGGAATCAGGATAGACTAGAGCAGCAGTATGGGGATCAAGTAGTGCAGCTGCAGACAAACAAGCTTCCCAAGGGTTTAGTAACGTTGGAGTCTATCTTCAACCCTAACGACCAGTTCCGTAAAGAAAAGGCTAACATACAGGTCAAGAGGGAAGATTCAGAGCCAATTCCGGTTGGGGAAGGCAAAACACTTCAAATTGGTAAAGTGGCCACTTTGGCGGAGAAATTAGATTTCATACGGCTTTGTCAAGAATTTCCAGATGTCTTGACATTGAGCTATGAAGACTTGAGAGGATTCAATCCGAATTTGGCACAACATACCATAGAATGGATCCGAGATGCTAAGCCCATCGTGCGACGAGAGACTCATTAACCCTCACATTGAGCCTCTAATGAAGAAAGAGCTAAATAAGCTAATAGAGGCAAGCATTATATTCCCGATCAAGCGCTCAAGTCCGGGTTGCTAACTTGGTTCCGGTCGGGAAGCGAGAGCGGAGAAATCGAGGTTGTGTGTGGACTTCCGAGACCTCAATAGAGCATCTCTCAAAGATCATTACCCGCTTCCTTCAATGGAACAAATATTGCAAGTAGTATCCGGTTCAGAGAGATTCTCTCTCCTAGATGGCTACTCAGGGTATAATCAAGTGATGGTGAAAGAAGAAGACCAATTCAAGACAGCCTTCACAACTAAATGGGGCACATATGCTTACAAGAAGATGCCATTTGGGCTGTCCAACGCTGGTGCTACCTTTCAAAGGGCAATGGACATGGCATTCAAAGGCTTGATCAACAAGATAGTGTTGATATATCTAGATGATATCACTGTCTTCTCAAAGAATGCAGCAGACCATCTCTTTCACCTCAGGCAAGTGTTTCAGAGGTGTAGAAAGTTCGGAGTATCTTTGAACCCCAAGAAGTGCATCTTTCTTGCACATGAAGGAAAGCTCCTTGGCCATGTTGTCTCGAAAGAGGGACTGACAATTGATCCAGAGAGGGTTGAAGCCATAAGAGCACTGCCATTGCCAAGTCACAAGAAGGCTCTTCAAATTTTCTTGGGAAGGATCAATTTTGTCCACAGGTTTATCCCAGATTTTGCAGCCCTTGTCAAGCCCATCACCAAAATGTTAAAGAAGAGCATGGCTTTTAAGTGGACAGCAGAAGGCAAGGAGAGTTTTGAAGCAATCAAAGAAGCTATCTCTCAAGCACCAACTCTCATCAACCCAGACTTCTCCAAGGATTTCATCCTCTATGCATTTGGAGGTGATGACACTATTTCTGCCATTCTGGTACAATAGAACAAAGATAATGATGAGCAGCCGATTGCCTTTTTTAGCCAGAGCCTAGATGACTGCGAGGTGAGGTACTCTTTTATTGAAAAGCATGTACTTGCAGTAATCAGAAGCTTGAAGAAATTCAAGCATTTAGTCTCAAACAACAAGGTCCAGTTGCTGGTCTCACATGTTGGAGTTAAGGACTTCCTCCTCAACAAGGATTTGAATGAGAAAAGGGCAGGTTGGATCACCCGTGTCATGGAGTATGACATTGAGATCAAGATCACCAAGCTGGTAAGAGGGAAAGGACTGTGTGAGCAGCTGGTTTTAGGGAAGCAAAAGGAAGTATGCAACGAAGAAGAGGCTGTTTTGACAGTCCAGGACAGCCATGAGCCAAGCGGCAATCATGAGGAAGACAATGCTTCCCCCACTCCTTGCTGGACCCAAGGTATTATGCACTTCCTAAGCACAGGCCTATGCCCTCCGGAGATGAGCAAGACCCAAAGGAGACACTTCAAATTGCAGGCTGTCCCGTATGCCATCGTTGGTGGAGTTTTGTTCAAAAAAGATGTGAATGGAGTGCTGCTGAGATGCATTAGCACAGGTCAGATTCAAAGGGTATTGGAAGAGTTTCATGGTGGACCAGCTGGTGGCCATTTTGCGCCAAGAGTGACAGCTCTAAAAATTATGAAGGCTGGTTATTATTGGCCTAAAATCTTCAGCGATTGCTACGCATGGATCAAGAGGTGTAAGAATTGTGCATTCTTCACAGGAAAAGAGAAGTTTGCTGCCCTTCCATTGCATCCAATCTCAGTTGACCAGCCATTCATGCAATGGGGTTTGGACTTCATTGGAGTCATTAATCCCAATTCAAGCCAAGGGCATAAATGGATTTTGACAGCCACAGACTACTTCACCAAATGGACAGAAGCAGTAGCACTCAAAGAGGCAAATGAGTCTAGCATCTTAGACTTTTATGAGGGAATAACAACCAGATTTGGTGTACTGCGACAATAATCTCGATAATGCATTGGCATTCATTGGATCTAAGGTGACTGAGTGGGCTTTCAAGAATGGTATTTACCTAAGCACTTCATTGAACTATTACCCTCAGGGTAATGGCCAGGCCGAGTCTACAAACAAGAACTTGTTGAGGATCATTAGGAGAACTCTTGATGAGAATCAGAGGTCTTGGCATACCAAGTTGAAATCAACCTTATGGGCTGATAGGATCACTCCCAAAAGATCCACAGTAACTATCCATTCAAGCTTGTCTATGGAAGAGAGGCAATCTTGCCCATGTCACTTGAGTTGCCAACATTGGAACTCATGAAGCAGCCGGAGTTACTTGAATTTGAGCCCATGGAGGTGAGGTATGCAGAGTTGATGGAGCTGCAAGAGATCACAAATCGTGGCATCCCAAGCAATGGAAAAGGACCAAGCTTTGATCAAGAAGACCTTTGATTGGAAGGCCAAAGATAGATCTTTTCGAGTTGGAGATCTAGTGTTGAAATGGGATGTGGACAGAGCAAAACCGGGAAGACATTCAAAATTTGATGCCATTTGGAGTGGCCCATACATGGTCACGAAGTGTAAGAGCAGCAATGCTTTCCAATTGGCCTCATTAGACGGTGAAGAACTGCAGATTCCAATAAACGGAATCTATCTCAAACATTGCTACTGAAAATAAAAGGTTCACCCTTGTAAATATTAGCCTAGATTTCAATTCCTCTAAGTGCGTATGCACATTGTCTTGTTGTAGTTAGGTTTCAGTTTCCCTAAGTGCTTTGGCGCAGGTTTTGTCGCTCCTAGATTGAGTTTTTTACAGTTCAGCGTGCTCTCGTGGAGGGAATTGCAGCATCGAGTCCATTTCGAGTTATTGCTTATGACTCCATGTCCAATGGATCACTAAAAGGCCACTGATCTTCTACCTAGCAGGCAGGTGACCCCGAAAAGTCGCCAAATTGTTATCCAAATTTCACCCCCAGAGTTAATTTGATAACATGCATCAGAGTTTTTAGTTCCAAGCAAGTAGATTGATTCAGGAGAAAATCGTAAAATTGGCTAAGTCCTGCTCAAGGCCGCCTTTGGGACAGTTGGAACAATTATACACGGAAGGCGTGGATCGGCCGAAAAGCCTCCAGGCGGCCCAAACAGAAAAGGGACATCTGGGACAAATGGACGCGAAATGCCCGAATCGGCCGAAAGAAAGAAAATTTGTCCAAGTCCTTTACCGGGAGCAAGCGGGACAAGAGTGCGCGAAGGACGCGAACCGGCCGGTTCGGCCGAAACAGAAACTTCAGCACAAGGACAAGTGGGACAAAGGGACGCGCTTGGGGCGGATACTTGAAGGAGCCGAAAGCCAATCAGATCACGCCACGTGTCACCGGCAGAAAAGGGACGAGGAAGCCCATTTCGGGCGGATCGGAGGATTCATCGCCCCGCCAAGCACCGGACATCCGGGACAAAAAGACGCGGTGGACGCGAAAATCCAGCTCCCGTGGACAAATCACGGCGCATGACACGTGTCGCGCAAGGAAAAAGGTCCTGTTGTCAAAATTTCACCCCCCAGGGTAAATTTCGATAACATGTATCAGAGTTTTGCAGTTCCAAGCATGTAGATTGATCCAGGAAAAATTGTGAAAATTGGCTAAGTCCTGCTCAAGGTCGCCTTTGGGACAATTGGAACAGAGGGACGCGAAGGGCGCGAATCGGCCGGTTCGCCCGAAACAGAGAATTTTCGCAAAGGAACAATCGGGCCGCGAGGGCGCGAAGGGCGCGAAAAGGCGAAGCGGTGAAGCAAGGGAAGCCCATTTCGGGCGGTTCGGAAGAATTTGTCCCAAGCAGCAAAGGGACATCTGGGACAAATGGACGCGAAAGACGCGAACCGGCCGGTTCGGCCGGAACGGGAAACTTTCGCACTGGGACATCTGGGCCGCAGGGACGCGAGGGACGCGGATAGCCGAAAAAGCCGAGAGCCAATCAGATTGCGCCACGTGTCATCGGCAGATAAGGGACAAGGAAGCCCATTTCGGGCGGATCGGAGGTTTCTGTCCCAAACAAAGACTTTGGACATCCGGGACAAAAAAGAGACGCGAAGGATGCGAAAGAGCCGGCGGCGAGGCCGCGGACTCAATCAAATCATGACACGTGTCACAAGGAAAAGGTCAAAAGTCAAAGGGCGAGTTTTGAAGGGTCGGCCAAACCAATGGGATAGTGCCGTGTCCCATTTAGGGCCTGAGGAAATTTCAAAGGAAAGCCCGGAAAGGTGGAGGAGAGAGAATTATTCAGCGAATCAGAGCCTGCCACGTGTCGTCCAGGTGGCGAAGCGCGGGAAAATATTTCAAAATCCGTTTTGGTCATTCCGTGCCCTAAATCTTCAGATCGTCATATCTTTTGATCGAGCTCGGATTTGCGTTCTTTTTATATCAACGGAAAGCTGTTGAAATTCTCTACATGATTATGGGATCAATCTTCCATTTTGGTGTAGTATGGAGAGAGAAAGTTAAGAAACGGCTCTGACGCATGGTAATGCCAGAAGTGACGCTTCAACAACCAGCTTTAATGCAGCAGATAACCCGCCGTTTTGCGGATCCACCGCTTCTACCATAATGAGATGATTTAAAATACGACCTAGAAGTGGTTGTGGTAGTTTCAATTTCCTCTCTTCCCTCTCTCTTTCTTCCTATATATTGTACAGAGGGGCTTCTTTCAAAAGGGGACATAACAAGTTGTTCATCTTTTCTGCTCTGCCCTCCCTTCTTTTCTTCTCTAGGGTTGAAAATGGAGCTCGAACCTCCTCCCTGCTCTGTAATGGTGTTTTTTCCTTTTACTAATGAAATGATGTTCTGTGCAAACTTCTGGAGCAACAAAAAAATGTGTTTTGTGATGCATCTGTCCATCCTTGCTCGTTCTTCGCTTGTTTTCCTCTTGCCTCTCTTCATTGCAGGTATTTGTGCATGTTTGAATGTTCATTGCAGGTCTGGAGCTGTGTTCATGGAGTTTTGGGACATTTTCTGTGTGAAATCTATCCTTGGGCCTGTGATGCATCTGTCCATCCTTCCCATTGCTCACCTCTCTTTGTCCCATGGCAGTTTTGATAGAGGTTCAACATTCTCCTTCTCTGGTGTATCACCGTTTTAGTGTAGGCTTTTGCTGTTTTTCCCTTCTCTCTCTCTCTGTCTCCTTGGCATGGTTAGATTAGGATTAGATTAGCTTGCCTGCACTGGAATAGCTTGTGGCAGGTAGTTTAGGAGCAGGAACCAGCCTTCTCTGGAGATTCCTTTCTCATTTAATAGGTCCCACACAGGAGAAAGGATTGAATGTTGTGCAATCACACTTTGGATGCACAGTGATCAACCTAGAAGCCTGATCTGCATCCAGGGGTGCTGTGATTTTGCATCAACAGTTTTGGCACGCCCGGTGGGACCTTAGAGGTCTTCCACTTCATCTTTTGTAGGTTGGTGTGTTCCTGTGAAGATTTCAGCCTTTGGAGGCACTTGCAAACACATCTGGCGACTCCATCTGATCAGCAACCCATTTCTGAAGTTGCAGACCCGTTTTCCATCCATTCCCGTTCATCCTTCTTTCCATCTCTTTCATTCTTTCCCATTCCATGAGGTTGTGCAATCATGACTTCATTTCCATCATGGAATTCACATCAACAACAGCAGTATATTCCACCTCCAACATGTTTTACAAATCCTCCAAATCAACATTTTGAGCAGATTCAAGATCAGTATGCATACCCATATGAGCAGCAGTGCCAAAGTCAGTTTGGCTATGGAGCCTTCCAAGAGCAAGAGTATGCATACAATGAAGACCATCAGATCCAAGATGCTGGTCTGTTGGAGAAAATCCAAAAGATGGAGGCAAAGATGGTGCAGTCCAGAGCAACAGCTCAGATGAGAGCTTTCAGAATTGGTTGCAGGACTCCTTGTCCATGGGGAGGCCCTTTTCCAAGACACTTCAGCCCTCAAGAGAAGCTGGACTTCATGATAAAGATGCTGCCCCAACTTGCACAATGGACAGCAGAAATAGAGGCCTATACATTCGGTGTTGAACAACCTTGTCAATGGGTAAGTTCTACACCATCATCTGGTTTTTCTCTTCCCATTACTCAAGCAGCATCATCTCATTTGGACTTGCAAATTTTAAACTCTCCATCTGCTGTCCCAAATGTTGATCCCATGTCTCCACCTCTCAGTCTTCCACCACACCTCAATTCTTCTTTCCTTTTTCCTTCCAAACAGTCATCCTCTCCACAAGAGCTAAAGAAATCCCCCCTCCTCTAAAGAAACAAGAGATTTCATCTCCTTTACCACCACAAAAAATTGCCAAATCAATTGAGTTGCAACCCACCCCTCCTCTTGCATTCCCAATTCCATGTGGGGAAGAAGAAATTGAAAAAATCAGTCATCAAGGACAGCAAGAGGAAGAGCCAAGAAAAGAAGAAATGATTAAGAGCTTAGTAAGTTTGGCTGCCAAGTTTGGTATGACAAAGATCCCCTTGATGGTTAAGCCTACAGAAGAGGCTAAGGTTGGAGAACAAATGGTGGTCAGGACTGATTCTGTTGCAGCAGAAGAAGAAGATCTTGCAGTCCCAACTTGTCCTCTAGAGCAGCAGATTGAAGAGTTTGACTTGACAAACTTCATGCTGGAGGAGGAGCTCATTCAAGAGCAAGATTGTCTTGAACATTGGATGAAGGAGAAGCTGCTCCAAATCCAAAGACGAGAGGAGCACATTCTAGGCTGTGGAGGAGAAAGTTGCAGATCCAAGAGCTCGAGCACAAAGCGAGGCTACGAGAGAACCTTGATTCTTCTTTCTACTTCACCTCTCTCAAGTTCCAGTCTTTGAAGAGGAGTTTGACCTCTCAAAATCAATGTTGGAGGAGAAAAGAAACCATGGTGGTCAAATTCTGAGATCAAGAGGACACCATGGAGGAAGTTGAACATTTGCGGCGGGACAGCCATGAGGCGGTTTATCATGTCGAGATTTGGAGAATTGTTTTGATGGAGAAGAGCGGTTGAGTTTCCACCATTCTCTCTTTCATCATCCACATTCCAAACACAAGAGTCTGCTATGTCACATGAAGGAGAACATTCATTTGCAGCAGCCTGCATCTTATAACAGCTCTTCGGAATCAAGATTGGAAGATTTTAATCTTTCATGTTCTTCATTGGAGGAAGAGAAAGGGCAGAAGGGTTCTACCATTGCTTCCACACCATCCATTCAAGGTCTACAAGAAGACTCCATTCTTGGAGTTGAAAATCATAGCTATGGGCATATCAAACTGATCAGACCTTTCCCAATCAGGTATTTGGCTTCATTGGAGCCAAAGGAGAAGTCACAACTAGTCATGCTTGCTTCTGAGCATGAGGGTGAGCTACAAAGTATCAAGGATCAGCTGTCATACCTCTTCAACCCAAATGCAGAGCAACTAAAAGAGGTATTGAATTTGCCTTCAGCTGATACCTTGATGATTTGTGTGGAATACCAGCTTTTTGTTGATTTTCCACTCATCCTAACAACCATGATCAGCTCCAAATCAATTGCATGGCTGCCAATTTTGAAGAAAGGAAGCTATTTCTCACAACCAGTTGCAGGGTTTGTTTAGCTTGCCTTTGCTTCCAGTTAGAGTAGAGTAGCTAGGTTTGCTTTCAGTAGAAGAAGTGCTTGTGCACACTCTGCATGTTCCATTTGGAGCATGTATGATTTTTAGTTCTGTACATAGTTTTGGTGTTGCCGGTTCTGCTCTTGCACAGTTCGTTTCAGTGGCATTTTGGTGAGAACAACTCCATGTCCGGTGGGATTCAAGTGGCTCAGAGGGAAGTTTTCAAAGTTCAGATCAGTTTTCAGGCTTGCTTATGACTCCATGCCCAATGGATTGCTTCAGGCTACTGATCATTCACCTAGCAGGCGGTGACCCCGCTGAGTCGTCAAAACTGTTGTCAAAATTTCACCCCCCAGGGTAAATTTTGATAACATGTATCAGAGTTTTGCAGTTCCAAGCATGTAGATTGATCCAGGAAAAATCGTGAAAATTGGCTAAGTCCTGCTCAAGGTCGCCTTTGGGACAATTGGAACAGAGGGACGCGAAGAAGCGCAAATCGGCGGTTCGCCCAAACAAAGAATTTTCGCAAAGGAACAATCGGGCCGCGAGGGCGCGAAGGGCGCGAAAAGGCAAAAGCGCAAGAAGCGAGGAAGCCCATTTCGGCGGTTCGGAAGAATTTGTCCCAAGCGGAAAGGGACATGCAGGACAAATGGGCCGCGAAAAGCGCTGAACCGGCCGTTCGGCGGCGGAGCAGGAAAAACTTTCGCCTTTGGGACATCTAGGCCGCGAGGGGCGCGAGGGATGCGGATAGCGAAAAAGCCGAGAGCCAATCAAATTGCGCCACATCATCGGCGAGATAAGGGACAAGGAAGCCCATTTCGGGCGGATCGGAGGTTTCGTCCCAAAGCAGACCTTTGGGACATCGGGACGAAAAGACGCGAAGGGCACGAAAAAGCGGCGAGCCCGCGAGACCATCAAATCATGACACGTGTCACGAGGAAAAGGTCAAAAAGTCAAAGGCGAGTTTTGAAGGGTCGGCCAGAACCAATGGGATAGTGCCACGTGTCCCGCTAGGGCCTGAGGAAATTTCAAAGGAAAGCCCCGGAAGGTGGAGGAGAGAGAATTATTCAGCGAATCGAGCACCCACGTGTCGTCCAGTGGCGAAGCGCGGAAAATATTTCAAAATCCGTTTTGTACATTAGTGCCTAAATCTTGAAATCGTCATATCTTTTGATCGAGCTCGGATTTGCGTTCTTTATATCAGCGGAAAGCTGTTGAAATTCTCTACATGATTCTGGATCAATCTTCCATTTTGGTGTAGTCTGAGAGAGAAAGTTAAGAAACGGCTCGGCGCATGGTAATGCAGAAGTGGCGCTTGAACAACCGGCTTTAATGCGGCGAGACGACCCGCCGTTTTGCGAGATCTGCGCTTCTACCATAATGAGATGATTTAAAATGCGACCTAGAAGTGGTTGTGGTAGTTTGAATTTCCTCTCTTCCCTCTCTCTTTCTTCCTATATATTGTACGAGAGGGCTTCTTTGAAAAGGGGGACATAACAAGTTGTTCATCTTTTACGCTCTGCCCTCCCTTCTTTTCTTCTCTAGGGTTGAAAATGGAGCTCGAACCTCCTCCACCTTTCTGTAATGGCGTTTTTGCCTTTTACTAATGAAATGATGTTACGTGCAAACTTACGGAGCAACAAAAACGTGTTTTGTGATGCATCTTGTCCATCCTTGCTCGTTCTTCGCTTGTTTTCCTCTTGCCTCTCTTCATTGCGAGTATTTGTGCATGTTTGAATGTTCATTGCAGGTGCAGGAGCTGTGTTCATGGAGTTTTGGGACATTTTACATGTGAAATCTATCCTTGGGCTGTGATGCATCATCATCCATCCTTCCCATTACTCACCTCTCTTTGTCCCATGGCGGTTTTGATAGAGGTTCAACATTCTCCTTCTCTCGGTATCACACGTTTTTAGTGTAGGCTTTTGCTTGTTTTCCCCTTCTCTCTCTCTCTCTGTCTCCTTGGCATGGTTAGATTAGGATTAGATTAGCTTGCACTGCACTAGAATAGCTTGTGGCGGAGTAGTTTAGGAGCAGAACCAGCCTTCTCTGGAGATTCCTTTCTCATTTTATAGGTCCCACACTGGAGAAAGGATTGATGTTGTGCAATCACACTGGATGCACGAGTGATCAACCTAGAAGCACGATCTGCATCCAGAAGTGCTTTGTGATTTTGCATCAACAGTCCAAAAAGTCAAAGGCGAGTTTTGAGCACCGATCCGAACCAATGAAATAGTGCCACATGTCCAAGTTTAAGGGGCCCACAAAAAAAGCCCACGAAAAAAGTGGAGAGAGAAAATTGCTCGGCGAACCGAGCACTGCCACGTGTCGTGTAGATGGCGAGCACGGGAAAGATTTTAAAACTGTTTTTTTGCACATTTTGTGCCCTAAATCTTGGACCTTCGTATCTTTCGATCCAGCTCAAATTTGCACGTTCTTTATATCACGAGAAAATTTGTCATGAAATTCTCTACATGATTATGGGATCAATCTCGCATTTTAGTGCGGTTTGGAGGAAAAAAAAACGTCTCGACGCGTGGTGATAGGCGAAGTAATGCTTGACTGACAACCAACTTTAATGCGGCGTGAGACACTTCGCCTGTTAGACAAATTTCGCCGTTTTGCAGGGATCGACCACTTCTTGCCATAATGAGATGATTTTAAATGCTACCAAGAAGTGGTTGGGCGGTCTGGATTTCCTCTCTCTTCCCTCTCTCATTTCTTGATATATATGGTAAAGAAGAGCTCTTTTAAGGGGTCGGACATTCTTGTTTGCATCCTCCCTTCTTCCCTCGCACTTGCAGAGAAATTGTGGAGCTTTGAAACCTCCCATATGGGTTGTAATGCCAATCTTTTTGCCTCTTGGCCACCGTAATGTATCTTGTATCGACTCTTGAGCAATAATATGTTGTTGATTGACTCTCGACCCTCTCATGCATTCATTCTTTGTCATTTTGATCTCTTATTGCAGTTTGGTTACTGTGCATGGTGTTTGTATTGCATCTATGTGGTCTGTGTTAAATTTCCAAAACGAGTGTCTAACATTCCTCGGTGCATCACCTTTGTAGTTTAGGTTTTATTCTATGCATTTTCTTACCTTGTCTCCTTGCAAGTTAGATTAGGTTTTAGCAAACCCTCTCGCATTTTTGTGTGCATCGAGACAGGAGGAATAGGAACCACCTTCTCTGGAGAATCTTTTCTCATCTTTACTGAAGTCCCACGCTTGGAGAAAGGATTCCATGTTGTGCAATCACACCGGATGCACGAACATCAACCTAGAAGCCTAATTTGCATCCGGCAGGTCTTTGTGAGTCTGCAACAGCGAAACCTCGCCCTTTGACTTTTGGACTTTCTCCTTGTGACACGTGTCGTGATTTGATTGGAACGCAGCGTGTCTGCCAAGCTTTTCGCGCCCTTCGCGTCTTTTTGTCCCGAATGTTCCTTTGCTTCACGGGACAAAAACTTCCGATCCGCCCAAATGGGCTTCCATGTCCCTTTTCTGCCTGTGACACGTGGCGTGATCTGATTGGCTCTCGGCTCCTTCGTCTATCCACGTCCCGCGCCTCCCTTTGTCCAACTTGTCCTTGTGCTGAAGTTTCTCGTTTCGGCCGAACCGGCCGGTTCGCGCCCTTTGCGTACATTTGTTCCACTTGTCCCAGAGCTGCGCGGGACAAATTCTTCCGAACCACCCGAAATGGCTTCCTTTACTCTCGGCCGCTTCGCCTTTTCGCATCCTTCACGTCCTCGCGGCCCAAATGTCCCAACTGCTTAGTACAAAAGTTCTCCATTTCGGCCGATCTGGCGGTTCGCATCCTCAGCGCCCAAATGCCCCAAGATTAGTCAATTTTCTTTTTCGGCCGAACTAGCCGATTCGCGCCCTTCGCGTACATTTGTTCCACTTGTCCCAGTGCTTCGTGGGCCGCCTGGAGGTGTTTCGGCCGAACCGCGCCTTGGTGTCCCGAATGTCCCAACCGCTCCTCTAGGAAGGGGACTTAGCCGATTTTCACAATTTTTTTTTCTGCCCAAGCTTATTTTATGCAACTTTTTCACATTTTCTCAAAGCTTGCTCTTTTCAACTTTGGACGGAGAGTTAGAAAATTTTACGAGGGACCACTAGAAACATGATTTTTGCCACCGAATCCATCCATTTGCTTGGGACTCGAGAATTACGATGTATGTTATCAAATCAACCACGGGGTGGATTTGGATAACAATTGGCGACTCAATGGGGGATACTCGCTGCTAGGTAGAAGATACCGATTACTGAAGCGATCCATTGGGTATGGAGTCATCAAATATTACTGTTTAGAACCTCAACTGACTCGAGAATGTGCAAGGAGGAAGATGGAATGTCTCTGATAAAAGCAAGGACTGAAAACATCTCCATGAAGCAAGTGTGCCCAAAGCACTTAGGGAAAACAAAACAAACCTCTGACAACAAAACAATGTGCACAAGCACTTGGAGGAAAGAAAATCTAATCTAATATTTACAAAGGTAGTGAACTTCCCTCTGAAGCGCTTGAGATAGATTCCATTGATTGGAATCTGCGGTTCTTCACCATCCAAAGAGGCCGGTTGGAAAGCATTGTTGTTCTTGCACTTTGTGACCATATATGGGCCACTCCAAATGGCATCAAATTTTGAATGCCTTCCCGGTTTTCTCTCTGTCCACATCCCATTTCAACACTAGATCTCCAACTTGAAAAGATCTATCTTTGGCCTTCCTATCAAAGGTCTTCTTGATCAAAGCTTGATCTTTTCCATTGCTTGGGATGCCGATTTCTAATCTCTTGCAGCTCCATCAACTCTGCATACCTCACCTCCATGGGCTCAAATTCAAGCAACTCCAGCTGCTTCATGAGTTCCAACGTTGGCAACTCAAGTGACATGGGCAAGATTGCCTCTCTTCCGTAGACAAGCCTGAATGGAGAGTTACCCGTGGATCTTTTTGGGAGTTATTCTATCAGCCCATAAAGCTGATTTCAGCTTGTATGCCAAGACCTCGATTCTCATCAAGAGTCCTCCTAATGATCCTCAACAAGTTCTTGTTTGTAGACTCGGCACGGCCATTGCCACGAGGGTAATAGTTCGATGAAGTGCTTAGGTAAATACCATTCTTGACAGCCCACTCAGTCACCTTAGATCCAATGAATGCCAATGCATTATCGAGAGATTATTGTAGCGGTACACCAAATCTGGTTATTATCCCCTAATAAAAGTCTAAGATACTAGACTCATTTGCCTCTTTAAGTGCTCATTCATCCATTTGGTGAAGTAGTCCGTGGTCATCAAAATCCATTTGTGCCCTTGGCTTGAATTGGGATTAATGACTCCAACGAAGTCCAAACCCCATTGCATGAATGGCTGGTCAAGCGAGATTGGATGAATGGAAGGGCAACAAGTCTCTCTTTTCCGTGAAGAATGCACAATTCTTACACCTCTTGATCCATGCATAGCAGATCACTTTGAAGATTTTGGGCCAATAATAAGCAGCCTTCATGATTTTTAGAGCTGTCACTCTTGGTGCAAAATGGCCACCAGGCTGGTCCACCATGGAACTCTTCCAACACCTTTTGAATCGACTGTGCTAATGCATCTCAGCAGCACTCCATTCATATCTCCCTCGAACAAAAATCCATCAACAATGGCATATGGAACAACCTGCAACCTAAAGTGTCTCCTTTGGGTCTTGTTCATCTCTGGGGAAGCATTGTCTTCTTCATGATTGCCACTTGGCTCATGGCTGTCTGGGTATCTGCCGTAATGCAGTTTCTTCTTTGTTGCATACTTCTTTTTGCTTCCCCAAAACCAGCTGCTCACACAGCCCTTTCCCTCTTACTAGCTTGGTGATCTTGATATTAATGTCATATTCCATGACACGGGTGATCCAACCTGCCCTTTTCTCATTCAAATCCTTGTTGAGGAGGAAGTCCTTAACTCCGGCATGTGAGACCAGCAACTGGACCTTGTTGTTTGAGATTAAATGCTTGAATTTTTTCAAGCTTCTGATTACTGCAAGCACATGCTTCTCAATAAAAGAGTACCTCACCTCATAGTCATCTAGGCTCTGGCTGAAAAAGGCAATCGGCTGCTCATCATTATCTTTGTTCTGCTGTACTAGAATGGCAGAAATAGTGTCATCACCTCCAAATGCATAGAGGATGAAATCCTTGGAGAAGTCTGGGTTGATGAGAGTTGGTGCTTGAGAGATAGCTTCTTTGATTGCTTCAAAACTCTCCTTGCCTTCTGTTGTCCACTTAAAAGCCATGCTCTTCTTTAACATTTTGGTGATGGGCTTGACAAGGGCTGCAAAATCTGGGATAAACCTGCGGACAAAATTGATCCTTCCCAAGAAGCTTTGAAGAGCCTTCTTGTGACTTGGCAATGGTAGTGCTCTTATGGCTTCAACTCTCTCTGGATCAATTGCCAGTCCCTTTTTCGAGACAATATGGCCTAGAAGTTTCCCCTCATGAGCCAGGAATATGCATTTTTTGGGATTCAAAGACACCCCGAACTTTCTACACCTCTGAAACACTTGCCTGAGGTGAAAGAGATGGTCTGCTGCATTCTTTGAGAAGACAGTGATATCATCTAGGTATACCAACACTATATTGTTGATTAAGCCTTTGAATGCCATATCCATTGCCCTTTGGAAAGTGGCCCCAACATTTGATAGCCCAAATGGCATCTTCTTGTAGGCATAGGTCCCCCATTTGGTGGTGAAAGCCGTCTTGAACTGGTCCTCTTCTTTCACCATCACCTGATTATACCCTAAGTAGCCATCTAGGAGAGAGAATCTCTCTGAACCGGATACTACTTGCAATATTTGTTCCATTGAAGGAAGCGGGTAATGATCTTTGAGAGATGCCCTATTGAGGTCTCGGAAGTCCACACACAACCTGATTTCTCCGCTCTTCTTCCTGCTTTCGGAACTAAGTTAGCAACCCAGCTTGAGTGCTTGATCGGGAATATAATGCTTGCCTCTATTAGCTTATTTAGCTCTTTCTTCATTAGAGGCTCAATGTGAGGGTTAACAAGCCTTTGCTTTTGCCTGACAGGCTTGGATTCCGGATCCAACTCTATGGTATGTTGTGCCAAATTCGGATTGAATCCTCTCAAGTCTTCATAGCTCAAGCAAAGACATCTGGAAATTCTTGACAAAGTTGGACAAAGTCGGATTTCTCCTGCTCAGTGGCCACTTTACCAATTTGAAGTGTTTTGCCTTCCCCAACCGGAATTGGCTCTGAATCCTCTCTCTTGACCTGTATGTTAGCTTTTTCCTTACGGAACTGGTCGTTAGGGTTGAAGATAGACTCCAACGTTACTAAACCCATGGGAAGCTTGTTTGTCCGCAATTGTCTGTACTACTTGATCCCCATCTTTTACTCTAGTCATCACGATTCCTAGCTGAGAATTCAGCCTCTTGTAAAAATTGACGATCTGTTGATCGTTCTCAAACACTGCCCGACTTATATTATTATCTCGGCTGCTGGCCTCACAATCAAATGGATATGTGGTTGTGTTTTTTCCTTTTATGTTGTCAACTACATCAAACGTTGCTCAAATCTGCTGCGAGCCTATCCACGGCTTCATTTTTCTTCTTTGGTATGGACACGATGTTGAAAGCTTGAAATCCTCAATGAGGTCCCATACCCTATTCTTGTAGTTCTTGACGGGTCATTCTTTGTAGCATGTTGTCCCCGACTTGATTGACGATCAGCTCACTATCACCAAATACTTGTAAATTCCCGATGCCTTTCTTCATTGCCCCGGTGCGGTCGTGAATTAAGGCTTCATACTCAGCTGTGTTGTTTGAGCAGGAAAACTGAAACGGAAGGCTGAGTAATACCTTATACCTTGCGGTGAAATGAGCATAGCTCCTCCTCCTGCACCTTGTCTACTCCTTGACCCATCAAAGAACAATTGCCATACTTCGTTCTTGTCTTTATGATCTGGCTTGGTGATGCTAGGGGGAGAGGTTGATCCTCTTCATGTAAACAATAAACCCCTAGCTCAGATTCTTCTATTTCTTGATAAGGATCAAAGGCATGCACTTTGCTTGCCCATTCATCAAGAGTCAAATCTGGGATGCTTCCAACCTTGGTGTCAGCTTCATCAGTGCTTGGATAATCTTCTTGATCAAACGCTGAATAGTTGGTATTGATTTGGCTTGCAGTATAAGGCTCAATGTGAAAGTTCGCAATAGGTTCAGACCTGATTGTGGCCTTAGTTCCATACCTTGTTCTGAACAACATGTGTGACCAATCCGCCGAAAGATAGCCTCCAATTTTAGCAGTGAAGTCTCTTGACAAGCACAATGCAAAGAGTGGTGGCAGGTCTATGACTGACACATCTTGTAACACTATTACGTTGGGACATGCGTGCAGTGTGAGGCTTAAACCTTTGATTACTCCAACCGTTGTCACTGCTGTCCCATCTAACTGCACTACACCCTTGGAGATGGTTTCATATTGGAGTCCTAGCTGATCTGCTATTTGCTTGGGCATTACTGAACTACTTGCCCCAGAGTCAATCATGCAATTATGTACCAACTTATCTCCTATGATCAATGAAACATAAAATGGAGGGGGCTTCAACATTTTACCTTGTTGTCCTCTATGATTTCCTTTAGGCTGGGCAGCGTTTGTAAGCACTTTGTCTTGCAACTGAACCTGCTAATTCGAAGTTGGCCAATCCTTCATGGCAGCTTGCAGCAGATCTCTTTGGCTCAGGATGGATAGTGATTCCCACATTGATATGTTTACATTTGTCTTCTTCATCGATCATGATGTTGAATGGAGATGAAGCATCCCTCTGCTGTCCCCTACCTTGCACATTCGTTCCTTGCACATGGCAGCAAAGAATGGCATCTGAGTTGGTTTAGGAGCTGGTTTGGGTGCTCCTTGCATGTTTGAAACTGGATTTTGTTTGCCAACACCTTGTGGAGTGTGACAAAGGTCGTGAACTACTTGGGGCTATTGGGCACATTTCTTCACCCAAATTTCTCCTCTTTGACCTTGTGTTGGCTGCAACACTTTGAGAGGGTATTTGATTCATACCACGAAATCTTGACTGCCCAATTGACAAGAGTGGTTTCATTCGAGAGATGTTCCTTTTTGAGGTGCTTCCTGTTGTTGATCTCCTTCATGGTTTGGGCTCTTGCGACCCACCAATGGTTTGCACCATCGAGCTTGATTTAATGCACCGTTAAAGCACATTGATTGGTTGTGTGGCTGACTACACGGGAAACACCAATCATATTCTTGGGCCATGTTATTTTGGACTGGCACTAATGCTTTAGAAGCAAATACAACATTGGGGTTATAGGGCTGAAATGGCCTATTAGCGGGAGGCCTTACTTGGCTTTGATTTTGATTTGCAGCCTGATTTGGTGACCTATTTTGTTGGTATGGGGGCCTAGCCTAGTACTGTGCTTGAGGCTGATACGGTCTAGCACTTTGAGCTTGCTATCTTTTGATAGTAACTAGCTCATTTCCCAAATTTTGCAACTATTTCATGACCTCTTGGAGTTCATTTGAAGCACTAGAGGATGAAGTAGAAGTTTCACTTGAACTTTGATTTCTAGGGGTGGGAACAGGAGCCAAAGTGGGTGCTTGACTAGTGCTTGGATTTTCTAAGTTTGGATACAAGGGCATGGGAGGCCTAGGAGCCAGTTTACCAGCTTGAATAAGACAGTTTTTGGCTCTAATGGCAATGTTATAAGCAGCGAGTAAGGTTGTGCCTCCCAAAAATTGAATTAACATAGAAATATCAGAATTCAAAGCTTTAAGGTAGTAGAGAAAAGCACCTTCTTTTGTTGGCCTAACTGCCACTGGAATCCTATCCCAAGACCTTTGAAATCTGAAGTTGAAGTCGGTCACCGTTGCTCGTTGGGGCTCTCTTGATAGTTGTCGGCTGCTCCAAAGAGACAAGTTGTCTCCCTTCTCTCCAATTGCTCGTGAAGTGCTATACCACGGTGATTCCAGGTTTGTGATAGAACCAGCTCCAAGGCTCCTAAACCATTGCAATGCTTTACCCTTGAATGAAGATGCCGATAACTTGATGACCACTTGCATTTCATTGATTTCATGGATTACACAAAGGTTAGCAATATCTTTAACATGATCACCCTGAGTAGTCCGATTTTCTCCGGTGAAGTAGGAATGTTCTTGAGGCTGCAATAGGAACTGGATGTTGTGCATTGAGAGCAAGTGGGCTCTTTGCTGTGAAGTTGACGTAGGGGTTGTTACGAGCCATTCTAATTGGTCTTAAAACCCTTGTATCTTGAATGAAAGGCTGTCGAGGTGGAGGAGTTGAGAGAGTTCTGTTTGGTGGAGATGGAGACCTTTGAATCCTCCTTCCTCTTTGCCTTCTTCTTGGAGATAAGCTGCGGGTATTCAAGCAGCACTTCTTCTTCTCCAACTCTTGACCTTGTGGTGATTCTTCTCATAAGTTTTCGGCCTGCATGCACTTTGAAACTAGTTGATTCTTTCCCTCTGGTCCCACCGAGGGCTTGCCAAAACTGTTGTTGCAGACTCACACACCCCTGGATGCGGATCGGGCTTCTAGGTTGATCACTCTAGCATCCAGGTGTGATTGCACAACATGGAAACCTCTCTCCAGTGTGGGGACTTGTAAAGCGAGAGAGGAATCTCCAAATTAGAGGCTCGTTCCTCAAACTCCTCGATTTAGATCTATATTTTGCAAAACTACGAGAGGTTTAGATCCTAATCCTACTCTAACTTGCGAGGAGACAGGGGTAGAGTGCAAAAATTGAAACTAAGGATGGTGATGCACCAAAAGAGTGGTAAAACATATTTGTCATGCAAATAAACACGAGACAAAGTTCACAACATAAAACATACACAGATCGATAAGGTATAATTTAGGATCTGAAATGAAGCAAATAATACAAACAGAGAGGATCAAAAACCCATTCACGAGCTTGCATTATCTTTTCGAGTGTCAAAAACATGCATTACACCCTCGAGAGAGGTAAAAGAAAACTGTTACAATCTTTGGAGAGGTCGATCCTTGCTTGATCACTTGCTGGAGCTAAAAGAAGAAGTTCTTTATGTCAAAAAATGTTCCCCATTTGGTAATGAGCCAAATCTGGCTTTTACATGCATGGGTCGAGCCCAGGGGACAAAAAACGTACAAAAGCATGGGAGCCCATCCCTTCTTGACTATAGGTGCATTAAAACGGCATGGGGAACCTTACAAACCCATACCCTGTCATTTTGACCGGAATACAGGAGAATGCGACCCATTCTGCATTAAATCTGGTCGCTGAAATGTCGCTTCTGGCCATGAACACGCGTCAGATCCGTTTCTTGATTTTCTCTCTCCAGACTGCACCAAAACTCGAGATTAACCCCAGAATCACGTAGAGAATTTCATGAGCTTTCCGTTGATATAAAGAACGTGCAAATCTGAGCTCTGGATCGAAAGATATGTCGATCTGAAGATCTAGGGCACAAAACAGGCGAAAACAGATTTTTAAATTTCTTCCCGCGCTCTGCCACCTAGATGACACGTGGCATGCATTGATTGGTCACGTGATTCTCTCTCCTTCTCTGCTTTGTTGGGCACGTGTCCCTTTTCTATTGGCTCGGGTCAGTGCTTGAAACCTCGCCCTTTGACTTTTGGACTTTCTCCCTTGTGACACGTGTCGCGATTTGATTGGTCCGCGGGTCTGCCGGCTTTTCGCGCCCTTCGCGTCTTTTTGTCCCGGATGTCCCTTTGCTTCACGGGACAAAAACTTCCGATCCGCCCGAAATGGGCTTCCATGTCCCTTTTCTGCCTGTGACACATGGCGTGATCTGATTGGCTTTCGGCTCCTTCGGCTATCCGCGTCCCGCGCGTCCCTTTGTCCCACTTGTCCTTGTGCTGAAGTTTCCCGTTTCGGCCGAACCGGCCGGTTCACGCCCTTCGCGTACATTTGTTCCACTTGTCCCAGTGCTGCGCAGGACAAATTCTTCCGAACCGCCCGAAATGGCTTCCTTTGCTCTCGGCCGCTTCGCCTTTTCGCGTCCTTCGCGTCCTCGCGGCCCAAATGTCCCAACTGCTTAGTACGAAAGTTCTCCATTTCGGCCGATCCGGGCGGTTCGCGTCCTCAACGCCCAAATGCCTCGAGCAGTTAGTCAATTTTCCTTTTCGGCCGAACCGGCCGGTTCGCGCCCTTCGCGTACATTTGTTCCACTTGTCCCAGTGCTTCGTGGGCCGCCTGGAGGCATTTCGGCCGAACCGCGCCTTGGTGTCCCGAATGTCCCAACTGTTCCTAGGACAAGGACTTAGCCGATTTTCACAATTTTTTCTGGCCCAAGCTTATTTTCTGCAACTTTTTCGCATTTTCTCAGAGCTTGCTCTTTCAACCTGAGACAGAGAGTTAGAAAAATTTACGAGGGACCCTAAACATGATTTTTGCCCGAATCCATCCATTTTCCGGGGACTCGAGAATTCGATGTATGTTATCAAATCAACCACGAGGGTGGATTTGGATAACGATAACCGGCACGAGAGATTCCCTCAAGAGGAAGCACGGAGGAGAAAGCAGCAGAAGGCCTGAGAAGATTAAAGTGCACAAAAGGTCTCATTCGAAGGAGAAGATCACTTCTACGGCTATGATGTTAGTTCCGGCTTCTCCAGCATCAAGTACTTCACCGACTATTGCACCTCAGCAGGATACTGCCATTCCTCCGTTGAATCCGGCAACATTCATCTTCTCTCCTCAGCCACTCCGTTCAGTGCCTCTTCTGAAGAAACGTTAAAGCTGTAGATGGCCAGAATTTGAAAGAGCTTTGTCTTTGGATGACTCAGAGGATGGCAGCCACAACACTGTAGCGGTTTCAGATGGAGAGGAATCAGAGTGCGAGATAGTGGTACACTCGGCAACTTCTCATTCTCCGAGAAGTAATTTCTCAGAATGGTTGACTTCGCAGTTGGTTCCAGAGGCTAGAGAGGAAATCAACTTGGAGGAACACGACTTGCAGCTGCTCCTGAATCTAGGCGGAAAAGATAGAAAACCTAAAGTTGCTAAGGTAACTTCAAGGTTGATCATTGAGGAGTCAGGGCAAAAGTTTGCTGAGATGTCAGTTCCGAGAAGGAAGGAGGAGGATGAGCTCACGGCAGAAGATATAACAGTGACCAGAGTACCCATAGGTCAAGCCACCACAAAAGGATTGAAGCAAGACACGCAGACATTGATAGATGCTCTATTCCTTAGGCTTGACAAAGAAAAGGCGGAGAAAGTTGAACTTCAGAAGTAGGTATCTCAGTTGTGCGAGATCATTGCCAAGGTTGCTAAATCTTCCACTCAGCCAATTTTAGCACAAAAGTAGGTGAGTGATCATCTGTAATATCCCACTTCCGGGATCAATAGAAAATATGCAAATCAACAACTCTTCAACACTCCACTCAACTGTAAATAGCTAAACCTAGTCAACACCACTTGAGTAGTATGTCCATTTAGATCATTGGAACATGTACTCTTCCCTTCCAGTCATTCAGTATTTTACCTCAAACAAACACATTCAGATCGCTGCCCTAGATGGCTCAAAACATCATGAAAATAACAGCTAAGATCAAAGAAATAGTGCCATACAGTCCGCTGATCTGTGGAGGTTCAAAACATACCTTCAAACATTCAATACCTTCCCCAATGAAGTCGCTGATCCAAGGGAAAACACAGCAGCTTTATTCACACCAAATCCAGATCACAATCATGTCAAATACTATCACCGTATTGCTCTGAAAGAGATCGCTGCAACAGGGATCAGTTCGCTGAATATTTAGAGCCCCAAACATGCATTCAACTATTCAAAACTCATTCCTAGATGGCGCTGCTGTTAGGAGGGAGATAGATCTATCAATTAACAAACATGAACTTCCAACAGAGATCGCTGGTCAAGGGAATAACAGCAAACAACTAGATAAAGTTCAGATTTCTAAGCACATGGATCTCATACCAAATCTGCCTTTATCATTTATGCATTTGAACTATAATTCGCTGCCATGAAGGGACTCAAACACCATGCAAAAACCAAGTCGCCAAGTATGGGAATGAGCAGCCACAAAGAGGAATACTTACTAAGAGAAATCGCTGTCAGTTTGCACACAGATTTACTCTAAAAAACCAGTCACCAAACAAAGGATGCAAATTGCTAGGGTTTAGCAAGATACATTAAATAGTTCGCTGATCATATAAAGCCCAAAATACACATTCAAATGCTTAATAACTTCCCAATGAAGTAGCTGGGTGTAGGAACAACAAAACCAGATTATTATCTAACACCAAACTTGCCTTGAATCAGTCGCTGTAGAAAGAAGATAATATCATGCAACCAGCTGATCGATTCACATCAAATAATGCTCTAAAAACAGTCCACACATATCATAGGAAAGTCGCCTAAACTGGAATGCAACACATACCAACAAGTCGACTTGCAAAGCACTCACATACCAGCTGCTACAGTGACGTTGCTACAGTAAAAGGGCAGATTTCAATAGTAAACTTCATCTAACAATTGTCCAAAGCCAAAGACATGGATCTCACAAATAAATACTTCAAATAAATCTCAAATCAGCTCGATCCAACCTCCCACGCAAGAGAGAGAGAACATCAAAGGGCATGCATCCCAACTCCAAGCATGGAGTATCAAAATAAGTTCATCATAACATAATCATAATAATGGTCCTAGCACTCCTTTTATAAGCAAGGAGGCACAAAATTCGAAAACCCTAGGAGAAGGAAAATATTAAATAAAAGCAGTTTGTCTTCCCTAGGTGTGGCGTCCCCTTTGCAAAGGGTGATTTTATAAATTAAAAGCCACCTAAATATTTATTTAATTAATTCCCCATTTAATTTTTATATTTTGGGAATTAAATTAAATAATCTTCATAATTAAATAATTAAATAATTAAATAATTATTGCTCCAGGCAATAATATTTAATTATTTATTAAAAATGTTCCCCTTGCACATCCCGAAGCCCACGGGGACGCATAGGCTAAGGGTCTTCAGAAAATGGGGACATTACATCATATGATGCAGAAATGGAAGATCAAGTAACTGTGTTAAAGCTATCGACGAATGGAAAAGTTTGATCATTCAACAAGCTTCATCTGAGACTCGGAGAGGTGCCACCCGCCTAAAGGTTATGTAATATGCATCGATCAGCTAAAGCAACTGGTGTTAAGCACAATAGATATGAACACAGTTGCTGAGAGTAACTTGAGTACTTTGGCTGAAATAAATAAGCTTCCGAGAGAGGTGTTGATTGCGGAATAGATTGTGCCCAACGAATCAGTTGAGAAGGGGAAGCAACTTGAGTTTGCAGTATCTTTCCGTTTGGAGATCTGCAGAATTATGCTGAAAAGGATGCAGGCACTTGAGAGTATGGCATCATCTTTACCAGACAATGTCATCGCTTTCACTAATGAGGAAGTGGTCGGAAATGTTACTTCATACACACAGATCATTCCTAGCAAAGTGCTTAATTCCCTGGAAGGATCTCTTCTGATGGTGCAAGGGAGAATTGATGGAGCTGTTAGGTCTTTCACGATGAATTCCATCAGTAAACTAGTGGCACTGCAGTTAGATATTGAGAAGTTCGGGCCTAGCTTGGAGGATGTGGAAGCATGTATCAAGGTATTGAACGAAGGCTTGCTGCAATTCAGGACAAAAAAGGAAGTTGTGGCTAAGATAGATGGGAAGATGTTGAATTACATGTTCGACAAGTATATTCAATATCGAACAAAAAGAAAATGTAGATGTTATAGCTAGCGTGTCTTTCTTCTTCTATTTTCCACGTTCCCGGATGTAATTGTAAAACTTTAAAGTTATTGGTTTTGAAACCATTACTTTAAGTTATGTGGAACGATTCTATTAGTTAAGTGACAGATGTGTATAAGTTTGAATATGGACTCGGATGCGTGTCACTTGAAGAGGAATTAGAGGAAGATGATTGCAGATGTTATCTTTACTTTTTGTTTATGTTATAGTTCAGTTGAGTTTCCCATTTGTATTTTCCCTTCTACATTCTATAAGTAGAAGAAGAACCTTCGGGTTAAGGATCGAATTTGTAAGCAGCATTCTTGTATTCCAAACTTTGTGCTTTGAAATCCTTGATAGCTATTTGAAGCAAAGAAATAGAAAGGTGCTGATTTCCAAAGAACTTTGTGTTACGGTGCATTTTTGTTTCTAGCATTTTTATCTCATATCTACTTATAAACTTTGTGTTATTTTAGATCTAGATCTGAAGTTGCCTTTGCTTATAATTCTGTGTGTTAATATATATTGGTTTCGTCTATGTGCATGCAATCAACTCAGTTATCTATTGATTGGGTTGCACATCTTCCCTCTTTCATCCCTGTGTTTTATTATTTCCTTCTCCTTTAAGTATTTCCTTTCTTTAACAGTTGCTTACTTCCTGCAAAACTATACAGCTATGGTTCATGAGCTGCATGGTTAAAGTAAAACCCCCATATAGATACTAGCATATTTTATTGACAAATCTGACAAGGGAGCCTCACCGGTAAATGAGGTAGATTTATCTCATGACTACCTAGGTTTTCAGCTATGCAGAAAATCTAGCCAACAAACTAAGTAATCATATTGTTTACAGTAGTAACAACTAGTCTGTTTCTTTGTATTTGATCCTTGCTTGAACGAAAATTTGAATCTCGCTTTAGCATATGATTTATTTTTACCATATATTGTTGTTTCCTCGGATCAATCTTCTTGGTTCTATTTTCTTCTTCTATCGGAGAAGAAATCAAATGTTCTAAATTAGGATTGATTTTACTCAATGTAAAGACCATACTAGAATAGCTAGGAGGCATGCTATTAAGTAATACAAATTTTGCATCATCGTTAGGCACATCAAATTTTATTCCAACTAATTGATTTCAAATTATAATATCCCCTTGTGGGATATTAATAATATATTATTATTTACTTGCAAAAAACAAACAACTTAGAAGATAAACCTTTCTAGGGTTACCTCAACTAACCCTAGTGTCAACTACAATACAACCCAAATGGGGTTGGAGTGAGCCAAGGTGAGGGTTTAGATGGGAAATCCAGTCGGTATTTATACTCATTTTTCCAATATACTTTTGCAGAAGTAAAATAATAAATTAAATTGCTGAAAATCAATCGAAACTTTGAAAATCCATAACTCTAAAAATATTAACTCTTTTGATATGAAACCAAGTGCAGCGGAAAGGGAAAATTATGAGCTTCAATCCAAAATTAAAATCAGATCTTTTCACACACTTGAAACCCCTCAAAACAGCTCCCAAAATCCCAAACCCAGTCGCTAGGGTTAGGGTAAAATCTGCAATACAATTTCTGCACTTTTCTCACACTTTAAGAGTCAATAAAATGCAGTTCCAGATCTGCAATTAATAAATCCAAACAACAGATTTATAAATACTGAAAAATCACTCCAAAATACTCTTAACACATGCCCAAACAAGTCGACTTCATTAGATAAAAACCAGCAGCATGTAATGAAAGATAATCATCATAAATCCCACTTCAAACCCTCAAAGCAAGCTCATATCATCTCCAAAAAATGGCGCCTTGTATATATATAATGAGAAATGATTGCAAAACTTATTACTTCAAGCTTTCATGGGCACACACACTTCACAAATGGTGGTGTTAATAAACACCTTTTATTTTTTATCACAAGTGGGCATACATCCCTTCTCCAAGCATGAAGATAAGTTTTTATAAACCGTCAACATGCCAAAAAAGGAGTAGCCATATCTCTTTTATAGCTTTTGCTTGCTCATCCTCCAAGGTTCTTCTCCATCTTTGGCACCATCATCTAGGAGGAAATATCATTAAAAAATGTGCCTGAAAGTCACCAACAACAAATATTAAATGCATAGGGATATTAAAAAAATGCTCATATGGGTCGACCCATGCTTAGGAATAATCACTTTATTTCAAATATTAATTATTACATGCTCCCAGGAAAATGCGACTTGCCTAGTCACTTGTTTTATCTTTAAAAACATTTATTTATTTTCTCAAGGTGAAGTCGAACTTCCCTTTTTAATTCGATTTGCACAATTTATAAAATTTCATTTTAAAATTACATGTGCAAATCGACTTTATCTTTTTTTAAATTTTTTATAAAAAAGGGGGACATTACACAAATAGAACGAAACTTACTGATGTGTTCCACCATCTTGTCTCCTTCCATTTTGAGCCCAAATAGCTTATGTTTGAGTGTCATTGTGACCCATACAATTTGCTCAACGTTTTCCAGATGAAATGTGATGTTTTTGTTAGATTTATGTGATGTAGGTAGGCGTCAGATAATCTGAGGCCAATAATTGTTGTTTCTTTTCGATCCTTACTTTCCCATTTTGCGGCTTCATCTACATCGTTTGGTTTCTTCATTTTTCTATCCACAATATCCCATAGATCTTTGTTGATCAACAACAAATGGGTTCTTACTTGCCAAGTATGGAAATCTTTGCCATCGAATTTTTCCATACGTTTTCAACTTGTCCATTTTGATGCTTTGATGACTTTTCACCATTGACTTTATGACTAAATACTATTACAAATTTTTTGCGTTTACACTAAAGATGATAATGATGAGTCTTTGATGATAAAAACCCACAAATGACATACAATTGACTTTATTGATATCGGCATTATTGTGAAACTACAAAAGAACATTATTGACTTCACAATATATCTAGTCTAAAACTACACAAATCGGAAAACAAACTAAATATAGCTTATGGAATGACACTACTTTGGTTTGACTGAGCACATGGATGTAAATAAATGGTATGAATATACATATATTACTGCAATTTTATTGCATGATATATGGAGGTTGAAGAATGCACAAAGAATGAATGCTATGGCAAAATAATAGAAGATCTGCAAAGTGTCTTTAGATCAGATTCTGGAAGCGAGTAAAGGGCAAACAATAGAAACAATCTAAAACACTCGCATAATAAAACAAATTTTAATCGACCCATAACTACTCGCAAAACAGTGGTGCATTGATTGTATTGTATTTATATGCAAAATGAAAAAGTATTCCATGTACCGAGATAGAATACCTTGGACACGGGTGTAGACATGAATATGTTTTTTTGTAGGAAAACCTAATGCAAAGGATGAACGAATCCAAAGTCTATGTGCAACTTGATGTCGTTAGAGTCCTTCGACGATGCAAAGTCTGAGCCTAAAATACGTGTCGAGCATGGAGCATATCAATGGATTCACCGTGTTCACACTCAACAAAACATAGTCCAAAGTGTCATCACCTTCACACGAGCTCGATACCAAATGTTTTGGTATGAGCAATTGCAATGAATTAAACACAACAATAATCCTCCATATTATCACAGTACCATTATTACAAATATATAGGTTTTTTATCTCCTACAAACTAGGAGATTATACAAACAACAATCTATTCTAAATAGGTAGTTCTGACTACATACGTAATATTGTTATGTAACAATATTAAGTAATTTGTTAGAACAAATTACTAACATACAGCCGTAATGTTCACACTAATAATATAGGAAATGATATTTTCCTAACAGTAACACTTCTTAACATTGTTGTACCAAATCTTATGCCCCAGAAATCTACTATCGGTTAGAACCACATCTATGAATGAAAAATCATCATACCCATATAGAGCCTTGAAAGGAGTCATGCCAATAGACATGTGATGAGAAGTGTTGTAGCAATACTCACACATATAGAGCCATTTTTTCCATGTGAACTGCTGCCTTGAAATGAAGCTTCTCAAGTACCCTTCCACCCATTTATTGACTACTTCGGTTTTCCCATCTATTTGTGGATGATAGCTAGTGCTTGGAGTCAACTTTGTACCTACCAATCTGAAAATTTCTTTCCAAAATTGACTCAAAAACATTTCCCTATCACTCACAATATTCTTTGGTAGCCCATGCAATCTAAACACTTCTTTGAAAAAATATCAGCCACCAATGGAGCGTCATACTTAGTTGGAAGTGGCATGAAATGAGCAAATTTTGTGAGTCTATCAACCACTACAAACAAACAACTCTTACCTTGGACTAAGGGCAGCCCCATGATGAAGTCCATGGATATGCTTTCCCATTTTTGATTGGGAATGGGTAGTGGCTGCAATAAACCAGCTGGAAACACATGTTCTACCTTATTTCTTTGGCATGTAAGACACTCTGTAATATGCTGCAATAATTAATCTTTGAGGCCCTTCCACAAATACCCCTCTCTTGCTTTCTTGTAGGTATTGATGAAGTCTTGGTGCCCTGCCAAAGGAGAATCATGGACAGCCTTCACAATTTTGTGTTTTACCGTGGAATCTTGTACTAAAAAGACTCTATTCTTCTACAAAATCAGCCCATTCACTACTTTGTATTTTTCATCATTTAATGTACCTTCAATTATGGTGGTTGTGAACTCATTCTTGGCATATTTCGCTAGGATGTGAGCCTTCCATTCCGCCACAATTTCTGTTAGAGAACACAACATGGGCTTTCTAGACAAAACATCAGCATCTATGTTGTTTTTCCCTTTAACAAACTCAATATCAAAATCATAGGCTTGGATCTTACTTACCCATTTTTGTTATCATTCAAATCCTTTTGCCCCAAAAATTATCTCAAACTATTGTCATAAGATTTGACCACCAATCTTCCACATACTAAAAATTGTCTAAATTTAGTCAAGGCATGCATGATAGCGAACAATTCTTTGTCATAGATTGAAAATTTTGTTTCCACTTCCTTAAGCTTTCTACTTTCAAAAGCAATGGGGTGTCCCCTTTGCATCAAAACAGATCCTACTCCCGAAGCATCACACTCAAGTACAAAAGGAATAGAAAAATATGGAACAACAAGTACATGACATGTGCTCATTACCTTTTTCAAATTATCAAATGTAGTTTGGGCTGTTCCAGGCCAGATGAAAGTTCCTTTCTTGGTTAAATCAGTCAAAGGGGCAGCAAGTTGGGAAAAACCTTTGACAAATCTCTTGTAGTAACTACATAATCCCAAGAATCCCCTCAAATGTGTCATAGTGGTGGGTGAAGGTGTTAGCATATGGATTTGCACGCATGCAAATGACATGCAACAGTGTGGGAACGAAGTCCCTCCTCAATGAAGGTGAGGCTGCCTTTATTGAAAACCAAAACTGTATTTACATCTGTACATTCAAAATTGTATGTGGGGGTGTTTTGGAACATCAATGGAAAGAAAAGTGAATGAGGGAAATGGAATAGAAAGAAGGAAAGGAGTGGAATGGAATGAACTGAAAGAACATGCAAGAGTTAGGTAAAAACAGAGCCTAATATTGCATGAAGAGGAAAGATGAATAACCAACACAAATAAAACGGAGTTTGAGTTAGCCAAACAAGAACATGCAAAAGGGAACACACATGAGCAAGTAGATAGTCAGAGCTTGATCACTGTGAACTAGAACAACTGATTACTAATGTTGACAATAAGATCAAAGATAATATTTGCATGCAAGATTCAAACACCTAACATCTAATGAACATAAGAACACCAAATGTTACCAGAGACAATGAATGAGACACAAAGTTCTTATTCCATTAACTCCAAAATGTTTTTCACAAAGTTTCTTCTTGAAACAAATCTTGCACAAAAGTATTCTCTTCTCCTCTCTCAAAGTCACCCTTACAAATGAGCCCCTCACTTCCTTTTATAACCCAAAAGTTGGTTACAAAGTAGTTAGGGTTTTAAATGCACATTAAATAGGGCACTTAAGTGACTTTGACTTTTTCAACCAACTTTTAAAAAGTGACTAAAAATAGAAACCACTTAAGTTAAAGGGTCATTTAAGGAAAAATACATAAATAAAAGAAATGGGTACATGTGGACCCCACTTAAATGACTTGTATGCACACGTAGACATCCTAGTCAGCAATGTGCCACCCAGATCAAGACACCTAGGATCAGTGCCTTATCCATTGGGCCAAGAGTCCGCCTATCCCGATCGTACAGGAATGAACTCATTGACTGTGCTCTGCAATCCACCAAATGACAAGAGTGCTGAGCTTGAAACTTGAGCAATTCATCCACCCCTCTGTTTGAGCAATATCCTGATGCGAGAAAATTTGTCTTCATTCGTATTCACATTCACAATTCTCCACATGCTCCGAGTACCTTTCCATGGTGAATTATTCATTTTTCGTGAGACCGTAGTCGTTACGCCACCTTGGTTTATCAGAATCCAACTTCTGGTCTTTCGCCGTTGAGGAGATCTCCAAGAGCCAAAATTGCAATTCACTCCTGGAGTTATGTCCTTTGTCTTTGTTACCATCCCAAAGTGTTGATCTCTCGAGCAGAATTTGTGAGACTTCAGAGTCTTGGAAATCCATCTCCTTTGCCCCATTGTGAACGAGTGGTGTTGAAGAATCATCGAAGTGATTTATGAATTTGTTGACACACACCTTAGCGTAGTATTTGGTCTTTTTTGGAGTGATGGATTCTAACATTTACGCAATCGCTTCCAAGTTTATCACTATTGGCTTGATGACCCTCTTTCAATTCATCAGGATATCATGTAGCCAGGTGGGAACCTCTCCAAGTACCTCATTGTACATGGTTCTCGTGTTCATTGGGAATTGATCTTCATCACGCTGAAGGGGATCACTTTCGGGTGTTGCTGAAATTGGATCTTCTTGTTGTGAGAAAGATGTTGTCGCCATTTTCTCCATTTGTGGTGATTCTTCAAATGTAGGCGGGGAAAGAACCGGATCATCAACTTTTGGTTGAGAAGTTGTGACTACTTCCACAAGTTGGGCTGGTATATTTTGAGGTACTTCATCAACGAGTTCCACCTCTAGAAATTGTGTGATATAGATTACAGGTGCTTGCACATGAACCAATGCTTTGAATTATAGTGTTGTGTTGTTGATTAGGTCTGAAGAATTAGGGCAATCATGCAAAGACGAATGATGACTTGGAATGAAAAATTCTCGAGATGTGCGCCTTCTTCACTTAGGTGTTTAGACGACTCAACTCACGAATGAGCCCTCAATCGTATCGCTCCTAGCTTGATTGTGATCTCATGCATTTTCAACTTGAACTCCCCCATGGTGATCCATGCCCTTCGTGTCGTCTTACCTTCTTTCCATAACCAAACTCCCTGAGTTCTTCTCTGGCTCAACTCACTTGAATACCGAGCTTAACCCAACATTTTTGAAAAGAATGTGTTGTTGCGAGCTCACAAAGACCCCCTGGATGCGGATCGGGCTTCTAGGTTGATGTTCAGGCATCCAGTGTGATTGCACAACATGGAATCCTCTCTCCAAGTGTGGGACTTGTAAAGATGAGAAAGGATTCTCCAGAGAAGGCTGGTTCCTATTCCTCTGTTCAGATGCACACAAAAAAAATGCAGAGGGTTCACTAAAACCTAATCTAACTTGCCAAGGAGACAGAGTAAGAAAATGCATAGAATAAAACCTAAACTACAAAGGTGATGCACCGAGGAATGTTAGACACTCGTTTTGCAAATTTAACTCAGACCACATAGATGCAATACAAACACCATGCACGTAACCAAACTGCAATAAGAGATCAAAATGACAATGCAATGAATGCATGAGAGGGTTGAGAGTCAATCACAACATATATATTATTGCTCAAGAGTCGATACAAGATACATTGCGGTGGCGAAGAGGCAAAAGATTGGCATTACAATCCATATGGGAGGTTTGAAAGCTCCACAATTTCTCTTGCGAAGCGAGGGAAGAAGGGAGGATGCAAAACAAGAATGTCCGACCCCTTAAAAGAGCTCTTCTTTACCATATATATCAAGAAATGAGAGAGGGAAGAGAGAGGAAATCCAGAATCTGCCCCAACCACTTCTTGGTAGCATTTAAAATCATCTTATTATGGCAGAAGCGGCGGATCCTGGCAAAATGGCGGGCTGTCTAACAGGAGCGGCGAGCTATCTGCTGCATTAAAGTCGGTAGTTGAGCAAGATTGCCATATCACCACGCGTCAGAGACGTTTTCTTAATTTTCTCCCTCCAAACTGCACCAAAATGCAAGATTGACCTAGAATCATGTAGAGAACTTCAACAGCTTTCCGTTGATATAAAGAACGTGCAAATCCGAGCTCTGGATCGAAAGATATGATGATCTGAAGATTTAGGGCACAAAACAGCGAAAACGGATTTTTAAATTTCTTTTCCCGCGCTCTGCCATCTGGACGACACGTGGCAGGCTCTGGTTCACTGAGCAATTTTCTCTCTCCACCTTTTCGCGGGCTTTTCTTGTGGGCCCCTTAAACTTGGACACGTGGCACTATTTCATTGGTTCGGATCAGTGCTCGAAAACTCGCCCCTTTGACTTTTTGGACCTTTTTCCTTGGCGACACGTGTCATGCTGTGATTTGTCCACAGGCCTGCCGGATTTTTGCGTCCACTGCATCTTTTTGTCCCGGATGTCCCAAGCCCAGGCGGGACAGAATCCTCCGATCCGCCCGAAATGGGCTTCCTCGTCCCTTTTCTGCCGGTGACACATGGCGTGATTTGATTGGCTTTCGGCTCCTTCGGCTATCCGCGTCCCGCGTCCCTTTGTCCCACTTGTCCTTGGTAAAGGACTTGGACAAATTTTCTTTCTTTCGGCCGATTCGGGCATTTCGCGTCCATTTGTCCCGGATGTCCTTTCTTTATGCCTCGGGGCCGCCTATATAGCTTTTCGGCCGATCCGCGCCTTGACGTCCCAAATGTCCCGACTGTCCCGGGGACTAGGACTTAGCCGATTTTCACAATTTTTTCTGGCCCAGGCTTATTTTCTGCAACTTTCTCGCATTTTCTCAGAGCTTGTTCTTTTCAACCTGGACAGAGGAGTTAGAAAAATTTCTGAAGGGACCCTAGAAACATGATTTTTACCCTGGATCAATCAATTTGCCTGGGATTTGAGAATCCTGATGTATGTTATCAATTCAACCCTAGGGGGTGAAATTGGATAACAGAATGGTTTTACCACAATGCTCACGGTTCTTCCTTATTATATAACACTTGTAGTAAGAATGTTTTGGCTTTGCCATAATAAGCACAATTGTACCTTCCAAACGATGAAAAAAATGCCATTACCAATAAAGACCTAATGTTGCCATGATTATGACCCGTTGAAGATGCTCATATAATTGCAAAGCAAATTGTGCTTCATGAATATTCTGATATGAAATAGATCCACCTCTATGAGATTCTCTTCCATGAGTTACATCGTAAAACAAGTAAGGTCTCAATAGAGAATCTTTGTAATAAACTTCATCAGGTCTCTTGGTAACACTCTCACTGTCACTTAATTCATTTTGATAAAAATATCTTGAAGGAAAAACCTGAATTTGAGGATGCATTCGATTCTGAGCAGATAACAACATAGTTGGACGACCTGCTTGTTGGAAGCGCTCAAAAAGGCTTCTACTATACTGCAACATGCCTGCTGCCCGGCTAATTACTGTTGCAGGCAGTTGCTGTGGATCCCGACAAGAACACGCCTTGCAGCACCCAATGAAAGTGGAGGTAACACGCCTACTTCACTAGCTTGTAGCTTCATCTATAACCACCATATCAAACCCATGGGCTAGGCGCTGGAATAACTTCCGGCCACTACTAGAAACAGTAGTGAACACAGTCTCAGCCTCATTTGCAAAACTTGCCTCAAGATTTGATCCAGCTTCTTCCATGGAAGCGACTTTCCAAAATGAAAAGGTGAGACAACTCAACTAGAACTTTATCTCGTTCTTCTACTACAGCTGCAAGATTTTGCAACAACTGATCACGACTGTGGTCGCGTGCAACCAGAACATCAGGATCAACACCAACGGTTCCTTGGGATCGCCCTGCGGCAGCTGTCGCACTTAGCTCTCTCTGGAGGCCACTGATTTTCTGAGATAAGTTTACTTCTCTACCCCGTAGCTGCTGCATGGAAACTACAATTTCTTTTGCATTAATATTCACCTTCCTTGTATGCTGCGTGAAAACTATTGAATAGACTCCAGTTTGTTTGGCTTTCTTTCTCCAATGTACGAGTGTAAACAGAAAGAATAAACTCCAGTTCTTCCCTAAAATGATGGATGATGTTTCTCCCTTCTTTATTCAAATGCATGAATGAAATGAGTATAACAAATTGTTTCTTTAATTCTCACGGGAGAAGGAGAAAGAATAGGAGAATTGTTAGTGACCAATTCCTTCTTCCCTTTAACAGAAAAACAAACTCCTTGAATCATGGGAAGTGGCATTAATGGCCAAGGGAAAAGGGGAAGATTGGATGAATTTTGCCAACGGGAATGTCATAAGAATTTGGCAATTCCCATCAAATTTTCCCATGAGGGGATTTGGGAAAATCCTTGCCCATTTGCCAATTTATTAAATTGGCAAATAGCGGCTTACTTTCCACCAGTGGAGGAACCGGGCGGTTCTGACAAGAAAGTGGGAAAACGGGTGCGGGAAGCCGAATGATCATTTTGGGAAATTTAAACAAACTTTGCCGATAAAGTTTTAATTATTATTATAATAATATTTAATCAAAAATCTCCATCAATTAATAAAATCAATTTAATTAATTGAAGAACGATTTTTAATTAATATTAATTAAATAATAATTTTTACGTTTAAATTCATAGCAAGAGGGATTTTATTCCGATTTGAGTGAAACGAAGCTCGACATAACCGGGAAGAAAATAAGAACATGTGACGAAGACGAATCTTCATGAAACCTAGTAATTCACAAAATTTTTAAACAATTTTAAACAATTTTAATGCAAAAAAATTGGTGATAACGAAGCCAATCCAAGATGGCTGGTATTTTTATTGATCCACATGGACACCTTTGGCATTGATAACATGCCCCAAATATTCAATTTCAGTGACGCCAAATTCACACTTTGATTCCTTGGCATAAAATGACTGCTGCTCCAAAATTCCCAACACTATATCCAAGTGCTGGAGATGCTCCTCCCATGTTTTGCTATAAACCAATATACCAACAAAGAAGACAAGAACAGACTTCCTCAAATGATGATTAAACACATGATTCATACAAGATTGGAATGTAGCCGGTGCATTAGTCAAACCAAAAGGCATCACAAGAAACTCAAAATGCCCAAAATGACATCTAAAAGCAGTTTTGTAAACATCTTCTTCTCTTACCCAGATTTGATGGTACCCAGATCTCAAGTCTATCTTGGAGAAATATGCAGCTCCATGTAGCTCATCAATTAGTTCATCAATCCTAGGTATGGGATACCTATTTTGATGGTCCTCTTGTTCAATAAGCGGTAATCAATGCACATTCTCATAGTCTCATCCTTCTTTTTATAGAACAACCGAGGATGCAAAAGGACTAGAACTAGGCCTTATGTGACCCATCTCCAAGAGCTCTTTGATGGCCTTCTCAATTTCTTCTTTGTAGACTCTAGGATGACGGTATGGAGTAGTAATTACCGCCTTAGTGTCGGGTTCCAACTCAATAGTGTGCTCAAACCCTCTATTTGGTGGTAACCCATGAGGAAGATTGTCAAAAACCTTGGCATGCTTGTCACGGATGGCTTGAATATCTTTGTTATATTGTTGTTGTTCCAAAATATGATCCGTAGATGTTAATAAACACTCAATTGCCCAAGCAATCTGCCCTCTATGAAATGCTCTTTCCATCCTTTTTGCAGATACAACCATGTGTGCTCCATTTTCCATACCATGTTACATTATCTCTTGATCTGCTGATTTGAATTTCAGCTTCATTGTTTGATAATTTTGTCTAAACTCTCCAAGAGAATGCAACCATTGTACACCCAAAACCAAATCAGTTTCTCCAATACCAATCACATAAAAATCATCTATCATCTTATGCTTACCAAGAGTGATTTTTAGTTATGTCGTCTTCTTGGTGCAAGGGATGGTGAAGCCATCCAATACTGTGACATTGAAACCTTTGAAATCTTCTAATGGCATCCCCAATCTCTTAACCAAATCAACATCTATGAAATTATGAGTTGCACCACTATCTATCAAAACAATAACTCTCTTACCTTTTAATTCTCCTCTTACACGGAAGGGGTGGTACCTTAGAGCTCCGAGATAGTGTAGCAAGAGTACTATCCAAGTGGTCAACTTCTTCTTTCTCTTGGTTTTCATCTTCATGGGACTCTTCCTCTTTTTCTTCTACTTCTTCCTCCCCATCTGAAATTACCTCTATGTAGTGCACTTGTCCCTTGCCCAAGCAACGATGGTCAGGAGTCCAAGGATCCTTGCATGAAAAACAAAGATTTATTCTTCTTAATTCATTCCTTGTATTATCAGCTTCTTTGTTGTTCCTTGGAGGCTCTCTTTGTGGTGTTATACCCTACTGAAATGGCTTCCTTGCTTGGCTAATAGGGGTTGTTCTTGGCTGCCCTTGAAATGGGGGTCTAGGCTGCCCCAATGAAGTCCCTCTTGGCTGTCCAAAGGGCAGATTTCTACTCTTAACAGCTGAAGATTCCAAATTCAGTGATCTCTTGATGGCATCTTGAAGAGGAGGCTCAAAATCCTTCACCAAGCCCCTAAGAGGTTCGGTCAAGCCTTCTATGAACAAAACAACCAACCTTCTTTCACTTACATCTGAAACCATGACTGCAAGTTTCTGAAAATCAGCAACATACTTATCTATTGAAGTCTCTTGTTTGAGTTGTGCCAACTCTCTAAAATGCACTTCGGATCCTTTCTATCAAACCTTTCTATTAGCCTTTGATTGAACTCATCAAGAGTGGTAATAGAACCATGTCCTTGTGTAATTATGCCATGATACCACCATTCATGAGCCACACTCCTTAAATGCAAAGTAACAAATTTGAGGGCCTCTTCTTCATACATGGGGTTTAATGACAAATAAGTGTCCAATTTTTGTAACCAAGCCCTAGCTGAACATTTATTAGTACCATCATATGTAGGAAGAGTAATCTTACCCAATCTATGTTGGATATCTCTTCTTGGCTCTTGATGACTCACTTTATTTTTCTTTGGTCCTTCACTTCTCCTTAGTTGGCAAAAATCTCTAAAAGAAAGAAAATCTCGTGTTGTTTCTCAAAGATGCATATTCTTCTCCATCATTCATCAGCAATTCCAAGTGCTTGTGTCTATTCTAACTCCATGTGTGGTTCTTCTCTTTGTAGGAAATTGGCACGGAAGAATTTAGAGGGGGTCTTGCTTAAGACCCTTTCTCCATGATTGGTAGAAGAGTTTCTTTCACCATGATTACCTTGATTTCCTTGGGGGTTCAGTCTGGTAGTGCTTAGCCCATGTATAGATCGACTCAAATCAGCAATAACTCCTACAAAGGAGTCTCTTAGATCCCTCTGAGCTTCCAACAAACGGTTTTGCAATTCTCTGTTACCTCTAGTGAACATTTCATTCAAATAGCTCATCTCATTTGTTGGTGGAGGTCTTTCTCTATCACCCATACCTTCCTTTCCTAGAGTTCTTCTTGAGTAGTGATATCTAAAACCCTCTTCACCTGCGTCCATGCAAAACTAATCTTCTCCTTCACATGCTGAGAGAATCACAACTCTGATACCACTATAATATCCCCTTTTTAAATCTGAATTATAAAAACTGAAAACTCCACAAAAATTGATTTTTAAAATGATGTCAAACTGCCAATATAAACAATAATGAACAACAGACTGAAAATAGCTTTTATTTATTCAAATAATCACTTTCCAAGATACCCACAAGGCCAAAAATGGTGATTTGGGGCCTAAGAACAACCTACAAGTAAAATATGAATTTTTCTACACTTGTATGAATTTACAAAAATAAATTAAGGGCTGAAATGGTGTATAAAATAACAATGATTATGGTGTCCCCGAGATTTCACCCTAAAATCGGGACTTGTTATCCAAAATTCACCCCCCCAGGGTAATTTTGATAACATGCATCAGAATATTCAAGTCCCAGGCACATTGATTGATTCAGAGCAAACATCATGTTTCTGAGGTTCTCTCAGATATTTTTCTAACTCTCCTGTCCAGGCTGAAAAGAGCAAGCTCTGAGAAAATGCAAAAAAAAAAAGGTTGCAGAAGGCAAGAAGGTTGATCCAGAAAAAATGGTGAAAATCGGCTAAGTCCTAGTCCTAGGAGCAATTGGGACATCTGGGACAAAAAGGCGCGGATCGGCCGAAAAGCCTCCAAGCGGCCCAAATAGCATTTGGGACAAGTGGGACAGAAGTACGCGGCGGGCGCGAAATGCCGGTTCGACCGAGAGGAAAAATTGGCCAACTGCTGAGAGGGTCGCCTTTGGGACATCTGGGACAAAAAGGCGCGAACCGGCCGAACCGGGCGAAATGAGCACAAGCAGTCCGAAACAAAGTGGGACAAGCGGGCCAAAAAGACGCGAACCGGCCGAACCGGGCGAAATGGGAATAAGCAGTCCAAAACAAACTGGGACATTTGGGATAAATGGACGCGAACCGGCCGGTTCGCCCGAAATCAGCACAAGGAGCACTGTGCCATCTGGGACAAAAAGACGCGAAGGGCGCGAAGAAGCCGGCAGGGCCGAGAACCAATGAAATCACGCCACGTGTCACAAGGAGAAAAGTCAAAAAGTCAAAGTGGAAGGTTTGAAGCGCTGAACCGAACCAATGAAATGGCGCCACGTGTCCAAGTTTAAGGGGCCCGGCAATTTCAAAAGGAAAGCCCGCGAAAGACGGAGGAGAGAGAATTGCTCGTCCAATCAGCACATGCCACGTGTCGTCCGGATGGCGAAGAGCGGAAAACATTTTAAAATTCGTTTTGATCTGTTCCGTGCCCTAAATCTTCAGATCGCCATATCTTTTGATCCGAGCTCGGATTTCCACGTTCTTTATATCAACGGAAGCTATTGAGATGCTCTACATGATTCTGGGATCGACCTCGAGTTTTGGTGCAGTTTGAAGAGAGAAAATCGAGAAATGGCTCGACGTGTGGTAATGGCGAGCGACCTTTCAACAACCCGTTTTAATGCTAATGGGTCGCATTCTTCTTACTCGCACGGCCAAAGTGACATTTTAGCGGCCAAATTAATACAAATGGGTCACATTCTCCTCCAAAATCGCTCAAAGTGACAGGGTATGGGTTGGTAAGATCCTCCATGTTGATTTAATGCATCTGCAGTCAATGAGGAATGGGCTTGCACGTTTTCCCACGTTTCTCCCCCCTGGGCTCGACCCATGCAATGTAAAAGCCAGATTTGGCTCATTTTTAAAAAAAAGAGGTTGTTCATTCTTTCGGCTCGGCCCTCCCTTCTTTTCTTCTCTAGGGTTGAAAATGGAGTTCGAGCCTCCTCCCCTGCTCTGTAATGGCGTTTTTGCCTTTTACTAATGGAATGATGTTAATCAGCAAACTTCACTGAGCAACAAAACGTGTTACTGTGATGCATCTGTCCATCCTCTCTCGTTTTTGCTTGTTCTCTCCTTGCCTCTCTTCATTCATTTGCAGGTATCTCATGCATGTCTAAATGTTCATTGCAGTTTGGACTGTGTTCATGGAGTTTTGGGACATTTTACGTGTGAAATCTATCCTTGGGCTGTGATGCATCTGTCCATCCTTCCCATTGCTCACCTCTCTTTGTCCCATGGCAGCTTTGATAGATGTTCAACATCCTCCTTCTCTCGGTGTATCACCGTTTTAGTGTAGGCTTTTGCTTTTTCCCTTCTCTCTCTCTCTCTGTCTCCTTGGCATGGTTAGATTAGGATTAGATTAGCTTGCCTACACTGTTGGAATAGCTTGTGGCGGGTAGTTTAAGAGCGAACCAGCCTTCTCTGGAGATTCCTCTCTCGGTTTCACAAGTCCCACGCTTGGAGAGAGGTTTCCATGTTGTGCAATCACACTGATGGATGCACGAACATCAACCTAGAAGCTGATGTGCATCCGGGGTCTTGTGATTTTGCACTAACAGACTACCCCTTTTAAAAAAATTGTTCTTTTCAAAGTAACAGGTTGTTTTTGTGTATGTTTTGTTTGTAATTGTTTGCATTGTTCTAAGGTATCCCTAGAGAGTCATAAAAGTCAAATTCCCCAAATACTCACATCCTAAAACTCACTCTATCCCTTCACCAGGTTTTGTCTGAGAGAATTGTATTTATTTATTTATTAAATAAATAAAGTTCTTTTAAAAATAGATTGAGCCAAAATTGGAGGATTTAGGTTGTATAAAGCACGTCACCCAATCATTATTACCATAGAACATTCACCCGAGGGGAAGAATTTTTGCAAATTAGCTAATTGGAGAAATTTTTCAACAATTGTCCACAACTTTTTTTGTTTTATTTCTTTTTTTTCGTGTTTTGGTTTGTTTTCTCTGGAAATTCCTATAGCCTATTCATTCTTCCTGTCAGATCTTTTCCCAAGCCTAGGGTTTTGAAAAGCTATCTAGTATTTTTAATTACTAATTTGTCTAAAGGCAATCAAAGCTCGGGAGATTGCAAGGAGTTGCACTGTCCAAAAGGTGCAAAAATAGATTTTATGACAATAAGAAAAATATTGCCATCAACGCGTAGAACTCGAGAAAATGTGCACTTTTTGAGAAAACGACACCTAAAACGGAGCCATAGAGTGAAAGTTATGGCACTTGCAAGGTTTTGTTGCTACATCTTCCCATACCCTTTCTAAAAATGGAAAATTTTATTCTTACCTTTTGTTTTCTTCACTAAAAATCCAAAAATGGAAATAAAATGTTGTTGATGAGTTTTCACGCGACTTTAAAAGTAGAAGTCATGCAAGTCGCACTTTTTGGGAAGAGCAATTTCTTCATGCAAGTCGCACTTTTGGAAAGAAGCTTTCTTCCATGCAAGTCGCATTTTTGGAAGGTTGTTTTTCCCATCATTAAAGTCAAGTCACTTAAGCTTCCAATGGGAATTTTTGTGGTGGAAGGAAGGTGGGATTTTTATGCCTTCCTGGAAGGTTGCTTTTCTCATCATTAAAGTCAAATCACTTAAGTTGTGAATGAGAATTTTGGTGGTGGAAGAAAGGTGGGAATTTTATGCCTACCTGGAAGGTTGTTTTTCCCATCATTAAAGACAAATCACTTAAGTGAAAGATGGGATTTTGGAGCTGCTTGGAAGGGTAAAAATTCCCATTGCTTTGCCTTCTTATTTTTAACATGACTTCTAGCCAAAAAGTGCGACCCATTCTGGCATAGCTAAATGCCTAAAAGATGACTTTTTTAATTAATTTCCAGGAAGCATCCAGTTTTGGCGCCTAGGGTTGGAAAGGCTTCCTTTTTATTATTTTGGCTATCTGCATGTTGATGTGAGTGCACAAGTGAATAAAATAATATTTTTAGCTTGTTTGGCATGCAAACAAAGTCTAAAAATAGAGGGCAACAGGCTTTATAATCAAATCTCGGTGAAGAAATTAGATATTCATGCTATGGACTGCATACTTGTCTAAATTATTTGCAGGAATACTTCATTTATGCCCATATTGGTGAAGAAAGTAGAAGTCAATGTCTGATACATTGAATATATCTTCAGAATCAAAGGAAGAAATAGATCTAGCTCTCATAATTACAAAGGCTTCCGAAAAAAATCATCCTCTTGTTTCTAATGTAGCCCATGTGGAAGTCATTGCATGGAAAATTCCTTTCAAGAGCTTGTGCATGTGCTCCCAATCTTCTAGTTGAAGCCTTCATTGAATTTACTTGTATTTTCCTTCACCCGGAGTGCTTTCCAGAATTTAAAATTGCTCATATGCAATTAAAAATAAAAGGTGATGAGTTTTGTCTGAATTGTTTACGAAAAACATTTTATTAGTGCATGTATTGGAGAAGAATTGCAAAAGCTTCAAGGATAAGAGGAGAAGACAGGTTAGAGGCAACAACCGCAAGAAAATCACAGTCAGCTGCTTCCAGATCCAGTTTGGTGAGAATCAAAGGAAAGGATTCAACATATGAAAAAGAAAAAACATCTCGGATTCAAGGCAGAGATATCATTCAGATCATTCATGAGGCAGAGGTGCAATACAAGTTGGATCGAATGTAGAGTATGGAAGAAGAACAAGACTGGGAGTGTTGTAAGCTTTCTTCTAATTTCTTCTCCTCTTTCTTCTTCTTTCTCTTATTTTCTCCAACAAATTAATTGAGTAATCAATTAAATTGTAAAACTTAAGTGATTGGTTTAAAAGTTGTTACTTCAAGTTACTGAGAAGAAGTCAATTACTTGGAAATAGGTGGCAGACATGCAAAATAGAAGGTTCTATTTTTAGTTATAAATCATGCATGTCATGCAAAGAGGAATTTCAGGAGGAAGATTTCCAGTTGCTTCCCTTTTCATAGCTTCCACATGTGGCAATTCATTAAAAACTTCATATTTGTAATTGCCCTCTATACACTATAAATAGAGGAAGAACCTACGGGTTAAATCATCACAATTTGTTAATCAACATTCTTGAGTTCCAGACTGTGTTGTAGCCCTTGATGTCATTTTTGTGAAAGCTAAGGAATTGAATAAAGACAGATTTCTGGAGAACTTTGTGTCCACGGTGCATTTGCTTCTTACTTCTGTGTGGATCTTTAGATAAACTTTGTGTTATCTGAGATTTAGATTAGAAGCTTTTCTTTTCCTTTACTTTTGAATATTGTGAGATCTACTTGTTTATTTAATCTATATGTATGAGACCAACTCTGTAAACTATTGGTTGAATTACATATCTTCCTTTCTTCTTTTCTAAATTTCATTATTTCCCCTTCTACAAATACTTCATAAACAATTGCTTACTTGTTGCAAAATTGCTTAGTTATGGTTCATGAGCTTTGTAATTAAAGTAAAACCCACGATAGTTATTAGAATACATAATTGATGAAATATTACATGAGAGCCTCACCACCAATGAGGGAGATTTATCTCATGACTCGCCTACGTTTTAGCTATGCATAAAATCTAGCCAATAAATTATTATCGAAATTATACCAATAGAGGGTTGAAAAATGATGTCAACATTGTCTTTAATGATGCCAAAAAGTCTCCAATCACCTACAGACCGTACAACAATGAAATACCCTTCCAAAAGGATTCGTGCCACTCTCCTAGGTGGTCGCTTTGGGCCAAAAAGTGCCCATAACTATTCCAATTGCAAAATGGCTTGAAAATAGAAAAGGTTTAGCTGATCCAAACCCCGAAACACACAAATTCAGATCTGTATTGAAGCCCACCTAATATAGAGTGAAAACAACCCAAAAAGTGTCCTAGATTTGAATTATAGCCTTCCAATAGCTACAAATCTGAAGTGTAGCACAACAGTGAACCCCAAGTGGATTCACCTCACAAAGTTGAGGAGTTTAAGTTCCCCAACCTTCAAACCTTGGAGGTTTTCCTCCCCAAAGCTCCTTCTCCTTAAGGGTTTTTGTCCTTAGAAGATTTGATGCAAGCAAAATAGCTTAACATGCAATGAGAGAAAACAAATTGACAAAAGATGTTGATCCATGCAGGATCCGAGAAAAACACACCACTTCATCAATTTCATCAACACCAAGAAGGAGAACTAAAGAAAATGAGGTAAACGAATATTTTGGACAAAAACGTTACTTTGTGCAGAGCGGCAGTCCACCAAAACCGCGATCTACTCGGGCGGCAATTATGACACTTCTAAATAGAAAAGAAGAATGGAGCACGAATGGACGCGAATTTGAAGTGCCCGACTATGTCTCTTCCTCCTTGACCTTACCCATTCTCCGATTGCACGAGAGGACATGGGAGAAGGCTATAAATACAAGGAGCAAGAGAATTGATCATTCAAAGATCCAAAGAGATCAAGAAGAAAAGTATTAATTTAATGAGAGAAAGTGAGCAAGATCTTCAGTGTTGGAGTGGAATTGTAGGAGCAAGGTGTAGAAATAGAGCAAGCAAGCATAGGAAGGGAGAGGTTTACATTGTTGTCTCCATTTTCTACTTCTTGTAATCTGTAATTGTCTATAATTGACCAATAAAAGTGGGAAGAAAGAGCGTTTTTCCCTTCCTAACTGGTTTTCCTCCATTGGGGTTTCAAGATAAAATTGTTGGTGTTTGGAGTTTGAATTCTTTCCTATTCTCTGCAATTTCCTTTCTATAGCACTAGATAATCAGTCACTAAAGCTCTAATCTTCAATCAATTTGTCATTTTCCAAAGTTGAAAGTAGAACAACATAATTGTGTGATTTTGTAGAGTTCCAAAGTAGAAGTTTACGGATCGATGCTCCTTATGGCTCCTCACACCTCTCGTTTATATTTTTTCCTGTCACAAACCCCAAAGTGGAAACACCCATATGTTTCGCCCCACTTTATATTTAATATTTTTTATGATTTGCCACTTTTATTTCTTCATTGACTTTTACCTTTTCCTCTTAATCACTTTAAGTGACATTATTATAAGTTGCTTTATAAAATAAACATAAGAAATGACTTTAGCAACTTAAAATAAAAGCCACCACCTTTCTCCCCTTTTTCACACCCCTTAAGCCCCCGGGAAGAGAATTGGGCTAAGGGCCTTCATAGGATGAAGATTGAGAAGGTGACATTACATAATCCTAGGTGTAGGAGAGCTTTTGTCTTGTAGTGGTAGATGAATAGTTCTCATAGAAATGTGAAGAATCATCTTCGAAGGTGAAATGAATAGCCATCCTTCGGCTATATATGTGTGTAATATTTCTTCATTTTAATTAATGTGACAATTTTTGTTTGCACTAAAATATTGATCATTGTAATTTCATTATTCACAGCCTAACAATATCGTAGATGCAGAAATTTAATGATCAACCAATGACTTCATAGATTCCAAAAGGGAAGAAAAGAGCAGATAACTCTTACCTAAACATGCAATTAGATAGTTACCAAAAGAATACAAAGCAACAGCTTCATAGCAATTCCTCAAAATGTCACACTCTATTGAAAATCTTGGATTCCATAGGGATAGAACCTGAGAAAGCAATGTAACCCACAACAAAAGAAATATGTAAGACTGGTTCAGCCATGCATGAAGTGGGGGGCAATGCTTTTCCACCACATGGAATCACATTGATACCCATGAGAATCTTTGGGTTGCTAGTAACTCATAAGTAGACATAATTTCAGCTACCAATTTCCAATGAATATCCAAAATAGTTGCTAAACTGTTTTAACTATATATAGAATATTAAAACTGGCATATTCATCTTACAATTTATAATGAATTCAAATCAAATAAAATGTATCACTAGAAAATCTAAGAATTCAGAGGTTAAAATTATGCTTCCAAGAAACAGAAGCAAGATGCATATAGATAAACAACATTATTTTCTTTAAAGGTGGTCAAAATAATTTGTCATGGAATGCTCAAGAAGGGTCCAAAAGCTCACATAAAGTTTTCCTTCTGACTTCCGAAATTCATATACCAAACAAAAGACACATAAAATCCTCAATAAACTTAGCAAACCATGGCAGCCATTTTATATTTTCCGTACTATGAGAATATATGAGTACTACCAAAACTGTTAGCTCTGAAAGCATTCTATAGTTAACTTATTTAGCTAAAATGAAACGAAAATGTCAAGACAATGAACTATGGGAAACTAATAGGATATTTTAAAGGATACTGTTAGAAAGAATAGATATGAATTACGAGTTATGTATTCAGACATTTTGAAGCATTTTTAGACATATCATTAGCAAATAAACAAAGACTGTAGGTTTAAAGGAATAAATAAGGGCAAACTCATGTAGACTTTAATTAAATTTTGAGTTTTCATCTTCAGTTTTGTATGGGCAGTTTCCTTTATCAGACACATAGTCACATCCTACCTTGCATGAACATCTTGTGTTGTTCATTGAGAGAGTTATCTCTGATCTCTCAGAAAATCTGATCTTGTGTCGCGCTTTGCCTATGCTTACTGATGATCTTGTACATTAATAATTTGCATAATGAATATATTTCCATTTTAACAAATATTAGAACTCATTATAATTATTTTCTATCATGGTAAATGGTTTTTTTTTATGGATACTCTGTACATAGTTGATATTTCTTATTGCATAGAATAATTTTATTGCTCATTTAATGACCTAATTTTTGGCATCATTGTCACATTGAATTTGGATCTCAATGTGTATCAATTTCATGTGATCGTATATCCTATAAGCTTAGTCGATGCATTGTACCATAACCTCATAGAAAGAAAGAAAATATAAATGTTTGAAAATGGAGAGTACTAGTCAATAGGTTGAGACCTCAATCAAATAGAAGCAAATCAAAATAAAGATAATCGGATTACAGAAGATATCAGTTTCTTACGGAAAATAGCCATCATTGAATTCATTCACCAAGAGGCGAGAGGTCACCTGAGTTAACTCGAAGGATCATAACCTTTTGTGCGAAAAAAATAGGGATGTATAGAATTGCTTGTTAAGGTTACTTTGCTCGGAAGACGCATGGAGTTGCAAAATATTTGAAAATGAATGGCAATGGACTAGAATGTCAATATGTTAGAAATCAGGTGTCCCAGTTTCATCCTGAATCTGTGACTACCCTATCTAAAAAAAAATTGTACTTTTAAAATAATGGGTCATTTTGTGTTTTTATTGCCTGAAAGTTCTTGTATTGCATCGAGATATTCCCAAAGAGCCATATTAGCCATTTTTGCCAAATACCGAGATGCCCAAAATTGTTATATTTTGTCGTCGGGATTTGTCTGCAGGAAATTTGTATTTAATTATTTTGAGCCCCATTTGAGGCAATTTGCGCTTCGATTTAACCCTGTTGTGATCGAACATATCATTATTCCTATATACCAAAGGTTTTAACTAAAAATAAGTTTTGGGCTTTATTTGTGACTTTTGACAATTTTTTGTGTTTTTGTGTTTTCCCATTTCGTTTTCTGTGAAATTTCTCTAGATCAATTCCTTTGCCGGTTTGGCCTGATTCTTGGCTGAACTAGCGGGATCATCTACGCACGTTGTGCGGAAGGAAGTCACCATCGGAGTTCCGGTCACCGGGAAAAGACGAAGTCGCGCTCTTCCGGCTGGCCACATTTTTGGAAAACAAAGAATCGAGAATGGATAATGGGAAAATTAGAAGCGGCGGGCGGGTGGGAATTTTGTACTTGCCTTGCAGGGTACTTTTTCCCATGATAGAAAAGTCACTTAAGTTGCAGTGGGAAAATTAGAGGCACAGGCGGCAGAATTTCTTACACTTGCCTCAGGTAAAAATTCCAATTGTGGAATAAAAAAAAACAACTTAAGTGAATCATAGGATTTTATTGCACTGCTGGCAGGTAAATAATCTCATTATGAAAGTCAAGTGACATATATGGGATTTTCAGGGCTGCCTTAGGGCAAAAAATCCCATTGTTATGTGATTCTTAAAAATAGAATTCTTTATGTCAAAAAGTGTGCCCCCTTTGGAAAAGTAAAGGCAGCCTTTAAATTGATTAATTTAATTAATTATTCACCCAAAATAGGCGCCTAGGCTTGTGGAAAAGTCAACAAAGGCAAAAGACAAACGGTGGTTGAAAGTAGATTGTTCTAAAATTAAATAAATTTATTTATTTAATAAAGCCCCTTCATGTCAAAAAGTGCGCCCCTTTTGGGAGAAATAATACTTTTTAAAGTATTAAATGATTAAATTAATTCCTATTTTCAGTGGCTAAGGTTAAAGCACACTGTGAAGCTTAAGTGGAGTGAAGGGTGGATGATTAAATTGATTAAATTTAATTTATTGGATGGTTGTCCTTAAACATGCAATTTTAGCACACCAGTTAAAGAGAAAAGCATGATTTTTAATTAATTAATTGTTAGGAATAGGAAGGGCAATTATTAATTATAGAATTATGAGGGTTATATAAGCATGGGCTGCCATAAGGATGAATTAATTAATTCACAGGTAAAGAAGTGCAGCCCAGAGGAAAAGTGCGCCCCATTTGAAGAGGATTTTTGCTCAAAAGAAGGTGAAATCAAGGCTAAAAGCTTCCAATTTTGGCGCATGCATTGAAGGAGGTTGATTTGTGTCTAGATAATTATTTGCATAAGTGATATAGGTGCTCAGGTGAAGTTGGAAAAATTCATGCTCACTTTGCATGCAAATAAAACATCAATTTTTGGGGCAGCAGGCTTGAATAGTGCAGATTTTTATGATTAAAATTCACTGTTCATGTTCCGGTTGCCATCTTTGTCTGAATTAATTGCAGGAATTCATTACAGGTGCTTTACAAAAGAAAAGGAGCTTTAATCAATGTCCAATACATTGAATATATCCTCTGAATCTGAAGAATTATCCAGATCTGCACCAGTTTTGAAGAAATTCGGCCAAATAAGAAGAAAAAGAATTGTTCAGACAAAGATAGACAAAGTCATGGCAAAGCAGGATGAAAAAGAAAGCACAAAGACATCATGCATTACTTCCAGATTTGTTGACGCCGGAGACAGATCTAGATCTCATAATTACAAAAGCTTTCGGCACAAAGGCTTCATCCTCTTGTTTCGAATGCATCCTGTGAAGAACTCAGTGCGTGGAAAATTCCTTCCAGGATCTTGTGCAGTGCTTCCAATCTTCCAGTTGAAGCCTTCATTGAAGTTGCATTCACCCGGAGTGCTTTCCAAAATTTTTAATTGCTCATATGCAATTAAAAATAAAAATGATGAGTTATTTACGACGAACATTGCACTGATGCATGTACTGGAGAAGAACTGCAAAAGCTTCAAGGATAAGAACGAAGACATGTCAAAGGCAATACCCGCAAGCAAATCATGGTCACTTGCTTCCAGCTGCTTCCAAACGCTTCTAGATCCAAATTTCCATATCCTTGTTTCTAGATCCAGCTTGTTTCTAGATCCAACTTGCTTCCAGATCCAGCTGCTCCCAGGTCCAGTTTGGTGAGAATCAAAGGCAAAAGAATCAGCTGCATGCAGACATGAAAAAGGACAAGACTACAGCTTTCCTCTTCCTTCTTTCCTCTCGACAAAGTAATTGAGCGATCAATTAAATTATACAACTTAAGTGATTGGTTTAAAAACCATTACTTGAAGAAGTCAACTACTTGGAGATAGGTGGCAGATGTGCAAAATAGAAGGTTCTATCTTCAGTTGCAAATCATGCATGTCATGCAAAGAGGAATTCCAGGAGGGAGATTGCCAGTTGTTTCCTTTCCCACTTTCACATGTGCCAATTCAACTAAAAGCTTCCGACTTGTAATTGCCCCTCTACATTCTATAAGTAGAGGAAGAACGTTCGGGTTAAAGATCGAATTTGTAAGCAACAACCTTGTGTTCCAAACTTTGTGCTGAAACCCTTGAGAGCCACTTGAAGCAAAGGAATATACAAGAGCATATTTCTGGAGAACTTTGTGTCACGGTGTATTGTGTTTCTTGCTTTTTATCTTAGATCTTTTAATAGACTTTGTGTTATTTCAAATCTAGATTTAAAGCTACCTTTGCTTAGAATTCTGTGTTTATATCTATTGGTTTCTTCTATGTGCATGCAATCAACTCTGCCATCTATTGATTGGGATGCACATCTTCCCATTTTTCTTCTCTGTGTTTATATAATTCCCTTCTATAAATATTTTCTTTCCTTAAACAAATTGCTTTTGCTTTGCAGGCAGTAATCAAACATGTACCTATGGTTCATGAGCTGAACAGTTAAAGTAAAACCCCATTTAGATATTAGTATATTATAAATTGACAAATCGACACGAGAGCCTCATCGGTAAATGAGGGAGATTTATCTCATGATTGCCTAGAATTTGTGCTATGCAGAAAATCTAGCCAACAGAAACACTAAATATAGGTTGCACAAAGAGAATGAGAAAATGGAGAGACACCAACAAATATTGCACAATCAAGGAGATAAGGACTGCATGGTTGGAAGAACGGTGATAGAGAAAAATAAAATTGGATGAGGTTACAAGAATCGGGAGCCCTCTATATAAAAATAAGTCCTTGGAAAAGTATTATTTAGGAAAAAAATTTCAAAGGAGGTAATCATGCCAATAATGAAGCATACTTTGCAAGAGTGGGAAGAGACTTGACTTTCGTAAGAGATACTACTTGTTACTTGGAATAAGTACATTTGAGGTCCACCAAGGAGGTTGACATAAAAACTACAATAATTTATCATGGCACGATAGGGGCAAGTGGGAGCGTCTTTGGCAAAGGTGCTCGAGAGGGGACTATAAGCATAAAGCAATCTAGACTATACTCTATCAAAGGAAGAGACTTGCTTTTTGAAAGTAACCAAAAATTTGGACAAGAGTACTTAAACAGAAAATGTACACATTGTTTATCGCATACATTTAAAATGACAATTCCACCACCCATGGGTAGAAAAAAATTATGAAATTAAATGGGCATGGAAACAAGGATCTTGGGAAGCATCATAAAGCACAATCAAGAAAATAATGTGCATACGAATCTCAAACAAAAAAAAATAGTTTTGTATATGGAATTCGATAAGTTGGATGTATTTAAAGATGCAATGAAGAAATACTTCACATTCTTGTGAAATAAAGTTGTGTCCTAAATTCAATACTCCATGCAAGGGAAATCATATATAGTTTGAGAATATTATAAGAAACCACAAGAATTGACAAGAAATCTCGAAAAGAACCCCAATAGATAGACTTGAAAAAATATGGTTCATCGAATGGTAACTTCTTAAGTAAAGGTGATACTCTGAAATTTGAATACAAATGAAAAGGCTTATGAACCTAAAAATGAAAACAAAAATAAGTGCAATACCTCGAGTTCATGGTGAATTTGATGAAAAGGAATGAGAAGAACCTGAATCATTGCAGGGACTTCTTAAGTAAAGGTGATACTCGAATACAAATGAAAAGGCTTATGAACCTAAAAATGAAAACAACAATAAGTGCAATATCTCGAGTTCACGGTGAATTTGATGAAAAGGAATGAGAAGAACTTGAATCATTGCAGATGTCCAAATAATTGGAAAACAACAAGAAAGAAGTCAAGTGTATGAATTACAAGATGGAGAATCATACTAGCACAATATGTAACTAAAAATATGTTTTACGGGATTTATAAATTTCTAGGGTAAAATTAGAAGGATTTCGCATTTAATGTGCAGATGAAAAAGAATGACTTAGTTGTGCTCACATGGAAAGAAAAGTGATAAAGCACAACTAGTGGCTATGGAATTACATAAAGGGGGCAATAGACACCCAAACTAGAAATGAGTTAGAAAAAAATACTATACGATGCTAGTGGAATGCCAATGATATGATAGAAAAATATTATGAACAAGTATATTTTGAGTGTGACAGCCCCAACCCACAAACAAAAATTATAATTTGTCCGAAAGCAAAGAGGTCAAAATATCAATCGAGGTAGATGAAACTACTATGGCCATCAGTCAGTGATATGAAAATGAGGAATATCTTGATGAATGAGAAATCCAAACTATAAGTATTGTGGCAGCAGCCAAAAAACCCACTGGATTCAAAAACTAGCCACTTATATCTTGTAATTGACAAACATGTAATAAAGACATCCATACCAATCTTAGTGATAGATCTTTTCCAAGGTATCCCAAAGTTATAATTAAAGGGAAAAATTTCTAGGTAGATTCAATATTATTTTTTTGGCATCAAATTACTTCCTCTCATCTACAACTCGAGTCACGGAGACAAATGCACATTACAAGGTTTTCCTATCAATACTTGAAGCAAGTGCACATCACTACGTTTCCCTGTCATTAGAGTTTCATTGGTCATGAATCTGAGGAGAGGTTCTAGGAGAAGTATCTGACTTCATTCTAGGATTAAACATGTTTTCCCCTTCGGTTCTGAACATTCTTTATAAACATTACAAGATATTGCATTGTCACATTCACAACGATATTTGATAACATTGTTGTCCCTTCTAGTCCAGGTATTTCTTCAAACATTTCTTCATTGATATATCTTCCTGGTCTCCGCTTTCATCTTCACCTTCTCCATGCTTAATTGAGGAGCCTTCTCTCAAAGAAATATGTGTATTGGTACTTAGTCTTTATGGTTAAGGATTGAAGTGCATAAGGTCTACCAATCTAGTTGTGATTCCATTTCTTTAGTGCTTAGTTTTTAGTGTTTAATTTTCATAACCTAAGGTTTCTTACCCAGTACTTTTTATAACTGAATTCATTCCTCCAGTCTCACTGGCCTACTTTTAGTCATTTGTGAATATTAATATATTTTCTTTCTTCCCATGTGCCCCTTGAACCAAAATATATGGATTAGGACTAGGTGCTTGATGGACTACAACCTTAAAGTTGAATTCGGAGGATAGGCCTATCATTATTCTGTACTAATTCAAAACAACATTGACCGATGTGATTTTAGGCAAATGGCCTAACATCAATATACTGCCCAAGCACAAATGGAAACAATTGAGCAATCCCATACTCTTTCCACCAACATTAGGACTATAAAGAGCCAACAATATGGAATTGTGCATTTGGGTGTCCTAGTGACACAAAAGGTAGATATTAATAACTGCTATCCCAAACATTTTGCACCCATTTAATAAAAGGATCCAAGTTGAAACCTTATAAGATGAGAAGTGTGCTTAATCATGCTAATCATATTGATATTCTCCCTTACAACAAAGAAAACTCAATACCCAACCAAATAAATTATATTTGCTATCCCGTACACAGAGATAAATCTTACCCATAGACTTCTTGTAGTGCCCACTTCCCTTCGACCTCATTTTGTTTTGTTGTTTTCGAGACTGATTACTTCACTTATGGATTATTATGACTTCTTGTTTTAGCATGCTAGTAGATATCATAGACATTGGACTGTTATTGATTCGATCTTTATATGATGCATATGGTTTACTGGTGGACATTTGATGACGATATTTGTATAATTTTGACAGGGTTATTTATCTTTAATTATGACATGTAATATGTTTAATCATTTTGAGTAGAACTTGATAATTGGACTAATGTGATGATCGTTTTGACATAAATGAAATGTGGAATAGAAATGTGCACTTTTCTCCTCCACGGCTAGAATGTGCTCCTCTTCTTTTGGATCTGGAGCAGCTTCTCCTTCCTCCAATGTTTGAAGACAATCTTGCTCTTGATTGAACTCCTCCTCCAGCATGAAGTTTGTCAAGTCAAACTCTTCAATTTGTTGCTCTAGAGGACAAGTTGGGACTGCAAGATCTTCTTCTCCAACAAAATCAGTCCTCACCACCATTTGTTCTCCAACCCTAGCCTCTTCTGTAGGCTTAACCATCAAGGGGATCTTTGTCATCCCAAATCTAAGAGCCCAACTCTTTAGATTTTGAATTTCTTCATCTTTGTTGGCACTCTCTTTTTGCTGTTGTTTTCCTTGACTGGCATTCTGATTTTCATCCTCCCAACATGGATTTGGGAATGCAAGAGGAGGGATGGGTTGAAACTCAACTGATTTGACATTTTTTTGTGGTGGTGGAGGAGGTGAAACCTCTTGTTTCTTTGGAGGAGGGGGTATTTCTATTAGCTCTTGTGGAGGGGATGACTGTTTGGAAGGGAAAAGGAAAGAAGAATCGAGATGGGGTGGAAGACTAGGGAATGGAGGGATGGATTCAACACATGGGACAGCAGATGGGGAGTTTAAATGAGATGGTGCTGCTTGAGTAATGGAAAGAGAAAACCCAGATGATGGTGTAGAACTTACCCATTGACAAGGTTGTTCAACAACAAGTCTGTAGGCCTCTATCTCTGCTGTCCATTGTGCAAGTTGGGGCAGCATCTTTATCATGAAGTCCAGCTTCTCCTGAGGGCTGTAGTGCCTTGGAAAAGGTCCCACCCATGGACAGGGTGCTCCATAACCGATTCCAAAAGCTTTCATTTGTGCTTGAGCCCTGGACTGTACTATGTTTACCTCCATCTTTTGGATTTTCTCCAACAGACCAGCATCTTGCATCTGATGGTCTTCATTGTATGCACACCCTTGCTCTTGGAAAGCTCCATAGCCAAACTGACTTTGGCACTGCTGCTCATATGGGTATGCATACTGATCTTGAATCTGCTCAAAATGCTGATTTGGAGGATTTGTAAAACATGTTGGAGGTGGAATATACTGTTGTTGTTGATGTGAATTCCATGATGGAAATGAAGTCATGATTGCACAACTTCATGGAATGGAAAAGAATGAAAGGGATGGAAAGAAAGATGGATGAAAATGTATGGAAACGGGTCTGCAAGCTCAGAGAAATGGGTTGCTGATCAGATGGAGTCGCCAGATGTGTTTGCAAGTGCCTCCAAAGGCTGAAATCTTCACAGGAACACATCAACCTGCAAAAGATGAAGTGAAAGACCTCTAAGGTCCCACCGGGCGTGCCAAAACTGTTAGTGCAAAATCACAGCACCCCTGGACGCACATCAGGCTTCTAGGTTGATGTTCAGGCATCCAGTGTGATTGCACAACATGGAAACCTCTCTCCAAGCGTGGGACTTGTGAAACCGAGAGAGGAATCTCCAGAGAAGGCTGGTTCCTGCTCCTAAACTACCTGCCACAAGCTATTCCAGTGCAGGCAAGCTAATCTAATCCTAATCTAACCATGCCAAGGAGACAGAGAGAGAGAGAAGGGAAAAAAAAGCAAAAGCCTACACTAAAACGGTGATACACCAGAGAAGGAGAATGTTGGACATCTATCAAAACCGGCGTGGGACAAAGAGAGGTGAGCAATGGGAAGGATGGACGAGATGCATCACGAGCCCAAGGATAGATTTCACACGAGAAAATGTCCCAAAACTCCATGAACACAGCTCCGAACCTGCAATGAACATTCGAGACATGCACGAGATACACTGCGCAAATGAAGAGAGGCAAGGAGAGAACAAGCAAAAACGAGAGAGGATGGACAGATGCATCACAGAACACGTTTTGTTGCTCCAGAAGTTTGCACAGAACATCATTCCATTAGTAAAAGGAAAAAACGCCATTACAGAGCAAGGGAGGAGGTTCGAACTCCATTTTCAACCCTAGAGAAGAAAAGAAGGGAGGGCAGAGCCGAAAGAATGAACAACTTTTTTTAAAATGAGCCAAATCTGGCTTTTACATTGCATGGGTCGAGCCTGGGGGGACAAAAACGTGGGAAAACGTGCAAGACCATTCCTCATTGGCAGAGATGCATTAAATCGGCATGGAGGATCTTACCAATGTTAGTGCAAAATCACGCACACTCTGACGCACATCGGGCTTCTAGGTTGATGTTTAGGCATCCAGTGTGATTACACAACATGGAAACCTCTCTCCAAGCGTGGGACTTGTAAAACCGAGAGAGAAATCTCCAGAGAGAAGGTGGTTCCTGCTCCTAAACTACCCTGCCACAAGCTATTCCGGTGCGAGCAAGCTAATCTAATCCTAATCTAACCATGCCAGGAGACAGAGAGAGAGAGAGAGAAAGGAAAAAAACAGCAAAAGCCTACACTAAAACGGTGATACACGAGAGAAGGAGAATGTTGGACATCTATCAAAACTGCCATGGGACAAAGAGAGGTGAGCAATGGGAAGGATGGACGAGATGCATCACGAGCCCAAGGATAGATTTCACACGAGAAAATGTCCCAAACTCCATGAACACGGCTCCAAACCTGCAATGAACATTCAAACATGCACGAGATACTGCAATGAAGAGAGGCAAGAAGAGGACAAGCAAAAGCGAGGAAGGATGGACGGATGCATCACAAAACACGTTTTGTTGCTCCGTAAGTTTGCACGAACATCATTCCATTAGTAAAAAGGCAAAAACGCCATTACGAGCAAGGGAGGAGGTTCGAACTCCATTTTCAACCCTAGAGAAGAAAAGAAGGGAGGGCCGAGCGAGAAAGAATGAACAACCACTTTTAAAATAGGCCAAATCGCTTTTACATTGCATGGGTCGAGCCCAGGGGACAGAAACGTGGGAAAACGTGTAAGCCCATTCCTCATTGAATACCAACGCATTAAAATGGCATAGGATACCTTACCAACCCATACCCTACCATATTTGACCGATTTTGGAGGAGAATGCGACCCATTTGTATTAATTTGGCCGCTAAAATGTCACTTCTGTCCGTGCAGAAGAAGAATGCAACCCATTAGCATTAAAACGGGTTGTTGAAAAGTCGCTTCTGGCCATTACCACACGTCAGAGCCGTTTCTTGATTTTCTCTCTTCAGACTGCACCAAAACTCGAGATTGATCCCAGAATCATGTAGAGCATCTCAACAGCTTTCCGTTGATATAAAGAACGTGGAAATCCGAGCTCTGGATCAAAAGATATGGCGATCTGAAGATTTAGGGCACGGAACAGATCAAAACGAATTTTAAAATGTTTTCCCGCTCTTCGCCATCTGGACGACACGTGGCACGTGCTGATTGGACGAGCAATTCTCTCTCCTCCGTCTTTCGCGGGCTTTCCTTTTGAAATTGCTTGTGGGCCCCTTAAACTTGGACACGTGGCGCCATTTCATTGGTTCGGTTCAGCGCTCGATAACTCGTCCCTTTGACCTTTTGACTTTTCTCTTGTGAGGACACGTGGCACCTTCTGATTGGTCCTCGGCTGATTCGGCTCCTTCGCGTACTTCGCCTCCATTTGTCCCGGATGTCCCATTTGATTTGGGGCCCTTTGTGCTCATTTCGGCCGGTTCGGGCATTTCGCGTCCATTTGTCCCAGATGTCCCTTTTGACTTTGGACCCTCTGGACTCATTTCGGCCGATTCGGCCGGTTCGGGCATTTTTGGCCCGCTTGTCCCACTTTGCTTGGACTGACTTGACTCTTTTCGGCCGGTTCGGCCGGTTCGCGCCTTTTTTGTCCCAATTGTCCCATTTGCGTCCCTCTCATCAGTTAGCCAATTTTTTCTCGGTCGAACCGGCATTTTGCGCCCGCCGCGTACTTTTGTCCCAGATGTCCCTTTTGCTTTGCGGGCTGTTTGTGCTTACTTCGGCCGAGCCGGCCGGTTCGGGCCTTTTTGTCCCAAATGTCCCGCCCCCTAGGACTAGGACTTAGTCATTTTTACGATTTTTTCTGGATCAACCTACTTGCCTTCTGCAACCTCTTTTTGCATTTTCTCAGAGCTTGCTCTTTTCCTCTCAGACAGGGAACTTAGAAAATATTTGAGGGACTCTAAGAACATGATTTTTGCCCCAAATCAATCAATTTTCACAGGACTTGAATATTCTAATGCATGTTATCAAAATTACCCGTGGGGGTGAAATTTTGACAACGGTTTAGCGACTTCAATGGGGGGGTCATCTGCTGCTTAGATGAATGATCGATGCTTTGAAGCATCCATTGGGCATGGAGTCATGAGTTGCGACCTGCAACTGATCTGAACTTTGAAAACCTCCCTCTGAGCCACTTGGAAACCCATTGAACTTGGAGTGTCTTCACCAAAATGCCACTGAAATGAACTGTGCAAGAGCAAAACCAGCAACACCAAAACTATGTACAAAACTGAAAATCATACATGCCCCAAATGGAACATGCAGAGTGTGCACAAGTACTTCTTCTGCTGAAAGCAAACCTAACTACTCTACTTTAACTGGAAGGAAAGGCAAGCTAAACAAACCCTGCAACTGGTTGTGCAAAATAGCTCCTTTTCTTCAAAATTGGCAGCCATGCAACTGATTTGGCACTGATCATGGCTGTTTGGATGGATGGAAAATCAACAAGAAGCTGGTCTTCTATCCAAATCATCAAGGTATCAACTGAAAATAAATCCAATACCTCTTTTAGTTGCTCTGCATTTGGATTGGAGAGGTATGGCAGCTGATCCTTGGTACTTTTAGCTCATCCTCATGCTCGAAGCAAGCATGACTGGTTGTGGCTTCTCCTTTGCTCCAATGAAGCCAAATACCTGATTGGGCAAGGTCGATCCGTTTGATATGCCCATTCTTTGTGATTTTCAACTCCGAGAATGGAGTCTTCTTGTAGACCCTCTTGAATGGATGATGTGGAAGAAATGGTGAAATTCTTACATCCTTTCTCTTCCTCGATGAAGAACATGGAAGATTTAAATCTTCCAATTTTGGTTCCAAAGGGCTGCTATAAGATGCAGGCTGCTGCAAATGAATGCTCTTCTTCATGACAGCAGACTCTTGTGTTTGGAATGTGGATGATGAAAGAGAGAATGGTGAAAACTCAACCGGCTCTTCTTCATCAAAATAGTCCTCCAAAACTGACAGGTAAACTGCCTCATTGTTGTCCCGCTGTTCTTTTTCAACTTCCTCCATGGTGTCCTCTTGATCTGCAACTTGACCACCATGGTTTCCTTCACTCTCCAATATTGAGTTTGAGAGATCAAACTCCTTTTCAGCACTGGAACTTGAGAGAAGTGAAGTAGAAAGAAGAACTGAAGGTTCTCCTCTAACCTGCTTTATGCTCAAACCCTTTGGATCTGCACTTTTCTCCTTCATGCTAGATTGTGCTCCTCTTCTTTTGGATTTGGAGCAGCTTCTCCTTCCTCCATGTTTGAAGGCAATCTTGCTCTTGGTTGAACTCTTCCTCCGAGCATGAAGTTTGTCAAGTAAAACTCTTCAATCTGCTGCTCTAGAGGGCAAGTTGGGGCTGCAAGATCTTCTTCTCAACAAAATCAGTCCTAACCACCATTTGTTCAACCTTGGCGTCTTACGTAGGATTAACCATCAAGGGAATCTTTGTTATCCCAAATTTGGCAGCCCAAACCTTCAAGTATCTGTCATTTCTTTTCTTTTGGCTCTTCCTCTTGTTGTCCTTGATGACTGATTTTTCAATTTCTTCTTTCCCATGGAATTGGGGATGCGAGAGGAGGGATAGGTTGAAACTCAACTGATTTGACAATTTTGTGTGGTGGTGGAGGCGGTGAAACCTCTTGTTTCTTTGGAGGAGGGGGTGTTTCTGTTGGCTCTTGTGGAGGGAATGACTGTTTGGAAGGGAAAAGGAAAGAAGAATCCAGATGAGATGGAAGACTGAGAGGTGGAGACATGGATTCAACATTTGGGATAGCAGATGGAGGTTTTGAAACTTGACACTGCTGAAATGATACAGATTGGGAAAGAGGAAAAGAAAAGGTATGAGATGATGTGCTTACCCGTTGACAAGGTTGCTGAATACTTCTCTCATACACCTCTATTTCTTGAATCCACTTTGCAAAAAGGCAGCGTTGCAATCATGAAGTCAAGTTTCTCTGAGGGTGTAATGCCTTGGAAAGGTCCCACCCATGGACGGGGTGCTCCACAACCGATTCCAAATGCTCTCATCGTGCTCGAGCCTCCGATGCACCATCCCCACCTCCATCTTTTGGATTTTCTCCAACAGACCAGCATCTTGGATCTGATTGTCTTCATTGTATGCATACTCTTGCTCTTGGAAAGCTCCATAGCCAAACTGACTTTGGCACTGCTGTTCATATGAATATGCATGCTGATCTGGAGGATTTGTAAAACATGTTGGAAGTGGAAAATACTGCTGTTGTTGATATGAAATCCATGATGGAAATGAAGTCATGATTGCACGACTTCATGGAATGGAAAAGAATGAAAGGGATGGAAAGAAAGATGGATGAAAATGTATGGAAACGGGCCTGCAAGCTCAGAGAAATGGGTTGCTGATCAGATGGAGTCGCGAGATGTGTTTACAAGTGCCTCCAAAGGCTGAAATCTTCACAGGAACACATCAACTGCAAAAGATGAAGTGAAAAACCTCTAAGGTCCCACCGGGCGTGCCAGCTGTTAGTGCAAAATCACAGGCACCCACAGGACGCACATCGGGCTTCTAGGTTGATGTTCGGGCATCCATGTGATTGCACAACATGGAAACCTCTCTCAGCGTGGGACTTATAAAAGCGAGAGAGGAATCTCCGAGAGAAGGCTGGTTCTGCTCCTAAACTACCCGCCACAAGCTATTCCAGGTGCGAGCAAGCTAATCTAATCCTAATCTAACCATGCCAAGAGACGAGAGAGAGAGAAAGGAAAAAACAGCAAAAGCCTACACTAAAACGGTGATACACCGAGAGAAGGAGAATGTTGGACATCTATCAAAACTGCCATGGGACAAAGAGGTGAGCAATGGAAGGATGGACGGATGCATCACGAGCCCCAAGGATAGATTTCACACGAGAAAATGTCCCAAAACTCCATGAACACAACTCCAAACCTGCAATGAACATTCAAACATGCACAGATACCTGCAATGAAGAGAGGCAAGAAGAGGACAAGCAAAAACGAGGAAGGATGGACAGATGCATCACAAAACACGTTTTGTTGCTCCGAGTTTGCCTGAACATCATTCCATTAGTAAAGGCAAAAACTCCATTACAGAGCAAGGGAGGAGGTTCGAACTCCATTTTCAACCCTAGAGAAGAAAAGAAGGGAGGGCCGAGCAGAAAGAATGAACAACCACTTTTTAAAATGAGCCAAATCTGGCTTTTACATTGCATGGGTCGAGCCCGGGGAGACGAAACGTGGGAAACGTGTAAGCCCATTCCTCATTGAATACCAACGCATTAAAATGGCATAGGATACCTTACCAACCCATACCCCCATATTTGACCGATTTTGGAGGAGAATGCAACCCATTTGTATTAATTTGGCCGCTAAAATGTCCACTTCACGTAAAATGCGAGAAGAAGAATGCAACCCATTAGCATTAAAACGGGTTGTTGAAAAGTCGCTTCGCCATTACCACACGTCAGATCCGTTTCTTGATTTTCTCTCTTGAGACTGCACCAAAACTCGAGATTGATCCCGAGAATCATGTAGAGCATCTCAACAGCTTTCCGTTGATATAAAGAACGTGGAAATCCGAGCTCGGATCAAAAGATATGCGATCCGAAGATTTAGGGCACAGAGCAGATCAAAACGAATTTTAAAATGTTTTCCCGCTCTTCGCCATCTCCCAACACGTGGCACGTGCTGATTGAACGAGCAATTCTCTCTCCTCCGTCTTTCGCGGGCTTTCCTTTTGAAATTGCTTGTGGGCCCCTTAAACTTGGACACGTGGCGCCATTTCATTGGTTCGGTTCAGCGCTCGATAACTCGTCCCTTTGACCTTTTGACTTTTCTCTTGTGAGGACACGTGGCACCTTCTGATTGGTCCTCGGCTGATTCGGCTCCTTCGCGTACTTCGCCTCCATTTGTCCTGGATGTCCCATTTGATTTGGGGCCCTTTGTGCTCATTTCGGCCGGTTCGGGCATTTCGCGTCCATTTGTCCCAGATGTCCCTTTTGACTTTGGACCCTCTGGACTCATTTCGGCCGATTCGGCCGGTTCGGGCATTTTTGGCCCGCTTGTCCCACTTTGCTTCGGACTGACTTGACTCTTTTCGGCCGGTTCGGCCGGTTCGCGCCTTTTTGTCCCAATTGTCCCATTTGCGTCCCTCTCAGCAGTTAGCCAATTTTTTCTCGGTCGAACCGGCATTTCGCGCCCGCCGCGTACTTTTGTCCCAGATGTCCCTGTTGCTTTGCGGGCTGTTTGTGCTTACTTCGGCCGAGCCGGCCGTTTGGGCCTTTTGTCCCAAATGTCTCGCCCCCCTAGGACTAGGACTTAGTCATTTTTACGATTTTTTCTGGATCAACCTACTTGCCTTCTGCTGACCTCTTTTTGCATTTTCTCGAGCTTGCTCTTTTCCTCTCGACAGGGAACTTAGAAAATATTTGAGGGACTCTAAAGAACATGATTTTTGCCCCAAATCAATCAATTTTCACGGGACTTGAATATTACGATGCATGTTATCAAAATTACCCGGGGGGTGAAATTTTGACAACACCAACCCATACCCTGTCACTTTGAGCGATTTTTTGAGGAGGATGCGACCCATGTGCATTAATTTGGCCGCTAAAATGTCACTTCTGGCCGTGCAGAAGAAGAATGCGACCCATTAGCATTAAAACAGGTTGTTGAAACGTCGCTTCTGGCCATTATCACGCATCAGCGCCGTTTCTCGATTTTCTCTCTTCAGACTGCACCAAAACTCGAGATTGATCCCAGAATCATGTAGAGAATTTCATAAGCTTTCCGTTGATATAAGGAACGTGCAAATCCGAGCTCTGGATCGAAAGTTATGGAGGTCTGAAGTTTTAGGGCACAAAACAGGCGAAAACGTGTTTTGAAATCTTTCCCGCGCTCTGCCACTTGGATGACACGTGGCACGCTCTGATTGGATGAGCAATTCTCTCTCCTCCGTCTTTTGCGGGCTTTCCTTTTAAATTGCTTGTGGGCCCCTTAAACTTGGACACGTGGCGCCATGTCATTGGTTCGGTTCGGCGCTCGATAACTCGCCCCTTTGACCTTTTGACTTTTCTCCCGTGAGGACACGTGGCGCTTCGATTGGTCCTCGGCTCCTTGACTCCTTCGCGTACTTCGCCTCCATTTGTCCCGGATGTCCCATTTGATTTTGGGCCCTTTGTGCTCATTTCGGCCGGTTCGGGCATTTCACGTCCATTTGTCCCAGATGTCCCATTTGATTTTGGACCCTCTGGACTCATTTCGCCGATCGGCGGTTCGGGCATTTTTGGCCCGCTTGTCCCACTTTGCGGGATGACTTGACTCTTTTCGGCGGTTCGGCGATTCGCGCCTTTTTGGCCCGATTGTCCCATTTGATTTTGGACTGTCTGGCCCTTTTTCGCCCGGTTCGGCCGGTTCGCGCCTTTTTGGCCCGATTGTCCCATTTCGTCCCTCTCGTGCGATTAGCCATTTTTTCGGTCGAACCGGCATTTCGCGCCCGCCGTGTACTTTTGTCCCAGATGTCCCTGTTGCTTTGCGGGCTGTTTGTGCTTACTTGGCCGAGCCGGCCGGTTCGGGCCTTTTTGTCCCAAATGTCCCGACCGCCCTTAGGACTAGGGCTTAGTCGTTTTTATGATTTTTCTGGATCAACCTACTTGCCTTCTGCAACCTTTTTCGCATTTTCTCGAGCTTGCTCTTTTCCTCTCGACAGGGGAACTTAGAAAATATTTGAGGGGACTCTAAAGAACATGATTTTGGCCCCGAGTCAATCAATTTTCACAGGACTTGAATATTCTGATGCATGTTATCAAAATTACCCAGGGGGGTGAAATTTTGACAACAGTTATATAAGAAGGGGCTGCCATAATGATGAATTAATTAATTATTTAGCAAGGAAGTGCAGCCGAGGCAAATTTGGCACCCATTAAGGAGGAATTTTACACAGAAGAAGGTGTTTTTACTGCTGGAAGGCTTCAAAGTTTGGCGCTTAGGTTTGAAGGAGCTTGAATTAAGTCTGATTAATTGTCTGCATAGTGGTATAGGTGATCATGTGAAGATAAAATTCATGTTTTCTTTGCATGCAAACAAAATATCAAAGCTTGGGGCAGGAGGTTTGATATATGCAGATTTTATAATTAAAATCAAGTGTTCATGTTCCGGTTGCCATCTTTGTCTGAATTAATTGCAGGAATTCATTACAGGTGCTTTTATAAGAGAAAGGGAATTTAAATCAATGTCCAATACATTGAACATATCCTCCGAATCTAAAGAAATCTCCAGATCTGCACCGGTTGTAAAGAATTCTGGCCGAATCAAGAGAAAAAGAATTGCTCAGACAAAGACAGATACGGCCATGGCAAAGCGGGATGAAAAAGAAAGCTCAACAGTGTCATGCGTCACTTCTAGGTTTCTTGACATTGGAAATACAGATCTAAGTCTATAACCTCTTTCTGAACTGATTGATAAATCCAGAGTGAAAAGACTTCTTTCATGCGTGCGATCAGCAAAGTGGAATTATTCGAGCTGCAACATTTCCATTCACAACCCAGTTGCCAAAATTCGTCATGGAGTGTGTTAGGTCTTACCACCCATTATCTAGATCAGTCCGAGATGCTGCGGGGAAGACAATAATCCGGCTGGACCCACAGTTCATCAATTGTTGTCTGAAGATTCCAGCGTAATGTGGTGGTGACTACTATTAGCATACAGGATGCGCAACAGATGATAAAAATATAAAGTTAATTGTGTGGGCATAATGAACAGCAGATACATGAAGAAGCCCAAATCTCCATCCAAGTTCTCGAGAACTCTTCCACGATCCAATCTGGTACAAGAGGTGGATGATATTGCCAAATTGTTATGCAAGATAAATGGCGAAGCTAACACTCACAACTTCCGCACATGGATGTATGCTTTCATCAGGACCATTGAAATCAACAAAGCAGATTCAATAATCAATTGGTCGGAAATCATTAGTGACAACATTGGTGAGCAGCTCCGGAATGTGAGGCGTACTTACAACTTCAAAATGACTTCGTATTTGGTATATGCAGCAGCTTCACAGGGTGTCTTCTCCAAGCTGGATAGGCGTGGTGTGCTTTCCAAGGATCCTATTTTTGAGTGCTATCCACAACTTATTGTGCCCGCATGCAATAAAGATTACAAGGTAGTGTTATCCAAATTTCACCCCCCAGAGTTAATTTGATAACATGCATCGAGTTTTTAGTTCCAAGCAAGTAGATTGATTCAGGAGAAAATCGTAAAATTGGCTAAGTCCTGCTCAAGGCCGCCTTTGGGACAGTTGGAACAATTATATGCGGAAGGTGCGGATCGGGTGAAAGAAAGAAAATTTGTCCAAGTCCTTTACCGGGAGCAAGAGGGACAAGGGTGCGCGAAGGACACAAACCGGCCGGTTCGCCCGAAACAGAGAACTGTAGCACGGGACAAGTCGGACCCGAGAAGGACGCCAGGCGCGAGAAGCCGACCCGGCCGAAGGGAGAAGAAAATCGACCAACTGCTTTAGGACATGTGGGACAAAGGAACGCGAACCGGCCGGTTCAGCCGAAACAGGAAACTTCAACACAAGGACAAGTGGGACAAAGGGACGCGGATAGCCGAAGGAGCCGAAAGCCAATCAGATCACGCCACGTGTCACCGGCAGAAAAGGGACGAGGAAGCCCATTTCGGGCGGATCGGAGGATTCTGTCCCAGCTAAGCAACAGGACATCTGGACAAAAAGACGCAGTGGGCGCGAAAATCCGCGAGCCGTGGACAAATCACAGCATGACACGTGTCGCCAAGGAAAAAGGTCCAAAAAGTCAAAGGGGCGAGTTTTCGAGCACTGATCCGAACCAATGAAATAGTGCCACATGTCCAAGTTTAAGGGGCCCACAAGAAAAGCCCGCGAAAAGGTGGAGAGAGAAAATTGCTTAGCGAACCAGCCCGCACACGTGTGTCGTCCGGATGGCGGAGCGCGGGAAAAGATTTTAAAACCTGTTCTTGCCTGTTTTGTGCCCTAAATCTTCAGACCTTCGTATCTTTCGATCCAGAGCTCGGATTTGCACGTTCTTTATATCAACGGAAAGCTGTTGAAATTCTCTACATGATTCTGGGATCAATCTCGCATTTTGGTGCACTTTGGAGGGAGAAAATTAAGAAAATGTCTCGGCGCGTGGTGATAGACAGAAGTAATGCTTCAACAACCAACTTTAATGCGGCGAGGCATTCGCCGCTCTGACATTAGACAGCCCGCCGTTTTGCCAGATCCGCCGCTTACTGTCATAATGAGATGATTTTAAATGCTACTGCAAGAAGTGGTTGGGCGGTCTGGATTTCCTCTCTTCCCTCTCTCATTTCTTGATATATATGGTAAAGAAGAGCTCCTTTAAGTGGTCGACATTTTTGTTGTGCATCCTCCCTTATTCCCTTGCTTGCAGAGAATTTGTGGAGCTTTCAAACCTCCCATATGGGTTGCAATGCCGATCTTTTTGCCTCTTGGCCATTGTAATGTCTTGTATCGACTCTTGAGCAATAATATGTGTTGTGATTGACTCTCAACCCTCTCATGTATTCATTCTTTGTCATTTTGATCTCTTATTGTAGTTTGGTTACCCGTGCATGGTGTTTGTATTGCACCTATGTGGTGCATGTTAAATTTGCAAAATGAATGTCTAACATTCCTCGGTGCATCACCTTTGTAGTTTAGGTTTTATTTTATGCATTTTCTTACCCTATCTCCTTTCCAAGTTAGATTAGGTTTTAGCAAACCCTCTCGCATTTTTGTGTGCATCTGAACAGAGGAATAAGAACCAGCCTTCTCTGGAGAATCTTTTCTCATATTCTGAAGTCCCACGCTTGGAGAAAGGATTCCATGTTGTGCAATCCTGCTGGATGCACCGAACATCAACCTAGAAGCGATCTGCATCCAGGTGTCTTTGTGAGTCTGCAACAATAGTTTTGGCATGCCGGTGGGACACTAGAGGTCTCTTTTATTGCAGCAACAAAGTTGATATGCATCTGCTGCAGTTTTCTTGCTTATAAGAGCTATTATTTGCATATCTGGCGACTCCAAGCGGAAGAATCAACTGGTTTCAGCAGTGCAGGTCTGAAAACTCATGAGAAGAATCACCACAAGGTCAAGAGTTGGAGAAGAAGAAGTGTTGTTTGAATACCTGCAGTTATCTCCAAGAAGAAGGCAAGAGGAAGGATTCAAAGGTCTCCATCTCCACCAAACAGAACTCTCTCAACTCCTCCACCTGACAGGCCTTTCATTCAGTATACAAGGGTTTTAAGACCAATTAGAATGGCTCAGAACAATCCCTACGTCAACTTCACAGGCAACAACCCACTTGCTCTCAATGCACAACATCTAGTTCCTATTGCAGCCTTGAAGAACATTCCCTACTTCACCGGAGAAAATCAGACTACTCCAGGTGATCATGTTAAAGATATTGCTAACCTTTGTGCAATCCATGAAATCAATGAAATGCAAGTGGTTGTCAAGTTAATGGCATCTTCCTTCAAAGGTAAAGCATTACAATGGTTTAGGAGCCTTGGAGCTGGTTCTATCACAAACTGGAATCAGCTATGTATTGCACTTCACGAGCAATTTGGAGAGAAGGGAGACAACTTGTCTCTTTTGGAGCAGCTAACAACTATCAAGAGAGCCTCCAATGAGCAGCTAACTGACTTCAACTTCAGATTTCAAAGGTCTTGGGATAGGATTCCAGTGGCAGTCAGGCCAACAGCAGAAGGTGCTTTTCTATATTACCTTAAAGCTTTGAATTCTGATATTTCTATGTTAATTCAGTCCATGGGAGACACAACAATCCCTATGGCTTATAGCATTGCCATTAGAGCCGAAAACTGTTTTATTCAAGCTAATAAACTGGCTCCTAGGCCTCCCATGCCCTTGTATCCAAACTTAGAAAATCCAAGCACTAGTCAAGCACCCACTTTGGCTCATGTTCCCACTCCTAGAAATCAGAGTTCAAATGAAGCTTCCACTTCATCTCCAAGTGCTTCAAATGAACTCCAGATGTCATGAAACGATTCTGAAAATTTGGGAAATGAGCTGGTTACTATTAAGAGGCAACAAGCCCAAAGTTTGAGACCTTCCTATCAACCTCAAGTTCAGCCTAATAGGCAGCCATACCAACCACAAAGACCACCTAATCCAGGTTGCGAAATGTGAATCAAACAAGGCCTCCCGCTAATAGACCATTCCAGCCCTATAATCCAAATGCTATATCTGCCTCTAAGGCATTAGTGCCAACACAAAACAACATTGCTCGGGAATATGACTGGGTGCTTTCCATGCAGGCGAGCCTCATAACCATCCATGTGTTTGATGGTGCTCTCAATCAAGCACTTGATGGTGACAACTACTAGTGTGGAGGCGAGGGCAATCAAGAAAACGATCAACAACAAGAAACATTCCAACGGCAATCAGCCCCAAATGACACCACGTTGGTGAACTGGCAAGCGTAAGATTTACGTGGCATGAATCAAGCGATTTCTCAAGGTGTCGTAGCCAACACAAGGTCGAAGAGGAGAAATTTGGGTGAAGAACAGCCATTAGCCCCGACCAATCCACAACCTTCCACGGCTCCACAAATGATTGTGCAAGCGAGTCCAGTTTCAAATACACAAGGGCAGCCAAGAACAGCCCCTAGGCCAACTCAAATGCAGCTATTGCTGCCCACGTCATGACAAGGAGTAAGTGTACAAACCAAGGGGCAACAAAGGATACTTCATCGCAGTTCAGTATCATTGAGCAGATGAAGAAGACTAACGTCAATATATCAATGTGGGAATCCCTATCCATCCCGAGACAAAGAGATCTGCTGCAAGCTGCCATGAAGGATTGGACAACTTGAATCAGCGAGTTCGAGATGCACGAAAAAGTGCTAACAAATGCTGCCCACTGAAGGAAGCCATGGAGAACAACAAGGTAAAATGTTGAAGCCCCCTCCTTTCATGTTTCATTAATCATTGGGGATAAACTAGTACACAATTGCATGATTGATTCGGGGCAAGTAGCTCAATGATGCCCAAGCAAGTAGTTGATCAGTGGGTCTCAATATGAAGTAATATCTAAAGGGGTAGTGCGATTGGATGGGACAGCAATAGAATAGATTGGAGTGATTAAAAACTTGTCTTACCTTGCATGCATGTCCGAATGTTGTTGTCTTACAAGATATATCAATCATAGACCTTCCACCACTCTTTGCCCTTTGCTTGTCGAGGACTTCACACCAAGATTGGGGGTATTTGTCTCATTGATGGTCTCACATCTTTGTTTAGAACAAGGTATGGAACTAAGGCTACAATTAGGTCTAAACCTATTGCAAACTTCCATATTGAGCCTTACACTCCAAGTCGATTAATGCCAATTGCTCAAAGCATTTGATCAAGACGATCGCCTAGTGCTTGATGAGGTGACACCAAGGTTGGAAGTATCCCGGACCTAACTCTTGATGAATGGGCAAACAAGATACATGCTTTTGATCCCTATCGAAGTAGAAGAATCGAAATTTGAGTCTATTGTATACACGAAGAAAATCAACTTCGTTCCTAGTATCACCAAGCCAAGCCATAATGATGACAATGAGGTATGGCAGCTGTTTTTGACGGATCAAGGAGTAGGCGAAGGTGCGGAGGTGGAGCCATGCTTGTTTCACCTCAGGCATCAAATATTATTCAGCTTTTCGTTTCCAATTTTCTTGTTCAAACAACACGGTGAATATGAGGCCTTGATTCATGGACTTCATTGGGCTAGGAAAAAAAGGGATAAGTAACTTGCAGGTGTTCGGGGATAGCGAGCTAATCGTCAACCAAGTTAGAGGACAACATACTACAAAGAACGATTTCTTTGAGGAGCTACAAGAATAGGGTATGGGACCTCATAGAGGATTTGAAGCTTTGAACATTGTGTCCATACCGGGAAGAAAAATGAAGCCGCGGATAGGCTCACAAAGAATGGAGCAACGTTTGATGTGGTTGACAACATCAAAAGGAAAAAACACAGCCACATATCCATGTGATTGTGAGGCCAGCATTCCAGATATAACACCAAATGGCGGTGTTTGAAAACGAACAGATCGTCAATTTTTACAAGAAGAGGATGAATTCTCAGTTAGGAATCGGGATAGACTAGAGCAGCAGTACGGGGATCAAATAGTGCAGCTGCGGACAAACAAGCTTACCAAGGGTTTAGTAACATTGAGTCTATCTTGACCCTAACGACCCGATTCCGTAAAGAAAAGGCTAACATACGAGTCAAGAGGGAAGATTCAAAGCCAATTCCGGTTGGGAAGGCAAAACACTTCAAATTGGTAAAGTGGCCAATTGAAAGGGAGAAATCAGATTTCATACAACTTTGTCAAGAATTTCCGGATGTCTTCGCTTGGAGCTATGAAGACTTGAGAGGATTCAATCCGAATTTGGCACAACATACATAGAATTGGATCCGGATGCTAAGCCCATCGGCGACGAGACACTGTTAACCCTCACATTGAGCCTCTAATGAAGAAAGAGCTAAATAAGCTAATAGAGGCAAGCATTATATTCCCGATCAAGCACTCAAGCTGGGTTGCTAACTTGGTTCCGGTCAGGAAGAAGAGCGGAGAAATCAGGTTGTGTGTGGACTTCCGAGACCTCAATAGAGCATCTCTCAAAGATCATTACCCGCTTCCTTCAATGGAACAAATATTGCAAGTAGTATCTGGTTCAGAGAGATTCTCTCTCCTAGATGGCTACTCAGGGTATAATCAGGTGATGGTGAAAGAAGAAGACCAATTCAAGACAGCCTTCACAACTAAATGGGGCACATATGCTTACAAGAAGATGCCATTTGGGCTGTCCAACGCTGGTGCTACCTTTCAAAGGGCAATGGACATGGCATTCAAAGGCTTGATCAACAAGATAGTGCTGATATATCTAGATGATATCACTGTCTTCTCAAAGAATGCAACAGACCATCTCTTTCACCTCAGGCAAGTGTTTCAGAGGTGTAGAAAGTTCGGAGTATCTTTGAACCCCAAGAAGTGCATCTTTCTTGCACATGAAGGCAAGCTCCTTGGTCATGTTGTCTCGAAAGAGGGACTGCGATTGATCTAGAGAGGGTTGAAGCCATAAGAGCACTGCCATTGCCAAGTCACAAGAAGGCTCTTCAAAGTTTCTTGGGAAGGATCAATTTTGTCCGCAGGTTTATCCCAGATTTTGTAGCCCTTGTCAAGCCCATCACCAAAATGTTAAAGAAGAGCATGGCTTTTAAGTGGACAGCAGAAGGCAAGGAGAGTTTTGAAGCAATCAAAGAAGCTATCTCTCAAGCACCAACTCTCATCAACCCAGACTTCTCCAAGGATTTCATCCTCTATGCATTTGGAGGTGATGACACTATTTCTGCCATTCTGGTACAGCAGAACAAAGATAATGATGAGCAGCCGATTGCCTTTTTTAGCCAGAGCCTAGATGACTGCGAGGTGAGGTACTCTTTTATTGAAAAGCATGTACTTGCAGTAATCAGAAGCTTGAAGAAATTCAAGCATTTAGTCTCAAACAACAAGGTCCAGTTGCTGGTCTCACATGCTGGAGTTAAGGACTTCCTCCTCAACAAGGATTTGAATGAGAAAAGGGCAGGTTGGATCACCCGTGTCATGGAGTATGACATTGAGATCAAGATCACCAAGCTGGTAAGAGGGAAAGGACTATGTGAGCAGCTGGTTTTAGGGAAGCAAAAGGAAGTATACAACAAAGAAGAGGCTGTTTTGACAGTCCAGGACAGCCATGAACCAAGCGGCAATCATGAAGAAGACAATGCTTCCCCCATTCCTTGCTGGACCCGAGGTATTATACACTTCCTAGGTACAGGCCAGTGCCCCCAGAGATGAACAAGACCCAAAGGAGACACTTCAGATTACAGGCTGTTCCGTATGCCATTGTTGATGGAGTTTTGTTCAAGAAAGATGTAAATGGAGTGCTGCTGAGATGCATTAGCACAGGTCAGATTCAAAGGGTATTGGAAGAGTTTCATGGTGGACCAGCTGGTGGCCATTTTGCGCCCAGTGACAGCTCTAAAAATCATGAAGGCTGGTTATTATTGGCCTAAAATCTTCAGCGATTGCTACGCATGGATCAAGAGGTGTAAGAATTGTGCATTCTTCACAGGAAAAGAGAAGTTTGCTGCCCTTCCATTGCATCCAATCTCAGTTGACCAGCCATTCATGCAATGGGGTTTGGACTTCATTGGAGTCATTAATCCCAATTCAAGCCAAGGGCATAAATGGATTTTGACAGCCACAGACTACTTCACCAAATGGACAGAAGCAGTAGCACTCAAAGAGGCAAATGAGTCTAGCATCTTAGACTTTTATGAGGGAATAACAACCAGATTTGGTGTACCTACTACAATAATCTCTGATAATGCATTGGCATTCATTGGATCTAAGGTAACTGAGTGGGCTGTCAAGAATGGTATTTACCTAAGCACTTCATTGAACTATTACCCTCAGGGTAATGGCCAGGCCGAGTCTACAAACAAGAACTTATTGAGGATCATTAGGAGAACTCTTGATGAGAATCAGAGGTCTTGGCATACCAAGCTGAAATCAGCCTTATGGGCTGATAGGATCACTCCCAAAAGATCCACATGTAACTCTCCATTCAGGCTTGTCTATGGAAGAGAGGCAATCTTGCCCATGTCACTTGAGTTGCCAACATTGGAACTCATGAAGCAGCTGGAGTTACTTGAATTTGAGCCCATGGAGGTGAGGTATGCAGAGTTGATGGAGCTGCGAGAGATCACAAATCGGCATCCCAAGCAATGGAAAAGGACCAAGTTTTGATCACGAAGACCTTTGATAGGAAGGCCAAAGATAGATCTTTTCGAATTGGAGATCTAGTGTTGAAATGGGATGTGGACGAGCAAAACCGGGAAGGCATTCAAAATTTGATGCCATTTGGAGTGGCCCATACATAGTCACGAAGTGTAAGAGCAACAATGCTTTCTAATTGGCCTCATTAGACGGTGAAGAACTACGATTCCAGTGGAATCTATCTCAAACATTATACTTGAAAATAAAAGGTTCACCCTCGTAAATATTAGCCTAGATTTCAATTCCTCTAAGTGCGTATGCACATTGTCTTGTTGTAATTAGGTTTGATTTCCTAAGTGCTTTGGCGCGAGTTTTGTCGCTCCTAGATTGACTTTTTACTGATTCGGCGTGCTCTCGTAGAGGGAGTTGCAGCATCAGGCTCATTTCAGGTTATTGCTTATGACTCCATGCCCAATGGATCGCTAAAAGGCCACTGATCTTCTACCTAGCAGGCAGGTGACCCCGAAAAGTCGCCAAATTGTTATCCAAATTTCACCCCCCAGAGTTAATTTGATAACATGCATCAGAGTTTTAGTTCCAAGCAAGTAGATTGATTCAGGAGAAAATTGTAAAATTGGCTAAGTCCTGCTCAAGGCCGCCTTTGGGACAGTTAGAACAATTATACGCGGAAGGCGCGGATCGGCCGAAAAGCCTCCAGGCGGCCCAAACAGAAAAGGGACATCTGGGACAAATGGACGCGAAATGCCCGAATCGGCCGAAAGAAAGAAAATTTGTCCAAGTCCTTTACGGGAGCAAGAGGGACAAGGGTGCGCGAAGGACGCGAACCCGCCGGTTCGCCCGAAACAGAGAACTGTAGCACCGGGACAGTCGGACCAGAAGGACGCGCAGGGCGCGAGAAGCCGACCCGGCCGAAGGGAGAAGAAAATCGACCAACTGCTTTAGGACATGTGGGACAAAGGACGCGCGCGAACCGGCCGTTCGGCCAAAGCAGAAACTTCAAAGCACAAGGACAAGTGGGACAAAGGGACGCGGATAGCCGAAGGAGCCGAAAGCCAATCAGATCATGCCACGTGTCACCGGCAGAAAAGGGATGAGGAAGCCCATTTCAGGCGGATCGGAGGATTCTGTCCCGCTAAGCATTGGGACATCCGGGACAAAAAGACGCAGTGGATGCGAAAATCCGGCAGGTCCGTGGACAAATCGCAGCATGACACGTGTCGCCAAGGAAAAAGGTCCAAAAAGTCAAAGGGGCGAGTTTTCGAGCACTGATCTGAACCAATGAAATAGTGCCACATGTCCAAGTTTAAGGGGCCCACAAGAAAAGCCCGCGAAAAGGTGGAGAGAGAAAATTGCTTAGCGAACCAGAGTCTGCCACGTGTCGTCCAGATGGCAGAGCGCGGGAAAAGATTTTAAAACCTGTTCTTGCTTGTTTTGTGCCCTAAATCTTCAGACCTTCATATCTTTCGATCCAGAGCTCGGATTTGCACGTTCTTTATATCAACGGAAAGCTGTTGAAATTCTCTACATGATTAAGGATCAATCTCGCATTTTGGTGCGATTTAGAGGAGAAAATTAAGAAAATGTCTCGACGCGTGGTGATAGACGAAGTAATGCTTCAACAACCAACTTTAATGCGGCGAGACAGCTCGCCGCTCTGTTAGACAGCCGCCGTTTTGCAGGATCCACCGCTGTCATAATGAGATGATTTTAAATGCTACCAAGAAGTGGTTGGGGCGGATCTGGATTTCCTCTCTCTTCCCTCTCTCATTTCTTGATATATGGTAAAGAAGAGCTCCTTTACGGGTCGGACATTTTGTTGTGCATCCTCCCTTATTCCCTCGCTTGCTAGAGAATTTGTGGAGCTTTCAAACCTCCCATATGGGTTGCAATGCTAGTCTTTTTGCCTCTTGGCCACTGTAATGTACTGTATCGACTCTTGAGCAATAATATATGTGTTGTGATTAACTATCAACCCTCTCATGTATTCATTGCTGTCATTTTGATCTCTTATTGCAGTTTGGTTACCTGTGCATGGTGTTTGTATTGCACCTATGTGGTCTGTGTTAAATTTGCAAAACGAATGTCTAACATTCCTCGGTGCATCACCTTTGTAGTTTAGGTTTTATTTTATCCATTTTCTTACCCCGTCTCCTTGCAAGTTAGATTAGGTTTTAGCAAACCCTCTGCATTTTTGTGTGCATCGAGCGGAGGAATAAGAACCAGCCTTCTCTGGAGAATCTTTTCTCATCTTTACAAGTCCCACGCTTGGAGAAAGAATTCCATGTTGTGCAATCACACTGCTGGATGCTGAACATCAACCTAGAAGCCCGATCTGCATCCGAAGTGCTTTGTGTGAGTCTAACAATAGTAGTCAACGATGGATTCTTCTACGGATTCATTTGCCTGCTGGGCGGCGATTTAAAGGCTAACAGGGTGAGCAAGGAAGCTTAGGAAGTCGTGTCCAGGATTAGCGATATCTTTATCCGGTTTGCGGACTTTACATACCTCGGGTCACCGGCTTCTCAAGAGAACCATTAAGTTGCCCATATATCCGAGTAGATGATTGGTCATCATGGAGTTGAAGCGAGACAACTCGTGGAGATGCATGACCTACAATCGAAGCGGCACAAGTCTGAGCTTCTTCCCGATCACAATGGGCTATTACAGCTGCCAGAGTATTCATAAAGCCCGAGGAATTGAAGCGGAGATGTTCTCTGAGTACGAGAAAGAGTTCTTCCCAGCACAGCTGAACTTCGGTCCATTTGGAGTGGCAAGGAAGACAATCTCCCAGGAGTACGTGTATGTGCCTTCATTGGAAGATTTCTGGATGAAGTGCAGAAGCGAGTACGAAGTTAGAAAGAAAGATTTCAGCAGGTTATCAATGCGGCAAGTGTTTGACTTTGGATTAGCACGGATACCTACGGATCTTAAAGATGATGGGCCTGTGTTACTTGACGCATACCATTGGATGGGAGGAGATAGAGCTGTACTTCAGGAGAGCATAGGTGGCTGCCATACAATCGAGGAAATGTCTTCCGCCATTACGGTCAATACTTGAAGCTAGTTGTTGTCGAAGGGATATTGCCTTGATGAAGCATTGATGAATCGAGATCACGGGAAACTTGGCCTGAGGAGATTCCCTCAAAAGTAAGCACAAAGGAGAGAGTTGCAGAAGGCTTAAGAAGATTAAAGTGCACAGAAGGTCTCATTCAAAGGAAAGGATCACTTCTACAGCTATGGTGTTAGTTCCGGCTTCTCCAGCATCAAGTACTTCACCGACTGTTGCACCTCAGCAGGATCTGCCATTCCTCCGTTGAATCCGGCAACATTCATCTTTTCTCCTCAGCCACTCCATTCAACGCCTCTTCCTGAAGAAACGTTGAAGCTGCAAATGACAGAATTTGAAAGAGCTGTCTTTAGATAATTCAGAGGATGGCAGCCACAACACTGTAGCAATTTCAGATGGAGAGGAATAAGAGCGCGAGATAGTGGTACACTAGGCAACTTCTCATTCTCTGAGAAGTAGTTTCTTAGAATGGTTGGCTTCGCAGTTGATTCCAGAGGCTAGAGAGGAAATCAACTTGGAGGAACACGACTTGCAGTTGCTCCTGAATCTAGGCGAAAAGATAGAAAACCTAAAGTTGCTAAGGTAACTTCAAGGTTGATCATTGAAGAATCGGGGCAGAAGTTCGCCGAGGTGTCAGTTCCAGCAGAAGGAAAGAAAAAGGATGAGCTCACGGTAGAAGATATAATAGTGACCAGAGTACCCATAGGTCAAGCCACCACAGAAGGATTGAAGCAGGACACGCAGACATTGATAGATGCTCTATTCCTTAGGCTTGACAAAGAAAAGGCGGAGAAAGTTGAACTTCAGAAGCAAGTATCTCAGTTGTGCGAGATTATTGCCAAGGTTGTCGAATCTTCCATTCAGCCAATTTCAACACAAAAGCACGTGAGTGATCATCTGATGTAGGAAGTGGAAGATGCAAGTAACTAGGTTAAATCTATCGACGAATGGAAAAGTCTAATCATTCGCCAAGCTTCTGTACAACTCGAGAGAGGTGCCAGCCCGCCTAAAGGTTATGAAAGATGCATCGAATTAGTTGAAGCAACTGGTGACAAGCATGATAGATATGAACACAGTTGTTGAGAGTAACTTGAGTACTTTGGCCGAAATAAATAAGCTGCCAAGAGAGGTGTTGATTGTGAAATGGATTGTGCTCGACGGATCAGTTGAGAAAGGGAAGCAACTTGAGTTTGCAGTATCTTTCCGTTTGGAGATCTGCAGAATTATGCTGAAAAGGATGCAGGCACTTGAGAGTATGGCATCATCTTTACCAGACAATGTCATTGCTTTCACTAATGAGGAAGTGGTCGGGAACGTTACTTCCATTCCTAGCAAAGTGCCTAATTCCTAGAAGGATCTCTTCGATGGTGCGAGGAGAATTGATGGAGTTGTTAGGCCTTTCACGACGAATTCCATCAAGATAAGATGGTGGCGCTGCGATCGAGATATTGAGAAGGTCGACCTAGCTTGGAGGATGTGGAAGCGTGTATCAAGGTATTGAGCGAAGGTTTGCTGCAATTCGGGACAGAAAAGGAAGTTGTGGCTAAGACAGATGGGAAGATGTTGAATTACATGTTCGACAAGTATATTCAATATCAAAACAAAAAGAAGATGTAGATGTTACGGTTGCGCGTTTTTCTTCTTCTACTCTTTCTTCTTCTATTTTCACGTTCCCGGATATAATTATAAAACTTTAAAGTTATTGGTTTTGAAACCATTACTTTAAGTTATGTGGAACAATTCTATTAGTTAAGTGACAGATGTGTATAAGTTTGAGTGTGGATCCGAATGCATGTCACTTGAAGAGGATTTAGAGGAAGATGATTGTCAGATGTTATCTTTATTTCTTGTTTATGTTCTAGTTCAGTTGAGTTTCCCATTTGTATTTTCCCTTCTACATTCTATAAGTAGAGGAAGAACCTTTGGGTTAAGGATTAGAATTTGTAAACAGCATTCTTGTGTTCCAGACTTTGTGCTGAAATCCATGATAGCTATTTTAAGCAAAGGAATATAAAAGAGCAGATTTCCGGAGAAGCGTGTCACAAAGCATTTTGTTTCTAACTTTTTATCTCGATCTACTTATAAACTTTGGGTTATTTTAGATCTAGATCTGAATCTTCCTTTGCTTATAATTCTGTGTGTTAATATCTATTGGTCATGTCTATGTGCATGCAATCAACTCTGTAATCTATTGATTGGGTTGCACATCTTCCCTATTTCTTTCCTGTGTTTTATTATTTCTTTCTTCTTTAGATATTTCCTTTCTTTACCAGTGCTTACTTGCTGCAAAATTATACAGCTATGGTTCATGAGCTGCATGGTTAAAGTAATACCCCCATATAGATACTAGCATATTTAATTGACAAATCTTACATGGGAGCCTCACGATAAATGAGGGAGACTTATCTCATGACTGCCTAGGTTTTCAGCTATGCAGAAAATCTAGCCAACAATATGCATAAACGTAAAGAGGTTTCACCGGAGCGGACATACTGACCATCGAACCTCATATCATCCATCATCACGTATAGAATCTTTGCAATTTCTTACTCACTAGAACATTTTATTTCAACCTTGGTGGTTAATAATAAGTTCAACTCGTTGGGCAACCTCCTCCCTCTGAGATTGTCTTGGAATGTTCAAGGAATCATTATCCACCTTAAACATTTTTTCCATTGTGTTCTCCAAAAAGTTATGCGAGATATAGTTTTCTTGCAAGAGGTAAAGTCAGCTGGTTTTAAGCTAAGGAATAGAATGAATTATTGCTGGAATGGACAATTTTGGTCATCAAATCACTCTCGTGAGAAGACGTGGTGTGGTTTCGGCAATTGTCCCTTATAGTATTTTTGTGAGTCATGGCACGGATCAAGAGGGTAGATGCATGTGGATTACTTTCTTGATCCGAATAGTGGTCTATGGTTTTTGTGCGGTGTATGCTCCCAACTTGAGTATTGATCGTAATCAATTGTGGAATTAGATACATGTTAGTGCAAAATCACAGCACCCCTGGATGTTGATCAGATTTCTAGGTTGATCACTCTAGCATCCAGTGTGATTGCACAACATTGAAACCTTTCTCCAAGTGTGGGACTTGCAGAAATGAGAAAGGAATCTCCAGAGAAGGCTGGTTCCTGCTCCTAAACTACCTGCCACAAGCTATTCCAGTGCAGGCAAGCTAATCTAAACCTAATCTAACCATGCCAAGGAGACAGAGAGAGAGAAAAGGGAAAAACAAAGCAAAATCCTACACTAAAACGGTGATACACCAGAGAAGGAGAATGTTGAACATCTATCAAAACTGCCATGGAACAAGGAGAGGTGAGCAATGGGAAGGATGGACAGATGCATCACAAGCCCAGGATAGATTTCACACGAAAAATGTCCCAAAACTCCATGAACACACGGCTCCAAACTGCGCAATGAACATTCAAACGTGCACAAATACCGCACGCAATGAAGAGAGGCAAGAAGAAAACAAGCAAAAAAGCGAGCAAGGATGGACGGATGCATCACAAAACACGTTTTTGTTGCTTCAGAAGTTTGCATAGAACATCATTTCAATAGTAAAGGCAAAAATGCCATTACAGAGCAAAGGAGGAGGTTCGAACTCCATTTTCAACTTTGGAGAAGAAAAGAAGGGAGGGCGGAAGCGAGAAAAGATGAACAACTTGTAATAATCCCTCCAAAATGAGCCAAATCGCTTTTACATTGCATGGGTCGAGCCCATGAGAGAGAAAACGCGTACAAAAATGTGGGAGCCCATTCCTCATTGATTGCAAATGCATTAAATCAGCATGGAGGACCTTACTGAGCCCATACCACTGTCATTTTGACCAAATGGGAGGAGAGTGCGACCCATTCGTATTAAATTTGGTCGCTGAAATGTCATCATTATCCAAATCCACCCCGGGGTTGATTTGATAACATACATCGAGTTCTCGAGTCCTGAGGCAAATAGATGGATTCGAGGCAAAAATCATGTTTAGGGTCCCCTCGAAATTTTTCTAACTCTCTGTCCCAGGTTGAAAAGAGCAAGCTCGAGAAAATGCGAAAAAGTTGTAGAAAATAAGCTTGGGCGAGAAAAAATTGTGAAAATCGGCTAAGTCCTTGTCTAGGAGGCGGTTGGGGCATCGGATCACCAGGAGCGGTTCGGCCGAAACGCCTCCAGTGGCCCTTATAGCAGTGGGACAAGTGGGACAAATGTACGCGAAGGCGCGAACCGCCCGGTTCGGCCGAAAGAGAAGAAAAACAACTAATTGCTCGGACATTTGGGCCTTGAGGACGCGAACCGCCCGGATCGGCGAAATGGAGAACTTTCGTACTAAGCAGTTGGGACATTTGGGACAAATGGACATGAAGGATGCGAAAAGGCGAAGCGGTCGAGAAGCAAAGAAGCCCATTTCGGGCGGTTTGGAAGTTTTGTCCCGCGCAACCTTTAGGACATTTGGGACAAATGGACGTGAAGAGACGCGAACCAGCCGATTCGGCCGAAACGGAAACTTCAAGCCGGGACAAGTGGGGCGAAAGGACGCGTGGGGCGCGGGCAGCCCAGCCGAGGCCAATCGAGATCACGCCACATGTTAGCCGTGAAAAGGGGACATGGAAGCCCATTTCGGGCGGATCGGAAGTTTTGTCCCGAGATAGTTTGGGACATCCAGAGAGAAGGGCGCGGTGGGCGCGAAAATTCAGCAGAGCTCGTGAGCGAATCACGGCGCATGACACGTGTCGCCAAGGAAAACGTCCAAAACATTCAAAGGGGCAAGGTTTGAAGCGCTGGCCCGAGCCGATTAGTACAGGACACGTGTCCAATGGAGTAGGGAGGTGCGGAGCTCGGGGAGGAGTTAGAGAATTTGGCAAAAGTTTTGGCCAAAAGTTTAAAAGCAAAGGTCTCCCCCGCGCCCCTGTCGACCAATCAATGCATGCCACGTGTCCCAAGTGGCGGGGACGCGGGAAAAATGAAAAAATGTTCCAAAATCATCAAAAAGTCAAAATTTTCAAGGAAAACCCGCGGGTAAGGTCTGGAGAGAGAATTTCTCGTCCAATCAGCGCTTGACACGTGTCATTCAGGTGGCAGAGCGCGGGAAGAAATTTAAAAATCCGTTTTCGCCTGTTTTGTGCCCTAGATCTTCAGATCGACATATCTTTCGATCCAGAGCTCGGATTTGCACGTTCTTTATATCAACGGAAAGCTCACGAAATTCTCTACGTGATTCTGGGGTTAATCTCGAGTTTTGGTGCATTCTGGAGAGAGAAAATTGAGAAACATCTCTAACGGGTTTTCATGGCGGAGAGCGACATTTCAGCGATCGAGTTAATGCGAAATGGGTCACATTCTCCTGTATTTCGGTCAAAACGACGGGTATGGGTTTGTAAGGTCCCCATGCCGTTTTAATGCATCTACAATCAAGGAGGGATGGGCTCTCATGCTTCACATGACGTTTTACATCCCCCTGGACTCGACCAATCAATGTAAAAGCAAGATTTGGCTCATTTTTGAAGGGGGGAACATTTCTTTGGATATGACTTCTTCTTTCACATGTAACAAGTGATTTTTGCAAGTATCGACCTCTTCTAAAATTGAACAGTTTTCTACCTTTTGATGTTGTAATCTGAGGGTTTTGGCAGTGGAAATGACAATACGAGCTCGTGATCGATTTCGGTCCTCTGTTTGTGTTGCTTGTTTCATTTCAGATCTCGATTACATCTTATCAGCTTGTGCATGATATTTTTATGTTGCATTTTATGATCTGTGTCTATCTGCGTAACAAGAAGTGTTCACCATTCCTCCTTTGGTGTATCACTGTTAGTTTAGTTTCATTTCGCACTTTCTATCTCTCGTCTCCTTGGATTTTAGAGTAGGATTAGGTTTCGAACCTCTATAGTTTTGCAAATATAGATCTAAATCGAGAGGAGTTTGAGGAACTAGCCTCTAATCTGGAGATTCCTCTCTCGGTTTAACAAGTCCCACACTTGGAGAGAGGTTTCCATGTTGAGCAATCACACTGGATGCTAGAGTGATCAACCTAGAAGCCTAATCTGCATCCAGGGGTGCTGTGAGTCTGCAACAACAGTTTTGCACGCCCGGTGGGACACTAGAGGTCTCATTCTTATTGCAGCGGGGTTGATGTGCATCTACCGTGATTTCTTGCTTGAAAAGGAGCTATTATTTGCATATCTGCGACTCTAAGGGGAAGAATCAAGCTGGTTCTAAGCTCGGGCACGAAAACTCATGAGAAGAATCACCACAGGTCAAGAGTTGGAGAAGAAGACGTGTTGTTTGAATACCGCAATTATCTCGAGGAGAAGGCAAAGAGGAAGAAGGATTGAGAGGTCTCCATCTCCACCAAATAGAACTCTCTCAACTCCTCCACAGCGGGCCTTTCATTCGGTATCTGAGGGCTTTAAAACCGATTAGAATGGCTCGAACAACCCCTACGTCAACTTCACGAGGCAACAACCCACTAGCTCTCAATGCACAACATCCAGTTCTATTGCAGCCTTGAAGAACATTCCCTACTTCTTTGGAGAAAATCAGACTACTCCGGGCGATCATGTTAAGGATATTGCTAACCTTTGTGCAATCCATAAAATCAATGAAATGCAAGTGGTGCGTCAAGTTCTGGCATCTTCATTGAAAGGGTAAAGCATTGCGATGGTTTAGGAGCCTTGGAGCTGGTTCTATCACAACCTGGAATCAGGTGTATTGCACTTCACAAGCAATTTGGAGAGAAGGAGACAACTTGTCTCTTTTGGAGCAATGACAACTATCAAGAGAGCCCCAACGAGCGGTGGCCGACTTGACTTCAGATTTCAAAGGTCTTGGGATAGAATTCCGGTGGCGATCAGGCCAGCAATGAGAAGGTGCTTTTCTATATTACCTTAAAGCTTTGAATTCGATATTTCTATGTTAATTCAATCTATGGGAGGCACAACCTTACCTGCTGATTATAGTATTGCCATTAGAGCCGA